>CM048755.1:142959820-147877320 GCA_026315105.1 Locusta migratoria | reverse complement strand
GAGCCGCGGTTGAGTGACAGAGCTTCAAGGCGCCTTGCTGCAGAGCGCGAGGTTGCTTGCCGTCGGAGGTTCGAGTCCTCCCTGCGGCGTGTGCGTGTGTGTGTGTGTGTGTGTGTGTGTGTGTTGTCCTTAGGTTAGTTTAGGTAGTTAGTAAGTCTAGGGACTGATGACCATAGCAGTTTGGTCCATTAGCTTTACTAACATTCTGAATACCTAGGAATTACAAATACGAAAACCTTAATCGGAAAGAACACACGGAAAATACAGTGAGGAAGGTGAACCAAAGAAACAGCAGTCCTAGTAAAGAAACAGTCTGGACTACACTTGTCCGTCTCATTATGGAGTATTGCTGCGTACTGTGTGATCCTCGCTAGGTGAATCTGACAGAGGACATAGAAAAAGCTCGTTTTGTCGAAACTTTTATAAACATAAGAGACCAAACTGCTGAGGTCATCGGTCCCTATTCTTACAAACTGTTTAACGTATACTGAAAACAACACAAATACCCATGTCCGATGTAGGACTGAACCGGCGACGCAAGCGTAACGAGGCGCCCCAGACCGCACGGCCATTCCCGCTCTGTTTTTATTTCACTAACTTCTTCGGCCGAATGCGAACATATTCTGGTAGCAAACACCTACAGCATAATAAATTACGAGAAATGACATCGAAAATGGAAAGAGTTAGGTGTTCCTTTTTCCCGCGTGCTATTAGAGAATCGAATGGCAGAGAAATATTGTCAAGCACTTATTTAAGCAATTTACAGAGGAAATATGTAAACGTAGGACAGCACAACACTCAGTCCCCAAGTGAAGGAAGTCCCCAACCCGATTAAGAAATTGAACCCGGGCCTCTTGCGTGGCAACCTACCGCTGGGCTACGGCGGCGGACACCATAATTGAAGAAAGGAAGGAAGCTTTGCGTTTAACGTTCCGTCGTCAGCGTGGCCATTAGAGACGGAGCTCGCGCTCGGAGTTTTGGGTAAGGATGGGGAAGGAAAACGGCCATGCCCTTTGAAAGGAACCATCGCAGCATTTGCCTGAAGTGATTTCGGGAAATCAAGGAAAACCTAAATCAGGATCGACGGAGGTGGATTTCAACCACCATCCTTCCGAATACGAGTCCAGTATCTTACCACTGCGCCACCTCGATCGGTACCATAATTGAAGACTGGGATACAACCCGTCGGCTTTGACCAATGACGTCATATCTGAGTCTCACAAGATACGCTACGTAGATATACCAACTAGCAAAACGAACACTATCAACGAATATAAACATACGGGATAATATCGTAATACTGTTTATTGTAGATAATAATCAGTGATTATACTAGTAAATTACAGTTTACCACAACAGAATGTATCTTAGATCACAGGCCTCAGCAAAAAAATTCGCGCCGGCCGTGGTGGCCGAGCGGTCTGCGGCGCGCCAGTCACGTTCTTCACGGCCACTACGGTCGAGGGTTCGAATCCCCCCTCGGGCATGGATATTTGTGCTGTCCTTAGTATTAGCTAGTTCATTAGTAGTTTGTAAGTTTAAGGACTGATGACCCCGTAGTTAAGTCCCATAAGCTTTACAAACATTTGAGCATAAATTCGCGCATTCAGCGCTCAATTGGGAGAATAAACCTCTCTGTTAACGTATACCTCACTATCAGGGAGAAGCTACAGATCAATTTATAAACACAAAATCTTAATATATAATGTACGTTCTGCAAGTAAACAAACTATCGTCTTTAACTCATATGACGTCATTGGTCAAAGCCAACGGGTCGTATCCCAGACTTCAATTGACCCACTACCTCAATAAACAACAGGAAAACAGGAAGCCGGCCGCACGTGGCTGCGTAGGTGAATATTATCTTCAGTGCCTGTATGAATGAGCTGACACCCTTTCAACAATGCCGCGATTACCT
The DNA here is from genome assembly GCA_026315105.1 of Locusta migratoria. Classification (NCBI taxonomy): domain Eukaryota; kingdom Metazoa; phylum Arthropoda; class Insecta; order Orthoptera; family Acrididae; genus Locusta; species Locusta migratoria. The sequence goes on along the minus strand of CM048755.1, from coordinate 147,875,402 downwards.
ACGTTTTGCTTTACAGTCCCGTTTCAGCTGTGTACATCCCTTGGTCTTTAAGGTAAAGGCGCCATCAATCCGAAAATTTGTGAAGATACTGTGGCATTTATGGCCCTTAGAAGGAGGAGGAAGGAATGAAGCTTACGGTTTAACGTCCCGTCGGCAGCTTGTTCATTAGAGACGGAGTTTTTGGGTAAGGATTTAGGTAAGAATTGGGAAGGAAATCGGTCGTGCCCTTTGAAAGGAACCATCCCGGCATTTGCCTGGAGTGATTCAGGGAAATCACGGAAAACCTAAATCGGGATGGCCGGAGGTGGATTTGAACCACCATCCTCCCGAATGCGAGTCCAGTGCGTTACCGGTGCGCCATCTCGCTCGGTATGGCCCTTAGACCCCAACTAGGGTGGTGTTCTACCTGCCTGGTGCAAGTTTTTTCATCTGACGCCACTTCGGCGATTTGCAAGTCGACGATGATGAGGAGGACACAACACCCAGTCTCCGAGCGAAGAAAATCTCCGACCGGGCCGGGAATCGAACACAGGGCCCCTACGTGGCAATCCAGAACGTTGTCCGCTAGACTATGGAGGCGACATTTTAACTGATTTATCCAGATAGCTATCACCTACAACTTAAAAAAGTTCAAAGTTTGTGTAACTAAGGGATCAAACTGATAAAGTCATCGGACCCTAGACTTACACACTACTTCAACTTACGCGGAGGACAAAGTACACAGCCGTGACGGAGGGAGAACTCGAAAGTTCGGCGGGAGCGGCTGCGGAATCTGTGACGTGACGCCAAAGACATTGTACAGATGTACATACACGAACAGTTTTAACTGAACAGTCGCAATTCTTATTGTAATTTTGATGCTGCCATATTTGGAAAAAACGGTCTCTCGCTGTAATTGATGTGCAATATATTTCCAATTTCCTGTTGGCAGTCAGTGTCGAAACCGTTAGAGTGCATGTAATAAAAATATTGTACAGCTGTTGGAACAAGAATGATTTTTTCCAATTAAATTGCGGAAGTAGATTGCCACTTACCAACATTGACGGCTGTTCGTTTAGGTGCACTAAAGACAAATATTTGAGGGGATATTATAGAAAGAGTAAGTGTGAGAGAGATCTAGAGATGATTTCCAAAACAGACAACTGTATTTTTTTTAATCAGTAGAAAGTGTTTTTTTAACTAGTAATATCTGATGCAGTTTTATAACTCGTTTTTTTATCTCATTTGTTTGCACCAGATAAAAATTGTGATGGACACACCTCTTGCACGGAGTTCGTAGTGCAAACGTTATTTCTGACCCACCACTTGCAAGATATTATGTCCACTTGCACTTTGATCGAGTATGTAAATCATGTTAGTGCTCAGTCATTAATTTATTCTTAAGAACACAGCGTAAAGGCATCACACTCGTCACTAGTAGATATAGTGAATAGAAATGTTTTAAGGGCAGACTGATGACGTTTAAGAAAAACAGATTGCTGTACTAGTCACCACTTTTATTTTTGCTGCTTTTAGTTAGAGTATGCAGTACACCTACACCGACTTTTGGACCTTAACTAGTGAATGCAAATGTCGCATGGCAGATAAATGGTCGCAGTTCATCCGTGTATCTCTTATCCAGACCTTCTGAATGTGGTAAATCTATCATGCCAAATCGATCTTTCTTGAAACAAGACAATCACTTTCCTACGTGCTGCCCAGCGTGAGATCCTTATCAGGTGGGTTTGACCGAGGACATCGAAAGAGTCCAAAGAAGGGCATCTCATTTCGTATTGTCACGATGCAGGGGAGACAGCGTTACGGAAATGATACAGGATCTGGGATGGGAATCATTACAACAACGACGCTTATCGCTGCGGCGTGGGCTACTTACGAAACTCCAATCGCCAACATTATCTTCCTAATGCGAAAATATATTGTTGACTCCCACTTACATAGGTAGAAATGATCATCAGAATAAAATACGATAAATCAGAGCTCGAACTGAGAGATTCAGGTGTTCTTTCTTCGAGAATGGAATGGAAGATAAATAGTATTGTGGTGGTTCGATAAACCCTCTGCCAGGCACTCAAATGTGAATTGTAGAGTATCCCATGTAGATGTACGTGTTTTGCCCAAATGAGTCACCAAACACAGTACAAAAGTTTTGAGATCTAAAATCTAATACATAAATGGAATATAAGTAGCAGAAGTGCCGCCGCGGAGTGTCCGAGCGCAATGAGGTGCTATGCTCCGATGAGCGAGGCCGTTCCCCGTTGGGGGTTCGAATCCTCCCTCGGGCATGAATGTTTGTGCTATCTTTAGTACAAGTTAGTTGCTAAGTAGATCGTAAGTTTAGGGACTGATGACCCCGCAGTTAGTCCCATAAGCTTCACAAACATTTGAACATTTTTGCAGCAGAAGTACAAGTGAGAAAATAACAGTGAGGGCGCCTTCCGCTGCCAGCGGCTGAAGTATGGCGGCCGGCGCCGTGTAGCCACAGCCAGGAGCCACTAGCCGCTGCCGAGGGGACTCACGAGAGTAAACAGCTGTGGTCTTGCCGCAGCCATCGCCTCCTTTGTGGAATTATTTCTTTGAGGTTTTGCTATTACCGGTGGATTAGGAACCAAACTGATATCACAGTCAGTCACCGAAATGCTGTAACTTTTTGTTAGCATCAAGTGGATTCGAACTCGCGACCTTATAGTCAAACTGCGTCGTCTGTAATATTTATGGCTTAAAGCCATCATATTAAGATCGAAATATTGCTTCAGTACAGCCGGTTAGGACCAGTAGGCGACAGATGGTAAAAGCTGGTGAGAACCACGACAGGTGGTACAATAGGTCGGGTTCTCATGGGAAAGAGCACTGGCAAATCTCCCCGAATTCTAGGGAAGTGCCCGAGCGGCAGGCACTGGACGCCGATTGGCTGTAGCACTGGCGGTCACGCGTCAAAACGCAATCATATTTTTATTAATATTTATCAAAGTAATTATTTTTTCAATGTCATACTCAATTTAGAAAAAAACCCTCAAAGCTAAGCTATGCCCTGAGTACCTAAACAATTACTAAAAACATAAACAAAACAGTTAATATAAGATGGACGATGCACGGCAGCCATGTTTACGCGCCAAATTGCGGAACGAAGGCAGTCTTGCATCGAGCCGCCACTCTTCAGAACAGGCACTCGGAAGAGTAACAAGTACGCGCACTCTGTGGAATAACATGCATACGTAGGCGGTCATAAAACATTGTTTAATCATCTTAGATCAAGGCTAAATGACTTTATATTTACTTTCAGTTAAGAAAATGTGTGTCAAGTGCATATTATCATGCAGTTTCAAATGTTCAAATTTTTGTAAATCTTACGGGACTTAACTACGGAGTCATCAGTCCCTAAACTTAAAAACTACTTATGAACTAGTTACGAACTAGGACGGCACAAATATCCATGCCCGAGGGGGGATTCGAACCCCCGACCGTAGTGCCGTGCAGACCGTGACTGAAGCGCCTCAGTTCCCTCGGCCACCGCGGCCGGCATCATGCAGTTTACTGGTTTTCTGATTTCTTTTTACATCTACATGTACATAGATACTCCGCAATTCACTGTAAGGTGCGTGGTGGAGGGTACACTGTACCACTATTAGGCATTTCCTTTCCTATTCCACTCCCAAATAGAACGAGGAAAAAAAGAATTCCTAAATGCCTCCGTACGAGCCCTAGTTCTCTTATCTTGTCATTGTGATCACTATTCGAAATGTAAGTAGGTGGCAGCAAGATCGTACTACACTCAGCTACAAATTCGGGCCCTCTAAACTTCCTCAACAGAAATTCAAAAAAACATCGTCTTTCCTCCAGCGATCACCAACTGAGTTGCCGGAGCATTTCCGTGACACTCGCGCATTGGTCGAACCTACCGGTTACAAATCTAGCTGCTCGCCTCTGAACTGCCTCTATGTCTTCCTTTAAACTGATCTGCTGCGGGTCCCAAACACTTGAACAATACTCAAGACGTGGTCGTACAAGCGTTTTATACGCGGTCTCCTTTACAGGTGAAGTACATCTTCCCAAAATTCTGCCAATAAACCGAAGTCGGCTGTCCGCCTTACTCACAACTGTCCTTACATGTTCGTTCCATTTCATATCGCTCTGCAATGTTACGCCTAGATATTTGAACGACGCGACAGCATCAAGAAGCTCACTACTAATGCTGTATTCGAACATTATAGGATTGTTTTTCCTACTCATGCGCATCACCTTACATTTTTCTACATTGAGAGCTAGTTACCATTCTTCGCACCAACTAGAAATTTTGTCTAAGCCATCCTGTATGCTATTACAGTCAGTTAAAGACGACACCCTCCCATACACCACAGCATCATCAGCAAACAGCCGCAAATTACAACTTACTCTGTCCATCAGATCATTTATATAGATAGAAAATAATAGCGGTCCTACCACGCTTCCCTGGGGCACGCCTGATGAGGCTAAATAAATCAAGAAAGTATTATTTCGTAAACAGATCAGTTCCTGGCAATAGTTTAGCAATTTCAGCCTCATTAAAGAACTCCGACCTGCGTGCTATCATCTGCGTGGGGACATCTATAGAAGACGTCAGGTTGGTGAACTTTGAGAGTTTCTACTGTCCACACAATGCAGTGGGGAGTTACTACAACCCTCGCGTACACTGTCATTGCGGTACAAACTCAAACTGTTGTGCGCCATCCATGGCAACATGGAGGAGGAAAGGAAATGTTACAGGACCGGTTAACATACCCCCTGTAGACATTATTCCCGTTGTACGTCGATCCAATGATCTAATCTATGTATTCAGCTTACGGCTCAGATAAAGCAGTAAAGCCACTAGTCGCAACTAGGAGATGGAGTCAGGAGACAACTACTACTCTTCTAACTGACCATCATCCGGGGACATGGTGGTGAACCGCTGTCTACCGTCATCACGAGGCTGAATATGGTTGCTGCCTGAGGCCAGCTCAGACACCATTCGTCGGTTTCCTAAAGGCCAATGATCCTGCCGATGAGCTAACTCTGGTGCTAACCTTTCCAGCGGTATCCAGAAGTCAGCTGTCACCACGGCATCCGACTCCAGTGGTTCCGAGCATGGTCCCACAAGCGGCTGCGTAGACAGGAGGAGGGAAAGAGTACGCCACAACATCCAGACGTCGCGGCGCGGGCACCTCCGTCCCATCGGTACAACAGCCACTCCAGACAAGACGCGGCGAGACGGCGTCCTAAGGCGACGTCACCTGCTGATCCAGCTCCTGCCGAGCTAGCGTCTACACCACGCAATCTTCTAGTCAGCTGAATAAACTGCTGGCGCTCCACCAGGTTTCTCGCCTCATCCTGACATAAAGCTGGGAACCTACCGCTCGGCCCCAGCAAACTGTTGGTACTGCTTGCTAGCTGCTCTACAAGGAGAAAACACTCCTTTAATATTCATAGAACATATGACATCAACTGCGATTGGGCAAAGCTGAAAATGTGTACCCAGCCGGGATTCGAACCCGGGTCTCCTGTTTTCTAGGCAGTTGCGCTCATCCCTACACCACTTGGGACACAGTGATCACCGCACCTGCAAGGACTACCTAAGCAGGGGTTGGAACACTTGCGGGGAGTGACACTTGCGGGGAACCCGGGGCCCTTGGGGCGGCTGATGGCTTTTCCTGGGTACAGGCACACCAAGAAGTCTAACACTGCTGTTATCAAGTTTCCACACTGTCAACATAACACTAAACTCAGTGAAATTGCACAACCCTTTGCAAGCTGAAGAGCAATATAGTAACTTGATCTAACTACATATTAATTCGTTGAGTGTTCCTCCTGAAACCAAAAAGGTATTTTAATAGTGATAATGTTTGGAGAGTTATCAAGACATTCTCTGCTACTACAAGACAATGACTTTTCATAGTCATACCTCCTAAAAGCATATTATTCAGAACACTAAGCATATCAAGACACCTGCTCAAGGAATAAATATATTAGGCATCCTGCACAGATACGTTGATGTAATTGACCGCTATGTAGTTAACCGCACTATCACACAACTTCCATCTCTTTAAAAATAGCTACTATGCTTTTTAATAGAAGACACAACCTTAAACCTTCAATTAAAAAAACCTTAATAATAAGTCAATGAGTATTTTACATACTTGAAGCGTTTATTCGTAGCACCCAAACCGATTTGGCTGTATTCGAATTACAAACACATCTAAGAAATGTATCAAATACGGAATGTGTAAGGGAATGTCACACACCGAAAAATGCTAAAGATATATTCTATTTTATATCACCGTCATATAGAACCATTTTTACTCCGAACTTGGTATAAACCAACAGGGAGAAACAACTTGCAAGACTTCCAGGAAAAATGAAGCGAAATTGGCAACCAATGGTTATAAATTACATTGACTATTAAGTGTATAAATATAAATTACGGAATACGCGGAACTCCTGTTCAGTACAGTCAAAAAGGTGTAAGGTAATAAGCAGTGGTTTACAATCAGATATCCGTATTACTCTCCTCGTCAAGAAGTCTGTGTGAAGATGTATATTCAGAACATTCAAGAAAAAGGCTACTGTGGTGTTGAAACTACAAGAAGCAGCTCGTTTACTCAGGAAGGGAAAACGTTATGGTGCCCGTAAATTTGAATGGCTGTATCTCTTGTAGTAACATTCATTTTTTGATAAAATGTTAAAATCCAATATACCAGAATTTTGTTTTTCTAAACTCAGTGCCAACTTTTTTTGTCGAAATCTTTGCAGGACGTAGTCTTGACGTGATTTCATACTTCTATGCATTAATATTATCAAACATGTAATTTGTGTCACAAATTGCGCGGCCTGTCCAGTCGGAGGTTCGAGTCTTTCCTCGGACATGGGTATGTTTGTTTGTACTTTGTCTAAGTTATTTTAAGTAGTGTGTAAGTCTAGCGACCGATGACCTAAGTAGTTTGGCCGCATAAGACTACACATATACACTTAATTTATTTTGCTTCTTATCCACCTCGCTCGGTGGGCTTTTCCGTGAATACGGCAAAGGTAGCGGCTGGAGGGCGTGGACTAGGGGTGGTGTATCCCTACTTCTGGAACACCCTGTTCACTACCTGCAGCGTCCGGGTCTCCCCGCAAGTTTCTACACATTCCCTTTCCCCGCAAGTGTCACTCCCCGCAAGTGTCACAAACTCACCTAAGCACGCCTCCCGTCAGATACAAATTCCCAGCTTCGCCCTGCCCACAGTACTCAAACTCGTAGTTATGAAACTAATTCCCGTAAGATCCCCACTAACGATAGGATCATTGCCCGTCACCGGCATATTATATATATACACATGTGGCGTCTGTCTGGGAATTTGTATCTGACGGGAGGCGTGCTTAGGTAGTCCTTGCAGGTGCGGTGGTCACTGTGTCCCCAGTGGTGTAGGGGTGAGCGCAACTGCCTAGAAAGCAGGAGACCCGGGTTCGAATCCCGGCTGGGTACACATTTTCAGCTTTGCCCAATCGCAGTTGATGTCATATATTCTATGAATATTAAATAATGACAACTGCAGGATCAGAAGTGACGTCTGTTCTTTCGGAACAGACGCCACATATGTATATAGAAAACACTTCCTTTCGACACTTCCGCCTCCTACTGTGTTACCAGACCGTGCATTTCTGAGGAACGATCGACTTTATTGGCCACCTTATTGAACGGCTCTGAGTTAGCCTCTGCGGCGGCCGGCCGGCGATCAGTTCATCTTATGCCTAAGACTGTACGTATTCCAGGGATTCATGACAGCAAATACTATGAGACACTGCAACATGTCAGGAAATTTTATTTTCAACACAAACCTTTGGTTCTTAAAATGGACACACCATATTCTTTTGTATGCTATTAATAGCATGAAAAATCACACAGCACAGTCATTAATTTTCTGTGGTCTACTTTGCAGGGAACGGTGCGTGATGGCTATGCATCTCCATCATCACTCTCTAACCTTGCACTGTTTTGCGGGTGCGGTCGGGGGTTCGAATCCCCCCCTCGGGCATGGATGTTTGTGCCGTCTTTAGTATAAGCTAGTCCATAAGTAGTTTGTAAGTTTAGGGACTGATGACCCCGTAGATAAGTCCCATAAGCTCTACAAACATTTGAATTTTTTTTTCCGGGAAGTACGGTAGACACGACTTTGAAAACCACGAAACACCTGCATTTGTCCATTCCATGCCGTTTTAGAAGCCACCGGTTTACCGTCCCCCATATTATCATGGTAATGTGTTTACGTTGCTTCCATACTTTGGCCATCCCCATATAGCCGCGGCGGAGCGGCCGAGCGCATTGAGGCGCTATGCTACGATCCGCGAGGCCGTTCCCCGTCGGGGGTTCGAATCCCCCCTCGGGCATGGATGTTTGTGCCGTCTTTAGTAGAAGGTAGTTCATAAGGAGTTTGTAAGTTTAGGGACTGATGACCACATAGTTAAGTCCCTTAAGCTTAACAAACATTTGAACATCCCCATATACATGGAGTTTCAGGAAGAATATTAAATATTCCAGAAGGTGGTAACACAGACGAATAGCAGTTAAATGTCATGTAACATGTGCCCAGTTTTATCGAGTACAGAGACACAGCTGTACCCCAAACAAACTTAAAACAAAGGCGAATGATATTTCCACAAATTCTTTCGTTCGTTCTTGTCAGAATCTCGTCACATTGAATTAAAAGCACAGTTTAGCGTATGTTCTAAAAGTTTATTTTTATTTAGTCAACTGGTTTTCGGCTTACAAAGTCATATTTTACATCTACATAAACGTCTGCAACTTACATTGAAGTGCATGTCACAGGCGTCATCGAAATGATTTTATGATATTTCTCTACCGTTCCATTCTCTAATAGCGCGCGGGAAAAAGGAACATCTTAATCTTTCCGTTTTCGATCTGATTTCAAATGTTCAAGTGTTTGTAATTCTATGGGTCTTAACTACTTGGTTATTAGTCCCTAGCTTACAAACTACTTAAACTAAGTTAAAGTAACCTAAGGGCAACCCACACACCCATGCCTGAGGGAGGACTCGAAGCCCAGACGGCGAACGGCCGCGCGCACCGCAGCACGGTGCATCAGTACGCACGGCTATTCCGCCGCGCTTTCTGTTTTCGTTCTGATTTTATTGCGATGGTCATGTCTCCCTAAGTAGGTGGGAGCTAACAAAATTATTCACATTTGGAAGAGAACCTTGCTGAAAGAAATTTTTCAAATCTCGGCGCAAGAATAACGCCTTTATTTTAGTGTTATTGATATGTCCGAAAGAACATACATCATTTGTTGACATTAACGGCCGTAATATTACGAATTCTAAATATTTAAATATTTCGACCGGTTCAGGGCATTGAAACAAATTCAATGGCAAAGTTGAAAATTTGTGCTTGACTAGTATTCGAATCGGTATTTCCCGCTTCAGGCCAGCGGTCGCCTTAACCAATTAGGCTATGCAGGCACGTTTCCCTTCCAACCCAAGTTTTCAACATTTACCACATTGACCCCTGCCCATTAGTTCCTCTTATTCCACACCAGGTGGGACTGCCGGACGATTTAGAGAAAATTTAGAGAAGGGCAGCTCATTTTGTATTATCACGATATACGGGAGACAGTGTCACGGAAATGATGTACCACTTGGGGTGAAAATCATTAAAAGAATGACGAGATCTGTTTGTGAAATTTCTTTCACCAACTTTCTCTTCCGAATACGAACATATATTGTTAGAACCCACCTACATAGGGAGACATGACCACCACAATAAAATAAGAGAAATCAGAACGAAAACAGAAAGATTTATGTGGTCCTTTTTTTCTGCGAGCTATTAGAGAGTTGAACTATAGAGAAACATAAAAGTGTTCCGATGAACCCTCTGCCATGCACTTCAATGTGATTTGCGGAGTATCCATGTAGATGTAGACTCGCAGCCTACACTGGTTTCCCGTAAGAGATCGAGAGTATGTGTCCGAAAAGGAAGGAAGGAAGCTTAGGGTTTAACGTCCTGTCGACAGCTTGGTCATTAGAGACGGAGCTAACGCTCGGAGTTTTGGGTAAGGAAGGGGAAGGAAATCGGCCGTGCCCTTTGAAAGGAACCATCCCGGCATTTGCCTGGAGTGATTTAGGAAAATCACAGAAAACCTAAATCTGGATGGCCGGAGGTGGATTTGAACCACCATCCTCCCGAATGCGAGTCCAGTGCGTTACCACTGCGCCACCTCGCTCGGTTCAATGTGTCTGCAATGAAACTGTGAGGTGCCTGTTTGGGGCAAAATTACAATTATTGATACGGTGTCTGTTCTTTTCGGGCATGTTCGATTTGCCCCCAACAGGCAAGTGACAATTTCAATACGGATTAATACGCTCGATCCCTTGCGGGAATGCAGTACAGGCTGAGAGCAAGAGGAAGTAATGGGCAGGGGGCACTACAATCGTAGTGTGCTACCAGGTGGGATTTTGGGTTGCAGGGAAGCGTGCCTGGATAGCCTAATTGGTTAAGACGACCGCTGGCTCAAAGCGGGAAATCCGAGTTCGAATCCCGGTCCAGCACAAATTCTCATCTTTGTACTGAATATATTTCAATGCCCTGACCTGGTCGAAATGTTTAAATAGCTACAATTCGTAGCGGTTTTGAATCGAGGGGGCGATCCCCTAGTCTTGCTCAGAGCGGAGGGGAGGGGTGTCGCTTACACTGGAGAAAACAAGACAAGCGAAGCTTACAGACGTGAAAGTGATTTCTGGCGTGCTTTAAGGCAGTGTTACAGGACCGTTGGTTTTCATACTATACAGGCTGAGGCATTTACCCCGTTATGGCCTGAAGTTTTATATTTTCACTTTTCTCGAAATTTTTCGGTGGTATATTAGTTGTTGGAAAATATGTTTAGTATAAAGAAAATCCAAGTCAAATGATATTATATAGGCCTGACGAAACTTACAAGTACCACATTATATTTACAATTTTTTCTATTTATAACATATTCCGCTCCTAACCAATCATCAACATAAATTGACTTTCCGAGTAACAGAAAAAAAAGTTATGAAGATCGCTTTCCCACAGGAAACGCACAGAATACAAACTGAACAATCAGCCGCATACAACTAAATACAAGGTCTACGTGCTGAAATTTCAAATTGCTTTGGCGTCATAGATATCACATCAATTAAAGAACTGCGATGCATTAACAATATACACAAGCAAGAATAAGTGGCGCGCTACATTTCCGCGGCAATGCAAATAACGAAGAAGGCTTTACACCCATTTTTATGAAGTGGTACTTTGAAGTCCCGTCAGATCATTAAGGGTTAAAACAGTTTTGGGAATCCGGAATGAAACTTTCACTCTGCAGCAGAATGTGCGCTGATATGAAACTTCCTGGCAGATTAAAATTGTGTGCCGGAACCGGGACTCGAACCTGGCACCTTTGCCTTTCGCGGGCAAGCGCTTTACCGACTGAGCTATCCCTACAAGACTCACAGCCCGTCTTCGCAACTTTACTTCTGCCCGTACCTCGCCTCCTACTTTACAAACTTCGTGTGGTGTCGGGAAAGGCAAAGGTGCCAGGTTCGAGTCCCGGTTCCGGCACACAATTCTAATCTGCCGGGACGTTTCAGTTTTTGGAATGTTTGGAAAGATATAAATCGGATTAAAAAAAGTTGTAACAAATGTTGTTCAGCTGGAAGATGCCCATCCATTAACGTAAAGCTCGACCTCCTGCACCACCCCGGCGGCGGGAATTGGGATGACTTTGAAATCTTAAACAGGAACCCCTAGTTTATATTGCATATTTGGATTCTCCGTCTAAAAATACGTAATTATTGTATGACACTTTTTTTGTTTCATGATAGATGACGCTGTAATTGGCAAAAATGAAAATGTGACTATAGTTTTTGAAAAGCTGAAATGTCTCAACAAATGCACATCAGATTAGAAAAATCAAAGTACATTTTTTGAGAATACTATCATATGACAGCTCCCATAATCGAATGAAGCAATGGTTGCAGAGAGAGTACATATCATTTCCTCCTATTCTGAGGCTCTCAGAAATGTTGAAGTTCGTCGAAGATATGCTAATCTCTTCCATGAAAGGAAGGAACGTTCCTCCTCCACCGACTGTTCGCAGTATTGTCCAACTGTTTGCTGAAAGCGGAAGTGTTAAATCTAGAGAAAGAATCCGATGCCAATTTGTTTGAGATATTATCGTTTTTCGTACTCATATGAGTACGAAGTCTTTCACGACGACACTTCTGTATAAAACTTTCTCGGACTTCTTGCCGCGTCAATTCTTGATAAAATCTCAAGCTTTCGAAGATATCGTCCATCTTCTTCGTCAGGAACCGCTGACTGACAATGCTGAATTTTTTTTAATTTATTTATTTTTTTATTATTATTTTTTATTGGATTTCAACGCCCACATGGGCAGGCTGACAGCAGCCTACAATGCTGCTCTACAGCCGAGCGAATGTTAACATAATGACAATTGGTGTTTAGAATGAATGAAAATAAATAAAAATAATAAAAATAATAAAAAAACACACATTGCGGACGACGAGACACTAGGAGACGACGACACTGATTAAAAGATAAACAACACGAAACACTGTTTGCCATGCTGCTGTTGTACGATGTTAAAACCACAGAACGACGAAACGCTAGACAACGATGCACTGTACATTGTTAAAATCACTATCGTTGCACTGGCCCCACAGTGGGGACGGGGTAGGGACAGGAGGAGGACGTGGGAAGCACGGCGGGAGGGGAAAGGAGGTGATGGAGGGGAGGAGGGGAGGGACCGCAAGGACTCCTGGGAAGCGGATAGGGAGGGGGTGGGGAGGGGGGGCAACGATCTACAGGGAGGGGGTTACATTTGGAAGGAGGGATTGTTGTCGGGACGGTTGCGGAGAACGTCATCCGGGAGAGGGAGGTGGTGGAAGCCACTCTCCGAGAGGATATAGAGGGTGTGGAGGTGAAGTGAGGGAGGGATGTGTGGGTAAACAGTGCTGGTGCTGCGGTGGCCTTAAATAGCCCATGGAGGGCTTATGATTGGTCGGCCGCTACGTAACGCTGTCACAGACGCCGTCTACGGCTGAGCTGGTGGCGCCACCCCTGCCGTAGTATCGAAGACGTTGCGCGAAATGTCTCTTTTGTGTCCCAACTTCATCGCCGCTTTTGTGTCCCAGCCTCGTCGTAGGTGTCGGTGGCCGAGTGGAACGAGACCGACACAGTAACAAAAATAGCACGCTGGTGCAGGTACGGAGGGGAGCAGCCAGAAACTATAAACACTAGAGTAAATTAGAAAGAGATATATATTGCACAGAATGTAACAATACTTAACTTTTACATAGTACTGCAGAATGTTGATACATAGTTGTTAGAGGCCTGCCTAGTGCCTGTACAATAGCAAAGTCTTCACTCGTGCCTATCGGATTACGAAGGTCCTAACTCGTTGCTATCTCAGTCCGAAGTGCCGATGTCCTTCAGTGGTGGCCACGAGCGGAGTTGTCCAGAGGGCGCTCGTGGCTGTCGTCGTGAGAACGCCGCGCCGTGCGTGCATGGCGGCGCGCGGCGAAAGTAGGTGGCGCGCACTTTGTACTTGTGCGACACCACAGTCTCAACTGCATTTCTATATCGAGCGCTCGCTTCCATGCACCGCTAAGATTATACCCGCTATCAGGCGCGGAATAGCTCGAGAGTTCTCGTAGCCTCTGCAGCTTCTCTGGGTATAGTTCACCTTCGACCTTGCGCTCTGGCGGCCGGTGGCATAAACGCAGAACGGTCCTCTCTTGTAGCCTACAGTTTAAGCTCCCCCTGTAAAAACCTCTTCCTTTCCTTTTTTTGGCTGCTTCGTCAGTCCACTTTTTATAATTGAAACTGACTCCCTTTCTGAACATTGTACTGCATCCAAGGATACTTCTTCCTATGTTGAATATACAGGGTGGTCCATTGATAGTCACCGGGCCAAATATCCCACGAAATAAGCATCAAACGAAAAAACTACAAAGAACAAAACTTTTCTAGCTTTAAGGGGGAAAACAGACGGCGTTATAGTTGGCCCGCTAGATGGCGCTGCCATAGATCAAACGGATATCAACAGCATTTTTTAAATAGATACCCCCATTTTTCAAATTCAAATGTTCAAATGTTTGTAAATCTATCGGGCCAAATTGCGTGGTCAACAGTCCGTAGCTTACAAACTACTTAAACCTAGGTAAACTAACCTAAGGACAACACACACACCCATGCCCCAGGGAGGACTCGAACCTTCACGGCGAGCAACCGCGCGCTCCGCAGCGAGACGCTTCCCCCCCCCTCCCCCATTTTATTACATATTCGTCTAGTACGTAAATAAATATAAATGTTTTATTTGGAACACTTTTTTCGCTTTGTGTTAGATGGTGCTGTAATAGTCACAACCGTATACGTACGTGGTATCACGTAACATTTCGCCAGTGCGGACGGTATTTGCTTCGTGATACATTACTCGTGTTAAAATGGACCGTTTACCAATTGCAGAAAAGGTCGATATGGTATTTATGTACGGCTACTGTGATCAAAATGCCCAACGGACCCGTGCTATGTATGTTGATCGTTATCCCGGAAGACATCATCCAAGTGTCCGGACCTTTCGTCAGCCACAAGTGAAACGTCAACCACGACCTGCAACAAATGATGACGCCCAAGTAAGTGTTTTAGCTGCAGTTGCGGCTAATCCGCACATCAGTAGCGGACAAATTGAGCGATAATCAGGAATCTCAAAAACGTTGGTGTTGAGAATTCTACATCAACATAAATTTCACCCGTACCATACTTCTGTGCGCCATTATTTGTATGTCGAAGACTTTGAACGTTTTGTACAGTTTTGCCACTGGCCACAAAATAAATTACGGGACGATAACAATTTTTTCACGCGTTCTGTTTAGTGACGAAGCGTCACACACAAACAGAGGTAACGTAAACCGGCATAATATGCACTATTGGGCAACGGAAAATCCACGATGACTGCGACAATGGAACATCAGCAACCTTGGCGGGTGAATGTATGGTGCGGCATTATGGGAGGAAGGATAATTGACCCCTATTATATCGATGGCAATCTTAATGGTGCACTGTATGCTGATTTCTTACGTAATGTTCTACCGGTTTTACTACAAGGTGTTTCACTGCATGACACAATGGCGATGTACTTTCAACATGATGGGTGTCCGACACATGGCTCGCGTGCAGTTGATAGGTCTTATATGGAATATTTAATGTCAGGTGAACTGGTCGTAGAAGCACCATACCATGCCCCGCACGCTCACCGGATCTTACACCCAGGATTTCTTACTGTGGGGAAAACTGAAGGATATTTGCTATCGTGATTCACCGACAACGCCTGAAAACATGCGTCAGCGCGTTATCAATGCATGTGAGAACATTACTGAAGGTGAACTACTCGCTGTTGAGAGGAATTTCTTTACGCGTATTGCCAAATGCATTGAAGTTGAAGGACAACATTTTGAACATTTATTGAAGTCATGAGGTAGTTACAGGTAATCACGCAGTAACAGCATGCGTTCTCATAATGTATGATAATTTCACAAAAGTACATGTATCACATTGGAACAACCGAAATAAACAACCCACTTTTTATTTTAATACTCCGTGGCAAGCTGGCAGCAGTCTCGGGCGCTGCTCTTCAGCCCAGTGTACATAAGTATTTGACATGTGGTAATGGTGGTTTAAAACAGGAGATAAAAATGTTGAATTTTTACCTACGTTCTGTACGTACTGTTCGTCTGAAATTGTGAGCAATATGTTTGTGATTATTACAGCGCCATCTACCACAAAAAGACAACAAGTGTTCCAAATAAAACATTCATATTTATTTACGTACTAGACGAATATGTAACAAAAATGGAGGTACCTATTTAAAAAATGCAGTTGATATCCGTTTGACCTATGGCAGCGCCATGTAGCGGACCAACTATAGCGCCATCTGTTTTCCCCCTTCAAGCAAAAAAGTTTTGTTCTTTGTAATTTTTTTGTTTGATGCTTATTTCGTGAGATATTAGCCCGGTCACTATCAATCGACCACCCTGTATATAATTTACTTAAACTAAAGATTATTATTATCCCACTCAGTACGAAGTCCGATATTCCTTTTATAATCCTCAAAACATTCCGCTTCCTTTTCTGTATTCATTTAACGAACCTGCATTACCTGCCACACATCAAGAAAAGGAGCGAAAAAACTGACGTCATAGAACGCACAAGGTGAACGTTATAAATGAGAGGGGCGGTATATCTGGTGTTCCCCAGGGAAGGCCGGCCGCAGTGGCCGAGCGGTATGCGGCGCGCCAGTCACGTTCTGCACGGCCACTACAGTCGGGCGTTCGAATCCCCCCTCGAGCAAGGATATTTGTGCCGTCCTTAGTATTAGCTAGTTCATAAATAGTTTGTAAGTTTAAGGACTGATGACCCCGTAGTTAAGTCTACAAACAATTGAACATTTTCCCCAGGGAAGCGTTATAGGTCCTCTACTCTTCCTTGTGTTTATAAACGATTTAGGAAACAATTTGAATATCTCTCTTAGACTGCTCACGGATGATGCTGTCGTTTATCAGTTAGTGAAGTCAACAGAGGATCAAAAGCAACTGCAAAGCGATTTAGACAAAATTTCTACATGGAGCGAAAATTGGCAATTAACACTAAATAATGAAAAGTGTGAAGTAATACAGATGACCAATAAAATAAATCCGCTTAACTCCAATTACACGATAAATCAGTCAAACCTTAAGGCTGTACATTCTACCAAATACCTAGGACTTACAATTACGAACAACTTAGACTGGAGAGAACACACAGATAATATTGTGGGGAACCAAAGTTTACGTTTAATTGACAGAATGCTTCGAAGATGCAACAGCTCCACCAAAGAGACTGCCTACATCACACTTGTGCGTCCTCTCCTGGAGTACTGTTGCCCAGTGTGGGACCCTCACCAGGTAGGACTGAAGGAAGACATTGAGAAGGGCAGCTCGTTTTGTTTTATCACGTTCCAGGGGGAAAGCGTCACGGAAATGTTGCAGGATTTGGGGTCGAGTGTTCAAAATCTTATCGCAATAGGATGAACTGTATGGCAACGCATAAAATACGAATCTAGTCCGAAGTGGTGATACCCATACGTAATTAACACTTACGATTTTTGCGATACTTCAGCTCTTCCTTTGCGTTTACCCTATCCGTAAACCAACCCTATAATAAAGCGAAAAAAAAAATTATTCAACTTGATCAAGTCATTTCTGAGTTTTTGCGAGACTAACGCACAGCAATTGATTTTAGACATAGAGATTTATTTTGAAACTCCCTCTCTGTATTGTGCGGTTATCTTCTGGAAGGAAAGTGATAAGTTCCAAACTAAAGCAGACGTTACGCAGAGATATTACATGCCAACAAAAGCATTCTCTGCAGAAGTAAACGGAATCTTCTGGAAATTAAACTGAAAAAAATGAAGGTTTACTTGTTTATGGAGCATATGTGAACCACTTTGTTTTGCTGAAGACACCGCAGTTTTTGTCTCAAATGTAAATAAACTTCAATTATAAATAAAATTACTTTATAGAGAAATCCCTAAATTACGTCTGAAAATAAATTACAATAAAACAAAACTAGTGTAAATTCCAGATGTTCAAATAGACGATAGTACAAATAAACATCGAAGTGAAATAACCCGTAGATGAGAGTTTGTATATAGGTTAGTGGAAGAAAGCCAGACAGTACAGCCACAGAAGATAAAAAACGCAGGAGTACTTTTGGGAAAATAAACTAACTTTATGACACGAGTAAGGTAAGGTAATGTAATCAATAGACCCCATTACTCTGCACGGTCCTGTTATAGGTGGCATGCCGTTTGCCTTCCTCCGACTTTTGAAGTGAATGACCCAACCAGTTGTAGGGGGACCTACAGTTTAAAGGAATGAGATAGGAAGAATTTCCGTTTCGCAAAAGCGACTAGAGACAGATTTAAGATTATGTGGCAATGCAACAGGAAAATTTTATCCGGCACTAAAACTGTCTAGCATCAATCGACAAAATCCAAAATCATTCATTATAAAGTCAGCTTTAGGCAAGTATGTGCCGACTAATAGTGGCAGAGACGGAAAAGATCCATCGTGGTTTGACGAACGAGTTAGAAAACTGCTACGAAACAAAAAGAGGACTTCAAATTTAAACGTTACCAACGCCTCGAAGGCAAGTAAAAACTGACCATGGTATAAGTTCGTATGAAACGCTTTGCGTGACAAGTTCGATTTCGAAAGCATAAATTTGTATGTATCAACTTGACCCAAAAATTCTAAGTAGTTTTGGTACGATGTTAAATTTAAATCCAGACTGGCATTGAAACGGAGGAACCCACGCAAAAGGCTAACGTTTTCCAAAGCGGTTTCAAAGAGGAGATCGTACTGTAGTTCGTCCTATAAATCGATGTACGAACGACACAATGACAGGTTTCCAAATAAACGAGTGGTATTAAAAAGCAACTAAAATTTCTCAATAGTGGAAAGGCAACTTGACGTGACTGGAAGCTATTTCGATTTTAAAAAGAATATGCAAAGGAATTAGTCCCCCTTCTGGTAGCAGTGTACCGGAAGCCATTTCCATTTTAAACAAGAGACCTCGTGCATATGCGCAAAGCTAAAGGTTTATATTTCTGACGTCGGTCAGCTATAGAATTTTGGAACTTCCTTTCTCTCTTTCTCTTTGGCCATGTTCCCGCACATGCAGGGTCGGTTCCGCTAAATCCGGATTTGGCGTGTTAATAGTTACGGGGTGTACGGATGCCCTTCCTTATAGCTCTTTCTATTTGGCCATGTTCCCGCACATGCAGGGTCGGTTCCGCTAAATCCGGATTTGGCGTGTTAATAGTTACGGGGTGTACGGATGCCCTTCCTTATAGCTCTTTCCCTTTGGCCATGTTCCCACACATGCAGGGTCGGTTCCGCTAAATCCGGATTTGACGTGTTAATAGTTACGGGGTGTACGGATGCCCTTCCTTATAGCTCTTTCTCTTTGGCCATGTTCCCGCACATGCAGGGTCGGTTCCGCTAAATCCGGATTTGGCGTGTTAATAGTTACGGGGTGTACGAATGCCCTTCCTTATAGCTCTTTCTCTTTGGCCATGTTCCCGCACATGCAGGGTCGGTTCCGCTAAATCCGGATTTGGCGTGTTAATAGTTACGGGGTGTACGGATGCCCTTCCTTATAGCTCTTTCTCTTTGGCCATGTTCCCGCACATGCAGGGTCGGTTCCGCTAAATCCGGATTTGGCGTGTTAATAGTTACGGGGTGTACGGATGCCCTTCCTTATAGCTCTTTCTCTTTGGCCATGTTCCTGCACATGCAGGGTCGGTTCCGCTAAATCCGGATTTGGCGTGTTAATAGTTACGGGGTGTACGGATGCCCTTCCTTATAGCTCTTTCTCTTTGGCCATGTTCCCGCACATGCAGGGTCGGTTCCGCTAAATCCGGATTTGGCGTGTTAATAGTTACGGGGTGTACGGATGCCCTTCCTTATAGCTCTTTCTCTTTGGCCATGTTCCCGCACATGCAGGGTCGGTTCCGCTAAATCCGGATTTGGCGTGTTAATAGTTACAGGGTGTACGAATGCCCTTCCTTATAGCTCTTTCTCTTTGGCCATGTTCCCGCACATGCAGGGTCGGTTCCGCTAAATCCGGATTTGGCGTGTTAATAGTTACGGGGTGTACGGATGCCCTTCCTTATAGCTCTTTCTCTTTGGCCATGTTCCCGCACATGCAGGGTCGGTTCCGCTAAATCCGGATTTGGCGTGTTAATAGTTACGGGGTGTACGGATGCCCTTCCTGTCGCCACCCCATGCTCCCCGGGAGGAAATGTCTGCGTTTAGTGTTAGATGTGTGAAAGTGTAAATGTTAACGAAATGTTTGCAAATCGTGTAACTGAGGCGGGACTTAGGTACCAGCCCGGTATTCACCTAGGGGGATGTGGAAAGCCGCCTAAAAACCAGCCGTGCGGATTCTATCTGGGGCCGGTAGGCCTCGCCGTCTCGGTAAGCGGTGCGTTAGGCCACACGGCTAAGCTAATCGAGTGATTCAATTTTGGAACTTCCTTTATGCTCATGTATTATGTCATTTCTGGAATATTAAAATCTCCTCGGTGGATATAAACTTGGATTCCGAAAGCAACGATCGTGTGAAACCTCAGCTCTGTTTACCCATTCACGAGACCTATAAAGCACTAGATACAGGCTTCCAGATAAATGTTTTATAGAGTATTTTGTCATTTCTGGAGACAGCAAATTTTCTTTGTAGGAATCAACATGGTTTCAGAAAGCAACGATCATGTCAATCACAACTTGAGCTATTCATTCACGAGACCCAACGGGCAGTTCAAATGTTTGTAAGGCTATGGGACCAAGCTGCACTTATCAGCAGTCCGTAGACTTACAAACTACATAAAGTAACTTATGCTAAAGACAACACACACATCCATGCCCGAGGGAGGACTAGAACCTCCTACATGGAGCAGAGGCGCACTCAGTAGCAAGGCGCCTTAGAGCGCACGTACAAACACGGTCCCAGGTAGACGCTGTGTTTCTTGACTTTCCCAAAGCGTTCGATATCGTTCTGTAACGTCGCCTAAAATACGAGCATATGAAATATCAGACAACTGTGTGACTGGAATGAGGCGTTTCTCGCTAACAGAACACAGCTGTCATTCTCAGCGGAAAGAAGTCTTCAGACGTTAAAGTGATCTCAGGTGTACCCCAGAGGAATATTATAGCTCACATATTTTTCGAAAAAAATTTGTTTCACTTTTATTTATTTGTTTATTTTTGGTAGGGGGGGGGGGGGCAACAGCACTCTTATTTAAATTCACATGTAGAGAACAGTCTAGAGTGCAATACTTTATTATATTCGACTAGTTTCGGTCTTCTTTTAGACCATCTAGACTGTTCTCTATATATGAATATTATAGAACCGCTGCTTTACAAAATATAAATTTACTAGTAGATAACATCAGAAGTTGAATGAGTCTTCTTGCAGGTGATGCTGTAGTATTCGAGAAGTCGCTACGCTGTACAAATGTAGCGAAATACAAGATGATCTGAGGCGTATCGACGCAGGTACAGGGAACGACAATTGAACGACTCAATAACAGCACTAAATAGTAACAACACTACTGTGGAGACACTATGCAATGGAATCTACTTCTGTCGCTGATAGCACACGTTGACATCCCTACCTTACCTGCGAGCGTATGGACTCGCCCTTCCCACATCATCGGCGTGCGCACAATTGAGAGAAACGTAGTCACTTGTGAGCGAGCGGTCTTATGTATCGGTGTCACTATGTTTCCTAAACATGAACGAAGGAGTTGGATCAAGATTGAATATGCCACAGGTCGTACAGCACGACAGTGTCATCAAGGTCTTCATGAGGCGGCAACACTTTCTGCGCAATCAAAATGTTCAAATGAAACTTCCTGGCAGATTAAAATTGTGTGCCGGAACCGGGACTCGAACCTGGGACCTTTGCCTTTCGCGGGCAAGCGCACTACCGACTGTGCTATCCCGACACGACTCACGATGCCGCCTCACAACTTTACTTCCGCCAGTACCTCGCCTCCTACTTTCCAAACTTCACAGAAGTTCTCCTGCAAACACGCAAGACTAGCACTCCTGGAAGAAAGGATATGGTGGAGACATGGCTTAGCCACAGCCTAAGGGATGTTTCCAGAATGAAACTTTCACTCTGCAGCGGAGTGTGCGCTGATATGAAACTTCCTGACAGATTAAAATTGTGTGCCGGAACCGGGACTCGAACCTGGGACCTTTGCCTTTCGCGGGCAAGCTGCAGAGTGAAAGTTTCATTCTGGAAACATCCCTTAGGCTGTGGCTAAGCCATGTCTCCACCATATCCTTTCTTCCAGGAGTGCTAGTCTTGCGTGTTTGCAGGAGAACTTCTGTGAAGTTTGGAAAGTAGGAGGCGAGGTACTGGCGGAAGTAAAGTTGTGAGGAGGCATCGTGAGTCGTGTCGGGATAGCACAGTCGGTAGTGCGCTTGCCCGCGAAAGGCAAAGGTCCCAGGTTCGAGTCCCGGTTCCGGCACACAATTTTAATCTGCCAGGAAGTTTCATATCAGCGCACACTCCGCTGCAGAGTGAAAGTTTCATTCTGAAAATGTTCAAATGTTTGTATAGCTTATGGGACTTAACTACGGGGTCATCAGTCCATAAACTTACAAACTACTTATGAACTAACTAATACTAAGGACGGCACAAATATCCATGCCCGAGGGGGGATTCGAACTCCCGACCGTAGTGGCCGTGCAGACCGTGACTGGAGCGCCTCAGTCCCCTCGGCCACCGAGGCCGGCTCTGCACAATCCACCCATCATTTTGCACGACAATGCGCGGTCGCATACAGCGCAAGCTGTGGCTGCTCTCTTCGGTCGATGGGACTGGGAAGTATTGTACCATCCACCATATTCCCCGGACTTGTGACTTTTATTTGATTCCGAAGATGAAGAACCACTTCGTGGCATTCGCTTCAGAACTGTTCCAGAGATGCGACAGACAGTAAACCGCTCCTTTTGCACCATCAACAGAACAGGCTCTGCTAACGGTATACTACGCCTTCCACATCGCTGGCAACGGGTTCTAGACAACGCTGGGGACTACTTTGAAGGACAGTAAAAGGTGCAAATATGTAACGCTTTTGTAACGATTGTGAATAAATAGTTACCACTATTTATGTTCCAACCCTCGTATCTGGGAGCAGACATAAGAAGAAACCGAAAGGGAATGACCATACAAAATTAATCGAGGGCAAGGCAGATGCCAGACTGAGATTCAATGGAAGCATTCTCAAGAAGTTAGTCCGTCAACAAAGGAAGTATATTACAAACACACGTCGGCCAGCACTTGAGTGCGACCTTCCTATCGGTACTCACCAATAAGAATTGGGCAATACATAACACAGGGTAGTAAAAGGTTTATGGCTCGTTGTCTCTGTTCATAGGGGTGAGTTATGTATGTCAGCTTCCATGCCCTAAACAGCTACCCAATCTGTTTAAGCAAGATCAATAATTAATCTATAGTTTAGCCAGTCTATCAATCTGCAGATGGTGACGCGAAAAATATATTTAAATAAACAAATTAAAGCTCTGAATAACCAACAAAATGGATAATAAGATAATGTTTAGAAGAGATTTACTCACGAAGTAATTTTTATATAAATAGTTTATACTCTTTTTGGACATAAAATGCGGAGGTGGTCCTACTTTATACATCGGTAAATAACTGAATATTTCCGCAACTATTGTTCATGAGAGGCACAATTAGTATCACACGCATTCGAGAGTAAAAGTTCCAAATTAGTGTAGTCCATTGAACATTCCAGTTCCAAATTAATCCACGATTAAAGTATTTGTTATAGAACACAGTTTGTCATCATACGAGTACACGATTGCTGAATTATCACAGTTCCACAGCCCTACTACCGTCTATAGTTTACGGCTTTTCAACCAGAAACTAAGTTCTGCAGTCACAAGTCCCATAAATTTTCTAAGTCCACACATGCCTCTCTCTTCAAATCACAAGTTCGTAACGCGGATTCAGACCGCCCAGCGTCACAAACTTTCACCACCGCGTCCAAGTGAAGAGTTCCTTCCCAAGCGTTCGAAAGCGTGCTCTACCTGCTCCCAAAACTGTATCCTTCCGCGCGTCCTAATGCCTCATCTTTAAAATACAATTTCCCTTCCAAAATATTATACATCTGAATATCACAGAATTAAATGCTTTGACCACATCCCTACAAATGTTGTTTACATTTAACAAAGAAATACATATTTAACAATACTAAAATCGGTTGAGACTGAAGCTGTTTGCTCAGGTAGCTATTAAGCGTGGTGTCTTAGTGTTCAAACATACTGCCGCCGTCGAAATATGGTTACACGATTAATATTTAATTTATCCTGGCTTTTTATGCAGATATATTCAGTTCTTGTCCACAAATACATATAATTGTTTATGTATAAATTATCTGCTGCATATCTACCTTTTCAGTCGGCTATGAAATATGTAAGTGGCAGTCTACAACCTAAAACGAACGTTACTAAGAATAATATTACATATA
The DNA here is from genome assembly GCA_026315105.1 of Locusta migratoria. Taxonomy (NCBI): domain Eukaryota; kingdom Metazoa; phylum Arthropoda; class Insecta; order Orthoptera; family Acrididae; genus Locusta; species Locusta migratoria. Next base: position 147,851,247 of record CM048755.1, on the reverse strand, counting down.
ATAAAATACATATATAAATGAAATGCACTTTGCTGGGTTTATGTTTTGTGTTTCTGTGGTCTAATCTATGTTCTGACACAAGAATATTACTACCTCAACGAAAAACAGTACAAGAGAGTAAAACAAAGTTTTTGAAAGAATACGGAAATGACGTGGTGCGTCTTTTAAGATACGTAGCGTGGTTTTGCTTCTTATACTGTTACTGATAAACACTACGTATCATTAATTGTAAATATAAGTCTTATAATAATATTATTATAGTACTGAAATTTATCGGCTTTTTATCTGTAAGGGATATTGAAATTGTAATTACGGCGTTTGATTCTCCCAAGTCTCCTGAATCCATTCATATAATTATTTTTGCCGTCTGATCATTCCCTGATTTTATATGGATTTTTAGAATGATGAGTGTAGATATATCGTATTTCAGTTGCAATCTGGAATAACCGCCCTCGCTCATCCAAGACCGCCGTTCCCTGTTTCCGAGCAGATTAGGGTAGGGTTTCCCTTACGACCTTTATTCTATTCACTAGGTCCAAACTATTAGCCTGCCGGCTGGGATACCCAACAGCCTGACAAAACCCGTCTTTCACATGGAAACAATCAGCTTCCCCCTGTATCTGTAAAGTCACATGCGTATTGCTTACAAGTGTGTGCTTTATCTGTACCAGGTGGGGTTGACGGAAGACACACAGAATCTCCATCGGAGAGCAAAACGCTTTGTTTCAGGCTGACTTACTAGGCGCGAATGCGTCACAATAATGATTAGGAAACTCCAGTGGCAGTCGCTGCAAGACACGTTCTGTATCGCTTCTGTCAACGAAGGGTCAAGCAATATATTGCGTCCTCCGGCATTCGCTGTCCCCGGGAACCATACGCGACAGCCGGCCGCGGTGACCGAGGGGACTGCGGCGTTGCAGTCACGATCTGCACGGCCACTGCGGTCGGGGGTTCGAATCCCCCCTCGGGCATGGATATTTGTGCCGTCCTTAGTATAAGGTAGTTGATAAGTAGTTTGTAAGTTTAGGGACTGATGACCCCGTAGTTAAGTCCCATAAGCTTAACAAACATTTGCACATTTGCCATACGCGACTGGAATAGGAGTAAGTGACAAATTGTTGTTGTTGTTTAGAGGGGACTAGATAAGTGACAAGTTCCCTCAGCCCCACACCGTGGAGTATGGTTGTAGATATATGCTCCTTTACTTCTGTAACGCGTTCGAAACGTTTCCGCACAGTATATCATCTCCACTGTGCAATGGGGTTCAAATGTTTGTAAATCTTATGGGACTTAACTGCTGGGTCATCAGTCCCTAAACTTACAAACTACTTACGAACTACCTTATATTAAAGACAGCACAAACACCCATGCCCGAGGGGGCATTCGAACCCCCGACGGGGAACGGTCTCGCGCATCGTAGCATAGCGCCTCAATGCATTCGGCCGCTCCGCCGCGGCTGCAGTGAGATTAAAGAGTTTCTCGCAAACATAACACATGTCATTCTCAATGGAGAGCACTCTTATGACGTGAAAATAATTTCTGAAGTACTGCAAGGGAATGTTATAGATCCATTACTTTTCACAATATATATTTATAGTGACCTAGAAGATAACGTCGGGAGTCCAATAAGATCAAATGATTGTAGACCTAAGGGACCAAACTGGTGAGGCGAATTTCTTTTGTTGGAATGAATATGGTTTACGAAAGCAACAGTCGTGTGAAACGAAGGTCGCTCTATTCATCGACCATGACCCAGAGGGGTTTGTAAAGCTATGGGACCAAACTACAGTGGTCTTACTTCCTAGACTTACAAACTATTTAAACTAACTTATGCTAAGAGCAACACACACTTACAGGCTCTAGGGAGGACTCAAACCTCCGACAGGGAACGGCCGCGCAGTCCGTAGCAAGACGCCTTAGACCGCGCGGTTATTGCCGCGCGAAATGTCGGGAGGTTCAAGAGTTTTTCCGCGGTTTATTTTGTAGCACACCAAGAAGTTGAAAAGCTGGAAAATTGTAGCAAAAGCAGGAAGATATACAGCGTATCGACGCATGGTGCAGGGAGTGTGAATTGACTCTCAATATAAATAAATGTATTGCGAATAAATAGAAAGATTCTTTATTATACCATTACACGACTGCAGAACAATCACTGAATGCGGTTGCTTTCATAAAAGAACTGGGAGTATGCATACGGAGTGATATGAGTAGGCAGATGCCAGACGATTCTTCTGAAGAATCATAGGGAGCTGCATCCGTCCACTTGTTTTGAAAGCAATATACCAAATCCACTACTGGATTGCTGGGCCTATCATAGCTTCACCAGAGCCCCGTCGGCCGCCACTTTTCAGGGTTCCTGTAGTATTTCTGAGACGTGTTAGGAGTTTAGTGTGGAGTAAGAATGTACCACAGAAAAGTAAAGGAGTGCTATACCAAAATTATTATGTTCCGATATTGATGTTCAACTGTTTGTAAATCTATCGAACCAAACTACGTGGTCATCAGTCCGTAGCTTACAAACTATTTAAACCTAGGTAAACTAACCTAAGGACAAACACAGACACCCATGCCCCAGGGAGGACTCGAACCTCCACGGCGAGCAACCGCGCGCTCCGCAGCGAGACGCTTTAGACCGCTCGGCTACTCCACCGCGGCTCCGACATTGACATATGCATCGGAAACTTGGGTAACAAAGAAAATAGATAGGGGCAAAATACAAGCAGGCAAAATGAAATTTCTACGAAGCAGAATACGGGTAACAAGATGAGACAGGATGAAGAATGAAAAGATCAAGGAAATGGTGAGAGAGAAACCCTTACAGGATAGGATAGGGAGATCATGACTGCAGTGGTATGGCCATTTAAAGAGAATGGAGGATAAGAGGATCCCCAGGAGGATACGCGAAATACAGATACATAAGAAACGACCAAGAGGAAGACCAAGGTATAGATGGCTAAAAGGAGTGGAGGATTGTGTGGAAAAGAGAGGAGAGGACTGGACCAGAGTGAAAACGGAGAGAGAGTGGGAAGACACGACGAAATGGCGAGGCTTGCGTTCCAAACAGACCCAGCCTGTGGCTGTAAACTGTGCAACATGATGATGATGATGATGAAGGAGATGTAGTCCATCAACAAAGAATTACCTTATAAGACACACGTTCGACCAATACTTGAATAGTGTACGTCAGTAGGGGTCCATACTAGGTAGAAGTGAGAGAGAAGATAGAGAATTTGCAAAGAAGAGCAGCACGCTTCGTTACGGGTTCATTTAGTAAGCGCGAAAGCGCCAACTCCAGTGTCAGAGACTGCAATAGAAGTGCTCCGCATCACAGTACGACCTACTGATCAAGTTCCGAGGGAGCACGTTTGTCCAAGAGTCAACCGATACATCGGTGCCTCCTGCGTACATCTCGCATCAAGACCCTGAGGATACGGTCAGAGTTCAGGGCCGAGACGGATACTTCCCGGTAGTCCCACTCGCAAACCACTTGCTCTGAAGCAGAAAGGGAGCAACTGACAGTAGTTCAAGAAGTAACAAATATGTTCAAATGTTTGTAAAGCTAAGAGGGTAACTGCTGCGGTTATCAGTCCCTAGACTTACAAACTGCGTAAACCACAACACATACATCCGTGCTCGAGAGACGACTCGAACCTCTGACGGCGAGCAACCGCGGTTTCCGCAGTAAGGCGGCTTAAAGCGCTCGGCGACGCCACCACGATTCACGAAGTATCCTCCGCCACATATGCGCAGTATGGATGTAAGTGTACCTTTCGCACTGTTATCACGGCTTCCGGGTTAAACACCAAACAATCTTGGCAACCTTAACTGTAGGCAGTCTTCGGCAGACCACAGGAAGACACGCCGAGCAACCTGACTTCTGAGAGCTGGAAACCTTAGAAGTCATATCCTGCAAAAGTCAATGGACTGTGGGTTGTTGTTGTTGTTGTAGTTGTGGGTTGTTTGTTTGGGATAGGGGGACTAAACTATTGAGTTTATCAGTCACCCGGTGGGGAGGGGAAGGAGTGAGGATAGGAAAGGAGGGGAGGGGGCATACACCATCTTGCGTTGCGTATTTGATGATTTTTTTATTGCAACTTACACGTTGTCATTTCAAAGCAATGGCGCACTGAATAATTAACAAAACACGTCGTTCTTCGTACGATAAATGACAATATAGTGTCTACAAATGCCATATTAACATCAGTTAACAACGGCCATTAAATAGTATTAGATTAAAGAACGTAACTCGGAATTGTTAGTTGCCGCGGTGGAGTAGCCGAGCGGTCTAAAGCGTCTCGCTGCGGAGCGCGCGGTTGCTTGCCGTGGAGGTTCGAGTCCTCCCTGGAGCATGGGTGTGTGTGTTTGTCCTTAGGTTAGTTTACCTAGGTTTCAAATGTTCAAATGTTTGTAGAGCTTAAGGGACTTAACTACGGGGTCATCAGTCCCTAAACTTACAAACTACTTATAAACTAGCTACAACTAAGGACGGCACAAATATCCATGCCCGAAGGGGGATTCGAACCCCCGACCGTAGTGGCCGTGCAGACCGTGACTGAAGCGCCTCAGTCCCCTCGGCCACCGCGGCCGGCTTTACCTAGGTTTAAGTAGTTTGTAAGCTACGGACTGATGACCACGCAGTTTGGTCCGAAAGATTTACAAACATTTGAACATTTTTTTTTTAATTGTTAGTTGTATCGTAGTTGGCAACGCGTTGGACTGTGACGCTGAAGGTCAGTGGTTCGAAACCCGCCACTACCTAAATATTTTCCCTAAAAGGGTTTCAGACACTCTTATTAATTAATTTTTTATTATTAGGATTATTTTGGTCCAAAATGTTTGCAAAACCTTATAAAACTACAAACCTAAAGTGGGCCGTAAAACACGTCAGTGCGATGTTACACTGAATAGTGTTGTTAAAATTTGAGCACAAGCAGCACGTTCGCTACGGTTAGCCGAGAGTACGTTCAGCACTATCCGATGTGGACAAGGGGCCAAGTATGTCTCGTGGGCCCCTATTGACTCAGCCTGCCACACAGCGCCGTAGAGGGCGTTCCCATTACCCTGCTGCGCGCCGTTTACCGCGTAGCAGCCGCAAGTGAGAACATGGGAGTGTGAGTTGCGGCGACTCGAGCGCACCGAGAATTTGTCGACCTGCCGGCGGTCTGGCAGTTCTCGAGAAGCGGCGCCTGCCGCTGTGCGCCATTTGACTGGCGCACCACCCCACGCCACTGACGTCCAAAGCTCTCAGCTCGCTGTGATTCTTTCAAATATGAACACACAAAACGAAAGCCGCAGAGCTGGCAGTATTTGGCGCGAGATGGAGATAACGTCTGTTGCAATATTGTTTTCATAAGCTCCGTAATGTAGCAAAAATTACAACAAGCATAATACACTACTAGCCATTAAAATTGCTACACCAAGACGAAATGCAGATGATGAACGGGTATTCATTGGACTAATATATTATACTAGAACTGACATGTGATTACATTTTCACGCAGTTTACGTGCATAGATCCTGAGAAATCAGTACCCAGAACAACCACCTCTGGCGACCCCAAGTTAAGCAACTGCCGGCATGGCGAAAGGGATAGCGTCACGGCCTGCGGTGCTGAAGGTCGCCGGTTCAATCCCGTCCATCGGTAAAAATTTATTTCTTTGTAATTAACAATTCTAGAATGTTTTACATGCTTCTTATGTTCACTTGTAATTTCTACTTGTTTCTTACGATAAGTATTCTTCTAATTTCTGGTACATTATGTCTATAAATAGCAGAGCACTCTGCCCGAGATGAAGTCAGTTCTGCGTGTACGTTTCAGTTTGCAATAAACCTGCTTTCAGTATAAGTGCTGTGTTCACTCGACAACCCTGCCGTCGAAGTCAAGCCTGCTTCAATTTCAACGCGACAATATGCCGGCCGTGTGGTCTGTGGCGCACCAATCATAGTCTGCACGACCGCTATGGTCGGGGGTTCGAATCCCCCCTCGGGCATAGATGTTGTCTTTAGTGTAAGGTAGTTCATAAGTAGTTTGTAAGTTTAGGGACTGCTGACTCGGCAGTTAACTCCCTTAAGCTTAACAAACATTTGAACAATTGGCCTTAATAACGGCGTTGATAGCCTGGGCATTCAGAGCTTGGACGGCGTGTACAGGTACAGATCCCCATGCAGCTTCAACACAATACCACAGATCATCAAGAGTAGTGACTGGCGTATTGTGACGAGCCAGTTGCTCGGCCACCATTGACCAGACGTTTTCAATTGGTGAGAGATCTGGAGAATGTGCTGGCCAGGGCAGCAGTCGAACATTGTCCGTATCCAGAAAGGCCCGTAGAGGACCTGCAACATGCGGTCGTGCATTATCCTGCTGAAATGTAGGGTTTCGCAGGTATCGAATGAAGGGTAAAGCCACGGGTCGTAACACATCTGAAATGTAACGGCCACTGTTCAAAGTGCCGTCGATACGAACAAGAACCAATGGCACCCCATATCATCAAGCCGGGTGAAACAAGGACGTTGGGATCCAGCACGGGTATTCCGTATTGCCCTCCTGAACCCACCGATTCCGTATTCTGGTAACAGTCATTGGATCGCGAGCAGCAATGTCGCGATACGATAAACCGCAATCGCGATAGGCCACAATCCGACCTTTATCAAAGTCGGAAACGTGATGGTACGCATTTCTCCTCCTCACACGAGGCATCACAACAACGTTTCACCGGGCAACGCCGGTCAACTGCTGTTTGCGTATGAGAAATCGGTTGGAAACTTTCCTCATGTCAGAACGTTGTAGGTGTCGCCATCGGCGCCACCCTTGTGTGAATGCTCTGAAAAGCACAGCATCGTCTTCCTGTCGGTTAAATTTCGCGTCTGTAGAACATCTTCGTGGTGTAGCAATTTTAATGGCCAGGAATGTAATACTTTAAAGATGTAAAGGTTGAAAAAAGGGTATGTCTGTCAAAGCTAAACTCAAATATTTTTTTTAATTTCCTTTATTGTTATTTCAATACCGAACATTACAATCGGTAGGCTGGCAGCAGCTTATGCGCTGCTCTTCAGCCGAGCCACTTTTAAAACGTGGATATGATGTTCAAATGTTTGTTAAGCTTAAGGGACTTAACTACGGAGTCATCAGTCCCTAAACTTACAAACTACTTATGAACTACTTACGAACTAGGACGGCACAAATATCCATGCCCGAGGGGGGATTCGAACCCCCGACCGTAGTGGCCGTGCAGACCGTGACTGAAACGCCTCAGTCCCCTCGGCCACCGCGGCCGGCGTGGATATGATGACCTTTAAAACAATGAAAGGGGGGAAAATTAGGAACGTAAAACTTTGACACAATGAAGTTATTTGCAGAAACATAACACTGAAAGGTGAATAAAATACATGTAGTTCGTTACAAGGTTTGTGCCACGGTGCCGTTAAAAACAAACAATAAGCAACATACAGACTGAACAGACGAAGAAACACTGAAGCTGGAAATTTTTGTCTGACGAGAGGCGTGTTTATGTAGTCCTTGCAAGTGCGGTGATCATTGTGTCTCCAGTAGTGTAGTGGTCAGCAAAACTGCCTAGAAAGCGGGAGACCGGGTTCGAATACCGGCTGGGTACACATTTTCAGCGTTGATGTCATATATTCTGTGAATATGAATACACTGAAGACACTATATAAAACAGCGGCGACCAAGCTTGTTTGTGGATGGTAGTCACACTATTAAAAGACACTGATGCACTGTAGACTCGAATCAAATAATGTTGGCTGTTTGTTAAACACGGCCACAAAGAATAGATAGATATTATCACAATAGTAGAATCGTGATCGTATCGCCCATAATTTATTATTTACATTTTCATTATTTTTGTCCGAAATGTTTGCAAATAATCACAACACTACAAGCAAATCTAAGGTGGGCCGTAAAACTCGTCAATGCGATTTCTTTATAGTATTTTCAAGCCAGGTATGGGTAGGCTGGCAGCAGCTGCTTTTCATGAGAAACATTCTGCTACTACATTCTTTTGTAAGAATGTTTCTGTTTCGTCTGAGATACGTGTTTTAATTCATAAAACTCCTGTGCTTCTCGTCTTCTGCGAAACATTCTACTACTACTAATTCAGTACAAATAAAAGAGCGGTATACTCGGGACCAATGTGTAAACTACGAATTTTTCCTCGCAGACACGGATGACAACTATTAACCCTTAGCTGAGAACAACCTTTATACTTCCATTTCTGGGAACACCCGCCTCCCAAACCACCATGACGTTACTTTCAGTGTTTGTTTTCTTTTCAAAATGTTCAAATGTTTGTTAAGCTTATGGGACTTAACTGCGGAGTCATCAGTCCCTAAACTTACAATTTTAATCCTGGTTGGAGAAATTGCGTTTGGGAATGGAATTTCATTTGCCGCGGTGCAGTAGCCGAGCGGTCTAAAGCGTCTCACTGCGGAGCGCGCGGTTGCTCGCCGTGGAGGTTCGAGTCCTACCTGGGGTATGGGTGTGTGTGTTGTCCTTAGGTTAGTTTACCTAGGTTTAAGTAGTTTGTAAGCTACGGACTGATGACCACGCAGTTTGGTCCGATAGATTTACAAACATTTGAACATTTGAAACTTACAAATTACTTACGAACTAATTTATACTAAAGACAGCATAAATATCCATGCTCTCGGCCACTCCGCCGCGGCTGTATTCTTTTAAATGATGTACATTTGTTTTATTGCTTCTTAAACTACTTTTACAATTTGATAGGTAATAAAAATGAAGGTAAGTCAAATAATTATTTATTAAGTACGAAAGGCACAAGATAAAACAACAATAGCATACAACAACATGCCATTCACATTTGTGGTACGCATTTGTTACATAGTTTTTTACGAACATTCTAAGCAAGTCGCGGTCAAACCTTTGACACATTTATAGTTCGTCATCCTTTTCGTCTGGTAGGGACAATATCTGCAACTTTTACGTTTTTCCAGTCTGTCGGTTTTGTCTGTTTTCTACGTCTGAGCTGGTCCATCATTTCATACTTGTTGTCGTCTGTTCCCAATATACCCATAATTATTTTTCACAATGCGTCTGGTAAATTTGTCTGTAGACATTACCCCATGTAGGGATTTATAAGGGAGAGGCCTGAAACTCCCATAAAACGAAATCTGGAAGACGGATTATTTTTATATATTTCTTTATGTAAAACATAGAATTACAGCAACTAATCGATATCATATGACACAAAATGACTAAAGGCCACCTTCTAGCCCGTCTATTACAGCAATAGTAGTTGCATTTCATATCAAGGGTGTCAACTCTAGAATTCGTCGTAATGTAGAAGGATATCATTTCTGGGTTGTCACTCCTTTGATCGAGGAAAGCAACATGGAACGTGGAGGACAAGAGAATGACTGTCTTGTTTTTCTTATGAGTGCAGAAAAGAAGTGTCAACTCTTTCGTTAATTCATACATACTTCACCCAACAGCTTTTGTCCTGTGAGGAAGGAATTCACAAAGAATTTCTGGCTTGTTTCTTCTCGTAGTGCCATCAATCTTGAGCCCGTTGTTCCACTAGTGATGGGCAATTTCCACCGATGTAAAGCAGTTATCAAATGTCATGTTTCTGTTGGTCTTGTTAATACATTTTGACAACCGTACAACTGGTTGAGAGGGCTTGCTTAGATTTTTTTCCAGTGAGTTCCACCCCATCACTGTCTTTATCGGCGTACATAAGCGTTATACTGGTAGAAGTTTTTCGCGTCTGTCAGACACGTGACTTTTAGGCCGTTTTTGCCGGTTTGTTGGGAATGTACTTTTTTAAATTTAGATCTACTCCTGAAAGGAATGAGAGTCCCACCAATGCAGGCTGACATTCTGATTTTGTAATTTGCCTGACAGTTTTGGATAAATACTTCAAAGAGAGACGAAACGGCTGCCAGTGGATCTGATTGTTCTCTCTGTCTTTTCTTGTTTGTGAATCGTCGAACCGCAGACCCCTTGGCAAAACTTTACACCTCTTTTCAGACATTGTAGCCCGGAAAATAGGACGCCCCGTCGCACACGAGAAGCAAAGTCTTCCTTATATTTCTTGAATATTTCCGATAATACCAAAAGGCCAAAAAGTGCTGAGAGCTCTTCTTTTGTCGTGTTCCTGTACGAAACACTTTCAGGTTGTTGCAGCTTTTGTCTAACACTTTGAAGTTTTGAATTTGTATTAATTACAGTATTCCGCATTAATTCTGCAGTAAAAAAAATGCCAAATTGCTTCAGGCGAGGGGTTTCGTAATGTTCGCGCTTCCCCCTTTAGAATACAAATTCTAAATCTTATAATGTTGTTCCTCGGGACAAGTGCTGTTTATGACCAAGACATAAAGCCCCTTTTACCATAATAAGTTCGAGCTGTTCCGGAATCTTCTTCGCGTGATTCTTGTACTACCGGCCTAGTTCCGACAGGATTACTTGTGGAGGCCAGAACGTCCGCTTCTGAATCCTTGTCGGACACTGAGGAAGTATCATTATCAGATAGCTCTTCAATTTCAGCAACATCTGGTACATATGAGTCTTCTGAATCGACTTCTACATTAGCCTCATATTCGTCTAACTCGGGGGGGGGGGGGGGGGGACGAGGCTGACAATTTTTCTGGTCGGAGAAGATACTGAGAGAGGCAGGAATTAACCCAATTACTATTTTACATACGCAGGACAACCATTAACTGAAATTAGTCCCCAAAATAAAGTGGGTATTGTAAATATAACTGGCTTTCGGAACCTTATGTAAGGAAATCCATGATAAGAATAGGAATATCCGCCTGAGAGGCGGGTGTGTTTTTTTACTTTCGTTACTGGGTATATCCGTCTGCGAGGCTGGTTAGGTTCCTGGAAGTCGGAGCTCACGAGGCCTAAAGAGTCCGGAGCGACACTACGACACTCACGCCTTGACACTTGACTAGCTGCGGGACTCTCAGTGAGTTTCGGTGTTCTACTAGGAATTAGCGCCCTCTAGTAGCAAAACAAAGACTGTGAGGCGGGTGTTCCCAGCTAAGGGTGACTGCTCTAATTCTGTGCTTCTTTTAGAGTAGTTTCGCTGAGCATCCAAAAAGCGCACAACTGTCGACAAGCCGGCCGCGGTGGCCGAGGGGACTGAGGCGCTCCAGTCACGGTCAGCACGGCCACTACGGTTGGGGGTTCGAATCCCCCCTCGGGCATGGATATTTGTGCCGTCATAGTTCGTAAGTAGTTCATAAGTAGTTTGTAAGTTTAGGGACTGATGACCCCGTAGTTAAGTCCCATAAGCTTAACAAACATTTGAACATTTTGAACTGTCGACAACTTCTGGAGAGTGCGCGAGAATTGCTCGAGAATTTGCTTGAGCGTCGAGCGTTTCTCGAGCGCCCTCACAGCCCATCCCTAGAACATGCCCGGTCTTTGGCCCGGCCTTGCCGCTTATGCCGTCATCTCACGGGACGTGGAAACGCACGTGGAGGAGGAAGTGGTGGCGGCGATGGAGTAGCCGAGCGGTCTAAAGCGCCAAGCTGCAGAGTGCGCGGTTGCTCGCCGTCAGAGGTTCGAGTGCTCCCTGGTGTGTGTGTGTGTGTGTGTGTGTGTGTGTGTTTTGCCCTCAGGTTAGTTCATATAAGTAGTTTGTAAGTCTGCCGGGCACCGTGGCTCAGCGCGCCTGGTCAGGGGGATCTAACTTCTGTAATCATCGGTCCCTAGAGTTAAAAACTACTTAATCACACCGACACTAAGGACAAAACACACACACACATACATATGCCAGAGAGATTGCTTGAAACTCCAACTGGAGTAGCGCAATCTGCGGTTCTCATATGTGTCCCGTATTTTGATGCTGGAAATCTGGTCAGCCTAGTTTACGAACAATTCTAAAAGCAAAAATTTGTGTGGGGACGTGAGTTAGATCAGAGTACTTAGTTCCATAAAAGCTATTTCCCGTATCCTAAGCTCGCAGGAATGGTCGCGAGGTCTGGAATAGCGTGTTACGGATTGCGCGGGGTCCTAGTCCTCCCTGGGGCGTGCATGTGTGAGTTGTCCTTAGCGTAAGTTAATTTAAGTAGTTTGTGAGTCTAGTGAACGGTGACCCTTGCAGTTCGGTCCCTTAGGTTTACAAACCGTGTTGCACGAATTTGCAAACAGGGCAGTGTGTCAATATCAAGTTCTTGTCAAAACTCATTATATTTGTCACATGGTATTCCAATAAGATCCAGAAGCTAAGCAACAATCGTGCCAATGGAACAAATAGTAGCTCAGAAATATTGCGCAGAAGATGTTGGTTTGTACTTTGGCCACGACCTATTGACCCATAGTCAACACGGATTCAGAAAGTATCATTCTTGTGAAACACAGCTAGCCCTTTAATCACATTATGTGATGAGTGATATCGACAAGGAACGTCAAATAGATTCCGTATTTCAAGATTTCCGGAAGGCTTTCGACACTGTATCTCACAAGTGTCTTCCAATCAAACTGCGTGCTTATGGAATATCACCACAATTGTGCTATTGGATTCGTGATTTCCTGTCAGAAAGGACACAGTACGTTGTAATTGACAGAAAGTCATCGAACAGAACAAAAGAGATATCTGGCGTTCCCCAGGGAAGTGTTACATGGCTCCTACTGTTCCTTATTTTTACAAACGATTTAGGAGACAATCTGAGTAGCTCCGTAAGACTGTTCGCAGATGATGCTGTCACTTATCAGTTGGTAAAGTCAACAGAAGATAAAAAAGCTACTGCAAAATGATTTAGATATCAGCATGGTACAAAAAATGTCAATTGACCCTTAATAACGAGAAGTGTGAGGTCATCCATATGACCACTAAAAGAAGACCGTTAAACTTCATTTACACGATAAATCAGTCAAAACCACAGGCCGTAAATTCAACTAAATACCAAGGACTAACAATTACAAACAATTTAAACTGGAAAGAACATATAGAAAATATTGTAGGGAAAGCGAACCAAAGACTACGTTTCGTTGGCAGCTCTAATAAACTCCTCACACCACAGTTGTTCGTCCTATTTTTGAGTATTGTTACGCATTGTGGGATCCCCACCAAGTGAGATTGACAGACGATTTAAAGAAAGTTTAGAGAAGGGCAGCTCGTTTTGTATTACCGCGACATAGGGGAGAGAGTGTTACGGAAATGATGAATGAGTTGTGGTGGAAGTCATTAAAAGAAAGGCGTTACTCGCGACGAGATGTAAGTATTCGCGAAATTTCTTTCACCAACTTTCTCTTCCGAATGCGAAATGATGTTGTTAGAACCCATGTACATAGGAAGACATGGTCATCAAAATAGGAGAAAGCAGATGGCAAACGGAAAGATTTAGGTGTTCCTTTTTTTTTTAATCTATCGGACCAAACTGCGTGGTTATCAGTCCGTAGCGTACAAACTACTTAAACTAAAGTAACCTAAGGACAACACACACACACACACACACACACACACACACACACGCCCCAGGGAGGACTCGAACCTCCGACGGCGAGCAACCGCGCGCTCCGCAGCGAGGCGCCTTGACCGCTCGGCTACCCCACCTTTTATGTTATTTATTTATTTATTTATTTATTTATTTTTGTTTCGCGAGCTATAAGAGAATGGAACTGTAGAGAAACATCATAAAAGCGCCTCGATGAACCCTCTGCCATGCAATTCAGTGTGACTTATATGTAAGTAGATGTTGAAGGAAGTAGCGAACCATAAATAGCGGCAGGCATTGTGGGGGAGAAGTACGTACAATGTGGCCATCAAAGGACGAGCTATTACAGCAAGAGAACGCACACAGACACATTGTCGAGGGTCACACAGCTATTTGCTGAACGCAGGATCGGTCCCTTCCGACTTTTTCCTCTTACCTAGAATCAACCCCTCAGGGGGCTCATGGTTGTTTCGTGAGCACGTGCGTGGCGAGCACGGGGCCCCGAGCTAATACAGACTTCCTTCCTTCTTTACTCCCTGGACTGCATTTCCTTCCCCCTCCCCTCCTTTCCTATCCTCACTCCTTCCCCTCCCCACCGGGCGACTGATAACCTTATTAGTTTAGTCCCCCTATCCCAACCAAACAAACCAACCCAAACCAACCTAGAATGAAAAGTAACTACATGCGAAGTGTTTTCCATAATAGTAAAGATAAAACACTGGAATTATTACGCAGCATACTTTCAATAATATGATAATATGTTTACATTAAAAGGTAAAATGTGAGGTATTCCAGAATGAAATTTTCACTTTGCTGTGAAACACTGCCACGCCTCTCGTGTGAGGCGTTACTTTTTATGTGGTGCAATGTCGTCAGTACACAGTGAAACTGAGTAATTCTCGATAATTTATATTTGAATCCATTCTGAATTTGTGTGCAGCAACAACCTTTGAGGATTATGATAGAAATCAGCGATCAATCGCGAAACAAACCGATTTATTACTGCTCGATTTCGGCTACTTTATATTGTAGTTTTAACTTTGTAAAAACTTCTGTATGTACCGTTCCATGTGCACCTGAGTCTATTGCGTGACTTTTCTTGCTACCGTGAGCTCTAGCACTGAAGATAGCTATCATGCAGCCGAAATCGATTTGCAATAAATCTGTTTCGCAAGTACTCGCTGGTCTCCTTCATAATTCTCGTTGATTTTGTACCCTCCTCGACTAACAAAATACACACCGACAAACAAGCGCGCCACATATGTTTTGCGGCTGTCGGCTGCTTCCGTTTTACTGGAGAACTTAATCAAATTGCGGGGTTATGAATTATCGCCCCAGATTTGTGATAGGGGATTTTCTGTCAGAGAGGACAAAGTTCGTAGTAATCGATGGTAAGGCATCGACTAAAACTGAGGTGATATCCAGCGTTCCACAGGGTAGTGTTATTGGACTTCAGATGTTTCGTATCTACATAAACGATTTGGGAAAAATCTGAGCAGCTCTCTTAGGTTGTTTGCAGATGAAATCGTCATTTATCGTCTCGTAAAGTCATTTGAAGATCAAAAACAACTGTAGAACGATCTAAATAAGATATCACTATGGTATAAAAATTGACAATTGACTCTTAAATAGTGAGAAGTGTGACGTCTTCCATATGAGTACGAAAAGAAATTCGTTAACTTTCTTTTCAAATGTTTCAAATGTTTGTATAGCTTATGGGACTTAACTACGGGGTCATCAGTCCCTAAACTTACAAACGACTTATGAACTAAGACTAAGGATAACACAAATATCCATGCCCGAGGGGGGATTCGAACCCCCGACCGTAGTGGCCGTGCAGACCGTGACTGGAGCGCCTCAGTCCCCTCGGCCACCGCGGCCGGCTAACTTTCTTTACAAGATAACTCAATCAAATGTAAAGGTAGCAAATCGCACAAAATACCTAGGAAATACTATTACTACAGACTTAAACTGGAAAGAACACGTAGATAATGTCGTAGGAAAGGCGAATCGAAGACTGCGATTTATTGGGATAACGCTTAAAAGATGCATTAGCACTACTACACTACACTACGCTACGTTTGTCCGTCCTCATTTGGAGTATTGCTGCCCAGTGTGGGATCCCTATCAGGTGGGACATCGACAGAGCCCAAAGAAGGGCACCTCGTTTTGTATTGTGACGACACAGGGGAGGCAGCGTTACGGAAATGGGGATGGGAATCATTACAAAAACGGCGTTTATCGCTGCGGCGTGGTCTACTTTCGAAACTAATATCACCAACATTCTCCTCCGAATGTGAAAATATATGTTTGACTCCCACGTACAGAGATAGAAATGATCATCAACATAAAATACGAGAAATCAGAGCTCCAACGAAGATATTCAGATGTTCTTTCTTCTCGTGCGCTATTCGAGAATGGAATGGTAGATCAGTAGTATAAAAATGGTTGGATGAATCCTCTACTAGGCACTTCAAAAATGATTGCTAGTTCGTACCGTAACAAGGTGTAGTCGTGCTCGGTAGAACACTTTTCAGTTGATTTGAAATGTAACACCTGGTATCTCGTATTCCTCGGGCGGTGACATGTGTACCACACCCGGGCCCTCGCTGAGATAAGCGGCTTTTGACACGCACGGTCTGCTACGCAGCACATGGAGATGTCTGCTGCAGATAGCAAGGGAATGCGTGCGTCAGCTGCCTGCGGTTTTTCACTCACGCCGATCGCCGCGACGATTCCCTACAAGCGCCACGACATTAAGATAGTCCTGTCCGTCTCCACTGGCAAATACTTTACAAGTGCACAGTGCGAGCCTTGTTAAATTTTTTTAGAAATGAGTAATATACGCAATGAGATGTAGAATTCCACGCTGTTAAATGTTGTTAATCGACCTATGAGATAAAACGAATATCCACGCTCTATAAGCCAATTTTGATTAGTCATAAAGGGAATAATTCGTTCCCTTCTGTTTAGTAATGCATGTGCTGTAAGTGATTCATTTCAGTTTTAATAGTTTATTATTTACACCGAATGATGAGTACTTCATCTGGGGACTTTCTGTACACCCGGCGTTGCCCGGGTGTTTATTTATCCTACACTCCCGTAGTCCACATCCCCTTCCCCCTCTCTCTGCATCCACTTCTTTCTCTCCCATCTCTCTGTTCGTTTCTACCTTTCTCGGCAAAGTTTTGTACAACGTACCCTCTGTCATGTACCATACAAACATTTATGTAGCCAGTGATCTTCCTCTTGGTTTATAGGTCATCATCATCATCATCATCATTAGAGACTGATTATGCCTTTCAGCGTTCAGTCCGGAGCATAGTACCTCTAATAAAATTCCTCCAAGATCCCCTATTCAATGCTAACATTGATGCCTCGTCTTATGTTATGCCTTTTACTTCAAAATCATTCTGCACCGAATCTAAGTACTTTCTTCTTCGTCTACCTCGACTCCTCCGCTGCCGAGTTCATGAGTCCCTTAGGTAACCTTGCTTCTCCCATACGTGTAACATGTCCCCACCATCTAAGTCTGTTCACTCTAACTGCTTCATCTATGGTGTTCATCCCCAGTTTTTCTTTGATTTCCTCATTATGGACACCCTCCTGCCATTGTTCCCATCTATTAGTACCTGCAATAATTCTTGCTACTTTCATATCTGTAACCTCTACCTTATGAATAAGGTAACCTATATCCACCCAACTTTCACTCCCATACAACAAAGTTGCTCGAAAGATCGAGCGGTGCACTGCTAACTTAGTCTTGGTACTTACTTCCTTCTTGCAGAAGAGAGTAGATCTTAGCTGAGCACTCACTGCATTAGCTTTGCTGCACCTCGATTCCAGTTCTTTCACTATGTTGCCATCCTGTGAGAAAATACATCCTAGGTACTTGAAAATGTGTACCTGTTCTAACTTTGTTCCTCCTATTTGGCAATCAATCTGTTTAAATCTCTTTCCCACAGACATTACTTTCGTTTTGGAGATGCTGATCTTCATATCATAATCCTTGCACCTCTGATCGAGCTCTGAAATATTAGTTTGCAACCTCTCAATCGAATCGGCCATTACAACCAAGTCATCCGCATATGCGAGGCTGCTTTTTTCGTTTTGACCTATTTTAATCCCGCCCTGCCAGTCTACTGTTTTCAACATGTGATCCATGAATAGTATGAACAGCAGAGGTGACAGGTTACAGCCTTGTCTTACCCCTGAAATTACCTTGAACCGTGAGCTTAATTTGCCATCTACTCTAACTGCTGCCTGACAGTCTACGTAAAGCTCTTTAATTGCCTGCAGAAGTTTGCCTCCTATACCATAATCTTGTAGAAATGACAGTAGCTTCCTCCTAGGAACACGGTCATAAGCCTTTTCTAGATCTATGAAACATAGATACAATTCCCTGTTCCACTCATAGCACTTTTCCATTACCTGCCGTAAGCTAAAGATCTGGTCCTGACAGCCTCTAAGAGGCCTAAACCCACACTGATTTTCATCTAACTTGTCTTCAATTAATACTCGCACTCTCCTTTCAACAATACCTGAGAATATTTTGCCTACAACGCTAATTAAAGAGATACCTCGATAGTTGTTACAATCTTGTCTGTTTCCACGTTTGAAAATTGTCGTGATTACCACTTTCGTCCAGTCAGACGGAACCTGGCCCGATTCCCACGCCCTCTCAATTATCCTGTGTAACAATTTGAGACCTGATATTCCACTGTATTTGACGAGTTCCGGCTTAATTTCATCCACCCCATCCGCTTTATTGCACTGTAAAGCACTGTAATTTTCTCCACTTCCTCAAATGAGATTCTGTTTCCATCGTCGTTCCTATCCCATTCTACCTGAAAATCTGACACATCATTGAACGTTTCACCTACATTGAGCAATTCTTCACAATATTCCCTCCATCTGCTCAAGGCATCAACAGGATTGACTAGAAGCTTTCCTGACCTGTCCAAAACACTTATTAATTCGTTCTTCCATCCCTTTCGAAGGTTGCTAATTACACTCCAAAACGGTTTTCCTGCGGCTTGATCCAGAGTTTCTAGTTTATTTTCAAAGTCTTTCCATGATTTCTTCTTGGAATCTGTAATTATCCGTTTGGTTTTGTTTCTTTCTTCAACATAACTTCCTCTGTCTGCCTCGTTTCTAGTATGTAGCCATTTTTGAAATGCCTTATTTTTCTTTTTACAGGCTGCCTTGACTGTGTCATTCCACCAAGCTGTCTACTTCTTCCTGCCTTTACACACTACTGTTCCAAGACATTCTCTAGCTACTTCTAGTAGTGTGTCCCTGTACCTTGACCATTCCTCTTCTAGTGACTGTGAATCATTACAGTCCACTAACTGGTACCTTTCCGAGATCATTGTTATGTATTTGTGCTTAATTTCTTTGACTTGAAGCTTGTCCACTCTTATCCTTCTACACATGGACCTGACTTTCTGCTCTTTTGGCCTCACAAAACCAATTTCACTGCAGATTAAATAATGATCAGTATCTTCAAAGAACCCCCTGAAAACACGTGTGTCCTTGATTGTCTTCCTGAATTCCTGGTCTGTTATTACATAGTCAATGACAGATCTGGTTCCTCTTCCTACCCAAGTATAGCGGTGAATGTCCTTATGCTTAAAGAAGGAGTTTGTGATAACTAAGCCCATACTGGAACAGAAATCCAAGAGCTGTTTTCCGTTCCTAATGGTTTCCATATCCTCTCCAAACTTACCCATAACCTTTTCGTAGCCTTCTGTTCTATTTCCTATCCTGGCGTTGAAATCACCCATGAGTAAAACACTATCCTTATCCTTCACTCTAACAACTACATCACTAAGTGCGTTGTAAAATCTGTCCATCTCATCTTGATCTGTCCCTTCACAGGGTGAATACACTGCCACAATCCTAATTTTCTTGCTGGAGATGGTCAAATGTATCCACATCAGTCGTTCATTTACATACCTTATTGTAATTACGCTGGATTTGATTGCTTTCCTGATGTAAAATCCCACGCCCCACTGTGCTCTTCCTACTTTGACTCCTGACAGGTAGACCTTGTATTCTCCGACTTCGTCCAGGTCATGTGTGCAAAAATTCATAAAGATTGCAGCAAAACCATGCATTTTGTAAAATTACTTATGTTAAGTAATCTCCACCATGCACCGAACGAAATTTTATACAGACCGTGATATTCCTCTTGTTTTTAAGGTAGAGTGTGCAAAATTTCATCAATATCGGAACACAACTACAGATTTCTATGCAATAGAAACGCACGGTCACATTGAAAAACGCACTTTGTTGTTCTCAATTATTCCAGATTTATTTCATACAACCCTTGTTCTGAGAATAACGAAAGCAAGAAAAAAGGATCTGTGAAATCGGTCGAGCCGTTCTCAAGTTATGGCGCGACCAAGGTATTTAGGGATCCATTTTTATGTTGCAAAGTACCCTCCCCCATGTACCGTATGAAACTTAAGGTAGACATTGACCTTCCCCTTGGTTTGAAGGTCAAGCGTGCGAAATTTCGTAAAGATCGGAATGAAACTGTAGATTTCGTGATTCTGTAGGAGAAGTATGTTCCGCCATGCACCTATCACAAAATAGTTTCTTAGGTGCCGCTTTCTACCTATAAACAACATTCCTGCGAAATTTCAGCTTCATAGGTGAAGTAGTTTTCGAGATTTCGTGTTTAGTCAGTGAATGAGTGAGTGAGTGTCCTTTCGCTTTTATATAGATAGAGATTAAGAAAACAGATCGCTTAATTTTGGATGCAAGAGAATTAAGGGAGACTTGCCAACAAAAATAAACAGTAACATGCCAATCTGCAATGTTAACTTTATTTGATACAAGGTCATGGCTGATGCGACAGTTTTACAGCATCTACAGCGAAAATGTGAGCGGTAGATTTCTTTTCGTTTAATCATTTTGTAGGGGGGGGCGGGAGGGGGGTCAGTTACAAAACGTTTCATAAACGTCCGAAATTACACTCAAAGTTTGTTGCAGGTACCTAACTACTCCCGTTTTCCAATAACTGGCGCATAAATCTTGGCATTCTCACGGAGTGGCCTCTCGGAAGCTTATTTGCAACGCGTACAAAAACCAGATGGCGGTTGTTAGAGTTGAAGGGCGAGAAATAGATGCAATGGTTGGGAAGGGAGTAAGACAGGGCTGTAGCCTTTCTCCAACGTTATTTTATTTGTGCATTGAAAAGGCTATAAAGGAAAGCAAGGAGAAATTTGGAGAAGGGTTTAAAGTTTAAGGTGAAGAAATAAATACATTGCGCTTTGCCGATGACATTGTAACTTTGTCAGAGACAGCAAAGGACCTGGAACAGCAGTTGAACGGAATGGACAGTGTGCTGAAAGGTGGGTATAAGATGAACTTTAAAAGGAGGAAAACATGGTACTGGAGTGCAGTCAGAGAAAATCAGGCGATGCTGAAGGAATTAGATTAGGTAACGAAACAATAAAGGTGGTAGATGAGTTTTGTTACATGGGCAGTAAAATAACACATGATGGTCGCAGTACAGAGGATATAAACTGCAGAACGGCAATGGGAAGAAAAGAGTTTTTGAAAAAGAGAAATTTGTTAACATCGAATATTAATTGACGCGTAAGGAAGTCCTTTCTGAAGGCATTTTTATGGAGTGTTGCCGTGTATGGGAGTGAAACTTGGACGATGAACAGTGTGGACAGAAAGAGGATAGAGTTTTTTGAAATGTGGTGCTACAGAGGAATGCTGAAGATTAGGTGGGTTGTTCGCGTGACTAATGAGGAGGTACTGAAGAGAATTGGGGAGAAAAGGAATTGCTGGTATACCTTGACTGAAAGAAGGAATCGATTGGTAGGACACATTCTTAGACTTCATGGAATCGTGAATTCAACATTCGAGGGAAGTGTTTGGGTAAAAACCGCAGAGGGAGCTCAAGATATGAAAACAGGAAGCAGATTCAAACGGATGTATGTTGCCGTTCTTTTGAGGAGATGAAGAGGCTTGCTCAGGATAGAGTAGGGTGGAGAGCTGCATCAAACCAGCCTCCGGACAGAAGGTTGTAATATTTCTGGCTTAAATCCATCATATTAAGAGCGGAGTATTGGTTCTGTGGTGTCGCACAAGTATAAAGTGCGCGCCACCTACTTTCGCCGCGCGCCGCCATGCACGCACGGCGCGGCGTTCTTACGACGTCAGCCACGAGCGCCCTCTGCTATAACTCCGCTCGTGGCCACCACTGAACGACATCGTTCACTTGGGACTGAGATAGGAAACAGTTAACACTTGAGAATCAGATAGGCAGCAGTTAAGACTTGGCTATCGGATAGGCACTAGGCAGGCCTCTATCTAATCTATGTATCAGCATTCTGCAGTCAAGAACTATGTAAAAGTTAAGTATTACTAAGACTCCATGAAATATGTATCTCGTTCTAATTTACCCTAGTGTTTCTAGTTTCTGCTGACCCACTGGCTGCTCAACTTCGTACCTGCACAAGCGTGCATCCTTTATTCCTGTGTCGGTCTCTTTCTACTCGGCCACCGACACCTACGACGGAAACAAGACACAAAAGCGGCGACGAGGCTGGGACGCAAAAGCTTCAGTGCAGCCGGTTAGAACCAGTAGGCGACAGATGGTAAAGGCTGGTAAGAACCTCCACAGGTGGTACAATAGGTTGGGTTCTCATAGGAAAGAGCTCTGGCAAGTTTCCCCGAATTCTAGGGAAGTCCCCAAGCGGCAGACACTGGACGCCGATTGGCTGTAGTACTGGCGGTCACGCGCCAAAACGCGATCATATTTTTTATTAATATTTAATAAGCTAATTATTTATTATATGCCAAATTAAAGTTAGGAAACCCCTCAAAGTCAGGCTATGCCCTGAGTATGTAAAACATATCAACTATCGCTAAATTCATAAACAAAACAATTAATATAAGACGAACGATGCACGGCGGCCATGCTGACGCGCCAAATTGTGGAGCGAAGGCAGCCTTGCATCGAGTCGCCACACTTCAGAACAAGCACTCGGGGGAGTAACATGTCGCATAAGTAGGCAGTCACTTGACATAGATTAATGAATTTAGAACAATGCAAAATAGCAATATATTGAACTTTCAGTTAAAACAATGTGTGGGCAAGTGTAAATTATTACGCGGTTTGCTGGTTTTCTGCCTTCTTTAAATAAATCAGCTGGCATCCAAAGGACCAAACTTATTCCGTAATTAGATGAGTTCCCGGCAATAGTTTAATAATTTGAGCCTCTTCAAGAACTCCGACCTGGGTACTATCACCTGCGTGGGGACATCTACAGAAGACGTCAGGTTGGTTAACTTTAAGAGTTTCTACTCTTCAGAGAGTGCACTGGGGAGTAACTACAACCCTCGCGTACACTGTCTGTGCGGTAGACTGATGACCCCGCAGTTAAGTCCCTTCAGCTTAACAAACATTTGAACATTCAAAGGTGGGAGGAGGGCAAACGGCGTGCCACCCCAACAGGACCGTGCAGAGTAATGGGGACTATTGATGACTACATTACGCCAATTTCGACCAATATAAATAAACAATGAAAACACCAATGAAGTACCTCTATCCCTCCAATTACAGGCTATAATACGAACACCAAAAAAGAACGCCTCCCCTGCCACCAATATCCAATTATATTTGGATAATAGCTTCATCCACTTGCAAAAGTGGTCGAAACGTGGAATTTTACATATTGACAATGCGGCCAGACACACACAAGAATTTTATCGACAGCGACAATTAAGTTGTTTCGTTTTAAAATACGTATTTGACAAAATAATTGGACAAGAAAATCAAACAACTTAAAGTTTTTCATCACAGAGTATTCTTATACCTATCGTTTAGAAAAATAAATAAATACAATTTTAATTGCAGTATCTTCTATTTCGTTAAATAAATTAGCAAGTTTTTCGTTTTTAACACATGACGTTACTTTAAGTATTTTGCCAACAGAACGACAATTTAAATACTTAAGGTATCGGATCACATTAATGGGATAGATTCTTCCAAATCACTGTAATACTTATTAATTTTATCCAGTAGTACCCATAAAATTCGCTTCTCAAACTTCAAAAATGCTCTCCTGAACAATTTGATAATGTGGAAAAAGCACTGTTTTTTTTTTTTTTACTCTTCAATTCATTTATGATTTATTTACGTGTCTTTCCATTATTTCCTAAAAACTGCAGCCGAGATAGGCTTGTCGTTTCCTTTATAAATATATTCTGTGCGGGTTGTTCAGGAGGGGGCATGTAAGTAGGTGTCTTGGTTCTTTTTCAGCTCCACATTCGCATAAGGTGTCTGCAGCATTCTCTGGAAGGATGCCCCATCTCTGCAGGTTGGTCTTACATTGAGAGACGCCCACTCAATCGCTCGAAGGATCTACATACAGGATATGGTAGATTTGCGCCATGAGCCAATTCTTCTTTTGGTGACATGTCTGAGGGCATTAACTTCCTCCATCTGTTAAGACGAATTGTCTCGGGTGCTCTCTCCAGTGGCAGAGTCCTGGCAACGAAACTCTTGCGGAATATGAGGCATTATCTTGCTGCCTGGTGATCAGAATGTCGGTGGTCATTCCTCTGTTTTGTTCTTTCTCAGTCTCCAGCAATGGCCCTCCGGACATTGGGTGGGGCTAACCTAACAATAGGGTAGAGTTTTTGCACTAGCGTTGGCTTCAAGCATCCCTAGATTATCCTTGCAGTGTCGCTGACAGCAATATCGACCTGCTTAGCACGGGCTGAAGCGTTCCACAAAGGAGCGTCAACGTCAGCGGATGATACAGAGAACTGAAGTGCTGAAGTTCTCATGATGTGCGGGCTGGCTCCCCAGCTGCTGTCGATCAGCTCCTTCAGTATCCGATTGCGAACACTGGTCTGTGTCACGTTCAGACATTGCAGCCTGTACGTTAGGACGCGGTCCAGGGTGACAAGTAGGTAAAATGGTGATCAAAATGTTCAAATGTTTGTGAATCAGAGGGAGCAAACTGCCCGGGCCATAGGTTCCTAGATTTACAAACTGAGGACAACACACGCACCCACGCCCGAGGGAGGACTCGAACCTCCGGCGGGGGCGGCATCACACTCCGTACCATGGCGCTTTAGACCACGCGCCCATTCCCGAGCGGCTCACCTATTTCGTAGATGTTTTACTGGGATTGGGCTTCAGGTGGTAGTACTTGGAGAGTCCATCCATTGCTAGAGGCAGCTTTCCTTCTACTTGTTTAAAGGGCGACACGTGAGTAGCTACTGCTGTGTCATCGGCAGAGATGAAGAGCCTGGCACTAGCTGCTCATTTGTGTAGATACTGTACAGCGGTGGAACCTTGTCCGTTTCTCTGCGTGCGCCATCTGCTCCTCTTATCCTGTAACGAAACTTGAAATCTTCTATTCTGGAGAAAAATCACAAGGAGGTAGTCTCCCTTGGTTCTCCAATAAACTTATTTACAATAATGCTGATAAGTACGGAGTGAATTAAACTACTAATTTCTAATTCTTGTCACGCTTTCTTCTTCACTTTAATTTTTGCATAGGCCACGCAATAAATGAATGATTTCAAGTTGCCTTCATTTGGAGTCTTTTTATAGCTTATGCAGTAATCTCGCCAATATTGATTGCTGACTTCTCTCTTCGCTCCACATTGAAATTTAAAATTGATCTGTCACACAGGCGGTCATGGCACTCGCCATCTTTTCAAATATTTGTTACTCATGACTATGTCTTTACTGGGTCTTTATCCTTCAGAGACGTTTTTGACGCAATGGCAGCTTCCACATATCTCTTGGCACAAGCTCGTTATCTAACCACTGGTCAGAAATAGTAGAAGAAGTCCCGAAGCCGTTCGTTTTACAGACGTGCCCACCCGAATAAACGGCCAAGGGAAGATGTTTAACAGCCTGAACAAATACTTAAGAAACAAGAGTATTTTTTCGTTTTCTTTATAGGCAGGAACAAGGGTTCAGCAATGAAGTTGTTCCCCTTAAACTATAAAATGAATATTGTAGCACATAATCCCAATTCAACAAAAGAAACTTCTAGCTGGCTGGGCAATAGTTGGAAGTCCATCACAAATCATACGATCGCCATGTAGATAATAGTCTCAGGATTCCAGTCAAACATTTTGTTTTAATAGTTAAAAATATAAAAATATAATACATTTCTTGATTTTTGTACGGCAGTACAACATAACACAGCTAGAATAGTCAGAATGATACTTCCACTCTGGAGCGGAGTGTGCGCTGATATGAAACTTTCCTGGAGGATTAAACCTGTGTGCCGGAACCGGGATTCGAACCTGGAACCTTTGCATTACGCAGGCAAGTGCTCTACCAAGGCAAAGATCCCAGGTTCTAATCCCGGTTCTGGCACACAGTTTTAACCCGCCAGGAAAGTTTCACCTATAGTAGTGTTTCTTTCCTCCCAAGAACACGTAAGATCGGCGTGAAATACAAATAATCACCCTAACAGTTCAAAGTTGAAGAGTCGACAGTAGTCTTGTGTAGTTCGCGAACGAACTAGTTCGGAAGAGCTCTCCCACAGGCGAACTGCGCGAACTAGTTCGCAGATCCCTCGCCTCTTAGTTCGTCCGCTCCTTTTCCGAAGAATGACGGGGAACAGCGAGAGGACGCGAGAGCGCGCAGAATCGCGTGATTCGTGGTTTATTTGCTGAAGTATTTGATGTCTAATTGCCTAAAAATACGAGTAATAGCACACGCTTGGGCGACACTGATCATTATATAAAAAAGCGGTCAAAACAAAAGAAAGAGCTCTTTTAGTAGCGGTAGGAAATGCCAAAAAGAGCGGACGAACTAAAATGAGCGACCTCGAACTAAAAGGAGAGCTACCGGTCGCGAACTAAAATATGCGCGATCGGTCGCGAACTAAAATTTTCGCTATCGTTCGCGAACTAAAATTTCCGAGATCGGTCGCGAACTAAAATATGTGCAATCGGTTGCGAACTAAAATATGTGCGATCGGTCGCGAACTAAAACATGCGTTACCGGTCGCGAATTATTATGACAAACGTATTTCGCTTCTTAGTTCGTTGGATTCTTTTCCGAAGACCGACGGGCAATAGCGAGAGGGCGCGAAGCAGAATTAGAAATCACGTGTTTGCCTTCTGCTGAAGAGAGCAATTTCGAGGTGAGCGTCTGCCTGCTATATTACATAGTTCAGTGCTACAAAATTTCTGTTTTGAAGTATTCTACACTCTGCAATATGTGACTAATAAATTCCATAATGCCAAGATATAGAGATAACTTAAACGCGAGAGCCGGCCGCGGTGGCCGAGGGGACTGAGGCGCTTCAGTCACGGTCTGCACGGCCACTACGGTCGGGGGTTCGAATCCCCCCTCGGGCATGGATATTTGTGCCGTCCTAGTTCGTAAGTAGTTCATAAGTAGTTTGTAAGTTTAGGGACTGACGACCCCGTAGTTAAGTCCCATAGACTATACAAACATTTGAACATTTTGAAACTTCTCCCTCCACCTGCATGCGCAGACCACACCGCTCATCCGTCACTGGGAGCAGACGAACAAAAAGAACGAAATGAGCGCTCCCGATCTCGAACTATTACGCGCAAGTCTAGTCGACATCCACGACTCTTGGAAACGAGCCCACGGAGCGCAGCTGTAACGCCGTCTGCCAGCCAGCAGCTGATTTACGTCAAACTGACAGGACTCACGTGCTTCGCTGCCTCGCAACCTGTCATGTTGTCTCTTCTGCTTGGCCCTGGCTGCCTTGTACATGTATTGTACTGATGATACGATGTCTACTTAATTTTACTGTCTGCTATCGAGCAGGAGGCTCATTTGATTTGTAATCATCTCTGCAGAAATATACATAAAAGTTAAGTATTGGTCCGAGCTTCTCATTTCATGCGTGTTACTAATTACTATGCTCCTGTCCAGCTCCTTAGCGTGTGTCATTCCACTCAGATTTTGTTTCTCACGTCCTGAGGGACACAAGAGAAATCTCAATCGTAAAGATGATTCACAGCTTGATACAACATGAGTTTCCGTTTTCGTTGGCAATCACCCAATATTCTCTCATTCGGTCCATTGTTGTTATCTGCAATTAAAAATTAGCCGCAATCACTTATCAATAAATTATTTTCTTGGAAGAATATTGCTCCAGGATCAGTTAGATCTGGTCAGATTTAATATATTTTCTTTCAATGTGATACAGTTAATGTTTCGTATTTCTATGTAATAGTAACGATGTTACTAAGTCGTTGGTACGATTGTAGGAATACTGAACTTCTTCAACGTGGATGCACATATTTTTTTCGAATACAGTTTCCTTTTTTGTAGGACATTCACTGCTTGATCTGGAAAACACAGTTGACAATGTAAAGCTGTACCATTTTTAGTGGATATCTTCCCATAAATTTATTCCCTACTAGAGAACTGGGTGTCCCACTTAAATATTTCACCCCAAATGTCCTGGAAAAACAACAGATATTGAAAAACGACTTTCAGGGGGCACTGAGACATTCTAAAACGTAAGAAAATATTATTTTCAACACAAACTTACTTTTTTAAATGGACACCCAATACAATTTTTATGCAATCGATAACATGAAAAATCACAAAAAGAATGGCGTTAGTAGCATCGCAAAACGTCAATTACATCCCGGGAAATTGCGAAACGAAATTGACGCTTGAAATACACTCCTGGCAATTAAAATTGCTACATCACGAAGATTACTTGCTACAGACGCGAAATTTAACCGACAGAAAGAAGATGCTGTGATATGCAAATGATTAGCTTTTCAGAGCATTCACATAAGGTTGGCGCCGGTGGCGACACCTACAACGTGCTGACATGAGGAAAGTTTCCAACAGATTTCTCATACACAAACAGCAGTTGACCGGTATTGCCTGGTGGAACATTGTTGTGATGCCTCTTGTAAGGAGGAGAAATGCGTACCATCACGTTTCCGACTTTGATAAAGGTCGGATTGTAGCCCATCGCGATTGCGATTTATCGTATCGCGACATTGCTGCTCACGTTGGTCACGATCCAATCACTGTTAGCAGAATATGAAATCGGTGGGTTCAGGAGGGCAATACGGAACGCCGTGCTGGATCCCAATGGCCTCGTATCACTAGCAATCGAGATGACAGGCATCTTATCAAATGCAAATGCAAATGTTTGTGGCCAGCACATTCTCCAGATCTCTCACCAATTGAAAACGTCTGGTCAATGGTGGCCGAGCAACTGGCTCGTCACAATACGCCAGTCCTACTCTTGATGAACTGTGATATCGTGTTGAAGCTGCATGGGCATCTGTACCTGTACACGCCATCCAAGCTCTGTTTGACTCAATGCCCAGGCGTATCAAGGCCGCTATGACGGCCAGAGGTGGTTGTTCTGGGTACTGATTTCTCAGGATCTATCCGCCCAAATTGCGTGAAAATGTAATCACATGTCAGTTCTAGTATATTTGTCCAACCCGTTTATCATCTGCATTTCTTCTTCGTGTAGCAATTTTAATGGCCAATAGTGTAAATAAATAATTTTGTGTGACTCATTGGCCTGGCGCAAGTATTTCAATTGGACGCTACTTTCTCTCTCTCTCTCTGGGTAGTTCTGTTCCATGCGGTAGCTGCTCCTGTTTGTTCGTTGCTGTTCATCTCTCTGCCCGGGCGCGCTGAGCAACGGCGCCCGACCATTTCGGCGACTTGCGTATCCCTAGCCTACCACAGTTATCCAACTGGGACCTACAATTTAAGGTGGCACCCAAACCACGTATCGTTTATGTCGACTGCTCACTTCGTTGAGGGGTGAAGGCTAGGTTAAAACGCAGACTGAAAAATTCCGAGATCCGACGGGGTTTCGAACCCGCGACCTTTCAGTTGAAAGTCAAGTGCTTTACCTCAAGACCGCCGGATCCAACGTTGAAGCTACCAGGCGTCGCAGGATTACAGGCAGAGTGATGTTCACGCTTGCGTCTCAGGACGTGCGCTATTTGGGCGTTGCGTTTATTTCAAGCGTCGAATTCCCTTCGCAATTTCGCACGATGTAATTGACGTATTGTGATGTTACCTACGCCATTCATTTTACAATTTCTCACGCTATCGATTGCATAAAAAATAATATGGGGTGTTCATTTAAATAACAGAAGATCAAAATATCCACGGGTGTACTGCCGGTCTATAGTGTCCAAGAATCACATAAATAACAGAAGTTTGTGTTGAAAATAATATTTGTTTACGTTTTAAAACATTTCATAGTAATTACCTTCAAAAGCCCACGAAAGACGTTTTTCAATGTCCATTTCAGACATATGTGGAGTGAAAAGTCAGGAATAAGGCACCTTCCACCATACGCCGTACGAAAACTTACGTACACCTCGATGTTCCACTTGTTCTGAACCTCAAATCTGCAAAATTTCATCGAGCTCTGTATAAAAATGTAGATCGGTGTCGACGTCTGTTGCAAAGTTCCTTCCGCTATGCAGCGTACGAATTATTACGTAGACTGTGACTTTTCTCTTGTTTTGAAACTCAGGTACGCAAAATTTCATCAAGATCGGAAAAGCTGCAGATTTTGTCGAAGACCGTAAGTAAATTAAACTCCGCCATGCAGCACACGAAATTTTGCGTAGACACTGCCGTTGATCTTCTTTCGAAGGTCAAGTGTGCATATTTTTTATCGTAGTCGGATAAACGGCGCATAAAATATGAATGCAATCCGAAGTGGCGATGCCTACACAAAATTACCAATTTCGATTTTTCGGTATTTCAGGTATTTCTTTCCGTTTTCCCCATTTCTTCCATTTTTAAAAACCTCCCCTGTATGAAATCGAAAAGTAAATGTTCAAATTGGCCAAGCCATTTCTCAGTTTTAGCGAGACTAATGCACAGCAATTAACCTTTATTGCATAGAAGAGACAAGGTTTACACGACGGCAGTAAATTAGCGCTATACTGATGGCCGCTGTAAATCCTCCTCGTGGCCGCAGCCTGACAAAACACGGAAGAGTGGCTGCGGCCAGAGGTGAGCTGCAGTACTGAGCGCCACACACGGCCGCGTGCATCACAGAATGGCTGACCTTTCCCAGGGGCAGTGGCACCCACTTCTGGAACACCCTGTGTCCGGGCCCTCACACTGCGTCTTTTACGTATGTCACAACTACGTCTCATCTATCATTTTCTTTTGTCAAACTATACATCGAACATCAACAGCTACAAATAAATTAAATAAATTGCAAACTTAAATAGTAGTACTTTTTGAATGAAACTTTCACTCTGCAGCGAAGTGTACGCTGATATGAAACTTCCTGGCAGATTAAAATTGTGTGCCGGAACCGGGACTCGAACCTGGGAACTTTGCCTTTTGCGGGCAAGCGCACTACCGCCTGAGCTATCCCGACACGACTCACGATGGCGCCTCACAACTTTGTTAGGAAGTGGTGGTCTTTCCCGATGCAGAGTGCTCTTGGTGAGGGTGGAGGCAGACACTGGCGTTCAGGTTCCACTCTCAACGGTGGACAGCGGAGCAGGCGTCGTCTCTGGAATGTTGACACGGAGCAGTTTAGCGCCGCCCTAAATATTCTACTTTTTCCGGTCACGAGGCCCACGAAAGCAAGCAGGTCAGCAGGATTCGGTGGTCTTTCACGCCGGTATCGGCGAAATGACGCCATTTGGAGCTCGCTCTGTGTGGTGTGTCGTTCTTAATGCTTGCTTATAATGGCATCATCAATCGAAAATCCCGCTGCGTGCGAATTGAGATCTGAGATTAGTTTTCTGAATGCTAAGAACATTAAACCAAGTGACATACATCGAAAAAAAAAATACTGTGCGTGCTTCAGTGGTGAGACGATGGCTTCGAAAATTTAAGGAAGGGCGTGAGAAAGTACATGACGAAGAATAAGTGGACATCCATCTGTGGTTTCTGATGAAATAATTAGTGTTGCCGTATAAATGATTAAAAATCCGTATGATTACGATTAACGCACTTGATCTTCAACTTCCACAAATTTACGAGCATCTAACTGAAGACCAGGGTTTCCATAAACTTCGCTCACGTTGGGTGCCTAAAATTCTAAGTGAACAACAGAAACAACTGATTGGCAGCGAACTTCACGTTACAGTGACGATGGCGAGAAATTTTCATCCTTGGATAACCACGAGGGATGAGACTTGGCTTATGACACCCTTAAAACGAAACGGCAATCGATGGCATGGAGGCAGCCTTCGTCCCCAGGAAAGGTTAAACCAAAGCAATTCTTGACACCCTGAAAGAAAGGTGCGCATTGTTTTCGTACAGACAAGGCATTTTACTGATTGATTCTTTATCACGACATGAAACAACGCCCGAACACACACTGCAAATATAACAAAACAACTCTTCCAGAGCGCTGGCCGCAGTGGCCGAGCGGTCTGCGGCGTGCCAGTCACAGTCTGCACGGCCGCTGCGGTCGGGGTTTCGAATCCCCCCTCGGGCATGGATGTTTGTGTCGTCTTTAGAATAAGCTATTCATAAGTAATTTGTAAGTTGAGGGACAGATGACCCCGTAGTTAAGTCCCATAAGCTGTACAAACATTTGAAACATCTTCCAGAGCTTTGTTAGGGTCGTTTGGTCCCGACATCGCTCCTTGCGATTTTTCATCTCTTTCGGCATCTGAAGTCGTTCCTTAGTGGTAAGCGCTTCAACAACGATGAAAAGATAAAAGAACATGTTACCACATGGTAGGCAACATAGACAGTAACAGTCTATGATAAAGGAATACATTAACTTATATCACGCTATGAGAAATACCTGGAAAATTATGGGGACTATGTTAAAAAGTAGTGTAACTTTTATAGATTTTTGTGCAATAAATTGCTTTCTTTTTCTACACTGCAACGTTTTTTCTACCAAACGGAACTTACTTTTCAGAACTAGCCTCGTAATTTCTAAGTGGAACAAGACTTTTGTTATTATGATAGGGGCTTTCAGCCGTAGTTTGACTTTCTTAAATTCAGTGGCAATCACGAACTGTCAAAACATGTAGTGACTGACTTTCTCAGGAGGATTATTTACTTATGTACATTTTAAATATACTGTTTCACGTTGTCTACCTGATTATGTTCTCATTGTGTCTCAATTGGCACAAAGCTTAATATAATGCTTACCAATATAAGCAGTTATACACTGTGAGAGAGTATAGAGGCTTGTTCAGTTAGCTGTTCCCACCCTGGATTCTATTAGAGCTAACTTAGTCGATCCTATTTCAGGCAACACAAGAGTGGGTATAATAGCGTATGTAGATAAGCTGTTGACACCTGGAAGCTGGAACTTTGGATAGATGACCAGTTGTAGCAAATGAGCAAGTTGAATTTCATAGAGGAAGTGAAAACACGTTAATTATCGTGAGGACGAGGACGTAAGGAGTGCTCGATCATTTTATAAGTTAAGGAAGACGCCTGACACAGCAGAATACAATAATTTCAAATATATTTTGTTTTTATAGATTACCTTCATTGATTTTGTTTGCTCCTTATTGAAGTATATTCGGACAGAAAATAAATATTTTTGAGCTTCAGTTTGGCATCCACAGAAGCAGTACTTCTCTAGCTGTTCGGGCCTTTCTAGACCCTGTACACTTTAACCTTCATAATTACAGAAAATTCAGACAATATTCAATTTTCCAACTATGGAATATGTACAGGTGTCGTAAGGTGGGTATAAACAAGTGAAGTCATTGTTGTTTTGAACAATGAAATGTCTATTTCTATGGAAAGGAAAGAAGCGGGAGTGCGAGTCACTGTGTTTTCCTGCAAACAAATCAGTTTTTAAAAGTCCTTACCCTCTACTCGGGTCACTGGATATCTTCCCAAAACGTTCAAATGTTTCTAAAGTCTATGGGACTTAACTGCGGGGTCATCAGTCCCTTAACTTACAAACTACTTATGAACTAGCTTATACTAAAGACGGCACAAACATCCATGCCCGAGGGGGGATTCGAAGCCCCAGCGGGGAACGGCCACGCGCATTGTAGTATAGCGCCTCGCCTCAATGCGCTCGGCCGCTCCGCAGCGGCTCACTGGATTTCTACCTTCACAGTTAATATGCTGTGTAAGTTTGTTTCTGAAAATAATGTCCTCTTTCATGACGATGAAATAGCAGACATACTGATGGACGTATGTGGTAGTGAAAAAGTAGTTTCGGAGGAAGGAGATCATGTTTCAAAATGAAGCATATCGTCTTCACTAGACGGCGCAGATGGCACACCAGAACAGCAAATGGTAAGCAGTGCAGTTATAATGTCAAAGGATAAAACAACTGAAACGAAGACAGAACTTCTACGTCAATTGGGACACCTTACAACATGTAACATAGATCACCTGATTCCCGGAACAACAAGGCATGCAACTTCTCGAATTGACTCTCGGCGACCGGCTAACTGATGGATATATGAAAAGAAGAGGACATCTTCCAAGAAAAACTGCTGCAAGAGAAGCTTTAGAGAGAGGAACATCGCTTTAATCTGCATCGTTGACATCGGAAGAAAAATATCCTAGGAGTAAGATGATAGGCAAATGCCATCTGTCTGGAAAAGCTGTTAAGGTAAAATTGTGAAGTGTAAAGGATTCGTTCGGGAAAAAAAAAATCCTACATACATATGTAAAAACTGTTTGTATAATGATTAAAACGAGGGTTGCAACTTAAATAGTGGCAACACTGCTGTGGAGATACAGCAGTCACTTGCGAGCGAGCGGTCTAACGTAACGGTGTCACTATGTTTTCGAAACAGGAACAAGAGAGTTGGATCAAGATACACAAGACTGAATGTGCCAGAGGTCATACAGCACGACAGTGTCATCAAGGTCGTCAAGAGGCGTGCGGGAAATCGGCATTGTAGTACAGAACAGTGGCACAATGGGTAAAATCCTTCAACGAAGGTCAGCAAACCGTGGCAAACATGCATCGGGCAGGACGTCCTAGCATCTCTGAAGAAGAAGTGCATACTGTTGCCGCGTTAGTAGTCTGATCGACGCCAGACGATTCGTGAGCTCGCCCACGAAACCGGATTAGCGCATACGACTGTGCTTCGCATCCTGAAGGAACGACTAGGCATGCGAAATCATACATCACTATGGGATCCGCATGAATTGACGGAAATGCAGAAATGGGTGTGTTGCGACGCTGCTCAGACGCACTCGGAGCGCTATGAGCGCGAAGGGGAGTCTTTCTTAGGCCGTATCGTAAGACTGGATGCGACATGGGCTATACCGAACGAGGCAAAGTGAAACATCAATCAAACGAATGGCGTCATTATGGGTCAGCGCGGAAATCAAAAGTGAGTCATAGTCCCAGTGTGGTTAAAGTTATTGTGATTCTCGTGTACAACTTTGATGTTATCCTAAAGCATTCCTAACGCATTACGTTACTCTGTGGCAGGCCGACAATGCACACACAGTATTACTTTTCGTTTTTGGGGCATCACTTGTGACCACCTTTGTGAAAGAAGCGGCAACACTTTCTGCGCAACCCACCCATCATTTTGCATGACAATCCGCGGGAGCATACAGCGCAAGTTGTGGCTGCTCTGTTCGGTCGATGGGACTGGGAAGTATTGTACCATCCACCATACTCCCCGGACTTAAGTCCTCGTAACTTTCTTTTGATTTCTAAGATGAAGGAACCACTTTTGAAAATGTTCAAATGTTTGTAAAGCTCATGGGACTTAACTACGGGGTCATCAGTCCCTAAACTTACAAACTACTTATGAACTACTTACGAACTAGGACGGCACAAATATCCATGCCCGAGGGGGATTCGAACCCCCGACCGTAGTGGCCGTGCAGATCGTGACTGAAGCGCCTCAGTCCCCTCGGCCACCGCGGCCGGCGAACCACTTTTGACATTCGCTTCAGAATTGTTTCAGAGATTCGACAGGCAGTAGACCGCTCCATTCGCACCATCAACAGAACAGGCACTGGCTCTGCTAACGGTATACTACGCCACCACATAACTGGCAACGGTTTCCACACAACGCTGGTGACTACTTTGAAGGAGCCGGCCGCGATGGCCGAGGAGACTGAGGTGCTCCAGTCACGGTCTGCACGGCCACTACGGTCGGGGGTTCGAATCCCCCCCTCGGGCATGGATATTTGTGCCGTCTTTAGTATAAGGTAGTTGATAAGTAGTTTGTAAGTTTAGGGACTGATGACCCCGTAGTTAAGTCCCATAAGCTTAACAAACATTTGAATTTGAATTACTTTGAAGGACAGGTGCAAACATGTAACGCTTTTGTATCGGTTGTGAATAAACAGTTGCCACTATTTAAGTTCCAACCCTCGTACATTAAACGGCTTAAATTATAACTTTATACACGATTTCAATTCACGAATGTGTAAAAGTATACGTACAGAAGGATAAAAAAACTATTGGCCTTTTTTGACCCAACATGTCATGCATATGTACAATAAAAAAAGTAGTAGGGTTAATCTCAGGAAGGATCTTTAAGAAACATCGTATAAAGCGTATCTTTCACCCTATAGTAAGAGTATAGACAATGCTGGGTTTCTTAAAAGTCAACCTCGGTTTCAGGAGACCAGGGATATATGAACTCCCGTGCGACTGCGAAAAATCTTATATTGGCCAGACGCGTCGCACTGTGAAAGACAGATGCGGCGAACATAAACTTCACACAGGATTGGGTCAGCCAAAAACAACAGATGCGTCTGAACACAGTCTGGACTAGGGATCTTGCACGAAATATCAGGAGACCAAGATCCTCTCTTCCGCTTCCACCTACTAGGGACTCCATCACTAAAGAGACTGTCGAAATACGCATCGCCCAGACACACGCGGTTCCAAACTTAGTGAGGCAACAGGAACCGGTCTCGACGGTACTGATGCATCATGCGCCGCGTCAAATGGTAGTAACGAATCGACACAGATAGGTAATGGAAGCCAAGGCGCGTAAAACACGCCGTGTCGCGCCGCGCCTGCGCAGAACACCACCGCCCGCTCCTCGTGCAGGGGGTCCGCCTACTTTCTAGTCTATGATGACGCCGGCGCCTGCGCCTTTGTAACAAGCCTACATGTACACTGAAGAGCCAACGAGACTGGTACACCACCTAATATCGTGTAAGGCACGCAGAAGTGTCGCAACATGTCGCGGCATGGACTCCACTAATGTCTGAAGCAGTGCTGGAAGGAAGACACTATGCATCCTTCAGTGCTGTCGTAAATACATAAGAGTACAATGAGGAGGAAATCTCTTCTGTACAGCACGTTGCATGGCATCCAAGAGATACTGAATAATGATCACGTCTGGAGAGTTTGGTGACCACCGGAGAATGTTCCTGGAGCCACTCTGTGTCAATTCTGGACAAGTGGAATGTCGCATTGTCCTGCTGGAATTACCCAAATTCGTCGGAATGCACAATGGACATGAATGGATGCAGGTGATCAGCCAGGATGCGTCCGTACGTGTCACCTGTCGCAGTCGCATGTAGATGTATCAGAGCCCCATATTGTTGTGGCGTAAGGTCAGCGCCACACGCCAGACGCAGAAGGCAGTGATCGACAGAAAGCCAATCATAAGCAGGCGCCGCGCATCCTGGAGGGAGTAACCGAAGATGCGCGCCTCTCTACAAGCGGCTATGTCTAGGCCGACATACGTCGGATGGCCGGACAGTTACTATTCAGGAAGAAGACAGTTACTAGTGAGAACTCTGACAGATACTAGGCAGCTACCAAGTCAGAACGCGGCTACGAACTTAGCAGTAACTAGGTAAAACGCGCAGCTAGTATCATACGGACGACGCCACGAGAAGCAATAAGAAAGAAGAAACAGACTTATGTTCTTAAGTTGAGTATTATCAGTTTCAGTCAATAAATATCTTGTAATACTAATTATATGAACGTTTTAGATGTAAACGGATCCTGCACCAGTCCCTTCCCTAACTACTAGACCAGGACGAGTAAACAACAAAAGACGAAGAGGTCACAACACATATCACTCCAACTGCACACGCTCAACACCATTACAAA
This sequence comes from Locusta migratoria, assembly GCA_026315105.1. Lineage (NCBI taxonomy): Eukaryota > Metazoa > Arthropoda > Insecta > Orthoptera > Acrididae > Locusta > Locusta migratoria. The sequence continues at coordinate 147,813,820 of CM048755.1, read as the reverse complement.
GCCTGCTCTTCTGACACTCAGGGTCCAGGGATTCGTGAGGAGTCTCCGTACCCGTACACGTCCACCCGCTCGATACAACTAGAAACGAGACTCTGACCAGCCATCAACAGACCAATGTCGTTGTTGAAGAGTCCAGGCGACGCATTAAGGCTTTGTGTCGTACAGTCAGCAAAGATACAAGACTAGGCCTTTCGGCTCCAGAAACCCATATCAATGACGTTTCGTTGATAGCCCAGCGTTGAAATCCGTAGCAGTTTACGGAAGTGTTCCACTTCTGTCACGTTGAACGAGTCTTTTTAGTCGTCGTTGGTCCCGTTCTTGCAGGGTATTTCTCCGGCTGTAGCGATGTCGGAGATTTGATGTGTTACCGGGTTCCTGATATTCAGGGTGCACTCGCGAAATGGTCGTACGGGTAAATTGAAATCTCATCGCTACCTGTGAGATGCTGTGTCCCATCTCTGGTGCGCCGACTGTAACACCACGTTCAGACTCACGTAAATCGTGATAACCTGCCACAGTAGCAGCAGTACCCTACCTAACGCCTGTGCCAGACACCTGTTGTCTTATATAGAAGTTTAATGTCGTTAAGCAGGTCACACAAATGATGGATCTAAGTACTAGTTAATTACAGGCTGTTTACAAAATACAACACATCTAAAATTATATGCCTGGCAGAGGTCTGAAGATGGTAATATTGTAATACCAACATTAATATACGTTTCATAATATTAACGGCCGAATGTGTTTATTTATAAACCCAATACTACAGCTGTAGTCCGAAATCATCGTTGATTAAATGAAAATACCAAGAATCAACTGATTTGACCCGCAGTGGTATACAACGCCTTCCGCACATTTGGTAAAAGGTAAAAAATTATGTTAAAGGCAATACCTCTGTCCAAATAATTTTAGAGAAAACTAGTATTTCTCATTAATTTTTAACCAGCCCTTGTAGAAACACAGATAAACTGAGAAAATAAAACAAACAAAATGCAATTATTCTGTAACGACCCATATAGCATCCTGTATCCCTTCTGTCACAAATCTCAGAAACACCTCAGAAACTTTGTGGTATGAGAATAGGTTCATCCAGTAATTGGTTCTTTACCAGAAGTTACAGACTAGCTGAAAAGAACTGATAGGGAACAATGTTATGGCTAGATGTCTGCGCGGATGCGCATATCCGCAGTATTTCTTACTTTGCGGATAAAACTGTGATCGACGCGGATATCCGCGTGTTATATGCGGATAAAGAGCGAGGGGTATCTGCACAGTATGTCTGTCGAAATGTTAGCTGAAAACTTCTAACCTGTGGACATTCTTGGAATCCTTGCAGGGCCCAGGTAGAGCGGAAGTCTGTTGTTCAAATGTTTGTTAACCTTAAGGGACTTAACTGCGGGGTCATCAGTCCGTAAACTTACAAACTACCCATGAAGTACCTTATACTAAAGACGACACAAACATCCATGTCTGATGGGGATTCGAAGCCCCGACCGTAGCGCCCGTGCAAACTGTGACTAGCGCGCCGCAGACCGATTTTTTTTTTCCTTTGTTCTTCAGGTAGGTCTATGATTTGCGGTCGTTTTCATTGTTCGTAATTGGTCGTTCGTTGCTCATTTGGCTCAGCTTTTTTATTACAGAGGGCGTTTAGCCCTCTGACCGGGCGCGCTGAGCCACGGCGCCCGGCACCGCTCGACCACTGCGGCCGGCAAGTCTGTTGTCCTTATCCCCTGGCCACAGCCACAGACAAAAATTACTCTGTGCCACAGCGGACGTAGCTGTACCCGAGGGACCTGCGCATAATCCGTGTACGCGGCCGTGTCTTAATTGCGGCCTGTCAAGTGCTTTCTGGGTGGCAAAACGGCCCACTGTCCACCAGAGGTGCCATGCCAAATTTCCGCTGCCTTCGGTTAGCGCTTTGTAGTGACCGAGTGACAGAGTATATCGTAGTGAATATAGTGATAGTTCTTTCTTAAAATGAACAGGACATCATTGGACACTACATCGGGTAAAGTAAAAAGCGGTTATTTGACATTAGTGAAGGAAAACAAAATGAAATCGTCAATTTGGAAAAAAAAAATGGATACGTATTCGGTAGCAAGGAAAAGATCAAAGACATAGTGGCCTGTTTTGCGTTTAAAAAAAGTATATTCTTACACTGGACACAAAAGTAGAACTAAAAAAAAAGTTCAAATGTTTGTAAATCTATCGGACCAAACTGCGTGGTCATCAGTCCGCAGCTTACAAACTACTTAAAATAAGGTAAACTAACCTAAAGACTACACACACACACACACACACACACACACACACACACACACACACACACACCTATGCCCTAGGGAGGACTCGAACCTCCGACGGCGAGCAACCGTGCGCTCCGAAGCGAGGCGGCTTAGACCGCTCGGCTACTCCACCGCGGCAGTAGAACTTCAAATTTGCTGAAACATTCGTGTGAGACTGGACAAAGTAGCATAATTACTTACTTAAATACCAAGACAGATGCAAAACTTCCTAAAGTTCCGCCAAATTTGAAGACATATCATGATTTTAAATACAGCTATCCGCGCAGACCTCTAGTTATGGCGTCTGCCGCCTTTGCGGGGATCGTGACGTTACCACAGCTTATCCTACTTACCCAGACAGCAGTGCAGGAGCGTTTAAACATCACAAAGTATCTACCTTCATTTGCAGTACGTGTGAGCTAAGCCAGTTATAAGCCAATTATAAGTAAAATATCGTTTACACATAAAATATGCAAAAGAAGAAGACTTACAAAAGCATTTTCGGCGGATACGGGCGTCAATCATTTTTGTGGGATAACAGAGGAATTTGACTTCGTTGACGTAGTAGCACCACGATGCGCACTCTCACCAACTGGCAACTGCTCGTCCGGGCGCGCGGACGGCAGTCTAGCCCAGCGTTCGCGAACAGGACCTGAAACGCAACACACAACGGTCACACCTCCAGGGCGCCACAGGCCTGCAACAGTCCACAATCACTGTACACAGCAAAACACGGAGCTGGTAGAATAAAGCCGTGCGTCGATGGCAATGTTCTTCCAGCCAGCCGCATCTCTGGAGCAGGTTTAAAAGCTGCAGTCTGCCAGTAACGTTCGCTCCTGCAGACCTCACTCAGTCAACACCACCAAAAGCTTATGGGACTTAACTACGGGGTCATCAGTCCCTAAACTGACAAACTACTTATCAACTACCTTATACTAAAGACGGCACAAATACTCCATGCCCGAGGGGGGGATTCGAACCCCCGACCGTAGTGGCCGTGCAGACCGTGACTGGAGCGCCTGTCTCCTCGGCCACTGCGGCCGGCGGGTCAACACCACCAGCACAAACGATGTACTATAGTCTGTTCACAGCTACAACGGAACTAGGTGATGGGCAGGCACTGACCGCTGTCCGCCGATCCCACCGTACCTACAGCCGCAGCGGACATCCCAATTTGCCAAACCACCTCTTAACACCGCAACTGCACCGAGTATCAATTTCAGGCAGCTTGCTGTCCTGCGTGGTCGCTGCACATTGTGATTTTGTCCGTTGTTGTTTTTCTGGTTGCAGAACTTATTATTTCATTTGCTGGAACTGTTATATTTTGGGTGGTACTGATGAATGTCAGACTAAAGTTCGTGAACAGCCAGGCAGCCCTGAGATCACTGGCAGCTAATGCAACAAGGTCTAAAATGGTTGCAGAGTTTCACAGGGTTCTGGTGGAGCTAGGGGAAAGCAATAGAGTAAACCTATTGTGGGTCCCTGGCCACTCGGGGATCAGTGGCAACGAACATGCCGACAGATTAGCCAGGATGGGGGCAGAGACTCCATTTATTGGACCGGAACCTGTCCTGACAATCACCAAGGCAATGATCAACAGCACGTAGAATATTGGACCAAAGTCTATCAACAAAAACATGGCATGGTAATTATGCCAAAGCCATGTTTTAAAAGACGCTCTGCAATCCTGGGTCTGAACAGGAGAGAGATTAGACTCATGGTTGGATTGCTGACAGGCCATGGGAATTTCAAAAAACACCTACATACAATGGGAATAACAGAGGAGGACCCTAAATGTAGGATCTGTGATGACGGCGATGAAACTACATCACATCCAATCTTCGAATGCATTGCATTGGAGAGTAAAAGCGACTAAACGGAGTGTCTTAAAGCACGTCTCCCTCCACACCACATACTTTAATTCTGCCTCAATGTTCCCTGTGAAATGCCTATCAAATTGCCAGGGCAACATTGTCTCTTTATACCAAAGGTATTAAACATAAGGAGAGGCACTGGCTGCAACGCTGTGTTAGCTGAGTGGTCTAAAGCGCCTACCTAGTAAGTAGGAGGTCCCGGGTTCGAATCCCGGCCACACCACAAATTTGTATACAATGCCTCCCCTTATGTTTAATAACTATGCATTTGATGCAAATGATACAGCCATGAACATAAACAAAAACAGCAGTGCAAATATTCGAGAAATACAATATGCATAGTTGAAACTCTCGAGGAAAAAAGCCCTCTGGAAAAGTGATTTACCAATATCGTTTCTTTTGCTCAGGTCGCGATTCGTCGTTATGTTTATGACTGTTATTGGAGGAAGTAAAAATCCGACCGTTAAAGAACCAGGTCCTTTTCAAGGCAGTTACAAACGAGATCGAGGATCTAACTGTGAAAACTGGAGATGATTATTTCATTAAATAGCAAGTTACATTCAATTACCGCCATACAAATGAAGTACAGACATATGCAACTGCATGTTGAAGTTCGTAATTTACAGTGGTGAAAAACTAGAAAACAAAATCATATCTTAGTTTTGTTATACTTTAATAAGAAAGTGCCGGTCGCGGTGGTCGAGGAGACTGAGGCGCTCCAGTCACGGTCTGCACGGCCACCTGCGGTCGGGGGTTCGAATCCCCCCTCGGGCATGGATATTTGTGCCGTCCTTAGTCTTAGCTAGTTCATAAGTAGTTTGTAAGCTTAGGGACTGATGACCCCGTAGTTAAGTCCCATAAGTTCTACAAACATTTGAACATTTAATAAGAAAGTCTTACAAGGGAAACACCTCATCGCACCTCCCTCAGATTTTGTGGTCATACGACGCAGTGGACAGCTCATCAAAAACTGATCTCACGTCAAGCACAGGAAGAAGTTGTATGGAATTGTGAAGTAAAAAGGAAAACAAACAATTAATGGTCAAAGTGCTGCAACATCGAGTGTAGTGCCAGAGTCGTGGCGTCGTGGTTCTGTGGTGACGGACTGCGACGCTGGAGGTCCGTGTTCAAACCTCCTTCAATCTACGTATTTTTACTCTCTGTTTTTCACAACATTGTCGACTGTCCGTTCGGTCATTAACTTCTCAGTTCTCTTTTTTGTAGCCTTAGAAATTATCATATTATACTTAAGTCCTGTGTTAAATATATATTGTCGTCACATAATTGTAGTTAATAAAAAAAAACTTTTGTAAATACGCAGACGCGAATCCGTAACACTTGTGAAGCTCTGCTCCACAGCTTGCGACTATACCAACTACGCTATTTCTCCACTGCCTTCTGGATAAGTTATACACTGCAATATATGCACTTAAACCGTATTGAAATTTTATCTACGACATAGCATTACAAAGACAGTAAAAAAATCAAATGTTTGTAAAGCTTATGGGACTTAACTACGGGGTCATCAGTTCCTAAAGTTACGAACCACTTACGAACTAGCTTATACTAAAGACGGCACAAACATCCATGCCCAGGGGGTATTCGAACCCCCGACGGGGAACGGCCCCGTGCATCGTAGCATAGCGCCTCAAAGCGCTCGGCCGCTCCGCCGCGGCACACAAAGACACTCCTTTGATAAAATGGCGTTGTTCCGTACCATAGGAACAATATTCTTTAACGGTACACAAATTCTAACAATAACAGACGTTAAATACGATCCCTTTCAAAGCTGTCAATATGTAGTTTCCGGTAATTTTATGGTACAAATCATTACTGAAGCTTTAGAAATAGATTATATTCATATATCGTACGATACAACGAAAGACGACACGAAATACGAAGTTCAATTTGCAAAATAGCGGCTTAAAAGTTCTGCTTGTCACGTGAAAAGGAAGTCGCATTTCATTGGCACCGTTCCACTCAACGAAGTAAAAATCTAACATCAGATCCTTCCTTTCACGCTGCGCACGGAAGTGGAACGTGGAATTCCATACTGTGACATCACCAGTTCCTCGTCCACGTGCTTCTCCACGTTCTGTGAGAGGAGGCATAAAGTAATTTTAAACAGACAATACAGAGGAGCTTGGCTAAGGCCAGAGCTAAGTTTTAAGAATGAATTTCTCATAGATGCTATAAGTTGTCATAGGTGGTACACATGAAAGGTAGGCAATGAAAGATGTAGCTCTTGGGTAGACCGTCACGGCGTGTGTCGAGAGGTCAGTAGGAAAGAAAATTGCTTGTCGAGAAAATATTCGGCTGGGAACTACCATGTAGCATGTACACGCTGCTGCTAGTTGGGAGGTTCATTGTTGAAAAAATCTATACATCTTATAAAACTGGCTGTCTGTATGTATGTTCCTCATCTCCTCCTAAACTACTGGACCCATTTCAACCAAACTTGTTACACATCTTCCTCACCATGAGGCAGCAATCGCTGTCAGGGTAAGAACCACCTAACACACATCGAACAGGAGATATGATGTAATAAAGAATGACATTCATTAAAAATGTTCGCATCATGCGATAATATTCTACATCTTCTCCTAAACTAATGGGCCGATTTCGACCAAATTTGGTACAAATAGTGGTTAAAGTCAGGAACCATTGCTATGGTGGCAAAAACCACCTAAGATACATAGTTAATACGATATCACGTCACAAACAATGAAAACTGCCCCATCTTGCGGCACGTAATTTTATTCAACTATTTGAGAATGAGAGCACTTAGTGCCTTGCAACAAACTTTAAACATAATTTCAAATCTCGACGAAACTTTTTAACGCTAACAGCCCCAACAAAATGATAAAAGGAAAAAAGTTTATCGCTTACTACTTTTCCGATGTTCTTGATGTATATCTACGGCATTTGGCATGATGCTACAAGTTAATACTTCTACACTGTAAACTACATTCGGGTGACATTTCACAGACAGTACACATACATAACAGTAAATGTTCCTTCGATAAAATATTATAGTTTGGCATATAGCTCATGAGATACGAATTCATAAACAATTTGGTTTATAAAAACCGCAGCATCACGCATGAGGTTTCGATTTATTACATCTTTATTGCCAACACTTTTCACGACATATTTTCAGACATTAAGCACATGTATCACTGAATGTGCCTTCAAATTTTCATCATAGTACGACACATATTTCAGGAGATATGACGTCATAAACAATGAAATTTCCGAATAACTGCTACATCATGCGCTATTTTTCCACATCTACACCTAAAATAATGGACCAATTTTAACTAAACTTTGTACACATATTGCTTACTATCAGACAACAATCGCTATGGCATTAAAAACTACCAACGACACATAGTTCACGAAATATGACGTCGTAAACAATGAGACTTGCATTTTCTATTACGATTAACAAATCTCAGGGACATTCTGTTAAATAATGCGGAGTGGATTTGACATCTCCATGTTTCTCACATGGACAACTCTATGTCGCCTGCTCAAAGGTGGGCTTACCAAAGACTTCATTCATACTAACTCCTGTACACTGTTTATAGTCTAGTTTTCAATTAAGTTAATGTTATACATCATTTGTATTTTATTACTATTTTTCTTTCTTTGACTACTGCACTTATAATTTTGTTCATTATGCATATTTCTTTGTTTCACTGTTTTATAATTTCTAAGCTGTTTTCATAAGTACATGAAGATGATATCTTTTCCGAATTTTTATTTTCATTTCTAATATAAGTCTGGAAAAATACACATATACCCCGGCAATACCGGGTTTAGCAGCTAGTAAGTTTATAAATTTTTACAGGTGTTAACTTGCTGTCAATTCCAATCAATTTGTTGTAATACGGTGTTACGTAGAAAATGGAACGTCATAAAGGAATAACCAGGCAAACAATTAATTTACGGTGAGCATCAATAATGGTAATAGAAATAAAACAGATACTCTCGAAACTAATGTATCAAAGCAATACAGAAACTCTTGAAATGTGACACAAGTCGAACCTGAAAAAGAACTACTTTAAAAAGATACCTCAAATCAGACTTGCGACTACCTCTCAAGCAACTTGTGCAATTTCTTTCTGGAGACTATCTGGGTAAACTTATCTTGTAATTTTCTACCGACAACATTTCAGAACAACAGCGGCCCAGCGAAGAAACGATATAGCTGTTCCTTAAAAGCGATTTCTACTTCATCTGCCAACAACATAGATCCACATCTGCTCGCTACGTTTCTTCCCAAATACAGCAACTGTCTTGGGAACATTCGATTCCTCTAATTATCTAGTACATAGAACCTCAATACGATCCATGGAACACCTCGCCCTCCCCCAGCAAACCTAAATAATACTTAAATATTGATCTGGATTCTCAGCTTTCACTAGTGGCGCCTGATGACTAAATGGCTGGGGTTCAATACATTTACTGCATTACGTAATTCCAGAGGTTCCAACTTTGAATATGACAAATAGTAATGAGACCTAAAATGTATGACCGGGGAGGGGACTAGTAGGAAAGGGTCCAAGGGGAATAAGGGCATTAGAATCATCGAAATTGTGAAAACAGTTTCTGTAAGGTTGCAGATGAGATAGGACCGCATATTACTACATCATTCTGATGGTTGGGAAGGGGGCGATCAAAACTTAATATACATGCTCATCTTCCAGCATAGCACATCGCTGTGTTAGTAGATACGATGCAATAAAAACAAAACCATCACAACTTCTGAACATAGATTTCCGAACTAGGATATATTATGAACGTTGTTTATTATTGTCCACACACTTGAAGATTTTTCCTGTAGGCGCGCAACTACGAGTCAAGAGACATGCCGCGTTTTCAAAAAGAAAAAAGAAGTCCCTAAAATATTGAGTGCCACACCTTCCACATCATTGCGAAATGTCGTATTTATTATCTGTGGAACGAGTATTAATCTAATCTAACAATTGGCTGCTGCTAGATTCCACAGTGGCACGCAGTTGTGGATTCATCCCGTATGCTGTATTACGCAGTTTCCGAGTTCGTAGAAGTTACTGTCAATACTGATGATTTCCGCAACAACACGCTACAAGGTGTTGCTCACAACCAATTTTTTTTTTTTTTTTTTTTTTTTTTTTTTTTTTGTTGTTGTCGATAACATCACACGAACGAACTTGAAAGGAACAGAGTTTTTGCGATGGATAACAAATGACACCGAATTATTATTTAAGCTCGAAAATCTGAGTTCGAACCACTCCAATCGCAAACTTGTAATTTTAAACAATTTTCGTAACAATTACAATTAAATCGTAATGGTTGAAACCTCTGTAATTCCCAAATAACTAGCATCAGCACCTCACCTTATTACGTGCAATCTTATCTAATTAAATATTTGTGACAACCAAGAAAATAAACGTCGTTGACCCTCGGAATTGCGACATAATTTGGAAAAACGACCATAAATTTGTGGCAAGTAACAATAGAAAAGCCAGTGCTGGTTCCAGACTCTGTTGTAAACGCTAAGATGGAAGAAAAAGCATAGCTTCTCGCTAGACGTGAACCCTCATCTCGTCCCGCCAAACGTGATGTCTTAAATCAAAGGGCCATTCTCAGGTTGCGACTAGCAATAATTCATCTTAGGATCTTGTGACGGGTGATGCGTCATTACGTGACATTTAGTTATAAGAAATTTTAGGAAATATGTCGTGTTTTTAATAAGTTTTCAAAGAGGCTAGGGCCGCGGTGGAGTAGCCGAGCGGTCTAAAGCGTCTCGCTGCGGAGCGCGCGGTGGCTCGCCGTGGAGGTTCGAGTCCTCCCTGGGGCATGGGTGTGTGTGTTTGTCCTTAGGTTAGTTTACCTAGGTTTAAGTAGTTTGTCAGCTACGGACTGATGACCACGCAGTTTGGTCCGATAGATTTACAAACATTTCAAAGAGGCTAGGCTCTGCCCATGTGCGCGGTGAAGTGTGGGTCTAGCTGCATTGTCCTGTGTTCGGGCCAATGCTTGCGCTTCCGTTAAAGAGAGCTGGGGCCTTAGCAGAGGAAACGAGCATGTTAAGCGACGATTCCCCTTGCCCCTCCCTGCGCTAGGCTGACTCAGAAGTTCTGAGGGGAATCTCAACCTCAGCAGTGTCTGGGCAGCGCTACCACACGTATGCGCGCCGTCTGCACGACTTAAAAGCTTCTCATGCGATAAAAATACTTTGAAAATGATCTGATACGAGAATGACACGAACAAATGTTCAAATGTTTGTAGAGTTTATAGGACTTAACTACGGGGTCATCAGTCCCTAAATGACACGAACAATTATAGTTTATATATATATATATATATATATATATATATATATATATATATATATATATAAATTTCGGACGACCACCTTTCCTTACGGGGTGAAGAGAACTCATAGGACGCGCAGCCACAATCTATCGCATGAACTACATACGCCAGCAACAATGTAAGATGTCTATCACTAATTAAAAGCCGGCCGCGGTGGCCGAGGGGACTGAGGCGTTCCAGTCACGGTCTGCACGGCTACTACGGTCGGGGGTTCGAATCCCCCCTCGGGCATGGATATTTGTGCCGTCCTTAGTTCATAAGTAGTTTGTAAGTTTAGGGACTGATGACCCCGTAGTTAAGTCCCTTAAGCTATACAAACATAAACATAACTAATTAAAACTGAAAATTTGTGCCATGATCAAAATTCCAATCAGGAACTCCTGTTTTCCGTGTGCAGTCGCGCTAACGTTAGCGTATCCAAGCACGACGCCAATAGGCTATTTTCATATGTTAAAAATACGGCTCGGATTGTTATTCTGGATGACTATAACTTTGAAATGCCGTTTCCGGTCATAATTGTTACAAAATATAATGTCATTGTTCTAAAAATAAGGTAAAAAGTAATTAAATTTCAAGATTAGTCACGTGATCGAAAATGTTCTGTCATTGGCTTAAGTCCTGGTGATGTAACCATTAAATAAAGAAGATGAAGCTAAGTGTGTGTTAATAGCAGTGTTAGCAAAAGTTAGTACATTTTTTCTGCATACGATTAAGTTCAGTATGATGGAAAACGCATTTACAACTTTTACGCAAGAATAGAAATAATTTTGTGAAGTCTGGTAGTGAAAAATCTTCCGAAAGTAGATGCGTTTACAGTATCTTAATTTTTCGAACTTTTAAGTGCCGGATATAAAGGCAAATCAGTCATCGATGGGAAGATTGGTTAGAACACCACAGTTCTCTCCTACGCATGGTCCGGTTTGGAGATGGTCGCGGGTTCGATACCTGCTCAGTATTAGGATATATATCTGTCACTTTCTTTTATTTCTTTCACCTCTATCAATTGTCGATGTGAAAACTGCCGAGTTGGACCATGGTTCTGAATCCACGTTGAACTGTATTTCCCACTATAACTGGCAGGCTATGTAGGGCTCGAATGTTAGAGAAAGGCAACGGCCGGATATAAGGAAGATGAAAACTGCGTTTAAAGTAAAATATACCCACATTTACGCAAAACTGTTACTTGGTAGTTTCAACAGACTAACCGAAGTCTAAAGATACAAACTCTCATTCAACATAAACGTGTGTGAATAAGCATTGCATCTTAGATGCAATCTTCGTTTTTCTGCCAAATACATTTCACTTTTATAAAAAATACATGGTAGATGTGCAACTTTGCAGTTACCGTTTGGATTCACATTAATTCTCATGTATACGGAAACTAGTCACTTTGCATAAGGCATATCATTACGAATTTTTCTCGTACCTATTGGTTACAAAGAAACTTGCATGGTTAAATCGGAACTTGCGGGCTAAAGAAGGATGACAATATTTTGACGTAGCTGTCAAAATTAAATATTTTAGCAAAAAATAACGGTCGAAGTTTTGCATTGCCTATATCTGTCAACTGAGATACTATGAACTGGTCGTATCTGTAGTAGCTGCTTCGAAGCGTAACTGTTAGCGTCGTGTGTTACAAATTTCGCGTACCGTGTTCAAATCCAACCTCCTCCTTTTCTCTCTCTATTAGTTGTAGTAGAACAATGAGATAGTGTGAAATAAAATCGAATTATTGATGAAATTAATAATCATTTCAAATATTATTAAAAATAGTTCCATTCATTAGATGCACTCACAAGCCGTTTTTAAAACACGAATCGTTTATTTATCGATCATAAATTGAAACACTGCATCACAGATGTAACTATTAGAACTGACAACCAACAGAGCATTGTACTTTCATCAACTACATTAGAAAATGTCTTTAAATACAAATCGTTGGCGTGTCATATCATGAACAGCCATTTCGTGAATGTAAACGTCAACTCACTAATCTGTACATAATAATACTTTACACCTTTGTAGCTGAAGAGCATGATACTTAATAGTGAACTAATAGAATAATAAATATCGTATGGAGTGTTTACTTGCATCAAAATGATCCTCACATAGATAAATGAACGAATTGGCCGCTACCCATTTCGATCTATGAAAGCGGGTTTCAACCACATATTACGCATCACTCATTGCTTTTTAAGATGTATTTGTACAGTCTGGTATTACACAATATTTGTAGACCATTTTCAGAAACCTCAGAGTGCAAACTGTATATCACTGTTAGTGAAATTTATGGTAGCGGGTGTAGCATCGTGACATTTAACGTGATAGGCATCACATCATTCAAGTTGAGCGTCTCAGCGAGCTTTCAAATTACTTTCAGTCCCCTGTTTTGTTACAAAATACTGCAATTTACGAGGAAAACAACATGTTATGAGCATAAGATGGCATAATTAACCATTTACGACGATTCACGCAAAACAGTCAAATACTCCGTTATAAGTGTCACTCCCACTTGCCGAAATCTTGGGTGCGTGCAAGGATGTTCAAAATCAAATGTTTGTAAATTTATGGAAGCAAACTACTGCGTTCTTCAGTCCCTAGGCTTACGAACTACTTAAAGTAACATAAACTAACCTATGACAACACACACACACACACACACACACACACACACACACACACACACACACACACACACACAACGCACGCTCGAAGAAGGACTCGAACCTCCGGCGGGAGCGGCCGACTGTTTCCTGAGATGATGCCTAGAACCGCGCGTCCATTTCGGCACGGCGTGCAAGGATGACCCAACAGTGAAAGACATAGCGAATAGGAGGCAATTCACGATGAGAATCCTGGCCCCAGCGCACTTTATCATATTTACCCACATACTGTGATAAGCAGATACTGGAACGCAGGATAAGTTAGAAGTGTTGAATTGAGGTCCCACAGTTATTCTGCGATACCGGCCCTTCCTGACCAGAGAGATGCCAACAGGTTATCATTCACACAGCTGGTGGACAAATTCTCGTCAGGGAATGTTTACATATGTCTGCTGTACAAGTACCTTAATGCCGCTCACGTGCATACCTCTGTTCGCACAGGCGGCCTCAAGACAACGCAGCATCCTGGCGTTCAAGAACAGCTTCATGTCGCCTGAAAATATTCCGCACATCTGGGGTGCAAACCAGCAAGACGAATAATACTCAAGCATCGGCCGCACGCGTGTTTTGTAAGATACTTCCTGAAGAGTCTTCCAATGGATTTCGGTCTGGCATCTGCCTTACCCGCGATTAAATTCATGTGGTCGTTCCACTTCAAATCGCTCGTTATGACTCTCCCAAATATTTTATTGAAATAACTGCTACCTGCTATTGTGTAATCATATAATAACGGATATTTCGTTGTACTTACAGTGAATAACTGTAATACGCGAGCCGGCCGCGGTGGCCGAGGGGACTGAGGCGCTCCACTCACGGTCTGCACGGCCACTACGGTCGGGGGTTCGAATCCTCCCTCGGGCATGGATATTTGTGCCGTCCTTAGTGTTAGTTAGATCATAAGTAGTTGGTAAGTTTGGGGATGATGACCCCGTAGTTAAGTCCCATAAGCTGTACAAACATTTGAACATTTTGTAATAAGCGTACACTATGCTTTTTTTAACCTTGTATCATTATTACTTCATTCGTAACAAAACATAAAAGTAGGTATTATACTACATGATGTGTCATTAAATAATAGCATAAACATTATTTAGATAACTTACATAAGTTCTTTAATAAAACAATTGGAATACAACGCAGTCCTATATCGACGTTATTTTGATATCGGACACTTTGAAGAATTAATTATTTAACTTCTTTCAAACGCTTCGGCATACTGCAAATTATCTTTTACAAAGTCTCTATGTAGACCGCCCCATTCTTCTTTTAATCGACATTTCAGCGTTTCCTTGGAAGATACGTTGCTTCAGCTCTTCCCACACATCCTGAATAGAGTAGAGGTCTGGTCATTGAGGTGGTGGGTGTAAGACTTTGGGGCAAATATACAACAGATATTCCTGTGTAACACTGCGAGCTTAATTTTTCAACTCATTGTCCTTGTAAAACCAGAACGTGTTTAATATCTCCATGGTTTCAGCACTTTTGCGTAAATTGTTCTTTAATATGTTCAAGTAGGCATATTTCTCGACCGAACGAGGTGGCGCAGTGGTAAGACACTGGACTTGCATGCGGAAGGATGGTGGTTCAAATCCACCTCCGGCCATACAGATTTAGGTTTTCCGTGATTTCCGTAAATCACTCCAGGCAAATGCCCGGGATGGTTCCTTTCAAAGAGTACGGCCGATATCCTCCCACATCCTTCCCCGAAAATCCGAGCGTAAGCTCCGTCACTAATGACCATGCTGTCGATGGGACGTTAAACACTAAGCTTCCTTCCTTTCTTCCATATTTGTACATAATACTGTCGATGAACACCAATTCGCCCGGTCCAAATGTCCATATACAGCCCCAGACCAGAACACTGCCACCTCCATGCTTTACAGTCGTAAATTCTTAAAAAAACGTTCAAATGTTTTTACTTCTATGGCACCAAATTGCTGCGGTCATCAGTCCATAGACGTACAAATTACTTGAACTAATTTACACTAACGACAACACACACGCCCATGCCCCAGGGAGGACTCGAACATCAAATGTTTGTCAAGCTTAAGGGACTTAACTGCGGGGTCATCAGTCCCTAAACTTACAAACTATCTATGAACTACCTTATACTAAAGACGACACAAACATCCATGCTCGAGGGGGGATTCGAACCCCCGACTGGGAACGGCCCTAACCCGGAATTTATTTCAAAATTTGTCAATAAAAATATCCATTTGATGCTTAATTGTATAAAAATAAGTCTTACGACACGAGAAGGCGCCTACTAAAAACTAAATATACTCTGCCAGAGTATATGTGATTTTAGAAGAAACAAATTAACCTTCACATTCGTTTACCTCTCTCCAAAAAAGACTAAAAAAGTGCATGAGTTAATTTAAGTGCTGCTCAATAACTGATCTACACTCGCTAATGACATAACAGCATGAACATTAATTAGCACACCAAATCGCAACCTAACCACAAGTTTACGCACCGGCATTAGTGAAGTTATCGAGGCTCCACTTCAATGTCTGGTTATATTATATTGATTACACAAAACTGGTGACAAAAGGGCAAGGTACCGCGTTATTTCTGAAACTATAGTGGTTCATAAAATGACCCAACGACACACTGTGTTGACAAACTACTAAAGTAAACCAAATAGCGAAATCCGTAATTTTAGCAGAGGCTCCCGTAACAGCGTAAATTTTGCGTAGAAATCGTGATAATTACGAACAAATCGTAACACTTTACATCTCTGCGCTACGTACGGATGTAACTGTACATCCTAGAGCAGTGTTTTTCAACCTTTTCGAATATGCGACCCTTCGACGTAAAAAACATTATGGCGGCCCCCTTCCAAATAACAATATTCTGACGACCCCACCCCCTTCCTGCATCCTCACGAACCGTAAGAAAACTGTAATCTCTTCTTTATTATGCTACAGCTGTCTTTTAAATTGTTGGATGACCTATTTTTATGTATTTTTCGGAATGATTTCAGACAGAAAAATATATTTTGCTTAACGACTGTTTCGCATTTCAGGCAAGACTCAGAAGCGTATTGTGCTCATTAAGAAAGGTCCCACTGTATAGACAATTTCTAAGGAAGTAGATCTTTTTTTGAATTATTCAGAATTACTAATTGTATCAATTTCTTTCACTTCTCATTGGTTCCTGGAAACAGTTTTCAGACTTTGCGTTTATTCATCACCAACACACTGTATTATAAAACAATCAGTGATCTGTATATACATGTGGCGTCTATTACGAAAGATCAGACGTCACTACTGATCCTGCAGTTGTTATTTTTTCATATTCACATAGTGTATGACATCAACTGCGAATGGGTAAAACTGAAAATGTGTGCCCAGCCAGGAATCGAACCCCGGTCTCCTGCTTTGTAGGCAGTTGCGCTGACCTCTACACCACCGCGGACACAGTGGTCACCGCACCTGCAAGGACTACCTAAGCACGCCTCCCGTCAGACACAAATTTCCAGCTCTACCCTGCCCACAGTACTCAAACTCGTAGTCACTATGCACTAATTCCCGTAAGAGTAAGGGCTCCAAATTTGCCCACCCCTCTCCACTAACGAAAGGATCATTGCTCGTTACTGGCATATTATATATACAGGGTGTTACAAAAAGGTACGACCAAACTTTCAGGAAACATTCCTCACACACAAAGAAAGAAAATATGTTATGTGGACATGTGTCCGGAAACGTTTAATTTCCAAGTTAGAGCTCATTTTAGGCTTCATTCCAACGTGATCAAATTGTAAATTTTCACAATCAACGTATGTGGGCTGACGAGAATCCGCACGCAGTTGTGCAATCACGTCATCAACATAGAATTTCTGTGAACGTTTGGGCAGGAATTGTTGGTGATGTCTTGATTGGGTCTCATGTTTTTCCACCTACGCTCACTGGAGCACGTTATCATGATTTCATACGGGATACTCTACCTGTGCTGCTAGAACATGTGCCTTTACAAGTACGACACAACATGTGGTTCATGCACGATGGAGCTACTGCACATTTTAGTCGATGTGTTCGAACGCTTCTCAACAACAGATTCGGTGACCGATGGATTGGCAGAGGCGGACCAATTCCATGGCCTCCACGCTCTCCTGACCTCAACCCTCTTGACTTTCATTTATGGGAGCATTTGAAAGCTCTTGTCTACGCAACCCCGGTACCAAATGTAGAGACTCTTCGTGCTCGTATTGTGGACAGCTGTCTTACAATACGCCATTCTCCAAGGTTGCATCAGCGCATCAGAGATTCCATGCGACGGAGAGTGGATACATGTATCCTCGCTAACGGAGGATATTTTGAACATTTCCTCTAACAAAGTGTTTGAAGTCACGCTGGTACGTTCTGCTGCTGTGTGTTTCCATTCCATGATTAATGTGATTTGAAGAGAAGTAATAAAATTAGGTCTAACATGGAAATTAAGCGTTTCCGGAATGTTTCCTGAAAGTTTGGCCGTACCTTTTTGTAACACCCTGTATATATAATATGCCAGTGATGGGCAATGATCCTTTCGTCAGTGGGGAGATGTGGGGAATGCCAGTGACGGGCAATGATCCTTTCGTTAGTGGGGATGGGTGGGCAAATTTGGAGCCCTTACTCTTACGGGAATTAGTACATAGTAACTACGAGTTTGAGTTCAAATGTTCAAATGTTTGTATAGTCTATGGGACTTAACTACGGGGTTATCAGTCCCTAAACTTACAAAGTACTTATGAACTACTTACGAACTAAGACGGCACAAATATCCATGCCCGAGGGGGGATTCGAACCCCCGACCGCAGTGGTCGTGCAGACCGTGACTGGAGCGCCTTAGTCCCCTCGGCCACCGCGGCCGGCGAGTTTGAGTACTGTGGGCAGGGCAGAGCTGGAAATTTGTGTCTGGCGGGAGGCGTGCTTAGGTAGTTCTTGCAGGTGCGGTGACCACTGCGTCCCCGGTGGTGTAGGGGTCAGCGCAACTGCCTAGAAAGCAGGAGACCCGGGTTCGAATCCTGGATGGGTACACATTTTCAGCTTTGCCCATTCGCAGTTGATGTCATGCATTATGTGAATATGAATCAGTGATCTGTTCAAGACCTCCGTAATTTGAACATGAAATAAATTTGAGTTGGTCATACGTTTTGGTATTCCTGGAGCTGTAGTTATGGTGCGAGTACTTCGTGTGTCGGCGACCCTGGGGTCAGGAGTGGGCAGCAGGCGCGTGCGCGGCAGAGGGCAATGCTTTGCCAGGGCGGCGGGTCCGGCGCGTGCCTGACCCGCCGGCGGACACCAACCCCGCCGCACTTACAATTCTAATGCCGCGCTGCTCAACTGCACTCACTTCTCAAAACGTTGCATTTACGAGGCGGTAAACACTACTAACTGCAAACAAATAGCGATCATACTGACTGATAACCACATTTACTGACAAATACATTACGATAAACAATATGACAGTCACTCGAAAATATTTATTTATTGTCACAGTACTAGTTTTCAGGGCCCGTCTCACCATTATCAATGCAATTAAAACCGGCCGCGGTGGCCGAGGAGACTGAGGCGCTCCAGTCACTGTCTGCACGGCTACTACGGTCGGGGGTTCGAATCCCCCCTCGGGCATGGATATTTCTGCCGTCCTAGTTCGTAAGTAGTTCATAAGTAGTTTGTAAGTTTAGGGACTGATGACCCCGTAGTTAAGTCCCTTATGCTTACCAAACATTTAAACATTTTTAATGCAATTAAATAATTTTATATGTTTAAAACTACGTTTTAAAGCACCGATAATTGTCACACAATGTCGGGAAATCCAGATCTGAAACACTTATTAATAATTGCGCCTGATAGCTGTTCATCATCTACATCTACGTACATACTCCGCAATCCACCGTAAGGTGCGTGGCGGAGGGTACACTGTACCACTACTAGGCATTTCCCTTCCTATTCCACTCCCAAATAGAACGAGGAAAAAAAGAATGCCTATATGCCTCCGTACGAGCCCTAATTTCTCAAAATGTTCAAATGTTTGTAAATCTTATGGGACTTAACTACGGGGTCATCAGTCCCTAAACTTACAAACTACTTATGAACTACTTACGAACTAGGACGGCACAAATATCCATGCCCGAGGGGGGATTCGAACCCCCGACCGTAGTGCCCGTGCAGACCGTGACTGAAGCGCCTCAGTCCCCTCGGCCTCCGCGGCCGGCCCTAATTTCTCTTACATCTACATTCATACTCCGCAATCCACCGTAAGGTGCGTGGCGGAGGGTATACTGTACCACTACTAGGCATTTCATTTCCTATTCCATTCCCAAATAGAACGAGGAAAAAAAGAATGCCTATATGCCTCCGTACGAGCCCTAATTTCTCTTATCTTGTTATTGTGATCACTACGCGAAATGTAAGTAGGTGGCAACAAGATCGTACTACACTCAGCTTCATATTCCGGCCATCTAAATTTCCTCAACAGAAATTCACGAAAAGAACGTCGTCTTTCCTCCAGCGATCCCCAATTGAGTTGCCGGAGCATTTCCGTGACACTCGCACATTGGTCGAACCTACCAGTAACGCCTCTGAACTGCTTCTGTGTCTTCCTTTAAAATGATCTGCTGCGGGTCCCAAACACTTGAGCAATACTCAAGACGTGGTCGTACAAGCGTTTTATACGCGGTTTCCTTTACAGATGAAGTACATCTTCCCAAAATTCTCCCAATAAACCGAAGTCGGCTGTCCTCCTTACTCACAACTGTCCTCAGATATTCGTTCCATTTCATATCGCTCTGCAACGTTACGCCTAGATATTTGAACGACGCGACAACATCAAGAAGCTCACAACTAATGCTGTATTCGAATATTATGGGGCTGTTTTTCCTACTCGTGCGCATCACCTTACATTTTTCTACATTGAGAGCTAGCTGCCATTCTTCGCACCAACTAGAAATTTTGTCTAAGTCATCCTGTATGCTATTACAGTCAGTTAAACACGACACCCTCCCATACACCACAGCAGTATCAGAAAACAGCCGCAAATTACAACTTACTCTGTCCATCAGATCATTTATATAGATAGAAAATAATAGCGGTTCTATAGAAAATAACAGCAGTCTTCCACATATTGTAACAGTCGATGAGCACGTGTAATCAATTTTGATAGTAAGACAATCTATATTTTGTGCGATTAGTGGCCTTGCAATTAGATACAAAGTTTGACTAGCGGCTCGAGAACGGCCGCTTGAGCTAAGGATCCTTGCCACGGATTGAGCGCAAGTTCATCGTCGGAGGTCCTACTCCTCCCTGGGATATGGGTGTGTATATTATTCTCAGAGTAAGTTAAAGTAATTTGTAAAGGCCCCTACACGTTCCAATTTATCGATTTATCTTCCGACCAACCAACTGAACAGCCAACCAACCAAGTTAGTAGCAGCCTACACACGTTCCGACCAACTGCACGTAGAGATTGCAGCGCCTCCCTGTTCTGGTGTTTGGTTGCCGAACTGTTTTTGTTTTCGCGTGTTCGCTGTGACGGCAGCAGACGATCACAGGCAGGAAGTTTGTCGGGTAGCGCTACGCAAGGGATAATTTGTCGGATGGAGTGGGAATCGGATGTCGGACAGTCAGCCCGGCCAACCATCCGACAAGAAAAGTTGGTCGGGAATGCCTCCACACGTCCAATTTATCCGACCGCCGAAAAATTTGTCCCGACAGATCGGAACGTGTGTAGGGGCTTCAAGTCTAGGGACCAATGACATCAACAGTTTGGACCCTTAGCTTTACGAACTTTTGAACATTTTGAGTTTGACTTAGTCCGCTTTTTATTTTGTTGTTGTTGTTGTTGATTGGGTAAGGTCACGGACGAAAATAACTGGTGTCCTTTTCAAAGGATGAGCACTGGTAGTGATCTGAAGCTATTCCGAGTAAAGAAAACAACAGGTTACCTAAATCTGGATAAGAGACCGGGCAAAACGTTAGGTGGCTTAACACTAGAATGGTAGCGTAGGATCTCACAGATACGTATTCCTAAAATAGGCAAACCGCGCGTCAGCGGACCTAAACTTTCTTTTGTTAATTTTCAAAAAATAAATGTTCAGTTGCTGCTATTGTAATACTTACATGTTTTCCCCCGTTTCGTTTACTTATTCACTGCAAAATTTGTGGTTAATTAAAGCTAACGGTGCAATGGTGTATCTCACAGATACAACGAGACCACCAATGTTCCTGCTGGTGATGCGATCATTGCAGTGTTAACCGGAATATCACATACAATCACAGTTTCTGGCATAAATGAGCTTGAGATACACTAAATTTCTCTGGATGCTCTGCGACCCACACGTTAGTGCCTGGCAGGGATTCATTGAACCATTTAAAAGCTTTTTATCTACCATTCTGTTCTCCAATAGCGCGTGGAAAGAAAGAAAACATAAATCTCTCACATACTAAGATGATGTTCAAATGTTTGTAAATCTATCGGACCAAACTGCATGGGCCGGCCGCGGTGGCCGAGGGGACTGAGGCGCTCCAGTCACGGTCTGCACGGCCACTACGGTCGGGGGTTCGAATCCCCCCTCGGGCATGGATATTTGTGCCGTCCTTAGTCTTAGCTAGTTCATAAGTAGTTTGTAAGCTTAGGGACTGATGACCCCATAGCTAAGTCCCATAAGTTCTACAAACATTTTTTGAAACTGCATGGTCATCAGTCCGTAGCTTACAAACTACCTAAACTAAGGTAAACTAACCTAATGACAACACTCACACACACACACACACCCATGCCCCAGGGAGGACTCGAACCTCCGACGGCGAGCAACCGCGCGCACCGCAGCGAGGCGCTTTAGACCGCTCGGCTACTCCACCGCGGCTTAAGAAGATGGAGGAGGAGGATCCATTCTTCTATTATTACTAGTTATACCCCCTTCCCCTGTCTAGTCGTCATCAATAATAACCTTACAAAAATATGGTACACTAAACGAGACGTACATATTGTTGTTGTTATCGTAATTGTCTTCAACTCTCCATCCTACTCCAACCTGTCTACGCCTCTTCTCTGCCTATCGCCTCTAATAACCAAGTTGTGACGTGGCAATAAACCCTATTCTTGCTTCCTTCTTCTCTGCGGGACTCCCGCAACCTAGATCTATTTCAACCTACGTCTTGTTTCAAGCGTTGGTCTTCCTCTACACCAAACGTCTCTCCCCATACAGTTACTTCCATTATCGCACTGACAATTTCTTGATGTCTCAGGGTCTGTCTTACAAACCTTCCATCTTTTAGTCACGTTGTGGCATTAATTCTCTTATTCCCCAGTTTGATTCTGAACCTTTTCAACTTTTATTTTAAACAGCTATCCAATCTCCTGCGTACTTCAGTAACAAAACATCTCACTTCTGGCCAGACAATACGCAACACTAACACGGTCGGGAAATATCACAGCCAAATTTATGTGTCAGATAACACGTTATAGAAGGATCAGACCATTGAAAATACAGCACCATGTGAAGTGAGGAATATGATGAAATCAGCATTGAGTGTTGCCCCCATTGCTGGCTGTAGCCAATGCTACACAAATCAGGATGTGTTGTTGGAGTGTATCAGCCGATGCTGCTTCCACCTATTTCCAAAGTTCATCTAATGTAGCAGCGGGTGATGCAGTCGCTAGGTAATAATCGACCAGACGTTATCGATAGGCAAGAGATGGGAGAACCCATGTCTTTAACATTATGCGCCACATGTGATCGGGGATATCCTGTTGCAATGAGGCCGTCGGCCAGCTCTGAAAGGACAGCGTATCCAATACTCGCTGGTTTCTGTACCGGCATACTGCAGGAGAGGGGGGTGGGGGTGAAGAGTGGAAAGGAGTCCTATCCTAAAATAAAAGGGCAGTATGACAATGGGCAAATGTTTGTAAACCTATTGGAACAAACCGCTACGGTCACCAGTCCCTAGACTTACACTAGGGATAACACACACACACACACACACACACACACACACACACACACACACACACACACACACACGAAGGAAGACTCTAATCCCCAGCGGGAACGGACTCAACAGTGTCTCACCACGATGTCCCCAGACTGTAACCGACCATCGTGATAATGCAGGCATAATCGGGATTCGTCGGTAAAACCAGTGTCGTTGTGATCCCAATTCTGACTGCATCTCCACGATGGTCGGGTTAGAGTTGAGAGACTGTTGAACTGTTACCCTTTGAATCTACATCTACATGGGATACTCTGCAAATCACATTTAAGTGCCTGGCAGGGGGTTCACCGAACCACATTTACACTATTTATCTCCCATTCCATTCTCGAATAGCGCGCGGGAAGAACACCTATCTGCACGGCCACTACGGTCGGGGGTTCGAATCCCCCCTCGAGCATGGATATTTGTGCCGTCCTAGTTCGTAAGTAGTTCATATGTAGTTTGTAAGTTTAGGGACTGATGACCCCGTAGTTAAGTCCCATAAGCTATAACATTTGAACATTTGAAGAACACCTAAATCTCTTCGTTCGAGCTCTGATTTCTCGTATTTTATTCTAATGATCTTTTCTACTTATGTAAGTGGCAGTCAACAATATATTTTCGCATTACGAATGTTGGCGATTGGAGTTTCGTAAGTAGCCCACGCCGCAGCGATAAGCGCTGTTGTAATCATTCCCATCCCAGACCCTGTATCATTTCCGTAACGATGTCTCCCCTGTATAGTGACAAAACGAGCTGCCCTTACTTGGATTCTTTCGATGTCCTCCGTCAAACCCACCTGATAAGAATCCCATACTGGGCAGCAATACTCCAAAAAAGGACGGACTAGCGTAGTGTATTCATTTCTTTAGTAGTTCTGTTGCATCTTTTAAGGGTTCTGCCAATAAAACGCAGTCTCTGGTTCGCCTTTTGCACGACATTATCAACGTGTTCTTTTCAGTTTAAGTCTGAAGTAATAGTAATCGATATCACTTCTTTGAATTGGAGCCACATCTGGTCTACACTTAGGTTTAGTGTTAGGAACGAGTGGAAACAGTCTTTCAAGAAGCAGTGCATTGTATTTCTATCTGATTTCCTGAACAAATATCTTTTCGTCTACTTTTAGTAACTCTGGGACTTTCGATTCAATCTCGCCACGACAGCTCTGTGTTCAATCGCCATGGTTTGGTTTGAGAAGGTACTGGACTCCACTCCCGCACCCCTCTAGTACCTCTCTGAAGTTTGGAAGCCTTTTGTCCTCCCATACACTTGGAGTTTACCGATGGCCACGCTGTAACAGGCTAATGGGCCACCACAGGTGACCCGCAATGTTCAACGCTTCTTCGTCTGTCATTGGATTTCAGTGCTGCCTTGGCTTCCCTGTTCTCCCGAAAATGTCTGGTCGTTGACTGTGGAACGACTGGCCAGCGACACACCACCCGCTGCTGCACCACACTCTTTTGGGCAGTAAAGACTACTGTACCCCAGAACCACTTGGCTTGTAGCAGCGGTTATAGCTGGCAATGACCGCAACACTCAATTCTGACTTAATCATCTTGCTCACTTCACAAGGGGCTGTATTTTCAGTCTTGTGATGTTTGCACAAATAAATGTGGCAGTGATATCTCCGGTCATACCTGGTGCTGCACTTTTGATTGCCAGCAGTGTATTATGACCATCACGGCTATCACAGTTATGCCGCTGCCTAGGCAGCAAAGCTTTGCACTACTTTTCGTGTTCCATTTCCAAATATAATTAGCTTAAAATTACATTATGTAATTCGACCACATATCGTAACCGTTCTTTTGATTTTTGTTGAGCACCTTATAACCTTTTTATAAGAAACTGTCGATTCCATTCAACTGCTCTTCCAAATCCTTTGCGATTTCTCACAAAATTACCACGTCTACGCCTAAACTAAAAGCTTTTCTCTCTTCTCCATGACCTCTTTCCTTTATAGCCTGTTCAGTGTCTCGCTAACCTCTCAATCGCTGCTTCCCCTTCATACCCTTCGAGTCTCATACAGCTTTCTATTTTATGTGAATTGCCTGTCACTCTCCGTATTTTATGGCTGGTACCTTCACAAAGAGTGTGTTCCGTTCATCACTGTCAAAACTTTTCCCGCATACTAGAAGCTTTTGTTTGCATCTCTTCTAGGCTAAGTCGTGGGGTCAGTACAGCCTCGCTTCTTTTTAACTTTCTCTGCAACCCAAACTTATCTTCCCTGGTGCCAGTTGTTTCATTCTTCTCTAAATAATTAGTGTCATTATTTTGCAACAATGACGTATTAAAATTACCTGACACGGCCCGGGAAGGAGCACGAACTGTATTCATTTAATGACAAGAACCATATTGTAAGAGGTTGTCTAACAAGATCGCAAAGTTTTTAATTTTATTTACATCTTGATTATTAATTTCGATGAATCTCAGTCATAACCTTGAGATCAAATAACAATATTACTATGTTCAACATAGGTGGTTTCTGTGCGAGTTCTGTGTTTCTTCCATGTTGTACATCATATGACATAGGGTAGAAGACACCGTATGTCACATCATGCCAAGTCTTTCAGTGCTCTGTATTTTCTCCAAAGGTGTGATTAATTTTCCTACAGATGTTACCTTTCCCTTCATTATGAATGCTTCTGCAGCCTTGTCCTCTCTTTATATCGGCTTAACCATTTTGTACTTACTGAAAATCTCATTTTTATATGTTTGTGACCCTTTCACCTGCTTCATTTGCCGCATTTTTATATTTGGCACGATCCTGTTTTGAGGTGGCATGCCGTTGCCTTCCCTCTATCTTTGAAGTGACTTACCCATCCAACCGAGTAGTGCTCAGTGCATAGGCAGACGGCGGTTCAAGCTCCAGCGATCCAGCTTTAGTTTTTCTATGATTTCCCTAAATCACTCTAGACAAATGCCTGGATGGTTCCTTTGAAAGGCACCACCGATTTCCTTCCCCCTCCTTGGTAAAAATTTTCCGAGCTTGTACTTTGTCTCCAGTAACCATTCTGTCGATGGTATGGCTAAACCCTGACCTTCCTTTTTCCTCGTCCAGTTTCAGGGGGCCCTACAGTTTAACGTGGATTATTAGTTTCTACATGACTGGATGCTTGCTGTTGCCGCAACTGTGGTTCAATTTAATGAAAGCCCAACTCCAGTTGCATTTATTGGTGCTTTATTTAAGCCCACTTTAAAGAATACTAATTTCTTAGATATCTGCCGCCCAGTAAATGACAAATTTTTTTAGAAATGCTCCGCAAGTTCGTGGCTGTTTTTGAAACATCTACTACTGTTTGTAAACAGTACAATGTAAGCAATCAACGACGCGCCCAAACTGCTCTGGAGCCGGCACCAGCGTTCCTGGTTCAAATTTCGCTCGCTAGAGCCCGCCCCTCAGCTATCGGCTTAGCTCAAAGAAATGTTCAAATGTTTGTTAAGCTTATGGGACTTAACTACGGGGTCATCAGTCCCTAAACTTACAAACTACTTATGAACTACTTACGAACTAGGACGGCACAAATATCCATGCCCGAGGGGGGATTCGAACCCCCGACCGTAGTGGCCGTGCTGACCGTGACTGGAGCGCCTCAGTCCCCTCGGCCACCGCGGCCGGCTCGGCTTAGCCGCCTCCTTCGTTGACATCATTTTACATCCTTATAATTTTTGTACCTTGTTTAAACAATACAACCAACTTTAATGTAAACTAAATCGAATACAATTGGCCTTAAGCTAAATTATACTTCCTGTATCAAAAATTTTTAATTGACGACACGCCCACTTTTCACATAGCCTCATTGGCCGCTACATGTTCCGTTTTTATCCTCACTGACATTTATAATATTTTACTATTGACCGTTACATTTTATCAACTAATGTTTAGAATTTTATGCTTGCAATGATGTAATGCTTATATCAGAACATGCCGATTATAATGATTTGGAATGTTAAACATGACACGCCCATTTTTCTCGTGTCGCCATTAGGCGCCAAAAGTTATAAATTTTCTGAGTTCTATTGTTTTAATGACTTGACGTTGCTTTCTCTACGGCATAACGTAAGTTTCCTTCTGCTTCTGTACAGTACCTTTTTATTTATGTAACATTCTATCTTGTACCATGTAATTTTTGTAAACTTATTGCTACACATTATATGCAGGTTTGTCACACTTGAAAATGGCCTAACATAGAGGCCGAAACCGGTAGTGTGGGCTTAAATAAAGCACCAATAAATGCAACTGGAGCTGGACTTTCATTAACGTGGATTGCTACCCACGGTGCAACTCGGCATTTTTCATATCAACAACACTGCCAGGGATGAAAGAAGTGTCAAGTGTCAGATAAAAATGCAATGTAGCTCTTTATTTATTTATTTATACATTTTAAGGTGGCAAGATCAGGGTCTTCAGGCCCTCTCTTACACCTAACCAGGCTTAACCATTCACCACGGCGCCACCTTAACTGCGTAATAATATAATTCTAATGTAATCGTGAATTATTATGTTTGTTGACCCAGTTACATTTATTTCTGCGAAAATATCTTCAAAATAGTGAAACAATCTGTTTATGCAACGACCAAAGCATACAGGACAAAACAAAGATTTAAAACAAGCGTGAAACGAAGTACATTCACTTTTGTCACAGTGTAGTCGTAATGGTAATGTTGTGAGAATGAGTAGGGCACCAATGAAGGAAAGTACATACAGAAAGCTTGTGTTACACATTACTCAGTAATGTTTCCACCACATACGATCCCCACTTAGGAGAATTAAAGGAAGCAATTTTGAAATTAGCAATCGAATCGATCAGTGCGAGAGTGACCGTGGATGGGCATTATTGTAAAGTCGGCCCTTGCGCTTATACCTATTGAGAAAATCTACAGAGTGCAGAAGAGCTCTACTGCTTGCAACGTTCATTCAGAGTAAGGACTGTAAGAGCAAAATGACGAAGATTAGATATCGTACGGGAACATAAAGGCCTTCATATTTTCTTCAGTCCTTTCGCGAAAGCAGAATGAAAAAGACTGCCTGACAATGGAGACACGCCCCTCGGCCGTGCACTGTATTGTGTCTGGAGCCATACGTTTGTCCGGAAGCTCTGGCAGCCACAACGCGATCACGTTTAGCACTTTTTAAGCGCCTCTTGCGCTGAAGCGCGCGACAGCCGAGTCACCTTCACATTCTGCACTGCTTCCCAGTAACACAGGAGCAGCCTTGCGACGTCCCTGAGATATCACGCCGCAGTCATACTCAACGAAAGCGACAACTGGACCGCTTAACTATCGGTCCGTAGCAAGATGAAAGGGGCCGAAAGAACACTGGGATGTGCGAGACACCAGCTACACTGTCAATGCGATAGCTTTCCACCATTTACAAACGGAGACGGTCGATTAGGATACGTCGAGGAAGAAGTCACCAGAGACGGAGCACATACTCGGATTGAGAACGGATATGGAAGTGTAACGGTCGTGTCTAAAAAGAAAACTTAAACTAAATTTTAAGTGCGACCCTTCCTCGCCGAACAATATGTTCCGGCAGCCCCTGCCACTGAGGTGCTGCGTACTTTTTCCACACATAAAAGATTTCCTTAAAGTGTGAACAATTCCTTGGAGCACGAGAATTCCAATAAGGGTTTTTACTCATCACTTGTACACCACTGGCCATTAAAATTGCTACACCAAGAAGAAATTCAGATGATTAACGGGTATTCATTGGACAAATATATTATACTAGAACTGACATGTGATTACATTTTCTCGCAATTTGGGTGCATAGATCCTGAGAAATCAGTACCCAGAATAACCACCTCTGGCCGAAATAACGGCCTTGATACGCCTGGGCATTGCGTCAAACTGAGCTTGGATGGCGTGTACAGGTACAAATGGCCATGTAGCTTCAACACAATACCACAGTTCATCAAGAGTAGTGATTAGCGTATTGTGACGAGCCAGTTGCTCGGCCACCATTGACCAGACGTTTTCAATTGATGAGAGATCTGGAGAATGTGCTGGCCAGGGCAGCAGTCGAACATTTTCTGTATCCAGAAAGGCCCGTACAGGACCTGCAACATGCAATCGTGCATTATCCTGTTGAAATGTAGGGTTTCGCAGGGATCGAATGAACGGTAGAGCCACGGGTGGTAACACATCTGAACTGCAACGGCCACTGTTCAAAGTGCGGTGGATGCGAACAAGAGGCGACCGAGACGTGTAACCTATGGCACCCCATACCATCACGCCAGGTAATACGCCAGAATGGCGATAACGAATACACGCTTCCAATGTGCGTTCACCGCGATGTCGCCATACACGGATTCGACCATCATGATGCTGTAAACAGAACCTGGATTCATCCGAAAACATGACGTTTTGCCATTCGTGTACCCATGTTCGTCGTTACGTACACCATCGCAGGTGCTCCTGTCTGTGATGCAGCGTAAAGGGTAACCGCAGCCATGGTCTTCGAGCTGATAGTCCATGCTGCTACAAACGTCGTCGAACTGTTCGTGCAGATGGTTGTTGTCTTGCAAACGTCCCCATCTGTTGACTCAGGGATCGAGACGTGGCAGCACGATCCGTTACAGCCTGTCATCTCGACTGCTAGTGATACGAGGCTGTTGGGATCCAGCATGGCGTTCCGCCTTGCCCTCCTGAACCCACCGATTCCATATTCTGCTAACAGTCATTGGATCGCGACCAACGCGAGCAGCAATGTCGCGATACGATAAACCGCAATCGCGATAGGCTACAATCCGACCTTTCTCAAAGTCGGAAACGTGATGGTACGCATTTACACGAGGCATCACAACAATGTTTCACCTGCAACGCCAGTCAACTGCTGTTTGTGTATGAGAATTCGGTTGGAAACTTTCCTCATGTCAGCACGTCGTAAGTGTCGCCATCGGCACCAACCTTGTGTGAACGCTCTGAAAAGCAAAGCATCGTCGGTTAAATTTCGCGTCTGTAGCACGTCATATTCGTGGTGTAGCAATTTTAATGGTCGGGAGTGTAATATCCTTCCAACTGCGAACCCTGAAGCGTGGTGCTAAATTTGGATGAGAAGCTATGAACTGTTGTGTGCGTAAGTTTGTTCAGCTACACGTTTGCACTAAGCATCATCCACAATACACTCGAAAACAAATCATGACGTCACATTACTTCAGAGGCATAACTGTACCAGTACTACCACTGAGTAGGACGCACCAATGCACTTGGTACCGTCTATTGTAGTTGTGTCTCGTCGCCATTTGTTTTTAAATCGAAGTCACTTTCACTAGCCTCAACATCCATGTCTAGAAAACTTTCAGAACTGTCACTGAAATTGTCGTCAGTTTCTGAAATTAGCTGGTGTATCTCTCAACCTGATAAACGTCTTATTTTTGCCATTGCAAAAGATCACTCAATAACGCGGCTAGTTCAATGGGCGCAAACTGTCGAAACATGACCTAGAGCAAAATTTTATAATTAGCCGAGAATACGCTGTGTTGCCTGAAGAGAGCTGTTAAGTAGTGGACGAAGCTCATTTAGTACCACAGTTCCAATCTCAGGGCGAAATCTCATCATCCTATGGACTGGGAAGGCTGTTTCCGCCGGAGGTTCGTGTCCTTTCTCGGGCATGGGTGTGTGTGTGTGTGTGTGTGTGTGTGTGTGTGTGTGTGTGTGTGTGTGTTGTCTTAGTTTAAGTAGTTTGTAAGTCTAGCGACTGATGACCACGGGGCAATTTGGTTCAATAGGTTTGCAAACATTTGATTTTTTTAAATCTCGTCATTCCCATATGCTATTAGCCACAGAACGCGGCGGTCGAATATATCTGTCATTCGCACTAAAAGGGTTACGCGATTTGAGAAAATCTTGAGAAATGTAATTCAATAGCTGAACAAGAATTTAAATCAATGGTACCAATAAATGAGAAACCAGATACTGTTTGCCATTTTTAGCTACATACCGGGTGATCAAAAAGTCAGTATAAATTTGAAAACTTAATAAATCACGGAATAATGTAGATAGAGAGGTAAAAATTCACACTCCTGCTTGGAATGACATGAGGTTTTATTAGAACAAAAAAACGAAGTTAAAAAAATGTCCGACAGACGGCGCTGGACAGCAAAACTTCAGTGACTGCACATGAAAGTCCTGTATAAAAGGAGCTGTAATGGGGAGAGAGAGAAGCAGATGCACCAACAGTCGCAGCATGTTGTCGTTACCTGGAAAGGCACTTTTAGGGATGCTGTTTTGGCAGAATGGGGAATGTGCTGGTTCAGCGTTACGATCCTATCGCCACAGGAAGGGGATTCGAACGGGTAAAGAACCGTTGACAAATGCAGCTGTGGCGAGAATGATTTCGATGTTCAAAGCTCCGGGTTGTTTAGACTAGAGACCCCGTAGTGGCCGACCGAGCACAAGGCAGAGACAGTTCAGGAAGAAATGGAGACTGTAGCGGGTTCGTCTATGGACGGGGAAGTCAGTCGCACTTCGCACCGGCATTCCATACACTTCTGTTTGGTTGGCACTTAGGCGTACCCTCCGATGCTATCCCTACAAAATCCATCGGCATCGTGGACTGTTACCTCGCGATTTCGTGAAGCGGAGGGCATTTGCGGTGTGGGCGTTTCAAAAGATGGCGGAAGATGATGATTGGTTGAATAACGAGTAGTGGACCGACGAATCTCATTTCACGCTCCGAGAACCTGTCAACGCACACAAACTGCAGAATTTGGGCTACCGAAAATCCTAGAACTGTCGTGGAAATTCCACTAAACGACGAGAAAGTCGCGGTATGTGTTGGATTTTCCACATCTACCGGTATCGGGCCTTTTTTCTTCGAGGAACTACGTGATTCTGGTTTTGTAACTGCTACTGTGACGGGTGAGAGGTACGCCGATATGTTGCAGAGTCACATCATCCCCAGCCTGGCTGATAAACACCTGCTGGAACGTACGATTTTTGTGCAGGATGGCGCTCCACCCCATACTGCTAGACGCGTGAAAGATCTCTTGCGCGCGTCGTTTGGTGACGATCGTGTGCTCAGCCGCCACTTTCGTCATGATTGGCCTCCCAGATCCCCAGACCTCAGTCCGTGCGATTATTGGCTTTGGGGTTACCTGAAGTCGCAAGTGTATCGTGATCGACCGACATCTGTAGGGATGCTGAAAGACAACATCCGCCGCCAATGCCTCACCATAACTCCGGACATGCTTTACAGTGCTGTTCACAATATTATTCCTCGACTACAGCTATTGTTGAGGAATGATGGTCAACATATTGAGTATTTCCTGCAAAGAACATCATATTTGCTTTGTCTTAATTTTTTATGCTAATTATTGCTTTTCTGATCAGATGAAGCGCCATCTGTCGGACATTTTTTGAACTTTTTTTTATTCTAATAAAACTTCATGTCATTCCAAGCATGTGCGTAAATTTTTACCACTCTATCTACATAATTCCGTGATTTATTAAGTTTTCAAATTAATACTGACTTTTTGATCACCCGGTAAAAAACATACCTCGAAAATTTTTATTGCAAACTGCAAACACACATAATTTCAGTACATCCCGCTTTACAAGGACTCACCAGTATATATAAAAATCACGTACGTCTAACTGAAGAACACATCTCCCACTTCCAGGTACTCAAAACCATTAACAGCAGTGACGATGTTGTGGTTTATGTATATACGAGGCGCGTCCAGAAAGTAAGTTCCGTTTCAATTTATCTCCGCTGCAGCGCTGCGATTGCAGTTCCGCATATGCGCTGTAGACGACGTGTATCAAGGAGAAGAACGTGCGCCATTTGGAGATCGCTGTCAGTTGCGTACGGTTTGTTGCGCTTGTTTGAAATGTCGGCGTTGATTGAAAATCCCGCTGCCTGTAAAATCAGGTTGGTGATTTGGTTTCTGAATGCGAGGAAAGTGAAACCAAGTGAAATTTATCGGCAAATTTGAGATGTTTACAGGCCAAATGCGATGAGTGATTCGATGGTGAGAAGATGGGTCCGACAGTTCAATGGCGGGCGTAGTGATGTGCACGATGAAGAACGAAGTGGGCGTCCATCTTTGGTTACAGAAGAACTGGTTCACGCGATTGATGACAAGATCCAGGAAAACCATAGGCTTACAATTAATGCTCATCACTTCACCAATGACGACGAGCTGAAAGAAACTGTTTCCAACTGGTTGAAGACACAGGCGGCAGATTTCTATGAAGAAGGTATACAAAATGACAAATGCATGCAAAATTTCGGCAGTTATGTGGAAAAGTAGTTTAAGAGTTGTAGAATTTTGTGCAATAAAAATTTCTTCTGTATCTGTGTACAATTTCATTTTTTTACCAAACAGAACTTACTTTCTGGACGCGCCTCGTGTATATATATATAATTTGTTTCAATATTTTGAACTGCTGGCAAGATATACGGTATTAACATCTGAAGTGACTCATATAATAAATTTCTGGCTATTAAAATCTAAACAGGAAGGTTAGGAAACAGCGAAATTGTAGTTATCGTGTTTGTATATCATAGCATGAAGAATTTGTGAGTGTACAGTGTGGGAAATTTAATACACACCTGTCGCAACATGGCCTTCAGTCCGGCTGGGCATTGCCTCGAACTTGGCACGCTAACATAGTTGACGCCTGGCGCGCTATCTGTGGTGAGAAATCTGGAGAACGCGCTGACCACGGCAGCGCCGCCGTACCGGCGACAGTCCTCACAACATCCGCTCTTCTCTTATCTGCACCAGATAACGCCGTAACTCAACCACTGCCGCCCAAAGGGCTGCTCATATTTTTTAAATATCGGGGATCCCACAGTAAAAAGTATCATTATTGGCCTCCATATATCTAATAAAAGTCCCGATGTAAATACGGAAAAAATCGATAATCAGAATGTAAAACTATCGGCTTTACATTGTAAATGTACTGCCAGTTTTAGAGCTGTATATTTAAGTATTGATTTATCATTAGATATTATGTGCGTCAAGAAGTTAGCAGGCTGTCTATTCTCCTTATAGCAAGACTTTTAAGAAAAAAATGTAATGTGAAAATTTAGAAGTTATAATGGGGCTTTAAACGCCGTTGTGTCGTCAGTTAACAACTGTGTACATGGTACAGTGTCATGGAGAATTTCGGTGGCTCGGTAGCACATTATAGAGTGGCAGACTACAAAGCCAAAGGTCGAGGGTTATATCACTGCCAGGTCCTAGGATTTTTATCTGTCACGTTCCACTTGTTTCACTTCTGGCAATGTGGAATAATATCAAATAGCACTGCGGTTCGGAACCCACGTTAAACTGTAGGTCCCCCTACAACTGGCTGGGTAAGTACGTTCGAAAGTCGGAAGGAAGGAAGGAAGGAAGGAAGCTTAGGGTTTAACGTCCCGTCGACAGCGTGGTCATTAGAGACGATCGAAAGTCGGAGGAAGGCAACGGCATACCACCTCTAAACAGGACTATGCCTAGTAAAGCACTGTGGTGTTCAACCCAATATTCGGATTGCTGACTGTTTTACCTCTTTTTTTACCTTATTTTCCTAATTTGTCACTTGCTATAAGCCGTAATAAACATTTCTTCACGCTGATGTACGAAAATTCAAAATATTTTTGACTTTCAGTCTAAAATAAGCTTCAAAGTATTTTAAGAGTGCAATCCTTGCAAGAAGAAACTTTCCGAGTGCTCCATCGAATATCTCGCTGTTTCGTTTTAGGGATACGAGGTTTCAAAAACACATTTATCGTTTGTTGACCATGCTTCAAGCGTCGTTGCATTTCTCGTGCGAACACTCGTCTTGCTGCAATCGAACACAATTCCTCGCTCAAGGAACATGACACTGCAGAACAATGTGTGTGTCTTCTCGGTCGCTGAGATTCTACCCGTTGTAAAGTGTGTGGCCTTCTGAAGCCATCAAATTCATATCTGCACAACGTAAGTTATTTATTTTTCGTATGGCTTACATACAGCGTTACCATAAGAACATATAATACTTTTACAGTTTAGAGGTCATAATATACACACAACAAATACAAAAACAAAACCTATCTAAATATAAATATTTAAGTTCCTAATCCAGGTCAGCGCTGCAGGGTGAGCCGGCATGAAATCACTCCAGGTCCCTTGGAAGGCTCTCAAACGGCACTCCTCCCTGGTGTGCCTGATTGTCTGTTTCAAGGCTCCACAGTCACATCCTGAAGACTCCACAAATCCCCATTTATGCAGTGAGTCCGCATAGCCACCGTGTCCCGTACGCATTCTGTTTAATTTCACCAAGAGGTTCCTTTCTAGTTCTGCGCCGGCAGTGTCATGGTCGTGTCGTAAAACCATTTACGTATCTCGGGGTTTTCAATGGTTTGACATTTCTGCTCCCACAAATCTCTCATTTTTATGTTGTCAGATGCTAGCTGTCCAGCTTTTAAAATGTTTGTTAAGCTTATGGGACTTAACTGCGGGGTCATCAGTCCCTAAATTTACAAACTAATTAGAAACTAACTAATACTAAAGACAGCACAGACGTCCACGACCGAGGAAGGATTCGAATCTCCGACGCGGGAGCCCGCGCTATCCGCAACGTGGCGCTCCAGACCGCTCGGCTACTCCCGCGCAGCTGTTCAGCTTTCCTCAATGGTGGATTTCTTGAGCGGAGTCTATTTCGACGCAGAGCCGGTATATCGTCATGAATAGCAGGTCCACGTTTGCCTGAATCTTCTGGAATTCTCGAAGCAGTGCCGAAGTGGATAATATATTACATAGCCTACATGTAGGTGTTGATCAGTAAACTAGCTCGCCTCCGTGCTAATACACCACACTTGCACCCTGGGTAACGCTAAATGAGCCAAAGCGACGTGGCAGACCGACCAATTGATGGTCTTCCTTGCTACTAATATCGCGAAAATATCGCGAAACGTGGCAGCCTCGATAGGCCACGGTCCTGCCGCTGCCGAATTCCGCCTTGTATTGGCAGACAATTCAAACCCGCCGAGCGTGTTAAGGCCCAGGGTCGGGGAGGCACGATAATACACGGCTCGAATCCGCACAGCGGATTACAGACGAAGATGGGTGTACCGGGCAGCCTGGGTGCGTTTTTTAGGCAGTATTCCACATCCCACTCGGTGGATACCGGTCTGGTACCAAAGTCGC
The DNA here is from genome assembly GCA_026315105.1 of Locusta migratoria. Taxonomy (NCBI): domain Eukaryota; kingdom Metazoa; phylum Arthropoda; class Insecta; order Orthoptera; family Acrididae; genus Locusta; species Locusta migratoria. Next base: position 147,777,552 of record CM048755.1, on the reverse strand, counting down.
GCCTCAGTTACATGATTCGTAAACATTTAGAAAACGCCCTCACACTTTCGAATGTATATGCGGACACTCGAGAACGGGTAGAGGATCAGACCACCCCTTAAAAACATCAAGGCTAAAACCATAATACCCGTGCCGACACGTCAATCCGGTATTAAAGGGAAAAGATAACTAAGAATAGAGCAGGCGGTTCTCCCCGTCACACCACACATTTACATAATCTTTCCACAAATAAACTGCTTTCTAATGCGATTTCTGAATGAGAAACCTACTGCGTAATCTTCCTTTATATACCGAATGTCGTCTGCGGTACGTACTTCCTGGCAATTTGAAATTTATTGAGCGCAGTCTTCCGGGTGTTGCAATTTTAATGGTTATCAGGGTATAACCGTAATTTCTTTATCAGACATGCCCATAGAAGATAAGAAGCTGATAAGAATAGACCGTTTCACGTTGTTTTTTATTTACTTTTCCTGCCAGTCACTTCCATACCTCGCAGCAGCATAATTCCATACGGAGCGGCGGGAATAGGGAATGTTGTAGGACTATTAATTACTTTTCCCATAAGTAGACGAGGTTGACAGAATATGAACAGCCCGCAGTGTACTACATCTTGCTGTAAGATGGCAACTCTGTGTACTACGCGAACGCAGTGCACAGCTGACATACGAAGTCTTGAACGTTACCTTGCCGTATGTTGAACGTTTTCTTAAGTCAAAATGTTCAAGTGTTTGTAAAGCAGTGGGAACAAACTGAAGTGATCATCAGTATCTAGACTTATAAACTACGTAAACTAACTTATGCTAAGGACAACACACAAACCCTTGCCCGAGGGAGGACTCGAACCTCAGATGGGGAGCAGACGCGCACTCTGCAGCAAGGCGCCTCAGAGCGCGCGGCGACGTTTTATTCTGCGACGATCAATAAGAATCATAGGTGAGATGCGTGATCTCTCAGATTTCCAAAGAGGCGAACTCAATAGTGTGTAGTTAGTGGAAGCATCTGCCAAGGACACCACATGGATACTGGATTTTAGAAATGGTTTTATACTTATGGTAAGTGAAGCAGAGAACTCAAATGCCGCGGCGGAGCGGCCGAGCGCATTGAGGCGCTGCGCTACGATGTGCGAGGCCGTTACCCGTCGGCATTTCGAATCCGCACTCGGGCATGGAAGTTTGTGCCGTCTTTAGTATTAGCTAGTTCATAAGTAGTTTGTTAGTTTAGGGACTGATGACCCCGTAGTTAAGTCCCATAAGCTCTACAAACATTTGAACATTTTTGAGTATATCAAACAATAAACAAACGTCACATCATACAAATCGGGCAAGTTGACTTTAAAGCTATATGAAGACTTCTTAATTAACGTTGTAAAGCCATGCGTATCTTTTACTGATTGATTCTTGGAGTGGACAAACCAATTCCGTGCTGCACCGTGCAAGAAATTCCCCACTAGTGCAGCCTTATATTTCTGCCGTCAAGTAAAAAAATAACTTAAGCGCCTACAAAACTCTGCCTACCTGATCATACGAGGACGTGAAATAAGTGATAGAAAAGATTGAATCAAACTTCATTCAATTATCCATCACCAACTGTCCTCTCCAATCTTCGGTGAAATGATCAGGTATTAGTCGTTCACTTCTAAAGTGTGGGAAACAAAAGAAATCTTTTTCAACTTAAGTGAAGTTTGCTTTCCAGCTAACAAACCAAAAAATATTACGACTGTAAAACTGCAGCATTTGTAGGATGTGCTAGATGCCTTGAAAATTGCCGCGCAGGAGTACCCGAGCGGTCTGGAGCGCCACGTTACGGATCGCGCGGCCTCCCGCGTCGGAAGTTCGAATCCTCCCTCGGGCATGGATGTGTGTGTTGTCCTTAGGTTAACTGAACTTAGTTTAGGTAGTTTGTAAGACTAGGGGCTAATGACCCCAAAAAAATGTTCAAATGTTTGTTAAGCTTATGGGACTTAACTACGGGGGTATCAGTCCCTAAACTTACAAACTACTTATGAACTACTTACGAACTAGGACGGCACAAATATCCATACCCGAGGGGGGATTCGAACCCCCGACCGTAGTGGCCGTGCTGACCGTGACTGGAGCGCCTCAGTCACCTCGGCCACCACGGCCGGCGGCTAATGACCAACGTAGTTTGGTTCCATAGGATTACAAACATTTGATTTTTTGAAGCCTTGAAAATTATTGTTTTTTCATGTTTCTACGGTGCTTATCACCCTGGCATAAGTGAGACCACATCGAAATTATTATTTTTATTTTTCAGTATTGCCACAATATGTATTCGAAACTTTGCTTTTGTGTTGTTTTTTTTTGTTTTTTTTTTTAATCATCGTTATGGACAACGTTTTATAAAATACAGAAAATTACGAATACAAATACGTGCATTTTTCATAAAACTACTATAAGGTATTAAAATGGTGTCAGTATTCGAAAACAACGAAAAAAATATGATAGCGGGATTGGAATCACGTACGCTATGGTTGTGAGGCCAGAACGCTAGCACCTGAGTCAGCTACAGCCACAGATGCCGCAACTGTTTTAAATATTGCTAGCCGGCCGCGGTGGCCGAGGAGACTAAGGCGCTCCAGTCACGGTCTGCACGGCCACTACGGTCGGGGGTTCGATTCCCCCCTCGGGCATGGATATTTGTGCCCTCCTAGTTCGTAGGTAGTTCATAAGTAGTTTGTAAGTTTAGGGACTGATGATCCCGTAGGTAAGTTCCATAAAATGTACAAACATTTGAACATTTTGAAATATTGCTACTTACACGTACCTGTACTTGCAAAAGTCCGACGGCCGCTGTGGCCGAGCGTTCTGCGGCGTGTCAGTCACAGTCTGCACGGCCAATACGGTCGGGGGTTAGAAGTCCCCCTCGGGCATGGATATTTATGCCGTCCTTAGTATAAGCTAGTTCATAAGTAGTTTGTAAGTTTAGGGACTGATGACCCCGTAGTTAAGTAAAAAAGTATTCATTGCACAAAAGCGTGTAATCAGAATAATTGCTGGAGCCTACCCAAGAGCATCCTGCAGACATTTATTTAGGGATCTAGGGATCCTCACTGTAGCTTCATTCACTCATGAATTTTGTAATTAACAATCCGACCCAATTCAAAAGTAATAGCAGTGTGCATAGCTACAACACTAGGAGAAAGGATGATATTCACTATTCAAGGTTAAATCTAACTTTGGCACAGAAAGGGGTGAATTATGCTGCCACAAAAGTCTTTGGTCAGCAAGTAGCATCAAAAGTCTGACATATAGCTAACTAGTATTTAAAAAGAAATTAAAGGAATTTCTGAATGGCAACTCCTTCTACAATGTAGATGAATTTTTAGATAAAACTTAAAAAATAAATAAATAATAATAAAAAACAAAAAAATCCTTAAAATATTAATTGTCAAGTATAGACAACATTTACTAAACTGACACGTTCCACATCATTACGAAATGTCGTATATATGATCTATGGAACAAGTATTAATCTAATCTAAGCTCAACAAACATTTGAACATTTGCAAAAGTCCGAAGTCGATTTGCTCGAGAATTTTTGTGAGTTTCGACGAATGGCTTTGGCTGATTGTTATTTGAATTCTAAACTTCACATACCGATTGTTATTTGAATTCTGAACTTCACATACCGTAAGTATAAAAAATAATTCTTAAATCCGATACCCATGTGGTCTCCTTGTGAGATGAAAACGGCTGCAGTGTTTAACATTTCACTAGCGACGATGTCCTCGGCAATGACAGCGCACACAAAATAATGTATAACATGAATGGCTAAGAGTGATAGTGAGCGAAACCCCAGTTAACTGAAAAGCACAAGGAATGTGCGCCGCGCGGGCATTTCCGTGCGGTGTGGGGCGTCACGTTACGACCACTTCCGTCGGAGATTCGAGTCCTCTCTATCGAGCATGGGTGTATGTGTCGCTACTAGTTTGTAAGTCTAGTGATCGATGACCTCAGCAGTTTGGTCCCTTATGTTTACAAGCATTTGAAGAACGCTTGTAGAAAAATCAAATGTTTATAAATCTATGGGACTTTACTTCTTTGTTCATTAGACCCTGCACTTACGAACTACTTAAACTAAGGTAAACTAACCGAAGGATAACACACATGCACACTCCCGGGGAGGACTCGAACCTCCGACGGCGAGCAGCCACGCGCTCCATTCGCTGGATCGGTCCTTTGCAGACGTTGGTTCGTTTTGTTCTGTGTTGATCGTCGGGTCGTTCAAATTCAAATGTTTGTAAAGCTATCGGACCAAACTGCGTGGTCATCAGTCCGTAGAGTACAAACTACTTAAACCTAGGTAAACTAACCTAAGGACAACACACACACCCATGCCCCAGGGAGGACTCGAACCTCCACGGCGAGCAACCGCGCGCTCCGCAGCGTGGCGCTTTAGACCGCTCGGCTACTCCACCGCGGCCCAGGTCGTTCATTCAGGTTTTTGTTATTTCAGGGGCAAGCAGCTGTCTGACCGAACGTGCTGAGCTACAACGCCGGCGTGTTAGAAAACACCGCGGCACGTTTGTAGCCAAACAACCTCAAACTGCTACAGGAGAAGAGACTGCAAAACTTACCAAGCACTTGGGTAATACTGTTTCGGTAAAACCTGTACGGCGGGGTTCATCTAAGGAAGGGCTGCAGTTTCCTCTAACGGGAGCCAACGCATACCAAGAGGTGCCACGATCATAAAACCCGGGCACTTAATGACTGCAAGTATGTGGTATGGTCCGATAAATCATCATTTAATTTGCTACGTACAAACAATCGGGTTTATGTACCGAAAACGCCAAAGGAAACTTCCTACAGTCAAGCATGGGGGAGGTTACGAGCATCTAAATTGTGCTATTCGACTACCTACTAGGTTAGCCGTGTGGTCTAACGCACCGCTTTCCGTCATGGGGAAACGTACAGGCCCCTGTTCCAATCCGCCCGGCGGATTAACGAAGGGGGTCGGAGTGCCGGCCAGCCTGGATGTGGTTTTATTCCACGTCCCCCTAGGTGAATACCCAGGTGATAACAGATTCCCGCCTCAGTTACATGATTCGCCAACATTTCGTAACACTTTGAACTTTCACACATATAACACTATACGCAGACATTTCGGGTACACATTTTCTCCCTGGGGGCATGGTGTGGCGACAGGAAGGGCATCCGACCATCCCGTAAATATTAACACGCCAAATCCGAATTAACAAAGCCAACTCTGCATGTGAGGGAATATAAAGAAAGAGAGAGATTGTTATTCCACTGTTGCTGACGTTACTATCACCATCCTCGACAACAAACTGGTTACTACGACTGAACAATTGCTAAAAACACAAATAGTTCAGGAGATACGTCATGAACACTGATATGCGTAAAAAATTGCCGCGTTATGAATTACGTTTAATTGTATTACTTCTTTGCTACAAAATGTATTCGCAACATATTTTGCAAACAGAATCCATTTATGCCAACGGCTGTACCCAGAAAATTAGTTTATTGTATGGCTTACGGTTTAGGAGATATGACTTCATAAATACTGAGACGCGTGGGGAAAATGCCGCATCATATTTGTTCGTATTTTATGCGCTGCCGTACCATTCATCCAATTGCGATGAAACTTTGCACACTTTTATCTTCAAAACAAGAGAGAAGTCACTTTAAAGTTTTGTATGATGCATGGCAGAGAGTACTTTACCAATGAACTACGGCAAAATCTATGGTTTGTTTCCGATCTTGATGAAATTTTGGGCATTTAACTTTCAAAACAAAAGGAACATCACTGTCTACCGAAGATTTCATACGGTGCATGGCGGGGGGGGGGGGGGGGGGGGTACCTTTAATAAACAGACACCACATCACTGATCACCATGAAAGTTGACACAGTTATATAATTTTTCAGAGATTGAGGAGGCAACTGAATGAAGTGGTGGAGTTCCACAGAGAGCCGACGATATGATTGGCAGAGAAAAGGAAAGGTGGAGATGAGGGGAGAGAGAGAGAGGGGGGGTAGAGGGAAGAGACGAACGGAGAGAGAAGGAAATAGGAGAGATGGAGTAACTAATGATCCGACAGTCAGCAATGCTGAAATTGAAAAGGTGTACGCAGTGCACGCGTGCCCACGTTTTTAGTTTTATTTTCTAAGGTTTTTATTTATATGGTCCTTCTTTCCAAGTTTATTGGATAAAATGTATGTAATAGTAAAGAAATGTACATTGTCGATCGAAGTCTGTTTTCTAACATTTACAATATTACTGCCGCGAGGGAGTGGCCGAGAGCTCTAAGACTCCTTCCTGAGAAGCGCGCGGATGTTCGCCGTTGAAGGTTCGAGTCTTCGCTCGGGCACGGGCGTGTGTGTTGTCCTTGCTGTAAGTCACTTTAAGTAGTTTGTTAAGTCTAGGGACTGATGGCCATAGCAGTTTGGACGAATAGGTTTACAATCATTTGAACATGCTTGTACAATATAACTAATATTGAAAAGTAGTTTCAACACATAATACCTCAATAGTGAATCTCTTGTTCAGCCACAGTCTGTATTCCTAATAGAGTATAAAAAAGGTTTAGCTGCTATAATGTCGTTCCCGAATGTCAAGATTTTACGACACATTTGACAAAAGCGAAACTTTGTGATAACAGGCTTTAATGTTAAATCAATAATAATAACATATGAAAACACAAAAAGTATTAAATAACTGCATTTTTTGTTACGGAGTTCAGGACTGGAAGTACGTATACGCAATACTCCACTTGTCTTCTTCTATTTCCCGACATCTCAAATATCACCACCTGTGTATCATCTCGTATACCTACCTGAAGATTTTGTAGATCAGCGACTGATGAACTGAACACCATATCCTAAGCATAATCCCTCCCTGCCCCTCCAAAATAAATAAATAAAAATATATTAAAAAAAAACAAAGAGAGGTTGTAATATCGTACCGTCGCAACGTATCCACCGACCAGAAAGATATCATCCAAGAACTGATATATAAACCAAACCCAAGTGCGGCGGTGCACTACTTGTTGAAACACGAACAATGGATGAGAAAGAGAGACATCGCATTGAAATAAGTTTCACCATTACGGACAGATTATACGCTTAGCCTGCATAATGACATTCTAAACAAACAAAATTTTGGGCGCATGGACAATATTAAAACATTACAGCATTTCGCATTTACAAGTAACGATTTAAACACGAACAGCCGGTTTACAGTGTTGTGCTCGAAACTCGAAGCTGTATGTCAATTTTTTTTATTTATCTGTTTAAATGCAACTTCATCAAAACTTGCATTATCTGCAGTCCCTAAATAAGTTACGATAAATCGGGCCGGTTCCTTCCAGACGTATTTCCCAATCCTTGTCCCAGCAGAGTTTGTGATCTGTCTCTAATGACACTGACGTCTTCATCTTCCTTTCTAATCCCTCGAGTGATGTAATTACTGCACCAATTATAAGACATAGGTTGAGCACAAGTTGGAAAGAGACAAGAGTGGGGAAGGAACTCCAGTGTATCCTTTTCAAAGTAACCATGGCAACATCAATCTTACTGCACAGCCAAGTTAAGCTCCCAGAACACAAGGACGCATGTCAGTGTAACTTCACAGACCAGTGGCGTAATTAGGACTTGGCTTTGGGGGGGGGGGGGATAGATCTAATTTTAGTCAGTTCCCAGACAGACTACCATCTACCACTCCTGTTGAAGAAACTAATTCACTCCCATCCAATGAAAGCTTATGGTAAAACACCCCAAGTTTCCAATCTTGACCTTTACCATATTGCTGTTATACGATTTCTTTTCTTCTTCTTCTTCTTTTCGGGTTCTGGGGGGGTTCTATCCCCCTCATCCCCCCCCCCCCCCCATAGTAACGCCACTGTCACAGACGTACCTCTATCAGCCTGTATGTAAATGATTAGCGCTGCATTAGTGTATTTCATTGTTTTCTGGAAATCATCTTAAATGGTTAATTGTGTCTTCTTGTGCTCATAAAATTATGTTTTCCTCATGCATTTCAATATATATAAAAACAGGAAATAAAATTAATTTGAAAGTCCACTAAAGCTTTCCATTTGAGTCGTGTGATACCTGTGAAGTCAACTTTCAAGAGGCTGCTCCTGCAGTCACAACATTAAATAACATTTGTATATTTACCAATTGAAATATCCAGACACCTCGACTGTTACATGAGCCTGAAATAAATTCAATGGCGAAGTTGAAAAATTGTGCTGGACCAGAATTCGAACCCGTATTTCCCGCTTCGGGGCAGGGCCGCCTACACCATTAAGGCTATCCAGACACGATTCCTATCCTGCCCAAATTCTCAACTTATAGCACACTACAGTTGTAGTGCCCCCTGCCATTACTTCCTCTCTGGTCGCAGCTTTGACTGCACTACCGCAATGGATCGGGTGTATTTGTGCATCAAAATGTTCAAATGTTTGTATAGTCTATGGGACTTAACTACGGGGTCATCAGTCCCTAAACTTACAAACTTCTTATGAACTACTTACGAACTAGGACGGCACAAATATCCATGCCCGAGGGGGGATTCGAACCCCCGACCGTAGTGGCCGTGCAGACCGTGACTGGAGCGTTTTAGTCTCCTCGGCCACCGCGGCCAGCATTTGTGCATCCATAAAGAACGTGTCATTTGCCTGTTTTGCCGCCATACATAACATTATAGATACTGTCCGAAACAACAGACGCGACATCTAGAACCGTATTATGTTGCAACCTGGGGAGAGGTTCCTTTCTTGGAATTTTTTATACAGGTGTTTCTGCTGGCGTTACGGTGTGGGGATTCATGACTTCAGAGATTCAGAGAAAGCTGACAGTACGTAACCGACATCCTGCGTCGCCACGAGTTACCCCTAGAGATGGGAAAACCGACCGGTTTTAGTTTTGAATAACCGGTTTTGTCGGTATTTATTTGGTGTCGGTTGTAACCGTTTTTTTTTAGTTATTGCCAAGAATCGGATAAAAAACCGGTACGACTACTTCCTGTAGTAGTGGTTGAAAATGTGTTTTTTGTAAATAATTAAAAAAAAATTAAGATTAGTAGACCCTAATATTTAGGGCTATTCCTAAAAATTCCACAGCTGTGAAATATTAGGTCATCGCAGAAACTAAGAAAAGCGATCAGTGATAATGTAAGAACAATCCCGGCAGTCAGAAACGCTCAACAAACGCGTAGCATAACAACTTAAGGACTGGTGCAGCTATTGAGGCATCGATGCACCTGTTGCCGTGTGGCGTGGCCTATTAGACGACGCGCGTGCACCGGCAGTGTACAAGACGTGCCTCCATCTGGTCACGCGGCAGTTCCTTGCTGCCGTCGCCAGACATAGGTTGTGCCTTAAATGGCACCATCCCGAGTGTGGAAGTACTTCACGAAGTACCGGAGCAGTGATGTACAATACTCCATTTGCTTTAAAAAGCTGAAAACGGGTGGAGGTACTATAAACATGCTGTGTCATTTAAGGAGAAAGCATCCAAAATGTTCCTTGGTAGAGAAGGTAAATCCGATTCATACACCTATTATGTAAATGATGTACTATAAGCTTGGAATAATAACCGAGCCCTTAATTTTGTGGCTACTTCAAGGAGAAAAATTGATAATAACTGAATGTGACGGTGTAGGACCTTGTGACCGTACGCTCTCACCATCGCCTTGCCCGTCACTTTCGCCTTCGTCATCTTTGCTGGAAACGACAACACCGATTTCCACTACAGCCTCACCTCCATTTCGATTCAGATCTCCTACCCATTCACCTTCATTAAGGTAGGTCACCCTGTTCGAAAGTCACGAAAGAACTTCTAGCTATCAGAGTAAGTCATAATTTTGTCAATACGATGAGAACAAAAATTATAGACAGACTTTAACCAAATGTTTCAAACGTAAATATCTGAAGATAGTAACAGTATGCAATGTGTAATATATACAAACTTCTTTGTAGAGGGTGGTAAACGTGATGCTGATCTTATCAATGCATTGGTTAGGTTAGGTTTACAAAGACAACTCGCCTCACTCTCTTGTGGAGAAAGAGGGGTTTACTCATTTCAGCAAAGTTGCAGTGCCCATGTATAAGCTGCCCAGCAGAAAAACTGTAAGTACTTACAATTTTATGTACGCCATTTAAAAGTTAAAACTAAAGGAAAAGTATTATTAATTTTTCGGTTCTGAGCAAATTAAATTTGTTGCATGTTGCCCCCCCCCCCCCCCAAGCTACGCTCAAGTTACCTGTGAAAATCCCAGGCAAATTTACCAAGCGGTCTGAGGCTCGATGTCACGGACTGCGCGGCTGCTCCAGTCGGAGGTTCGAGTCCTCCCTCCTCCCTCGGTCATGGGTGTGTATGTTGTCCTTAGCGTAAGTTAAAGTTAGATTAAGTATTAATTTTGACAACATTGTCATAGGAGAAAAAAAGCGATCTATTTGATATGATCAATATACAAAAAACAGTCTTGATCGCAGAAATTAACAGTTTCAATTAACCGGTTTCAACCTGATGTAGGTCATCTTCAGAATTACAAAGGGCCCATGTGACCAGTGCTGTACTCGGCTGGGCTGGGCTGTCCTGGGCTGTTCTGCTGCCAGTAGGTAACTGTTAGTTACCTACATCGGGTTGAAACCGGTTAATTGAAACTTAATTTCTGCGATCAAGACTGTTTTTTTTTTGTATATTGATTAGATTACGTAGTTTGTAAGTCTAGGAACCGATGACATAAGCAGTTATGTCTTATAAGAACTCACACCCATTTGAACATTCTTTGATCATGTGGTACACAGCTTTTCTAGTTCAATTTGCGTAAATTTACACTGACAACAATCATACTGTTAGTCGGAACTGTGGCTTTATTTTTCGAAATACTTCTGCAGCACTGATTGAAGTTCCATTTACTGACTGTAACTTATATATATTCTGTATATAACGAGATATTCGTATGCGCTGGCTCACAAGTACAACGTAAAGAGTGTCTGGCTCAATATTCGCAATTGCGAAATGGAAATACTAGGCCAGTAAATCTGTATGCTTCGTATATCGTCTTCTACAGACTCCTGACTAGTCTTACACACACTCAAGAAGGTGTAGTATTGAGAGGGTATCTTGCAAAATATGGAATGACTAGCGATTTGTCGTATAACGCAAATTTACCTAAATTTTAACTAAATTTTGTAAGTTTCGGTTTCCAACGAAACTAGAAGAACCGAAAATTCGATTACGGTTTCTGTTTCGGCCGCAAATAATGTTTCGGTCGAACTCTACTGGAAATAGTAGCAATAAAAAACCGAAAACCAGTTATTTAAAAAACCTGTTATCTTGAGCAGTTTTAACAGTGCGGTTAAACTGGAGATGAAAAGAACCGGTATAACCGAAAACCGGGTGTTTCAGCGATAACCGTCATCCCTAGTTACCCCTCATAGACAGTATCGTGGTGCTAGTTTTTGACGGGAAAATGCTCCTCTACACATTGCACTTACCTTTACTGTCGATTTCGTTTCCTATAACCGCCAGTTGCTTTCCTGGAAACTTATTACTTGCCAAACTAGTTTTCAAGTGACTGCAGGCTCATCTTCAGCAGGGGATGTTACAATCCAAGTGAACCTAGAAAGTGTGGCGGTGGTTGTGGCGAAAATTTAGTAATCGGTAATAATACGAAACGAAAATTAGTCACTTATTTTGAATTTTTGAGGCACTTCATGTGTACTGTCACTTGGTATCCACGTCAAATCCTTTTCCATAACGTGTGTTACCAAATAATTTGAGCAGATCTCGGTAACCTTTTGCGTAATACTGCCTGTATGAACCGCCTGCGCGGTATTCCGGTGACCATCAGCATATCCTCATCTGCCTTCCACACCATTTGGAGCGCCCACTGCGTCACAATGGCAGTATCAAGAAGATCAAGCACTACTTACCCCTCAGTTGCGCGCACGCTCTCCAAGGGTAGCAACATACCGATGAGTGAGGTCATAGTGCCAAGTTCTTTCTTCATTTTAGATCCATTATGTAATCACTGAAATAAAATTATACGGTGCCGAAAATAAAAATTTGTAGACCCTTTATTAAGAAGACCACACGGTATCGGATTTTAGAATTTCTTGATATTTATAGTACGTGAAGTTCAGAACGTAAATAACAATCAACCAAGGCCATTCGACGCAACTCTCAAAAATTCTCGACAAAATGGACTTTGAAGTTTTGCAAGTAAACGTAAGTACCTATAATTAAAACAATTGCAACATCTGTCGGTATAGCTCAGTGGCAACGTTTTGGCCTCACAACCAAAGAGTCAACGAATTCAGTAATAGGAAACATTTTGTGATCTCTAATTCCACGCGTCGTGTCAGTTTTTGTTTATGTATATGCAGACGTAATCTAAAGCGACGGTTGAGTAGGTTAGCTGCTTCGAAAGCCATTAGCAACTATGGAGATGACTTCCGAAAACAGCGTCGTAGCTCTTCACAAACTGGACAATCAAAGACTACCGTCGACAACTGATAGTGAAGCCAATACTGTAAAACTTACGTTCCTTTGACTGAAACCATCATTATTAACAACCTTTTATAAAATATAGAAATTTACGAACGTACAAAAACACGTGTATTTTTCGTAAAAAGTACAATTAGATATTAAAATTGTGTAAGTATTCGAACACAACGAAAAAAATAACAAAAAAATCTGTCACAGCAGGATTCGAACCACCGACCTTATGGCTGTAAGATCCCAACACTACCACCTGAGCTACAATGACAGGTGCTGCAACTGACTATATTATTGGTACTTACGTGTACTTGCAAAACTTCAAAGTCAATTTTTTACAAGTTAGTAACTTTCCTTGTGTCAGCACGTTGTAGGTGTCACCACCGGCGCCAACCATGTGTGAATGCTCTGAAAAGCTAATCATTTGCATATCACGGCATCTTCTTCCTGTCGGTTAAATTTCGCGTCTGTAGCACGTTATCTTCGTGATGTAGCAATTTTAATGGTTAAGAGTGTATCACACTGAGCCTCGTGGCTATAAACAGTGATGAGTGCTACCGACGAGAGTTCAAATCGATTCCATATTTCTAGATTCCCGGAATGCTATTGAAACTGTACCTCACAAGGGCCTCATAATCAAATTGCGTGCTTATGATATATAGCCATAGTTGTAGGATTGGATTCGAGGTTTCCTATGAGAAAGCAGACAGTACGAACTAATTTACAGAAAGTCATCGATTAAAACAGAAGTGATATCGGCATTCTCCCCAAGTGTTAAGGGCCCCTGCTATTGTTTGTCTTTATAAACGATTTAGGAGAAAATATGAACACTGTTCGCGGATGATGCTGTCGTGTATTGTTGAATAAAGTAACTACAAGATCAATAGCAACTACAAAACGATTTAGGTAAGATATCTGCACGGTGCGAAATTTGACAATTGACCCTTGATAATTACAGTGTAAAGTCATTCCTATGAGGACCAAAAGAAATCCATTGAACTTCATTTAAACGACAAATCAATGAAATATACAGCCCGTAAATTCAACTATATATATCTAGGAATTACAATTACGAACAACTTTAATTGGAAAGAACGTATGGAAAATGTCGCACGAAAGGCGACCTACGGCTAAATGTTATTGGCAGAACACAAAAAATCCAACAGTTCCACTAAAGAAACTGCCTACACTACACTTGTGCGTCCTAATTTGGAGTATTGCTGCCCATTGTGGGATCTACACGAAGTGGGACTGACGGAAGATATAGAGGAAGAGTAGAGAACGGCAGCTCGTTTTGCGTTATCGCAATACAGGGGCCAGTGTGTCACGGAAATGATACACGAGTTCGGGTGGAAATTATTGAAAGAAAGGTGTTATTCGTTGAGGCGAGAAATTTCAAAAATGTTCAAATGTTTGTAAATCCATCGGACCAAACTGCGTGGTCATCAGTCCGCAGCCTACAAACTACTTAAACTAAGGTAAACTAACATAAGGACCAACACATACACCCATGCCCCAGGGAGGACTCGAACCTCCGACAGCGAGCAACTGCGCGCTCCGCAGCGAGGCGCCTTAGACCGCTCGGCTACTCCACCGCGGCTGCGAAATTTCTTTCAGCAACTTTCTCCTTCGAATGCGAACATATTTTGTTAGGACTCACGTACGTAGGGAGACATGATCATCAAAATACCAGAAATCAGATCGAAAACTAAAAAAATAATTAGGTTATCCTTCTTCCAGCGCGCTCTTAGAGAACGGAACGGAAGAGAAATATCACAAAGAAAGAAAGGTGTTATTCGTTGAGGCGAGATCTGCTTGCGAAATTTCAAAAATGTTCAAATGCACTTAACAGTGTAACAGTGATTTTCAGGATAAATATGTAGATGTATTAGAGGGTACACTCAGATGGAGCTATGGCACAGCTACATCACTGTGCTATACGCTGGTGGACGACCCATTACCAGTACATCTACACCCCCCCCCCCCGATGTCTACGATCATCGGATCAAAATCGACGTCGTCTTTCCAGTAGTATTTTTTTTTTAATTATGACATATAGAAGAGAGACGGAAGTCCTAATATTGATTAGCTGGACACGTCTTTTCCAGAGGCAAAAATTATGGAAAAACACTGACCGCTAATTCAAATCAAAAAGCCCGAGCAGCAAAGCTACTGCTTATGTCTGGCGACGACGTCCCACAGTTAATGGAGTGCACACAAAGGCCTGCTTTCATTAGGCAGGAAAATCTGTGTAACGAGCAGGAAGTTTAAGGCGCGAGGAGCAGACGCGGCCGTTGTCAGTTCATTAGGGAAGTGATAAGGGCGCTGATAAGTACACGGGGAATATGTTGTCCGCTGATAACGCCCGCGGCTGCCTCCATCTCCTTAATGGAACACAGCACGGGCAGTCACGCTCGCTCACAGCGCCGCCGACCTTGACAACCGTTCAAGTCAGCTTCCGCCTCGCTATTCAAATTGGCTATCGCCCCATTACCGACTTGCAGTTGTAGCCAATGTGCAGATAATTCACACTAAAGATAGCGATCACCTGTATGTACATTACTCGTACACTCCGCTAGGTGGCAGGAGGTACTTCCTCTACCATTGTCACTTCCTCCTCCTGTTCCAGAAGCGCACGGTTCGCGGAAAAACGATTACCTTTTTGCCTCCGTGTGGAGGATTCTTTTCCTTGCTCTCTTCACAAGATATATGTAGAAGGAAGCAATATACTGGTTGACTCCTCGAGAAACTTATTCTCTCGGAATTTTGACAGAAGTCCGTACCGCGAAACAGAACGCCTCTCTTGCAGCGTGTGCCACTGGAGTTCCCGACCATCTCTGACGCTTTCGCGCTTATTGAATGAGCCTGCAATGAAGCGTGCTGCTCTCCGTTGGATTTTCTCTATGCCTTCTATTAACCCTACGTGGCACGGATCCCACACCGATTAACAATACTCGCGTGCCGGAAGAACTTTTTTGTTTGTTTTTGTTTTGAGTGTTGATGCCCAGTGTGGGATCCTTATCAGATGGGTCTGACTGAGGACATCGAAAGAGTCCAAAGAAGGGCAGCTCGTTTTGTATTGTCACGATACAGGGGAGACAGCGTTACGGAAATGATACGGGATCTGGGATGGGAATCATTACAACAACGGCATTTATCGCTGTGGAGTGGCATACTTACGAAACTCCAATAGCGAACATTCTCTTCCGAATGCGAAAATATATTGTTGACTGCCACTTAGATACGTAGCAAAGATCATCAGAATAAAATACGAGAAATCAGAGCTCGAACGGAGAGATTCAAGTGTTCCTTCTTCCCGCGCGCTATTAGAGAATGAAATGGGAGATAAATAGTATAAAGGTGGTTCGATGAACCCTCTACCAGGCACTTAATAGTTATTTGCAGAGAATCCCATGTACATGTAGATGTAACTTACTTCCTTTGCTGACGGACTACGCTTCCTGAGGATTCTTCCAGCGAATCTCAAGTCTCGCCTCTGCCTTACGCAGAGTCGTTCTATTTCAAATCGCTCCTTATGTCTACTTCCATACATTTTATGGAACTAACTGCTTCCAATGTTTATTGTGGTACTGCGTAATTATACGAGGGTTGGAAATTAAATAGTGTCAACTATCTATTCGCAACCGATACAAAAGCGTTACATGTTTGCACCTGCTACTGTCCTTCAAAGTAGTCACCAGCATTGTGCAGAATCCGTTGCCAGCGATTTGGAAGGCGTAGTATACCGTTAGCAGAGCCTGTTCTGTTGATGGTGCAAAAGGAGCGGTCTACTGCCTGTCGAATCTCTGGAACAGTTTTGAAGCGAATGCCACGAAGTGGTTCCTTCATCTTGGGGAATCAAATCAAAGACACAAGGACTTAAGTCCGGGGAGTATGGTGGATGGAACAGTACTTCCCAGTCCCATCGACCGAACAGAGCAGCCACAGCTTGCGCTGTATGCGCCCGCGCATTGTCGTGCAGATGATGGGTGGGTGAGGTCACGAATCGTCTGGCGTCGATCACTGTCCACTAATGCGACAGCAGTATGCACTTCTTCTTCAGAGATGCTAGGACGTCCTGCCCGATGCATGTCTGCTACAGTTTGCGGACCTCCTTCGGTGAAGGCTTTTACCAACCTGCCACTGTGCAGTACGGCAATGCCGATTCCCCGCACGCCTCTTGAAGACCTCGATGACACTGTCGTGCTGTACGACCTCTGGCACATTCAATCTTATTCCAGCTCCGTTGTTCCTGTTTCGAAAACATAGAGACACCGTTACGTTAGACTGCTCGCTCACAAGTGACACTCGATTGTGCGCATGCTGGTGACATGTGAGTCCATTTGCTAGGAGGTAAGGTACGTATGTCAACAACGTGTGCTATCAGTGACAATAGCAGATTCCATTGAATAGTGTCTCCACAGCAGTGTTGCCACTATTTAAGTTTCATCCCTCGTATATAATAAAATTCTTTCTATTTAAACGCTATGTTGAGGTTCCACTGTCATTCCCTGCACCATGCGTCGATACGCTGATCATCCTCCTGCATTTCACTAATCTTTTACGGTGTTGTGACTTATCGATATTCTACGGCATCATCCGCAAAACGTCGTGTCATCTGCAAGGTCATTTATTTATATTGTGAAATGCAAAGGCCGAATAACACTCCCTTGGGACAGGCCAGACATTAATTTCACGTCTGACGAATTCTCTCCATTGAGAATGGCATGCTGCCTTCTGTCAGCAAAGGCAACTCTTCAATCCAGTCGCACAGTTGGTATGACATTCCATATGCATGCACTTCGTTTATCAGATGACGGTGCGGAAATGTACCGAACTCCTTGCGAGATACACGGCGCCTACCTGGGAGCCTGTATCTACTGCTTTTTGGGTCTCTGGGGGGAATAGCGTGAGCTGGGTTCACACAATATTTGCTTTTAGTAGTGAAAAAAAAAATGAATAACACCACCATCAGCTGTATTTTCATATTGTCATTTACTGGCAACCAGTTTCGATGGACCACGCCATCATCATCAGGCCCTTAAAATAGAGCAAACTGCATTCTGCTGCATTAAAAAACAACAAAAACAACTGGTGTCGCACAAGCGTGGAACCTAACAATAAGGAGGATCAATATTCCTGTTAGGTTCCATGTTTGTGCAACACCAGTTCAAAATGTTCAAATGTTTGTAAAGTCTATGGGACTTAACTACGAGGTCATCAGTCCCTAAACTTACAAACTACTTATGAACTACTTACGAACTAGGACGGCACAAATATCCATGCCCGAGGGGGGATTCGAACCCCCGACCGTAGTGGCCGTGCAGACCGTGACTGGAGCGCCTCTGTCCCCTCGGCCACCGCGGCCGGCGAGACATCATATTGTTAAATAATTCCATTTTAAGTGGCTATCAGCATAATATATACAATGGAATCGTTAGACCGCTCTCACTTTTATTCTTTACTTTGCACGTTCCCTACCTCATGTGAAGTAACTATTTGTCATATCAACAACAGTTAAATTTGTCAAATAAACGAGCGGAAGCACGTGATGTGTATACATGCCACTTTGTATGGCAGCTTCATCTATCTATCCGTTAATTAACATTCGCACGACTGTCTATCCGTTTCGTGGCGGTTTGCAGTGCGCTTATTTATATAGCTTAACACAGTAAAATGGCTTAGAACGTCGAACTTAATGATGGAACGACGAAAAAATTTAAATAAATAGAGCGCAAATGGTAAAAATTCCGCATTCATTTCACTTGTGTAGAGACCACTGTGTACTCACGGATGCAGACTGTACTCCTGTTGACGTTCACTGCTCATTTCGTATTGGTTTTGTTTGTACCTTTTCGAAGTCCAATTCGAGCTTGTGTTTCGTCACAGTCGGCGGGTCGTTGAACCCCAATACTCCTTTCTTCGCTTCTCCTTGACCCAGCCGCGTTGTCGTAAGCGCATGAATGATTTATGGTGGCTCGAGAAGCTGCCTGCCAGACGTCAGTAGCACCTCCATTCAGATTCCAGTAATAGCCCGGAATATAATCAAGTTGATGATGGTTGTTCACTTTTTCAGCATTGGAGACAGCTATCTGTCACATAAATGTGTTGTGGGATTTATAATTTTATTCTGACAAGTAAATACGTTAAGTACTCTGACGTAAAAATATTTTGTTCGCCTTAAATTTGAGGATGGCACGATGGGGCCTAAATTAGTCGTCACATAAAAAATCATTGAGATTTTGATTTATAGAGTTTTTATACTTATTATAAAAACGGTTTCGTTTTGTTGGTTACAGACGCTTTGTTACTTCACTTTACGGTAACTTCTCAATACACACATTTTCCTATAGCGCAGATCTCATACCTGCCTTTCTTACCTGAGGAATCCTTAGACATTTGTAACTCCGCTTTTCGGGCTTTCACTAGATGTTCCCAGTTTATAGTCGACACGACCATGTTTCCGCATTTGCACATGTGCCGAATGAACTGCAGGTACACCAAAAGTTTCCTTCCGTCCTTACGTGTTCAAAGTTTTATCTCGTATTTCAACTCAGTTTCTTCATCCAATGTTGAAGTTAACACACTGAAATTTGGTGTTATGGATTCTAAGGTCCTTTTACGACAATAAAGAACTCGTCATAAGTGCCTCCCTTCCAGTCGCCAACACTCAGTCGTACAAAAGGGAAGACTAGGATTTAATGTCCCGTCGACAGCGTGGCCATTACGGACGGTGCAGAAGTTCCGATAGTTTTGTCAAGGATAGGGAATCAGCAGTGCCGTTTTAAAGGAACCATCACGGCATTTGCCTGGAGTGATTTAGGGCAATCGCGGAAAAACCTAAGTTTGGACAGCCGGAGGCGGATTTGAATCGCTGTGCTCCCGAAAAGCCATTTTTTGAGGAAAATATGTGTTAATAACTTAACGCGATTCATATAGCCATTGACACAAGCGATCGTCAAGGCAGTGCGGCTGAGAATGAGCACCACGTTACCACCTAGGCGGTACGTGTTCAGTTCCTGGTTCGGACTTTTTTCTTTATATAATCTTACGACTTGTATTTATTTTTTCCAACATGTTGTTGATAAAGTTGTGGGCTGGAACACAATTAATCCTCATTATCATCAATTTATTGCTAATTACAAAATTTTACTAAAATGTACTGTTTGTGACGGTGTTATTATTGGCTATTGCTGCCACCATCTGGAGCACAGCACTTACAATTAGGGGAATACTAGTTGTTGAAGCACGGTAAACATACATTCAGTATGCGCACTGCACAGGAAAACATGCTTTGTTGGGATTTAAAACTGCAGGCTCCTGTTCCGTCAAATTCGCGGCGCACGAAGAATACTTCAACTTTTTTTTTTTAAAGATTGGTTCACTTGTGTGGCTCGGCAGCACAGTAGTAGAGTGACAGACTATGAATCCAAAGGTCGCATGTTTGATCCCCGCAAAATCCTAGGGTTTTCATCTGTCACTTTTCAATTCTTTCACTTCTGGCAATCAAGCTCGCTGGCAGTGTTGTTGATTTGACAAATGAGGAGTAGCACAGTGGTTCGGAATACACGTTAAACTGTAGGTCCCCCTAAACTGGCTGCGCAAGTAGGTTCGAAGGTCGGAGGAAGGCAACGGAATACAACCTCCAAACAGGACCAGGCTTAGTAAAATACTGTGGTGTTCAAACCAATCTTCGGATTGTAGACTGCTTTACCTCTTATTGCTGCACTTAATTGATTCATAATGAAAAAATGTATCTTTATAGAGTTTTATGGTGATGTTATTTCCCTCTGTTCTGTTATTAAAACAAAGGCGATTTGCAAGCACTTCGTCAAAAATTTCACCTATCGGTAAAAATATGCGCAAAAAATGTACAAAAACCGAGAGTAAAATTAATTTATTCATAAATAATGAGGATGATAAACAGCGTTAAAGTCCACAGAATAATCGACAAAATCGAAAGATAATGAATTATACGTCGTCAGATAGTAACAGAGAAGAAGCAAAAATAATGGCCGAGCCGGGAATCGAACATGGGCCACACTAGGTGACGATCCCCTGTCAAGAAACACTACCCATGTGCCATGCGCCGATTCCGATACACGTCGAATATGTTGTGGTACTATGGGTACCTATATTTTTATAGGAGCCCATATGGCCTTTGAACGTTGACATACATGGTGGACCCCCACGAATAAAACGCGGTTGTTATCTTTGTGAGCAGATATCGTCGAAACAGCAGCATATATTTAAAATGATGAAACATAATTTCCATGGTTGCGACTCTACAGTTGTGCAATCACATCTTTAAACGTTCTGTTATATTTCGAAATCCTCCCCTCACTTCACAATTTTTGAAACGGTAAAAAATGTATGAGTAGTAAATCTAATAGAATATTTACTAGAAAATTCAACCATATACGGTAAAGTTACAGTCAGAAGTCGCAATAGACAGATGTAATTTAGAAGGACCCCTACATACCGATACACACGCACTCTGTCCGCAGTATGACGCTTGCCATACATTGCGATATTGTTGTTTGTTTATTCCCGGAATCGACAAAGAGCAACAAATTATTGTTTCAGATAAATCCTGCAGGAGCCCGTCTCTTACGGTTGCACTGTCAAAATTGCGAACACCATTCTCGCCATGTATGGCAAGCGTCATACTGCGGACAGAGCGCGTGTATAGCGGTATATAGGGGTACTCCCAACTTACGTCTGACTACTACCACCACCTCGAAATGTAAGTTTATCATATAAAGTTGAATTTGTTGTTAAATATACTATTACATTTACTACAGAAACAATTTTTACCGTTTCAAAAATTGTAAAGTGAGAGGAGCATTTCGAGCCACGGCGGAGTGGACGACCGCATTGACGTGCCATGCTACGATGCGCGAGGCCGTTCCCCGTCGGGGGTTCGAATCCTCCCTCGGGCATGGATCTTTGTGTTGTTTTTAGTACAAGTTAGTTTATAAGTAGTTTGTAAGTTTAGGGACTGAATACCCCACAGTTAAGTTCCATATGCTTAACAAACATTTGAACATTTCGATGATTTCGAAATATATCAGAACGTTTAAAGATGCGATTGCATAGTTGTAATGTACACTAGCTACCATGGAAATTGTGTTAAATCATTTTTGTTATATCGCCTACTGTTTCAGCAACAGTCCGCGATCAAATAGCATTTTTTCTTGCCGATTGCAACGGCCGTATGGGGACATATAAAAATAAATAAAAGTCTCATATTTGACGTAGGCTACAACATATTCGAAGTGTATCGGAATCAGCGAGTGGCACTTGGGTAGTGCTACTTGTGAGCCACTCATATTTGGCGATAGCTCGTGCAACAGGTCAGGTAACTGTATTAGTGTATGAATGGCGTCAGGTTATTCACTGCCGTTTTCCTGGAAAAGGGCTGATCGTTGTCGGCCAAAAATATGGCTATTTAATTTAGGTAAAGCGAGTAGTTCTGTTGTAAAGGTGGTGTGTGCTCGTGAGCGGGCTGCCGTCTGTTGTATTTTGTCGGCCTCCCGGAAAGTGAGTCGTTTACATAACAAACAGCGGCGGTAAGTACGCGATAATATTCTGCTCGGCGTGCGCAGCAACTCGTAGCCTTGACACGGCAGCGGGGATCTGCGGCCGGAACACATCCCTGTGTCGTCACGCATCCGTACCACACCTCTGCATGAGATTGCGTTGCTGCATCAAATGTTTGCTAATCTAAGGGACCAACCTTCGGTCCCTAGACTTACAAACTACTTAATCTAAGGTGCGCTCGGGACAACACACAGCCGCGGTGGAGTAGCCGAGCGGTCTACAGCGTCTCGCTGCGGAGCGCGCGGTTGCTCGCCGTGGAGTTTCGAGTTCTCCCTGGGGCATGGGTGTGTGTGTTTGTCCGTAGGTTAAATTACAATGTATGTATAGTCTATGGGACTTAACTACGGGGTCATCAGTCCCTAAACTTACAAACTACTTATGAACGAAGACTAAGGATGGCGCAAATATCCATGCCCGAGGGGGGATTCGAACCCCCGACCGTAGTGGCCGTGCTGACCGTGACTGAAGCGCCTCAGTTCCCGCGGCCACCGCGGCCGGCGGTTAGTTTACCTAGATTTAAGTAGTTTGTAAGCTACGGACTGATGACCACGCAGTTTGGTCCGATAGATTTACAAACATTTGAATTTTGACAACACATACGCATGCACGCAGGGGCGGATCCAGAACGGCCTGGAGGGGTGAAAGAATTTTTCATCGTTAGCTAAACTCTAGCTCAGTAGAAAGACTGTAGTACCGGACACCCCTTTTTAACCCACGCCCAAGCAAACGAAAGTCTCACAGTATTGAAGACTCAGTGCAGCGATAGTACGCTAGATTCGCATGGAAAAAAAAAAAATAACTGCTGGAGGAGGAGGGGGAGGGGGAGCGAACGACCCTTAACCCCCGCGGATCGGCCTATCCATGCACTACGAAGGACTCGAACCTTGCCGCGGTGGGCCGTGCCACAGACGTCTTGCTAGGGAGCGCGCAGTTGCCCGCCATCGGAGGGTCGAGTTCTCCCTTTGGACATGGGTTTGTGTGTGTGTGTGTGTGTGTGTGTGTGTGTGTGTGTGTGTGTGTGTGTGTTGTTATTAGCATAAGCGACGTTAGTTTAAGTAGTTTGTTGCGTAAGGACTGATAACGGCAGCAGTTAATCCATCAGATTTACAAACATTTGAACATTTAATTTTTCGACTCGTACCTCCGGCGAGAGCGGCCGCGCAGTTCCTGACATGTCGCCTGAAACCGCACGGCCATTCCGCGTGACAAAGACGTCACTACGCACTTCCACCCCATCGCTAAACGTGACTTATATGGCTGATCCCTACGGGTACCTTCCTCCGTCTCACTGGGAACGTTTCTTTTCTTCGCGTACAGAAGCGTCATTCCTTCTCGAAGTGTAACAATTGTATTTCAGATACACCTCTGGAGAATAGATGAGCTGCGGCGGAGTGACCGAGAGGATTGAGGCGCTATGCTCCGGTTCGCGAGGCCATTCCCCGTCGGGAGCTCGAACCCTCCTTCGGGCATTGATGCTTGTGCTGTCTTTAGTATAAGTTAGTTCACAAGTAGTTTGTAAGTTTAGTGACTGATGACCCCCAATTAAGTCCCATAAGCTTCACAAACATTTGAACAGTTTAGAACACACTCACAAATTTTAACCAACTGCGTACTGCATAGAGTCCTCAGACATCGTTTTACATCAAATTGGACGCATTTCTACATGTACTTATTTTTATAAATATATTGACGCTCTCTAACCAGTTGAAGAAATAAAATTTTTCCATTGAAAATTTAGTCCCGCCGCAAGAAAAGAGCTTGTGGAAAAAACTAGAGTAGTTAAATGCTATGAATTCGAAATATTAAAACATTTCGACCGTTTCGGGGCACTGAAATATATTCAATGACAAAGTTGAAAATGTGTGTTGGATCGGGATTCGAATCCGGATTTCCTGCCTGGGGCCAGCGGTCACCTTAACTAATTAGGTTCTCCAGTTCCAGGTACGCTGCCCTATTCTCAACTTGTGGCACACTACGGTTGTAGTGCCCCCTGCCCATTACTTCCTCTTGCTCGCAGCCTATACTGGATTCCCGCAAGGGATCGAGCGTATTAATGCGCTTTGAAATTATGAGATACCTATTGGAGACAAATTTACAATTACTGAAATGGTGACTGTTCTTCTCAGATATGTCATACCAATGGTACTTAAATGTCATCTGGTAATAATGCAAACTGGTACTTGTAATGTCTACAAGGCAAAACTTCAGTTTCTCTCGGCTTCTGAACGCTTGTACCTAAAACCATATTTGAAAGGACACAATCTTTTGCATTATATATTACCTTTCAGCAAAAATATACTGTTACTAAATGTTCAAATGTTTGTTAAGCTTATGGGACTTAACTACGGGATCATCAGTCCCTAAACTTACAAACTACTTATGAACTACCTTATACTAAAGACGGCACAAATATCCATGCCCGAGTGGGGATTCGAACCCCCGACTGTAGTGGCCGTGCAGACAGTGACTGGCGCGCCTCAGTCCCCTCGGCCACCGCGGCCAGCGATTGACCTGTGTTCAGTTTTTCACAGCGCCAACTTATAACTAAATCTGAGGGGGTTCCCTTGTAAGAATAAAACAGACACACATCCGTGCCAAGAGATGACTCGAACCTCCGACGGTGAACGGCGGTGCAATCCGTAACAAGGCGCGTTAGACCGCAAGGCCATCCTGAGCGCGTCCACCATTTAGGTCCCCGTAATTATATGAAAGGGGCTAAATCCGCTGGTAGCAATTGGACCTAGCAGAAGATTTAAAACTGTTAGGCACACATTATTTCGTCATTTTTGGTTGCAAACCACTAATTGCCCCCTCGAGTAACAAACAAACCTGGTACCAAATGAAGCCGTGGCGGAGTGGCCGAGCGCATTGAGGCGCTATGCTCCGATTCGCAAGGCCATTCTCAGTCGGGGGTTCGAATCCCCCCTCGGCCATGGATGTTTGTGCTGTCTTTAGTATAAGTTAGTTGATAAGTGGTTTGTAAGTTTAGGGACTGATGACCCCGCAGTTAAGTCCCATAAGCTTAAGAAACATTAAACCAGAATGAAATTTTAACTCTGCAGTGGCGTGTGTGCTGATATGAAACTTCCTGGCAGATTAAAACTGTGTCACACCGGGATTCGAACGCGAGACCCTTGCCTCTCGCGGGCAGCGCTCTACCGTCGGAGCTACCCTGGCACGCCTTACATCCTTTCCTCACAGTTTTACTTCCGCCAGCACTCCGCTTCCAAACTTCCCAGAAGTTCTCATGCATACATTGCAGGACTGCCAGCGAAAAGCAAAGGTCCTGAGTTCAAATCTCAGTCCGGCAAACAGTCTTAGTCTGCCTGGAAGTTTGAAACCTGGTACCATCCGTACTTCCACACCTACATCTACATCTACATAGATACTCTGCAAATCACATTTTAGTGCCTGCCTGGCAGAGGGTTCAGTAAGCACTTTCATAACTTTTCGCTACCGTTCCATTCTCTAATAGCGCGCCGGAAGAAAGAATACCTAAATCGTTCCGTCCGATCTGATTTCTCTTATTTTATTGGGATGGTCATGTCTCCCTAAGTAGGTGGGTGCTAGCAAAATATTTTTACATTCAGAAGTAAAAGTCGTTGATTAAAACTTCGTAAACAGATCACGCCGCAATGAATAATGTCTTTCTTGTAATGATTTCCACCCCAATTCGTGCAACTTTTCCGTGACGCTTCATCCCCCCCCCCCCCCCCCCGTAACGTGATAAAACAAAACGAGCTGCCCTCCTCTGAACCTTCTCAATGTCTTCCGTCAGTCCCACCTGGTGAGAGTCCCACACTGGGCAACAACTCGAGGAGAGGACGCACAAGTGTGATGTAGGCAGTCTGTTTGGTGGAGCTGGTGCATCTTCGAAGCGTTCAGCCAATGAAACGTAACCTTTGGTTCGCCTTCCCCACAATATTTTCTATGTGTTCTCTCCAGTCAAAGTTGTTCGTAATTGTAGCTCCTAGGTATTTGGTAGAATTTACGACCTAGGGCACCTATAACGCTTCCCTGTGGAACGCCAGATATCACTTCTGTTTTACTCGATGACTTACTGTCAATTACAACGAACTGTGTCCTTTCTGATAGGAAATCGTGAATCCAATCGCACAATTGGGGAGATATTCCATAAGCACGCAATTTCATTAGAAGCCGCTTGTGGGGTACAGTGTCAAAAGCCTTCCTGAAATCCAGACATATGGAATCGATTTGAGATCCCTTGTCGATGGCACTTAATACTTCATGTAAATAAAGGGCAATACTTTCTGAATCCGTGTTGACTATTGGTTAATAGGTCGTTCTCTTCGAGGTAGTTCCTAATGTTCGAACAAAGTATATGTTCCAAAATCCTACTGCAGATCGACGTCAATGAGATTGGCCTGTAATTTTGGGGATCACTCCTATTGCCTTTCTTGAATATTGGAGTAACTTGCGCAACTTTCCAGTCTTTGGGTACGGATCTTCCGCTGAGTGATCGTTTGTAAATTATAGCTAAGCACGGAGCTATTGCATCAACATACTCAGAGGAATCTAGTTGGTATATAATCTGGCCCGGAAGATCTGTTTTTGTTTAGTGACAAGTTGTTTTACTACTCCAGGAACATCTACTTCTAAGTTTCGCATGCTGGCAGCTGTTCCTGGGTTGAATACTGGGGTGTTGTGTTAAATGGTTGCTGGTGTCAAAGCAATAACCAGAAGTAAAAAAAAAACAGTAAGCAGGAAAGCAGAAGAGAGCTCGGCCTGTGCTCGATGACACTAAATCCACCGGTTGTATAAACACGCAGCTACCCTTCAGTTAGAATACCCGGTTCAAGGACGTCCAAATAAAATTAAGTAAGAAATACTGTTTCCTGCATTGCTTACTAGCACTAATCGCTGAGCTCGATATCGTCAGTTCAAAGTGCAAGTAGTTACGTCACTGTGCAGTTGACGAAACGGCGTAAGAAAGGGAACTCCAGCCGTGGCACTCGTCTTGCCGGGCGAGATCAGCTGTGGCTGCAAAACGATCTCGCTGGAGCTGCGTAGAAAAACTTGCGGGAACACCTGCACTGCCCCCACTCCGCCGCCCTCTGAGGTCACGGCGCGTGCGCGCTGCTCGCATCTTATATATCCCTCTCTCTGTCACAGCCACCTACTTACCCTTCATAAAATGGGGAATCGAGCCGAAGCGGTAGCTTTGTCGTAAGACTGACTTCCCTTTACGCTATTTGTGCGGCGATTAACGAGTCAGCAAAATATTCTTCTTGCTTTGAACTTTTGTCATTTCTCTGATACAAAATAACAATGATTGAAATAAACGGTTTTGGGCAGTTTATTTGCTGAATATTTTTTCTTCAAATTGTCAACTCCCCTGCACTGACACGTTATTATTTTCGATCTGAACGAACACTACGCAATCTTACCAGTTCACAGACAAACTTACAAAATATGGTATCACAACAGCCTGGAGATGTAGCCGGTTTTGCAGACTCTAAAGAAAAACTCACCTTTATAACGAGGTTCCATAATTTCAGTTACAATGTATGGCACCATTCTTCGAATGTCGCCCCTTTCTGGCGGGATACCAATTGTACTTACTGTGGCCATGACGAACATCATCTCAGCTTGTTACAGCAATGCCAGTCAATGATAGTTTCAAATGTTAGTAAAAAGTCTGAATACTATATTAAATACATTCAATTTTAGTCTATAATATGATGTAGTATTTTCCAAAAGAAAATTCTTCACACTCGTTCAGAAAAATATTATTTTACTTCGAACTGTATAAAAAGCCGATAACACATACTTGGACTTAAAAAATGTATCAGCATTCTCCTGTCTGTAGACGCATGTAATTCATATTTTATCTTAAAAACGCTAATTTACACCGAGGTGTGTGGGTATCGTATTTCAGATTTTTTTTAAATATTTATGGTGCGTGACGTTCTGAACGCAAATAACAATCAGACAAAGCCATTCGACACAACTTTCTAAAAATTCTCGAGAACATCGACTTTCAAGTTTTGCAAGTACACCCAAGTACCAATAATTAATACATATGTAGGCGTAGCTCAGGTGGTAGCGCTGTAGCTTTCCAACCATAGGGTCGATGGTTCGAATCGTGCAGTGACATGTTTTAATTTTTTCGTTGCGTTCGAATTCTTACACAATTTTAATATCTAATGGCAATTTTATGAAAAAAGCACGTATTTTTATTTATTTGTAATTTTCTATATTCTGTAAAATAATGATGGTTTCGATCAATAAACATTAGTTACGGTTTTTTACAGTTTTGACTTGACTATTAGTTGACGAGGGTAGTCTTTGATTATTCAGTTGTGAAGAGCTACGACGCTGTTTTTCGAAAGTCATCTCCATAGCTACTAATGGCTTTCCGCCGCGGTGGAGTGGCCGCGCGGTCTAAAGCGCCATTCTGCGGAGCGCGCGGTTGCTCGCCGTCGGGGGTTCGAGTCCTCCCTCGGTCATGGGTGTCTGTGTTGTCTTTAGGTTTCGGGCATGGGTGTCTGTGTTGTTATTAGGTTTAAGTTAGTTTTTATAAGCTTAGGGAGTGATAACCGCAGACGTCCCATAAGATTTCCAAGCAGCTAACCTTCTCAATATCGTTTTAGATGACAAGGTGGCCGGCCGCGGTGGCCGTCACGGTCTGCACGGCCACTACGGTCGAGGCTTCGAATCCCCCCCCCCCCCTCGGGCATGGATATTTGTGCCGTCCTTAGTATTACCTAGATCATAAGTAGTTTGTAATTTTAGGGACTGATGACCCCGTAGTTAAGTCCCATAAGCCCTACAAACATTTGAACATTTGAATTTGACGACAAGGTGTTCAGTTCGTCTAAATACACATAAACAATAACCGACACAAAACGTGGAATTAGAGATCCCAAAATGATTTATATAACTGAATTTGAAAACAATGGAAAAAAATATTCGCCACAGCGGGATTCGAACCACCGACTCTATGGTTGTAAGGCCAGAACACTACCACCTGAGCTACGCCGACAGATGCAACTCTTTGGTACTTACATGTACTTTGCAAAACTTAAAAATCGATTTTCTGGGGAATTTTTGAGAGTTGCGTCGAATGGCTTTGGCTGATTGTTTATTTAAGTTCTGAACTTGACGTACCACAAATATAAAGAAATTCTAAGGCCCATACCCATGTGGTCTCCTCGTAACAAACAAAACTCATCTGCCACCTTTGTTGTCTCGTTACCTAGTTTAATTCCTTCAGTATCGTCTGATTTTCCTAGTTTGCATTCAGTTATCCTTGTTTTGATCTTGTTAATGTTCATCTTATACCCACCTTTCAAGACAATGACCATTCCGGTTCATTGCTCTTCCAGGCCCTTTGCGATATCTGACAATGCCATCGGCAAACCGCAGTCTTTATTTCTTCTCGCTGAATTTTCAGTCCTTCCAATTTGTGCTCAATGTACAGATTGAATGACGTTGGGGAAAGGCTACAACCCTTGTAACTTCCTTCCCAGCGACTGCGTCCCTTTCATGCCCTTGAACTCTTAACAGTTCAAAAATGTTCAAAGGTTTGTAATTCTTATGGGACCCAACTACATTGGTCATCAGTCCCTAGACTTACAAACTACTTACTAATCTGAGGACAACACACACACACACACACACACACACACACACACACACACACATTCCCGATGGAGGATTCGAACCTCCGACGCGGGATGCCGCGCGATCCGCAACGTGGCGCTCCCAGACCGCTCGGCTACTCCCGCGCGGCTCTCTAACACTACTGTCTGGCTTTGCACATGTGGACTATAACTTTTCATTCTGTGATTTTCTTTTTACCCCTGCTACCTTCAGAATTGGTAAGAGTGTACTCTTAAGCGTTCAACGCATATGGCGGATGGTACTATTACTTTAAATTAATCTATTGCACCAGTAGAAACTTGAAGTTTTATTTTATGCATTTATTTATTTTGGTGTGTGTATCGAACTACTTACCTTTAAACTGTTGCAGTGTTTCTACTGAAGTTGCAACGAAGCAATGGTCGGAACACACTATCTTTCTGTATGCATCTAGATAGCTACGCGGCATTTGTCAACGGTGCTGTAGTGACAATTACATAAGCGTTTGCTGGCTAACCAGTGGCGTACTATGAGCCGCGTAGCTTGCTGCACTAACAGAGCGTGGCATAGTAAAAGTAATCTCTCTGTAAACGATGCCCCTGATATATCCAACAACGGCTTAAAAGG
Organism: Locusta migratoria; assembly: GCA_026315105.1. Taxonomy (NCBI): domain Eukaryota; kingdom Metazoa; phylum Arthropoda; class Insecta; order Orthoptera; family Acrididae; genus Locusta; species Locusta migratoria. The sequence goes on along the minus strand of CM048755.1, from coordinate 147,747,228 downwards.
TGAGTTTAATCGCCCTGACGCAAACTTTAATGAATAATGCTTATCTAACTTTTATTGTCACAGGAATGAAAAGCAGAAACTGTAACTTATAAGAGTTTCAAGGTACTGAAATAATTCGGTAAATTAAGGCGTGCAAATAATAAGTATTTATTACTATGGTTAATTATTTTAACAATTCAATTTACCGAAATAGTAGAGAGAAAAATGTTGCTGTAAAACAAATTCCCCCATCAGCTTCTAAGACGCTAAAAAGCCATTTAATACGTATTAACGCTTCCCAAAACAACGCATAATTGTCAAGAGGTGGAGCGTCATTCAAAGTGCCATCCTCGCATTTAACACATTTCATACTCCCCCCCCCCCCCCGCCCCCTTACAGTGTGAATGCAGCTATGCACCACAACATCGTACTCTTAATTGTAGGAGTTATTTTCGGTAAGTACATCGTTCCACTAAAAATATCCATTTTCCAAAGATATCACAAAGAAAAACGTAAGGAGCATTAACTACGCGGCCAAATAACCGCTTTATATATTCTGTAACTTGCCAAAAACTCTATATCAATATGTTAATGGAAAATATGGGTACTATTTTGCGCGGCCACCCAGATTATAGATCTGACGCATGCATCTATAGATTTTAATATCTGAAAGCTACGTGTGATGTCGAGACACATCCAGAGAAGGCCAAATCTTTAACTCACGTACTGAAGAAAAATACATTTTATCCGCAGATACACTATTCTCCGACGACGAACTGAGCATCTGCAAATCTCCCCTATCGAATTTTCAGTCTTCTCCTGTGAAGAGGATGCAGGTGTAGTCCCACGAATATATAAAAATCTTGCAGCTGCTCACATCAATGCAAGTCGACATTTGTGTAGTATGAACATTTGCGTGTCAATTCGGCCGCCGTCCTGTACTGTGTTTGGTGTTGCAAACGAATACAAGAAAATATTTTAACAGATGTCAGTTTTCGAATATTTGACCTGCTAGGACAGTTTGAGAGAGAGACTGTCTATTAGGAACCTGCAGTGGTTTGTGATTGACAACAAATTTTTTTTTATTTCAGTAACAATGCATGAATTACAGAACATAAAAAAAGGTAAAGCAGTCAACAATCCGAAGATTGGTTTGAACACCACAGTGCTTTACTAGGCATGGTCCTGTTTGGAGGTAGTATGCCGTTACCTTTCTCCGATCTTCAAACTGACTTACCCAGCCAGTAATAAGGGGACCTGCAGTTTAACGCGGCTTCTGAACCACGGTGCTACTCGGTATTTTCCACATGAGCAATACTGCCAGAGGTGAAAGAAGTGGAAAGTGACTGATAAAAATCCTAGGCGCTGGCGGGAACCGAACCCGCGCCCTTTGGATTTGTAGCCTGATACTCTACCACTGTGCTATCGAGCCGAACTACAGAACATAAGAGTGTGTAATTAGTTTTTCTTGTCGATCACTAAGTACTTTAAAAACGGGAGCGACACACAATAACGGACATTTTTCGGTACGCTTGCACAATCGCGCATTATCGTCAGTCTCCACGATTTGTTGCAGGAATACTTAAGGTCGTCGGCGCGGATGTCGTGCTCACTGTACCAAATGTTCAAATGTTTGTAGAGTCTATGGGACTTAACTACGGGGTCATCAGTCCCCAAACTTACAAACTACTTATGAACTACTTACGAACTAAGACGGCACAAATATCCATGCCCGGAGGGGGGATTCGAACCCCCGACCGTAGTGGCCGTGCAGGCATTTCACCTCCAACAGAACAATGCATGAGTAAGCACTACGGTGTTAAAATTAACCTTCAGGTTCTGGACTTCACTGCATTTTCTAAACGGAAAAGAACCAAAAACTACATTAGTGCCTTTGTGATGACGCTTTAGAAATGAAAATAAACAATTGCTTTAAGTTAGTGTAATGACAATAAAACAGTTGCTCGTCCAATCCCAGGGAAGGAGCACTGTAGCCACACAGCCGCATGAGTGACAAAGGGCTGTTCCGTTACAGAGCTGGACAGACCGGTTTGGCAAAGCAGGCCGTACGGGAAGACCAGCTGTTCGTGCATACAGTCCACGCAGTTATCACCTCCACTCAAATTATTTCTCTCTCCGCGGTTTTCGCATTACCCATTCGTCGTTTCTTCAGACTAATACTGCAACCATGTACTGATACTGTACAGGGATATTTTTTTCAGCATGTAAACAAGGAAAATAAAACGAGTTACCAACCTCTATACATAAAAATAAATGTTTGTATGTTCGTCCTCTACGCGTTCCTAAACCATTCATCCGATTGCGATGAATCTTAGGTGACTTGTTTTCACATCCACTTAGGTTTTCGGCCCAAAACCGAAAAAATGACGACACACAATTCAGGAGATATGACGTCACATACAATGGCATGTCGTCAATCGAAAATACCCAGATTAACGCAGTCACTATGTGAGAATGGGAGCACGTAGCGACCCGAAATTACAGGCCAATCTCGTTGACGTCGATTTGTAGTAGGATTTTAGAACATATACTTCGTTCGAATATTATGAACTACCTATTAACCAATATTCAACAAGGATTCAGAAAGTATCGCTCTTGCGAAACACAACTTGCCCTTTATTCACATGAAGTGTTAAGTGCCATCGACAAGGGATCGCAAATCGATTCCATATTTCTGGATTTTCGGAAGGCTTTTGACACTGTACCCCACAAGCGGCTTCTAATGAAATTGCGTGCTTATGGAATATCTCCCCAATTGTGAGATTGGATTCACTATTTCCTATCAGAAAGGACACAGTTCGTTGTAATGGACGGTAAGTCATCGAGTAAAACAGAAGTGATATCTGGCGTTCCACAGGGAAGCATTATAGGTCCCCTACACTTCCTTGTGTTTATAAACGATTTAGGAGACATTCTGAATAGCTCCCTTAGACTGTTCGTGGATGATGCTGTCGTTTATCGGTTAGTGAAGTCAACAGAGGATCAAAAGCAACTGCAAAGCGATTTAGACCTAATTTCTACATGGTGCGAAAATTGGAAATTGACACTAAATAAAGAAGAGTGTGAAGTAATACACATGACCACTGAAAGAAATCCGCTGACCTTCAGTTACGCGATAAATCAGTCAGACCTTAAGGTCGTAAATTCTACCAAATACCTAGGAGTTACAATTACGAACAACTTAGGATGGAGAGAACACACAGAAAATATTGTGGGGAAGGCGAACCAAAGGTTACGTTTCATCGGCAGAACGCTTAGAATATGCACCAGCTCCACCAAAGAGACTGCCTACATTACACTTGTGCGTCCTCTCCTGAGTACTGTTGCCCAGTGTGGGACCCTCACCAGGTAGGCCTGACGGAAGACATTGAGAAGGTTCAGAGAAGGGCAGCTCGTTTTGTTTTATCACGTTAGGGGGGGGGGGGGGGAAGCGTCACGGCAATGTTGCACGAATTGAGTGGAAATCATTACAAGAAAGACGTTATTCATTGCGGCGTGATCTGTTTGCGAAGTTTCAATCACCGACTTTTACTTTTGAATATGAAAATATTTTGCTAGCACCCACCTACTTAGGGAGACATGACCATCCCAATAAAATAAGAGAAATCAGATCGAAAACGGGACGATTTAGGTGTTCTTCTTCCCGCGCGCTATTAGAGAATGGAACGGTAGAGAAAAGTTATGAAAGTGGTTAATGAACCCTCTGCCAGGTACTTAAATGTGATTTGCGGAGTATCTATGTAGATGTAGAAAATAACTTTACATTATAATTTAAACCTTTACGAAAAAATTCTTGCCGATACATCTCAAAGAATATGACACGAAAAAAGATTATCGCTTACTACATTTTCGCTGTACATGTCGTAAAACTGTCGCATCAGACATGACGATTTAGTGCATTACTTCGTTACTACTGCGGTAAATTTATTTCACGATACTACACATACTTCAGCAGTTATGTCTAGTGTCTTATTAGTGCCACTGTACCTTTCTTTATTATGCATATGATGTAGGAGGAAGAGCGAACGTCCTCTCGTATTGACTCTTCCCTTGCTTATCTCCTGCATCATTTAGCGGTATTAGACTCATCTCTTTCTAGTATGGGCGCTGATGACCACGATGTTGAGCGCCCTAAAGCCCCAATAACAACAACAACAACTTCAGCAGTTATGATTTCATAAACACCGAGAAATTGTAATTACCTTATCAGGCATATAGTTTTGTTTTGCTACTTCTTTACTACTAAAGCTATTCCCTACTCATGTCACACAGGAATTAAAAATATAACACCACCGACCACTGATGAACCATAATGCAATGTTGTATCAAAATTTCAAACCAATCGATGAAGATGTTTGAGCTTTGCGATTAGGAATATTTTCAGTTTTTTTAAATAACAAACCTTGGAAAGTTCTTGACGTATTATTTGAAATTTAGACACAACGTTGCAGTCTAATGCGCAATGTTCGGCGGATATAGAAAGCAATAAATAGAAAAAGGAAGGGAGATAAGTGTTTAATGTACCGCCGACATGTCGGTCATTAGAGACGGAGCACGCACTCCGACAGTTTTATTCAGGGATGAAGAATAAAATCGAACGAGACCTTTGAAAGAAATCATCTCCGCATTTGCCTGGAGTAATTTACGGAAATCACGAAAAACCTAAATCAGGATGGCCGGGGACGGGTTTGAACCGCTGTCTTCCCAAATAATAAATACTAACAAGTCTTGGTGTTTTATGACAAACGGAAATAGTGTACACTTTTTCGATATGCATATTGTCTGTGAGGGTGTTCCAAACCAAAGCCGCGAAACTATACGGTTACGTTCTTACAGAAACTCAAGTACACAACATTAATGTATTAAAATTCCAACGACAAAATTTGAATTCGAAGTTTAAAAACGACATTACCGCGCGGAATGGCCGCACGCTCCACGGCGTGTTGCCACGGAGTGCGCGGCCGCACCCGTCGGAGGTATGACTCCTCCCTCGGGCATGGGTGTGTTATCCTTAGTTTAAGTAGTTTGTAATTCTAGGGGGCGGTGACTAACATTTGAATTTGTTTTGTTGTTGTGGTCTTCACACCCGAGACTGGTTTGATGCAGCTCTTCACCCTACCCTGTCCTGTGCAAGCCTCTTCATCTGAGAATACGAACGGCAACCTACATCCTTTTGAACCTGCTTACTGTATTCATCCCTCGGTCTTCCTCTGTGGTTTTTACCCCACAAACTACCCTCCAATGCTAAACTGACGATTCCTTGATGTCTCCGAATGTGTCCCACCAATCGATTCCTTCTCTTAGTCAAGATATGCCAGAAATTTCTACTCAGCATCTCCTCATTAGTTAGACGATCTACTCAACTAATCTTCAACATTCGTCTGTAGCACCACACTAAAAGTGATTCTATCGTATTTTTCTCTTACTGTCCACGTTTCACTCCCGAAAAATGCTACACTACAGACAAATGCTTTCAAAAAGAACTTCTTTACATTTAAATTAATTTTCGACGCCAAAATATTTCGCTTCTTCAGAAATACTTTTCTTCCAGTAGCCATTCTACGTTTTACATCTTCTGTTACATCTACATACATAATGTTTGTATAGTCTATTGGACTTAACTACGGGGTCATCAGTCCCTAAACTTACAAACTACTTATGAACTACTTACGAACTAGGACGGCACAAATATCCATGCCCGAGGGGGGATTCGAACCCCCGACTGTAGTGGCCGTGCAGACCGTGACTGGAGCGCCTTAGTCCCCTCGGCCACCACGGCCGGCCTACATACATACTCCGCAATGCAACCAAAGATGCGAGGCGGAGGGTACTCAGTACCACTACTAGTTACTTGTTTTCCTGTTCCACTACCATATAGAAGAGGGAAAAACGAATGCTTGTGTGATCCGTACAAGCCCTAACCTTATCTTTGTGGTCTTTACACGAAATGTAGGTTGCCGGCAGTAGAATCTTTCTGCAGTCAACCTCAAATTCGGGCCCTTTAAATTTCTTCAACAGTGCTTCTCGGAAAGAACGTCGCCTTTCCTCCAGCGACTCCCATTTGATTTCCCGAATCATTTCAATAACACTCGCGCATTGATCGAATCTTCCAGTTACAAACCAAGCTGCCCGCCTGTGAACTGCCTCGATGTCCTCATTTACACCGATCTGGTGGGGATCCCAAACACTTGAGTAATACTCAAGACGGGGTCGCACAAGCGTTTTATATGCAGTCTCCTTTGCAGACGAATTACACCTTCCCAAAATTCTCCCAATAAACCGACGTCTACCATTCGCCGGCCGTTTCATTCCATATCGCTATGCAGCGATACGCCTAGATATTTAAATGGTTCGACTTTCAAGCAGCACACTACATTATGGAATTGTTTCTCCTACTCATCTGCATCACCTTCCATTACCCTCAAGTTCATTTCCCTTGTACAGGCCCTCTACACTGTCCCTCCACCTTTCAGCTTTCCCTTCTTCGTTTGTACCGGTTTTCCATCTGAGCTCTTGATGTCCATACAGCTTCTTTTTTTACAGACGACTATTTTACTTTCCTGTAGACCGTATCCATCTATCACCTACTACTACATTTTTCTATGGGCTTCATTTGCCCTCTAGTCACTCTTGCCCACCCAGTCAGCACTTCCTGTCAACCTCATTTGTCAGCCGCCTGTAATCCCTTTTTCCCGCTTCACTTGCTGCGTTTTTATATCTTCTCCTTTCATCAATTAATTTCAGTATCTCCGGTGTTATCCAGGAATTTCTATTTGCCCTTGTCCTACCTATACGATCCTCTGCAGCCTTCACTACTTCATCTCTCAAAGGAATCCAGTCTTCTATTGTATTATTTTCCTCCGTTTTGGCCCATCCTTGCCTAATGCTCTCTTTGAATCTCTCGAGAACCACTAGTTCTTTCAATTTGTGCAAATACCGTCTCCTTAATTTTCTACCTTTTTGCAGTCTCTTAGGTTCAGGAACCACAAGTTTGTCTGGCCCATCCAAGAGAGTAGAGGCCCCTCCGCAGTGTTGCACCTACGGTATGGCTGTCGGTATCGTTGAAGCACGCAAGCCACACCACGTCGGCACTGCCTGTGGTTCATGTGGGTGGCATTTGTAGGAGGAAGGAAGCTTAGAGTTTAACGTCCCGTCAACAGCGTGATCATTAGGGACGGAGCTCGCGCTCGGATTTTTTAAATTAAGAATATGGAAGGAAATCGGCCGTGGTCTTTCAAAGGAACTATCCCGGCATTTGCCTAGACTGATTTAGGGAAATCACGGAAAACCTCAATTTGGATGGCCGGACGTGGGTTTGTACCACCGTCCTCCCGTATTCGGTGGCTTTGAACATTTAAAAAGTACACGTATATCTGATACATGTGAGTCAACGTGGTACTTAACTAAATTCCTTGGCCCCTCCTCTCGATTTCTGTCACCTAATACTGCATTGGCAACGAGTTTACACGCAGATTCCCGCGTCGACTCATGAGGTATAATTTTAGACGTGTTTCAACGTAAGAACAACCCGGACATTTACGTAACAAGCTGCGAGTCCTCTCACGGAAAGACCTTATTGAGACTATTAGCGTACAGTAGAAGTGCAGGAAAAAGCTTCCAAATGCGTTTCTTATACAGGCTCTACGGCTCTAGACGTGTTATGTTTTGAAGGCACGTGGCGGCTAATACCCATTAGTGACCAACTGCGGCAGTGGAACCGTGTAGCTGTCCAATACGACACACGGACAGGAGCGTTTTTTCCCTTCCTCTTAGGCCATTTTGTCCTGATGCAGTCTCTCACTGTGTGTGTGTGTGTGTGTGTGTGTGTGTGTGTGAGTGCGCGCGCGCGCGCACGCGCGCGCGCGCACGCGCACGACCTCCAGCGGTTTTGTCCCTTAGCTTTACAAATTTTTGAACATTTTAAAAGATTATAAGTTTCTCACTCTTTCATCAAATTTGTTTTCCAAATTAATGCCAAACAAATAAACAATTAACTAAGGAATCAAGAGTTGAAACAATAAAAACAATTAATGCCCAGACTGGCGTAATACGCGTGGACGGTTCACTGTGCTGCTCCTCGTTAGGAAGGTTAAAGTTGAAATTTGATCTTACAACCGAGGTTATTACAGACGGAGCAGAAGCTCAGATTATGAAAGGATGGGGGAAGGAAAACTTCAGCCAACAAAACTGTCACATATACGCAGTACTTCTTGCTAAAGTAGTTCTAAGGAGGTTCCTATTTCTTTATTCAGCGCGCAGTCGACGTAAGAAGGATAAATAAGCCGCAACACAGGATTTTCGATGGAAATAAAAAAAAAAAAAATTGCAACTACTCAACAGGATATTTGACTGATTGCTGGAAGTTGTCTTAGTTAATTATGTCATCTTATGCTGATAGCATGCTTTTCCCTCTTGAATATCATTATTTCGTAAGAAAAAGGAAATTAAAATAAGCCGGCTAAAACGGTCCACTTGAGTCATGTGATGCCTGTAACGTCAACTGAAATTATGCTATGTTTGCTGCCGTATAATTCAGTGGCACACTGATGTTTCTGAAATTAATGCGTAGTACCGCACTGAACAAATACACCTCAAAAAGTCCAGAACATTTGTTTTTTGCATGTTCCAAGCAATGAGAAATGCGTAAAATGTGGTCGAAACTCGTTTCCAGATATCGAAATTAGATCGCAGTCACTTCGTTTATATTTCTGATGATCATGTTCATGTAAGAAAACACTACGTACGATAGCTATTACTCTATTAGTTCACTCTTCAACTACAGAGGTGTTTAGTATTATTACTTATAGACTAGTGAGCTGATGTTTGCAGATGCCAAACTGCAGTTCACGATATGACACGCTAACGATTTTTATTGAAAGTCGTTTTCTAATAACATTTCATGTTGTCAGTTTTACCATTTACATCAGTGCCGTAGTATTTCAAGATATGATGGGTAAATCAACGATTTGTGTTTCAAAATGTTCAAATGTAGTTAAGCTTAACTGCGGGATCATCAGTCAAAAATTGTTCAAATGTTTGAAGACCTTATGGGACTTAACTACGGGGTCATCAGACCCTAAACTTATGGACTAACTAATACTATGGGACGGCACAAATATCCATGCCCCAAAGGGGATTCGAACCCCCGATCGTAGTGGCCGTGCAGACCGTGACTGGAGCGCCTCAGTCCCCTCGGCGACCGCGGCCGGCAATGACAGTGGTACCAGAGTATAAGATAAACGGGTCACAAAACTTCGCAAGTGCAGCGTCGCCAAGCCGCTAGGGTGCATTAACAAACCTGAAACGATTGTGAATTCGGAGTGGAGCAACACATTCGAAATGAAGCCGTATTTCGGAGCTTTTGTAACGCTACAATTGTAGCAGCTATCAAAAATATAATCCGGAAGTGTCTAATTTCGATTTACAAGGTATCGCGAGAGTTAAGAGAATAATGTTATGAATAACAAGTGTTCATTTACGGTGGTTAGTTACACTTCGAAAGTTCGGCTGATAATGAGAATAGCAAAAGCTTAAGCACTACATAATATTCATGTTGTATAAATATATTATGTCAACGTTCCGATTTTAGTTAACCGACTATGAGTGGAGCCTGCTTAGTATCGTACTTTAAGTTTTACAAAAATTAAATGCAGACATGCCAACATATTTTACTGTTACCTCCGGGTAACTATAAATAATATCTCCGTGTATAAAGTATTGAACTGTCAATATTAGCACATCGCATTCTTCAAGCTACGCAATCGGATACCTGACAAGTAGCTAAAAACTCATGACAGGTGCACGCAAGGCATAGAATCAAGGGCGCGTCGAAAAGGGCATTTACAAGGAGATATAACACCAAGTCTGGAAGAAAGTAAAATTCGTGTCTAGTTTTGAACATATTACGACGTCCGAAATGCGCTAAAAACCCCGTGCAACGCGAAAGAAGCCGCCGAGCACGCGAATATAATCACAAGCAATTAATTCCGAACTTGAACACATCAGGTTACAATAATTTCTGCTCTTAAAACGTTTTTGGACGATACGATTAAGAAACTCCTACTATGAGCTGTATGTATTATAGTGCGCTGATTTTTTTATATTATAGTAGTTATATTACTTTGACGTTTTCATATTTATCTTAGAAAATTGTCCTCGTTTGGTGACTAGCAAATATGAAAGCAACATCATTCACTTTATATCATGGCTTTCTTCTGATACTATGAACTGGCCGTCGGGGCCGGTGGTCTTGGGGTAAAGCGCTCGACTGAAAACCGAAAGGTCGCGGTCTGCGTTTTAACCCATCCTTCACCTTTCAACGATGTGAGGAGTCGCCAGAAACGACACGTGGTTCGGATTCCACGTTAAGCTGTAGGTCCCCTGGGGTAGGCTAGGGACACGCAAGTCGCCGAAGTGGCGTCCAATTGAAAGACTTGTACCAGGCCATTGAGCCACACGATATATTATCAACTGGCCACATGTTCCCCTATAGTATTTCTCGAGTGTGTTAAGACTGATGGTACACTAAAAGTACCCCACGCTGCACACCGTAAGGTGCCTTGCGGAATACAGATATAGAAAATGACTGCCTATATATCTAACATCGATTGTGCTTGCGTGTGGTACTTCACACCCGATGTGTTTGGCTGCTGCTTGTTATCATTTGACAATTGCCGCGAGGGCTGAAACTAAGCAGTAACTATGGGGCAAAAGCTTCAGCTATGTCGAAACAACGGTTTTAATCTGAAATCTCTCTCCGAGTTGAATCCTGTACAAAAGCCCTCAAATGTTCAAATGTTTGTAAATCTATTCGGTCAAACTGCGTGGTCATCAGCCCGTAGCTTACAAACTACTTAAACCTAGGTAAACTAACCTAAGGACAACGCGCGCGCGCACACACACACACACACACACACACACACACACACACACATGCCCCAGGGAGGACTCGAACCTCACGGCGAGCAACCGCGCGCTCCGCAGCGAGACGCTTTAGACCGCTCGGCTACTCCATCGCGGCACAAAAGCCCTCCCCGTACCTATTTTAAGATGTGATACTCCTCTTAGTTTCTGATGCGTCTACAATGAATCGACGAACTATGGTTTCCAGCGTTCAAATATAACAGACATCAAGGAAAGTCTAGCCACCAAACACTATGTAGTCAGCGCATGTCACTCTACTTACACTATAACTAAAATCTAAGAAGCTTCACGACGAATTACAACTGTCTCTATGCTTTATTCAACTTTTAATTTTCTAAATTTACTACAGCAGGACAGCCTGAAGGCCCCTCTCTTGCTAGGTTAAATAATGTATAATAAATGTGAATGTCTGTTCGGTGTACATTTATCTCATCTAAACCACAAGACATAAAGAGCTAAAAATTTGTACAGTTACAAATGTCTACTCGGGGAAGGCTTTAGGCACGGTTTTATGGCGATCGGATAGCTATTTATATATTGATGTGAATGTGTTTGGTGTACGCTTATCACGTCCGAACGACAAGGCACAGAGACTTAAATATTTGTACAGTTACTAATTTATAGCTGAGGAAGGTTTTAGGCACGGTTTTATTGCGATCTGATAGATATTTAGTAATTTGAAGAATATAACGCGAAATGCGGAACAGTAATTACTCTTCGAAAATATATTTACTCTCTGAAAATGGTTTCATTGGTTGCATTGTTGCTTGAGGGTTGATAATGATAAAAGGGTGGAGTATATTGGGATGGAAAGTTATCGGTGTACATAAAATTCCACGTGTGTGTGTGTGTTAATATTTCGCTCTGTAGCGAAAACTACAGAACGCAAACGAATGGTCTGTGTGTAATTGTTGTACGAAGTCTCCCGTTGTACACCATAGCAGTTCCATGCCGATAGCTATAAGGGGGTGGAAGATATGGTGGTTGAAAGTCGTCAAATTATAAAAAAAGTACGCACTGAAGGCCAGCGATGTGGTTTTGCGACTCTATAGCAAGGAGGTTACATACAGCGAAACGTGGTGCCACAGACCATATCTTTGGTGTATGCGTGCTACAATGTGTACAGCTTTCTCTGTAAGGATAAGCATACGAATAAGGAAATATAACAAATAAATACCCGGGCAGCGCCGGGTTTTCAGCTAGTAATGTATAAATGAAACTGTGAGACAGTCGCACTCTGACCTGTTACCTACCCTCAGCACTTCAACTCCACTACCATCTCTCTCTCCCCCCTACCTTCAAAAATTCATAACAGATGTCTTGCATATTCTACTACACTAGCGCTTCTGACATACACCTACAACGAATATGGAGGAAACACGGATAACTTTTGAACCTGAAGCCGAGGGTGTGTAAAGCTACTTTCCGTGCAGTGTAATGGTCCAGGAAGTTGAAAACCATAGCACCCTGTAACGCTCAACGAAAGCCAGTGGGTAAAGGCGGCCGGTGGCGCTGCGGCGGAGGCCTTGGTTTATTACGGCTGTGATCTTGGGCAGCAGTCAAGGTCTCTCCCCTGGCGCTCGTCCAGCCGGTGCCCTGCACAACACGCCATCTACTGCCGCTTTCACGCTTTTCTCACATTTGCTTCGCAGAATAAACGTTCAGCCTCGCAATGCCTACGGACGTTTTCCGTAGCCCGCTTTACCGAGAGGAAGGAGTGTTCTTCATGACCTTCGTAAAATAAGTTACACTTTTTAAAGACAAATTTAATTATTTGCAAGTAAGGTCTCGAACATGAAAATACCTTTTAGTACACCTGTAGCAATACCAACAGTCTAGATACTGTATATTTTCTAGAAGAGGGTACACGTTAAGACCACCACAAAAGATTAAAATTTTCGTTAATGATGTTTGCCTTTACTTGCAGTATACTTTTAAAGAGACACTGACTTGTAAGTATACGGCCCTGCGCTCAAAAATATTGAAAACGATATTCACTGTGACTGCCTTATTTACTACTGAAACTTATTTGTGAGTTAAGTGAAAATTTTTAAACTTTTGTGGACGCTAGTAAAAGACTTCACTAAATCGCTGACCTACACTGAGTTATGAAAAACAAAGATGCATAGAGGCTACTCCACCGCAGCACAGATTTACACAAGGCGGGCGAGAAGTATCTCTCCCCCCCCCTACCCCCTTTAGTATTGCAATGGTTAAAATACATAACTTCAAAACTCTAATGTTTGTACAGCTATGAGATCAAACTGCAGTGATCATCAGTTCCTACTCTTACAAACTACTTTTACTTGCGTTAAGGACCATACACACCCCACACCCATGTCTACGTAACTTCACATAATACTGAGTCTTCCCAAGCCGAATTAATTCATGCTAAGTACATTAAAATAATTTAGATTATCCATTACGGATTTTTCAGATCCCGTGACTTATTTTCAATATGATTTAAGAAAACTGATGAACCGGTTTTCAAACTTTTTCAGGTTCATCATCAGATGGATCATGTTACAATATCATTTACGCTTCATGTTGGATGCTGGCTTGCGACTGTATGGCCGGATTTTTGTGGTTAATTTCCATTTCTTGTGTCTTCTTTTAAGTCACAATAACACATCACCTTTTTCTGTTTGGTTCTACACTGCACTATAAACAACACTTTACCAGCGTCCAACATGTGCTTTTTACAGCTGCTTTTATTTACAAACATCTTAATTCGAAGATATAACACTCTTTGTACAGGTAAGTTTGTTTTCAGTATGATACAGTTCATGGAATCAACATCATTTCAAGAAAAAGTGACTGGAGCAGTTTTCTTAAATCACATTAAAATGAGTATGAGTGTCATGTAAACAGCTGCTCTAAAAATATAGCATTATTCAGTAAATAAACAGCGAAACAATGTAGAAAAAAAAGAAAACAACTACAATCTGACGTACTTCAATCCCCCCCCCTCCCGCTTCTCTCTCTCTCTCTCTCTCTCTCTCTCTCTCTCTCTCTCTCTCTCTCTCTCTCTCTCTCTCTCTCTCCAACCCCTAGGGCCACCTGAGCCGAAGCTACTTGATCGTACAAAAAGTCAATACATATTCTGAAACCCATAACACTAAGACCACCTCCGACAACGTACTCGTTCAAATTTGGTGTCCCAATGAAGTTGTAGTCTACAGCTTTCGACTACTGCGATGACTCCCGCGCAACCCCAGGTACATGTAGCTCCTTTCCCCCACAAAGAGCATAATATAGCCCTTTTTAGTGCGGTGTTGTTTCGTTTAGAACAGCTGTTTGACCGCACGACATGGCATCCATCTAGAGGGCTGTGTTGTAATCATAGGTAACGGGCTACGATGGAATCAATAATTCCATCTCGTGTTGGCCAGTCATATTTTGGTATCTGCAAGCCATTGTAAAATAATACATGGCCTGTCATACCAGAATTATAGATTGTTTTTATTATTCCATCTGTGTAGATAGTTCTTAGAAAAAATACAGGAAATAAAGAGTTTTATCGTAATATATGACCATCACATTACAGCGTAATGTTCTAAATTTTACCGTATCTATTATAGATCACGAATTGCAAAGGGGCAATTTATTGACAACAAAAATGTGGAACCGTTGCTTCCTTGGAGTCTTTTGGTAATATTTATTGTTCCATTAACTAACTTTCGACTCACTGTTGCCTCGTCACATAGATCTGTTACGGAACATTATTTCCTGGTCCAAGTGTAGTTAGACGCTGTGGCGGTGGTGAGTGCACTGTATCTTGATATGCATTGCGAATCTGTTCCCACAATATGCGGTATCATGTAAACCCCCACAAATTCAGTGCCGGCCGCGGTGGCCGAGGGGACTGAGGCGCTCCAGTCACGGTCTGCACGGCCACTAAGGTCGGGGGGTTCGAATCTCCCCTCGGCCATGGATATTTGTGCCGTCCTTAGTATTAGCTAGTTCATAAGTAGTTTGTAAGTTTAGGGACTGATGACCCCGTAGATACGTCCCATAAGCTATACAAACATTTAATTTTTTTTATCTGAGGTGAAGATAAAAACTGTCACCATTAACACAGCCACTGCGTCTAATTACACTTGTATGATTATATATATAACACCAATCAGCCGAACAGTAACTTAAATCGACTGGATACATATTTCTAAGCAGTAACTCTGCCACCAGTCTTCTAACTTCTCAAGACTTTTGGCCCACTTTAGGTTACGGTAGTAACACTAAAAGTGGACCTTTGCGATCGTCTTTTGACAGCTCGAAATTTAAATGAAAATTACGGCTTAACTATTCATCTGACACGAAAATTGAATAACCCAATTTGTAGAGGAGAAAATTCTCTACAACTTTGCTCTCTTATTTTTATATTTATTTATTTATTTATTTTTTCATATCTCGTAGCGTTTCAAAGATATTTGCAAAAATAACGGCGATTTAGGGATGTCTGTCTGTCCGTAACGTGTTCCCTGTTTTTAAGACGAACCGTTCAACCGATCAGCACCAAACTTTACAGACATGATTTTAGGCCGTCAGAGACCAGAACCTCCCTTTTTCAATTTTTTCGGACAAAAAATACGGTAGTAAAACCAAAAACTGCCGTTTGTAATATAATTGTAATTGCAAACGAACCGTTCATCTGACACGAAAATTGAATAACCTACTTGGTAGAGGAGAAAATTCTCTACAACTTAGCTCCCTTATGTTCTTTCATGTCTCATAACGTTTGAGACATATTTGCAAAAATAACGGATATTTGACACCCTCCATTGAATTAACGAAAACCAGCCGTTCGGAGATGTCACGTGACATTCCTCGCGTATTTGATGATTTTCTTAATGTAACTTACACGTTGTCATTTCAAAGCAACGGCACACTGAGGAATTAACAAAAACACATCGTTCTTCGTACGATAAATGATAATCTAATGTCTACAAATGCCATATTAACATCAGTTAACAACGGCCGTGAATAGTAGCGTAGCGTAGCCGTAGCGTAGTGGGCAAGGTGCCGCACTGTGACGCGAAAGGTCGGTGGTTCCAAACCCTCCATTACTTAATTTTTTTTCCTAAAAGGGTTTCAGACACTCTTATTAATTTTTTATTATTTTTGTCCAAAATGTTTGCAAAAACTTTTAAAACTACAAATCTAAAGTGGGCCGTAAAACCCGTCAGTGCGATTTTTTTTTTCTGCAGATTTCCAAATGAATACACGTTTCTGTACACGCATCATCTCGTTTCCGAAGAGTTTCGACACAGTGATGTCTCTCTTCGAGAAAGAATTATATACTGATGAAAATTAGTAGTTAAAAGTCAATCGCACACCGTAGACGGAAATTAAAAATGGAGAACTGTCGATTCGTAAAGTGCTACAGTAGATATAACTGCAACACGATCAGTTCTCGGTCTTCGGGTCCACATCACGCTTCATTTCTGGCTAGTCTCCTGTATTAGATACTGCCACGCTTAGTCGTGAACAAAGGCAACAGGTCTTCCTGCGTATCAGGGCTCTCGACGGTCCGGCGAGCGCATTGTCAGTGATGTTTCTGTAGATATCTGGAATTTTATCATTTCAATGTATGGAAAGTCTGCCGAATGAAATGCAGCTAATCATGTTTCATGCTACGCCCACTCAACGGAAGTCGATGGTTCGACTACTGTTAAAAATTAAAGTCTGAACAAAGTAGCCTGCAACCTAACGCGTTTTCTAGCGTTGCCATCATCCGTAACCAACACAGAAATACTTATTTCTGAATAAAACCCACGCATTATTTTTGCTGTAGTGTATTAATATTGCTTTTAGACACGTTTCGTAATTTTAGTTTCAGGGATCTTCAGTGAAATCTCTAACAATACAGTTGTTTCGATCTGTGATATTTATAGGCAGCAAAATAATTGGTCTTAATTAAAAACATAACTGATTTCTTTCTTTCTTTTGTCCTAGCATCTGAGGAACATCTAATCTGCGACTTAGAATCTGAGACCAGGTGAGGTTACACCCGTCTCCGACCTTAAACTTGCGACTAGACGAAAGGAACTGCAAATGCCCGTTAAAAACGCGAAATGTTAAGAAATTAAAAAAAATAGACTTTTGTAATCTACGAATAGAGCATTTCAAGACTAAACTATTATTCAACATTCCACTGAAGATACTTCACACTTAAAGAGGTAAAACACAAAGCAAAAGTAAATACATTACAGCACGAATAAGCAGCTTTTTTTTACGAAACGAATACCCTGTGACCTGCATATTCTCCAAAAATCACTCCGCATTCAAGAGGAGATAGTTTTTTATAATCATTATCATAGATTCTCTCTTTATATCACAGCTGTTTTCTGAGAAGCGAAATCTATAACACTAATCTATCCATATTTTTCTCGTCCCTTTCCTTTTCGGCTCTTTCCTTCTACATCATCTGCACCGTTATTTCTCGACTTTCCTACGGCCAAACAACTACTACTCCACATACTTTCCGCAGTTGTTACGTACTTTACTTACCCTCGACATAAATGTGAGTAAATTGCTTCTCATATTGTCAGCAATATTCTTTCAAAACACCGAGCGAGGTGGCGAAGTGGTAACACACTGGACTCGCATTCGGAAGGATGGTGGTTCAAATCCACCTCCGGCCATCCTGATTTAGGTTTTCCGTGATTTCCCTAAATCATTCCAGGCAAATGCCGGGATGGTTCCTTTCAAAGGGCACGGCCGAATTCCTTCCCTATACTTACCCAAACATTACGAGCGTAAGCTCCGTCTCTAATGACCAAGCTGTCGACGGGACGTTACACTCCAAGCTTCCTTCCTTCCTTCCTTCAAATCACAGTTACTGGTAATGTACCTAGTTGTAATTATGTGCGTCCTATACGACGGCTGACTTGCGCCGCGCTGCATGCTTCTGCTACAAGCAGCCAGGTGGTGGCAAAGTGCCGCTTATTGTTCGTGTTTTACGTCCCTGATAACACGAATCGTTTAACCGAATATAGCACTGCGTTATCTTTCAACTGCTGTGTCGAATGGCCACATAAAATCCCACATTAAAAAACCGTTTCGCGACGAGAAACAAACCTACGTTTATAGCAGCCACTGAAATCGCGTGAAATATCAGTTAGGCAACTGACTGTACACTTTACAAAAGCACCATCAAGTGCAAATTTCTGGCAAAACATTAAA
The DNA here is from genome assembly GCA_026315105.1 of Locusta migratoria. Taxonomy (NCBI): domain Eukaryota; kingdom Metazoa; phylum Arthropoda; class Insecta; order Orthoptera; family Acrididae; genus Locusta; species Locusta migratoria. The sequence continues at coordinate 147,729,120 of CM048755.1, read as the reverse complement.
GAAAATTCTTCTGAGGACAAATCAGAGACCAGGTATAAATGACTGGCCGTGAGTGTTTTTGTTCTCAAAGTCAAGGTAGGGGACAGCGCCTCCTATACTGCAATCCATTTCCATCAATAACCCACAGGCCATGTTTAACAATTCATTCCGAATATCTTTATTGCTTTATTACTGGTGTTCTTTGATTTAGCACGGCAACACTTTGTTCATCAATGCCCACTAAGACGTAGGTATCAATCATATCCATTTCAACTTTCATTTCACAGTAGAGGTGGAATAAGAAAAAATTTTAGTATTTCAAAAATTATTTTTTCCCTGTTGTACAATCTGAAGATAACCAGTGTACGTCTAGTCAGTAACAACTGTTAAAAGTGTGATATTGTCTCAAAAAAAAAGTGTGTAATACGTCAATCACACTTTTATACACACAGAATGTAATTTTTCCGCAAAAATAATAATACTCACGCGTGCATTAATAGTACCGTGGTGTTCAAATCTTTGTAAATAAACAAGAACGTAAAATCACTCCACTCCATACTTTTGTGGCGCTGCCACAGTAACCCTAATTGATATTTTGGCGTAAACCAGTCTTGGTTGCATAAACATGAACCCGTACAATGCGATACTTGCTACGTTAAAAAATAAATAACGCAAATCAGCGAGCAGCCTCACTGTGTAACATTTTATGCCTTATCTACTAAATAAAATATGGCCAGAGCACGGTATTTGCTGTTCTAAAGATATTTCGTTTGGTGAGGCTCTAAAAAGAGTTTAGAAAGAAAAATTGCAAAGCTCACGTAGGCTGCACAAAGTTAAAGGAACAGCAATGAAATATCACGATTGCTGCGACTGTTTACTCCGTTAGTGTCTTCCTCGCTACACGTTTCTATGTTCTACATGAATCAGGTCGTTAGAATGCTGGTGTTAGTGAAGCCTTTCACTGCACATTTGTTTAACAGAGTATGCAGAATCTTTTTCGACGACTTTCCTTCCAAAGACGCAACATAACCCACCTTGCACATCCTACGAAATACATCTGTTCTCTTCGCCACACAATACTCCAACTGACGATCATGAGAATCGACACGCCTAGAGGAAAAATTTGACCAACTGGTCAATGAGAGACTAGCGAGCTTTCTAAGAGAAAAAGGGAATTTACTTTAATCGCAAAGTCGTTGAACTGTTAGATCGTAATTACCGACCACTAGTCGTCAACCCACGTGGGTATCGTACTTTAGAATTTTTTTTTTTTTTTTACAAGCACTCTACTCCATCGTCACAATCTGTTAGGTAAGTGCCTGACACTTATTACACAGGCGTCGTGCTGAACGATAAGCTGAAAATATAGTGACAAACGTTATACATGAAACTAAACATCGCTCAGTCAGTCACTATTGTATTGCTTAGCTTTCCATTAACTTTTAATAATAATTTACATTGTATGGTCTTATTTGGAACAACGAAATGTACTTAGTTTTATTCTTTCAAAGTGGCAAACACTAGACTATGGTACAGGCATTCTAGCAGACTATAAGCAATGTAGGCGGGTAATATACGAAAAGGAAATAACATTGCCCCATTTCATCATTCTGATTACTGTAGTTTCATTTGGTAAAAGACGGACTGACAAATTTAAGCTGAGCTGTTTTAATAGTGCGAATGGTGATCACAAATCTTCCGTCACCGTTTTCTAATTTTTTAATGTCAGTAATACGAACTTCAGTACACATAACTCTTCTAGTGCAAATAACTTCTGCAACATTTCATTCTGTTAAACTACATGAAATGTTAATTGCAAGATGATTAGTATTTAACACTTTAAGTCAATGTGGCTAATACACAGAAATAACGCTTTCTTGGTAGGCCTATGGTTTATTCGGATTAAAGCCAATCAGGAACACAGATAGAAAACCTTTGTAATATTGATCCCTACCGTGATGCAAATCGAGAATCGCTCAAGTTACTCCCATTGGGGTATGAAATTGCAGCTAAAAATCTATTATTCGACTTAGTTCCAGAAACCGCCACATGCAGAGAAAGTTTACCAACTGCACATACTAACTACAGGAATACGTTAAACGTATAAAAATGTCATGACGTGAAACGGGGGACTGCAAAACTACTACTGTTACGATGGGCCCTAAAACACTAATCAGTTAATGTAAAAGTGCACTTCTTTTGTAAATTTTGTGTATTACAAACGAAGGAATTAATTATATAGCACCTATACGCCTAGCAAAAGACTGTCTCCTGCAAGCATCTGGCTTTCCGGTCTTACCTTTTCTTCCACACTGGACGCAGATTCAAGACTTAGCAGCGTATCGGCGTGCGTAAAACTCTAGTACGTAACAGTAGTTCCATAGCGTATACAGAAAAATGTGTGCGCTACGTTGCGTATGGTGAAAGGTATTTCATCAATTCGCATTTACTGTTCCAGCAGGGATTAGAGTGTCGAACCGTCTGGTGGTAAGCCACCGTTGAAATAGTATCAAGCCGCTATGTATTCTTTGATTCTAATAAGTTCTATTTGAATTTTAACAATACTGAGATCACATAGCCTCTTGCAGTGCCTGTTTCTGGAGTTGGATGAGCTATTCGCGTTTTTGTTGCGTTTACTCGACGAATCCGTAACAAAACGTGATGCTCTCCTTTGGATTTTCACTATCAACTGTAAATGTTACGCGCCCGCGAATAAGTAGAAATACTAGTATTGCGAATTCGAAATATTCCAAAATCTCGACAGTTGCAGGGCATTGAAAAATTCATGGCGAAGTATTTCTCGGTTAGAAAATTCAAATGTTCAAATGTTTGTACAACTTATGGGACTTAACTACGGGGTCATCAGTCCCTAACCTTACAAACTACTTATGAACTAGCTAAGACTAAAGACGGCACAAATATCAATGCCCGAGGGGGGGTTCGAACCCCCGACCGCAGTGGCCGTGCTGACCGTGACTGGAGCGCCTCAGCCACCGCGGCCGGCTTCTCTGTTAGAGCCAGCGCTCATCTCAACCAATGAAACTATCCATACCCGCTTCCCGCTCTGCCCAAATTCTCAACAAAGCACACCAGGATGGTAATGCCTCTATCCGTAAGTTCCTCTTGCTCGCAGTCTCCACTGTATTCCCGCGAGCGATCGACAGTATTTATGCATTCGCATTGTTTCCTGTCGGGGGCATATATTCAGTTATTGATGTGGTGGTTGTTCTTTCGGATATGTCCAAAATAAAAGACACCATATCAAAAACTCTAGCATTGGTCAAACGAGTGACTTTTAAGCTATCTCCCTCGTGAGGAAACTACTTTTCTTGGGAATTCTTCCAATCTGTGGCATCTTTCTCCTATTAGATATCTGAAAATGATTTTGTAAGAATACTCCCAGATATTTAATGGATGTAACTTAAAAGGAGAGGACGCTTACTCGTCCTAATATATGGTACATGTATGACGCGGTGAGACACGAAAGCGCCCTAACTGGGAATTCCAGATGGCCAAGCCTTTAGGAAATAAAAAGAAGTTTGATAAGGATCTATCACCATATGCATCTTAGCAACTGTCCCTATGAGGACGTGTTTAGGAAGCGGTGTTTGGCTCAGCGGTAAAAGATCGGATTCGTATTGAGAAGGTCGAGGGTTCAAATCTAGCCGGCGGAAATTCTTTTTTCTGTTCCTTGGCAATGCGTACACCGACATACTGTTCCCGTAGGGATTGTGAGCACAAGATTAGATTAATTACAGCACACAATGAGGCATTTAAACAATCATTCTATCCACGCTCAATACGTGAATGGCATGGGGAAAAACCCCAAATAACTGATACGGTGGGACGTACCCTCTGCCATGCACTTCACAGTGGTTTGCAGAGTATTGATGTAGATGTAGACTAACGTCACGATATAGGATATTTTATTAATTTATATAAAAAAGGGCATTGGATGCAATTCATATTGTTGCAGTAATGTTCAAGAATGCTTGCAGTCTGAGTAGCTCGGCCTGAAATGAGATATCGAACGTACAATTGTAAATCGATTGTTTCTGAACCGGAGATTCGGGCTCAACGTGCCCTCACGTACTAAAAAGAACTTTTTGTTTAACCTATACCTAACTATCTTAAGGCTAGGCTACAAATAACTTTTTAAAAGAAAGTTTAGGTATAGGTCAAACAAGAGTGTTACTTCCAGAACGTGAGGGCGCGTAGCGCCCGAATCTCCGGGTTTAGAAACTATTTTCCGTTGTACGTTCGATATACCATTTCTGGCCGAGCTACTACGATAGCAAACATTCTTGAAAATTACCGATGTTGCGGTTAATTGTGAAGTCAGTAGCGTGCGCATTGCCAAGGAGCAAATAAATATTCGCCGCCGGACGAAATCAAACCAGCGAAACTTTCAATACAAATCCGATCTCTTACCACTGAGCCAAATACTGCTTTCAAAACACTGTGAGGGGCAATTGATAAGATGCATATGGTGATAGACCCGTATCAAACTTTTATTTCCTAAACGCTTAGCCATCTGGAGTTCCCACTTGGTGCACTTTCATATCTCACCACGCCCTACATGTACCATGAATTTGGACGAATTCGGCGATGACGAGTAGGCGTCCTCTCCTTGTTAGTAAACAGTAATGGTCCTAAAACACGGGTACGCCGGAACCATCTCTCACATACGGTACATTATTTCTTTATTTTCCGTATCACCTAAATGTGTTTTCTATTGCTGGCCAGTGCAACAGATCCTGCAACTATACGTTAATTTCGTGATAAATGGGGCGTTTCGCGAATTTCAGATGTTATCCTCTGCTATATCGCAGCATCCACACAGTACATCGCAACAGTTCTAGCAGATGTTCACATTGTTTTCGCTGTTCACCCAAAACCGTCAGTGCAGACCTAAAAAAATTTACTAACATCGCTAATTTACATTACATGGTGGGAGAGAGTTATATTATGGTCCCCACTAATGCACAATTCGTCTATATTTTTTAATAAAGCTCCGGGAGTTGAAGTTTAGCAATTCGGCGAAAACAATTTTCAAACGGATTTCTTATAAACACGACACTTAGGATAGCGGTAGCTTTAAGTTTTACGGGGCCTACTATGGCGTTGGCTACTGCATAAACAAACCCAAATCTGCTGTTGACCGCATAAATTACTCTCGTGGAGATTTTATCACATACTGAATAAATCAGCCTATGTAGCTACGCCATTGCCGGATCACACATCAGAGCGCCTGGTCCAAGCCGCGCAGCCTCTGCAACTTTTAGAATGCCACCACTTCGCGGCGTATGTAAAAGAAATTCCTCAATCCTAACCGACAAGGAAACCACATGAGTATCGGATTTTACAGTTAGTTTATGGACCGTGAAGTTCAGAACTTAATAACAAATTAGCCAAAGCCATTCGACGCAATTCTAAAAAATTCTCGAGAAAATCGACTTTGAAGTTTTGTTAAGTACCAATAACAAGAACAGTTGTCCATGTAGCTCGTTGATGAGGTCGGTGGTTCTAATTCCTCCGTGACAATTTTTTTCGTTCTTTTCGAAATCAGTAATGTAAAACATTTTCGAATCTATATTTCCATGTGTCAGTTTTTGTTTGTGTGTATGTAGACCAGCTGAACGCCTTAAGACCTAAAACCATGGTTGAATACAGATTAGCTGCTTGGAAAGCCATTAGCAACTATGAAGATGACTTTCCAAAAACAGTGTCGTGGCTCCTTATGAAACAACAACTAATAGAGAAGCCAATACTGTAAAAATGTAACTTATGATTTTTCATTGAAACCACTAACCTTTTATAAATTATAGAAAATTACGAATAAACAAAAATAAATGCATCTTTTGGTTAAAAAAAATTACCATCAGATATTAAATCTAAGTTTTCAAACAACGAAAACAAAAACAAAGCAGTCACTCCAGGATTCAAAGCACCGACCCTCTGGCTGTAAGGCCAGAACGCAACTGGCCTACAGCGACAGATGCAACTGTTAATTATTGATACTTACGTGTAATTGCAAAACTTCAAAGTCGATTTTATCAACAATTTTTGAGAGTTGCTATCGAATGGCTTTGGGTGACTTATATGAGCTCTGAACTTCGCGTACCATAAATAAAAATTAATTCTAAAATCCGATACTACGTGGTCTCATGAAACGCATTCACGTCTTCTGTCATTATCACTCTATAGAAACATGTTCTGCAATGTTTGTAGCGAATAAGCCACGGTTTTTGTAATTACCCGCGCAAAGATTGCGAGTGGGTTACGCTTGCGCCTAAACCCAGCCAGTATTATCGATTTTGCCACAATTATCCCCCCCTTCTCTCTCTCTCTCTCTCTCTCTCTCTCTCTCTCTCTCTCTCTCTCTCTCTCTCTCACACACGCATATATATATATATATATATATATATATATATATATATGGGGGTTCATAGCAATCCAAGCCTACTAACCACATTAGGATTATTAACCAACTGCTATCTATCGATATACAAACATTTTCACATCTCACTGAAGTGGCCTAAACGTTTTGACACAAACAACAGAATATTCAGTTTTGTTAAGATCTGTACAGCTTGTTTTCAACAAGGTATTATTGAAGAATGCAACCACTGTGTTAACAATTCTGCAACAGGTCAAGATGACTTACAGTTTCACTTTAGCAGATAATGAGTTAAAAATAAAAGATAGCACTTTGATACCACCTTCGAGAATACAGAACAGAAAAGGTGGAGTTGCAAAACACTGCCCACAGTATCAATTGGAAATTACTGTTCAACTACTACTTTAGTGATTCTCGAAGCAGCAGTTCCCACTGAGCAGATTGGAGTTGGAAAGGGTGGAGGACCTATTAACAATAATCAACCAACACACTCAAATGGCCAAGTGAGTAAAATACTGTTATCACAAAAGTGGGACTATTTCAATTAATAATGTGACAGTGACTCATGTAACATAGAGGGCCCTACCACATCATTTTTAATAATAATGATAAAAACAAATACTAGCTGCAGCAGATATTGAAACAATTACTACTCAGAAACAAAGTTGTGTACTTTGGATGCAGTTGCACATATGACATCAAAACATTGGTGTCTGCAGTACTATCATGTTATACTCATTTGCCAAAATTGCTGGGCTATAAAAAACATAATACTTTTCAAACAAATGGATCTGTCATGCTGCAAATTTTTGTTTTTTATATGTATACAGCAGAATGTTACTGTAAACACCTTTATGTTAAAAGTGTCAGTTCAAAAAATTGGAAACTTTTCTCTATTATCCCCAATTCCAATTAAACCATGAACATACATGTTAAAACTTTCTACTCCCAAAACTAAAAAAAATCTTATGTTTCAAAGTTATTTTGTAACATCCCTCCCATTTACATACAATTTTAGTCAGTACCTAACAATGGTGCAGTTTCCATAAGCAATCTCCCACTAGACTTTCAGTTTGACTATAATCAGCTCACGCCAACTGAGAGGAGCCAAGATTACACAAATTCTTCTCAGTTGAAGCACAGTCCCAGGAACATTGTCAGTCAGAAAGCTTTACAATTTTTGTTTCCTTTTTTCCTTTCCTCCAGCTGCACCTTTATCAGTATTTTACTCTATTAATGTTACATACAATCTGCATGATGTGATATGTAGACTAGAAAAGAAGTGACTTCATTCCTCATTTAATTTAAAGACAAATATTTCCTTATAACTGATCTCCAGGAAAAGCAAAATACTGGGATTAGCACAAGTTGCAGACAATGGAGTAGTACACAACTTCTTAATGTGTGTGTTTACTGGTCAGGAGTCATCAAGTCATTACATGTTTGTTTACAGTTTTCACAAAATGTAACTGTCAGGCTAATTTTTGCCATCATCACTTCTAATTTTTTTTTTTTTTTTATTGTACCCAATGTCTCTAATTGTCTTCACATAAGTTGCAATCAACTGCAGCTATACCTCATAACACGGTTACAAGAATGGCTATGTAGCTGCCAAATTATTCAAATAATGACCACCAGACATTTCACCGAGTGTCAAAGCATCATATAAGAAAATCTGCAAAGTCTTAATATTAACATGAAAGTACAATATTATTCCTTCACAAAATCTGTGAAATAAATCACCAGTAATGATGCTTTGGCAAAAAGTGATTAGATTTGGTGACAAAAGAAGAATTAAACAGTTACACTTCTAACATTTGAATTTCTTTAAGATCAATCATTTAAAAACAAAAGAGTGATTACTATTTAATAACTTGAAGCAAAACTTAATGAGTACATGAATAAGTGATTCATTCATTTGTTGACATTCAAGAAGTTGCATTAAATCTGTTCACAGAATATGAGAGTTGATATAAAAATATATTTTGTTACAGTTTTCATTTCTGACAATTTTACTTTGCATGTTTGTCAGACACACACTAACTGGACCTATCAATTTGGTCTCAAAAACAAACAATGGAAAAATATTTCATTCCCTCAGTTAAGCACTAAAAAGGGGGGGGGGGGGAGAGAATCTTCCCACACAGTAAAGAGCTGCAATTCTACCTAACAAAAATGGAACTACACCAAATAATTATGTAAAATTAGTTAACTTTACTACATTCGAGAAACAGTCTTGCAATATGAGCAGCTACTATTCAAGCACTACAAGGAGTAAAAGCAATCTAAAATTAGTAGCTATCAACTTTTAAAGCTTATTGGACTACTAGTGATGATAATATAGAAGCATGATTTTCGCAATTGCTGAATACATGGTAGGTGGCCAAAAACGCACCCCAGCAATGACTTAGAATGAAAGTCAATGACTGAAGTATCCTATGTATTATGCATCAAGTACCTATTAAAATGTGCCGTCAACAATATCACACACGCAAACAACTTATTGGACCAGTCATTTATTTAAAAAAAATAATAAAAATAGCAACCACTGTTAGCGAACACACAATATTTCCAGGCCTCCTTTATGGAGACTTTTAATCTCCCTTAACGATAAGCCTAGGTTGTTGCTGGATACCGCCCCCCCTCCCCCCCAACAAAGCCACGTGGTGTTTTACCTTTTAAGTACCACTTAATCAAATGTTTTAGTTAGAAGAAAATTAGTTTGTGAGAATTAATGCAACGTAATTAGGGAAATATTACGAATCACTGAAAATATTTAGGCCTACTTTGAAACAAGGCAGATTTCAATCTTTTTAATACAAGTAATAACTCTACACACCTACCCGCAATATTGAGACTTGCCACTAAATTTTAAGTCAGAATGGTACGACAAGGATTTGCATAATTCTTGATTATGTAAGGTCTTACGCACACGCCTTCGGTAGCATAACGTTCTGCTGCAATGTAATAAACGAATCTTCATCTGTAAAACCGAATACGAATCACTGCTTTGCTTGATGCATCCATTTACCGCACTTTTTATTTCACAGTTGTCAATTCAGCGTCTTTTGTATGGAAGGGTGCATAGCGCAAGACATAACCTATAGATATGTATTACTTTAAGGCTTTTATTTTTCCGAACTGAATGAATAACACTGAAATACATTATCAAATTTTGAAACGTTCATTTCCGACGATACAAACAGTAGCTTTTTATAATCAAGGAGGTAAAAAAGTGAGACGAGTGGTGTGTATACGTTAGTCTTGCGGGCTTCCACAAGCAGCAACATTCTGCAACTAGAACACTCGCAGGCAGATAACACTTCATTTTTCTTGGCCTTTCCCTAATAGTCGCAATACAGTTTTATAGGCCACCATTCACTGTTACATCTGGGAGGGGAAAAACACAAAAGAGAGGGGGAGAGCGCATCCGAGAGGAGGAGCGTCCAGAGCGATCGTAGAAAATTCTCCGACGGTTGTGCGACTGCGCTGAAACTTCAGTTGCTCTAAAACTACTGCAAAACTGGTGTCATGTAGAATTAATGCACTAAAACAGACACTTTATCAAGTTTAGAAATTCAATTTCTGTGACATTCACTTTCGCTAACATTTGTGGCTGCAACACAAGTTCCCGCGCCGCCAGCGCGTTCTGTCTACAGATAATACTGCTAGGCACGGAACACGTGCAGACGCCATGCAAACCGTATTCCCTGTGAAAATGTGATCAACAAAATAATGTTCTCAAAACACTCACCCGTCATGTAACATGCCTACGTCCTACGGGGCTTACACGGGTTCGTTCCACGGATTCCTTGCATGCGATTGGGCGAGTGACGTCACATAAGAAGTTCCATTCCGATGCCTGGCGGGGCGTTGGTGTTTCACTAAACGCTGCTGGTGGACGGGGTGGGGAGAGGAGAGTCTGAGATAGCGTTATTTTCCACGGTGGGAAGGAGGAAAACAGTCGTATGACAGCATTTCTCGCACTCGGTGGCGACTTTTAGGGTATAAAAGTATAGCAACACTAAAATTTTATTTCCGTAAACATTAAAATCATCAAAATAAAATGGAATTTATTTAAAAAAACTGCCTTTTACGGAACCCACGTGATATTTCAAGAGTTGTGATTGTCATTGACATTTTCGCTGTTGTTACATCGACATAATTTAATCACTGACAACGCAATATGTTATTTCGACATCGTAAGCATCTGGCTTTCCTCTCCGCGGAAACAATGAATTACGCTTAGCACAGAACGCACGATTTTCTTACATTCCATTCCAACATCGTGTCCGAGCAGTTACATCAAAAACTAACCAATGGTAGGACGAATCTGCAGATGGGAGGAGCTTAGTTCGGAAACGCACCCCCGAAACTTACAGCGTCTCTCTCTCTCTCTCTCTCTCTCTCTCTCTCTCTCTCTCTTTCTCTGTCTTCTTTTCCAAGAACTCCCCCACCTACCCCGATTTCCCTCTCCTGGCGCTCCCCACCTTAGAAAAGATCAAGTCTCTCCCTCCCTCCCTCGTGCTCCCCCTCACTTTCCACCCACTCCCAGCACCCCTTCCCCCCCACCACAACATGTGGGTGTGCAGGAGAGTGCGCGCTCGCCGTCTTGCAGCATGCTCCTGGGCCATACTTTGTCATTTCTTCACAGCGACCGACCTGTACTGCTGTGTCTTTTACGGCGAGTTCGTACCATTTTCTTAACATTCGGTCAACGACACAGTACGAACTAAGTCAAAATCTCGGAGAGTAAGAAATCATGCAACATAAGACGGATTACCTCTTATAATTAATAGAAAAAACAGTTCGTTGCATCAGTCGTACCTCCAGCCAACGGTCTGTACGGCAGGCACATTTAGTGCAATCCTTATTATTGCGCAGCGTACGAATTTGAGCCTGCCAGTGCCGAAATCGGTGAAATGGCGGGCTTCTAATGATACAATCATAGTATGTGACAGCCTAACAAACCTAACTCATCTGGAATTTTTCACGCACTATAAGGATAAGGTTATTACTTCATTTAAAACATGTTTACTGTGTTCTGTTAGTGGAATGAATCGAAACCTTTTCTATAACAGTAGATATTTGAACATTGTTGAGAGGATTCTATTTCTCAAGTCTTCCTCTAAACGTAAAAAATAAAAAAGTTAGACAAACAATTATTTATTTATTCGATGCTTAGCCATTTGATACATAGTCATTAGTCTCTTAACTTCCCAATTCAACTAACCATCTGACATCACCTCACAAAGTTCAGGTGTTCTACAAGGCATTCACGGTCAGTAATGTCCCGAAATGCTGCCACCGCTTCCCTTTGTGGGTGTTTGGGAACTGCGCTCTTTCCCCCAACAGTATAAACCACGTTTTTCGTTTCCCTCGTGTCGTCAAGTGGTCACAAAACTACTTCCTGAATTTATAATTAATGAGTCTTTTAACAATGATGTTGGATAATTTTTGGCAACTTGTTAGAGAGATCTCTGTTGCTTTTTCATTTCCATGGATTCCTGCATGTGATGGTATTCATTGAAAAGTTATTTCAGTTCCACCTTTGGTAACTGAGAAAATGGAGAGGTCAACAATTATTATTTTGATTACTTATGACGGTGATATAATAGTACAAACTGTACCACGGTCAAATTTCTGGCATTTATTCGACCTCCTATATTACACATCTGAAAATAAAACCTAATCATCAGACGAAGATTTTTTCCCACAATGTTATTCCGTATACCACAGGTACACTTAATTGCGCATCAGTAAAAATTAAATAGGAATAAGGAACTACGTATTTTTTTTTTTTTTTTTTTTTTTTTTTTTTTTTTTTTTTTTTTTAATTTCCTTGCCGTCAAATTTCACTCACCTTCATAATAACAAATTTTGAATATACATTCTGTTACTGGGACACATGGAAACAGTGGCGAATACAGTAATTTGGTCTCTCAGAAATTTTGCTCCATCATAACTCAAACAGATATATAAATCAACAAAAATTAAAAAACGTTATTGGATGTCCCATGCTTGGTTATATCGTCTTCAGAAGAGACATGAAATCGACCTCATTCTCCCCCCCCCCCTCCCCGACCCCCTAAAAGAAAAGCTCATATTAGGAGGTTTTCGCAACTGCATCTATCCACTGACTATTTGGCACAGTGAAATTTTGGGCCAGAAAGCGACGCACTGCAAACACATGTGGTCCATGTATTAAATGTTTATATAACTACTCACCCTGTTCACCCACTGTGAAGCAATAATTAATGCACAGCGCTGGTAAAATGTTGTATCGTTTATTATTTGATATGAAACTAGGAAGAAAGCCAATGCCATGTTTAATTTATTTGATCTGGCAAGATTTGGTCTAACAAGACGTGATTAGTCACTTGACATTACAATATCTGTAACACGAGAGCTGCACGTAGTATTAAAAACAGAAAAGAGATATAGTAATGAATACATAACAGTTCAGTAATGTGAGGCTTAATACAACTTTGTTACATAAGTTTCTCATTGTTATCCTGTCAACATGCGAGTAATGAGTTTCTCTCAGCTAAATGTTTCAAAACTGGTACAGAAGAGAAGTGGTAGGCCTAAGATGGAGGACGTGATATGAGAAGAAATTCAAGTAGAAGGAATGTAAGGGTAGAGTTGGGAGTGTGGCAGAAATAGTGCTTCGCCGTTGGTCGTAAACACGACAGCATGGGTGTACTGAGAGAGGAGATACGCCGATGTTACCAGGTAAAGTTAGAGTGATTTTCAATTAATGGCATGTTACTTACGAGTCTGTTCCATAGCCTTATGGCTGAAACGACGAAGATGATTGAGAACGATTTAGCATGAAACTTTAGCACATCCTAGATCTGGATGTATCAAATCTTTTATTTCAGTTATGGGATGGTGTGAGGTACTTTTACACGTGATAAGCGATACTGAGGACACCTGTGGGCACGGAGCCTATCAAGGAAACAGAGTATGTAAAAACCACGCCCGCAATCCGGTCGTATCCACTCTAACTTTTCACACAGAAATCAGAACATAATCAAACACCCGATGTTAAACATATATCTAGCGTAAGCATTTAAGATAACATGAACAGTAATAGTTTATTTATTTAGAATTTTATTACGGTGTGCCAATATGTTGTTGTTGTTGTGGTCTTCAGTCCGCAGACTGTTTTGATGCAGCTCTCCACGCTACCCTGTCCTGTGCAAGCCTCTTCATCTGAGAATACGTACGGCAACCTACATCCTTTTGAATCTGCTTACTGTATTCGTCCCTCGGTCTCCCTCTACGATTTTTACCTCACACACTTCCTTCTGATGTTAAGTTGACAATTCCTTGATGTCTCAGAATGTGTCCTACCAACCTATCCCTTCTCTTTGTTAGTATATGCCAGGATCTCCTTTTCTCCCCAATTCTGTTGAGCACCTCCTCATTAGGTACGTGATCTACCCATGTAATTTTCATCATTCGTCTGTAGCACCACATTTAGAAAGCTTCTATCATAATTTTGTCTGAGCTCTTTATTGTCCGTGTTTGACTCCCATACAATGCTACACTCCAGACAAATGCTTTTGGAAAGGACTTCGAACATTTAAATTAATATTGGATGTCAACTAATTTTGCTTCTTCAGAAACGCTTTCCTTCCCATAGACCATAGCCATTCTGCATTTTATCTTCTTTACTTGGGCCATCAGAAGTTATCTACTACTTTTATTGTCTCATTACTTAATCTAATTCCTTCAGCATGACCTGATTTTCTGACACTACATTCCATTACCCTCGAATTTACTCTTATTAATGCTCATCTTACACCTTCCTTTCAAGATACTGTCCATCCCATTTAATTGCTCTTCCAGGTCCTTTCCTGTCTCTGACAGAATTACTATGTCACCAAACCGCAAGGTTTTTATTCCCTCTCCCTTGACTTTAATTCCCTCTCCAAATTTCTCCTTGCATTCCTTCACAGCTGGCTCAATCAGTAAGATATCAGCAGCAGACAGAACTATCAGCTACTTAAGGTTGAGCCGCTAGGTAATCCCAGAGAGCAGCATTTAATAAAGGGAGTAAGCAGTACTCCAACACCTAATATTTTCGCCGTGGAGCTTCTTTAGAAGACGAATCGCTGTACTAACCAGAATTTACAGTGCAAAGTTGAGAAGATGTAACATCCACTTTCCGTTTGGAGGACGGCAAAAGTACAAATGAAACACTTTTTAACAGATGAAATAGAACATAACACCATTGTCCATTTTAACAATCAACAGATATTTCGACGGTTAACATAAGATATCTGGCCGTGCATGTTTTTAACTATTTTCTGATCCTATGGACAAATTCTTGTGCTGACTGTCCCTGAATGCTTAGAAAACGTGTCATGGAACCAAGGCATTCTGACGTTAAAAAACGTACGGGGTGAATTATTACGTCAGTATCATCCTACTGGGTAAGCTACAAATTCGATGCGATGTGTCAGAGAAAGCCGAATGTGTAGTAAACACTGCTTCAAACAAATCGCAGAGGCGTAGATAAACGTTTTTTATACTTTGAAATGTATATAATGTCTTAATATATGAATGATGCTTATGATAACAGTCCTACGGAATTACTATATTTGAAAACTCCGCGTGTGAGAATGCTATTCCTCAGCGGCCGATTTTCGGGTTCTATTGATTGAAGAGATAAGGGCTGAGGTGTTTTAGATAGCCCTTAGCCTAGCGATTATTTGTGTACCTGTCAGAAGTATGGGGATACTGTACTTATTCTACAGCATGCAGTCTAATTTTAAAGATTACACACTTCCTGCAGCCGTTTGACATTTTTACCTTATGTTCTCAAGATATCCGTTACTGAGATACAGCGGTTCAAAGCTACCGTGCTTAAGCACAAAACCACGTTTTAGCCGTATTTACACAATTGACCGGAAATATCTAAATAACTAATGTCTCAATTTTTAATAATATATTATGTCGACATTTATTTAAAATGCCATTTTTCTGTTTTCGGAAATCTGTTATCAAAAGACACCCGAAAAACCACGATGATTGGATACCAAAAGAGCCAATGCGCTGAGAGACGAATTGGCCGCCGCTCTGGAAATTACCGTTGGTTTTTAAGGAATCGCCTCGGTAGAGCGCTCTAAGGCGTCTTGCTGCGGAGCGCGCGGTTGCTCGCCGTCGGAGGTTCGAGTCCTCCCTCGGACACGCGTGTGTGTGTGTGTGTGTTGTCCTTAGGTTAGCTTAAGTACTTTGTGAGCCTAGGGACTGATGACCAAAGAAGTTAGTCCCATAGTTTAACAAACATCTGAATTTTGTTAATTATTTTATTTTTTATTTTTTAAGAAATCTACTTGGCGAAAATATTGGATCTTTGCACATCTTTGCATATCTTCGCTCGATGGAGCTTTGATTTTATTTTCGTTATTCGTGTCAGTTACTATGCAGCAATGAATTAAATAAGGTACTACAACACATTTTAGAGACTCAATTTATTTTTGTTATACGTCATACCTTGTATAAAGATGTGTCGCAGCATATATGAATAAATCGCCATATCTTAACTGGTTTACGGAATTTCTCTTGCGTAAGCAGCAAACCCCGCTGTAGTAAGGAAATGAAGAGAAGCAGCTGAAAAATTCTGTTCCTGGAGTACAAAAAGGCAAACATGTCCCTGTTTAACCCGTAACTGGTGCGGTGATATTTTTGTAATGCAACTGGTTAGGTCGGATAAAAGATACCCAATAACTTCCATTGCCTTCATAGTGCTATGGTGAAGGAGAAATGAAATGTTTCGACTTACATTTCAAACGTAACTTTTATTGACATCACTGTACTACTTTTGGCAGCAGAAAAGTATTTACAGTTAACAGAATAGACAAATTTTGAAATATCTGTAAGTACTAAAAAATTCTTCAACCTGTTGCATAATCCATATAACTGCTATTTTTTTTCTAAACAAATAAACCAAATTTAAGTATTGCAGTATAAAGAAACAATGAACCTTTATAAAAACACATTATTCTTCGACAAATTATTACACACTCAAGAATTGTAAGCCACTACTCGACGCAATCTCGGCATACAGAAATTGTGCAGGCTCTGCAGATGGGTACGTTGCAGCCGTTACATTTTTTTTTTTTTTTTTTTTTTTTTTTTTTTTTTTTTTTTTTTACGCTTGGTCACTTCTCACACCTCAATTGTTTGCCAAAGTGTCGTCTGAACTTGGTATGCAACTGGTATCTCGAGTATTTTACTGAAGTTTAGCCGCAATTCATGAGGCAAATGGTTGTTTTAACGTCAACGATTGAGATGAGGCTCTACGAGTTTTCTGGTAAGATTTTTGATATATTCCAATCTGGTTAGTTTTGGATTCCATAGGAACCCACGGTAAATAACTTAGGCATTCACCAGGCTAATATTCATGAGAGTGAAAAATATGGTTTTTGGCGTGGTTATCAAATGTTCAAATGTTTGTTAAGCTTATGGGACTTAACTACGGGGTCATCAGTCCCTAAACTTACAAACTACTTATGATCTACTTACGTACTAGGACGTCACAAATATCCATGCCCGAGGGGGGATTCGAATCCCCGACCGTAGTGGCCGTGCAGACCGTGACTGGAGCGCCTCAGTCCCCTCGGCCACCGCGGCCGGCAGGTTACCAATAAGCAGATTTTCTAGTGATAATGAATCAAATAAACACACTGCTTGGATGAGAACTGTGATCAGCGTTATCAGTTATCATAGGAAACCTGGCAGATGCCATACTACCTATAAAATAGAATACAAGAATATTCCAAATAAAATTCCGCTTTTTTGAGTACCGCGCTTCAGGCCGACTCACAACGAAGTGTCACGAAGTATAGAAACCAGCGATAATGTTTGGTAACAATGGGGTTTCAAAGATTTACCTGGGTATCTGACACCCAACATCACCAGTTACGGGTTAAAGACTCAGGTACCAAAGTGGGGAACCAGCTGCCTCACTTCTGATTCCGCCTTCCGCACGACAAATTTTGGCACGTGAACATTGTCGCTTCTTTTCTTGCTGAAAGGAAATAGATGGAAGTAACGATGGTAGAGAGAAGATAAAAGTGACACTGGGAGCAGACGGTAGGAGACAGTGGTAGTGAAATGCAGTGATGCAGGCAGTAGGCATGAGAAGTGATGACGTCTGGATCAGCCTGAACGGCCAACTTTGACAGTAAACATTTTGCACACTTCACCTTTCCCCTATTCAAGTTCACCGATCTAAGGCTGGATTAACACGATGGGCAACGTCAGTGACGTTACACACTATCAAAAATCTAAGTGCGTTCCCACTGGACGGAACGTCAAGAGACGGAAAAATAAAGGTCCATTTGCACGTAGTAGTTCGAAATACGCAATAACGGTGTATTTGTTCACAAAAGAGAACGACAGATATTAAATTTAGTGTTGAAGCATTAATGATAACTGCAGTTGCCTCAGATGACGATCAAAGAGAGTAGAAGTTCGGGTAGGCGAGCAAAACGAATAGGGCTTAAGAAAATGCTTATGAGCAGAAAGTATGAAGGCGAATTTCACACACTGTATAGAAACTTTAACCCGCGAGAACTCGCACCTTTAAAAGTTACGCGATCGATCGCGTGTATAGCATTTTTCTGACAGTCAAAGAAAAGTTTGTAATGTATTTAATATGTCTGAATAAGTATTTCTAGTTGCGTTTACACAAACACAAATATTTGACTATTTAAAATTGGTAAAATGCCGATTGTTTTAAAATTACTGTGAGCAAAATGCTCACGCGCGAGTCCTCGCGGGTTAAAAATTACATTTCACAGAAACAAACCTTCGAATGACGAGACAATTTTTCAAATAACTGTCTCTGAAAAGCGGGAGGATCAATAAAGCAGACACAAATACGAGCCAAGAAATTTCTCCACCAAAAAAGAAAGAAAGAAGGAAAGATTGGTGGCGCGTCTGAGTTACGTCTGGTGTTCAAGATTTACCAAGTCCTTTACAGTTTTTATCTGCCTACTTGACGTATTTTATAGAATAAAATATCTGTTTTTAATACTGTACACCACAAAGCCATACACTACCAAAAACGGATCTGCAAAGATCGGCGATTAGTCAGTTGTTAGCTAAAATCCCTGACTAGGATAGGTTTTATAAATAGGTATTTATATTAAAATTGTGTGCCCTAACCAGGACCTTTGCCTTTCGCGGGCAAGCGCTCTACCACTTAGCTATCTCTTATGCTGTGGGTAAGACATCTCTCTGCCATATCCTTTCTTTCAGTAGTGCTATTCTAACAAGGTTCCCACTTCTGTGAAGTTAGGAAGGTAGGACGCGAGGTACTAGCAGAATTGGAGATGTGAGGGCGGACCGCGAGTCGTGTCGGGATAGCTCAGAGGTAAGCGCTTGGCCGCGGAAGGTAAAGGTGGACCGCGGTGGAGTAGCCGAGCGGTCTAAAGCGTCTCGCTGCGGAGCGCGCGGTTGCTCGCCGTGGAGGTTCGAGTCCTCCCTGGGGCATGGGTGTGTGTGTTTGTCCGTAGGTTAGTTTACCTAGGTTTAAGTAGTTTGTAAGCTACGGACTGATGACCACGCAGTTTGGTCCGATAGAATTACAAACATTAGAACATTAGAACATTAGGTAAAGGTGGCAGCTTCGAGTCCCGGTTCCGGCACACAATTTCAATCTGCCAGGAACATTCATATCAGCGAACACTCCGTTGCAGAGTGAACGTTTCATTCTAGCTATTTATATACTTTAACGCACCGTAAATAGTGACGAAAGACAACAGTAACTAGTGATGATATCTAGGCCTGCTACAGTTTGTCTTGTATAAACTCGTTTCTACTATAATAATACAGTCTAAAATATTTTTGCTGGTCATTTCATAGAGTACCACATGATGGTGAACAAGCTCAATTAATATTTCGTCCTTCATTTACTAATACTCGCTTTTCGCGAGCGGGTTCGAGTCCCGGTCCGGCACAAATTTTCATATCTTACAATATGATTGACCAACTGAAGAGGAGCAGCTAAAGTAGGAAATTCTCGCAAATTGCGAAGTAATGAATGTATATTTAACATCTATAGCTGCGGACCATCAGCAACGTCTGTTATTTAGGAACAGACGTATCATTGTAAAGTGTGGTCACTCTGACACATCGAAAAATCTAAGCGTGTACTCACGGTCATCAGGATTAAGCATTACGATTTGAACACATGACTGCGGGCTATGGCTGTAACAGCGTATAAGGGAAGAGGGCACTGCTCCTTCCACCCATTTCTGTTTTTTTTTTTTTTTTTTTTTTTTTTTTTTTTTTTTTTTTTACCACCATTTCTGTCTTGTGTTACTCAACATGATATGATCTTCGGTTCTACCTGTGGACTCTCTAATCGTGCGGGATTTGTTGAGGACAACAGGAGTGGAATGACAACGGCCATGGTGAAAACTCATCTCGTGGGCAGGACCTCGCGCAAGTGAAAAGTATGAAATGTTAAACGTACCTTGTAATTTCAGGAATTCCTTTTAAGGACTTCACTTTTTTATTCTCCGAAAGATAGCCGTGAAATCTGAAAATTGATTAATGTAAAAATATAAACGCTTCTTCTAAATGTTTTTGTAGTGACGTGGCTGTGGTCTCCCTCCCCCACAATTCCTCGCATAATTATTCAGTATGTTTCAAAGACGCAGCACAGTCTTGAAACATAACAACAAAGTTGACTCGTTGCTAGATATGGCGACGAGAGCTGTGCCTGCAGGAGACACATTTAGCTGACAAGTGAGTCGTAAGAACTTACGACAACTGAAGTGGAATGGAATTGATCAGTCCCCTTCAGACCCAGTACTGTAAATCCGCAACTTATAAGGGCACACAAAAAGTAGGCGAGCTCTGTATGGACAAAAAGTGGTTAATTCCGCACCTCCAGAGAAAGAAGCGTAAAATTACTATGTAGCCGCTCTTTCAGTAAAAATAATACAGTACTATGAGACATTTGTTCAATTTGAGAAGTTTTTTAATTATTATTATTTTTAACTAGCACACCCGGCAACGCTTCGCAGTGGCTAATGTGTATGAAATGTATGCCCTAATCTATTCTCTTATTTTCCTTATGCCTGTCCCTTCCTCCCTCCTCTGTTTCGGAATGGAAATACGTTTCGCAAGTCTTTGTGTTGCGTTCATTGTAACGCTTGTAGATGAACGATATTTTTTTGTGTTTCCGTCCGGAGAGAAAACGAACAGTGCAGATGGTTTACCAACTCTCTAACACGCCACGTACAACTGCCCGTGGGAAAAACACGCCGATTTAAGATTTATTCCACGAACTTCCAACGTCTGGCCTTGCGCTTTCTTAATCGTCATTGCGAATGTAAGGCGAACGGGTAACTGGACACGCTTATATTGAAACGGCAAGTCGGTTGGTATCATGTTAAATCTGTCTGGCTGCTTTTAACTTTGTGTGCATAGGCTTGTCGCTAGTTTTAGGAAGGATTACTTATTTATTTTTCGTATGCCTTATATGCAGCATTAACATAAAAACAGATAATACCTTTCCAGGTTAGATGTTATAATATATAAACAACAAATACAAAAATAAAACCTATCTAAATTTAAATATCTAAAGCCCTAATCCAGGTCGCATTCGGGAGGATGGTGGTTCAAATCCACCTCCGGCCATCCAGATTTAGGTTTTCCGTGATTTCCCTAAATCACTCCAGGCATATGCCGGGATGGTTCCTTTCAAAGGGCATGGCCGATTACCTTCCTCATCCTAACCCAAAAACTCCGAGCGTTAGCTCCGTCTCTAATGGCCAAGCTGTCGATGGGACGTTAAACCCTAAGCATCCATCCATCCATCCTAATCCAGGTCAGCGGTGCAGGGTGAGCCGTCATGAAATCACTCCAGGTCCCTTGGAAGGCTCTCAATGGGCACTCCTACCTGGTGTGCCTGATTGTCTGTTTCAAGGCTCCACAGTCACATCCTGAAGACGCCACAAAACCCCATTTATGCAGTGAGTCCGCATAGCCACCGTGTCCCGTACGCATTCTGTTTAATTTCACCAAGAGGTTCCTTTCTAGTTCTGCGCCGGTAGTGTCATGGTCGTGTCGTAAAACCATTTACGTATCTCGGGGTTTTCAATGGTTTGACATTTCTGCTTCCACAAATCTCTTATTTTTATGTTGTCAGATGCTAGCTGTTCAGCTTTTAAAATGTTTGTTAGGCTTATAGGACTTAACTGCGGGGTCATCAGTCCCTAAACTTACAAACTACTTAGAAACTAACTAATACTAAAGACAGCACAAACATCCATGACCGAGGGAGGATTCGAACCTCCGACGTGGGAGCCCGCACGATTCGCAACGTGGCGCTCCAGACCGCTCTTCTACTCCCGCGCAGCTGTTCAGCTTTCCTCAATGGTAGATTTATTGAGCGGAGTCAATTTCGACGCAGAGATGGTATATCGTCATGAATAGGCAGGTCCACGTTCTCCTGAATCTTCTGGAATGCTCGAAGCAGTGCCGAAGTTCTGCGGATATCGGGTGGATATATAATACACAGCAACGGAAGTCAATACGTAGGCGTTGATCTGATAGTACCTGATATAAGGCGCTTAGTATATTCAGCTGTACATCTGTCAGGTTGGTTTGGCAGCTGTTCATCCACACTGGAGCACAATATTCAGCAGCTGAAAAGACCAGCGCTGTGGACGATGTTCGCAACGTATCCATAGATGTTCCCCATGTCGTGCCGCATAATTTTTGGATGATATTGTTCCGTGTCCTGATCTTGGCAGCTGTATTTTCAAGGTGTTTTTTGAATTAACGAGTACGGTCAAGTGGGATTCCAAGATATTTTGGAAAATTGTTATGGTTTAGTACAGTTCCATTGAAGAGAACATGGAACTTAAGCATGTGCCTGCTTATTGTTTAGGTGGAATGCACATACTTCTGTTTTGGTAGTCTTAGGCTTCAGTCGCCACTTTTTAAAATACGAACTTAGAATGGCGAAATCATCTGTAAGGATTGTTTCTGTCTGGCTAAGATTCTTTGCACTAGTCGCAAGAGCGATATCATCTGCATAACACAACTTGGTCGATGTGGTGTTAGGAGGATCAGAAATGTGCAAGTTAAAAAGTAAAGGGGCGAGGACTGAGCCCTGAGGTAGGCCATTGTTTAGTTTTCTCTCTTTACTTACATTCAATCCCAGACATACACGAAAATATCTACTGGTTATCATGTTATTGAGCAGGGTTGCTATTTTCTGACACTTTATTACTTTGAGTAGTTTGTAGATTACTCCATCCTTCCATACAGTGTCGTATGCTGCAGGCAGATCTATAAATGCTACAGATGTCTTAAGCTTCTTTTCAAATCCAAATAGGAAGGATTTTGCTCTATAACGGTGAATGGTCATTTTTACAGCACGAATCCACCCGTTTGGAAACGTACTTTCAGTTTTTCTCAAATTCTTATATTTTCCGGCAGATTTTCCAAAAAAAATTTCTGTCATATAAACCTTGTCCTGAGAATTACGAAGAGAACAAATAAAAGATCAGCCAAATCGGTGAAGCCATTCTCAAGTTATGCGGCAATTCATTTTTATTAATATAGATGGTGGAAGATAGATTAGCCTTTGAGTAATTCTCATACAACCATCAACCCAAATAAATCATAATACAACTGGTATAGTTACAAAAGCAAATCGATAAAAACAAACATATTATGGTGATGGCAGAAAAAAAAGGCAAGAGCAACTTGAAATAACATATCGAGGTTACACATGGCTTCATATTTTACATACGTCACTTCATAATTCTCTCTTAGCTTCTGTCGGAAAGGTGATTTTGAGGAAGTTATCAAGGGTGTTTAGCTGTAAGGAAAACAGTGATCAGAGAAGAATATCGAAAGCTCCTCTCTGACAATGTGAGTACTGAACGAGCCTATGGACTTCCGGGTTCGGTATTTTATGAGGAGGAAGTCAGTTTAATAGTGCAAGGTCCAATGGGACACGAATTGTCTGACGCAAGAAAAACGCAATGCCGGTGTTATAATTACTAAATTTAATCATACGGAGGTAGTGTCAGTGCTAGTTTAGGTAGGCACGAACAAAAAATTACATTCAACTTGTGCAAAAACCGGACAGCAGTATAATGACTGAAGGGCATGAACGGGACGCAGTGTTTGGAAAGGGAGTAAGGTAGGGTTGTAGCCTTTCCCAAATGTTATTCAAACTACACATTGAGCAATCTGTGAAGGAAAGCAAAGAGACATTTTGAGGTGAAATTAAATTTCAGGAAGAAAAACATGAAACCTCTGTGGTTTGGCGATGACATTTTAATTCTGTCAGAGACAGCAGAGGACCTGGCAGAGCAAATGAACGGGATGGACATTGTCTTGGGGGGGGGGGGGGGGGAGGATATAAGACGAACACTAACATGAGTAAAACAAAGAAAATGGAAAGTAGCCTAAGAAAATCAGGCGATGCTGAAGGAACTAGGTGAGGTAACGAGACAATAAAAGTAGTAGATGAGTTTTGTTATTTTGGTAACAAAATAAGTTCTGATGGGCGAGGCGAAGAAAAGCGATCCTGCAGAAGAGAAATTTGTTGACATCCAGTATTGATTTAAATGATAGGAAGTACTTTCTGAAAGAATTTGTCTGGAGTGTAGCCTTGTACAGGAGTGAAACGAGGACGATAAGAAGTTCACACAGAAAGATGATAGAAGCTTTTGCAATTTGATGTTACAGACGAACGCTGAAGATTAGATGGTTGTCTCGCGTAACTGTTGAGGATATACTGGATAGAATTGGGGAGAAAAGAAATTATAGGCATATCTTGAATAAAACAAGCGATTGATTGTTAGAACATATTCTGAGATATCAGGGAATCGTCATTTTAGCCTTGGAGGGGTATCACAGGAGTAGGACTGATAATGAATAAGAAAATAGGAATGCGGGTAAACTACTATGAGCAGCACAGTGATCGCATTATCATTGTCAAGATAGATACGAAGCCAACACCGACAACAGTAGTACAGGTTTATATGCCAACTAGCTCTGACGATGATGAGGAGATCGAAGAAATATATGAGGAGCTAAAGGAAATTATTCAGAAAGTTAAGGGAGAGGAAAACTTAATTGTGATGGGAGACTGGAATTCGGTAGTAGGAAAAGGAAGAGAAGGAAAAATAATAGGTGAATATGGACTGGGCAGGAGGAATGAAAGAGGAAGTCGCCTGGTAGAATTTTGCACGGAACATGATTTAATCGTAACAAACACGTGGTTTAAGAATCACAAAAGAAGGTTGTATACATGGAAGAGACCAGGAGACACCGGAAGGTATCAGATAGATTTTATAATGGTACGACATAGGTACCGGAACCAGGTTATAAACTGCAGGACATACCCAGGGGCAGATATAGACTCTGACCATAACTTGTTAGTCATGAAATGTAGGCTAAAGCTGAAAAAACTGCAGAAGGGTAGGAAAATAAAGAGATGGGACTTAGATAGATTGAAGGAAAGTGAAGTTCTGGAGAATTTCAGAGGGAGATTTAGGCAACAATTGACAGAAACAGGGGGAAATAAAACAATAGAAGAGGAATGGGTAGCATTGAGAGATGAAATAATGAAGGCAGCGGAGGACAAAATAGGTAGAAAGGCAAGACCTACAAAAAATCCATGGATATCACAGGAAATACTACACTTAATTGATGAAAGGAGAAAATATAAAAATGCAGTAAATGAAACAGGCAAAATGGAGTACAGACGACTAAAAAATGAGATTGACAGGAAGTGCAAAATGGCTAAGCAGGAGTGGCTAGAAGCCAAATGTAAATCTGTAGAAGAATGTATAGCAAGGGGAAAAGTAGATACCGCCTACAGGAAAATAAAAGAAACATTTGGAGATAAGAAAAACAGCTCTACGAATATCAAGAACTCGGATGGGAAACCAGTTCTCAGCAAAGAAGGGAAAGCTGAAAGGTGGAAAGAGTACATAGAGCAGCTCTACAAAGGAAATGAACTTAGAGACGATGTTGTAGGAACGGAAGAGGAAGTCGATCAAGATGAAATAGGAGATACTATACTGAGAGATGAATTTGACAGAGCCTTGAAAGACCTAGGTCGGAACAAGGCCCCAGGAGTAGATGACATACCCTCAGAGCTACTAAAGTCTCTGGGAGAGCCAGCCATGACAAGACTATTTGAACTGGTGTGTAGGATGTATGAGACCGGCGAAATGCCCTCAGACTTTAAGAAAAATGTAATAATCCCCATTCCAAAGAAATCAGGCGCAGACAGGTGTGAAAATTACAGAACCATCAGTTTGATAAGTCATGGTTGCAAAATTTTAACACGAATTATCTACAGGAGAATGGAAAAGCTGGTAGAAGCTGATCTCGGGGAAGATCAGTTTGGATTCAGGAGGAACATAGGAACCCGGGAGGCAATACTCACTTTACGTCTTATCTTAGAAGATAGATTAAGAAAAGGCAAACCTACATTTTTAGCTTTTGTAGATTTGGAGAAAGGATTTGATAATGTTGACTGGAATACACCCTTTCAAATTCTGAAGGTAGCAGAGATAAAATACAGGGAAAGGAGAGTTATTTACAACTTGTACAAAAGCAAGACCGCAGTTATTAGACTCGAAGGACATGAAAGGGAAGCATCAGTTGGGAAGGGAGTAAGACAGGGTTGTAGCCTTTCTCCAATGTTATTCAATTTGTACATCGAGCAGGCGGTGAAGGAAAGCAAGGAAAAATTTGGAATAGGGATTAAAGTTCAGGGGGAAGAAATAAAAACATTGCGTTTTGCTGATGACATAGTAATTCTGTCAGAGACAGCAAAGGACCTGGAAGAGCAGTTGAATGGAATGGACAGCGTGTTGAAGAGAGCATATAAAATGAACATTAACAAGAGCAAAACAAAAATAATGGAATGCGGTCTTAGAAAATCAGGCGATGCTGAAGGAATTAGATTAGGTAACGAAACAATGAAGGTGGTAGATGAGTTTTGTTACTTGGGTAGTAAAATAACATGCGATGGTCGCAGTACAGAGGATATAAAATGCAGAATGGCAATGGGAAGAAAAGCATTTTTGAAAAAGAGAAATTTGCTAACATCGAATATTAATTTAAGGGTAAGGAAGTCTTTTCTGAAGGCATTTGTGTGGAGTGTTGCCTTGTACGGGAGTGAAACATGGACGATAAGCAGTGCGGACAGGAAGAGAATAGAGGCTTTTGAAATATGGTGCTACAGAAGAATGCTGAAGATTAGGTGGGTAGATCGCATAACTAATGAAGAGGTACTGAACAGAATTGGTGAGAAAAGGAATTTTTGGCATACCCTGACTAAAAGAAGGGATCGCTTGGTAGGACACATTCTTAGACATCGGGGAATCGTAAATTTAGCATTGGAGGGAAGTGTGTGGGGTAAAAACCGCAGAGGGAGACCAAGAGACGCGTATAGTAAACAGATTCAAGTGGATGTGGGTTGCCGTTCTTATGAGGAGATGAAAAGGCTTGCTCAGGATAGAGTAGGGTGGAGAGCTGCATCAAACCAGTCTCCGCACTGAAGACCATAACAACAACAACAGCCTTGGAGGGTGCTGTGCGGAGAAAAAATCTCAGAGGGTGACCGAGAGAGGAAGACAGTAAGCAGGTTCAAACTTATGTGGGTGCCGTTCTTATTCAGAGATGAAGAAGCTTACACAGGATTGGATAACGTGGGGAGTCTTCGGACTGAAGTCCACCACCACCATTAAAGAACACGTTCTCTAAGTCGAGCCACCGCATTATGTTGAATCACTGTATTGGCGTCCTGGAGGTAAATTTATAGAGGATTTTTTTTTTTTTCCAATCGGTCTTCAGAAATGTTCCAAGCAATCCGCCACGACTTTCTGACTTCCTCCGTTGTCTCTTCATCACAGAAGGCTGCGCGGTTTAATGCGCCGCGCTATGCCACGGATTGCGTGGCATTTGTCTAGGTATTTGTCTGACTGCTGAATGAGTGAAGGCTTGGTTAATATATAAGCCGCGGCGGAATAGCCGAGCGCACCAAGGCGCCTTGCTGGGGTGCGCGCGGCCGTTCCTCGTCGGAGGTTCGAGTCCTCCCTCGGGTATGGGTGTATTTGTCGTCCTTAGTTTAAGTTAGTTTAAGTAGTTTGTAAATCTGGGGACTGATAGCCTAAGTAGTTGAGTCCCATAGGATTACAAACATTTGAACATTGTTTTGGTTATTTTATAATAATTGCTAATGTTAGTTCGAGGAGGAGGAGTGGGAATGTTGGGTTGTCTTTATTGAAATTTGCAATATTGCACGCAATTGGTGTTTAAGTGGATTCTTTTTCTTGGCATTGGACGTTGCATTATTCCGCCTCATTGGCATAACTTGACGTGGTCTGTTGGCGTTTACATAGTTGCTTGCCACTGCGAATGGGGAGCGGTCGGCATTTGTGGCGGCGGCGAACCGGCGCCGCGTGTACGTACTAGGGATGGGAAAAACCGACCGGTTAAAACCGATACCGGTATTTTAGTTTTGAGTAACCGGTTTTTTGGGTATTTATTTGGTGTCGGTTGAAACCGGCTTTTTATGTTATTGCCAAGAACCAGGTAAAAAATCCGGTACGACTACTTCCTGTAGTAGTGGTTCAAAATGTGGTTTTTGTAAATAATTTTAAAAAATTAAAATTAGTAGACTCCAATATTTAAGGCTACTCCTAAAATTTCCACTGCTATGAAATATTAGGTCATCGCAGAAACTAAGAAAAGCGATCAGTGATAATTTAAGAACAATCCCGGAAGTCAGAAACGCGCAACAAACGCGTGGCATAAGAACTTCACTGGTGCAGCTATTGAGACATCGATGCACCTGTTGCCGTGTGGCGTGGCCTATTAGACGACGCGCGTGCACCGGCAGTGTACGAGACTTGCCTCCGTCTGGTCACGCGGCAGTTCCTTGCTGTCGTCGTCAGACATCGGTTGTGTCTTAAATGGCACCATCCCGAGTGTGGAAGTACTTCACGAAGTACGGTAGCAGTGAGGTACAATGCTCCATTTGCTTTAAAAAGCTGAAAACGGGTGGAGGCACTACAAATATGCTATGTCATTTAAGGAGAAAGCATCCAAAATGTTTCTTGGAAGAGAAGGTAAATTCGATTCATATACCTATTATGTAAGCTTGTAAAAATAACTTTTAATATATTATCATATTGTTATGCTAACAAGTTTTATTAATGTGATTCCTTGAAAGCGAGGGGCTTTTTAATAACCAATATGGGTTTAAGTAACATTGATTATGTGATGCCTCGCTAGGTAGCCGTCCGGTCTGAGGCTCCATGTCACGGACTGCGCGGCTGCTCCATTCGGAGGTTCGAGTCCTCCCTCTTCCCTCGGTCATGGGTGTGTATGTTGTCCTTAACGTAAATTACTTCAAATTAGATTAAGTAGTTTGTAAGTCTAGGAACCCATGACCTAATCAGTTAGGTCTCATAAGTAGTCACAACCATTTGAACATTCTTTGATCATGTGGTACACATTTTTTCTAGTCCAGTTTGCGTAAATTTACACTGACAACAATCATACTGTTAGTCGGAACTGTGACTTTATTTTTCGAAATACTTCTGTAGCACTGATTGAAGTTCATTTACTGACGTTAATTTGTATATATTATGTATATAACGAGATAGTCAAATGCGCTGGCTCACAAGTCCAACTTAAGGAGTGGTTGGCTCAATATTCGCAACCATTGGATGGAAATAAGAGGCCAATAACTTTGTATGCTTCGTATTTCGTCTTCTACGGACTCCTGGCTAGGCTTACACACACTGAAGAAGGTGTAGTATTGAGAGGGGATCTTGCAAAATATCGAAAGACTAGTGATTTGTCGTCTAACGTAAATGTACCTAAATTTCGTAAGTTTCGGTTTTGGCGGAAACTAGAAGAACCGAAAATTCTATTATTGTTTCTGTTTCGGCCGCAAAATACGTTTCGGTCTAACTCTACTGGAAATAATAGCAATAAAAAACCGAAAACCGGTTATCTTTAGCAATTTTTACAGTGTTGTTAAACTGGATATGAAAAGAACCGGTATAACCGAAAACCGGTTATTTCAGCACTAACCGCCATCCCTAGTACGTACCGCCCGCGCGCCTGGGTGAGCTGTTCTGCGCATGCTGTTGTCTCTACAACTGGGTTTCAACACGACGCGAGCTGTTCGAACAAATTGTCACAATTCGGGAAATCTCGGGATATGTTCAAACATTCGATCACGGCGCTATTTAGCGACGTTAGGAGGTACTGCGTCCACGCGTTCATAAACCTATTCGGAGCTGTACACTAAACTAATTATAAAGAAAACAATGTCATTAATGTACTATGGGGATTAAGAATAGACTAATAAGAGTGGAATGCAGACTGTAGTCGTTTCTAGGGTGCAGATCATTCAAAATAAAAATATTAAATTATAGTAGACATGGTCGATTGGAGAACGTACGATTCTTATGCAGTATGGCGCTACAACCCATATTGCTAGACGCGTAAAAGATCTCTTGCGCGCGTCGTTTGGTGATGATCGTGTGCTCAGCCGCCACTTTCGTCATGCTTGGCCTCCCCGGTCCCCAGACCTCAGTCCGTGTGATTATTGGATTTGGGGTTACCTGAAGTCGCAAGTGTATCGTGATCGACCGACACCTCTAGGGATGCTGAAAGACAGCATCCGACGCCAATGGCTCACCATAACTCCGGACATGCTTTACAGTGCTGTTCACAACATTCCTCGACTACAGCTATTGTTGAGGAATGATGGTGAAAATATTGAGCATTTCCTGTAAAAGTACATCATCTTTGCTTTGTCTTAATTTGTTATGCTAATTATTACTTTTCTGATCAGATGAAGCGCCATCTTCCGGACATTTCTGAACTTTTTTGGGAGGTAGGGGTCGGGTTCTAATAACACCCCATGACATTCCAAGTATGTTTGTCAATTTTTACCTTTCTATCTACATTATTCCGTGATTTATTAAGTTTTCAAATTTATACTGACTTTTTGATCACCCGGTAAATTAATGCTTTTTCACAGTAATCAACATAATAGCGCACGAAGTTAGGAATTTGAAGAAAGTAAAAACCTTCGTTTCGCGTGAAGCTGTTATGTAGGTACAAGTACAGAGATGAAATGAATGACAGTTCGTTTGTGGTTCTCTCACACGCGAGGCCCCTCTGCAGGGAGGTGAAGTGATGAGCTGTACAATGGATATTCGGCGTTGTTTCACTCGAGGGGCTTTGTAGTCGTCGTGAAACATGTCGAGCGAATTGCAACTCCAAACGCAGCTAAATCAGCAGGTTTCTGAAGAGAGTCGCTATCAGTGTGCACATTGAGGAATTTCTGTACAAAATTTGTCAAGTTGATATAGCTTTACCGTTTATATCTGTCACCCACTGTTCTACATTAGTATACAATACACCGTATAATACAAATGTTGAAGTGTTTCTATAGCTGTGGGAGCAAACTGCAGTGGTTATCAGTCCTTAGGCATGAGGAGATGAAAAGGCTTGCTCATGATAGAGTAGGGTGGAGAGCTGTATCAAACCAATCTCCGGACTGAAAACCGTAACACACACAGGCTTACAAACTACTTAAACTAACTCATGCTAAGGACAACACACACACACACACACACACACACATACACACACACACACACACACACATATGCCCAAGGGAGGACTCGAACCTCCGATGGGGAGCAGAAGCGCACTCCGCGGCAAGGCGCCTTAGAGCGCACGGCCACTGTATAATATTTTTTAATGCGTATCTAACGACGAATAAAACAGTTATTGTATTCACGGGAGAGGGTTTCTTGCTGAAATGGAAAGTAGACCAGAAGTGTGCATCACTATTCGAACTACGGTAGTTAAAAAGAACAAGTTACGAATGAAATGCGAATATTTTGGAAAAGGTAGTTTGTCACGGTGCCGCAACAGCAGAAGAAAGAAAAAGTTGAGGGGAAGGCAAAGGAGAAGCTGCGTTTCATTGGCAGAACACTTAGAGCATGCAACAGTTCGAGAACGGCTACGCTACACTCCTTATTTGCAGTACTGCTGCGCACTGTGGGATCATCACCAGGTGGGACTGACGGAGGACATAGAAGGTCAGAGAAGGGCAATTCGTTTTGTATTATGGCGATACAGGGGATAGAGTAACACGGAAATGATGCACGAGTTGGGGTGAAAATCATTAAAAGACAGGCGTTATTCGTTGCGGAGAAATCTATTTGTGAAATTTCTTTTACTAATTTTCTCCTCCGAATGCGAGCATATTTTGTTAGCACCCACTTACATATGGAAACATGATCATCATCGTGAAATAAAAGAAATAATTTCGAAAATACAAAGATTTAGGAGTCACTATTTCACGACCGCTATTAAAGACTGGAACGGTAGAGGAATATTATGACAGCGGATCGAGGAAACCACTGGCAGTCTCTTAAAAGTGAATTGCGGAGTAGCTATGGGTATGTAGATGTAAAAAGCCATAGGCAAGCACTTGGAAAAATTATTAAAACCTTGGTGAGCTACGCTCATCTTCAGAAAAAGAACAGACAACATGAAAGAGCAGAAATAGGAAGTTCATACTCATAGGACATGTTTATTAGTATGTTAGGAAAAAAGTATTAGCATTTCAGTCAGCTCGGTTCTGCGTGTGTCCTTTTGCCTATTAGATACAGTCTGCAAGGTAATGCGTGATGGCATCGCCGTGTACCAGTCGTCAATGACGTCCTGTGATATAATATAGACATCTGTGTCGCCTTCGGCTGGCTCAACTGTGGTGTCTGCCGTTGTGTCACGGCTCTGCACTCATCGTTGCACCATATCCCACACATATTCGACTGGCAACAAGGACGGTGGTCTGGCAGGCCAGGGGAAGGGCTGACAAGAATGTAAACAGCGTGTGGTCGTGCAGTCTCTTTCTGAAAGATGACTTCTGGGGTGTCGTGCGGAAAGAGTATAGCTATGGGTCGTAGGATGTCATTCACGTAGGTCGAACTGGTCGTAGTGTCCTGGACAAGTGATTCGTGGTTGTACCTCATAGCATCCCACAGTAGTGCTAGACTCGTTCAAAAATGGTATGTGATACCATTGCTGTCCCCAGTGACGTCGTTACACACACCATTTGTGTCTAACATGTTTATCTAAGGTAGGCGGAGAAGTTGAGGACGCCCTTAAACCACAGCGTAATAAACGGTGACGGTCTGTCTCCCCTGATAGTGTGCCGTGTGTTACTCTGTTTCACTTCTGGTCCTGAGCTGACGAGTAGCGAGGACGCAGATCTGTCATGCAGTGTCCATCTCCTCGTCTTCTCGGGGGGGGGGGGGGGGGCCTTACAAACTTATTTAACTTGTGCAAAAGACTAGAGACCGACCGAAACATGATTTGCGGCCGAAACTTACTTAATGAGGTGAAAATTTCGATAAATTTACGTTATAACGGAAATCACTACTTTTCCCAAATTTTGCAAGATCCCCTTCCCGTACTTAAATTATTTCGAAAAATAACATCACAGTTCCTACTAACAGTATGATTGTTGTCAGAGTAAATCTACGCAAACCCAACAGAAAAAGTTGTGTACCCACATGATCACTGTTTCCTAGGTTTTTACCAAAGACCGAGCGAGGTGGCGCAGTGGTAAGACACTGGAATCGCTTTCAGAATGATGGTGGTTCAAATTCACCTCCAGCCATCCAGATTTAGTTTTTCCGCGATTTTCCTAAATCACTACAGGCAAATGGCGGGATGGTACCTTTCGAAGGGCACGGCCGATTTCCACCCCCACCCCCCATCCTTCCCCAAATCCCCTAGCATAAGCTCCGTCTCTAATGACAAAGCTGTCGATGGGGCGTAAAACCCTAAGCTTCCTTCCTTCCTTCTATTACCAAAGCCCTTCGCTTTCAAGAAAACACATCAATACAACTTCTCAGCATAACAGTATAACTCGTTCCAGTAAGTACAACACTGAATAAGTTAAATTGTTACAAATGAAGTGGAAGAATATCACTATAAATGTTCGAATGTTTGTAGAGCTTATGGGACTTAACTACGGGGTCATCAGTCCCTAAGCTTACAAACTACTTACGAACTAGCTAATACTAAGGACGGCACAAATATCTATGCCCGAGGGAGGATTCGAACCCCCGACCGTAGCGGCCGTGCAGAACTCGACTGGCGCGCTGCATATCACTAGAACATACGTTTGTGTTATATTGTGTCTGACAACAAAATACAGTTTTTACGCGCATTAAACCCATTGCAAACGCTACCCGACTTGATCAATAAGTTCACAAAAAGCAGTTTCGGCCAAGACGAAGATTCGGCTGATTTCTGGCCGAAACCGAAACTGCAGCCGAAGCCAATATTTGGCAGAAATTGGCTGAAACCGAATATTCGGTCGGTCCTTACTAAAGACAACACACACACATACGCCGCGGTGGAGTAGCCGAAAGGTCAAAAGCACCTCGCTGCGGAGCGCGCGGTTGCTCGCCGTGGAGGTTCGAGTCCTCCCTGGGGCATGGGTGTGTATGTTTGTCCGTAGGTTAGTTTACCTAGGTTTAAGTAGTTTGTAAGCTACGGACTGATGACCACGCAGTTTGGTACACATACACACACACACACACACACACACATACATACATGTCCTGAGGGAGGACTCGAACCTCCGACGGCAAGCA
Organism: Locusta migratoria; assembly: GCA_026315105.1. NCBI lineage: Eukaryota > Metazoa > Arthropoda > Insecta > Orthoptera > Acrididae > Locusta > Locusta migratoria. The sequence continues at coordinate 147,695,019 of CM048755.1, read as the reverse complement.
ACCGCGCGCACCGCAGCAAGGCTCGGCCACTCCCATCTTGTGCTCTACTGTTTCCTGTAAACCATTCTGCACATTGTCGAATCTCTTGTGCTATACGAGCAGCAATTTCCCAAATGATTGCACAACATTATGCGAGGCATCCTGTATGCCTGCTCTAGTCACACTGATCCATTAACGTTCGTTTATAACGACGACGACACCCGCAAGCACATTTTACCAGTAAGTGATGTTGCACTAGGATACCCATTTCACCTTGAATCCGTGGGCCGACATGGTTCAAGTGCTAATCATTTCTGCAGAACTAATACTGAAGATGATTTGTGTAGGTGTCCGAGCGAGGTGGCGCAGTGCTAACATAGTGGACTCGCATGCGGAAGGACAGTGGTTCAAATCCACCACCGGCATACTAGATTTAGGCTTTCCCTAAATTACGCCACGCAAATGCCGGCATGGTTCCTTTCAAAGGGCACAGTCGATTTCCTTCCCCGTTCTTGCCCAAACAATCCGAGTGTAAGCTCCGCCTCTAATGACGACGCTGTCGACGAGGCGTAAAACACTAATTTTCCTTCCTTCGTGTATATGAACTTCCTATTTCTAATCTTTCAAGTTTTTTTCTGAGCATGAGTGCATGGCCAATACGCACAATCATATCAAAAGTCACCGAACATCCATCAGTGGACATTAATATGGGGTGGGTACCTTAATGACGGCTTGAACTTTGCTGGGAACAATATCATTGAAGTGTCTGTGGAGGAATGGTACCCCATTATTCTTCTACAACCGAACTGGAAAAGGTAGTGATGTTAGACGTTGGGGTTTGGAACGAAGCCAACGTTCTAACTCGTCGCAAAGTGTCCCATTGGGGTCAGCTACTGCACTGGTCAGGCCTGTCCAAATCAGGAATGTTATTGTTTGCAGAGCATGCTTTATGCCGGCAGTCACTGCCATGCTATACAGTCAACTGTGCCTCTCTTACAGGCAGTACTTACACAATGTTTTCCCATTTAGTGTTTTTAAGCACACTACATAGAAAGTGAAGAGCAGAGGAACGAAATAGCTCCGAATATCACTTAGTATTTAAACAGGAGCAAATAATATACCCCAAACTCTGGGAATGCGCTCCTTTGTGGACCAGACGGGGAACGTAATTGCTCTCGTTCTTACCTAACATATTATTGTAATTACACACAAGGATGACAAAAATTCTGAATTTAAATACGGGATATTTTTCTGAATCAGCTATGAGTGACGTAATCGAATATTGTCGGGATTTCACCGTATAGTTAAATACAGAAATCACTAAAAATATTAACTAATCTCGCCTGATAATCTCTCCAATACCTTCAATGCCGGATTCCGAATCCGAAGAATACTTTGTAGTACTGGAACTGTAATTTACTACACTGATAACGAGACGACCGACAACAGAAGGCACGAAGACACTTTTTAACCGTTTTCCACTTGCAGGTAACAGCTTTAGCCATTTTAACAATATATAATGTTAAAAGTGCGACAATCACAGCACTACTGACCTTTGCAAAGGCTGCGACTATACACGAGTTTTTAAATGTGAACTACATGGCCAAAGAATGATTTAAAACAAACTTCGGTTGCTGTTAATTCACTATAAGATCTTAAATTTCTATTTACAGTAAACTATTAATAATACAGGTAATACCTAAGAGGGATTACTTGCAAGAACGGGAACACCACCAGAATAAGTGTGCTACAGCAGTTGACCAATCACCGCTCTGTATTTGTTTACGTCAGCTTTAAATGTTCAAATGTTTGTTAAGCGTAAGGGACTTAAATGCGGGGTCATCAGTCCCTAAACTTAAAAATTACTTATGAACTACCTTATACTAAAGACGACACAAACTTCCATGCCCGAGGGGGGATTCGAACCCTCGACCGTAGCGGCCTTGCAAACTGTGACTGGCGCGCCGCAGACCGCTCGGCCACTGCGGCCGGCCGTCGGGTTTGTATTTACGAAGAACGAAGTACAGTGTAGCAATGCTTATCGGAGCTATCGAAATCGCCTGATAAAAGGACTGTTTTTGTGGCATACTGAAGACTCCGAAATATGTCGTGGAACTGTTGAAATAAAAGTGATTTTCAGTAATGGTTTGATATTTGGAAGGAATGAAATACGTTTGCAGAGATGTCGTGCACAATATTGCTGGACGCATGAAAGAACAATTGATGTTAAACCGCGGCGATTCCCACAAAGAGCGATATTTCAGTGGCCTTCCGCTGCGTGTGTTTGGGGGCTCAATGTGTGTGGCAAGCGGACAACAGGGAGGAAAGCGCGTCTGTTGCCCGCGGCAGCGTTGCCACTTCCTGGGCAGTCAGGGGGAGGCTTCACAGGGCAGTAAGCTACTGCCTGAAGTGGTCGCATTTCATCACCTTCTGTTGGCATTTCGGGTGGCACCTGTTGTTTTTTATTAGAATGTTAGCTAATCTAGGGCAGGTCTGCTGCTCGTAGTGCCGCTTAACCCTCAATCCCAACTTCAGAAAATATTATAATGTAGTCAGGTACTGTAACTTAGTCCTGTGAAGTTGGCACCCCTTTTTTGGAAAATGTACATTTTTTTCGGAGTTCTAGACAGATATACAATAGTTCTGGAGTTCTCTGTACAAAATTTAAATAGTTCTGCATAAATTCGCCGAAAAAATAGGAAAAATTACCACAAAATTTAGTTTTTTCAAAATAATTTTCTGCCTAATTGTTCAAATATAGTTCTGATCACAGTTCTAAATAGCTCTCAAAGAGTTCTACAGGAAATCCTAATGACATCTTTCTGTGCAGATTATACTTCATGAGATAATTGCAATAATGGGGAATCCATTTACACGCTACTGTGAAGTTGGCACCCCTTTTCTCAAAAATGTGCATTTTTTTCAGAGTTCTAGGCAGATATGCAATAGTTCTGGAGTTCTCTGTACAAAATTTAAATAGTTCTGCACTAATTCGAGAAAAAATTACAAAAAATTGTAACAAATTTTAGTTTTTTCCAAATAATTTTTTGCCTAATTGTTCAAACATAGTTCTGATAACAGTTCTAAATAGCTCTCAAAGAGTTCTGCAGAAAATCCTAATGATATTTTTTTGCCCAGATAATAGTTCACGAGCTAATTGCGTAAATAGGGAGAAAAACTACACAAAATTGCGCCTGAGTCGTGTGAAGTTGGCACCCCTTTTTTCAAAAATGTAAATTTTTTTCAGAGTTCTAGACTGATATGCAATAGTTCTAGAGTTCTCTGTACAAAATTTAAATAGTTCTGCAGAATTTCGTGAAATATCGCAATTCTGAATAGTGGGAGAGCTGTGAAGTTGGCACCCCTTTTTTCAAAAATGTAAATTTTTTTCAGAGTTCTAGACAGATATTCAATAGTTCTGGAGTTCTCTGTACAAAATTTGAATAGTTCTGCAGAATTTCGCCGAAAAAATAGTAAAAATTACCACAAACTTAAGTTTTTTTTAGTTTTTTTAAAATAATTATTTGCCTATTAGCGCAAACATAGTTCTGATCACAGTTTTAAATAGCTGTCAAAGAGTTCTACAGGAAATCCTAATAGCATTTTTCTGTGAAGATTATACTTTATGAGATAATTACAATAATGGAGTATTCATTTACATGCTACTGTGGAATTTGCACCCGTTTTTTCTTAAAAATTTCTCTTTTTTTTCCAGAGTTCTAGGGACATGTGCAGTAGTTCTTGTTTACGATAAGCAGTAATCAGTCATACGTAAAAACAACAAATTGAATGTGCAGCGGATAGACTATCTGTCAAGACCTAAGAAAAATGTATATTTCTCGAATAACGGGCACAAATAAGACAGCTTATCAGATATTCCAAATTTTTTTTTCGGGCAATTACATAGAAATATTCACATGAACTCTAGAACTATAGTATATGTACACAGAACCCCAAAAACAATGTGGATTTCTAAAAAAAAATGGTGCCAATTTACAGTAACGTGACAATGGATTCCACATTAATGCATTTATCTGATAAAGTATAATCTGCACAGAAAAATATCATTAGGATTTCCTGTAGAACTCTTTGACAGCTATTTAGAACTGTGATCAGAACTATGTTTGTGCTAATAGGCAAATAATTATTTTAAAAAAACTCAAAAAACTCAAGTTTGTGGTAATTTTTACTATTTTTTCGGCGAAATTCTGCAGAACTATTCAAATTTTGTACAGAGAACTCCAGAACTATTGCATATCTGTCTAGAACTCTGAAAAAAATTTACATTTTCCAAAAAAGGGGTGCCAACTTCACAGGACTGTAACTTGGGGTGATTGGAGACTACTTAGGTGAAATGGAACACTGTGTCCATTTCAAGAAATGATCTTTGCTGCGGAGAGATACTTTAGTGTAATGAAAACCACCTCCTGTAGCCACCAGAGATACTAGTTGTTACAGTGATACAAAAATTGTGCGTGAGAAACAGGTATACGACTCCAAAAAAATATTTATATTTAAGTGTAAAATTTCCCGTAATATGAAAGTTTCAAATGTTCAAATGTTTGTATAGTCTATGGGTCTTAACTACGGGGTCATCAGTCCCTATTCTTACAAACTACTTATGAACTACTTACGAACTAGGACGGCACAAATATCCATGCCCGAGGGGGGATTCGAACCCCCGACCGTAGTGGCCGTGCAGACCGTGACTGGAGCGCCTTAGTCTCCTCGGCGACCGCGGCCGACTATGAAAGTTTCAAAACAAACTATTGCACAGCTACTCTGGTAATAGTAATACAGTTTTCTGACACTGGTATGTAAAGGGCAACTATCAGTCATGATGTGTGAAAAGTTAGATTATGTTTGCTTATTTTATTTAGTAGGTAGAGGTGTAACTATGCAAAATCGTATTTTTTCAAGGGTGGATTGGAACATGCCACGAGTGTACAAAAAGAAGACTGGGCCAGCTGGTTATCAAAACTTTAGCGAGATAAGCCTCCAGAAAGCTCTGAATGAAGTCAAGATACGTAAAACATCTCTCAGAAATGTTTCTAAAAATATGGAATACCTGTTTGTACACTCTCAAGGAATTTAAATAATAAAAATCCTTTGAAAATAGGTGGACAAACCGTCGCCGCGGTGGAGTAGCCGAGCGGTCTAAAGTGTCTCGCTGCACAGCGCGCGGTTGCTCGCCGTGGAGGTTCGAGTCCTCTCTGGAGCATGAGTGTGTGTGTTTGTCCGTAGGTTAGTTTACCTAGGTTTAAGTAGTTTGTAAGCTACGGACTGATGACCACGCAATTTGGTCCGATAGATGTATAAACATTGTTTTCACAAACCGTCTTGACAGTAGAAGAAGAGAGGGCTTTAATCGATGGTTCATTTAAATGTGCAGAATAGGGTCAGAAAAGTGAGGTTAGGGATATTGTGAAGTGCTATTTGGACGGAAGTGGAAAAGAGGTCTGATGTCAACAGGCCTGGATATGAGTGGGTGAAAAATCTGCTCTCACGTAACAAGCATCTTACAGTACGTTTAAGTGAAAATGTAAAGAGAGCTAGGGTGCAAGTTAACAAAGAAGATAGAAAACTATTTCAGAAATTTGGAGCAGACAGTGAGAGGTGTTCCACCTAGTAATCAGCATTAATTAATATTAAACAGAAGTAATATCAAGGCAGCCTCCACAACAAAGTCCTGTTAGATGTGTTTACTGTGTTCCAATTAACCCATCCACGTGTTTTAAATACAATTATTCATCAAAAGAGTCAGTGTTCAAATCACCCCAACTCCTGGGGTGATTTGGAACACAATTTAGATTAAAATATAAGGGTTTTAGTAGATTATTTTTATCCTTGCAACACATTGATGTAAGAATAACTAGAGCTGCGGTGAAGTAGGCGAGCGGTCTAAGGCGGAGTGCGCGGTTCTTCGGCGTCGGAGGTTCGAGTCCTCCCTGGGGCATGGGTGTGTGTGTCCTTAGGTTAGTTTACCTTAGTTTAAGCAGTTTTTAAGCTACGGACTGATGACCGCGCAGTTTGTTCCGATAGATTTACAAACATTTGAACATTTTTGAATAACTAGAGATGATATAGCTAAATTTTCAGAGTTGTAGTGCAATATTTTTACATTAATTTTCAGTAAAAACTACATTTTCAGTTCCATTTCACCCCAAGTTACAGTATATAATATTTTAAAATTGTGAAAAAATATTCATTGTTTCTCATGAAGTCACCTATCAAATTCCATACTTTTTTTAAAATTTTCTGTTAAATTTAACGCAATAATTTTATGCTTTACCAGTAAATGCTGTAGTATCGCGTATTGTGTGACAACCAAAATCCCGCGTGTGAAATCTGATCAGCAGAAGGATAGGTGCACACGGCAGATTGAGCCTCGTGTTCATCCAGACTGCAACGTATTCATCAAGTGTGTGGTTAGATTCAGCAGTGTTAGGATTCAGCAAATATACAGTACTTCTACGATTTAGGAGAAAGTCTCACGCTATACGGAATACTGCATCATATCCACGTGTTATATGTGAATAAAGAGGGAGGTATCTGCCCAGTACGTCTGTAGAAATGTTAGCTGAAAACTTCAAACCTGTGGACATTCTTGGAATCCTTGCAGTGCCATGTAGAGAGGAAGTCTATTGTCCTCATTCCCCGGCCACAGCGGACGTAGCTGTATCCGAGCACAGAGTAATATATATATATATATATATATATATATATATATATATATATATATATATATATATGTCTGTGACCCGAGGGACCAGCGCATAATCCGTGTACGCGACCGTGTCTTACATACGGTCTGTCAATTGCTTTCTGGGTGGCAAACCGGCCAGAGGTGCCATGCCAAATTTTTGCTGCCTTCAGTTAGCGCTTTCTAGTGACCTAGTGACAACTTATATCGTAGTGAATACAGTGACAGTTATTTCTTAAAATGAACACGATATCAACAGATTCTATATCGTGTAAAGTGAAAATGGTGATTTGACATTAGTGAAGGAAATCAAATTGAAATCGTCAATTTGGGAAAACATTGGATACAGGTCCGTATTTGATAGAAAGGAAAAGATCAACGATATGGTGGCTTGTTTTGCGTGTAAAAAAAACTATATTCTTACACTGGACACAAAAGTGGATCTTCAAATTTGCCGAAACATTCGTGTGAGACAGGACAAAGTAGCATAATTAATTATTTAAATACCTAGACAGATTCAAAAGTTCCTGAAGTTCCTCAAATTTGAAGACAATCGCCACCGAAAAACTTATCAATCTTATCAGCAAAGGCATTTTACCTTTCGAAATTGCATGTGGATCTGAGTTTCTCGAGACAGCACAGTTTCTTATTGATGTGAGAGCAAAATACGGTGCTGTGAATGCTAAGGAACTGCTACCTCATCCAACTACCATATCCAGAAATTTGAAGGAAACCGCCGAGTGTACAGTGAAAGTAACGTATTTAGGATGGTATAGGCTGGCCGTAGATGCAGCCGACATTGTCTCTTTTTGATGTCAGTTACCAATTAGAATTAGACGGCATTTCCAACACTTGAAGTGATATGTCTCAGATAACCTCTTGTGTATTAATATGGGGAACGTAAAGTGTCCCTTTTGTAAAACTCGAAAGAACCGTTTCTGTTTTTGGATGTAAAAACAGTAAAATCTCCTCTGTGCCGATCAGTTTTAACTACTGAAATTTAAGAAGATGCCTGTATTAAACAGCTGACATAGTACTCCGACCACACGGGTTCCGAAGAGCTATTGTGTGTGTACGGAGCGCCAATGTGTTCCTGTTTGGAATAGCCTGTTTTGGAGTACATATAGAACAGTTACCGTGACTCGAGAAGTCAAAAGTAGTTAAGTTGTCGCAGAAATGACACTCTAACAATAATTATATCATTACATACCATGGTTTTAAATACTGCTATCTGTTACTATTACCCATTCAAAACTTTAATATCCGCTGATGCGAATAACGAATTTGCGGGTGCGGATAAAGTGCCGCGGATGCGGTTGCGGATATGGGCCTTGCGGATGCGGATAACATTTTCTTATCCGCACAGACTTCTAGTTATGGGACTTTATTATTCAATCTGTTTCGCAGTTACAAGCACCATCAGGAATTAAAAGCACATATCAAATAGACTAAAAATGATATTAAACCAAACATTACGGTGCGTCACATGCATAAAAAGTTATGTAGAGGCTTGTTATTTACTCCACCTCGTGTACTGTCATAACAGTCGTGGCAGTACATGTGACTCGTCGTGAAGTTTGGTTTAATATAATTTTTAGTCTTTCAGTGTTCTTTTAATTCCTGGTGATGCCTGTAACAGACTAAACCGGTTGAATAATAATGTGGCATAACATGCTGCTTAAGGCTTGAAATGATTTATTCAAAATACTTAAAAGCTGTAGACGGTCACCAGCGTGAAGTTCTGATAATAGATCTAGTTTCAGGGCCGCATTTACACATAAACATCTCTTTAAAAATTATATTGTGAGTAAAAACGAACGATTTTTTTTTTTTTTTTTTTTTTTTTTAATTTTCGGTAATACACGTTATTGAAAGAGTGTTGGCGTCGCTGCAAAGGCAGGCACAAATTAATCCCTCCCCCCCCCCTCTTGGTAATCCAGTTGTAGAAAGTACGTTGGTACTTCGAGAGTTAAATCGGTCTGCGACTTGGTTGCGCTGACCTAGACCACGCATGACAGAAGCTGGGAGTATCGCAACTCTTTGAATGCTGGAGCAATGGAAACGCTCAGGAGCAGCCGTTCTTTGTCAAGGCTTTGAAGCAGTGACTTAACAGCTTCTGCTACGATTGTCTTTCCTCCAAGCGACCTTGTGGGGGAATAGCGTGGAAAATCTGTTAAAACGTGGTAAATGCGTCGGAGCAGTTTCTTCTGCTCCAACGTTTTCTAAATGTGCCGTGACTACAGTTCCTGTGGTTTCCCCTTGCCTGCAGCTGCAGGAGAGGAGGCTGCAGCACACTGCACTCAACAGAGGCACCAAAAATGTTTGTTAAGCTTATGGCAACTTATCTGAGGGGTCATCAGTCAATAAACTTACAAACTAACTTATACTAAAGACAGCACAAACATCCATACCCGAGAGGGGATTCGAACCCCCAACGGGGAGCGACCTCTCACAGAGGCACCGCATAGTTTCTTCAGTTCACCAAGTTGTGCTCACTTCAGCGTCTCTCTACACTTACGATGATTCGTCGCCATTTTCCTATTTAAAGACACAACAAGGTGCAATGAACTTGGACACTTTTGTAGCCAAGAAATACGCGCTACGTTGCACTGGAATAGACTAGTTTGGTTATCTAGAACAGCGTCGCTAAAACATTCATAACAATGCTTTATACACTGAGAACATACAACTGCTCAACCGTTGTACGTTATCCAACAGTAGTAATATTTCTGTGCATAGTTTGTTGCAGCGTCTTAGAATAGTATATACGCTCATAGACTTCAAATAAAAAAAATTACAAGTGCGAAAAGTTACAAGTTCTAGCACAACCAGGTATTCGGTGTCCCAGCTATCTTGTCCACCCAAAATATCTCTGGAACAATAACAGCTATTGGAAAACGACGTTCACCAGTATCAATGTGCGGTTGGGACCCATGAATGTACATATTTGGAAACATTCTAAAACGAAAGCAAATGTGTTTTTTAACACAATCTTATGGTTTTTTAAATGGACACCCTATATTTTTTCTTCAGCAATCCATAGCATGACAAATCACATAAACAATGGCGTTGATTGCATCGCAATATTCCAATTACATACCGAGATATTGCGACGCGAAGTTGACGCTTGAAATACGCGAAACGCGCGGCTGGCGCACGCCCTGAGCAGCATGGGGTTCTCGCCTGAGTCTCAGGACGTGCGCTAGCCGCGTATTTCAAGCGTCAACTTCGCGTCGCAATATCTCGGGATGTAATTGGAATATTGCGGTGCAATCAACGCCATTGTTTATGTGATTTGTCATGCTATGGATTGCTGAAGAAAAAAATATAGGGTGTCCATTTAAAAAACCATAAGATTGTGTTAAAAAACACATTTGCTTTCGTTTTAGAATGTTTCCAAATATGTACTTTCATGGGCCCCAACCGCACATTGATACCGGTGAAAGTCGTTTCCCAATAGCTGTTATTGCTCCAGAGATATTTTTGGTGGACAAGATAAATCGACTGGCACAAATGAGGTAGATTAGTGGCCTCCTCAATCTTATGAAGTGTTCAGGGCTGTGGCACGTATTGGGGGACGCTTTGCCCTCATTGGCTGAATCCCCACGTGGTCTTCACAACGCTCTCGTAAGCTGTCAGCCACTACGTTTACATGCAACACATCTTCCGGCAGACGAAAACCGAATTTCGTAAACAGTTTCCGCTGTCGTGTTTACATGTTACATCCAGAAGCGGCTTTCCTAGCCCTTTCAATATGGCAGCTGAAAAACAGCTGATTCAGTTTCTGATTTAGGCAGCACAATCGCTAGTTTTCTTTTCTTAAATACATAGATTCAGGCTCACTTTAAAATTTATACTTCTCTTTCACTGCATAAAATGTCACTCTGTGCATATGAACCGAAAATTCGGAATAAGAAAACACAGTCTGACAAGCCAAGAACGTTTCAAAAACGATTGCGTTTACATGGGCACGAAAATCGATTGTGGAACTGGAAAATCGCTTTCAAAAAAATGTTCAAATGTTTGTTAAGCTTATGGGACTTAACTGCGGGGTCATCAGTCCCTAAACTTACAAACTACTTATGAACTAGGACGGCACAAATATCCATGCCCGAGGGGGGATTCGAACCCCCGACCGTAGTGGCCGTGCAGACCGTGACTGGAGCGCCTCAGTCCCCTCGGCCACCGCGGCCGGCGGAAAACCGCTTTACACGAACCTTTATTTGTAGAACCGTTTTAGAGTGGTACTGCGGCTCTCGCCTCAGGTGTATCGTGTAATACGGCCTAATATCAGATATTCGTAAGGAAACGGCAAAGTAGTTTTGATAAGCTACACTGCCGCGGCGGAGTAGTCTGGCGCATTGAGGCGTTATGCTCCGATGCGCGAGGCCTTTCCCCGTCGGGGGTTCGAATCCTCCCTCGGGCATGGATGTTTGTGTTGTCTTTAGTATAAGGTAGTTTATAAGTAGTTTGTAAGTTTAGGAACTGGTGACCCCGCAGTTAAGTCCCATAAGCTTAACAAACATTTGTGCCGGCCGCGGTGGCCGAGGTGACTGAGGCGCTCCAGTCACGGTCAGCACGGCCACTACGGTCGGGGGTTCGAATCCCCCCTCGGGCATGGATATTTGTGCCGTCCTAGTTCGTAAGTAGTTCATAAGTAGTTTGTAAGTTTAGGGACTGATGACCCCGTAGTTAAGTCCCATAAGCTTTACAAACATTTGAACATTTGAACAAGCTACACAATCGTCGTCTATTCTGATTGACAAAAGTACTTTACAATTTTGTTACGAATATGTCTTGATGTTAAAGGATGTGGTTAGGCAGGAACCTAAGAGTACAGTTTATATTGTTGCGAGTGAACAAGCAGCGATGACTCTACAGTCTAGCTTGTCAAAAGTACTTCGCTCTTTTCTACAAAAATCTGATATTAGGCCTTATTATACGATACACCAGAGGCGAGAACGGCGGTACCAGTCGAAAACGATTCTACGAATAAAGGCACGTCAACTTTACAGAAGTGGATTTCCAGAATCGGTTTTGAGTGTTTACATGACCAACCAAAAGCGGAAGTGCGAAATCGGTTTACGAAATCAGGTTATGGGAGCCCATGTAAACGGGAGAGTGGCTCGTGGTAGTGGCGCGCTGTTTCAAGTGGGCTCAGCAAGCCCACTGCAATCCTCTCAGTGCAGCTACTTTTAAATCCTGACTCTGATGCAAGAACCACTTCATATACTTCATATTCTTTCTTTCTTTCTTTCTATTGCGCATATACGAGGAATGAAATATCTGTGAAGAGCAACAGGCAAATGTGAGGAAAATATGGCATATGTGTTGTCTTCGGAATTTCCTGAACAACTATTCAAACGCTTCCGACTCCACAGACGACATTTCGAAAATTCAATTCAATTCAATTCTTTGTAAACCTATTCATCTACATCTACATGGGATACTCTGCAAATCACATTCAAGTGCCTGGCAGAGGGTTCATCGAACCACCTTTATACTATTTATCTCCCATTCCATTCTTTGTTTCTGTCCAAAAACTATGTTACAGTGGGGAATCTTTGAATTCATTTATTTTGTTCAAAATGTTCAAATGTTTCTTAAGCTTAAGGGACTTAACTACGGGGTCATCAGTCCCTAAACTTACAAACTACTTATGAACTACCTACAACTAAGGACGGCACAAATATCCATGCCCGAGGGGGGATTCGAACCCCCGACCTTAGTAGCCGTGCAGACCGTGACTGAAGCGCCTCAGTCCCCTCGGCCACCGCGGCCGGCCATTTATTTTGTTTCGCCGTAACTGCAGAACTATGAGATTAACAATCCGAAACATTTGCACCAGTCACGTTCAAGTAAGATTCCAAAAACGTAAGTTACCGTAAAGTAGGGTCGCCAGATCACTAAAATCAAAATACGGGACACACATGGTTACCGAAGATTGCGAAACCAAATGATGCCTTTATTTGTGGCGTCACCAATATGGCTCTTATCCCTTAAACCTTATGCAAAAGAAAGAAAGAAATTGTAGCCAACAGCACAAGCACAGGAATTAGGATTTTCTGGGACAGGGCAAACTACATATACGGCAGTATCAATAACTAAGATATACCAAGTCAAATGGTAATACAAATATTAACCAAACATAGGCCTGCTAACACAACAAAAATCCAAATAAATTGCATTGGTAATTAAAGAAATGTTTCATTGTTTTACAGTTGTCACAGCAAACAAATAGGAAAAAATGTTCAAACAAATAGGAAAGACGGTTATTATTGCTAACGCAGTTTTCTTATTTCTCTCTCAATTATATTTTTCACAAGAATGTATGTCATTCAGGTGTTCAGTATTTCTCCGTCGATTTTAAAATAATGAACACATGAAGTATTCTGATAATGAGTTTTTGTCAAAATTATTTCCTTCAAACTTTGCACACCAAATCTGTTTTTTTTTTTTTTTTATTTTTGTCGTCTGTCGATAAGCTGTTTGTGATGGCGAACACACTTCTGCAGCAGCATTGGTGACAGGTAGAGATCTCATACAAACCCGACATCGCACCAGATATCTGCCGATGCAACTATGGTGAATATGAGAGACGAGGTTTTACCAACAAGCTTTACAGTTCCCGGTTAATAAATTTTCTCTTCACATATATTTTTAACATGGTTCACTTCCTCAAAAAGCTGATTTACGAATCTTTTTTCCAAAATATTTTAATCAAACTCCGGTAAACTTTTAAGACTTTACTGAACAGATTTCCAAAGGAGATAACATGAACCCAGTTAAATCATTTCATCACATCAAACGGATAAGTTCATTGTGCGATATAATCAATGAACGTCTCGTCAAATGAACTTGAAATCTCCAAGAAATCACACTCTTTCAGCACGCCAACATCTAGCGATGAAGTTATTGATTACTGATTTTTTATAGTTGGAAAAGCTGCACATGTAATGTGAACGCATTATTTACTACCAACCACCTAAATAAAAAACTCGTGTCTTCTTCACTTTGAGTTTAAGTCTATATTCTTTATTGTTTGATTATAGCCATATTTGTTCTCCGGCTCGGTAGCACAGTGCCAGACTATGACTCCAAAGGTCATGCGTTCGATGCTAATTTTTTTTGTTCATGTTGTACATTACTTAAAAGACGTAATTTCAAAATGTGTGGGACGGTTATAAAAAAATATATGTACCGTATTTATTTTGTGGGGGCAACGGGACGCTGGCTAAATAAGGGACGATCCCGCCCTACCATACAACGTATTTATTTAAAAGAGATTAGGCTTACAAGAGAGAACGTTATTGTACAACGGGGCTTTAGTGGTGGGAAGGCGGAGAGGCTAATACGGCCACAGCTGATTTCTATAGCGAACGTTCTCGAAGGACAAAAAAGGAGTCTGCGCTGGCATCTGTTGTTCACGTCTTCCCTGGGAGCAGGTGGTACAGCCCCCTGGAGCAGGGAGAGGGGAACCACACTTCCTGCCTCTCAGGGAGGCAGCCACAAAAACTGTACAGTCTGGCCACGACAACGCGCACCAAGTCCTCCCAGTTTCTCAACAAATTCAGCTACACTCACAAGGAAAGTACCTGGGCTCGAACAAACAAATATACATCAAAATCGTCGAGAGATAATGTAAAGATCCCTTATTGCACTAGTGATACTCCCGCATCTGCAAAACTCTGCAGTTGTCCGTTAGAGGCCTCTGCGTGTGCCTTGCCACATTGCACTTTGACCTGTCGGTTCGCCAGTAGGGACGGTGCAGTGTGCCTCCGAAGTTGCGTTTTGTGATATTTGTGTGGTGAAGCGTCAGATGGAGCGGCGATTGATAATCAATTCTGCTAAAGTATTGCGATTGGTTGAGATGAAGTGAAGATGGTATTAGTGTAGAAGATGAATCATTCACATGCTTTCTCGTATCTGTTATGGTACAGAAATTTGAGCATAAGTCAGATACTGTTGTAACACTAACACATAATGATGATAATAGGGATGACAATGGCGAAGAACTCATTGATAGCGGTAGTGCCAACGGTATGTGCGGGGAGAGGCGATGGAAGCAGTGGCAGTGAATACCAACAGTCTTCCGAGAAGAAGGTTAAAGTTGCAACTATCATCACGGCTTTTGATGACAATATGCTAGAGAACATGTGCGACGATTATTACATAAGTTATGGTTCAGATATCTGCAGTACATATGGCGTCTACAATTACATCTACAGTGCTATCTAGAGCATGATTGCAAAATTTTGCATAAAAACGACACCCACCAGCACATTGAGATATACGTAGAGATACTGTAACCAAACTTTCATACAGATGTTTGTTCGAGCCCATGTACTTTCCTTGTCAGTTTCACTTTCATCTGTTCGGTTATGGTCTGTTAGCGCGTTATACGCGTTTTTAACTGTCACTGTAGCATTGATTTTTTTTTTTTTTTTCATTATGTTCCTGTATTGGGGGCAATCAATTCTATTCACGGAAGATGGCACAATAAGTGCCGAAACACGTTTGGGTGTTAAAACAAAACATTGTGCCTTGCATAAGGCCGATTTAACTACATATCTAATTCTACATTTACTTATGTTTAGAACCTGTGGAGGTCTAGCCCTTATTAGTTACTTATATTTACGGACTGATGACCACGCAGTTTGGTCCGATAGATTTACAAACATTTCAGCATTATTTACTTATATTTAAGGATGAACCCTTATTGCCACGGTTATTAACATCATAAAAAAACGTTTGTATGTCGTATTATTCGGAGAGTCAATATGTAATTAATAACAAGAGAGAGATGTATCGACTTTTCACGGAAACACCATAATCCGTAACAGTGGCACAGCCAGGATTTGGTTCTGGGGGTGCTAATTTTTAAAAAATAAAGCCTGTTGAGTTTATTAAGCCATGAACCACAGACATTGCCGAGGTGGGGTGGCTTGCGTGCCTCAACGATGCAGATAGCCGTACCGTAGGTGCAACCACAGCGGAGGGGTATCTGTGGAGAGGCCAGACAAACGTGTGGTTCCTGAAGAGGGGCTGCAGCCTTTTCAGTAGTTACAGGGGCAACAGTCTGGATGATTGACTGAGCTGGCCTTGTAACATCAGCTAATGTGGCTTTGCCACACAGTTACTGCGAACGGCTGAAAGCAAGAGGAAACTACAGCCGTTACTTTTCCCGAGGACATGCAGCTCTACTGTATGAAAATAAGATGATGGCATCCTCTCGGGTAAAATATTCCGGAGGTAAAATAGTCCCCCATTCGGATCTCCGGGCGGGAACAACTCAGGAGGATGTTGTCATCAGGAAAGACAATACTGGCATTCTACGGATCGGAGCGTGGAATGTTAGATCCCTTAATCGGGTAGGAAAATTAGAAAATTTAAAAAGGGAGATGGATAGGTTGAAGTTAGATATAGTGGGGATTAGTGAAGTTCGGTGGCAGGATGAACAGGATTCCTGGTCAGGTGAGTACAGGATTATAAATACAAAATCAATTGGGGGTATCACAGGAGTAAGACTGATAATGAATAAGAAAATAGGAATGCGGGTAAACTACTATGAGCAGCACAGTGATCGCATTATCATTGTCAAGATAGATACGAAGCAAACACCGACAACAGTAGTAGAGGTTTATATGCCAACTAGCTCTGGCGATGATGAGGAGTAGAAGGAATATATGAGGAGCCAAAGGAAATTATTCAGACAGTTAAGGGAGAGGAAAACTTAATTGTGATGGGAGACTGGAATTCGGTAGTAGGAAAAGGAAGAGAAGGAAAAATAGTAGGTGAATATGGACTGGGCAAAAGGAATGAAAGAGGAAGCCGCCTGGTAGAATTTTGCACGGAACATGATTTAATCGTAAAAAACACGTGGTTTAAGAATCACAAAAGAAGGTTGTATACTTGGAAGAGACCAGGAGACACTGGAAGGTATGAGATAGATTTTATAATGGTAAAACATAGATTCCGGAACCAAGTTATAAACTGTAAGACATACCCAGGGGCAGATATAGACTCTGACCATAACTTGTTAGTCATGAACTGTAGGCTGAAACTGAAAAAAACTGCAGAAAGGTAGGAAAATAAGGAGATGGGACTTAGATAAATTGAAGGAAAGTGAAGTTCTGAAGAATTTCAGAGGGAGATTTACGCAACAATTGACAGAAACAGGGGGAAATAAAACAGTAGAAGAGGAATGGGTAGCATTGAGAGATGAAATAGTGAAGGCAGTAGAGGACAAAATAGGTAGAAAGGCAAGACCTACAAAAAATCGTTGGATATCACAGGAAATACTAAATTTAATTGATGAAAGGAGAAAATATAAAAATGCAGTAAATGAAACAGGCAAAATGGAGTACAGACGACTAAAAAATGAGATTGACAGGAAGTGCAAAATGGCTAAGCAGGAGTGGCTAGAAGCCAAATGCAAATCTTTAGAAGAATGTATAAGAAGGGGACAAGTAGATACCGCCTACAGGAAAATAAAAGAGACATTTGGGGACAAGAAAAGCAACTCTACGAATATCAAGAACTCAGATGGGAAACCAGTTCTCAGCAAAGAAGGGAAAGACGAAAGGTGGAAAGAGTACATAGAGCAGCTCTACAAAGGAAATGAACTTAGAGACGATGTTGTAGGAAGGGAAGAGGAAGTAGATCAAGATGAAATAGGAGATATTATACTGAGAGATGAATTTGACAGAGTCCTGAAAGACCTAGGTCAGAACAAGGCCCCAGTAGTAGATGACATACTCTCAGAGCTACTAAAATCTCTGGGAGAGCCAGCCATGACAAAACTATTTGAACTGGTGTGAAGGACGTATGAGACAGGCGAAATACCCCCAGACTTTAAGAAAAATGTAATAATCCTCATTCCAAAGAAATCAGGTGCAGACAGGTATGAAAATTACAGAACCATCAGTTTGATAAGTCACGGTTGCAAAATTTTAACACGAATTATCTACAGGAGAATGGAAGAGCTGGTAGAAGCTGACCTCGGGGAAGATCAGTTTGGGTTCAGGAGGAACATAGGAACCCGGGAGGCAATATTTACTTTACGTCTTATCTTAGAAGATAGATTAAGGAAAGGCTAACCTACATTTTTAGGTTTAGTAGATTTGGAGAAAGCTTTTGACAATGTTGTTTGGAATACACTCTTTCAAATTCTGATGTCAGCAGGGGTAAAATACAGGGAAAGGAGAGTTAATTACAACTTGTACAAAAGCCAGACCGCAGTTATTAGACTCGAAGGGCATGAAAGGGAAGCATCAGTTGGGAAGGGAGTAAGACAGGGTTGTAGCCTTTCTCCGATGTTATTCAATTTGTACATCAAGCAGGCGGTGAAGGAAAGCAAGGAAAAATTTGGAACAGGGATTAAAGTTCAGGGGGAAGAAATAAAAACATTGCGTTTTGCTGATGACATTGTAATTCTGTCAGAGACAGCAAAGGACCTGGAAGAGCAGTTGAATGGAATGGACAGTGTGTTGAAGAGAGCGTATAAAATGAACATTAACAAGAGCAAAACAAAAATAATGGAATGCGGTCTTAGAAAATCAGGCGATGCTGAAGGAATTAGATTAGGTAACGAAACAATGAAGGTGATAGATGAGTTTTGTTACTTGGGTAGTAAAATAACATGTGATGGTCGCAGTACAGAGGATATAAAATGCAGAATGGCAATGGGAAGAAAATCATTTTTGAAAAAGAGAAATTTGCTAACATCGAATATTAACCTAAGTGTAAGGAAGTCTTTTCTGAAGGCATTTGTGTGGAGCGTTGCCTTGTACGGGAGTGAAACATGGACGATAAGCAGTGCGGACAGGAAAAGAATAGAGGCTTTTGAAATATGGTGCTACAGAAGAATGCTGAAGATTAGGGGGGTTGATCGCATAACTAATGAAGAGGTACTGAACAGAATTGGTGAGAAAAGGAATTTTTGAAATACCGTGACCAAAAGAAGGGATCGCTTGGTAGGACACATTCTTAGATATCGAGGAATCGTAAATTTAGCGTTGGAGGGAAGTGTGTGGGGTAAAAATCGCAGAGGGAGACCAAGAGACGCGTATAGTAAGCAGATTCAAGTGGACGTCGGTTGCCGTTCTTATGAGGAGATGAAAAGGCTTGTTCAGGATAGAGTAGGGTGGAGAGCCGCATCAAACCAGTCTCCGGACTGAAGACCATAACAACAACAACGACTTATTTTTACACTTTTTATATTTTAACCAATTATACTACAAAAACAATTGAGCAATTGAAGCAATAGAATGAGCACGCTTGAATTAATTTGAAAGTTGAAAAGGAGTAACGTGATGGAAATGGAGTGTATCTAATCAGCTAGTAAAATAATGAAGTAGCTTCTATGTTACTAGCCAAAGAGAAAGGTTTTCACAGTTTAATTAACATGAGACTCTATGTGTAAAAATTGAACTAAAATAACACTACTGTTGTTCATAAGATTCCACTCGGTGGGGCCGCTGACCTGCTAAGCAGCATGTCGCCGCATATGAACAATCAGCTCGTAACTTCAACATAGCAGTAACAATAGCGGCAGCATCAAAGCTGGTCGCGGCGGCATTAAAAATGTTCACAGTAACAGCAGCACACTTTTCTCAGTGTCGGCATCACGTTGGCGATCCATTGTCATGTTCACTTGTTCTTGACAAATTATAGGTACGTTGTGATTTATACATGTGTACTATTTCAGGTGCCGACCTGTTTAAAAAAAAATAAAAAATGAAAACAATAAAAAAATAATAAAAAAAATCTTAGGGAGTTGCTGGGGCTGCGCCATTGATACGTAATTATGTAACTTGCAAATATATTAAATAACAATGTAATTGGCTAAATAACTGGGCAGCCAGACTCCGTATAAATAAATAGAACCATACCTGTGGCGCACATGATGTCTTATAGTTATTTAGAAATGATTAAACGTGCACCATATACGTATCAACACTAACTGAGCAAACCAACGAATGCCTTATCTCGTCAACTACACTCGAAACAGTAGTATGAAAACCGTGTCAATTATACACAACTCAAAAAAAAAAAAAAAAAAAAAAAAGGCTATGGAAAGGCCTGCTTTCCTTGCTGTTATGTTTTCTTGCACTTGATGCAAATCAGCAGTCCGTGTTGTTCCTGTCCTGCGTTGATGACGCAGCAAAAGTGTCTGGAATGAAGTCATGTGGTATCTCTTTCCATTCCCTTTATTCAGGCTCCCTTTAAAAGTTGTTTCGTTTCTGCAGAATTTGCACTGTTCTGTTCAGATAATTCCGTGCATAGACCATGGAGTTTATGCCCGGACTACATGCTGGCCGCTATACAACACAGATGTCGCTGAAGGAAATTTTGCGCTGTTTCAGCAGCATGGGCACGAACATTATCTTTTATCAGAAGGCTGTCTTCCCCAAGATCTTGTGCCAAAGGCCGTACATGAGGATGTACCTCTGCCCTGTTGCTGTCTTATTCCTTCCGTGTACAACAGACATCTCTGTTAAGCTTAGTCTGCACTGGGACTCAATGTTGCTCGTCTTTGTTGTGCGGCTGAATCGAATCAGAATCCGCACTGTTGCGATTCAGACCTGCAACATGTCACCATGCCTCTGAAGTGTGATGCGTGTCTTAGGTGATACAAGATCCAAACGGGATTCTCTGCAACAATATTGCGCAACACTATGCGACATTGAAATATGGACGTGTTCGGGGGCAGCTTGGTTCAGTCTGACACATAGTCGTGTGTTCTTGTTGTTTCTAACGTGCTAGTTATAAGATAGATTAAGGAAAGACAAACCTACATTTCTAGCTTTGTGGATTAGGAGAAAGCGTTTGACAGTGTTGACTGGAATACACTCTTTCAAATTCTGAAGTCAGCAGGGGTAAAATATGGGGAACGGAAGGTTATTTACAACTGATACAGAAACCAGATAGCAATTATAAGAGTCGAAGGGTATGAAAGAGAAGCATTGGTTGGGAAGGGAGTGAGACAGGGTTGCAGCGCTTTCCTAATGTTACTCAATCTGTACATCAGTGAAGAAAAGCAGGAGAAATTTGGAGAAGGGATTAAAGTTCAGAGCGAAGAAATAAAAACTTTACAATTTGCCAATGACATAGTAATTCTGTTGGAGACAGCAAAGGACCTGGAAGAGCAACTGAACGGAATGGGCAGTATCCCGAAAGGAGATTATAAGGTGGAAAAAAAAAGAACAAAACAAGGGTAATGGAATGTAGTCTATCAAAATCGGGCGATGCTGAGGGAATTAGATTAGGTAACAAAACAATAAAGATGTTTGTAGGGTTTTGTTACTTGGGCAGTAAAATAAAATACGATGGTCGCATTACCAACTATATAAAATGCAGAATGACAATGTGAAGAAAAGATTTTCTAAAAAAGATAAATTTGTTAACATCGAATATTAATGTGTTAGAAAGTCTTTTCTGAAGGTATTTGTGTGGAGTGTTGCCTTGTACAGTAGTGAAACATGGAAGATAAATAGTTCAGACAGGAAGAGGATTGTAGCTTTTGAAATGTGCTGCTACAGACGTATGCTGAAAGTTAGATGGGTAGATCGCTTAACTAATGAGGAGGTACAGAACACAGTTGGGAAGAAGAAGAATCTCTGGCATACTTTGACTAAAAGAAGGAATCCATTAGCAGGACACATGCTTAGACATCAAGGAATCGTGAATTTCTCATGGGAGGTAAGTGTTTTGGGCAAAAATCGTAGACGGAGACCAAGAGTCGAATACAGTAAGCAGGTTCTAATAGATGTGAATTGTCGTTCTCATGAGGAGATGAAGAGGCTTACTCAGGGTAGAGTAGGGTGGAGAACTGCTTCAAATCAGTCTCCGGACTGAAGACCACAACAACAACAGCTAGTATTTTATATTATCCAATATGTGGCCAGCTGAAATTACTTAGAAACTAATTGAAGAATGCAAGTGAATAACTACTTTTGGAATGTCACTCATATGGCATAAAGAAATTGCGACGAACGAGGACTGGCATTAAAATGTTTCTCGGAAATGTTTGGCTTTGTCACATTAGAAATGGGAAAAAATTTACACTTTGAAATCCAGTTTCGGGCGGTCAGAGGAAATTAGGAGAAAGCAGGAAAAGTTGGACTTATACTAAACACTGTTTTTCAAAAAAATGTTCAAATTTTTGTAAACCTAAGTGACGAAATAGCTGTGGTCATCGATCCTTAGAATTACAAACGACTGAAACTAACTTAAAATGACATATGCCAGGGAGGACTAGAACCTCTGGCGAGAGTGACCGCACAATCCGTAGCGACTCGAACCCGCCTCCGTGCATCCTGATTTATGCATTCGGTGATTTCCCTTCCGTATCCTTATAAAAATGTAATCTGAGCGTAAGCTCTTCTGTCCCTAATATTCACGCTGTCAACGTGACGTTAAATCATACTCTTCCTTCCTTCCTCCATTTTTCCCGTTATCACATTCGTTACAATGCCTCCCGTATTTGATGACAGTACAAAATGAGCTGCTCTTCTTTACCTGTTTGGTTGAGGATCCCATGGCACGCACCAACACTCGAGAAGAGGGCAGACGAACGTCATGTAGGCAGTCGAGTTCGCTGAGATTAGCATTTGTACCGAGGAGGGAGGTGTTCCAGGGTCAATCCGTGTGGCTGTGAGAAGCCATTGTGCCCCGGTGGCATAGTGGGTAGCGCGACTACCTAGTGAGCGGGAGATACGGGTTACAATAGCACAAATGCTTCAGTCTTCAGAAATACACTACTGAATAAGTATCCGCAGCCATGGGGACGCTCTCTTGGCTGTGGGAATCTGGTCTCATCCACCAGCATCAGTACTACTAATGGGACGGATTTTCCCTAATCCTCATAAAATGTGCTGTTGCGAAGAAGCACAAGACGTGCTGGGTTTTGTGGACAGGACCTATATAATTGGCTTAAGGGCTAATGCCTTTCCTATGACGTCAGGTGTTTTTCCAGCGTCTTATATTCTGGATCATGTTTCTTGCTCGCGTATTGTAAACTTACTGAAGACCGATTATCTCATTTGTAAGAGCTAACACGGATCTCGCAAACTACGAGCTTGTGAAATATTACATGCTCTGTTAGTCGACGGGGCAACTTAGTCCTGTTACTGAAACAATCAGTTTTAATGGTTTTATTAAAAGAAAATCACCTATCTAAACGATATTGTTCCTTTCTTGCGGATATCGGTGCACTTGACGCATATTACTATGTCTTCCGTGGAAGGGTCTGTGCGATTGTGAAACGACGTTATGTTTGAGTGATCTTCCTGCATGAAAGATTTCTTAACCGTGATATTTAAAACTTCATCCTTCCTTTTACTGCCTTCTGATGGCATATCGGTCTGATCAGTGAGTGAGAGGATAGCAGCCTGTTTAGCGATTTTACCTAGGATTGTAATTTACTCGGGTTCTCAACAAGATCTTTTGTTAAGGTCTGACAGTGGTAGTTGTAACGTATTTCGCCCATCGATTGTTTTAGAGACACACGGTGTTACTAACTTCTGCCTGCCTTCTTTTGTGCATTCTTTCTTGCACCGAGAATACAACAGTCGCCGGCCGCGGTGGCCGCGGAGACTGAGGCGCTGGCCACTGGCCACGGCCACTACGGTCGAGGGTTCGAATCCCCCCTCGGGCATGGATATTTGTGCCGTCCTAGTTTGTAAGTTTAGGGACTGCTGACCCCGTAGTTAAGTCCCATAGACTATACAAACATTTGAACATTTTTTACAACAGTCTTTGCTTCCTCAGCATTCTGAGAATTTTGTTATTAAATGACGGTGGTTTTTTTCCGACCTTAATCCACTTCCTTAACATATATTTCTCCAGAACGCGATTTACAATCCATTTACCCATTATTCTTTCACATCCATCGTACTGGAACTAGAAAAAAATCAAATGTTTGTAAATCTAAAGAACCAAACAACTGAGGTCATCGGTCCCTAGACTTACAAACAGCTTAAACTAACTTATGTTAACAACAACAACACATACACACGACACGCGCGCGCGCGCACGCGCCCCCGAGGGAGAAATCGATCCTCCGTCGTGGAACGGCCGCGCAATCCCTGGCAATCCGCTATAGACCGCACGGCGATTCCCGCGTTACTGGAAAAAAGATACAGGAGAGTGTCACTGATACAATAAACGAGATGAAATGATAATATTTAAGACAAAGTCGTTTTTATTGGAGCAATATATTTTCGCAGAAATATTTCTTCGAAGACTACGTTTGTAAATGGAACTAATAGCAATAAAATACCTAAAACGGTTCTTTCAAATACAGGTTTAAAATTAAGTTAAAAATGAAAAGAACTGAAATCAGTTGTTTCAGCGATAACCTCCGTGCATGGTGAGGTTCTTATTCCAAAGTGCACCGTATACGGGTCTCACAACAGGCTGCATGATGTTTCGACTGTCGGTCATATCCTGCAGGGTACGGTAACCAGTGGACGTCACTGTTATCCCCATGTCTTCTACAAGGAAGCTGATGCGTCTTTCAGCTGGACAATGTACGCTGACATGTGGCTGGTGCGATATAATGACGTCTTCGTGTGCACAACAAGCGTCCTGGCCAGCAAGTGCACCAGATCTCTCGCCAATTGGGAATTTGTGTTACACGATGAAGCGCGCCTCAGCTTAGGCCTACTCCTTCAGAGCTTGCAATAACCATTGCCGAATTACAACATGGGGCGCAAGGTGATCGAAACAGTCCATCACAAAATGCCACTCGGCATCTTTATCATCGTTTGGATGCGAGAAATTATGCTTGCGTTGCCCCTAGATAGAGGTACACTGTGTAATGAAGCGGCTGTTTGGGCACACGTTACTGCAACACGTCTACATGGCTGTTTTGAGGATATCTTGGTAGGGAGGACGTCGTAAGCTATCTTGTCTTGCAGGCAGTATTAGTGGTAAACTTAAACTTTTCGCAGATGTTGCTGTTATCCGTAGTGAAGTATTATCTGATAGAAGCTGCACAAATATTCAGTCGGAGTTTGATACGATTTTAAGATCATAGGTAAAGTAGGTTGTAGACTTCGGTTTATTGATAGAATACTAGAAAAAATGTAGTCAGACTACAAAGAAGATTACTTAAGATAATATACAGATCACCTGTACAACCCATGCTAGAATACTGCTCAAAATTATACTGTTGGTAACAGGTTTGTTCGACCCCTGGCCGTATGTCGCAGAGTTGCTGAAGAAATTAAACTGGTATAGTCTTTAAGATGCACAAAAACTATCCAGAAAAGCCGTTTTACAAATTTGCATGATCGACCTTTAAATATGACTCCAGGAATAAACTGCAACCTCCAACGCCTCGTTCCCGAAGGCATGATGAGGACAAAAGATCAATTTACAGAGCCATTTACACAGTCAACCTTTCCACGAGCCATACTTAAATGGAACAGGAAGATGCGCTAGCGACAGTGGCGTCCTGTCCTCGCTGGTTAAGTGAAGCCTGGGAAAAAGGCTGATCGTGCAAAAAATGTATTTCGTATTTAAACTATCATTCTTGGTTAGCCTCTCTTACTGCATTTTCAAAGTATTTTTATCACGTGAGAAACTTTTAAGTCGTGCAGACGGCACGCAAACGTGTCATAGCGTTGGCCAGTCACTGCCAAGGTTGAGATTCTCTTCTGAACCTCCTGAGTCAGCCTGTGGGCAGGGAAGGGGGATCATCGATAGTAACACGCGCCTTTTAACTGGTCAAGGCACACAGATACAGACAAGGTGCGTCTGAAAAGTTCGCTGAATGGTCCCAATTTTACAAACAGTGCAGGCGAGGATGATGTGCCCGCGCATGCACATTGAGGGACATGTCAACAAGCGCCCCCTATCGTGTGAAGCTCTACAGTGAAGCGGTGGTATACGCTACGATCCAGCTAACAGGGTCACTGTGAGAACTCGTGTCATTGCAACATGGAACGCAAAATGGAGCAACACGTTAACAATAGTTTATTTTTCTTTTTAATTAAGCGAAACGGTGACGGAGACCCGTGGATGTTAGTGCAAATGTATGGTGTTCAAACAGTGAATAAAAAGTATTGTTTGACTGGTTTAAACACTTTAGAGATAGAAGGGAAGGTGTCCAGGATGAACTCCGTTAGAGTTGACCGTCCACGATCACAGACCCAGACAAAATTGAACAACTGCGACGGATGCTTCTGGTGATCGGCGTACTTTTTTCTGTATCCCTGTCTTAAGTTAGCCATGAAAGGCTTACGCTTCGCGTGACCTCAGCGCTTCGAGCGATCCACAAGAAGCGTTTTTTGGCAGTTTCCAACAGCTGTACAACCCGTGTCTGAAGTGGATTGTAGCCAATGGCGATTGCTTTGAAGGCCAGTAAACGTATTTTGTTCGTATATATTATTTCCTATAATTCCTGAGACCATTCCCTGAACTTTTCAGACGCACCTTGTATTACTGGACTGGAAAACTTGCCTCAGTGACTGAATGAAACCTGATAACGTCATCATGCTTCATCTCAAGGCAAAAAGTTTCCGTATGGTAGTACTGTGTCTTCTGACGCGAAATGACGTAAGCTTTGCGAGTTGGTTTGCATTTGAGCTAATACTTCCGTAGTAGATGAATTTAACAAATACATTGTAGAATCGTGTTATGAGAAGCACATGTTACATACAGTTAAACCACACTAGTTTTCGGAAAGACACTTAAAAGAATAAAAATATTTGTTATTCGTGTAATTCACGACCAATAGCACAATTATAAAGGTCATATTACTGAAAGAAAATCCAAAGTTAATCGAAACTGGTAACAGAATAATAAAAATAGCAGATCAGTGCAATTCATTACTGTATGTTGATTGCAACATGTCTGTTTCCTTGTATCTTCCGTTTGTTGTACGAAAAATTACAGCCTTCTGTAATACACGAATTGATAATTATGTCAAAACCATTAAGACAGCTTAGTTACGTCAGTTCATCTGTATTTTTCAAAAAATGTTCAAATGTTTGTTAAGCTTAAGGGACTTTACAGCGGGGTCATCAGTCCCTAAACTTCCAAATTATTTATGAACTAGCTTATACTAAACACGACACAAACATCCATGCCCGAGGGGGGATTCTAACCCCCGACCGTAGCGGCCGTGCAGACTGTGACTGGCGACTCTTTTCTGTAATTACACACACGACTGCTCACTCGGTCATAGGATAGAAAAATGGCGGCGAGACTTCAGTGACATCAATGACACTGTATGCGGCATTGCCAGTCTAGTAATACATGTGTGTGTGGCAGCCCAGCTCCTATGCTACTCATACTCTGACGGAAACACACGAATTGGCCCGAACGCAAGAAAATGCTCCTCACCTGAAGGCAACACCCGCGCCTCACAGATTTATCAAAAATAAGTCATATTTGATAAAATTTCTTTTAACTAACTAGCTAAAACCACGGCGTTGCCCGGGTACTTACTTATTCCAGTTTTAAGTTATTCCATCCCTTCGCCTCTTTACATCTCTCTCTCTCTTTCATTCTCTCCCATCGCTCTCTTCATGTGCTGCTACCTTTCTCTCTGTTCACCTCTACTTTCCTCTTTCTCTGCCTGTCACCTCCTCGTCTCTCTGTCCCTTTCTCTGTCTATTTCCTCCTCCCCACCGTCTGTTGATTTCCTTTCACGTGTCTGTCACTATCTCCCCTCTCATTCTCCTCGTCTCCCCTTTCTGTCTGTCTCCTCCTCCATGTACTCCTCTCCCTCGTATATGTGAAAACATTCATATATGAGCCAAGATTCATGGTGACTGGTCAAACGGTGTCAAAGTCGCAAGGTATTCTTCGCCAAGTTAAATCTACTGGCTTGCAGATTATAAAAATCTCCTTCATGAAAACATACATTTATGTGCTGACTTTCATGGTAACCAGTCAAACAATTTGGATGTTTGTTGCAACGTACCCTCCACCATGCACCTACGGAGTAGGGTGGGCCGAAAAAAGTGAATTTTTGAGTATCGAGTTGTAATAGGGCTCGAAAGTTGCGTATTTTATGTGCTGATTAACGAAAAAATAATTTAAAAAATGTTCAAATGTTTGTTAAGCGTATGGGACTTAACTACGGGGTCATTGGTCCCTAAACTTACAAACTACTTATGAACTACTTACGAACTAGGACGGCACAAATATCCATGCCCGAGGGGGGATTCGAACCCCCGACCAATAATTTAAAAAATCTAACTTAATATCTTCAGTTCGCGCAAAGGGCTTAAAGTTTCTAAAAAAAAAAAAGATAAATTTATAGAATTTCTTAAAGGTCATATAAAAATATATCTTTCAGTACCACGTCATAATAGGACTAAAAAAAACTGCGTATCCATGTATAGTTTAACATAAAAATATTTTTGATAGTCCTAGCTTATGTAATCAGTTCGCGCTACAGGCCTTCACTATCGATTTATGACAACATTTCTAAATGTTCAAAATGTTACGGAAATTTACTAATATCTTGTATTTGTGTGTATGTTTTAAATATGTTAGATTTTATGTATTGTGATTTGATTATTTAAAGAGATAACATCATAACTTTGCAGCTCTTCGCCCATTTCACCAGCAAATTTGGTTAAAGACCCAGAACTCACCAAGATGAGGTGGCTGCAATTCGAGTTCCACCCACACCCTACTCAAACAACCAACCGCCCAAGGAGGTCATACTAATTATATATTCATTTTTAGAATATATACATTTATTTACATTTGTATACCTTTATTTACATACTAGTCAAAGATTTAGTTGGCTTGAATTCTGATTTGTGTCCAAATTTTGGCATTATTGATCTTGGCAGCAGAGTCGTCCAGATGAATCCATCTCTGCTATCTTGCCCACATACTTTTTCTGCAGCCTCTGTTACTTAATTTTACACATCTTTCTACAGCTTCAATCGTAATAGATTGAAGCAAAGATCATCAATAATTCCTGGATATTGTCAAAACTATTCAAAGTGGAAAATGTACTCCAGATCTGGCTAATCGTGATCCTGGACCTCTTAGTCACTCCCGTTGATTGACATGTGCGAATAGAGTGTTGCGCTTGTATATTTCTGAAGTAATTCGCACAAATGAACTCACGATTTTAGTTAACTACATTCTAAAGACATATGCGCCAGTCTGGTTCGATATTAAAAGATACGCCTCAGTAAAGTATGGTCCAAAGCATGTTTTTAAGGTTATTAAAACTTCTAGACATCTTCTAGAGAACATAAAAAAGCAAATTGATCCGGTGATTCAACGAAACTCATTTTTCTGTCATCCAGAAAACGTGTTATTGGCTATGATAGTAGATGAGAAATCACATATTAGAGAGTTGGGTTTTAGAAGAGTCCTAAAGGTAAAAAATATGAAAACTAACCGCAAAGCTGCAGTAAGAACGTTTACTACACAAACACTAGATTTTGAGGCTACTGACTACAGTGAGCTTATAGATTGGTCAAAATGTAAGCTGTCGCCTCACCCAGTGATGCAGAAATTGACGACAGGATCCATTTCTACATTTTTTGATAAAGAAGACTTTGCCAGAATTTGAATTTCTGAACTTTCCGTGCCACACTCAGGCTGTAGAAAGATGTGTAAAATTAGTAACAGAGGCTGCAGAAAAAGTATGTGGGCAAGATAGCAGAGATGGATTCATTAGGACGACTTTGCTGTCAAGATCAATAATGCCAAAATTTGGACACAAATCAGAATTCAAGCCAACTACACCTTTGACTAGTATGTAAATAAAGGTATAAAATATAAATAGCTGTATATATTGTAAATATGAATATATAATTAGTATGGTTGGTTTGTTGGGTCGGGTGTGGGTATGGGTGGAACTCTAATTGCAGCCATCTACTCGTGGTGAGTTCTGGGTCATTTAACCAAATTTGCTGGTGAAATGGGCGAAGAGCTGCAAAGTTATGATGTTATCACTTTAAATAATCAAATCACAATAAATAAAACCTAACATATTTAAAACATAGATATAAATACGAGATATTAGCAAATTTCCGTAACATTTTGAACATTTAGAAATTTTGTCATATTTCGATAGTTAAGGTCTTTAGCGCGAACTGATTACATAAGCTAGGACTATCAAAAATATTTTTATGTTAAACTATACATGTATACGCAGTTTTTGAGTCCTATTAGGACGTGATACTGAAAGATATATTTTTATATGACCTTTCAGAAATTCTATAAATTTATCGTTTTTTCAGAAACTTTAAGCCCTTTGCGCGAACTGAAGATAATAAGTTAGATTTTTTAAATTATTTTTTCGTTATTCAGCACACAAATACACAACGTTCGAGTCCTATTACAACTCGATACTCAAAAATTTACTTTTTTCGGCCCACCGTACTACGGAAGCTTATGAAAGATAGCCCATGTATTAATCAATGTATAAGCTACCCCTACTAGAAATTTCATTCATATCCGTCCAGCCATTTCAGCGTGAAGGCGGAAGAAACGAATTAACTAATTGTAAAGCACACTCCGCCATGCACCACACGAAGTTAATTTTAGTATGCCTATAACCTTCGCGCGAGTGCAAGAAATGAGTTGACAAAGTATTATTGAAAACGGATGTACGGTATGGCCGTGCATACAATATGAACAAAAAGACAAAATTAATTTTTATATTTTAGATTATCAACTAATGACGCATCAGCTGCAAAAGCCTCCAGAATATCCTAACGTGAAAACTAATAATGTTGTTAAGAACAAAGTCTGAGAATGAGAGAGTGGTTAAAGACATCACGTTTTGGAGTAGGAGGGCCAAGCGGGAAAGGCCGTGTGCTTCAAGGCGCCTTGCTGCGGAGTCCTCCCTCGGGAATGAGTGTGTGTGTTGTCCTTACCATGAGATGATTTAAGTAGTTTGTAAGTCTGGGGACTTATAACCACTGCAGTTTGGTCCAGCAGCTTTACAAACATTTGAACATTTTTCAGATATTTTATTTATTTATATTTTTTAATATAGGTGTAAGAAGGTTTGCGTCTACCACAAGCAATATGTTTTTCTCCCATAATCATGTTTCTAACAGATTATGGTACCACCAGTGACTTTTATATTGTTACTCGTCAAATGTTTTGCCGTTTTATCCGAATATGTAACGATTTAAGTGTTTTTCAAGCTGTGGGTCGCGACCCCCTTGGGTTCGCAAAATCTTGTTCAGGGAGTCGCACTCACAAGAGGACGTAGGCCTACTTGTATCATAAAGTAATTGAGGGTTCAGTAGAACAAAAACGTATGCCTAAGTGAAATTCATTTAATGGTAAAATTATGGAGTTCCTTGTGTAACGTTGCTAATTGTTTAATTTTGTCATAAATTGTTTTGTAATAGAGTGAGAAAAGCCTGAAAACTGTTTTCAGGAACCACTCGTTAGGTAAAAGAAGATGACACAATAAGTATCTCTGAAAAATTCGAAAAAATACTTCTTTACAAACTGTCATTAGAGCCCGACATTTCTTAATGATCATAATTCGCGTCTGACTCTTGCCTGAAATGCGATACACTGGTTAAGCAAAATATATTTTTCTGCCGGAAATCTTATAAAAATAGGATAATGTGATGCAAAAATGTTCAAATGTTTGTAGAAATTATGGGACTTAACCACGATGTTCAAAAATGTTCAAATGTTTGCTTAGCTTATGGGACTTAACTACAGGGTCATCAGTCCCTAAACTTACAAACTACTTATGAACTAGCTACTACTAAGGAAGGCACAAATATCCATGCCCGAGGGGAGATTCGAACCCCTGACCATCGTGGCCGTGCAGACCGTGACTGGAGCGCCTCAGTCCCCTCGGCCACTGCGTGTCATCAGTCCCTAAACTTACAAACTACTTATGAACTAGCTTATACTAAAGACGGCACAAACATCCATGCCCGAGGGGGGGATTCGAACTCTCGACGGGGAACGGCATCGCGCATCGTAGCATAGCGTCTCAATGCGCTCGGCCGCTCCGCCGCGGCTTAATGTGATGCATTCCGAAAAATACACAAGTAGAATTTCGTCTAATAATTTAAAAGAAAGCTGAATCAAAAGGAAGAAGATTAAATTTGTTTACTTTGGAATAATATAGTTTTCTTACGGTTCGTGAGGACGGGGGTCGCCAGAAATTTTTAATTTGAAGGGGGTCGCATATTCGAAGAGGTTGGAAATCACTGATTTAGAGGATGAACAACGTTTACAGTTGATACAAATATTTAGCTGTTTGAGAAGATATGGGAGTGAGCAGTCTGCACATGCGCAAGGTGATATGTGGGTGATTATTTGGAAAGGTAAACTGCATAATGAAGTAAAAGTAATGAGCCCGCAGTCATTTAAGCCTGCTGGTTAGTACAGTACAATGTAAAGCACCATCTGCCAGCGGTTTACAAGTATTGAGATAGATGTGGGCTGGAGGGTATGAATACTTAAAACTTGTCGCGAGCTGTTCAAAGCTCTTGGTGTGCGATCCTAATCGTATCTGTTTTTTTGTTTTTTGTTTTTTTTTTTTTTTTTTTAGTGTTGCATATTTCAAGAGGCGAATGAGTCATCCTTAGTACTCGCTATTCGTATTCTGTCAGTGCGGAAAGGTTAAATGAATACGCAAGTGAGTTCCCGTGCGCGGAATTCTCATTAACCAATTCAGAGTGTTGTGGCTTAATACATACAAATGGGACTTGTCGGAGTCAAAATAGTGGGACCATTAGCTTGCTCGAGGTTGTATTTTATGGAACAGGTGGACCGTGGACGAGTGTCAAAAAACAGCATTTGTATCCGTGAAAGCTTTAAGGTGCGTGAAATTCGATTGAAATAGCTTTATCATGTTAGCACATGTTGGTATTTCGTAATTTGGCGCGTATGCGAACGTCAATTACAATGCTGGATTTCTGCCACGATCGCTGGTGTGTCAAACTGTCAACGTGCATCACTGTGGTATCTCAGTGGAAGAGTTGGAGAAGCGTTTAAATGGGTCCCAAGGAAAATCTCAAATCACGAATTTCATGAAACGCACAAATCTAGCAGTCTTTGAATACAGTATTGATGAAATACAGCAAGAGTTAGTTAGGTGCGATTATAACATGTAGCCTAATGCGTTGCATACATTACAATGTAGGTAATGTATATGGCAGGCAGGCTTCGTCAATTGGTAAGACACTACCGAACTAGTGTTTTTTTATCTCTTTTTAAATGGTCCTTTGAGTAGTCCCCATACAGCTATCTACATAAATAATCATAATGACATACACTGGTGTAATTACAAAACCAATTTGACAAAATCAAACAAACGAAAATTAATGATAGAAAAGAAAAGCACGATCAATTTGACATGGCATGTTGAGATTGAATATGATTTATCTTTTACATATCAGTTCATAGCTCTGTCTTCGCCGCCATTAGAAAGAAGATAAGTCCATTGTACACTACAAAGTCTTTGGTTGCCAATAATGTTGACACATGTTGCTAACTGGTAGTTCCTGCTCACAACAAATCTTAGCAACTTTGATGTGAGGCCCCACCTTTTGAAGGATAAAAAAATAAATAAATAAATAAAAACGATTTGTGTCTTCTGCTTCTCCGTAGTCACTAAGTGGCGATGTCACTATGCAGATGCGATGTAGGTGCTGCGCAGATTAACAGCCAAGGAAACGACAATAATTACGGTGAACACACGGCTGTCTTGGAAGCCCACAAGTACTGCCTTGTGGTTCCGGAGAAACATATTGTCATCTTCTCGGACTCTAAATCTGCGCTCTTACTCTTGAAATACTTTCTCGAGGGCATAAAACCACCCAACAGCGTACGAGATAATGGCACACTTACACCAGCAGGAAAGGAATGGACGCAGTGTCTCCATGTGTTGGTTTATAGCAGACAATAACGTTCTGGGGAACGAAATCGCTAACACACTAGCTAAGGATGCGGCTACCTCTGGTGCGGAAAAATATACGCACGTTCCTGTGGAGAATCTTTTGGCAATTTGCAGAAAGACATTTCGGACTGAATGGAACAAAATTGGCAGGCTTCCCAGACAACTACAGGTAAATATTACGTACAGATCACACCAGTGCTATCAGTCAGGCCTTGATACTATGGACTTAGGAGTTCACGGAAGCTTACAGTCACCATAGCGCGACTGAAGTTCAACTGGTGCTTAGTGTGACTATTTTCTGGGGCTTAGATGTTTCACTCACACAGTCTAAGAGTTTTGTGCGGGGGAAATCTAAGACTTAGTTATTCCAGTCACGTGAAGCTAATGGAGAAACTGATCTAATAAAACAGCTCAACACCTGCCGGAGTAGTGCAGGTATAAATGCCCGAAACTATGTTGGAGGCACAGGCCAGTTCTGGAAGTCAAGGAATTATGATTAAGGCTGGACTACCTGTCGACGACAAGGAAATTATACCGCAGCATAAGCTTTGATTAGTGGATGACATGAAAAAGCCTTAGACATGCAAATGAGCAAGCACATAACTTTGGAAGCTCCGTGTGCTATTCGTTGACGTAAATAAGTTGCAACGCTAGAAAATTGTAGTACTGTGTAGAAAGATCTGCAGAGATTCCTCATTGTTGAGCGTCAATACATATACATTGCACAGAAGTAGTCGCGTAGGCTTGTTAATTGTATGATTACACGACTGTCGAACATACACTGGAAACAGTCACTTTCATTACGTATCTTTTAGAAGATGCGTACGGAGAAATGTATAGTGGGATGATAACAGAAAACTAATCCGTGTAAAGTCACATGTGAGACACAGTGATTGGTAGAATCTTAAGGAAGTGCGGTGAACCCACTAATTGGGTAACTTACAAAACCTCGTTTAAGCAGTATTTGTCCCTTGCTCATAACTGGGACTCTTACCGAATATGACTGATAGCTGAAATAAATAAGACCCAAATAAGATCAGCGTGTTTTGTCCCTCGTTTGTTTGGTAAAAGCCAAAGCGTCACAGATAGACTCATCCAGCTCTAACGGCAGACGGTACAGGAGAGATGGGCATCACGATGAGGCTTCCTTTTAAAATTTCAAGAGCGTACATTCCTAGACGAGTCAGCCAATATATTGCTTCCTCTTTCCTATATTTTGTGAGAATATCATGACAAGAGTGACGATATTAACGTTCGTAGAGAGGCTTACAAAAATAGTTTGTAGCCCACACCATTCGTGAATGGAATCTTCGGTATCCTCCACCAAACGCCAAAACCATGAGAAATCTAATTATAGATGACCGGACTGAGGTTTCAGCCACCGTCCTGCCGAATACGAGATCAGTGATTTCATCACTGCACCTCTTACCTCTATATATTTATGTTAAAGGTTACTCAGAAAAGTAAGATTCCAGTTGTCTGGTATTCAATTCTTACTGGACGAAGAGAGAACTAACATGTACAGAAAAGGAACGACTGCAAAAGTTTAGGATTTTACGTCGCATCGATAGCGAGGTCATTCGAGACGAAGCGCAAACTCAGGCTGACTGAGGATGAGACAAAATCGGCAGTTGTCTTTTTAAAAGGAAAGATTCACATTTTGTGATTCAGGCGAACGTGTATCTCAAGTTCGAAACAGTAATCTGAACACGTCTCTACTCGAAAGCAAGTGGAATGTTTAAGAGCTGCGCCATCTCGCTCAATATGAATGAAAGAGCAGTACCAAATGTCGCAGACATATTTGCCTGGCGTACAGCGACGCAGGAAAGCTGTAGAATGTGGAATGGCAGAAACATGAAGTTAGATTTGTGATATAATAAGAAAATATATGTTTCAGTAACTTCCAAACGCCGCTTTGCAGAACACAGTCTACGAACATACTTCAACTGCTAAGATGAGCTGCTAAGATGTTATCTCCATGAGTCCGTTCTCTGTTTAACTGCTAAAGGTCATTTTAGGATAAAGCATTTAGAACAATTTAACTCGCTTCTCTGTCCTTACTACCTGTATTAAACATTACAGTCTCCAGTCTATATCCGTTATTTTAAAATATCCTGTCCTTACCACCTGTATTAAACATTAGAGTCTCTAGTCTATATCCGTTAATTTAAAATATCCTGTCTTTGTTGTTGTCGTTGTGGTATTCAGTCCGGAGACTGGTTTGATGGAGCTCTCCACAATACCCTATCCTGAACAAGCCTCTTCAACTCCACATAAGAACGGCAACCTACATCTGTCTGAATCTGCTTACTGTATCCATCTCTTGGTCTTCCTCTGCGGTTTTTACCCCACACACTTCTCTCCAACGCTAAATTCACAATTCCTTCATGTCTAAGAATGTGTCCTACCAATCGATCTCTTCTTTTAGTCAAGGTATGCCAGAAATTTCTTTTCTCCCCAATTCTGTTCAGTACTTCCTCATTAGTTACGAGATCCACCCACCTAACCTTCAGCATTCTTCTGTAGCACCACATTTCAAAATCCTCTATCCTCTTCTTCTCAATCAATCAAATGTTTGTAGAGCTTATGGGACTTAACTACGGGGTCATCAGTCCCTAAACTTACAAACTACTTATGAACTAGCTAATACTAAGAACGGCACAAATATCCATGTACAAAGTGGGATTCGAACCCCCGACCGTGTAGTGGCCGTGCAGAACGTGACTGGCGCGCCGCAGACCGCTCGGCCACCGCGGCCGGCTCCTCTTCTTGTCCGCACTGTTTATCGTCCATGTTTCACTCCCATACAAGGCAACACTCCACACAAATGCCTTCAGAAAGGACTTCTTTAGGCTTAAATCAATATTCGACGTTAACAAATTTCTCTTTTTCAAGAACGCTCTTCTACCCATTGCCATTCTGCATTTTATATCCTCTGTACTGCGACCATCATTTCTTATTTTACTGCCCAAGTAACAAAACTCATCTATCTCCTTTATTGTTTCGTTACCTAATCTAATTACTTCAGCATCACCTGATTTTCTTAGAGTGCACTCCATTACCCTAGTTTTGCTCTTGTTAATGTTCATCTTATATGCACCTTTCAGCACACTGTCCATTCCGTTCAACTGCTCTTCCAGGTCCTTTGCTGTCTCTGATAGAATTACTATGTCGTCGGCAAAACTTTAATTCCTTCTCCAAATTTCACCTTGCTTTATTTCTAGCTTGCTCAATGTACAAATAGACTAACATTGGAGAAAGGCTACCCTGTCTTACTCTTTTCCCAACCACTGCATCGCTTTCATGCCCTTCAACTATGACAACCGCTGTCTGGTATGCACAATCTGTATTAAACATTAGAGTCTCCAGCCTATATCCGTTATTTTAAAATATCTATCTAATATTATAACATTATTAGGAATTTTACACTGTTATCTGAAGTTTTCCCTGAGGTGTTTGATCCACTATTAACTCTGATCTTTGCCCAAATTGTTTCACATTCTGTTTCTGTACTAACCTCATTAGACACTGTCGTATATTTTAATTCTACAAACGCGCTTCCAACTTAAGTGTTCAGCCTGTTCCTTCGATATATATTCTAGTATGAGTTTAGAATTATTAACATCTGATTCCATAAAGTTTTCCGTCCTTCGTAGTGCTTGAAGCCGCGCGGGAGTAGCCGAGAGGTTACCGGGCGCCGTGGCTCACCCATACATAAATAAAATAAAATAAAATAAAAGAGGTCTGGAGCGCCACGTTACGGGGGGTCGAATCCCCCTCGCGCATGGATGTGTGTGTTGTCCTTAGGTTAGTTTAACTTAGTTTAAGTAGTTTGTAAGTCTAGGGACTGATGACCAAAGTAGTTTGGTCCCATAGAATTTCAAACATTTGAAGTGCTTGAATCCTTCCCTCTCGTCAGCACAGTCAATTTTTTATGACGCTGTAGGATAAAAATAAAGATGTTCCATGTAGAAATTGAAAACACTATATCTCGTTCTAATCTATCCAAGTGTAAGACACAATTGATTAAACTGCAATCTTGGTGATGCGCTTCTCCACCGAGAGAAGTATAAACGTCTTGGTGACGTATCATCCAAACCACCGCAATAACAGAAAATCTCGGTTTTATATTTTTGGTCTATAAATTGTTTTCAGATCTGTAAAATAGTTATGTTTTTTTAAGTGTTCAAATGGTTGCAAACGCAAGGGCACAAACTGCTGAGGTCTTCGGTCTCTAGACTTACAGACTACTTATACTTATGCTGAGGTCAACGTACACACCCCTGCTGAGGGAGGACTAGAACCTCCGCCAGGAACGACCGTGCAATCCGTGACATGGCGCCCCAAACCACGCGGCAATTCCGCATATCAGAAATTTTGAGGTTCACTTTTCGTGAAAAATAACTAATGGTAGTAATTTTTATAGTTTAATTTTAGCTTCCAAGTCACCAACGGAATTTGCCATACAGTTTTACTTAATCCCTGGAGTATTGCTACCCAGTGTGGGATCCTTATCAGGTGGGTTTGACGGAGGACATCGAAAGAGTCCAAAGAAGGGCAGCTAGTTTCGTATTGTCACGATGCAGGGGAGGCAGCGTTACGGAAATGATACAGGATCTGGGATGGGAATCATTACAACAACGACGCTTATCGCTGCGGCGTGGGCTACTTACGAAACCCCAATCGCCAACATTCTCCTCCGAATGCGAAAATATATTGTTGACTCCCACTTACCTAGGTAGAAATGATCATCAGAATAAAATACGAGAAATCAGAGCTCGAACGGAGAGATTCAGTTGTTCTTTCTTCCCGCGCGCTATTCGAGAATGGAATGGGAGATCAATAGTATAAAGATGGTTCGATGAACCCCATACTAGGCACTTAAATGTGATTTGCAGAGTATCCCATGTAGATGTAGATCTAACGTTTACTACTAAACTTCATAACAGATTTCATTATCAGCTGCAGCATTTCTTTCTTTCTTTTTTTTTTTTTTTTTTTTTTTTTTTTTTTTTTTTTTTTTTTTTTTGTCTAAAATATAACAGAATTGTGAGTTTCAATGTGACGTTCAAATTAAAATACAGTGCCAGTTATTTAATCATTATTTACCTAAGCAATATTCATTTGGCACAGTTTTTGTAAATGTCAGCATTTTGAACATTACAATCTTGAACGAATAAGTACGGTATATTGTT
The DNA here is from genome assembly GCA_026315105.1 of Locusta migratoria. Lineage (NCBI taxonomy): Eukaryota > Metazoa > Arthropoda > Insecta > Orthoptera > Acrididae > Locusta > Locusta migratoria. The sequence goes on along the minus strand of CM048755.1, from coordinate 147,656,267 downwards.
TAGCCTTCTCCCCTAAAAATAATCGATCGCTTGTTGGTACATTTGGTACAATAAAAAGTGCGCGGTGGTATTTATTTTGTCTTTCTAGAAATGTTCAGACTATAAATGTCGATGTAGCAATAAAATACTGCAACGATTAATTGTCAGTTTGTTCAAGTCGGTTGAAATGCCGCGTAATTTAATTCACTAATGCAATTTGTAAACGTTTACACCCGTGTTTGGCGATGTGCGTGAGGACGTTTTGAAGCGTACGGCGTAGCACTGATAAGAGAGCAAGATTGGGAGAAGATTAGATTAAACCCAACACGCACAGTTGCAGATAAGCGATCGTTAATTTCACAACAATTTCTGTTGCCTGATGTTCAGAGGATACTGCAGATATTGATACAGTGACTTCGCAGTACAGACAAATATGCGGTAGACCCTTCATTATTAGTTAAAGATGCTGAAGGCCCTTACATTTATTGGTTCGCAGTAAAGCAGTGGAACCGTGCGCCGTGGCTCAGCGCACCCGGTCAGAGGGCTGAACGTCCTCTGCAATGAAAAAGCTGAGCCAAGAACGCATCGAACAAACACGACCAGCGACCGCAAGGAACAGATCTACCCACAGAAAAAAAAGAAAAACTAACTTTCACGCAGGCGGCCTAGATTCGCTTCCCAGTTGTGGAATGCGTGGTATTTGTCTTACCATATTTTCACCATCATCGGCACGAAGGTCGCTCAAATCTGTTCATATCAAAACACTTGAAATCAGCGCCCACAAAACGCTATGTGGGGTCTGCCGGCCATCATACCATCATTCCACTTTTACATCCATTAAGTACTGGCATTTTCCCCGCAGCTTCGCTCATGTATGAACTGAACTCAATACACTTATTGGGCTCATTCCCTGCTCTCCTTTCTTCCATCTCATCCTCCTTCAATCCATGAACATCTCATCGCTCAGTTCTGTCCATCTCCCCTCTCTCTCTCCGACCCTCCTTCTCTTATCTCTTTCGCCATCTCTTCATCCCTCTCTTTCTATGTCCATCTACTACGCCAACAAAATGTGCAAATCTTTGTTAAGCTTAAGGGACTTAACTGTGGGGTCATCAATCCCTAAACTTACAAACTACTTATGAACTACCTTATACTGAAGAGGACGCAAACATTCACCCCGAGGGGGGATTTGAACTCCCGACGGGGAGCGGTCTCGCGCATCGTAGCATAGCGCCTCAGTGCGCTGCGGCACGACGCCAACATCCGTGTCTGTATATCACCTCCTTCCCCTCTTTCTATCTATCTCTTCTATTGTTTCTCTCATTCCATCTCCTCTTCCTCCTCCTTTTGGTCCATCTTCTCACCGCCCTTTTCTGTATCCATTCCTTCTCCCCCTCTCTCTCCAACTCTTCCCCACCTTTCTCTGATCATCCTTTCCTCCACCCCAACCATTCAGACGTATTCCCCTCTACCCTTTCTCTATACAGAGTGATTTTTTCCTGCTGTGTACAAACTCTGGGGATTAATCAAGGGGAGGATACGGAACAAAAATTATCTAATGAATTTACGTCCGGGCAATGCTGGGTTTCTATGTTAGAGACCATTTATTCAATCATACTTTGTTATAGAGACTGTGGTCTAATACTCAGTGTTCCATGCAGCCACAGAGGGTGGAACTGTTCCCCATTCTGTGTCGTTGGTAACTATAGTGCAGGCATCGTATATGGCACGGGCTGTGAACACGTTTTAGCCTGTTCTGTGGGAGTAACAATAACTGCTAACTTGGTTCACCTGACCCGGATGGTAGTACAGGATGACCAGAAGTCGAGTGTCCCGACAAAATAAATACGGGACGTACATTGCCCCGTTTTTTAAGAACCTACTCATATATTTTGAAGTAAAGTGTAAGTAATGTACAGCGTAACCAAATGGAAATAAAATGTGATGATAATGAAATAGTAAAGTAAATAGTCTTTAACTAAAAGGGGATAGGGCACGATTTTTATAAATTTCTTTGGATGGTACTACGAAACGCTTTCAGATGACATGTGCAACTTTTCCAACAATAAAAATTTAGTCATTAAAAAGTCAATTGCTATAAGATTTCTGGGCTGAAAGAGTGATTTCTTGGACATTTCAAGTTGATTTCACGAGACTTTAATTGATTATTTCGCGAAATGGGCTTATCTATATAATATCATGAAACAATTTAACTGGGTGCAGCGCAAATATACTCTTATTTGGATGTCTGTTCAGCAAAATTTTAAAACTTTACCGGACTTTGATGAAAATATTTTGAAAGAAAGATGTGGCGACCAGCTTTTTGACAAAGTGAACCACGTTACAAATATATGTGAAAAGAAAATTTATTAATTGACAACTGCGAAGCGAGTTGGTAAAAACTGGTCACACATTTTCAACTTACTTGCATCTCAAGTTATCTAGTGCAAACTTTTTTAGCTCATTACTGGTTTGTGCTAGCTCTACCTGTCACTAATGCATCTGCATAAATAGCGTTCCCCATCACAAATAGTTTATGAATTGCGAAAACAACATTGCGACCTTACGCGGTTTCCTGCACCGCATTTATCACAGCTAAGATTAAAGCAAATGTGACTTTACACTGTAAGAACCTACGTATTGGACTGTGTGGGGCTCCAGTTTGGATCGATGTTATCTCAGGGTCGAACCGTACATGTCTATTTCATGCCGCAGCAACTACCTTAGTTGCAGATGTAATCTTTTACCTGTGGTCCTGTAGTTAAAAACACTCTATGCTCCACGTGCAGTTCGCGAAACAAATAATAAATATTACATCAAATAACTGATTCATTAATAAGAAGAGTTTTATTCTAACCTCTGCAAATGGTGTACGTAAAGTCAGATATTTAGAATAAGGTTTATTCAGTTAAATTGGTTCCTTATTGGAAGTGGTCAGATGAATTATTAACCATAAATTGAATAAAATGGTTAAACAGTATAAGACATTGGTAGCACTTTTCCCCAACTAACAAGGAGAGGACGCCTCCTCGTCATCGCTGAACTCGTCCTAATATATGGTACATGTTTGACGCGGTGAGGCACGAAAGTGCCCCAAGTGGGAACTCCAGGTGGCCCAGCGTTTAGGAAATAAAAGGACGTTTCATACGGATCTATCACCGTATGTAGCTTATCAACTGTCCCTGTGAGGGTGCGTTTATGAATCGATGATTGGCTCTGCGGTAAAAGATCGGATTCGTATTGAGAAGGTCGCGGGTTCGACTCCAAGCGGCGGCCGATTTTTTCCTGCTCCTTGGCAATGCGTTCACCTACATACTGTTCCCGTAGGGATCGTGAGGACAGTATTAGATTAATTACAGCACGTACGGAGGCATTTAAGCAATCATTTTTCCCACGCTCAATACGTGAATGGAATGGGAAAAAACCTAAGAACTGGATAACTGGTACGGTGGGACGTACCCTCTGCAGAGTATTGGTGTAGATGTGGACGGTGACTGACGTCGCAATTAACCGCAACATCAAACATCATATAGGTTTTTTTTAATTTATATAAACAAAAAAAGGCATTGGATGAAATTCGGGACTACAAACACTTAAAAAGGGACTGTAGTTAACGCGTACTCGTGTAAATAGATATTTCCCTTAATTGATCAATTACATGTACCACGGTGATCATATGCTTGTTTTAAATAATGATGTCCCATGCTGAAGTTGTGCACATATAAATACAAAATAATATATATGATGTTGCGGTTAATTGTGAAGTTAGTGGGGTACGCATTCCCAAGGAGCAAAAATATATTTACCGCCGGGCGGAATCAAACCCGCGAACCTTTCAATAAAATAATAATAATAATAATAATAATCCGATCTCTTACCGCTGAGCCAAATACTGCTTTCAAAACAGACCGTCAGGGGCAATTGATAAGATGCATATGGTGATAGACCCGTATCAAACTTTTATTTCCTAAACGCTTAGCCATCTGGAGTTCCCACTTGGTGCACTTTCATATCTCACCACGCCCTACATGTACCATCAATTTGGACGAATTCGGCGATGACGAGTAGGCGTCATCTCCTTGTAAGAAATACAGAGACCTTGTGTGTTTCGGAAGCACTCAACATGAAATTGTTAACAGTTCCTAATAGTTTAAGTTTGTCGATCACCATTTCTACAGTAGCACGTTCTTGTGTTAAAACATAAACACATAATATCAGCTGCACTGGCGTAACTTGTTCTCGACAAATTTAAAGTCCCGAGAAGTGGCCGTTCGCTGCAGAGGTCTTAACACGCTCTCAGATCGAATCACTCCTATTATCCAGGAAGGTCCTTCTTCTACCAAGACTCGACATGGAGTTCTTTTTCTGCGCACCCTTCGCGCCTCTCCTGTCTCTCAAACATACACTCCCCACCAGTTCTATAACTTGGCCGCTTCCTCATTGGCCGATCTCCATACCTTCCAAAACCGTATGTATCTTAACATGTGGCATTTCTTTAAGAAAAAAATGACCATCTGAAACCACTTCCTTACTAATGTAACGTTATTCAAATAATAAAAAAAAGATATGTTAATTGATATTACATGAAGTCAAATAAATAAATAGACCAACCAGTTTTCATGAGCTTGACCGCTCATATCATACAATATTTAGGTAAAAATAGTGGCAAACTGTAAAATAAATCGACACACTAAATTAAAGATACGAGAGGTAAATCATGCTGCTTGCATTTTCAGCGTTACTATGGAGAATATGATGATCTGTTTACATCTCTATACTTATAACACGCATTTGTTGTCTGTCTGTTTGATCTCTTATAACTCAAGATCCAGACAACCAAATAACGTGAAATTTGATACACGTACACAAAATTACATGGGGAAAGTTCTTAAACAGGTTTTGTTCCATTTTTTGGAAAACCGAACGGAAAATTTGAGAAAAAGTGAAAGTGAGTTTTCAATGTGTCCGTGTAAATCTATATCTTCGCACTGATCTTGATGAAATTTTGCACAATTGACCTTCAAAACAAGAGGAAGGGTACTGTCTACATAAAATTTCGTTCAGTGCATGGTAGAGGGTACTTATGGATTTCGCCAAAATCCACAGTTTTGCTCCGATGTTGATGTAATTTTGTACACTTCACCTTGAAAACAAGATGAAGGTTACTGTCTACATAAATTTTCTTTCGGTGCATGGGGGAGAGTACTTTACTTACAAATTTCAATTGCAATCTCTATACATATAAGACGCATTTGTTGGAAAACCTTATTTTAAACCCGGGCGAAGCCGGGTGCTTGCAGCTGGTTTCATTATGCATTTATATCAGTTAAATCAGTCATTAAATAATTATATACAAGTGTGGCGCTTTCAAGATGTTAGCTTGAGATAATAAGTTACCATCTAAACCAGAATTTGTTGAAATTGCAGACGCATTCAAAAGTTGGTTATTTTAAGCTTGATTTTTCTATATTTTGATATCGTTATCATACACATTTGTAATTTTTGATATATTGAAATTATTTTTAGAATCGTGAGATGCGCGTAATTATTCCGACATCGTAGATGTCTTAAATGTTGACAGTAAATAATTGTATAGATTATTTTATTTTATTCTGAATTACTGGAGTGTGGAACTTAGGGATGTCCTCCAGAAACGCTCTGCTGACAGCCGTCATTAGTTGGAGTCGAAAGCATAGGCCTTTCGCAGATGTCCGCCAGTCTGCACAGAAGCCCGGCAGTTGCTCTACCTGGCAGCTGCTCCAACCGCTCGCCGCGGTCCGCTGCCGGCCAGTCCTTCATCTTTCAAACAGTACCACTACTTGCACTAATTGCAGACATTACTTCCCTAAGTCACAACATATTTAGTGCGTGAACTGCGAAGGAAATAATTATAACTAGACCTCATTTTCAGAATATTTCAAGTGTTGATTATGGTGAGAATCAATGTGAAAATACCGAACTCCTGAATGATATAAATTTTTCTACAAAGTATAACTGACAGGGAAATAAGGAATCTGTGTTAGTATTAATAATTGTCGTTCATTCTAGTTTGCCCTTGACAACTATAAAGTAATAACGTATTATGAATGAAACACACGAGATAACTGTGTAAAGTTCTGGAAATTTAGATCGTTATCTCGTGTGTTTCATTCAACATGAATAAAATGTTCTCTCAATAGCCGACGTAACAGTCAGTGAATAAAGTATTTCTTTAATTATTAATGCAATGATTTTGCTTTCAGTTATGTAAATATGTTTGATTAATTTTTGTATTTGCATTTGATATGGCATGTCTTTGTTGCTGATATTGCCGTATATGTAATTCGTCGCCTCCCAAAAACGAAAAACCCATAATTACTACGCTTCTCCCGTTGGTTTTATGTTCTTTCAGCAATTAAATACTTTTCGTGTTGAGGCAATTGTTTTTTACCCAAAAATGCACTTTCTGCGCACAACATACTCTACTAAAAAAGAAGTGACTTCGAGAGAAGAAAATACGGGAACCACCAAATAGCTTTAGAGAGCGGGAACTTTGTTTCTTATGTTACTGTGTGTGCAGTAATTCGTGTGTTTATGCCTGAGTAACACCAGGGCCGCCATATTGTATAAACTTTAAGGGATAACAGTGATGTTGATGACAACACAGGTAAACGCAACATTTGGTTTTGTAACGTTCTGTTTCCACGAGTGCCCCGTATTTTGATTCCGGAAATCTGGCCACCCAATGGTAGTGCCTTTTAAGGGTTCCTTGCCAGGATGACGGTGAAGACCTCAAGCGCAGTGATGGCGAATATGATCATTAGAACGGCAGAACTGCCGGAAGAGGCAGGATTTCACGTAAAAGCACAAGACTGTATCGTCTATTCCCACAGTAGGCGGCTACAAAAGGCATCAGTTTCGTATGTTAGTGGCGGCCTCATTTATAATTCTAAGCTAAAGGCTTTTAATGATGGAAAGGTTCAACTACCTTTCCCCAACTAAACTTTAACCCAAACATGATGGTAAATTTCAAACGGAAAATTACTCCAGGAAGTAACCAATCTTCCATCGCTACTCATGGAAGTGCAACTAGGCCATTGGTGAACGTCATCTGCCAGAGTATGTAGTGCCCGCAGTAAAATTCGGACACGGTGATGTTATGGTGTGGTCGAGTTTTTCATGGAGGGCGCTTGTACCCTTGTTCTTTTGCCTGGTACTATCACAACAGAGGCCTGCGTTGGTGTTTTAAGCAATTCAGGGATGGCGAATGCATCTTTCAACACGATCGAGCACTTGTTCATATTGCACGGCCTGTGGCGTAGTGGTCACACGACAGTAACATTCTTCTAATCCACTGGCCTGACAGAGTACTGACTTCAATCCAATAGAACACCCTTGGGTTATTTTGGAACGTCGACTTCGTGTCAGGCCTCACCGACCTACATCGATAACTCTCCTTAGTGGAGCCCTCCGTGAAGAATGGGCTGCCAAACCTCCATCACCTGTCTGAACGTATGCTTTTTTACTGTAAATTGTCACTGCATTTTTCTACCCCTTACTTCTGCTTCGTATTTGTCTAGCCTTCCAACAGATTGGACCATCTTAGGACCACAAACACTTTCACACAATTTGCATGCAAAGAGACAAAAACTAACACGTTCGCTGCGGTCACCAGCGCGGACCGGTAACGCTCTAGGCGGACGCCTGTAAGCGCACGTGCGCCGCGAGCTGAAATCAGACCCCTGCGAAACCTGTAATATTGTTCAAATGTTCAAATGTTTGTTAAGCTTACAGGACTTAACTACGGGGTCATCAGTCCAAATTCAAAATGTTCAAATGTTTGCCGGCCGCGGTGGCCGAGGGGACTGAGGCGCTTCAGTCACGGTCTGCACGGCCACTACGGTCGGGGGTTCGAATCCCCCCTCCGGCATGGATATTTGTGCCGTCCTAGTTCGTAAGTAGTTCATAAGTAGTTTCTAAGTTTAGGGACTGATGACCCCGTAGTTAAGTCCCATAAGCTGTACAAACATTTGAACATTTTTCAAATTTTTGTATAGTCTATGGGACTTAACTACGGGGTCATCAGTCCCTAAACTTACAAACTACTTATGAACTACCTTATACTAAAGACGGCACAAATATCCATGCCCGAGGGGGGATTCGAACCCCCGACCGTAGTGGCCGTGCAGACCGTGACTGAAGCGCCTCAGTCTCCTCGGCCACCGCAGCCGGCCCTGTAATATTGAAAGTGAATATAACGTCTGCACAAGAGGTGGTGCTAAGCTGCATGCCGATTATGTGATAAATGCTGCAAGCTCTCTGACTTATAAGCGTCATATGCATTTATTGCAAACAATTCTAACAACTCCTCTGATTTATTGATTTTATTGCAAACTGGGAACAAATTTAAATTCAAACAAGCGATAAATCCGCTTCATTGAGAAAGAATTATATTGAAAACAACAAAAGGTTTATCAAACAGAGAAAAAGAAACACGTCTCATCTGCAATGTGGTGCTATGGAAACCTAATCCCACATAACAAATTTGCAAGGTGTATAGGCGATGTTTTTATAGCAAACCACTAAAGATGAAAACACACAACTGCAGACAGGAAAATGTTACGTGATGTTTTTTGGTGGCCTGCACTAACACGAGTGCACAGCCAAACTAACTAAACTGAGTACTCAGCTAGCGCGCCGCTTATAAGCGTCGGCAGCTCTGGCGTGTTGATCGAGGAAACGCTTATAAGCGTCAGCCGCAGCGAACGTGCTAAACAAACATTAGAAAAGAAATGGCATCCTCGCCTCAGATTCAAACTTCACACCTCACTTGCACTATCTCTCCGGCCACGCGGGAGTAGCCGAGCGGTCTGGGGCGCCACGTTACGGAACGCGTGGCCTCCCGCGTCGGGGGTTCGAATCCTCCCTCGGGTATGGACGTGTGCGTGGTCCTTAGGTTAGTTTATTTTAGTTCAAGTATTTTGAAAGTCTAGGGACTTATGACCGAAGTAATTTGCTCCCATAGAATTACAAACATTTGAACTATCTCTTCGCAACACTCCTTATTAAATACGCCACAGATCAGTACAGCACCATCTGTACAGGTTACAGCGAAGTAAACTACGTACATTAAATGTCCAAATGACGGAACACGCACTCTTATTTATACTTCATTCGCTATAAGAATATACCTGATGTAGACATTACACAATGTGTTCTTCCCCGTCTTCTGAAATCTCTTTAGTTATCATTTTACGCGCAGCGGCACCTAAGCTGTCTCAAGTACAGTGCAGTACCGCGTTTATCCGGACTACGTGGGGCCGGATGTAATCCGGATTATCGAAAATCCGAGTAATCGATTTAAAAAAAAGTCCAGATTCATCAGTATTATAAATCTAGTGTGGGATTAATTTTTCGGAGGAAATAATTTCTTCATATTCTTGACTGAAGTTTTATGCAGCCACCGTATCCCCCGAAAAACTTTCTTCACTGACAGCTGACGTATTCCATGACGAAATTTCCATCTTTTCAACCAACCTTGTCTAGCAGTGAACTTAGGACCACCATCGGTTAGCTTGCTGTATAACTTTTCCTGCACAATTGGACCGCATATTGGAACTCCATGCTCTTTTTTCTCACTGAACGGAATGACTAATGTTTCGTCCAGTGTTTCATTTCTTGCTTTTATTATTGTACCGAGATTCTATAAACTATATTTAGCCATCGTTTTAAACAGACGTCTTCGATCTCTTCTCGGTTCTTCTTCCAGTTTGATACAGTTTTTCATGCTTTTGAGCTGGAGCCTCGTTTCGTATCAACAGTATCGCAGCCCTAGGATAGACAAAAAATATTTCCTTTACTCTTTGCTGAAGTTAACTGTAAGGTTCTTTATGTTCGTCTTTATAAAAATATTTAGAGAATAAAAAATTTTCAAATGTTTGTTAAGCTTATGGGACTGAACTGCGGGCCATCAGTCCCTAAACTTACTACTTATAAACTACCTTATATTAAAGACAACACAAACATCCATGCCCGAGTCAGGATTCGAACCCCGACGGGGAACGGCCTCGCGCATGGGAGCATAGCACCTCAATACGCTCGGCCATTCCGCCGCGGCTTTATAGAAGAGTTTTACACTTAAAAGTTCATGAAGTGTGGGGAAAACTTATATGTTGTGTCCTTTTCGGAGACGAAATTTTCCGGTATTTTTGTTGTGTATTTTACACTTCCTAATTTGCGGTGTATGAATGCTGTTAATGTGTTTCACACACCACCATGCTAGAATTTAACGTAATGCGAACTATAATCTAGGATTAAATTCTATTGATTCTACATGGCGATGTAAACACCACTCTGAAGCTCCAGAGACAGCTATAGTTGGGAAAACTGGCACTTTTGAACTTGGGTATGCGCAATGCCTTGTTCTTGGACTCTAAATTCTTTGGTGTGGGCAACCGTTTTGCCTTTCATTGTACATAATTACAATAAATTACCTTGTATTCGATCTGTCGTAGCTTTATTATCATAGTGTTTTGTGTTTCGCTTAATCTTCATCTCCACAATTACAAAGTGGGTCGTCATTCAGTCCCAGTCGATATAGATGTTGTTAAACCTATGGAATACGGTTGTATTAAATTCTTTGGACACTATTTTTCGGTGCAACAATGACTAGGCGATGTCATAGAATGTATTTCTGTATAAATATCCCCTTTGTTTTTAATTTTCATCTACCGTTCGCCATCCCACCTCAATCAAATCGTCATTTTGAAGTTATAGAAAACTGGTGTCTTCTGCATTTGCATGTCATAGTGAGCCTGAAATTGCACCCTGCTTAGCACTGTAAACATATAGCATCTCTGGCTAACTGTCAAAACAACAAGCTGCAAAATATTGACAAATTTATTACGATTTTTAATTACACCAGATAAGTGTAACACCACCTTATTGTTATAAAAGCAGCGTGACATTGCCAACGATCACATATGGACGTAAGTGAAAAAAAATTTGTATTGAAAAAAACAGACCTAACATGTATAAAAAAACGGTGAATTTTGTATTATTATTATTTTGCATATTTCGCAGGTGTTCTGATGGTGGCTATTTAGGCGAAATGAGTCCGTAACATTATAATAAAAACTATAAAGTAGCAGCACATTGATATATTGATATGATGTCTGAGAAATTTTCTGCGTTGCGGGTCCATTGGGTCGGAAAAAGTGAACAGTCAATTTCAATCATCCGGGTTTTCTGCATATGGCGTAACCTAGTGAACTGGCTGTCTTTCAGTATGAACTCCGCAACGCCAGATAAGGCAGACGGAGATGTTGCGGTACTTGTAACAGTTACCATATTGTAAGAGGCGATTAAACAGATTCCGTTTGAGGGCGTTGGTGCAGCGTGTATGCACCGTAGCGTGACTCCGTTGCGGGTCTGTAAGCACCGACATGTAGCCAGGCTGAACGCCGCAACCTAAAACGACCGCCCACTACACTCTAGAAGAAGCACAAGTTAGCCGTGCGCATTAAGGCGCCTTGCTTCGGTGCGCGCGGCCCTCCCACGACGGAGGTTCGAATCCTCTCTCGGGCGTGTGTCTGTGTGTGTCCTTCTTAGGATGTTAGCTCCAGTGGTTTGTAAGTTTAAAGGACCGATGACCACTGCAGTTAGGTCCCATAACTTTATAAACATTTAAACGTCACATATATTAAAATAATGTACGAGCCGGCCGCGGTGGCCGAGGGGACTGCGGCGCGTCAGTCACGGTCTGCACGGTCACTACGGTCGGGGGTTCGAATCCCCCCTCGGGCATGGATATTTGTGCCGTCCTAGTTCGTAAGTAGTTCATACGTAGTTTGTAAGTTTAGGGACTGATGACCCCGTAGTTAAGTCCCATAAGATTTACAAGCATTTGAACATTTGAGAATATACGAAAACTAAAGTCAGTCGGCCAAAGCAAACTACCGCCGATTTCCTTCATTTTTTATTTAAACGAAAGGTATTCATCCACAGATTTGTCATCAAGTATCGGAATTTACATGATGTCAAATCTGTGGGTGGATACCTTTCTTTTAAAACAAAAATGTAGGAAATTGGCGGTAGTTTGGTCTGGCCGACTGACTGTAGTTTTCTTAGTATCAGAATTTACATAACTCTCGCCTTTCTTTTTCTTTACTCAAACGCGATTTCCTTCTGTATATTTCTTATGGGGATGTCCTTGCTGTAAACTAAAGTCAGTCGGTCAGGCCGATTTATCCGACCGAATTCCTTCATTTTTGCTTTGAACGAAGGGTATTCATTCCCAGATTTGTCATCAAGTATCAGAATTAGCTTAAGTCTCTCCATCATTTATTTTTATTCATACGCGTTATCCTTCTGTCCTTGCACGGAATATTGTAATCGGTTTGTTTTACGATATCTTCGCTTCTAATTAAGGTCCGCAGTTGAAAATTCCTGGCAGATTAAAATTGTGTGCCGGAACCGGGGCTCGAACCTGGGACCTTTGCCTTTCGCGGGCAAGCGCTCTACCACTAAGCTATTCCGACACAAGTCACGGTTACGCCCCACAACTCCAATTCTGCCAGTACCTCGCCTCCTATTTTCCAAACTTCACAGAAGTTCTCCTGCGTAACTTGCAAGACTAGCACTCCTGCAGAGTGAAAGTTTCATTCTGGAAACATCCCTTCGGCTGTGGCTAAGCCATGTCTCCACTATATCCTTTCTTCCAGGAGTGTTAGTCTTGCAAGTTTCGCGGGAGAACTTCTGTGAAGTTTGGAAAGTTGGAGGCGAGGTACTGGCAGAATTGGAGTTGTGGGGCGTAACCGTGAGTCGTGTCGGGATAGCTCAGTGGTAGAGCGCTTGCCCGCTAAAGGCAAAGGTCCCAGGTTCGAGTCCCATTTCCGGCACACAATTTTAATCTGCCAGGAAGTTTTATATAAACGCACACTCCGCTGCAGAGTGAAAGTTTCATTCAATGTACGCAGTTGTTTTTGAGCTAACTACACTCAGCAGATCAAGCTCTTTCATTTTCGCTTTTGAACACTTGCATTGATTGATTCTGAAGAAAGCTACGCGTCAACATTCAACTTTACTTCCATTTTTCCCAACATTTTTGTCATTCCATTAACGGTGCGAAGTATTCGCAAGGGTCCTCTAGTTTGATCCTATTTCAATACGGTATTTGCGGAGACGAAAATATAAGCTCATGGCTGCGAAGTCAAGTTGCTGATCTTTCCGTGGACCTGAAATAGAAAAAATCCCTAAATTGATACTGGTGTAATTGCTTATGACAACGAACCTCGAAATTATGGTTATGCTGTCTCTGACCAAATGACTCTGAACAAAGCTCGCGAGATAGTTGTCTCGCTCAACATTGACAGAAAGGATTTTAAAGCAAGCGTTGGTTGGGTGATTCGTTTTGTGAGATGGCAACATATCAGTCCACGAAGGAGAACAGCTTTGAGCCAGCGTTTACCTCCAGACTACACAGATAAGGTAATCGAGTTCCATCGTTACGCAATACTCATGCGCCAGCAATTTGAACATTTTGAAGCCTAAGTTACTGCACTACAAACAACACCCACCACAACCGCAACATTTGCTGAAGGATTGATCGGACCTCACACCAGTCCAGACATCCAGAGCACGATACACAACCAACACTATACTTAAATACGTCTCACTCGCAGAGACCGATGCAACAAAAGACGGCGCCTGAGGTCGGTGAAAACAGAATTCATGGGGTGAATAGCTAGCAGAAGCAAAGTCCAGAGTTGGAAAAGTCGTCGTAAGAATGTGGAAGCAGTCGAGGAAGCGACCTCAGTCGAAACACGTAAAAACAGGCAAGGTCAGTCACCCTGCTATCAATGGTGTATAACAGTGTTTTTCAAACTTTTCGAATGTGCGACCCCATTGCTAGTAAAAGTATTCCGGCGCCCGCTTCCAAGAATAAATATTCTGGAAAACCCTACCCTCTCACTCTTACGTATCCTAACGAAACTAGTTTGGAGTCTGAAAGGCAAGGAATTTAATGTTCTTTCTGTTGATACAACTTTCTTGTAAATTGTTAGACGTTGTTTTTCGGAACAGAGGGCATTATACCTATTTTTACTTGATTAGCGATAGAAATATAAATTTTGCGCAACGGATGTGTCGCCTTTGAAGCATGAGTCAGAAGCGAATTACGCTCATTAAGAAAGGTCCCAATGTATGGACACTTTGTGAGGAAGTAGATTTTTTCCTTATTTGTTAGATATAATTATTGTATCTTGTTCATTTACCTATTGATTGATTCCTGAAAAGTTTTCAGGCTTTGAGATTAGTCATGATTAACACTCTGTTCAACTCAGAATTAATGTTAAACAATTGATTACATACTTTTAACATAAAATAAATTTCACTTAAACCTGTTTCTTTATTACGGAACCCCCATAATCAGACACGCACTGGTCTGGTTGTTTTAATTTGCAGCTACTTCCTGCTGTGATGACGATCCCCCGACCAAGTCTATAAGGCCCCCTGGGTGTCGCGACCCACAGGTTGAAAAACACTGGTGTATGTCGAGGGTTTTAAAGAATTGTCTGGTAAATACGGAGTGCGGTATTGACGGCCACTATCACACCAGTGAACGGGGCCACGTGACATGTCCACGGAATCGGCTGGACCCTCGAGCAGGCTGTGGCACGATATGAAGCCCCAGTATCTCTGGCTTTTCCTCCATATCAGTACTCGGGCTGGGTTGGCACTATGAATCACTGCGCCGTATCAGATCGAGTAAAGCCGCAGAGAGATTTCTTGTAAGAGAACTGACAACCCCACAAGAAACCCCACACACCAGCAAACTGTACTTCGAACATCCGTTGGCCAGTAGTCTTATTCAACGATATCAGTCGGATTAAATTCACTGAAATGAAACTGATTAATTAAGGCCGAAGTCAATGAAGATGCAATGACACGAAATTGTGTGCAATGTCCATAAGAAACATCTGTGACTGTGGAAGGCAGAGTCGGGCATGCAGGTATGCTCTCATGCAACTCCTCTCGATACACAGGAAACCCTGGTCTGATAAAGGAATTTAACGGCGCGTCTATTGCTTAACTATCGCTGCATGTTACGTGACATTTGAGTCGAAGTGCACTGGTCCTGTAATTTATATCCTCATTTACAGTATGTCTGGGAGATTGCTCTACTTGGAGAATAGTATATGTAGGAACAAGTGAACTTTTCTAGTTGGTGTATGAATCTACTGATCGATTTTCGCAATACCTGAAGGTAGGGGTACTAGGCTTCCCTATATCGTGGTAAGCAACATATTTTAGACTTAAAATGACAGTCCTGTCAACTGAGGAACCGGATTGATCAGATAATGGCACAGTTAAATGCTGGCGAAACTGGTGGAACACCCGTCATATTGATGGTATGTTTTCTTAGTCGCCTGTTGTGTACACTGCTAGACAGTTGTTAAGAAACAAAACAACTGCCAGTTGCTACCAAGAGTTAAAATGTTTGTAGAGCTTATGGGACATAACTACGGGGTTATCAGTCAATAATCTTACAAACTACTTATGAACTAGCTAATACTAAGGACGGCACAAATATCCATGCCCGAGGGGGGATTCGAACCCCCGACCGTAGTGGCCGTGCAGCATGTGACTGGCGCGCCACCGCGGCCGGCACCAACAGTTCCCATATGACTGTGTGTAGGAGGGGGTGGAGAAGGGGTGAGGATGGGAAAAAACAGGGGGGTGCGGAGTATTTTTAATATATTGGTAGACGATTCGCGACTTTTAAGTACTCATCAAACATTGTTCAAAGCGGGGAACCCTCCCATCGCACCTCCCTTCAGTTTTAGTGGTCAGTTGGACTAGAGGATAGCCCGTCAAAAACTGAACACATATCGAGCAGCCGCGGTGGAATACCCGTGCGCACTAAGCCGCCGTTCTGCGGTACGCGCGGCCGTTCTCCGTGGGAGGGAGTCCTCCCTCGGGCATGTGTGTGTGGGGGTGATTTGTCCTGAGGTTAGTTTAACTTAGTTTAAGTAGTTTGTAAGCCTAGGGACTAATAACCTAGCAGTTACGTCCCATACATTTACAAACATTTGAACATATCGAGCATGAAAACGGAAACTAGGTGTACGGAACTGTAAAAAAGAGAAGCCAAATACGATGAGTTAACATTCCAATGATAGAATGTGCAATACTGGGCAAGCATTCAGGGTTATGCTGAGGTGGTTGTGTGGCCATGGACTGCGACTCGGGAGATGCCGTGTGTAAAACTTCCTACTGCTCAAAATTTTTATTTTTTGTTTTTCACAAAATTATAAACTGCCTATCAGATCAATTTTGTCTCTGTGTCATGGTGTAACGTACATGGCGGACAACTGCTGTATTCTCAGCCGAAAGGAAGTGGCGCACGAATGGGAGCCGCAAACGACGTCTAGTACATCATACACGACAACTGTGCCGGTATGTACGTCATATGTTAGGGATCGAGGCCTACGAAAAAGACAGGCCGCGGCGCGCACGTCGTATCACGCGATGAAGTGAGGCCTGTGCCGGCGCGATCGCTAGCGGATTGGCCGGCCGCTGGGGCACAGCCCACTGCCTCATAGCGGCTAGCCAATCTGCTAGCGATCGCGCCGGCACAGGCCTCACTTCATCGCGTGATACGACGTGCGCGCCGCGGCCTGTCTTTCTCGTAGGCCTCGTCAGGGATCTAATATCAACGCACCGAACTTGTATGACTGCTGAGTGACATATGCTTCCTTGCCCAGTTCAGATGTTCGTACGAATATGAATGTCATTACTCCCAAAGAAATGACGAAAACATAACAGTCGCATAAGCTGAAATAGCTTCACAATCGCACAGTTCTTTATTTGCACTGTCAAAGCATTTTTTAACGTTTATGAAGTATTCCTCCACATGTACACTATCAAATTCTGTATGGCAAAGCAAATTTGAACAATTTTGGAGTTGACTGTATGTGAGAGCTTTGACTAACCTAGTTCACACCCGTTTACTTTTTTTTTCGTCGGGGGTTTGAGTCCTCCCTCGGGCATGGGTGTTTGTGTTGTCCTTAGCATAAGTTACTTTAAGTAAGTGTAAGTAGTTTGTAAGCCTAGGGACTGATGACCAACGCTAAGTCCCTTTGATTTACAAACATTTGAACATTTTGTTACTTGTTTTTATTTATGTGTATGAGGCATTTCACCTGATCTCCCTATTCATCACATTTAGTTGCGACGTTCATATATTCTCACCGTATGACTCATATTCTGTAACTAATGTGTAGTATGGCTGTTGCCAACGCTATAAAAAAGAGACGTTAATGACCAGACGGACAGTTAATAATTTTGTGAAATATTAAATTATAAAGTATGATCGCGCTTTAAACACGGCTCTCCCGTGTTGCAGTCCCTCAGTATAACCACAACAACATCGCTTACATTCCTACTTGGATGCTGCACATCTCGCGCTTGGACAGTTCACTGCTTCTGTTTTGCTTATTTTTTCACAGTTACGTACAATGGCGCAGCCAGAATTTTTTTTTTTTTTTTTTTTTTTTTTTTGAGGGGGGGATCTATTTTTTTTTTTAAATAAAGTCTACTGAATTTATTACTCTCTGACTTACTTCTACACTTTTTATAATTTAACCAATTATACGACGAAAACAATTGCACAAGAAATAAAATGAGTAGGCACGCATTAATTTGAAAGTAGAAGAGGAGCAACGTGATGGAAATGGAGTGTATATAATCAGCTCGTAAAATAATTAAGTAGCTTCTATGTTACTAGCCAAAAAGAAAGGTCTTTACAGTTTAATTAACATGAGGCCCTGTGTGTAAGTATTGAACTAAATTAACGTTATTGTTGTTCATAAGATTCCACTCGGTGGCGCCGCTGACCTGCTAAGCAGCGGGTCGCCGCATATAAACAATCGGCTCGTAACTTCAACATAGCAGTCACAATAGCGGCAGCATCAAGTTGGTCGCGGCGGCATTAAAACCGCTTACAGTAACAGCAGCACACGTTCTCAGTGCTTGGCAAATTATAGTTACATTATGATTTATTACATATGTACTATTTAGAATTTCCGGGCCGCGGTGGAGTAGCCGAGCAGTTTAAAGCGCCTCGCTGCGGAGCGCGCGGTTGCTCGCCGTCGGAGGTTCGAGTTCCCCCTGAGGCATGGGTGTTTGTGTTGTCTGTAGGTTAGTTTACCTTAGTTTAAGTAGTTTGTAAGCTACGGACTGATGACCACGCAGTTTGGTCCGATAGATTTACAGACATTTGGACGTTACAGAGCTGTGAAAACTACCAAAAACGAAAATATGAGTATTTTAGCAACAACCGCAGTAAACCTACCAACAGGATGCCTCGGAGTTTATATTGTACTTCGTATTTGTAACACTAGCGTTGAGTTCCGAAGAAAATACGTGAACACTTCGATGATGATTGGCGTTTTAGGGCGCTCAACAGCGAGGTCATCAGCGCCCGTGTGAACACTTCGAAGAAACAAATCTGAAAAACATCCTATATTGACGCACGAAAAGCAGTTTCGATATAGAAGCTTCTTCGACATGGTTTGCCACAAAGCCGATTTAAACGAACGTCAAAAACAGCGTTCACTTTGTGATAATGGTGCCGACCTGTTTCAAAAAATAAAAAATGAAAACAATAAAAATAACAAAATTAAAAACTCTTTGGGAGGTTCCGGGGGTGGGGGCCTTCAGCAATCCACCCCCCCACCCCCGTGGCACGCCACTACTTCCGTACAGTTTCTTTTTCTTTTCGTGCTTGATTTGTGTTGTACACGCACGTCAGCTTACAAACCAATATGTGAAGGTGCAGTGGGAAATTTCCCTTGGCAGATATCGACTTTTAAATTATCTTCTTGTGAGAAAACTACCTAACGATGATATTTTTCTTTTCCCTAAAAGCTGAGGGAGGCGGGCTTGATTGCTACGGACCATCCGATAGAATAGAAAATATAGAGGCTGTAACGTGTAAAGTGGAGCGACGTTTGTGCAGAAATGCTCTGTAAGCATTTGACAGCTCATTTCGTACGGTGGTTGACAAAGATGTTTGTGGAATCAATTAGTGCGATATCCCGCCTGGTACGGCAACATATCTACAAGACTTCATTTGAGTGATTACGATCGTGACGAATAGCTGGATGGCTAGAAGCGAGTCAAAGTTTAACTTTTGCGCCCCAGTAACCGGTGCCTGCTAAAGTACCATCTCAACATTAAAAGAAGCTGCTGTAAGTGGCAGTGGAAGGCTAAAGTATGTGGACCTCCGCGCAGCAAGAGAAGCGATACGCAACCCTAATAGTGAAGAGGAACGGAAATCGCCAGAGACCCTGCACCCGATAACGGCATACATGTCTCTGGCAGAAGCATTTCGCTGCTATTAAATCAGGCTGTATACGCGGAAGAGACTAGCAGACACCGAAAGGTACCAGATTAATTTTATAATGGTACAACATAGATGTGAACCACACACACAGCCGACGTGGGGTGGCTTGCGTGCCTCAACGATACAGATAGCCGTACCGTAGGTGCAACCACAGCGGAGGGGTGTCTGTGGAGAGACCAGACAAACGTTTGGTTCCTGAAGATGGGCAGCAGCCTTTTCCTTTTCAGTAGTTACAGGGGCAACAGTCAGGAAGAGTGTCTGAGCTGGCACAGCTAAAATGACGTTGCCATACAGTTACTGTGGACGGCTGAAAGCAATAGGAAACGAAAGCGGTTACTTTTCTCGAGGACATGCAGCTCTACTGTTTGAATATATGATTCTGACATCCTCTCGGGTAAAATATTCCGGAGGTAAAATAGTCCCCCATTTGGTACTCCGGGCGGAGACTACTCAGGAGGATGTCATCATCAATAAAAACAAAACAACCATTCTACAGATCGAAGGGTGGAATGTTCAAAATGTTCAAATGTTTGTAAATCTATCCGACCAAACTGCGTGGTCATCAGCCCGTAGATTACAAACTACTTAAACTAAGGTAAACTAACCTAAGGACAACACACACACCCATGCCCCAGGGAGGACTCGAACCTACGACGGCGAGCAACCGCGAGCTCCGCAGCGAGGCGCTTTAGACCGCTTTTTTTTTTTTTTTTTTTCTTTTTCTTTTTTTTTTTTTATTTTTTTTTTTTTTCCACCGCCACTTTTGCCCTTAGAAAAAAAAAATAAACTTGTCCACTTCAGGCGTTGGCTCCTACCTTATCCTAGTCCCAGTTCAACTAACCTAATTCTAATAAAGGGCAAGGAAAGGTAATAGGCTACCGAAAGAAAAATAATAATAAAGAAAAGAAAAGAAAATAAAACTCATGAGATTTGGAAGAAAAAAAAGCTGGGAAAACTTCTTCTCTTTTGTATTCTTTATTTATTTATTTATTTATTTATTTTTTATTTTTTTTTTAGTTCTTTATGTATACATATATATTTTGTAATATATGACAAGAGGTGTGCCGTAGTGATGCCGCCGGCATACTTAAAATCGTCCAAACGTGTCTTCTCGTTGATTATTATGTTCCGTTGTGGGTTCTGTTCAGTTCAGGTTGGTTGCGTTAAGATTTATCTTCTCATCGCTTGGACGTTCCAGCTGCGAGGCGGGTCGTGAAAGGCACTCCGTAAAAAGTTGGAAAAATATTTCTGATACTTTGGGTTACGGGTTAGGACGCAGTGTCGTTCATTAAGAAAGTTCCAGTATCCAAGTACTGATTTCTCGCCAGGATCAAAGAGGTATCGGATCGTGTACCCACGAATCCAATTTACCGAGTGTGTTTTGGTGGTGGGGTAGAAAGTCTCCTCCGGAAATAGGAGCATGTTGATGTCGATCTGGGCGGGTGTTTGGCGAGTAATGAACGCCAAAATTCGCCGAGCGAGCGTCCAGACATCGTTCGCCTGACCACAGTGGAACCTGTGGCCGTCTGTGTCGTCCACTCCGCAGTGAATGCAGAGGGGCGAATCGGCGAGATGGATCCGATGCAGGCGATGTCGGTTTACTTGTTTTCCGTTCACAGTGAGATACCAGGTTGACTGGACGTCTGATTCGAGAAAACGTTCGTAAATAGCTTTCCATATATGCCGCCATACATACTGTGGATGCTTAATTTCGATCGGGTTGGATGGTCGACACTGTTGTAGCAGATCATATACTGTTTTAGTCTGAGACAAACGTGCAGGTGGTAAAGATTTGTATACATAACTAAGGTCCAAGAAGAATCGTCGGATATGATGGAAGGCAACTGGAATGGCTGCAATCGTCACTGGGGCTACCAAAGAGTCCGGGGCAAAGGCATTGAATAGTATACCGGTGAGACTCTGTGGGCAACGTCGCCAGATTTTTAATTGAGAGCTGACGTAGAGCGCCGTGACTCTGGTCGGCATATGTGTTAGTCCCACCCCACCACGTTCCCGCGGGAGTGCAAGGGCGTCGTATTGCACTTTGAATATCAATCCGGAGCTGACGTAGGAGCCTAACGCAGCCAATATACGCCGTGCCAGGAGAGTTGGGATCGGTAGCACTTGAGCAACATGGGGTATGCGAGAGGCATGATAGACGTTCACATATTGTGTACGTTGAACTATGTCGAGGGATCGTAGCCGGTGATCTGCCAGACTTCCCCTGATTCTCTGAAGCAATCGCCGACCGTTGATCGCTGCTGAGCGGCGGAGATCGGCTGAAAAATCTATGCCAAGACATCTAACGGTTGTGGCTACACTTAGAGGAGCGATGCTTCTCTCTGGTAGGCCCTCGCCGATGAGCAAGACCTTGGATTTTGAGACGTTGAGCAAGCTGCCTGATGCCTCGCCATAGGTGGCCACCCACGTCAGGGCTGCCCGTACGTCGTTCTCAGTGCGTAGGTAAAGGACGATGTCATCGGCGTAAGCTGTACAACAGAATCGATTCCCATGTAAACTCATGCCTTCCAAACGTTGGCGTAGTCCCTGGAGCAATGGTTCTAAAGCAAAGGCGTATAATATAGTTGAAAGTGGGCAGCCTTGTCGGACGGATCGTGTTATAACCACGGGTGGGGTGAGGCGACCGTTGAACATGATTTTGGAGGTCGCGCCAGTCAGAAGGCGCATAACTACTGCAATAATGTCGCCAGGGAAACCCATGTGCTGGAGAACTGTCTGTAAGTAGGAGTGATCAACACGGTCGAAGGCCTGGCTAAAGTCAAGTGAAGCCAGGGCACCAGGAAGTCGTTGATATCGGGCAAGTGCTATCATGTCTCGATAGCGGCAAAGAGCCGTATGGATATTGTTGTCTCCTCCTAAGGACGTCTGGTCGCAGGATGTGACGTACCGTGCAACTTTCTTGAGTCGTGAGGCCAACAACCGTGTAAATATTTTCATATCGCTGTTAAGCAGAGTTATAGGCCGATAATCTTGTATTCTGGATGACCCGTTCGGTTTTTGTACAGGAATAATTATGCCTTCAAGGAAGGTTTTAGGGACCTCAGTCGCTGGGGACATTAGTTCTTGAGCGATCGTCGTCCATGTAGGTGCTAACAAATAGTCAAAACTTTTATAAAATTCAACGGGAATACCGTCGGGCCCAGGAGACCTATTGTTATGCCCCATTTTAATTGCTTCTAGTACTTCATCCGTGGTCACGCCTTCCTGGAGTTCACGTGCCACCTCCACTGGGAGAGTACTTGGAATAAGTTGTGCGACTTCTGAAATCAGTTCTGGCGAATGCGGAACAGCTTCATATAGTCTTGTGAAATGGGCATGAAACGCCTGACCGATGGCGTATTGGGTATCGTGCCGGTGACCTTCCGCGTCAATCAGGGCGTGTATCAGAGCCCGGCGTCGTTTTTGTCTTTCCTGGATGAGATGGTACATCGACGGATGTTCTTCACCTATTCTATCATTTGTACGAGATCGGATGACAGTCCCTTCCAGGTGGCGGCGCATTATCAAAGAGATTTGGGCCTTTGTACGGTGAACCATCGTCTGCCTGGCTGGTGAGAAAGGCATCGTCACACATTCTCGAAGAATGGAATAATAAAAATTCAAAGTGTTGTTTCGCCATGTCTTGATGTCCCGGCCGTAATTCATCAGAGACTTGCGCAGTGTTGGCTTTGCACAGGAGAGCCACCAAGATAGAGTGGAGTTATAGGCATTACGACGGCGTAAACACTGTGCCCACGCACTTTCGATGATATGTCGACAGTCTGGAGCGGTCAGGTGAGACACGTTTAGTTTCCACAGGCCACGACTATGCCACACACGCTGTCGGACGAGACTAACGTCGCAGATATATGCCTCATGATCTGAAAAGGCTAAGGGCCAGACTTCCGCGTGGCGGTTTCCACCTGCGAGAGAGCGGGTGAGGTATATGCGATCCAGGCGGCTCGAGGAATGGGCGGTGTAAAACATAAAGCCAGGGCGAGTTCCGTAGAGATTTGTCCAGGTGTCAACGAGTTGTAGTCTGTCGATGATCACGGAGAGAGCCGCACAGGGTGAATGTTGTGGCAGTTGGTCGGTGGGCCCTTGTGTCGAGTTGAAATCCCCGCCAAATACCAAGTCATCCTGTGGACCCATAAATAGCGGCGTGATATCCTCGGCGAAGAATGTATTGCGGTCTCGACGGTGGCTGGAGCCGGATGGTGCATAGATGTTAATGATACGCACTCCAAATACAGTAAGAGCCATTCCCCGAGCAGTGTGGAGGTAAACGACGTCCTCTGCTGGAATTCCATCGCGTAGGAGGATGGCGACGCCGCTGCCGGTGTCGGAGGCGTGTGAAACATAGCCAGTGTAACCAGTAGGGATGAGAAAATCAGCGACAAACACCTCCTGTAGGAGCGCAATATCAACATCACTTGAGTAGATGGTGTCTCGAAACATCGCCAGTTTGTGTGGGGCGCGAATGGTGGCCATATTCATCGTGGCGATACGATATTGCTGCGGATGGACACTTGCAAGGTTTACAGAAGGCGTTGCAGCGGCTCCCGAAAGTCGCTGACTTGCCGTGTCTCCCACAGTTGCCGCAATTCTTAGTTGGGTACCAAATCTGGTGCCTCCATGGGATGCACCCGCTCGGCCATGTTAGCTGTCTGATCCGCTCCTTCGCCAACATCATCGGCCCATGATGTGGATGTCGGGGACGTGTGCTGGCGTTGGTTTGTAACGGACGAGGCGCATGCTCCAAGCGGTGCTGTGAGGGTAAGGTCGTTCTTAGGTGCTGACATCAAGGATGGTATGTCCTGATTTGAGGTATGGTGCGTCACCGTAGGACTGTCCAGTGTGGGAGTATCATCCTGCTGCTGGTCGGAAAATGGTACGTCACTGTCAGACATTCGTTCGGTATCTGAAAAGGTCGTCTGATGGAGGCCGTCAGCGGAGGGTGTTCGACGGCGTTTCTTACGCCTCCGAGGTGACCGCTGTTTTCGGATGTGTTGTTCTGAATCAGAATTTGGTTGCTCCTCTTCTATCGCCGCACCCGTCTGTACGAAAGCGGACGTCGGCACCACACTTAGGTCGATGTCCATGGTACCAGCAGAGTCATTCGGAGTTGTCTCTATTGTTGCCGGTTCTGGTGAGGGCGCTGGAGGCGGTGTTGTGCTTGTGTCGTCAGTATTTTCTTCTGCGTTGGGTACAGGCAACGTAGGTTTAGGCGTAGCCTGGAGTTGTATTACGTGGTTCTGTGCAACTGCAGCGTAGGTGACGGGTAGGGACGTGACCGTTGTTGCTGAGGCCACCTCACCTAGTGGTGTCTGTACCAAACGTCGGCGCATACATTCGGACCGGACATGGCCTTCCTCGCCACATCCTGAACATGTTCGTGGCTGGCCATCGTACATAACGATGGCCCGCACACCACCAATCATCAGGTACGACGGAACGTGTTTCTTCAGCTCAATCTGTATCTGACGCACACCATTTAATACCTGGTAGGTCGTAAATGTTTGCCACTTTTCTGCGAGGTGACCAACGACGTTACCATACGGTTGGAAGGCTGCAATGACCGTTTCTTGAGGTACTTCAAACGGGAGCTCAAACACCCGTAGAGTACGTAATCCGAATCCTACATGATCGACCGTTACGGCACCGATGTGTCCATCAGAGTGCTTGAACTTCAGTCCGGTGTTATGTCGTTGGACAACTTCAGTGCATAGCGCTTCCGTCGTCATCTTGATATAGACGATGCTTCCCGTGATTGAAAAGTGTATTCCGATCACGTCTTGTGGGTTCAAACGAAGATCTTCTCGTATGAACTGTTCGATTTCAAAAGCTCTTGGTCGTGGATGTTCAGCCTGAAACGTTACTTTGATCGTCGCACGGCGGTAAGCGTGCGCCATGAGGTTCGTGAATGCGGGACTCAATACACACAAATACCGCGACGCGGAAGTAAACAAACCCCGGAGCGGGGCGTTAAGCGGCGCGCGGCGCAGGTGCGCACGCTAGCACGGCCCAAGGCCAACTGACCGCTCGGCTACTCCACAGCGTGGACTATTCTAACCCTTAACGAGTAGGTAAGTTAGAAAATTTGAAAAGAGAAATGGATAGGTTATAGTTAGATATGGTGGGGATTAGTGAAGTTCGGTGGCAGAATGAACAGGATTTTTGGTCATGTGAGTACAGCGTTATAAATACAAAATCAGTTGGTGTTAACTCAGGAGTAGGTCTGGTAATGAATAAGAAAATAGGAATGCGAGTAAGTTACTACGAACAGCATAGTGAACGCATTATTGTATCAAAGATAGACACAAAGCCAAAATCGACCACAGGAGTACAAGTTTATACGACAAATGGGGGCTGCCGATGATGAAGAGAGCGAAGACATGTATCAGGAGATAGAAGACATTATTCAGACCGTTAAAGGAGAAGGAAACTTAATTGTGATGAGGAACTAGAACTCGGTAGTAGGAAAGGGAAGAGAAGGAAATGTAGTAGGTGAATATGGACTGGGGAAAATAAATGAAAGAGGAGATCGCCTGGTAGAATTTTGTGTAGATCAATTGTAGATTAAAACATAAGAGCCTGCAAAAAGGTAGAAAATTATGGAGATGGAATCTACACAAATTGAAGGAACCAGAGGTGGTTGAGCGTTTTAGAGGAAGCATTAGGCAAGGATTGTCTGAAACGGGGGAAAGTAATACAGTAGAAGAAGAATGTGTAGCACTGGGAGACAAGGTAGTGAAGGCCGCAGAGGATCATATAGGCAGAAGGACAAGGCCTAATAAAAATCTCTGGATAACACAGGATATACTGGACTGGATTTATCAGAGGAGAAAATATAAAAATACAGGCAAAAGGAAGTACAGACGTCTGAAAAATGAGGTTGACAGGAAGTGCAGACTGGCTAAGCAGGAGTGGCTTGAGGAGAAATGCAAGACCATAGAAGAATGTATAAATAGGGGAAAGGTAGATACTGCTTACAGAAAAATAAAAGAGACATTTGGAGACAAGAAAAGCAGCGGTATGAATATAAAGAACTCAGATGGATAACCAGTACTAAGCAAAGAAGGGAAAGCTGAAGGATGGAAGGAATATATAGAAGGCCTGTACAAAGCAAATAATCTTGAAGGCAGTATTCTAGTCGAGGAAGATGTAGTAGAGGAAGATGAGATAGGAGATACTATACTGCGAGAAGAATTTGACAATGCACTAAAATATTTGAGTAGAAACAAGGCCCTCGGAGTAGATGATGTCCCGTCTGAACTGCTATTATCGTTAGGAGAGCCAGTCATGAACAAATTGTTCCACCTGATATCCAAAATGTATGAGACAGGGAAAAAACCCTCAGACTTCAAGAAGAATATAGTGATTCCTATTCCGGAAAAAACAAGTACAGACAAATGTGAAAACTACAGAACTGTCAGTTTAATAGATCATGGTTGCAAAATACTAACACGA
Source organism: Locusta migratoria (assembly GCA_026315105.1). Taxonomy (NCBI): domain Eukaryota; kingdom Metazoa; phylum Arthropoda; class Insecta; order Orthoptera; family Acrididae; genus Locusta; species Locusta migratoria. The sequence goes on along the minus strand of CM048755.1, from coordinate 147,629,431 downwards.
ATTATTTGCAGACGATTGAAAAAACTGGTGGAATCCAATCTTGGAGAAGATTCGTTTGGATTTAGGAGAAATGTAGGAACACGCAGGCAATACTCACATTACGACTTATCTTAGAAGACAGGCTAAGGATAGGCAAACCTACGTTTTTAGCATTTGTGGATTTGGATAAAGCTTTTGACAATGTTGACTGGAATACACTTTTTCAGATTCTGAATGTATCAGGGGTAAAATATAGGGAGCGAAGAGTTATATTCAACTTGTACAAAAACCAGATAGCAATTATAAGAGTCGAAGGGCATGCAAGGGAAGCATTGGGTGGGAAGGGAGTCAGACAGGGTTGCAGCGCTTTCCTAATATTATCCAATCTGTACATCTGTGAAGAAAAGCAGGAGAAATTTGGAGAAGGGGTTAAAGTTCAGGGCGAAGAAATAAAAATAGATAGCAATTCTTGGAGTCGAAGGTCATTAAAGGGTCGTAGTGGTTGTGAGGGGAGTATGACTGGGTTGTAGACTTTCCCCAATGTTGTTCAGTCTGTACATTGAACAAGCTGTTAAGGAATGCAAGAAGAAATTTGCAGGGGGAATTAAAGTCAAGGGAGAGGGAATAAAAACTTTGCGGTTTGCTGACGACATAGTAAGTCTGTCAGAGACAGCAAAAGACCTGTAAGAACAATCAAACAGAATGGACAGTGTCTTGAAAGGTAGATATAATATGAACATTAACAAGAGTAAAACGAGGGTAATGGAATGTAGTGTCAGAAAATCAGAGGATGCTGAAGGAATTAGATAATGAGACAATAAAATTGGTAGATGAGTTTTGTTATTTAGGTAGCAAGATAACTTCTGATGGCCGTAGTAAAGAAGTTATAAAATGCAGAATGGCTATGGTCTATGGGAAAAAAGGCGTTTCTGAAGAAGCGAAATTTGTTGACATCCAATATCAGTTTAAATGTTAGGAAGTCCTTTCTGAAAGCATTTGTCTTGAGTGCAGCACTGTATGGGAGTGAAACGTGGACGATAAGGAGTTCAGATGAAAAGATGATAGAAGCTTCTGAAATGTTGTGCTACAGACGAATGATGAAAATTAGATGGGTAGATCATGTAACTAATGAGGAGGTGCTTAACCGAATTGGGGAGAAAAGGAGTTTCTGGCATATCCTGACTAAGAGAAGGGATAGATTGGTTGGACACATTCTGAGACATCGATGAATTGTCAGCTTAGCATTAGAAGGAAGTGTGTGAGGTAAAAATCGTAGAGGGAGACCGAGCGAAGAATACAGTAAACAGATTCAAAAGATGTAGGTTGCCGAACTTATTCTCAGACGAAGAGACTTGCTTGCACTGGACAGGGTAGCGTGGAGAGCTGCATCAAACCAGGCTGAGGACTTAAGACCACAACAACAGCAACAACAACAACAACAACAACAACAACGATCGATGTGCATGATGGGGATACAGTAGGTGGGAAGGAAGTAAGGCAGGGTTGTAGCCTTTCCCCAACGTTGTTCAGTTTGTACATTGAGCAAGCTATGAAGGAAAGCGAGGAGAAATTTGTAGAAAGAATTAAAGTTCAGGTAGAAGAAATAAAAACTTTGCCGTTTGACGATGGCATTGTAATTCTGTCAGAGACGGCAAAAGATCTGGAAGAGCATGTGAACGGAATGGACATTGTCTAGAAAGGAAGATATAAGATGAACATAACGAGAGCAAAACAAGGGTAACACAGACCTAATATAAGAATATCTGGCACGCTGAAGGAATTAGAGTAGGTAACGAGACAAAAAAGTAGTAGATGATTAATGTGATGTAGGTAGCAAAATAACTTACTGTATGAGAGCCAAAATAAACAAGATATAGCATCTAGAATGGTTATGTGAAGAAAAGCATTACTGTAGAAAAGCAATTTGTTGTCATTCAATATTATTTTAAATGTTAGGAAGTCATTTCTGAAAGCATTTGTCTGTTCTGTAACATTATGCGGGAGTGAAAGGTGGACGATAAGCGGTTCAGACAAAAAGATGAAAGAAGATATCGAAATGTGGTCCTACAGACGAATGAGTAGATCGCATAACTCATAAGGAGGTACCGAACGGAACTGGGGAAAAACGAACTTTCTGGCATATCTTGACCAAAAGAAGGAATCGATTGGTGGAATACATCCTAAGACCTCAAGTAATGGCCAATTAACTGTTGAAGAGAAGTGTGTAGGGTAAAAATCACAAAGAAAGACCGAGAGACGTATACCGTAGCAGTTCCAAAGGATTTGGGCTCCTGTACTTATTCAGAGATGTGTATAATTACGCGGGATAATTTAGCTGCGTCAAACCGGTCTTTGAACTGAAGACCACTGCAACAATAACAAAGATCAGGGTAATTTCTACGCTTGGAAACCTGTTAAATCCATCACTCTTCAACGACATCCTCATCGAGAAAGAGTTCGTTAGTGCAGGGAGCGTGTTGGTTGGCGTCAGCAACAGCGGTCAAGAATGATCTTTTGCGACGAATCCTGCTGCGCTACGGCAAGTGATACTGGCCACCAGTTAGTGAACAGAGGGAAGGAAGTGCGCTACACGCCTGCCCTCCAAAGAACGTTCATGAACCATATCGGTATGACTTAAGAGATATGGTATGGGCGGGCATTATACACTTACCATTACAACTGAACTGCTCTTCAGTCCTTTTTCTTTAAATATCTTCCGCAATCTATTTAAAATTATCTTCTGTTAGTCTTCTAAGCTAAATAGTAGCATTTCGCTGAAACCAAATTCTCGCTTCTCGTCGACTTCTACCATACCTCCATTCTCCTATAGGTTAAAGGATTTATATTTTGTAACCATTACTTATTAATTCGGTTATTCGGTATGATAGATACCTGTCAATACTTAACTTCTTTGATAGTCTTCTTGAACTTTCAGAGTATTTTCCGTATCTAAAAATCAAATCAAATGTTTGTAAATCTAAAGGACTTAACTACGTTGGTTATTAGTCCCTAGGCTTACAAACCACTTACACTAACTTATGCTAAGGACAACACAAACACCCATGCCCGAGGGAGGACTCGAACCCCCGACGGCGGAGTGCCGCGCGAACCGCAGCACGGCGCCTCAGTGCGCACGGCTATTCTGCCGCGGCTTTCCGTATCTCATATATATCGCATACCGTAGTTGGGTCACCTGAGGATATTAATTTTCTGACGGTGTGTCGTCTATTTCAGATCCCTTTTATCGATTCACGTCTTCAGTGCTCTGACTCATTTCACAGTATTACACATCCCTCACATTTTCATCCTCTTCCTTTTCCGCACGATTATCGACAGGTTTCTTTTCTTTAATGAGACATTCCGTATATTCTCTCCATCTTTCAGTGTTCTGTTCTTTTCTTAGTCATGGCTTCTTTTATTTCAACACAACTGCTACTGTTTACTCCAAAGGTTTATTTCCTTGTCATACGCGCTTCAGCAGCTTTGCAATTTTCCTATACCTTTTACTATTTTTCCACGGTGCACTTTCCGTTTAACCACTTTGGACGCTCGTCAATAAAAGGACCAATATGTATCCAACACTTCATACAAAGCAATATACGTTTATGTCGATAAACGTTACTGGCATAGTTTTAAAAAAGCACTTCGTTACGTTTCTTGCGAAAATTTGCGTTGTATCTGTATTACAGTTCTCCCCTGGTGACGTGTTCCCGCGAGCATTGCGTGATTACAACACGCAGCGCCGTCGAGTCTGCAAATGGCAAAGGTCAGCAGGCGCGCACCTCAAATCCTTGGACGCTCCTGCGATCCCGGAGAAAACTGCTCTTCTCTCAGTCCTAGTTTTTCTCTTAATTTGTCCTGTTTGATATCAAAATTAATATAATCTAAATGTTTCTAACCTTGTTTTAGGTTATATATGTCGCGTCAAAAAAAAAAAAAAAAAAAAGCAATAAAGAAAAGTTATTTTCCTGAAAGATTAAGCATTGCAACAAGTACAATTTGGCTTTAAAGCACGGTGTTACATACTGTTGGTATGGTACTTTTGCACCTATAGTGCCACTGTTCATTTTTCTGAAAAATCTGTGTGGGCTGCAGTATGCAGCAGAGGCATTATTGGCCCTTTTTTCATTCGAGAAACGGTCACTGGTGCACGTTACGTTGCAATTTTGGAACAATTTGTCGCCACACAGTAAGTGTTTTGAGGATCGACCAGGTACTGAATGGTTTATGCAAGATGGAGCCCGACCACATCGGACCGAACAAGTGTTTCGCTTTCTTGAGGAATACTTCGGGAATCGAGTCATTGCTTTCGAATATCCCATATTTACTGGTGCAGGCATGGATTGGCCTCCATATTCGCCGGATTTGACTCCCTGTGACTTTTTTATGTGGGAGACAGTGAAAGACATGGTCTACCCGAAGCATCCCGCCACGCTGGACGAGCTTGAATCGGCGATCTCTGTGGCATGTGAACTCATTTCGGTTGAGACACTACGAAATGTGATGGTGAATTTCATTCTTCGTTTGCGCCACCTCTGTAGCGCCAGCGGGGAACATTTTGAAAACATTGTGATGTGATTGTTTGCAAAGAGTGTTTTCATACGATTATTTCACTTATGTATGCTGATATGAGCTGTACAGCGAACAGCGCCATCTGTTAGCAGCTTTTGTTACTATTATTTCAAACTGCTGTATAAACTTCTTACAGCTTTCACAATAAACATACCGTTTACTGCATTCCTCTATCGATCTTTGTTTTCGAGATATTTAATTTTGAAATCAGGCAATCCTTTTCCGGACATCCTGTAGGAGAACTGTAGGACACGCGAGTCAATACTGACCTGACGACTTATCTTAAACGTTTTAGCTTTTATAGTTTTGGAGAGAGCTATTGACAATGTTGACTGAAATAAACGCTTTCAGATTCTTCAGTAACTAGGGGGAAATATAAGGAATGGAAGTTTATTCACAACAACCAGGTAGCAGTTATACCAGTCGAAGCGCATAAAAGGGTCTCGGTACTTGGTAAGGGAGTAAGACGGTTGCAGTCTTTCCCTAATATTATTCAATTTGAACTCTGAGCAAGCTGTGAAAGAAAGCAAAGAGAAATTTGGAGAAGGAATTAAAGTACAGGGAGAAGAAATACAAAGTTTGCGGCTTGCTGATGACATTGTACTTCTGTCAGAGACAGCAAAGCACCTCGTACAGCAATTGACCAGTATGAAAATTTTCGTGAAATGAGGGTATAAGATGAGCATTGACAAGAGCAAAACTAGGGTAATTAAGTGCAGTCTAAGAAAATCAGGTGATTCTGAAGGAATTATATTAGGTAACGAAACAATAAAGGAGGTAGATGAGTTTTGTTACTTGGGCAGTAAAATAACAAATGAAGGTCGGAGTACAGAGGATATAAAATGCAGAATGGCAGTGGGTAGAAAAGCTTTCTAGAAAAAGAGAAATTTGTTAACATAGAATACTGATTTAAGCCTAAGGAGCTCCTTTCTGAAGGCATTTGTGTGAAGTGTTGCCTTGTATGGGAGTGAAACATTGACGATAGACAGGGCGGACAGGAAGAGGATAGAGACTTTTGAAATGTGGTGCTACAGAAGACTGCTGAAGATTAGGTGGGTGGATCGCGTAACTAATGAGGAGGTCCTGAACAGAATTGGGAAAAAAGGAATTTCTGGCATACCTTGTCTAAAAGAAGGACCGATTGGTAGGACACATTCTTAGACATCAAGGAATTGTGAATTTAGAGTTAGAGGGAAGCGTGTGGGGTAAAAACTGCAGAGGAAGACCAAGAGATGGTTACAGTAAGCAGATTCAGACAGATGTAGGTTGCCGTTCTTATGTGGAGTTGAGAGACTTGCTCCTGATAGGGTATTGCAGAGAGCTGCATCAAACCAATCTCCGGACTGAAGACCAGAACAACAACAACAACAGTTACAATATTTCCCATACAGACTTGAAAGTTATGTCACACGTTTAAACTTAGATTCAAGAACATAGGAAATGTAATCTTTGTCTTTACTATGGTGGTAAAATTAAAATGCTAAAAATTAAACAAACAGGAAATGGGACCAGGGATAAAGTTCATTTTAAGCTGGAAAATTCATGTGTATAACATTTTAAACAATTCACTGTTCCGATAAGTAACTTGATAGATTGCTGAAGAATATTTTAAATAATTTTTACATAGGATCTTACATTGTGGGAGGTAACGGAAAACAGATAATAAACTATAACTGTGAAATGAAAAACTTTACATATACAAAGTTTTAAATTCATTCACAATTTCAATTAATAAATTACTTGACGAAACTGCTATGGATTATTTTGGCAATTTGTGTATCAAACCAGGAATAAACTTAAAGCTCTTAGATGTACCAGTATAACACTTTCATTAATTAAATGTTCCAATAAAATAAATTTCTCAATTTTAATTCACTACGATGATGTTCCACCAAGAACCGACGGAAGAATCAGTCAAAATGAAACCCTTTTCGTTTGTTCCCAAGGCGCTCTAACCTAAAATCCGCCCAGTCTACGCCACACTTCCTGCGTGTAGTAGACGCCAGACCTCTTCAACGGAACCAGGTGCAAGTCGAGGAATCTGCAGCCTACACGGTCTCAGAACTGTCTGAGACTCTGCTTCAGATCCTACACTCGGCTATGTACCAGTGGTCCACAAAAAATGTTCAAATGTTTGTAATTCTATCGGACCAAACTGCGTGGTCATCAGTCCGTAGCTTACAAACTACTTAAACTAAACTAACCTAAGGACAACACACACACCCATGCCCCAGTGGTCCACAGTCGGTCCTGTCAACTATGCTGCAGATGGTGAGCTCTGCCTTTATCTTGTAAGCAAGACCGTCAGCCTTTACCACTTCAGATAGCCGCCCAAAATCGGAGAGGTTATCTTCCGATCCAAAGCGACGCACATCATTGGCACCGAGATGATCCACCACCTGCAGGTGGCTGCACCCCGTACTCTTCATGACATCCGGAAGGACATGTCACACATCTGGAATGACTCCACCCGGTATACACACGGAGTGTACATAGGATTTCTTCCCCTCCCATGCTCCTAAGGGACCAAATTTCCCGCCTAATGTTGGAACTCGCAACTACAAGCAATCCCACCCTCTGTGATAGACCGGATCTTGCGGGCTGAGAGGTAACCACATGACACTTGACACCATCCGGCTCAGGAACATTGTCCGGCAGAGACAGCGCCTCGCTCTTATCTGGGTCATACCTGTCAGCACCTTTTTCCTTCACACTGAGTGCCCGAGGTGGAATGGACTATTTTAGAATGTACGTATTAGCGTTAGAGCGCTTTTCATTGTAAGGCTTAATTTTGTATTTGCAGAATATCTTAGCATTTCAAGGTTTCGTCGGTCACAATTCTGCAAGTACAGTACATGGCGACTGCTACAGTGTACTGGGCAGTTAGACGAAAGAAGAGTCTGGCTTTTTATGGAATCTGTTGCGCCTCCTCTGGGAGGCGTTACTGATGTGTGGAATGGTTGCAAGAACTTACCCTATCGTCTTTACGTTGCCAACCGCTTTTCTCGGCATGGCAAAACATGGCAGTGGCTTGTTACACCCAGCGGCTGGGTCACGGTACACATACCGACCAATGAGGACGGCGGTTCAAATCCACCTCCAGCCATCCAGATTTAGGTTTTCCGTGATTTTCCTGAATCACTGCATACAAATACCGGGATGGTTCCTTTGAAAGTATACGGCCGTTTTCCTTCCCCATTCTTGGGGAAGCAATCCGAGCTGTGCTTCGTCTCTAATGACCATGCTGTCGACAAGACGTTGAACCTTAATCTCCCGTCGTCACAGTAGACATACGACGTACTGTTTCGCTTGAGCCAAGTGCCTGCGACACGTAAAGAGAGCTGAAAACTCAGTGTACCCAAGGACTGACGCAGGCGACAGGAACTTCTTGTCACTGAAAGGTCTGTGCGTCAGCTGTAAGCCTAGCGACTGCTGTCTGCTCCAAGCTAACGCTGATCGTTGAAACGAGTATTGTAGAGATGTCTGTGTAAGATTTGCTTCGTTAAGGACATTTTGAGCAAGTCCTAAGGAGTCTACACTGAAGTCAGGGAAATAGTTATTTAACATCATCAATTAGGAATAGCTATTAAAAAAAAATTGGTGCATAGGAGGTGCAGAGTGGCTGCACTGATTTCAGCTCCGACAGAGGTACATCTATATCTAAACGCATAATCTGCTACTTATCTCACGGTGTGTTGTGGAGGCTGCTTTGTGTTCAAAATGTTCAAATGTTTGTTAAGCCTGACAGAGTCCCGTGTCGCGCCTAATGGCTTCGTTGTGTAAGTCGCCAAGCTTCGGACTGCGCGGCCGTTTCTGTCGGAGGCTCGAGTCCCACCTCGAGCATGATTGTGTGTGTGTGTTGTCCTTAGTGTAAGTTTATTTAAGTACTGTAGTTTGTAAGTCTAGGGACTTATGGCCATAGCAGTTTGGTCCAATAGTTCTACAAACAACCAGTTGCGGACTAAGGCTGTCAGAGGCCCGGGGCGGCGGCAAAACAAAATGAGGCCCCTCGTCCACTTGGGAAAAAAGTAACTTTTGAGATTTGGAGGCTCCCAGGACGAAAGGTACGGGACAATAAAAAAAATAATTAAAAAAAATAGCTTTCGAGATTCGGAGGCCAAGGGGCGGTCTGCCGCCCCCCCCCCCCCCTCTTAGTCCGCCACTGCAAACAACAGAAACTCGCACCGCGATGCAGAACGTCTCTATTGCGGCGTCTGCCACTGGATTTTCCTGGTCGTCTCTGTGACGCTTTCGCACTTACTAAATGTACCTGTAACGAAGCGTGCTGCTCTCCGTTGAATCGTGTCTGTCGTATGTCTACCGTACGTGGTACGGATCCCACACTGATGAGCAATACACCAAGAGTCGGTCGAACGAGTATTTTGTAACCTACTTCCTTTGCTGATGGACTACATTTCCTGAGGATATTTCCAATGAATTACAGTATGGCACCTGCCTTTCCCACGATTAATTTTATAAGGACATTCCACTTCCAATCGCTCCTCATGTCTACTCCCAGATATTTTATGGAAGTAACTGCTTCCAGTGTTTGTCCTGCTACTGCATGTATACGCAGCGCTTTACATACGTTTATGTTGCATCTGAATTGCCAATCCCTACACCATGTGTCGAAACGCTGCAATTTTCCACTATAGCGACTACTGCAGTATCATCCATAAAAAGCCTCATTCAACTTCCGCTGTTATCTACGAGGTGATTTATATATACAGGGTGTTACAAAAAAAAAAGTACGGCCAAACTTTCAGGAAACATTCCTCACACAGAAAGAAAGAAAATATGTTGCGTGGACATGTGTCCGGAAACGCTTAATTTCCATGTTACAGCTAATTTTAATATTTCTCTTTAAATGTAAATTGAAATAATTCGTGCAGACAATTGTCAAAACACCTAATTGTTTCTTTAGTATGTACTGCACTTCCTCGATTTCTGTGAACGTTTGGGCAGGAATTGTTAGTGATGTCTTGATTGGGCCTCATGTTCTTCCACCGAAGCTCACTGGAGCAAGTTATCATGATTTCATATGGGATACTCTACCTGTGCTGCTAGAACATGTGCCTTTACAAGTACGACAAAACATGGGGTTCATGCACGATGGAGCTCCTGCACATTTCAGTCGACGTGTTCGTACGCTTCTCAACAACAGATCCGGTGACCGATGGATTGGTAGAGGCGGACCAATTCCATGGCCTCCACGCTTTCCTGACCTCAACCCTCTTGACTTTCATTTATGGGGGCGTTTGAAAACTCTTGTCTACACAACCCCGGTACCAAATATAGAGACTCTTCGTGTTCGTATTGTGGACGGCTGTGATACAATACGTCATTCTCCAGGGCTGCATCAGCGCATCAGGGATTCCATGCGACAGAGGGTGGATGCATGTATCTTCGCTAACGGAGGACATTTTGAACATTTCCTGTAACAAAGTGTTTGAAGTCACGCTGGTACGTTCTGTTGCTGTGTGTTTCCATTCCATGATTAATGTGATTTGAAGAGCAGTAATAAAATGAGCTCTAACATGGAAATTAAGCGTTTCCGGACACATGTGCACATAACATATTTTCTTTCTTTGTGTGTGAGGAATGTTTCCTGAAAGTTTGGCCGTACCTTTTTGTAACACCCTGTATAGTGAAAAGCAACAGTCATATAACAGCCCCCAGGGGACGCGCGGATATGGCCGCACGGTCTGAGGCGCCATGTCATGGACTGCACGGGGTTTACAACCAGACATCACTTTCACGTCTGAAGAATAGAAACTCTTCATTCTAGTCACACGGTGGGAGTGATATTTTAAATGCTTGATGTTTGTTCAGCAGGCGACCGTATGGAACGCCTTGCGGAAGTCAAGAAACACGCCATCTCCCTGAGAGCCTGGATCTACCGCCCTCTGGGTTAGAACGTATTCCACAATTCTGTAACTGACCGACTTCAGAGATATAGGCCTATAGTTTTGCGCATATACTCCACTTCCCTTCTCGAAAACTGGAATGGCCTGCTCTATTTTCCAATGCTTGCGAACGCTTCGTTACTCTACAGACCTAAGGTACACTGCTGCTAGAAGCGGGGCAAGTTCCTTCGCATACTATGTATAAAATAGAATTGGCATCCCATCAGGTCCAGCAACCTTTCCTCTGTTGAGCAATTTCGTTTGCCTTTCTATCCCCCCGACACTTATTTCAATGTCTGCCATTTTCTCGCCCTTGCAACGGATTAAACAAGGAACTACATTGAAATCTTACCCTGTGAAACAGCTTTGGAAAAAGACATTTAATATTTCGGCCTGTGCGTGACATCATGTTATAACGCCATTACGGTCACTAAGTGTATGGACATATGGTTTCGTCGAGTTCACCGATTTGACGTAGGACCAAAATTTCTTAGGATTTTCTGCCAAGTTGATACACAGAATTTTGGTTTCGAAGTCGTTCAACGACGCTCGCTTGACCCTCCTTACGCTAATTTTGGCATTGTTTGATTCTTGGTTGTATGCAAGGTTATGGCTATGTTTATATTTGCAAATATGCAGGGTGTCCCATTTATGTTACCATCCAAGATATCTCCAGAACAACAGCAGCTATTGTAAAATGACTTTCACCGGTATTAATGTAAGACAGTGGCTCATGAATGGAAATATTTATAAACATTCTAAAACGAAAATATTTGTGTTTTTTTAACACAAACTTATGTGTTTTTAAATGGACACCCTATATTACTTCATCAGTTATTTACAGCATGACATATCACAGACACAATGGCGTTGATTGCATCGCAATACGCCAATTACATTCCAAGATATTGCGAAGTGAAGTTGACGCATGAAATAAGCGAAACGCGCGGCTAGCACACGTCCTGAGCAGCATGGGCTGCGAGAGTGAAGGTCGGGGTGAGAGTTTAAAATAGGGAAAGTTTAATTTTTAAAACTCACAACCACCAACTGCGAACCAAATTCCTAAACATGCAAAAACACTGGATCTGTGATTGCTACTGTTTGACTCGTTTTCTAGGGGATGATATCACACGTTCACAGCTTTCCTTCCCTGCATATGATTAACAAAAAAATTTATAATAAAGTCAAGTTCATGAGAGAAAAGGGTGTACTAACTACTATTTTTGAAAACACGTAAAATTTCACTTTATGTTGTTTATTTCACAATATTAGAACCCTGTGGCTGATACATCTGTACATCGACACATTTATCAAATAAAGTTATAGCTCGTGAGCCCCCAGACAAAATGAATATTTGTCGCAAATTGTTTTCGCACCATGTGGCTGTCTCAAACACCGTTTATGTTCATGCCTATGCGACTACACGTGTTACATTAACAAATCACAGTCACTTTAATTTAGTGCGATGCACACCTTGTTCCACCGGCTAAATATTCACAAACACACAGTAGCACTCGATTCAACTTGGTGCAGTCTACGACGAGCAACCACACGTGGCGATTGCCACACACAAATCTATAACCTGCACCTGGAGATCCACATGTCGACTGCTTGCAGAGCGACGCCGCCCGGCCAGCTACCCCACTAGCTCCCGACTCGTTACTTCCTGCCTTCGCGCGCGCGCCAAAAGCTCAAACTGCCGGGTTTTTTTCCCAACGTCATCAACTTCCCCATGTGAGCTGTTCTAACCGACTTCCAACGTACAGCGCTAAGCCAATACATTTCTAAAACTTTACTTAAAATCAAAATAATTACTCTCTACATTAAACAAATTTCTTATGTTTTTATATTGGTATAAACATCCTTTGCACTATTTATTACAATCGTGCAATTTCTTATATCACAGATAAGTGATTTAACTGAATATTTCAAGATAAAATACACAAGATTAATTGAAAATAAAATGAGAAATAGTTAATATATTAATTTTATAAACAAACACTGCCATCCTAGTTGTGTAACTGTCTTGTATTCATTGGTAATTTATTACTTTTCATTGTCAATTAAACATATTACGCCAGACGTGACTATATCAGCTAATGTATTGTTTATTTATCAACAGGCTATTTTCTGATGAGGGCCTTAAAGGTTCCTAACTGCATTGTATTACTTCAAATGCCAGTAGTATTGGAATATTTTATTTCACGCTGTGCACTGCACTGTGCCTGGCACTCGCCATTGTCCCTCTCTCCCCTCACCGGAAACGAACCTGGAAAATCCTAAGCTGGAACAAGCCACCAACGTCGGCCTGCTCGCTGGCCTCCCGTCAGCTACAAGCACACAGCAAATCTCTAGGTAGAGAATTTATACCTATGGCCTAACTATAAATGTTGTCACCCAACTGCGTACATACATTGCTACCATAATTAATAAGATTAAAATTGTGTAACATTTGATGCATTGGCATGGTCTATGTTTGCAGTGAACTTCATACTGTTTAATTACAAATGCTATTAATTACCAATATTTCTATTGGACGGTAATCTCACAGGGCTCTCGCCTGAGTATCAGGACGTGCGCTAGCCCTTTCAGCACAACTGTGCGTTTATGGTTTTGCTCGCTTTATTTCTTGGCGATTCACGCTAGGAACTTCGGGCCTCCATCACATAATCGTGAATGGGCTGTGAAAACGTACGCAACGTGTTTTAGTTCCACGTTTCTACACTGTGTGGCACCAGCAGTCGGCAAACTTGCAGAACACTTATAATGGCGGCAAGGAAGGCTTGTTGACAAGGTTTAGCTATCCTTGTTCTGACATGTGAAGTTATCATATCTGACAGTCGGCTGATTTTGAATGATACTGTTATGTTATTATGTTATTTCTTTCAAAGGCATGCTACTGTAAGACGGTGTAGATCATAAAAATGTGTAGTGAAGGCCCAAAACAGACAATTGTGTGAGTACAAAATTTTTGAAAATAAATGTATTTGGTTTTTGTAATGAATTACTGTATGTGATTTTGTATCTTAAACCTCCCTCTCTATATTAATGTCACATCACCTACAACCTTGGGTCTGAAAAGGCTAGACGTGCGTTTCAAACGTCAACATCGCTTCGCAATTATTTCGGGATGTAACTGGTGTATTGCGATGCAATCAACGCCATTGCTTATTTCATTTGTCACGTTCAAATGTTTGTGGAGTTTATGGGGCTTAACTACGGGGTCATCAGTCCCTAAACTTACAAACTACTTATGAACTAGCTTATACTAACGACGGCATGCCCGAGGGGGGATTCGAACCCCCGACCGCAGCGGCAGTGCAGACCGTGACTGGCAGGCCGCAGACCGCTCGGCCACTGCGGCCGGCTCATTTGCCATGCAATAGATTGCTGATGAAATAATATAGGGCGTCCATTTAAAATCACACAAGTTTGTGTTAAAAAACACATACGCTTTCATCATTTTTTCGATTTCCGTCGTCCTTAGTTGCATATGAAATTGGTGGAGGTGTATTACCGTCTTTAGCCTTTCATTTAGTTGGTAAAGACGGCAATACACCTCCACCAATTACATATGCTTTCGTTTTAGAATGCCTCAAAATATTTACATTCATGAGCTCCTGCCTTGCATTGATACCGATGAAAGTCGTTTTACAATAGCTGCTGTTGTTCCTGAGTTGTTTTGGGTGATTAAGATAAATGGGATACCTTGTATTATAACTTGTGTCCGCGGCGGAGCGGCCGAGCGCATTGAGGCGCTACGCTATGATGTGCGAGACCGTTCCTCGTCGAGGGTTCGAATCCTTCCTTGGGCATGGATGTTTCTGCCGTCTTTGGTATAAGCTAGTTCATAAGTAGTTTGTAGGTTTAGGGACTGATGACCCCGTAGTTAAGTCCAATAAGCTCTTCAAACATTTGAACTTTTTTTTTAGCTTGTGAGTAGGGGGCGAGACAAATAATGCAGAGAACTCCATCACCCTCCCCCCCCCCCCACCCCGCGGTGCTACTTGAGAGCTGACAGTCACAGATACAGCGCAATTATAGAGAAACATACTGTGGTGGGAAAAAGTGTACGAAATGACCTTCTTCTTCAGGTGTCTCTGCCACGACGAGAGTAGAGTTAGGTAGAAACTGATATGAACAATATCGTTGCCTTTAGGCCGCTTGCTGGGGGCACATCTGACTGTTGTTATTCTGTCTTCGATGGGGGACGCCGTTGTATGCCTTTGCTCAGTTTCCCTAAGCCCGAAAAAATGGTGAGCCACGAATGCGCAATACTCGTGTGTGGCAGCCATGAGCCTACAGCAGGCCTGATAGAAGCTTCAGTTCCAGGGATGGAAGCGTTCTGTCGGACACGAGAAGCGAGAGCGCTGTTTGCTTGGCCGTTATCAGCTGCTGGCTTTCTCCCACGTCACGACACATGTCACCCCACTCCTGGCCCCTGGTCTCATGCCTCAGTTGGCCAGTTAGCACGCTGCAGCACAAGAGGCTGCGTGTTTACGATAATTTGCACACCGGTTGTAGCGCTCACGAGCAGCTTATCATTCGTTCTTTGTATGTTTCGGGCTTTAAACGAAAAAAGACACACACTGCAGTAATTTATGACGGTAATTACGTTTGCCACTATTATGTCTATTGTTGGCTCAGATTGTGGACAGTTAAGAGTTTTATGGCCTGTTTGTTTGAAGATTTACGAATTGCGTCTGTCGGTACATGTGCAAGTCGCAAAGGTGCAACTACAGAATTAATGCTCGTAGGTCGACAGTGGATTTTTTTTATGGGGGCGTAATGTAGACTTATAGTTGAAAATCGACATTTCATCGAAGAAACAATGCACATAATACATTTAATATATTGATGACAAGAAACTTCCTGGCAGATTAAAATTGTGTGCCGGAACAGGGACTAGAACCTGGGACCTTTGACTTCCGCGGGCAAGCGCTCTACCGACTGAGCTATCCCGACACGACTCACGGTGCCGCCTCACAACTTTACTTCCGCCAGTACCTCGCCTCCTACAACCTAAATTTAAATCTGTCAGGAAGTTTCATATCAGCGCACACTCCGCTGCAGAGTGAAAAGTTTCATTCTGGAAACATCCCTTAGGCTGTGGCTAAGCCATGTCTCCACCATATCCTTTCTTTCAGGAGTGCTAGTCTTGCTTGTTTCGCAGGAGAGCTTCTGTGAAGTTTGGAAAGTAGGAGGCGAGGTACTGGCGGAAGTGAAGTTGTGAGGCGGCATCGTGAGTCGTGTCGGGGTAGCTCAGTCGGTAGAGCGGTTGTCCGCGAAAGGTGAAGGTCCCAGGTTCGAGTCCCGGTTCCAGCACACAATTTTAATCTGCCAGGAAGTTAAGGAAATTAAGCCGGAATTCGTCAAATACAGTGGAATATCAGGCCTCAAATGGTTGCACAGGATAATTGAGAAGGCGTGGGAATCGGGACAGTTTCCGTCTGACTGGACGAAAGCGGTAATCACGCCAATTTTCAAACATGGAAACAGAAAAGATTGTAACAACTATCGACGTATCTCTTTAATTAGCGTTGTAGGCAAAATATTCTCTGGTATTGTTGAAAGGAGAGTGCGAGTATTAATTGAGGACAAGTTAGATGAAAATCAGTGTGGGTTTAGGCCTCTTAGAGGCTGCCAGGACCAGATCTTTAGCTTACGCCAGGTAATGGAAAAGTGCTATGAGTGGAACAGGGAATTGTATCTATGTTTCATAGATCTAGAAAAGGTTTATGACCCTGTTCCTAGGAGGGAGCTACTGTCAGTTCTAAAAGATTATGGTATAGGAGGCAAACTTCTGCAGGCAATTAAAGGGCTTTACGTAGACTGTCAGGCAGCAGTTAGAGTAGATGGCAAATTAAGCTCATGTTTCAGGGTAGTTTCAGGGGTACGACAAGGCTGTAACCTGTCATCACTGTTGTTCATACTATTCATGGATCATATGTTGAAAACTATAGACTGGCAGGGCGGATTAAAATAGGTGAAAACAAAATAAGCAGTCTCGCATATGCGGATGACTTAGTTGTAATGGCCGATTCGATTGAACGGTTGCAAACTAATATTTCAGAGCTCGATCAGAGGTGCATGGATTATGATATGAAGATCAGCATCTCCAAAACAAAAGTAATGCCTGTGGGAAAGAGATTTAAACGGACTGAGTGCCAAATAGGAGGAACAAAGTTAGAACAGGTAGACAGTTTCAAGTACCTTGGATGTATTTTCTCACAGGATGGCAACGTAGTGAAAGAACTGGAATCGAGGTGCAGCAAAGCTAATGCAGTGAGTGCTCAGCTAAGATCTACTCTCTTCTGCAAGAAGGAAGTAAATAACAAGACTAAGTTAGCGGTGCACCGCTCTATCTTTCGATCAACTTTGTTGTATGGGAGTGAAAGTTGGGTGGATACATGTTGCCTTATTCATAAAGTAGAGGTTACAGATATGAAAGTAGCAAGAATGATTGTAGGTACTAACAGATGGGAACAATGGCAAGAGGGTGTCCATAATGAGGAAATCAAAGAAAAACTGGGAATGAACACCATAGATGAAGCAGTTAGAGCGAACAGACTGACATGGTGACGTCGTGTTACACGCATGGGAGAAGCAAGGTTACCTAAGAGACTCATGAGCTCAGCAGCGGAGGGTAAGAGGAGTCGAGGTAGACCAAGAAGAAAGTACTTAGATTCGGTGCAGAATGATTTTGAAGTAAAAGGCATAACCTCAGGCGAGGCATCAATGTTAGCATTGAATAGGGGATTATGGAGGAATTTTATTAGAAGTACTATGCTCCAGTCTGAACGCTGAAAGGCATAATCAGTCTCTAATGATGATGATGAGGAGGAGGAAGTTTCATACCAGCGCACACTCCGCTGCAGAGTGAAAAGTTTCATTCTGGATTTTGATGACAAGTTTGCAGTCAAAGTAGAAAAGCAGGTGTGGAAACTAATTGCATGGCTCAACAAGGAACAACATTAAATGACAGCTGACAGTAACACTAAATTCGTACGCTATGATTAGCAGCGAGCCCTCAAGAGGTTTGATTTTCTCAGGGAAGCCAAAACAGTCTTGGTTAGTTTGTTGTTTCAACACGATTCTTGTTCAGCGACTTGAATGGCCTTAAATTCTAGATCTTATTGTAAATAAAATCTGTGTGAAGAAGGCAATTCAAGAAGAATTGTGGAATATATTAGCAGCGATGGTGTCACATCTGGTGGACTCAAAGGAATAAGCAGAAGCATTACTTCTTACGCTGCGTATCTGTAAACGTAGGTTTGTCAGTATCGTCTGCATTCTTTGCCGATTTTGGTAATAAATCTGACGCCATCTCGAATTTCAGCCTTACAGTTTCATCTATATTTCAATTCTCACAGTAATTCGTCCTTACGTAACATTTAGTGTCAAAATATTGGCACCAAACTAGTCAATAAACGTTGTCACCAGAATATGCTCACAAGAAGAAAGGGTTCAAACACTGGAATTGTGTTAGAAGTCGACGACGGTTTAATTTTCTTCTTCTTCACGTAATGTGATTTATTTTTATTTTATTTAATTTTTTTCGTGTTTCAAACGGAAATTTTAAGACCGCGGCGTGCACTGTATATTCGCAGTACAAGTTCTTGTTGCCACTGAAATTAAACCCCTAAAGAAGTTCACATGCCGAAATATTTTAATGTATGAATAAAGTGTTTCAAATGTTTGTATAGTCTATGGGACTTAACTACGGGGTCATCAGTCCCTAAACTTACAAACTATTTATGAACTACTTACGAACTAGGACGGCACGAATATCCATGCCAGAGGGGGGATTCGAACCCCCGACCGTAGTGGCCGTGCAGACCGTGACTGGAGCGCCTCAGTCTCCTCGGCCACCGCGGCCGGCAATGTATGAATACATTTCAGACGTACTTAATTAATGAAAAAAGAACAACAAAAAAGGAAATACACTCAAAAGCCAATAAAGGAAGTAGAAAAATAACCAAAACAGAAACAACAAGCAAAATAAAACTTACATTTTTAAATTTGTACAGAATCAACAACAGTCCAACGAAACAGAAAAAGCTAACAAAACAAGTCTTTAAGAATCTCTGGGATAAGAAATAACAATAAACTTGTTCTACGGATCCAAATTAGACTTACAGCCACACAACTGAAAATTAGATGTGGAAGAAAAAATAAAAAGCTGGACTGTAAACAGTGCCAAGGAACTAGAAATTGCACTGTAAAGTTTAAATAAATAAGGTCTTTCCAGTACATCCATTATGAATTTGTCATTCACATAAGTCATGAGCTTCAGATTGTAAAGTAACATGTTTTTAAAACCGTAAACCTCTGTCAAAAATTTTATTACTAAAAATTACTTAATATTGCTTACTAGCAAATTGAGTAAAGTTCACATTAGTTGACGTTGACCTCCTGATATTTACATGCAGGACAGATTAACGCTGTAAAACCTCTCAAAAATTTTAATTGATCCAGCATTGTTTCAACTTATGATATTAAGATCTACATTACCAATGTTTAATTAAGTGTAACCTCACGATGTAAGCCATGATTCGGCGAAATGTTATGGACGATCCATAATATTTCTAACATCACACAGTCAGTTAAATACATAAAAACGATGGTAAGGGACTAACATCGTTTACATACACGAATAATTGTTGGCAGTCATATGATTTTGTAACAATATTTGAGCGCATTTACGTCCACGACCGTATCAGATCGTTAATTGAGTCGTAATTATGCACATAATATATGTAGGAATCGACACGATTTCCGAAAACACCGATAACGTGAAACCCAATGTCGTGTTATTCATCCACGAGACCCAGAGGGCGTTAGAAACACGCTCTCAGTGTGGCTCATTGGCCTGGAGCAAGTCTTTCGATTAGACGCCACTTCGGCGACTTGTGTGTCCCTAGCCCACCCCAGTTATCAAATGTTCAAATGTTTGTATAGCTTATGGGCCTCGACTACGGGGCCATCAGTCCCTAAACTTACAAACTACCTATGAACTACTTAATACTAAGGACGTCACAAATATCCATGCCCGAGGGGGGATTCGAACCCCCGACCGCAGTGGCCGTGCAGACCGTGACTGGAGCGCCTCAGTCACCTCGGCCACCGCGGCCGGCCCACCCCAGTTATCCAGCCGGGGGAAGGAAAAGGGACCTACAGCTTAACGTGGAATCCGAACCACGTGTCGTTTCTGGCAACTCCTCACATCGTTGAGCAGGTAAATGCCGTGTTTCTTGATTTCCTCAACACGTTCGATTTGGTTCTGCACTGTCGCCTGATTAACAAAATGCGAGCATATCGAATATCAGACCAACTGTATGACTGGGTTAAAGAGTTTCCAGCTAATGGAACTCAGCAACTTATTCTCGACGGAGAGAAGTCTTCAGACGTTAAAGTGATCTCAGGCGAGTGTTATAGGACCTTACTTTACATAATATACATAAATGACCTCGCAGACAATAACGGAAGTTCAATGATGATTTTCGCGGATGATGCTTTAGTATTTCCAGAAGTCGAAACTCTGGGCAAGTGTAGCAAAATGCAGGAGATTATGCTGCGTATCAACGCATGTTTCACAGAATGGCAGTCGACCCACAACAAAGTGCTGCGTTTATATAGAAAGGAAGATCCTTAATTATTTATTTACTCATATGCAGGACAAACATTGGAAACAGTTACTTCCATAAAATATATGGGTGTAGTCATAAAGAACAATTTGAAATGGAAGGACCGTATAAAATTAATCGTGGGTAAGGCAGATGACAGTCTGAGATTCATTGGAAGAATCTTCAGGATTTTATCTAATGCATTTGACTAATCTGTTGTAATACCTTGCAAGTACTTATAACACTATTTTAAGTAGTCAATATACTCCCACTTTTCCATCCTATTGTGTGCAATTTTGCTTCCTACTTTCTTTTTTATTGTGTACATTAATTACTTTTATTTTGTACTTACGTGTAGTTTATCTATGATGGTGGTCTACGACCGAAACTAGTCGATTTTTAAGGATTTCAAAAACAGCTGATGGATCAAGATGCATTTTATGAAATATATAACGGCTGTTAACTCTCACGTTACCAAAATATTGAATCCTCAGGAAGTGTAGTCCGTCAAAAAATACTCGTTTGCCCGATGCTTTAGTATTAGAAAGCCTCACAGAGATAGGAAATTCCAGGTGTAGACGCTGTAAGAGAGACGTTCTGTATCGCGGTACGGTCTTCTGTCAGAGTTCCGAGAGCAAACGTTTCCTGAAGAGTCAACCACAATATTGCTTCCTCCTACGTATATCTTACGTAACGATCCTAAGGATAAAATTAGAGGGATTACGGGCCACACGGAGGATTACCGGCAATCGGTTTTTCTGCGAAGCACAGGCGACTGGAATAGGAGGAGGATGTGACAGTGATATGCAAAGTACCCCCCACCACATACAGAGAGGTGGCTTGCTGAGTATAGATGTACATTTGTAGAAATCGTATCTACAACGACGAGCAGACTAACATGTTCACATACTGAGAAAGTTACCATTAGTGGCAATTTTATATTAGAGACCAAGCTGCCATTTTTTGGTTGTTTACGGATCTGTAATGTTAACAGGGCATACCATGTCGTTCATGAAATAACTCAAAGACAGGGTCGACACCAGGCATTTTGCCAGCCCGTGCGAAAATTTAACCATCCAGACACTCTCAAAGTCAACCGCTTCCACAATGCCATTCATCCATGACGTCTATTTTACATATCACACTTACTCGTGCGACGATACTAGATAAACAGTTCGTGCAATGCAGTTTAGTTATTTCAGCGCCAAAACACGGTTTGATAGGTACTTTCATACGATCTTAATAGTTGGCGATCATGGCTTCAATACCTAGATATGAAAACAAATTAGGGGAAACTTGAAACAAGTTACAGACAAAAGATCAAATGTTTGTTAAGCTTGTGGGACTTAACTGCGGGGTCATTAGGCCCTAAACTTACAAACTACTTATGAACTACCTTATACTAAAGACAACACTAAGATCCATGCCCTCGGGGGGATTCGAACCCCCGACGAGGAACGGCCTCGTGCATCGGAGCATAGCCCCTCAATGCCTTCAGCCACTCCGCCACGGCCAGACAAAATACAAAAAAATTAATACAGAAAAACGCGGCAAGAAGAAAAGCAATGTAAACTGTATTAATGGCAGATCTAAAGAATGAGTGATCAACTATATATTTACTCTGCAAATCACATTTAAGTGCCCGACAGAGGGTTCATCGAACCGCTTTCATAATATTTCTCTACAGTCGATTTTCTAATCGCACGCGGAAAAAGGAACATCTAAACCTTTCCGTTTTCGATCTGATTTCTCTTATTTTTATGATCATGTCTCTTTATACATGTGGGTGCTAACCAAACATGTAAGAATTCGGAAGAGATCGCTGGTGAAAGAAATTTCGCAAGTAGATCTCGCCAAACAAATGACGCTTTTCTTTCAATGGTTTCCACCCCAAATCGTGCATCATTTCCGTGACACCTTCTCACCCTTATGGCGATATTGCGAAACGGGCTCCCATTCTTTGAACTTCTATGTTCTCTATCAGTCCCTGTTTGTGAGGATCCCACAATACACAGCAGTACTCCAAAATAGGAAGGACAAGTGTTGTGTATGCAGTTTACTTAGTGGACCCTGTTGCCTCTTCTAAGTGTTCGGCCAATAAAACGTAGCCTTTGGTTCGCCTTCCCCACGATATTTTAGGTGTGTTCTTTCCAATTAGAGTTGTTCGTAATTAATTCCTACATATTTAGCTTAATTTACGGCCTTTGGATTTGACTGATTTATCCTGTAAATGAAATTGATGGAATTTCTTTTATTGATCATAAGAATTATTTCACACTTTTCACCATTTAGTATCAACTGCCAATATTTGCACCATGCTGATATGATATCTAAATCGTTTACTAGCCGATAAATACTCCGATTATCTCCTAAATCGTTTATAAAGACAATGAACAGTTGGGGGCCTTGTAACACATGCGTGGAGAACGGCAGGCATCACTTCTGTTTTACTCGATGACTTTGCCGTCTCTAATGATCACGCTGTCGACAGGCCATTAAACCCTATGCTTCCTCCCTTGGTTCATTCTTCGATAACTTTACATCAGTTACCATGTACCATCTCCTTTCTGAAAGGAAATCAGGAATACACTCGCACAACTTGCACGATATTCCATAGGCATGCAATTTGATTAAAAGCCGCTTGTGAGGTATAGTTTCGAAAACCTTCAGGAAATCTAAAGATATGGAATCGATTTGAGATTTTTTTGTCGATAACTCCTCATCACTTCATATGGATAAAGAGCTAGGCTGTGTTACACACGAACGATAGGTCGTTCTCAGAGGTGGGGATTTTATGTCTGTTTAAATTTGGCATGCTTTTTTACTTGCTTCTGCAAAAGTGATCTGACCTGTTTTGTACACCACGGGGTTGGGGGTCAGCCCCATCTTTTGTTAATTTACTTAGTGTGAATTTCTCAGTGCTATCGATATTATTTCTTTGAATGTAAGCTACATCTGATGTACACCCAGGAAGGATGTCATACATATTTTTATGTGTAAACGCTTAGTCACGATGTCTTCATTCAAAAGACTGTGGCATGTGACGGGTAGGGCACATTTTACTCGGTTTTTCTCAACGATACTAGTTCTATACGGATAGGAACTGTCAGATCACTATATGCTGATATTATTTTTATTTCTTTATTAAAAAAATATTTCGCTTCTCAAAGGGCTTTCTAGCTCACAAAGTTATTTTTCAAGTGTTATGTCGGCGTATGGTAGAAATGGAGCTGGCTTCAATGCCAGCAACAAGCTTGGTTCTTCTGTAAGATACAAAGTCTCAATCTCCTGCGTTCCATTGTTATTTGTTTCAAAATACCGTAGGTAATTTCTAGTAAGTCACTTGGTATACACAGCCGGCCGCGGCGGCCGAGGGGACTGAGGCGCTCCAGTCACGGTCTGCACGGCCACTACGGTCGGGGGTTCCAATCCCCCCTCGGGCATGGATATTTGTGC
The DNA here is from genome assembly GCA_026315105.1 of Locusta migratoria. Lineage (NCBI taxonomy): Eukaryota > Metazoa > Arthropoda > Insecta > Orthoptera > Acrididae > Locusta > Locusta migratoria. The sequence continues at coordinate 147,605,892 of CM048755.1, read as the reverse complement.
CGTCCTTAGTATTAGCTAGTTCATAAGTAGTTTGTAAGTTTAGGGACTGATGACCCTGTAGTTAAGTCCCATAGACTATACAAACATTAGAACTTGGTATATAAATTAACAGGTCAAATAGAGGAACTAACAACACAAATGATGTAATTTTTAAATTTTATACTTGCGTTTGTTAGCATTTTCAATGAAATATACCCAAATTTTGTCATTTGACAAATCTTTTGGAAAAGTTCAAATAAGTCTCCAGGATAACAGTAATTGGTACACAAGTCATCACTGTTAATATCATTTGAAATATGAAGTACTTCAGGAAATGTGGAAACATGGAAAGCTTCCTATATAAAGAGTTTTCAGAGAAGTCATAGTTATCTAGCAAGTATTGAAACTGTTCAGCTTCGACGCAAAAAGGGTTTTCTTGCGCTAGGAAACATTTCTTAATATGGTTCTATTTTCGCTTCCGAAGAATTTATGTTGCAAACTGAGCTTAAGATGACTTGCAGGTTTCCTATTTCACTGTCCCTTTCTTATGATTTGGTCATTTTCCAGTGATAAAATGTTTTATCGAAACTCTGACATTACGTTGTGTACAAAGTACAACCTAGCTCATGAAATTCCTTTCTTCCTACTTTAGTCAACCCTTTGTCTTAACGAAATAGGCATTCACCTTCCCTCAATAAAAAATACTGCAAGTGAAATTTCAAATGTTTATTCCATTTAATGCTGCACTATTTTTATATTATTTATTAGGTGCTAATTAAAGACGACAACCGTTTTGGCTTTTCAACATTCTTAAATTAAGTTTTAAAGTTTTCAAGCTTTCTTGTTAAAGCATATGTCCTGGAGTTTTTTCTTGTAGGTTTTTTAATGATATATTTTAGCTTTTTGAAAAAATACTGCAGTTTACAGCAGGCCAACACTGCAGTGAACGATCTAAAACGGGTAAGCCGCGGCGGAGTGGCCAAGCGCATTGAGGCGCTATGCTCCGATGCGCGAGCCCGTTCTCCGTCGGGGGTTCGAATCCCCTCTCGGGCATGGATGTTTGTGTCGTCTTTAGTATAAGGTAGTTCATAAGTAGTGTGTAAGTTTAGGGACTAATGACCCCGCAGTTAAGTCCCATAAGCTCAATAAATATTTGCACATTTTTTTTGAAAGCGGGTAAAAGAGTTGGCCATCTTGTTGAGACATGAAGGTTTTTGTACTCGACATTTGTTTATAAAAATATCCTTTCAGTATCTCGGAATTTGTAAATGATGAACTGAACTCGTTGAATCGTTGTAAAAAAATATTTTCTATATATACTGACAAAGTTTTAAGAGCTTATTTGGCGCAATTGTTGATTACATGGCAGTTGCAATTTACTTTAATGAGATGGCCGATATTGTATTGTGTAATTTTTGGAAAAAAATATTAAATTATTATTTTGTAAGGAACCTTACGTCACGTTGTGTGTCGGGAGATTTTGTATTTTGTCGGGAGTCTGGGATCCTATGATAAGTCGGGGAAATCAAGACGAATACTGACCATCTGGCAAGCCTAAGTGGCACGGTTGCCCCCTCCCCCCTCACCCTTCGTAGAGTCGGCTCTGTCCAGAAAATCAAATGTTCGTATAGCTTATGGGACTTAACTACGGGGTCATCAGTCCCTATACTTACAAATTACTTATGAACTAGCTAATACTAAGGACGGCACAAATATCCATGCCCGAGGGGGGATTCGAACCCCCGACTGTAGTGGCCGTGCAGACTGTGACTGACGCGCCGCAGAACGCTCGGCCACCGCGGCCGGCGCAGAATGTCCCTTACCCTGGTTTGTTTACACCATACGTGAAAGATGTACAGAAGCGAAGTCAAGAGTGATGCCAAGTCATATATGTTGCCGCGATGGAATGACCGAGCGCTCTCAGGCGCCTTGCTGCGGAGCGCGCGGTTACTCCCCGTCGGAGGTTCGAGTCCTCCCTCGGGCATGGGTCTGTGTGTGTTGTCCTTAGGTTAAAGTAGTTTGTAATCCTAGGGACTGATAACCACAGTAGTTAAGTCCCATAGATCTACTAACATTTGGTTGGACATGACATTGTTCAATGTCTGGTTCAACAAGATTGTCCTACATTATGCATAGGGAAAGGAGTGAGGTAAGGTCATTAACGGTGACAAGCTATCAAGTTACGTGTCCACTGACGTAATCCGTTCCTGTGAAGAAAACTAATATCGCTATACACTTTTTATTATTATTTTTATTATTATTTTCACCGATTGACATTAGTCTTATAATATTCTAAATTCGATATCACATTAATTTTAACTTTCAACCAGTGATCGACTGTACCTTACTTAGGCGGGTAACTTCAATCTCATTAAAAAAAAAGTTTGAAAATAGCAATTCTCTTTTATTTAAGGCCGTTGTGTTGTTTATGAACCTGTTGGACCAAACTGCTATGTTCGTCAGTCCCTAGACTTACAAACTACTTAAACTAACTTACGCTTAGGACAAAACACACACATATGCCTGAGGGAGGACTCGAACCTCCGGCGGGAGCGGCCGTCTAGTCCGTAGCACGACGCCTTAGACCACTCGGCTACTCCCGCGCGTCTTATTTAAAGCATTTGATAAAGAAAGGATGTGATAGCAAATTATGCAATTTATGGTCATTTCAGTTTGTAACTTACAATTGTAAAATTTTATGCACTACCACTACCCTCTTTTATGCTAACCGAAAGTGAAAAACTAAGTAATAAACTTTTACTGCCTGCCACTTCGTAAGATTCATGCAACTATATTCAGTCGATATGAGGAAATAATGTGGAAACTTGACGCAATTTCGCTTCTACTCGTCAAAAAATAGACCTGCATTTCTGAACAAATGTTTATAATGTACTGCATTTTGACTATACAGTAATATATCCGGCCGCGGTGGCCGAGGGGACTGCGGCGCGTCAGTCACGGTCTGCACGGCCACTACGGTCGGGGGTTCGAATCCCCCCTCGGGCATGGATATCTGTGCCGTCCTTAGTTTTAGCTAGTTCATAAGTAGTTTGTAAGTTTAGAGACTGATGACCCCGTAGTTAAGTCCCATAAGCTATACAAACATTTGAACATTTGATTTTTTTATTAGGCTAAGCGAACTGACGTGGCGGACAGAGTGAATTGGCCTTGTCGCGTGTTACACAACGCCCCATCTGATTTATACAATCCTATCAAATGTTCAAATGTTTGTTCAGCTTAAGGGACTTAACTGCGGGGTCATCTGTCCCTAAACTTACAAACTACTTATGAACTACCTTATACTAAAGACGACACAAATATCAAAGCCCGAAGGGGGATTCTAACCCCCTACAGTAGCTGCCGTGCAGACTGTGACTGGCGCGCCGCAGACTGCTTGGCCACCGTGGCCGGCAACAATCAGTTTCGTTGTTGCTGTAAAACACTACACAAACTTGTCACTAGTAGCCATGTTTACGAATACGAACGATATGTCAAACATTAGACTCCAAATAAAACAGCTATAGTGGCAAGTACTACTACTAGCGCTCCGAGCGGTTACATTTTTCACTGTAGGAAACACAAGACGAGCGATTTCTTCGACCAAATTTAATCCAGGCGTTAGATCTGATGAAATATTGGACGACATTCCCATTACACTACGTTCAGTATTTATTTGTCCAATAATTTGATACTGTAAAACCGGCCTTAGCAAGAAAGAAAATAAGGACGTATTAGGGAGAATACTGAAGGAAAAGGAAAACAAATGCATATGAATAAAAATAACGAAACAAAAAACCCGGGGAGCTGTATGAGGCAGCGCTCCTGCATTGGCGTGCAGGGTAGGCCTGGGTAAACGATACTCGCGTTCCAACATGCTCGGGATTTCCCGATACAGCAGCGAACTCGATATAGTATCGAACTGTTCGAAAACTCAAATAACAAATAACTCCCGCTGCGTATTTGCAAACGATACGCTTAACTTTGGAAGTTACAGGTTGTCCAGGACTAATTTAATAGGAAGTACAAATACATCTAAAAGAAAAGAAGGGCATCACTATGAAAAACTGTATATTTCGTTTAAAACAGTGGATACGTGACCTGCCTGATATAACTTCCAGATACGATATATTGAGAAACAAAATCTCTGCTACTGTAACAGAACTACTGCATCAAATTACTGCAAAGCTAACACTCAAAGGAAAATATGTTATTTCTGTAAGTATGTTATATGACTGCAAATCCTTCATAAGTAGAAATCACGTTTAATGTGATTATAAGAGATGCAATGCAGATTGCAAATGACCATTCCATTCCCAGTCCATACGGTACACTAACGGATAAAAATGTTACTACCTTTTAATCGCCTTGAATACAAGATTGAAAGAGATATAGGGAAAGCATTAGAAATTTAATAGCCAATCACAGAAATAAGTCGTATGAATGTAATTGCGACTACCGAATAAATAGTGCACGAGCTGCTGTGTACGTAGTACCAACAGGCGTTGCTAGATCGCAGCACTAGAATAAGTAATGACTGCTATCGTTTACGTATAGCCCATATTCGTTACTCGTAGAGATAGTACCCCCTGACATTGCTAGATAGCGTCGTTATCAAATGTTCGAACATATCCCGAGATTTCCCGAACTGTAACGTAAATTGTTGGAACAGTTGGAGTGATGTTGAAACCCAGGTCTAGGGCCGGAATATTTTGACGCGCTTGCTGCGGCTGGTCCGTTGTCCGGCGGGCAGCTGGGGCGCGCTGTTGCCACACGTGGCTGTGCGGACAATGGCTGCAGCTGGCAGAACGCATTTTGTGTGTGCTGTGGGCTCGCCTCAGGTCAGCGAACTGCCATTTTGGGCCCTCGCGCCCGTTCCCCTACCTCGGCCCATTCACTATTCGGCCAGGAATTTCTCTCTCAGCTGATGTTGACGGAAGTCGCACCAACTACGTTGCAGAGGCAGTGCGTAACGTTAATATTCGCTCGCTATGATATTTTTTACTTTACAGCGTCGTACGTTTACGCTTAACACACGGTAACAACAATAAAAAGTAATCAAGTATTATATTAAGTTACATGCCTAATAAATAATAATGAGTTATTTCGCAACTTATAGCAGTACGATTTAAATAAAACACCGTTAGATTTTCACTTTATGTTAATACTACGGTAGTTGGCAGTGTAGCACTTGTTTTGATGGTTCACACTAAGTTACATACAGGGTGTTCAATTTATCTGAAGCCATTGTTATCTCGAAAAATTTAAAATCGGATCAAAAAATGTAAGACTTAAATGTGTTTGTCTCAAAGGGGGATACCAGTAATATCGAACTCGACACGCTCCCCCATCCCCTACTTCGGAGGAGCTAGGGGGTTGGGGATAAAAAACGTAAATAGGTACACCCAATTTTCAGTGCGCATTTGGATTCTCCAGGAAAAAATACGAAAGTTTTACCTTTAACATGGCGCTGTTATCGAAAAAAATCAAAATGAGATATCCCGAGGAATACACGTCAAATTAGATATAGATATAAACATTACCACAAATGTTTGTAAATCTATCGGACCAAACTGCGTGGTCATCAGTCCGTAGCTTACAAACTACTTAAACCTAGGTAAACTAACCTAAGGACAAACACACACACCCATAGCCAGGGAGGACTCGAACTTCAAATGTTCAAATGTTTGTAAAGCTTATGGGACTTAACTACGGGGTCATCAGTCCCTAAACTTACAAACTACTTATGAACTACTTACGAACTAGGACGGCACAAATATCCATGCCCGAGGGGGGATTCGAACCCCCGACCGTAGTGGCCGTGCTGACCGTGACTGGAGCGCCTCAGTCACCTCGGCCACCGCGGCCGGCGACTCGAACTTCCACGGCGAGCAACCGCGCGCTCCGCAGCGAGGCGCTTTAGACCTTACCACAAATCTTATTGAGTTCACCATTTCTAGAAAATAAATTTCTTATGGGACAAATTTTTTCATCCCTTTAATAATATTCAAATTCAAATGTTTGTAAACCTAAGGGACTTAACTACGTTGGTCATCAGTCCCTTGGCTTACAAACTACGTAAACTAACTTAAAGTAACTTAGGCTAAGGACAACACAAACACATATGCCGCGGTGGAGTGGCCGAGTGCTTTGAGGCGCTATGCTCCGATGCGCGAGGTCGTTCCCCGTCGGGGACCGAGCGAGGTGGAGCAGTGGTAACACACTGGACTCGTATTCGGAAGGATGGTGGTTCAAATCCACCTGCGGCCAGCCAGATTTAAGTTTTCCGTGATTTCCCTAAACCAGTCCAGGCAAATGCCGGGATGGTTCCTTTGAAAGGGCACTGCAGATTTCCTTTCGCCATCCTTACCCAAATATATCCGAGCATAAGCTCCGTCTCTAATGACCACGCTGTCGACGGGACGTTAAACCCTAAGATTCCTTCCTTCCCCGTCGGGGGTTCGAATCCCCCCTCGGGCATGGCTTTTTGTGTTGTCTTTGGTATAAGGTAGTTCATAAGTAGTTTGTAAGTTTAGCGACTGATGAACCCACAGTTACGTCCCATAAGCTTAAAAAACATTTCTGATTTCAGAACACCTATACCCGAGGGATGACTCGAACCTCCAACGGCGAGCAACCGCGCACTCCGCAGCTAGACGCCTTTGCACGCTCGACCACTCTACGGCCGCTTAATAATATTACCTTCGCCATTTCTAAAATCTTACTCAGCAAAGCACTCACCCTTCATGGTCATCTTTCATACAAGTTTTGTATTACTTTTGATTGCTGTATAGCAGCTGCATTGGGTCGCGAAAATTTTTACAAGTAAATTGTGAGTCCCGTTATGAAGAAGTTTGGGAACCACTGGTATAAGGTATTACATTTAACAGATAATTTGGCCTTTCTGATCTTGCGTCGAACGTTTTACTGTGTTCGCATGCTCTTAACCAGTCGGATTCGTGAAAACACAGTATCAGCGCCAGCAATTTGCGCCAATCAGTGGCGAATATGACATACATTTTCAGGAGGGGCCCAGAGTAGGCCTAATCTAAAAATAAGTAATTTTAAGTAGACACCCCATGATATTTTGTATCACTTTTGATGCTCACATTGAGGATAATTTGCACTGAAGGCCGTTTTACTTTACTGAGATCAAGTTATTTTATTGTTGACATTAAATTATAAAAAAAGCTTCTTTTTTTTATATACTGGCACTAACTTCCAACCACGAACTCCCCACTCTTCTCACCAATACACGGATGTATGACAGTCTACCACGGCGGTGCCTTCGCAGATCATTCATTAACATAATTCAGATGCTGCACTTGCTTTGTGTATGTGTTACATTCATTATTTCGGGAGGGGCTCCGGCCCCCTTGGCTCTTTCCTTATACACGCCACTGCGCCAAGTAATAGTGTGTTTGAATATTAGGAGTGGGGCGAAGCAAGTCACTGACGTAGGCGTTGTTCTTGACGAGAGAAAAACAATAATGAACAAAAATAACAAAACTGTACTGACATAAGTAGCTGAAAAATGGGGGAATGACCGTGCGGTCTCGGGTGCCACTTACGGATTGCGCGGCCGCTCCCGCCGGAGGTTCGAGTCGTCTTTCGAGAATGGGTGTGTGTGTTGTCCTTACCGTAAGTTTGTTTCACTAAGTCTAGGGACCGATGACCTTAGTAGTTTGTTCCCTTATGATTGCAATTATCTGAACTAATAAAAATAAATGAATAAAGGAGACTTTCATGGCGAAAACCGAAACACTACTTTATGACAAAATAAAGTTCAGTAGTAAGGCGATGTCGTTCGGACAGGGAGAATAATATGGGGACTGGTTTCCCCCTTTCCCTCGGTGCAAGCAGTGCCTCAACCGCAACCTCGGTGAGCGCCTCCCAGTTTGCGCGGTCCCATTAGAATCAGTTAAACGCGCGCTATACGCGTCTCTACTTGGCGCCTGTGGTTATAGCACTGTAAGTTGAGCCCCGACAGCTGCATGTCAGTCACAGCTAGAGCTGTAGGATACCGTATGTATTCGGTACTGAGTAACGAGTACTTTGGCTCACTCGAAGTACCGAATAGTTACTCATAAATATATTTCGTTATTCGCATTTCGCGTATTTATACGGATTTACTCGTGAATACTGTAGCACAGTTGTAGAGTGCCAGACTATGAATCCAAAGGTCGCGGGTTCGATTACCGCCAGGACTTGGGATTTTTTGTCTCTCACTTTCCACTTCTTTCACCTATGGCAATGTTGCTGATGTGAAAAATATCGAGTAACACCGTGGTTCGGAACCCACGTTAAACAGTGAGTTCCCCTATTAACTGGCTGGGTAAGTCAGTTCGAAGGTCGGAGGAAGACAACGGCATACAATCTCCAGATAGGACCATGCCTAGTAAAGCACTGTGGTGTTCAAACCAATCTTCGGATTGTTCACTGCTTTACCTTTTACATTTCGTTACTCGCATCTACCGTATCGATTCTGTAGTTGCGTAGCTCCACATTTTCAGATGGCTATTTTAGTTAGGGTCTATTAGACGTGACTGAAGTTAAGCTGTGAGCGCAGATCGTGAGTCGATTATAGATAGCTCTATTGGATGAGTACTTGCCACGAAAGTCTCTGGACCGAGTCCACGTACGGGTCACGATTTTATTAAACTGTAATACTAGAAACGAGAGTAAGATGGGCAATCGGTCTTGTGGTGTTTAGAGAAAGCTTTTATGTTGTTGACGAAACAGACTGTGAGACTCTTCACTCATTAGGACTGGAAAGCATCGAGCAAAGACTTGGGCGATTTGCGTCTTTCTAGTAGAGTTCGACAAATGGTTGGTAACCATGCGGACATCTTAAAGCTTCTCGAATACAAGAAAGGAAGCTACTAACATACTTATTTGTGTAATTACATGAAGTGTTATGTTTCTAGAAAATTCCTCGAAAATAGTAGAACGTTCCGAAATTCTTATATCAGACTTCAAAAAATGCTTCCAAGAGAATATCACAGTGTTAGTAATCAGTTCGCAAAATCTATATCGGAGATGAAGTGCTTCGGCACCTCAGTGATATTCAGATCTTGAAAATTGACCAAAAGCCTTACATTGATAGCTGAAAGATATTCGGGACATTAATGATTGTAAGTAAAGAAATCCTTTAGTATTGATAGTACTAGACAAAAAACTGAAATCGGATGAAGAAGAAACTGCACACACACGAAATTGTTTCCGCGAGATTAACCGTAAATTGTTCGCTGGCCTTCTAGTTGAATTCATTATCAGTTGACATACTACTTACCCTTTCGGAAGTACGCTTGTATCAACAGTATGTTCACTAGTCCTGTCATGATTATTGCAACAAAGATTAACCATCTCTTAATGCACTACGAATAAATGTTATGGAGTAGGATAATAAAAATAAAAAAGATTTCAGAATAGTCCTCGTGGATTAAGAGCTGCATCTGTGATTTTAATTGGCAATTTATTTTTGTATAAATACACAAACAGTTACTTTTTTTAAGATATCTTTTATTTTCCAGTAACTCATATTCAAGCCACTTTGGGCTCATCTTCAGTTGGGGATGTTACAGGAACATCGCATCCTAATCCACGTGTACCTAGAAGCTGAAGTGGTGGTTTGAGTATTTCCCTTGGTACCCACCTCAAATTCATTTCCGTAATGTATATTGCAAAATAATTTACACACCATTGTGTAACAAACAAATGTATACGCAACTGCGAATATTAATCAGCATAAGTTGTATGATTTAATGGTGACGTATATAAATTTGTGCCGGACTGGGTCTCGAACCCGGATTTTCCTATTTTCGCGAGCGGTCGTGTTAAGTTACCTACGCGTGCCTCCCGTACGTTCCCAAACGTCCGTATGCCACACACTGCCTGCTACCCATGAGTGCTCGTACATTCTACGATGTAATTCCCGCACAGGGAGAGACATTTTATTTGTCGCAAGACTTGCTGTGGCCGATTTAAATACGATGTACAGTGTCCGTGTTTATCGATAGAACTAAGGAAATGTCCTTCAGACATGCATGAATGTTTGAAGGAAATTTGCTGATGCTTACTAATGATCAGTGGCGTTGCGTCCTTTGTTTTCACTTGTTCTGTAAACCACCAGAAAAATAACTGGTTGTGCGCAAATTCGTATTATATATTTAAACTATCATTCTTCCTTTAATTCTCGTATCAGATCATTTTATATGCATTTTCAGTGTACTTTTATCGCATGAGAAACTTTTAAGCCCCGCAGGTAGCACAAAATTCAAATGTTTGCAAATCTATCGGACTCAACTGCTTGGTCATTAGTCCGTAGCTTACAAACTTCTTAAACTAAGGTTAACTAACCCAAGGACAACACAAACGCCCATGCACGAGGGGGGGGGGGGGGGGGGCTCGAATCCCGACGGCGAACGGCCGCGCGCACCGCAGCTGGGCGCCTTAGTGCGCACGGCTAATCCACCGCGGCTGCAGATAGCACACATGCGTGTCATAGCGTTGCCCAGCCACTTCTGAGATTGCGATTCTCTTCTGAAGCCCCTGAGTCAGCCTATGGACAGGGAGGGAGAGGGAGAAAGTGGCTAGTAACATGCTCGTGAAAGCACCAGCTGCTATGCTGCTCGGATGCCGACGGAAAAGCACGAATAGGCCCGAACACGAGACACTGTAGCTATGTAGTTTCCGCACTTCACCTTGCTCGTGCTCAAAGCCTCTCTTAAGACAACATCCACACTTCAGTTGTTTATGGAGCACTGAAGATTTATTATAAAAAGTTAATTTGGTGAAAAAAATTCTTAGAACTAAACGTCAAGTAAAGCTATGTTATTGCCAAGATCGCTTATTCGGACTTCTACTTTACCGGTCAAACCAAGTAAAAGTTTGTATAAGCCATCTTGGCAATAATATATGTTTACTTAAAAACAGCAATATGTTTAAATGTCAAGTAATGACGCATCAGCTGTAAAAGCCTTTAAAAGATCGTAAGACAACAATACTGTAAGTCCAAAACTGTGAGAGTGAACATGTGGTTACAGACATCACGTTGTGGAGTAAGAGGAAGAGGGTTTGCGTACTGTCAAAAGTTATATTTTTTTCATATCTTTGCGTTTATAACGTTCTGCAGTCATCAGTGACCAGTGACGGACGCAAGGGGGTGGTATAAGGGGTATGTATCCCCCCCCGCTTGAAATCAGAAAAATTATGATAACACTAACTTTTATGAATTTACAGAATAGTACAGTAAGAAATGAAAACCTCTTTCTCACAATGTCACACTTTGTTGATCATCCCCTCTCCCTTAACGTGTGTCGTATTTATGGATACCCCTTAGTTCTGACTGTTTTATCAATTCCACAAATCCCTCCCGGAAAAAATAATAACACTAATAATAATAATGTGCCCGTCCCTGTCAATTACTTTTGGGTTACTTGCCACAGATGTTTGGCTGTTATATGTCAGCAAGTAGTGAACCCCAGTCATTTTAGGTACCTGCTGCCGCTGGTAAGGTTGAATACCAAAACAGCTTGACAGCCTACTCACAGACTCCTGTTATTGTGGTGTTGAAAGCAAATGTTTAGGGTTTAATGTCACATCGGCGAAAAGGTCATTAAAGACCGGACAATCTAGGAGGAGGCAAGGTTAGGGAAGGAAGTGAGGCGTGCCAATTGTAGTTGAACTCGCTGCGCGGCGGTGGGCGTGCCCCAGCCAACAGCCAGTGAGGTGGCGGCCGCGGCCTTTAGGTGTGACGTAGGCACGGCCAGTTGTAAGGTCTTGTCTTCTAGGTGGTGTTGCGTACAGGCTTGTGGTGGCAGCGTCACGATCTGTTGCGGCTGCACTGTGAGAACTCAGCAGTCGGAGACTCATAAGAGGAAAGTGCTCTCTGCGCATGCGCAACGGCAGTTGCGAAGTCCTTGCGGGAAACCTCAGCCGTGTCATTGTAAGCGTGGTAAGGAGGTCAATGCCGGTAGCTGAAGCGTAAGCTGATGCGACCTCTCGCATAAGGTTGCTGTACCCCATTCACCGTAAGATTAAGCCTCATGTAAACATCACGCTATTCTTCGGCGTCTGTTGGAATCTCACTGGTATTCATTTGATATGGAGCGGAAGCCGAGCTGTCTCGTGTACAGTCAAGTATAGCTATAAGAATACATTTTATGTCGTGCATTACACGCACATCGGTTCGGTGATAATACGGGATAACAGCCTTACCAGCGCATTTAACGTGGACAGTACTGGCAAGACAGCTGATCATTATTACTAGGACACTATACCATGGCAGTCAGCCGCGAACTTAAACAAACGGGGAAAACTAACCAAACACACAGTCTTCTTTTTATTGAAGCAGATAAATCATTTCACAGAGGTTAAGAACGTCTTGTCCAAAGGAAATGACTCAAATGTTCAAATGTTTGTAAATCTATCGGACCAAACTGCGTGGTCATCAGTCCGTAGCTTACAAACTACTTAAACCTAGGTAAACAACCTAAGGACAACACACACACCCATGCCCCAGGGAGGACTCGAACCTCCACGGCGAGCAACCGCGCGCTCCGCAGCGAGACGCTTTAGAGCGCTCGGCTACTCCACCGCGGCGGAAATGACTCTGTTGGAGGCGGTTTTACCACCTGGAAAATGGCACGCAAATAATCCTGATTTGCTTACGCTCGTGGCCGACTGCCACGTTATAGGGAACAAGTAAAAAATGTTCAAATGTTTGTAAATCTAAGGGACTTGACTACGTTGGTCATCATTCCCTAGGCTTACAAACTACTTACACTAAGTGAAAGTAACTTATGCTAAGGACAACACAAACACCCATGCCCGAGGGAAGACTTGAAGTCTCGACGGCGAACGGCCGCGCGCAACGCAGTAGGGCGTTTCAGTGCGCACAGCTATTCTACCGCGGATGTCCGAGTAATACTAAACTGCAGTAACCTGAACATTTGCAGATAAACCATACAAATTGACAGTATAGGAACGAAGCTTAGGATTTAACGTCCAGTCGACAGTTTGGTCATTAGAGCGGAAGATAACGCTCGGAGTTTGGGTAAGGAAATCGGCCGTGTCCTTTGAAATGAATCATCTCGGCATTTCCCTGGAGTGATTTAGGGAAATCACGGAAAACCTACATCTGTATGACCAGAGGTGGATTCGAACCACCGTCCTCTCGAATGCGAGGCCAGTGCGTTACCACTGCGCCACCTCGTTCGGTCGGAACAGTATAGCTCGCTGTGTAACTTGGTTTATACGGGGAAACTCTGGCATCACGCTTCTTTAGAGATCAAACGGAGAACGTAATATGCTCTCCTTCGTAGCTATCATAGCACTATAATTAAATATAGCTGCGCTGGAGAGCCGCGCATTCTAAGGCGCCTTGCTGCGGAGTGCGCGTCTTCTCCCTGTCGGAGGTTCGAGTCCTCCCCCGAGCATGGCTGTTTGTGTTGTCCTTAGCATAAGTTAAAGTAATTTCTAAGTCTAGGAACTGATGACCACAGCAGTGTGGTCCCGTAGCTTCACAAACATTTGAATTAAATATAATTGTGATAAAAATTAATAACAAAGGCTAATTTTTCTACATGAGTTATGTGTGACGTAAAAACGTATTCTAGCGATTTCGGCGTATACGTAAACATTGAAGCCACTGAAAGTTCTACTCATTCCCTTGTGGTAATGTCTTTAACGCCAAAAAATGTTCATATGTTTGTAAAGTTATGGGACCAAACAGCCATGGTCATCAATTCCTAGACTTACAAACTATTTAAACTACTCTATGCTAAGCACAATAAACACACACACACCCGCACGCGCGCCTGAAGAAGGACTCGAACGCTGCGGTGGAGTAGCCGAGCGGTCTAAAGCGTCTAGCTGCGGAGCGCGCGGTTGCTCGCCGTGGAGGTTCGAGTCCTCCCTGGGGCATGGGTGTGTGTGTTTGTCCTCAGGTTAGTTTACCTAGGTTTAAGTAGTTTGTAAGCTACGGACTGATGAGCACGCAGTTTGGTCCGATAGATTTACAAACAAGGACTCGAACCTTCGACGGGGACGGCCATTCCCGCGCGGTTGTTTAAAGCCTTCGGTATCCCAAGAATACATTGAAGAACTGGAAATGTAAGCTGCTACACGGATAACGAGGTGCTCAACAACAGAATCCATAAAGTCACTTTTCAACGGTGTTCCACGTGTATGTTTCACTTCGGAGCAGAAAGCAGCTTTAGCTATTTAAACAATATGTTGAAATGTTGTGAATCTGTGGGACTTAACTACTCTGGTCATCAGGTCCTAGGCTTAGAAACTACTTTAACTTATGTTAAGGACAAGATATACACCCATGCCTAAATGAGGATTCGAACTTCCTACGGCGAGCAGCGGCGCTCTCCGCAGTTAGGCCTCCCACCGCGGCCATTTTAACAATACGTATTAAAAGCGCGACTGTACGCGATTTTTAAATATAAATTACATAGTCAAAGGATTATTAAGACACAGCAAGGCAACTTAGAGCGCTCTGACATTCCACCGCAGCTGCTGTAAAATAACAAAGTAGACGTCAAATGTTATATCCAAAACAGTACAACTAATGAAGCGAAAGAAAACAGACAAGAAACACATAAAACGAAGACCATGAACGGGAATAGCCTTTCGCTACCTCCCTGTTGTTTATTACCGGACTCGACAGATAGTAAGACTTACTGTTTCAGTCAGATACTTCAGAAGCCGGTCTTCTATGTTTGCACTGTGAAATTGCAGACTACACTAGCGCCATGTATGGCAATCATTTGACTACTGTGACTTCGGGATGTAACTTTATCATATATGTTGAATTTGTTCTGAAATATACTATTCGATTTACTGTTTGAAAATTTCTAAGGTGAGGGGAGGATTTTTTTATTGTTATTGTTTATGGGACTTAACTACGAGGTCATCAGTCCCTAAACTTACAAACTACTTATGAACTAGCTAATACTAAGAACAGCACAAATATCCATGCCCGAGGGGGGATTCGAACTCCCGACCATAGTGGCCGTGCAGATCGTGACTGGCGCGCCGCAGACCGCTTGCCCACCGCGGCCGGCGGGGAGGATGTTTAAAGTTATGATTGCACGGTTGTAAAGTACAGTAGCAACCATGTAAATTATGTTTCAACATTTTTGTTGTATCTCCTACTGCCTCGACGACATGTGCTCAGAAAGGTAACAAGCGCGGGTTCTTCGGGATGGTTTTCACAAATTCAGCGGCCGTATGGACATGTAAAATCCAAAAAGGGGGAAAAAAGGGGCCTCATATTTTGGCCTAGACTACAACATATTCGAATTGTATAGGAATTGGTGAGTAGCATTTGTTACGTATTAGTCGTGTGCTGATCAAAATCAAAATCTCTGTGTATCTAAGCCTTTGATTCTTCTTTCTTTGTATTTGTGTAAAGGGCGATCAACAAGTTTCCTTTCGAACGTCGAACAGTCCAGAATCTATACGCCAGTTAGGCTAAATAGCCGTGAGCATTCCAACGATGTACGAGGTTAACGCTATCTGGTCCACAAAACAACGTGTCCTACTGCGTAAGCAAGTCCGTGCTTGCTGCAGATTAACGTCCGACGAGAATCGTCGACATTTAGACGACTTTTTTTAAAGGTACGAAGGCGTGATAATGCCATGTGGAGATATCAGGGCTGTGCACGAGTTTGCCCACTTAAGCTGGCGTGACGACACCTGCGATGCGGCGAGTGCGTTATCTCGGAGCGGCACCAGTGTTATGCCTCAGCTGCACGCTATACGCACTGTCCATCCTCCCACGGATGTCTGACGCTGTTTGTCCGTCGGCAGCGTAGATAAGAATATCAGTCCTGTTACGACGCATTTGGTAATAACCTCTCCTTACTTCACACAGCGCACGCATGTCGGAAGGACACGAATGTCACACTGATCTTCCCTGCGTGTCGCTGTTTTCACACGGCGAATTGCCGAATACTTCCACCGCAAATATTGCGGAAATGGAAACTGCTATTGATATGCGGTTTTCACAGGACTGATTGGTAGTCATGCTCGTATTCTTAGCTAATAAACAAATTTTCATAATAAACAGAAAATGTATTTTTGTGCAAACATGATTTTATTTTTACAGTAAAATTCCTATTATAAACATAAATTTATCCATGTTATGTGGATTGTCTTGAGGTCTGTTGTGCGTGCCAGACAACACGATTATCAACAAAACTGTAAGTAAATACAACACTACAATAATCCAGAAGCTATAATCGTGAAACATAACACTAAAATAGCTATATCTTCCTGAACAGATTAAAACGTCTAACCATAACCTCAATGGCACCCACAACACAAAACATAATAAAACAATAATGAACCTGTAACTGTAAAATGCACCCGATGACGACAGCTTACTGTCGAAACGTGTCGTGCTAATAAAAACATTAGTAAAAAGTGACTGCTGCAGTATAAATTATTTAAAAAAATTCCTATTGGTACTGACATTCTAAAAGTAGGGTGAATCAGAATATCGGTGGTCTTTGTTGCAGGTCTCTGCTGCCATTCGTTTACGAGATATCGTATTGCGAAAAGTTTCAAATTCGACATTTGTTTGTTACATTCAATCTGTGAAGCCGCTCGGGAAAGTCCGTACGGTCTGGGGCGTTACGTTACGGATCGCGAGGACGCTCGCGTTGGAGGCTCGAGTCCTCGGACATGGGTGTGTCTGTTGTCCTCAATACAAGTTAAAGTACACTGATCAAGACAATTAGGGCATCAATTGAGAATTGAGGAGATATCTAGGTTCTGAAGTATTGTCATCGGCAGAATGAACTAAAATGGTTCGACGTCTTTCTGTCAGTTCTACGGTGTGGAGACAACATTACAGCAACCGAGATAGTGGTAGTAACTTCTGTATCCTGTATTTCCTGCAACAACTCACCGAACTTTTCAGACGCACCTTGTAGAAAGGGAAGAGGAAGACAAAAAAGTTCACATGTTTGTAAAGCTTATGAGACTTAACTGCGGGATCATCAGTCCTTAAACTTACAAACTATTTATGAGCTACCTTATATTAAAAACAGCACAAACATCCATGCCCAAGGGGGGATTCGAACCCCCGACGGGAAACGGCCTGGCACATCGGAGCATAGCGCCTCAATGCGCTCGGCCGCTCCGCCGCGGCGGGAAGAGGAAGTAGCTGACGATGAGATAGGAGATACGATACCGCGACAAGCATTTGACAGAGTACTGAAAAATTTGAGTCGAAACAAGGCCGCAGGAGTAGATGATATTCCTTCTCAACTGTTGACATTGTTGGGAAAGCCAATCATGGAGCAACTGTTCCACCTTGTGTGGACGATGTATGAGAAAGGCGAAATGCCCTCAGACTTCAAGATGATTTGCCGTTCTTATTTAGAGATCAAGAAGCTTGCTTAGGACAAGGTAGCGTGGAGACCTGCATCAAACCAGTCATTGGACTGGAGACCACAACAACAACAACAACAACAATAGCAACAAATTCTAAGCATTGTGACAAAGTCATAATTGAAACGGTGTAACGTCGAAGTTTGCTCTCACAATTTTTAATATTTCATTCGGCACTTCGATTAGTTAGGCCCCTCCAACTCGAGCACTCTGTGCTTGCGCGCCCCGGTGCTTTCCCCCCACCACTCTTATCGTGTAGCAGCACATGTGTGACAGAGACAGCGCTCGCTCTCGCGTCTTCTTGGATGCGCTGGATATCCATTCTGAATCTTATCAAATAGGACCAGTGGCGTAGCTATCATAGGGCTAGGCGGGGCAGTGCCCCGGGGCCCCCGAGATCAAGGGGCCCCTCGGCTTCCGTGAGCAAAGTTCGGAAAAAGTTACAGTAGAGCGTCGTATTATTTATTTATTTATTTATTTTACCTTCCCACCCTACCGTCCATCAATTCCCCCTCCCGTCAAACTAAGCTTCCCACAGTAGCCGCACTGGGCCACAGGGTGACAGGCCAAGCCGACATCGCTGAGTACAACAATCGGCACACTCCAGTCGGCAGAAGTAGCTGCAGCATCAAATCTGTTCACAGCAACAGCTGCGTCTTCCAAGTGTTGCGGCGTGCCGCTCGGCGCATGGGAAGGATCGCGCGACTCCAAATACTGTGTAAATACATTTACTGTACAGTACTTCTTATTTACAGTACTTCTTATTGGCAAGTAGAAGTGTACATTCGATTATACGAATAATACCTGTTGGGGGGGGGGGGGGGGGTATCAGGCCGGCAACCACCTTCCCCCTATTGGCAACGCCACTGAGCATACCCCAAGATTTTCGAGTTTGTGACACTTGCGCGGAGTGACACTTGCGCGGAAAGGGAATTTGTAGACACTTGCGCGGAGACCCGGACGCTGCAGTAGTGAACAGGGTGTTCCAGAAGTAGGGATACACCACCCCTACTCCTCGCCCTCCAGCCGCTACCTGTGCCGTATTCAGGGAAAGGCCCACCGAGCGAGGTGGAGCAGTAGTAACGGCCCGGAGATATCACAGCCTCATTCAACAGGGAGATAACATGTCATACAAATATCACTCGATTTACAATACAGCACCATGTGAAGAGGAATGTGATGAAATCAGAATTGAGCGCAACTGTTGCTAACTACAATTTCGGATTTACTGAATTTTAAGTCAGAATTCGCATCTATATTCGCATTTATCGCAAATGTAAATTTTTCCTGTCCCTAGTAATACCTCTAAAAATAAACAGCTGATCAAGGCACTAAAAGCATGGGCAGATCTTTGGGTGTATTACTACAAATAACTAAAACACAATTTGATCATGGAATTATATACAATCTCATTATAAAGGTTTTTTGTAGGTGGTTTTGAGCAGCTTTTAAATATGTTAGGAATAGCATTATGAAATATAGACAGCTACACCTTATGTTTATTATGAGATATCGATTTCGGCTAATTTCAGGTCATCTTCAAGTCTCAAACAACAGGTGTTACTTATGCATTTTTCCAGTGGCACTCATAACCTTTAAGTGTTTACACACGCCGGCCGCGGTGGCCGAGGAGATGCCGGGCGCCGTGGCTCAGCGCGCCCGGTCAGGGGGCTCAACGCCCTCTGTAATAAAAAAGCTGAGCCAAGAACACTTCGAACATGAACGAACAAATATGATCAGCGTCCGCATTGAACAGAACTACCCATAGAGTAAAAAAAAAAAAAAAAAAAAAAAAAAAAAAAAGGAGACTAAGGCGCTCCAGTCACGGTCTGCACGGCCACTACGGTCGGGGGTTCGAATCCCCCCTCGGGCATGGATATTTGTGCCGTCCTAGTTCGTAAGTAGTTCATAAGTAGTTTGTAAGTTTAGGGACTGATGACCCCGTAGTTAAGTCCCATAGACTATACAACATTTGAACATTTTGTTTACACACGAGGTCTAACGTTGTTAATCGCGTTAGCGATGAAACCAGAACCCAGAATCTTTGCGTCTAAATGATACATATATTGGTGTGATGTCTTATTTCGAAAAAACAGACATCACACCAACACATATATAGCTCTCGGTAAAGTGGAACGGTACGATGTCGTTACATAGCACAGCACAGCCGACTGGAAACGCAGGAGAAGTGCAAACAACGTTCTCTCCTCAGAGGTATGATTAGGTTCGACGTAGACTTCTACAACATACAGTCTACACGGCGAAGATTACACCAAAAAATTTAACGTTTCGTCTACTTTGGCGATAGCAACCAAATTTTAAAATCGTGTCTACTATGTAATGATGTAGCAACACAAAACGCTTCAAGTCCAAAACTTCACTGATTTTAGAGTTCTGAATTTTTAATATGTTTTTAATGTTATTACAGAAAAAACATATTTGGGACTCTCACTACAATTTTCATATGGCAGAATTTGTAGGTACATTCACAAGACGTAAGACAACGGTTGTGTGCATTCATCTCATGAGAAATATCAATCTTTGTTTTCAGTGTTTACTTCAAAATTCTCTTTTAAGTTTCTTTAATTATTAGTACTTAAATATGGTTATGCAATAAATAAATTACGTGTATATGTGTAGTCTTATGCAGCCAAACTACTTAGATCATTGGTCGCTAGACTTACACACTACTTAATCTTACTTAAAATAACTTAGGCAAAGTACAAACAAACATACCTATGTCCGAGGAAGGACTCGAACCGCGCAATTTGTGACACAAATTACATGTTTGATAATATTAATGCATAGAAGTATGAAATCACGTCAAGACTACTTCCTGCAAAAATTTCGACAAAAAAAAGTTGGCACTGAGTTTAGAAAAACAAAATTCTGGTTTATTGGATTTTAACATTTTATCAAAAATTAAATGTTACTACAAGAGATAAAGCCATTCAAATTTACGGGCACCATAACGTTTTCCCTTCTTGAATAAATGAGCTGCTTCTTATAGTTTCAACACCTTTTTCTTGAATGTTCTGAATATAAATCTTCACACAGACTTCTTGAGGAGGAGAGTGATACGGATATCTGATTGTAAACCACTGCCTATTACCTTAGACCTTTTTGACTGTACTGAACAGTATTTCCGCGTATTCCGTAATTTATACAGTTATCAGGCAATGTAATTTATAACCAACTATTGGCTGCCAATTTCGCTTCATTTTTCCTGGAAGTCTAGCAACTTGTTTCTCCCTGTTGGTTTATGCCAAGTTCGGAGTAAAAATAGTTCTATATGACGGTGATGGAAAATAGAATTTATCTTTAGCATTTTTCGGTGTGTGACATTCCCTTACACATTCCGTATTTCATATATTTCTTAGATATTTTTGTAATTCGAATACAGCCATATCGTTTTGGGGTCTACGAATAAACGCTTTAAGTATGTAAAATACTCATTGACTTATTATTAACGTTTTTTTAATTGAAGGTTTAAGGTTGCATCTCCTATTAAAAAGCATAGTAGCTATTTTTAAAGAGATGGAAGTTGCGTGATAGTGGGGTTAACTACAAAATGTTCAAATGTTTGTAAAGTCTATGGGACTTAACTACGGGGTCATCAGTCCCTAAACTTACAAACTACTTATGAACTACTTACAAACTAGGACGACACAAATATCCATGCCCGAGGGGGGATTCGAACCCCCGACCGTAGTGGCCGTGAAGACCGTGACTGGAGCGCCTTAGTCTCCTCGGCCACCGCGGCCGGCGGTTAACTACATAGCGGTCAATTACATCAACGTATCTGTGCAGGATGCCTAATATATTTATTGCTTGCGCAGGTGTCTTGATATGCTTAGTGTTCTGAATAATATACTTTTAGGAGGTATGACTGTGGAAAGTCATAGTCTTGTAGTAGGAGAGACTAACTCTCAAAACATTATCACTATTAAAATACCTTTTTGTTTACAGGAGAAACACTCAACGGATTAATATGTAGTTATAACAAGTCACTATATTGCTCTTCAGCTTGCAAAGGGTTTTGCAATTTCACTGATTTTCGTGTTATGTTCACAGTGTGGAAACTTGACAACAGCAATGCTAGACTTCTTGGTGGGCCTGTACCCAGGAAAAGCGATTAGCCGCCCCAAGGGCCCCGGGTTCCGCGCAAGTGTCACTCCGCGCAAGTGTTCCAACCCCAGATTTTCAAAAGTCGGCACCTGTGGTATAGTTTTAGTTTAGAGAGGGCCCCAACGTCATTTTTGCCCCGGGGCCCTTGGTATAGAAGCTACGCCACTGAATAGGACACTGTTGATCTATCTTGCGGACGTTTATCATGAGCACAAAAGGTTCGGATATGTGTGTGCCGTTTTTATTGCTCAATGGGAAGATTCTTTAAGGCTGATGGGAAGGCACAATGTACTCTACCGTAAACATCAAAGCACCGGCAAAGCGCCGTCACTACGAAAATAAACATTCCGTTACACACGAGAGGATTGTCGAACCAGACAGAAGGGAACTGATCACTACATTAAGAGGTAAGTCTTGTTTATTCTAAAAGAAAAACAAAACTATACCTTACGAAAATTCATCGTAATGATGGTTTAGGATCAGCAACTGCGAATATTTTGTACAACAATTTATTTTGTCCGTCGCAGTTGCACAATTTTGAAGACAGTGACTAGTTTCGGACTCTACCGTCCATTATCAATCCATTAGCCTTTTTTTAAACCGTGATAATGCAATGCATGATACAAATGGATGCTAAAATCTCGTACATTATACCTGTCGGTACATATCACTAGTTACATTAAAATTGGTAGTTAAAATGGTAGTCAAAATTGGTGATACATCCACGGGCCTCCAGCGGGTAATGAATAAATAAAATAACTAAACCTACATTCAAAAGTTTTTATGATGCCTTTTTGGTGCACCCAGAGGATGTCCCATCATCTCTTCAAACCGAACCGATAAAACTACAGTACGATTCAGTTTTGACAGACCGCTATCACAATTACAATAGCGATTTAAATTCCTTTTTATAAAGGCGTAAACCAGAAGAATTCGCGAAGATTCATGCCCTTGACCTAAAGTGCGTTGCAATGTTCTCAACAACATTCATTTGGGAACAAATGTTTTCAGTAACGAATATTAACAAAACAAAAACAAGCTCAAGTTTAATGTATGGTTGCAAGCTGTATTTCGAATTGCAACTGCCAAAACGATTGTGCCTGATATGAGAAAATTAGTGTCTTCAAAGTGATACCAAATATCAACAGTGTTTGATTGCGAGGAGGGATAAATATGGTGCTTCTGCAAATCTTTTGAGAGAATTATCGTGTAAAGGTCCTTCTGCCTACAGAAATATGAGGATGACAAAAGAAAATTTTGATACATTATTGGAAATGGTAGAAGATTATATAAGGAAATAGAATAACTTACCGTGATGATGCTGACGATCTCGCCGAAAATAAAATTTAAATAATCTTTATATTTAATGTCCCCTAATACTTGGAAAACTTTGATAAATTTTCAGAAATTTGATTACAATTCCACTTCACATTTTGTTTGGTGGGACACAGAACTTTTAATATCCCTATTTACTTCAATTTTTCAGCAAATCAGGAACGGAAGGATACATTTAGTATTAGACTACCTTATAAAGCATAAGTAATGCATTACAGTCATCAATACATAAAACGTGTTTAAAAATATTATACAGCATCTCTCTTGTTAGATTCCTTAATGTAATATAGCCATAATGGCATCATCACAGCATATCTTCATAAGGAATGTAACAACCGGTGATCACTGTAATTAATTTATGTTTTTAAGGTAAGGTCTATTACTAAATGTGTCCTGATTTGCTGTAGACTTGAAAATCGTCTTCACTGACCGAAACTGGTCGTCAAAAAGACGAGACATTTTGTGATCATCGACGTAAGAAAAGATATTAAAAGTAATTACAAAATGGATCACTGATATAAATGCGCGACCATGTCGCACCTTGGGAAACAACTGTTTCGTATCACCTAACCTCCAAAACAATTTGTCATATGCTACGTCGTGTTTCAGTTGTTTTCACGAAGACTCTAGCGTCGAAAGTTGCTGCGTGTAATTGTGTTTAGGCTACTTTACACGACGACACTACGTTTCATGAAACTGCGCTACTGGCCATTGCGCATGCGCGGCAGGCGTTCGCGCAACTCGTTGGAGAAACTAAACAGTTTCGGCACCTTCCAACTTTGGTGAAACCGATTGCGCGTGTTTTTAGGTTAGGTTACAACCAATACAGAACAAAACACAACATAAGGGGGTAAACGGAAGAAATAATTCGGTTTTTTTAACATATATGCGATGCAGAGGTGTTTGTGCGATTTTAAGCAGCGACGTGTTACTGCTCTTGAAGCAATTATTCGTGAATTAAATATTGATGGGTTGACGATTAGTGAGTTGCAGACTAAAATACATTCGGTTCAAAATACTTATACAAACGAACTATGGCAATTGTGGATTTAGAAACACGGTACAGGTACTGTAGAGACGAATATCTACTTGACAAGAAACGTAATGCAATTTGTAATTTCAGTTCTGGTAACAATGCTTCACGCATAACAGTATCTTGTTTCTTTATTGCATTACTAAATCTGTTTAAAAGGAACGTAAACTGCTCTGGTGACATTCTACGTTGATTAAAATAGCTTCTAGGGTCCTCAATTACAATTACAATTTCTTTCAGCAAGGTCGCTAAGCAATCGAACTGACGTCTTTTTTTTAATCCAGTCACAAACCCAAACACGTTTTCTATTCTTTTGATGTTTAGTCTTATGCAGTGACGTGACACAGAGAAGCAATAGCTCCGCCACAACTCTCACAGATACCAAAACGTTCATTCTACGGCGACTATGGCACACACAAAACAACGAAACTGAAGTGTATAGTACTGGCGACGTGTCTACAAGCACACACTAAACCAATTGCGCGCAATTCATTTCCTGAAACGAGTGTCGCAACCTAGTGTCGTCGTGTAGACTAGCCTTTAGTGTATTCATTCGCTACTCGCCGCCGCGGTGGAGTAGCCGAGTCTAAAGCGTCTCGCTGCGAAGCGCGCTGTTGCTCGCCGTCGGAGGTTCGAGTCCTCCCTGGGGCATGGGTGTGTGTGTCTGTTGTCCTTAGGTTAGTTTACATTATTTTAAGTAGTTTGTAAGCTACGGACTCATGACCACGCAGTTTGGTCCGATAGATTTACAAACAAATATTTCGCTATTCGCCTATACGCCGAGCGACAACAGATGCCAGCGACTAGCGACCAAATACGCTGCGTGTAATATACCCTTGAGCGCTGCGACAACACGTCCCCGTGCTACCACTGCCGTGACAGCGCTGTGCCTGCCTCGCTCACATCGCGTGCCCCATTCAACCGGCGCTGCAGCAGAGCACCTGTGCCGGCCTTGTAGAGGCGATCACAGGTCTGAGGACTGTGGGAATGCAAGCGTGTAGACGGGGTGAATTGTATCAATTAGCCGTTTTCGTCTGTGTTCGGGTAAGTAATTCTTTGTTGTGTTCTTTGAATGACCTCTGCAGCCTGTCGGACCGCAGTCCCAGCACGTGGGGTAACCGTCACTGAGGTGAGCACCTGTTTCAACCCTTTAGTGACCAAATTATTTCCAGAAGTTGTATACTTTTTATGAATACTTTATTGGCCTAAGTACCCACGCATAAAATCATAGTTTAAATCTTGAATGTGAGAGTTTAGCCTACGGGTATAAAAAATTTAGATAGAACTATTGTTCCCACCGAATTTTTGAATAACTGGACTTGATTATTAAAAAAATGTATATCTCTTATTTTTAGTACAAAAAGCATATTAAACATTTCATTTACTTCTTTATTAGTTCATATTGTCCATTGAGTTCACTAAGGTGACGTACTATGTAACTTCGAGAAGCATGGTGCTACACACAAAGGTTCATGACAATTGCTACACATTATTTTTGTCCTCTTTTCTTTGTTTTCGGTGCTACAGTGGCGGTACCTTCTGTTTTTAGTACCTTTTGTTGGCAAATGAGTTCCAACTTTCGCCAGACGAACTTCATCTGGAACTCCAGACACGCCTCTTTTTGGTGTCTGAAAATGAACCGGCTTTCCTCTTCGGTTACGACTTGAGAAGCCGGAGATGAGCTGCCTTGTCAAATGCTACCTAAATGTTAGCTAGTCTGCTTCTGTCTTCTGTAACTTCCACAGAATGTAGGCACTGACATCTGTCAAATCTACAAGATAGAAAAATAGTCTGTTCCACCACTTCTATGAACGATGAGCTACAGCATACCGTTCGCGTAGCTGATTTACACCAAAACTATCTCCCTCGTCAATATAAAAGCCGACAAATACAACACCAGTCATTTCACTTGCAGAAGGAAAGCAGGCTTTACAAAAAACGCTGTTATGGTCGAAACAGTGTCTAGTTTTCCCGCATATACTGCGCTTCTGCATTGACTAACAATGTAGAAAAACAACCACATTCGCGCGCCTGTTGACAATCTGTAATATATGTAGTTAGCACACACTAACAAATATGGTACGAGTTAGAAGTGGGAACACGGATTACCACTGAACTTATAGCGAAAACAAATAAGTGGAAACTATAGTTCCCACTGGTCACTAAAGGGTTAAACGCAGCTAGTAGCTGACTAGAATACTTGCTATTTTAGAGACCCTTAAACTACTGTTCTCTCCGTTCTTGTGAAATTTGGATTTTAATAGAAAGAGTGCTTCAGACAAGGCGTTATTATCTATAATTTACAAGAAAAGGTGAAGTTAATATTGTTTTAGAAAGGTGAACGTAAAAGCGTTATTCTTTCTAAAGAATTGTGAACAGAGATTACTTTCCAGTCACTGAAATCAACGAGCTTTCAGTTTTTTAAAGGAGCATTATTCAATCCAACACCTAGCTGGCGTATTTAAACCTACTGTGTACAAATCTAATTTGTATCACTTTTAATTAGGGAACTAGAAGCGTTCACATCAATGTTTGTCTTAGTCTTCTCAGATTGTTGTACTTGTGGCAGAATTTTCATTTAACTGAGGTGTTCAAACGAGTGCCCATTTCCCTTAATGCACAAGTGTATGCGCCTTTTAGACGATACAGAAGATATAATGTTGCTGATGCCATAGAGCGACAAGCTTCTTCGATACCCTCTTTGAAGTCATATTCGATTAGAATTTGGAATGCATCCTGACGCTGCCTTATACAAGTCAGATCGGACTGCATAAGCAAACGAGCTTCGGTCTACACGGATAATGGCGAGGAATAAAAACCTAGCATACGCATGCAACGAGTACACTGACATGTTACTGATGCTCGACGAAAGCCAATGAAACACCCATGGCTTATAGTACCGTCAGTTTCAACAGCTATTACGTTGTGCATTCAGGAAAGTGGGCACTCGTTTGAATACCTCAGAAGTGAATATTCTGCCACCAGAACACTCACATGAACATACAATTTTATGCATCCGTCTCTAACACTTGGAACGTTTCTAGCTCCCTAACTAGATAAGCTCCCTTGATAGATATTTTAAACTGATTACACAGCTTGTTTAAATACATCAGTTACAAATAAAAACCAATGATGTCTTTAAAATAATAGAACTCGTAACTTTCCAAAAATAGCTAAGTAAATTATGTTCATATCTCCGCAGAAAAATTAAGGTTTTGCAAAGCTTATAAGTAACAGTGTAGTTGGGGATTGGGGGGGGGGGGGTGGCACTCATGGGGGAATTACTGTAGTAGTGTATGTTAGCGCTGTACATTTTTTTTTAGGCTGAAGTCAGCTAATAGGAACCAAGTTCGGCAAATGTCACGTTTCCAAATAATAGATGAATTACCATATTTCAGCAAAATATGTAAGGTCTTACAGATAAAGTTAGTGAACTGCTTGTAGATATTGACTCTGGTGTTATTTTTATTTCAGAGCACTTCTTAAATAATGTCACAATTCAAAGGCTTCCTTTACCACGATACAAGTAAGCTGCCTGTTTCTCCAGGAGTTCTTTGCAACTGGGAGAGTGGCAAGTACGTGAAAAACGGTATTAAAGTTGAGTCAATTGATGTTTCTAACCACTGCACTGAAAATATGTGAATGTTGCACGGGTGATATTGAATACAGTGAAACTAAGCTTTTTATTTATAATTTCCCTGACTCTGATTTTAAAACATTTCAGATCAAGCTAGAGAGGGTTCTATGTTCACTATATAGAAAGTACAAAAAAAAAAAAAAAAAAAAATTGTGGTGTGTGGTGATTTCAACAGCCGCGGCTGGGGCGCCGTGCTGTGGTTCGCGCAGCCGTTTGCTGGGGTTCGAGTCCTAAGCTACGGACTGATAACCACGCAGTTGAGTCCGATACATTTACAAACATTTGAACATTTTTTAATTACAACATTGTGTAAAGGATTGTGCAAGGAAAAAGATTTTAGATTCCTTTAATTGCTATCACATGCTGCAAACAGTGTAGCACAAACAGAGACTTTTTTTTTTTTTCATTCTTTATTATTAGAAGGGCAATTTGTTAGCAAAACAGTGAATGGTCTTTCATACCACGATGCACAAATTTTAACTTTAAAAGGGTTTTTGGGCTCAAACATCTGTAAATATTATTATAAACTACTTGCAAAAGACATCCAGTTGCAACAGATACCTTTTCTCACCCAAATAAGGAACAAGATAGAAGGGTGTTTATAGTGCGGATAAGGCTGTTTTCCGTTAGAATGCTCAAACCTACGTACTACTAGTTGTAGGCAGCCTGGGTGGCTGACAAGAGAAAGAAGAATATCGTGTAGAACAAAGCGGGAATGTTACACGCAGTCAGAATCAAGCTGCAAATGTTGTTCAAATGTTTGTATAGTCTATGGGACTTAACTACGGGGTCATCAGTCCCTAAACTTACAAACTTTTTATGAACTACTTACGAACTAGGACGGCACAAATATCCATGCCCGAGGGGGGATTCGAACCCCCGACCGTAGTGGCCGTGCAGACCGTGACTGGAGCGCCTTAGTCCCCTCGGCCACCGCGGCCGGCATCAATCTGCAGTAGCCCATTACAAACGGTACTGTCAGGTTCTGAAAAGTGTCATTAAGAAGGCAACAAGTATGTGGTATGGAGGAGAATAGCTAATTCGGTCAGTCTTGAAGGAAGTATCTGGTCAGCAGAACAGAGTTGAGGATATAAAATCAGTGCGTAATGGCGATGTATCTGTTACTGATAAGTCAGATATATGTACAGTATTTAATGATCACTTACTGAGTATAGCAGGTGAATTAAACAGAACATTAGCTCCTACAGTTAATCATGTAACTCTCTTAGAAAATAGCGTTCCGAGACTGTTGCCTGAGATAGTTGTCTGTGATACTACTGACAAGAGAGAGATTCAGTCAATAATTAAACCACTAAAAGCTTTTATGGATACCATGGGGTATCTAGCAGAATACGTAAGTATTGTTCCGCCTCTGTTAGTCCAATTCTTAGCCATATTTGTAATTTTTCGTTTCGGAATCATCAGTTTCCTGACAGATGGAAACAGAAGTGAAACCACATTTAAAAAAAAGATAATGTAGGCAATTTTAGACCTATTTCTGTGTCATCAAGGTTGTATATTCAAAGTTAATTGATCATTTCAGTTCCCATAATTTGCTTTCAAATGTACAGTTTGGTTTCAGAAGTGGTTTAACAACTGATAATGCTATATTTTCCTTCCTCTGTGAGGTACTTGATGGAGTAAATAAAAAACTGCTAACGATAGGCGTATTCTTTAACAAAAGTGTTCCATTGTGTTGATCGCAAGATATTGTTGCAGAAGTTGGAACATTATGGAGTAAGGGGAGCAGCACACAATTGGTTCACTTCTTACGTTAATGACAGACAGCAGAAACTGATCCTATGCAGCGTTGAAAAAGACTGTGATATGCTCTCTCAATGGGGCACAATTAAATGGGCCGGCCGCGGTGGCCGAGGGGACTGAGGCGCTCCAGTCACGGTCTGCGCGGCCACTACGGTCGGAAGTTCGAATCCCCCCTCGGGCATGGATATTTGTGCCGTCCTTAGTATAAGCTAGTTGATAAGTAGTTTGTAAGTTTAGGGACTGATGACCCCGTAGTTAAGTCCCATAAGCTTAAAAAAAATAAAATGGGGTGTGTCCGAGGGTTCTGTTCTGGGGCCACGGTTGTTTATCATTTATATAAAAATGATATGCCTTCAAGTATAACAGGTAGTTCTGAGATATATTCTTTTTGCTGATGACACTAGCGCGCTAGTGAAGGATGTTGTCAATATTGATGCAGTATCAAATAATGCAGTTCAAGAAATAAGTTAGTAGCTTGTAGAAAATAAATTGATGCTAAATCACAGTAAGACTCAGTTTTTACAGTTTCTAACATACAATTCACCAAAAACTGCAATTATGATTACATAGGATGGGCACATAATAAGTGAGACTGAACACTTCAAATATTTAGGCGTTCAGATACACATAAGCTGACATGGAAAGCCCATTTCCAGAATATTGTTCAAAAATTAAATACTGCGTTGTTTTCAATTAGAACCGTTTCTGAAATAAGTGTTAGTTTAACACAAAAAGTAGCCTACTTTGCGTATTTTCATTCGCTTATGACGTGTGGTGCTATTTTCTGTGGTAACCCCACTTATCCAAAATGGTATTTATTGCGCAGAAACAGACGGTTCGAGCAATGAGTGGGGGTAAGCTCGTGTACCTCTTGTCGACCCCTATTTAGTAGGCTGGGAATTCTGACATTGGCCTCTCAATTCATATTTTCTTTAATGCCGTTTGTTGTTAATAATATTTGGTTATTCCTAAGAGTTGGCAGCTTTAATTCAGTTAATGCTAGACAGAAATCGAATCATCTGCATTTGGATCACATCTCCTTGACCCTTCTGCAGAAAAGTATGTCGTATTCTGCCGCATCCATTTTTAATAAGCTGCCACGAGAATTCAAAGAGCTTACTTGTAATCCACGCAGTTTCGAGGCTAAACTGAAATCTTTCGTCATGACTGACGCTCTTTATTCTGTCGAGGAATTCCTGGAAAAATTATAAAATTAAGGTAATGTCTCTGTTATGTTGTTTCTTCTTTTTATTTATGCTTTGACCTGTCGTGTGCCTAGGATTGCTAAACATTTCACTTTGTCAATAACTTTTCCTTTGTTACAGTCTGATGTACTGAATCGTTCCATGACCATGGAGACGTACTCCTCAATTCAGTCCTGCGGAACGTTATAAATATAAATAAAAAGTTTTTTTAATGTATACGTATATAGATAAAGGCTCCTTTCACTTAATATATCTTTGGATCCGCGCCTGATACCCCGTATACCCCAGGAGCGAAAGACCTCCCACAATGTCCATAGCAGATAATGTTTCCATATTTTTGTTTTGTTGAACACTCAACAAAATGAAGTAGTCGGTTGGAGCTGTGCTACCTTGGGGGGGGGGGGGGGGGAATGACGAATGAAGCAAAGATAACATAAAAAAGCAAACTAGCACAGACAAAGAAGGCATTCCTCGCCAAGAGAAATCCTTTGGTATCAAACATAGGCCTTAATTTCAGAAAGAGAATAGCACAGCCCTGTATGGTAGTGAACTATGGAAAACAGGAACAGAAAGGAACCTATGGGTTTTGCGACGTGGAACTGCAGAAGAATGTTGAGAACTAGGTGACGCAGCACCCTTGAAGAAGGGTTTAACGTCCGTTTGACAGCGTGGTCATTAGAGACAGAGGTCACGCTCGGATTTTTGGGTAAGGATGGGGAAGGAAATCAGCCGTATGCTTTGAAACGAAGAGTCCGGGCATTTGCATGGAGCGGGAAACCTAAATCTGGATGGCTGCAGGTTGATGTGAACCACCGTGCTTCCGTGCACTGAGTGAAGTGCCCTGGACTCGCATTCTGCAGGACGGCGGTTCAAACCCCCCTCCAGCGATCCAGATTTAGGTTTATGGCGATTTCTCTAAATCGTTCCAGACAAATGCCGCGATGGTTCTTCTGAAAAGCGCGACTGATTTCCTTCTCCTTTCTTCTTAATCAATCCGCCAAAGTTATCAACAGGACGGTAAACCCAAACTGTCCTTCCTCAGTTTTTTTTTAATATTAGGTGGACTCAGGAGTCATAAGGAATTATGACTTTTCTCCGCAGATTCGGCGATGAAAGGAACACAGGAGAACACTAATAAGAAAAGAGAACTATGTATAGAACACATGTTACCTCTTTGGCAGTGCTCCCTAAACTTATCTAGGTGGGTCGTCGGAAGATTTTCAAATGCCAGAGTAAAACACCTCATGGACAAAACTATATGAAAGTGTGTTTTATATTATTATTATTTACACAGTGTTACATTTCGCCCCGTAAAGAGGTTAAGTGTGATTACAAAATGCTCTGTGTAAACCTATAGGGCCCAATTTGTGTAAATACAAAAAAAAAAAAAAAAAAAAAAAAAAAAAAAAAAATATATATATATATATATATATATATATATATATATATATATATATATATATATATATATATATATAAATAAATAAAAAAAAATAAAAAAATAAAAATAAAAATAAAAAATAAAAAATAAATTCTTCGTTTATATGCACTTAATATTTTATACAGTTCCTTATCTATATTCAGCAAAATAGTGTATTAATATTTCACATTTTGTCACTTTTCGAGAAAGCTTTGTATTCAGTGTACTTCTTTCCCCTTTAATTCTGTGATTCTACTGCGAATTTTATGTAATTGTATTTGTATATTATTCTTTACTGTTTCCTGTGCAGATACCTGGAGAAGAGCAATAATTCCTCGAAATCGGTTGTAAATAAATCTGCAACCATGCAGCTGGTGGCTGTTTACTTTTCCAACCTATAAAACGTAGTTGCTGCAATGGATAAAACAATTAGGGTAAGTGAACCAGTTATCGGCATCTTAAGGAGCTTCACATGCAACATCTTGTGTAAATCCTATTTAATACCGCAATATTGATTATAACGTATTGTGGTATGCCACATAAATCCATCTAGTTTCGTATGGATATGCACAAGCCTATTTAATAGCAATCAGTTCAATTTAAAATAATTAGATTTATCAGATAAGCAATTTCGTACCAGTGATAGGCAGTGCCAAACGGGCCTAGATCCTGTTATTGGCACTCAATCCTACTATATATCGCCAATGGAACGTAAATTTTTATTTCTAGATGACTGACCTGTTCAACTGCACAATTAAAAATACGCATTTAATCGGTAAATGCCGATTACTCGGACAGTGCCAATTAATGGTACACTTAACCTATGCCAAACCGCTCCATAATTTAAAATGATAATACTCACGGATTAATACTTTCAGTTTGAAGCTTTTACGATCTGATATTATTACGTTAGACCCAGTGAAATTCGCTCATCTATCCAAGAGTATTAATTAAAGCGGGTTCACGTTTTAGTAATTACTTTCCAAGAATTGCTTATGAATTTTGACGGGTAAAAATCCACTTGTAGAGGACAACGTTACAAAGCCAAACACTTAGCTTATGAGGAAAACTGATGGAATTATCGTGTTATTGGGTATTACTGGATCAGAAAATGGAGGTATCGTATGTTTGAAAATATAGCTTTGAACGAAATCTACATCTAGACCCGTACTCCGCAAGCCGCCTGACGGTGTGTGGCGGAGGGTACCTTGAGTACCACTATCGGTTCTCCCTCCTATTCCAGTCTCGTATTGTTTGCGAAAAGAAAGATTGTCGGTATGCCACTGTGTGGGCTGTAATCTCTGTGATTTTATTCTCATGATCTCTTCACAAGATATACGTAGGAGGGAGCAATATAATAGACTCCTCGGTAAAGGTATGTTCTCGAAACTTCGACAATAGCTCGTACCGAGCTACAGAGTGTAACGAAGCGAGCTGCTCTACGTTGGAGCTTCTCTACCTCCTCTATCAACCCCACCTGGTATGGATCTCACACCGGTGAGCAGTGTTCAAGGAGTGGGAGAACAAGTGTACTGTAACCTACTTCCTTTGTTTTCAGACTGCATTTCTTTAGGATTCCTAATTAATGACTGCGAACAGGTATTTTCTATGTGTTTTTAATTTTAATTTTTAATGAATTTAGAAGCAAACTTAAATGGTTGCTTCAAAATTCCGCTGCCAGTCACAAATACGGTTTAAGTATTTAAAAAATATTTATTAGCGACATGTTTCGATGCTGTGCATCATCATCAGGGTATAGGCATGTAAGATATATTACTGAAGGTATACATTAATCTGAATTGTTGTTTGTGGCAATGAACATTCATGTTGATTAGCTCTCTTCCTTTGACTGAATACTTAGCACTTATATTTCTGGGCTTATTAGCCCCACGACACAGCAATTTTCGACATATTATCACTGTAACACAAGGCTGACACACTATTTTTGTTTGGTAGCGGAAATTTGAAGCAACCTTTTAATTATTTAGATACTGACATAATGGGAAAGGATAGTCCAAACCCTGTATTTAATTTATATATATATATATATATATATATATATATATATATATATATATATATATATATCACACAAAATATCTTTCGGCATTTAATGCCATCGTCAGGTGTTTCGTATTTAGAGGTTGTAAGTGCTTCAACTGACTATTTATGACAAGTTATTGACATTATTGTCATATGATATAACTAGTTATTTAGATACTGCCATGGTCGACACAAAGTCAACATGGTTTTAAACTGAGAAGCAAACTTGGTGTGTGAAACGATTTACGACGAAAACCAAGAAGCCTCAGTTTAGATACGAAAATTATCATTAGCACCAAGACTTAACAAATTCACAAATCTCACTGAACCTATCATTTACTTCGTCTAAGTAAATTTTTTACTGTCGCGAGTAGCCGAGCGGTCTGGAGCGCCACGTTACGGATCGCGAGGCCTCCCCCGTCGGAGGTTCGAATCCTCCCTCGGGCATGGATGTGTTTGTTGTTTCAAATGTTCAAATGTTTGTATAGTTTATGGGACTTAACTACGGGGTCATCAGTCCCTAAGCTTACAAACTACTTACGAACTAACTAATACTAAAGACGGCACAAATATCCATGCCCGAGGGGGGATTCGAACCCCCGACCGTAGTGGCTGTGCAGACCGTGACTGGAGCGCCTCAGTCCCCTCGGCCACCGCGGCCGGCTGTGTTTGTTGTCCTTACGTTAGTTTAGCTTAGTTTAAGTAGTTTGTAAGATAAGGGACTTATGACCAAAGTAGTTTGGTCTCATAGAATTACAAACATTTGAACAAATTTCTTACTGGACCACTATTGTTCTTTCTGTTTAATAAAGTTCTTTTCACCGTTTTCAAAATTCTTACTCGAAAGAATTTGCACATTTAATAATTTCATATTCATAGTACATGTAATATATTACTGGTAATAGCTGTGTAGTAAATCATGGGACGCGAAAAATTTTGCAGAAAGATTGCGGGTACCAGCACAAAAAAGATTGACTGGAAACCTCTGCTATATCGTACTGGAGGGATCGTTAGGGGATAGGAAGAGACTGGCATAGATCCAGGAAGTAAATGAGGACGTAGCATCTATATCTACATCTACATACATACTCCACAATTCACCCAAAGGTGCGTGGCGGAGGGTACCAGTACCACTACTAGTTACTTGCTTTTCTGTTCAGCTTCCATATAGAACGATGGAAAAACGAGACTACTAATGCTGTATTCGAACCTCACCGGATTGTTTCTACTGTTACTCTGAAACAAACGAGTTTGGACAGCAGAGGAATTCATAGCCGGGCCGCATCAAAGCAGTCATCATACTGACGACTAAAAATCACTGAGAGAAATTGTCAGTTTTTCTGACGAGAAAGTAGTAATCTGCGGAACGTAATTATAATAAACTAGCTTAAACTCGCGGCTCCTCTCGCGTGTTGATTGATTGTGATAGATAATGTGCGAAACGTCAAATCGATTTTTTTAAAAGAGATGTATTAAAATAAATTTCTTTTTTACGGCTTTATTTATTTATTCTTATATTTCATTATTCGTATGCTTGTCCTTACTGAGAAATAGCTGAAGACATTGTAGCACGCAAGGAGGTTGGTAGCACGCATAGACCAAAGAGATGGTCTGTGGCATCACGTTTCGCTGTATGTAACCTCCTTGCTATAGAGTCGCAAACGTCATCGCTGGCTATCAGTCCGATTTTATATAATATTTGACGGCTTTCAACCACTGTATCTTCCACCCCCGTATAGTTATCGGCATGGAACTGCTATGGTGTACAACGGGAGACTTCGGACAACAATTACACACATACCATTCGTTTGCGTTCTGTAGTTTTCGCTGCAGAGCGAAATATTAACACACACACACACACACACACACACACACACACACACACACACACACGTAGAATTTTATATACGCCGATAACTTTCTATCCCAATATACTCCACCCTTTTATTATTATCAACCCTCAAGCAACAATGCAACCAATAAAACTATTTTCAAAGAATAAATATAATTTTCAAAGAGTAATTATTGATCCGCATTTCGCGTTATATTCTTCAAATTATTAACATCTATCAGATCGCTATAAAACCTTCCTCAGGTATAAATTAGTAACTATAGAAATATTTAAGTCTCTGCGTCTTGTCGTTCGGACGTGATAAGCGTACACAGAACAAACATTCATATTAATATATATAGATAAATAGCTAACCGATCGCCATAAAACCGTGCCTAAAGCCTTCCCCGGGTAGACATTAGTAACTGTACAAATTTTTAGCTCTTTATGTCTTGTGGTTCAGACGTGATAAACGTACACCGAACAGTCATTCATATTTATAGATATAGATTGGGATAACCGTAGTTTTTACACTGCATATTTGTGTGTGTTTTAATGGCTGCCATTCAGTTTCTTGAGGCTGAGATCTAAGTAATTGGCTTTATTTTATTCTTCTATATGTTGATGACTTATTTCATGTCTACGTATTTTCGTCCATCTAAGCATCGGTTTGCAATCAATTAAACAACCCACTGACAGATTAATAGCGCCGTCTACCGTCCTTGGGTCATGTACCCCGTTTCAGTGTGGCGGCAACTGATGCTTTCAGGCCTGTCAACGTTGTTCAAGAGGAAGAGTGCCGGGCGGAAGCGTCGTGTGTACAATAGGCGCTGACTGGGAATGCCGTGCTGACGAAGCCCGCGCGCAGACAGTCGACTGGCGGACATATCCGACAGGCAGTCGCGTCTAAAACAAAGGCCACATCACACGGGGCGCGCTACAAAACGCAGTCACTGTAGCACTCAAACTACGGAGGTTAATGGATAGCTACGAGGTTGTTGGCGGGGCTCTCTGCCTTTACTGCATTATGCAATTTATCTTTCCAAAGAACCAGCAGCCGCACCTCGCTCGCTCTGCGCATGCGCAAAGGCAGCTCTCCCCCACCTCCTCTCATACAGCTACATATTTGTGGCAACGAAGAATATAAATGTCATTGACCCTGTAAATCGCGACATATTCTGGAGAACGGCCAAACATTTCTGGCAAGTAGCAATACAAAAGCCATTGCTGGTTCCAGAATCTGCTATAAACGCGAAGATGGAAAAAAATTAACGTATACTTGAACGCGAACCCTCTTCACTTACTCCATAGCGTGATGTCGCCAACCACACGACCACCCTTACACTATGTGTCTCGCAACATTATTATTATTATTATTATTATTATTTATTTTAGGCTATTCCGAAGACTTTTACAGCTGATGCGTCAAACTGAAGTGACATGGCGTTCCACAGGTAAGTGTTATATGGCCCTACTGTTCCTTATTTCTACAAACGATTTAGGAGACAATCTGAGTAGCTCTCTTAGATTGATCGCGGATGATACTGTCACTTATCGGTTAGTAAAGTCACCAGAAGATCAACAGCAACTGCAAAATGATTTACATAAGGTATATGCATGGTGCAAAAATTGGCAATTGACCCTTAATAATGAGAAATGTGAAGTCATTCAGATGACCACTAAAAGAAACCCATTAAACCTCATTTACACTATAAACTATAGGCCGTAAATTCAACTAAATACCTAGGACTAACAATTACAAACAACTTAAATGAGAAAGAACACATACAAAATATTATAGTGAAAGCGAACCAAAAACTACGTTTCATTGGCAGAACACTTAGAAGATGCAATATTTCTACTAGATAAACTGCCTACAAAAAATGTTCAAATGTTTGTATAGTCTATGGGACTACGGGGTCATCAGTCCCTAAACTTACAAACTACTGACGAACTAGTACGGCACAAATATCCATGCCCGAGGGGGGATTCGAACCCCCGACCGTAGTGGCCGAGCAGACCGTGACTGGAGCGCCTCAGTCCCCTCGGCCACAGCGGCCGGCAGAAACTGACTACACAACACTTGTGCGTCCTATTCTGCAGTATTGCTGCGCACTGTGGGATCCCCAACAAGTAGGACTGACAGACGATTTAGACGAAGTTCAGAGAAGGGCAGCTCGTTTTGTACTATCGCGAGGGGAGAGAGTGTCACAGAAATGATACACGAGTTGGGGTGGAAATCATTAAAGGAAAGGCGTTATTTGTTGCGGCGAGATCTATTTGCGAAATATCATTTACCAACTTTCTCTTCCGAACGCGAACATATTTTGTTAGCACTCACCTACATAGGAAGACATGATCATGAAAATAAGAGAAATCAGATCGGAAACGGAAAAATTT
This sequence comes from Locusta migratoria, assembly GCA_026315105.1. Classification (NCBI taxonomy): domain Eukaryota; kingdom Metazoa; phylum Arthropoda; class Insecta; order Orthoptera; family Acrididae; genus Locusta; species Locusta migratoria. Next base: position 147,567,708 of record CM048755.1, on the reverse strand, counting down.
AGGTGTTCTTTTTTCCCGCGAGCTATTAGAGAGTGGTACTGTAGAGAAACATCATAAAAGCGGTTCGATGAACCCTCTGCCATGCACTTCAATGTGTTTTGCAGAGTATTTATGTAGATGTAGATGCGTCATTACTTAACATTTAGATATAAGAAATTTTAACACATGTGACGCATTGTGATAAATCTTCAATGCGCCAAAAGCAACTGCAATGTTGCGAATGTTGCCTTTAGACGAAGGTAACAGGAATATTGGGGACCGTTGCAGGCTAATTAGCAGCTGGCAGGGCCCCTTCAGAAGATACCTGGAGCTGGCTTAGCGACGATGCTGGACAATGGACTCGGTCGGTCTCAGCGTATACAAAGACGGCGGTTAATATGGAGAATGAAACTTAATTGAAAGATGGTCATACTTGCAAATATAAAATTCAATAATAATTCACCCTAGTGACTAATAGTATTTAAATATCTTGAAAATTGCAAATGTTAATTTTCACAGTATTTCAATATAGCAAAATTATACCTATTACCAATTTCTGAATGTGTCATGCGATTCCAACAAACTATGTCATAGATGATAGCTTATTACCTCGAGCAATCAACTTGAAAGTAACACACTTTCATCTCTTCACTGAAGGATTTATTACTCTTGTTATAATAATTTATTATGAAACATAGTCAGATCACCTTTTCCTTCACAGTAAGTCAGCAATTGCAAGCAGCATAATATGAACTTCTTGTCCTCATGTTCATATGTCTATTTAATGAATAATTGTCTATTTTGCCAGTGAATTTACGTAAATATTATACAGTGTGAGTGGCCAAGCTCATGAAAGCTGGCTTTGTTTATTTATTTGATACATTATTTGCACTGCAGATAAATAGTTCCTAGTGAATGTTTATAACTTTTCTATTTAATATTTTAAAATGTTAAGTTAGTGTGGAAGTTGTCAAAGTTAATGCAAAACAAATCAACTCTGCTACTTTTGGAGAGGATGGATATCAGCCAATGACAGAGTGGCTAGGGCAGAAGACTGCTGTAGTCAAGTAAAATACTTGGACGATGTCGGTGGAGGGCTCTTTGGGGGCTGGAGGACGCATGTGTCGTCTTGGAAGAAGGACCTGCCTGGTTAGCTGAAATGCTTCGTCTGGGACAGTCTACACAGCAAATGGCCGCTTTGTCGGTACTTTAAAGTCGTCAGAACTCTAACTTTCCTAAAGGCTAATGTGTGCCAGTTTAAGAAATTTGACTGCTTCCGATTCCATTTCGGAATTGTAACTGAACAGTATATGTGGCTCTACACGAGAATTTCGAGTATTGATATGTTATTTGTTGGACTAAGACTTGTACTATTTTGAGTTGACGATTATTTCGTGTTGTGTGATCGCGACATGAGCATTGTCGATGATTAATTAGTTGGGGATATTTCTGCCATTCTTGTAAAGCAATTAACGCATCTGTTCTGCTAATCTTAAAGTTTTATTTCTATTTATTATCATCGTTTGTTTAGGATCACTTGCTATGGATCGAAACATGTGTTTGAATAAACATTATTCAACTGAGTTACCTACATCATTTCCAAACATTAGAATAAAACTTATTAATTAATCAATATCTGTATTTATGTATCATTATTATTTCGCAAATGTTAGCCCATGCATAGAGTGAGTGACTGCAGGATCACAGGTACAACGTACTATTTACAATTATTGTAGTTGCTCGGTATGAAAGCAGACATGTACGGTTCTTCCCTTAGACTACATCGAGCCATAATTCATTTACTGGGCCGTACATAGCCCAATACGTGTATACTGTGTTTGGCCAAAACAGCGTGGTCAGCACGAGGAGGTACGTAAATAGCGAGACCGAGCGGAAAATGAAAATACACACAGTTACACAGCATAGCAAGCACTCTACAACATTAATGTTGAACATAACTCCAAATATTTTTAGTTTCTGCATGATAAATATCGCCATAAGAAATATATGTAGCAATAGTTTAATTAATACATTCGTAGTTTCACACATTCATACCATAATTGGCTTCACATTAAACAACTAAAACATTTTGTAGGTTTTCTAGTGAAAAACTGTGGCGCTTGTCAGTCAGAATCAATTTATACGCCAAAAAACAACGTTCTACATCAACAGATGTGGCAGGGGCGAACTTACGCGCGGTTGTTCACCGTCGGAGCTTCGAGTCCTATACACGCGGTTTGGTCTGATAGATTAACAAACATTTTAACAGGGGCGTACTTCATTCTCGACACATGTTGGACAGGAATGCTGCAGTCAGGTGAGCTGGATGTTTCACTAGTGTATATATGTAACTGCTCACAACTCCTTCAGGCCCGTGTTCTTCTGCAAAACCGATTGCATTTTTGCCCCTACTTCACCTGGCGCTTCATTAATTTTCATTTTCACTTCTTCAAGCAAAGTAATGTTTCCGTATATATGCCTCCCTGAGCCTTCCAGTTGTGAAATTATTCTTGACATAAAAGTGTTGTTGGCTCTAAGACAAGTCCCGTTTTACAGAAGAATCTTTGAGTAACTGCATTGCTGCAATTACGGATGCGGCATCCTTCGGTATATTTTCATCAACTTTCCGGACAGCCGATAGATGCGTGCTATAGTATTCCGCCACCGGTAGCCATGTGCCCCAGTGAGTAACAAGAGGCGCTGGCGACAAGGGGTCATCTGGAAGTTGTTCCTTGAATGCTTGTATTCGTGATGGTGCCTTAAAAAAAAAATTTCTTCACCGTCGATATTACTTTATTTACTTTAGGAAATTGTAGCCTTACTTGCTCTGCTATGCGCTTGATACCATGCAGTATACAAGTTACGTGCAACATCAATGGGTAGAATACTGTTAACAATTGAAATGCTGCTATCATATAGGCAGCGGCATAAGTGACGGCCAGAAGCACCTTATTCTCATCCACTCCGTTTGGGTATAGCACCTTAAGCCCATTGTTCACAAACTGTGCTATTGTTTGTTGGTTAGTTTTTGCAAGCTGTTTTGAGTAAATCAAATGAGCCCTGGATGGGGCACCTGGATCTAGCTTGCCAATAATCAGGTTTATAAGTAGCTTCATACACTGAAATCCATATACAAGACTCTCCAACATCTTCTCGGATTCTATACAGTGCTGTAGTGTAAGTTGAATCCATATAATTTTTACGCGAATTTTACTCTGTAGGAATAGACTGAAGGCAGCACTTCTCAAGGAAACCTCTGAAATTGTGTTTTCTAGTTCCCGAAAGGGGATGTTTGCTGCCTCAAGTGCATGGCACAAATCGCTGCAGAAGTTGTTCTTTTTAGAGGCTTCATCAGATGTATTGGATAAAAGAGTTTGCCTTACGGGCGATTTCATCTGCATGCTGCGTTAAGTGAGATTTCTTAACACTCGAAACCTAAGACGAGAGAAAGAAAATGCAACATAGAATCGCACATAAAGAATATTTGGTATTGCTAAAGGATAAGAATTGGTGAGAAAAGGAATTTTTGGCATACCCTGACTAAAAGAAGGGATCGCTTGGTGGGACACATTCTTAGACATCCAGGAATCGTAAATTTAGCATTGGAGGGAAGTGTGTGGGGTAAAAATCGCAGAGGGAGACCAAGAGACGCGTATAGTAAGCAGATTCAAGTGGATGTGGGTTGCCGTTCTTATGAGGAGATGAAAAGGCTTGCTCAGGATAGAGTAGGGTGGAGAGCTGCCTCAAACCAGTCTCCGGACTGAAGACCATAACAACAACAACAGTGATAAAAAATAACACTAAGTCACAGGAAAATAAGGAATATAAAAACATATCAACTAACCTCCTTGTTGCATGCTTGGCAGAAAATAATTTTTCCATCTGTCGTATAGTGCGGACTCTTGCAGCCACAGTCTTATATGACTAGACTTGGAACTAGCTGTTTTTGACATGGTGTAGTATTCTCACACAGAAACTAGAACTTATTTTACACTTTGAACGTCAGTAACACTTAACACGTCGGTCGCTACATAATGTACTGATTTGTTTTCGTGGGGAAAAAACTGGACGATGGCCTGTCGTTCTTCTTTTTTTGTTTTTTTCCTTTTACTACGGTGGATAGGAGCGTTAGGGGAGTAGAAAATAAATACTTGCTACCGGGCAGATGGCCACCTTTTTTGAACAAGTTAATGCAATCGCCCAGTGCTTCGGATGAAATCATCTCACTACCTGCAAATTATTTTTCGAACCGGAAAGTGCGCGTGCAACACTTTTCACTAAACGTAATAGTTTTGCTAGGATTGGGTGTAGGCAATAGCGAGAACAGGCGCGAAGTGCAGTAATTGAGGGCGTCTACGATTAACATTGTAATTTTTTTGTAATTCGTGGTCAGCTTAAGGCCTATGAAACTGTTTCTTGAAACACACATAATTATATGAAAGATCTTCAAATACAGCGTTCAGTACTCCCACATTCCATTGTCATGGGTAAGTCTAACATTTGAAAGTACAAAAACTTTAAGTCAAATTAACGCAATAGGTAATTTTTAGGAGTTTGATGCCGAAATAGGCAAAAATATGCGCTAACGCCGAAATAGGCAATTTTAGGTCCTATAGAACTACCGGTATTGAGTTTTATTATTCATGAAACTCATAAGTACCAATCTACATGTAATTTGGAACATAGGAAAAAATAGGTGTTAACCAAAAGATCGGCAGTCTACTTATCAGTGGCCGACGGCGTGCCGCGAGAGTAGCGGCGTTTGCTGAGAGTTATCACTGTCAGCAGATAAGCAACGCTGCATCACAACCGCAGGACGAACGTATCCTTCAGGCACAGTGACACAATTCCGCGTTCTACATTTACATGCATACTCTGCAAGCCACCTCAGGGTGTTTGGCGGAGGGTGCTTTGTGTACCTCCTAATCAAGCTACGTCTGGTTCGCTGGTACGACTGCCGGTATGCCTCTGTGTGGGACATAATCTCTCTAATTTTATCTTTATGGCCGTTTTGCGAGATATACGTACGAGCAAGTAACATATTGGTTGACTCTTCGAGAAATAAAAGCTGTCGGAACTTTGACAGAAGCCTGTAAAAATGTTCCAATGTTTGTAATTGTATGGGACCAAACTTCTTTGGTCATAAGTCCCTAGACTTACAAACTACTTAAACTAAGCTAAACTAACCTAAGGACAACACACACATCCATGTTCGAGGGGGGTTCGAACCCCCGGCGCGGGAGGCCGCGCGATCCGTAACGTGGCGCTCCAGACCGCTCGGCTACTCCCGCGCGGCCAGAAGCCCGTACCGCGATATACATAAATAATTATAATTTCGTGTGGCTCATGGCCTGGTGCAGGTCTTTCAATTGGACGCCACTTAGGCGACTTGCGTGTCCCTAGCCCACCCCAGTTATCCAACCGGGGAAAGGGGACCTACAGCTTAACGTGGAATCCGAACCACGTGTCGTTTCTGGCGACTCTTCACATCGTTGAGAGGTGAAGGATGGGTTAAAGGGCAGACTGAAAAAATCCGAGGAACGACCGGGTTTCAAACCTGCAATATACAACTATAACCCTTCTCTTGCAGCATATGCCACTGAAGTTTCCAAATTATCTCTGTGACGCTTTCGCGCTAACGGAGTGAGCCCGTAACGAAAGTTCTGTTCTCTGTTGGATCTTCTCTATTTCTTCTATTAACCATGCCTAGTACGGACCCCACACAGATGAGCAATACTCAAGCGCTGAACGAAAGAGTGTTTTCTAACCTTCTTGTTTTGTTCAGAGACTACACTTCCTGAGAATTCTTCCACTGAATGTCTGCCATCTGCCTTACCCACGATTAAGTTTACATGGTCGTTCCATTTCAAATCGCTAGAGCCACGCGTTAATGGTCTATGGCAGCAAACGACCGAGTCGGATGCCTTTCCTAACAGTGCGATACTGCCTGCAGCGCCGCTCCTGTATTTGTGACCATACCAGTTGGACCCTAGATGGCTGGACAACCGTGTCTTGCTCAGCTGAGTCATGATTTCAGTTGGTCAGAGCTGATGTATCGGTTGCAGTATGGCGAAGACCCCACGAACCCATTTTCCCAGGTTGTCAATAAGGAAGAAATTTAGGGTTTAACGTCCCGTCGACTGCTTGGTCATTAGAGACGGAGCTCACGCTCGAATTTTTGGGGAAGGATGGGGGAAGGAAATCGGCCGTGCCCTTTGAAAGGAACCATCCCGGCATTTGCCTGGAGTGATTTAGGGAAATCACGGTTGTCAATAAGGCAGTGTGCAAGTTGGTGGCGACTCCATAATGGTGTGGGCGGCTTTTATATCGAATGGACTGGCTACTCTGATCCTCCCAGTCACTACCTGAAACGTTTACGTTCGGCTACTTGGAGACCACTTCAGCAATTTATGTATTTCATGATCCCAAACAACGATGGAATTTTTATGGATGACAATGTGCCATTTCACCGTACTAGAAGGGTTCGCGATTAGTTTGAACATTCTGGACTCTTCCAAGAATGGCCGTCCAGATCGCCCGACATGACTCCCATTGAACATTTTGAGGCGTGATCGAGACGTCACTCGTTGCAAAAATTCTTGCATCGACAAAACTTTCTTAGTTAAGGATGTCTATGGAGGCTGTATGGCTCTTTGTTCCTGCAGAGGACTTCCAACGACTTGTTGCATCCATGCCCCATCGAAAGTAGGAAAAGGAAGATTAGAGTTTAACATCCCATCGACAGCTTGGTGATTAGAGACGGAGCTAACGCTCGGAGTTTTGGGTAAGGATGGGGAAGGAAATCGGCCGTGCCCTGTGAATGGAACCATCTCGGCATTTGCCTGGAGTGATTTAGGGAAATCACGGAAAACCTAATACTGGATGGCCGGAGGTGGATTTGAACCACCATCCTCCCGAATGCGAGTCTAGTGCGTTACTACTGCGCCACCTCGCTCGGTACGCCCTATCGAGTTGCTGCACTTCACTGTGCAGGAAAAGGTCTGATCCGATATTAAGAAGTATCTGATAACTTCTGTCACCTCAGTAGGTACCACAACAGAAGCTCCTTTTACTTCCAACATTGTCTCCGCGTTAAGAAAGGCGTGCTAAGTTATCTCTGCTAGGAAGGCTTGCGTCCGGTTATAAAGCTCTTTCGATATTCTTTAAGGTTGTATATTCGTTCTCTAGTAACTGTGCCGGACGCAAGGAGTAGGGCAACAACATGAGCGTCGCTTTTCATTCTGCCTCTTCAGTTCATCTCCTGCTCCCCCTATCTATGAAAACTCACATATATATGTCAATTTTGGTGGTGATCAGTGAAACACTGTCAAAGTTTATTGCAAGGCACCCTTTGACATACACTGACTTGCGGCTTATAAAACATTCATACATGACCGAACTTTCTGATTATTAATAAAACGGTGTCAGTCTGTTGTTTGTTTAGATGTTCAGGTGTGCAAAATTTCATCAACATAGAAATTAAACTGTAGATTTTGTCGCAGTCCATAAGTAAAGTACCCTCCGCCATGTATCGTACGAAAGTTCATATAGACTGTCACCTTCCTCTTGTTTTCGTGCTCACGTGTTCAAAATTAATTTAAGATCGGAATATAATTGTACATATGTGTCAAAATATGTGAAAAAAGAACCATTCGCCATCCACCATACGAAATTTTATGTAGACAGTGAGTTTCTTCCTCTTGTTTTGCTGGTCAAGTGTGCAAAATTACTTTTGAGATCTTAACAGAGGAAACTTCGTAATTTTAGCTGGATTATATTTGCAAAGCGATTGCAACTACATTAGTAGTCATCATTAGTGCATTTAAAAGCTAGTACGACCCACTTGAGTATCGAAAACAGAAACAAAGTCAAACATTTTGTACAACCTGATGAGGCCTTATAATCAGAATGGTAAACATCTTTCTTCTTTGACTTGGTTACTATTTTGGATTGCCCTCAAGTAGGCCGTACTGGCTACAAAATGCACTGATGGTGACTACCAATGCAGCTGAAACCTATTAAAAACTTAAATGCAGCTAAATCCAAATGTTTGTGAATCAGTGGGACTCACTACTCTGGTCCCTAGGTATACAAACTACCGTACTTAAACTAAGGACAACAAATAGACCCATACAGGGCACGAACCTCCGACGGCGAGCAGCGGCGCGCCCCGCAACTAGACGCCTTGGAACGCTCGGCCACTCCGCCGAAGCAAGTACAGCTAAATCTGCGACCAATGCTGAAGCTTCTTCTTTTAAGTATTTTTATGTGGTCGTTGTGCACATTGCTACCGATAGAGTCTTCATTCAACTGTGAAGGTCGGAATAAAACTACCGGCCGCGGTGGCCAAGCGGTCTGCGGAGCGCCAGTCACGGTCCGCACGGCCACTACGGTCGGGGGTTCGAATCCCCCCTCGGGCATGGATATTTGTGCCGTCCTTAGTATTAGCTAGTTCATAACTAGTTTGTAAGCTTAGGGACTGACGACCCCGTAGTTAAGTCCCATAAGTTCAACAAACATTTGAACATTTGAATTGAATAAAACTTTAGGTATGTGTCGAAGTCTGTGAGTAAAGTGTTCTCCGGCATTATTTGGCCCACTTTAGGTTACGGTAGTAACACTAAAAGTGGGCCTTTGCGATCGTTTTTTGACAGCTCGAAATTTAAATGAAAATAACGGCTTAACCATTCATCTGACATGAAAATTGAATAACCGAATTTGTAGAGGAGAAAATCCTCTACAACTTTGCTCTTTTATGCTTTTTTCAAATCTCTGATCGTTTCAGAGATATTTGCAAAAATAACGGCGATTTTGGGATCTCTGTCTGTCTGTCTGTCCGTATCGTGTCCCCACTTTTTAAGACGAACCATTCAACCGATCAGCACGAAATTTTACAGACATAACTTTAGGCCGCCAGAGACCAGAAAACCGCCATTTTTCAAATTTTTCAGACACAAAATACGGCAATAATAAAAAAAGCCGTTTGTAATATAATTGTAATTTCAAACGAACCGTTCATCTGACACGAAAATTGAATAATCTAATTGGTAGAGGGGAAAATTGTCTACAACTTCGCTCTATTATGTTTTTTTTTATGTCTTGCATCGTTGCAGAGATATTTGCAAAAATAACGGAGATTAGACACCCTCCATTGATTTTACGAAAACCAGCCGTTCGCAGATGTCACGTGACATTCAACGCCCAGAACTCTCTCTGGCATTCGCCATCTTGCGTTGCGTATTTGATGATTTTCTTATTATAACTTACACGTTGTTATTTCAAAGCAACCGCGCAATGAAGAATTAAACAAAGAAACGTCGTTCTTCGTACGAAAAATGATAATCTAGTGTCTAAAAATGCCACATTAGCACCAGTTAACAACTGCCATCAATTGTACGAAAATTATTGGCGAATTTCGTAATTGTTCGCCGTCGTGTAGTAGTCTGCCGGCGAACGGCGAGGAGGAAGGTTGTGCCGTGCTGTACGCTGCGCCGACGCTGTTTACGAGTGGTGAGTCGTTGCGCTTGCTGTAGCGGTATTCGTTGTCTTTACAGAAAATGAGAACGATTTCGTGATGACGCAACCGGTTGTAAAGGATAGGAAAGATACCCTCAGGTTCACTTTTGATAAGAACTTGGCCCGACCAAAATCGTTCGAAGTTGAGGAATGGTTAGAGACTGAATTTAAACTAGGACTAGATGACATAATTGGGATCCATCTGTCGATTGTAAGCACCATGGTTTTCGTGAAATTAGCTCGATCTGATTTATGCACAAAAATTGTCGAATCTTGTGGAGGCGAGACAAAGATTAAATACAGTGACGGAAAAGTTGGCACTGTTTACGTTTCTCATGCTGGCTTTGGAATACGGACAGTTCGCATATTTGAACTTCCATTTGAAATAACCGGTGAAGAGATCGACGACGGCCGGCCGCGGTGGCCGAGGTGACTGAGGCGCTTCAGTCACGGTCAGCACGGCCACTACGGTCGGGGGTTCGAATCCCCCCTCGGGCATGGATATTTGTGCCGTCCTAGTTCGTAAGTAGTTCATAAGTAGTTTGTAAGTTTAGGGACTGATGACCCCGTAGTTAAGTCCCATAAGCTTAACAAACATTTTTCTTGATCGACGACGTAATTTCGAAGTATGGCAGAGTTATTAGTAACGTTGGCGAGAGGTGGTCCAATGCCCATAAATTTCCGGTTCTAAACGGGGTGCGCCAGTTGAAAGTCGATCTACGGAGACACATTCCATCGTACATTGAGGTTTGTGGTTACCGTGCGATAGTTATGTACGATGACCAGCCTAAGACGTGTGCAGCTTGTGGCAAAACAGGCCACGCGCGAGCCGAGTGCCTGCAGCGGCGCGTGGCGCAGCTGCCCGCTGGCGAGGCAGACAGGCCCCCCGTGTTGACATCCATGCCCGTGACGTACGCCGCCGCGGCGCGCAGACCCGCTGCTACAACTGCGGCCCCCGAAGTCAGCACGTTTTATGAAGTACCTGAGGCAGATAACGTTCTGAAGACTGTAGAAACCTCACAACAGAACCCCTCTATGCATATTGAAACTCCAACATCTGCTGTAGTCGCGGAGGAACAGGTTTCAGATTTAGTAATGGACACTAGTCCAACGGTAGTGGCGACTCAAGAAAATCGTCAGGAAGAAGAAGCTACTGCTGCTACTCAGACGCCACCGAGCGCAGAGCTGAATATTAATCTGACGGAATTGACAGTCGAGAAAGACAGAAAGCTAGAGGTTTCAATCACAAAAGCCGAAGACCATGTTCAAGAAACAACTGTCGTTACAAAAGAAAGTGGAGCTTCTCCACAACAAAGTCCTACAAGAAGAAATAAGAAGAGGAGACATGCTGCTAAGAATGCTGAAGAACTAGCACGTCCCTTGCGAGAAAAAGCTAAGGAGATCAGCAAGAAGCAACGTGAGGAATCAGTGAAGTCTTCGGTTGCGAGAACGCAGCAATCCGAACTAGTGCAAGTTGAAAAATGTTCATTGTGTCTTATCCCACCGGACCATCTGCCACAAGGAAAAATGAAGCAGAAACCCCCTTACGATGTAAAAGTTTCTTCCGAAATACGAAGTTCGAACGCAGACACCCCGAAGAGCAACCAGCACAAAAGCTGGGCAGAGGAATTAAATGAAAGGAATGCAGATGAAGAAATGGTGGGTATTGTTACAACCGCAAGGCCCCTTGATCAACAGGAAGATGAACTGAACATGATGGATACAACTTCCATGGAACAGATGAGTGGAACAGGAGATATCTCTGACAGTACTTCATATGACGAATTTTAATATAAATGAATAACAATATGAACGCAACACAAGCTTTCAAAGTCGCCACCCTGAATATCCATAAGATACGCTCTTCTATACGTCTCCAACACGTGAAAGATTTTGCGTACGCAGCCGAAATTGACATACTACTTTTGCAGGAAGTATCAGATATCAATCTAGACACGATACACGGCTATAATGTAATCACCAACCCGGGCAACGGTGCAGAACTAGGAACCGCAATTCTAACGAAAGAAGGTATTCGTGTCGCAGAAATAGAAAAACTTGTAAGCAGCAGACGAATTGCGGCAACTATAAACAACACGCGTATTATCAATATGTACGCACCATCCGGAAATAATAACAGGCGTGCGAGAGCGGAATTTTATAGAAGTGACATCGTTCCTCTCTTCCGTAACCATAAAGACCATATTATCCTAGCCGGTGACTTCAATTGTGTTCTTAGTCCTAAAGATCAGATACCAAACTGTAATAAATCCGTCGAACTTAAGCGTATAGTACATCAAATGAAATTAACCGACACCTGGGAACATACCCACAGTGCGGCGCCTGGGTTTACTTACTTTACAAGTCATTCAGCCAGCAGGCTTGATAGAATTTATGTATGAGCTGATATAATGGATCACATTCTCCAATCTGAAGTGTGGCCCACCAGCTTCTCTGATCATGCGGCTTACATCACAACAATTAATTTACAGAAACAAGAGACTTACCGAGCTAGAGGCTTATGGAAACTAAACATCTCACATCTTCAAGATGAGGAATGTCGCGTGGTGATCACCAATGCCTGGCAACAATGTGATAACAGAATACCGTCATACAGCTCGATCACAGATTGGTGGCTGCAATGTGCGAAGCCAAAGATACGTAAAACGCTGATTGAATACTCACGACAGAAGAACTTTTGGCATAAAAAACTACTGAATTTTATTTTCAATGTCTTATGGATTTGTACACGATGGATGAACGAATGATAGAAAATTACACAAGGATCCAGAAAATCAAAGCAAAAATCTTAGCTCTAAAATGGAAGCAAGCGGAAGGTTTTACAATACGGTCTAGAGTGCAAAATACTGTAGACGGGGAAGAACCGTCAATATTCCACGTTATGCGCGAAAACAAAAGAGGGAGTAGAAAAATCCTGACAGAACTTAAGTTACCTAATGGACAAATTCTTACGAAACAAAATGAAATTAAAGATGCAATTCATAACTATATATCGGCACTAATGTCACATAAACCCACTGATGAAAATCTGCAATATGAGCTCACAAGGAACATAACAGGCAGACTGACTGTAGAGGAAAGAGAACATCTCACAACGGACATAGAAGAGGACGAGCTGAAAGATGCAATAGCACGGAGTCCTAAAAGTAAATCCCCAGGACCTCATGGACTCCCCATAGAATTTTACCAATTGTTCTGGCCTATACTGAAGAGCAACTTACTAGATATGTATAACGAACTTCTGACCGGCAATATCGATATCCCAAAAAGAATTCCCAGAGGGCGTTGTGGTCCTAATTCCTCAGAACTCAGCAAGCAAAGGAATTGAAAATTTACGCCCGATCACGCTACTAAATAGTGATTATAAGATTTTCGCACGCATTCTGGCAAGAAGAATGAAATTGGTCATGAATTCAATAGCTGGCCAGTACCAAAAATGTGTCGGTAAAGACAGAAGTATCTTACAAAACATATGTGAATACCGGGATATCATATCGACTGCGGAAGTCTGTCGAATAAAGTGTGCAATAGTGTCGTTAGACTTTGAGAAGGCTTTTGACAGAGTTAATCATCAATACCTTCTTAATACCATGAAGGTAGTGGTGTTATCTCCGGGTTTCCTGCGGATAATTGAACAAATATTACGTAATAGTGTAGCACGTATAATGATAAATTGACAATTAAGCCCACCGATTATGATGGATTCCTCTGTAAGACAAGGCTGTCCCATGTCAATGGCGTTATTTTCCATTGCGATTCAACCTCTGCTTTTAACGCTTACACGACAACTACAAGGATTGCAGATAATTAGCCATAAAATAGTATGTAACGCATATGCAGACGATGTTGGCTTCCTGGTTACCTGGTTATGAACGAGCAAGAACTGGCGCAAGCTCTGCAGATTGTGCACAAATATGAACTGGCTTCCGGAGCGAAGCTGAACAAAAGGAAGTCAGGCATTATGAACATAGGTAAAGGAAAATGTACGCGAAGCCTAGAACAGTTACCAGAAGCAGATCAACTCAAGTGCTTAGGGATTGAATTCAGGAATGATATCCAGTATACTATCGCTGTAAACTACAGACAATTACTTGCTAAAATACGTGCAGTTGTTCAAGAAAACAGAGTGAGACACCTTGACGAACTTCAGAAAACCACGCTTGTTAATGTATATATGACATCGAAACTTAATTATGTTGCACAAGCCTTTCCCCTACCGCACGGAATCGCCAACAGAATCATGTCGGCATTGGGGAACTTTGTCAGCCAAGGCAATATTTTTAAAGTGAAGTTCAGCACACTAACACTTCCTACACAGAAAGGTGGACTGAACCTCACAGATGTCAATTATAAGTTAAGATCTTTATATGTGTGCAAGACGTACAAATTATGGAAAACGTCGCCCAACAGCCTCACAGCCCATCTGCTAAATGAAATAGTTCCTGTCAGCATACAACCTCCAATTGATGTACATCATATTCCTATTGGCTTTTATCATCTTAGACACTATTTAGTCGAATACAGCTATATATCTTCGAAAATAACAGGACAGAAGATGATGATCATGAAGAAAGTTTACAAGGAACTCATGAAAAACAAGGATAATAATTCCATCGAACAAAAATATCCTATTTACGACTGGCCACTAATCTGGAAAAATATTCACGACCCCAACCTCCCTTCTAAAGTAAAAGCCACATGGTACAAAGCTGTAAACCGGAAATTTACGACTAACGACAAACTTCATGCCATACATCTCACCAACTCTCCCTTGTGTACATCATGCCATCTTACTGATACAGAAGAACACAGGTTGGTATGTGACAGTGTCAAGGACATTTTTTTTCAGTTGGCGACACAGAAACTAGCGATTATCAATAGGACGACGCCTAATGTCTACAAACCCTCAGACGTTTTGAATCCACAGGCAAAACCTTACCCTATGACCAAACGGAATGCCGTAAATTGGATAATAGGACACACAGTGCACTACATCATGACGAACGATAAAAAGAGCAAGGAAGATTACTGGCTCTACATCATGACACAGCACCATACACTAATTCGCACCAAAAATTACAATAAAGAATTATGCATGTTTTCTGAAAAGAACAATCATCTGAAACGCTCATTGTAACAAGATGTTCTAAATGAAATATTAAGCGCGGAATTTTTCGGCCGGTTTCGGAGTTAAGAGAAGCCCCAGTTTGCAATAAATATTGTTCAGATGAGAGGAGGAATAGTTTGAATTCGATTATTAACGGTAAACTACAAAATAAATTTCGAGAAGACGAACTCCGAGGGCATATATCATGCTGAAAAGGGAACGCCTGTAGAGGATGATGTGATTGATTTATCACCCTTCATCAAGACCCCTTTATTTCCTGCTCATGTGCATCCACAGAAGTTCCGGAGTAAGGAGAAGAATCAATTTTTATTTATTTATTTTATGTCCTGTTTACATTTAATTTGGCTTTCGCAGAGGAGCATTAAATACAACACTTCGAAGAAGAAGTTTTACTTTAGTTTCAGAAAAAAAACGTTTTCTTTCACAGACTCTAGCAGAAGTCCTCACGACAATTTAACTCTTTTACAAGAAGAAATTTTATTTGTCTCTAAAGAAGAAATTAGCTTTTCCTTCTAGGTATACAAGTACTATGTCATAACTACTGAAGCTAGCCGACGAAGGCTATTTTGGCGAGCGGAAGGACGGGTTGTAGGGGAGGATAGACAGCCGTAAAAAAAAAAAAAAAAAAAAAAAAAAAAAAAAAAAAAAAAAAAGGCAGCGTGTTCGATTCCGATGCATATGGTCCGTGGTTCGGGACCCACTACTACCAAAAAAAAATTTTGGTAGTAGTGGGGTGCATAGATATTATCACAATAGTAGAGTCGTAATCATATCACTATAATTTTTCATTATTTAAATTATTATTATGTTTGCAAAAATTATAAAACTATAAATTTAAAGTGGCCCGTAAATCACTTTTTTTGTAGACAGTGACCTTTCTCTGGTTAGTTTAACTTAGTGTAAGTAGATTGTAAGCCTAGGGACTGATGACCAACGTAGTTTGGTTCCATAGAATTACAAACATTTGAATCAGATTGAAAATCGGAACTTCAGTTTCGTGTTAATATGACGCATCAAAGGAATAGCAGTGAGCCCCTTTCCTTCCCACGGCTGCAACTCCCGAACAGTAGTGCATGGCGGGTTGCATTTCGAGGGGCTACCAGGCGCCGGATTTCAGTTTTATTCTGTTTGTTGAGCTCTTTCTTTGGCTTTTGTAGTATCCTGTGATCCTACATAAGATGAAGGGAGACGGCACGATCACACGCTGGACACTCTGCCGCTTCTGAGGCAGGACCACATCTCGGTAGGAAGAGATCGACGTACAGTGGTCTGAAACGTCCAAAAACCGAAAACGATTCCAATAAGATTGGGAATTTGTTTATAAAGGTTTTTGGGCTAGCTGAATGTGAAATTGAAATTGTAAATTTGTAAGATAAGGATTTTTGGGATCGTAAATGACAAATATAGAATTAACTAAATTCAAAACGGTTTTCACAATAACAACACGTCAGATTTTGTTTTTAAACATTGCAAAACTAATGATTAAAAAAATAATCTGAATCGCCGTCTGGGGCAGGTTCATAATGTCAGCAATATTAATAATACACTGAGTTGCAGATTCATCTGGAGGTAATACGAATATGTTCAAATGTTTGTAAATCTAGGGGACCCAACTGCTTGGTTATTAGTCCCTAGCTTAAAAACTACTTAATCTAAGGTAAAATAAACTAAGGACAACACCAACATCCATGCCCGAGGGGGGAATCGAACCCCCGACGGAGGACGGCCACGCGCACCGCAACACGGCGCTCCAGTACGCGCGGCTAATCCGCCGCGGCCTGGAGGTAATAAAAGTTGTAAGTGTTCAGATGATAGGGCGTCTTGCTGCAGAGTACGCGGTTGTTCGCCGTCGGAGGTTAGAGATCTCCTACGGCCATGAGTATGTGTGTTGTCCTTAGTGTAAGTTATTTTAAGCAGTTTGTAAGTCTAGTGACTGATGACCATAGCAGTTTGGTCCAATCGTTTTACCAACATTTGAACATTTTTTGAGCAAAGGTAAACAGACGTCTATAGCGATTCACAAGGCGGAAATATAAGAAACCATATACTTGACGCGAATCTGAATCTACTATACACACGAGAATACGATAAATGCAAGAAACTGAAGGAAGAACCGCACTGAAAAGTAAAAAAAGTCGGTTGTAGAGAGAAGCCGGTTACAGTTAAGAGATATGAAGGCAAACGATTGTCGCGATTCACGCTCAGGAACACTACACTGTTACTTAAACACGAATTTGAGGCTAATGTACACGCGAGTACAAAATAAATTTACAAACTGGAAGGAAAAAGCTCACACAAAAAGGAAATTAGTGTGTGTCGCTTCTAATCGTAAGCCAGCTACACTTATGAGGTGCGCGCTAATGTGGACCTAACGGCGACCAGACAGCGCTAAACACGCTAAACACCGCTCTGTCCGCAGCATGACGCGTCATACGTGGCGATAGGGCAAGAATGTAACTCAAACAATAGAGACTCCCTCAGTGTCGAGTCCAGAAATAAACAACGTGGAGATGGTTTTGTTTTTTCATGGCCTTTGTTTTATTCATTTTTTATTTGTTTTCTTTAATTTCTTTGGGTGTTTTTTTTTTTTTTTTTTTTTTTTTTTGTTATTGGGTATTACTGTCTTTAGGTTCTTAGATGTTAAATATATTATGTGGTATACTAAACATAAAATTTATACAGTTTCAAAAATTTTGAGTTGAGGGAAGGATTTCGAAATGTATCAAAATGTTTAATAACGTGAATGTACAGTTGTTAAGTACAGTAACAACCATGGAAATAATGAAATTTCCTGGCAGATTAAAATTTGTGCGGGAACCGGGACACGAACCTAGGACCTTTGCCTTTCGCGGGCAAGCGTTCTACCTCGGAACTATCCCGACACGACTCAGGGTCCGTCCTCACAACTTCAATTCTGCCAGTACCTCGCCTCCTACTTTCCAAACTTCACAGAAGATCTCCGGCGAACCTTACAAGACTAGCACTCCTGGAAGAAAGGATATGGGGAGATATGGCTCGGCCACAGCCTAAGGGATGTTTTCAGAATGAAATTTTCACACTGAAGGGGAGTGTGCACTGATATAAAACTTCCTGGCAGATTAAAATTGTGCATCGCTGAGATCTGGGCCGCTCTGCAGTTCCCACGACTTCCGTGCAGATGCGATTTCAGGCAGTGTTTGTTTTGATTCAGTGTCTGCTGGAGTGCCAGTCATGGGTCTAAGCGGAAATGTCTGTCAATTGCTGCAAAGCGAAAGATAATTGACGAATTGAGAGCAAGAGTAAAGATAAACAAACACATAGCAGCTGAGTTTGGGATTCCGGAAGCACGCTGTCAACAGTAATGAAGAATGAAGACCGTGTGATAACCGCATATGAAGGGACAGATCGGACACAACGAAATGCTGAGTTTCCAGATTTAGAAGAGTGTGTAGTGCAGTGGTTCTGGCAACAAAGTAATCATAACGTCAAACATGTTGCACTTGTTTTGAAAGAGAAAACAGATTATGTTGCAGCAACGTTGGGACGCGATACGGTTCGTGCGAGTAATGGGTGGCTTGAAAATTTCGGAAAAAATAAAACTATGCATAGCTATCTTGACCTGTATGCCATACAGTATTACTAAAACTAAACATAGGCCTAAATCACACACAAACCCGAAAAAACATTAAGTACAATAATAAAAAAGTCGTGACCCTTTTTTTTTTTTTTTTTTTTTTTTTTTTTTTTTTTTTTTTTTTTTCAGGAACTCCTCGTTATATCGAACCCTCGATATATCGAATTAGTCTCCCCTAGAGATTCTATATATCAAGGTTTGACTGTATCTCTTACTATTTCGACGATACGAGTTCACAAAGATAACAACCGCGTTTTCTCCAAGACGGGGTTTCATAACTTCAAAAGAATGTTCAAATATTTGTAAACCTAAGGGACCAAACTGCAGAGGATATAGACTTACAAAATGCTTAAACTAACTTATGCTAAAGACAACGCATACACCCATGCCCGAGGGAGGACTCGAACATCCGACGAAAGCGCAATTCGTGACATGGCGCCTTAGGCCGCGCGATCGTTCCCGCGCGGCAATGTCACCACTTCAACGGCCGTTTGGACACATATAAGACAATACGTGCCTCATATTTTGACCCGGACTATAACATACTCCAAGTGTATCGGAACCGGCGAGTTGCATGTTACTTGTTAGAGCCAATAGTTAGGTCTGCGCGGATAAGATCAGCGCTGTCCGCGTCTGCTCCACATCCGCAACCGCGGCACCTTATCTGCATCCGCAAGTTCCTTTTCCGCATCCGCAAATATTAATGTTTGGTATGAGTAAAAGTAATAGAAGTGCTTAAAACCGGGGGATGTTGTTAGCAGTGGCGGGCTAAGGCTATCGGAGGCCCGGGGCGGTGGCAGAAGAAAATGTGACCCCCTGTCCACTTGTAAATACATGTGTAACTATAGAAAAAGTAACTCTTGAGATTGACTGGGATATACGGGGTGCAGCCACGACTGGAGGGCGTCATCTCTCTATGGAAACTGGTCTCAGTATTCCAGGCCGAAATCACTGCCATCAGGGCGTGTGTGGAGGAGAATTTGCGTAGGTGCTACAAAGACCGTACCATCTATATCTATTCAGACAGCCAGGCAGCCCTGAGATCACTGGCAGCTCCTGCAACAAGGTCTAAAATTGTTGCAGGATGTCACAGGGTTCTGGTGGAGCTAGGGGAAAGCAATAGAGTAAACCTATTGTGGGTCCCTGGCCACTCGGGGATCAGTGGCAACGAACATGCCGACAGATTAGCCAGGATGGGGGCAGAGGCTCCATTTATTGGACCGGAACCTGTCCTGACAATCACCAAGGCAATGATTAAATTGGAGCTACGTAACTGGCTCAGAAGACAGCACGTAGAATATCAACAAAAACATGGCAAGGTAATGATGCCAAAGCCTTGTTTTAAAAGAAGCTCTGCAATCCTGGGTCTGAACAGGAGAGAGATTAGACTCATGGTTGGATTGCTGACAGGGCATGGGAATTTCAGAAAACACCTACATACAATGGGAATAACAGAATAGGACCCTAAATGTAGGATCTGTGATGACGGTGATGAAACTGCATCACATCTAATCTTCGAATGCATTGCGTTGGAGAGTAAAAGGCACAGAACATTTAGGACAACCAGACCCGAAGAAATTGTCTAATAAAGAATAGTAAAGGGACTCCTTGTACTGTTCAAGGGCATTGGTTGGCTTTACTAGATATACAGGGAGCGATACCGCACAATAAACTTAGTTTCGGTGCGGGCAGTGGCGGGTTGGGCCAAAACAGTTTTGGCTTCCCTGAGAAAATCAAATCAAAACTCTTCAGATTTGGAGCCCCCCTAAGAAAAGTAGCTTCCAAGTTTTGGAGGCTCCAGAACAAGAGGCAAAGGGCGCTCAAAAAAAAAAAAAAAAAGAAAAAAAATGAGAGAGAGAGAGAAGACAAGAGGGGCCCGGGACGGTCCGCCCTCTCCGCCCCCCCCCCCCCCCACCTACGCTAGTCCGCTATTGATGTTGTGACAATATTCTTGCTACGGTGTCATGCTGTGACAAACATCCGGAGCGGCCAGGAGCCGCATTATACTGCAGAAGCGGTTCTATCTCTCGCTTAATATGATACGGTTGCGTTTCCTATCGATTCCTGCGGCACACGTCGAGTGCTTGAAATACGGTCACGGCCGTTGACTGCGACTTGGCGCGCTGCCACGGCATCAGAATGTGCTGTTTGTAGCCAGTCGCTGATTCACCTTATGCTTAGAGACAGCAGCGGTTTCCTTTTCCTTCCTTGCATATCAACGCAGCCGAGAGGTGGCAGTTAACTGTTGCGCAATAGTGTGTCTTTAGAAGTACTTGCCAGCGTCTGCACGAGTAATCTGGTAGTAGTTTGTTGACGGAGAATTCACTTTACACACCCTCTCGACCCTGTGTGTGTTGCGCACACAGGCAGCTTCACAATTCTTCAATGCAGAAATAAAATTTCTTCAAAATAGTTTACTTGCGCGAAAACTCCGATAGACACTGAATATACAATCTATATCTATAAATGTGAACGTCTATTCGGTGAACGTTTATCACGTCTGAACCACAAGACATAAAGAGCTAAAACTTTTTACAGTTACTAATGTCTACCTGGGGAAGGCTTTAGACACGGTTTTACGGCAATCAGATAGCTATTTATCTGTATATATTAATATGAATGTCTGTTCGGTGTACGCTTATCACGTTCGAACGACAAGACGCATGACTTAAATATTTGTACACTTACTAATTTATACCTGAGGAAGGTTTTAGGCACGGTTTTATAGTAATCTGATAAATATTTAGTAATTTGAAGAATATAACGCGAAATTCGGATCAATAATTACTCTTTGAAAATGGTTTTATTGGTTGCATTGTTGCTTGAGGGTTAATAATGATAAAAGTGTGGAGTATATTGGGATGGAAAGTTATCGGTGTTTATAAAATTCTACGTGTGTGTGTGTGTGTGTTAATATTTCGCTCTGCAGCGAAAACTGCAGAACGCAAACGAATGGTCTATGTGTAATTGTTGTCTTAAGTCTCCCGTTGTACACCATAGCAGTTCCATGCCGATAGCTATAAGGGGGTGGAAGATATGGTTGTTGAAAGTCGTCAAATTGTAAAAAAATTCGGACTGAAGGCCAGCGATGACGTTTGCGACTATAAAGCAATGGGGTTACATACAGCGAAACGTGATGCCACAAACCATATCTTTGGTCTATGCGTGCTACAATGTCTTCAGCTCTTTCTCTATAAGGATAAGCATACGAATAAGGAAATATAAGACTAAATAGCACACTTCTGAAAGATAGCTTATCGATCATAGTCAACCAACACGCAAGCGGAGCCGCGGTTTTAAGCTAGTATTTATTATACTTCAAACTTGAAACAATATAAAATTGGCCACACTGAAATTTGAAACTGGCTATAAAGTGCTGTTTACAAAGACCTCTTATCTCTTTATCTGCATTTCCTTCTATGCCCTTGTCATTCCACCGTAGAGTGCTGCAGCTTCCTTGCTGCATCTGTGTGACGTCATGTCTTATCAGAGTCCCCGCCGCCGCATGCAGTCCAAAGGAATACGACGGAGAAGGAAAAGACACTACAGCAGAATATATTTTAAAAAAATAAACAAATTATTCACATTCTTGCCACGTAATCTAACCCAGTAGCACACTTGTTTCATTATTACTCTGGTTTAGGTATATGGACAGTACGTGGCTTTTTTTCTTACAGCTTCTGCTATTTGTAATTGCAAATCGCTCGTGTACTCACGTAGAGCTAGTTAACAGATGTGAAAACTAGTGTAATGAATTCAAATGTATACCAAAGTAAAGAATCTCTTATCAATTGTAATATTTCTGGCTTAAAGCCATCATATTAAGATCTGAGTATTGCTTCAGTGCAGCCGGTTAGAACCAGTAGGCGGCAGATGGTAAAAGCTGGTGAGATCCACCACAGGTGGTACAATAGGTCGTGTTCTCATGGGAAAGAGCACTGGCAAGTTTCCCCGAATTCTAGGAAAGTTCCCGAGCGGCAGGCACTGGACGCCGATTGGCTGTAGTACTGGCGGTCACGCGCCAAAACGCGGTTATATTTTTGTTAATACTTAATAAACTAATTATTTATTTCAGGTCAAATTCAAGTTAGGAAACCTCGCAAAGCCAAGCTATGCCCTGACTATGTAACATACATTAGCTATTGCAAAACAGATAAACAAAACAATTTAAGACGGACGATGCACGGCGGTCATGTTTGCGCGCCAAATTGAGAAGCGAAGGCAGACTTGCATCGAGCCGCCACACTTCAGTACAGAACAGAAACATCTCGCATGTGTAGGCGGTCACAAGAAATAGTTTAATCATTTTAGAACAATCGAAAATGACTTGATATTGAACTTTCAGTTAATATGTGTATCAAGTGTATATTATTATGCGGTTTTCTAGTTTTCTGCATTCTTTAAATAAAACTAGCTGGCATCCCAAGAACTTCAGTGTTATTTCGTAATTAGATTAGTTCCTACCAACAGTTTAATAATTTCTGCCTCACTTCAATTTCAGCCTCACCTGTGTGCTATCATCTGCGTGGGGACGACATCTATAGAAGACGTCAGGTTGGTGAACTTTAGAGTTTCTACTCTTCACACAGTGCAGTGAGGAGTAACTACAACCCTCGCGCACACTGTGATTGCAGTACAAACGCAAACTGTTGTGCGTCATCCATGGCAACATGGAGGAGGAAAGAAAATGATATAGGACAGGTTAACAATATCCCCATAATGAAACTTTCACTCTGCAGCGGAGTGTGCGCTGATATGAAACTTCCTGGCAGATTAAAATTGTGTGCCGGAACCGGGACTCGAACCTGGGACCTTTGCCTTTCGCGGCAAATATTCCCCGACGTCTCCAGAGCTTCCGACAACACTTAATATTATGGTCTCTTGTACAAGCTTCTGGTTATGAGGCACCTGCGTCACACATCAGCATGCTACAGATTTAAGTGACCCCACACACAGTCAGTACTTGTTGCTCAGTAACAGCATTTGATCGAATTCGTAAGGCCAACAACAGCTCAATATTAATGAACAATACTTACGACCGTGACGTGATAGTTACAACAGCGCCTTCGCACTGAACATGTCAGCACTCAATGATGTAGAATGCGCATCTTTTCACTTACAGTTGCTGAAACGGCAGAAAATAATACAGTAGAAGAAGATTATGTAGGTTTAACAGATGATATAGTGAAGGCCGTAGACGATCAAATACGTAGAAAAACAAGGCCTAGTTGAAATCGTTAGATAACACAAGAGATACTAAACTTAATTGATGGAAGCGGAAAATAGAAAATTTAGCAAATTAAACAAAGGGAGCACAAACGGCTAAAATGGGAGATTCACAGAACGTGCAAATTGACTGAGCTGCAATGATTACAGGACAAATGCAAATCCATAGACTTACACTACATTCGTGATGACACATACACTAGCTGTTCGAAAGTACTCAGATACAAGTAATGCGAGCGAGCGAGGTGGCGCAGTGGTAAGACAATGGACTCACATTCGGGGGGACGGTGGTTCAAATCCACCGCCGGTCATCAACATTTTGGCAGATAACACATTGTACCAACATCACAATCTCCTCATCATGGGCAGAGCTAGTTGGCGTATAAACTTGTACTACTGTGATCGGTGTTGGCTTCGTGTCTATCTTGGCTACAATAACGCGTTCACTATGCTGTCCATGGTAACTTGACGTATTACTGATGATTTCTCAGGTCTATATTACTATTTCTTATTCAATATTGGACCTATTCTTGCATTACTGTCCCCCCCTCCTACAACTGATTTTGTATTAATAACCCTTTACTCACCAGACGAGAAATCTTGTTCATCCTGCCATCAAACTTCACTAATCCATACCATATCTAACTTCATCCTATCCATTTTATACCTCCAGAATGTTTCACCCAACTGGATGCCATCATCAAATATTCATATGGGAGAGGCGCATGTCCTTGGGAAAAGTAGCGAATGCAGTTCCCTTTGCTTTCAGCCGTTAGCACTAACTACATGCCACAGCGACGTTAGCTGATGTTACAAGGCCAGCTCAGTCTATCATCCAGACTATTGCCCTTGTATGTAATGAAACGACTGCTGCCCCTCAAATGTTTGTCAAGCTTATGGGACTCAACTGCGGGGTCATCAGTCACTAAACTTACAAACACAACACAAACATCCATTCCCGAGGGGGCAATTCGAACCCTCGACGGGGAACGACCTCGCGCATCGGAGCATTGCGCCTCAATGCTGTCGGCCACTCCGCCACGGCCTGCTGCCCCTCGCTAGGAACCAAACATTTGTCTGGTCTCTCCACAGATAATCCTCCATTGTGGTTACGCTGTAGTGGATCATAGGGACATAGTTAAATTACAAGGACTGGGCATAGCCGAAGCAGCGACAACGCTAGTCGGTGGTAACGTGTCCCATTGTCAGGTGTGGAAGTAGCTTACATAACTGCGCAAGGCAGCCAGCTGCATACGTCGGTCATGATGGCCACGGATGACCAAGTGCCAAAGCAAGAGGTAAACACACGCTGGGGAAAGCGCTATAAATAGTGGCAGGTCTGAAGCAAGCCCCCACAATCCCGTAAGCGGCCGACTGCGAACAGCGGCCAAACTGAAGAGCGCCTCGGCGGCTTTATGGTGACAAACTTCCGTGCCAACTTTAAATGTGCGTAAGACTGATTAGCGAGTCTCGTTTAAATATATGACTAGAAAACACCTTCAGACCAGTGTCGGACTAATTGGGGGGGGGGGGGGGGGAGCGGAAGGGGGCGGATCGCCCCGGGCCTCTTCTCTTCTTAGGGACCTCCAAATACCTCGAAAGCACTTTTATATACAGCCGGCCGCGGTGGCCGAGGGGACTGAGGCGCTCCAGTCACGGTCTGCACGGCCACTACGGTTGGGGGTTCGAATCCCCCCCTCGGGCATGGATATTTGTGCCGTCCTTAGTATTAGTTAGTTTATAAGTAGTTTGTAAGTTTAGGGACTGATGACCCCGTAGTTAAGTCCCATAAGCTATACAACTACGCCTTTCTTGAGTGTCTGCTGTCTTCTCCAATATTTAGATATTTTATAGCATCAAAATATGAAACAGGGCTGCCTGACACACCTAATGTAAAAAATCTACAGTGAAACTGAAATATCCCATCAGATACAAACTGTAAAGTAGCGTCTTACCGTGTGAAGACAACAACCAGCAACTACCAAATTCTTTACAGAACACGACGTATGCATTACCTATTTCTTAACTAAGTGCATCTAACATTAGCATTATGGTATCTAGTACGAATATTAGTATTTTTAATGCTGTAAGTCAAATACCTTACAGTAGCGCGAACTGCTCAAAAGTCAACAACTATCGTCATAGGGTTCAAATTCAAAATGTGCATCCAATGTAGCTATGTGTCATTCATATACGGAACTATACACAGTTCTGCATACCCTTTCAGTTGTTATACCTATATATATAAAGCAGATGACCTTTAAATTCTGTGTTTCAAGTTGCTAATATTAATTTCATAAACAAAAATTCGAACTGCAGTGAGGCAACTGATCTTGTGCCCTCAACAATAATTTTCTACAATCATAAATGAAACTTTTTAAACTATCTGTCGACTAGTACTGCGTAAAGTAGCTCGTTTTGAAGAGCTACCAGTATTGTAAAAAAAACCTATTATTCATTTAATTCAATCCTATATTGCCTTGACTGACAGCCTGTTAAGGAAGAGTAACTATCTCTGAACACAAGCAGTAGGGCTACTTGTATTTCAGAGAAATATAAATGGCAAGACAGTATTCGTTCTTTTTATTCCTTTCTTAAATCGATGTATGCCAACGTCGAGCAGCTCTTCACCATCGTGCTTCATGTATACTGCAACAGTCAAACAATACCGACGCGACTACCAACAGAGAATATATACCGCAGTAGCTCTATTACACACTATTTATCTCCTAATGTCAATCGTATTTATCTGACTCTTGCCATTACCACGAGCGCTTATATCCCAAGCGAAAAAATCTTTCCAGAGATGCTACCTGTTGGCATTAGGCAAAGATCTAAAACGTTCATGCAGTAGGATGTAGAGATGTCAGCAGACGACGTTGTTCTGAGTATGGTGTATACACTTAAAAAAGAAATTAAATTTATCCTTATAGTATCTTAGTTAACCTCACACACTGTAATCGTGACATATTCAGAAACAAAGTACCAAATATCGGTGACAAGTAAAGAATGTCGGGCTAAGCACACTCTCGGAAATCGCGATATATTCGAAACTAAGCAGCAAAATATTGGGGAAAAACAAGAAATATCAGCCTTTCCATACCCTGCGAAATCACGAGATATTCGGAAATAAATAGCCAAATCTTGACTAGCGGATAGTGTAGGCCTAAATGTCATTGATACTCATTTCGCTTATTGTACCAGTAATTTAAACGTTCCCATAGTTTTGTCTCCAAACATATTCTCGAAAACCGCAACATATTTGGAACAAAGTCAAATATTTGTTCAAAATGTTCAAATGTTTGTCAAGCTTATGGGACTTAACTACGGGGTCATCAGTCCCTAAACTTAAAAACTACTTATGAACTACTTACGAACTAGGACGGCACAAATATCCATGCCCTAGTGGGGATTCGAACCCCCGACCGTAGTAGCCGTGCAGACCGTGACTGAAGCGCCTCAGTCCCCTCGGCCACCGCGAGGAGAAGGAAGAACACAAATGTCATTGCTGATCGTATCACTTGCAGCAGTAATTTCATTGTCTGTTCTCCAGTCACACATAAATCACCAAATCGATGTTACTAACTCCTGAGACAGCACATAAGAGTACTGAATAACATAATACTATTATGTGAGTAAGAAAATAAATAACTCCTACAATGTGTTACAAACGATAAGATTAAAAAACATATTCTTGCTGCGACGGGATTTGAGCACAGAACCTCTTGTTCTGTAATCCGCCACTATACCCATTACGCTACAGCAACTCGACGAAAGTTGCGCCTTCATGATTTATATACCAATTCCTACATGTTTGTTTCTCAATGTTAATAAGATTTTAAATACATTTAGTCACAATAAATTGATCCAGAGACGATATTTTAATTCGTCTTTAATTCGCTGTAGCCCTGAAACGGTTTACTGCGGATTATATAACCAAAACTGTGAGATATACGGCAAATGAAGATGGCGTCTGTGACATACAAGGAACAAGTGAATATCGTTTCCACGTCACTTTCCAAAGTCGTTGTTCATTGGTTAATGTAACAGCGAATTTCATTGGAGGGAAAGAAATTTTTGCTTGGGATATAAGAACTCCTCTACCATGGCGGCTCAAATTATCCCGCGACAGCAGCGCCGTTACGGAGTGTAGATTTTTTCAAGGTGTTTGGTGTGAAGTTAAGAATGTGGTCAGCTGCTGTAGCCGAGCGACGGCGGGACTGTGCCGTCGTCTGCCGCTGCGCCCTGAGGACGGTTGTTATTGCTGGTAGACAACGCTGGGGTGATGCCGCAGATCCTCGTGCCGCCAGACTCGCTGAGTTACCACCAGACTGCCGACATGCTGCGTCCACAAAATAAAACAGCTATTCATTGCAAGCAGTTTTACTGGCGCCAGGAGGCGCGTGCACCCAGCATTCCAGCACTCCTCATCCCCGACACTTTGTACAGCACCTACTGTCTGGCTGTCGAAGAACGCGGGCTACCCTATCCTGCCAATGTCAATGGCGGTGCCGTATTAGTGTACGGGTTTTGTAATGGGGACGCTGCTGTTGCTCGTAGAGAATACGTGTTTCTAATGACAGTGTTGTGGACGGTATGTTAAACCCTAAGCTTCCTTCCCCTTTTTCATTTACTATTATTTTATTTATTTATTTATTGAGAACCAGCAAACCCGACAACGCTTCGAAATAACCAATGTGTGTTGGATATATACCTTAATCTCTTCTCTTCTTTGTCTATCCCTTCCTCCTTCTTCTATTTCCCCATCGCCTTCTCCCTCCTCCTTCGTCCATCTCCTCCTCCCCCTATATTGGCCCACTTTAGGTTACGGTAGTAACACTAAAAGTGGGCCTTTGCTATCGTCTTTTGACAGCTCGAAATTTAAATGAAAATAACGGCTTAACTATTCATCTGACACGAAAATTGAATAACCGAATAATCTCTACAACTTTTCTATCTTATGTTTTTTTTTTTCGTATCTCGTAGCGTTTCAAAGATATTTGCAAAAATAACGGCGATTTTGAGATGTATGTCTGTCTGTCTGTCCATAACGTGTTCCCTGTTTTTAAGACGAACCGTTCAACCGATCAGCACCAAATTTTACAGACGTGATTGTAGGCCGCCAGAGACCAGAACCTCCTTTTTTCAAATTTTTGGGACAAAAAATACGGCAGTAATACCAAAAAAAGCCGTTTGTAATATAATTGTAATTGCAAACGAACCGTTCATCTGACACGAAAATTGAATAACCTAATTGGTAGAGGAGAAAATTCTCTACAACTTAGCTCCTTTACGTTTTTTTCATATCTCGTATCGTTTCAGACATATTTGAAAAAATCACGGAGATTTGACACCCTCCATTGAATTAACGGAAACCAGCCGTTCGGAGATGTCACGTGACATTCCTCGCCCAGAACTCTCTCTGGCATACGCCATCCATCTTGCGTTGCGTATTTGATGATTTTCTTATTGTAACTTACGCGTTGTCATTTCAAAACAATGGCGCACTGAGGAATTAACAAAAACACATCGTTCTTCGTACGATAAATGATAATCTAGTGTCTACAAATGCCATATTAGCATCAGTTAACAGCGACCATCAGTAGTATGAGAAGAACCTTTCTTTTGATTGATAGCTGTAGCGTAGTGGGCAAGGCGTTGGTCTATGACGCTAAAGGTCGGTGGTTCAGATCCCGCCCCTACCTAATTTTTTTTTCCTAAAAGGGTTTCAGACACTCTTATTAATTAATTTTTTAATATTTAGATTATTATTTTGGTCCAAAATGTTTGCAAAAACTTACAAAACTACAAATCTAAAGTGGGCCGTAAAACACGTCAGTGCGATTTTTTTTCCATCGTCTCACATCACTCCCCCCATATCCACCTCCTCTCTGCGTCTATATCATAACCCCTTTTTAAATCCATATCATTCCCCCATTCTCTATCTCCTCCTTCCCCTCGCTCTTATCTTATTTATTGTTATTGCAATCGGGATCCTGATTGGAAATAGAAGTCAAAATGCATGGGTAAATCAATTGGAAACGGGTTATCAGAGAGACCTTTCGAGCTGCTTTACTGGCCGTACTTTTACTGTTTTCTTTGTACGAACAGGTACGATTGCAAATTTAGACATAAAAACCTCCAAGCGCTGTGTACGATCTTCGTAAGTCTCATTGACTCTATGATCACGTAGTAGGAATGCGTTGCGCTTACGCCGATCGATATTACGCCGCCGCAATGTAGCCATTGCTATAAAAATAAACCACGATCTGCGCTCAATTTTTTGCAACACTCAAGAATACCACGTACTAACATCAATTCTATCCTTGCAACGCGCAAATATATGATTACCACCGACAACACCATGGAGATAATAATAATACGGAGGGACTTATAAAGAAACAACGTTTAATGTTAAATCCGTCTGGCTGCCTTAAACCTTGTGAGCATAGGCTTGTCGCTAGTTTTAGGAAGGATTTTGCACAATAATGGTGAAGGGTCATTTTTATGACGCTATTTCACCAATCTCGAAACGAACTTTCAGTTTTTCTCAAATTCTGATAGTTTCCGGTAGATTTTCTAATTGCTCCGTGGCTTCAAGTTATGCATGTTCTCAGCGTACATAACGCCATCTCCCTTTATTCTAAGCTCCTTGGCGTATTTGTTCTCTCCGTTACAGCGTGTTTGGTCGCTAGGCGAGTTGCGAATGAATATGCGCTTTGTTGGAGAATCTAGAAAATGATCCGAATAGGAAGAGTACTTTCAGTTTTTCTCAAATTCTGATATTTTCCGGTAGATTTTTCAAAAATTTTCTTTCATACAAACCTTGTCCTGAAAATTACGAACAGAACAAAGAAAAGATCATCCAAATCGGTGAAGCTATTCTCGAGTTTTTCGCTTAGCAACACATTTGGCGATTCATTTTTATTTATATAGATATATAGAAGATATGGCATACTCCTAACTGAAGACTTCCAGTTTCAAGAGTGTTTACTCGTACGTTCAATACACTGTCTGACACAGAAATAGTGCATAGCAGACATTTTACATCCGGACGTGTAAATGAACACACTGTGTGCGAAGTAGAAGACATTATTCAGTCGTTGCAATGTAGTCTTTCAACATGCACGCGAAGGATTTCTGCACATATTAGTGTTCCACGTAACGACGATGGCAGACATCACATATTCACGCGTTCCATCCAGAGATCATTCAACACCTTAGAGCAGGTATAGACTGAAAGAAAGTACCAGCAAAAGTGTTTAGATTTTTTAATTAATTAAGCCACCAGTTTCGGTGCTATATTCGCACCATGTTCAGGCCCCCGTTAACTATCACAGGTAATAGCGCATTTAAAGGGAATGGCTTTGGACACCGGTAACCGTAAGGACACTTGCCGGACACTTGCCACGCCGGAATTTGCCACAGTTTTATCTGCTCCGAAGGGTCGGGCGCCCCTATCTCCTCCTCCTCATCCTCCCTTCACCCCCCCCCCCCCCCCCTACCATCTGGCCCGAGAATTCTGTGAACGGTGTCCCGACACATGTACACTGGTCGCTTCCGCATTTCATAGTGTGACCGTCAGTATGGAAGTTATCACAACGGTCAAGGTCAGGGCTTTTGCCCATTACAATGGTTACGCGATAATAATGTGTGGATGTACTTACGCCGAAGATAGGGTCATTTCAAGGGAAAGCTGCTTTCTATGAACGGAGACTATCGAACGCAGAGAACATCTGTGAGGACCACCTAACGATGCCACCTTTATTAGTTGTAAAACTAAAATATGTGTATCATACCTCAGTATTCTTAAATAACGTAATGATGAAACTAGCTGGACCCATTTCGGTTCACTAGCATTTAATCAATACGCAGTGAAATTTGACTCAACGAAGCAAATACATTAAACATCACTCAGCCGCGACGGAGTGGCCAAGCGCATTGAGGCGCTTTTTTGCTGCGATGAGCGAGGCCGCTCCCCGTCGGGGGTTCGAATTCCCCCTCGAGCATGGATGTTTGTGTCGTCTTTAGTACAAGGTAGTTTATAAGTAGTTTGTAAGTTTAGGGACTGATGACCCCTCAGTTAAGTCCCTTAAGCTTAACAAAAATTTGAACAAACAATCACACAAATGATTTTCCTGCAACAAGAATTTATAGATACATCAACCGTAAATTTCTTCGTCCTTGCATGACAGATAATAAATGACAACTCAGTGCGCTATCATTTGTGACAGTTACGCAACGGGTGCTTGAAGATGGTGCGAATATACCACCGAAACCGGTCGCTGAATTAATTAAAAAATCTAAACACAGCTGCTGATACAATCGACACATTCATCTCAGTTGTAATCCCAGCCCATTAATTATGGAGAGACTTAAACCTTCTAGCAGGAGCCGAAGATAGACAAGTGGAATTTTATTGCTGGATACTTGACAACCGCCAAGTAATCCCACTTTTGGTGAAGCCGCTTTTAGTCTTGACAGCATCAATAACACTCGTAATTCACATCAGTACTCCAAAGAAATCCCACATCTCATAATGGACAAAAGTTTTCAGGAACGCTTCTCTGTAAATGTGTGGTGTGGTTTGATAGAGAATAGCAACTATTTATTCACAACCGATACAAAAGCGTTACATGTTCAAATATTTGTACAGCTTATGGGACTTAACTACGGGGTCATCAGTCCCTAAACTTACAAACTACTTATGAACTAGCTAAGACTAAGGACGGCACAAATATCCATGCCCGAGGGGGGATTCGAACCCCCGACCGTAGTGGCCGTGCAGACCGTGACTGAAGCGCCTCAGTCCCCTCGCCCACCGCGGCCGGCCGTGTTACATGTTTTCAACTTTTACTGTCTTTCAAAGTAATCATCAGCATTGCGTAGAACCCGTTGCCTGCGTCGTGTAAGGCCTATTATACCGTTAGCAGAGCCTGTTCTGTTTATGCGAATGGAGCGGTCTAGTGCCTGTCGAATCTCTGGAACAGTTCTGAAGCCAATGCCGCGAAGTGGTTCCTTCGTCTTGGGAATCAAATCAAAGACACAAGGACTTAAGTCCGGGGAGTATGGTGGATGGAACGGTACTTCCCAGTCTCATCAAAATGTTCAAATGTTTGTATAGTCTATGGGACTTAACTACGGAGTCATCAGTCCCTAAACTTACAAACTACTTATGAACTACTTACGAACTAGGACGGCACAAATATCCATGCCCGTGGGGGGATTCGAACCCCCGACCGTAGTGGCAGTGCAGACCGTGACTGGAGCGCCTCAGTCCCCTCGGCCACCGCGGCCGGCCCAGTCTCATCGACCGAACACAGCAGCCACAGCTTGCGCTGTATGCGTTCCCGCATTGTCGTGAAAAATGGTGGGTGCGTTGCGCAGAAAGTATCGCAAAGATCGTCACAGATGATGCTGCAAAAACGAACAGTAATACTGTGCACTGACGTTAGGATAATACCATCACAGTCGTACATAGTGACACCGTTGCCGGCCGCGGTGGCCGAGGTGACTGAGGCGCTGCAGTCACGGTCTGCACGGCCACTACGGTTGGGGGTTCGAATCCCCCCTCGGGCATGGATATTTGTGCCGTCCTAGTTCGTAAGTAGTTCATAAGTAGTTTGTAAGTTTAGGGACTGATGACCCCGTAGTTAAGTCCCATAAGCTTAACAAACATTTGAACATTTTTGACACCGTTACGTTAGACCGCTCGCTCACAAGTGAGACGGACGAGTCCATTTGCTCGGAAGTAAGGTAGGTATGTCAACAACGTGTGCTATCAGCGACAATAGTAGATTCCATTGCACAGTGTCTCCACAGCAGTATTGCCACTGTTTAAGTTACAACCCTTGTAGATCGGTAGATGAAGACACGATTTTCGTAACCAAGATCCCCAGACCTAACCCCCTTACATTTTTGCCTGTAGATGTGGTTGTAAGGAGAAGTCTACAAAGAAAAATTAAACACAGTAGCCGATATGATAGTTCGTATTATACATAGTGGAGCCCTCGTAAAAGAACGCAAAGATGACCTCAGAAAAGTCACACATGGTGATCAAGAAAAGTCAAAAGTGCATTGATATTGGTTGTGGAATTTTTGACAATAAACTTTGTACGTTCCCGTTTGCCTTTGCTTTAAGTATGTTTTGGTTACATACAAACAGCTGTATCTCTACACACAATAAAATTTGACACACGTTGCCGCGCGGGAGTAGCCGAGCGGTCTGGAGCGCCACGTTATGGATCGCGGCGTCTGAGGTTTTATTCCTCCCTCGGGCATGGATGTGTGTGTTTTCCGTAGGTTAGTTGAACTTAGTTTAAGTAGTTTGTAAGACTAGGGACTGATGACCAACGTAGTTTGGTCCCACAGGATTACAAACATTTGAGCTTTTTTTCACACTTTATGTATTATTTTTATTTCAATTTGTCTATACTATCACTTGCTAAAATATTTATTATTCCTCCTGAAACATCATGTATATAATTAAGTCAAAGATGATCTTTACAGTGCAGATGTGCGTCACAATCGAACTCTTAGGAGGTTTGGCGAAATATCACACGTAATAACGAGTATTGGGCAACGTAGTGTGTGGATGAGCTGAAAATTTGGGAGGCGTGTTGGGGTAATCCGTGCAATTGTAGTGACCACTGTGTCCAGGCGGCGTACAGCTGGAGACCGGGTTCTAATCCTGGTGCACCACATGCTTCCAACCTTCCTCATTGATATAATTCAACGCTCACTGGCAGCAAGTATCTTTATTTTTTTGTGTCTTGATTCACAACAAGGTGGAACATCAATAATGGTGTCTGTTTCTTCACTCATCTCCGAAAGTACGGACACGTGTTTCCTCCCCGCCGACTCACAATGGCTGCAGGAATGTATAATACTAAGCAAATGACGTCAATTACATTGATGCAAATGCCTGGTACCGCGGTTGGTAGAAACACGGTAGGGGTGACGCGCAGGCAGGCTGTGAGCCAGAGCACTGTATACTACAAGCAGAACTATCCGCCATTTTGAATCCCACAATGAAGGTGCGCATTTAAATGCTACGGCACACTTACGTTTTCTAATGCGCTTTTAAGGCCATTAAATATACTTCCCTAGCGCAGAAATATTACAGCATAGTAAATTTATTGGCTTACATTTGACTGTAAGAGGCAAGCAACTTAAAGTTAGTGATTAGAGGGATATTTAGAGATATACTCCATATTAAATCATATGTTGCCGTTCTAAACATATACCAAATATAGTTAAAATACGTTACAATTATCGTATTTTCTAGTTCATAAATAGTACATCCACATAAGTTTACTAAGTAACTAAGAGTTGCATACGAAAAGTTACAAAATAATGTTAAATTGCGTTACTGTACTTCCCGTATTGCGCCCTCTAATGTCTCGCATATTTTACACACACCGTATTTCAGAGAAGATTTTACGTCTTTCCTGTTCCCATTCTTTGCGAAGTTCAATTTACTATTTATCTCTTTCAGACATTCTGTTCACAGCTTGGCTTAGGCCTACATATTCCAGTGTTGAGTCACATTTAATTTAAACAATAAACTAATGTGAAATAATATCATTTAAAAACCAATAACTGGGTAAAGCCAGCTGCACTTATGTAGCACTTAAAAATACAATTAACAGACCTTAGAATAACTACCTAGTTAGTATAAATAATATCAAGAAAAGGAACATTAAACACACTGTATGTCTTGATATATTAAGTCTATCAAAACTAAACTAAAACGTTGCTTACTTGTATAGGCGTATATTTTCTTTACTACCTCTCTGTCAGCATAACTATTTTAATACAAGTAGGACAAGGTTTAATTCTTAATGTTACACAGTTATTCGATTTTAGCGTCCATACTTGGCATCTTTACAAGCCACATTTTACGCCGATCTGGGTTTCAAGAAAATCGATAAAACTTCTAGCGACCATATATGCTTTTATTTGAGCAGTTTGGAGATGCACAACGAACCATTTCACACTGTAAAACAATAAAATCACAAAGAGTTGGCTGATTAACTTCGTTGCACCAGGCAAAGCATACAACTGTGTCGTCGGATTGGAATTCAAAATGGCGGATTGTTCAGCTCGGTATATCTAGTGCTTTACTGTGAGCGATGACGTCAGAGCGCACCCTCTCGCCGCGCCGCGCTGCGTTTAGCCGTATAGGCGCACGGCCCACAACAAGCTTAACTCATGCACAGGTTTCAGTGTAGTCGAGATCATCTATGTTTTCGTGTATTATCATCATTGTTACAATTATGAAGCTCTATATTAGCTAGACTACTTTTTATGGTCAGTGAAATGCTAGTTTAAAGCCTCCTAAGGACGTCAACCTCTTTCACCATATCGGAGGGCGCTTTTTTTCCTCACAACTTCTTTCATTTTTTCAGTTTTTGTCTTTGTTCGCTCTCAGTTCGTTTATTACTTTTGCAATTTTTTTCTTGTTGAGAGATTTCATTCTGATGAAGGTGCGTGTCCTTACGAAACATATTACGGCAAGGTCCTCCATTGCTGGATACTTCACATTTATAATATCCTTTAGCCTTCCAACAACGTTTGGCCTACGGTCAATGTAACTGCCTCGGAATTGTTGAAATTCTCTTTCCATTTTCAAAACGAATTCCATAAAACTTTCAGTTGCCTTTATTAAGGATCCCCTTGAAATTGTTTGAAGCCAGTTCTTTCCTGAAACATTTACATCATCAGTCATTTTACCAAACAAATGTGCTAATTCAGGGTGTTTTCGTTTCTCTCTGTAAGCAACATATTTTGCAATCATCTCTAACAGCTCAACATTTTCCTTAAAATTTTGAACATTTTCCCCTTCGTATCCGACGTAATTCTCAAAAATTTCTGCCAGCTCTGAAACAGTCTCTTCCACTTCCTTGTTGTCGCTCTCACTTTCATGTAGACAGTAAGTGTGTTGCTTCACAGATGATGAGAGATCTACGGTCGTATCTTCGGTTTTCGACAGTATGTTAGCACTTAAAAGTATTACATTTCTTCTCAGTCTTACATTTACCATCTGATAGTATTTCGTTCGCATTATGGCTCAAAATCAAAGACTTTATTCTTTGGGAGACGGTGGTAGGCAAAGGGTGGTAGTAGAATCTTCCCAATCCTCTTATTTTGGAAAAGTAGCTCTCAAGAATATCTTGATTGCATCTTGAAGACATGACGTACTTGTAGCCTTCCAGTGTTAGCTCCTTAAATAAATAGCGTAGACTGTTTATCGACATCAAAAACCCTTTCTGGAAAGGAAGCAAATCACCAGTAGGTTTTTTTTTTTCCTTCGTGTTTTTAGGTTTGCTCCTTTCGGTTTTCTTACATCCCTGGTCAATTTTTCCTTTTTCTTTTTTCTCTCCCTCTTCTCCTTATTACTCTCATTGTGAGAATGAGATCGTACAGTTCTTCTAACGCTTTATCTTGATCTGGTAAATAACTTCCGTAAGCACTTTTTAATTTGTATCCATCAAGAGTTCTCGAGTTCAGTACATCAAATCCATTGTTTATAACTTTTACAGCTTCACCAACATAGCTTGTCCTACAGTGAGAGAAAACAATTCGGCTGCTTTCCTCACGTTTTGCCTTTCCGTACCAGCAACAAGCAAATGGTTCATTGTTACTTTATGGGTATATTGTAAATCTTCTTATCATCTCACTGTTTTTAGGAAACACAGTTCCTAACTTCCTCGCTTGTCTAGTGTGGTTAATACAACTGGCGATGGTACAGCAAACCATTCTTTTCCACTTAAAGGTTTACTGTTAAAAAATACCCTCAGTACAGTGATAATTACAAGAATACTCTCAATCTACAGTCACTAAAAACAATTCACAGTGACCTAAAAACCGTGTTCTCGCTCGTAAACGCAACCGATACAACACGCCCAATGGAAGTCAGCACGCTGCTGAGCGCTGCGAGGGTGCGCCGTGACGTCAGCGGCGCGGCTGGCTACTGCGCATCCACCTCGTGATCCCTGCCGTGTTTCTACCAACCGTGCCTGGTACCATTGCTCAACACTAATAAATTATACTCTTACAGTTAATAGCTGTTGCTATACACGTGCACTTAACGGTGCCAATTACGGTACACCTTGCGACTTTACGTGTCTTGTTGCGTTGACCAAATTAAGCCATATTGGTGAAACACAACATACACAGTAAATGAATTATGATTCGATGTAGTCTAAGGGCCAAAACGTATATGTCTCCTTTCATGCTGGCCGCGGTGGCCGTGGGGACTGAGGCGCTCCAGTCACGGTCTGCACGGCCACTACTGTTGGGGGTTCGAATCCCCCCTCGGGCATGGATATTTGTGCCGTCTTTAGGATTAGCTATTTCATAAGTAGTTTGTAAGCTTAGGGACTGATGACCCCGTAGTTAAGTCCCATAAGATATACAAACATTTGAATTTGATTTTTGAAAGTCTCCTTTCATGCACAGAAACTACAATAACTGCAAATAGTACCTTGTGCCTGTGATCCTACAGTCAAACCTCTGTGCATAGGCTAAAATATGCGAAATAATAATTATATATAAAATGAAGATAAATGATTAAATAATATAACAGTTTTATTCTAACTCAGATGAATAATGTTTATTCCAACACATGATTTCTCGACTGGAAGTGGTCGTACACAAACAAAAGTAATGTATTAGAAATTAACCTTTTATAATTATAAGAATAGATACGTTACAA
This sequence comes from Locusta migratoria, assembly GCA_026315105.1. NCBI lineage: Eukaryota > Metazoa > Arthropoda > Insecta > Orthoptera > Acrididae > Locusta > Locusta migratoria. Next base: position 147,529,506 of record CM048755.1, on the reverse strand, counting down.
AGCGGCGGTAGCGTGGCCTCACACGTTATGGACGTGTCGTCCGTCACGCACGTTTGGTGAGAACCTCGCGATTCGCCGCGGCGGAACGGCCGAGCGCATTGAGGCGCTATGCTACGATGTGCGAGACCGTTCGGGGGTTCGAATCCTCCCTCGGGCATGGATGTTTGTGCTGTCTTTAGTAGCCGGCCGCGGTGGCCTAGGGGACTGCGGCGCACAAGTCATCGTCTGCACGGCCACTACGGTCGGGGGTTCGAATCCCACCTCCGGCATGGATATTTGTGCCGTCCTTAGTATTAGCTAGTTCGTAAGTAGTTTGTAAGTTTAGGGACTGATGACCCCGTAGTTAAGTCCCGTAAGCTCTACAAACATTTGAACTTTTTTTTTTGTCTTTAGTATAAGTTAGTTCATAAGTAGATTGTAAGTTTGGGGAATGAAGACCCCACAGTTAAGTCCCATAAGCTTAACAAACATCTGAAGTTTTACCTCGCGATTCCAGCGACGGCCGTCCGCACGCGGGTCGATTGGCACTCGTCGCGGCTGCGACTCGTCCTCGAAGCGATTCCGTCCCCATGCGACTGCTCACGTAAGTAAATGGGAGGCCGCCAGCGGGGCGATTTGCAAGAGTCTCGTAATCGTCTCGAAGTCGTCGCGAGCGACGCTCGTCTCTAGCGACCTGCAGTGCACGGGTGAGTTCGAGCGTGACGAGCGGATCGTACGTCATGGAGGTAATTTACCGTGTATTTTTTCTCTATTTCCAGTGCATGAAACACTTTAGTGCCCATGAGATCTACATGGAATAACTGTAAAGAACTTTTAATAAATAAATAAGTACATAATATATAAATATTTTCAGTATATCGTGTCTTGCAGCTAGCAAATATTCAAGAAAAGACCTTTTTTTATATCTCAACCAAAGCTGCTGGTGTTTATTTCTTTTTTTTATTATTCGCGACTACTTTCGGGCATATCCCATTTTCTCAAGCCACGTAATTTATATTCTGTAGAATGCTAAAAATTTTGTATCAGTCTCTTACAGTTCTCTAGCATCAACGAACAACCTATGATGAAAATTCCGCTCTGTGTACGGATGCACCCATAACACTCTGTCTTCCTTTTCTTGCGCCGGTACCAGTAAAACATCACAGCGTCCTCCTAATCACTAAGTCCATTATAGGGCAATTATTGGAGGAAATAACCGACGCCGTTCTGTAGCTTCCTGTCGGAAGTCGCGAGTTGCCTGAAGGAAACTCGCGCTCTCGACGAGTGCCAATCGACCAGTGTGCGGACGGCTGTCGCTGGCATCGCGAGATTCACACACGCGAGACGGACGAGACAAACAACCCGTGTGCGGGCGGCCGAAGACGCCTTGCTGCACAGCGCCACTTTGCTCGCCGACGGAGGTTCCAGTCCTCCCTCGGTCATGGGTGTCTGTGTTTGTCCTTAGGTCAGTTTAATCAGTTTAAGTAGTTTCTAGGCCTAGGGACTGATAACCATAGAAGTTAAGCCCCATAGATTTACAAACTTTTGATTTGGGATTCTGTAACTGCGTTACGAAAATGGTCGCGAAATCCCAACCAAGTAATCATAGGAGATGCTCAGATAGTAAGTCAATTTCGTGATCTCACAACTCGAAGTAATCGTCAGCTCAAAATAGTTCAAATCTTAGTCCCAGAAGTAACATACCGGCACTCGTACAATCTTGTGTAGAATAACATACATTGTCAGCTGCAATTCCGAAATGGAATGGAAAAAAAGGTAAAGTTTTTAAAGCAGCACACATTAGCCCTCGCCAAAGTTAAAGTTCAAGCAAAGCGGCCATTTGCCGCGCAGATCCTGACACTGCTGCAAACGAAGCACTGCAACTAACCAGGCAGGTCCTCCTCCTTCCAAGAAGTGTTCTTCCTGCCACGAGGAGCCCTCCTCACCAGCCGGCCAAGTATTTTACTTGACCGGTGCAGCCTGCTGCCCTAACCACTCTTTCGTTGGCAGATCGCTATCCCCTCCAAAAATAGCAGAGTTCTCAACAGAAAAGATTTGTTTTGAACTTTGACCACTTCCACACTAACTTTACATTTTACAATATTAAATAGAAAATTTATAAACATTCAATCACTTTTGGACTAATAATGTATGAAATAAATAAATAAAAGGGCAACCTTCATGAGCTTGACCACCCAAACTAAGCAATATTTACTTAAAGTTACTGACAAAATAGACAAATATCCATTAAATAGATACATTAACATGAGGACAAGAGATGCGTATCATGCTGCTTACAGTTGATGAATTACTGTGGATTATACGATGATCTGTCTGTATTTCATAATAAATTATTGTAACAAAAATAATCTAATATATAAAGCAGTGTCCGTATATTTGTACGTGTTGCATACAAATCTACAGTTTTGTTCCAATCGATATCAAATTTTGTAGATGTAAGCTTCAATCCATGAGAACGGTCGCCGTAAGTGTAAGAATCACGTACGATACATAGTTCAGAGATATGACGTCATAAACAATGAGATGCACAGAAAACTGCTGCATTAAGCGACAATTTTGCTCATTTTCTCCTAAACCACTGGACCGATTTCAACCATATTTGGTACACACATTCCTTACCGTGAGGTAACAATTGCTGCATGGTTAAGAATCACATACGACTCATGGTTCAAAAGATATTACGTCATAACCAATAGAAATTGCAAAAAATGCCATATAATGCGCCGAGACTATCGAAATACACTGTATGAGAATGACAGTACTCAGCGACTTGCAACAACCTTGAAACATAATTTCAAACCTTTATTAAACTTTTTCTCGCTGGAAACCATAGTAAAATGATGAAAGGAAAAATGTTCCTCGCTTACTACTTTTCCGCTGTTTATGGACTAAAACTACGGCTCTCGGTATGGCGTTACAATTTATAATTTGAACACTACAAATTGTAGCCGTAGGATATTTTACAGACATTATAAACACACATAGTTGAATATAGCTTCTAAATTGTATCACAGTGCGACACGTACTTCGTGAGATATGAGCACATAAACAGTAACATTCCGCTGTTCATGGACTAAAACTAAGGCATTCGGTATGACGTTACAATTTTTAAGTTCTACACTACACGTTGTAGCCATATGAAATTTTTCAGACAGTTATACACTCATATAGATGAGTGTACCTTCTAAATTGTATCAAGTAAGACACGTAGCTCATGAGATATGAGCACATAATCAGTAACGTTCATGGAAAACCGCCCCATCATGCACCAAGTTTTAATCTATTACTTCTTTACTCCTAATTGTATTTCCAAGAGATTTTACAGACATACAACCCTTATACAAATGAATATATATATATATATATATATATATATATATATATATATATATATATATATATATATATATATGAAAAATGGCAGGAATATAATAAATAACGCCGGGTTTTCAGCTAGTTCTTAAATAAATAGAAAACGTCTGTTGTTTTCAAGATGATACCTTTAGGTAATAAGCTACCATGTAAGACATAGGCTATCGAGGCACGCTTCCCTTCCTGCCCAAAATCACTTATAGCACGTTACCATCGCAACGCCCTCCGCTTAATAGGGCCTCTCGCTCGCAGCCTGCCCTGGATTCTACCAAGGGATCGAGCATAGTTGTGCATCTGCATCAGTTACCTGTTGGGGCATACTTACAATTATTGATATGGTGTGTGTCCTTTCTTGTATGTTCCAAAGAATAGATACCCTTGATTAACGTTAACAGCCGTAAATTTATAGATTAGAAAGAGTAAAATATATCACCAGGCAACTGACATTATTCTGCGTATGCACAAATACGCACTTTCCCTTGGGTGAATAAAGCCAGAGCTGCGAGCAAGGGGAGGTAACGGGCAGGGGGCACTACCACCGTAGTGCGGTATATTGAGCAGGGAGGGAAGCGTGCTCGGATAGCCTAATTGGTTGAGGTGACTGCTGGCCCGAAGCGGGAAATCTTGATTCCAATCCCGGTCCAGCAACAAATTTTCAACTTTGGCGTTGAATTTATTTGAATGACCTGAAACGATGGATATGTTTGAAAATTTCGTATTTAATAATAATTTGGTGTTATTAACCGCTGACCCTATGAACTCTATGACGATACGTTACAGACTCACGGAAGTAGCGGACAGATGCCAAGGGGCAAGGCAAGTTGAGGCCTCATTGTGCTCATTTGAAGAGGCCAAGAGGTCGCGCGCCGGGAGTGGTCTAGTGCCCTGACCGGCCGTGGACTCTACTGGGTCAGCCCACACACAACATTTCTCAGCTTGTTCACAGCTACAGGATCTTTACAGCTTTCTAGTCTGAGGGACTGCAGTCACCAGTGGCGCGTTACAGGACCACAGCATTTCATTTGATCTCTTAGCTCCAGTCTTATTTGTGTCTGCATTGAACTGAAAATATCTGCATAACACTAGAGGCCCCAAGTTGAAATTTGTATTAAAAGGGGGGGGGGGGGGAGAAGAATCATTATACGGGGAGCAAAGTGAAAGTCGTCAGCAACACTTAGTTAAAATTCAAATTCCAACAATGCTACGCAAACGCCTGCAGCATCGTAATCAAGAGTTTTACACTTCGTGTTGTCATGTTCTGTTGTCATCAGCCCCTATGGCGTGACAACATGCAGTATTTCCAAACTGGCGGACATAGAGTTTCGTTTGGACAGCGTGCTGTCATTGAATTCCTTGTTAAAGAGGTACAATCTGCTGCTAAAATTCACTTGAGACTTCTAGGCGCATTTGGAGACGCCTGCATGGGCTCAGGCAGTGTTAGGATATGGATGAAACATTTCAAAGATGCATCCGAGATGAACCTCATAGTGGTCACCCACACGCTTCCTCCACGGATCGCAACAAGGACAGAGTTGAAGCGCTCATTAGAGACTACAGACGTGTCACTGTGCATGAAGTCGATACAAAACTTGCAAGAGGACACAGTGCAGCGGAAGAAATTATTCACAATTTAGGGTACCGTTGGATGTCACGTTTGTTGACCAAAGATCAAAAACTTCAGAGCAGAACCATCTCCGATAACCTCCTTCAGAGATTTCTAAATGGAGGTGATGATTTTTCGACGAATATTGTGTCGAAAGCTGGTTACATTGTGATGAGCCTGAAACACAACGGCAGTGTGTGGAACGGCACCACTTGGATTCGCAATCAAAGAAAAAAAGCGAGTACAGTGCGTAGATACACAACCCCCTGCGCTGCTCCCCCCCCCCCCCCCTTAAAGTCTGCACTTCTGCATAACACAGTAAACGTCGGCGGTATGCGCTGTGTATCGCGTGTGGTCCTAACTCTGTCACCTCAAATATCTCTGGAACAACAATAGTTATTCACAAAAGGTTTTCACTAGCATGAACGGACGGCAGGGGCTTAGGAAACTAAATACTACGAGAAATTTTAAAAGTAAATAAATACTATTTTCAACACAAACTTGTGCTTTTCTAAATGGACCGTCCCTATTATTTCGTATGCAGTCAATAGCATGAAAAATCACAAAAATATTGGCGTTGGTTGCATCGCAATACGGCAATTACATCCCGAGAAATTGCGAAGCGAAGTTGACGCTTGATATAAATACACAGTGCACGTTCTGAGACAAGCGCGAACCTCAAGCTGCCTATCAGAGGGGCTCACACAATGGAATGGTATGCACAATCCACATAAATAAAAAAGTAACACAACGCGAAGTTACGATTTTCAAATTGTAAATGTATGTTTATTCTGGCGAAATTACAATTAGAGATAACGCACTTGGTTTCACTTTTTTAAACACATTTACTAGTGCTCTGTCGCCCACAGAAGCTGTATTGTTGTGCATTACATCTTGCCAAAAAAAAAAAAAAAAAAAAAAAAAAATACACCCACATCTTGACCAATGAAACTGTATCACGCCAAAATATGTTCGAAGTGCCCTCAGTTTGCATCAGTACACTTACGGAGACGAGTTTAACGAGAGAGTGCTGCGCAGATTGTAGAGTTTCTACAGATATTGCCAAAGACGCCGCAGTAATACGACGTTGCATATTTTCTGCTGTCGTTGTGGGTTTTTTTGGCACACTCTGTCTTCCACTGCGCCCCAGAGAAAGAAGTCTAATGGTGTCAAGTCGGGGACCGTGCTGGCCACCCCGGCAGAATAGCCGTGCGCACTAAGGCCGTGTCCTACGTGGGCAACAAAAACGCGCGACAGCTTCAAGCGACAAATCTCAACTACATGTACCGTTATTAGCCTGTACTACGTGAGTGTCCAGTTCCTTGAGAATCGTCTGCTTGTCGAGGTTATAAAGGATGTCGCAAGAGTTCTGAGAGCTAATAACCCTTAGTTTATGAAACTGCAACTGTTTCTGAAATAACAGAATGTTATTGCAGTTGTACATATAATTAAGAATTTTGATTAGGATAAGAAGTGTCCAAAAATAACTATAAATTTTCTTGTGGACTTGAAAGACGACTGAAGTTAAATTTTTAAATGGTTTCTAATATGACAGTTTTTTCTTTTTTTTTTTTTTAATTCTTAGTGGTACTTTGATTTACACAATGATTAAGGTGTTTTGAACAATTACATTTGTGAGCTTTTTAAGCATTTGCAGTAACAACAAACTTACTCCAGAGAGAATCAAATCAAATGTTTGAAAATCTATCGGACCAAAATGCGTGGTCATCAGTCCGTAGCTTACAAACTACTTAAACCTAGGTAAACTAACCTACGGACAAACACACACACCCATGCCCCAGTTGAGGACTCGAACCTCCACGGCGAGTAACCGCGCGCTCCGCAGCGAGACGCTTTAGACCGCTCGGCTACTCCACCGCGGCATTGATCACCACCCATCTGCGTGAGGACGACAAAAATTTCTTCGAATTTTTCCGTCTTGCTGTTGAGCAGTTTGATTTTGTTCTAGAATTAATCAAAGAGGATATCTATAAAGAATCAAACAACAGAAATCCGTATCCAGTAACACCAGAAGAAAACTTGCTATTACCCTGAGGTTAGTATTACTGTTATTTACACTCTGAAACATTATTGTCTTGCATTGTCAAAATTTACACATTAGACCGGTAAGAATCCCTACTTACTTCCCTCCTCCTACATTTATTCAATCACTCAGCTTGTTTTAAGAGTTCATGTTTGATTTTCGTGAAGAAAGTGAAGTCTACCTACCTTAGCAGGCTTCCCTGGTGATAGATATTATTAGCAGGTGAAAAGCAGTCTTGATTCATAGCAAAATACAGTGTGTGAAGAATAATATTAATGGGATAAAATTTAATGCTGATTAGTTAGTTTCGTATCGTAGGGAGTATGACTGTACGTAGCATTCTAGCTAGGGCCGGGGTACAATGGGCCACGACTGGTACGCCGGCGAGAGAAAAAAAGAATACATCTGCCGGCTACGTCACAGAACTCGCGTACCTTACTGCATGAAACAATAATTCGAAATAATATGCTACGTTATAACATATGCAATAAAAAAGGATTATAAAAAGCTTTATATATCGAAGAACTTTATTAAAACAAAGTTGCAAATATACAAATTATAGAAAGCAAAAAATTTCGAATCCATTATTTATTTAAGAGGTTCATCACCGACAACAAAAGTTTTCGGAGGTTCAGAAGGAATCTGAGGTTGAGAGAAAGAAATCAGCTCTATTAGTGTAGAACTTTGATCAGAATAACCTGCTACACAACTCGGCGATAATGATTAAGGTGCAATAGTATTACTGCAGGAACCCTGGTTATTGGAACTGCAGTAGGAACCATTCTGTAATGACTCCGTCATTTCAGTTTCCAGCCTTGTTATTACGTGCAACGTTTCGATTTTTGCTCGTTGCTGCAGAACAGGTGTTAATTTTTTTACGGATATGGCCAAACTTTTGAAAAAGAGGTCAACTTCATCCTCTTTTTCTTCCACAAGCAACACCCTCACAATTTCATTTCTCTCAGACTGCCGTTTTTCTAGAATGTCCGCAATTTTTTCTGTATTGTTTGATCTTTGTCCTCTGTGTTTTGTAGTATCAGTAGTATCAGAAGATGCAATCGGCATTGTTGTTGGCGTCGTTGTTGAGGTATTCGTCGTTATTGAGGTATATGTCGTCAGGTTGAGTGTTGGTGTTGAGGTTTCCATTAGTGAAATTTGCTCATCATCTGTTACTTCCTTTTCTTGTGACATATTGAGATTTGTGGAGGTCCTGAAAGAAAAGTATATACAATACATGTCATCTATAATAGTTCTAAATTCGTTTATTTTGAAAAATGGTTACATACCCACGATGTTCTTCAGATGTTCTTAGAAACGATAACTTTTCCTCCAGAGCCCATTTTCTACTTTTCTTCGTTGGAGTTGCTGCTGAACCGAAGTTCTTTCCTTTCTTTCTACCATACGTGTCTTTTATGTTTCTCCAACTTTTTTTGCATTCATCAACTGCAAAAAAAAATTATGACCCGTAAACCAAAATAAATTGTTAATTTAGAATGTAACTAGCTTAAACCCGCGGCTCTACTCGCGTGTTGGTTGATTATGATAAAAAAAGCTATCTTTCAGTAGTGTGCTATGATACTGGTTTTGAAGGATGAAATGAAATACAATACCTTCTTTAGAATAAACATTTTTAATCATTTGATGTAATACACGAAACGTCTAATCGATTTTTTTAAAGAGATGTATCAAAAGAAATTTCTTTTCTACTGCTTTATTTATTTATTCTTATATTTCCTTACTTGTATGCTTATCCTTACAGAGAAAGAGCTGAAGACATTGTAGCACACATAGACTAAAGATATGGTCTGTGGCATCACATTTCGCTGTATGTAACCTCCTTGCTATAGAGTCGCAAACGTCATCGCTGGCCTTCAGTCGGAAGTTTTTTTATAATTTAACGACTTTCAACCACCATATCTTCCACCCCTTATAGCTATCGGCATGGAACTGCTATGGTGTACAACGGGATACTTCGGACAACAATTACACACAGACCATTTGTTTGCGTTCTGTAGTTTTCGCTGCAGAGCGAAATATTAACACACACACACACACATGCCGATAACTTTCTATCCCAATATACTCCACCTTTTTATCATTATCAACTCTCAAGCAACGATACGACCAATAAAACCATTTTCAAAGTGTAATTATTTTCACGGGTGATTATTGTTCCGCATTTCGCGTCACATTCTTCCAATTACTAAATATCTATCAGATCGCTGTAAAACCGTGCCTAAAACCTTCCTAAGGTATAAATTAGTAACTGTACAAATATTTAAGTCTCTGCGTCTTATCGTTCGGATGTTATAAGCGTACACCGAACAAACATCCACATAAATATATATAGATAAATAGCTATCCGAGCGCCATAAAACCGTGCCTAAAGCCTTCCCCGGGTAGACATTAGTAACTGTACAAATTTTTAGCTCTTTATGTCTTGTGGTTCAGACGTGATAAACGTACACCGAACAGTCATTCATATTTATAGATATAGATAACTGATAATTAATGAGTCATAACTATTTTCTCGTTTCTTTCCAGATATTTGACAAGTGGTGAACTCTTCCATTCGCTACAATTTCAGTTTCGAATAAGCGTCAGTGAAATTAGTAAATCATAAAACACGTTAACAGCATTCAAGGAGGCTTTAGTACCATTAATGGTACCTCCACTGACTCAAGATGACTTGAAAAGAAGAGAAGAATTTGAGTTGAAATGGGATTTCCCCAACTGTTCTGGAGCCGTTGATGGAAAATATATTCGAATTTTATGCCCAAAAAATTCCTCCTCTCTTTTTCATAACTACAAAGGGTAGTACTTCTGGCTGTTGACGCAAATGGTAAATTCAGTTATATGGACGTGGCATCCTATGGAAAAGAAGGTGATGCAGGAATTTTCGAACGGTCTGCTCTAGGAAGAATGTTCAATGATGGGGTGCCGCTTCCATCCCCTAGCAAGCTACCCAACTACCTCACGTGCTCGTCGGCGATGATGCTTTTCGCTTGCATCAAAACAATGCTCGCGAGAAAGTGCGATCAGAGATAACTCTAAAGCTATATTTAATTACAGATCGCGACCTTCCCATCGGTACTCACCAATGAGAATTGGGCAATACATAACTCTGGGTAGTAAAAGGTTTATGGCTCGTTGTCTCTGATCATAGGGGTGAGTTATGTATGTCAGCTTCTATGTCCTAAACAGCTACCCAAACTTCTTAAATAAGATCAATAATTAATCTGTAGTTTAGCTAGTCTATCAATATGCTGATGATGACGCGAAAAATATATTTAAACAAACATAAATTAAAGCTCTGAATAACCAACAAAATGGATTCTAAGATAATGTTCAGAAAAGATTTATTACGAAGTAATTTTTATAGGTGGAGTTTATTACTCTCTTTGGACATGAAAATATGGAGGTGGTCCTACTTTATACATTGGCAAATAACTGAGTATATCCCCAACTATTTTTCATGAGAGGCACAATAATTATCACACACACTCGAGAGTAAAAGTTCCAAATTATCACTCGTAAGTTACTGAAATCTATCGAACATTGCAGTTCCAAATTAATACGCGATTAATTACAGTATTTGTTATAAAACAGTTTGTCATCACTCGAGTACACGATAGCTGAATTATCGCAGTTCCACAGCCCTACTACCGTGCATAGTTTACCACTTTTCAACCAAAGACTAAGTTCTGCAGCCACAGTCCCGTAAATTTTCTAAGTCCACACATGGCTATCTCTTCAAATCACAAGTTCGTAACGCGGCTTCATACTGCCCAGGGTAACAACCTCTCACCACAGCATCCAAGTTACGAGTCCCTTCCCAAGCGTTCGAAAGCGTGCTCTACCTACCCCCAAAACTGTATCCTTCCGCTCATCCTGACGCCTTCCAAAGTATTATACATTTGAATATTACAGAATTAAAGGGTTTGACCACCTCCCTACAAATGTTGTTTACATTTAACAAACAAATATATAAATGTTCAAATGTTTGTTAAGCTTATGGGACTTAACTACGGGGTCATCAGTCCCTAAACTTACAAACTACTTATGAACTACTTACGAACTAGGACGGCACAAATATCCATGCCCGAGGGGGGATTCGAACCCCCGACCGTAGTGGCCGTGCTGACCGTGACTGGAGCGCCTCAGTCACCTCGGCCACCGCGGCCGGCAACAAATATATATTTAGCAATACTAAAATCGGTTGAGACTGAAGCTCTTTGCTCAGGTAGCTATTAAGTGTGGCGTCTCACTGTTCAAATATACTGCCGCCGTCGAAATAAAGTTACACAATTAATATTTAATTTATCATGGCTTTTTATGCAAATATATTCAGGTCTTGTCCACAAATACATATAATTGTATATGCATAAATTATCTGCTGCATATCTACTATTTTTAGTCGGCCAGCCAGCCACGGTGACCGAGCGGTCTGCGGCGCGCCAGTCACAGTCTGCACGGCCGCTACGGTCGGGTGTTCGAATCGCCCCTCGGGCATGGATATTTGTGTCGTCTTTAGTGCAAGGTAGTTCGTAAGTAGTTTGTTAGTTTAGGGACTGGTGACCGCGCAGTTAAGTCCCTTAAGCTTAACAAACATTTGAACATTTAGTCCGACATGATATATTTAAGAGGCAGTCTACAACATAAAACCAACGTTACTATGAATAATATTAAATATAATAAAATGCATGTATAAATGTAATGCACTTTTCTGGGTTCATGTTTTGTGTTTCTGTGGTGGAATCTATGTTCTGACACAAGAATATCACTACCTCGACGAAACCAGAATAAGAGAGTAAAACAAAGCGAATTGAAAGAATACGGAAATACCGTGTTGCGTCTTTTAAGATAGGTAGCGTGGTGCAATGCTGCCCATTTGCTTCTTAAACTGTTACTGATAAACATTACGTATCAATAACTGTAAATATAAGGCGTATAATACTATTATTATAACACTGAAATTTATCGGCTTTTTATCTGTAAGGGATATTGAAATGGTAATTATGGCGTTTGATTCTCCCAAGTCTCCTGAATCCACTCATGTAGTTATATTTGCCGCATGATCATTCCCTGATTTTATATGGGTTTTTAGAATAATGTGTGTGGCTATATTGTATTTCAGTTGCAATCTGGAATAGCCGCCCTCGCTAATCCAAGACCGCCGTTTCTGGTTTCGGATCAAATTAGGGTTTTCCAAACGACCTGTATTCCATTCACTAGGTCCAACCTGTTAGCCAGCCGGCTGGGGAACCCAACAGCTCGCCAAAACTTGCTTTTCACATGTAAACAATCAACTTCCCCCTTTTCTGTGATGTCACAAGGTTGTACTGTGCTCGCCGAACTTCTGGAAATGCATTTGGCCTATTGGACAAGTTTTTCGCATTTTTATACCCCAATAAATTTAGGGGAGACTGTTGTACCTTGGTCATAGTGTACCTTGAATCACTTGCTTGTTCCTCAGAACGTGCTGAGGGCTAGAGGGCAACTGTAGAAATGATTCATGCTTCACTCAACAGAGTGTTCTACCAACCTGCTTTTGTAGTGTGACTTTTCAAGCTTTCAATCTTTTGTAGTGCTGTGAGACTGAATGCGTGAGAGAAATTATATAACAGATTTAGAGTGCAAAAAGTAGCAGTTTTCATGTTTGGTTTCTGTTTTTTGGTGACCACTTGTTAAGGTTGACGAATACATCATCTACCCCACCTCTTTCTGTGTGATCTGGTGAGTAAACTGACACATAGTTTGTAGATTTAAACCTAAGCTTGAAGCAGTAGTAAACCTTTCAATTGCAAGATGCACCATCTTGTACCTCAGATCACAAACACATTCTGTACCTTGGATCAATGATTCTAGGTACAAGATGTTAAAATTTTGTGGTTTTGCGTTTTAGGCCACAATGCCAAGAAGTTAAACAGGGAAAAAGAGGGATCCTATTGATGCAAAAGTAGTAACAGCCATCATTTCTCCAGGAGAGAGCAAGATTTCCATCAGAGAAGCCTGTAAAATTGATAATGTCAAATTCACAACACTTATTCGACATTTGATATCATTTAAGCAGTCTGGCAGGGAGGAATATTCTTATGATATTAAGCATGATACCAAAAAGTTGTTTAATGATACTGAAGAATTAAGTTTAGTAGAGTATATACAGATCATTGCAAAAATGAAGTATGGACTTACAAAAAAGGGAATCAGTATCCTAGCATATCAATATGCTGTTGCTAACAAGAAAAGGCCATCTAAGTGGGATGAAGATGAAATTGCACGGGAAGAGTGGATGCGGCTATTTATGAAAATACATGCAAAGGCTTTATCAATAAGGAAGCCAGAGAAAACAAGCCTGTCTCGAGCAACCAGCTTTAACAGAACTAATGGCGAAATGTTTTTCAACAACCTCGAGGATGTGCATCGACGATTGGGCGCTTTTCTACCACACCATATTTGGAATCAAGATGAAACAGTCTTGATAACTGTTCAGACCCCTGCTAAAATAGTTGCCCTAAGAGGAATAAAACAGATTTTGCAGTGTGCCTTCAGATGAAAGAGGTCACTTACAAGGAAAGTACATGGGCTCGAACAATCATATCTGTATGAACGTTTGGTTACAGGATCTCTACGTACACCTCAATGTGCTGGTGGGTGTCGTTTTTCTGCAAAGCTCTGCAACCATGCTCTAGATAGCACTGTAGATGTAATTGTAGACGCCATACGTAATGCAGATATCTTAACTATAACTTATGTAATAATCATCGTACATGTTCTCTAGCGAATTGTCATCAAAAACCGTGATGATAGTTGCAACTTTAACCTTCTTCCCGAAAGACTGTTGGTATTCACTGCCACTGCTTCCATCGCCTCTTCCCGCACTTACCGTAGCACTACCGCTTACAATGAGTTGTTTGTCATTGTTGTTGTTCTTATAGTCTTCAGTCCGGAGACTGGTTTGATGCAGCTCTCCACCCTACTCTATCCTGAGCAAGCCTTTTCATCTCCTCATAAGAACAACAACCCACATCCACTTGGATCTGCTTACTATACGCGTCTCTTGGCCTCCCTCTGCGATTTTTACCCCACACACTCCCCTCCAATGCTAAATTTACGATTCCCCGATGTCTAAGAATGTGTCCTACCAAGCGATCCCTCCTTTTAGTCAGGGTATGCCAAAAATTCCTTTTCTCACCAAGTCTGTTCAGTATCTCTTCATTAGTTATGCGATCTACCCACCTAATCCTCAGCATTCTTCTGTAGCACCACATTTCAAAAGCCTCTATTCTCTTCCTGTCCGCACTGCTTATCGACCATGTTTCACTCCCGTACAAGGCAACACTCCACACAAATGCCTTCAGAAAAGACTTCCTTACATTCAAATTAATATTCGATGTTAGCAAATTTCTCTTTTTCAAAAATGCTTTTCTTCCCATTGCCATTCTACATTTTATATCCTCTGTACTGCGACCATCACATGTTATTTTACTACTCAAGTAACAAAACTCATCTACCACCTTCACTGTTTCGTTACCTAATCTAATTCCTTCAGCATCACACGATTTTCTAAGACCACATTCCATTATTTTTGTTTTGCTCTTATTAATGTTCATTTTATACGCTCTCTTCAACACACTGTCCATTCCATTCAACTGATCTTCCAGGTCCTTTGCTGTCTCTGACAGAATTACAATGTCTTCAGCAAAACGCAATGTTTTTATTTCTTCCCCCTGAACTTTAACTCCTATTCGAAATTTTTCCTTGCTGTCCTTCACCGCCTGCTCAATGTACAAATTGAATAACATCGGAGAAAGGCTACAACCCTGTCTTACTCCCTTCCCAACTGATGCTTCCCTGTCATGCCCTTCGAGTCTAATAACTGCAGTCTGGCTTTTGTACAAGTTGTAAATAACTCTCCTTTCCCTATATTTTACTCCTACTGACTTCAGAATTTGAAAGAGTGTATTCCAGTCAACATTGTCAAATGCTTTCTCCAAATCTACAAAAGCTAAAAATGTAGGTTTGACTTTCCTTAATCTATCTTCTAAGATAAGACGTAAAGTGAGTATTGCCTCCCGGGTTCCTACGTTCCTCCTGAATCCAAACTGATCTTCCCCGAGGTCAGCTTCTACCAGCTTTTCCATTCTCCTGTAGATAATTCGTGTTAAAATTTTGCAACCATGACTTATCAAACTGATGGTTCTGTAATTTTCACACTTGTCTGCGCCTGATTTCTTTGGAATGGGGATTATTACATTTTTCTTAAAGTCTGAGGGTATTTCGCCTGTTTCATACATCCTACACACCAGTTCAAATAGTTTTGTCATGGCTAGCTCTCCCAGAGACTTCAGTAGCTCTGAGGGTATGTCATCTACTCCTGGGGCCTTGTTCCGACCTAGGTCTTTCAGGGCTCTGTCAAATTCATCTCTCAGTATAGTGTCTCCTATTTCATCTTTATCTACTTCCTCTTCCCTTCCTACAACATCCTCACTAAGGTAATTTCCTTTGTAGAGCTGCTCTATGTACTCTTTCCATCTTTCAGCTTTCTCTTCTTTGCTGAGAACTGGTTTCCCATCTGAGTTCTTGATATTCGTAGAGTTGCTTTTCTTGTCCCCAAATGTCTCTTTTATTTTCCTGTAGGCGGTATCTACTTTCCCCTTCTTATATATTCTTCTACAGATTTGCATTTGGCTTCTAGCCACTCCTGCTTAGCCATTTTGCACTTCATGTCAATCTCATTTTTTAGTCGTCTGTACTCCATTTTGCCTGTTTCATTTACTGCATTTTTATATTTTCTCCTTTCATCTATTAAATTTAGTATTTCCTGTGATACCCAAGGATTTTTTGTAGGTCTTGCCTTTCTACCTATTTTGTCCTCTGCTGCCTTCACTATTTCCTCTTTCAATGCTACCCATTCCTCTTCTACTGTTTTATTTCCTCCTGTTTCTGTCAATTGTTGCCTAAATCTTCCTCTGAAATTCTCCAGAACTTCACGTTCCTTCAATTTATCTAGGTCCCATCTCCTTATTTTCTTACCTTTCTGCAGATTTTTCAGTTTCAGCCTACAGTTCATGACTAACAAGTTATGGTCAGAGTCTATATCTGCCCCTGGGTATGTTTTGCAGTTTATAACCTGGTTCCGGAATCTATGTTTTACCATTATAAAATCTATCTGATACCTTCCGGTGTCTCCTGGTCTCTTCCATGTATACAACCTTCTTTTGTTTCTTAAACCACGTGTTTGTTACGATTAAATCATATTCCGTGCAAAATTCTACCAGGCGACTTCCACTTTCATTCCTCCTGCCCGGTCCATATTCACCAACTATTTTTCCTTCTCTTCCTTTTCCTACTACCGAATTCCAGTCTCCCATCACAATTAAGTTTTCCTCTCCCTTAACTGTCTGAATAATTTCCTTTAGCTCCTCATATATTTCTTCGATCTCCTCATCATCGGCAGAGCTAGTTGGCATATAAATCTGTACTACTGTTGTCGGTGTTGGCTTCGTATCTATCTTGACAATGATAATGCGATCACTGTGCTGCTCATAGTAGTTTACCCGCATTCCTATTTTCTTATTCATTATAAGTCCTACTCCTGTGATACCCCCAATTGATTTTGTATTTATAATCCTGTACTCACCCGACCAGAAATCCTGTTCATCCTGCCACCGAACTTCACTAATCCCCACTATATCTAACTTCAACCTATCCATTTCCCTTTTTAAATTTTCTAATTTTCCTACTCGATTAAGGGATCTGACATTCCACGCTCCGACCCGTAGAATGTCAGTATTGTCTTTCCTGATGATCACATCCTCCTGAGTAGTCCCCGCCCGGAGATCCGAATGGGGGACTATTTTACCTCCGGAATATTTTACCCAAGAGGATGCCATCATCATATTTTCATACAGTAGAGCTGCATGTCCTCGGGAAAAGTAACGGCTGTAGTTTCCCCTTGCTTTCAGCCGTTCGCAGTAGCTGTGTGGCAAAGCCACATTAGCTGATGTTACAAGGCCAGCTCAGTCAATCATCCAGACTGTTGCCCCTGTAACTACTGAAAAGGCTGCTGCCCCTCTTCAGGAACCACACGTTTGTCTGGCCTCTCCACAGATACCCCTCCGCTGTGGTTGCACCTACGGTACGGCTATCTGCATCGTTGAGGCACGCAAGCCACCCCACCTCGGCAATGTCTGTGGTTCATGGGGGTGGGTTTGTCATTATCATCTCTATTATGATTATTATAAGTTTGTAACAACAGTATCTAACTTATGCTCATATTTCTGTACCATAACAGATACGAGAAAGCATGCAAATGATTCATCTTCTACACTAATACCATCTTCACGAAGCAGGATTCATTAGCAATCTCCGCCCCATCTGACGCTTCACCACACAAAAAACATCCCAAAACGCAACTTCGGAGGCACACTGCACCGTCCCTACTGGCGAACCGACAGGTTCAAGTGCAATGCGGCATGGCACACTCAGAGGCCTCTAACGGACGACTGCAGAGTTTTGCAGCTGCGGGAGTATCACTAGTGCAATAAGGGATCTTTACATTATCTCTCATACGATTTTGGTGTATATGTGTTTGTTCGAGCGCAAGTACTTTCCTTGTTAGTAACGCCGAATGCATGTATCAATACTTTCGGAAATCATATTCGTCCAATGCTTATATTTCCGGGGGGAACTTCAAAAGCTTGATGCTCAAAGGGGCCTCTACTGGAACAAGTGGTGCAGTAAATCCATCTGGCTGGTCAGATGAAACACTTTATCTTCAGTTTCTTGACCCCTTCATAAATCACACGAAGCCATCTAAAGAACAAAAAGTTCTTTTAATAATCGATAATCACGAGACACACTTGTCTGTGGAAGCTGTGGAGAAGGCATCAGGCTAGCCTAGTTATGCTTACATTCCTCCCTCGCAGGTCTCATAGGCTCCAGCCTTTGGATGTTTCTGTCTACTCTTCTCTAAAAAATAGTTACAACCAAGCTGTTGATGCGTGGCTCTTAAACAATGCGGGTAAGACATTTGACATCTATAGTGTCTCAGAAGTTGTTGGTCAGATTTACTCTCATGTATTTAGCAAAATAACATTGTCAGTGGTTTCAAGAAAACGTGCATATTTTTCGTTGGATAGAAATGTTTTCACGGATGACGACTTTTTGAGTAGTTATGTTAGTGACCGCTAAACCTTAACAACAGCTTCACCATGGAATTTCAACAAAACAAGTCTAAAATGTTGTATAAATATATTTTTAAAGCTTTTACAACATTATTATTGCTCCCCTGCCTATATTTAGTCCACAATTTGTGTGATTCAAGGTACAAGAAGGTGTGATTTTATCTGATATCACTACGGTCGGGGGTTCGAATCCCCCCTGGGGCATGGATATTTGTGCCGTTCTTAGTATTAGCTAGTTCGTAAGTAGTTTGTAAGTTTAGGGACTGATGACCCCGTAGTTAAGTCCCATAAGCTATACAACATTTGAAAGAATTCTGCTGGCAGGCGTAAGTTCTCCCCAAAAACCAGCACTGCAAAAGAAGCCTCTAAGTCTGTTTTGCATCTTGTCCTAAGGCCTAAGGACACTAAAGGCAATGCCGATGTCCGCTTCCCAGTATAAAACATTAAGGCAGTCTTCAAAGTTCTGTGCCATCTCTCGATCATGCCATTATTGGCTGGGTGATAGGCAGTCGTGTGATAATAGTGAAATCCACACATAGATAAAAATTTCCGTGCCACTGTCTCTGATGAAATGTCAGCAAGTGGTACTGCCTCTGCCCATCGTATAAAACGGTTTACAGCGTCATTAAGAAACGTTACCCTTCTGAAGGTTTTAAAGGTCCAAGAACGTCAATATGAACATGGGCAAAACGTTCAGTAGTTGCGGGAATTCTCCTACTGGTTTTTGGACATGCCGGCTGACTTTGCACCTCTGACATGCAATACATGCTCTTGTCCAACTACTGCAGTAGCCGGCCGCGGTTGCCGAGCTGTCTGCGGCGTGTCAGTCACGGTCTGCACTGCCGCTGCGGTAGGGGGTTCGAATCCCCCCTCGAGCATGGATGTTTGTGCCGTCTTTAGTATGAGCTAGTTCATAAGTAGTTTGTAAGTTTAGGGACTGATGACCCCGTAGTTAAGTCCCACAAGCTCTACAAACATTTTGTACTACTGCAGTCATTTGTAACACTTGGCCACACAAAACGGTCTGTTAGCAGCTTCACGGTAATGTTGGCGCTTGGGTGACATAATCCATGGATATTATCAAATATCACTTTACGATATTCTTCAGGGACGGAAGGTCTACGTTTACCACGTGATACGTC
This sequence comes from Locusta migratoria, assembly GCA_026315105.1. Taxonomy (NCBI): domain Eukaryota; kingdom Metazoa; phylum Arthropoda; class Insecta; order Orthoptera; family Acrididae; genus Locusta; species Locusta migratoria. The sequence goes on along the minus strand of CM048755.1, from coordinate 147,510,156 downwards.
GCACCAGATGTTAACCCTTTTTTGTTGGCTGTACTTGTCGCAGCTGTAAACCTGTGGTGTTACTATGTCGATATTCCAGCAATTGGACATCTTTGGATGGATTGAGCTGCTGACAAAGTGTCATAATCAATTATTTGACAAATTGCTGCAATCCTCGACCAGAAGTGAGCAACGATGTATCCACTCCTGTTAAACAGTGCAAGTCTGTGATAAACTGACTGATGTACTTTAATTGTTGGAATTATCATGGAGAGCAATTATCTTGGATTTGCTGAATGCGAACGTAATAGGCTTATGATCAGTGTAAATTGTACATGGTATTGCTTCTATATACAGACGAAAATACCATACTGATTCATAAATTGCGAGAAGCTCCCTGTCGTATACGCTCCATTTCTTGTGTGTTGTCGTGAGCTTGAGCGGGAAGAAAAAAAACACCTAAAGGCTGCCAGCTTTCTTGTACACTTTGATTCAGAGCGGCTCTTATTGCTTGCTGACTCGCATCAACTCCTATGACTAATCTTGCTTCCGGTAATGGATATGATAATAAAACCGCTTATTTCAATTTAACCAATTCAACTGGCTGCTGAATTTCTGGTGTTCATGATAACTGTCGGCCGCGGTGGAGTGGCCTTGCGCCTTGCTGCAGAGCGCGCGCTTGCTCGCCGTCCGGGGTTCGAGTCCTCCCTCGTGTATAAATGTTTGTGTTGTCGTTAGAATAAGTTACTTTAGGTTATTTTAAGCACTTTGTAAGCCTAGGGGCTGATGAACAACGTCGTTAAGTCCCTTAGATTTACAAACATTTGAACATTTGATAACGGTCGTCGGCCGCTTGTGTTCTTTCCCGCCAATGCTTCTGTTAATGGTGCCTGTATCTCAGCCGCTCTTTATAAATGCCGGCGATAGAAATTAGCCGGCCACGGTGGCCGAGATGACTGAGGCGCTCCAGTCACGGTCAGCACGGCCACTACGGTCGGGGGTTCGAATCCCCCCTCGGGCATGGATATTTGTGCCGTCCTAGTTCGTAAGTAGTTCATAAGTAGTTTGTAAGTTTAGGGACTGATGACCCCGTAGTTAAGTTCCATAGACTATACAAACATTTGAACATTTTTTTGATAGAAATTAATTGCTCCTAAAAATCTTCTAAGCTGATGATATTCAGTTGTACGAGTCATTTCTTCTATGACCGCTATTTTCTTTTCGAAGGGTTGTATACCTCTGCTGATACCGAGTGGCCTAAAAACGAGACCTCTTGTCGAAAAAGGCACTTTCCCTCATTGATTATGATGCTATACTTGCTGAGTCGTTCGGAAACGCTCTTGAGATGATCTTCATGTAATGCCTGGGACTTGGAAAATACTAAAATATCGTTTAAGTATGCAAAACAAAATTGTAGACCTCTCAGCATTTCATACACAAAACGTTGCCAAGTTTGCGCTGTGTTCTTAAGGCCGAAAGGCACCCAGACGTACTCAAAAAGCCCAAAAGGCGTGATTACTGCTGTCTTGGGTACATCTTCTTCTGCAACAGGGATTTGATGATACGCTTTTTTACAATCACACTAAATATTTTGGCACCTGCTAACATGTAAAAAAATATTTTAGATTGGGTACTGGGTAACGGTCAGGGATTGTACGGACATTTAGTGTTCTGTAATCGCCACAAGGCCTCCATGAGCCGTCTTTCTTTTTCACTAGATGGACTGGTGACGCCATGGGCTATCAGACCTACGTAATACGCCCGATTTTAACAAACATTCGAATTCTGCCTCTGCTGCTACGAAACGGTCTGCAGCTAATCTTCTGAGTCGTTGGGAAACTGGTTGACCAGGTGTAGTCTTAATGCGGTGTACTGTGTTATGTAACAGCTTTGGCAGTGGCGTCTCTATGTACGCCTTTTCGCTGTTCCCTATCCCAGCTTGTAAACAATCTGTAGTCTGACAAATGTACCGTCCGCGTATACCTGTGACCATTTCGCCATTTTTCCTAATTTGTGTCGTATTGAAATGCCCTATACTATTGTTGCACAGGAAATCTACGCCTAATATAGCTTCTGATACGTCTGCTAATACGAAATTCCATCTACAACTGTGGCGGAATCCTAAGCCTACTTCCACGTCACATATTCCGAAAGTTGCTATCTGTGATTTATTTGCTATAAGACGTAATGGTGTTGCCGTATTTGCAGCTTTGTCATCTGTAAATGATTACACGCCGTTCTTAGTAGCACTTGGCAACGCACTTATATCAGAACCCGAGTCAATTAGGTAACACAGTCCTGTTTCTACATCTGCAACGTACAATCTCTGTGAGTGAATGGGACAAGAAGTCAAGTTACTCACCATGCTGAGTCAACCGCTGTTCTCACCTTCAAATGCACAAGGTGTCGTCCATCTCGTTGCCCTGTTGCCAAGCCGTCGGTGAAATCAACAAATACTCTTCTGCCTGATGAAATCTTCTCGGGCTTCCATCCTGGTTACTGTCTTCGCCAGAAGATGATAATGATTCACACCGAAACGTCGCCTAATTTTATCGCAGCTACTCGGATGGAAGCCCAAGAAGATTTCATCACCTGTATACGCTGGGAAAGACTACATCCGTGCCGCGGCGGATTAGCCGTGCGTACTGGAGCGCCGTGCTGCGGGGCTTCGAGTCCCCCCTCTGGCATGGACGTTTGTGTTTGTTCTTAGGTTAGTTTACCTTAGTTTAAGTAGTTTGTAAGCTACGCACTGATGGCCACGTAGTTAAGTCCGTTAGATTTACAAACATTTTTCACTACATTCGCATACTCTTCTGTCTGCTAACCTGGTTGGTTTCCTTGTCGTTACCTTTCTTGAAGACACTGTCACCCTTCTTAAGTGGCAATAATTGTGTCACTTGGTTTTGCAGTGCGTTCAATTTTTCTGTGAGCTCGTATAACTGCTTACTTGTGTTACTTTCTTGTTAATCGCTGCCATCTCTTGCTGTTCGGAGCTATCCAAAACAATGGCTAATCTTGACGTATAATTGTTGTCTAGTGCTGCATGAATCTTGTGTGCTACAGTTATCATTGAACGAATGCCAGCCGGCCGCAGTGGCCGAGCGGTCTGCGGTGCGCCAGTCACAGTCTGCACGGCCGCTACGGTCGGGGGTTCGAATCCCCCTCGGGCATGGATGTTTGTGTCGTCTTTAGTATAAGGTAGTTCATAAGTTCAAATGTTTGTATAGCTTATGGGACCGCCGCGGTGGAGTGGTCTAATGCGCCTCGCTGCGGAGCGCGCAGTTGCTCGCCGTGGAGGTTTGAGTCCTCCCTGGGGCATGGGTGTGTGTGTTGTCCTTAGGTTAGTTTATTTTTGTTGTTGTTGTTGGGTTGTTTAAGGGGGACTAAACTACAATGGTCATCAGTCCCCTAGGTTAGTTTACCTAGTTTGTAAGCTACGGACTGATGACCACGCAGTTTGGTCCGATAGATTTACATTTGTTATGGGACTTAACTACGGGGTCATCAGTCCCTAAGCTTACAAACTACTTATCAGTTAGCTTATCCTAAGGACGGCACAAATATCCATGCCCGAGGGGGGATTCAAACCCCCGACCGTAGTGGCCGTGCAGACCGTGACTGGAGCGCCTCAGTCCCTTCGGCCACCGCGGCCGGCAGTTCATAAGTAGTTTGTAAGTTTAGGGACTGATGACCCCACAGTTAAGTCCCTTAACCGTAACAAACATTTGAACATTTTTTGAACGTATGCCGTCTTTCTCGCAAGCTGCCACCGCTGCTTTGCCTGTCCATGTGTGTCGTAAAATTGTGTCTGTAACGTCTGTGTCGGCTACAATACCGCGTAGATGACGCCAATATTCAGCAAGTGTTTCTGTCTCCCATGTCTTCATACTTAGGAACATGCTGCAGCCTTTGAGTTGGTGGCTTGCACATCCTATCGATGGCCAGTGACTTTAAACTTGTATATGGGCGTTCCGACGGCGGTGCGAGAATGACGTCAGCGCCTATAACAGCTGCCCTTGAATCCAATGCGTTCGTCTGCAATTCCCTTCTGTTCAAAAGACGGCTCTATCATGACAAACCAAAGTTCCGGTTTGTCCGCACGTACTTTGGTTAGCGGTCTGTTTACTGCTGCAAATCTGCCGATGATTGGGCTCACCTCTGTACTCTCTTTAGCCCAAATTTCGCCTGCAAGTCTTCTTTTTGCAAATCGTCGCATAAATCTTCTCGTTTCTCTCTCTCTCTCTCTCTCTCTCTCTCTGTGTGTGTGTGTGTGTGTGTGTGTGTGTGTGTGTGCGCCCGCGCCGCATCTTGAGTCGACGATGTTGCTTGACTCTGCATATCTGCTTGCATATTTTCGTTCTTTTGCGGGGTCACCACTTTGTAGAAATCTTTTTCATCAACATTCATACATTCACGAATTAATATCTACATCTACACAGATACTCTGCAAATCACATTTAAGTACCTGGCAGAGGGTTCATTAACCACTTTCATAATTTTTCTGTACCATTCAATTCTCTAATAGCACGCGGGAAGAAAGAACACCTAAATCGTTCCGTTTGCGATCTGATTTCTCTTATTTTATTGGGGTGGTCATGTCTCCCTAACTAGGTGGATACTAGCAAAATATTTTCACATTCAGAAGTAAAAGTCGGTGATTGAAACTTCGCAAACAGATCACGCCGCAATAAATAACGTCTTTCTTTTAATGATTTCCACCCCAATTCGTGCAACATTTCCGTGACGCTTTCCCCCCGTAACGTGATAAAACAAAACGAGCTGCCCTTCTCTGGACCCTCTCAATACTACGTATTTGGTAGAATTTACGACCTTAAGGTTTGACTGATTTATCGCGTAATTGAAATTCAGCGGATTTCTTTTAGTGGTCATGTGTATTACTTTACACTTTTCTTTATTTAGTGTCAATTGCCAATTTTCGCACCATGTAGAAATTTTGTCTAAATCGCTTTGCAGTTGCCTTTGATCCTCTGTTGACTTCACTAGCCGACAAACAACAGCATCATCCGCGAACAGTTTAAGGAAGCTACTCAGATTGTCTCCTAAATCGTTTATGAACACAAGGAAGAGTAGGGGACCTATAACGCTTCCCTCGGGAACGCCAGATATCATTTCTGTTTTAGTAAATGACGTACCGTCAATTATAACAAACTGTCCTTTCTGATAGGAAATCGTGAATCCAATCGCACAATTGGGGAGATATTCCATAAGCACGCAAATACTTGGTATTAATTCTTAGATACCTTTCTTTATTTCTTTATTGCACTCTGAAATACATCTGATACTAGCTTTCAATAAACAAAAGAATAACGATAAAAACAAACAGTAATCAAACTTCCAGGTCCATGTACAATAGTTTCTTAAATAAAAACGTCTTGTTGCTTGCAGATGACAAGCTGTGAAAACTTGTTATTTCTCAACTAAAGCAGATACAAATACTGCGAATGACATAATGTAAGTATCGTAAATAAATATATTTAACAAAGTTGTCAAATCAAACAACTCGTCCAAATCACTCTACAACCAAACTCAGTAACTTGTATTCTAGAAAATAAAATCAAAAAGCCACGGAGGATGGCACAATAAGTGCCGAAACATGTTTGGGTATAAAAGCAAAACAAGGTATCTTGCGTAAGGCGGATTTAACCACAAAAAGTAATCAAACTGTCATTAGACTTTCCAAGGAGTAACACGAATACACTGTGCACTTCATTCACTTGTCTGCGACTCCCACAATTTGAACATTTTGAAGGAGCGATTTGAAGTAGAACGATATAAAACCAATCATGGGTAAGAAAGATGCCAGACTGAGATTCGTTGGAAGGAAGTGTAGTCTGTCAACATAGAAAGGAAGTGCCAAAATACTCGGTCGCTCGACGCTTGAATACTGTTCATCGGCGTGACGTCCGTAAGCAGTGAGGTTGATAGAAGAGATAGGGAGATCCAACGGAGAGCACGCTCTTCGTTACGGCCTCATTCAGTAATCACGAATGCACCACAGGGATGATTAGGAAACTCCAGAGAGACGTTCTGTATCGCCGTACGGGATTCTGTCAAAGCACCGAGTGTATATGTTTCTCGAGGAGTCAACCAATATATTGCTTCCTGCTACACACATCTTGTGAAACAACAACACGGATGAAATTAGGGAGATTAGGGCCTAAGTCCCACACGGAGGCAATAGTTTTTTCCGCGACTGAAATAGGAGGAAGATGTAGCAATGGTACAAAAAGTACCCTCCGCCGCACACCGCGATGTGGAGTATGGATGTAGATATCAGATTTTGAAATTTCGGCCTGTCATTCCCACATGTGTTATGTTGTTATGGTCTTCAGTTCGGAGACTGGTTTGATGCAGCTCTCCACCCTACTCTATCCTGAGCAAGCCTTTTCATCTCCTCATAAGAACGGCAACCCACATCCACTTGAATCTGCTTACTATACGCGTCTCTTTGTATCCCTCTGCGACTTGTACCCCACACACTTCCCTCCAATGCTAAATTTACGATTCCTCGATGTCTAAGAATGTGTCCTACCAAGCGATCCCTTCTTTTGGTCAGGGTATGCCAAAAATTCCTTTTCGCACCAATTCTATTAATTACCTCTTCATTAGTTATGCGATCTACCCACCTAATCTTCAGCATTCTTCTGTAGCACCACATTTCAAAGGCCTCTATTCTCTTCCTGTCCGCACTGCTTATCGTCCATGTTTCACTCCCGTAGAAGGCAACACTCCACACAAATGCCTTCAGAAAAGACTTCCTTACACTTAAATTAATATTCGATGTTAGCAAATTTCTCTTTTTCAAAAATGGTTTTCTTCCCATTGCCGTTCTGCATTTTATATCCTCTGTACTGCGACCATCACATGTTATTTTACTTCCCAAGTAACAAAACTCATCTACCACCTTCATTGTTTCGTTACCTAAACTAATTCCTTCAGAATCGCCTGATTTTCTAAGACCGCATTTCATTATCTTCGTTTTGCTCTTGTTAATGTTCATTTTATACGCTCTCTTCAACACACTGTCCATTCCATTCAACTGATCTTCCAGGTCCTTTGCTTCTCTGACAGAATTACAATGTCTTCAGCAAAACGCAATGTTTTTATTTCTTCACTGTGAACTTTAATCCCTATTCCAAATTTTTCCTTGCTTTCCTTCACCGCCTGCTCAATGTACAAATTGATTAACATCGGAGAAAGGCTACAAACCTGTCTTACTCCCTTCCCAACTAATGCTTCTCTTTCATGCCCTTCGAGTCTAATAACTGCGGTCCGGCTTTTGTACAAGTTGTAAATAACTCTCCTTTCCCTGTATTTTACCCCTGCTGACTTCAGAATTTGAAAGAGTGTATTCCAGTCAACATTGTCAAATGCTTTCTCCAAATCTACAAAAGCTAAAAATGTAGGTTTGCCTTTCCTTAATCTATCTTCTAAGATAAGTCGTAAAGTGAGTATTGCCTCCCAGGTTCCTACATTCCTCCTGAATCCAAACTGATCTTCCCCGAGGTCAGCTTCTACCAGCTTTTCCATTCTCCTGTAGATAATCCGTGTTAAAATTTTGCAACCATGACTTATCAAACTGATGGTCTTGTAATTTTCACACCTGTCTGCGCCTGATTTCTTTGGAATGGGGATTATTACATTTTTCTTAAAGTCTGAGGGTATTTCGCCTGTTTCATACATCCTACACACCAGTTCAAATAGTTTTGTCATGGCTAGCTCTCCCAGAGACTTCAGTAGCTCTGAGGGTATGTCATCTACTCCTGGGGCCTTGTTCCGACCTAGGTCTTTCAGGGCTCTGTCAAATTCATCTCTCAGTATAGTGTCTCCTATTTCATCTTGATCTACTTCCTCTTCCCTTCCTACAACATCGTCTCTAAGTTCATTTCCTTTGTAGAGCTGCTCTATGTACTCTTTCCATCTTTCAGCTTTCCCTTCTTTGCTGAGAACTGGTTTCCCATCTGAGTTCTTGATATTCGTAGAGTTGCTTTTCTTGTCCCACATGTAGTGACTTAGACTTATATTGCTGGCATTCTAGCTGTTTGTTATACGAGGTGCGTCTGAAAAGTTCGCTGAATGGTCCCATATTTTACGCTTTCGAGGTTGAGGTTCCCGAGCATACACATTGAGAGACATGTCAACAAGCGCCCCCTATCGTGTGAAGCTCTACTGTGAAGCGGTGGTATACGCTACGACCCAGCTAACAGGGTCAGTGTGAGAACTCGTGTCATTGGAACATGGGGCGCAAAATGGAGCAAGACGTTTACTGTTATGAGGAAACACGCCAGGTACAAACCTTCACTTCAAATTGCAGAAAAAAAAGAAAAAAATAGATGTGTACAAGTGCTGAGCCCTAGAGAATCCTGAAGGAACCATTTGTAAACTCAATACATGACAGTCCCAAGTCTCTATATGTACTACTGTATAATCTATATAAAAGAAAATATACAGAAATTTACTCCTAGAGCGAACATACACATGCATAGTACCAGAATCAACAGTATGTTACATATACCACTGTCACTGATACATAACAGTCATAAACACATAGGACTTAAATGGTATAATAAGCTACCACGAAAAGTGGTCTCAGTGCTCCGAGCGATTCCCCGAGATACGTTTGGTGACAGTTTTCAACTGATGTCAGAATTGTATTGTAGCCAATTGCGATTACTTTGAAGGCCAGTAAAGGTATTTTGTTTGCAACTCTTGTTTCCTATATGTCCTGAGAGCGTTCACCGAACTTTTTAGACGCACCTCGTATATCTGCTCTTTCGTAATTGTCTGGTTTGCCCGCTGTTCATAAATGTGACTGGAGTGTGTATATTGCCCCGTAAGCAGTGGGTCATCCTTGTTTCTTTACTATATTTGCTATTTTGTGCGTTCATTTGTGTTTATGTGTTAAAATGTACCATTTATTTTTGTTGCTTATTCCACGAGTATTGCTGTTTTGTGTGTATGTATGTGCTGCAGTGTTTGTGTTGTTTGAAGTATTTTGTTGTTTGTGTTAGTGCTTGTTATTATTTATCTTTAGTTACAAACATAAGTCGAGGGTCAGTGTTACCTCGCGTATTCCAACATTTGTCGGCGACCTTCTCCGAGGTCGGCTTCTCAGCATTTTCGCTCTTCTACAAATAATTCGTGTATTTTGCAACCACGATTTATTTATTTATTTACAGAAGGAAACGTTTTCGTCTCTGTAAAAAATATACGGGTAAAAGACTATTTTATAAATTGCTACCAGAAATACACGCAGAAAAGTGTTTTATTGAGGAATAATTATTAGTAATATTTCACCAAAAACCCGTAGTCAAATAAAAAAAATATTATTTCTGTCTTCAAATGAGCATGGTGTGATTTTTTTAAATTAAGGATCGCCTTTCAAGTGTCTGTTTGATTACGCCAATAAATTGATAACTAATTTAACGAACAATAAATGTACTGGCTAATCGCTTCATCGATGGAGGTAGCACAGTGTTAACACATTGGTTCCACATTTCTGAGAATGGTGACCCAAATCCATCAACGACAATCCAGATTTTGGTTTTCCGTCATTTCCCTAAATCATGCCAGCGAAATGCCGGGATGATTCCTCTGAAAGGGCACGGCCGATTTCCTTCTGCATCCTTACCCAAAAATCCCGCAGTGGTCTCCGTCTCCAATGACCACATTGTCGTCGGGACGTTAAACTCAAAGCTTCCTTCCTTCATTATATAATGTTCTGTTCTTTAAAGGATTTTTTTAACCAATGTGTTTCAGTAAGCGTCTTTTCGCCTAAATTGCAGCAGTACAGAAAATTATGAATGACAAAAGTATAAAAATTGCGGGTGTAGACTTGCCATGAAGTCAGACGCATAACTATAAAATTTCAAAAATGTTACATCATTTCGCAATGCGAAGTTCGCATGGACTTATGCGACATAACTAAATGTCATTTTGTCAGAGCCTGTGGACGGTCAGGTATTCGGAGAAGCGTTGTAGGTTTTAGAGCCTACTGCCTTCATGACTGTCAATTTTCATACTCTCATGATTAATATTGGTTGCCTCTCCTGCAGGGAACATGACAATATTTTGTAACATTTTTATGTCTGGAAGACAGTATTAGCCTTTTGTAAATTCACGTTGTACAGAATAAGTTAAGTCAATGTTTCATCTTCCATTCTTTAAACAAGTGTTTTTCAACCTTTACGAATATGCGACCCCTTCCAAGCAATAATAATCTGGCGACCTCCTTTCAAACAAAAATATTGTGACGACACGACCTGTAACAAAACAACGTTATCTCAAAGAATATAAATTCTCAAAGAATACAAATTCTATCTTCTTTCTTTTGCTTCAGCTTTCTTTTTATTTGTTGGCCGCAGGTTTTTTTTTTTTTTTTTTTTTTTTTTTTTTTTTTTTTTTTTTTTTTTTTTTTTTTTTGTATACTTCTTAGAATGGTACACAGTTCCCATTTTTACATGATTTCCGGCAGTAAAATATTTCGTTAACGAGTATTTCGCATCTCAGGCGAAACTCAGAAGGGAATTATGCTCATTAGAAAGGCCTCACTGTGTAGACAATTTGTAAAGAATTGCCGGCCGCGGTGGCCGAGGGGACTGAGGCGCTCCAGTCAAGGTCTGTACGGCCACTACGGTCGGGGGTTCGAAATCCCCCCTCGGGCATGGATATTTGTGCCGTCCTTAGCATTAGTTAGTTCATAAGTAGTTTGTACGTTTAGGGACTGATAACCCAGTATTTAAGTCCCATAAGCTATACAAACATTTGATTTTGTAAAGAATTAGATTTTAAAAATGTTTCAGAACTACTTATTGTATCAAATTCTTTTCCTGAAAACAGTTTTCAGGTTCTGCGCTTAGTCAACATTAACACAGCGTACTGTAAAACAGTCTATGATCTATTAAATACATTTATGAATATTACAGGAAGAACTCCGTAATTTTAACATTGAATAACTTTGACTTAGGCATACGTTTTTGTATTACTGAACCCCTAGTTACTGTACGCTGCAAGTACGTCCTGCTGTGACGGCCAGTCCCTAAGGAAGACTTCGCGACACGGGTTGAAAAACACAGCTTTAAACTATAGGTAGTGTTTACGTTAAAATGAGAAGAAAAGCGGATGAAACTTTCATTTTTGGCTACCATTCCAGGTATGTTTCTTGTAGTCGTGATTAGCGAATCGAAGCCCCACTGTAGCTGTGCTAAAAATTTTGGCTGTTTCACTGATCAAATGTTGAAAGTGGCACTAGGCAACTGGGACAGCACGATTAGGGAGTGGGCAAGACTTTGTAGTATGGATGATTTTTAATATTGTAGAGGTAACATGGCAACGTTTAAGTAATCATGAAAGAATTTTTGTTCCAGCCGTATTAAAAACTTATTCGTGTTACTAAAATACTGACTTTTAAATCACTTTCTTAAAGAAAAATCTGACCTATATTATTTTCCTTTCCCTGAGGGCTAGTGGATTGCCTTCTCCTCTCCCCTTGCCGTCGGCTATGGGTGCCCTTGCTGTCGAAGTGATCTTGTGGTATATGATCTCTTCAGAATGTAGCAAGCAACAACGGAAAAACTAAATTTGGATGACCGGCCACAGGACATGAATTAATCTCGCAGGAATCTGTCAGCGATTCGCTCTATACGTGAACACGTTTACACTTCGGTAAGCAGAGAGTGGGGAAAAAAAAAACAAGTTGTTCCTGTGAGTGTCATTTTAGAGTCCGTTTTAACGTTAAAAGTACTTCAACGGAGGAGCGATGTCCTCTATCTCAGTGTCTCTGGTCTTAACGCGAAGTTTCTGTTTCAGATGACCCCGCGAACTCGTAGCCATATACTCGTGGCTTATTTTGCAGCTGTCCCGAGTAACGGAAGCTCTGCAGAGGTCGACTTGGCAAATGAGCAATTGGCGCATGCGCAATGCGTCACGGGTCCTGTTAACGATTTGCTGCTCTGCTGCGAGTTCGCTTCCGGGGCATCACTGGCGATGTGCTAAACTGCTTTATTAAATCGGATTCTGCGCGCAGCTGCCGTTCAAAACTCTGCCCAGTGACTGCTCCACGGCTGCGCTCGCCAAAATCAGTTGAAGCATTAGATCAACCTCAAGTTGTCGATTGTCATTAAAAGAAAAGACAAAAGCAGATGAAATCTGATATTAGTAATTTTTAGTTATTGCATTGGTTGAAAGACTTTAAATTACGCTAAATAATCACTCAAAAATATAACACCAATGTTACAGAAACTGAAACAATGCCAAATACGAATAAATCCTTCGGCTTCCACATGAAGATAGCATGTCCAAATTCATTAAAAAAAAAAAAAAAAAAAAAAAAAAAAAAAAAAAAAAAAAAAAAAATCTAACTAGGCCATCGGTCAGATTTAAGAGCACTCCAACATAACTACACCAAAAATATATTTACACCATTGAACAGCAAACTTAATAGTCTTTGCTAGGCAAAAACTTATAGAAGATGGAATACATCAACATTCCAGGCAACACCACAGAAAGAGTAATATGAATAATCTTCTATATTAAAAGAATCTACGAAATCTAAAGTCAGTCGGTCAAACCCAACTAACCGGCCGATTTCCTTCATTTTTGTTTTAAACGAAAGTTATTCATCCACAGATTTGTCAGCAAGTATTAGAATTTACATAACTCTCGCCTCCCTTTTTCTATACTCAAAAGCGATTTCCTTCTGTATATTTCTTACGCGAATATCCTTGTTGGAAACTAAAGTCAGTCGGTCGGGTCGTTCTATCCGACCGATTTCCTTCATTTTTTTATTTAAACGAAAGGTATTCATTCGCAGAGTTGTTACCAAATATCAGAATTAACTTACACGTCTCTCCATCCTTTATTTTTATTAAAACGCGGTATCCTTCTGTCCTTGCATTAAATATATGAATCGATTTGTTTCGGGATGTCTTCGGTTTTGATTAAGGTACACAGTTCTTTTTGACCTAACAAAACTCAGCGGATCAGGCTCTTTCATTTGCGCTTTTAAACACTTGCATTTATTGATTCTGAAGAAAGCTATGCATGAACATTCAACTGTACTTCAAATTTTCCCAACTTTTTTGTCATTCCACTAACGGTGCGAAGTATTCGCACCGGTCCTCTAGTAAGTTATTATTACAATGACACTACGATTATTTTTCATTTTAGTTATTTATTGTATCTGCAGACAGACAGTTCCACTGGGGAACTCGGGTCATATATACTAACCAATATAGTCATGAACACATCGAAAACAGGTAACGGAAAGATATAATGCCATGCGTATAAACCATAGTGCTCCACAGATATGACTGTGGTAATTGATAAACACTGGAACAAGTATACACCATACACAAAATGATAGACACTAAATTATTATCTTCACCATGGAAACTTAGTGAATAGTGAATAGTAATGAAAAAACAAAATAACACCACGCGGGAATGATTGAGCAGTCCAAGGCGCCTTGTCACGAATTGGGCGTCTGAGTTTCGAGTTCTTGCTAGCGTAGGGACGGATGACTACAGCAGATTTGACCTTTAGGCATACAAACATTTGAATTTGAAAAGAAAATAACTTCACTACTTAGACCTAAATAAAATCCCACTGTTGACAAACATTCAATGTTTTCAGATATGAAACAGGCGTTGTATGCTTAATGTACTCGTCACTAATGATACTCTTTGCAGATTCTTCATGCAAAGAAATATGTAGCGAGGAGCGGAACACGATTATCGTTATACTGTAGGTGTCGGTCGGTACAGCAGCGACTATGTTACACAAACTACACATCATAAGAAGGAAAGCATAATGACAGGCAATTTGACTGAGGAACTAGAATTAACTTAGTTGTAAGGAAAAATGTGGCATTTTTATCTGCATGAAAAGAGGTTATAAACTGTTTTATTCTTTTTAGCTGCTGTCAACTGTTAACAGACAGGAAAATTATTTCAGATATTTGTAAGTACATTTATGTACCTAACCTGGCTAACAAAGAATTAATTTCTGTAAACACAAATATTTTTTGTAATCTGTGTGACTTCCACCCTGGCCAAAAGAGGAACATTGGTACACTGAAATTTTGATTTTCAGGGAGCTACGCAGAACTATTAGAAGATGCTAAGGTAACAAGCAAACATACATCTTTGTACGTTAAAACAAAAAATAAACTCGAAGGTCCTTTGATTTTTTGACCCATAGAGGTATTCATTACCTTCCTGGCTGAAACGTAACAAGGCGTTAAGAGTGCATTTTGGAACAGTGACCATCTCACACACCTTACGTTTTAGTGAGATGATCAGTGTTTTAAAATATCACGGGCTGAGGCAAGAATTCGTAACAATATTTCCGTTGCGGAATAACAAATGTCATAAACGTATTGATTTCCTTGAATACCTTCGAGATTACAATGAAAAGACAGATAAACTGGAAGGCCAAGGAAAACAAATAGTATGAGCTGCGGAGCTATGTATGTTTTTTATTTTGTGGTGCTCGATTTTGGGCGAGCGCTCTAAGGCGCCTTGCTGCGGAGCGCGTAGTTGCTCGCCGTCGGAGGTTCGAGTCCTCCCTCGGGCATGTGTGTGTGTGTGTGTGTGTTGTCCTTAGGTTAGTTTACCTTAGTTTAAGTAGTTTGTAAGCCACGGAGTGATGACCACGCAGTTTGGTCCGATAGATTTACAAACATTTTGTCGTTCCGGAGCTGTGAAGACTACCGAAAACGAAAATATGAGTATTTTGGCAACAACGGCAGTAAACCTACTAATAGGATGCCTCGGAGTTTATATTGTACTTCGTATTTGTAACACTAGTGTTGAGTGCCAAAGAAAATACGTGAACACTTCGAAGAAACAAATCTGAAAATCATCCTATATTGACACACGAAAAGCAGTTTTGATACAGAAGCTTCTTTATTCCGACATGGTTTGCCACACATCCGATTTAAACGAACGTCAAAAACAGCTTTCACTTCGTGATAATGGTCTAAAAACGTTCAAATGTTTGTCAAGCTTAAGGGAGTTAGTTACCTGCGGGGTCATCAGTCGCTAAACTTACAAACTACTTATGAACTACCTTATACTAAAGACGACGCGAACATCCATGCCCGAGGGGGGATTCGAACCTCCGACGGGAAATGGCCTCGCGCATCAGAGCATAGCGCCTCAATGCTCTTGGGCACTCAGCCGTGACAAAAACGGTCTGCTTCATACGGGAACGTATAAGGAAACAAGAATTATATACTGTGATACACACACACACACACATACACATCACTCAGATTCAACCAAAACGTACTGTGTTATGAGGAGTTAGTGCTGTGTGAGTTTCAAAACAATGTTCAAATGTTTGCAAATCTGTCGGACTCAACATCCATCTCCTAGGGGGACTCGAACCCCCGACGGCAAACGGCCGCGCACACCGCAGCACGACGCTCCAGTACGCACGGCTGTGAGTTTCCATTCGATCTTATTCCAAAGAGCGGAATTTGTCATACCAGGCCCTTTAGATTTTCGGTGGCTTTCCTAAATCATTTCAGAACGGTATCTGAAATAAGTGATAGTTCAACACGAAAGGTAGTCTTCGTTGCTTATTTTCATTTGCCTATGACGGATGGTGTTATTTTTCGGGGTTACTCCTCTGATTCAAAAAGGGCATTATTGCGCGGAAACGGGCGGTTCGAGCAATCTGAAGTGTAGCTGGGAATTCTGACAGTGATCTCTCAATACATATTTTCTTTAATGTCGTTTGTTGTAAATAATATCTGCTTATTTCCAAAAGTTTGCAGCTTTCACTCAGTTAATATTAGACAGAAACCGCATCTGCATCCTTGTGCGGAAAGGTGTACAGTATTCTGCCGCATCCGTTTTCAGTAAGCTGCCACAAGAGTTCAAAAAGCTTAGTACTTACCCACGCACTTTCAAGTCTAAACTGAAGAGTTTCCGAATAACTCACTCTTTCTGTTCTATCGAGGAATTCATGGAGAAATTAAAAAAAAGAGCTAATTTCAGTTTTAAGTTTTTTTAATTTTTTTTATTTATGTTTAGTCCTGTATTACTACATTTAAAAAAAAATGTAATTCTGCCCTTAAGATACAATTTGATAAACTGACGTGTTCTATGGCCGTGGAGACGTGCTACTCAATATGGTCGTGTGGAGCATGATAGATGTAAAAAAATTAAAAGTAAAAAAAAAAAAAAAAAATTGAATAGATTCGCCTTCAGCCAAGTACCATGTTCCTTCGATGAGAATAAACGTTAACCGTGCTTTCTTTACATAGCTGTAATCAGTAGCGGATACAGAGGGGGAGGGAGGGGGATCTAGAGTACCTGGCTGTTAGCTCAACTAGGTCAGCCCCTCCCAAAGCAAAATGGTGAATGCGCGACTGGCAGTAATAGTGCGTTGTGACTGTAGCGTTTTGCGGCGCGGAGCGGCGGGGCGAGAAGCAAGGGGCTGCCCCATTTGACGGTGGTGCGCGATTCGGCAACGCCGGCCTGGGCCGGGCCCAGCTCTGCGGTCGCAGCTGCCAATCAATAATTTGCTCCTCCCCTGCAGCCCCGGCAGCCATCTGCAGCCTGCACCCTGCAGTTTCCCTCCCGGCACCAAAGTGTGGCTAAGTGAGTTCCAGCTGCCTTTCTGTACACTTGCCGGCTCTCCCGACACGGAATTTGCACATACTCGCTTCATTAAATCAGTGTCTGTTGCCCCGAATCTGTAAATTTCTTCCCTGTCTTGCCAGCAGAGGATGTGGAGGAGGGATGGATTACCGAGATCCTCCAATACATTTCCTGTTTTCCGTGACCGCGACTACAAGTTTTTGTATATGGACATCGCATACGGTAACTGTTGTGTCTGAGAACTCTCTGCTGTGTGGCCAAATCGCAGTGCACTTACCGTGGTTTTCCGTTTTAATCTCGATGCTTCTCAGTTGCAACTTTTAATCGTCTAGCTTTTAATTCTTTCCTGATAGTGCTGTATCGTGTTATTTCTGTAATTCAAAGCAATCGAGGTCAAAACATGCGGATTGAGTGCCGCAGCTCGCATACGTTTTCATTAAAATTTGCACACGATAGTCACTGATTATTGTTCATTTCTTTTTTACCAGTGAGCAATATCATATTTTTAAACAGTACTATAATTTTGTGGTTGTTAACTTATAAAATAGTGCAACATTTAGCTTCTCAGTGTTTTCTTTCCGAGTAAAAAATTATCAGTGACAAGTACCTTACAAACGTAATACTTTGACAAAGACTGGGGCGGAATTTGGCGTCGTCGACTGGTCACTTTTGCATTCGACTGAAACAATTCGAGAAAATCACGGAAAACACGAGTAACATCATTTATCTATGATAGCTGTACAGTTACATTTGTTTTACTAATGGAATCACACCCAAACGTAGCAACTTGCATGATTCTTTCACTGTAGCAGATTGTTCTATAATAATAAGTTGCAAACCGAAGTCCACACTCAGGTGGCGGTGTGTTTGTTACATGAGAGATGTGATGGTAATTGCATGTTCTCCGTCGTTTGTTAAGATACTGTAAGTCTTTCGGCTTCACATTCAAGTGAACGATAAAGTCTTATGGTAGTTAATCAATACTTTGGTCTTTAAATTAGTGTTAAGCTTTTTAAGGGGAGATTCACATGAAGTGCACTCGTCTACATAATAACGGTTGTAAGATTCATGTTTCGCTGTCGATGATCTTCGTCAAATGTTTCGTAACGAATATGATAAAAGAGTACCCCAGCACAAAAATGAATGAACGTCACCCCAATAGTTTATAATGGGAGCCCTTTGTGACCTTTGGTGACCCCAGTTTACTGTCGAAGATTGCGTAAACGTCTGTTACAAAATATCCTTGATAACCTTATTTTATATTACCACATGTTAATATATTATTTCCGCCCATGATCATAAATCCAATCTTTTCTACTTGTCGGCTGCGTTATTGTCACGTCACAACTTTAGCACCTATATTTCTGCCATTACTAGCATTTTTCAAAGAAACAGATATTTCTTATTGTGTATGGTTATAGAGTTCTTTAGTTACTGTTCTCGTATTCCTAGAAATAGCCTTTTTATACGAATTGTTTCATAACTTTCGTGCTTTTCCGATATTCCAACTACATCTACTTATTTCCTCTGCAAATTACATTTAGGTGCCTGGAGATGACTGATATATACCGCTAAATATTACTTCGCGCTGTCCCTTGTAGGACTGACAGGGACCAGTCCACAGACATCAACACCACACCTATCGAAAGATCAACCACCTCTACCAAATAAAAAGTCATACTCGACTAATCTAAATCTACGTATTTTCTCCGCAAATCACATTTGACTGCCAGCTGAATAAAAAGTCATACTGACTAATGTACATATTTTTCTGCAAATCACATTTGAATGCCAGCAGAGATTTTGGAATGTTCAGATGTTTGTAAACTTAGTGGACCAAACTGCTGAGGTCACCACACCCTAGACTTACAAACTACTTAAACTTCTGCTAAGGACAAAACACACACACACCCACATATACACACGATTCTCTACGGGGAGCGGCCGCACAATCCGTAGCATGGCGCCTTAGATCACACGGCCACTTCCTCGCGGCGCAGGGGTTTTATCGAACAGCTTTCATAATATCTCTCTACCGTTCTAGTCTAATGGCGCGAGAGAAAAAGGAACACCTAAATCTTCCCTTTTCGATCTAATTTCTTATATTTTTTATTATGATGACCATGGCTCCCTATTTAGGTGGTTGTTAACTAAATATGTTCGCGTTCGGATAACGAAATAGGTGATAGAAATTTTGCAAATAGATCTCGCCGTAACGAATAACGCCTTTCTTTTAATGATTTCCACCCCATCTCGTGCATCATTTCCGTGACACTCTTTCCTTTTCTCTCGTTATAATACAAAACGAGCTGCTCGTCGATGAACTTTTTCTATGCCCTCCGTAGCAATACTCCAAAAGAAGAAAGTGTAGTGCAGGCGATTTCTTTAGTAGAATTGTTGCATCTTCTAAGTTTTCAGCAAATGTCACATAGCCTTTGGTTCGCCTTCTCTACAGTATTTTCTGTGTTCTTTCCTACTCAGTTGTTCATGATAAGTGATTGCAATTCCTAGGCTTTTCGTCTCTGAAGAACAAGTACAACCTACATTCTTTTTAACCTGCTTACTGTATTCGTCTCTCCGTCTCCCCACACACTTCCCTTCAATGATAAATGGACCATTCTTTGATGTCTCACAATGTGTCCCTTAGTCAAGATATGCCAGAAATTTCTCTTCTCCTCGATTCTGTGCAGTATCTCCTTAGGTTTGCGATCTGTCCATCTAATCTTCAGCATTCGACAGTAGTACCAAATTTCACAAACTTCTATCATCTTTTAGCTGGTGTGTGTACTAACCGATAAACAACAGCACCATCCAAGAACAGTCTAAATGAACTTTCGCGTTGTCTTCTAAATCGTTTATAAAGACAAGGTACAGTAAGGGGTCTAAAACATTTCCCTGCGGAACGTCACATAATAACTCCTGTTTTACTCGACGACTTTCCGTCAATTACTACGTCTGTGATTCATCAGAACAATACGTTCTGAATCCGTGTTGACTGCGGGTCATTAGGTCGTGCACCTAGTGAAACAATGCCTGCTAACAACTTTGTTGCAATTAAATCTCTGTTGATATTGCAGATGCCGCCTGTAAAAGAGTTAGGCTCAATTCCATTTAAAGGACTGTTCCTCTGATTATTCTTATTTACTTGTAAGTTTAATTACCTCTACATATGTAAGTTAGTAATTTGAAAGTTCGTGACAGATTAAAACTTTGTCACAGAACGGTACCTTGGCTTTCACAGAGAGTGTCGTAACCAGCTAAGCGTGGGAAGTCACGACGCAGGAAACGGCCTCAATGCTTCGCTAAAGGCAAAGTTCGCGGTTCGAGTCTCCGTCCGACACAGAGTTTAGCCTGCCACTAAAACAAGAGTCGCGAAACTTCCAGAGTTTTTCTGCTACTTCGCAACTGAAACGTTGCCAAGCGACTGGTTTGTATATCCGTGTTGCGAAATGATTTGCATAGTGTATGTGTATCTGGAATGGAGCAATGCATTCAAAATGCGGCCGTATTTCGGAGCTTATTGTGACACTATAAATTGTACCAAGTACAATCGTTTTCGATTTGTAAAGAATGCCGAGAAGTAACGTTTTCGATTGGTAAAGAATGCTGAGAAGTAAGAGAATAAATGTTGCAAATGACAAGTGCTCGTTAACGTCGGTTAGTTATACAATCAGGCATGGAAGAAAATCTGTAACTGAATTTCTCACTTCAAATTCCGAAAAATTATAGGCCTATGTCCCGGCATATTTTTGCGGTTACCTATTAGTCTGTGTAAGAAAACGCGTAGTTGCAAATAATTAATATGGGCGTGAATTAACCGCCAGGAAACTGTTAAATTAGCGGGTCAGATTCTTGAAGATATTTTGATGCCGGGTACGTAGGCAAGAAAAATATGGTAGGTACACGTAAGATACCGGAGCAAGGTTTGAGGCAAAAGGGCATTTATAAGCAGATTTTGTACCTAGTGTCCAAGGATTAAATAACCATTTCTAGTTTTGAGTGTATTAAAGTGTCCGAAATCCAGAAAAAAAAACCTCGTCGAACGCGAAAATACAAGTCAAGCAAACGGTCATGATCAGTTCCTTCTGAACTTAAACACATCGGGTTACAATTTAATCCTGGTTTTCTTTTCGGACGATACAGTTACGACTCTGCTGTTACGAGTCATGTCTTACCCTTCACAGACAGACGTTAACAGGAGACTGATTACAAGTTTTCATATTTGTATTAGAAAAGTGACGACCAAACTTAGTGACCGTGAAATGTGAAGGTACCAGTATTAAAACAGCAAGTTCTCCAGCTGTGTCCTGCCCTTTCGCTGTCACTACCTACTGGCCGATTGGATCGCTAGCATCGCTTCAGCTGTCAAAATAGTGCACTTTTTCCATATCGAGTTTCGCGATTGTGGTTTAACCTACTAGAAAGATTCGAAACAGCCCAAGGCTCGCTGAAGAATCAAAGTTTCCATATAGCGCGTTACCTGGAATTAGATATTTTGTTGGTGTGGTAGCAAAGAAGTTGCAAAGTAGTGCTATAGACGTATGTGCGAACATTATAACAGGTAAGAATCCACACAAGACCTACTACAACATTCCCCCAAATTTGCATATTAATTTCAAAATATTCTTGAATTAACACTTGGAACTCATACGAAGTCCTACCGGCAGTCGTTGTTCATGTGCATCGTTCGTGGCATAGACGTGGTAAGGTATTAATTAAATTAGCTGTTCGTTCCATAGATCCGTATTGAGGAGATCCTCGTGGATGTGGAACATTTCAAAATATAATTTTTTATAAGATTAAATATTAATACTAATAGTATGAATACATACAATGCATGATTTGGTTTTATTAAGAAATTTGTCAATGGAGTAGATGG
This sequence comes from Locusta migratoria, assembly GCA_026315105.1. Classification (NCBI taxonomy): domain Eukaryota; kingdom Metazoa; phylum Arthropoda; class Insecta; order Orthoptera; family Acrididae; genus Locusta; species Locusta migratoria. Next base: position 147,488,667 of record CM048755.1, on the reverse strand, counting down.
AGTTGGCCACTAGTAAGACTTTCAGGCTCCTCTTAAAATGATCTTTATTAAAATCATTTTATGGTTGCTGGCAAATTAATGAAAATTTGGTTTTCTATGTAGTGAACCAGTTTTTGAACTAATGTTAAGTGGTTTGAAGTCCTTGTATACAACGTTTTGTTCCTAGTATTCTATGTGTGAACTTGGGACAAGAGATATATTAATTAAGGAATAAATACAGTGAGAGGCAGTAGTTAGTATACACTGTTTTTTCAAAGAGACTTCTACAGGATATCCGTGAATTTACTCCACTAACAATACGTATTACACGTTTTTAGACTCTGAAAACTTTTGTGTGACTTGAAGAGTTACCTCAAAATATTATACCATATGACAATATGGAATAAAAGTAAGCAACGTATGGATGGTTTCTATTTTTATGTCGCCTACTTTTGCTAACATTCTAATTGCAAATACAGATTGGTTAAGTTGTTTTTGCAGTATTATACTGAATTTGTTATCAAGTTATAATTCCAGGAATTTAATACTGTCAGTCTCTTCTATCTGCTCTTCTTTATACTTTATGCATATGCTGTAAGGAAACCTCTTCCATGTTCTGATCTGCATGTAGTGAGTCTTTTCAAAGTTTAATGTCAATGAGTTGGCTTTACACCGTTTATTAATATCCATGGCAATATCGTTAGCAGACCTTTCCAGAACTATGCTGGACATGCTATTTATTGCAATACTTGTACCATCCGCAAACTGCTTCTGGCAGTGTAAGTGATGAGACGCCATTAATGTACACAAGAAAAAGTACTGGTCCTAAGATGGATCCTTGCGGGACACAACATTTATTTCCAAACTGGTGATGCCTGATGGCTTAATTCACTAATCCTCTGCACTGACACCCTTTGTTTCCTGTTAGTGAGGTATGACTTGAACCATTTGCAGCATTGCCCATGTCACCCTAGAATTTAAATTGCTTAAAAGGATGTTGTGGTTCACACAATCAAATGCCTTTGGCAAATGACAGAAAATACCTGCTGCTTGTAATTTATTATCTAATGAATTAACTACATTCTCACTGTAGGTGTAAATAGCCTTCTCGATATCGGAGCCCTTCATAAATCCAAACTGTGTTCTTGACAATATCCTATTTGTGTTCAGGTGGTTGAGAAGTTGCCTATATATGATCTTTTCTAGAATTTTCGAGAATGCCGGCAAAAATGAAATCTGTCTGTAGTTTGATGGTATCTCTTTATTCTCTTTCTTGAGTCCACATATTTTATCCATCAGGACAATGTCACGTTATTTTAGACTGGTTACACAAATAACTTAAAGTTGTTACTAAACTCACAAGAACATGCCTTAATTAGAGTGCTACATGAAATACCGTCTGCCACATCAAAAAGTAGGTGTGTCTGGGATAACTGACAACTTGCTTCCCATGAAAGCACGTCGCCTCACCGAACAATATGATAAGTGAGTCATGCACTTGTGACATTTTTACCATGCCCTTAAAATTCACGTAAGTATTCGCGCCAGTTCCATAGATACTGAAAGAGTGATCCTTTATATTGATTCAGCCATTCTACCGTTACTGTCAACACTGTTTTGCTCGCTTATTATATCGTTTATATTTTCTTTAGTAGTGCACGTATCTCCAAAGCATCAAAACAGGATTTCGTTATCGGCTCGTTGTTTGTATTCGGTCACTATAAAATGACTTAGGAGGTCTCTTCTGTACTAAAGAAACACACAATACAGAGGGTCTAGTGTGGAACATCGCGAACCCTGAAGTATTAGGAGTCACAACATGAAAAAAGCTCGTGAGTTTCTGGTCCAAATGTACATGAATTCATGAAAAGATTATATTTATCACGTTCTATACAGAGTGTTTAGAAATGAATCGTGGGGTTTTAGTTTGTATTTCATAATATATTACACACAGTATAGTGAATGACATAAGAAGATTAGCACACAACTGCGTAAGTTTACATGTAATAAAGGATCTTTCTTTCTTCGTATTCGCAGATTACATTTGTTAATATAAAGGGTCAATTTCCACTTTCTGCATTCCACACTTGTTATAGCTAATGCAATGGCAGGCAAAATAAGATTGAGCAGTTAGTGAGTGTTTAATGAAAAACTGATATGAAAAAGTGGAAATTTAACCTCAAGGTTTTCGTTGGATGATTTTTTTTCTTTTCTTTTTGCAGTTATGGTAGAATACCGAATCCAACAATAATGCCTGGAATTGTTTCGTTGACCTTATTTAAATGAGTCAAACTTAAGAAAAAGCGTGTTTGTATCGGCAGCGATGTAATGCCCGAAGTCGAGCAAAACAGATTGTTATTCCAAAAACATTGCTACTGCAGCAACATCATGATTGAAGAGGAAAAGCAGTGACTGTCCGAGTTGGTATGAACATTTAAACGTGAAATACATGATCGCAATGGGGGCAGCATTATTTAAACGAAGCTAAAAAAAAGTCCGTTGGCTAATAAATTACTCAAAAAATTTGATCGAGGAATCGCAAAATCCGTGTACAACATCAGAACCTGTGTCGAAGTCGGTCTTGCTAATATAATAGCCTGGGCAGGTAACGTGTCCTCATTTAGTTTTCATTTCCGCTTGCCTTCACTCTTCTTTATACAAAGCGGCCCGTGATTCGGATTTCTCATGTAATGGTCTACAGCAATTAGACGCTTTTGTGCTGTGAATACTTTTCTTCTCAATGATGAATTACCCCGAAATACGATTGCCATAGAGAAGAACTGAATGAAAATAGGCATTTTTTGTTATGGTCTTCAGTCTGGGGACTGGTTTTATGCAGATCTCCACCCTATTTTATTCTGTGCAAGCCTCTTCAACTCCTCATACGAACGGCAACTGACATCCATTTGAACCTGCTAACTGTATTCGTCTCTTGGTCTCCCATTGCGATTTTTACCCTCCTTCCAATGCCATAATAACGATTCGTTGATGTCTCAGAATGTGTTCCACCAATTGATCCCTTCGCTTAGTGAAGGTGTGCCAGAAATTTCTTTTGTCCCCAATTCTTTTCACTACTTCCTCATTAGTTTCTGGATCTACCCATCCAATCTTCAGCATTCTCCTTTAGAACCAAGTTTTGAAAAGCTTCTATCATCCTTTTGTCTGAATTCCTTATCGTCCACATATCACTCTCCTACAAGGCAACACCACACAAATGCCTTTAGAAAATACTTCCTAACACTTAAATTGATATTCGATGTTAACAAATTTATGTTTCAAAAAATGTTTGTAAATCTAAGGGACAAGTTGATCATCAGTTCCTAGGCTTACAGGACTACTTAAACTAACTTAAAAGTAAATTATGCTAAGGACAACACAAACACCCATGCCCGAGGGAGAACTCCGACGACGATCAACCGCGCGCTCCGCAGCAAGGCGCCTTAGAACGCTCGGCCACTCCATCGCGGTCGGTATTTTATATCACCTGTACTGCGACGATTGTAAGTTATTTTACTGTCCAAGTAAAAAACAAGCCATTCACTACATCGAACTGTTTACGGTGTTTTATCAAACTTTAATGAGAGTCCATTTGCCACTTATTACCTTTCTGAAACATATTATTTACAACATTATAAGTTAATTATTGTTTAATTACAATTCTTCTTAACGAAGCCAAGCCCAGGTCACGTTTATGAAAATTTATGTTTTATTTTCACAGGACTAGTTTCGACAAACTTGTTGCCATTTTCTAGTGATTAATAATCAACAACACTATTTGAAAATACGCATGGCATATATCTACAACATTTATGCGCGTCAAAAAACTGTTTCATCTTAAGGTCAAACAAATATTTATGGATGCTATCATAACATGACATCACCATTGGAAATGACACATATGTGATATGTGTCGTAAGGAGGCAGGCAACCACTGCATGAATTCACTTTAGTTCCTGGTAACCAGCAACTGCCTGAATTCAGTACAGAAGTCTGCAACCACTGTGTGATGAAATTTCGTTTCAGAAAACCAGTAATTGTCTTAAATACAGTGGCATGTAAACACTGCTTATAGACTATAAACGTCTTCTTTTTCGATAACCAACAGTTTTCTGTAATACACTATAATCATCTATAAAACTGTAAAATATATACAATTTCTTTTACAACAGCATCAATACCTGTCCATAGCAAAAATAACACCATGTCACAACATGTTAAAATACACAACTTTGAAAACTTCTGTAAGCTCATAACATCAAATTAGCTACGTTATTAACATCTGAAGTGCAAATGCCAGATCGTGTCTTCAGAGGCTGTTTACATAGTTTGTCAAACTGCCTGTACGATACGTTGAAGTCAAACGTATGAAAATCTAACGCAAAGATAGTAATTTTTACAAAAAATATTAAAAAAATACAATTATAATAGTTATTTCAGAACGTGCCATGTTATGTTACAAATCAAGCTTAAAAGACGCTTCGAAGATGCACCATCTCCACCAAAGAGACTGCCTACATCACACTTGTGCGTCCTCTCCTGGAGTACTGTTGCCCCTTGTGGGACCAAAAATCAAATGTTCAAATGTTTGTAGAACTTATGGGACTTAACTACGGGGTCATCAGTCCCTAAGCTTACAAACTACTTATGAACTAGCTAAGACTAAGGACGGCACAAATATCCATGCCCGAGGGGGGATTCGAACCCCCGACCGTAGTGGCCGCGCAGACCGTGACTGGAGCGCCTCAGTCCCCTCGGCCACCGCGGCCGGCTTTGTGGGACCCTCACCAGGTGGGACTGACGGAAGACATTGAGAAGGTCCAGAGAAGGGCAGCTCGTTTTGTTTTATCACGTTACGGGGGGGAAAGCGTCACGGAAATGTTGCACGAATTGGGGTGGAAATCATTAAAAGAAAGACGTTATTCATTGCGGCGTGATCTGTTTGCGAAGTTTCAATCACCGACTTTTAGTTCTGAATGTGAAAATATTTTGCTAGCGCCCACCTACTTAGGGTGACATGACCATTCCAATAAAATAAGAGAAATCAGATCGAAAACGGAACGATTTAGGTGTTCTTTCTTCCCGCGCGCTATTAGAGAATGTAACGGTAGAGAAAAGTTATGAAAGTGGTTAATGAACCCTCTGCCAGGCACTTGAATGTGATTTGCAGAGTATCTTTGTAGATGTAGATACTGTATAATAGTATTTACATGTTTACAACATTATGTGTACATATGCTCCAGTATCGTGTGCTAGCATGTTTCGATGTGTAGTTTATCCAGTAATGAAAAATTAGTGATATTTCTTCAGCTGAATTGTGCCTTATGTCTAATTTGATTTATTTTTGTCCAATGTATGTGAAATTTATATTTAAAGATTACAATTTAATTTTTATTTACAAGAATTTTAATTACATACATAGCATATTATTTACATATTATTACATAATACATCCATATTATTTACAGACGAATGGAAAAACTGGGGAAAGATTAATTTGGATTTAGGAGAAATGTAGGAACACGCGAGGCAATACATTAAGACTTGTCTTAGACGATAGATTAAGGAAAGGAAAACCTACGTTTTTAGCATTTGTGGATCTGGAGAAAGCTTTTGACAATGTTGACTGGAATACACTTTTTCATATTCTGAAGATAGCAGGGGTAAAATACAGGGAACTTGTGCAAAAACAGACAGCAATTATTAGTGAAATAAATCGAAATTTGCGATCCGTTATGGCTTCACTGTACTAGGTTTTAGATGGATACCAAAGTGCAGCCCAAAGAAAATTTGTGCCCGGCCGGGATTAGAAACAGAGATCTCCTACTTTGGAGGCAGACGCGTTGACTACTCCGCCACAGAGGACATAATGACCAACCCGACTACAGAGGGCTCTTCCCTGCACTTCTTCCGCCACACCCAAATCTCCATTCGCCACGCTCTTTCCTATACCACTCCTAGTAAGCAGGAGATCCCGGGTTCGAATCCCGGCCGAACACAAATTTTCATTCGCCGCACTTTGGTATTCCAACAAAAACCTAGTACAGTGAAGCTATAACTGATCGCAAATTGAGATTTATTTCATTCACTGAACGCTGTAACATCGTCAAAAATATATAATAGTGATTATTAGAGTCGAAGGGCATGAAAGGGTCGCAGTGATTGGGAAGGGAGTAAGACAGGGTTGTAGCCTTTCCCCAATGTTGTTCAATCTGTTCATTGAGTAAGCCGTGAAGGAATGCAAGGAGAAATTTGAGCCGGCCGCGGTGGCCGAGGGGACTGAGGCGCGAAAGTCACGGTCAGCACGGCCACTACTGTCGGGGGTTCGAATCCCCCCTCGGGCATGGATATTTGTGCCGTCCTTAGTGTTAGCTAGTTCTTAAGTAGTTTGTAAGTTTAGGGACTGATGACCCCGTAGTTAAGTCCCATAAGCTATACAAACATTTGAACATTTGCGAAATTTGAAGGAATTAAAGTACAGGAAGAGGGAATAAAAACCTTGCGGTTTGCTGACGACATAGTAAATATATCAGAGACAGCAAAAGACCTGGAAGAACAATTAAATGGGATGGACAGTGTGTTGAAAGGAAGTTATAAGATGAACATTAACAAGAGTAAAACGAGGGTAATGGAATGTAGTGTCAGAAAATCGGGCGATGCTGAAAGAATTAGATCAGGTAATGAGACAATAAAAGCAGTAGATGAGTTTTGTTATTTGGGTAGTAAGATATCTTCTGATAGCCGAAGTAAAGAAGATATAAAATGCAAAATGGCTATGGGAAGAAAATCGTTTCTGAAGAAGCGATATTTGTTGACCTCCAATATTAGTTTAAATGTTAGGAAGTCCTTTCTGAAAGCATTTGTCGGGTGTGTAGCATTGTATAGGAGTGAAACGTAGACACTATGGTACTCAGACAAAAAGGTGATAGAAGCTTTCGAAATGTGGTGCTACAGGCGAATGATAAAAATTAGATGGGTAGATCACGTAACTAATGAGGCGCTCAACAGAATTGGGTAGAAAAGAAGTTTTTGGCGTATCCTGACTAAGAGAAGAGATAGGTTGGTGGAATGCATTCTGAGACATCAAGGAATCGTCAACTAAACATTAGAAGGAATTGTGTGGGGTAAAAATCGTAGTGGGAGACGGAGGGACGAATACAGTAAGCAGATTCAAATGGATGTGGTTGTTGTACGTATTCTCAGACGAAGAGGCTTTCCCAGGACAGGGTAGCGTGGAGAGCTGATCAAACCAGTCTGCGGACTGAAGACCACAACATAGCCTCAGAAAACCATTTCCGATCAAGGTCAAGGTGAAACAGTGATTTTTACTCGTACTATTTAATATAAATTTCTTCTATTCTATTAGATATACAGAGTGAGTCACCTAACATTACCGCTGGATATATTTCGTAAACCACATCAAATACTGACGAACCGATTCCACAGACCGAACGTGAGGAGAGGGGCTAGTGTAATTGGTTAATACAAACCATAAAAAATGCACAGAAGTATGTTTTTTAACACAAACCTACGTTTTCTAAAATGGATTCCCGTTAGTTTTGTTAGCACATCTGAACATATAAACAAATACGTAATCAGTGCCGTTTGTTGCATTGTAAAATGTGAATTACATCCGGAGATATTGTAACCTAAAGTTGACGCTTGAGTACCACCCCTCCGCTGTTCGATCGTGTGTATCTGAGTGCACCGAATTAAGTAGGGATCCAAAGGGAACGGTGATGTACCTTAGGTACAGAAGAGACTAGAACAGCACATTACCTCCACATGCTAACACCTTTATTGGTCTTTTTCACTGACGCACGTGTACATTACCATGAGGGGTGAGGTAGACTACACACGTGGTTTCCGTTTCAATTACGGAGTGGAATAGAGTGTGTCCCGACATGTCAGGCCAATAGATGGTCGCCATCATTTGCTGCACACAATTGCAATCTATGGCGTAATGAATGCCGTACATGCCGCTGTACATCTGGTGTAATGTCGCCGCAGGCTGCCGCAATACGTTGTTTCATATCCTCTGGGGTTGTAGGCACATCACGGTACACATTCTCCTTTAACGTACCTCATAGAAAGTAGTCCAGAGGTGTAAGATCAGGAGAACGGGCTGGCCAATTTATGCGTCCTCCACGTACTATGAAACGCCCGTCGAACATCCTGTCAAGGGTCAGCCTAGTGTTAATTGCGGAATGTGCAGGTGCACCATCATGCTGATACCACATAAGTCGACGCGTTTCCAGTCGGACATTTTCAAGCAACGTTGGCAGATAATTCTGTAGAAACGCGATGTGTGTTGCAGCTGTTTGGGCCCCTGCAATGAAGTGAGGACCAATGAGGTGGTCGCCAATGATTCTGCACCATACATTTACAGTCCACGGTCGCTGTCGCTCTTCCTTTCGGAGCCAGCGAGGATTGTCCACGGACCAGTAATGCATGTTCCGTAGCTTCACTGCCCCGTGGTTTGTGAAACCCGCTTCATCGGTAAACAGGTAGAACTGCAACGCATTCTCTGTTAATGCCCATTGACAGAATTACACTCGATGATTAAAGTCATCACCATGTAATTGCTGATGTAGCGACACATGAAACGGGTGAAAGCGGTGACGATGCAGTATGCGCATGATACTACTTTGACTCAGTCCACCGGCTCTCGCAATGCCCCGTGTACTCCTGTGTGGGTTCACGGCAACAGCAGCTAACAAACCAACTGCACCCGCTTCACCTGTGACGGGCCTGTTACGGACCCGTTTGCGTGCTACGACCGTACCTGTTGCATACAGTTGGCGGTAGATGTTTTGAAATGTGCGGCACGTTGGATGCTCTCTGTCCGGGTACCGTTCTGCATACACCCTGCAGGCTTCAGCTGCATTTTGCCGACACTCGCCATAGATGAGTATCATTCCGCCTTTTCAGAGTTCGAATACACCATGGTCACAGTTCCTACAACACTACACTATCACAGACGCCTGGTAACACAGTGTACTACAGTTAGTCTGCGTGCAAAGACTAACAATAGCCGCAAGCGCTACATGCGGACACTGCGACAGCTAGACCAAACCACAACAGTGCACTACAGCCACACTCGTAAACACGGTCGTCATCGTAAACATGTCCCTGCAGATGCTGCTCGCCGACCGTGGCCCGTGTTTGTTACAACACGCAACTGAACGTGGGAGGTTTCAGGCGTCAACTTTAGGTGCCAATATCTCCGGATGTAATTAACATTTTACAATGCAACAAACTGCACTGATTACGTATTTGTTTATATGTTCAGATGTGCTAACAAAACTAACGGGGTTCCATTTAAAAAACGTAGGTTTGTGTTAAAAACATACTCCCGTGCATTTTTTATGGTTTGTATTAACCAATTACACTAGCCCCTCTCCTCACGTTCGGTCTGTGGAATCGGTTCGTTAGTATTTGATGTGGTTTACGAAATATATCCAGCGGTAATGTTAGGTGACTCACCCTGTATAAAATACCGTGTATAAACACCATATGTTTTTCATGTAAACGTTTAAGACACCGTATAGTGCATGGCAGAAGGCATCCACGAATAAGTGTAGACGCTATTTTACTGATGACCATGAAAGTTCACAGATATTTGTAATTTCTCATAGATAGGGGAGAAGACAAAATGTACAGAGAGAGTAGGAAGAGGTGGAGAGATAGAGGGGGATATAGTGGCAAGAATAAACTGGTAGATAAACAGAGAGAGGGGAAGGAGGAAATGAAGTGAAGGAAACTGCCACAAATAGACAGTTTACGAAATGTTAATGTGCATTACATGCACCATTGTTTATATCAGGAGGAAGGGAGCGGGAGGTGGATAGCGAGTGGACTAGTCAAGAGTAGATGAACTAACAGAAGATTAAAACAAATAATTACCCGGGTGGAAAGACAAAAATATATCATTTATCCCCAAACGTTGTGTGAATGCATTAAAAACATCAAGAATTAAGTGTCAAAACAATGAATTCTGATTTCATTCCATGACAAATAATTCATAGGAGTAAGCAATCTTTGTTGTAATAGAAACAACTCACTAATTTGAAATCCAATTTATTTAGTTTCAATAAATTCATGAGAGTACTGAAATGTTTTGTTTCAAATTTTTATGAAAGATTCAGTATGATGAATCTTTTCTAGATTAACTGACTGAATGATAGATAACTAATGCCATTGTATACATGTTATGAAATAATATACTTGATTTTCCTCACTAAGTGCAGCTCTGATTTTATTCAATAATAAATTGCACCCGTCCGAAGCCAGGGTGGATCGCTAGTTTGTGATGTAAATACAGATCGCAAATATTCTTCAAGAATTGTAATTTGACCTTTAATCATCAATTACGTATTATGGAGTTTGGGTTGCACTATTTGTCTTTCTCAAGGCAGTGGAGCCATAAAAATCATTACAAATGACGTTAAAGTAAAATCAGGACCCTACAAATACAGTTTCCTGTGTCTCCAAAAACATCGCATTGATCATCAAACTATCGTTCAAACGGCGATGGTGGCATTTCTTTTAAAATTAAGTTGCCATTTTCTGTCATTAATAGCCGAACAAGAGGCCTGTTCCCTAATCTGGTCATTGCGCTGGCCTACTGCTTACCTGTAATGAAGTTCATTGTTTATTAGGTAATTATTATTAGAATCCGCTCTTGCAAAGCTGGTTTCCCACATGAAAACATGTAGAAAGGTGCAATTCGAATTTTACAGTCCCTTCTCCAACGGAATTGGCTGACTAGTGCGCTGTAGCCCTTCTACGAATGCTCGGCCTTCATTTGTTACTAATTTACCTAGGCTTATCCTCAATGAATTACCGAAGTCGTGCTTTCTCCTAGAAAGTGCCTTAGCTAGCGGAATCACGACTCTGCAGTCAGGGCAGAGGGGCCGATCACGTTTGTTATACTGAGAGGATGAACACGAATTCTGAACCAAGTTGTGATTCGGAACTCTTGTTACTATTATTTAGATTTTCCAGCTGTAAATAATACCTGTAAACAATGTGTTCCAAGACGAACTCAGATCTGTGATACGTATTTTATACTCAAAATCGATATTAAGGGATGAATGGAAGCACCTTTACATCCCGTTAAATAAATTTTTTTTGGTTTAAAATGTTAGAGTGTAGATGAAATGCTCCATGTCATTTCTCCTATGAAGAACTGAAATAAAAAAGTAAATGTTTTGCATCACTCCTAATAATTGGAGGTGATACGCATCTACAATAACGGTATACTTAACAACGCTAATTTAGTGACTGCGCTGACTTACCAAACTACACTCTTCATTGACTATACACACAAACTGAAAATTTACTTCCAGTAGCTAGCTCTCTTATAAGTTGATCGATGAAAAATTCCTAGTTAAGTGGCTTCCAGCTAGTTCCATCTCTTTTAATGTGGTTGGAGGTGCTTCCTTTAAAATTACTGGACAGTCACTTAACTAACACTCGAATTTTGATACCTCTGTTCAGGAAAGTTTTAAGGAATTTCAGGACCTACTTATAAGTCTGACTTTAGAGATTCTATAAATTTTTCGTGTCCGTGTGTTTGCATAGAAATCTACTGTTGTGTTCCAATCTTTATGAGATGGTGTACACATAAGCTTCAATCCATGAGAACGGTCGCCGTAAGTGCAAGAATCATGTACAACACATAGTTCACGAGATATGACGTCATAAACAATGAGATGCGCGAATAACTGCTGCATTAAGCGACAATGCTGCTAATTTTCTCCTAAACTACTGGACCGCTTTCAACCAAATTTGTTACAAATAATCCTTACGGTGAGGTAACAATTGCTGTAGGAGTAAGAACCACATACACATATGGTCTAGGAGATATGACGTCATAAACAATAAGAATCGCAAAAAACTGCCACGTCGTGTGATGAGACTTTATTCATACACTGTTTGAGAATGAGAGTACTTAGCGACTTGCAATACACATTAAACATCATTTAAAATCTTTATTACACCTTTTCACGCTGACAACCACAGAAAAAGGAAAAAGGTTTCTCGCTTACTACCTTTCCGCTGTTCATGGTCTAAACTACGGCATTAGATATGACGTTACAATTTATAATTTCTACACTACAAATTGTAGCCGCAGGAAATTTTACAGACAGTATATACACAAATACTCGCGCTTTGCATATAGAAACCCTCTGAAAATAAAGACCAGCGTGCGACAAAGTGACGGATTGTCACTATTGCTCTTCATTAGACAATGGGAGAAAGAACTTAAATATCAGAACTACTGGAAATCCACCCAACTTGGACAAGTGAAAGATGAACTCGAGATCAGTTTCCTGGCCTTCGTGTACAATCTAGCGATAATAGTGGACAGCAGAATCATAGCTATCAAACAAACAGGGATATTCTCAAGGAAGTTGCTGAAAACACTAGGCAAAATATTTCATTCGAGAAAATCAGGTTTATTTGCGCTGGATTCAAGATGTGTGCCGGAAGGTTAGGGGGTTCAAGCAAACCTGACCCTATTTATTGGCGCCAGTTGTATGACTTAGATGTAAAATAACCATAGCACAGCTCGACAAAGCAAACTAAGCATGTCTTTTGACATTTACAGCCGCTTTAAATTCTGTTTATAATTTGATTCAGCGATTTTTATTTAGTTAAGGCTGAGTTTTAAGAATACTGGACAGTGTAGGTTTCACAATACCTCATTTTATTTTTTCTAAACTGAAAACTATGATGGTAGCCAGTAGCCAGTAGTTTTAGCCACGTTAAATGTGTGCATTAAAATATCCACAAAAGTACTGAACAGCAAATATAGGCAATCACTAATACAAACAAACATGCACTACAAATAAAGGAAATGCACATAAAGAGAACGACCTTGTACCTAAAAACAACACTGAATCGTCAAATAGGATTCTAACAACAAAGAATGGAACCGTAAAACGGGAATCTAACACTTTATTATGCGTTTCTAACATTACAGTAATACCAAACAACTTGTGAATTGATTTTATTTGTGTATGTTAAGGAAAATTACTAAACATTTTTCCACATCTTTCAGGAAGGCCGTCCTTCCTTACATCTAACAAAATAGTTTGCACATTTGACGAAGTCCGCTATCCCTCACATTATGTTACAAAGTTTAACTACATTGTTGCAATATCGTTTGCAAAATGATCATCGAAAAGTATGTTATGAGTCCATAACATATAATGTAATTGATGAAATCTTCTCGGGCTTCCATCCGGGTAGCTGCGATAAAATTCCGGAATGGCGGAATTTTATCGCATCTGCCCGCATGGAAGCCCGAGAAGATTTCATCAGCTGTATACGCCGGGAAAGACTACATTCACATTTAACATAATTTTACTACAGACATTGCAACGTCTCATACATGGCACCAAATTTTACCTATCTATCTCCAATCATACGCTGCACTTAGCGTAGCGTCGTACGAGAGAAATGCAAATCTGTATTGTCATCTGTTTACTTGAAGAATAACTGCCGCGGTTTTCGTCAACCGGTTTACGGAAAAGTAATGTCAACAATTATGATTATTTTAACAACAAGACTAAGGTGAAGGCTGCCTATTAACATTTAAAGATTTTTCTTTTTATTTTTCTTTAGCAAGAAACTAGACTTTCTTTACGTAAAGTTAAATATTGGCAGTGATCACTCACGCGTTCAAAAAATGTTCAAATGTTTGTAAAGCTTATGGGACTCAACTGCGGGGTCTCAACTTACAAACTACTTATGAACTAACTTATACTAAAGACGACACAAACATCCATGCCCGAGGGAGGATTCGAACCCCCGACGGGGAACGACCTCGCGCATCGTAGCATAGCGCCTCTATGCGCTCGGCAGCTCCGACGCGGCTCATTCACGCGTGTCCTTCAATTTCGGTCCATCTCAATCGGACTCCCTTCAATTTCGTCCCCCGTCCCTCAATCTCGGTACCCATCATTCTCGGTGGCCCTTGGTGCCCCCAGCAGATGCGGTTCTTGTCAAACTCTTAAACCAGCCCTGGGTATCCTAAACTCCATGTGACCAATCCTGCTAAGATCATTCCATGTATTTTTTTCTACGTGAAAGGGATCTATTTACTTTCAAAAGTGTACGAACTGCAAAAGAGCAGACACAGCCATATTTGCACCTAAATCTTTGCTTTGAGGGTTAAATATGGCACCGAGAGTAAGCTAATTAGCTCAAACCTGTCCTTCGGTCATCTATATACAACTATACCGGTATGGAAATCTTTATAGAAATACAAATTTAGAAATGCTCTGAAACTGTTCACCATCTACAAGACTCATAATAATTACGTTAATCTTTCTCGCTGTTTGTCAACTTCTTCAACTCTGCACCTGGCATTCATAATAATCAAGAATGAATATTATTAACAATATTATAAACAATTATTATTATTATTATTATTACATATTAATGCCACGGCGGATTAGTCCTGTGCATTAGGGCGCCGTGCTGCGGTGCGCGTGGCTGTTCGCCGTCGGGGGTTCGAGTCCTCCCTCTTGCATGGGTGTTTGTGTTGTCCTTAGGTTAGTTTACCTTAGATTAAACGTAGTTTTAAAGCTACGGACTAATAACTCAACAGTTGAGTCCGATAGACTTACAAACATTTGAACATTTGAAATATTAATAAAAAGGAAATTAGTGGTAGAAAAGTTCCGTTGTATCTAATGTAAGTCCAAACATTTCGGAGAGGGAGAGGGCACCCTGTGCCCCCCTCCCCCCTCCTCCTGCCTATTGGCCTGCATAAGTGTCATTTCCAATGTAATAGCATTCATAAGTATTATGTGTTTGACCATAGAGTAGAGCAGCATTTTGATGCGCGTTAATATTGTAGATATAAGGCATGCGTATATTCAAATAGTATTGTTGATTATTAATGGCTTGAAAATGACAACACGTTTGTCGAAATTAGTCGTGTGAAAATAAAATATAAATTTCCATAAATGTGATTTAGGCTTGTCTTCGTTAAGAAGCATTTTAATAAAACAATTTTATGATCACTCTCCTACCGACAAACTGTCGGCTGCTAATCATAATTATTATTTATCGAGGTGGTTATTATACCTGTATCGTCAGCAAAACGAAGTAGCTTTGCATCTTTATGAATATAGAATGGCAATTTATTAGTATTTGTTAAGAAGAACAAGACCGAACCCCCTCGGGACTCATTGTCGACAGCTACGCAGTTTGAGGAATCTGCTGACTCTTGCGCATTATGTGAGTCGCTTATTTAAACTTTCTGCACTCTTACAGTGAAGTATGGACTAAACCATTTGTGCACTGTCGCACTAGTACCACAATATAAGCTTCCGTGATTTATACACTCAACAGCCTTCGAGAGATAACAAAAAATTCCAATGGGCGACGGTTATTCAGAGCATTTAATATTTGATTAGTGAAAGCATATATAGGATTTTCTGTTGAAAAGCCATTCTGAATATGAAATTGACATTTTGTTAGTATAATATTTTTACAAATATCTGAAGATGCTCTTGAATACAACAATTATTTAAAATAATTTTGGATAAAGCTGTCAGGAGTGAAGGAAGGAAGGCGGCAAACTTAACGTCCCGTCGACAGCTTGGTCATTAGCAGGTAGGCATAAAACATCGTCCGAAATTGTACTCAACGCATTCTCTGAGAATTACTTCGAACAATTAGTTCATGAGCCAACTACAATTGTAAATGGATGTGAAAACACACTTGATCTCTTAGCACCAAATAATCCTGAGCTCATAACGAGCATCAAAACGGATACAGGTATTAGTGAACACAGAGCTGTCGTAGCGAAATTGAATATCGAAAGTCCCAAAGTTACCAAAAAGAAACGCAAGGTATACTTGTTCAGGAAAGCAGATAGAAATAAAATACATTGCTTCTTGAAAGACAGCTTCCAGTCGTTTCTAACACTAAACGTAGGTGTAGACCAGATGTGGCTTAAATTCAAAGAAGTGGTATCGACAGCAATTGACAGTTTTATAGCAAATAAATTAATAAAAGAAGGAGGCGATCCCCCTTGGTACACAAAACAGGTCAGGACACTGTTGCAAAAGCAAAGGAAAAGGCATACTAAATTTAAACGAACACAAAATCCCCAGGATTGGCAATCATTTTTTGAGTATTGCAGCCCAGTGTGGGATCCTTATCAGGTGGGTTTGACGGAGGACATCGAAAGAGTCCAAAGAAGGGCAGCTCGTTTCGATTGTCATGATACAGGGGAGACAGCATTACGGAAATGATACAGGATCTGGGATGGGAATCATTACAACAACGGCGCTTATCGCTGCGGCGTGGGCTACTTGCGAAACTCCAATCGCCAACATTCTATTCCGAATGCGAAAATATATTGTAGAAATGATCATCAGAATAAAATACGAGAAATCAGAGCTCGGACAAAGAGATTCAGTTGTTCATTCTTCCCACGCGCTATTCGAGAATGGAATGGGACATAAATAGTATAATTGTGGTTCGATGAACCCTCTGCCAGGCACTTAAATGTGATTTGAAGAGTATCCCATGTAGATGTAGACAAAGCTAACGCTCAGAGTTTTGGATAAGGATGGGGAAGGAAATCGGACGTGCCCTTTGAAAGGAACTATCGCGGCATTTGCCTGGAGTGATTTAGGGAAATCACGGAAAACCTAAATCTGGATGGCCGGAGGTGGATTTGACCCACTGTCCTCCCGAATGCGATTCCAGTGCGTTACCACTGCGCCACCGCGCTCGGTGTGCCAGAAGTGAGGTTGAACGGTAATGCTGTTATGGTATGAGCTTTAGAGCCCATGTTTAGTACATTTATTTGTTTCGCATGATCGTTCCTGTCATATCCACGAACATTGACAGTTCCTCGTGAAACACCTAGTATATTCTCCATTCTTAAATATCTCATGAAAGTCACTTTTTCCCTATTGTGTGTAATGGCCAGAAACATAGCATTGGCAGCCTTAAGTCCTCCCTTTTCTGTCAGTTCAGAAATAAGAGGACAACAATCAAGTGATTTAAAACAGTAAGTACAGGGCACGTAATTTAATTTGGGCCATTTTAAATAGAGTTGCAGGGGGTAGGTGAGGCAAGTGTTATTCAGGAGAAGAGTAAGTGTTTTGGAAGAAGTCTCAACCCTCAATATGCTTATCTTAGGAGCAGCTTTAGTTACCACTGGGATGCATTGACAAGCAGGTTAAACTCGGGCCGCGGTGGAGTAGCCGAGCGGTCTAAGGCGACTCGCTGCGTAGCGCGCGGTTGCTCGCCGTGGAGGTTCGAGTCCTCCCTGGGGCATGGGTGTGTGTGTTGTCCTTAGGTTAGTTTACCTAGGTTTAAGTAGTCTGTAAGCTACGGACTGATGACCACGCAGTTTGGTCCGATAGATTTACAGACATTTGAACATTTTTTTTTTTTTTGTTAAACTCGGGCCCACGGATTCTCTAGCCATTTTAGGATAAGAAAGCACTTATTGCAAGTAAACTAAAGTGACCACCTTTTAGGCGTCAACTGTCAGCCGTCCCGAGGAACATCAGTTTGAATAACGTGACGCGAATCATATAGCCGTAGTGCAACAGTAGTATTGCGTCCGCTGTCGCCAGGGTGGTGTGTAGGGATGGGAAAAACCGACCGGTTAAAACCGATACCGGTATTTTAGTTTTGAATAACCGTTTTTTTGTATTTATTTGGTGTCGGTTGTAACCGGTTTTTTTAGTTATTGCCAAGAACCGGGGAAAAAAATCGGTACGACTACTTTCTATAGTAGTGGTTCAAAATGTGTTTTTTGTAAAAAAAAAAATAAATAAAATAAAAAAAAATTAAAAAAATATTTAAAAATGAAAAATAGTACACCCTAATATTTAGGGCTATTCCTAAAATTTCCACTGCTGTGAAATGTTAGGTCATCGCAGAAACTAAGAAAAGCGATCAGTGATAATTTAAGAACAATCCCGGCAGTCAGAAACGCGTAACAAACGCGTGGCATAAGAACTTATGGACTGTTGCAGCTACTGAGGCATCGATGCACCTGTTGCCGTGTGACGTGGCCTATTAGACGCGCGTGCACCGGCAGTGTATGAGACTTGCCTCCGTCTGGTCATGCGGCTGTTCCTTGCTGTCGTCGCCAGACATCGGTTGTGTCTTAAATGGCTCCATCCGGAGTGTGGAAGTACTTCACGAAGTATGGTAGCACTGAGGTACAATGCTCCATTTGCTTTAAAAAGCTGGAAAGGGGTGGAGGTACTACAAACATGCTTTGTCATTTAAGGAGAAAGCATCGAAAATGTTCCTTGGAAGAAAAGGTAAATTCGATTCATATACCTATTTTGTAAGTGATGTACTCTAAGCTTGGAATACTAACTTTTAATGTATTATCATATTGTTGTGCTAATAAGTTTTATTATTAATGTGATTTCTTGAAAGCGAGGGGCTTTTTTAACAACCAATATGGGTTTAGGTAACATTGATCATGTGGTGCGTCGCGAGGTAGCCGTGCGGTCTGAGGCTCCATGTCACGGACTGCGCGGCTGCTCCAGTCGGAGGTTCGAGTCCTCCCTCCTCCCTCGGTCATGGATGTGTAGGTTGTCCTTACCGTAAGTTAGTTTAAGTTAGATTAAGTAGCTTGTAAGTCTAGGGACCGATGACCTAAGCATTTACGTCTCATAAGAACTCACACCCTTTTGAACATTCTTTCATCATGTGGTACAGAGCTTTCCTAGTTCAATTTGCGTAAATTTAGACTGACAACAATCATACTCTTAGTCGGAACTGCGACTTTATTTTTCGAAATACTTCTGCAGCAGTGACTGAAGCTCATTTACTGACTGTAACTTATATATATATAGTGTATATAACGAGATATTCGTACGCGCTGCCTCACATGTCCAACTTAGAGTTGTTGGCTCAATATTCGCAACTGCCGGATGGAAATACTAGGCCAGTAAATCTGTATGCTCCATATATCGTCTTCTACGGACTAGGCTTACACACACTCAAGAAGGCGTAGTGTTGCGAGGGGACCTTGCAAAATATGGAAAGACTAGGGATTTGTCGTATAAAGTAACTTTACATAAATTTTAACTAAATGTCGTAAGTTTCGGTTTCGGCCGAAACTAGAAGAACCGATGATTACGGTTTCTGTTTCGGCCACAAAAGTGTTTCATTCGAACTCTACTGGAAATAATAGCAATAAAAACCAAAAACCGGTTATTTAAAAAACCGGTTATCTTGATCAATTTTTACGGTGCGGTTAAAATGGAGATGAAAAGAACCGGTATAACCGAAAACCGGTTATTTCAGCGATAACCGCCATCCCTAGTGGTGTGGCTCAGAGACGCCGGATATGTGCCGTCAGAATGCTAGCCGTTCTCTGGAATAAAGAACGAGCCGGCTGCAGTGGCCGAGCGGTCTGCGGCGCGCCAGTCACAGTCTGCACGGCCGCTACCGTCGGGGGTTCGAATCTTCCCTCGGGCATGTATATTTGTGTCGTCTTTAGTATAAGGTAGTTCATAAATAGTTCGTAAGTTTAGGGACTGATGACCCCGCAGTTAAGTCCCTTAAGCTTGACATAAAAAGAAAAAATAAATAAAAACCGACTCGCAACGAACCCATCTACCTGAAATAAGGGAAAAAAATGAACATACGTTTAGTAACCAGCTGTCCGGGTTCGATTCCAGACAAGGACGCTATTATAATTCATTCTGTGGCTTGTTTCTAAAAGGGTCAATGTCAAAAATCTTAGTTTTACGGTATAAGCTTCTGAATATTTTCTGTAATTTCCTGAAAAATATTAACAGTATATTTGGGGCTCACGTCTTAAAATCCCAGTATCTCTCATCCTATGTGGCTTAGACATTGGCCGTTTTAACATTATGAAGACCACGTGAAACTATGGTCTACACCAATAAAACCAGTTTTGAGTTGGTTTACGTTCTAGGAGGCGATCCAATTATGATAATGTAGAAAGATATAAAAAAGCCAAGATCGCTGATCATCAATTTTTATTTACGACGACCGGTTTCGCTGAACTGTGTCAGCATCATCTGGTCAAATAAAATATTTTACAAGGCCATAATCTTGTAATGTCAATCAGTTGTTATATAACAACTGCACTGTAAATTGTTATATAACAACTGATTGACATTACAAGATTATGGCCTTGTAAAATATTTCATTTGACCAGATGATGCTGACATAGTTCAGCGAAACCGGTCGTCGTAAATAAAAATTGATGATCAGCGATCTTGGCTTTTTTATATCTTTCTACAAAACCAATTTTGATAAATACTGACATTGGCCCTTTTAGAAACAATCCACAGAATTTTTTTCTGTGATTATCTGACGACAAATTGTTCATTCTTCCGCGATCTTCGTCTAATTTGTGGACTGGAACACTATTAACCCTTGACTGTTTTTTTCCGTCGAAATTAATTTCACTACAGATTAAACGGCAAAATGCTGCAAGATTGGATAATTCATCGTTGCGGAATTTGAATTGTGTTTGTTCTAGACTGACAGATGACTTCTTTTTACTGTGCCATGGCGACAGCACAGGTGTACGAATAGCAGTATTAATCGCGTCACGTTATCCTAACCAATTTTTCTCGGAAACGAGTGATCGTTGGCGGCGGCCACTGGAGGGCTCTTCAGTTTGTCTGAAGCTAGTGCTTTTTCTTTTCCTCAAGGGATTTTAGAATCGTGACCGCCAGTTGAGACTGTCTCGTTGTGAAAACTGTTTCATCTTGAAATATAAAAAGGGGAAAAAGAAGAGCTAGAAAAAAAAGAAGGAAAATACTCAGAAAAATTTTAGGACAAAAGAACAAGGATAACAACTGGATGAAGAGAAGAAATGAAGATTTATCCAAAAACATAGAAACTATTACAGACACAATAAGGAAGAGGAGATTAAAGTTTGACGGACGAAGAAAGTTTTCAGTTTCATTTCCAAATCGAACACCATGAGATGGCTCGAAGAAATAAAAAGGTATTTGAGAAAACGTAACGTTACAGAAGACACCATACAAGTCAAGGAAAATTTCTGGGTACAGAATGATGTCAGTTGAACAGAGACAGGCCATCTGTCAACGCATGAAGTACTTCTGGGAAGATTAGAAAATTTCTTCAATAAAAAAAAAATGAATAGTTGTGTGTTAACCTCGCTTAAACTCAGAAATGGCTTGGCTAATTTGAATATTTTGTTTTGTTTGTTTCGCGTCAATAGAGGAGTGATTTAGAAAAAAAGGAATAGCGAAAACCCAAAGGAACAGCTGAAAAATCGAGAAAAAATCTAAAATCCTACGCTTATTATCCCTTCCAAAGACAAGCTGCCATACACGACTTTTCGGAGCTGTAGCCGTAGGAAGAAAAAGGGGCACTGCAACTCCTTTCATGCATGAATAATGAAACCGAAGTACCTATTTTTAACTTTATCTTTCTTATAGAGGGTATCGCACTCAACTTTTTCACCCCAGATATCTCTGAAACTATAAGAGATATTGAAAAAGGACTTTCACGTTCATGAATGTATGGCAGGGGCTTACGAAAGTAGGTACTATGAAATAGTTTAAAACGTTAATAAACATTATTTTCAACGCATACTTATTTTTTTAAAAATCGGATTCCCTATTTTAATTCTTACGCAATCAATAGAAAGAAAAATCACAAAGATAATTGCGTTGGTTGCATCGCAATCCGTCAATTACATCCGGAGAAACTGCGAAGCGAAGTTGGCGTTTGAAATACATGTGGCGCGCTGCTAGTGCGTGTCCGAGACTCAACCGCGAGTCTCGCTTGAGTCTCGGGACTTATTAGCTGTGCGCTTTGTGATTTTTCATTCTATTGATTGCTTAAGAAATAATGTAGGGTATCCATTTAAAAGGCATAAGTTTGCGTTGAAAATATTATTTCTTTACGTTAAAAACTTTCTCATAATACCTACTTTCATAAGCCTCTGCCGTACGTTCATAACCGTGAAGGTTGTTTTTCAATATCTCTTGTAATTCTAGAGATATCTGGGGTGAAAAGTTGGGTGGGACATCCTGTATATAAAGAAGAGTGTCCCTTTGTATGTTTCTTTGTTTAGTGTTCTACAAATCTAAAATTTCATTTCGATATTGATGAAATGTTGCACATCTGACCATCAAAAGGGCACCTTACAACAGACTTTGATACCGTTTTACTAGTTCAAAAATGTTCAAATGTTTGTAGAGCTTATGGGACTTAACTACGGGGTCATCAGTCCCTAAACTTACAAACTACTTATGAACTAGCTACAACTAAGGACGGCACAAATATCCATGCCCGAGGGGGATTCGAACCCCCGACCGTAGTGGTTTTACCGGAGACCACGGAAGTCGAAATACACTACTGGCCATTAAAATTGCTACACCAAGAAGAAATGCAGATGATAAACGAGTATTCATTGGACAAATATATTATACTAGAACTGACATGCGATTACATTTTTACGCAATTTGGGTGCATAGATCCTGAGAAATCAGTACCCAGAACAACCACCTCTCGCCGTAATAACGGCCTTGATACGCCTGGGCATTAAGTCAAACGGAGCTTGGATGGCGTGTACAGGTACAGATGCCCATGCAATACAACACGATACCACAGGTCATCAAGAGTAGTGACTGGCGTAATGTGACGAGCCAGTTACTTGTTCAAATGTTTGTTAAGCTTAGGGGACTTAACTGCTGGGTCATCAGTCCCTAAACTTACAAACTAGTTATGAACTACCTTATACTAAAGACAGTACAAACATCCATGTCCGAGGGGGGATTCGAACCCCCGACGGGAAACGACCTCACGCATCGTAGCATAGCGCCTCAATGCGCTCGGCCGCTCCGCCGCGTCTTGGCCACCATTGACCAGACGTTTTCAATTAGTGAGAGGTCTGGAGAATGTGCTGGCCAGGGCAGCAGTCGAACATTTTCCGTATCCAGAAAGGCCCGTACAGGACCTGCAACATGCGGTTGTGCATTATCCTGCTGAAATGTAGGATTTCGCAGGGATCGAATGAAGGGTAGAGCCACGGGTCGTAACACATCTGAAATGTAACGGCCACTGTTCAAAGTGCCGTCGATGCGAATAAGAGGTGACCGAGACGTGTAACCAATGACACCCCATACCATCACGCCGGGAGATACGCCAGTATGGCGATGACGAATAGATACTTCCAATGTGCGTTCACCGCGATGTCGCCAAACAGGAATGCGACCATCATGATGCTGTAAACAGAACCTGGATTCATCCGAAAAAATGATGTTTTCCCATTAGTGCACCCAGGTTCGTCGTTGTGTACACCATCGCAGGCGCTCCTGTCTGTGATGCAGCGTCAAGGGTAACCGCAGCCATGGTCTTCGAACTGATAGTCCATGCTGCTGCAAACGTTGTTGAACTGTTCGTGTAGATGGTTGTTGTCTTGCAAACGTCCCCATCTGTTGACTCAGGGATCGAGACGTGGCTGCTCGATCCATTACAGCCATACGGATAAGATGCCTGTCATCTCGACTGCTAGTGATACGAGGCCGTTGGAATCCAGCACGGCGTTCCGTATTGCCCTCCCGAATCCACCGATTCCATATTGGATCGCGACCAACGCGAGCAGCAATGTCGCGGTACGATAAACCGCAATCGCGATAGGCTACAATTCGATCTTTATTAAAGTCGGAAACGTAATGGTATGCATTTCACGTTGTAGGTGTCGCCACGGGCGCCAACCTTGTGTGAATGCTCTGAAAAGCTAATCATTTGCATATCGCAGAATCTTCTTCCTGTCGGTTAAATTTCGCGTCTGTAGTACGTTGCCGGCGGTGGTGGCCGAGCGGTCTGCGGCGCGCCAATCCCGGTCTGTACGGCCACTACGGTCGGGGTTTCGAATCCCCCCTCGGGCATGGATATTTTTGCTGTTCTTAGTATTAGCTAGTTCATAAGTAGTTTATAAGTTTAGGGACTGATGATCCCGCAGTTAAGTCCCATAAGCACTATAAACATTTGAACATTTTTTGTAGAACATCTTCGTGGTGTAGCAATTTTAATGGCCAGGATGTTCATAGATAGGGTGAGGAGATGAACTTGAGAGGCGATATGAATAGAGACAGAACGAGAAGATGGAGGGAGGGGGAGGAAGAAATGGGCAGATACGGAAGAGGGAGACATGGACAGAGAGAGAGGATTGGACAGGAAATAGACTGCGAGACTGTGGAATAAATAAATACCCAGGCAACGCGCTACCATTTGTCTTTTTGAGTCATTCGTTCGTGGTGTAATAAACCACCGACGCCGGCCGCGGTGGCCGAGGGGACTGAGGCCCGTCAGTCACAGTCTGCACGGCCACTACGGTCGGGGGTTCGAATCCCCCCTCGGGCATGGATGTTTGTGCCGTCCTTAGTATTAGGTAGATCATAAGTAGTTTGTAAGTTCAGGGACTGATGACCCCGTAGTTAAGTCCCATTTAAGATCTACAAACATTTGAACATTTGAAACCACCGACAATAATATCATTTATGTTTCAACATTTCGAAAATAAGAGTTGCACAGGAGGCAGGTTCGATTTCCTGATCTTTCCTTGGTGATGACAACTGGGGTGTCACGTGACCGATCAGTAGCAGCTACGGGCTTGCCAGCCCTTCAGCGGCCGGGAGAGCGCTGTGGCAACACCACCTAGGAGACAAGGCCTCACAGCTGGCCGTTGGAGCACTGTATAGTACAAGCAGAACAATCCGCCATTTTGAATCCCACATTGAAGGTGCGCATTTAAAGGTTACGGTACACTTACGCTTTTTAATATGCTCTAAGGCCATTAAGTATACTTTGCTAGCACAGAAATATTACCGCATAGTAAATTTTTTGGCTTACATTTGATTGTAACAGGCGAGCAACTTAAAGTTAGTGATTAGAGAGAGATTTAGAGATATAATACATTCACTTACATTCCATATTAAAGCATATGTTGCCGTTCTAAATATGTACGTAGTATAGTTAGAAATACGTTACAATTATCGTATTTTCTAGTTTATAAGTAGTACATCCACATACGTTTACGGAAACTAAGAGTTGCATACGAAAACAGCTACAAAATAATGTTAAATTGCGTTACTGTACTTCCCGTATTGCCCCATCTAATGTCTCGCATATTTTACACACACCGTATTTCAGAGAAGATTTTAAGTCTTACCTCTCCCATTCTTTGCGAAGTTCAGTTTATTATTTTTCTTTTTCAGGCATCCTGTTCACAGCTTGGCTTAGGCCTACATATTCCAGTGTACAGTCATTTTTAAACAATAAACTAATGTGAAATAACATAATTTAAAAACCAATAACTGGGTAAAGCCAGCTGTACTCATGCATCACTTCAAAATACAATTAGTAGACCTTAGAATAACTACCTAGAAAAGCTACTTTAAATACACTGTGGGTCGTGATACATTAACAAGCTATCAAAATTAAAATAAACCATTGCTTACATGTACATGCCTATATTTTCTTTACTATCTCTCTGTCAGCATTACTATTTCAATACGAATAAAAGATTTAGTACTTAACGTTACACAGATAGTTACTCGATTTTGGCGTCCATGCTTGGCGTCTGGAATTTACAAGCCACCTTTTACGCTGATCTGTGTTTCAAGAAAACCGATAAAACTTATAGTGACCATGTCTGCTATTATTTGAGCCGTTTGGAGATACACAACCAACCATTTCACACTGTGAAACAAAATCACAAACTGTTGGCTTATTCACTTCGCTGCACCAGGCAAAGCATACAACTAGCATACAACCGTGTCGTCGGATTGGAATTCAAAATGGCGGATTGTTCATCTCTGTATATCTAGTGCTTTACTGGCCTTGCCTACGTCACACCTTAAGGCCGCTAGCTCACTGGCTGGCCGCTGGGCACGCCCACCTTCCGGCCAGTCAGCTAGCGTTTGCGGTCTTCAGGTGTGACGTAGCCACGGCCAGCTGTGAGGCCTTGTCTTCTAGGTGGTGCTGGTTGTGCCGACCAGCCGAGCCTCCACACGGCGCCATCGCCAGTGCCTCAGGGTAACACGGCGGCCAGATAGCCCAGGAGCGTACTGCAGAGGAGCTTATCTGAAGCCGAGAAGCAACCAACTGCTGTGCTGTCTCAAGACGAAGGCAACGGTAGTACTGTAGTTCCGAAAAATTATCACTTTTTTGTCATATCATTGTTTTAGGCTTTTAGAGGATGGAACAACAGATAATGCTGAATAATCAATCTAACTTGCACAAGGCATTAATAGAATCAGGTAAAACGTCAAATTAATGTCATACTGTCTACTTTCAGCTGATTTATCGTCTTGTGGTTTCATTATGGTCCCTTATGAACATCCATTATATTAGAGTGAAATATCTTCCACTGCATTAGACCGTCTGGTACAGCAACCGTGTGCAGAGCGTATAGATTGAATAGTCTTGGTTACAGAATATACTTTTGTTAAAAACGTGTTTTGCCTTTGTGGGACATCTTCAGATAATCTTAATTTCTTTTTCGTCACATCATTGTAATAAAGCTGGAAAGAGTTCCGTACTGCAATGACTCACACAGCCCTTATAATTTTTCTTTTTGCATTGATGGGAAGAAACTTTTTTTAATTATCTGAAGACCCCATACTAAGTCGAAACACGTTATTTATACAACTATATTCTTGAAGCAGTATTGTTTCCAGTGTAAATGCTATGTTTCAGGTACCATCGCCAGAATGAAAAGAAAGTTTCCAAATTTGGTCGAAGTTATGCAAAAGTGTATACAGTAGCGGCGCGTCCTATGTGCTCAATAGTTCAGTGAACCCCCGGAAATAAGATCGCCGTGAAGAAAAGTAAATCCTCCGTGAAGGCAACATCCACCCTTCATATTTGTTTTTGATGCATTGAAGATTCATCAAAAGCACGTCATATTTGGTAAATTATCTGATAACTACAAATTAAAGACGCACCAACTTTAACCCTCCGTCGGGCGCAGTCGGCCTCACAGGCCAACAAAACACTTTTTTGATTCCCGTGCTTAACAGTGGTGGCCCAGCGTAACTTTGGGAACCTCACACAGTGCCGATCCGCAGGCTGCCATCGATTTCCACGCGGATCATGCGGAACTCCTTGGGTCTCACAGGCCGTTTGCGCCCGATTACGTTATAATTTTTAAGGTGAGATTTTTCAAGATATTTTTATTTTATTACTTCGCTTCAATCAAAATAAGTCTGTCCTCTGTGATTTTCACCGTTACCTTCGGAAAAAAAGAAGACTTTGACGACCCTGGCCCTTCAGACTGAGTGCGCCTGATCGAGTTCTAATTTCAGTTTTCCTTTCTTTTCCTACTCTGTCACATTCATATTTTCTGCTGAAATGTCCAGAAAAGTATATTATGCCTCTAAGCCAATGATCTAGTGGAAATAATGCGCCTCCTCGAGGACGAAACTGCTGAAGATCCACCCGCACTCGAAGATTTAGTCGATGAGAGAGACACCCACTCTCAGGATGAGGTAGGAGAAGGCCAGGAGGACTCAGCAGCTGAACAGGAAGTTTAGGGAACAGCTCAGGAATATGAAGAAGAGAAGAAAATATGTGAGTAGTTTTTATTTTGGAAACGATAAGACGACGAAGTAGTCTAAGTAGATACGTTCTACTATTCATAGTGTGAAGAGTCACATCATTATTACACAACATCCAGTATAAAAGATATTGCTACAAATGACGCTACCAATAGCAATACCTTGTGTCATCAACTTCTAACTGGACAATTTAGCCTGTGTATGCTATGAATATATGTGGAATGTCGATTCGGCTGCAAACTCGACTGAAAAAATTTTTACCCCACGAGGAACGGAAAAGTTCTCCCACATTACCTCCCAAACAGCTAAAACGTCGACCATGCGTGGCTGAACCAAGAGTTAGGAAGAATCACGAATGTTCAGCTTGTCATCAACCAATCTGCTTGAGCGACGTATACGTTCTGTGCCATACCTGTGTTTCAGCTGTTGATTTGGGAGCTATAGCATCGGTTTTTGGGTGCAAGTGTGGCGGAAAAAGATGATTCCATGTCAGAATAGACTGCCTAATGTCCGTTAAAAATAACTTCATTACTTTTATGGATGTCTATTTGAACAATTTTTAATGCTCTTTGTGGGAAATTAGTAATTTTGGTCACTTTAGTTTAAGGTGTATTGTGTTCAATAAATCCATTATTACGCTTTGAGTTTGCTGTAATTCCTTCCTTTAGATCCTCTTCAAGACTAGCCAACACGCATTTTGAATTTGATTTAACATGGCGGAGCTAGTCCACAAAATATGTGGGTGGCCTCTCAGGCCGGGTGCGCCTGATTTTGTTTCATCTGGATGTGCGCCCGACGGAGGGTTAAAAGCCTTCAGAAGAGCCGATCGTGAATAAATAATAATAATGTCACTACTCTCCCACCTAGCAAGAAGAGCCGTCTGGTTAGCTGCATCGCGCTGCGCTGTCGAACGTAGTGGGTTCGAGACCGACTGCAAGTAATTTTTTTAAACCAAATATTTTTTTAACAGATACGTGAACAACAATGATTTTTGTATTGTTACTTGCCACATATCTTTGGATATGTTAGCAAATGTGTCACGATTTTGAGGGCAAATGACATTTATACTCTTCGTTGTAACAAATATTTAACTGTTTGAAAAGATGAGGGGGAGAGCATCCTTTGCGCATGAATAAGGTTAGGAGGGGGTGCTGTTTACAGTATCACGTGTATCTTCATCTCAACAGATTCATTTTGTTACACTCACTTAACAGTGAAAGCAGTTACTTACCGTGTTTTACTGTTCATGTGCATATGAATATGTTCTTTGTGTTTATTATCAAAGAATAATGAACAACGTTCACTATCTTTTAGAAACAAATTACTCACAAGGGAATGGTCAGACTTGTCATGTCGAAACCTGTGTTGCTATTTTTACCACTGTGAGTTAACATTGAAGGAAGTCTGTATGCAGACTGTTAGCTGCTGACATGGCCTGGAAGTCTGTAAAAACTTTTATGAAGTATGACATTATTGTCGCATGGTTTCCGCGCTTATAACTGCCTGTTGTACAAACCTAACCTCTCTCGCTACGTTATACCAACGCCATCTAGGGACAAGGTGGCGTTAGCTACACGGCGCTCTCCTGCCACAGCAGTGATGGAGCTGATTCGCCCAGTGAAAGCGATCGTACGATAATTAATAAATACGATAATTATAAATTCGTTGACATATGTAGCTGATATGTTATCTACAACGTTCTTTCCAAATAGCAATGAAATAGACACAAATACATGCACGGTTTAGAACACGTCAAACTTCTATTTCTTGTAATGCGAAATATTGATACAATGTTCAAATTCAAATGTTCAAATGTTTGTTAAGCTTATGGGACTTAACTACGGGGTCATCAGTCCCTAAACTTACAAACTACTTATGAACTACTTACGAACTAGGACGGCACAAATATCCATGCCCGAGGGGGGATTCGAACCCCCGACCGTAATGGCCGTGCTGACCGTGACTGGAGCGCCTCAGTCACCTCGGCCACCGCGGCCGGCGATACAATGTTCAAAACATAGGTTTTTTTGTGCACCAAGAACATACAAGCAAAGACGAAATATGACAGCTCTGCGAATCACAGACGTTGTCAGACGTCCGTAGACACAACTCGGCCGGTGTTATGAAGGAATCAGGCCTAATATCAGTACATTTCGAGGCGTGCCACGCATATTTAATCACATTTTGAAATTGTGGGGAGGAAAACATAATGTACGACTGATTGCAACTTAAGAATATTGTCACGGTGAAACTGCAGTGCAGGGCCGGCGCAAGCTCAAGTGCCGCCCCGTGCGAGCTGCTAAATTGCCGCCCCCAGTTTTTTCTCTGTTTTTCAAAACGTTTGTTGCATTTTATTGAAACAAATCTTTAGGAAATGTCAGTAATCAATCGCAATTGCCGACCGCAGTGGCAGAGCGGTCTGCGGCATGCCAATCACGGTCTGCACGGCCGCTGCGGTCGGGGGTTCGAATCCCCCCTCGGGCATGAATGTTTGTTCTGTCTTTAGTATAAGGTAGTTCATAAGTACTTTGTAAGTTAGGGACTGATGACCCCGTAGTTAAGTCCCATAAGCTATACAAACATTTGAACAATCGCAGTTTTTGTTTTTACTTTTCAGATCTACCTATATTTCGTTTACTGGGTGGCCAGTCTCAAAGCTTTTAATATATGCTTACATCTAAACCGTCATGTTGACAGTTACGTTCAGCACGACGGTATAGATGTAAACATTAAGCATTGAAAATAGCCACACTGTGCCCGAAATCTATGTAGATCTGCGAAATAAAAACAAAAATTGCGACTGATTGGTGACATTCTTTACAGATTCGTACAAAACAGTTGCTGGGCCCTAGCTCAAAAATGGAGTCAAACCTGACTGAAGATCTCTAGCTAATTTTAATAAGCCTTGTGAATTTACGAAAATATTCAAATATGTATGAAATCTTACGGGTCTTCACTGCTAATGTCATCAGTCCCTAAGCTTATACACTATTCAACCTAAATTATCATAAGGACAAATACAGACACCCATGTCCGAGAGAGGACTCGAACCTCTGCGGGGCTAGCCGCACAGGCTATGACTGCAGCGCCTTAGACCACTCGGCTAATGTCGCGCGGCATGAACTTACAATTAACGTAAATAAACATTTTTCAATGGTTGTTAACAGATAATGTATTCAACGTTAAACTGTATACAGTAAATAAATGTTGGAAAAGTGATAGTGTGCGAGTAGTATTGTCAAACAAAAGTACCGGCTAGAATTTAATTGTTGTTCATGCAGGCGCAGACAGGTTTTTCATGGCTCAAAAACCAAAACGTCCGACTATCACTCAGAAACGGATAGAAAAAAATTAAAAAAAAAAAAAAAATGCGTCGAAACCCAACTTATGCCAGGCTTAGTACCAATGTCTTTATCCCTTGTAATTACTCGCAGCGTATTTACCCATTCGGTATACTTCTAGCCATTGTAGGTTTTGGATATGTTTGATGTAGTAATGTTCAACGATTTTTTTTCCATAAAGCGGGAAGAATAAATCACTCGAAAACTGCCTTTGAAGTGTTAAGCAAAATTGCTTCAGGCTTAACATGTAACCGCAGTATCGAATATTCCATTCGAATATCCAAATTAGATTTCGACTTCTGCAAAATTAGTTGTGAGTAAACGCACGGCGCGTAACAGACAGGCAGCGCTCCACTCATAAGAATACTGGCGTGTATCCCCCTATCTGTTTCTCTGCCGTAACCACGACGGTGCTGCTATCGTAGTGAGAAAGAAATTACTCCCCCTCCCTCCCATTGTTCAACAAGGGCGGCCGGCAGGTAGTCGAGGCGCGAAGCCACAGTTTCCGAAGCCGCTCTCTCCGAGATTTGGTTTCGAATCCCCTCTTGCGCATGAATGTTGAGTTTGTCCTAAAAAAGTGGGGCCGCCAGATTTGCCGTCCCTCGGAAAGTGCCGCCCCGTGCGGTCGCACGTTTCGCACGTGCCTTGCGTCGGCCCTGCTGCGTTTTTGAATAAGAGAAATTTGTTAACATCGAATATTGATTTAGGCCTAAGGAAGTCCTTTCTGAGGGCATTTGTATGGAGTGTTGCCTTGTATGGGAGTGAGACATGGACGATAAACAGTGTGGACAGGAAGAGGATTGAGGCTTTTGAAATATGGTGCTACAGAAGAATGCTGAAGATTAGGTGGGTGGATCGTGTAACTAATGAGGAGGTACTGAACAGAATTGGGGAGAAAAGAAATTTCTGGCATACCTTGACTAAAAGAAGGGATAGATTGGTAGGACACATTCTTAGACATCAAGGAATTGTTAATTTAGCGTTGGAGGGAAGTGTGTGGGGAAAAAATCGCAGGGGAAGACCAAGAGATGGATACAGTAAGCAGATTCAGACAGATGTAGGTTGTCGTTCTTATGTGGAGATGAAGAGGCTTGCTCAGGATAGGGTATTGTGGAGAGCTGCATCAAACCAGTCTCCGGACTGAAGACCACAACAACACAACGTGGCACTACAACTCGAAGAGTCTTCATGTGTGCAGCTTTTTCCGTTTCTTCGCCGTCTGTAGATTTACAGTCTGCAATATCGA
Organism: Locusta migratoria; assembly: GCA_026315105.1. Taxonomy (NCBI): domain Eukaryota; kingdom Metazoa; phylum Arthropoda; class Insecta; order Orthoptera; family Acrididae; genus Locusta; species Locusta migratoria. The sequence goes on along the minus strand of CM048755.1, from coordinate 147,456,514 downwards.
ATGCTAGTCGTTTCTAGCCACATGTCTGCGCTATTTACATGCTCGTCTAGAAGTTTAACTACCATGTTGCACATCACTTAGTCTTCACGTGTGTTTTCTGTTGATTGCTTCATTTGGCGTCTGTGGTATATCTCCATGGCAAGCAGCAAAACATTTACTGGGTAAGTGGCTTGCGGAGTATGGATGTAAATGGACAGAATATCTTTCACATCTCTAACCAGTTTCAGGACGGTATGTTTCGAAATACGTACCAGAAATGAAAAGGAAGTGCATGCCACAGAAACGAATATTCGTTTCCCCTTTCCAGCAAAACTGTGCAACGATATTCCTCTTTAGTGAAAGCCGCGATAAGACGGCCGCACCTCCCGACCATGAGCCTAACGCTCATCACAACAGCTCGCGACTCGCCATTTGCAGGGGTGGCCAGACGTCACTGCACGCGACAAGCAGGAAAAACAACTGATTTTTTAAGGCGACTTCCAGGTCAAGTCAGCAGCTGACATTCTGCATACAGACTTCCTTCAATGTTAACTAACAGTGCTAAAAAATCAATACATGTTTCGGCATTACAAGTCTGACCATTCCCTTGTTAGTCTAAGTAGTTTGTGAGCTACGGACTAACAAACCAAGCAGTTGAGTCCGATAGATTTACAAACATTTGAACTTTTTTTGAATGTGTGATGTGTGGACCCGGTCATATGGGCTGTTATATTTGATCTCCAGGATAACAGGACCCCTGTTCACACAGCTCACATTAGATGATCGGTTTGTGTTGTAACTAAATAGGTGACGTCCTGGCTTTGTGGGCTGCGGGATTCCGCTGCGGAGGTTTACTGAAGAACATAAAATTAAAACATGTCATGTTGGAATTGTGTTGCGTCGCCTTACGGATGTAATATTGCGAGCATGGCCGGTCGTACGGCGCCTGCTAGTGTGAGGCGTCGGGTCAAATGCGCCACTGTGGCGAGCGGCAGGCCTGATGGCAGTGAACAGCAGCGTGTTGTGCGGCCCAGCTGGTGTGACGTCTGGCGTCGGTGACGCCTCCCCTCCCCCCCTCCCTCTAGACCCGCGGCGGCGTGTGACGTCGACGGCGCGAACGGCTGGTACTCATCCCTGGCGGCGCCGTGCTGTCTCGCCTCGCGGCTCAAGCGGCCGTGGTTCGGGGCTCGTGTCAGCTGCTGCCCGGACTACCCGCGCCACCGCTCACTACCGCACTCCGTCCGGTGACGATCGGAACGTGTGGCGTAGACTGGACGGCGTACTGCCAACCCCCGAATGGACTGTGCAGTCCGAGACAGTAATTCGTCGTTCCGCGTAGAGCACTGTATAGAACAAGCAGAACAATCCGCTATTTTGAATTCCACGCTGAAGGCACGCATTTGAAGGCAACGAAACTCTTACGCTTTTCAACATGCTCTTTAACACTTTCGCTGCGGCTGACGCTTATAAGCGTCCGCGCTGAATGTTGGATAGCGTCAGCCACAGCAAAAGTGTTAAGGCCATTAAATATACTTTCCTAACGCACAAAATTTTACATGATAGTAAATTTATTTGGTTACATTTGACTGTAAGAGGCTAGCAACTTAAAAGTTAGTGATTGAATATTTAGAGATATGATACATTCACTTACATTCCAAAGTAAGGCATATGATGCCGTTCTAAATATTTACCACATACAGTTAAAATACGTTATAATTATCGTATTTTCTGGAGTATAAATGATACGTCCACATACGTTTATGACAACCAAGTACTGCGTTTGAAAACAGTTGGGAATAATGTTAAATTGTGAATTGTATTCCCCGTATCCCCCCCCCCCCCAAACCCTATACAGCCTTGCATATTGTATGCACACCATATTTCAGAGAAGATTTTACGTCAAAATGTATTTAATAACTTTAAACGTCTGGTTTCGTTAGATAAAGAGTAAATAAAGTCTCTCTGGTAGCATGCACTTTAAAATAAAGTGAATGTTGCAGGATAAGTTTTGAATTTAATACCTTTCATGTACGACTTCCTTCCTGTTCACAAGTTTTGCGAAGTTCATTTTTTTTTTTTTTTCAGACATCATGTCTGATGGCTTAGGCCTATATTTCCCATGTTGAGAGTCAGATTTAAATTAAACAATGAAGTAATGCGAAATAATATAATTTAAAAACCACTAGCTGGGTTATGCCAGCTGCACTTAAGCTTCACTTAGAATACAATTAACAGCCCTTACAATAGCTCCTAAATAAAATGAAGAAAAGTAGCTTACTTTCAACAGACTGTATGTCGTGTTATGTTAACAATCTGTAGCAAAATTAAACCATTGCTTAGATGTATAGGCCTGTATTTACATTAATACCTCTTGCGAGCATTACTGTTTGTAATACAAATAAAAAATTGTTCTTAACGATACACAGATAGTTGCTCAATTTTGGCATTAATACTTGGCGTCTGGTATTTACAAGCTACCTTTTGCACTGATCTATGTTTGAAGGAAACCGATAAAACTTATAGCGACATGTCTGCTACTATTTGAATAGTTAGGAGCAGCACAACCAACAATTCCACACTGTAAAACAATAAAATGACGAAATATTCGCCGATTCACTTCGCTACACCACAGAAAGCATTCAAAACTGTCGTCGGATTTGGATTCAAAATGGCGGATTGTTCAGCTCGGTATATCTAGTGCTTTAGTTCAGCGCATGACGTCACCGCCGAAGTACGCGGCGGCATTTGTAGCGGTAGCCCCGCAGTAGCTTGTTGTTTACAGTGTATCTTTTGTTTCGTTTATTCGTGTGTCTTACGACATAAAATTCGATTAATATGTTAACGATTCGTTTGACATTTTAAATTCTCCCAGAATCGTTGACAAAAAGATATTAGCAAGTGCCTACGGAACAAACGAGCAGCTCCAAAAAACAATGCTCAGCATAAGGTATTTGTGCTGTGAAACAATACAGATTGGAAACCGAAGGAAGCTGTTACCATTTCAGAAAGGTCTCTTAATGTCAATTAATTCTTTATTTGGCCTTCTTTCTGACCTTTTTTCACTAGACATTAAGTGTGTATTAACCCGCGAGAACATGCACCTTTAAAAGTTACGCGATCGATCGCGTGTACAGCATTTTTCTGACAGTGAAAGAACAGTTTGTAATATACTTAATATGTCTGAATAAGTGTTTCTAGTTGCGTTTATAAGAAAACACAAACATTTGACTATTTAAAATTGGTAAAATGCCGATTGTTTTAAAATTACTGTGAGCAAAATCCTCACGCGCTAGTCCTCGCTGGTTAACGGCACGGCTGAACCAGGACTGTCCTGAAAATTTGTTTTCACAGATTAGAGATATTGGCCATTTCTATCAGCATCCTCGCGCAAAAGAAGTAAAACATCGGCTGCGTTTTTTTGCTTCTGGGAAAGAATAACCAAGACATTCCCCTGTCTAATACTTAGTCTGTGAGACAGGAAGAAGATTCACAAGAATTTCTGTATATAGTCCGCTGTGTGGAATTTTGCCGGATATGTCTGAAGAAATGACCATGCCACATGGGGAAGCAGAGAGCCAGGACATAAGTTTTAGTTCTTATGCTGCTGCACCGTCTGCTGTGACACATGTTGAATGCCGAGCTGAAGGATTCAGATACCTGGCAGGCTACATTACACGCCGTGCTGCGAAATATGAGATCTCACTGGGGGTGTCGTCTAATGAACTACTTTGTCCTCCTCCAAAACACCTCGCAGAATACGGGTGGATAGAATTTCTATCACGAGGAGGTTTGTTAGTGCCGTCTGACTAGTGGATGCGGCAGATCTCAGAGTTTGAGCTGCTGTTCAATGAGATTAACGGAAGCGACACACTTAGAAAAAATATTTCTAAGAGTATAGTCGACGTAATTTCGCAGAAATATCTTCATGTGGCGCCGGAAGTCATTAAAATATTCTTACGGACCGAATTTTTATTCGAGTGCGCTACATCAACACGAAGCTACAGAGAGAGAAAGCAAAGGCATCACAGAGGCGAAAATGACGTCAGTGGCATTCTTCGGCTGTTGGAAGGATTTAACGAGGTATGTAACTGCAATAAGCAATGCGTAAACAGTTAACTTTTGTGTGTTTAGTGGTGTTCTACGTGACGGCGCAGCGCCGCTTCGCGCCCCTCGCTAGCAGTGCTGCTTCACCGCTAACGTCATTTCAACGGCCAATAGCAGGTCGTTTCGCTTCGGGCCCAACCATTTATAGAATAACCTTGCTGCCAACCAGCTGTGGCCAACCATGACGGCCTCTTGGCGGTCTTTAACCCTTTATTTGGCACACACAGAAATCACGACAAGAAAAACTATTATGTTACTTAAATGTGCAGGACCATATGAACAGATTTATACGTTTTTTTTTCTTTTTTTTTTTTCAAAATATAATTTGTGGTTCTACCCCCATGAACCACAGACATTGCCGAGGTGGGGTGGCTTGCGTGCCTCAACGATGCAGATAGCCGTACCGTAGGTGCAACCACAGCGGAGGGGTATCTGTGGAGAGGCCAGACAAACGTGTGGTTCCTGAAGAGGGGCAGCAGCCTTTTCAGTAGTTACAGGGGCAACAGTCTGGATGATTGACTGAGCTGGCCTTGTAACATCAGCTAATGTGGCTTTGCCACACAGCTACTGCGAACGGCTGAAAGCAAGGGGAAACTACAGCCGTTACCTTTCCCGAGGACATGCAGCTCTACTGTATGGAAATATGATGATGGCATCCTCTCGAGTAAAATATTCCGGAGGTAAAATAGTCCCCCATTCGGATCTCCGGGCGGGGACTACTCAGGAGGATGTTGTCATCAGGAAAGACAATACTGGCATTCTACGGATCGGAGCGTGGAATGTTAGATCCCTTAATCGAGTAGGAAAATTAGAAAATTTAAAACGGGAAATGGATAGGTTGAAGTTAGATATAGTGGGGATTAGTGAAGTTCGGTGGCAGGATGAACAGGATTTCTGGTCAGGTGAGTACAGGATTATAAATACAAAATCAGTTGGGGGTATCACAGGAGTAGGACTGATAATGAATAAGAAAATAGGAATTCGGGTAAACTACTATGAGCAGCACAGTGATCGCATTGTCATTGTAAAGATAGATACGAAGCCAACACCGACAACAGTAGTACAGGTTTATATGCCAACTAGCTCTGCCGATGATGAGGAGATTGAAGAAATATATGAGGAGCTAAAGGAAATAATTCAGACAGTTAAGGGAGAGGAAAATTGTGATGGGAGACTGGAATTCGGTAGTAGGAAATGGAAGAGAAGGAAAAATAGTAGGTGAATATGGACTGGGCAGGAGGAATGAAAGAGGGAGTCGCCTGGTAGAATTTTGCACGGAACATGATTTAATAGTAACAAACACCTGGTTTAAGAATCACAAAAGAAGGTTGTATACATGGAAGAGACCAGGAGACACCGGAAGGTATCAGATAGATTTTATAATGGTAAGACATAGATTCCGGAACCAGGTTATAAACTGCAAGACGTACCCAGGGGCAGATATAGACTCTGACCATAACTTGTTAGTCATGAACTGTAGGCTGAAGCTGAAAAAACTGCAGAAAGGTAGGAAAATAAGGAGATGGGACTTAGATAAATTGAAGGAAAGTGAAGGTCTGGAGAATTTCAGAGGGAGCTTTAGGCAACAATTGACAGAAACAGGGGGAAATAAAACAGTAGAAGAGGAATGGGTAGCATTGAGAGATGAAATAGTGAAGGCAGCAGAGGACAAAATAGGTAGGAAGGCAAGACCAACAAAAAATCCTTGGGTATCACAGGAAATACTAAATTTAATTGATGAAAGGAGAAAATATAAAAATGCAGCAAATGAAACAGGCAAAATGGAGTACAGACGACTAAAAAATGAGATTGACAGGAAGTGCAAAATGGCTAAGCAGGAGTGGCTAGAAGCCAAATGCAAATCTGTAGAAGAATGTATAAGAAGGGGAAAAGTAGATACCGCCTACAGGAAAATAAAAGAGACATTTGGGGACAAGAAAAGCAACTCTACGAATATCAAGAACTCAGATGGGAAACCAGTTCTCAGCAAAGAAGGGAAAGCTGAAAGATGGAAAGAGTACATAGAGCAGCTCTACAAAGGAAATGAACTTAGAGACGATGTTGTAGGAAGGGAAGAGGAAGTAGACAAAGATGAAATAGGAGATAATATACTGAGAGATGAATTTGACAGAGCCCTGAAAGACCTAGGTCAGAACAAGGCCCCAGGAGTAGATGACATACCCTCAGAGCTACTAAAGTCTCTGGGAGAGCCAGCCATGACAAAACTATTTGAACTGGTGTGTAGGATGTATGAGACAGGTGAAATACCCTCAGACTTTAAGAAAAATGTAATAATCCCCATTCCAAAGAAATCGGGTGCAGACAGGTGTGAAAATTACAGAACCATCAGTTTGATAAGTCATGGTTGCAAAATTTTAACACGAATTATCTACAGGAGAATGGAAAAGCTGGTAGAAGCTGACCTCGGGGAAGATCAGTTTGGATTCAGGAGGAACATAGGAACCCGGGAGGCAATACTCACTTTACGTCTTATCTTAGAAGATAGATTAAGGAAAGGCAAACCTACATTTTTAGCTTTTGTAGATTTGGAGAAAGCATTTGACAATGTTGACTGGAATACACTCTTTCAAATTCTGAAGTCAGCAGGGGTAAAATATAGGGAAAGGAGAGTTATTTATAACTTGTACAAAAGCCAGACCGCAGTTATTAGACTCGAAGGGCATGAAAGGGAAGCAGTGGTTGGGAAGGGAGTAAGACAGGGTTGTAGCCTTTCTCCGATGTTATTCAATTTGTACATCGAGCAGGCGGTGAAGGAAAGCAAGGAAAAATTTGGAATAGGGATTAAAGTTCAGGGGGAAGAAATAAAAACATTGCGTTTTGCTGATGACATTGTAATTCTGGCAGAGACAGGAAAGGACCTGGAAGAGCAGTTGAATGGAATGGACAGTGTGTTGAAGAGAACGTATAAAATGAACATTAACAAGAGCAAAACAAAAATAATGGAATGCGGTCTTAGAAAATCAGACGAGGCTGAAGGAATTAGATTAGGCAACGAAACAATGAAGGTGGTAGACGAGTTTTGTTACTTGGGTAGTAAAATAACATGTGATGGTCGCAGTACAGAGGATATAAAATGCAGAATGGCAATGGGAAGAAAAGCATTTTTGAAAAAGAGAAATTTGCTAACATCGAATATTAATTTCAGTGTAAGGAAGTCCTTTCTGAAGGCATTTGTTTGGAGTGTTGCGTTGTACGGGAGTGAAACATGGATGATAAGCACTGCGGACAGGAAGAGAATAGAGGCTTTTGAAATGTGGTGTTACAGAAGAATGCTGAAGATTAGGTGGGTAGATCGCATAACCAATGAAGAAGTACTGAATAGAATTGGTGAGAAAAGGAATTTTTGGCATACCCTGACAAAAAGAAGGGATCGCTTGGTAGGACACATTCTTAGACATCGGGGAATCGTAAATTTAGCATTGGAGGGAAGTGTGTGGGGTAAAAATCGCAGAGGGAGACCAAGAGACGCGTATAGTAAGCAGATTCAAGTGGATGTGGGTTGCCGTTCTTATGAGGAGATGAAAAGGCTTGCTCAGGATAGAGTAGGGTGGAGAGCTGCATCAAACCAGTCTCCGGACTGAAGACCATATCAACAACAACAATTTGTGGTTTGTAAGTAACATTGCCCAAAAACTTCGCATGGTGGTACAGTATCAATTCTTATGACTACAGAAATTATTGTATTTTGGACTACGTGATGTGAAACGCGTGAAAACAAGTTGTTTTTAGTGCAATGTTCAGAACAGTCCCATGATTTCCACATTTTACAGTCAAGTATCGCTGAAGACAAAACTTGCAAATTCCTTTTGGCCCGTAATCTGTCAAGTGACAACATATTGTCATATCTGTCATACAATACATCATTTACTGGTGCAGGAGATGCTGTTTCATTCTTCTTTTGGACTTATTACCCATTTTGCAGTGGTCTACCAGGCCTTCTCTCCCCAATAAATATAAGTCCATTTTCAGTCTCCCATATAAGCACTCGTCAACAATTTTTCATAATAATTGAACTTCAAGGCTTTCTCTTTCCCTTTTATAGTCAGTTTTCCATGTATCACGAAAAATATCGTCATAAAATTGAAACGTATACTTGGAGTGTCCGCTAAAGATTCAGTTTATTGCTAAACTTTTAGCAAAAGACAACGAAACATCACTTTATTGCAGAGCATAAATGTTAGTTTGAAGCACTGTTGCCCATCCAAGGATGAAACTTGAAAAATGTTGTAGAAAGCCACGCGCAGTTTTGATGTTTCCAAATAAAGGGTTAAATAGTCTCTCCCGTGCTAGATTTGGTGCTTTTCACCTGGTAGTAGAGTATTGGTACCTTCTAGACCGGTTAGTGCCTCATGGCGTGATACCGCGTTCGTTTTGGTCATGCGTCAAAACTTGATGGCTCAGATGGGTGCCTTCTGGGTTGATGACTGCAGCTTCTCACCAGTTAGACTGCTAACGCTGCTCTCGAATCGCACTCTATGCCAGTGTTTTTCAACCTGTGCGTCGCTTGGAGGGCCGCCGTTACAGCAGGAAGTACAGGGTGTCCAGAGAAGGACTCCCTGATTTCAAAATTAAATATCTCGAAAACAAAGATCGATAGAGGAATGCAGTAAACGGTATGTTCATTGTGAAAGCTGTAAGACGTTTATACGGCAGTTTGAAATAATAGTTACAAAAGCTTCTAACAGATGGCGCTGTAATCGCCATACGTAATGCCTAGTATAAATAGTGATCCGAAGCCCAGAGCGATCAGTTCCACTATTGAAACGTGAAAGGAGGTTAGCGTACCGAAAGAAGAGATTAAAACCATGTACTCAATTGAACAACGCGTTTTTCTGGTGCTAGAGTACCACATGTTAGAAGAGAGTCCTACAGCAACAAGGCGAAGTTTTCAAGCACGATTTAATGTTCCAAAAGGACCCGATGCGAAAACTATTCGTACGCTCTTCGCAAAATTTGAACGAGCAGGCAGCGTAACTGATGATCTAGTGGGTCACGTTGGCCGCAAGAAAAACCGCAGTTACGCCTGAAAATATCGCCACAGTTTCTGGAATTATTCAGCGAAATCCAATGTCATCCGTCCGTAGAATTGCATCTGAGACTGGTTTGAAGCGTTCCAGCACGCAAAAAATACTGAGAAAGAACCTACACATGTTTCCAGTCAAAATTCAAACGCACCAGGCAATCCCCTTACGAGCTATGCAACAAGGGGTTGCCTTCGCTAATCAGATGCTCACAATGATTGATAGTGAAGGATTTGATGTTGGCTGTATCTGGTTTACAGATTAAGCACACTTCCACCTGAATGGATACGTGACAACGTGAATAAGCAGAACTGGCGATTTTGGGGTTCCTAAAAGCCATATTAGTGTGAAGCGAAACCCCTCTACTGTGTGGGCTGCAGTATGCAGCAGAGGCATTATTGGCCCTTTTTTCATTCGAGAAACGGTCACTGGTGCACGTTACGTTGCAGTTTTGGAACAATTTGTCGCCACACAGCAAGCGTTAAAGGATCGACCAGGTACTGAATGGTTTATGCAAGATGGAGCCCGACCACATCGGACCGAACAAGTGTTTCGCTTTCTTGAGGAATACTTCGGGAATCGAGTCATTGCTTTCGAATATCCCAAATTTTGCCACGGTGGAGTAGCCGAGCGGTCTAAAGCGCTTCGCTGCGGAGCGCGCGGCTGCTCGCCGCCGGAGGTTCGAGTCCTCCCTGGGGCATGGGTGTGTGTGTTGCCTTAGGTTAGTTTAACTTAGTTTAAGTAGTTTGTAAGCTACGGACTGATGACCACGCAGTTTGGTCCGATAGATTTACAAACTTTTTATCCCAAATTTACTGGTGCAAGCATGGATTGGCCTCCATATTCGCCGGATTTGACTCCCTGTGACTTTTTTTTAGTGGTGCACAGTGAAAGACATGGTGTACCCGAAGCATCCCGCCACGCTGGACGAGCTTGAATCGGCGATCTCTGTGGCATGTGAATCCATTTCTGTTGAGACACTACGAAATGTGATCACGAATTTCATTCTTCGTTTGCGCCACCTCTGTAGTGAGAATGGTGAACATTTGGAAAACATTGTGATGTGATTGTTTGCAAAGAGCGTTTTCATACGATTATTTCACTTATGTACAGCGTACAGCGCCATCTGTTATCAGCTTTTGTAATTATTATTTCAAACTGCTGTATAAACTTCTTACAGCTTTCACAATAAACACACCGTTTACTGCATTCCTCTATCGATCTTTATTTTCGAGATATTTAATTTTGAAATCAGGGATCCCTTTTCTGGACACTCTGTATTTGCACCGCAAAGTAACTAGGGGTGCAGCAATACAAAAACGTATGCCTAAGTGACATTTATTTAATGTTAAAATCACGAAGTTCTTTGTGTAATATTCATTATGAATTGAATATCATAGATTCTTTTACAATACAGTGTGTTAATGATGAATAAGCAAAAAGTCTGAAAACTGTCTTCAGGAAAAGAATTCGATACAATAAGTAGTTTTGAAAAATTCGAAAGAAAGATTAACTTCTATACAAATTGTATACTGAGTGGGACCTTTCGTAATGAAAATAATTAGCTTCTGAGTCTTGCGTGAAATGCGAAATATTCGTTAACAAAATATATTTTTCTGTCGGAAATCACATAAAAATAGGATATGTATACCATTCCAATTCATCCAACACTTTAAAAGCAAGGTGAAGCAAAAGAAAGAAGATTAAATTTGTTTCATTTGAGATAACGTTGTTTTGTTACGGTTCTTGAAGAGGGGGGCGGGATTCGCCACAATAATTTTGTTTCAAAGGGGGTCGCATATTCTAAAAGGTTGAAAAACACTGCATTCTGTGATACATAAACTTTCCGTTATTATTTACTCCAGTTAATTTTCAGTCATTCAGATCTGGCTTTTTCGTGGTTTCCACAAATCGCTTAAGGAAAGCGCTGAGATGGTTTCTATGTAAAGGACACACTCAAGTTTCTTCACTATTCTTCTTCAGTTCAGGCTTGTGTTTTGTCTCTAGTAACTTGCACTTCGATGAGCTCCAATCTTCTGTTTTGTTTGAACTTTATCGATCCTGTATTACTCTCTCGGAGTAAATCTGAATCTTGTTTCACATCTGTGAACTTGTTCCTGTTAATAACTACATACTGATTAGTGTTTGTCAATGAATTTTCATTCTGCAGCGGAATGACATGAAACTTCGTAGCAGAATAAAACAGTGTGCTGAACTGGCAGTTGAACAGTTTTAACCTGTCAGGAAGATTTTGCTCATTTCCTGTTCACTTGAGCAATTGCAGAATTGCACAGTATGCCATCCGGAAGTAAAGGAACATGCCCTTAACCAGGCTGATGTTGTTATCTGCCTACTGGACCTTGTGGACAAACAGAGTGGACTCGACTTGTTCCTTACTAAGAGTTTTTTGTCACTAAAAACGAAATGATATGTGACAGTAAAGCTCGTTCCTTAAGTCACTTGAAGGCAGCTTCAGGATCGTTAAGTCCATATCCGACTTTCTTTAACATCCTTGTTCAATATTAGCTTGGGGCCCATTTGTGAGGATCTAGATGTTAATGAAACGCTTAACCTATCGCCCTTCGTATACTGAGAATACTAACGTATCGACAGACATACGACAACATCGTAGCTTTGGCTGTGAGTAGCAGAGTAATGCTGGTACGAGGTAGAAAACGGTGTGTTGCCGACAGTGTTTAGTAAACATTGAAGGCTGGTGCAGGTACGGAGGCTCGAGGGATAGACGGCGTGCACTTCAGGCGATAACACAATGCCGGAACTGATAACTAGTAGTATACTACTCAGTGTAGTATCACAGTCAATCAAAGATCACCACACCAATATAGGGCTTCAGTAACACTAGTGTTGTGCGAGGAATTACCGACTGCGACAATGATGTAGCGGTGTTGTATAGTAGGCGTTCATAGGTAAACTTTAACGTTAAAATTAAATGAATACTCAATTTGGGGTTGTAGAAGTACAATGATAACTGATAAAGCTGAAGTCCAGGCTTCATGAGTTAAACTTCAAAGTTCCTTGCTGTCTACCAGAATCTTTAAGTGGCAATACATAGCGCGGCAGTTTGTCTTAAGTCGTAGAAGTCTATCTTACCACTGCTGACTTGAAGCACACACTTGATGAACACGATGTACTGTAGATATACACGTTGCGTTCTGTATGGACACGTTACAGCATGTATTACACGCCTATTTAACTTTGCCTCAGCCAATCACTTTCGCGGACGTGACACTGTTCATGCGTGCGCGGCCTCTAGCGGAAACCTACAAACCTTTAGTGCCAGCTGTCAGTGTTCCCGCGGCCCTATCGATACTGGTGTACAGACTTTGGTTGCCTCACAATAGACAATGCTACAGGTTCTCTTCCACTATCAAGAACACTGGAAAGGTAAGGACTTCCAATGATAAGCTAAGGGGGTATCAGACCACACCAGTGACGTCACAGATGTCAGGTTGCCTACGAACAGAATACGTAATGAGTACCGTATAAGAAGTTATCATCGGAGTAGTGAAGCAACCAAACTCACTTAACAAGAAAAAGTCTTCTGGTCAGGGCTGTATACCCATTAGATTTCTACCTGAAGCGATAGCTCCTTACTTAACAGCCATATACAACCGCTCTCTCGAAGAAGAATCTGTATCAAGATTGGAAAGTTGCACAGGTCACACATATATTCAAGAAAGGCAGTAGGAGTAACCCACTAAACTACAGGTCTATTTCATTGACGTCAATTTGCAGCAGGGTTTTGGAACATATCATGTATTCAAATATCTTGCATTATCTCGAACAGAATGATCTATTGACCCAAAGTCAACACGGATTTAGAAAATATCGTTCATGCGAAACACAACTAGCTCTTTACTCACACGAAGTGATGAGTGCTATCGACAAGGGTTCTCAAATTGATTCAGTATTTGTTGATTTCCAGAAGGCTTTTGATACCGTACCTCACAAAGGGCTTTTAATCAAATTGCGTGGTTGTGGTATATCGCCCCAAATTTGCGACTGGATAGGGGATTTCCTGTCAGAGAGGACACAGTTTATAGAAATCTATGGTAAGGCGTCGACTAAAACAGAGGTGATATCGGGCGTTCCACAGGGTAGTGTTATTGGTCCTCTGCTGTTCCTTATTTACATAAACAATTTCGGAGAAAATCTAGGCAGCTCTCTTAGGTTGTTTGCAGATGACGCCGTCATTTACCGTCTAGTAAAATCATCTGAAGATCAGTACCAACTGTAGGACGATCTAAATAAGATATCACTATGGTGTAAAAATTGGCAATTGATTCTAAATAATGAGAGTGTGAAGTCGTCCACATGAGTACGAAAAGATATCCGTTAAACTTTGTTTACAAGATAAATAAATCAAAAGCGAAGGCCGTAAACTCCACAAAACACCTAGGAATTACTATTACTTCTAACTTAAACTGGAAAGAACACGTAGATAATGTCGGGGGAAAGGCGAACCAGAGACTGCGCTTTATTGGCAGAACCCTTAAAAGAAGCAACAGAACTACTAAAGAAACTGCTTAGACTACGCTTGTCCGTCCTGTTTTTGGTGTATTGCTGCCCAGTGTGGGGTCCTTATCGGGTGGGTTTGACGGAGGACATCGAAAGAGTTCAAAGAAGGACAGCTCGTTTTGTATTGTCACGGTACAGGGGAGACAGCATTACGGAAATGATACAGGATCTAGGATGGGACTCATTACAACAACGGCGCTTATCTCTGTGGCGTGGGCTACTTACGCAACTCCAATCGCCAACATTTTCCTCCGAATGCGAAAATATATTGTTGACTCCCTCTTATATTGGTAGAAATGATCATCAGAATAAAATACGAGAAATCAGCTCGAACGGAGAGATCCAGGTGTTCATTCTTCCCGCGCGCTATTCGAGAATGGAATGAGAGATAAATAGTATAACGGTGATACTATAAACCTTCTGCAAGGCACTTAAATGTGATTTGCAGAGTATCGCATGTAGATGTAGATTAAGGCAACCCTACCCATACACTTCCTGGATATCAGATTACGCAACTGAGCAATTTAATCCCCAAGGCTATGAACCTCCATGCCTTTCCCATCCTCTCCCCTTTCCCTCAACCGTTCACTGCATGAATGATATGTCCTACCCATCCCGCATCCTACCTTTTATAATGAGGTCATTTTGCGCATGGAATAGGGGGAGGTGTATCAGGGTTATTTGAGGCCAGGGTGGATTGGTATTTTTGATTTATTATTATATTTTCAGGTTTTACCACTGTAATGAGGCGGCTAGGGGAAGTAATTATTATACATTATAATTATTTTTACGTCAGTCATTGTACTGACTGGTTTAGGGGGTTTGTATTTATTATAAATTATTATTTTAGTTAGTGTAGTGCCAGCAGCCGCCTGTGTCTCGCCTACAGACTGCCAAGTTACTTAACTTTTCTGTAGTTTTCTTAGTATCTAACTTCGTGCGTGCTTTAGCTTTTAAGTGTTTAATTCTCGCATATTTATTACATACTGTAAATACAATCGGTATGTAGAGTTATCGTCTGTGATTTGTTTATTTGATAACTCAGAGACCGTTGTTTCCTTTGATTTGTCTACCGAGAAAGTAGATTCATAGAGACGGATAGAGAGTGGGCCTGTTGCGAACGGATTCAAGAAGGGACCGATGACCAATGTAGTTTGGTCCTTTAATGTTTAAACCACATACCAAACAAATCAAGGGACTCAGGGGGAACTGGTCGCCCGTCTTTAGACAGATGGAAGCTGTGCTGGCCTCAATATACATACTTGAGGCTGCTGCCCTGGTCTGCGATGTCAATGGGGCACTTGAGGCGAATACTGAGGAACCTCTGCAGCCGTATAGCGCCGCCGGAGATCCCTGATGCAGCTGCGCTTTCAGGTTTCCACGTCCATGCCAGTCGACAGTTGCCTTATGATAATTGGTGAACTGTGTCAGATTCGTGAAACTCTGGGCGGCAGGAAAAACGGGGATCGACCCTAAGGTTATCCCCTTACGCCTCTGTAATAGTTCGCAGGTATTGCCCATTGCTGATAAGACCTTTTAGACACCTTGGGCTATCTCGCCTATTGCGGAAGTGGCCGATCTTCCCAAGAGGTCTGGATAAACGCAGAGTGTGGCTTTGCTTGTCATTGGGAGCTCCAATAGTAGGCGGCTGATAGATCCCTTTACGGAAATATCAGGAAGTTTGTGAAAGAAAGTCAGTGTCCATTATGTTAGTTTGTTGGGGAACTTACCCAGGATGTTCTGGGGGCTCAGCCAGTGGTGATGGAGAAACTGGGTGCACCCAGCTACAGATCATTCCTCATGTCGGCATCAGTGACTACTTCCACTTGGGTTCAGAGGCCATCCTCAGTGCCTACGGTCGGCTGGCAGATGTGGCTGCCGCGGTGGAGTAGCCGAGCGGTCTAAAGCACCTCGCTGCGGAGCGCGCGGTTGCTCGCCGTGGAGGTTAGAGTCCTCCCTGGGGCATGGGTGTCTGTGTTTGTCCGTAGGTTAGTTTACCTAGGTTTAAGTAGTTTGTAAGCTACGAACTGATGACCACGCAGTTTGGTCCGATAGATTTACAAACATTTGAACATTTGCAGATGTGGCCTCGCTCGTAGGGTGGAAGCAGAACTATCGATTAGTAACATCACTTCAGAACTGATTGCGGCCCTCTGTTGCCTTGGATGCAAGTTTCTCGACTTTCGCTATCTGGTGGAGAAATGTAGGATCTCCCTTAAGAGCTCAGACGTGCACACGCAGATAGCGGCTACTAGTGTAGCAGAAAACTTGAATTTTTCAGGATACAGAAATACCTCCATAGGCTTGAGAAAACACCACCTTATACCAGGCAGGGGAAAAAAATAGTTTGTAAATCTATGGGACTTGACTACTCTGGTTATCAGTCCCTACGCTCACAAACTATTTAAACTAACTTAAACTAAGGACAAACACCGCTGACAAACACACATACCCATGCCCGTGGGAGGAGTCGAACCTCCGACGGCGAGCAATCGCGCTCTCGGCCACTCCATCGCGGCCCAGACAGGGCAGAACTTGGCGCAACAGAATAAACAAAGAAAATGGAAATAACTGTAACAGAATGCTGGAGTGTCTTTGGAAAGATCCCAAATATCCTCTTGCTTATAAATGGTTACAATTACCACAGTACTAGGGACGGAAAGCTGGCTGAAACCAGATTTCAATAGTACTGAAATTCTAAACTCAGGCTAGAACGTATATCACAGATACAGGCTGAACACTGGTAGTGAAAACGTATTTATAGCGATACAAAATACGAGAATATAGAGTAAAGTTAGTGCAGATCCGGAATGTGAAACAATTTGGGTGAAGATCAGGGTTAAAGTGGCTCAAATATGGTCATTAGACGTTTTTATAGATTCCTCGGCTCAACAGCAGTAGTGGCGTTACATCCGAGGGAAAACTTTGAATATATTTCAAGTAAATTTCCTAGTCATGTCATAATATTGGAGATTGTAACTCATTGGATCTAGAGTGGGAGACTCAAATTTTTGAAACGGGTAGTAGAGACAGAAAATCTATGTTATCCGAAAATTAACTTGAACAGGTAAATAGAGAACCAACTTGTGGAGATAACAACAAGGATCTGCTGACGACAAACAGATCCATACTTTTCTACCCAGCGCAGAACAGGGAATATGTGATCATAATGCCGTTACAGCCTTTTTGGAGAGATAAATAAATGAATTGAACCAACCTTATTGTGAACTGTAGCATAATTATTAACACTTTTATTTAAATTTCTACTTGTTTCACAACTTTTAATAACCTAATGTCTCGGCTTGCTACTTAAGGTTATATTAGTGGCTGAGGTTCTGGTCATCCGCCACTCATGAACCACGAAATTTACCGATATTGTGTCACCCACACTGAAATGGCAGGGACAAGAACCATGAATTCTTTTTGTGTGCCCTATTGATTCTTGTAATCGCAATTACTCGCAGTCACTTGATTTTTCCTACTTTTTATTGTTAAATACGTCAGTCTATAAATGCGAAATCCTTATTTAACAGGGTGTCCCAGCTATCTTGTCCACCCAAAATATCTCTGGAACAATAACAGCTATTGGAAAACGACTTTCACCGGTATCAATGTACGGCTGGGCCCCATGAATGTACATATTTGGAAACATTCTAAAACGAAAGCAAATGTGTTTTTTAGCACAAACTTATATTTTTTTAAATGGACACCCTATATTTTTTCTGCAGCAATCCATAGCATGACAAATCACATAAACAATAGCGTTGATTGCATCGCAATATTTTAATTACATCCCGAGATATTGCGGCGAGAAGTTGACGCTTGAAAAACCCGAAATACGCTGCTAGCGCACGTCCTGAGGCTCAGGCATGAACCCCATGCTGCCCGTGATTGCGATGTGTCTGAGGCCAATACATCAAGAGTTGTTGTTGTGGTCTTCAGTCCATAGATAGTTTTGATGCAGCTCTCCACACTACCCTGTCCTGTGCAAGTCTCTTCATCCTTTTGAATGTGCTTACTGTATTCGTCCCTCGGTCGCCCTCTACGATTTTTACCCCACACACTTCCTTCTAATGCTAAGTTGACAGTTCCTAGTTGTCTCAGAGGTAACCGAATTCACTTCAAGAGGAACAGCAGGATTAATATTTTTATGTTTAAACTGCTCAAAATCAAGTAGCGTTTGCTCGATAGTTAACATTTTGAGTCGATGCCGATCAGAGCAATGCCAATTGCACAGCTGTGAGGCTGAGTGGGAGCACAGTCTGGACCAAAGTGCAGTGTGGTGTCTTTGGGAGCGTTAACTCCGTTTCTTACTGGCAGCTAGAGCACAAATAATATGGCCTGCATGTTCTGTCATCTCTGGACGCTGGTGTTCCAACTGCAGTCCACACCGAGTTCAGTCGCCCTCAGGGTTTTGGTAATCATCTGTGGTCTACACCATGTCGAGTGTTCTGTCTGCAGTCTGAGGCTGCCAGACGCAGTTCCTATATCGTGTTCTGACTGGAGGCCGAATTAAAGGTGGATTCTAAGAAGCAAGTGCATGATACCTGCTGACTTGAGGAAGAGTTTGAAAGAAGATGAACTCTACTGAAGCAATTACCGTCTTACCACCAGCAAAGACCAAGAGATGGGCAGACCAATCGTCTTGGCCTTATTTACTGTAAGGCAAGCTGACTCGGCTCTCCTATCAGCTATGCAAGAGTTGGTTGCAAGGGACATTGAAGAAGCGCCACCTAAAGGCAAAGTGAAGTTGAAAGCGACGCTAGGACAAAGGAAAAAGGATGACGAGGTCTTTAAAATTACCAAGAGGAAGCAATGGCAAGGGCAGCATATCAGTTTAGGCATTGATAGCTCTTGAAAGCTCATCTGCCGACAGTGAACTAATTCTCTGAGATTTCAGCGTCTGTCACAGAGGTAGCCACTGAGACGACCACAGAGACGATGCAGGGGAGAAAGCATACATCCCCACCCCCTCCCCACGCCTATTTTCATCTAATGGATGGGGTCCTAAAAGTTCCTCCAGTGGAATATCAGAAAAGATGCTATCCCCAAGTTCTTCCATGTAGCCAGAAACGACCTTCTCAATGTCCAGAAGGTGACAGCAGAGTTGCACGGAGGTATGGTAGACCTCATCAGGACCAAGGGACTGGACTGATCCACCCAAAAAGCAGAAACCCTCAAGCAAATAAAGGTGGTGTTTAACCACCTCCTTATGAAGATGAACCCAGACCACCTAAAAAAAAAAAAAAAAAAAAAAAAAAAAAAAAAAAAAAAAAAAAAGAGCTTGAGGCCCTGGGCTTTCCTGTCCATTCCGCAAGTCTTCTGAAGTCTCACAGGAAAATGCCATTTTTATGTGTTTTCCTAACCAACAACCTAGAAAACTGAAAGAGGGTTGCAGAAGCGTAAGATGACACTATCCAGCCCATCACTGAGGAGGAAATTGCTGCTGACCTCCAAGGCCTCAATACCAGAAAAGCCAGTGAAGACGATGGCGGCAACAACGTCCTGCTAACAAACTTGTCACCTGGAATATACCAGCCAGAAGCAGATATCTTCAACCAGATATTACACTCAGGCGTCTTACCCTACACAAATAAGTCGTTACCATCCTGAAGACTGACGAGGACCCCAAAAAGCGTCAAGTTACCAACCCATCAGCCTATTTTTATCATAAACGAAAGTTTTCTAAGAGGCTGCCTGTAAAAAGACTACTTTAACTCGTCGACCAAGAAAACATCATCCCAGATGAACAGTTTGGATTTCAGAGCAGCCACTCGACATGACACTAGCTACTCAGACTGGTAGAACAGTCGGTGATGGCACTCTAAAGCCTCGACCCTATGTGGCATGACGTTCTCGTGTTCAAGCTATTTAAACTTGAGGTACTAATGTCATATGTAACTCTGCTACCACCCTGCTTTAAAGGAATGACATTACACTTACCAGGAGCCGACAGGAAGTCCACGAACCGTACAAACTGCACTACTTTTCTCTGCAGAGACCAGTGCTACAGTATATGGCCGTATCGTGGAGTAATGTCGCCGAGAAACACATCGTTCACAGGATGATATGTGGTCACTGGTGATCCGACTACAGTCGGCGCCCGGCTCGGCCGTCCTCTGTGGTCGTGGTCGTCATCTGAGGTCAGTGTTCCGTCCGAGGTCGGCGCCCGCCAGGCGCGGTTCCCATGGTCGTCTCTGGTCGCCGATGTTCTGACTGCCACCGACTCGATCCACCCAAGAATCATTCTTGGGTAGCACCTGAAGAACACAGCGAGTTATGCCGTCGAAATATTGTGGGAGAACGATGCGAACATCCAGCAGATCTGTGGGAAAGCTTGAAGGATTACAGTGGGAATCATAATGTACTGACCATCTTGTGGATGTTGCATTTCTTATCTATGTGCTTGCTAAGATAAACTGGAGACGAAATCCGCCTTATGCAGGACACCTTTTATGTTTTAATCACCCAAAAAAGTTTCGGTCTTTAGTGTGCAATGGGTTTTGCCTTTAATTACTACATGGCGTTATTAGCAGGGCTTAATGTTGCTTTAATTAAGCTATAATATGTTTCACAGTGTGACTTTTGTGTTGTGGTGTTATGGCAGCCACAACACGATAAATAGTAGCATAAGCAGTGTGCGTTAATAGAAAACAGTACAAAACGCAAAAAACATCAATAACAACATCTGCAAACGAGAACTGAAACGGCGGCGAGGGGGAGAAGGAGGGGAAGGAGAAGGGAGCTCTAAAGTTGGAAGGCTGGATAATGTCAGGACAGAACTCACTTTCTGGTAGACGGAGGTGATCGAAGTTGCCCTGGGAAAGGATGTGGAGTAGTAAGGCAGGCAGGACTTACTGGTAGTGGTGCGGCAATGTACCATTGTCGGTGAAGACAGGATAGCGGCAACTACAGAGTTGATGGAATCCAGATTACGGATGTTACATCAAGTACAGAAGAGTCCGAGGAGATTGAGGGTTTGTAAAGGGGATGATATCATAGAGGATCCACATGGGGGAGGGGAGGTCAATGCGGTAGGTGAGGCAGAGTGCATGGTGTTCCACGATTTGGGCTTTGTAGATTTTTTCTTCTTTACTTTTGGGGGGAGGGGGGGGTTAAGGATGTAGGGTACAGTGAAGGAACAGAGAATGGAGCAGATGAAGGATTTGTATGTATGAGGATGGTGGAGGGGTGGACACCCCAAGTCCAACCAGACAGGAGCTTCACTGGACTGAGGCAGTTATGTGCTTTCTATTGGAATGTTTTGATAAGGGAAGTCCAGATGAGAAAGCAGCCCAAAGTACATCTAAAATATTTCAGAATGGGAGTGAGGTGGATGTAACAGTTATAAAGGGAGAGAGGAATGTCACTGAGTCGGAGGGAGGGCGTGGTGTGACCTATGAGTATCGCCTGGGGTTTTTCAGGATTTACTTTGAGGAGTTACTGGTTAAACCAGGAGGAAAATTGGAGGAGAAAGGGTAGGTTTGGAGGACTCGTTTGGAGTACTGAAGTGTGGGAGCAAGAACAAGTAATGCAGTGTCATCAGGGTATCGGAGGAGATGGACAGGTGGGGGTGATTGGGGCATACATGCAGTGTAGAGGAGACAGAGGAGAAAGGAAAGGATGGAGCCATGTGGTACCTGGTTCCATCATCACAGTTCTAGAGTCATTTGAACAAGGCATATTATCAGTAGTGCATAGGCACCCATACCGTGCATTATCAACCTACCGAGTAGAGACGGATGTCTGTGGTTCACTACGGGTGTTACAGACAAGTAGTCTTGTGAACTACTATTGAATACATTTTCTGAAAACTTGACTTGAGCAGATAAGTAGGCAGTGCATGTGCAACAGAAATATTTTTTACATCTTAGCTACAAACAGGTGTAACTTTGAAACTTCCTGGCAGATTAAAATTGTGTGCCGGAACCGGGACTTGAACCTGCAGGAGAACTTCTGTGAAATTTGGAAAGTAGGAGGCGAGGTACTGACAGAAGTAAAGTTGTGAGGATGGATCGTGAGGTGTGTAAGGATAGCTCAGTTAGTAGAGCGCTTGACCACGAAAGGCAGAGGACCCAGGTCCGAGTCCCAGTTCCGGCACACAATTTTAATCTGCCAGGAAGTTTCATATCAGCATACACTTCACTGCAGAGTGAAAATTTCATTCAGGTCTAACATTGTCAATTATGTCAGTATAGAGACAAAGATTAGCAATCATGATGTCGTCACAGTGACTTAATGGTTACCAAAGCTAATAAATCTGTCAAAAGACTACAAAATAGTGTTTGCTAGAAAGAACTGATAAGAAATTATTAGCAGCCTGCTTAGAGAATGAATGGATATCATTTTATTCCATTACAATGGAGGTAGAGGAATTATGGGTGAAAGTTAAAGTGCATTGTAAATAAAGCACTGGAACAAATGTGGCTATGAAAAGGATTTAATATGGCGAAGTTTCGCCTTGATTTAATAATAATATTCAGGAAATGCTGAGAAAGCAAAGGCAGTGGTACAATCTTTCCAAAAAGGAACAAGCAAATCACGATAGGCAAAAGTTAGTAGAAATCCATATGTATGTAAAAAGATTCATGCACAATGCATACAATAACTGTCACATCTTAGTAAAAGATCTTGCTGAGAACATGAAAAAATTCTGGTAACTTATAAAATCAATAATCAGGTCTCTATTCAACCACTCGTTGATAATTTTGGAGTGATTATAGAAGACTGCTAAAGGAAAGCTTAAATTAAAAAAAAAAAAAAAAAAAAATCATTCATGTAGGAGGTCCATACAAATGTACAATGATCTGATCATCACACAACTTCCCAAATGGAGGACATAGTAATCAGCATACCCAGTGTAGAGAAGCAGCTGAGAGAGCAGAAAACAAGTAAGTCACCAGACTGCAAACCATGGATGAAAGTGCAACAAGCAAACTACATATTTCTTGACTTTTGAAAGGCTTTTCACACATTGCCACTTTGCAAACTGCAGGGTTCCCAAATATGCAAGTGGCTTAAAGACTTCTTAAGTAGTAGAAGGTAGTACCTTGTTCTTGATGACAAGTGTTCATCAGATACAAAGGTATTGACAGGAGTGACCTACCGAAGTATAATAGAATGGTTATACCGGGTGATCAAAAAGTCAGTATAAATTTGAAAACTTAATAAATCACAGAATAATGTAGATAGAGAGGTAAAAATTGACACACATGCTTGGAATGACATGGGGTTTTATTAGGAAAGAAAAAAAAGTTTCAAAAAATGTCCAACAGATGGCACTTCATCTGATCAGAAAAGCAATAATTAATAATTAGCATAACAAATTAAGACAAAGCAAAGATGATGTTCTTTACAGGAAATGCTCAATATGTTCACCATCATTCATCAACAATAGCTGTAGTCGAGGAATAATGTTGTGAACAGCACTGTAAAGAATGTCCGGAGGTATGGTGAGGCATTGGCGTCGGATGTTGTCTTTCAGTATGCCTAGAGATGTCAGTCGGCCTATCAAGATCACCAGCCCATAATTTACAGGGATTACACAACTTAGGTGTAGACATCTGGTGCTACATACTAGCAGAAATTTAACAAATAATTTTCAAATCCCTGTCCTGCAGAACAACTGGTGAACTGTATTCTGTATGTGGACCAACATGCTATTAACCCCTTATCACATACTGGAATAGATCTGGCACATACGACTTTCATATTTGTGATATTTATATTTGAGCATATATTTAAACACTGCATGTTATGACAGATACAGCAACAGCCGAGAAGCACTGTACAAGTAGCATACACCATCTGATGGACAGTAAGGGGAGAAAAGTATTTGTTAATGACAATAAAGAGAAAAATAAGGCAAAAGGCATATGGTAAGGGTTTAAGCAGGTGGTCATAATGTTTTAGCCCATCAGTATCTGTGTGTAAAATTTTGTTTAGATGTGGTCCAGTATACAGGATGAAAACCATATTTCCTATTGCACATTTATAGGTGTTGTAGAGGGAATTCAAGACCCCATTATTTAATTATAAACCAATGTCTAAAGATAAATGAGTTTGATCAATGAAAAGTGCTACTCCTTTTCAGAGAGCAGTGTCTCATGTTATATGATACCTTCTTCTGTTTCCTGTTGGGCTACGTAAAGAGTATTGTTCACGGGATACTTTGTGTATCAGTGCCACTCCCCCCTTTTCCTGTTTCAGCTGTGTATGGTTCATAGAAAAAAGTTACTTGTGATCTTTCCATGATAAGTATTTAGGAGGAAGCAATAGATTGGACAACTCTGTGAAATGTGCACTCTCAGACTTTTGACAGCTTCTATCACTGGAACTGGGCAATTGTCTCCATCACTGGTACAGAGACTTGATAATGGCACCCTGTGACCTCACTCACCTTTACTTCCCCCCCCCCCCCTCCTCCAAGATAAATTACCTTGTCTTAGAGACAATTTGGCACCCAACTGCAAGTGCCGCCCAGTGCAGGTAGCCTGGTTAGCCTCCTCCCACAACCTTCCTCCTTAGAGCCAGGATTGATCTACATTTCAGTTTCAGGCTAGTTAAATAAATCTGTAATGAAGTGTGCCACTCTACTCAAGATCTTCTCTCTTCTGTCATTCCCATCTGGTATAGATCCCACACTGACAAACAAATTTCAAGTATTGGTCAAGTCAGTGTTTTGTAATCTATTTCCTTCCTTTTTGGTCTACACTTCCTGACAATTCTTCCACTGAATCTCATTATGCCATCTGCCTTACTCATAATGAATTTTAGGAGGTTATTCAACATGCACACTCCCAGATATTTTATGGAAGTAAATGTATCATGTGATTGTTCTGCAGTTGTGTAATCACATAATAAAGGCTCTTTCTTTCAATGTATCTGTATCATGGTAGCCTACATTTGTTTATGTTGGTGATCAATTGTCACTCCCTTTCCCAAGTATTAATAGCCTACATATACTCCTGCAATTCACTATGATTTTCTAGTGTTGTGACATCTTTGTAAACTACAGCATCATAGTTGCCACTCTCTCCTCCCCTCCCCCCTCCCCAAGAAAAAAAAAATCATTGGTGTTGTGGTCTTCAGTCTGCAGACTGATTGTGATGCAGCTCTCCATGTTACCCTGTCCTGTGCAAGCCTCTTCGTCTGAGAATATGTATGGTAACCTACATCCTTTTGAATCTGCTTATTGCATTCACCCCTCAGTCTCCCTCTACAATTTTTACCCCAACCACTTCCTTCTAATGCTAGGTTAACAATACCCTGATGTCTCAGAATGTATCCTACCAACCTATCTATTTTATTAGTTAGGATATGCCAGAAACTCCTTTTCTCCCCAATTATATTGAGCACCTCCACATTAGTTACATGATCTTATTGCATTCGCCCCTCAGTCTCCCTCTACAATTTTTACCCCAACCACTTCCTTCTAATGCTAGGTTAACAATACCCTGATGTCTCAGAATGTATCCTACCAACCTATCTCTTTTATTAGTTAGTATATGCCAGAAATTCCTTTTCTCCCCAATTATATTGAGCACCTCCACATTAGTTACATGATCTACCCATCTAATCTTCATCATTCATCTTTAGGGCCACATTTCGAAAGCTTCTATCATCTTTTTGTCTGAACTCCTTATTATCCATGTTTTGCTACCATACAATGCTACATTCCAGACAAATGCTTTCAGAAAGGACTGCCCAACATTTAAACTAATATTGGATGTAAAAAATCATTGATATGCTGCTGATATTGCTGCAATTTGCTACAATTTTCCACAGTTGCAACTTCCTTGTATACTACAGAAGTATCTGTGAAAAGCCTGACTGAACTTCCAATGTTATCTACTAGATTATTTATATGTATTGTGAAAAGTAACAGGTTCATAACACTCCCCTTGAATATGACAAAAATTATTAGAGAAAGCTTCTCTCTACTGAGAATGACATGCTGTGTTCTGCCAACTAAAAATTCTTCATTCAAGTTACACATTTGGTCTGATATTCATTATGCTCATATTTTGTGTGTTAGGCAACTGTATGGAATCATAATGAATGCTGTCTGAAAGCCAAGGAACATGGCATCTACCAGGGAGCCTGTATCAACTGGTTTTTTTTTTTCTTTTTTTTTAAGTTGTGTGACCAAACAGAGAGTCCATGTTGATTCCTATTAAGCAGATTTCTGGTCTCCAGAAATGTCATAATACTCAAATATAAATATGTTCCAAGGTTCTTCAACAGATCAATATCAGAGATATAGGCCTATAGTTTTGTGCAGGAGTCCAATGACCTTTCTTAAAATGAAAACAACCTGTACTTGTTTCCTTAAAAAAATAAAAAATAAAAATAAAATAGAATAAAATAAATAAATAAAAAAAATACATGTTCCACATCCACAAGGATCACCTCAACACGGATCTAAGGAACGAACCAACTAATCTAATCTAATCTAATGTAATCTAATCCAATCACTAATAATGCTTAACTCCTCTAGAGACCTACAGTACACTGCTGCTGCTGCGAAAAGGAGAACAAGTTTCTTTGTATATTCGGAGTAGACCAAATTGGTATCTGGTCAGGTCCAGTGGCCTTTCTCTGTTTTGCCTCTTTCTCTACTGCAGACTATCCACCAGTCACCAAATGTTTGGTGAAGGTGTGTATGGATATTGTGTTGCATATCATCATGCTGGAACCACACAATCTGGCAGATATGTCATGGCACATGGCACACATGTTAAGGCAGTCCTGTCCCCAATAAAATTCTCAGATCTGTCCCCAGTAGGATATGTGTGGGGCCAGCTCAGACATCACTGGCAGTGTCCAGGATATACCACATACAACAGTGCAAGCATCCAGGATAGAGTGTTAAACATCACACTGATAAGTTCAGTCATACTGTAGTCACAATTATGAGAGTTATGAACTGCAAACAAAATAAAGTAGAAAGATTTAAATTGTTACATAAGTTTCCAAATAAGAAAGCTAACTTGCTGAGAATAAAGTAGCATAAATCTAAAAGTATCAGAATTGTTGAGAAATTCTATAAATTATGATCTGCATCTAACATAGGACGATGAAAATAATGTGAATCAATATATTGCAGCTCAGCATATCTTGTTTATGGTGAGCAGCAATCTATTCTTTCACAATGCTGTTGATATTCCATTGCAAGATACTTTTCAGTTGATTGTGTGAGGGCCTGCTCCTGTGGATGTGCTAACAGCATGATCAGTAATAATATTCCAACCAGAATAAAGTGAGAGCCGATCTAGATCTAAACAATACATCCATACTTGTATTTACCAGCAGGCTTTCAAAAGAATTTTCATAGCTAAAAAATTCTGAGCCATAGAATTAGATGTCTAGTCTACATTAAAGTTATATTTACTGCTAGTATTATGTTTGTAAATCTTAAAGTTGATCACAAATCCCTTAAGAAAAAAGTTTTAATAGCTTCTTGAATTAATTTACATGATTGGTGCTTTTAATAATTTCTTGCTCATTATTGTACAATGCTGTTTCTGCATGATAACCACCCTATTGCTACAAGAGCTTGAATAATTTACATGAATATTTTTCCTTACTTAGTATTATGGTGCTCATGCACAGCAGTATTTGGAATTCTCCATCATACCTTTCAGTACAGACAGCGTCATTTATAAAATATTTGTATCATTTACTTTTTTAATTCTTTCTTTCCTTTTCTCTTTGGCCATGCTTCCACACATGCAGGGCCGGCTTTGTTAAATCCAGGTTTGGTTTGTGTTAATATTTACGGGGTGGCTGGATGCCTCACCACCTCATACCCTGGGAGGAAATGTGTACATCAAATATCTACATATAGTGTTAAATGTGTGAAAGTGTAAAGTGTTACAAAATGTTTGCGAATTATGTAACTCAGGTGGGACTTGGGTACCAGCCTGGTATTCACCTAGGGGGATGTGGAAAAATTCCTAAAAACCACATCCAGGCTGGCCAGAACTCCGACCCCCTTTGTTAATGTGCCAGGTGGACTCGAACCGGGGCTGGTACGCCTCCCCATCTCGAAAAGCAGTGCATTAGACCACATGGCTAACCAAGTGGGTCATTTACTTGTTTAATTAGTTCAATTTTTCTCTTTTGGCGCCTGAATGTTGTTAAACCACGAGGAAATATCTCAAATGTTAACATGGCACAATAACAGTGAGTATAAAACTTTCAAGGTCACTAAAGATGTTTCTGGATTTTGATTGATTATCAACTGTAGGCCTACATTATATTGTCAATACTTGCCTCTTTAGAACAAATAAATTTTGACCTTGACTGCACTGCTGACAAGATTATGCCATAGGACACTATAGAGTGACAGAATAACCCTCCATACTTACTTCAACAGTAGTCTTTGCAATCACACTATTATTAAGCATATAATGATAAATAGGTAACAGATGAAGACAATCATTTATAGGAGTAATCAGAAAAATGTTGGACATTGTGGTTTGGTTTAAAAGGGATAGAAGAAAACTTCTTACTCTTGCAATAAAAAGGTGTGTCTTGAGGTGAAGAACACAGCTATTTTTCAATTTAGTCTCTTTCTAGAACCATTCCAACTTTGCAGTCTGTACTAGAGAGCTACACGTTTTTACTCACACATTTGACTGTTATTTGATTTCTGGCATGGGATAGTGCATCGGAACAGAAATAATGGAAGAAGTGAAGGCAATAACTCATCATGTAGTCCCTAACTGAGGAAATGAATGATGAATAGGTGCATAAATGAGAATGACACTATCCTTTTTCTTTATTAGTTAACTCTTGTCTTCTGAAACTTAGCATTGTTTTCTGGCTGCTGTATGTGCTGACTGACCACTGAATGCCGAAAACATACAGTGAGTTGAAACTTCCTGGCAGATTAAAATTGTGTGCTGGAACCGGGACTCGAACCTGGGACCTTTGCCTTTCGCGGGCAAGTGCACTACTGATTGTGCTATCCCGACACGACTCACGATGCCGCCTCACAACTTTACTTCGACCAGTACCTCGCCTCCTACTTTCCAAACTTCACAGAAGCTTTCCTGCAAACCATGCAAGACAAGCACTCCTAGAAGAAAGGATATAGTGGAGACATGGCTTAGCCAAAGCCTAAGGGATGTTTCCAGAATGAAACTTTCACTCTGCAGCGGAGTGTGCGCTGATATCAGTGCACACTCCGCTTCAGAGTGAAAGTTTCATTCTGGATACAGTGAGTTGTTTCCTTTAGTCTTCTAAAACCAATAAAAATTGTTACATTCTCTTTGAAATGCTCGTAACTGTAACTTGTCAGGATAGCCAAGTGGGGCGGTGGTGAGCTAAACCAGCATTCTCTTGATAATTTCATTTATTGCCATAGTATACAAAGGAGCAGATAACCCCACAACAAGAAGCCCAGGCTCCCCTTGGGCTCAGCACTGGCAGCATGAATTCTGCCACCAAAGTGGTGGTGGTTATCAGTGTCAGCTCTGGTGGTGCTGAATTGTTGACTGAGCAAGGTCCAGCCAAAATGTGGCCCTATTCCAATGGAGTGTAGACCCCCTGGTAGCATTTGGTATCACAGAAATTATGTGGTCAGTGCCTGCACCATTGAGAAAGGAAGTACCTTACAAAACACCCTTTTTACCAATACTTAAATATTTCTCATCAGTATGGGATCCAAACCAGGTGGGAATCATAGATGAGATAGAGAAGATCCACAAAGATCAGCATGATTCATTGAAGATTCATTTAACAAGTGCAAAGGTGTCACAAACATGATTCGCTGACACCAGTGGCACATGCTGTAAGAGAGGCAATCTGTTTTACAATATGGGATACAGTCAATATCCAAAGAGTGTATGTTTCTCAAAATGTCAAACAGTATATTTCTCCATTAACATATATCTTATGCCATGATCATGAGGATAAAATTAAAGAGATTAGAGTCCATGCAGAGGTTTACTGGTAGTCGTTTTCCCTGCAAACCATACAAAACTGGAACAGGAACAGGAGGAGGTGACCGTGGGACACAAAGACCCTCTACAACACAGTGTGGGGTGGACTGCAGAGTGGCAGAACTGGTGAACAGCTTACTTTGAAGCCTCAAAGCAAATGTTTGTGAATGTGAGTACCAAACTAGAAACAGAATTTAGCTCATAACAGGTATTTACGAGAAGAAAGGAATCCTGTACAGTGACAAAAAAGTCTGACACTACAGCTGAAACTGTAAGTAACTTGTTACAAAATACTTTACCAAATTATAGCAGTTTTACCATTGAGAAACTGAAAATGAAGGGAATAAATGACAGCTTCAAAGTTGGTGTTGATTTTGACCTGAAAGATAAAATTATGGACAATGATGTAATAAAACATTTTCTATTGTGGGGGATAACCACTGCATCAGTCTGATTAACACTCAAAACCAAGAATGTTTCAGTGGAAAAGGAAGTGACACCATTGCCAAAATGCTGAGTTAGTTCAATCAGTGTAATGGAAATTTTCCACTAAAACGATGAGATATTCAATATCCAGTCAAAGTGCACACAGAAAACTGTCAAAATAAGAGTTGGCATACCCATAGACTAGATACAATAAAATGTATTGTCCAGATACTAACTGACAAGTTGAAACTGCTAAAGATATTTATGTTAAGGGCACATTGTACTGCAAATAGTTACAGGCTGAGTGGATCTACAGAAATGAAATAGAAAAAGCAAACATGAAAACGAATACAAAATTTATTGAAGAAGCAGCATTGATCTGATGAATGAACATAGGAATAGACCCCTCTCCTGTTAAAATTCTTGCATTTCAGCTGAATTAAATGATTATTTTATAAATATAGCAGAAAGTACAATATGTGAAATTCCTAACTTTGGTATAGATCCTGCAGGTATGTGAAAATTGAGAATAAATTCAGTATGGTAATGTGAAAGAGAGTGTATCCAAAAGACATACAAAAAATTGTAAAAAGAACTGGAAATTATGGAGTCATGATATTTATGGGATGTGATGTAGTATAGTAAGTACTATTATAATCCATAAAATTGAATAGCTGCTGACAGTAGTGATAAATAAATACCTCCATGCTGGGAAATTTACAGATTTCCTAATGGTAGCTCACATAGTACAGATAATACGCACAAAGTGTCAAGCTACAGGTCCATATCTATAATTCCAATAGTAGCTAAGGTTATGGAGTCAATAATAAGGGATCTACTGTTAGGTTATTTTGAATGAAATAATCTTTTATGATTCACAACATTGTTTTGGAATGGTCAATGACAGCAGCTATACTTGATTTAGTTAAAAATGTAAGTAATGGTTTTGAAGATAAGAGTGTTGTAGTACTGGTTCTGTGTGACCTCAGTAATGCATGTTGGGTCCAGTGGTCTTGGGGTGAAGTGCTCAGATGGAAATCTTAGGGTCACAGGTTCGAAACCCGGTTTGATTTCTGATTTTCTCAGTCTGCGTATTAACCCAGCCTTCACCTCTCAATGATGTGAGGAGTTGCCAGAAATGATACTTGGTTCAGATTCCACGTTAAGCTGTGGGTCCCTTTTTCCCGGTTGGATAACTGGGGTAGGCTAGAGACACACAAGTCACTGAAGTGGCATTCAATTGAAAGACTTGCACCAGGCCAATGAGCCACATGAAATTATTATTTCAGTAATGCATTTGACCGTGTCCCATTTAAGACCCTGCTCAGCAAGCTAAAATCATAGGGCATTGGTGGATCTGTTCTGCAAAATCTTATCTAAAAACTAAAAAGAAATAAAAAGTAAATGATATATTGTATCAGTACACAGAGTAGTCTCAGATAAAAAGAACATGTGTCATAGGCCACCTTTGTTCCTAATATTTGTTAATGACCTAGGCTCCAATGGACACATATTGCAGTTTTCAGATGGTGCAATCTTCTTCTCAAAAGGAGAAAATTATGCTCCAGCTGTTAAACAAGCAGAAGCTGTATTAAATGAAACAAAGGCCTAGTTTTTCATAAACAAAATGAAAATTAATGAAAACTTAAACACAGAGGATGCAGCCTTAGTAATAATGAAGTATGTTTGAGGAAAATAAAAAGTATAACATCCAGGCAGTACTTACAGTGTATTATGTAATGTTCCACAGTCAAATCAGTTATGGGCTGTTGTTGTGGGGCCATTCTGCAGGTTGCAAGAATGTCCTTTTATTGTAAAATAAAGAATCAAGAATTTTATTCACCATAAAGCATTTTACAATGATATTGGTTTTACAATTGGAGTATGATACAGGATGTAGAATTACATACATGATAATAAAATAAACTAATGCCAATAATACACATTAAATATTTTAACCTACTTACTTTTTTACTTTATGTGATCAGGCCCAGAGAACCACTCACAGCTACAAGACTTCTCTTCCACTGAACTTGTTTAGTGCCTTCTGTCACCAATCACTCTGTGTGACAATCTGTAACAAGTCCTTATCTATTCTATCTATCTTTATTTGGTCTTCCTAGTGTTGTGTGGTTGTCTTCCACAGGGAGTAAAATCCATGGATTCCAAAGGCCACTTGAGTTTCTCCAGTCTAACAACACAACCTATCCATGAAAGCCACTTATTTCTCATCAGGCCTATAATGTTTGGTCTGTTGTAAATTCTTATCCAGCTCACTGTTATACTAAATTATCCATTCTCCAGTGATCTCAACTTGTACCAGGCCAAGGATCTTCCATTAAGATTTTCCACTCAAAAACGAAAAGGTTGAGAAGGTGTTTTTTCCAGACACTAGAAGTTCACAACCATGTGGCCCAACTGGTTGGATCAGTCCACTTTCATTGGGATTGTTTTGTCACTAAGCAAAATTAGTGCATGTGGGGGATTGAGAATCTGCATTTTGTGATTTTGGTGTCTCTTCACTGTCAATGGGTGACTGTGTAGTATAGAATGTCCAGTCAAGGAATAATCAATGTGATATTCCTTGATGGCAGTATGACTACAGAATGGCACGTGAAGATGGTTTCACCCCCATCATCCACCTTGATACCTTGCTTGTGACAAGAAGTGCTTCATGCAGGATAGAGGTCAACCCCATCAAAATAGGAGAGAGTTTGACATTCTGAAAGAGCACATTGGAGACTGCATTTTGGGTCTGGGGTTCCCGGAGCCCACTGAAATCGGCCACAATTGGCTACTGTAGCAATAACCCAAAAACCATTAAAACAGTCACTTAGGAGGTCATCATCACCACAGAAGGCAGGCATAGCAAACTTTTATAACTTAATCCAAATATCTGTAGTGATGTTTACATGTTGAATAAACTGTGCACATGCTGCAGTTTGTAACTAAGTTCCACTTTTTTCCATATAGTTCAATAATTGTCACCCTGTACATAATTACATAAGACTTAACTATGACATATAATAATATGGTTAGCTACAGAAAGCTTCTAAATGCTAGTATCCTCCATTGGCATCTCAGACATTTTTTTAAAATATAGACTCATTAAATAATAACACAAATTAATTTATTTATTACAATGTTATAATTTTAATCAAACAAACCCAGCAACTACAAGAATTATTATAAATTGGAAGACATGCATTGACCATTTTCTCACAAACATAGCAAAGGAGAAAATGAACTTAATGACTTTAGAAAATCACAAATGTTACCACATGGCCATTACTATGGAAATTGATGTACAAATTGTAGATGTGACTGAAAGTGAACATTTAGTGAATTTTTTTATACAATTAAAAGTATTACATATTTTTTAAATCTTCATTTGACAATGAAACAGTTAACTAAAGTATATACTTGTCATGATTAAGAAAATTTTTTCTTAGTCATAGAATTCATCTAGGGAATAGAATGGATTCTTGTAACTTCGTAGGCTTTCCCGGCATGACAAATCTTCGAAGTCTCTCCGGGTTTTCTGCTGGATAATAACATCAAACTGATTCAATATTTCAACGGTACAGCTGTCCGTCATCTTCAGGAAACTGCTGCTGCTGAGTCCCACTGTAGCTGAATATTCAGTGGGACTCAGCAGCAGCAGTTTCCTGAAGATGGCGGACAGCTGTACCGTCGAAATATTGAATCAGTTTGATTTTATTATGCGGCAGAAAATCCGCAGAGACTTCAAAGAATGGATTCTTTTTATTTGGTCTTTTAATTTGTTTTTAGGAAGGGCTGTGAGGCCTTTTAGTAGAGCATTGATAAGCTTCATGTCAACATGAAGTCCATTTTTTTTCATATAATGCTGTTCTGTGGCTGTTTAAATGGTATCTTAGCTTTTGCCATGTATTATGTTGATGTAGATCGCAGTTTAGATCTGGATTGATTGTTTTCACATGCAATACACCAGTAATGCTAAGTATACCGCATTTTGGAGAGAGATTCTGACATAATTCTCTTGGTTTGGCCCCACAGATAATTCTGACCGCTTTCTTCTGTAGTATTAACAAATTGTTAATATTAGCTTGTGATGTTCCACCCCAAATCTCTATTCCATGTTAGTGTTGGATGCGAATTATGCATGGTATGCAGTATTTAGGACATGCATATCTTTACAATATTTGCTGATCTCGTTTATGGCAAAGATATTTTTTTAAAGCTTTTTGGCTAGGGAATCTATGTGAATGTCCCACTCAACGTTGTCTCGAATTGTGATACCCAAAAATTTTGTATATATTTCCTTATTAATAGTTTGATTTCCTATTGATAATTTTATGTCAAAGTCTTTTTGCTTTCTAGAGTTAAATTCCACAATTGTGGTCTTGGAGGCACTTACATTTGGATGTTTTCCATTGAAATACTTGACTATTTCATTAGTAAGTGTTGCACAGCACTTCCAGACTGTCATGGTCTTTCTGTTTGCACACAATTGTTGTATCATCTGCATGCAATATTATTTTATTATCTGGGGAACAGTACTTTATATCATTCACATAAATCAGGAACAGGAGGGATCCCAAGACGGAACCTTGAGGCACTCTGTATTTAACATCTGTTACTTTGGATTTGAAAGACCCACTGTTTGTTTTAATCAAAACAAATTGTTTCCTGTTGCTCATATATGACTCTATTAACTCAAAGCTTATTCCTCTAATACCCATGTTCCATATCTTGTCAAGTAGTATGGTGATAATGACACAGTCAAAAGCTTTTTCGAGATCAAGGAACACTCCAGCAACTTGCTCGTTGTTCTCTATGGCAGTTATTATTTCATCTACTAGCTGTGCTGCAGCTACTGAAGTTGACTTGTTTTTCATAAAACCATTTTGATTCTCGAATATTAGGTTGTGTAGACTCAGGAATGTCATTAGAGTATTAGAAATATCTTTCTCGGTTACCTTGGAAAATGCAGGTAAGATTGAGATCGGTAGGTGGTTTTCAGTTTTAGTTTTATCATCTTTCTTGTAAATCGGAGTTACTTGTGCTATCTTATATCCAATATGGATAATCTAAATAAATATCTTTAGTCTGTCTGGAAAAATACCTGTTGTGATTATGTCATTTACTGCTGTCACCAAGACATCTGATATATTGTCTAAGCACCTTTTAAGTGTGCCGATAGACATTCCTTCATAGCCTGCAGAGTTTGAGTTTCTTAGTGACATCACTATGTGTTTTATTTCCCTGCTGTTCGTATGTGTCAAGTATATGCCATGTCTTACTAGATTGCTCTTATATGTAAACTGGAGGTTGTTGAACTGGTCATTGATGGATTTTCCCATAGAAGAAAAGTACTCGTTAAAAAATATTTGCTATCTGGTAGGGACATTTGATGATACCACCTTTGAAATTGATACTAAGGCCACTAGCTGATTTATCCTTACAGTCCCTAAAGCTATTTATAACTTGCCACACAGCTTTGCCAGAGTTGCTAGAGGCTCTTAACATGTTAGCTATGTGTTTACTTCTGGTTTCTAAAAGGATATTTTTGTAGTGATCATGATAGTTGTTAAATTCTTCCTTCAGTCTATGATTATCAGTATTTTTATCACTGCACATTGGTAAAGTCTTAGTTTTTCTCTTGCTGTTTTTACTTCTGTGTGTATCCAGATATTCTTTTTTTTATTTTTTACAGTCATTTACTGGCAAGGTTGTTTCTGGGCATGAGACATTGAAGCAATAATAAAAGTCTGATGCAAATTCATTGAAAGAGATACAGTTATGTTCATTCCATTATAAGTGTTTGAACATACTCTTAAGGTTTTCAACATTGTCATCATGGGTGGCTCTTTCTGTCACATAGTATTTCTTTTTATTTGCAATATAAAGGTTTCCAGCTATCAGTACCTGAACCGCATGGTGGTCAGAAATTGCAAACTTCAGAAATGATGCAGTGTATTTAAAGTGGGACATGTTAGTATCAATGTTGTCAATGCATGATTTGCTGCCATTGACCTCCCTAGTGGGCTCAGTTATCAAGGGATTTAGTTTAAACTGCTCTAGTATCAGCATCAATTTCCTTTTAATGCTGGAGTCAGGAGACAGCAAGTCAATATTTATATCTCCTACTAGAATTAAGTTAGCCCAGCCATTTTTATACGACAAATACTTTCCTTTTTCATGGTATATTCTCTAACTTCTTGCAAATTACTGAAATTGTACCTGTGTATAAAAAGGGAATAATAAGGGACACAAAAACTGTAGGCCAATATCATGAATTCCAGAACTTGGTAAAATGTTAGAGAGAGAGTAATATCAAATCTAGTTGACTGATATTTCAGCAAATATATTGTGCTAAACAATCTATGACATGGTTTCAGA
Source organism: Locusta migratoria (assembly GCA_026315105.1). Classification (NCBI taxonomy): domain Eukaryota; kingdom Metazoa; phylum Arthropoda; class Insecta; order Orthoptera; family Acrididae; genus Locusta; species Locusta migratoria. The sequence goes on along the minus strand of CM048755.1, from coordinate 147,420,090 downwards.
AAAGGATCTACTAAAATTGCAGTATCAACCTTTATATACAAAATGTTAAACAAGGTGGACAAAGGAGACAAAGTAAAAGCCACTTTCCTGGATACAAGTAAAACCTTTGATACTGTGAATCATACAATTATGTTGTGTAAATTAGAAGTCTATGGGAGTGGGGACTAGGCTTTAAATTACTTACCTCTTATTAGAAAGACAGGGAACAGTCTATTAATCTAACTTATAAAAATAATAAACAGCTTCTAACAACTAAATCAATCTTCAGGTTACTTCAATGTGCTGTGCCTCAAGGAATTTTACTAGGGCTTCTGTTGTTCCTCTTGTTTGTCAACAACATTACTGAAAATAAGTTCTTGGTAAACAAATAGAATAAAGTGATAAAGCATTTCATGCTTAGCTATTATCTCAATATAAATATTACTCCCTTTAAACCTCCATTGGAGCTTAGCTATGTGAAAACCAAAAGTTGAAACACTGTTGGTGCACATGAATCATTAACCAAAATGGCCTAGGCAATGAGAATTATATGGAACAACAGAAGTGCTGAAACAGTTAGATCAGTGTATTTTGCTTGTGTACATTCTGTTTGTAGAAATGGCACCATATTCTGGTGAAATTCCCCTCACAGAATAACTACTTTCTGGAAACAAAAAAAAAAAAAAAAAAATAAAAAAAAAATTGTGAGAATAATGGAAAGTACAAGCAGTAAAAAAACATGCAAACCATTTTTTTTTAAACTTAGGATCCTGCCCCTTCCCTGTATCTATATACTTGAGGTTGTCATGAATGTAAAAAAGAGCATACTGAAAAAGAAATTGTGTTTATCTAATATATAAAAATTAATGTTCGTTTGTTTGGATTTTTGTTTGTATTTTACGCATTGCCATACCATACATCCGATTGCGATAAAATTTTGTCAACTCATTGCTTGCATTGACGCAATGGCTATAGGCATGTCAGCCACTGTATGGTGTGTGCTGGAGGGTGCCTTACAGTAGGTTAATATATTTGCTTCTCCTTCATGCTGAAAGGGATGGACAGATTTGAATGAAATTTGAAATGGAGATAGCTTATACCCTGCATTAATGCACGGGCTACTGAGCCAAATCAGCTCATTTCTTATTTATAGTTATTTTATTTCTTCTGATATACTCTTTCCTGGTGCATAATTTATTTATGTAACTGTGATGCATTGGTATTTTATTGACTTTCACATATTTGGTGTCTTTATTTTAATATGGTTGTATTCTGGCTGCTGCTTTGGAGTTGGTTTCTATGTGCAAGTATTATGGTGTGCAAGTTATGATCAACTGTCTTTCCTTGTATTACCACCTGTGGTGCATCCATATGCCATTTGGCACTTGTTGATAGCTTGCATTCTCTGCCATGAGTGGGGAATCATATCAGTGGTACCGATATGAGTCAGGTTGGTCTTTGCCGGTGAGCAAGTAATGCCTGCCCTGGGGAGTGGCCACGATGTGTAATGATATCTGGTGCGCTTGCGTGAGGGACATGGAGTTCTGCCCCAATCGAGAAAGTGAACAGTCAGCCGCCGGCGTGAGCTGGACAGTCGGGGCTTAATTGATGAGCAAGTAACTTCTACCCTGTGGCGTGGCTGCAATCTGTGATGATATCTAGAGCACTTGCATGAGGGACAAGGAGTTCTTCCCTGATCGAAGAAGTGGATGGTGGGCCACCATCTTGGTAGTGAGCCACCTGGCCCACTTGTTGTTATTGCGTAATATCTGTGTCTAGCTTGTTGCGTGTTGGTGGTCTGAGTATATGACTACTAGTTGCTTGTGGTAGGAGAGATTGTACCTTGCCACTGTCATTATTCATGTCCAGTGATGATTAATTCATTTTCTATCAATGCTTAGTGAGGGTGTCTGGGGAATTTATCTGGCGTGTGCCCGCTTGTTGCTCTGTTACCTACCCGGGGACAGGTGTTATTGCAGGCAGTGTGTTTTTCCCTCTGCGTGATGTTCCTGCCCACCAGTGGTTGTATTTTGGCAGTTGTAGTTGATGAACATATTCCTTATATTGACTTAGAGGTTACGTTTATGTGTAATCTGTCTGGGTGTCCTTTGGTGACCTTCCCATTTCCTACCACTCCGGTCGTTGTTACTGGGCTGTTTAAGATCGAGTTCAGGTTCTTATTTTCAGTGAGCCATTCCTGCTTCAATTGACTTGGAGGGCACTGTAACTAAAGTTTATACTAATCAATGTCAAGACACATGCACTTGTCTTTTTGCCTAATTATTCTTAATTAATAATGATAATTGCCTAGTTGTCTTACAACCTGTTATACCTGCTCCATTTTAATGTTAATTTTTTAAAATCCAATGGAAAACTGTTGTTGAAAATTCAGTAACTTACATAAGATTGTTTATGTCTTGTCGTATCAGTGGTAATCTTGAGTAATTTGTTCAAATATGCAACCTGTATCTTAAGATTTGTCTTCTTACATTTAGTTACTCTGCATACTTGCGAAGGCTTTAACTGGGAATCTTATATTCATCATTTTTAGTGCCTTTATTCCAAATTTTTATTTAACATTGACTGTTATTCAGCAATGTTATTTTTATATGAATTTGTAATAAATTTTATTGTCCAGCAAGTGGTGACTATCTTTGGTGAACCCGCCTAGCCGCCCACATCCAGTTATCCTTCAAGTACTGAAACATTCCTATTGTTAATTTTGTTTTAAGATACAACCTCCCTCCCTCCCCTCCAATCAGCTACCTTCTATAAGCCACCTTACAGTGCATGGTGGAGGGAACCTTACAATGGGTTAATATGTTTCTCTTCATGCTGAAAAAGCTGGACTGATTTGAATAAAATTTGGGATGCAGGCAGCTTATACCCTGAATTAATGCATGAGCTACCTTTAGGAAGCCACCGTATGGTGCATATCAAAGGGTAATTTGCAAAACCTTTGACTCTGTTACACTGGCCACCACAAAAGTGTATATGAGTTTTCCTAGATTGGGGGTGGGGGGGGTGGTGGAGATAAACCAGAATGTAAGGTGGAGATGAAGAGGGAGAGGCAGGAGAGAGTTGGGGAAAGAGGACAGGACGGAGGAGGAAAGAAATGGGCCAAAAGAACGGAAGGTGGAGATGAAGAGGAAGAGGCAGGAGAGAGTTGGGGAAAGAGGACAGGGGGGAGGAGGGACTACACGAGTATGGAATAAATTAATACTCGGACAACGCCAGGTTTTGAGCTAGTTCAAAATAAAACTGTTCATGGATACCAAATAAGTTCAAATTCTGACATACACAGACATTGTTGTTATACTACCCTATGCAAGGAAGGTGAATATCACTTAAGATCCCAACTGTTTACTAACATGATGAGTCATTTAAAAGCTATTAAGAATATACATATATTTAAAAGGTCTGTAACTCTATACCTTTTGGAAAACTGTATTCAGTATGACGTTATGTTGAAAACTGAATTTTGTACAGCACCCCCCCCCCCCCCTAGGTAATATGTGTATTTAAGTACTGTGAGAATGAAAGTGCACATCCATCCAGTGTATCAAGATGAATATTTTCTGTAATGTACATGTTGAACATTTTCTCTGTTGCAAAATATGTTATATGACAATCATAAAAATTACTCCAGAAAATGACAATTAAATCATCTTGGGTATAATATAATATAATATATGCACCTCAACAATTTCAGTACAAATAAATAAATAAAATTGAAAGAGCATATAAACCATATTTCTAAGAAAATCAGTAAAAATCTTTAAAGGTAAAGCAGTCAACAATCCGAATATTGGTTTGAACACCACAGTGCTTTACTAGGCATGGTCCTGATTGGAGGTGGTATGCCGTTGCCTTCCTCCGACCTTCGAATTGACTTACCCAGCCAGTTATAGGGGGACCTACAGTTTAACGTGGGTTCCGAACCACGGTGCTACTTGGTATTTTTCACATTAGCAATAGTGCGAGAGGTGAAAGAAGTGGAAAGTGACAGATAAAAATCCTAGGACCTGGCGGGGATCAAACCTGGGACCTTTGGATTTGTAGTCTAGCACTCTACCACTGTGCAACCGAGGTGCACTTTTATTTAATGAAAAAAAAAAAAGGTAATGTGACTGGTAGCTAAGGTAAGAAAGATTGACCTGTGGAGAAATTTACAGAAAAAAATATACTTACTATCTACTCTATGTACATTCTGCAGGCAATCATATTCATGAGAAAGAAAAAAAATCTAGAAGACATTGTAATAAGCAGTGATATACCAAACTATAATCCATGGGGAAGAGAAATTTTTCACAAAACTGTGAGCAATAAACATATCACAGGCCATAGCCCATATAGAATAGGAACAATTTACTATAACACACTGCCATACAATATCAAGAAAACAAATTTAAACAAGATAAAGAGTAACTCTTCAGGCTTCGCCAGCATATATGTCCCAAATAGTCCTCACGAGTTTGCCGCGGGGTAATGTCGTACAAATCCCACAATATTTCCTTGACACAACTGTCTGACGTCTTCAGGTAGTTAGACAGTTCCTCCAAGGAAATATTGGGCGATTTGCACAACGTTATCTGGTGACAAACTCAAAAAGACCATTGTGTGATAAAGAGTACAGAAAAGCATTTATTAATAGAGAACTGTTGTGATTCTGTAGAGGGCTGTAAGTTGTGGTGCCACTTTTTACAATGTTGTATATAGGCATAAGTGACTGATCTTCATTGGTGGTACCAATGTACATATTTATACAGCATATATATTTTATTCGCGTACTAATTCTTTGTAAATGTAAATTTCTGATTGCTTCCAAAAACTGTTAGTTATATGGACAGAAAATAAATAAATAATAAATTTAATATAATGAAATGGGTGATTTGATAACCAGCTATATCAGTAACTTAAAAAAATTGTAAATTTCAATTAGCAAAGATTTGATACTGTGGACCCATACCTAAACCTTGGGTTACAATGCAAGTTCCTGATAAAGAACCATTTTAACAATGGCATCCTGTCTGTACCATAATTTGTCTAAAATGTCACATATTATTGGTTTTTATCTCAACCCATATGTGTATACTTTAGGTCAGATAAATGATATCTGCTGTGTAAATATAGACTTTGGGCTACAAAACAATTGCCTTCATATTTATTAAAGGTTTGTAGCAATTTTATTACATCTTCTCCTCTTTCCTTATGATTTTAAATAGCTGACCTATGAATGAAGAAAAATTATGATATTTATTATAACTGTATACATTAATTACCTGATATCTAATCTAAACATTGGAAAACACAGATTGGGCAACATTAATTGAATGAGCTGTATTAGGTAACACCCAATGTACTGTTTCACATTTTATTGGTAAATTTATGTATTATGACAAGCCAAAAATAATGTTGGTAAATGAGTATTTTTTAAACAGCTTTTATATGTGATGTGGTGAATGAAATGAAAAGTGGATGTATTTAAAGATATGTCTTTTTATGCATATTTATTATTGCATGTTGACTGCGATTTTACATGTATAGTTTCAGATCCAATGATGGCAGTGTAATCTGCTGACAACAGTCATCTGAATAAAGATTATAGTAGATATTGGCTGCTTATATTTATATTTTTGAGGGAATATTCATACAACATACAGTCTAACCAGACAGCAAACACATACAGAGTGTGTAACAACTCTGACAATATCACAATAAATTGCAATTATTTTCATGTCATGATAAGAAACACTCATTATGCCTGACATCATACTTTGCAACTCTGCCAGAAGCGACTGTGAGCCTCACGATCCAAGGAAGCTAATGTTTTAATGTCCAATGAAAGTGTAGCCTCTATAAGAATCTTGATATCAATTTTTTAAAACCATATTAAGTTTCTGTAATGGCTACATTTTGAATTAGCACTCACTGATGTGTGTGATATTTTTGTCTTGTAAGTGTTAATAACTAGTAGTTTTCTCCTATGGCATCTTTACTTGGTAAGGCAAAACCAGGCAACCAGAAATTGGTTATGTAGAAAAAGTGTATTTGATTTCAGGCCTCACCGGTGAGACGCATCACCGTCTGATGCCAGCTGCACTGGCCACCATCTGCTGAGCCTGCTGTTGAGCCTGCCTCTGAGCCTTCCACTGAGCCTACATCTACTTGCCAACGTTTCCCCATCGGTCAGTCTACAATGCAGCCCGAGCCTGCCATCACCTGATGCTGCCCCACCAGTCATCTGAGCCTCTCGCCAAACCTGATGCCATCTGAAGCTGCCCCACTGGTCGGCCTATGCCGCAGCCTGAGCCCGCTGCCACCCACGGATGCTGCCCTATTGGTTAGCTGTTGCTGTCGCCCGAGCCTTCCACTGAGCCCGCTGATAAGATTGACACCGCCTACGAACTTTACCCCAGCAGTTAGCAGATACCTCAGTCCGAGCCTGCTGACCCTGCCCCGTAGGTCGATTTACACCGAGGCCGGATCCTGCCGCTGCCCTCCGATGCTGACCCCGGTCAGAAAACGCCGCTGCCCGAGACCGCCACTACCCTCCGTCAGTGCCCCACCGGTCAGCCGACACCGCAGCCTGAGCCTGCTGCAGCCCGCTGATGCTGTCCCACAGGTCAACTTGTGCCAAAGCCGGAGCCTGCTGCTGCCCTCTGATACTGCCCCACCGGTAACAAAATGCCGCTGTCCCGTCGATTAGCGAGTGCCACAGCCTTCCATTGCACCTCTCAGCGGGCCACCTGCTGCAGTTGCTTCTTTCATTGCAGCCCTTCACAACTGCCCAAGGAGTAGCAGCCTTTCAGATGCCACTGCCACTGCCGCCCTTGCAGCTGTGTCGGGTCACCGGCACAGCCCCGTCGCTAGGCGGCCCAGCAGTCAGATCCACCAAAGCAACGTATATGATGATGGGGTCCTGCCTGACTCTTGCCAGGAGTCATTATCTGCTTCACTTTCTTCTCTTCACTTCACATAATTCATTTCCTTTTAACACACTTTCTCTCCCCTTCCCCTTACAATTGACAGCCCCACATCACAATTATCACAGTACTATATACCTCACCCTTGCAGGTCTCCACCATCTCCACATGGAGGGCCTCCCATATTCAACCCTCCCAGGTCCTTCTCCCACTGTCTGTCAATATTTCCACCACCACCTAAAGTTGCCTCTCCTCCTCCCCAGCCTCTTCTTACACTACCACTGACATACACTCAAGGCTATCCCCCCCTTTCCCCTCCAGCACTTCCCACCACCAATCCACAGTGGCCATTGAGTCATTACCTCCCACCACATTACACCAGCATGCTGCAACTGTCTCCCACCATCTAGCCATCTGATCTGTCCCCCAACTACCATTTCTCCCTTCTGTCTCCAAGAAATCGTCCTCAAAATGCTCCAGTCCTCTCCCATCCCAAATCCCGCTTCCTCAATAACTGTACCCTCTCCCTGTAAATATGCAAGTATTATCCCAACGTCCCCATCTCCCAACTGATTACGTCCCCCAGCCCTACGTTTCACTCTGACCTCCTCCTAACATACTCCACGCCCATTTTGGCCACGATGCCACCGTCACCCTCTTTCCTTCCACCTCTATCTGCTACCAACCCCAACCTCCTCATTGTCCCCTGAACCCTAATTGCGGTAATCACCATACTTAGCCTGGTGATCATGGAGGGTAAAGTGTTGGGAGAACCTAACGCCCACTGCTTCCTTGAAATTTGCTCAGTCAAATGTATTCACAGTGCCTCCCGTCCTACCTTCCTTCTGAGAATCTTTACAGAGTCTGACCCCTCAATCACCCAGTTCATCAAAGAGGGGGTCATGATCTACGATTGCTGATACAAGGTGGATTCCTCCCACTCCCCTCCCCAATCTTACCACTGTCAGTGCTACCTCCAATACAATGACCACCTGACCCAGAACTGCAAGAACCCACCCACGTGTCCCAATGCAAGAAACCCTATTTCCTCAAAGCCTGCTCCAACCTCATCTCTCCCCCCATCTGTAATACCTGTTGCTCATCACATCCCATCTACTCCTACTCCCAAGCACACTGTCCCCGTCTGTCCTATAGAGCCTCCTGTGCACCCTAACAGCCACGTGGGAGTAGTGTAGTGGTCTGGAGCGTCACGTTATGGGACACAAGGCCTCCCGCATTGGAGGTTCGAATCCTCCCTTGGGCATGGATGTGTGTGTTGTTCTTAGGTTAGTTTAACTTGGTTTAAGTAGTTTGTAAGTCTAGGGACTTATGATCAAAGTAGTTTGGTCTCACAGAATTACTAACATTTGAACATTTTTTTGCACCCTAACAATTTCCTGTTTCCACCCCCTACTGCTGAGGACATCATCCGGTTTGTGAAAACCATCCTCCACCACCCCCTACTGCCAAGGACATCATGCAGTTTGTGCCAACCAACCTCCAAAACATCCAACCCTTACAACACCCCCACATGATAAGCCTATCCTACTCCCTCCTCTACCACAACATTCGCTCTCGCCCTGGTAATAAATCCCTGTTCATGCACACCCTCTCCTCACAACATGTGGATGTCTTGTTCATCAATGAAACTTTCCTTCAACCCTACCACTCCATCAACACCAATCCCTACACATTCCACAATACCGACAGTCCCCACCAGCTCGCTCGAGGTGGATTGGCCACCTGCACTACCACCCTGTCCAGCTCCAATCCCTCCTCAGTGAACCCCTTGAGCCTCAGCCTCTTCCTTCCATCACTCAGCATTATCATGCCACAATCTACATCCACCTCGCCACTCCATTCCCGTGAAACGTTCTCTCCCATTTTTTTGATAGCTCCCTCTCGACTTATGTGATAGGTGCAGATCTCAACTTCTCTTCGCAGCCTCCCGCCGAGCTCTGGTGGTGGAATCAATCTTTTGGCATCAAGTCATTAACCTCACAGGCAGTGACCATGCTCCTGTCCTCCTCACCATCAACCATCACTGCCATTCTGCCCCTGCCCCTTGTCCTGCTCTTCTCCCAAAACTGGACCATGAATACTCGTATTCTGACTGGGATGCCTACCATAGCTCCACAGATACTCGAGTCACCAGCCACACCCTGTCTTACTGCACTCCTTGGAACATTGACCCTACTGTCACCTTCCTTCACCAGACCTTGACTGACATCCCAAATCCCCACCAAAGCCATACATCACCACCATCCCTGTCCCCCCAGGCCCTTCTTCCTGCTACTGAATCTCGCCACTCCCACCACACCTTCCTTTACACCTTTGACCAGTATACATTACAATGCACTGGCAACTCCATTGACACACCCAAAACCTTCTTTCCATGCAAAAACGCTGGTTCTGGCGACAGACTTGCACCCACCTTAATGCCACACTCTCCATCAACTCCTCCAAGTACTGGCAGACTTTCCACTGCCACTGGCAGTCAACCCTCTGCTCTAGACCCTCTCCTTCACAATGACCATCCATTACCTGACAATGCCAGTAAGGTCAATCATGTTGCCACTTACCCCACTGACACCTTTTCATTCCAGACAATCCCCACTTTGATTTCATCCTCTTCCCTGAGGTCCATGAGCACATCAACACTTCTGCCCCATTGCTCCCTCCCAGGTTCCAATACTTGGACCACATCCCTCCCTCAGAACTGAGCACACCAGTTTCTGCCAGAGACATACAATTAACACTCTGTACCAAACGAAACACTGCTCCCACTCATGAGTGCCTCACCTACAGGTATCTATTCCTTCCACTCAGTATAATGTTATCCTCCATACTGGTTTTTACCCCTGCCTGTGGAAAACTTCCTGAATCCTAATGCTCTATAAACCTAATAAACCCTTGTCTGCCCCCTTCCTGTTATAATCCTATAAGTCTCACTTCATTGTTCAGCAAGGCCAAGAAAACCATTCTGTTCATCAAATTCACCAACATCTCTATCAACAACAAATCCTTCCCCTCTCCCAACGTGGCATCCAACCATACTTCTCTGCTGATGACCTGTTCCTTCACCTCGCCCACCTCCTCACCCTCCAAATGAATTCCCATCGGTCTGCTCCTTTTGTCGGCTACGTGGGGTTTCCTACTGTGGCGTTTCCTACAAGAGGGCTGCAGGTAGTTTACCTGTCCCTACCAAGCCCCTTTTCTCCCTCGATATTGAGAAAGCCTATTGCAGCCCAATCCCCTTTTCAAACTCCAGAACAACGCAATTCCTATTAATTACGTCTGATTCATTGCATCATTTCCTTCCAACTGCACATCCTAAGTCACAGTCTACAACTCTGACTACCGTTTGTTGTACCCCTCTACCGGGGTGCCCCAGCGCTCTATCCTATACCCTCCCTCCTACCTGCTGTACACCGCAGATATGCTACAATATCCACCTCCCGTCCATCTCCTTCAGTATGCCGATGATACCAGCTTCCTTGCCCTCACCCCCTCTCTCAAACGCTCACAGCACCTCCTCCAACAGCACCTTTCCTAATTTTTCCTCCTGCTGTAACTATAAAACTTCTAGATCCCTCAGTTCTTACAATTTTGAACATGGCCTTATATGCAGCAACTGAATGTATAATGTTGTTGTTATGGTCTTCAGTCCGGAGACTGGTTTGATGCAGCTCTCCACCCTACTCTATTCTGAGCAAGCCTTTTCATCTCCTCATAAGAACGGCAACCCACATCCACTTGAATCTGCTTACTATACGCGTCTCTTGGCCTCCCTCTGCGATTTTTACCCCACACACTTCCCTCCAATGCTAAATTTACGATTCCTCGATGTCTAAGAATGTGTCCTACCAAGCGATCCCTTCTTTTAGTCAGGGTATGCCAAAAAATTCCTTTTCTCGCCAATTCTGTTCAGTACCTCTTCATTATTTATGTGATCTACCCACCTAATCTTCAGCATTCTTCTGTAGCACCATATTTCAAAAGCCTCTATTCTCTTCCTGTCCGCACTGCTTATCGTCCATGTTTCACTCCCGTACAAGGCAACACTCCACACAAATGCCTTCAGAAAAGACTTCCTTACACTTAAATTCATATTTGATGTTAACAAATTTCTCTTTTTCAAAAATGCTTTCCTTCCCATTGCCATTCTGAATTTTATATCCTCGTACTGCGACCATCGCATGTTATTTTACTACCCAAGTAACAAAACTCATCTACCGCCTTCATTGTCTCGTTACCTAATCTAATTCCTTCAGCATCGCCTGATTTTCTAAGACCGCATTCCATTATTTTTGTTTTGCTCTTGTTAATGTTCATTTTATACGCTCTCTTCAACACACTGTCCATTCCATTCAACTGCTCTTCCAGGTCCTTTGCTGTCTCTGACAGAATTACAATGTCATCAGCAAAACACAATGTTTTTATTTCTTCCCCCTGAACTTTAATCCCTATTCCAAAATTTTCCTTGCTTTCCTTCACCGCCTGCTCGATGTACAAGTTGAATTGCATCGGAGAAAGGCTACAACCCTGTCTTACTCCCTTCCCAACTGATGCTTCCCTTTCAAGCCCTTCGAGTCTAATAACTGCGGTCTGGCTTTTGTACAAGTTGTAAATAACTCTCCTTTCCCTGTATTTTACCCCTGCTGACTTCAGAATTTGAAAGAGTGTAGTCCAGTCAACATTGTCAAATGCTTTCTCCAAATCTACAAAAGCTAAAAATGTAGGTTTGCCTTTCCTTAATCTATCTTCTAAGATAAGACGTAAAGTGAGTATTGCCTCCCGGGTTCCTACGTTCCTCCTGAATCCAAACTGATCTTCCCCGAGATCAGCTTCTACCAGCTTTTCCAGTCTCCTGTAGATAATTCGTGTTAAAATTTTGCAACCATGACTTATCAAACTGATGGTTCTGTAATTTTCACACCTGTCTGCGCCTGATTTCTTTGGAATGGGGATTATTACATTTTTCTTAAAGTCTGAGGGTATTTCGCCTGTCTCATACATCCTACACACCAGTTCAAATAGTTTTGTCATGGCTGGCTCTCCCAGAGACTTTAGTAGCTCTGAGGGTATGTCATCTACTCCTGGGGCCTTGTTCCGACCTAGGTCTTTCAGGGCTCTGTCAAATTCATCTCTCAGTATAGTATCTCCTATTTCATCTTGATCTACTTCCTCTTCTCTTCCTACAACATCGTCTCGAAGTTCATTTCCTTTGTAGAGCTGCTCTATGTACTCTTTCCACCTTTCAGCTTTCCCTTCTTTGCTGAGAACTGGTTTCCCATCTGAGTTCTTGATATTCGTAGAATTACTTTTCTTGTCCCCAAATGTCTCTTTTATTTTTCTGTAGGCGGTATCTATTTTTCCCCTTCTTATGCATTCTTCTACAGATTTGCATTTGGCTTCTAGCCACTCCTGCTTAGCCATTTTGCATTTCCTGTCAATCTCATTTTTTAGTCGTCTGTACTCCATTTTGCCTGTTTCATTTGCTGCATTTTTATATTTTCTCCTTTCATCAATTAAATTTAGTATTTCCTGTGATATCCAAGGATGTTTTTGTAGGTCTTGCCTTTCTACCTATTTTGTCCTCTGCTGCCTTCACTATTTCATCTTTCAATGCTACCCATTCCTCTTCTACTGTTTTATTTCCCCCTGTTTCTGTCAATTGTTGCCTAAATCTCCCTCTGAAATTCTCCAGAACTTCACTTTCCTTCAATTTATCTAAGTCCCATCTCCTTATTTCCCTACTTTTCTGCAGTTTTTTCAGTTTCAGCCTACAGTTCATGACTAACAAGTTATATAAGCAGTCTTGCGAGCTACTTTTGGACACATTCTCCGAAAACTGTCTTGAGCAGTTAAACCGGCAACCCACGCGCAATGGAAATATTCTAGACCTTATAGCCACAAACAGGCCTGACCTCATTAACGATGTCTGTGTAGAGACAGGAATTAGTGATCATGATATCGTCATAGCGTCGATGGTGACCAAAGTTCATAAACCAGTCAAGAAGGCTAGGAGCGTGTTTTTGTTGGGAAAAGCCGACAAGCTAATGTTACGATCGCACTTAGAAAATGAATGGGCATCGTTTAATTCTGGGACTATGGATGTAGAGGAATTGTGGACTAAATTTAAATGCATTGTTAATGAAGGGTTAGAGAAATATGTGCCAGTAAAGACGATTAAGGATGGAAAAGATCCACCGTGGTATAATAATAATGTTAGAAAGCTGCTGAGAAAGCAAAGGCTGTTGCACTCTCGATTCATAAAAGAACACGCAAATGATGACAGGCAAAAGTTAGTAGAGATTCGTGCGTCTATAAAAAGATCGATGCGTGAAGCATACAATAATTATCACAGCCAAACCTTAGCAAAAGATCTTTCCGAGAACCCGAAAAAATTCTGGTCCTATGTAAAATCGATAAGCGGGTCAAAGCCCACTGTCCAGTCACTAGTTGATCATTCCGGGGCAGTAATAGAAGAAAGCAAACGGAAAGCTGAAGTTCTAAATTTAACCTTTAAGAAATCTTTCACGCAGGAGGACCGCACAAATATACCATCATTTGATCAACGTACTAATTCCGAAATGGGGGACATAGCAATAGGTATTTCCGGTGTAGAGAAGCAGCTGAGAGAGCTAAATACGAAAAAGTCTGCTGGTCCGGATGGAATACCAGTTCGGTTTTACAAAGACTATTCTGCGGCATTGGCCCCCTACTTAGCTTGCATTTATAGCGAATCTTTAATTCAGCGCAAAGTTCCTAGTGATTGGAAAAAAGCGCAGGTGACTCCAGTGTATAAGAAAGGAAAGAGAACTGACCCATACAATTACAGGCCAATATCGTTGACATCGGTTTCATGTAGAATTTTGGAGCATATTCTCAGTTCGAATATAGTAAATTTCCTTGAAACGGAAAAGCTTCTTTCCATGAATCAGCACGGGTTTAGGAAACATCGTTCATGCGAAACTCAGCTTGCCCTTTTCTCACATGACATCTTGCGAGCCATGGACGAAGGGCAACAGGCGGATTGTGTTTTTCTCGACTTCAAAAAGGCGTTCGACACGGTGCCACACTGCAGACTGCTAACGAAGATACGAGCTTATGGAATAGGTTCACAGATTTGTGACTGGCTGGAAGACTTCCTAAGTAATAGAACGCAGTACGTTGTTCTCGACGGCGAGTGCTCATCAGAGACGAGTGTATCGTCAGGCGTGCCCGAGGGGAGTGTGATAGGACCGCTATTATTTTCTATCTATATAAATGATCTGATGGACAGAGTAAGTTGTAATTTGCGGCTGTTTGCTGATGATGCTGTGGTGTATGGGAGGGTGTCGTCTGTAACTGACTGTAATAGCATACAGGTTGACTTAGACAAAATTTCTAGTTGGTGCGAAGAATGGCAGCTAGCTCTCAATGTAGAAAAATGTAAGGTGATGCGCATGAGTAGAAAAAACAATCCTATAATGTTCGAATACAGCATCAGTAGTGAGCTTCTTGATGCGGTCGCGTCGTTCAAATATCTAGGCGTAACATTGCAGAGCGATATGAAATGGAACGAGCATGTAAGGACAGTTGTGAGTAAGGCAGACAGCCGACTTCGATTTATTGGGAGAATTTTGGGAAGATGTACTTCACCTGTAAAGGAGACCGCGTATAAAACGCTTGTACGACCACGTCTTGAGTATTGCTCAAGTATTTGGGACCCGCAGCAGATCGGTTTGAAGGAAGACATAGAGGCGGTTCAGAGGCGAGCAGCTAGATTTGTTACCGGTAGGTTCGACCAATGCGCGAGTGTCTCGGAAATGCTCCGGCAACTCAATTGGGGATCGCTGGAAGAAAGACGACGTTCTTTTCGTGAATTTCTGTTAAGTAAATTTAGAGGGCCGGAATTTGAAGCTGAGTGTAGTACGATCTTGCTGCCGCCTACTTACATTTCGCGTAAAGATCACAAAGACAAGATAAGAGAAATTAGGGCTCGTACGGAGGCATATAGGCATTCTTTTTTTCCTCGTTCAATTTGGGAGTGGAATAGGAAAGGAAATGCCTAGTAGTGGTACGGTGTACCCTCCGCCACGCACCTTACGGTTAATTGCGGAGTATGTATGTAGATGTATATGTAGATGGTCAGAGTCTATATCTGCCCCTGGGTATGTCTTGCAGTTTATAACCTGGTTCCGGAATCTATGTCTTACCATTATAAAATCTATCTGATACCTTCCGGTGTCTCCTGGTCTCTTCCAAGTATACAACCTTCTTTTGTGATTCTTAAACCACGTGTTTGTTACAATTAAATCATGTTCCGTGCAAAATTCTACCAGGCGACTTCCTCTTTCATTCCTTCTGCCCAGTCCATATTCACCTACTATTTTTCCTTCTCTTCCTTTTCCTACTACCGAATTCCAGTCTCCCATCACAATTAAGTTTTCCTCTCCCTTAACTGTCTGAATAATTTCCTTTAGCTCCTCATATATTTCTTCGATCTCCTCATCATCGGCAGAGCTAGTTGGCATATAAACCTGTACTACTGTTGTCGGTGTTGGCTTCGTATCCATCTTGACAATGATAATGCGATCACTGTGCTGCTTATGGTAGTTTACCCGCATTCCTATTTTCTTATTCATTATCAATCCTACTCCTGTGATACCCCCAACTGCTTTTGTATTTATAATCCTGTACTCACCTGACCAGAAATCCTGTTCATCCTGCCACCGAACTTCACTAATCCCTACAATATCTAACTTCAACCTATGCATTTCCCTTTTTAAATTTTCTAATTTTCCTACCCGATTAAGGGATCTAACATTCCACGCTCCGATCCGTAGAATGCCAGTATGGGCTTTCCTGATGATAACATCCTCCTGAGTAGTCCCCGCCCGGAGATCCGAATGGGGGACTATTTTACCTCCGGAATATTTTACCCGAGAGGATGCCATCATCATATTTTCATACAGTGGAGCTGCATGTCCTCGGGAAAAATAACGGCTGTAGTTTCCCCTTGCTTTCAGCCGTTCGCAGTAACTGCAAGGCAAAACCACATTAGCTGATGTTACAAGGCCAGCTCAGTCAATCATCCAGACTGTTGCCCCTGTAACTACTGAAATTTTGACAATTTTGACAAATTGCAGCCCCACAAGTTGTTTTAAATTAATAAAAAAAAATTATCTAGATTTCGACCACACTATGGAGGTCATCATCAGAAATGTAAAATTATCACCTAGAAATGAATCACAGTATATTAGCAAAACATTACATAGAAGATTTCCAATGACAGACCATTTTTACGAAAAACAAATATTAGATCACATGAGACATTTACATGAGTGATGAATGCTCATTTTATATAAAGAATTCATATGTTCATATGTTTGTAGAGCTTATGGGACTTAACTATGGCGTCATCACTCCCTAAACTTACAAACTACTTATGAACTAGCTAATACTAAGGACGGCACAAATATCCATGCCCGAGGGGGGATTCGAACCCCCGACCGTAGTGGCCGTGCAGACTGTAACTGACGCGGCGCAGAACGCTCGACCACCGCGGCCGGCTATAAAGAATTAAAAAACAATATGGTAGTGATTGGTTAGCAGTCTGAACAAATATTTTTTGTAAAAGTCTCATGTGAGTATGTGATCTAATCTTTGTTTTGCTAATATACTGTGAGTCATTTCTAGGTGGTAATTTTACGTTTCTGATGACGGAGTGTGGTCGAAATCTAGATAAAAAAAATTGTAATTAATTTAAAGCAACTTGTGGGGCTCCAATTTGTCAAAATTATTCTTCATTTCCTTGCACATATTTACATCTGACACATCAACTGCAAAATAGACTCCACAACCCCTGGTATAATCTCTTCTTAACAAATCCTGGGTCTCTGTCACGTCTCCACCACTGTATTTTCGCTGCCACGCATCTACACGCCCTCCAAATCCTGAGCCAAGGCAACTTCCACCACCTCCTCCTCTTCTCGGTTGATGACCTCCGTCCTAAAATGTACACTTCCTAGCAACTCTGATCCCGCCCCCATCCACACCTCTCCTTTCGTAAATCAGCGCTCTCTTCCTTTCCTTTCCCCCACCTACCGTCCTCCCCCAGCACTCCACCTCCCAACTCTCTATCTTCCCCATGTCTTCCTGCCCCCTGCACTTCCCCTGCCCCTTCTCTCCCCTTAACAGGTCTGTGTTGCGACAGTGTTGGTGTCTTTTAACAGTGCTGTGTCTTGTGATACAGTGCTCCATCAGTGATTTATTATGTGGTTTTTAACTTGTTGCACCCACTGGACACGTCAGAAGAATCGAGGAACCCGTGTTATTTTATTCGCCGTGTGTTTTCTCCAGTCTATCTTCATATGTTTTTTTTCGTCCATATATGCTTGATTTTTACACTGCGGCTTGTTTTCAAACTTCAACTTGCGGTCTTAAATGCTGTTCATGTGTCATTTTAACGTCATCCATAAATTGCTCCATGTTTTAGTTGTAAATTCACCTTTTTATAGTTCTGTGCCAATGTTCATATCATCCTTATTTCGCTTGTACATACTTGTTGGCTGAAGAGCAGTATGTTACATTTCCGCAAGCCTGTCAGTACCGGGCTTGAAAAAAAAAAATATAAGAAAAAATATCTGACTGCTGTATATAGTTCTGGAGCCGGTCGCAGTGGCCGAGCGGTCTGCGGCGCGCCAGTCACAGTCTGCACGGCCGCTACGGTCAGGGGTTTGAATCCCCCCTCGGACAAGGACGTTTGTGTCGTCTTTAGTATAAGGTAGTTCATAAGTAGTTTGTAAGTTTAGGTACTGATGAACCCACAGTTAAGTCCCTTAAGCTTAACAAACATTTTTTATAGTTATGGATCTCAACATTCTGTCACTACCTACAAGTCTCTGACCCACCCCACACGGATTCTCTATGATCTCATCCGCTTCCTGCAACTCCTCCATTTCCTGGAATACGTCAACTCTTTATTTACCACCCGCAAAGCTGGAATATATCAATCTGGTAGTCACTCCTCTCTTCACTGTCACCAATATCTTGCCACGCCACTACCAGTGCATCCCATCTGCCTTACACCTCCACCTCAGTGGAGTAGCCGAGCGGTCTAAGGCGCCTCGCTGGGGAGCGCGCAGTTGCTCACCGTCGGAGGTTCGAGTCCTCCCTGGGGAATGGGTGTGTGTGTTGTGCTTAGGTTAGTTTACCTTAGTTTAAGTAGTTTCTAAGCTACGCACTGATGACCACGCAATTTGGTCCGATAGAGTTACGAACATTTTTGCCTTACACCTCCACATTCTTCACATCCTTTCCCAAGGAAACTTTCACCACCCCCTCCCAGAGAGTGAGCGCCCTCCTGACATCTATCCCTCCTGCCGACTTTGAGGCTCCCTTCTGCTTCCCTCTATCTCTCTCACCGAACACTTAGTTTTCCCTCCCCCCTGCCTCCTACCCTAAATGCTTGAGGTTCCCAGCACCTCCCTTACCTATTGGGTTTGCATCTGCCCTCCTACACCTTCTGCACTACATTCCCAAAGTAGCACCCTTGCCCTCACTTCACCGATATACCCCCCTCCCCCATCTCTATGACCTCTCCCCATAGATAAAGTGTAGTAAAGTGATGCAAGTGCAATTTTAACTTCATGTCCACTGTGAGGTCATCAGTGTTATGTGGTTTTTAATACAGTTGTTCTTTACATTGTGGAAAAACGTGACCTGCCAGTGTATTTTTAACTGTTCGAGATTGCTGTCTACAAGGTACATTAGAAAAGTTTGGTGGATGGTCTCAGGAAATACTGGAAACAAGAGTTACAAACAAAATACCTTTACTGGCTTTCAAAGTAATCGCCATTGGCTACAATACACTTCAGACATAGGTTGTACAGTTGTTGGAAACTGTCAGGAAATGCTTTTGTGGAAGTGCTCGAAGAACTGAGGTCACGCGTTGTTGTATCTCTGCAACTGTTGTGAAGCGTATGTGTTTCAGGGCTAATTTAAGGTAGGGAAACAGAAAGAAGTCTACCTGCTCGGTTAGCCATGTGGTGTATCACTGTTTTCCGAGACAGGTATGCGTACCAGCCACCAGTTCGAATCCGCCCAGCGGATTAACAAAAGGGATTGGAGTGCTGGCCAGCCTGGATGTGGTTTTTAGGCTGTTTCCCACATCCCCTAGGTGAATACCGGGCTGGTCCCTAAGTCCCGCCTCAGTTACACGATTCGCAAACATTTCTTAACACTTTACACTTTCACACACCTATAACACTATACGCAGACATTTGGGGTAAACATATCATCCTGGGGGGGATGGGGTGGCGGCAGGAAGGGCATCCAGCCACTCTGTAAATATTAACACATGCCAAATCCGCGTTAACACAGTGCCGATGCTCCTTCTGCGGGACAGGGCCAAGAGAGACAGACAGACAGACACAGAAATAAGTCTGCTGGCGCCAAATCTGGAGAATGACGATGTGGAAGCACAGTGACTTTACGTCCAGTGAGAAAGTTGAGCACACGGATTGCAGTGTATAGACGGCAGGAAATTTCATTGTCCACTCCAGTAGAGTTGTGGCCGAACTCGCCATATGCTTACACCAGCCATTTCAAAACTCCCTCTTAAATTTACACTGACAGTACGACGCTCAGGTAAAAAATCGTGATGTATCAAGCCTTTGCTATCGAGAATGACAATGAACATCAACATCGTTTTTATCTTGGATTTTGTCAGCCGACCTTTTTTTTTTTTTTTTTTTTTTTTTTTTTTGGGAGGCACGGAAGACGAACACCTTTCCACTGAATGTCGCTTGGTGTCCAGATCATATTGGTAGCACCAGCTCTATGTTCGTGAACAATAGTGCGTACAATGTGCTGTCTTCAACTCGTCTGCTATCATTTTCAAAGACAGCCCCCGATCATGAGCAAGCATCCATTCCACTCTTTTGATGTTGTGTTGGACTGTGATTGTGGCTGGTTGATCCAAACGTGACTCATCCTCGACACCTTCCTTACCATCTCTAAAGCATTTAAACCACGCAAAGACAGTTCGACCATGGGTCTCCGTCGCAGTTTTGCCTAATTTGAAACAAAACATGATGTTAACGCATTGCTCCATTTAGCGCTCCATGTTGCAATGTTACACTGACACTGTAGCGTGTACCACCGCTTCACTGCAGTTCTTTGCACGATAGGTGGCTCTTGTTGACATGTTCTTCAATGTGTGTTGTGACTAATAAACCACAAAACTTCCGATAACCCAGTTTATTCACAACATACAAGTCTAGATGAATATTCATCCACGTTCACTGTTAACAGAAAACGTTGAGGTCCATTCCTTGAAAGGCACAAAAGGAACACTACTTCAGTCAGTCCAGAGAATTCGGGCGACAGCACGGAAACACAAAGTCCAAGTCATTATTAGGTATACCAGTCTGTCGACAAGTAAAAGTTCGAAGTCAGAACAGCAGCAACACAATCCCGGCGAACACACGAGTAGAAGTCCATTGCGCAGGCGTAGGTCGGCAGTAGACGGTCCTCGAGGTAGTCGTGGCTGTCAACATGACTCACGGCAAACTGGCCTTAGCGCCAGTGTCTTATCCAGATATAGCGGGTTGCGGCCAATCAGCAGTCAGCGGAGAGATCCTCGATTGTACGAGTCCGGTGACAGCGACCCCTGCAAAATATAGTGCCCTGTTTATATCTTTGACATTAAGGTCGACTTTTCCTGTCTGGTCGATGTTTACAAGTCACAGCCGGCGTCTCTGGTGAACGCCTGGTCTGCTGCTGCCTATTCTTCATGGACGTCCATCTGGTGGTCTGATTGCTAGGGGCTCTGCCTAATGGCGTTACAGTGTGTGTGCGCAGATACCTCACACTCGCCAGTGCAGTTTGTAAAATATGGGACCATTCACCGAACTTTACAGACACACCTTGTACATTTTAAATCTTCAAATGTATGTGTCTGAAACCTCCATTTATAGTCTCCGTTTTTATCTATATCTTTTACTCCTTTTGTTTTCTTGTTTTTATTGTATCTCAAACTGTCCATACTGGTGTCTTCTTAACCGAGTGTAATTACCATCTACGATTTTTATCTCCCAGCAATGATTTACTCCCATTACCGTGTGCGTCTGTTTTCTCCGTGTTTCGTGTTTCATCTTGTTCCAATGTTTTATGTACATACCTATCAATATTTTATGTTAACCATTTTTCTGAAGAGCAGCCTGCATCCTGATGCCTGCCTGTCCCCAATAGGGTGAAACTGAAATTATCAATAAATGAAAAAAAAAAAAAAAAGAAATTGTATACCGACCATTCATCCCAGCATGTTTCGAATAGAGCTACTCTGTGCTTTTCGATAGATGCTCTTCCTTTTCTCTTCTGAGACTGTTAGAGGCTACTCCTCTACGCTTTGAAGCAGAAGTACACTCCCTGTGATAGTTCTGTGAGTGTGTGTTTGTGGCTATCATACCTCCCTGTGTATGCCATCTCATCCGCCCCTGCCCGTCTCCGTGAGCAGTAGCCGCTGGGACCAGCATTGCCATGGTGCAGCCTTCGCCACTGCCTATCTCTCTGAGTATTGACTGTGCTCAGTCATATCTGCGGTTCCTGATCCCTCCCCTTACCTACTGGGGCGTCTCTACACGTTCCCCACCACTTTCCCAGAGTAGCAACCACACGCTCGCTTCCCAGCACCCCAATCCACTCCTCCCCCCCCCCCCCCGCCCGACCGATAGCTACAGTGCAGTGAAGTGGTACCAATGCAATTTTAACATTGTGACCAAAGTGCTGTGTGCTTTTTAGTACTTCATCTCTCTACCTTGTTGGAAAACCTGATCTGGATTAGTCATTTAACAGAGCATGATCGCTGTCTATGGTTTTTATCTCCCAACATGTGTTTTTACTAAATAAATGAAACTTTCCTCCAATCCTACCATAATGTCAGCACATGCCCCTACCTTCTCCACCACACCAACAGTACTCGTCCCCCTGTAACACTTGTGCCACCACCCTGTCCATCTTCAGCACCTCCTTAATGACCCCACAGAGAATCTCATCCTCTTCCTCCACTACCTCATCATCACCTGTGTCACTATGTATGTCTGCTCCACATCTACTCGCTCATATGACTTCATATCCAACATTGATCGCTCCATCACGGCTTATGTGAATGCCACCAACCTCAACATTCACTACCCATTTCCTACTGAGCTGTGGTATAGGTTCCAGTTCCTTGCCACCCTACAGAGTGACCATATTCCTCTCTGAAAGCTGTACCACTTCCAACATTGTCCTTTCCTCCCTCAACCCCCTACGGTGCCTGACCGCAGTAGTCTTGTATATAACAGGCAGTGACTACGCTCCAGTCCTCCTCACCACTGGCAGTCATCTCTGTCCGATTCCCACTCCCTACCTCATTCCTCCGCAAAATAGGCCACGATTACTTTCATGCTGACTGGGATGCCTACCAGCACACCATACGCAACCAGGTCGCCAACCAACCCCTCCTAAAATACCACACCTCTACACACAAAGGTTAGCAACCAACATACATTTAGATACATTTCGTTATGTTGGCAACAAAACAAATGAAACATGAAAATACAGAAAGTAAATCATGGCTGCTAAACACCTCCAAAATGTGTACAACTGTGCGAAAAAGTGTGTTAGTCATACAATGTGCTACATGTGGCCTTGACCACGATGGTAAGGCATCGACTAAAACAGAGGTGATGTCGGGCGTTCCACAGGGTAGTGTTATTGGTCCTTTGCTGTTCCTTATTTACATAAACAATTTCGGAGAAAAATCTAAGCAGCTCTCTTAGGTTGTTTGCAGGTGACGCCGTCATTTACCGTCTAGTAAAATCATCTGAAGATCAAAACCAACTGCAGAACGATCTGAATAAGATATCAGTATGGTGTAAAAATTGGCAATTGACTCTAAATAATGAGAGGTGTGAAGTCGTCCACATGAGTACGAAAAGAAATCCGTTAAACTTTGTTTACAAGATAAATCAATCAAATGTGAAGGCCGTAAACTCCACAAAATACCTAGGAATTACTAATACTTCAGACTTAAATTGGAAAGAACACGTAGATAATATCGTGGGAAAGGCGAACCAGAGACTGCGTTTTATTGGCAGAACCCTTAAAACACGCAACAGAACTACAAAAGAAACTGCATACACTACGCTTGTCCGTCCATTTTTTGGAGTAACTCCAATCGCCAACATTCTCCTCTGAATGCGAAAATATATTGTTGACTCCCACTTACATAGGTAGAAATGATCATCAGAATAAAATACGAGAAATCAGAGATCAAACAGAGAGATTCAGGTGTTCTTTCTTCCCGCGCGCTATTCGAGAATGGAATGGGAGATAAATAGTATAATTGTGGTTCGATGAACCCTCTGCCAGGCACTTAAATGTGGTTTGCAGAGTATCCCATGTAGATGTAGACCAGATGGAGGAAACAGCAGAAGATTGTTGAAAAGGCAACGAAAATGTAAGTAAAATCTGGAAACAATATACCTCACAAAAACAAAAACAAAAAATGTACTTGTAGATCCCATTGAAGATGCCTTTAAAATAAAAGGCGAAACGCGTCTGGAAGAAATAAAATCAATTGCGGAAAAACAAAAGGCGTTTTTTCACCTTCAAAAACGAAAAATACCTTTGTATTCCTGGATCACAGTAGTTTGCTGTTGGTTAAGGGTTTTCAGTATTCTTCCGAAGAAACCGAATGTTTATGAGCATCCCTGAAACATTAAGAAGGGATGCAGCAGCTTTCATGGTTTCATACTCGCAATATGACAACACGTTGCCACATATTACACACTGAAATTTATTATTTATGACAGAAAAACCATACATCAAATACTCGCAGTCATAAAGTCTGTTTTTTTTTTTTTTTTTTTTTTTTTTTTTCAATTCTTTTCCGCTACTGCAACTTTCACCAGACGTGAATGGCTGCGCAAAATCCTAAGTACATCTAAGAAAGAAAGAAAATTAAATAATTTGCCTGTGGACAGTGGCGGACTAAGGCTGTCTGAGTCCCGGGGCGGCGGCAGAACAAAATGAGGCCCCCGTCCACTGGGAAATACATGTATTACTGTACAAAGAGTAACTTTTGAGATTTGGAGGCCGCCCAAGACGAGAGGCCCGGGGTGGTCCACCCCCCCCCTCCCCACTCCCGCCATAGTTCCAATGTTTGTTATGCTTAAGGGACTTAACTGTGGGGTCATCAGTCCTTAAACTTACAAACTAATTATGAACTAACTTATACTAAAGACGACACAAACATCCATGCTCGAGGGGGGATTCGAACCCCCCTTAGTTCGCCACTGCCTTTGGAATCACTGAGATAGCTTTATTACGGCCCTGGAGCGTGAGTCGCCGAACATTTTATCTCCGAAAGGGAGTCGCGGGTTCAGAAAGGTTGAAAGACACTGGCCTAGAAGGATCGCAAATATGAATCATCTGTGAAAAAACAACGAGCGAACTACATCAGCTGCAACATACTGCCGCGAGGGAGTAGCCGTGTGGTTGAAGGTGTCGTGCTAAGAACTGGCCGGCCGTTTCCGCCAGAGCTTCCAGTCTCACCTCGGGCATGGAAGTGTGTGTTGACCTTAGTGTAAGTTAGTTTAAGTAGTTTGTAAGTCTAGGGACTGATTACCACTGCAGTTTGGTCCAATAGGTTTACAAAAATTTGAATATTTTCAAGGTACTGCATAGAAATTCCATCCCATCTTCGGGTACGGTAGGTAACTTCTTCCTTGTTTCTTTCGTCCCTTCCTGTTTTTGGGTATTTGTAAATTGGAAAGTTAATTCATCAGGTGATTTGAGATTTATATTTATTAATCATCACCAGCAGCTACATTGTAATCTCTGCCAATCGACGATACTTTTAGCCCCTTTGGTTTTTATAGATTGAATTACATATTCAAGACATTACTGTCACGATCTTTTGTTCCTTGTTTCATATCCTCATCAAAAATATTTCTCTTTTCATTTAATCAGAAGGTGGATTCGAACTTGCATTGAATTGTTCACTTGCTTAATTTTTCCACGGATTTTGAGTCCTATGTTACAATCACTCGGAAAAATTTCTTTGCACTGTTTAATTGTCTGATTGGAAACTACACCCTCCCATAACCTGCAAATGCGTCTTTCGGTAGCACAGTGGTACAGTGCCAGAGTATAAATCCAAAGGTCGTGGGTTCGAGCCCCACCAGGTCCTAGTATTTTTATCTGCCAGTTTCCACTTCTTTCCCCTCTGGCAGTGTTGCACCGTGGTTCGGAATCCACGTTAAGCTGTAGGTCCCCTTATAACTGGCTGGGAAAGTCAGTTCAAAGGTCGGAGGAAGGCAACGGCATACCACCTCCAAACAGGACCATGCCTAGTAAAGCACTGTGGTGTTCAAACCAATCTTCTGATTATTGACTGCCTTACCTATTATGAAATTTGGTCGTGGGTGTTCGCGTTTTGTAATCAGCATAATCCTGCCTTTAAATTTGTGAGTTTATGTGTTAAAGGTGGTGCCAATGAAATATTCACAAGGAAAACTGTTTTCAAGTATGTAATACTGAAATGTATTATACTCCGAGTGTTAACAGCGTCCAGTGATGCTAGAATAGGAAATCACACCGGATGAATGAAGTTTTCAGTTTGCAGTTAGCTTAATGCAGAACAACAAAACTAGTACGACAGCTACTGAAGAGAGAGCCACTCAAACTCCTGCACCAATTTACGACGTTGGGGTTGTAGTCGGTGCATCTGGATATTAATCGTAACTGCACTTTCATGCGATCAAGAGTTATTGGTCTGTGCTATGTACTTCTCATCTCAGTCAATATGGTGGTAGGATGCTCGCCTCACCAACGAAGCCGCAATTTCCTTCAGCGCTAGCCAGCACGAGAAACACAGACGCCGAGCAAACGTATTCTGCCTGTCGCTAATGTAATGGAGAATTAGCAGCTTTGTGGACAACGTTTGGCAACACTGTGAGTGGCAAGTTTCTTCGTGGTTATCGTCGAATTAAGACAATAAACTCATTTGATTTTTCATGTCATTTCCATCCTATAATCTATGCGAGTTTTACTTACTAAGCGAAAAAGTTATTAATTCATGTTTTTGAGTCAAAGAAAGTCGGTCCATGAGGAAATTACAACTAATATCTTCTTTTACATTGCCATTTATCTGTTTTAGTAGCTACTGAGAAGCCGCGCGGAATGGCCGCGTGGTCTAAGGCGTTGTGCTACGGACTGGGCGACCATTCCCGTTGGAGGTTCGATTTCTCAAATAAATGTTCAAATGTTTGTAAATCTATCGGACCAAACTGCGTGGTCATCAGTCCGTAGCTTACAAACTACTTATACCTAGGTAAACTAACCTAAGGACAACACACACACCCATGCCCCAGGGAGGACTCGAACCTCCACGGCGAGCAACCGTGCGCTCTGCAGCGAGACGCTTTAGACCGCTCAGCTACTCCACCGCGGCGGTGTAGTTATTCAAAGTCCTTCAACTGCTATGCTTTCTGTGTAATATGAAACTGAATGTGTTCTGTTATCACATTACTGATGAGTACATTCGCCGTAATGTAGTTGTCTCAATGGCGGACGAAGGGAGGGTGGCGGAGGGGGAGGTCGGAAGGGGGGGAGTCGTACCGCTCCTTTCCTCTCTTCTTCAGGGGGCCTCCAAATACCTCGAAAGCTCTTTTGGGGGGGGGGGGGGGGAGCGCTCTTGGCCTCTCCTTCTGGGGCGTCCAAATCTCGAAAGCTATTTTTTAGACTGTCCCGTGCCTATCATCCTGGAGGGCCTCGAAATCTCAAAAGTTACTTTTTTTACAGTAATACATGTATTTCCAACTGGACAGGGGGGCCTCAATTTGTTTCGCTGCCGCCCCGAGCCTCTGACAGCCTTAGTCCGCCTCTGAGTTGTATCCACTCTGTATTACTCACAGAAAAATGTAAAACCTTTTCGCTCATTCTGCCAATGACAATACTTCAGAATCGAGATATCTCAATTGATCACCTAATTGTTCTGACCAGTGTAGTTCTGTGTGTGTTGGTTTGCGGTAAACGCTGTGTTACAGTGTGCCAGCATATTTTCATTTGAGAGTACATCGAGATAGGGCAGCTGTTTGTTTTCTAGGACCTCCATTGTGAATTATGTATGGGTGCAGTGAATAAAGGTATTGTACAAATTCTTGCAGGTGGTATTTCCATGTGGTCAGATCGTGTATGTGTATCTACAAATCAGAAAAAAGCACACGGACTTGAAGACTGCTCACTCCGGAGCTTCTTCGAAATCCTCCGTGAACAAATTTGCTATCATAGGTAATAGTGGACAGCCCATTGCTACTCCGCCTAATTTTCTTATTATTGAATGTCAAATAAAAAGTATGTTGTCATCAGCAGTAGATATAGATTGAGTCTCCTGTTTCAAAATTCAAGATGGCGGCCGGAAAAACCCACCCCCGAGCCGCCTCCGCCTCCACAGCCGCCGTCAGACAGGCGCCACCTCAGACAGGTCCAGACCTGTCCATCCCCGCCAGACTGACGCCACCCCCCTCCACCGCCTTCCCCTGCCTACTTGACCTTGGCCACTTCCGGCGCTGCCGCCAGACAGGCGGCACCTCGGACAGGTCGAGACCTGTCAACCCCCAGCCGCCAGCCTGACGCCACATCCCCCCCACCCCCAGCCACGCACCTGGCTGACACGCCGCCCCCGACAGACGCCCAATTGACCGACCTCCGCCTCCAGTTAATTAAATTAAAATTGCATACCAATTTAATTGTAACTACCTATGTTTTTTTAAACAGTAACAAGGACAACTGCCTCCAGAAGTAAGCACTTGCATGAGCACACACGCCCGCCCCCGCCCACGCCCCCGCCCTCGCTACCGCTGCCCATCTCCAACCCACCGACAGTCCTAAAGATTGCCGTCCCCCGCGCGACCCCATCCGGGATTCGAACCCGCGCCCCTAGAATTTTTTTTTTCTTTTTTCTTTACGAAAGTTATTGCTTATAGACGTACACCAACATTGAGAAAAAAGGAGCCAATTATTATTGCATACTTCGGACAGTACAATTACCTGGAATAACACGAGAGTTTTGTCAACAAATTGACCCTGCCAGCCTCCAGGCCAATGACCACCGCTCCCTATTGTTAAGTGCGATACCACGTGTTTTAATTAGGACATTACGTCGCTACATGTAGTTAAATACATCGAAACAGGCTTTAAGCAAGTTGAGTTGCGTTGTATGCCTTGGATGGACTTGTTCTTCTGCTTAGATGTTAATGGAGAAGTGATTCGAGATAGCATAGCGGTTAGGTGTCTCTTATCTGATTAACACCATGTCTTCTGCTAATGCCAGTCGTTACAACCGATAAACAAACGAAACACCCTATCAATTACGCCGTAAAATGATCCAGCACTTCGATAGAGTAACAAATGCAAAGTAATACAGTTACAAACCATCCGAACACACAATTCCCCAACAAGAGCCGCGTACTTAAAAGGTTCTGTAGGTCAAAAGACTCTTCTTGTAATGATCTCCACCCGAAGACGTGCATTTTAGGACTAATGTTCCGTCTGCTAGCCTAGGCAAAATAACTGTATAGACGATGCTCACAACAGCCGACGAACGTAATGTAACGTTAACGACCATCCCAAACCCGAGTGTCAAACACTGTAGACGTGTAACATAATTTCCTTAACAATTTCTCTCGGAAACGTTACGAACGAACCTCGATTAAACGCTTAACAGTAACGTAGCTCGATCTCCAGCGTGATCAGAAACACAGTGTTTTCCTGACAGGCTACATAAAATAAGCATATGCTAAATGTTGAAAAAATTCATACCTTTTTAAGCATCCTCTCTCAAAAAAACATCTGAGCTACATATCCAAATAATCAAAACCTTCTACGCAAGACCTCTGCAGACACACCACTTTGACGAGGATAGCGCGCACTGCATTTATTTAATGGAACTGGACCCAGCTGACTTTTGACAACAGAGGGCACTGTCGACCGCCCTTACAAAAGCAAACATGCTTTCACATACAAGCCCCATCTAACGACAAACCTCTCTCTCTCTCTCTCGTGCAAATCATACCAGTCACACTTAAAATTATCAAGTTCAGAAATTTAATACTCCCTCGCGGACCCTGTTATAAGATACATAATTCTTTCCGAAACATACCAACAGTTCCTCAGTTCGACGCATCGCGGTCTCCCACATAAGTTTTCGGTCTTCCCGTAAACCACCACCTTTATTGCTTTATACGCCTTCCGACAATTCCGAGAATTCGGGTTGTTTAATTCCACCTTCTGCGTATACCCATCTAAGGAACCTCTATGTCCTGTTACAATACAAACGATTCTTTGCAACAGGTCAAATATCGATATTCGAGCAGCCCAGAAGACATTTTAATCCTATTGTACAACGGAGAATCACAATAAAAAATGTGTGAAATAATTTTACGATTTGCGACAGTCTACACTAAAAAAATTTTTTTTTCTCGAAAGTATTGGCCTAACAACACCCTTATTCGACAATACAGTAACCATGGAACCGAGGTAGTACTATACCTGCCCAGTGCAACACAGATTTTCAGAACAAGATCGATCAGCCCTTTACCCACAAAAATTCCTACTCCAAGTTCCTTTCCTGTGACTTCTTTTTTCATTCCACTAAACCGAACTCGAATTTATTTTCTTAAAGTAGCTATCTACCGCAAACGAAGATGCTAACCTACACACCAGAAAATTTATAGCAAACAAACCGAGCATATTTCGAAACCCTATGTCAAAGTACAGGCGATGATAGAAGACCCACCCTAATAATAATAGCAGACACAGCGAAATTTAGTAGACACAGCAAAATTTAGTAGACCCTCTAGAGGCCAAAACATTCATCAACGAGGCCGTATGCACTATCATCCTCTCTCTCTCGGAATAGTATTACACAAACAAAAACGTTTAAAGACGAAAGTAGTGCGCCTTAGGGCTCAAACGTCAGCACACAACGCAGGAAAACGCGACATCTATTATAATATTTCTACGCATTACCATTCAATCGCAATCAACTACCCCTTAAGACCGCAAACGTCCCAGAGTGCGCTAGATTTACGGACACTCCAGTCAATTTTCGGTATTATTAACGCAGCACAAGAACTGCTCTCTAAGGAATGGCTGGGAGTGACACACAGTACAGGGCTGCACTTTGTAAATATTGGCTGTCCCCGTTCCCGATCTAGTCCTTAAGTGTATCGGCCAATGCAACGACGCGAGACCAATCCCCCGGTCTGTTTAGTGTAAATGCAAATATTTTTGAAGACGTAATCGTAGCTACATTTCTCCACACTATCTGTTTAAACCGGGCTTGCACATCTGCAATAGCCTCCTTTAAAGCTTTTGTCTTTGCCATATAACCCAATTTTCGTTTACCCTTCTTCTTAGGACTTGTGGAATAACGTAGGCGATATCTACTTCTGTGGAAAATAAAGTCCTGGAATGCTAAAATATGCTTTAATACAGCTCCTTGCTCGACTCTCCAAGTAATTTACAGGTAGACAGTTGAAACTAAAACATAATGTATAAGTTATTCTCGGTCCGAGAGAGCGGTCAATTTTCGGGTACTCTTAATACCCAAGTAATCAAACTGCAGAATAACTGATCTCTAAAAGCGTATGTTAGCCGGGACCATATGGATGGGAGTGATGCACAGTACAAAGGCGCACTTTGTAAATACCGTATCTTCTCTTTTAGAACACTTAGACCATCTTCTTGCACAGATCCAGTGAAAAAATAAAAGTCATCACAATCGCCTGTCTGGGCGCTTTACAAAATCGATATTATAGCTACCGATAACTTTGCTTGTTCCAGGGCTCGTGATTTGACAAATAATTTATTATTTATTTTGATTCTACAATTCGACGCCAACCACGTTAAGCAATCGTTTCCTGTTGTCTTGTCGTCTCCCGCAACCATGTTGCTGTTGCTCCTTCCATCTGAAAGTCATGCTCGGATACGAACGCCACTCGGTTTAAAAAAAAATTCCCTTCGAAATCCTATGTGTTGTGCAAATACCGGAGATAGAAGCCATCTACACGAAGCTGCTCCATTAAAACATCGATTAGTTGCACTTCATAAGACCCACAGGGCGTACATATTTCCCTCCCTGTATTCCACAAAGTAGCCACAAATAGTAACTTCGTCTTATCTCCAGCAGCCAGTGGCGTAACTATGGGGGGGGGGGGGGGGGGATGAGGGGATAGAACCTCCCCCAGAGCCAAAAAAAAAAAAAAAAAAAAAAAAAAAAAGAGCCGTGTGTGATGAATTCCGGGACGTGTTGACAGAAGAATTAGGAATTACGAATTTAGTCGAATATCGAGTAGAGTTGGTGGATTCTGTACCGGTAAAGAAGGGACTTTACAGGTTGTCACCACTGCGTATGAGGGAATTGCGACAACACATCGACAAAATGTTGCAACAAGAGGTCATACGGCCCTGCAAATCACCGTACGCGGCACCCATTTTTTTTGGTCCCAAAGGCAAATGGCGGATATCGACCTGTGGTAGACTATCGGGAACTTAATAAAAAGGTGATACTGAGGTCTGTACCATTACCGGATTTCCATTCCTGTTTTGGTTGGTTCAAGGGTGCCAGGATATACAGTACATTAGACTTGAATCAGGCTTACAGTCAAAATCCGCTTAGAGGAGGGTTCTAAGCACATGACGGCTTTTGTCACGGACTGGAATGTATTTGAATTTCATCGGGTACCATTTGGACTCGCTACTGGGGCAGCTGTGCTTTCACAGTTAATGGATGCCGTGTTTGCTGATATAAAATATCAGTACGTCAATCACTACCTTGACGACCTTGTAATTTATAGCAGTTCGAGGCAGGAACATGTGCGTCACTTGAGGGAAGTTTTTAGTAGACTTAGGGCGGCAGGAGTTATCGTGAACCCTCAAAAGGTATCAAGGGGTTTAAATCCCTTAGAAAGATGTTATTCTGTCTATGAGCTCGAGGCTTTGGCGGTATTGTTGGAATGGAAAGGTTTAGGTATTATTTGGAACATAGGCAATTCACACTGGAAACCGATAACCAAGACTCATTTGGGTATTGGCTAGGCCCAGGAAAACAGGGCGAATAGACAGGTGGGCCACCAGAATTTCAGCTTTCCAGTTTACGGTCAACAATATAAGAGGACCAGAGAACGTGACTGTAGATTATTTAAGTCGTATGTTTGGGGAGGAGGAAGAGAATCAAGACGAAGAAAAACTCCCGCTTGAACAAGGGACTGGAGGAGTTGTAGTAGCCTCTATCTTGACTAAGATACCGCAACTATTCAGGGACGTCAGGGAGTTTCAAGGCGCTGATGAGGGTTTAAGAGGTATTACACGAAGACTCATAGCCGGCCACGGTGGCAGAGCGGATTGGGGCGCGCCAGTCACGTTCTGCACGGCCACTACGGTCGGGGTTTCGAATACCCCCTCGGGCATGGATATTTGTGCCGTCCTTAGTATTAGCTAGTTCGTAAGTACTTTGTAAGTTTAGGGACAGATGATCCCGTAGTTAAGTCCCATAAGCTCTACAAACATTTGAACATTTTTTGAAGACTCATAAATGGGGAGGACGTAAAGCCATACATTCTCAAGGACGGGGTGCTATGCTGTAGGGGAAGGGCGAAGGGTAATATCTTTGGACGTTTTACCAAATGTGTCGCGATTTTGAGGATAAATGAAATGTATACTCTTCGTTGTAACAAATATTTAACTGTTCGAAAAGAGGTGGAGGAGAGCAGCCTTTGCGTGTGCGTAAGGTTAGGAGGAGGATGCTGCTTACTTTGTCACATGACCCGAAGGTAGTTTGTCTCTTCATTGTAAAAGATTCATTTTGTTACGAGTCACTTAACAGTATAATCAGTTACTTATTGTGTTTTAGTGTTCATGTGCATATTCATATGTTCTAGGTGTTTATTATCAAAGAAAATTGAACAATGTTCAGTATCTTTTAGAAACAAATAAGCCACGCGTACTGGAACGCTGTGTTGCGGTGCGCGCGGTTGCCCGCCATCGGGGGTTCGAATCCCCCCTCGGGCATGGATGCTTGTGTCGTCTTTAGTATAAGCTAGTTCATAAGTAGCTGTAAGTTTAGGGACTGATGACTCCGCAGTTACGTCCCTTAAGCTTTACAAACATTTGAACATTTAGAAACAAATTACTCAGCTTTAAGCTTGGAACAAAAGTGTGAAATAAAGAAGAATGGTAGGCCGATGCCTCGGCTCGAGTTGACGCAAGTGCAAACAATCCAAGGCAAGACATTCTGCACGTCTTTTAACGAAAATGTATCTAAAGGCGGGGGGAGGGGTGATGGGGAAACCGGGTCGCAGAGGTGTGCCAAATTGTCTCTTTGGACGCCGAGTGAAAGAAGAGGGGGGCGCCACTATCAAGAAGTGAACCCCCAGTTATGCAGCACCAGACGCCACTGGAAACTGTAAGCTCTTGTTGCCATGTCTAGTGTAAAACCAAAAATTGTATCACGTTTTAGAAGATGACAACTACAGGAAAATTGAGGGTGACTCCACGAATCGAGTGAAGAGAAAGACCGTCAACTCCTCAAACATATCTTCTCTGACAATACGATCGTCAAGAAACTCCGCCCACGAGCCACAGTGCTGTTCAGACTTCATGGACTACCGAATGTCCACAAAAACAAATGCCCCTCCGCCCCATTGTAACATAGGTGCAGC
This sequence comes from Locusta migratoria, assembly GCA_026315105.1. Lineage (NCBI taxonomy): Eukaryota > Metazoa > Arthropoda > Insecta > Orthoptera > Acrididae > Locusta > Locusta migratoria. The sequence continues at coordinate 147,386,423 of CM048755.1, read as the reverse complement.
AATACATGAGCTAACAAAACGTCTGCCCCTACGAGGGCAAATGCCAGTACCACATAAGAAAAACGGAGCATTCCATTCAGTAGCTCCAAAACGTCCGACTCGACCTGCAAAACTTCACGGTAAGCTTTGATGTGTAATCTCTCTTTAGAAGACTCTCTGAGTCTTATAGGGAAATGAATGGGACCAGTGCTAACAAAACAGTTCGATTTCGTGCTGACGTCAACGTACTTCTGCTTGACGGGACTCACTATTAATAAAGAGACTGGACGAACAAGCGTAGTGTATGCAGTTTCTTTTGTAGTTCTGTTGCATGTTTTGAGGGTTCTGCCAATAAAACGCAGTCTCTGGTTCGCCTTTCCCACGACATTATCTACGTGTTCTTTCCAGTTTAAGTCTGAAGTTATAGTAATTCGTAGGTATTTAGTGGAGTTTACGGCCTTCACTGTTGATTGATTTATCTTGTAAACAAAGTTTAACGGATTTCTTTTCATACTCATGTGGACGCCTTCACACTTCTCATTATTTAAAGTCAATTGCCAATTTTTACACCATACTGATATCTTATTTTGATCGTTCTGCAGTTGGTTTTGATATTCAGATGATTTTACTAGACGGTAAATGATGGCGTCAACTGCAACAACCTAAGAGAGCTACTTAGATTTTCCCCTAAATTGTTTATGTAAATAAGGAACAGCAGAGGACCAATAACACTACCCTGTGGAACGCCCGATATCACCTCCGTTTTAGTTGATGCCTTACCATCGATTACTACGAACTGTGTCCTCTCTGACAGGAAATCCCCTATCCACTCGCAAATTTGCGGCGATATACCATACCCACGCAATTTGATTAAAAGCCGTTTGTGAGGCACGGTGTCAAAAGCCTTTTGGAAATCAAGAAATACGGAATCAATTTGCGAACCCTTGTCGATAGCACCCATCACTTTGTGTGAGTAAACAGCTAGTTGTGTTTCGCATGAACGGTATTTTCTAAATCCATGTTGACCTTGGGTCAATAGATGGTTCTGTTCGAGATAATTCATAATATTTGAATACATGATATGTTCCAAAACCCTGCTGCAAATTGACGTCAATGGTAGTTTAGTGGGTTACTCCTACTGCCTTTCTTGAATATGGAAGTGACCTGTGCAACTTTCCAATCTTTTGGTACAGATCCTTCTTTGAGAGGGCGGTTGTATATGGCTGTTAAGTAAGGAGCTATCGCTTCAGCATAATCAGATAGAAATCTTATGGGTATACAATCCGGAGCAGAATCTTGTTTTTGTTAAGTTCAAAATGTTCAAATGTCTGTAAATCTATCGGACCAAACTGCGTGGTCATCAGTCCGTAGCTTACAAACTACTTAAACCTAGGTAAACTAACCTAAGGACAAACACACACACCCATGCCCCAGGGAGGACTCGAACCTCCACGGCGAGCAACCGCGCGCTCCGCAGCGAGCTGCTTTAGACCGCTCAGCTACTCCGCCGCGGCTTTTTGTTAAGTGGTTTTAGTTGCTGCACTACTCCGATGATATCTACTTCTATGTTACTCATTACGGCCTCTGTTCGTAATTCGAAATCTGGAATATCGGTTTCGTCTTCTATGGTGAATGAGTTTCTAAATGCTATGTTTAGTAACTCTGCTTTAGTAGCGCTGTCATCGGCAGGATCGCCATTACTATCACATAGAGAGGGTATTGTTTGTGTTTTGCCCCTTGTATTTTTAACATAATGACCAAAATCTCTTTGGGTTTTCAGTGAAATTTCGAGAAGGAGTTTCGTTGTGATAAGTATTGTAGGCCTCTCGCATTGAAATCCTCGCTAAATTTCGAGCTTTTGTGTAGGATCGATAATCCTGGGGTTTTGTGTTCGTTTAAATTTAGTATGCCTTTTCCTTTGCTTTTGCGTCAGTGTCCTGACCTGTTTTGTGTACCAAGGGGGATCGCCTCCTTCTTTTATTAATTTATTTGCTATAAAACTGTCATTTGCTGTCGATACCACTTCTCTGAATTTGAGCCACATCTGATCTAGATCTACGTTTAGTGTTAGAAACGAGTGGAATCTGTCTTTCAAGAGGCAATGTATTTTATTTCTATCTGCTTTCCTGTACAAATATACTTTTCGTTTATTTTTGGTAACTTTGGATCTTTCGACATTCAATCTCCCTACGACAGCTCTGTGTTCACTAATACCTGTATCCGTTTTGATGCTCGTTATGAGCTCAGGATTATTTGGTGCTAAGAGGTCAAGTGTGTTTTCACATCCATTTAAAATTCTAGTTGGCTCATGAACTAATTGTTCGAAGTAATCAAAAATGTTTGTAATGCTTATGGGACTTAACTACGGGCTACGGGGTCATCAGTCCCTAAACTTACAAACTACTTATGAACTACTTACGAACTAGGACGGCACAAATATCCATGCCCGAGGGTGGATTCGAAACCCCGACCGTAGTGGCCGTGCAGACCGTGACTGGAGCGCCTCAGTCCCCTCGGCCACCGCGGCCGGCTCGAAGTAATCCTCAGAGAATGCGTTGAGTAAAATTTCGCACGATGTTTTATGCGTACCTCCTGATTTGAAAATATAATTTCGCCAACCGATCGAGGGTAAATTAAAATCACCGCCCACTATTATCGTGTGAGTCGGGTACGTCTTTGTAATTAGACTCAGGTTTTCTTTGAACCTTTCTGCTATTGTATCGTCAGAGTTGGGAGGCCGATAAAAGGAACCAATTATTAACTTCTTACGATTTTCAGGTACAACCTCTACCCATAAAAGCTCACAGGAACTGTCAACTTCAACTCCGCTACACGAAATACTACTTTTGACGGCGACAAACACACCTCCACCTATTTCATTTAATCTATCCTTTCTGAACACAGTTAGGTCTTTTGCAAATACTTCTGCTGAACTAATTTCCGGCTTGAGCCAACTTTCATTGCCTGCGATGATGTGTGTTTCGGTGCTTTCTATTAACGCTTGGAGTTCTGGTACTTTTCCGACACAGCTACGACAATTTACAACTGTTATACCGATAGTTCCCAGATCTACATTTCTCCTGTGATCCACCTGCACCCTTTTGTGATTGCCCATTTTGTTTTTTCCACGCCACACAGCCCCCGCTACCTGTGTAGCCGCTTCCTGCGTATAGTGGACTCCTGACCTATTCAGCGGAACCCGGAAACCCACCACCCGATGGCACAAGTCAAGGAATCTGCAGCCTACACGGTCGCAGAACCGTCTGAGCCTCTGATTCAGACCCTCCACTCGGCTCTGTACCAAAGGTCCACAGTCGGTCCTGTCAACTATGCTGCAGATGGTGAGCTCTGCTTTCATCTTGCAAGCAAGACTGGCAGTCTTTACCACTTCAGATAGCTGCTCAAAACCTGAGAGAATCTCTTCAGATCCGAAGCGACACACATCATTGGTACCGACGTGAGCCACCACCTGCAGTTGGCTGCACCCCGTAGCCCGTACCCTTCATGGCATCCGGAAGGACTCGTTCCACATCTGGTATGACTCCACCCGGTATGCACACAGAGTGCACGTTGGCCTTTTTCCCCTCCTTGGCAGCCATCTCTCTAAGGGACTCCATCACGTTGAAGCTCCCAACTACAAGCAAACCCACCTTCTGTGAAAGCCCGGATCTTGCAGACTGGGTGGTGACCTCAGGAGATAAAAAATATCCAGTTCCAAATTTGTCGCCAGCTGGGATGTACAACCTACATTCATCTTCCTTAAGCCAGCATTTGACATAACAGATATTTTTGTTGGAGCTACAACAACAATCAACGAATCGCAGACCATGTCAGAAAACATTGAAGAATTAACTTTATTTTCCCAGAAAAAAATTATTTGAAATGCTCCAAAAGACAAATTCGGGGACAAAACTAAACAATAGCAAAAAATAAAAAGGAGGAAGCAAAAGAGCATACTTGCAATGTAGCAAATCGCCTAAAGGATTGTAAACCTGATTCCCTAAAATCCGATCACTCATTTAGTAAAGTCAGTGGTTGTTTTTTAAAATGCAAAACTCTTCAAGGTCAATTAACATAAGCCCTTTAGGGGCATTATGCAAGATTTTTTTATTCTCTTGAATGGGCTCTTTGGACTGTTTTCTCTTTATTAGATGTTGGCCAAACAGATTTACTGCATGCACATCTAGTTGTGTGCTCTTTAATATGAATGAGAAAATTACGACCTGTCTGGCCAACATATCGTTTTCCGCAAATCATTCTTCAAGCGTTATAGACATCAGAGTTCAAATATTTGCCACCTTTGTTTTGGCAAACAAATGTTTATTTCAAAGAAGATTATTAGTAGTGAATGCCACAGTTGCGCTTGTGTTTTTAAATAAGCTGTTAATCCTAACAGTCAGGTTACCCATGTGGGTGATTTTGACAAATTTTGAATCAACTACAACAGAATAATCTGAACTGTTCTATTTTAACTTATTGAGTAAAACGTCAAAACCACTTGCATTGAAATCATTAGCTGTAGCAACTTGTTTCAAAACGGCAATTTAGTTTTGAATTTCATCTACAGCTAATAGGAAACTTTAATAATCAATGGAACAGGCGTCTAGGGGCCAGTGAGTTCAATAGTACTGAGCTCACTGCTAGGGACTGTAGTGCGTCGGACCCCACTTACCCCTATGAATAGATAGATGTCACTATGGTCATGCTACGTGATGATATGCGAGTCCAGGGCTTCTATTTATCATTCCTGCCGTTTAATTTACGTAAATATTTCTACCTTCGTATTTTGAAATTCGAAATATGAATCATTCTAAGATTTCAGTATTACTGTAATAGAAGTGTGTCTGTAATATTCCATGATATTTCTGTAAGACTGCACTATTAAATGACAAGTAAGACTTTCCAGCAGTCTAAAAAGTTCGAAAGTTAAACTGTAAAAAGACGCAACGTAAAACAGAGGATCTTTATTAGAAAAGCGGACAGTTTTAGCGAATATTCAATTGTTAGTTTTCGAGTGTTATTTGCATGAGAATGAATGGCACTGGTGTATTAAATATTATTATTTCACAAATGGTGATAGAAAAGATCGGCTTTTAGAGGAAACTGAATGTATTCTTTTTTTGTTGACGGTGGCACCTGAAGAATTGGCGATATAATGTCAATTTAGCTTACGGTGAAAGTGGCGGTGGCACTAGATACTTTGTTTTGTAGGTTTATTCAGTAAATTTTTGGTGGTAATATAGGTAGGATAGGATGTTTTGAGCGCACAACAGCAAGAGTTTTAGCGCCCTGACAAAGGAATTAGACAACAGTAACTAAAGTAGGTCTTGGCAACAACACGAACACATATTGTCAATCAGCGATGGAAGTTGGCAGACTGAAGTACCCAACCTTACAAGTCCTCAACCGAAAATGTCCGAGAATAGAGGTACGCTGATCGCTGATGTTAGAGGCATCAGCGAGCCTTTCTGTAACACACTAAAACCTAAGAGCTTAGGCCAGAGTCGGGAACGTTCACAAAATTGTAAAACGTTCGTCACACTCGCCTCGTCGTCAGCTAAAACAGTGGGTAGGGCACGACCCAGATTAGCCGCTGCCCTGTCAGCACGATATAAAATACACTCAATTAAAACGTGGCGTATAGTGATTTGCACGCCACAAGCATCACAAATCGGTGGATTCTCCCGACGGAATAAAAAGCTGTGGGTCAAAGGGCTGTGTCCAATGCGAAGGCGCGTCAGTGTCACTTCGAAACGTCTGAATGGCTGGCAGGAGGTTCGCCACGGTCGGACAGTTGGTTTAACCAACCGCAGTTTATTACCTGTCGCTGCCAGCCACGTCTCCTCCCACGACTGAAGGGACCTCTGGCGCAGCACAGAGTAGACGTCCCGCTAGGGAATGGCACACTCTGTGACATTTGGGTCACCGCAGGCCGCATCGGCAGCCACATCAGCCGCTTCATTTCCCCATATCCCAACATGCCCAGGTACCCAAGGAAATGTCACCTCTTTACCCCGCCGTTGGAGGAGGTACAGTTGGTCATGGATCAATTGTATTATAGGTTCAGCCGGTTACATGACCATCATTGATTGGAGGGCAATAAGGGAATCTGAGCAGAGTAGAAATCTTGTACTTCGAGCACGACGGATGTGTTCCAGTGCCTGGAGGATAGCATGCAGCTCTGCCGAGAAAACGGAGTAGGCAGCGGGCAGGCGAATCCCTATGATGTGACCTGGAAACACTGCAGAACACCCCACCGAGTCCCCTTATTTTGATCCATCAGTGTACACCACTGTACAATCACGATGCTCATTTAAAATGTTAAAAAATTCGGACTGAAACGTCATGACTGGGGTGCAATCTTTTTTAAAACTGGTTAAATCTAAAAGGAGGCTGGACCTCTGTAATAACCAAGGGGGATATCTACTCCATCCTCGACGCAAAACAGTAAAATCTGAAACACCCATATCTAAAAAAAAAAAAACAGTCCTTAGCACGAATCCCAAAAGGCCTCGTAGCTCGAAGCCGATTACGAAACAGCCGTTCCATAGGTGGCTGAGCGACAGTATCGTAAGCAGATGTATACGGGGTGGACAACGCTGCATACGCCTGACGCACCATGAGGAGCTGTCGCCGTATGGAAAGCGGTGGCTCAGCAGCCTCGGCGCAAAGGCTTGGTATAGGACTGGTTCGAAATGCCCCGGTAGCCAAACGAATCCCTCCATGGTGCACCACGTCCAACATTTTGAGGTAGGAATGTCTTGCAGACCCATACACCGTGCAGCCGTAATCAAGTCGGGATCGTACAAAGGCTCTATAAAACTTTTAACGACCATCACCCCTTTTCGGAATGACTCAAACTGAGCCCTAATATTTTCCTAAATCACGGAAAGTTTTATTAGTTCACAGTCTCTATAACAAAGTCATTCCACTGTAGGTGAAGTTGAACTTATATGCTGGCTGAAGTCCATTGCGTTGTGAGCTGTCTTCGGCATTCACTAAAAGATTTGATGTTACAGGATCTTTTAGTAAATCATAAACATGTCAGTTGATAAGGAAACGATTTTATTTCCATTTTAAATAAAGTTTAAATCAATCACATTGTTGCACAATCAAAAAAATAAGAAAAATGCAGCGGTAAGCCAACAGAGCTGCTTACAGGTTTGTGACTGCTAGAAGACTAACTAAACACGGTTTCTCTCAAACATCTTTCTATGTAACCGCGTAATAAGACTGATGACAAAGTTTTGTAATTCACAATTAAACAATATTCTTTTACATTAAATATGCCAAAATACAGAAATTAAACCATTACATTTAAGCTTTAACTATTTATCTCAATGTATGTACATGTTTCATGAAATTTGTATTTAATGTGGTACACAAATTTAAAGTCATCCTTTGACTAGTGTTTACAGTGCTCAAATTATTTACATTATTTGTGTTTTCGAAGTGCACACATATTTGTTTTGCCAATATTGTGTAGACGTACTATTATTGTGACATGGAATTTTAATGTATTTCACTTTGCGGTCTAATTTTTTATTAACACGGATTTGTATATGGTTGTCATAGTTTTGTTAATTTCGAGAATAGTTTCTTAGTACCAAACGGATTATTAATTTTAGTGCATGAAAAATGATCAGTATTTAATTTAGGATCCAGTGATATATAAAACATGGTCTGCCTTAATTTATTTAAACAAAAGGTATATATGAAATCATGTTGTGCAATAGTTATAACATGTAGTATTGTTGTTTTATACAAATTAGTATCTATATAGGTTCAGCAATTTCTGAAACTAAGTGTAATGCATTTTTAGTGTTTGCAGCTATTATTTACGAAAGTATTCAAAATTGAAAATTACGTAAAAGGCCAACCAAAGTTATGTTTAAATCAATGTACTATTTTTTTTAAAGCGTTTTACTAATCGTGTTAATAGAATTTCAAACTGAAGGCGAAATTGTGATATTTTACATGTCCGGTAGTGAAGTTTTATTTTAGGTGTCAGATATTTCGTGTTTATATGTTGGCAACTGATTTCTGTAAGGAGCGTGCAACATAGCAGAAACGTTACAAACTGGAGCAGACGAGTCCTGTCAGCTCCCCATGAGGTGTGACTATGACACTTTAAAATACTTAGAGCTTTGAGGCACCGTATCTTCAAGTCTTTAAGATGTGGCAACCAAGTAAGCTTACAGTCAAATGTAAGACCCAGAAAACGCAGTGTCTTTAAAATTCAGAACAGTGTCCCTCATCCGCAGTTCAGGTAAGTTAAAAATAGAACGTGAACGGTTAAAAAGAACATACACAGACTTCTCGGTTGAAAATTTAAAACCAGTCTTCCGTGACCATTCGTCTAGCCGTCTGAGAGTGAGCTGCAACTGACGTGTTGTCGTTGCAAGGCTGGAGGAAGAACAGAAGACAGAGAAGTCAGCAACAAACAGGGAACACTGGACAGGACTTTTCACAACAGAAGTAATACCGTTAATAGCTATAGCGAACAACGTCACACTTAAAACACTACCCTGAGGGACACCGTTCTCCTTCTCAAAGCGGTCAGAGAGCACGCCACCAACGCGATACCTAAAATAACGTGGAGAAAGGAAAGACCGAATAAAAATGGGAAGACAACCTCGAAATCCCCAGTCGTGAAGCTGCTGAAGTGTAAGATGCTTCCAAGTAGTATCGTAGGCCTTCTCAATATCAAAAAATACACCCAAAAGGTGGTGACGATGCAGGAAAGCCTGTTGTATAGCCGCCTCCAGAGAGGCCAGGTTATCGAAGGTGGAACGATATCTCCTGAACCCACACTGGAAGCGACTAAGGAGCTGCCTGGATTCCAACATCCAGACTAGGCGGCAGTTGACCATCCGCTCTAAGGTCTTTCCAATGCAACTAGTGAGGGCAACACTACGATAGCTGCTTGGGCATGTGCGATCTTTCGCAGGCTTTAAAAGGGGGATTATAATTCCTTCTCTCCACGAATCAGGAAAGTGACCTGACGACCAAATGGCATTAAACAGATTCAGGAGGATTTCTTTATTTCGCTGTGTTAGATGCCGCAGCATGCTGTAATGGATTCTGTCATTGCCAGGGGATGTGTCACGTGCCACAGACAAAGCAGAATCCAGCTCCCAAAGTGTGAAAGGGCAGTTGTAATCTTGATGACAGGTGGACCTGAAGTCCAAATTGCCCCTCTCAGCAACCACTCGGTTGCGCTGGAATACCAGATCCTGATTGGCAGTAGCTGTAACATTGGCAAAATACATAGCCATGGTCTGGGCAATTTCTCGGGGGCTGGTGCGGAGAACGCCGTTCCCCATGGTAGCAGTCACTGGACACCTCCCCCCTTTCCCAGAAATCCTCCGAATAGTCTCCCATACAGTGGAACTTTTAGTGGAGCGGGTAACGGTACTCAGGAACTGTTGCCAAGATCTCTTTCGGCTTTCTCGTATTATCTGGCGACATTTTGCCCTCGCCATCCGAAAGGCCGCGAGGTTGTTTGCAGTTGGCCGACTCTTAAACCTACACAGAGCTGCACGCCTGGCCCTAATTGCTGAGCGACACTCGCCCGTCCACCAAGGGACAGACTGCCGTTTTGGTCATGCTAACGACAGCGGCATAGATGCATCAGCAGCATTGTGTATCGTGTGAGTGATACAATCCACCCATTCCTTGACATTGCCACGAATTTCCAGCTCAGCGAGTTGGCTGAACAATGTCCAGTCGGCTTTACTGATCACCCATTGAGATGGTCTGCATTCAGGCTCTGCTCTGTCTGGCAGGTGAAGCCAGATGGGGAAATGGTCACTACCATGCAGGTCATCGACCACTTCCCAGTGCGTAGAGTGGGTGAGGGCTAGAGAACAAAGCGAGAGATCTATGGCTGAGAACGACCCCGTTGCAGTACAAAAATGTGTGGGCTGTCCCGTGTTTAATAAATGTGCGCGCCATGACAAGACAAGCCTTCTCGGTTGCTTGACCCCTGGGGCAGGTTCTGACAGAGCCCCAAAGCACGTTGTGTGCATTAAAATACCCACAGAGGATGAAAGGGCGGGGGAGCTGCGTCAGAAGGTCTTCGAGGGCCGCTACATCAAACGTATCATGAGGTGGCAGGTAGAGGGAGCACACTGTCAAACGGTGGCACACATATACGGAAACTGCAACGGCTTGTAACTGTGTAGTGAGAGAGAGGGGCTCAGAGTGATATGAGATATTAGCAAAAATTGCCACTCCGCCTCTCGCTCTATCTCCACTAAGGTCGTCCTTCTTGTTGAGTACATAGCCACGGAGCTCAGGGTTGTCTGTGGATTTAAAGTTAGTCTCTTGGAGGCATATACAAATCGGTCTACCCTGAATCAATATACGTAGTTCCTCCACATGAGTCCCGAAACCCTGCAGTAGTGGGGCCATTTATCAGGGAGGTTGGATCTTAACCCTCTCTTTCTTCCGAGACGGAGACACTGAACGAGGTGGAGGTCCAGAATTGGGGCGAGAGGGTTGCCCCTGAGGGAGATTCAGCTCCATGAAGTCTGGAGCTGGGTCAGACGAAGACTCAGGTGGAATAACTTCAATGAAGTCTGAAAGGTTCAAAGCTGTTTTTGCCTGTGACTGTGTTTTGCTGGTAACCTTCTTTGGTTTAGGTGGCTTGGTGGTGGAGACAGAGGTCGTGGTTGCAACTGTGGTGACGGTGGTGGCGTTGGTGTTGGGTGTGGTGGTGGCGGTGACGGTGATGGCGGGTTCTGCAGGAAGAAGTACCACTGGCTCTTCAAAGGCAGTATCTGTACCTTTGTCAACTGTCGTCAGTGGGGCTACAGAAGATGCAGGTTCCGCGGCCTGACACATGCACTGGCAAGTGCATGTGTTGGTGCCTACACTGACAACCTCAGTTTGGGTGCAGGCATCAGCTCTGGCAACTGACTTTTGCAGTACTGAAGCAAAGGAGGTGGTAAACGCAGCAGGTTGCATGGCCTTGAAGGTCTTCTTGGCCTCTGCATAGGAGAGATGCTGGGTGCTTTTGATTTTCTGTATCGTCTTCTCCTGAAGGTAGACTGCACAATCCCTACTCCAGACTGGGTGGTCGCCTGAACAGTTGACACAGGTCATAGGTGGAGTACAGTCAAACCCATCGTGTACTGCTTTAGCACATCTGCCACAGGTGGCTTCTCCCTTGCATCCCAAGGTGGTATGCCCAAAGCGCTGGCACTTAAAACAGTGCACATAGGGTCGTACATTTAAACACAGAAAACCCGCTTTAATATGTTCAGGTAGTCAATGGCTATTGAAGGTGAGGATGAAGGACTCAGATGGGACGAGTTCTCCATTCACCCTTTTCTTCATATTCTGCACATCAACTATGCCTTCTGCAGCCCATTCTTCCTTCAGTTCATCCACTGGAATGTCAATCAAATCTCTACAGGAGACTCTACAGAGACTACGCCATTACGCAACTGCTTTACTGACTTTAAGGTACCAGCAATTCCTTCAAGACCTTTGTTGATATAGAAGGGCGATACCTTCTCAAATGAACCTTCCTTTGTCTTAACGACAAGAAACACATTCTAGTTATCAGCCTGAGAGTTCTGTTACTCTGAACAAAAATTTTTTTGAAGAACCTAAATCCGGAGGACTAGGTACCCGAGCCCTCTTTCTGGATTGGGTGTTGGTACCCCCCCCAGTGGTACACCCATCCCACTGGAATGTTCATGGGTTAAATTAGAGTATTTCATCTCGGTCCCACGAGTAGCTAGGGAAGTACGTGTCCGCCTAGACAGAGCCCCACGTGCCTAGGTAAGCCTTATACAACTGAGGTGCGGCAGTATCCCCAGAGGTTGCTCGCTAACGACTGTTCCTCTTCAACAGCCATGCATCTCATCAGCACGTAGCACACCTTGGGATTGAAGTTTTTTTTTATAGAGGTTTGTACCATCCTTGCAACCCGGGCCGTCAGGCCAAGATCCCCATTCCCCAGTACACACAACGTCCCACCGTCGCGCCACACGGTGGTCGCTGAAGCGTGCCCAGAGTTTACGGTGTCTAGAAGACTGGCGGCGCTTACCAGTCCCCATCTCAGGACTGCGGGTTCGCCAAGCCCGTACTCAGCAAATTAATGCTGAGCCCCTGAGGGGTGGTAATATAGGCGATAGGAGCCAACGCCTGAAGTGGCAGAGCTTGGGGGAAATATATCTATAAAAAGAAAAAAAACAACAAAAGAGAAAAAAATGGAATATAAATGAAAAAACTAAAAAGAAAAACAGACGTGTGTGTGGGCAGTGGTTCGTTTTTCGCCTCCGAGAATATTTTTATTTTTCACCTTGACTCCCAAAAGTTTTCTGACACATTTATTAAATAGAATATACGAGTTGCGATATTCCGACATATTTGCAAGTACAACCGCTTTTTCTTAAAAGTGCGTTTGTTCTATTTAGTGAAATTGCAGTACCTGCACATCAAGTGCGGACACATTGTTATAGTGAATGTTGCAAATGACTTGCTGATACAAATAGTTTCATACATTTACTAGAAAATACAAAGCTCTTAAGATCAGTTAAATGGCTACAGTATTAGCACAGTTATCTCACAAACAGTGCATATAGGATGCAAGAACGTGTGTAATAGCAGTTGCAAAAAAGGAACAAGGCACTTCAGTCTCATTAAGAAACGACAGTTGCCATATAACTCAAGTACGTAATCTATGTATAAAATTATTTGAATCAGCATGACATTTAGAACATTAATTATTATTATAGTGTGTCTTCAGTTTATGTGCAGGTAGTTCACGAGACAATGTTTATAATTTGTTGGCCCATATTTCACGGTATTTTCACTAAAGAGAAAATTGCACTTTTTAGAGAAAGCGCTTGTATACGTGAATACGTCGAAATATCGCAAAATGTAAATTCCTTTTAATGAATAACAGCGTAAGAAAACTTTGAGTAGTCAATGTAAAAAAAAAAAAAAAAAAAAAAAAAAAAAAAAAAAAAAAAAAAAAAAAAGAAAAGTAGTTGGGATCAGGAAGCGAACCACCACCGACGCTCAGCAGTTTCGCAACATGGTGCGTTTATACACTCCTCTATAAGGAGCATATTTTCGAAAGCATAGCGTTACACATTTTCATCAATATCGAGGGTTACTCGCCAATATGGCATTTATTGACTGTAATTTACAACTAATTGTACTAAGAACGATATGATTTTGGTACCTCTTAAGTGTGCCATAACTTTAAAGTAGCAACACGCGAGTTATTAGGAGAAAAACATGAAAATACGAAAGGGAAGATGGCGTCTCTGCAGGGCATTGCTTGCGACCGTAGAGACATCTATCGGTTGGTACGGGTAACTGTCCCTAGACGCTAGTATCAATGAACAAAAGAAAGTGCTTATGCTTCCGTAGATGACAAGATGCTCCATTGATTATACCAAGGAGGTTAACCTCCTTGGATTAGACCGTCTGGTGCAGTTGGTTTCCCATAAATAGCAAAGTAATGTTTACCATCATTGTAGTTTTATTTATTTATTTCCATTAGATTACTTTCTTGGCACAAAAGTACCATGTTATGTTGGAAAGGTTACATGGCTCATAAGGAGTAATTAACATACAATAGGGTAGGAAAGTCTTACCATTTGACATAAGGCTACATGACTAACACATAGAAAATTCCTATTATATTCTTTTACAGTATTCTATGTATATTATTTTACAGTATTATATATACAATAGGGTTGGAACATCTTAGTATGGCAATACAAAGAATGATGTTTCAATGTGATTATAAAATAAGAGTCAAAATCTACACTTAGATTTAAGCACATTGTACCTAATCAGCATATTGTACATTTTAATAAATCAATTGCAGTGGTGCAGAAGATATGCCCTGACTGCTTTCTGAAACAAATTAATATTCTCAATGTTTTTGATATGGACTGGTAGTTTATTGTACAGCTTAATTCCCATATGAAATGTTCCTTTCTGGCATAAGCTTGATTTTACATGCAATAGATGGAGATTGATGATGTCAAGGAAATTGATTCTTTTTTCATTTTAATGTTCTACAGTACATGAAATTTTGGATGGATGTTACCTAAAGTCACAGCTGTAACATCAATTTAGATTAGATTAATACAGTTGCATAGATCATACATAAGACATTTCATAATTATGTCGAACATGTCAGTATGGTAAATGGTGTCTATACATTTCAAGGATTTTAAATTTTATTTTATCTAAAAATTCATCGAAACTGTAGAAGGAGTTGCCATTCACAAATTCCTTTAATTTCTATTTAAATACCAGTTGGCTATCTGTCAGACTTTTGATTACTTGGTAAGTGATTGAAGACTTTTGTGGCCAGATAATTGACTCTTTTCTGTGCCAAAGTTAGATTTAACCTTGAATAGTGAATATCACACTTTCTCCTAGTGTTGTAGCTATGCACACTGCTATTACTTTTCATTTGGGTCAGATTGTAAACAACAAATTTAATGAATGAATATATATATATATATATATATATATATATATATATATATATATATATATATATATATATATATATATATATATATTATTGTGAAGCTACAGTGAAATCCCTAGATCCTTAAATAAAGGTCTGCAGGATGATCTTGAGTGTGCTCCAGCAATTCTGATTACATGCTTTTGTGCAATGAATAGGTACTTTCTTACTCAATGTTGAATTGCCCCAGAATATGATCCCATATGAAAGCAGTGAATGAAAATCAGCATAGTAAGCTAATTTACTGAGATGTATATCACAAAATTTTGCAATGACCCTGATAGCATATGTTACCTAAAGCCACAGCTGTAACATTAATTTAGATTAGACTAATACAGTTCCATAGATCATATATAAGATTTCTTAATGATGTCGAATATGTCAGTTTGGTAAATGGTGTCAAAAACAATTCAGCAGATCTTCAATGTATTTCTTTCAATTCAATCCCTTGTCAATTCAGTCACCTAAATTTTTTGAATATTTTACCTTAGCTACAGATTTCAATTAAAGGCCTATATTTATTAATGGTGTCATGTCATTTACTGTATATACTGGCTTTTTTTAAAATCAAAGTTTAATGAGAGTCCATTTGTAGAGAACCACTTAATAATTTTCTGAAAAATATCATTTACAATTTCATCAGTTAATTCATGTTTGTCAGGCATGATAGCTACACTTGCACTGTCAGCAAAAACAACTAGCTTAGCATCACCGTGAAAATAGAATGGCAAGTTATTAATGTATATTAAGAACAGTAAAGGACCCAAGACGGAACCTTGTGGGACTCCATTTTTGATAACTTCCCCGTTAGAGGAATTAATTGTTTCTTCTATATCATGTGAATGTCTTATTTCAACTTTCTGCACTCTTCTAGTTAAGTATAATTTAAACCATTTGTGGACTGTTCCATTCATACCACAATACCTAAGCTTATCCAGAAGAATACCATGATTTACACAATCAAAAGCATTCGAGAGATCACAAAAAATCCCAAATGGTGATATACGATTATTCAAAGCATTTAATCAGTGAGGGTATAAATAGCATTTTCTGTTGAAAAGCGTTTTTGAAAACCAACTGACGTTTTGTTTAAACTTTTTACTAATATGTGAAGCTACTCTAGAATACATAATGTTTTCATAAAATTTTAAATAAAGCTGTCAGAAGTGAGATGGGGCACTAGTTGTTGACATCAGACATATCCCCTTTTTTACGCAAAGGTTTAACGACAACATATTTCAGTATATCCAGGAAAATACCCTGTTTTAAAGATCTATTACATATTTGACTAAGAATCCTACTTATCTCTTGGGAATAAAACTTCTAATACCCTGCTGGAAATGCCATCAGCTCCTTTGTACCTATAAAGCAACAGTGTCTCAGCTACATATCTCTTCTAATAAAAAATATTGTTAACAATTTCAGAATTTTCTTTGCAAAACCTAACCTCAATGTTATTGAAAAGTATATCAAATTACATTCCTTCTAAGGTGTTCTCCATTGCCAATCCAGAAAAAAATCAAATGCAACAGTACACTTAACAGTTCAACTATTTCTCCTTCACTCATGGTTTTATGCCTTAATAGATTTAGTATGTCTACACTCTACAATTTCTTTAGTTTCAGGCTAGGTTTCGACATGTCTTATTGGACCGTTCCCTTGTTAGTATTTTAGAACACAGCTAAGAATCAAATGTTGATATAAATGCAGAAACTTTTAATGTAGCAGCTGAAGGTATTGGGTGTTTTGAAAAGTAGATGCATCAAATCCCAATACAGTGAACATTATGAACACACTGCTGATGTCAGCAAGTAATTCCACAGTAGCCATACCCTTGTTCACATTTTGCCTTTTTTATTTTGAAAGGTGAAAGGAATAATCATGATCCGTTGTGGATTTTTATTGTGACAATCTCAACCAGTGTTTCCCAACCTTTTTGAATATTCGACCCCCTCCCAAAAATAACACAACTATATGTGTATAATTTCAAAGGCAAGAATTTCCTTCTGTTGATACAACTTTCTTGTAAAAAAAAAAAAAAAAAAAAAAAAAAAAAAAAAAAAAAAAAAAAAAAAAAAACAGTACAGTATTGTACATTACAGGATAAATTTATGTCCATTTTTCTGAATGGAACAAATCCTATTATTACATGAATTCTGTCAGAAAAATATATGTTACATAACGAGCTTTCACATTGCAGGCAAAGCTCAGAATCGAATTATGCTCATTGAGGAAGGTTCAATTGTATAGTCAATTTCTAAACAATCTAATTTTTGAAAATTACTTATTGTAGTATCTTGTAAATTTAGCTATCGCTTGGTACCTGAAAACATTTTTCAGGCCTTTTGTTTACTCATTCTTAACATACTGTATTTATTAGTAAACAATCTTTGTTCTATTCAACTGAGAATTGGTAATCAATAAGGAATGTAATTCTAATATGAAATATATTTCACTTTTCTTAGGCATATGTTTTTGCATTATAGAACACCTATTATTCAGACACGCTCCTGGCTTGTTGTTTCATGTTGCACCTACGTCCTCCTGTGATGGTGACCCCCCCCCCCTTCCACGCCAAACATGACCTTGTGTCCCCCTCCTGGGGGTTGGGACACACAAGTTGAAAAACACTGCTCTTAACAACAGAAGGGATCAGTAATCCTTGTGACCAAGTGCCAATTTTGCTTTTATAGAAGAGGGGTGAAGGCTTTTGCCCTGTTGAATGAAAGTGGAGCCTGTTTCCCCTCTGATGGCAAAAAATGTCGATTGTTCATGCTCGCAACTGTCTGCCTGCACTATAGCGAATGAAAACCAAAACCTATCAGAATATTTTGGACATGCAAAAAGTTACCCTTTAAAGTGTGAATAAACCTATTTTTAGTTCAATTTCTACACTAAATTATTCCCCTAACATACAAGTAGTTATTTTCGATTCTCCTTCTATACCACATGCCGTGTCAATTTTGTCTGTAGCATTGTCAAAGATGGGTTCTACAATTACCAGTGCTCAAGACAATGCTAGAAATTAATAGTCTACAGATTTTGTAGTTACTAAATTGGCAGAGTATGATAATAATTAAGGGAGAGAAACACCATAAACCGGAGAAGCATTCAGTTCACCTGCAGAAACATGCTCTGCTTCTCAACAGATCAGTAATTTGTTGAAAGCTTAAGTCATACAACAAGAAGAAAACCATAATGATTTTAGAATCAACTGTTTGCAAAACTATGGGACCAAACTACTGTGGTCATCAGTCCCTAGGCATACAGACTACTTTAACTACATTACACCTATTGTAAAGAAAACACACACATTTTGGAAATAACTATAAAATTTATGTCTCTAATCATAAATAAAATTAGATGTGAATTTCAGCAAACATTAATGTGAATTTTACAATAAATAGATCCTACAATGTCCAGTCCCTATATACATGATGTCAGCACCATGAACCACAAACATTGCCAAGGTGGGGTGGCTTGTATGCCTTAACAATACAGACAGCTGTATCATATGTTCAACCACAGCAGAAGGATATCTATGAAGAGGGTGGACAAAGGTGTGGTTCCTGAAGAGGGGCAGCAGCCTTTTTAGTAGTTACAGTGGGAAACAATCTGGAGGATTGACTGAGCTGCCCTTGTAGCATCAGCTAATGTGGCTTTGTGATGCAGCTACTGTGAATGGCTGAAACCAAGGGAAAGGGGGGGGGGGGAATTAGTCATTACTTTTCGCAAGGACATGCAGTTCCACTACATGAATATATGATGGCATCTTCTTGGGTAAAGTATTCCGGAGGTATAATAGTCCCCTATCCAGATCTCCAGGTGGGGACTACTCCGGAGGATGTCATCATCAAGAAAAACAAAACAGGCATTCTGCAGATCAGAGCATGGAATTTTCTATCCTTCAATCGGGTGCGTAAGTTAGAAAATTTGAAAAGGGAAATGGATAGATTGACATTAGATATGGTGCAGATTAGTGAAGATTGGTGGCAGAATGAACAGGTTATAACTACAAAAACAGTTTGAGGGAACTGAAAATTGATAATCAATAAGGTCTGATAATGAATGACTTGTAGCAAAGGTAAACATGAAGCCAAAACTGGCCACAGCAGCACAAGTTTAGATGCCAACTAGATCAGCTGATGATGAGAAGACTGAAAAAGTGTACAATGAGATAAGTTATTCAGACACTTAGGGAGAGGAAAACTTTATTGCAATGGGGATTGGAACTCTGTAGTAGGAAAAGGAAGGGAAGGTTAAAATTGTGGGTGAATACGGACTGGGGAAGAGAAATGGAGGAGATTGGCTGGTAGAATTTTGCACAGAGCACAAATTAATCATCACAAACACTTGGTTTAAGCAACATGAAATGAGGTTGTACACATGGGACCAGGAAACACCAGAAGGTACCAAACTGACTTTATAAAAACCATGTTTTAAGACATGTGCTGTGACACTACTTATGGGACTGTAGTTGCCTCAGGCCAAAACATTTTTTTAATTTTATTTTTCATTCTAACTATACATTGAATATGTGCACCTTGAATGTATGAAAGCTTCAAATGAAGGCTTAAACTGTGAGGTAGCCTGTGTCCTCACAGCCCAGAAGTAAAACCAGATTCAAAAATTGTGCCGTTGTGTGCCGTGAGGACGCTAGCAACTCACTTTCTTAGAGGATATGAAAAAGGAACAGGAATCGCAGTATATGAAAAAGCATCCAACTGAAGCTGTTTGTAATAAACAGTATACAAAAATAGGAAACTGTGTGTTTTTGAAAAACAGGAAATGCTAACAAACTCATTATATTGCATACATATTGCAGTTGTTTTTCTAGACATTTCTGCACTCTGTTTCTTCCATTGTCTCTTGAAATCTTCAAGTAGAAAATTCTTCAGCTCTTCCAGATTTTTCTGTTTTGCTTATCTATCTGCATGTTCTCTACTAGGGTACCACTCTGGAGTCATTTAGAAGATCGATTGCGAATCGGCATTGTTCTGCAAGTGGCTGATGATTATTTCATCCCTAAATTTCTTTATAGAAATATTTCTCTCAGGAAATATTTTGTACAAAACATGAGCATTTACTATTACTCTGCGGAACATAATTTAAAACACCATCTTATTGTTGTCCTCAGTAGTAAAAATTGCTTTTTATCGGTTTGACACACATATTCCTTGCTTTGCCGCATTATATTAAAAATGACTGCAGGTTTAAAGATTTCCTCACCAATTATCTTGATTTTATTCCCAGTGGTTAATATTTAAATGCCATGCTTAGTAGTGAGAAACATCAAATCTCTTTCGACCTGCCATTTCATTACTGCTATTCCGTTACACACTCTTCCAATGACTTTGCCTCCTCTTATTTGTGACTTCCTTCGTGAGCATGGGGGAGGGGGGGGGGGAAATGCTTTCTGTTTTTTCACAGGGTACCTACGATGTTACAATTTCTACCCAGTAAATACCTAGCTAACGATACACTTGTATCATTGCCAGTAATGACGGTGCATCCTTGGTGTACATATTTTTCCATTAACCCTGGGTTGTTCCTATAAAGCATGCTTGTACACCACTAGTTGGTAATGTGTGGGTAATTGAACTGGCCCTATGTGCATACTCATGACATAGAACTTGAGAAACTCACCTGTGTTCATCTCCTTCCAAACCCTAGCCTGTGCTTTACTGTGGGGCTAAGCAGTTGACAAGAATTGTAACAGCTTTTCTGTTTGTTTCAGTAATAATTTAACCGTCAATATTATCTCTGATAAAAGTTCTGAATTTCCAATTCTCAGGGTAATGTGGATCATTACATTGAAAAGTTTCCATACTTCTGAATTGCTTGTTCCTCAGCATAATTTTACAGTCCACTGCAACCCGCTTTTCATTTTCACTTTAATCTAGAAATTACCTTCTTCCAATTCTTCATCACTTTCATTATCAGACATCAATAGTTGCGTGTCTGAGGAAGTTTCATTGAGTGTGTAGTCATCATCGTCATCACTCATACTACAAAAATCATATAACTCATCAGTATAGAGAATTTTTAACACCTTTTCCTCTGCCAAAACATCAGACTTTTCTTTCTGTCTCTGTTTACCAGTAGAGTGGCCGGGGATTGTATCTCCATCGAACTTCGTTTGTGAGCCACCATTAGACGAAGTCATTTACTGTACAACAAAGTAATAATATCATAATAAATTTGGCACTTAACAAGTCATCCCATACAAAATAATTCTTGATGTGACCAATTGTTACTGGAGATAATATTCAGTTTCTTATTTCAACACTTATAATTACTCTGCTTCTTATTTCAACACTTACAACTACCTTGCTGCACAGTTACACAAGAACAATATTTTACTGTCTCAACTCTTTACTTAGGGTTTACATGGTTTTTACTTAGAGCAAGGGACCATGGGGCTACAATAACAGTGAAAAAGTCATTCTTCTTGCCCTTTAATATGGTGTGTGATCCCCTTGGACAACCAGTACAGTACACACCTGTATGGCATTAACAGTATGAGGTTATGAATCAGCTCTTGAGGGACATTTGGCCATTCTTCCACGAGTGCAATATCCAGCTCTGCAACCATTGTGGGAGGTGCTAGTCTGGCTGCAATGCACCTGCCAAGTGCATAACAGACATGTCCGGTGAACAAGCTGGCCACTCCATTCGTTCATTCCCTCAGCTTCAAGCATGTTGTACAACAGTGCAGCTCTGTGCGGATGAGCATTATCGTCCAACAGAAGAACCCCATCTACTATGGCACCAGTGCAGGGCAAAACAAAAGGTTTAAGGATCTTGTCTCTATATGTCTTAGTAGTCAAAGTACTATTCTGAACAACAAAGAGGTCTGTCCATCTGACAAAACTGATTCCTACCCACACCATTTGACAAACCACCATCAAAAGTAAAGGGTGTAAATTCAAATAAATATCTAGGAGTAACAATTAAAAACAATTTAAATTGGAAAGAACTCATAGAAAATATTATACGGAAAGTGATCCAAAGACTATATTTTGTTGACAGAACACTTTGAGGATGCAGCAGTTCTATTATTGAAACTGCCATCCTATTTTGGAGTATTGCTGGACATTATAAATCATGGCTGTGAAATACTAACACAAATTATTTACAGACAAAAGGAACAATTGACAGGAGCTGACCTGGCGGCAGATCAGTTTGAATTTAGGAGAAGTGTAGGACTGCTTGAGGCAATACTCACCTTATGACTTATCTCGGAAGATAGGTTACAGAAAAGAAAACCCACAATCTTAGCCTTTGTACATTTGGGAAAACCTTTTGACAATCTTTACTGGAATATGCTTTTTTCAAAATTCTGAAGATAGGAGGGGTAAAATATAGGGAACAAAATGTTATAAGAGTCAAAGGGCATGGAAGGAATGTAGTTTATGAGTTTATGGCAAGGGAGTGAGAAAGGCTTTTAGCCTTTCCCGATTGTTATTCAATTTGTACACTGAGCAATATATGAAGGGATGCAAGGAGAAATTTTGAGAGGGAATTAAAGTTCAGAGAGAAGAAATAAAAACTATATGGTTTGCTAACAACATTTTTAATCTGTCAGAGTCAAGCAAGGACCTGGAAGAACAGTTGAAAAGAATGGACAGTCTCTTGAAAGGAGCATATAAGATGAATATTAATAAGAGCAAAACATGGGTAATGGAACGTAGTGTAAGAAAATCACGTGATGTTGTAGGAATTAGATTAAGTAATGAGACAATAAAAGTAGTAGATGGGTTTTGTTATTTGAGTAGCAAAATAACTTCTGAGGGCCGAATAAAAGAAGATATAAAATGCAGAATGTGTATGGCAAGAAAACATTTCTGATGAAGCAAAATTTGTTCACATCCAAAATTACCGTATTTGCCAGCGTATAATATGCACTTTTTTCCCTACATAAATTGGTCCAAATACTGAGTGTGTCTTATATGCCAGTTGCCAGTTAAGGTAGGTACCTAAAAAGTTCAGTTTCTTTTGAAGGATCTTAAAACATTATTTGCCCGATTAAAAGATTATTTCCAGCATTTTACACCATTTTTTAAGTGGCAGGAAAATTTGCTTTAAGGCTCTCTCTTACATTTTTGTAGTTTATATTTTATATATGTACATAATATGCAGCAAAATACACATCAAGAGGTTTATTATGTAGTAAAGGTTATCTGAATTTTGTATTGTTTTTAGTATGAAGCTTAACTGAAACTGGTAAATTAATAGGAAGTAGAAAATTTCGACAATTTCATTCATCGCAATCAATTTTTTCAGTAATCCTGTAATGGTGTCACTATTTGAATAATGAAACAGTGCTCACGATTTGTCCATGTGTGGCCAGATGACATTTGAGAATTTAGTCACATTCTCAAGTGCAAATATGTACACAAGTATTTTTATGGGCACAGCTTCTGCTCTCACAGTTTTAGTCTTTTTGAGGTTATAAGTTGCTTTGCTCCATACAGTGCACCAACCAATATGCAGACACAAACCAGCCCTCACTCTCACAGTTTATGGAACATCACAAAAATACATAAATATTTGCCCTTTACAATGAATTCTCAAAACGCGTCAGTTTAAACATGAAACCCCCCCCCCCCCCCCCCCCCACTCGTTGTGCGAACTGATATTCGGCGCGGTGTCTCAGTGTCGGGTGGGAGCAATCATAAACAGTGCCACCTAGGTGGCAATGTCATAAGCCTTTACATCAACCACCGTGCCATAGTCAGTGTGCACTGTAAACAGCGATAGGCAAAATATACATTTGAATAAGCACAAACTGTCAAGAAACTTGACTGTGTAAAGTTTATGATCACTACTTGAAGGCAATACCTTAGATATTTGATGTACATGAACAAATGTACTATGATTGTATAGTAATAGATGTAGTAAGGTGTGATTTATTTTTTTTCTAAAAACACCAAGTCATAAAGTGCGTCCTATATGCCGGCAAATACGGTACTTTAAATGTTAGGAAATCCTTTCTGAAAGCATGTCTTGAGTGAGCATTCTATGAGAATGAAATGTGGACAATAAGTTCAGATAAATGTGGTGCTACAGACAAATGTTGAAGATTAGATGGGTAGATCTCATAACAAATGAGGTGGTGCTGAACAAAATAGGAAAGAAAAGAAATTTCTGGAATATCTTGACTAAGGAAAGGGATGAATTCGTGGGACACATTCTGAAAAATCTAGGAATCTTCAATTTAGCATTTGAAGGAAGTGTTGGGGTATACATGGAGAGGTACATGAAACCAGTTGTCAGACTGGTGACAACAACAACAGCATATATGACTATGATGATTTAAAACTAACCATGTAAGTTTATAATATGTGCACTCTCATACTTTTGTGTGAATTTTAAAATTCCATACACATATACATCAGTTACAAGAAAAACCAATAAAAAATGCTACTTGGAAAATGAAACCCATGCCTCGTCTGATACTGATAAATACAATATATTGCCCCCAGAGAAAGAAACCTATAGAGAATTCAGTTTAGTTATATCAAACATGGCCAATTTTGTGTGATGTATTTGCTGCAGATCCTTTGTATTGATGTGATTGCTTCTTAAATATATGTGTACAACAATAGAGAAACCTGAATGAGGAACACAGGGTAAAGGGTTCAAATGAAATTTGTTTTTCATTTCTTTATCCAATTGCATCATAGGTACATAAAAGTTACTACTGCAAGGTACAAAAATTAAATTGACGATTTATTCAAAAGTACTGTATTTGTTTATTAAACTTTTGAAATGAAACAGACCTAAACTAAGTGATTTACAATAATTATGTCAAATACTATTAAAGCCACAGCCTCACTGCTGAGATCAGCTTTTCAGGAACTGAGATATAAAAATATGAAAATTACATAGTAGCTTTTTTATAATTCTGAGCAAATATATCACATAAGGAATACAAAAGAACAAATCACAAGACAAGAAGATACATATTACAATGCTACATTTTTAGTAACAAAACATTGATGTTATTGTCAAAATGTTTGTAGTTAAAAAAAATGAATAACTATTGCATGGTGATATCCATGAAACTCTTTATCAGGAATACAAATAACTATAGTTTCATTACAAAAAATTTTAAAGCTTAAGCTAATGAACTGCAGATATAGGCAGTGAATTCTTTATAACTGTTAGCAGAACCCCTTTCTTACTGACAAAATATTATTGGAATATATTTCAATGGGGTTCAGCAATAGTGAAGTAATTAATGCATAATATGTAAATATATGTCACTGCAAACTAAAAATGTATAGAATCAGTTGACATAACTGCAGCAAGTTCTTTTCTCAACTAGTTAAAACTGAGATCTCTTATTACACACGAAACAAACAACTATTACAAATTAATATAAAAATCAAACATAAAAATATAAATGTACAAGAAGACAAATAAATTGTAATATGGGTTAAAAAAATAAATAAATAAAAATGCAAAATTCTATTTACAGAAACAATTACTTTTTAAGTGCCGGGCGACAAAATTGTAACAGGCATAAACAAGTCTCGCAACATAAAGAGGGGGAAGGAAAGAAAAGAAAAAAGAGGGCAACAGCAGTTGGTCAAAATAACATGCGAGTGTTGATAATAGTGAATCACAAGTATTCGTCAAGTTAAAAATATAGGACAACTGAGATTGCAATATTAGTACCTCTGGAACAACTGATGTAGACTTACTGATAGACCCAATGATTACTACAGGAAAACAAAAATAGAGAAAAGGGGAGCTACAAAAAGAATATTTGCTTACCAAACAGTTACATATTACAAAATGTATTAGGCCTACTCTTAAATGAAGATTCAGATTTGACTAGCTGGCAGGAACAACCTTGTATAAAAAGTTATCTGTCTACTCGTGTCAAATTTGGATAAAATCCCAATGGGATACAGTGGGATTTTATCTGAATTTTATGCAGTGTGTAAACCAAGAACCTTTATACAAGGACTTTGGAGACATATAGGAACAATTTTTGTTGATGGAGAGTGGTGGTGGTGGTGGTGGTGGTGGTGGTGGTAGTAGTAGTAGTAGTAGTAGTAGTAGTAGTTGTTGTTTGTAACACATGTAGCATGTACAAGAATTAAATTGAAATAAGAAATAATTATGAAATAATTAATGTGTATAAAATTTAAAGAGAAAAACATAACTTGATAAAAGTGTAGCTGAATAAGATCATCTACAGCACATGTTAATTGCACAAGAATGAAATATAAGAGAGCCCAGTATTAAAAAGGAAACGGAAAATTGTTTACATGTCAGGCACTGAGTTATAAAACAATTACACAAGTTCTGTCTTTTATGGAGCTATAACAATTGAACATATGAAAAGCAATATATGTAGATAAAGCAATATAAATATTAATTTCAGTATATAAAATAATATAACATGTTCTATTTATAAACCATTTTCTGCTAATAGCACACATTTGAAAAAGTAGCTAAAATTCAAGAAAATGTATACTGAAGTTCAAAATGTTCATAAATATTAAAAATTGTAGCAGTTCTTCCTCTTCTAAGAGAATAAAATATATAAAATAAACCTTTCTTATAAATATAATGTCTGCCAGAATTACTTTAATTATTTAGACATATATGGAAGACAAGTTTATATATAGACATATATAATTCAGTCTTTACATACTGGTGTCACATTTGAAAGTCAGACAAAGGCACAGTGTGATTACAAACTACAAACAATATTTTATTTGTACAAAATGAAAAGTAAGTAAGTGTGCAAAAGGAAGAACACACTATTGACCAAAATGAATATAAACAAGAAACTTAAGATGCTACATATACAGAAACTGTATACTACCCAGGTAGTAAAGCACAGCACTTATGACACATTAGTTAATGATTTCACCACAACTAATATAACAGGTTTTTAACTCTGAGCTATCTAAGAGAAACTGCAAGTAGAACAACCTACACCTTAGAAACATGGCAATTAAGTCAAATAAGTGACTTAAAAATGTAAAAATCTCTGAACAGTTACATGACTGTACACACACACAAACAAAACAAAAACACACATGAGATCACAAAAATATATGAACACACTGTTTTCATTTGGCAATATGATAAACTGAAGTAGCAAAATTAACAATAGAAACATATTTTAATAAAAATGCACATTTGGAATTTAACACAGATCAAAATAATAATTATAATAATAATAAACCTCTTATCTATACAGAACAGTCTTTCATTTTATATGGTAAAATGGGCATAGTTGCCCAAACATATCATATTACAATAATTATGTTTATACTGCACATCAGGAGAGTAAGAAATTAGATTTCTTTTAATATTTCAATCACAGCCATAGCACTAGGAAGTTGTACTCAGAAAATCAGCGTTTACTTTGTTAGTCCTTGTTCAAATAGGACAGCAAGTTTTTGGCTGCTACTTTCCTTCTTTTCCTGTGATCTTCTTCCAGTTGTGGCATCTGAGGTGTCACACTGCACCTGAAATAGTAAAATAAGTGAGTGGAATCAAAACCCCGGCTTCAACTAAATAAAACAAACTGAAGTTTTAGGCATTACATTTAAAATTAGTTTACTAATAATTACTACTACTACTACTACTACTACTACTACTACTACTACAACTATTCTTAATCTTATTATCGTTATCAAAATCATCATCTGAGTGCAGTGAGAATTGAAAGTACAAATAAATCACTTTCTGTAGAAAGGTTTCTTGGACGAGTATCACGTGATGTGATAATTCCACAATATTTCATCGGTGCAACTGACGGACACCTTCAGGTGCAATCAGACACACTGCTGAGCTGTGCCAGGGGTCAACTATTTGTATTGGTTGATGGAGGAATTGGGTAGGTGTGGAGGTGCCAAATTCGGTGGTCAATAACAAAATTTCAACAATAGTAGCAGGGAAAATGGTCAAGCATTTCAGACGATAAACCAGAAACATTTGGCACGAAGGTGCCAAATTTGATGGCCAATCATAAGGAATTTGTTGACCAGTAACGGGAAAGGACAACACTGCCACCTGTTGGGTGCTGTACCGAAAGCTACCACTTACTCAGCACGCCGCCAGCCACCCTGGTGGCCTCTGTAAGCAGCCATGAGCCGAAAATGCATTCATGCACTAGCGCATGACCAATTTCTCCATTGTCAGTTGCACATTACTGGAGAAAAAGAAAATTAAATTTGTCTTCTGTCCTCCAATGAAAATCAGGGCTGCTCTAGACTCGGTTACAAATGATCTTGGTTTGACAAGGCCTGACATTTATAAGATTCCATGCATCTGCAGGATGTTGTACATCAGGCAAACTTGCCGCACTGTGGAAAATAGATGTTCAACATCAAGCACACACAAGGCTGGATCAACCAGAGAAATCTACAGTGGCTGAGCACTGTTTCAGTGTACGACACAACATGGCCGTTGAATTTTGCACCTTGACGTCTAATACTTTTGGTTCATCATCCAGCAACTGGCGTGTCTATTTTCCCCCGCTACTATAGTTGAAATTTTGTTACTGGCCACCAAATTTGGCGCCTCCACGCCTGTGCAGTTCCTCCATCGGCCAGTACAAATAGTACGCGCCTGGCACAACTCGGCAGTGTGTTCGATCCCACCTGAAGATGTTGGTCAGCTGCACTGACAAAATAATGTGGAGTTATCACATCATTCTACAACAAATTATTAAGAAACAAACACACACACACACACACACACACACACACACACACACACACACACAAATTACATTCTATTTAGCAGTTTAGATTTCATTGTTAATTCAACGTGGCAGCTATCTTTCTGTCAATACACACATCCAGCCTCATTCCACAACCATGTACACACAGATCATATGAAATGATTCTCCATTTACATAACAAGCCTATAGTTATTTTTCATTGATTAAATTGGTCCAATGGGGTTATGAATCATTTGCTGGTCATCATCTTCAGTATATGCATGTCCCATTGCTTTCTAATTGCCCTAAATTCGTTCATTTTCTGTGATCTATTTCTTCTTTTCTCACCTGTATATACCTCTTCATGGGATTTAGTTTGCCTATTTTTAGTTTAAATCTTATCATCTGGTTTTTCAGTTTCTTGAATTCCACATTTTTGCATAATTCTTCTTGCTAATCTATTTCTTGTATTTATAGTAGGTTCCCATTCCTTGGACATCATTTGTCTCTATCATCTGCTGCACCACTTTTTGATATTTATATTTACATGTGTTCCAACTATTTTACTATCTGCTATTACGATTTTGTCTATTCTATTTCTCTGAGTGACAGTGTTTAGTTTGCCTATATTCCCTCTGGCTGAACCACCATCTTGTAGTCATTTAAATTTATTTTCATTGATAGAAGTTTTTTATTGTATGTACAATTTTATTGTTTTTGACCCTTTATAATTTACTAGTTCTTTCTTGCCAAGCAGGTTTTTCATTGAAATTTTATGGTAATTACTATTATAGGTATTTGAAGTGTTTCATTAGTTTTACTTTTCTTATGAGGTTTACTACTAGTGAGTCTGTTACCATCACCTAATCTTGTAGAAAGATATATGCAATCCTATTTCCTTTATGCTATATTTTGTACACTTATTAGATTTCTGACAATGGAAAGTCTAGGTTGGAAAGTCAATATTATCATGATAGGTAAAAATACACCCTAAAGACAATCGCTGACTCACAGAGAAGCATGTAGGATAAACAAACGCATTCACCCAACTTTTAACTTTTGGCCACAGCCTACATAACAAAAAAGACAGTCACACACTCATTCAGGCATAATTCATGCAGACAGGACCACCATTTCTGTCTAGCGCAGTGGTGAAGCTTGCAGTATGGCACACCTGCTTCCTTCAGTCAATTATGGGGGAGGTTCTGATATGATTTGGGAATCTATATCATGATATTCAATTTTTTCTATCATTGCCCCCACTGGTCTGATAACTGTGAAAGAGTATCTCACCATCCTCGAGAACAAACTTCTTACTATGACTAACATATTGCTGACAAACACTGCCATATTCCACAATGATACTGCAGATACATATACACCCAAAAAGGTTCATATGTTCTTTGTTCACCATCAAAAAATTAAAAAACATCTACCCTGGACAGCAAAGTCACCAAGTCTCAACATAACCTAACTGTTGTGGGGAGGTTTAGAGCAGAGAGTGAGGATCAAATTTATAGCTCAACATTGTTGAAATAAGTGACAGATGTTTTGATACAAGAATAGATCACAATATGTAGGGAACTATGAAGACACTTTGCAAATCTGTTCCTCTAAGAGTTGCAGCTGTTTTAAAAGTCAATGACAGACCAACTCATTATTATTTTTTAAAAGTGTCTACGTTTGGTGTCCATATTATTTTGTCCACCCACTTTAGACACAGGGGGAAGGTTCTGGAAAGTGTCTTAGAAGTTCTGGGATGGGATCACTGTAGCACAACTGCATTTCTAGGCAGTCAACTGGCTGGCTGGCCCCCTCCTCCAGACTGTTAGTCATCTACTCCCAACTCCTGTTCCTGCATCCCAACTTCTTCTTCACCAATGCTAGACCATACAGCATAATTACACCCTCACCCCACTCCACCCACACCACCCAAATAAATTCATGAGTGCTAAATAACCTCCAATCCCAATACTACACATGCCCACATTGTACATGCTCCTCAGAATCCACAAATCCTACAATCGTAGACACTCCATTATCACTGGTTAGTGTACAATAACTAAGATATGTTGTTCCTTGTTGATGAACACATTCAACCAATGCTTGAAATCTAGCCTCCAACATCAAAGATGCCCCTTCACCTCACAGATCCTTACTTGTCACTGTTAACCTTTTCCAACGCAAATTTTATTAATTTGCGAAGAAAAGTATTTCTTTCCATATTTCTATACACAATGATTGGAATAATGTATACTTGTTAGAATTTTTTACGTTTTGGGATGACTCCATATGGCATCATTGGGCAGGTTATGTTTCCTTTACCATACTTAACATCTTTTCCAAACTGATTACTACCAATTTAGATATTTATCAATAATTAATTAACAAAATTTTCAAATTACTTTGTTTCCTTAAGCTTGACATGATATTTTTAAAGTCTTGCTGCATGTACTCTAACTTAGACATTAAGAAACAATACCTGTACATTTTTTTTTCAATACATTGTAGCCTAATGCTGTTTCCTCACTATAATCATAACCAAACTTACTGCAATGAATTTCGAAAAGTCCTGCAGTGTTGTTTATAATCTCTGATCAAACGGTTGGGCCTAGAGGAACAGAAAGATGACAGTGCCATATGGTACCATTGGGCTGGAAAGGGTTAATGCCACCTACCTATACACCAACACCCCGGCCAGTCACAGTCTTGCCACTATTTATCATTAACTTTCCTAATGCCAACCTAATTATAAAAACAAAACCACATCCCTCAGAGCTTACTAACTACATCATAAACAATACTACTACTGCTCTGAAGGGAAAGTAATATTTGGCACATGAACAGGAATCCACATGGACAGCAGTACATATGCGATGATGAGAACTCCCTCACCTGGTATTCAGAGGGCATTATTAAGGCCTTCACAGAAAGACATTACTCCCCTGACCTACACCATAACCTAAACTAACCCCAATCCTCCCACAACTCTCAAGAACCAGCCACAAAGGAGCACTCCACTTATTACTTAACACAAACCCACACTGAACAACTGAACCACATCCTTCATCAGCAGTTTAATTATCTACACTTGTGTACTAAAACAAGAGAACATGCTATCCAAGATCCCACATACCGTTCCTAAAGCCCTCTGTTGCTCACCTAAATTCTACCAACAGCCATGGCCATTGGCATGGCAATCTCAAGCATAAGACCTGCTCAATCCATCCACTCAGCACTTCCTACTCCATCAAAAGCTGCCCCACCTGTGAAAGCAGCTATATCAGATACAGCTCTGATGCAATCATTACATATAATAAAAATTGTGTGTGTGTGTGGGGGGGGGGGGGCACGCGCCAATCGATGGGCGGGGACCGCCTACGACATATTTGGGACAGTGACGGGGGAGGGTAGACTAATATGAAAACCTAATCAACACAATAGTTATTTAGTAGTATGTATTAGGGCCACCAATGGCTTAGATAACAAGTAAAACTCTTTGAGGAACGAATTTTCTGATGCTGTGTAGAGGGCACCTGAACCGTTTTGGCTGTGTGTAGCGCTGCATTATCATTCTGAATATGGCAGTGTTTGTCAGCAATATGTTAATAATGGTAAGCAGTTTGTTGTCAAGGGTGCTGAGATATTCATTCACAGTTATCAGACAAATTAGGGAAATGGTAGAAACAGTTGAATACCACGATTTAGATGCCCAAATCATGTCAGAACCACCTCCATGCTTAACTGAAGGAACCTCCATTTAAGGTTTTCGATACAAAAACATTTTTTTGTAAGAAGCAATGTAAACAATGATAGATGGACCATACCATGTACTTCATCATCAAGTGTCCAAGTTTTATGTTCATGGCACCACTTCATTTGCAGCTTTGTGTTGGCTTCCATTATTAAGCGTTTAATAATTGCAACTGTTCCATGAATTTTAAGTTCCAACTGTACTGTTTTTATCAAAAAAAGTATCATTACCTTCAGGTAAGTGGCAGTTTCTTTTGTTATGGTAGTTTTATGTTGTCTGGCCACAATACTTCTCAATGCTTGTCTGTCTTCATCAGTTAACTTCAGCTTTTGGCCTCTATTCCTCTTCGACAATGTTTTACCATGTTTTAGTATACACTGTCATTACCAAGAGTACTGTAAGTAGTGAAACATTAAACTGTGCAGCTGATTTTATCACAGATGCTCCCACTAACTGCCCAATATTGAGATGGCCTCTTTGGAAGTCACACATTTTCCTGATCATTTCTGATGACTGCAAGACTTTGTTGCAATGCGCACCTCAGTGTTAACACATACGCAGTTGTACCAACTTGCCACAAGATGTAGTATACAGCATGGTGTTCATATTGTTTTGTCTGCCCCCTGCAGTTCAGAAGATATGACATCAAAACAATGAGATATGCTAAGAACTGTGGCAATATGTGACACACAAAAATAAGACTTAAGTCATCCACTCCACGAGAGTGAGACACTTAGCAACTAGCAATGAACTTTCCACATAATTTCAGGCCTTAAAAAAACTCTCTCACTGACAGCCTCACCAAAATAATGAAAAGCAAAAAAGTTTATCAATTACTTCTTTTCTACTTTCCATGAAGTGCAATTATGTCATTCACCTTGTAACATCGAGTTATTACTTCTACGCCAGTAACTATATTCATAAAACATTTTACAGGCAGTATACACATAAACCACTAAATCTAGAATGGGGAGACAAAAAGATTACCCAACACAAATAACTTAAACAGCGCAATGCACATGCCCGAGCTCATAAGTGCGAGTGTTGCATGCTCCAGGGGTCTGTGCAGCTTCAGCTTGCTGTTTACATCATCAGATAGAAGAAATACAATAGTTAAGATACAGAACATGTCGAGATTCATTGCTCTTTAACTCTCATATCATTTATTTTGGAAAACATTATTTGAGCATGTAGAAACGGTTGAGGTATAAGAATTCCACAAGGGTACATTCACTACAACAAACTGCTTCTCACATATATTTCATTGGGTGAGGATACACTGACAGTTTATGAATGCAATGGGCATGCACTCAAATCCCACTGGAGTCAATTTATTTTTAGACCTCTTTAAATATTAATTCACTAAAAATTGTGAAGTTGTAGGCTTTTTTTTTTTTTTTAAAGATACAACTTTATAATAATCTAATCTTTAATCAGATAGCACTTAACCAGGAAGGCTGACACTATCAATGAGCTACCTGTCCTTTATCATTAGTGTAATGGTCAAGTAGTCCTACTGGAGTTGAAGAACGAATATTAAACTGGAAACAACAGATAATGGAAGGCACAGCTACTCACTCGTGTAAACTGCGCATGACGACTTAGAAAATTATGCATATTTGCTGATACATTTATCTTAACTCTACAGATTCACTATGTGGCAGTCAAATGTGTGTGTGTGTGTGTGTGTGTGTGTGTGTGTGTGTGTGTGTGTGTGTGTGTGTGTGTGCGCGCGCGCGCGCGCGCGTGTGTAGTGGGGAGAGGGGGCATTAATTTCTACTCTGCAATTCACACATAAGTGTTTGGCAGATTTTAAACCATTTCTCTACCATTCCACTTTGGAATAACAACACATCAGAAAAGATAAACACAGACAAATCATCTTGACTGTTTTTCTTATATATATATATATATATATATATATATAATTTTCTTATTTCAATACAATGGTCATTCACTCTATAGACACGGCACTCAGCAAAATTTTCTAATATTTGGAGGATAAAGCAGGCGATTTAAATTTTATGAAATGATCTTGTTGCAGCAAAAACACTTTTGTGTTAATGAAATCCTATACCTTCACGATACACCTGACAATCTCTCACTATTCTGGGATATACAAGGTGAGTTGCTCTTCTTTGAACCTTTTCCATGTCCTCTGTCAGTCCTATGTCAAAAGGATCCAATATCATACGCAACACTCTAGGCGAGGGGGAACAAGTGTGCTAGAGACTGTCTCTGTAGTGGGTATATTGTATCTTTTGTGTGTTGGTTCCAGTTTAAGTTGTCAACATATGTAATTGAATATACAACCTTTAAATTTGTACATGTAACAGACCTGGAATGAAATTTTCTCACTACTCATATATAGGACCTAATACTTTTTATTGTTCCTAATACACAGCAATTAATGACATCATTTGTATCACATAAGGTTCACACCATTTCCTGTAAATTACAATGAAATGTGACGTTTTTGACTGGGCATTGTGAATCTAGTGGCACAACTGAAACCCACCTAGTTAGCTGCACTGTTGAAGGCACTGCTTTCTGAAATGATTTCAACTCCCTCTAGATGAATACTTGGGATGGTATCAAAGTTCCACCTCAGTTCACAAGCATTTATAAAAACTATCACATAATATATGCAGACAGTTGGGGGTACACATATTGCCTCCTGGGGAGGGGGGGGGGGGCTAAGATTAGAAATGTCTGTTGCATTACATGATGTTGGAATACAATATATGTTCCAAAATCATACAACAAATGTGTGTCATACATGCTGGATAATTCAGTAAATTACTTTTATTGAATAAAATCTCCCTGGGCATCCAGCCACATCAGGTGGTTAGAATACCACTCATAAATTACTTTTTATAGACTTTCATATGTACTGACATGACCTGTAGAACTACCCAGTGTTGACGTACAGGCCTCCTGTCAAGAAGATTGGTAAAAAAAGCAGGCATCACTCAGGAGTGTTTTTTGAACACCACAGTGGTCTATTACGCATAGTCCCATTAAAGGTGGTGTGCCGTTGTCCTCCTCTGACCTCTGGATTGACTGGCCCAGCCACTTACTTATATGGAGACTTACACTTTTACAGGGATTTCGAAACACGGTGAAACTCGGCATTGCGAGGGGTAAAAGAAGTGATAATTAGCAAATGAAAATCCTCCGAGTGACCAGGAATCAAATCCATAACCTTTGGATTTGTAGTCTAGCATTTTACCACTAAGCCACAGATTGGTAAAAACTGAGCTTTTCATCAGCATCTGATGTGAATCTATTCATACGATTCAGTTTGTGACATGGAGAAAAATATGTAGTTTTTTATGAAGTGACCTAAGTTTTGTTGCTACAATGAGGGTACCTACTTATGAATTACTCTTGTTAACAGCTTTTTTAAAATTTTTATTTAGTAGTTTTTCCTTTTCAGGGAACAAAATGCTATGGTCATAAGCGCCCATCACAAAATGTATTGACTGCAAGGACTAAGCATGGGTAGAATTAAATTTCCTTCCCCTTATTGGTATGATGGATAAAAAGTAAAACACAATCAACAGTGTGTGGGCCAACAGCTAAAACATAAGACAAGTCTAAAAAATAAA
The DNA here is from genome assembly GCA_026315105.1 of Locusta migratoria. Classification (NCBI taxonomy): domain Eukaryota; kingdom Metazoa; phylum Arthropoda; class Insecta; order Orthoptera; family Acrididae; genus Locusta; species Locusta migratoria. Next base: position 147,350,865 of record CM048755.1, on the reverse strand, counting down.
TAAATAAATAAATAAAATAATAAAATAAATTGACAGAGACGGTTAAAAAAAAGGGCCTAGCATCAGAAGGTGGCATACAGTCAAGGGTTGAGAACGGTGGCCACAAAGTGGACCAGGGTCATCACATAGTAAAAGACGGTGGCTGAAATAACAGTGTTCTATGCAGCCTGGCTAGAACAACCTCTCCTGAAGAGAGGGTCAAGAGGAAGTCGACCAGGCAATAGGGAAAGGTTTAATGTCGGGGAGTTTGTTACCTTGAAGGGAAGAACAATGTACATACCAGAGCACTACAAAACGCCTAGAGACTGCAGCAAGGAGGTCATCCGATGGAACAGAATAGGTAGCATGAAGAGGGAGGAAAGCTGTATCCTTTGCAGCAGCATTCTCCAACACTCCTACACAACCAGGAACCCAGAGAAACACCACAGTCATACTATTGGCAGTTACCAAGTGAAGGCATTCCTGAATCCACTGCACCATGGGGTGGACCGTATATAATATGCAAAGATTCTGGAAAGCACTCTGAGAATCTGAGCAGTGGACACTTATTAAAAGGCAAGTGTCACACGATATACTGAGTGGCCTGATAAAGAGCAAATAGCTCTGCAGTAATGACTGAGCACTTGTCAGGAGACAATATTGAACAGAATCATTGCCAAATACAAAGGCACACCCAATACCACTGTCAGTCTTGGAACAGTCAGTGTAGACAAAGATACTTTTGTCAAGCTGTAGGCAGAGTGCAAGAAACTTGTTGCGGTAGACTGGGTTAAGGGGAGAATGTCTGGGAAGTGAATGGAGTTCAATATTAACAGTAACATGGACCTCAGGATTAAGCCAATGTGGGTTAGACATTACACCCATTGGGAATGTGACAGGGAGCATAAAATCTAGCTGCCGAAGCAGCAAACAAAACTGAACTCCTGGATGTAATAGAGAAGATGGATGCACTGCAAACAGATGGTCAAGGGCATCATCATAAAAGACAGCATACGATGGATGACCACCAATACATGACAAACGCCTCGCACATCAACTGAAAAGGACTTCCCTCCAGTAGGATAGCAGTAATTCTGCAGCTTCAGCATACAAGACATTCTATAGGACTGGTATAGATGGCCCATATTGCCAAACAGTTCCCTTGATGATGAATCGTATTGAGATGGCTTAAAATCAACAAACGTGTAGAAGAATAGACGATATGTTCACAGCCCAGTTTTGTGCAGACTTGGGATTGGTACAAATGGAGGAGAGAGATCTGATCTGCACCCCATGAAGTGCTGCACAGTCCTTTGAGCAGATATTGGTTCAAGGTGAAGAGACAGAGAGAAACTCTGTACACTACCTGACGTTCATACAGACTGTCTCAACTGTAGGAAAGTGGAAGCCATTGCTGGTGCTCCCCGAGGAGCAACAGTCTAGGGCACTGCTGAAGATGCCGCTCAAGTAAACACATTTGTACAATGCTTAGCACTGAGTCCTGTGGTACAACATTCTCTGGACTAATACTGTTTGACAGCGTTGAACCCACATGTACACCTAGCAAAGTGGTGCAGTGATAACGCACTGGACGCGCATTCGGGAGGATGGTGGTTCAAATCCACCTCCGGCCATCCAGATTTAAGTTTTCCGTGATTTCCCTAAATCACTCCAGGCAAATGCCGGGATGGTTCCTTTCAAAGGACATGGCCGATTTCCTTCCCCAAAACTCCGAGCGTTAGCTCCATCTCTAATGACCAAGCTGTCGATGGGACGTTAAACCCTAAGCTTCCTTCCTCCTTCCCACATGTACCTTAAAAATGTGGTCTTTTAGAAATTCCCAAATAAAAATGGAAATTCCCCCCCCCCTCTCTCTCTCTCTCCCCCTCCACACAAGAAAAATCCTAGGTATGACTGGTAATTTAACCTTTTGGGCTGGTAAGCTGACAATGACCCACTGTAACATCCATCCAAAATTCAGACAAATGCTGCTCTATATCAGTCATTTCTATTTGTAACAGAATGGCTCATTGACTCAGGTAATAAGGGGACTTTGTCTAGGGTTTTGTGACAGTTAATCTGTTTTAACTTGACACACACACACACACACACACACACACACACACACACACACACAATGAACATTTTATCATTCACAATGACTACACACTTTTTCTAGAGAAAAAAAAAAAAAACCACAAGCCATTTTTAAAAATGAGTGGAGATTAATTTAATTGAGGACTTCACATAACTGAAGTGTTTGTAAGCACTACTATGCATAAGTATGTAACTCCAAATTGCAATGAAAAATAATTATAAAAAACTTAATTTAGTGGAATCAACAGATTTTTTTCATTTAGTCAATCTGCATGAACTGTTAATTTATCTATTCCAATTAATGAAATCATTCATAATTACCTCACACGCTTTACTGTGGTGGGTGGGATCACAGGAACCAAATGCCCTGTAGGAGGAAACATTTTATTAGTGAACATAAACAGGACAAAGTTAAAGATTATTTAATTTAAATCCCCCGCCCCCCTCCCAGCCCACTTGGAAAAGTGTCATACAATTTCATTACAGTAAGAGAGTAACCATTAAAGTACATTTTATGCTTGTTTTCATTTACAATCCATTTGGAAATAAAAAAAGGATTTTGACTACAAAAACAGATGACATAAACTAAACGTTACTGATGGAAATGGCCTAGTGGATAAGTTAATGGACTTGATTCACAAAGACTGTGATTTACATATAATTCAGCTCATCTAAATCACAAGGAAATGCTGGGATTGTTCATTTTAAATGCTACGGAAGACCCTCAAAACAAAAAAGAAATAATAATAATAATAATAATAATAATAATTGTTGCAGTCTTCAGTCCGAAGACTGATTTGATACAGCTCTCCGCCGTTCTCTATCCTGAGCAAAGCCCCCCCCCCCCCCCCTCCATATCACCTCATAAGAATGGCAACCGACAACCATCTGAATCTGCTTACTATAGTTGTCTCTTGGTCTCCCTCTGTGATTTTTCCTGCAACACACTTCCCTCCAATGCTAAATATACGATACCTTGATGTCTCAGAATGTGTCCTACTTATCAATCCCTTCTTTTAGTCAAGGTACGCCGAAAATTCGTTTTCCCGCCAATTCTGTTCAGTACCTCTTCATTAGTTATGTGATCTACCCACCTAATCTTCAGCATTCTTCTGTAGCACCACATTTTAAAAGCCTCTATCCTTTCCCTGTCGAGTTTATTTATCATCCAAGTTTCACTCCCATACAACCCAACAAACAACACACACACACACACACACACACACACACACACACACACACACACACACACTACATAAATGCCTTAAGAAAATATTTTGTTACCTTAATATAATATTTGATGTTAGCAAATTTATTTTTTTCAACAATGCTGTTCTTCCCATTGCTATTCTGCATTTTATATCCTCTGTACTGTGACCATCTTATGTTACTATACTGCCCAAATAACAAAACTCATCTACCACCTTTATTGTTTGTTACCTATTCTAATTCCTTAAGCATTCCGATTTTCTACGACTACAATCCATTATCTTTGTTTTGCTCTTGTTAATGTTCATCTTATATGTTCCTAACAACACACTGTCCATTTTGTTCAATTGCTCTTCCAGGTCCTTTGCTGTCTCTGACAGAATTACAATGTCATCTGCAAAACACAATGTTTTTATTTCTTCACCTTGAACTCTAATTCCTTCTCAAAATTTATCTTTGCTTTCCTTTAAAGCTTACTCAATGTACAAACTGAATAACAAAAAACCTCTGCAGTTTGTTTAAGTGATTTACAGACATGAAACAACAGAAAATCTAAATTTGGATGGCTGGGGGGAAGGGGGAGAGGAAGTTATAAACCACAGTCCCGTGTCTTAAATACTGCACCACTACACTCTGATCTGTACCCACAGAGTTACTACATCATGCTTTACATTTGCAACATGCTGTATTTGCTCATTTTAATCTCAAAAAATAAGCATTGAAATAAAAAGTCCTGAGAAATGCATGCAGAAATAATATTTCTTTTGGTAGCAGATATTCATCATCAGTTGTGCATGGTTTATGGTACAAATGATATGAGTGCAGGTGTTTTGTGGCAGTGGGTCAGATTTTTTCAATACTGTAGAACAAAGTCCATGATGAAGAGATGAATACTGTAGTAGGAATTTTGTTGTATGATCTTGTCAGAGTAAAAGAAACAGTCCACGAAAATGGACATAGCGGTATAGCTGCGAGCTATGTTCGCACTGCCTGCACTAAGCGTTGCCGACAAGCTATGCTCGCAGTGACATATAAAAATGCACAGAAAACCAACTACGGGCTATACTTGGAGTTCGTGGGTTCTGTTATGCAGCTTGATGGTTTAGTTATGCGAAAATGACAAAAAGATGCAGTCTGGTGTGCTAGAACCCCATACTAAGTCCCAGACCTTACAGTATTAACTTTCTGAACGATTTCCATAAATTGCTACATTTTAATGCAAGTTTGACACCAATAGCTTAGATTACCAAAAGTTCTGTTCTTGGTGCATGTCAAAATTGCTCACAAAAACCCTCAAAACTTAATGAATTCCTTTCACACTACCACACAAAAGGGGAAAGTGTTTTGGATAGAAATATGCCTGTTACAAACTGTGGGTTGCTTACGTAAACTCCAAAATGAAACAATAATTGATGGCTGGAGCCATACTAAATCTATATGCAATCTGAAGAAAACCTACCAAACTTTGTCACTGAAGAATAAGATGAGCAGGAAACGTATGGTCAACTAAGGTAAAGCTCATATTAAAATACTTTGTTTGGTAAAAAAGTCCCTGCATACTTTGTTACATTATAATGTTGTGGTTCATGTAGCTAAAAGCACTATGGCTGAATTCTGTAGATGTATTTCCTGTTAACTAGGGAATGGAGAGGGAGAATTTTGTCAAAACTAATTTAAGGGAGAGAAAGTTTCAGAATGCACATTTTATATGCTACCTATGTCTGAAATCTACACATGTATTTTCTGTCACTGAACAATTGGAGGAAAGTGATAAATTGCCAGGCACAATTATGTCATTCCACACTCCTGCTTTGTGTTATCTCAAAGAACACCAATGAAAATTTCAAGAGTTCTTATTCAAATTACTGCCTATACAAACCAGAAAGGATTGTGACATTATCAATGGCACTATCACACCTGGTACAAATGGCCAATACACTGGAAAGCAGAAGAGCCATTTATGATGTGTTGAGGTAATAGTGTGCCCTATATAAAAGATCTCCATGACTATGTTTCAACAGGCTAACACAATCTGCAAATTGCTTTTGCTGTCCTGATATAGTTCGATATAGAGGGTGTTTGACTACTGCCCTGGCAAGCATAACTAAGAAATACTGTGGCACAGATGTGAAGAAGCACAGAACTGTCTACACATATTTATTTTGACTATTTTCAACGAGGTTAAGAGCCCGTCACAAACATGGGGGTGGCTCTAAGTACTAGTTTTGCACCATGTATACTCCCACATGACCCACCTCACTATACTACATAGTAGTAATAACGAAGAATTGGTTCCAGAATAAAACTTTAACTCTGCAGCAGAGTGTGCACTGATATGAAACTCAGTGATAGAGTGCATGCCCATGAAAGGCAAAGGTCCCCGGTTCGAGTCCCTGTACCGGCACACAATTTTAATCTGCTAGGAAATTTCATTCTGGAAACATCCCTCAGGCTATGGCTAAGCAATGTTTCCAACATATCCTTTCTTCCAGGAGTGCTAGTCTTGCATGTTATGGAAGAGATCTTCTGCAAAGGTTGGGAAGTAGGAGACGAGGTACTGGCAGAATTGAAGTTTTGGGGCGGGGTCATGAGTCGTGTTGAGATAGCTCAGTGGTAGAGTACTTGCCTGCGAAAGGCAAAGGTCCCAGGTTCAAGTCCCGGTTCTGGCACACAATTTTAATCTGCCAGGAAGTTTCATAAGAATTGGTTGTTTGTTATTCTTCCTGGTCGGTCACACACACACACACACACACACACACACACACACACACACACAGCCTCCATAACCACATCTACATAATGCTAATTGGATTACCCCGACGACACTGATTTCAGTAGGTGGGCGGTGCAGGGTGGGTTAGAATGGAGGGGAGATGGACAGAGGCAGGAATAGGGCATAGGTATGGTTGACTAGCAGCTCAGGGGGAAGGACCTTAGATAGGAAGGTAACCGTACACAAATGCAGGAGGGGGAGAGGGGGCTGTTGAGTACGTTCTAAGCATATGCAGCACAGGTGTTATTGCTGATGACAAGCCACACACGAAGAGAGTGTCATGTGATTATGAATTAGTAGGACCCTTTCTCCTCAGTCATAGCCACGGAGGATTTATTTTAGTCATAGTGGCAATGTGTGTCCAATTTTAAATGTTGCAACAGATTGGCAGTTCAACTATAGGTATTCTGTACATTTTGGAGACTGATCTGAATGAACTCACTCCCCCCACTCCCCCTCCTCCCATGCAGAATAAACTATACACGAGGCCAGTTTCAGGAACAAAGGGATGGACAGCAATGATATGGAAGTTGGGTAGGTGACAAAACACCTTTCAAAGGGAGGTTGGAAGGACCTTGGGTACAGTGTCTTACATTTCAAGGCATGGTAGTCAGAGCCCTGCCAAAGGATGTGGTTCAATTGCTCCAACTCCAGATGTTATTGGGTTATAAAGCGGGGGGGGGGGGGGGGGGGCACTCCTTCGTATCCGAGTTTTGAGGGTGGTGGAAGGACTAGGTGCGGCAGTGGGAGAGGGGGAAGGGGGGAGTGGTGCACCTGTCTGTGAAAGCCTTTGTGAGAATGCCAGCATACTTGGACAGGATGGAGTGCTGACCATTGCAGCTATATCATCCTCTTGTGGCCAGCCTGTATGACAGGAAATTTCAGGTGTGGAAGGGATGGCAGCTGTCAAAGTGCAGGTGTTATTTGTGTTTGATGAGTTTGACGTGAACTGGGGTGTGAATAGTGCCATCAGAGAGGAGGAGATCAACATCCAGGAAGGTGGAATGTTGAAATGAAGAGGACCAAGTGAGGTGGAATGTATAGAATGTGAAAGGTTTGTGAAGGAATGAAGACAGGGTTTTCTAGAAGCGAGTCCAGTTCACAAAGATACAGGGGATGGGTAAGGTAATAAGAACACCTACCTAACATTGGCACATTTGTTTATTAATAAGGAATTGGTACACCATTGGCTGTGTGATCAGCTGAAATTCTTCACAGAACAGATTCATGTAGTGTCTTTATAGTTTCCAACATAATGTTTTCTTCTACCAAAACATCTGCCAATTTACTTCAACAATTTTGGAGCTGTAAATTTAGTCCTAGATCTGTGCTCTAAAACTCCCCATAAACAGTTCAATTATGTTGATACATGAAGATTTTGCTGCCTAGAAGAGATGTCTGATAATTTTCTGAATCTGTACAAAGCACACCTGAACCTTTTTAGTTGTGTGCATGGGTGAATTATCATATTAGAGGAGTGTAATGTTTGTTAGCAATATGTGAGTCATAGTAAGCAGTTTATGAATGAGTATCTCACCATCCTTGACAACAGTTATCTGGCCAGTGGAGGTAATGATAGAAACAGTTGAATACTACAACATAGATGCCCAAATAATGATGGAACCTCCCACATCTTAAATGTAGGAAGCATAACTTCCTTTTGTTGTTTTCAATAAATAAAACTGGTTGTTTATGGGAAACAATGTAAACAATGGTTCATCAGCCCATACCACATATTTCCATGTAATCAAGTGTTCAGGTTTTATGATTGTGACAACACTTCCTTCACGGCTTTTACATTGGCTTCCATTATTAAGGGTTTAGAAGCTGCAGCTCTTCATTTAAAGTGAAGCTCCAGACAAAGTGTTTATGGTAACAGTATTACTCAAGTGAGTTTTGGGTTTTGCAGTCACTTTTGCCGTGGTATTTTTATGTTGACTGGCCAAAATCATTCTTAATGCTCGTCTGTTGTTGTCAGTTAACTTTGGGTTTCGCCCAGTATTCCTCTACGTCAATGATATTTTACCTTATTTTGTGAACGTTGTCATTACCAATGTTAAACCACAGTTGTCCATCATAAGGCCCACAGGTCACAATGTGGCCCGCAGTGATGAGGAATCCAGCCTGCCACAGCCTGAGGAAATTGTTGTTCTTTCAGACACAGTAATAAGAGAGGAAAATGTTTTGAATTAACATGCTTTACAGATAGCACATAGATGCAAACATACATACATATGGGGTGATGTGGTTGCCTACCCAGATAACTTACTAACTGTCCTATTCCCTACCTGCTCCTGACATGCATTTCCCTACAAGAGAGGCTCACTTCATTCTTGTCCAGCAACAGTCAAAACACTGCCACATACACAGCATGCTGCAGAGGCCAAACAGCACATGGCAGCTGTAGAGCAGGTGGGCACTCCCACTGCAACGGACAGATGCTGTGCAATTCTCACGGTAATTGGCGGGGTAATGGGGGCCTAGAAAACAGGTCGAAAGTGCCCATTACATTGGCTACAAGGGGAACACGCAATAATGACCTCACTGATATTGTGTGACATTGCAACACTTGGCAACACAATCGCTTACAATACTCTAGGCCATGCCTCTACATAGTTCATGCCTCTACAGCACTGCATTGCCACATTTTATAAGGAAAAACACTGCAAGAGTCAGTCTCATTTATGTGCAGCATTAGATTGAGACCTGAGCTAGGACAAGCAGGCTCCGTGCACTTAGTACTGAACAGAATAGTTTGACTTCCAGTCATGATGGTAGATACAATCAAGTATTCACATCTTCCTATACTCTGATACTTTATGCCAGTCCGTTATTCCTGTTATTGTGAAACCATCAGAAGTAAAGTATTCTGTTAAAAATTATTTATACTTTTGCTATCTAATAAGTGTTGTTGACTTGTTGCAGATTATTTGGCCACCTTATTGCTTCCTGACTGATTCCTTGAGCAGGCTACAACACTGACCCACACTTACTTTCTTTGTTTTAGTTTTCAATCAGTGAGATTCACTCTGTGCTGTTGCAGTGGTTGGGCATTCCAGAACAGTTAGCTCCCAAGGTCTCACATATTCCATTGTTAGCAGCTGGTTGATTGAAGGTATGTTAATGTAGATTATTTGTTTTAATTTGGGAACAATATTAGTCAACATACTAGATCCAAAAGTGACAGGTGTATGTGCTTAAATGGGGTTGTACCTAACCATAATTGTTCCAGAAATGTGGCCATGGCGCTGGGTAATACAGGTTGAGTTGCCCGGGTAATGTTACCAAAGCTTATGGGATTTTTCTGAAATGAATGGTGTACTGTAACCTTGTGAACTGATGTCAAATTAATATTTAAATTTGCCTATCTCTGATGCTCGTTGGGTTAATAATTCTATTTGTATTATAATTTAGTTTTCTTAAAGACTGACTTTGCCTATCCACTAATAATGTATCTACATTTTATTCTGGTTCTTGATTGACCAATATGGCTTATAACAATGTTTATAATTCTATATCATCTGATATGAGTGTTTATGAAGTTGGGGATATTTGTTGGCTATACTGATTATCAATCAACAATCTAGGATTCTTACCGGAGTCACATCTTCGATGAAGAAATGGAATGCTGACACGGAATGTTTGGTTTTTAAAACTGAGCATATTTTTGATTGGATAAAGTGGAAACATACTATACCTCTTCTGTAATGAAAGAATGTGTTTGCAAGGTGTACAACATAAAGTACTATTATTCTAATGAACAGGCTACCAAGTACACTGAATACTGTGGCCATATAAGAAACAACTGAATCAATTCTCTTTGAGAGAGTTGTGATAGAACTACACTGTCATCCAGGAACTGCTTGACTTGCATTCAATGAAAGGTACAACAAAGTACAAGAGACATTAAGAAGTAACAAGCTGTATGGAGAAGTTAGATCTTCAAGCTGGCTGAACAGCAGATCTTGTGCCAGCAATAACAGGGAGAAAAAACAAGATTTGTAACTCTGATGAGTAATATCATGATCCTCAAGACCGTAGAATACTGCTGTTTTAGCAACTGCAGTTAACCTCTATGACACTAGCCAGTGCAAAAAAACACACAGTTGTGAATCAGGAGGAATAACTTTTAACAGAGTAAAACCCACATGCAATACAGAACAGACTCAACAAGCACATAATCTATCGACATCTACCATTGGTGTGCATCAACATGAAACAAAAAGGAAGAGTGATGTCAGATGTATGGACAAAATAAGTGACCAAATTAACAGATACAGACACCAGAAGCATTTAGATATAGTGGATCCAACTTTGATACATAAATGCATAGACCTGAAAACCAAACTGAATAGACTAGAGGACGAAAGAATTATACATCCACCCTGAGATTCATAATTCGAATAGGTCACTAAAAGGTAAAGGCAATGAAATTCCCCCCAAAGGAGGCAGCAGATACAATAATAAGTCAAATTTCCCCACAGATTTTAAAGAATTATGTGACCTGATCAAGCCTACACTACAAGATAGGAAACATTGGATCTACACAATGTTTATAGAGATCACATTTGAGCACATGGCTGATCTGAATTTGAGCCCTGCCTCACTCTTTCCCTGTGCTACATTCGAACATTTTGTCCCAGGCCTTAACTTTGTAATGGCTGAACTTGAAAAATGGCCAAAGAAATGGGAGCTAATCTGCTGTGCATCCAGGAGCCATACCTAAAAAACATTTTCCTCTGGATATCAGCTGCACTCAAAGAATGTATTATGATCAACAAAATCTCCGAAATGTGCAGTGAGCACACAGTTGCTATGTAATTTAGGTACCAAAATAATGATTGGATTTTCACATATCATATAACTCCAGCCACACAGAATGAAAAAAAATCAGGAAACATAACTACACTCAGGGTGAGAATTTATTGATAATTGCTGCTGCTGTTGCTGATGATGATATGAGGGCACTCAACTGCTAGGTTTTCAGCATCTGGGCATAATTTATCAAATACAAGTGTCAGTTAAGTATTTTAAAACATGAGTATAACACAATAAGAAATGCAGAATGCAACAAATTGATACGAAAAATGTATACAGCCTGAGACAAGAAAAGAATTCTTAGTCCCAGTATCATAGCTTTTACTAAAAGGAAAAATGTGTCTGAAGTTATAATGACATAGCACATGACTATAGCTGACTGACTGTAGGAATAAAATGGATAAGCCAGCCACTCTGGAACACACTAAAACCTGAAGCCTAGAAATGTAAGCCAGAGTCCAGACATATTACAAAATTTTAAAACTTTTGTCACTCTCACCTTGTCACCACCTAAAATAGAGGATAAATCACCACCAAGATTCACCTCCATCTACTGCACAGTATTTAATACACCGAATTAAAATGTGACATGCAGTAATCTACAGTAATAGCAGGGGCTCCTCTTGTCTGAGTAAGAAGTCATGTTGTATGGACAGTGCCCAATTCAGAGGCGAGTAATGACAATTTCATCCCTCCTGGGAGACCAGCAGTAGGATAGCCATGGACAGATAGTGGCATCAGCAACTGCAGGGACCACAACCGCAACAAAGGAGAGACATACTGCAAAGGAATAGGGCTCCATGTCACAATCACAGTTTCAGCAGGCTTCTTTAGTGGGCCGATCAGCTTCATACCCCTAATTCATAAATGTCCTGACTCCCAACAATACACCAGCTTCACCCGACATTGGAGGAAGGCCAGTACGTCCCGTATATGTTGCTGCCACGTCACAGCTGGATATAGATCCTGCAACGATTGTAGCACACTAAGAGAATCGGAGCAGATAAGAAACTGTTCAGCCCAATCTCTTTGTATCTGCTCCAGTGGTTTCAGGTTCACATGAAGTTCTCATGAGAAAACATAATAATTCTCAGGAAGGCAAATCCTGATGACACTGTCAGGTAAATCTGTAGAACAGCTAATGTAATCCTCATGTTTTGGACCATCAGTGGACACCAATATAAAACTGTGATGTCTGTCTAAAACAGTAAGAAATACAGACTGAAAGGCAAAATCTGAGGTTCCATATTTCTTAAACATAGAGCTAAAACAAGTCTGGCCTATGGAGAACTGAAGGTGGAAATCTGCTCCAACCTCAACATAAAACATTAAAATCCACCATTTCCATATCTAAAAGGCTATCCCTTGTGCAGATACCATAAAGCCTCATCGCAGGTTGCAGATTTTGAAAAAGCCTTTCTAATTGAGGACAAGCAATGTTATGCTATACGAGTGCGTATAGCATTTTGTATGCCTGGCACACCTTGAATAGCCACCGCCGGATATATAGTGGCATCTCAGCTGCCTCAGCAGAGAGATTTGGTATGGGGCTTGTCTGAATGCTCCAGGGGCAAGCCAAATTCTTTCATCGTGTAATAAGTCCAATACATAGGATGCTTTTGCACCCATAATAAGTGGAGATTGCACAAAGGCTCTATAAAATGGAAGCAGGTAAGTGCTGCCAGCTCCTCATGCTCACCACTTTGAGGTAGTGTCTTTTCAAATCATTTGGGTGTGGCAATCATGAAAGTTTGGTGTAAAATGTGAGGCACAGAAACGTCACTGTGTCTTTAAAATATTGCATCCCTCATTTGCAGTTCAGCCAAGTTTAAAATGGAACAAGTATGGTTAAAAAGAACAAGTACAGAGTTCTTGATTGAAAACTGAAATCCAGTTTTCTCTGTTAATTCATCCAACTGTCAAAGACATAGTAGTAACTGATGTGTTGTTGCAGATGGGAAGAACAGCTAAAGACAGACAAGCCATCAACAAATAACGAACAATGGACAGGACTTTTAAACAAGGGACTTAATACTGCTAACGGCTATGGTAAATATAGTCACACTTAAAACACGAAGCTGAGGAACATCGTCTCCTGCTCAAAGCAATCTAAAAGGGCATCACCATCTCGATATCTGAAATACTGCAGAAAAAGAAAGGACTGGATAAAAATGGGAAGGCATCCACGAAAACACCATCCGTGGAGCTGCCTGAGAGTAAGATGCCTCCAAATAGTATCATAGGCATTCTCATTACCAAAAAATATATCCAAAAGTTAATGCTTCCATAGAAACGGCTGTTCTATAGCCACTTACTGGGAGGCCATGTTATCAAAGGTAGATTGATATCTTCGGAATCCACGCTGAAAATTACTAAGGAGGTGCCTGGATTCTAACATACAACATGGTGGCGGTTGACTATTCCCCTACGTAGTTAGGGAGGGCAACATTTCCATAATTAGTCGGGCTTGTAGAGTCATTTCCAGACTTTAAAAAAGGATCAAAATTACTTCACACCATGTTTGGGAAAGTGATCAGATACTGTATCCTATCATGACCAGGACATGTGTCACAAGCTGGAGATAGGACAGAATCAAACTCTCACTGGAAAAGGGCCTGTTGTAACCTCCATCATAGGTACCGAAGTCCAAATTTCTCCTCTCCATTGACAACCTATGGCACTGGAAAGCTGGAGCTCGACTGGCACTGGAAATGAATGCGGCAAAATATTCCGCCATAATTGTGTTGGTCTGTAGGTTACCATTTCATATTACAGCAGCCACTGGGCACCTTCCTCCTCTCCCAGTTATCCTCCTGGTGGTCCACCATGCCTGTGAGCTTCTGGTGGAACAATTAATGGTATTCACGGACTGTTGCCATAACTGTTTCTTGCTCTCTCATATAGTTTGGCAACATTTTGCCCTCGCCACCCAAAAGGCTGTGAGGTTCTCTTCAGTTGGCCAGATTTTGTACTTACACAGAGCTGCACACCTTGTCCTTATTTCAGAGAAGCATTCATCATTCCACCAATAGATGAACTGCCTTTTCGGCTGGCCTGAAGTCTGTGGAATGGATGCTGCAATAGCATGCCGTATCATTTGGATGATATGACCCACCCATTCCTGGAAAGTGTCACAATGATCAAATTTGGCTAGTAGGCCATAAAGGGTCCAATTCGCTCTACTGAGCACCTATTGTGGTGGTTGTCTCACAGGTTCCAGGCCATCGGCTGGTGGATCCAGACTGGGAAGTGATCACTTCAATGCAGGCCATCGACAACTTCCCATTGAGCAGTAGGGGCCAGGACTGGAGAGCAAAACGAAATATCGATGGTAGAGAATGAGCCTGTTGCACTGCAGAAATGTGTACTCTGACCTGTATTTAATACATGTGCACTAGATGATGTGAGAAGCCTCTCAATCACTTGACCCCTGGGACACACAGCTACAGAGCCCCAAAGCCCATTGTCTGCATTAAAATCATCACATAGATGAATGAGTGGGGAGCTGGGTCAGAAGGTCATTTTTAGTCTCCCCATCATGTGTGTCATGCGGGGGTAAACGGAGTGAGCATACTGTCAATTGATGATGCACATGCTTGGACACTGCAACTGTTTTGAGACATGGTGAGGAGTGGTGCACTGTGTTGACAAGAACAGCCACTCCTCCTCCAGCTCTCTCTCCATTTAGGTCATTCTTTTCGTGGAGAACATACACACTTATCTTAGGGTTATCAGAAGCTTTCAAGTTAATCTCCTGGAGACAAATGCACATTGGTGTACCCTGAGTGAGCAACTGTAGTCCTTCCACATGTCCTGAATCCCTCAAGTTCCACTGAAGTGTGGAAGCCACCTACCATGGAGGTTGCACTTTCACCCTCTCTTTCTGATGAGTTACCAAGGTGGGAACACTGAACTGAGTGTAGGTTCAGCCTTGGGGAAAGGAGATTGCCCCGGAGGAACATCCAGCTCCATGATTTATGGAGCTGGGTCAGATGAAAAATCAGGGATAATTACTATGACACAATCTGACTGTTGGATCACTGTTTTCAAATTTTTCTTAGAAGTTGCTTTTTTGGACTTTGGTTGTTTGGTAGATGTTGCAGAGGCCATAGTTGCAACTGTGTTGGATGTGAGGACAGATTCTGCAGTTGATGGGACCACAGGTGTTGCAAATGTGGTACTTGTAGCTTTTTCACTTGTTCTTGGAGGGGGGCCGTGGCTATGAGTGTTGAAGCTTCTGCTGCCTTACTTGCGCATTGACAAGTGTATGTGCTGGTACCAACACTAACACCCTCTGTCTGTGTTGAGGTGTCTACTTTGGCAAGAGGCTTGTCGTCTTAACCTTCTGCATTTTCTTCTCATCAAGGTACATACTGCAGGCCTGGGTACAACAGTGCACACATTTTGCAGGTGGCATGTAGTCAGTACCCCCATGGGCCATCTTTCCACATTTACTACAAGTAGCCTCTCTCTTGCAACTGAGGATGGTGCGTCCAAAGTGCTGGCATTTGAAACACCACATTGGATTTGGCACAGAGAGTCTTACTAACATTGAATTGAAGGAAGCCTCCTTTAACTACTCCCAGGACTTTGGGACTATTAAAGGTGAGGGGGAAGGAGACAGATTTAAGTAAATCCTCATTCACCATTTTCATGATGTTTTGGAGATTGACAATGCCCACTTGAGCCCACTGAGCTTTAAGTTTGACTGCTGGAATGTCCACCAAATCCCTACATGTAACAACAACTTTGCTATAATTGAGAGCGTTATTCAGTTCGGTCTCTATGGCATATTTCTTGGGGCATTTATCCTTCTGAAAGTTTGCTGCTTGTTGGGATGTGGAAGTTTCCATCAACAATGTCCCATTATGTGTTTCATACATTTTAAAACACCAGTGATTCCCTCTGGGTCTTAGCAGATACAAAAAGGGGCCAATGTTTCAAAAGTACCTTCTGTACTCTTCACAAAAATAAACATATTCTGTAGAGCAGTATGTGTTCCATTATGATAAACAACACATTTCTTATTATTTGCAGAATCTGAAGGACTGTCTACCCTAGCCCTCTAGGTAGGTTGTGTGTTGGTACCCCACAGTGGTACACCCATCCCGATTGGAGGTGGAAAGGAAAACTGGAGGAGCCATCTCAGTCCCACGAGCTTCTAGGGTGAGAAATGTCCACCTAGACAGAGCTCCCATGTCTAGGTAAGCCTTATACATCTGAGGTTTGGCAGTACCCATCAGCATGCTCACCTTGGGTTAGAGGGTGTTTCTCTCTCTCTCTCTCTCTCTCTCTCTCTCTCTCTCTCTCTCTCTCTCTCTCTCTCTCTCTCTCTCTCTCTCTCTCTTTTTTAAATAGAGGTTTTTTCCTTTCTCGTGAACTGGGCAGTATAGCCAAGATATCCATTCCCTGAGACACACAACGTTCCACTACAGCGCTACATGGTGGTTACTAAAGTGTGCCAAGAGGTTTCAGTGTCAAAAGGTTCAGCAGCGCTTACCAGTCCCCTGTTCAGGGACCCCGCAGTCACAAAGCCTGTTCCCAGCAAGGTAATGTTGAACCCCTTGAGGTGTAGTGAAATAAACCTGAAAAGTTCCCTCTGGTTTAGTAGGAACATATGTTAGAAAGGTTTTAAGGTTACAGAGGTTAAACAAGAACTAGAGCTCTTTGAGGCAAATTGTCATGGACAACCTGAAACACATCACAATAGCGCCAGTGCAACCAACATCTAATGTAGACATTACTATACAAATAAGAGAGCTGCAAATAAAATTTCTGAGTGGATGGTACATTCTGGACTGACCAACAGTGACCACAATATTATTTCATTCACAGTTAATGATGAAAATTACACAAATCAAGCCCTTATTATGGTAGAAAAATTTAATTTTTGGAAGGCAAATTGGAACGAGCTATGTGAAATGGTATCCATTGTCAACATAATATAAAGCAGTGTAGATTTAAGGGTTCAAGCATTGTAAGGACTAATACAAAATGTACAGCTCAAATGCATTCCAAAAATGGTCATCAAGTCATTCAAGAAGAAGGCATGGTCAAACGAGTTGACAGATATTAGACGATGTAGAAGGCAAGCTATAAGGGACTATCAAAGATCAGAGACTAGAGCCACCAAAACCTTACTGTTTGCTCATTACAGAAATCTAAAGTTGCAACATAAGAAAATGCTTGATCAGCACAACCAAGTACAATGGCAAACCTATCTGAGAAACCAGCTCAAGATTGATTTGGGGGGTAGACCATATAAAATATTGACAGATAAAATTACAGATCCATCCATTTTATCTCAGAGGGGTGTTCGAACGAAAAGGTACAAAACAACACTGTGGGTATAATAGAAGTTACTATGAAACATCTGTTCCTAAGGAACAGACATAGATATGATGTTAAATAATTAATTATTTATCCGTGATTTGCGAATTCTGCTGGCAATAGCTGTATTGCTAAAGATGTTCTGTTAGTTGGTGACAAATGAAAATTTGTGCTGGACCAGAATTCAAACCTGGGGATCCCGCTTTTTCAAGCGGCACCATAATCACTCGGCCACCCGAACATGCTCCCTGGCCAGACCCACATTTTGCATACATCCCCACAATAATCTCACCAAAAAATGCCTGAAAGGGTTGCTTTGTGGACCAGTGTTCTGGGATTTGGCAACTGAACCACTCCTTTGCCAGTTGGAAGAAGATGACTAAGTTAATGGGATGGTGACATATGCCAATGATGTCTTAGTAGTGGTTTCGGGGAACTCAAGAGCTCAGTTAGAAGAAGCAGCAAATAGGGTACTTGTACAGATGCAACAAAGGTGGGTAAACAACAGACTAACTGAAGCCCCACAAGAAAACCACATACATCTACATATATACTCTGCAATCCACTGTAAGGTGCGTGGTGGAGGGTATACTGTACCACTACTAGGCATTTGCTTTCCTATTCCACTCCCAAATAGAACAAGGGGAAAAAGGATGTCTATATGCCTCTGTACAAGCCCTAATTTATCATATTTTGTCTTTGTGATCTTTATGCAAAATGTAAGAAGGTGGCATCAAGATTGTTCTACAGTTGCTTCAAATTCTGTCCCTCCAAATTTCCTCAACAGAATTTCTTGAAAAGAAAAACAACAATCACCACACTAATATCCTACAGTTAAATAGCATTTCTATATGCAGAAAGAGACACACACAATACCTGGAAACCCAAATGGATTAAAAAACAAAACTTTTCTCTGCACATTCAGACAATTGAAGAAAAAAAAAGGGGGGGGCACAAAATTGCCTGTGCCTCAAGAGCAAATTTTAAGTTAACACTGCATCATGTAAGGTCCTACCACAATGCCTTTTTTCGTTCTATCTTGAACCACGCAGCAAGTGTCTGGGCGCACAGACTTCGGTGCACACACAAGAGGCAAATATTGTGAAGTGCACAGAGGGGTTGGCTCCTCAGACTAACAGGGGCCTTTAGCACCATGCCAACAAATCCTCACAAGTTTACCCAACAGACATTAGGACAAGGTACTGAGCTGCATCTTAATGGTTATGTAAAAGGGATTTGATGACAGTACCAAAAATCTTAGACAAGAGGATAGGCACGAAGGGACAACTCTTGAAATGGAAAGTGAGTACTCAGCAGAGCGACTGGGACAACAGTAATATAGGTCAAAGAGTCAACTACTCCAGTGTCCCGAAAATGATTTACCTGCACATGTTTAACAGAAAAGCTAACAACCTCTGCAAGTGTGTGGTTTCAAGAACGGACCATGTTGTGCTTAACTGTGTCACCTATAATGGGATTATGGAACAAAAAGTAACCTACCACTATACAAACATTAGAAATAAAGAATGGTGGACCAAAAGTGACAATATAGCAAATGCCCTTTCTCAGCTTGAAAAAGACAAATTTGTTAGGGCATGAAAGATTGTAAATCCCTCCCATCCTGCACAGCATCACTATAGCCCTTTCCACCCGAATCTACACAATTTTTGCGAGTTCTGATTTTCTCTTTTCATCCGACCTCAGTCTTGAGATATGATTCCAATCGACATTGGAAGCATACCAGAAGATTGAGGTTGGGGTAAGGAAGTAAAATCTGAGCCCGCACGATCGTGAGGTTTTGGTGGATAGGGACAGGAGAGTCAACTTTGTCACGATATGTACTGTGCTCTGTTCGGATTTGTTACACCACTAAGCTTAACAATGGAATTTTACAATGGAATATGCTACAGTGTACAGAATGGCATCTTTGTCTTATGCTGGTCTCAGGGAATGATAAGTATAAGCGTTAGACGAGTTATTCAGCACCTTGGAAAGTGAAGATGATCACAGCTTCAATGATGTAGACAGTGATATAAGTGATGATGAAACTCTAGTCCTTTTTCACTCTGATAATGGATGTTTGCGTGACAACTCTTACGCTGCCAATGACACCAGTAACTGTGCACCATTGCCATCTACAGAACTGTTTCACTGGATAAACAGTGAGTTTCATCCAAAAGCCCATAAATTCTGGTTTCAAAAACATATTTTGCTGTGTGAACAATGATCTGAAATATTAGATCATTTTGAATATTTTGTTACACCAGAACTTACAAGTAAAATTTCTTTTGGGACGGATAGATATTTTCAGTATTTGATTTCTCATACACATCCAGCATTGTCATCTAGACTATGAAAATGGAAAGACAAACTCTAAATAAATTTGCCAATTTTTAGCAGTAGCCATACTAATTTTTAGTAATAAAAAGCTAAGCTTCAATGACTGCAAAGTCCAATTTTTAGAGAGACAATGCTGAGAGAGCATTATGTGTTGCTACTTGGGCTGCTGCAATTCTGTGATAATGAGTAACAAGAACCAAATAATAAACTGCATAGGATAGACATGGTGTTCAATGACATTAGAAAAGTCTGTAAAGAAAATTTTTATCCAAAGGAAAATCTTTGCATAGATGAGTCTTTAATGCTTTACAAAGGTCATTTGTCCTCCAAAGACGAAAAGACACAGATTTCATGTAAAACTTTTGATATTGCAAATGTCAAAACAGACTAATATATTAGACTTTGCAATTTATACAGGTGGATGAACATGGCTGAATGTATTTGATAAAACACTTGGAATTTCTGACTTATCTTGCAACTCGTGTAGCAATTCCTTGGCAAAGGTCACAGTCTATAAACAGGTAACTGGTACATGAGCCCACTTCTTACCAAGTTTTTGTACAGAAACCAAACAAATCTCTGAGGAACAGTTAGAAGTGATGGAAAAAACTGCCTGCCCTTGAGAAACCACAGGTAAAAGGAGGGTCGCAAAGTGAAAATTGTGGCCATATTATGATTGTGAAATTGCTTGACTGGAAAGTTGTGAACATGGGAAGGAAGGAAGGAAGGAAGGAAGAAAGCTTAGGGGTTAACATCCCGTCGACAGTGTGGTCATTAGAGACAGAGCTTATGCTCCGATTTTCGGGGAAGGATGTACAAGGAAATTGGCTGTGCCCTTTGAAAGGAACCATCCCAGCATTTGCCTGGAGTGATTTAGGGAAATCATGGAAAACCTAAATCTGGATGGCTGGAGGTGGAATTGAAGCACCATCCTTCCGAATGTAAGTTCAGTGTCTTACCAATGCGCCACCTTGCTCGGTGTTGTGAACATGTTGACTAATATTCAGCCTAACACTATGGTACCAACTGTTAAAACAAACAGAAAAACTGGAGAACCAATTTTGAAACGTGTGTTCAAGACTATAATACAAACATGGGAACCACAGACAAAATCAATATGCTTCTAAGTTCTATTGAATGTTTTGTGTAAACAATGAAGTGGTACGAAGAAATATTTTCCCATCTCTTAGACTTCACCGTGGTGAATTCTTGTGCTATGTATAAATTAAAAACAAGGTCAAAGCTACCATTAGCAAAATTCCAATTAGAACTGAAAAGATAGCTCATCAAGAAGTACAGCAACAAATTGGGGGGGGGGGGGGGAGAGAACCATTAGGGTTTCTTTTGACGACTCACCTACAAGACTTATAGCCCACCACTTTCTACAATTAGTTCCACCCGTAATTGGAGGAAAACAAAAGCTTCAAAGATAATGGTACATGTATCCTTTATACTCAACTGGCTCGAAAAAGATGAAGGAACACCAGATATTAACGTACAGAGTGCAATGTCGATTTATGTATTATTGTTTACAAAAGTATCTTACATTGCAGATATTCTAAAGAAATGTCCTTGTAAGACTGTAAAATTAAATATTACTCTGTAATATTTAGCCATCCACGAGTTCAATTTCTTTCCTTTGATGAGAAAAAATAATAATAAAATAGACTACGAAGAGACAATTTTTGGCACCGCATACAGGTATTGCATCTGCTTTCCAGACACTGCAGCAAATAGGGTTAAACCCATTTTCTATAAGCTCTTACTAGTCAGTGTACATAAATATAACTTCCTTCTGTTAACAATTATCCAAATACTTTTTGTATGTCATTATTATTATTATTATTATTATTATTATTATTATTACTACTACTACTACTACTACTACAGTGGCCAAAACAATTAGCAGATTAGTTGAGATATCTAGCTTCTGAAGTACTGTCATTGGTAGAATGAACTAAAATGGTTTGCTGTTTTTCTGTCGGTTCTACGGAATAGAGACAACCGAGATAGTGGTAATAATAGAAAGTCGCCGCACAGGGCGGTTGGTGTTGACTTGTGTTTACTCTACCAAACAAATTGCACAGGCAGTTGGGATCAGATAGTGTAATCAGCAGGGAGTGCAATGCAACAACTGCATGACTTACTCAACGCTATGGCACGGAGAGCCATAAGAAGGTTGGAAGCGGGAGACACAGAGTGAGGTGGCTCCAGCTATTGGAGTAAGTGTAATTTCCAGGCCTGGATGCAATTTCAGACAACAGGAATCGTTAAAAGAAGGTAATGCCCAGGTCATCCATGGATAAAATTAGCAAGGACTCTTACAGGGTTCATTCGAAAGAACAAGTACCTGGGAGCATTTTTTTTGCCCCCCCCCCCTCCCTCCTCTCTCTCTCTCTCTCTCTCTCTCTCTCTCTCTCTCTCTCTCTCTCTCTCTCTCTCTCTCTCTCTCTCCACAAACAAAAACATTTGGAATCTAAAACAAGATTTTCATTAACAGGTGGCCATTTGAGCAGAATTCTCAGAATTTTGACATTGAAAATATCTAAAAATATTGAAGAATTGTGCCAGGTAGAGGGGAGGAAGGGACAGAGGAAGTTCTCATTTCTGCATCCCTCTCCCACTTTATTTTTCATTAATTTTATGTTTCATGTTAAGTCTGTAATATTCAAATATAAATACATATTGCCTGCCTGCCTACCTACCTACCTACCTACCTAACTAGAAAAAGCGATTTTTTCCCACTTATTTAGTAATCAGTTCCTTTAACAAATCTTTTTTGGTCTTGTCCACCACAGTGATAAAAATTAATAATGGAGCCCACTTCAGATTTTAATTGGAGACCCCTCTGTTAAACACTGCAGCTGTTTTCATCAGAGATGCTTCCACTAACAGTGCACCATCAGGATGGACTCTAAGTCAAGAGATCATGCATTTCACCAATCATTTGTAGAACAAAACCTGAAATATCTTGCAATGTAATGACCAATGTCAACTGTGAACTGTGGTCCCATCTTAAGTGTTAACACACATGCAGTGATGCCACTTTGCAATAAGATGTAGTATAGTGAACGAGATTCATATTATTTTGTCCACACCCTGTATAATTGATGAACAAGTTGGCATAGAAGGGTGCCACGAAGGTGACCATGGTTGTGCTGCAGATTTGCCGGAATACCTTCCCTTCAAAATGACCAATGATATATGTTAAATTTGAAATTGTTGTTGTTGTTATTGGATTTTTTTTGAAGAGACTAAACTGTTGAGTCATCAGTCTCCTGTTACTAGCTAAGAGGTCACATTATAAGCTGAGCAATTTAATTTCAAGCACTCCACATCCAGTACATGATGTACAAAGAGACAATGAATTTGGAAATGACAACAGTGAAAGAAAAACACAAAATTAATAGACCAAATAGACAATAAAGCTAAAACATCACAGCTGATCACGAGGATAATAAAGCCTGAGCCAGCCAGTCTGCTCACACTAAAAATCCCCAGAGATAAAACAAGATGTAAAGCATAAAAGAAACAACTGATTAAAAGTTATGGAAAGTGGGGACCTGAAAGACCAGGTGATGGCACCCGCCATTAAATAGAATGATAAAATCCAGCTGCGGAAATAAAACCAAAAACATGGTCGGCCATCGAGGCATCATCAGCTAAAATTGATAGAAGCACAGGTGGAGGATTAAAGGAGTGCCACAAGGCGGCTAAAAGCAGACACTCCAATAGAATGTGGACCACTGTCAGCAAAGCACAACAATGGCACTTTGGTTGGTCCTCTCAGCGAAGGAGGTGGCCATATGTTAACCATTATGGCCAATACACAGTCGGCAAAGAAAAACAGAGTCCCGATGAGATGCCCTCAAGGAGGACTTCCACATACTTGTGGAGAGTTTAACTGTACTGAGATTATTTGGTACGCTCTAGTCAATCCATTCAGAATTGGAAAGTGCTAGGATCTTGCAGTTTCAACTCCTGTCGTAGATCGCCGTTCCTGGAGACAAATCTCCCAGGGCCATGACATGGTTGCCTGCTTGGCCAGCTGATCAACACGTTCATCCCCCCCTATGCCAAAATGGCCCGAGGTCCAAATGAAGGCCACAGAATGGCTGACTTGACTAAGACAGATAGGAAGTCTTTGACAGTCTGCACAAAGGATGTTTCAGAAAAAATTTGTCAAGTGCTTGCAAGCAACTCAGGAAGTCGCTACAGATGACATATGACTCCAAAGGGCAGGATCGGATATGTTCTAGAGCCCTAGAAATAATGATCAGTTCCACAGTGAAAATACTACTCCCATTAGACAAGGATCACTGTTTAAAGTGGTCACCATGGAGATAAGCAAATCCAGCATGGCCATCTACTAGGTAAACATCAGTGTGAATGCCTTCTGTGCCACTGAATGATTCAAGGAGAGTCTGGAACTGGCGACGGAGAATCAATAGCGAAACTGTGGCTTTTGAATCCTGGGACAACTTTAACTTACCTGCAAGTGAGGAATGCACCAAGAAGGGATATGGGAAGAGTAGTGCAAAGTAGGAGGGAAGGTGAGGGACTCAAGTGATGAGAACAGGGAATGGACACGGAGCGCGATCGGGAGCCCCGACCTGGGCCCTCTTTGTGGGGATGGGAGTGCAGCAGTCGGAAAATGAGCCTGTGATTTGGATTTGAGAGGGGGGGGGGGGGGGTTTGGATCTCAAACAGCATGCCAAGTAACCGATTCGTCTTTTTGACACAAAGCAGTTCACCAACCCGGTAGAGCTCTGGTTTTAATGTGAACTACCTGACAGCAACAGAAGTGCATTACATGGGTTTTGTGCACTGAAACCTAGAACCATGGACTGAGGCACAAAATTGGGCTTTTGGATGGCTCCCTGCAGCCACTGTTCAGCAACACCTATACTGACTGAGCTAAAAGAGACAAAAGTCATCAGCAAACAAGGAGGAACAGACCAATCACCCCACAGCCAAATCAAGACCATTTATTGTGGCAAACTAGAAGTACAATGAGAACGAAGCCCTGTGGGACATTGTTGTCTTGAAAACGAAGTGTGCTAAGAGAGGCACAAACCCTAACCCAGAAAGAGTGGTGGGAAAGGCAATTTTGCATAAAGACTGGAAGTGGGCACCATAAGCCCCAGTACTGCAGGATAGCCTGTATATGGTGGCACCAGGTCATGTCATGTGCCTTCCAAAGATCAAAGAAGACCGCAACAAGATGTTCATGGCAAGTGAAGGCTGTATGGGTGGCTGACACCAGTGATACAAGGTTGTCAATAACAGAGCCACCCTGACAGAAGCTCCCCCTGTTATGAAGTCAGGAGGCCCCTATCTTCTAGGATCCACATGAGCCACCGACTCACTGTATGTTCAAAGAGTTTGCAGAGAATGTTGGTGACGCTGATCGGGTAGTAATTGTCAGTCACCAGTGCATCTGCCCCAGGTTTTAACACCGGGATGATGTCATTATCCTGCCATTGGGACAGGAAAACACCCTCTTCCCACATACTGTTGAATGGGGTGTTGTGACTATCGTGAAAGGTGATGCAGGAACTGATTATGAATCCTATCAGGTCCTGGAGAGGTATCAGGGCATGCAGCAAGGGCAGTATTGAACTCCCACTCACTGAACGGGGCATTGTAGAGTTCCCAGCAGCAGGTGCGGTATTATAATGGCTTCCACTCAGCCCGCTCTTTGAGGGCACAGAAATCCTCACTGTAGGTTGCAGTCACAAAGCGAAGTGCGTAGCACTCTGCTGTGTGCTCGGCGATGCAATTGGTTTAGTGCAGAGAATGTCCTGGATATTGAGTGACTCAATTTCTGTCAGTGGGCGGTAGCCAAAACTGGCACTGGACTTGCGACCTTACCTGAGAGGGGGGAGGCACGAGAGCCAATAGTGGTAACTTTACATTCCCAAGAGTCCTGCTTACTCTGCTGGATCAGTCACCGAACTTGTGCACGGAGCCGTTTGAAGACAATCGGGTTCTCTACGGTAGAATGGCGCCGTTGCCACTGAAGCACTCGGCGACATTCCCGGACGGCCTCGGTGATTTCCGCTGTCCGCCATGGCACAGACTTAGACCGAAGAGAACTGATGGTTGTGGGAACAGTTACCTCAGCAGAGGAAACAATAGTGTCAGACACCTGTTGCACTGCAGTATCAATGTCGGCTGGTAGTGGAGCATCAAGTACAGCAGCCAAGATATATGTCGGCCAGTCAGCCCTACAGAGGGACCATCAGGGCAAGCAGTCTGCAGGTTGGTACTGGAGGAGCAACACAAAGATTGGAAACTGGTCGCTGCCATATAGGTCATTGTGGACCCACCAATTGAAATGTGATTAAAGGCTTGGGCTGCAGACAGAGAGGTCGGTGGTGGCTGAGTATGTGGCTTGTGCTGTGCTAAAGTGTGTCGGGTTGCTGCTGTTCAGAAGACAAATGCCATGCTGCACCAAGAGGGACTCAAGGTCCCTACCATGGCCCGTGACCTGTGTTCCACCCCACAATTCGTGGTGGACATTGAAGTTCCCTAAAAGGTGAAATGGTTGGGGAAGTTGGGTGACCAACACAGCAAGGTTAGCTAGAAACACCACCTCATGTGGGGAAAGTTATTCAAACACAGCGTAAATTCTTACACTGTCCGGATTCTAACAGCGACTGCCTCAAGAGTTGTGTGGAGCGGCATGGAAGCACTGCGAACTGAGGCGAGGACATATACACAGACACCACCGGGTACTCTGTCAGATGGAACATTTTTTATAGTAGCCCCTAACGCCATGAAGGGCAGGAGTCTGCTGGGCAAGAAACCACGTTTCCTGCAGGGCTAAGCGAAGTGCAGGGTAGTTGCACAGTAATTGTCGCAGCTCGCTAAATGGTAAAAGAGCCGCAGCAATTCCACTGGAGAATTACATTTTCTTCAAGGTGAAAGGCCATGATGTAAAACTTCAGCAGGTTATTCTGTGGGAACACCTGCTGCCAACTGCTCAGAATCTGCAAGATTGAGAACCACGAGTTCTGGTGATCCAGTTATGGCAAGAGCCTCAGGAAATGCAAGGGTCTCCACCTCATCTTCAGAATCAGGAGATTTAAAAGAATGTGAGTTTATAGCCACTGAAGATTCCTTTTCCTTTGCTTTCTTCTCATTATTATTCTTCCCCTCTCACTGGCCCTTTGGTGTGAAGGTCTGGGAGGGCTTATAAGGAGTCTGGCACCAGGGACTGAAAAATTCCGGACACTCTTCAACCAGCAGGTTGTGGATACTTCCTAACTCCTTCACTCAACATCTCTCCACTCTACAAACACCCATAATTGTAATTTACATTAAGACATAACAATCATACTTCATAACAAAGGTCCAAGTTTTTACCAGTGAGGGAAGAAGGGCAAGGTTAGCCTTTTCCAGTCATGCAGCCCCACCAGCTCTTGGGTCTCCCAATACACAATGCCAGTTCACAAACATGATAAAAGTATCAACAAAGAAGATTGCCCGACACCTGGATTCATGCACTGTAGGGAACGGCCATTGAAAGTAGTAAAGGGGGTCAAAAGAAGAAAATTAAAAAAGGTAGAAATGATCATGGAAAGACCTTAGTCACTGAACAACAGTAGACAGATAAACCTTGACAATGCCAGCCATTTATACTCGTTAAAGTCAATAATGATGATAAAAGTTAGCTGAAGATCCAAAAACAGAAGCAAACACATCAATGCCATATGATTATTTTTCTTTTTCTTGAACCATTGTAGCCTACAGTTTCATTCTTAAGTGTGCGAACACACTGTTGAAATGCAGTCAGCTTCAAATGCCGACCCTCCTCATTTCCTTAACAGTTTTTCTCTGAAGATCACCATCTCACTCCAGGAATTTTAATTTGAGTTCCCAAACCACCTCTGTACCTCACACATGTTGACTGAAATTAGTTGTTTCTACCAGTAACAATTCCAGCAACCCACCTTCGAATTGCTTCTACGTCTTCCTCTAAAATTGTTTCGTGGGGATCCCAACCACTTGACTATTACTTAACAATTGGTGACACTTATATTCTATACACAATCTCCTTCACAGGCAAGTCACATCTTCCCAAAATTCTCCCAACAAAGCAAAGCCTGCCATTAGTTTTCCCCATAACCGTACTTATGTGCTCATTCCATTTCATATTGCTCTGCAATGTTATGCCTAGATATTTAATGGATGTGATTGTGTCAAACAGTACACTACTAATATGGACTCAGTAGATTGGAGAAGCACTGAAGAGCATTAGTTTCTGGAATGCCAGATCAAATTTTTCTCAGGTATCCAAAAATTTCTGCACTGCACTGGTCTTCTTCTCTGCTGAACACAATTTTACTGCTGGCTTAGTAATATCTTCCATCATGAATAACAACTTTAAACTTCAAGCATCACAACATCTTATGATTTCAACTAGTACTAATTTCAGTTCAATAACGGGGGGAAATGAGA
This sequence comes from Locusta migratoria, assembly GCA_026315105.1. Taxonomy (NCBI): domain Eukaryota; kingdom Metazoa; phylum Arthropoda; class Insecta; order Orthoptera; family Acrididae; genus Locusta; species Locusta migratoria. The sequence goes on along the minus strand of CM048755.1, from coordinate 147,322,853 downwards.
GGTACAAAAAACGGATCCTAACCACCTTTAATTTCCAGATAATATTTGCTTTTTTCAAATAAAAAAAAAAAAAAAAATAAAAAAAAATACATCCATTGTAAGTGACGAAATCAGCCTAGGATATATGTGGCTACTGCTGCTAATTTGCTACTATAAGAGAAAACTGATGTAATGGAGCCAAAGTTACAATGAAATGGAAAAAAACTTATGGTAACAAGAATGCTACCACATATACATCCATACTACGCAAACCACTATACAGAGAGTGACAGACTTTGCTATGTGCCAAATATCAGTGATTTTCTGTTCCATTCCATTCACTTATTGACCAAGGGTAGAAAGACTTATTTGTATACAGGGGTTGGACAAATTAGTATGAAGACCATGTTGTATACTACGTCTTGCTGGAAGCTGGCAACGCTGCGTGCGTATTAGCAGTGAGACATGACCACAGTGCACAACTGATGCATGAAGTCTTTAACATTATCTTGCAGTATAATGTATGTTTTGTACTGTAACAGTCAACAAAATGACCGGTGAAATGCACGATCTCTCAGATTTCCCTAAATGTCAACCTGACGATGGAAAGTTATTCTGACATCCATGACAGAAACAGCTGCACTGTTCGTTGTTTCACTATTGACAATATCCATGGTAATGAAGCATACACAGAGCAAGGTGAAACATCATTGGCAAATAGGGATAGTGAGTAAACCCAGATGTTAACTGACAATGACCGACAAACATTAAGAACAAATGTGGGCAAACAACCATGGTGAAAGTTATTAAAAAGTTTTTTTTATATGCTTCTCCATCACAGTTGTACATTTATTTAGATGTTGTGACTAGTTTTGGACTATTGTGTCAATTTTCAAACCTTTAATTTCATTAGCAAAATGAGAACTGCCGCATATGTTGTTGTTGTTGTTGGGTTTTTTGAAGGGACTAAACAACGACGGTTATCAGTCCCTTTTTCCAGTCAAAGAGATAAAACATTTTGTTAAGCGATCCGAAGTGAATGCATTAACAAGTCAAAGTTTAAAACTTTGAGACTAATAGAAAGAAAGGATACGATTAAAAACGAAGAAGGGATAAAACAGCTGAAACAGCACAAGAGTGTTTTTGCTGGGTGGTCACAAGGATATAAGGAACACACCCAGCCACTCTGGAACACGTTAAAACAACCTACCAAACAGACTTAAGCAGGCGGAGGACAGAGAAATGACAGATAAACAAAAACTTTAAAGTGACTTGTAAAGTCCACACTCACGCATAAAATTTAAAACAGAGTCAACCGTGGAGGTATTGTCAGCTAATGCTAGCTGCAAAGTGTCAGGAAGATTAAAATAGTGTCGTGCTGCGGCTAAATGGCGAAATTCAATTAAGATGTGGGCGACCGTCAAAGGCGCACCACATCGACACTGAGGAGGGTTCTCGCGACGCAGGAGGTGACCGTGCGTAAGCCAAGTATGGCCTATACGGAGTCGGCAAAGGACGACCGACTTCCTGCGAGAAGCCCTCAGGGACGTCTTTCATGCAGCAGTAGACGGCTTTACGGCACGGAGCTTATTCGGTTCAGTCGAATCTGCCCATTCAGAATTCCAAACCCTTATGACCTTGCGGGTCATCTGGGCTTGGAGGTCGGGAACTGGGAGGCCAATATCCAGGGACCGCATAGTGGTGGCCTGCTTGGCCAGCTGATCAACACGTTCATTGCCCGGTATACCTATGTGCCCTGGCGTCCAGACAAAAACGACAGAACGGCCTGACTCACCAAGGGCGAAGACAGCATCTTGAATGGCTCGCGCCACTGTGTGTTTCGGTAGAAACTGGTCGAGGGCCTGTAAGCCATTCAGGGAGTCGCTGCAGATGACGAACGACCCCCTGGGGCGAGCTCTGAGGTGTTCAAGAGCTCTCAAAATACCGACCAGTTCTGCAGTAAAGATGCTGCTTCCACAAGGCAATGACCGCTGTTCGATGCGGTCACCATAGATAAAGGCATATCCAGCATGGCCATCGACCAAAGCACCGTCCGTGTAGATGATGTTTGCTCCGTGAAAAGGAACAAGCAGTGCATGGAACCGACGACGGAGAAGCAGTGGTGAAATCGAGGCTTTTGAATCCCGGGACAAGTCCAGCCGAAGCTCCAGGCGAGGAATTTTCCAGGGGGGGGGGGGGGGGGGGATACGGAGGGAGTAATGGTAAGGTGGAGGAAGCGGTAAGGAATCAAGTGAGGAGAGAAGGGAACGGACACCGACCGCAATCGGGAGACCCGACCTGGGCCGACGCCGTGGGGAAGGGAGTGCAGAAAGTGGGAAGAGAAGCCTGTGGTTCGGATGGTGGGGTGAAGCATGAACCCGGGCAACGTAGCTCACCAACAGCCGTTGCCGGCGATACCGCAGAGGGGGAATACCAGCTTCAGCTAGAAGGCTCGTTACGGGACTGGTGCGAAAAGCTCCTGTTGCGAGACATACACCTGTGTGGTGGACGGGGTCTAGGACTCGCAAGGCAGAAGGGGCTGCCGAGTCATAAACCAAGCTCCCGTAATCAAGCCGAGACAGAATAAGTGACTTGTAGAGCTGAAGAAGGGTGGAACGTGCTGCTCCCCATCCAGTATGGCTGAGGCATCTAAGAATATTTAAATGCCGCCAACACTTTTGTCGCAGCTGGCGTAGGTGTGGCAGCCAAGTCAGCCGGGCATCGAAGACCATGCCCAGGAAGCGATGTGTTTCCTCGACCTGAAGTAGTTCACCACCCAAGTAGAGCTCTGGGTCAGGGTGAACTACCTGACGGCGACAGAAGTGCATCACGCGGGTTTTCTGCGCGGAGAACTGAAATCCGTGAGTAGAGGCCCATGAGTGGGCCTTTCGGATGGCACCCTGCAGCCGTCGTTCAGCTACGCCGATGCTAACGGAGCTGAAATACAGGCAGAAGTCGTCGGCGAACAGGGAGCAACTGACCAATGACCCCACAGCCGCAGCAAGACCATTAATTGCAACTAAAAACAACGGGACACTGAGGACAGAGCCCTGTGGGAATATGGGGGGAGCTAAAAGATGCCCCAACCCTCACCCGAAACGAGTGGTGGGAGAGGAAATTGCAAATAAAAATAGGAAGGGCACCCCGTAAGCCCCAGTCATGAAGAGTAGTTAAAATATGGTGGCGCCAGGTGGTGTCATACGCCTTTCGTAGATCGAAAAATACAGCTACCAAATGCTCACGCCTAGAAAACGCCGTGGGAATGGCCGAATCCAGTGACACGAGGTTGTCAATGGTAGAACGGCCCTGGCGAAAGCCCCCTTGTTGTGGAGCAAGGAGTCCACGCTCTTCAAGGATCCACATAAGCCGCCGACTCACCATATGTTCGAAGAGCTTGCAGATAACGTTGGTGAGGCTGATCGGATGGTAATTGTCACCCACCTGGGGATCTGCACCAGGTTTCAGCACCGGGATGATAATGCTTTTCGCCACTGTGACGGGAAAGTGCCCTCTGCCCATAGATGGTTAAACAGGGCGAGGATGCGGCGTTGAAACTCTGGTGAAAGGTGTCAGAGAAATTGGCCGTGAATCCTATCAGGTCCTGGAGTTGTATCAGGACACTCAGCAAGGGCAGTTCGGAACTCCCACTCGGTAAACGGGTCGTTGTATACTTCCCGACGACGAGTGCGGAAAGATAACTGTTTCTGCTCGGTCCGCTCTTTGAGGGAGCGGAAGTCGGCACTGTACGTGGCAGTCGCAGAGCATTGTGCGTAGTGGTCTGCCATGTGCTTGGTCGATCGCTGGCGGGAGCGTGCAGAGCACACCCTGGATGGTGAGGGATGGGATTCCTGTCGGCCGGCGGTATCCAAAGACGCGTCGGACTTGCGTCCATACCTGAGTCAGGGAGGTGCGGGAGCCGATACTGGTTACATACCGCTCCCAGGAATCCTGCTTGCTCTGTTGCACGAGTCGTCGAGCACGCGCACGGAACCGTTTAAAGGCCACCAAATTCTCCACGGATGGGTGGCGTCGATGGCGCTGAAGCGCTCCCGACGTTCCCGGATAGCCTCAGCAATCTCCGGTGTCCACCAAGGCATGGACCTACGCCTAGTGGAACCGGTGGTTCGTGGAACTGCTACCTCAGCGGCCATGACAATACTGTCAGTCACCTGCTGGACTGCATTGTCAATGTCATCTGGAAGTGGTGCAGCGATGACAGCGGTTGAAGTATAGACTGGCCAGTCAGCCCTACGGAGACACCAACGGGGTAAGCTGTCTGCATCTTGGTACTGCGGGAGCGACACAAAGATTGGGAAGTGGTCGCTGCCACACAGGTCCTCATACACACGCCAACCGAAGTGTGGTCGAAGGCTGGGGCTGCAGACGGAGAGGTCGATCGCTGAATACGTGCCTTGTGCCACGCTAAAATGCGTGGGGGCACCTGTATTCAGGAGGCAAAGGTCTTGTTGCGCCACTAATGTCTCAACATCCCTACCGCGGCCTGTGGTCTGGAGTCCACCCCACAGAGGGTTGTGGGCGTTGAAGTCCCCCAAAAGGAGGAATGGTGGGGGAAGTTGGGAGACCAGAGCAGTAAGGGTGTTGAGAGACACAGCCTCATCCGGAGGAAGGTACAAGCTGCAGACAGTGAATTCCTGCGTTGCCCGGATTCTGACAGCTACTGCCTCAAGAGTGGTGTTGAGTGGCACTGGGGCACTGGGTACAGTGTCCAGGACATACAGGCAGACACCGCCAGACACCCTGTCGTAAAGGGTCCTGTTGCGGTAGTAGCCCCGATACCCACGGAGGGCAGGGGTGCGCTGTGCTGGAAACCATGTCTCCTGTAGGGCAATACAAAGTGCAGGGTAGTGCCACAGTAATTGGCGCAGCTCGGCCAGGTGATTAAAGAAGCCGCCGCAATTCCACTGGAGAATAACTCTTTCTACTTGCTGTAAAGCCATAAAACAAAAGAAAGGAAAGAAGATCAGTCCATAGGAACATCTGCCGCCTTATGGTCAGGATCTACAGAATCTAAGACCATAGGTGATTCTGGATGTGCAGAGTTCCTACGTTCGGGCGAATCAAGAAGTGCGAGATCCTCAGCGGAGGCGAGGATCTCGACTTCATCCTCTGAAGCAGAGGATGTGGGTGTGGGTGGCTTGGAAGCCACCGAAGAATCCTTTTTCTTCTTTTCTTTCCTTTTAGCCTCTCGCTGGCCCTTGGGTGTTAAGGGCCGTGAGGGCTTCTCAACAGGGGCTGCAGCTGCCGACGAAGAGGTGGAGGCCCCTTGATCAGCAGCCGCGGGATCCTTCAGCCATTTGCTGGGATCCACTTTCCCATGAAGAGAAGCCTCGGAAGGGAGTGTCCCGTGGGACCCCTTCTGGGCGAGAGGAGCCGGAGAAGGCTGTTGTTTCTCCGGCGCTGGGGTGGGGACCGACGTCCCCCGCAATGGTTTGTCTGTTGCTCCCAACGAGAAAAGTGTGGGAGCAACCGAAGGAGTAGTACCCCCAACTGTCAAGGGGGCAGGTGCAGTAGTTCGGGCCTGGGGGCCCGGTGGCATTCGTGGCACAGATGGTCTGGTGACTGACGATGAAGCTGCTGTGGCGTAAGACGTTGTCATGGTGACAGGATGGAGCTTCAAATATTTGTGTCTGGCCTCTGCGTATGTCAGCCGGTCCAGGGTCTTATACTCCATGATCTTGCGCTCTTTGTGGAGTACAGAACAGTCGGGCGAACAAGGAGGATGCTGCTGATTGCAATTGACGCACACTGGAGGTGGGGTACAGGGGGCGTCTGGATGGGATGCACGCCCACACTCCCAACATGTTGGGTTGGCGTCACATCGGGAGGACATGTGACCAAACCTCCAGCACTTGAAGCAGCGCATAGGGGGAGGAACGTAGGGCTTGACGTCGACCCGGTAAACCATCACCTTGACTTTCTCAGGCAATGAATCGCCCTCGAAAGCCACGATGAAGGCACCGGTGGCAACCCTCTTGTCCCTCGGACCCCTATAGATACGGCGGATGAAGTGCACACCTCGCCGCTCCAAGTTAGCTCTCAATTCATCGTCCGATTGCAGCAGCAAATCCCTGTGGAAAATGATGCCCTGGACCATGTTTAAGGTCTTATGTGGTGTAACGGAAACGGAAACATCACCCAGCTTGTCACAGGCTAGCAAAGCCCGTGACTGGGCTGGGGATGACGTCGTTATTAAAACGGATCCAGACCTCATTTTTGACAATCCATCGACGTCTCCATATTTGTCTTCTAGATGTTCCACAAAGAACATTGGCTTTGTGGACATGAAAGATTCCCCATCTGTACGGCTGCACACTAAATACTTTGGGGCGTAAGCCTCGCCTTGAATTTTGGCCCTACGTTCCTCCCACGGTGTAGACAGGGAAGGAAACGTTTGGGGGTCATACTGTTCTGCGTTGTAATCGCTTCTACCGCGCTTAGAGACGGCGGTTGTACGTCCACCAACGTTTCGTGGTTTTTTCATCGTGTTCCCACGAGCAGCTAGGGAAATAAGGGTCCACCCAGACAGAGCCCCACTTGCCTGGGTAAGCCTTATACAACTGAGGTGCGGCAGGTTCCTCAGAGGTTGCTCGCTAGCGGCTGTTCAACCTCAACAGCCATGCATCGCCTCGGCACGTAGCACACCTTGAGATTGAGGTTTTTTTTTATAGAGGTTTGTACCGTCCTCGCGACCCGGGCGATTAAGCCAAGATCCCTGGGCTCTGAAATGTACAACGTTCCACCGTTGCGCCGAACGATGGTTGTTGAAGCACGCACAGAGCTTACGGTGTAGCAGACTGTTGGCGCGACAGCCCACAGCTCAGGACCCTGGGTTCGCCAAGCCCGTACTCAGCAAATTAATGCTGAGCCCCTGAGGGGCTGCCGCATATGCTATAATTTTCTGAGAAAATGTGTACTTTTTTCAATTTCTTATACATGAATCTGTTTAAATCAGCAAATGGTGCATTCCTACCATAAACCATAATGCACATTCCTTTGGTTTCCTTGTGCAATTTTGTAAGTGCTTGTATTGGTGGAAGTCTGGGATTCATTTTTGTTAGCCTATGTTTTTCCCATTGGTGGAATAAAAACTGTCCATTCTGTATTTTCTTTTTTTAGGGAAACTTTAAAGTTCATATCTTCAATTGATTTTTTTTTGATTCTTTTGATAATTGGATCAGAGTCCTAACCACTATGTTTGCCTCCTCTATGCTAGGTAACGTCAGTTGTTTACCAACAGTTTTCATTTCTACTACCATATCAGCTACCTTGTTACTAGTTTAATTAGTCACAGGGATGTAGTTCATACCTTTATGCATGAGTGAAATCTCATCAGCAGAGAATGCAATATTCCTCAAGTTTACAACCCTTTCTGCAAATGGATGGGACTACTTTCCTCAGTATCAAATTTCTGTTCTGTATCATGTTTCATTTTAAAGGTATCATACTTTTCACCCTCTAGACTACTATTATAGCAGAGGTTCCAACTTTTGAATATGGTAAATAGTAATGCGACCTAATATGTATGAGCAGGGATGTGGGGGGGGGGGGGGGGGTTAGAAGGTGTCCAAGGGGAGTAGTTAATAAGACTCATTAAATTGTGAAGCTGCAGCAAAGCGGCCAATCGTATTGAGGCGCTATGCTCCGATGCGTGAGGCCGTTCCCTGTCGAGGGTTTGAATACCCCCCTCGGGCATGGATGTTTGTGCTGGCTTTAGTATAAGGTAATTTATAAGTTTAGGGACTGATGACCCCACAGTTGTCCCATAAAGTTTTAAAAAAACCAATTGTGAATACAATTTCTGTAAGGTTGCAGATGATACACGGGCAGCTTATTACCACATCATGATGCCTACAGTACAAATGTGCAAGGGTGAAGGGGGTAGGAAAACTTAATAGCTAATTATTTTCTTCCTCAGATCTGAACATCTTAGATTTTGTGATATCCAGATTAATATTTATTTGTATAGGCTATATACCTATATTTAAAAGAATCTACTCATTAAAAATTGCACACAAACACAAGATGACATAAAATCATTACTTAAAGTAAGAGTGCAGTTTAAGAAAGTTTTAAAAAGGGTCAAATTTTGATGTCTCCATCGACCACATCTTCTTTCAGCATGTTACTAGGCCTAATGTAATCACTCTCCCTATTTCTTTAAAACAATGTTTAAAGTGCTAAGAGTTTGTCGGAATTATGTTTTGTTTTTACACTCAATGTTAAAACTCTTCAGTGGCCGCATTAGTTTGGGACACCAACAGCGTTGCCATAATCACTTTGGACAATCGTGCAAAATGTGTTTTACTCGAGGAATCCTCAAATGCTTGTATAGCTTATGGGACTTAACTACGGGGTCATCAGTCCCTAAACTTACAAACTACTTATCAACTAGCTTATCCTAAGGACGGCACAAATATCCATGCCCAAGGGGGGATTCGAACCCCCGCCCATAGTGGCCATGCAGACCATGACTGGAGCGCCTCAGTCCCCTCTGCCATCGCGGCCGGCGAGGAATCCTCCAATTGGGAAATAATATTCTACGCGATATCTGCTCATTCATGAAGCACATCTTGCAAAGGATAAAATTGAAGATTACTGAACTCTTTTTCTAGTCCTTCAATCTCATTAGAAGGCAAGACAGTTGGAAACTGAGCAAAAAAAGTATTCCATGATGTACTGGTCTTCATCTTCCTTAATTGGATAAATCAGCTCTCTCTGCACATGGCTGCTGCTAGTCTCAACGATGGCGCATCTGTGTGGATTCATCTAGAATGCCATATTGTCCAGTTTTCGAGTTTGTAGAAGTTACTCTCAATACTGGTGATTTCCACAAGGACATGCTAGAAGGTGTTGCTTATAGCAAGTTTCTTTTTCTCAATGACATCACACGAACGAACTCTTAAAAGAACCTACTTTCACCGCCAGAAAACTAATGACACCAATTTGTTATTTAAACCTGAAAATCTGAATTCAAACCATTCCAATCGTAAACTCTTAATTTTAAACATTTTTCGTAACAATTACGATTAAATCGAAATGTTTGGAACCTCTGTTACAGTTCTATAAAATGACATTGCATACATTACAACTTACAATAATTTGTAAAGTTCGTAGGTGCATTAGCAATGCTCACTACAGGTGGCAGCCTCTAACGGGTTACCAATGCATAATCTAAACTACGGTGGTGCTGCCAGTATGTGCTGGTGCATGGACGTGCAAAAACACTTCTATAGCTATAATCTTAAACTTTTTATCAGTTTGTTTTATTATGGTTTTAGCACAGGTAACCTGTAATTCACAACACTTTTACATATTATCAACATATTATTGTAACGTATAACATGTACAGTTTAACTATATGTTTGTAACTTTCTTTTGTAGGCTGAGGTTTGAAAATGGACACAATAGTCCTAAACTGGTCACAACAGCTAAATAAACATTCAACTGTGATGGAGAAGCATATAAAGGAAACATTTTAATAACCATTTCCAGTTGCTTATACTAAAACACTATGATGAATTTTCACATGGTAAAAGTGACTGCAAAAGTCCAAATTCACTTGAGTAATAGTATGTCAATAATAATGATACATTCATGGAAGGTCTGCAGTTGCATCACTCTTAATAATGGAAACCAAAGCAAAGCTGCAAAGTGGTGCCACAATCATTAAACCTGAACACTTGATGACTGGAAGTACGAGATATGGCTCGCTGAGTTTTCATTTACATTAAAACTTCCTGGCAGATTAAAATTGTTTGCCGGAACCGTGACTCGAACCTGGGACCTTTGCCTTTCACGGGCAAGTGACCTACCACTGAGCTATCCTGACATAACTCACAGTCCGTCCTTTGCCCCTGAAAGGCAAAGGTCCCAGGTTCGAGTCCCGGTTCCAGCACAAAATTTTAATCTATCACGAAGTTTCATAACAGCACACACTCCGCTGCAGAGTGAAAGTTTCATTCTGGATCATTTACATTGCTTCCAAGCAACAACCCGTTTCATGTGTTGAAAACCTCTAAAGAAACTTTTAATACAACATGCCTGCTTCCTACAGTTAAGCATGGGGGAGATTGTCATGATTTAGGCATTTATATCATGGTATTCAACTATGTCTATCATAACCATCACTGGTCATATAACTTAAAAAATATCACACCATCCTTGACAACAAACTGCTTACTATGACTAATATATTGCTAACAAAACCACTGCCATATTCCAAAATAATTTGCTCATGTGCACAGTCAAAATGTTTCAAGCTTGTTTTATACCACATCAGAAAATTATCAGACATCTCCCCAGGGCGCCAAAATTGCCATGTCTCAACATAACTGAACTGCTATTGGGGGTGTTAGAACAGAGCAAGGACCAAGTTTACAGCTCCAAAATTGTTGAAGTAATTTACAGTTGGTTTGGTACAACAATGGGTAAAAATCTGTTTGAAACTATAAAGACACTTTATGAATCTGTTGTTTGAAGAATTCAAGCTGTTCTCCAAGCATATTTTAAGTCTTCCTACTATTTTGTCCAGCTGCTGTAAATCTGTTCTCTCTCTCTCTCTCTCTCTCTCTCTCACTTTGTCTTCTTCCCATGAACCCTAAAAGATTTATACAATGTTGGCAGCAAAATTATCAACTAGTCCTTTTCAAATAGAGGTTCTCTAAATTTACACAACAATATTTTGCAAGGACTATATTGCCTTTATACCATTGCTCGCACTGTATCTTGTATGTTATTTGGATTTAAGTATTAATGTTTTAGAGTTTATGGACACAGTGAAAAGATTGAAAATGTTCCAGGTTACAAGGAAATTTGTATAAGATTTTACATTGGAAGACAACATTCAAAGTGTGCAACGTGATTTTAAACGGTGACTTTAAAATTCGAACATTATTTGTGTAAACCACAGAAAAATTAACATTTACATAATAAGGAATGAAAATCTACATATGAGATAAAGAGAAAAATATTGATACCTTCTGTACCACCTTAAGCCGTCAGCACATGGACCGTGTATGTAAACATGTATGCTCAAGCATGCTGAGTTTCTGATGCTGCAATGTGCAAAATTTTGCATGGAGCAGGCAATACCAAGCACGTCAAATACTATGAACATGTGTCTGAACATCCACCAATGAGATGGGAAAATGCCACCAATGTCACATACAGACCATATGGGCCACAGGCTGTTTTCAGTACAGAGTTGGAGGCACTGTTTTGGTCAGCAGCAGAAGCACACATTTTGTGGCTTTTGTACTTAGGTCTTATGAATACATGCCATTTCAAAGCACAGCAGAGCAAATGAGTACACTGAGGATATCTCTAAAACCAGATATTATTGGGACTATTTGTTGTAATAAAATGTTTGGTAAAGTCTCATTGGTAGTTAAAGAACTTTTGTATTTAAAAATACTGTTGTATCAAGGCAACAGCACACTGAAGATCCACCAAAAGGCATTCTTCTCAATATGATTTGTTGTAATTACATGTCAGTTAACAACATATCTACAATTAGCATACTCCCAGATAGTAACACCAATATATCATCTTTGTGTTTTCTAATAGTTTCCAAGACTTTCTTCTTAACCAGTTAAACATATATTCAATGTTAAGTAAATGTAACTGCACGTCCTTTGAGGAGCAAGTTTGATAAATTGGCTTATGTACAATGGGGGACAAAAAGATTACCTGACCCAACTAATTTAAACTACAAAAACAGAGCATTGCTCTTGCCCAACCTCATAAGTGAGTGTGTTCTCAACTTCAGCAGTCTGTGCAGCTTCAGCATGCTGTTTACATCGTCAAATAGAAGCAATACAATAGTTAAGATACAGTGTAAGTCGAAATTCATTTCACTTTAACTCATGTATCATTTATTTTGGAAAACATTATTTGAGAACATAGAAACAGTTGTGGTATAAGAATTCCACATGGGTACATTTACTACAGCAAACCGCTTCTCACATATATTTCATTGGGTGAGTGGATGGGCTGACAGTTTATGAACTCAACGGGTGTGCGTTCGAATCCCACCGGATTCAATTTAGTTTTAGACCTCTTGCAGGTAATATTTTAAATATTAATTCACTAAAAATTGTGCATTTTTAGGCTTTTATGTGTGTAGACAATTCTATTTTATAATAATGTAATCTTTGATCAGACAAAAATAAGTTCATAGTAATAATATTGAATGTGGATGTATTTTGTTTGTAACATAGTGTCTCTGTAGTTTTCAGCTAAGAGAAACTCATCAGCTGATTAGCGTACATCGTATGTCTACTTCGCGAGCACATAATATCTCTCTTTGAAAGTGGTGTTAGTGCACCTGAGCCAGGATGTCGTTATGATATGTTTCCACAGCAAGGAGATGGATCAGACGATTCAGAGATAATGGTAAGATAAGCAGATGTCCAATACCTGGAAGACCGTGAGTCTCTACTAAAAGGGTAGATGTTGAATTGGTCAGAATGGCCCAGACTGCCCCTTTCTCAAACATCCGGGAACTAGGGTGCTGTAATGCACACTTCAACATAGGAGGCTCACCTTGTCAAGTCTGAGCCTAGACTGCCAACGTGACTGCCTCTGCCTCGGCTCTGCTCGCCACTCTCCACTAGGTGTCGTGGCGGTAGCTTGTTGAGCAATGAGCGAGACCTCTGGCGAACATTTGGAGTACTGTTGGCGGGATTTGAAATAGTCCACACCTTAGTCAAACGTGCTTCAGAGCATCCCTCCCTCTTTGGGAAGTAGATGCTCTGCCTCTAAGGAGGCACCTTAGACGTCTATCTCGATGCCTTCCATGGAGGAAGACACAGGACAGTCCCCGCTGGGGAAACAGATTTCCGACTGGTACGGACGAGTATGGAAGAAAGTGATGAGGCTTAGGGCATTTGAATGTACGTCCAAGGACTGGAGAAAGTGGCACAGGTGGCATCTCTGCATCTGGCAGTTAAACTCGCGTTTCGTCCTGAAGGAGGTACCGTGCCCGAACAGTGATATGGTCGGAAATGGCGAGAGCAAATGGTGGTGGTCATTATCCTCCGGAACATCCCTGACAGGTGTCGCCTCACCTGAGGACAAGGGTACAGCAGGCTCGATGCACAGACTGTGTTTGGTCTGGCGCACAGACCTGAGGATGTGCTTCCCTTGGCACCTGAAGTGGGGGGAGCCACATTGGAGGAGTTGCAGAGGTGACCACAGGAGGAAGTAGTACTCAAGAAGGCAGTAGCCTCTCTGTAACAGGTGTGCCACCTGCGTCAGAAGGAGACTGTGACCCAGAGACCCAGCAAGGTCCACCAGGTGTCCCACCTGCAACCTGCGGACACAATTGATCATAGTGGTGCATTACCACACCATCGCACGTCCGAACCTGACAAAGGCACCGACCTCGCAAACTGTGCACCATAGCGGGAACCCATTTATGGCGGCACCCAAACCCTCGGGGCCCATACCTTAGCACCTGGGCCATACTGAGAAGGTTGCCGAGCAAGAACAGGAGAAGATGAAGGAGGGTGCGAGGTTGACGCCAATGTAACAGTTCTGCGGGTTTTTTATCTCAGATGGGATTGAAGTGATGGGAACTAAAGAATGTGTCAATGCCTCTTATAGTGGACGAACTTCAATATGTTTCCTCATTTGAACCTTTAACTTGCAAACCATTCTCTCTGTCTCACTGTTGGATTCAGGATGAAAGGGAGGAGCCCAAATATGGCATATGGCTTGCCAAGCACAGAAGTCCCAAAAGGATCAGGAAGCAAACTGAGGGCCGTTGTTGGAAACGATTCAATAGCAAATACATGGGACAGAGCCTGAATGGTGGCCACAGAGGTTGTGGAAGGAGAAGGGAACTACCTAAGGAAATTTTGAGAAGGCACCAACAACAATCAGCCAGTATGAAGAGAAAAAGGGGCCCGCAAAATCAGCGTGAATGCCCTCCCAGGGATGCTGGGAGGGCGGCCATGGCGAGAGAGTAGAGCACGGAGACGCCTGATGTTGAGCACACAACAGGCATGCCACAACCATGTGAACAATCTCGCTATCAATGCCAGGACAGAACATGAGGCGGCGTGCCAAATTCTTCGTGCGAAAGGCACCCCAATGGCCTTGATGAAGCAACCGAAGGACTTGCTGTCTAAGAGCACCAGGAATGATGACCCTGGAAGTTGAGCTATCGGTAGCCAACACCAAGTGCTGGCTCGGATGATATGTGACCAAACAAGGAGCATATGTGAGTTGGGTTTTCAACCTCTGAAAGGCCTTTTCACAGGCTGGAGTCCACTGAAATGGATTGTTTTTAAGTAAGGCATGCAAAGGATGAGCCACTGTGGCAGCATCAGGAAGAAATTGATGGTAATAGGTGATTGTGCCTAAAAAAAACCTGTAGCTCTTTAGCATCAGTAGGCCTAGGCATATCCGTGATTGCAGCAACATGATGATGCAAGGAACGGATGCCATCTTTAGAAAGCTCAAAGCCAAGATAGACAATTGAAGGCTGGAAGAAGCTTGACTTAGACAGATTGCATTTGAGGCCAGCTGTCTCAAGGACTGAACAGTGTATGAAGATTTGACAAATGCTCTTCTCTGGTGGCACCCGTGACAAAAATGTCTTCTTGATAATTAACACACCCTGGAATGGATACTATTAATTGTTCTAAAAAAAGTTGGAAAATCGCGGGAGCACTAGCCACTCCAAATGGAAGACACTGATATTGGTACACCCGAAGGGTGTGTTGGGTACTAGAAATTGTTTAGAGACCTCATTCAACGGGACTGTAATTACGCCTCTGATAGGTCGAGTTTGGAGAAAAACTGACCTCTGGCAAGTTTTGCAAAGAGCAACAGGTATGTGTCAATGATGTTCTGGGCGTTAACAGTGTTCATAAAATCGCCACAAAGACGTAACTGGCCGTTAGGTTTTTTTTAACAATCGCTAAGGGAATAGGCTTCAGAGCACCCAGAGAAGTCAACCTATCCAATTCCTGTTTAACTTGGTCGCACAAGGCAAAGGGCACCGCACAGACGCAAAAAAATCAAGGGTGGGCCATAGACTTGAGGCTAATGTGTGCAATAAAATTTGTGGCACAACCTAAGTCTTATGAAAAGATATATGAAAATTCAGAGCATAGAGTCTCAATTTGCTGATAAGGAACATGTTCAGAAATGACGTGGACGGAGTCCGTTATAGAAAATCAGAAAGCCTGAAAGGCACCCATGCCAAATAAATTTGCAGTATGAGGGTCGTCTACAACCAAAACCGTGAAGGAACGAATCACATTTTTATACATTGCTGACGCCATGAACTTTCCTAGAACCGGAATGCTCTGCTTGTTATAATTGATCAACTGTCAATCGACTGAAGAGAGTGCAGGGGACCCCCAGGTCTACATAGGTTTAGGAATTTAAGAGTGTGACGGCAGCGTTGGTATCCACTTCTAAGTGGAGCATTCGTCCCAATACTTTAAGTTCTAAAACCAATTTAGTCGTGCTAGAAGCTGTAGGAAAAACACAATTATCGTCCATGGGAGAGTCTGAGTCGACAGAAAACAGAGTGGCATACAGCCGCAATGTGGCCTTTCTTCCCGCACGTATTGCACATGGCACGGTGTTTAGGACACACTGCACGGTGGTGGTGGACGAAACATAAAGGACACGACGGAAGTATTGTGCGCAGCCTTAATGTTGCCCGCCATGACTGTTGTTGTGCAGCCGGTTGCTGACCCACATGCTGCTGGGAAGAAGTGTTTACTGCTGTTACATCCTCCGCACTGTGTGAATCAACAAAGGACATGGAGAAGTAGGATCAACCGCCTACACATCACACAAAGCCTCAATTTGATCACCGGCTGCTCGCGAAATCTCAAAAGACTGAGCAATGTTCAATACCTCAGCCAGCAATGGGTTTTCACATTGAAGAGCATGTTGATGAACATCTTTGTCAGGAGCCAACCTAATGACAGCATCATGAACCATAGAAGCAGCATAAGAATCCTTGTGAGCATCAGTAACTAACGAACGTCTCCGACTCAATCCCTGAAGTTCCGTGACCTAACCATGATAAGTTTGACGGGGCTTTTTCTGAGAACAGTAGAATTCAACACACGCTGCAACAACAAGCGTGTGTTTGTGATAAGTAGACAACAACTGACACATCTTGTTAAAGGAAAGAGAGGCCGAGTCCCACAGAGGTGCCAACTGGCCGAGCAATTGATAAACTCGGGGAGAAAGCCAGGACAAAATCAAGGCCTTACATACTTTAGCATCCGCAACTCCAAACACAAGAAAATGTTGCCGCAGCTGCTCCTCCTATGCGTCCCAATCTTCAGCCGAGTTGTCATACTGAGGAAATGGGGGTGGAAACGTCAACGGTGCAGATACCCTGGCAGACAACGTGGTAGAAAGTATCATGATTGCAGATGTAAAAGCTCTCCTCTGCTCTAGAAGAGCCTGAATGACAGCCTTGGTATCATAAGCCCATACGGAAACATGAGCGAGCGAGAGACGCGCGGAATTTGAAACTTGTCGCTAATTACTTCTGTAACGCACACTTCAACATACGAGGCCCACCTTTTCAAGTCTGAGCCTGGACTGCTGACACGGCTGCCTCTGCCTCGGCTCTGCTCGCCGCTCTCTGCTAGGTGTCATGGTGGTAGCTTGTTGAGCAATGAGCAAGACCTCTGGCGGCCATTTGGAGTACTGTTGGCGGGATTTGAAATAGTCCGCATCTTAGTCAAACATGCTTCATAGCATAGGGAAAGCTTTACATTCCATGGGCTCATTGAAAACTGCTCTCAGATAATTAATGACTATGGAATCAGATCCCGTCATGCTCTCAATAAAGAACCATTATCTGATGATCAAGCCGTGGACAGACTGGCAACTGTAAATTTATGAGAAAATGTCGATTGGCGGAAAGTGCACAATTGAGTCTACAAGCAGCGGTCCTGTTCTTGTTTACCACACAGATAGGCAACAATATGACACACCCTTTGTGGCTACATGCGCTAGAAGCAGTCGCAGAAGTGTGAAATGTTGGAGCTGTCTGTATTGGTGCAGGAACCTATGAATGAATCCAAGTTCAATTCAGTATGCTATGAACATTTCCTTGAAAATGTAATTATTCCTGGAGCTCGACTTTGGTACCCCGAAGGACATGTCATTTACCAACATGATAATCATCCATCGCACACCAGCGTTAGGTTTCAAAGAAGAGAGAATATTATTCAGTGCCTACCAGGGCCTCCAAAGTCACCTGATCTCAATACCATAGAGAATGGATGGGCTAAACTCAAGAGAACTGTGCGGGATAATTGGCCAGACCCTCCTACAAGAACTGTGAATGCCTTGTGGGATTTGGTTTATTCTTCATGGGAGAGAATTGCCATGGATGAGGCCTTTTCCGAAGTCTTGTAGATTCTATGCCTCAAAGTACCCGGGTTGTTCTTGATGCCAATGGCATGTGGACAAAATACTGAAGATATACGTAGCTTAAATTATATTATTTTAATTTTAATGGAAGTTCATACCAGTATCAACCTCCAAGAAAGATTATTTTTATTTCTATGAGAGGTCAGATGAATAATATCCTCCAAGGATGTTTATTTCTTTGTTATAGGTGGTCAAATAAATAATACTTCCAACATTATTTTTAAATATCTAATTCAAAAATTATTTTTAAATATCTAATTCAAAAATTATTTTTAAATATCTAATTCAAAAATTATTTTTAAATATCTAATTCAAAAACTGTAATTAGTTATTTACTAAAGAGAATACTGAAAAAAAAGTAAAACCAATATAATTTAATAACAAAAAGTAACAACAAAGAAAGAAATAAAATAGTAAAGAGTTTGGTAGCATCTGATCCTGTGCACACCACTTAACCAGGAAGACCAACACTATCAATGAGCTACCTGTCCTTTCTCATTAGCACAATGGTCGAATAGTCCTACCCGAGTTGAAGAACGAATATTAAACTGCAAACAACAGATAACGGAAGGCACGGCTACTCACTCGTGTAAACCACGCGTAATGACTTGGATAATTATGTATATCTGCTGATACATTTATCTTAACACTACAGATTCACTATGTGGCAGTCAAATTAGTTACAAATATATGCATCCATTTTCAACATTTTTACTATGGCATCATTTGTATCATTGTTTAAAGATTAGGCTATTACAAAATGGAATATGCTGCAGAATGTGGAACCTAGAAAAGCCTGTAATTGCACAATTTGTAGTGAATTAATGTTAAAAACTATTACCTGCACAGGTCTAAAAAAAAAGTTGACTCCAGTGGTACTCTAACTCGCACCCGTTGTGTTCATGAACTGTCAGCCTACTCACTCAGCCAACGAAACCTATGTAGAAGTGGTTTGTTGTTGTAAATCTACCCACGTGAAGTTCTTATATCTCAATCACTTTTATGTGCTCTAATAATGTTTTCCAAAATAAATGATACATGAATTAACCTACTACGAATCTCAACATACACTGTATCCTAACTATTATATTGCTTCTATTTGACAATGTAAACACTAAGCTGAAGCCCTTAAGACCACAAGGGTTATCAACATTCACAGTTCGGAACTAGGGCACGCACAATGCTCTGTTCTTGGACTCCAAACTATTCGGGCTGGGTAATCTTTTTGTCCCCCATTGTACAAGACAGCTTCCACCTTACTTGCAATAAAATATTTAGGATTTTATTGTTTTAAGTTTTTTATTTTACATGTTCTAAAGATTCTATTAATGAATTGTAACAATGATCAAGGAAGAATGACATATGAGACTTATTAAAAAGTTAGAGTGAAACAATGATGTTTCTCTTGTGCAAAGGCCTCTCTAATTTTCTATTGCACTGTTTGTCATGAAACTTTTATAAGTTGCTGCACTATTGACTACACGTGCCACATTCCTTTTAAACTTACATTCATAGATATTGAATTTTTTATGTATAGCATAGACAACAACATGACTAGCATATACATAAAGATGGGAATGTGCATTTTAATATAGCTACAGAAGGAATTTCTTAAACAGTGTGATTCCTGAACCTAGAGCAACTGACAACTGTCACTGGAGTGTGCTGCAATCGTGTGTAGCATGTTGCGGCACACATGACACATGCACAAGTTGCACTATTTTTGAGATTTTAACAGCACAGTTGACTCTGCATACTAAACATTCATATTCAGATGCACGGCCAGTGTGCTGACGGCTTCAGTGTACACCGAACAAAGAATAAAGTAATTTTTCATGTTTGTGAATTGTTTAGTAGAGGAACATTTCTCCAGAAACTTCTGCCTAAGCTTGACTTCCTTTGTTTTCACCACTATGATTAATTTTGTGTACAGTACTCTTGAGAGGACTATTCTTTGACTGTGCACACTTGCAGTTTTTACAGAAATTTTCTTCATTATGCACAAATGCCTTTCTTGTAGAAGCTGCCATGAGGTAAAGAATGAGCATATCTATTATGTCTTTTCATTGTATTTAAATATATGAATCTCTGAGAAAATGCACAGACCTTTTTTTCCATGTTTATCCACCTCCTCTTAATCCTACCTCATAGAAGCCCTAAAACAAGTAATATTCACGCTACTTCTTTTGAGGGAAAACAAATATTTCCTCAACATCCTTCCAATTAATCTCTTATTGACTCATGGCATACTTCATCAACTATTCTGTGCTCCTTGGAAATCTTAAATTTTTCTGGATACACAACCCAAGGAACATTCTGGTTATGTTTGTTTGCAGAAATTTCCTCTAAGTATTTTACCCAAAATACAAATCAAGCAACTCTGACAGCTTCAACCATAGAAGTAAATGCTGGTTGGTTGATGGGAGGAAGTCCCACGACATCTAAATGTAATGCAAGCTAGGGTGTGGTCAGCTAAGGACATACCGATAGTTAAATGGAGGAACTAAAAGATGGAGTTAAAATCAATTAGAACAGGACTAAAACAAACGAAAAATGTGGAATTATTCGATGCACATAGCTACAGATCTAGAACTTCCATTCATTAAAGACGAGCAGGGAGAGGTGAACAGTGTCTGCTCCTGCAGAAGAAGCCTAAAAATGGAAAAAAGAAACCATGTTAAAAACAAATTTAAATGGGAAATGAATGTCTTCAGGGAGACGGAGAAGGGTGGGGGGGGCCCCAAACCCTGCTGCTCGCAGGAAGAGTCACAAAACCACCCATTCTGTCCAAACGTCAGAGATAAAATATTATAGCTGAGAGTAAACACCGCTTTCATGAAGAAGCCCAATGACCCTGTCAGCCATCCGTGAATCATCCACCAAAACAGAGGACAATGAGTGCGGGATTCTGTATTTGCCATGTATCGCCAAGGGGAGCGGACATTCCACTAAGATATGAGCGAGTGATGTGGAGACGGCAAAGAACAGTGGATTCCCTCAGATAAGGGCGTAAGGAAGAACTCCAAGCTGCAGTGGTTGACTTTTATAGAGCAGAGTTTACTAGATGGGGTAGCAGCCTGCCAATTTCAGTTCCAGTTGTGTATGAGTAACGATCACATCTGCACCCACAAATCCGCACCCGGGATTGACCATGGGAAGGGGCAGGAAGTTGGCTACTCTAGCCAACTGGTCAGCCTGTTCATTTCCTAGGATACCTATATGACTGGGGACCCAGAGAAAAGCAACGGAACAGGCGGTATGATGAAGGTCAGATTGGAGATCGTGGATACCAATGAGCAAAGGATGGGAGGAGTAACACCGGTCTATGGCCTTCAGGCTGCTCACTGAGGCAATATAGATAAAAACATGGTCCATGGCTACCTGTTTGATAGAACGAAGTCCCCTTAATAGCCATCTGTTCTGCCATAAACATTCTGGCAGAGAATGGCATTCCATACCAATAGGAGATGTAAATGCATATCTTGTATGACCATCAGATTTTGATCCATCACTGTAGAAAATCGTGGCACCCTGAAATTCTGCAAGTACTGTGAGCAACAAATGCTGGAATATTATGGGGAAGACTGAAGCTTTTGGAGCTTGGTAGAGATCCAACCAGATTTGTGGCTGAGGCATCATCTAGGGGGTGTGCGTGGTATAGCACAGAGCATATAGTCAAGGGAAGGGAGATGAAAATCCCTAAATATGGAAGCGAGCCACAATCCGACGGGTAAACTGACTCTAAGGCGAGTATCAGGAGTTCTAAAACCGTCACCCTCAAAAAGAACATGATATGTGGGATGACCAAGGAATGGTTGAATGTCAATAGCATAGGACACCAAAATCTGATGCCACTTAGTCTGAAGAGAGAGTATTCCCGCTTCAGCAAGGAGACTGTCAACAGGGCTGGGAAAGCAACCGTAGCCAAGCAGACACCACAATGGTGAACTGGGTCTAACTATTTCAGGGCAGAAGGAGCTGCTGACCCATAAACCTTGTACCCATAATCTAATCGGAAGTGAATCAGAGCCTGGTATATATGAATGAGTGTTGTACAATCTGCACCCCAGGATGAGTGGGCTAGGAAACTGAGAGCATTAAGCTTCTGCATGCAGCTTATCTTCAGCTACCTCATTTTAGAAGGGGAGAACTGAAAACCACGCGGGAGAGCCCATGTGGAAGCCCGCTGAATGGCACCTTGGAGATGGTGTTCAGTCGAGGCTACAGAGTGGGATCTGTACCATATGCAGAAGTTGTCAACGTACAGCGCAGTGACAAGTGACAAGTGGGCCAACAGAGCTCACCAACCCATTGATGGCAATTAGAAAAAGTATAACACTTAACACAGAACCCTGTGGAACACTGTTCTCCTAGATCTGTGGCGAGCTGAAGGAAGAGCCACTCCATATCCGGATATGCGGTGAGATAAAAACTGACTGGTAAAAATTGGTAGGGAGCCTTGTAGGCCCCAGTAATGAAGGGTACACAAAACATGACACCAAGTGGTGTCATATGCCTTACGTAAGACAAAGAAACCAGCAACAAGATGTTGACATTTTGAGAAGACCTTTCTGGTTGCTGTTTCAAGTCTAAGTAAATTGTCTATAATAGACCGCCCCTCTTGGAACCCACAATGATAAGGTAACAGAAGTCCACGTGATTCGAGTAGCCAGTATAATCTGTGGGCAACCATTCTTTCAAGTAATTTACATAGTACGTTTGTCAGGCTAATTGGCCAGTAACTGTCCAGGATTGACGGATCCTTGCCCGTCTTAAGAATAGGAACCACTATACTGTCCCCCCACTGCAAGGGGAAAACCCCTAGGAGCCAAATATGGTTAAATACCTGAAGGAGATATTGCCATTGTGGAGGGCTGAGATGTTGGAGAAGTTGTTATGGATGGAATCACGGCCAGGTGCAGAATCATGAGAAGAGGAAAGGGCCAGAAGTAGTTTCCATTCAGTAAAGGGCTTGTTATAAGGTTCCTCCTGACAAGTGGTAAAACATAAATTTGAGGTTTTGGCCTGTTCTTGAGAAGAAAAGCCACCAGGTAGGAAGCTGTTGCTGATGCCGCTGCAAAGTACTCTTTGAGAACCAATGGGTCAGCACAGACCACATCTGTTACGGCAAGGCCAGGGACTGAAGACGACTGCTGGCATCCTTGGATGGAGCGGAGCATAGGGTGACAGGGGTACAGAAGATCCAAAGGTACAGAGAAAACGTTCACACAAGCACACATGCTTGCTCTGTTTGATTACATAATGAGCCTTAGCACAAAGGTGTTTAAAGTTGATAAAGGCAGCATGGGACGGGTGGTGCTTAAGATGTTGCTAAGCTTGAAGACACTTACAAATAACCACAACAATGGTTGCATTCCACTACGGAACTGGGTGGTACCTAGGAGGGCCTGTTGATTGGGGAACAGCAATGCTAGCAGCTCGAGTAAACGCAGTGGACACATCACTGATGACATCATCAAGACAGTCAGACAGGGATGGTGTGAAAACCACCTGGGGTGTATACAAAAACCAATTAACATGATGGAAAATCCAACGGGGTATCCTGTCCCTCATCAAGTGGGAGGGGAGTGAAAGAAGCAACAGAAAGTGGTCACTACAGCAAACATCATTCGATGACCAATGAAATGAAAGGAAAAGGCAAGGAGACGTGAGTGAAAGGTCTATGGCAGAAAAAGTGCCATGAGCGGTACTAAAATGGGTCGCGGAACCATCACTGAGTAGGCACAGGTCGTGATCTGCAACGAAATCGTCTATGAGGCAGCCCTGACTAGTTATATGAGCACTGCCCCATGAAGGATGATGGGCACCGAAGTCCCCAAGAATGAGGAAGGGATAGGGGAGTTGCTGAAGGAAGGCTGTTAGAGCAGCAGATGTAGGTGGCCTGTCGGGGGGGGGGGGGGGGAGGAGAGAGAGAGAGAGAGAGAGAGAGAGAGAGAGAGAGAGAGAGAGAGAGAGAGAGAGAGATTACAAATTGTTAACCGGGTGTGTAAGTGAACCCTAACAGCAACCACTTCCAGTGTAGTATGGAGAGAAATCCATGAACTAATAATATTCGTACAAACTAGGGTGCAGACTCCATCAGATGCTTGTAGGGAGCTAACACAGTTCTGACAGAAAGCACGGAACTCACGGCGTGTCAGTGAATGGCCATCAGTGAAATATGATTCCTGCAGAACAACAAGGGCTGCAGAGTAAAAGGAAATAAGATGTTTTAACTCCAGGAGGTGATGGTAGTAGCCATTACAGTTCCATTGGATAAGAACAGATTGGGGATCCAGATGGGAGGCGAACGGACTGATGCATATCACAATGCTGGGTCAACATCCTTCACCGATGAGGGAGGAATGACGTCCACAAACAGTGGATCAGACAAAAGTTCAGTGGGATTATTTGGTTGTGAGAACACAGGTGGCACCTCACCAGAGGGGCCTTGTCATGTGACTTGTGTTTCTTCTTCTCCTCCTCCTCTTTCTCTCTTGCAGGGCGGGAAGGGCAGGTCCTGGACAGAGAACTAGTATCAGTGAAGTCTGGCATCGATGAAGATCGGGCGACCTTGGTTTTTACAGACTGGGAGTCCAGCTGCCAGCTTGAGGCAGAAGACCTATCTGGTGGATACCGAGAAGAGGAACCCTGGGAGAGGACACTTTCCCCGGCAAGTGCCAGAGAAGGGAAACACTTCTCCAGCTGGGAGGGAGGAGGGGGAAGCAGAGGGAGGGGCAAAAGAGATGCAAGAGAGGGAGGGAGAAGAGTGGGGCAGGAATGTGATGAGGAGGGGGAAGAGGTACAGGATGTAACCGAGGCAAAGATAGATAACATTTGCACAGGGTGCATTCGCTCAAATTTTCAATTGGCCTCCTGGTATGTTAAGCATTCAAGGGACTTGTACTCTTGAATCTTCTTTTTAAACACAGGCCAATCTGAGGAGTAAGAAGAGTGGTCTTGGTGACAGTTGACACATACAGGAGGTGAAAGACAGGGGTTCCCCTCATGTAGTGGATGTCCACATTCACTGCATACAGGGACCGGTGTGTAACAAGACGACATGTTCCCAAACCGCATACATCGGAATCATCATATGGGAGGTGAAACATAGGGTTTCACATCACAACGATAGATCATGACCTCAACCTTCTCTGAAAAAGTATCCCCCCCCCCCCCCCACAAAGGCCAAGATAAATGTACTGGTATCCAGTTGATTGTCCTTAGGGCCTCTCTGCGCTCAGCAAACAAAATGAACACCTAGCCATTTGAGGTTGGACTGGCATTCCTCATCAGTTTCGAGGAGGAGCTTGCAATGGAAAATAACTCCCTGATCCATGTTTAATGAATGATGAGAGGTTATGGACACTGGAATATCACCAAGATGGTCACAGGTGCACAGAACTGCCGATTGGGCAGCAGAGACCATTTTAATGAGCAGGGATCCAGAACGCATCTTGCTCATTGATTCGACTTCCCCAAACTTATCTTCTATATGTTCAACGAAGAAAAACAGCTTGGCGGTGGTAAATGTCCCTCTGTCTGTCCTCTTGCAGACCAGGTAAAATGGAAAGGGTTTCACCCCAAGCCGATGTACCTGGCCATCCTCTCAGGGACTAGACATAAAGGGAAAGGTCCTCGTCATAGGTAGCAGCATTATATGTATTATTCCTGACTTCTGAGATGGCCGTATCACAACCATTTTATAACTTAACATGTTTAATCATGTGAAACGTCCGCCCTAGTACTACCCACTCCAATCAGTGGCTCTTCCAACAGGCACCACCCAGACACAGCAAAGGCCACCTGGCATGATTGCCATTGCCGGGAGTCCTGATACCCCACGAGGAAGGGTATAGACTCCTTGGCCTGCATGAAGAGGTTATAGCTCTGGTAGCAGCAGTGTGATCCCTGCATTGACGGGGAGTTCAGTCGTAAGGGTACATAACAGCCCCCCACACGAACTGGCTACACATGCTGGGGACCTGGAGACCTGGAGGGAGTAGGAGGCTACAGCGAGGAGCTAAATGCGGTAGGGATAGAGATCCATGCCATAGGGGCTATGTTGGGAGTTCTTCCCCAAATGGCTCACACTGTTAACTGTAATTTTGTTGTGGACGTCAAACCCAAGGGGGAACAAACTATGCCAAAAACAGAAGTAAACAACGAAGATCAAAATCGCTATAACCATCATTGGAACCATAAGAATAGCTGTGCCATTTTGAATGGAACCACCTAGAGATGGGGAGATGAGCAGGGGTGGGGAGGAATTAGGTTGGGGAGGAGAGGAACTGGGAGAGGTAATGCAGTGTGGGAAAGTAAGAAGGAAGGCTGCAATGGCTCAGAGACCTGTGTGCGCCACACACGTACCTACAAAAGAGCTGTGGGCCCCGTGGGGGGGGGGGGGGGGGGAGAAGTAAGTGCTAAACGTGCTAAAGAAGACATGTAATTCAAAAACATTCCTTTGTCTTCATAAGCCATTGAAAACAACCTTATACAAAGATTTATAATTTTCAATCTGATACTTATACCAGCTAGTTCATAAATTCATTGTAGCTACATTAATTGAAAACACACACACACACACACACACACACAAACACACAACAGCAGCCTATGACAATATGTCATAATACAGCTGTGTAATTGCTTTGATTGTTCATAATAACCTTGAATTCATGCAAGGTACTAAAAACTCCTACAACAAACATTGCCTTGTGTCTAAAATTTGACTATCACTTGCAGAATATCAGATACCTTCAAATATACTAAACTGGAAAGACTTATCATCTAATGTCACAGAAGATGATTTAATGTAGTGCGCACTTTTTCCCAAAACTACTTTGGGGCCTAACACCATGCCGTCTGAGTAAAACACTACACTGTACAAGATATTTCTATTTCTTGTACATTTCAGTAATTCAAATGATAACCTCACCACTAGTCTTTTAATCACATACAATACTATGATCAAAACTGCTCTAGCTAATCCACATACAAACAAGCATTTTGTGTCACAACTGAATAATATTTAAAAATAGACTGAGACAGGGCATTAAAGTAAGAATGGGGGCAAGAAGACAGAGGTGTTTCACACACACACACACACACACACACACACACACACACACGATTGACAAAGACAGATTTTATTCCTATTCACATACCTGACAATGTGCAAGATCACATGTTTCATTCACAGTACAGCTGGTTATGACCAAATTTCTTCCATCAAGCACAATCTTCACCGTCTCTCCAAATTAATACATTCTCCAGTAATATGCTGTTCTTTAGATATATTCACAAACTTATCAATGTCAGTTGTAACATTGTACACACGACTGATCGAAGTGCATATTCTTCAATGCTTTCCAGGCAATGAATTTTTTGCCAGATGGAAATCTTTAGTGCCATCTGCTGTTCTATTTGTAATTCAACAGGTAAAACCAGTTCAAAAAGTCTGAACACTTATCTAAGCATGCAATTAAATTCAGTGTACTTTGAAGCACAGCAGTTACAATTTGTAAAAAACAAAGGACAGTAGAATATTTGTAACAGAACATTTTACAAAAGTGTTCTGTACATAATCATGAATTCTGGAGCATCTGATGATCTACTATCTCACAGAAGAAAATAAGATATATGAGATCCTCATGTAGATGCCATATAGTTGTCCACATCCACACTGGAGTCATAAACTGTCATATCATGTGTTATAATTCTGTCTGTCCAGTTTATCATTAAAAAAAAACTGCTCCAATTTTGATTATTCCTATGTATGTAGAATTTTCTGCAATATTACTTTCAAAGGCTTCCATGTATGACTGAAGAAAAATATATGCAAGTCCTACCTCATTTTCTTCTGTGAATGACATGATGACGTACCTCGAGTCTGAAACAGAAACAAAAGTAGCAGTTTCAATAGAAATGACGTAATAAAGCAAACAGAAGATCATTTCACAAAGGCTGCAAAAAAATAGGTATATTTATGACAATTATTAAATGTGGAAAGGCCTCGATAGCAAAGTTTTTATGCAATTTGAAATTTCATCTTCAGATAAATTATATAAATTACTAACATGTACACCAGTGAAATGCTTGCACTTGTAAATAATTTCATAGAAAAAGTCAGTAAAATTATCCTTGGTGTTTGACCACATTATCATTATATTAAAATCCACCAAGGTTTCGGCTAACATTGTAAGCATCCTTCTTCTGGTGTTTAATTTACTGCTGAATTAGGGGAACTGTAAAATGTAAATATTGGTGGTAGTAACTGTTGCAACAATACGACCGGATGTTGCCGATATGGGTGAAGGGAGTTAGGCTTCCTTTACTGGAGTTTTCTTTATTTCACACAATTGGTGGGAAAGGAAGTCCTAAACTGGTTTTTATTCTTTTTTGTATTGGCTGAAACTGGCAGGTGGTAGTTGTGACTTAACACTATGGCCTAGTGCTGGCTTGCTTTATGTGAGCACAGCCGTCACTGTCCCATTGCTGCGCAATGCTGTTGCTTTGGACAGCCGAGTTGTCTGAAGTCTGTACCTATATCTCTGTTCGTATTACTGGGTCGCTTGGCTATTTGGATTACCTCTCTTATTTTTCTTTGCAAAGTGAGGGGTTGTTTTGCCACTAAGCAGGCTTCCCAAAGACCTAACTTTTCCGTAATCTTCTTGGCATTCAGCCACTACTATGTACACTTTAACTCTCAGCCAATTTCAGACTGCAGCCGTGTGCAGCCTGTTGACTGAATCCTTCACCGAGCCGAGAACATCTCTTATCTTGTAGCTCCGAACGATAGATTTAATGGCCTCTCTAAGAATTCTGCCCACAAGTTCAGTGACTCCTTTCAGAAGTGGCATTACAATGATGGTTTTTTCTTCCTTCTGTTCTTCCCTTTTATTTCAGTGACTTGCTGCCACAGTTTTCTGTATAACTCTTCTACCATAACGATTAGCTTGGAACATGGACCTGATGTTTCTGGAACTCTATCTTCAGGTGTTGTGAATGCTAATCTGATGTGCCCATTTAGTTAGCATGGGAAGTGTGTACTTCATTTCCGGAAAAAAGTGGTGGAAGTTTGTATGAAGGTACCTGCCAGCACTGGTAGTTTTTCTGTATACTTTTATGGCCAAATTTGCCATCTGGCTCCAGGTAAACTTCCACATATAGAAAAGGCGGCACATGATCTCCATTGTGAATTTGATCTTGTTGTGCTAATGGTTGAGGTGTCTGAAGTTCTGCAGCTCCTCTTCTCCGTGTAGGTATACGATAGGTGTGGTGTTAACATATCAGAGCCTTTACTCTGGGAGTAGTGGTGTGAAAGAGCTGTTTCCTAAAATGCCTCCACGAAAATGCAATGGGCAAAGTAGGTGAACCCATTGCAACTCTCTCCATCGGTTCGTAAAATTCCCCTTTCCATTTGAAATAGGTTGTTGTTAAACAGTGGCTCACCGGACTTCATATGCCAGGTGCCACGATTTCCTCTCGGATGTTCACGGTATCCAACAATGGTACATTTGTAAATAAGGACTTCTGATTGAACCTGACCACCAAATCTGTGGTTGGGATTCGGTTTTTTTCTAAAAAGTGAGAGGAGTCCATGAATTTAACCATTATCTATTTCATGTGGAAAGAGAAATTTTACAAATGGAATGAAAGAGTTGAAATGGGTTCACATCCCTCACACATTGTAGCTGATATTTTCATGGAGACATTTGAGAAAACAGTTCTCCAAGCTACACCACTATGACCACACTGATTTCTCTGATATGCTGATGACAAATTTATAATCTGGCCACATGGAGAAGAGGAGCTGCAGAACTTCCACCAAAACCTCAATCAGCAGCACAATATCCTATTCACCATGGCACTCTTGTTCTGCCTTTTCTCAACATAGAAATCTATGGGAAGGCAGAAGGCAAAATTGTTCGTAGAGTGTACAATGACCATAGAGTGTACAGTAAAGCTACTAATACGGACATGTGCCTACACTAAACCTCCCATCATCATCCCACACAACAGA
This sequence comes from Locusta migratoria, assembly GCA_026315105.1. Classification (NCBI taxonomy): domain Eukaryota; kingdom Metazoa; phylum Arthropoda; class Insecta; order Orthoptera; family Acrididae; genus Locusta; species Locusta migratoria. Next base: position 147,293,407 of record CM048755.1, on the reverse strand, counting down.
AGTCTGCCCTTCAAATGCTAACTAAGAGGACCCATTGGAATAGTGATGACTAACACCTGAAGAAGGAAGGAATGAAGATTAGGTTTTAACATCCCATCGACATCGTGGAAGGCAGACTTAAGAACCTCGGGTTCATTTTCCACACTAATGGTTACGGAAAAAGGACAACAGGGAAAAACTAACGCAACAAATCACAGAAACAAAAGCAAAGAGCAGAAGGAAGAGCCAAACATCACCATACTGCCATTTGTATGGGGTCTGTAACTAAATGATTTTTTAATAACGATTTACTCAATTTCAGTTCACAATCTTTTCAGGACTTTTTACAGTATTCTCCCCGTGCTTCAGTGCACCAAGATCACTTTCTTCTTTACAGTTGACAACCCAATTTACAATAATTTACAGTGGCATCACTCAGGATTTAAGGCATACCCTCCACACAAGTTTGCATTTAAAAATATGATTTTTGTTCCTGTTTAATTGGATTTAAGTTCTGTAGAAAAGATCATTTGGAAAACTTGCAATGTTTGTGGTTAACATTTTAGGTTTCAGAGAAGTACCATGAAAAGTTAAATGTATTTATACTCTGAACTGACTTGATCAGAGCCCATATTAACTAAGGAAACCTTACAAACACAATGGAAAAAAAGTTTTGTAATTTGAAATTACATAAAGCAAATCTGAATTAACAAAAAACAAATGATATCACAGAAATTTTTATTTATTTATTTTGTATGGCTTTAAGTACAGCATCAGGTTACATCTGGTACAAATTTAAGATAAAATATTTTTGTACAATACATACAGGTTAAAGATAAAATACTGATAAATATATATAATTTAAGTCACATGAGATGAAATAATAATTTCTTTGATTCGGTAAGGTGACCATGTAGTTGGCATCACTGCACTGTTCAGGGATGTATGTCCAGTCCTTTGAGCCAAGTGACAGCTTATCCCTTAAGCAAATCAAGGTCTTGGAAGGTACCTTTGAATTTCCTTAAAGGACATTCAGTGAAAATGTGCCGAAATGTCGGTCTGTTGTGTCCACAGTCGCAATCGAGTCTATCAATCGTGCCCCATTTGTGCCTCCAGTAGTGGCAATTTCCATGCCTGCTCGGATAGGGAGTTGACAGTTGGCTAGGCATTTCTGCCACTCTTTTCAGTGCTAGCTGTCTTCATAAGTGTGGAGGATGAATGTTGGTCAAAACAGGGAACCACCGGGGTGGTGTTGACTTTACAATTCCCGATATCGGCCTCATAGTGTTATTCAGTTGAGTATCTACTGCTCTTGTATAGGTGCTATTTAACCATGTAAGGCTGCAGTATTCTGCTACTGGATAGACAAGAGCAAGGGCTGATGCCCTTAGGGTTATCACATTCATTCTCCAGCCATTCCCATCAGTTTTTGGAGTATGTTATTTCTTGTTTTGATTTTTCAGGCTGTCTTCTCCAGGTGGGATCTGAAGGTGAGAGTGTGGTCAAGTGTTACTCCCAGACATTTTGGTTGAGGGTTGTATCTCAACATTTGGTTTCTGAAAGTTATTCTGGGTGCATAGTGTACCTGCTTATTGTTTAGGGGAAAGCAAGCTGTGTCTGTCTTCACAGTGTCGAGTTTAAGTCGCCAAACTTGGAAATATTAATCCATCTTTTCCAGGTTGTTTTCTAGAGCATTTTGTGATGTCTCAAAGTCGACAGATTGGCTAATTACACAAATGTCACCAGCATAAATGAACTTTATAGAATATGTGTTTGGTAGGTCAGATATGTACATATTGAAGAGCAGAGGTGACAGAACTGATCCCTGGGGAAGGCTATCGTCGAGTTGATAGCTGCGGCTTTTCTTGCCATTAAGGTGAACTTCCAAGTGTCTATTTGCCAGCATGTTGTCGAGTAGTGTGGCCAGTTTTTTACAAGGTATGATGCGTAGGAATTTCAGCAGCATTCCTTTTCTCCATACTGTATCATATGCAGATGATAGATCAATCATGATAATAAGAAGTATCTGTACCGACTGAATATTAATATTCTGGGAAATAACAGTGCTTCAAACCACATTCACACTTTAAGCCCAACCCTTCCTTTAAAATTCACGAAAATGTGCAAGAACTGATAATAATTGATTAAAACACAGCAATGAAACTGTAACTGATGAACAAGGGGAGAGATTATTAAAATCACTAAAATGAAGGGAGGGTGAGGAAAAGATGAAGTATAGAGTAAGCTGTGCCTCACTGGAGCTGGAACAGGATGGATACTACAACTGCCATATGTGGACTGATGGAATATCAAACCAAGCCCAGACAGCGAGGGAAACAACACTTGCATGTAAGTGTGAATAACAATTGGTACGCTTTAAGGAAATAGTTGGGAATGAGGTGTACAAAATTGAGACAAATAAATAAGGGAAGTTCTTGGGAAGAGGTTCTCTCTCTCTCTCTCTCTCTCTCTCTCTCTCTCTCTCTCTCTCTCTCTCTTTTTTTTGGGGGGGGAGGAGGGGCATACAGTGGGCTTAAGAACAAAGTTAATTCATTATAGAAATTAAAGTTAATCAAAGAGGCTGTAACACAATTCAGCTTGAGAACTGAGTGTTTGGGTAGAAAATTTTCTTAATGAATGAAAGATCTCAATCTCTTACAAGATATTAAGAACATTGCCCTCACATTCTGTTTGTGAAGTTGAAAGACAAAATATTACAAGCCGAGTGACCTATTTTGGATAAATTCCAACCCAAAGCAGAACTGGAACCCAAACTGGATGTATTTTTCTTAAATCTTACTTCAAAAGACCTCCCAGTTTGGTCTACATACTTATACTGGTGAATAATATTGTGAACACCTAACAACTTGTGGAGTCTTGTTTCATCCTATCTCAGCCCATTATTGCAAGGGACAAAACATGCTGGGACAATATTTTTCAAAGCCAACTGCATTTGACCCTGTTGTGTAATATGGAATCTTATAATAATAAACAATTCAGGATCAGCAACTTCCTGGCAGATTAAAATTGTGTGCCGGAACCGGGACTCGAACCTGGGACCTTTGCCTTTTGCGAGCAAGCGCTCTATCGACTGAGCTATCCCGACACGACTCACAATACTGCCTCGCAACCCTACTTCCGCCAGTACCTTGCCTCCTACTTTCCAAACTTCACAGAAGTTCTCCTACGAAACTTGCAAGACTAGCACTCCTGGAAGAAAGGATATGGTGGAGACATAGCTTAGCCACAGCCTAAGGGATGTTTCCAGAATGAAACTTTCACTCTGCAGAGGAGTGTGTGCTGATATGAAACTTCCTGGCAGAGGAAGGAAGCGAGGTGAGGTACTGGCGGAAGTAGGGTTGTGAGGCGGTATCATGAGTCGTGTCGGGATAGCTCAGTTTGTAGATAGCTTGCCCACGAAAGGCAAAGGTCCCAGGTTTGAGTCCCAGTTCCGGCACACAATTTTAATCTGCCAGGAAGTTTCATATCACCGCACACTCTGCTGCAGAGTGAAAGTTTCATTCTGGAAATCAGGATCATTCTCCTGCAGCTAGATGAAATTTGTAGTTTGGTGTATATTTTAACACACAGGTGCACTTAACCCCACAAAAAATATACATGTAGCCAACTGTTGTATTTTAATTGACTTGAAAACGGACTAAAATATCTGAAACCAGTTATCTAAAATAAAACACTTACTTCTGCAAAACTTCAAATGTCAATAGAAAATTGCTCAAATAATCAAATTGCTGCCTGCATCACCCACAGTATGCTAGAAATTAGTAAATGAAATAACCTGCTGACCTTGGGCAGAGCAATCCAACAGCTCTTTTTAACTTTTTAAAGGCTTTTGTTAATACTCAGGACAATGTCTGCATGTTACTAATTGGAATGTGTTATGAAATGGGTGACTGTATCAACATTCATATGCTACCTCAAATACTGAGGTATAATGTAATCTATGAAGCACTTATAGCAAAGCTGTATTTTTCTACTGTAGAGGGTGGGAGATAACTACATCCATGGTTTCTGGTTTCCATGAATGCAAGACCAGTTTGTCTAAAAATGATTAAGTCCCATTTACACAAGTTCATCTGTGAATGGTACATGATCATTAAAACAGTTCAGACGATTAGAACATAGTCACACTCCAGAACAGAACGGTTATACGAAAGAAAGATGTAGTCAGTGCAGGAAATCATTGGACTAGAAATGATTGAAATTTAAAACTAAATCCAGGAGCTATAATACATCCTCTGCTTCTCCCACCTGCCTATCTCTACAAAGATTGGCGATTTTTGCATTCTTTTATAAATAATTCATGTTAGTATTTTGCAACCATGACTCAAAGTGGTGGTACTGTAATAACATCTGCACCAGTTTTCTTTGGAATTGGAATTATTACATTCTTCTTGATGTTTAACCTTCCTCATACATCTTGCATACCATGTGGAATAGGACTGCTACAATTGGCTCAGAAGGAACACCCCATGCTGATAGTATAATAAATGTTTTTGACATCTAATGAGACCATTGATGTACATGGGGGAGTGGAGACCTATAAGCCCCAGAATTTTGTAATTAACTTCACTTATTAGAGATACTGAGATGAACCAAGTGTTTGAAATTTTTTCCCTAAATTCTCTGCTAAAAATTTGTAAGTGAAATAATCTTATCCACTCCTCATATTGGACAAGGAAGACATTAGACTTTTATAGTCTTCTTCTTGCCAGGTAGATATTTAGAAGTTGAGTAACATCTACTTTGCATGATACTACTCTTCTCGAAAAACTGATGTACTTTGCTTATGTAATGCTCTTCAGAAATAACTACTGTCACTTTTAGAGTTATTGACACATACTATAAGGGATTAATTTTCTGGAAATTCTCAACTCAGATGTTAAAATTTTATTCAAGAGAGAGAGAGAGAGAGAGAGAGAGAGAGAGAGAGAGAGAGAGAGAGAGAGAGAGAGAGAGAGAGAGGCTGGACAGTACTTACATTAGCTTAGCACCACTAACAGTCACAGACAAAAAAGACGCAAATGGAGACAAAGAGGAAGAGATAGGGGACAGAAGGGAAAGGTTACTCACAACCTAGGTAGGGATGGGCCCTACCTCATGACCTAGGTTGTGAGTAACCTTTCCCTTATGTTCCCTACCTGATGAAAGAAAGTACTGTATTCCCGAAAGCTAGCATCAACATTTATTTTCATCTCCATTTGCATCTTTTTGTATGTGTGATTATTGGTGGTACCAAGCTAAGGTAAGTACTGGCTAGCCACATACTCTTTTGAACAATATTTTCACGTATATAAGGGCCTGACTGTCTGACAATTTTATGTTAATTTTTACTGTAGTATTGTCCTCTGTGGGAAGAGCTGATATTAATCATTCTAAAGCTGTAATTATTAGTGTGACTCCTAATTATTTTATTAAAATTGACCACAACTTCATTTCGGTGAGCAACCGAGCCTGATTGTAGGTCGGGCCACGGAACTGCTTTGAAACGGCCACGCCCGAGTATAGGCCGGGCAGCTGTTGCACGTCGCTCCCAGCATATTAGGCACCCAAAAGTGGGCCGGCTACTGTGGTAGTGCTGCGTGGAACAGCTGCATACATGTCCCTGGACTGCTGCTGTCCTCTGTGTTCTGGTTTTAGAACTATGTCGAAAAAGAAACAGCAAGATACACACAACAGCTTTCGTGACATGCTGCACTGTTCATGTTACTGTTTGCCATTTCTTGTTTATTGTTCTGTCAAATATGTCAGGTTTTCTGAGTAAGAAAAATTATTTTACAAGCTAATTACCCCTGAATTTACACAAAACTAAAAAACGCATTTCTTTGTGAAACCAAAATCATACATTTTATGTTTCTCGTTCTTAATTTTGTCATCGGCCGATATAATTAAAATAAACATTTAAAATAAACCTTACGGGCTGTTCTTTCATAATATGTTTCCAGTTTGAGTTATCTTAAATAGAAATGCACCAGTTACATTTCAAACAAAGGTAAAAATGGCCGGTCCACTAGACCCAGAGTGTGTCCAGCTGTTGGTCTTCAAAGAGCTAAGTATGTAGGCCACTCTGAAAGATTTCTTAAACTGAATTTCAAAAAACCTATTTCAGGTTTGGGTTACATTTCCGCCTTGAATTTGCATTTATCAGAAACCCACCAATTTCTTCTAGTTGCATACAGAACACAGAGTGAAATTTTTATAGCTTTGAAGATTATAGGAAGTTTTACTCATTAAGGAAATAATTTAACCAAACACTTAATTCTTAAACTAAATTCAGACTTGCAGCCATTAAGAATAACTCTAATTACTTATATGAATAGGCTGGTTCATATCCTCTAATGCCTCACTAGGGTGGTTTGACCCATAGTAATTTCACAGAATGTAAATATTCAGCCTAGCAAATATTTTTTATCACTGCGACACCATATTTACATAATACTGTTTACTTCTTTTACAAAATTCAGATTTGCACCTAATGATGTAATTTAAAATTACAAAAGCAATCATGCTTTTTATCAATAAAGGATTTACTACAATTGCCATACATTTTACCTAATGTGCAATGAAAAGTTACCCAGTTTATTCAGATTTTTTAAATAACTGACTATAGTCCCAGCTTTGTGATGCCACCCTTTATGGATGGAATATTCACATAGATTTAGTGTGAAGAGCTCAATTGTGTGGATTGGCTAAAGTCATTCTTTGACCGAGAGAGAGAAATAATTATTCTGCAACAGGTGTCATTTGTTATGCCATTTAGTTTTATCATTCATATTATAGGGGCCAATAAGTGTAATTCCAAGCATCCCACACCCGACACTAAATCTGTTGATTTTTGACCTGCTTAAGACACTGGGCTTCTGCTGGACCAACAATGTATTCTATGTATTTTCATACATGTAGTTTGAAATGGAACATTAGATACATAATTCTGATTGGCAAGGATATTCTGGTAGAGAAGTAGTTCCCCCTCCAACTAAGTGTACATAATAAAGATGGAACTTACGGCATGTTAAAATGTTATCTACATTGGATTTAGGAATGTCAGTCTTCTGGTTGAACTGTTATGTGATCATGTTTGAAACCATTCCACAGAAACAAGATCAGCAGCTTTGTCTATGCCAGTTCCACATTAATCGACTTGCCTTAGGTTAAAACCATCCTGTTTTCTTAAGCATCACAAGATGAGAAAACATCCAGTGAGAAGTTGAAATTTTTCATGTAGCGTTCCTCTCTCTGTGCAGCATGATGTCAACCATGATATAAGGAAAATAATGATGGAGCAGTTTTTAAACAAGGAATGCATTTACTGTACATCAATCTCATCATACTGTAAGAAAGTAAACTTGTACTTCGGTCACTGTTTTGGTAAACAGTAACAGGCATTAAGTTCTCATTGGATAAGTTGCATTTCTACTTTATTTTCACCAGTCAATATTGTACTCACACAAACCTTCAATTGGAGAAAATTAACTTTATGACCTGTGTGAATTTACGTTGTGTTCACATTTGTTTACTGTCAACTCTAACAAAGGGAAAAGTTACTTTACACTGTGGCCTAGTAGAGGAGAGTCAAAGTCAATTTTTTGTTACATTTGTAATGCCCCCCCCCCTCTCTCTCTCTCTCTCTCTCTCTCTCTCTCTCTCTCTCTCTCTCTCTCTCTCTCTCTCTTTTGCAGCACTGTTGTTTGTGTCTGAACAGGTCTTATGAAGAGAAAATTGATAACCTAATGAAAAAAGAAATGATGGTATTAAAATAAAAAAAAAAGAATACTTTTGTTCATATATTTGTAATGAACTAAGTTGCAAAACAGGCAGTAATTATTGTCAATGTCTCTTCACAAACTAAACATTTGCTAGATACACTTTTTATTTTTCTCCTTAACAAAATGTTACTTAAAGTGGAATATATAAATGGGAAATCCGTTTCTGTCACCACTACTCAATTTTACATCTAGAAACATAAAAAAAATTTGGTGCCATTATCACCAAGCACCCCAATTTGACATCCACTGTTTGATAAAGATCTCTACTATACATTTCCCCACCGTACAGTCTTTTGATATATACATTTACATTGCCCTTGCATGCTTTGTTCTGTCATCAAACTGCACCTCCCATTTTCACTTCATTTTCATTACAGTCAACATTAAGTCTTCCTTTCCACTCTGTCTATCTTCCTTTATCTCCTAATAATTCTGAAAATGCATACTGCACTCCATATTAAGAAACCATACATCTCTGGGTGGTTTTATGTTGAAAGTCTATGTTTCACTGTCAAAATTAAAAATGGTACTTCACACAGATTGTATAAAGTGTTTAATGGAATAATAATGAATGTACTGCTTGATGCTCCAATGATACTTTAAGAATTGAGTTACTATAAAAAAAAGCAAAGTCAGTTTATCCAAAGAGCTTTGGCAATTTGACCCAAAATGGAGGAGGGAGAAGCAGGGGTTTCATGTGTGTCTTGCATTGTGAATAGTAGTGTTCCTTTCTAATTTTTCATAACAAAAGATTTACACATGTTAGAGTAGACTTCTGCAACCACTGTAATCTTCAATTAAACTTCATTCTTATGTGAACACATTACATATATTTTGTCACTGTAACTATCAAATATTCAAATTTTCAAATGATTGTAAATCTAAGGGACTTAACTATGATGGTCATTAGTCCCTAAGCTTACAAACTACTTGCATTAACTTAAAGTAAGTTATGCCAAGGACAACACAAACACCCATGCCCAAGGAAGGACTCGAACCCCCGACAGTGAACGGTCGCACGCACCACAGCTGAGTGCCTTAGTGTGCACGGTTATTCTGTTGTGGAACTGTAACTATCAATTTCATCAGAGTAGTATACTTACTTAGTACTAAATAAATATAAAACTCTGATGAATAGCACTTGCAACCATGTTCAAAACAATGGTTTATGTATATGAAGAAAAGAGGCAATGAATTAACATTTGTGCCAAGACCAGGATTTTAATTCAATTAATTACTGCCCCTCTTTTAATATTTTTGATATAATGAGACAATATGTCTTGGGAAACTGAATTACTGTTTGATAATTATATCACCTAGGAAAGTTTTAATGCAAAAATAATTATAGTTTACAGCAATACCAAATAAAGAACAGAACTGTTTTACAGTCAATAATAGATTAAGCGTGATTACGGCCAAAGCAGAGGGTCAAAACAGAATTTGCTGAAAGCAACGATATTGTATGGTAACAGTAACAACTTACTGTACTCACTGTTGGAGGTGGTGTCTTCATCTCATATAACTTCCTCAGGTTGGGTGCACGCAAAATATCATTCACATCAGGGCGCTCCATGAAATTTGGGCACATCATTGACTTTATAAGAGAATAAAATTCAGTAGTCAAATCTGTGAGGGAAGATTAAAAATTTGCACAGTTTTAAGTTTCTCATTCCACTGTACAGGGGTATATGTTCAATTTGATGAAATTTACACAATTTATCGTAAAAATGAAATCAAGGCACTACAGGAAAACATTACTTGGAGATGTAGAATTCTGATTACTAACGTTTGGCTTCTTCGACTGGAAATATGCCTTCTCTGAGCTCGTGCCATAAGTCACCTTGTGATGGTAGCAATATATTGCACGACAACTCAAGGAAACATATTCCTAAGCTAAATATGTCAGCGGCCTTTGTTACAGGACAGTTATTGAGTAACAATTCAGGTGCAAGGTATTTTGCATCACCTTCGGTGACATCTTTAATTGGTCCCTGCAAAATTTTAAACATTCCCAAAGTTTAAATTATTAACCTGTATGAGCAGCTGTAATGAAATTTTGTAATAAACAAAATACACATGCACAAAACATAAAATCAGAAAAAACATAACTGTGTAATAGAAGCTGAACGTGTTCAGATTTTCTTTGGAAAATCTTCACTTCCTATTAAGTACATAAAACATTAGTGGAACACTACACTCAGAGTTCCACAAACAACCTATGACTGCATAAATCATTATGCACAAAGAGATGTAGCAAGACTACCGCTGAATATATGGTTTTACTGTATATGTAACATTAAGTAATATACTTTAAGAAATTCCAAAATTCAACAAATACTTTTGTTGCTTTCATTACATTTACATAAGAACAAAATATCTTCAATTTGTCGCGGCTGACTCACCACTTCAGAGAGAGGTTGCTTAAAAATGATAAAAGTATGAAGTAATATGATTCTTTTCTCTTTCTTTGAAGGTTCTGAAAATGTGGAAGCTTTTGCCGCCCCAACTCCCCACATTTTCAAACACTTCACAGTAATTTGTTTAATTTAGTTATTGATACTTTAATTATGTAGAAAGATTTTTTGGTCAAAAATTATGTAATCCACTCTAGTGAGTTCACCGATTTATCGACTGTTTATATGGAGATGTAGTACTGTATCAAACATGTGCACATTTACCACTATGAGAAACCTTTGCAGCTCATTCATGACAATGTGCACAAAAGTTTTGAATGCAGAAAAATTAAAGTTGGTGATGACTTTTGTAATAATTTCTGGCTAAATTTGTATGCACGATATGACATAACTTGATTTAACATCGTAGATTTCTCATGAAATGGAAAAAACACCTTTTTATTTTATTTGTTATAAAATCATTGTTGAAGCCTACAACTACACTCCTGGAGAGGAGAAGAAGAAGAAGAAGAAGAAGAAGAAGAAGACCTGGAAAGACAACGTCGATTTTGATCTGATGCTGGCAGATGCCACAAGCTGGGTAGTGGATGTACTGATAATGGTTGCAGCATCATCTACCAACAGACAGCGAAGTTACATAGTAGCCATAGTGCCATCTGTGTGTACCCTTTAGTAGGGAACGTTAACAGCCATTAAGCTCATAGTGGTATCAACGTGTGAAGCAAACAGTGGTGATGCCACAAAGACACACTTGTGATTCTTACAGGCAATGTGGGGAGTTTGGAAGGAGTCAAATTGTGGCCTTTCAAAGGACAAGGTGGTCCTTTCAGAAAATTCTACAAAAGTAGGATATACCCCAGCAGTTGGGCAATAATGCCAGTTGCAATGGGCATGTGAAAATTCTCACACCAGTAATTGAGGTTCTGGACTTCCACACAGCACAGACATCTGCCAAGATCATTGTATTGTAATGGCACCAATAGAAGATCATACAGCTACCACACCACAGATAAGAGGGTTTGACAGTCCAATGGTGTCAACACAGACTGTTGCCAACTGTTTACTAGCAGTGGGAGTTCAGGCAAGCAAAAGTCTAGTCTCTCCCGTCATTGTGCACAGCTGGACTGGTGCCATCAAAGGACTACTTGGAAGATTGAATGGCAAGTTGTGGTCTTCAGTGATGAAAGAAGATTCTGCACGCAAACAAATCATCGTTTGTGTATACGACATAAGCTTGGCTTATGCTGTCTCATAGAGTGCATTTGTACAAGACACACTGGCTCAATCCCAGGCCTTATGGTTTGAGGTGCAATAAGCTACACTCGGTAAGGGCAAATGCTGAAGACCTGTTCTTTTGTGTCTTGCAACAGGAAAGTGCAGTGCTGTTCCAACAAGATAATGCTCGCCCACACACGGCACATGAAACTATGTGCTCCATAAGACGTGCAGCAACTTCCCTGGCCAACACAATCTCTGGACTTGTCTCCAATCGACCACATGTGGGATCTGAATGGACAACAAGTGACATGTGCAACTCGACCCACAATTATTGCAGAACGATGTGAACAGGTTGAACAGGCTTGGAATAATGTACCTCAAGACAGTATTCGCCATCTGTATGACCAAATGCACCCACCTGTGGAGGCTACACCATGTTCTAACACAGTTGAACAATGCTTTTCCACTTTTCAAGGGACTTAAGATGTAAAATACGGGTAAAATGTGGAAAGCGGGAATAACATTAACTGCTAAAATTTGATTATCCTTTCATTTTCGTAGTTTATGTACAATATATGCACATAATATGCAACAAAATACTCACCAGAAACTTTATTATATAAATGTAATCTGAATCTTTTAATTCTATAGGAAGTAGAAACGTTTCATTCATCATGACTGATGTCGTCAGCAAGCCTTTAAGTGTGCCATTTATTATTTAAATAATAAAACACTGCACAAGTGGCATATTTTTGGTATTACTCCATATTTCGCATTTTGTTGTTTGCAGTACATGCCAAGTTGACTCGCAGAGCAGTATCTGATGGCAGCTCTATATAGGCAAAGCCAACATGACCACGAACCAACAATCCGTCCGTATAGACTATGTCATATCCCGTGTACTCTGCAACAACAGCAAAGAACTGACGGCGGAGTGCCTCTGGAGGAACCGAGTCCGGTACACACCATTGGCATGTAAGCTTACGGGCCCGATATGGAGATGGGACAGGGAAAGACTCCAGTTCCAACATAAGGGACTGGACACGGAAAGCGATCGTGTGACCGGAATGGGGTCGCCGTTGTTGAGAATGGACGAACACGCGAGAGAAAAGCAAACATTGGTTCGGATTGCCTGGCAAGCTATGGACATGAGCAGCATAGGCTGCGAGCAGTTGCTGGCGGCGGATCCGCAGAGGTGGGACCCCGGCCTCTGCAAGTAAACTGTCCACGGGACTGGTGCGGAAGGCACCCGTCGCGATGCGAACCCCACAGTGGTGAATGGGGTCCAGCAAGCGCAATGCCGAGGGGGATGCAGAGCCATAGGCAAGGCTGCCAAAATCTAGACAGGACTGCACCAGAGCTTGGTATATCCGAAACCGTGTGGAACGATCAGCACCCCAGCTAGTATGGCCCAGATGGCGGAGAACATTCAGTTGGCACCAGCACTTCTGTTACAGCTGACGAATGTGGGGGAGCCACATCAGCCGAGAGTCAAAGACGAGGCCTAAAAACTTGTGAGTGTCAACAACCACTAATAGGTGGTTGTTGAGATAAAGTTCGGGCTGTGGATGAACCGTCCCACGCTGACAGAAGTGCAAAACACTGGTCTTCACAGGAGAGAACTGGAAGCCATGGGCTAGATCCCAGGGCTATGCCTTCCGAATGGCTCCCTGTAACCGACGTTCAGCAACTTGGGTGCTGGAAGAGCTAAAAGTGATGCAGAACTCGTCAGCATAGAGAGAGGGGTTACTGACGACCCAACTGCTGTCGCTAAGCCGTTAATGGCCACTAAAAATAAGGGGACACTCAAAACGGAGGCCTGAGGAACCCCTTTTCCTGCACATGAGGGGTGCTACGAGAAGCAACAAACTTGGACACGAAAAGTACGGACAGCTAAAAAGTTTCGAATAAAAATAGGGAGCTGGCCTTGAAGACCCCATTCATGTAATGTCTGAAGGATGTGATGTCTCCATGTTGTATCGTATGCCTTTCTCAAATCAAAAAACATCGCAACAAGATGTTGACGCTGAGCAAAGGCTGTACGAATACAGTACTCCAAGTAAACAAGGTTGTCTGTAGTGGAGCGGCCTTGATGGAAACTGCCCTGGCATGGAGCCAGCAGGCCTCTAGACACTATTACCCAGCACAGATGCCAGCTCAACATACGTTCCAGCAGTTTGCAAAGAACATTGGTGAGGCTGATGGGTCGGTAGCTGTCCAAATCGCATGGATTTTTACCTGGTTTAAGCACTGGTACGATGATACTTTCTCGCCTCTGTGACGGGAAGACACCATCATTCCAGATGCGATTGAACAAAGATAAGATGTTTCGCGTAGACTGCACCAACAGGTGTTTCAGCATCTGGTTATGAATGCGATCTGGCCCGGGGCTGGTATAGGGACTGTGTGCAATTCCCATTCACTGAATGGAGCATTCTAGGATTCCATTCGGGGTCGAGAAGGACAGTCGCTTCCGTTCTTCCCGCTCTTTCACAGTACGGAAAGATGGCGGGTAATTCACAGATGCAGAACTCCGAGCATAGTCCTCAGCGAGATGTTCAGCAATTGCATCCGGGTCCATACAAACTACTCCATTCATAGAAATCCCTGGCACACCTGAAGCACTCTGGTATCCATAGAGGTGTCCAATTTTCTCACAGACCTGGGATGCAGAGGTACATGTGCCAATAGTGGACACATACTGTTCCCAACACTCCTGCTTACGACGCCTAATTAAAAGACGCGCTAGTGAATGGAGCCGCTTGAACGCAATGAGGTTCTCCAAGGACGGGTGGCTCTTATGGCGCTGGAGTGCACGCCTGTGATCTCTAATAGCCTCAGCGATCTCTGGCGACCACTAGGGCACTGTGCTCCGCCGCGGGGATCCAGAAAAGATAGGGATCATACATTCAGCCGCAGAAATAATGGCTGCAGTGAGACTGTCACCTTATCTATGGTGGCATTCGTTGGAGGGCCAATCTTTGCAGCAGTAGTAAACTTGTTCCAATTGGCCTTATTAAGGGCCCATATGGGCAAACGTCCAGGGGACTGAGGCTGTGGTAGTGAAAGGAATATTGGGAAATGGCCACTACCACATAAGTCATCATGCACTCTCCAGTGGACAGACGGTAAAAGACAAGGACTACAGATCGACAGATCAATAGCAGAGGAAGTGCCGTGAGCCACACTGAAATGTGTGGCAACACCAGTATTTAAAATGCAGAGGTCAAGCTGAGACAATAAACTCTCAACATCTCTGCCACGACCAGTAATCGTAGTGCCCCCCCCCCCCCCCCCACAGGGGGTTGTGGGCATTAAAATCACCCAAAAGTAAGAAAGGTGAGGGGAGCTGAGAAATCAGCACCGCCAAGACATGTTGGGGTACTGCGTCATCTGGGGGCAGCTATACACTGCAAATGGTGAAGTCGATTGTAGTCTTCACCCTGACTGCCACAGCTTCTAAAGGCGTTTGGAGGGCAATAGATTCACTGTAGACAGACAAAAGGACAAAAATACAGACTCCACCCGAAACCCTGTCAAACTGCAGGACAATGCACAGTGCAGGCCATAAATCTGCTAAATGCAAGAAAAAACCGCCACAATTCCACTGGAGAATTTGGTTATTGCTGACTGGATAGGCCATGATAGGATAAGGATATTTAGTCCACAGGTTCACTACCTGCTGCTGTCGAATGTGTACGTACTGGATCCAGAACCATTGGTTCTGGTGAGTCCAGGAGAGCGAGATCCTTGGGGGATGCAAGGATCTCGAACTCGTCGTCAGAAGTGGAGTATGTGAGAAGGCGTGGCTTTAGAGCCACAGAAGATTCCTTTTTCTTCGGCTTCTTCTTCTTTTCCTCTCGCTGTCCTTTCGGTTTTACGGACACTCATGTTGGAGTTTTACGGTGTCAGGGCCCGGCGTAGAGTGCGGAGCCCTTTGACCAAGGGTGTGAGAGCCCGACAGCCATGGGCTGGGATCCTCGATGGTACTCCGAGAGGCCTCGGAAGGGAGCGTCCCAAGGGACCCCTTCTGAGTGAGAGGAGCCAGAGCAAGTTGTTGCTTCTCCAGCTGAGTGACGGGGACCGTTGTCCCCGACGGTGTGGGGGGATGTGCTCCACCAAGTGGTGTATTGTGGGGAGCACATGGTGGAGAACCCCCAACCATCGAGGGGGCTGATGCAGTTTTGCGGCCCTGAAGGCCCACAGAAGTTGGCACAAACATGGGGGCCGCCGTTATCGAAGGAAAAGGTGACGACGTGCACTTCAATAATTGCATCCACCTACTACTTTATGGAAAGGATTCAGCAAAGTCCGCTCGCTGTGAGGGAGATTTGTGTTACCAACTTCAGCAGAAGAGCAGGATATATGACATTTGTTTTGCTCTTCAAACATGTTCACAGAGGCTGGCAGGTGATGGGTGAGGAATCACCAACTGTCAACCAGAAAGCTGAACATAGAAATGGGGTTTCTGGACTAGAGTCTGACAACATTTTGTGGAATAGATATTTTCTTATACTACACTCTGACTAATGCCACCTGATGATGAACCTATGGGAGGAGCTATACTTCACAGAACTGGGAGGCACAGAAAACATGTAACTAATAGGATAACACTAACAATCTTCATGGCTCTATTAAGATGGACATCAACCTATGGCATTGGTGAACCTGTCTGCATGTGTGGTGCATGTGCACTTTTAGAGCACCAGTTGAATGCAGTGATGATCTACTGGCAAAGTTTTGTATGAGCTTTATATATACTAATATACAGTAAAGAGCGAGTGAATGATGCCAAGCCATTCACACTGTCACAAAGTGGCAACACTAAAGAAATACTTGTGTGACATCCTGTGCACTATCTGCTGATCAGTCTGTAAAGTTTAAAAAAGGAATTCATGGAATAAAAAAGGATTTCAAAAAGGGATTGGTTGCAGTTTTTGGTCTGCTTATGTGAAAGATAAACAATGAATATCCACACAATAGTGAAATTTCCATTGTCCATACCACTTTATATCCGAATTGTTCTACTTGTGAAAATGTAATTTGAAAAAGAAGGTGCAATGGTTGAAGTGTTGTTATAGTTGTTAACAAGACCCGTTGGTAAAGACATATTAAACGATTGTTACAGCAAAACCCCTCTTCTACATTCTCGGATTTTAAATTTTCCAGCCATTTTTTGTTAGTCCCGTCAAATTTCTTTTGTTCACAATTCGCCTCCCCCCCCCCACCCCATTTTTACATTACCATATTTACACTTTTCCTGCATTTTACACTTTTGAAACCATGTCCATGAAGGAAAAAAAATGACATAATTGACATTCATTGACGCAACTAGTAGTTTTTCATGCTTTGCGTTACGTGTTTCGAGAATTTATTCTTATTGTGAAATGCAAGTATTTTTTGTGAAGTTTTATAAATTGTGAAACTGGTGGTTGGCTTGCATATGTTTTTTTGCACATTGAAGGCAGCATGATATATTAAAAACGCAATTATAGTGTGAGATGCAGACCCTGAGCAAATGTCACAAAAATACTTATGCGTATATTTGCACTCAAGAATGTGAATAAATTTGCGTATCGTCATGTGAAACACTGAAAAATATGAGAAGTATAGAACTTGAGCAGTTTCACTACATAAATAATGAATGCCAGTTAAAGGCTTGCTGACAAATTCAATTATGATGAATGAAATTATGTCAAAAATTTCTACTTCCTATAAAGTTACGAGTTCAACCTGGTGCTTAAAATAGTACAAAATTCAGCTAACCTTTATTATATAATAAACTTCCTTGCGAGTATTTTGATGTCTATAACGTACATATATCACAAACTACAAAAATGCAAGGGTGATCCAGTAAGCATAGTTTACTGTTTAAAACATTATTTACACTATTTTCATCAAGTCTCTCAAAAAGTGTACAAAATGGGGTTCTACTGTATATATGTGTGAATGAAATAAATAAGTGTTTCCCTAAATGTGTGACAAAATAACCTGAAACCCATACTCCACTGAATCAAACATTAGAACAAAACATTTGTATATTAAATGTCATTATGTGTCTCGAAGTCAGGGAATCCTAAAAATGCTTACAAGGAAATTCTGTACAATTTTACTGAATCTAAAGGTACACATAATTATATAAATACCTGGGATAAGTCAACAAGGTGGCCAAAATCCCCTATTTTCCAACATCCTGTAGTACTTCTCATTATATTTTCAAGTTTGATGTCAATATGTAATAAATCATTGTCATGGAGATGTTTCAATCCCTGTAATGGAATGCAAGAAAAATACATATAGAAGACATTCTCACAAATATAGCATATCATATTTTGCTATAATCAACTATAACGCTCACCTTAAACTTCTGAAACTTTTTTTTTTCTTTTGGGGCTCTTATGACTATAAGACATTTCATTATGAACCAGCCAAGACTTTAGCCTTATTCAGCGCTAATGTGTCATGTCATATTCATGTTTACTGAATGACAAATGAATAAAGCAGACAGCAATGACATCACACCGAACTTTACAACAATGCTGTGAACCCACCAACATACAATTTGTAAGAGAGTATAGATATTTTGGAGATGGCACTTTGAGGGTCCGGCTAAGCTCCAGCAGTTCGCTTAAAATGAATCAGAATCATTCACAAAGATATGGCCAACCTTGACCATAAACAGCTTTCATACAGATAAATTTCCAAGGTTTCTGTTCAAATTGGTAACTTATCAATATTTATTTGCCATAGTGAATAAATGTTGATAAATTCCAGAATGAAACTTTCACTCTGCAGCAGAGTGTGCGCTGATATGAAACTTCCTGGCAGATTAAAATTGTGTGCAGGAACCGGGACTCGAACCTAGGGTCTTTGCCTTTCGTGGGCAAGCGCTCTACCGACTGAGCTATCCCGACACGACTCACGATGCCGCCTCACAGCGCTTCATATCAGTGCACACTCTGCTGCAGAGTGAAAGTTTCATTCTGGAGACATCCCTTAGGCTGTGGCTAAGCCATGTCTCCACCATATCCTTTCTTCCAGGAGTGCTAGTCTTGCATGTTTTGCAGGATAGCTTCTGTGAATTTTGGAAAGTAGGAGGCGAGGTACAGGTGGAAGTAAAGTTGTGAGGCGGCATCGTGAGTCCTGTGGGGATAGCTCAGTTGGTAGAGCACTTGCCCGCAAAAGGCAAAGGTCCCAGGTTCGAGTCCTGGTTCCGGCACACAATTTTAATCTGCCAGGTCGATAAATTATTTCATCACTGTAATTCATCACCATACAGTAATTTAAATTGGTAACTAATTCATTATTTGGTACTATTCTGAAATTTCTCAAATTCTGAAAATTGCAGTAAGAATAATATGCAAGAAGTCATCTAGTGCTGACAATAAACTGGACACAGAAACTTTGTTTCAAACTGTCAAATTGTTTTACAAGATGTGCCAGTTGTTTTATAAATAAATTTTAAGGGAAGAATGGATGATACACTGGACAATGCTGACTTGACTAACTGGTTGTTGACCAAGAGACCTTTTAAGTTAATATGGGTTATTGAGTAACAGATATGAGGGAAATGATGACATGTTCAAGACATCTAGCATTACTTTGTCCCATTTTCTTCCTACTGACATGTGAAAGTATGACTAAACAAGTTGCATGTGACACAAATGACAGGAATTACAGGTGGTTCATGCCGAACTTTGATCATATATGGGGTGTAAAGTAGGTGACCAGATTTTCAAAATCATAATACAAGACACTCGTGGGCACCAAAAATTGTGCCACATTACAGATCACACGGCCACTCATGTTGGAGTTTTGAGTCTTCTCTCTCTCTCTCCCTCTCTCTCTCTCTCTCTCTCTCTCTCTCTCTCTCTCTCTCTCTCTCTCTCTCTGTGTGTGTGTGTGTGTGTGTGTGTGTGTGTGTGTTTATGTCCTTAATGTAAGTTAAATTACTTTGTAATTCTAGCAACTAATGACAACACAAGTGTGGCCCATTAGGATTACAAACATTTGATTTTTTTTTACTTTTTTCGCAGATTGTGAAACCAACCTGCAGCATCATCAACATGAATGTAATCCCTTGAGGTTGATACAATACGACGTCCTTGGTGTCTCTCATTAAAGCAGACATAAACACACAAATTAATACGCACACAAAGTATAGAAAGAAACAAAGCCATTGTTTCTCTCATCCCCAACACCAAAGCTAACATATTGTATTTGGTGCTTATTATATTTACATTTGCTTCTCTCGAAATTGCTTCTTTTTAAGTGCTTTCCACAAGAAAGTACACCATTTAGGAGTTCGTTATTTTAACATAAATTTTCATATTTCCTTTGCACTCTAAATATGTTGCTGTTTTCACACTCCATAAAGTATCTGTGATGGGGAACAATCTTTCTGCAGCAAAATTAGTCCAGTTAGAGCTAGCGCAAACCAAGTAATGAGCAGCATACTTTTTCCACCAGATATCTTTAGATGGAAATGACTTGAATATGAGTGACTAGCTTTTACACTCTTGCTCCGCAGTTCACAATCAATAAATTTTCTCTTCATATTTATGTTTAACATGGTTCACCTTCTCAAAGAAAAAAATCTGTTCTTTGCATCTTTCTTTCAAACTATTTTCTCCAAACTTGACTGAACAGACTAACAAAGAAGAGGATATATGAGCTGAACCCAGTCATATGGTTTCAACATATGAAATGGGTAAGTCCATCAATATCTTGTGCAATTAACTTTAAATGTCCAAGAGATCAAACTCTTAACACGCCATCTTCAACAATAAACTTATTAATGACTGAATTTTTTTTTTTTATAGTTGGAAAAGCTACACATCATGTGAAAGCTTACATACTACTAACCAAATAAATAAATAAAAAAAAGTCTTAATACTCAAAGTCTAATTTCCTTATTGTTTGATTATGACACTATTTGTTCTCAATTTGGGTTACACTAAAAATCCCTTAAAGACACATTATTTCAAAATGGATGGTACAAGTGCCGTATTTACTTTGTCAAGACAATAGGACACTTGTTCTAAATAAGAGATGATCCCATAAAATACGGGAAGTCTGGTCACCCTAGGTTAAGGGTACAGGAGGATTGTTATGAACAGTATTGGTCTAATGCAACAGCCATCTAGCAGCAGAACAGGAAATTACGAGATTCATCATCTGTGCAATGAAGTTCTGAACTCTTGAGAATCAACGCATGCGCACTAGACAGGGGTACTCTTACATGTGCACAAGGGGGTACCACAGTAAGCTTTCTAACATCACAACTGATTTGATTGCATTGTTTGCTTCCTTTCTGTATGCCAGGAAGGAGTAACTGCCAATAATTAGTCAGCGAGACAGTCACATCATAAAATGAGAAAATTAAAAATTATGAACTTTATATTAGGTAAACAATAAATCTCAATAACGATCTGTAGCAACGTAAGGCTCCACTCACTTTAGAGATCAATTTATGTTGCAAGTACAGTTTGTAATTCAATACACAGAACTGTTCACAATAATGCATTGCATTTTTGAGGCATCTACACGATTGCTGCCCATTAGGGAATTGATGATTTCTGAGCATCCATTGGATGAAAAGATTTCTGTAAACCATGTGTTTTGATGTATAATTTGCAGTTGTAGCATGTCAGAAAATAGCTGGATCACCTTGTACCCAGATACCCCCCCCTCTCTCTCTCTCTCTCTCTCTCTCTCTCTCTCTCTCTCTCTCTCTCTCTCTCTCTCTCTCTCTCTCTCTCTCTCTTTCTCTCATCCAGAATCTGATTGCTTCACTGAGCCTGCTAATTTCAGTTACCACGACATTAAATTTACACTGGGCGATTTTAACTGTCGGAGCACTACATGGGGCTATAAAAAAACTAACAGCAGTGGAGTGGAACTAGAGACCTGGGCTGAGGTATACTACGACCTGTTTGTACATGAGCTGACACTGCCAAGCTCCTTTAATAGTGGTAGATGGAAGAAAGGATATAATCCCGATAACATCTTTGTTAGCAAGAAACTCTGTGCAGTGTGAAAAACTGATTGGGTGCCAATTCCCCATATGCAGCATTAGCCCATAATTTGTACCGTCAATGCAGTTTTTAAGCCTGACCAAGTCCCTTTCAAAAGAAAGCTTAATTTTAAAAAGACTGCATGGAAGAAATTCAGAGAAATTATTGAGGTAGAAATAACTCCCCCCCCCCCCCCTCCCCCCAACCTGAGAAGTACTCAATATCATTCAGAAGGTGTATAGAAAAACAATACTGTGAGGATGCAGAACACAGTATATTGCGGTGCTGTCTGAGGATGCAAAGCCATTATTAGGAAGATAGCAGAAGCTCTTCAATTAACGACCCATTTGATGATGAGACACTTTTAGCAGGTGATGAACTTTGTCAGTCATAGCTGAAAACCACTAAGCCAAATGGTGTGAGCTTGTGGAAAGCCTGGAAATGAAAGTGAACAGTAGGCAGGCTTGGAAACTGCTAAAGAACCTGCAGACTGCGTCACTGCAGACAAAGTCACAACTAACATTCCTCCTGAATGGCTAAACCCACAGCAGAAAGTAACAGGAAACATTAGTGTGTGACCTGGCAGAAGAAAATCATCACCTTAAGGCACCATTTACAATGTCAGAACTTACTGCAGCTATTTCCAAACTGAAGGTGTTCTTGGCATCTATAAATTTAGAGTCAAGCAAATAAAAAACTTTGGCAGTAATACTCCAAAGTGGCTATTCGATCTTATTAATGCACATGCAGAAAGGCTCCAAATTGCAAAGATGTGGAGGAAAGCCTGAGTGGTTGCACTTCTGAAACCGGGAATGGACTCTGATGACCCAAAAAACTTTCAACCTGTGTCCCTTTTCTGTTACTGTTTTAAAATCTTGGAATTCCTGACACCAAGTCATGTAGAAAATGTCTTGGAACAACAGATCATCCCACAGCAGGCAGATTTCCAACCTGAACCTGACCTGATATATCGAAGATGGGTTGGAAAGGAAATAAATCATGGGAGAAGGAAATAAATCATGGGAGTGGCATTCATAGAAATTACAGCTGCATATGGTACTGCAAATCATTGGAGGCTCCTTAGGAAAGTATATAGTGTAACAAGAGACTATCATTTAACATCGCTGAGCAGTATTTTCCTGCACAGTAAGAGATTTTTCGTCTGTCTCCAGGACAAAAAGAGCAGGTGGAGAAACCAGAGAAATGGCCTGCAGCACGTAAGTGGCCTCTTCGCAGCTCCGTATAATATATAAACACAAATGACCAGCCACTGCCAAACACCATACATCAATTTACTGTATATGACACTGCAGTTGCAGCTCAAGGTAAGAATTTTATGGCTGTAGAGGAGAAGCCCTCTCCCAGTATTATAAGGCAAAGCATTTAAGGCCAAACCCTTCCAAGATGCAGGTCTGTGCATTCCATTTAAAGAACAGGAAGGCAAATTGTGAAATGTAATATGGAGCTGTGAACATTTCGATCATTGTCCAACGCCCAAATATCTTGGTGTCACACAAACTACACACTGACCTACAAACACCATTGTAATGCCACAAGGGAAAAAGTCTCAGAAGAAACAACACAATCAAGAAACTAACCAGCAGATCTTGGGGTGCAAACCCAACACAGATGAAGTGTTTGTGGTGATGGTTATTTAGACCTGCAAATGTGCTCCAAGGCAGACAATTCTCATACTGCACGAGACTTATTTGTGTACCGCTGTTTAATAAGCCCAAGCCTTTAAATACCTGTAAAGAATCATAGAGGCACCTGATGATTATCCCTCAGGGCTCTAAATACATTGTGTACGAATAAAACACAATTTTTGAGACTGAAAGTGAGATCATTTTATTTTACGTATAACAGTCAAGGAAGAATCACTGTCAATAATGGACAAAATGAAGATACTTTTATTTTTTCACCATATTTCTTACCATGGTCCAAAAACATTTCAGGTGTTAAAAATCAGGTCTGTTTTGAACTTTTCCCCAGCTTCACTGGAAGAGAACACTCTACACAGAAACAATTATCACACACTAATCAAGATTCTCATTAGGTGATATTAGAAAATTCATGTGTGTGTTCTGCTCACTACTGCAGTGACAGATTCACATCAGATTGGTAAGGATACACAGAGTGGCAGCTACAGCCTAAATTTAATCAGAATGTCCTTCAATCAAGGCAGTCAAGAATTATTTTTGCTACAACTCATTTTAGACTCCAGATTTTAGTGAGTGTAATGACAGAGTCTGGATTTGTCACAATCAATACAGTTATTACTATAATAAGGTTGCACCTCATTACTAAAATTTTTGTTATTATCTGGAATTCTTATAATTGGAATTATTGATTACTTAAGTTGAATTAACTGAACACTGACTTTGTAAACATCAGAAGTAATCTTTTCGTCATGATTCCACTTTTTTGAGAATAAATTTAAAAGACATGTTTTAATGCTACCTGTATCTTCATATAAACATTCTTATTTGAGGTAAACAATCACATTGAGTTTCTGGTATAGTCATGCGAAATACATATCAAATACTTGTCGTCCTTGGTTAGACATATCAAAGGAGTATATACAAACTAATTTTCATTTAGATAACTGTTACTTATGTAGTTGAACCACCAGGAATTTATAAATGGTTCTTTTTCAACCAAGCACTAGGAAGCATTTCTCCATACTTTAGGAGACCTGCCAGTCAAGAAAGAGAAAACAGACAGTATTTTAAGCTATTTCCAGATTTCCATAGATCAAAGTATGTAACCACTCTTTAAAAAATAAAATCAAAGATGCATTATCTACCAACATCAAAATCTTAAAATTTTGATGGACCATAGTTACACAACATTTTTACAACACAAAACTTTAAAATATTCTTCAACAAGTAAAACTACATATAGGTAGATAACGTATTTATGAAATTACCAGTGTTACGTCCAACAAGATATGCCACAGTGTATCTCCAGGAATAGGGAAGCACCTGACACCAAAATGTTCTAATGTTTCTTGGCACCATTCCATTTGCATATATATAAAATCAGCCTCCTGCCATGCAACATATAGCTTAACAATGTTGTCATGGCACGGGATTAGTTCGTGGTTTCTTATTTCTCTTGCATATTTTTTCCTGTTAAAAAATATACATATATATTACCAAGGGAAGTAAATTATAATATTATTAACAAACCAAATTCACAAATACAAGAAGCAGTGCACCGGCATTTTTTATTATTTTAATTTTGTCAAACAAAACAATACGTAAAATCATGGAATGATTAGCAAGCTTGTTAGATCTTAATAGTCCTTTGTGATACCAAACAAGTTAAGTGTACATCTAAATATCAGCATTTTAATTATTTTATGTAATTATGGAACTTGCTAAGGTCATTTACAAGCGTGGTAAAATCAATCGGCATGTTTACTTTTTCTACCTTAATTCACAGGAAAGAGGTGGTTGTGACAATAACACCCCAAACTTTTAGCCTACAGTTTTTGTGCACGCCTCTATATACTCCGTTCACCAAAACAAGACACAGACCAGGGAGAATGACCAGGGGTGGACAAAAACGGGGCACTCGCTCAATGTCGCTACCTATGTATCAATCAATATGGTTCCACGTTGTAATGGAATAGGGACTGCGGCTGTCGGTCGAGTTTTAAATGAAAATTATTAACTTATCACTGCAGCGGATTAGCCATGTGTACTGGAGCGCCGTGCTGCGGTGCCCGCAGCCATTCGCCGTTGGGGGTTCGAGTTCCCCCACGGGCATGGGTGGGTGTGTTGTCCTTAGGTTAGTTTACCTTAGTTTAAGTAGTTTGTAAGCTACTGACTAATGAGCACATAGTTGAGTCCAATAGATTTACAAACATTTGAACATTTATTAAATTATCCACCAACAGCTGTAAAGTTTATGTTGTTTTATTGAACAACTGGTTTCGGTATTACATTAATTCTTCTTTATATTTTGTACGACATACATACAGCATGATGTTATGGATGCAACACTGATTTGCAACTTAATTTGTTCAGGGCCTGAAGATGGTATTAATGCAATACCGAAACTGGTCGTTAAATAAAAGAACATCAACTATATGGATGTTGGTGGGTAATTTAATAGTCTGGAATTAAAACTGTATCTGGTGCAAAGCAGCTGTGTGTTTTGCTTTATGGTAGTGATATTTGACTCCTCAGGTATTCAAAATTCATTTCTTTTAATAATTCATAGAATCTCCGAAAACTGCAACAAATCTGTATTTTTGTTTACAACGATAAGAAACAACAAATCATGTACTTTTGTTCTTATCCCATTTCTGTGAAAGTCATCAACAGTTCCAACAGCTCCACTTTATACACATTAAGAACTTCATGATTTCTTCTTTGATCCTTCTTGCGTGGATTCAAAATGTAGGATGACATTATGAGTTTACAGTTGTGCGATAAAGAAGAGAAAGAGAGATATACTATGAAAGCTTAATGCTTATATTGCTATTCAGCAACTGGTCCTTTAAGATGAAATTTCCAGCCAAACTTTAATGTCACCACCTCATAACACACACACACACACACACACACACACACACACACACACACACACACACACACACAAACGCTTTACACCTGAAACGTATGTGGCGACTGTTCTGCACTTGTCCCTTTTTTGTTGTTTCCTTCATCCGTCTAGTTGTCAAGAAAGGTATTGCTGCAGGATTCAATGTTAACTGTAACAACTATCCCGATTAATAATACAAGTTTTATTGACTGAAAATTATAATACTCAACTTTAGAACATATGTCTATTTCTTCTCTCTTCTTTTTCTTCTTCTTGCTTCTCGCAGTGTCTTTAATATGATGCTAGCTATGCTGTGACCTAGTTACTGCTAAGTTTGGAGCCGCGTTCTGACTTAGTAACTCCAGAGTTCTCACTAGTAACTGCCCTATTTCTGGAAGTCCAGACATATGTCAGCCTAGATATAGCCACTTGTAGAGGGCGCGCATCTTCGGTTACTCCCTCCAGGATGCGCGGCACCTGCTTGCGATTGGCTTTCGGTCGATCGCTGCCTTCTCCTCAATCGTTCCCTTACGTCTGGCGTGTGGCACTGACTACGCCACAACATCCTTCCCGCCCAAAATGCTGAACTGTTGTCGTGTAGAGAGCTCGACAACGGGGAACGAGGCAGGCTCGTGGACGTACTGATGGACCGGAGTCTCTAGCTTCAGAGGACGGCAGACTACATGCCAGACTACGCCATCCGGCTGGGCTCGCAAGGGAATGTCCTCTGTGAAAACCTCCGAAGGGCCCAGGTGCTGACGTAGACGTCAGCGTCGGCGGCGACATCGGTATCGGTGTCAGTGGTGGCGGCAGCAGATGTTGCGTGGCGTGCTGGTCCTTCCAGTCGATGTCCATTAGTATCTCGAGTGGCAGCGGAGGCGGTGTGGGCTCCGACTCCACGGCGTCGGGCTATGGTGCCGTGAAGATCTGCGGTGGGGCTGACTGCCGAGGTTTGTTAGTAAAGTCCGTCAAGTTCGAATGTTTGTAAACCTATGGGACTTAACTGATTTGTTATTAGTCACTAGCTTACAAACTACTTAAACTAAGTTAAACTAACCTAAGGACAACACATACACCCATGCCCGAGGGGGGGACTGGATCCCTCGATGGCGAACGGCCGCTCGCACCATAGTGCGGCACCTCAATGCGCATGGCTATTCTGTCGCAGTAAAGTCCGTCAAGTTATTGTAGAAATGATGGCTAGAGACTGACAAAATCAGATTAAAGAAAACACTGAAGGCCAACGAAATAATGCTGGGTTACTGGCAGATGCTGCCAACACATAGTTGCTAGGGGCAGATGCTAGCTGGCACTAGCGTCAACCAGCTAACTTATACTATAGATGCGATGATCGCGGAGGAAAACAGATGTTAACAACATCATGAATAAAAGGAACCATCAAATACGGAAACTGAATATAATGACAGTTCCTATCAGGTAGTCAGAAAGCCTCTTGATATGGAAAACTAGTGTAAAACCTTATTAGAAAACTTACATAGTCAGAACAAAAAGTTTTGTAAACAAATCAAAACAAAAAGGTTTGTGAACAAATTGAAGTTCAAAGCAATTATATAAAGCAGAGAAAAATACAAACAGCCAAGATTGACTAAAAGGTAGAAAACTTAACAAAAGAAGTAATGACATTACACAAACGGGTTGACAGTTTGCAAACAAATGTGACTACAGTGAACACTAGCATATGTAAGGTGCAAGATCAGGTCACAAATATTAGTAACAGTTGCCTACTGGCAGCAGAACAGCCCAGGACAGCCCATCCCAGCCGAGTGCAGCACTGGCCACATGGGCTACTTATAATTCTGAAGATGACCTACATCAGGTCGAAACCGGTTAATTTAAACTTAATTTCTGTGATCAAGACTGTCTTTTGTATATTGATTAGTAACAGGTTTGACACGGAAGTGGAAAGTATACAAGAGGAGATACAACCATTGGTACAAAACCAAGTAGAAGTAAAACTTAAAAGAACAAATCGAAGAAGTTGTTGATGGAAATAATGTTGATATTGAACAGTTACACAAAACTATTAATGGTACTGAACAGATATTAGTAGCCCAGGTAACTGATTGTAAACAGAAGTGTGTGCAGAACACTTCAAACATTTAGGGCAAAGTAACGGAATTAGAGCAGACTTTCTTATGTTGTTGATAGGGTAAATATTAAGTAATTACGCAAAGCAGAGGAAAAATTTGATCCATCCAGAAAAATGATGGATGGCATCCACTCAATTTTTGAAGAATTGAACAAATTTTTCCTGAGTATTTGACTGATCAATAAAAGATAATCTTACAATCAGTGCATTGGCAGAAGAGGCCAAGCACTTGCAATTAAATTCAGACACTAATAACATGTATGTTAAAGAGTTTAAAAACACAAATTGAAGCCCATTGACAGAGGCTAACACAGCTTCCAGCTGTTTACAGACAGCAGCCATCTCCCCACTGAATCCGTACACAAATAGGTTCAGTCGCTATCCATTTTTATTGTATCACTAAAGAGACTGACTGAAAGCAATGGTAACTGGCTCTTCAAAACAAATGACTGACTAAAATGATACAGACTGCCTGAATTTACAATGACAGTATAAAACACATGAGACTACGGCTCTTAAAAACAATAACCCAGATGCCCAAAATTTAAAAATTAAATATGAAAAATACAGAAAGGTTAAATAACTTGCCGATCTGCAATTGTGACAGCAGCCTACAAAATCCACCCACCCAGCACTTCCTACTCCAGTCTCATCACAAACCTTTCCTACCCTATCAGAGGCTGGACTACCTGTGGAACCAGCCAGTCCTGTAACAGCTCTGCTACAGCCATTTCTCAACTTTTAAAATCAAGATGAGAACTAATCAGCTGTCCATAAGAATGGATGGCCACTTCCAAGGTGTATGCAAAAGCAAAGTGGATCACCCTGTGGCACAAGCATAACCCAGTCTACTTCAATAGCTGCTTCAGCACCTGGGCCATCTGGATCCTTCCCTATCCCCCTGCACCCGTCCTCCTCAACTACAGAGACGGAAGCTATCCTTACAACTCACCTTTTTCTCCCGAAACCAACATGCCCTCAACCCTCCCCACACCCTGCACTTTTCCCTTTCTCTGTCCTACCACACCCCCATCCCTTCCCACTTGATGACTGCATGCCACCCTCTTTGTTTGTGACTTGACATTGGTGCAAACACATAAGCTACACCGACAGATGCTGTATCTGTTTTAATTACCGGTAGTTGTGTGTACTTGCAAAATTTCAAAGTTTATTTTCTCGAGAATTTTTGAGAGTTGCGTTGAATGGTTTTGGCTGATTGTTATTAAACTTCTGAACTTCATGTACCATAAATATAAAAATATCCAAAAATTGGATACCCATGTGGTCTCCTTGCAAGTACTGGAATGCAGGGTTTCTTCTTCTTTCTTCTTCTTCTTCTTCTTCTTCTTCAAATTTACAATCACTACAATGAATTTTTATTTCAAAGCACAGTGTATTTTAAGGTCTCACCTCGTTTGTCATACAGCTTCGCACTTACTCCAGACTTCAACAATATCTCTACAAAATTATCCACAGCAATATTTGATTCTGCAATATGCCCGTTATACAGGGTGAAGTCATGGTGTGCAGCTAGCATACTCCGTATGATGGAGTCAAATGCAAACATAATGTACATGGTGATAATATGTTTTCCAATTTTCACAGGGTGCAAACTGATACCATTCACAAGTAGTGGCAATGTCAGACTGAATTTTGGCTGCTGTCAAAGCAGTGGCGTAGCTACTACACCAAGGGCCCCGGGGCAAAAATGACGTTGGGGCCCTCTCTGAACTAAACCTATACCACAGGCTCCGACTTCTTGGGGTATGCTGAGTGGCGTTTCCCATAGGAGGGAGGTTGTTGCCGGCCTGCAGCCCCGGCAGGTATTTTAAAAAAATTGTACAGAAATCATTTTCAGAGTTTTCTTCTTCTTAGACATGCATATCAGATAATGATGTGCCTGTATTTTGAATACTGTGTTCACTATCGCAAAAACTAACATCGGATGGTCTTCCTGCCTTCTTTCTTATGCAGATTTATTTTCTATTCAGTATTACGAAAATAGTCCATAACCACTTCTGCTGTCATACCATGTCTGTCGAAACCAATAGATTTACAACCCATTCTTACGTCATACACCAATTCAGTAAACAGGATGAAAAATGTCACGACTTAACACTAACACGATTCCTTGAAGACAATTGACTTGTAAGAGAATACATAAACGTTAAATTAGTAGTATACACATTTTCATCGTATCGTACCAAACCCACTTCATTTCTTGTTATTTAATACAACAATTAAAGGTTACCGCCTTCAGTTTACGATATTGAACTTACAAGCAGCAACATTCGGACTATTTAGAAAATGATCTCTTCAATCACACGTCAACATGAATTTTAATGCCTACGAATTCAATTACCTGTTGTTTGATAATGTTTTTACAGCAGTGTATTAGAAAAGCCAGCCGCCCATCAATGAAATGAGAGAGTCGAATTTAATTTCAATCAAGAAATATAACATAAAGAAAGAAATAATACCAAAATTTTCCGAGCATACCCACTCAAATTTTGGGGTATGCTTGAGCGACCGAACATACCCGTAATCGGCTTCTATGAACTATACAGATGCAATACTACTTCATCAGGTCCTTACCGCTTACTGGAAGACATAATAAGGCAAACCTAAATACTCTTAAGTAAATTACTGTGTGTCACGCAGCAGATAATATTTAATCGTACTCTCTAATATAATTATAACTGTGAAAGTTAATTATGCTTTCAAGCAGAAATTACTGGGTGGATTTAGATGAAATTTTGGAGAGGGATAGAGTTGGACCTGCGTAGGACATACAGATAAAACGACCATGGAATAGTTTTCAAAGTTGCTCCATACTATGTGAATGAAGTCGCAGGCAGAAGCTAGTAAAAATGAACAACGAAGTTTTCCTCAACCACAAAAATATGGCCCCCTGCCGCGAATCAAACCATGAACAGTATTGTCACACAATGCTAGTAATTCAGCAGATGGCAGGGTGCACGTCTTAGCGGACAAGCAATACCTTTTTATGTTTATGTTCTGAGATGGGAATAATTTTTGGATTTCATTTCGTGCGTTTGAAGTTTGTTGGCAGTGTTCAAAACGTTAAAGTCGAAAATCCTTCATTCAGCTAAAATATTATATACAGTAGAACGTCGATTATCCTAAGTGTAATTGGGGGACATGGATGATCGGAAAGCCGATTATTCGTATAATCGAACTGTACACTTCTACTTGCCAATAAGAAGTACTGTACAGTAAATGTGTTTATACAGTATTTGGAGTCGCGCGAGCCTTCACATTGCGCCGAGCGGCACGCCGCAACACTTGGAAGGCGCAGCTGTTGCTGCGAACAGCTTTGATGCTGCAGCTACTGTACTTCTGCCGACTGCAGTGTGCCGACTGTTGTCCTCAGCGACTGTCGGCCTGGCCTGTCAGCAGGCCCCACTAGAAGCAATGTTCCGTCACCTTGTGGTCCAGTGCGGCTACTGTGGGAAGCTTAGTTTGACGGGAGGGGGAATTGATGGACGGTAGGGTGGGAAGGTAAAAAATAAATAAATAACCAAGCTCTATTGTAACTTTTTCCGAACTTTACTTTGCCGAGGGGCCCCTTGATCTCGGGGGCCCCGGGGCACTGCCCCGCCTAGCCCTATGATAGCTACACCACTGTGTCGAAGTACCTCTACATTAGGACATTGTGCAGTGGGGTAGCATGAATTTCTGCCACCCATGCAAACCCTAAATTTGCTGTTCCCCCTATATTTGGAACTAAGAAGAGAATAATACACCTTTCACAGTGCATACAATATTGGATTAGTGCTTATCAAATGACAACAGGGACAGTGCAATTTATTTTTCCTGCCTTATGTTTTTGTTCTCTATTATACGTTTCATTATGCTAAACAAATCTTTTTTGAAGATTATTTACATAACTTACTAGTCTCAGTTGTTTGTAACACCACTTTCAACAACAAAAATCATGCTCTGAGAAGTGAATAATTTGTAACATAGAATTTACGAGCCTGCATGCCTTTTATAGCAGTAAATTATGCTATTATGATCCAGGGAGTAATTTTGTGTTTATTAAGTGTATAACTGCCACGTAAAAGTGGTCATGTCGTCTAAGGTGCCTTGCTATGACTGGGCAGCCATTCCACATTGGAGGTTTGAGTCCTCCCTCAAATATGTATGTGTGTGTGTGTGTGTGTGTGTGTGTGTGTGTGTGTTCCACTTAGAATAAGTTAAGTTTGTTTAATTTACAGTAGTTTTGAAGTCTAGGGACTGACGACTTAGCAGTTTGGTCCCATAGGTCTGTGTGGTAATAGCCACGCAGTGTGGGGTGGCGCATTACAAATTGCACAGATACTTGCCTCCAAGGTTCGAGTCCTCCCTCGGGCATGGGTGTGTGAGCTGTACTTAGTATAAGTTAGTTTAAGTAGTTTGTAAGTCTAGGGACCAATGACCTTAGCAGTTTGGTGCTTCAGGATTACAAACATCTGAATATTTGGTTCCATTGGTCTACAAGCATTGTAACATTTTTGAAGTGTATAATTCTTTGTTGGCAGTGTGACTTCAATGGTCATAATACGAGAGGCATTCATTCAGCATATGGAGGGACATGCCCCATTTTGTATGCTTACAGAGTTGGAGTAGTTAAAACAAGCTTTGGCGGATACAGGAGAATTTTGCCATTCACAAGAGCTTACCTTGACATGCAAACATTTCTTACAGTAATATGAATGTAACAGTAACTAGTGCTCAAGGCAGGAAATAAGAACAAGGAGGAAAGTACTAGCAGCAGAAGAGGGCAAGAAAAAATGTGATTTCTTGTACTGTGGTGAATATCAATCTGTTACCACTTCACTTGTTGGCTGAAGCATTTAAAATGAATGGCCTTCAGTCAAGAAATATCAAGGATCTAGCACAATCTAACACAGTTTTATTGATTGTACTTCATTCAAATTACAATAACAGAACAGTTCAGAGCCAAAAATAATGAGAGATGTAAGTGGGATATTGATGATTCTGCCACAACATTTGTCAGTTCATGACCGTAATATGTGTCATTGTAATAAATATTGTAATTGTTTGATTCTATTTATTACTAAAACTTCCTTTAAAGTAACTTCTAGTCTCTCTTCTGTATTAACACAATTCCTAGTGTCTGTTTAAGAAATGTTACTTTCACCATATATAATAGTTTATCAAATTAATTAACTGACAATTGATAACAATCAAAAAATTATCTGGATACATCATATTCCTTTACTTCCTCATGTAGAAGAATGAACTTTCCTTTTATTGACCTGTCACTTAGTACAGGATAGATCCAACACTTCCTCTGATGTATTTCACTTCAATGATGACAACAAACTGTGATCCGTTAGTGCTTTCCGATGGTGTAATGATTCCAGATTGATATATCAAATGTGTTAGTGTGTAGTGTTACTAATTACAAATGTATTTGTCATTCAATCGGCATCTCTTTTTTGCTTCTTTGTCATTTCATATTCAACTCCCATAAGCTCATTCAGCATGCTACTTCATTTTCCTCCATTTGTTGCTGTTAATATTGTGTAGATACTGTTAAGACGACCTGGCTTATTGCCAAAAAGACCTGAAAATTACACTACTATTATACACGCAACTGATTCACAACTCATTTTCCTAGAATATGCATCTCATTTTATGTCGCTCGAAGTTCAATTCTATCATGTTAACATTAGTTATTGTAGTGTGATTGAGTGCAATGCATTCTCTGTGTAGTCAAAACCAGTAAGTTAGCTCCCAATAATTATGATATCTACCTTTTAATATGATGAGAGTTCTCAAAGTACAAAGCAAAAGTCATAATACTCATGACAAATCTACCTCCTTTGATATTATATAGTGCAAAGTTGCAGCAATTCACTTTATATTCTTTTGGCATGCAACAGTATATTATCTGACAAAAGCTTTCTATACTACTAGCACAAAAGTGGAGAGGACACAAACACCCTTTGACAATTCGCTGAACCAGCAACTGACAACTACCGGAAAGTGAGCAGATAACTACAAATAGGAACTGCGAATGAGTAAATGCTATTTGCGCAAGTATACCCAGACTTGATGTGAGAGAGGAATCATTTGCCGTTTCACGTTTGCCTGTGTTCCTTCGTTTGTATATAGGACTGAACGTTCATATTAGACGAATGGCTTAGTTTCAGAAGAAATAAATAAATAAATAAATTCAGAGTAAGTTTATGCATGTGAAGAGATCACCTCATATTCTGATTGGTGATTCCTAGGAAACAGTTTCATGATCTACTTTTTTACAAACAATAACATACTTTTGTAGATGAATGTATTTTACAGGCAGATTGGGTCGACATTGACTTCACACTTTAAGTTTAGGAATGTAATTCAAAGTTACTTGAGCACAAACCACAAGAGGAAAACAATGTGATCAAGTTGCCGCTTTTTCATGTTTGTGTTGACAAATTTGTAATTTACCTGTTTTTAATGTTCACTTTTAAAAAGGCATTTAACTGATTATGGATCAAGTTATAGTTAAAAAGAAGAACTGCCAACAATCTGTAGCCTTTCATGATGCGTGTACAGAAGAAAGTTTGAATAATAAATGAAACAACTATTTTTCACAGTAACAAACGAGCCAGATCCGAGCCTCTTGTGGCCATAATATGAACTAAAAAGTCTGTCTGCAAAAATGACATTTCTGCTATCTATAAGAAAAATACAGCATTAAGTAGAGCTCTCATTTCTCTGTTGCCTCTAACAACAGACCAAGATAATACACAGATCTCAAGCAAACTTAGCTTACAGTATATTTGTTTAGGTCAAATGTTGTATCTCTGTTTTAAGCCACTTATTCAATGGCCTAGAAATTTCACATAAGTACCTATGTAGTACCAATAACAGACTAACTGTGGCCTGATCCTGCAGACAGAATGCCGCCAGACAGCACGCATCCTGCAGTCTCGAGCTGCAACGACCCGGCCATGCTGGTGTGGCACTCACTATGCATGACACGGGTGACACTGGCCGGCGACCACTTGTCTCACAGTGCAGATGCTGCGTGCTGGTCCATTTGACTGCTGGGTCGTCACACTGCAGGCTCGTCAACTCCTAATGGGGTTCCGGCCAATCCCATACTACGACAGTTGGTGCACCAACAGCAGCTGCTGCGTCCAGCTGGTCCTGCCCTGTGTGGTGTTGCTTGCCTTCAGCATCAGGTCTTTTTATGCAGCTCAGCCACTCCCTACCACAACCCCTCCCCCGCGAGCAAGCATATATGTGCTGCCCAATGCATCACTCCACCCCCCATATTTTGAGACCATGCAAATCTTTGTTCTCATTGAGAAAAACCATTGGAGAGTGTTGCAGTCCATTTCAAGTATCATCAATGTACCATTTTTTTTGCTTGTTTTTTTTCCACTTCATCATCATCATCATCATCATCATATTAATACCTGTTTTTTTGCCTTCACTATCATTTTCACAATCAAGTTTGTGGTCCAGATGACATTTGCATTTTTTATTTTGTCCTGACTCTGCTTGCGCTTAGAGATCCTGGCATTCCTTGTTAAATATGCATTCAATTCTTGAATCAAGAGTCTCAGCAGCTGAATTCTCTGATAGTTCCTGAATCAGAGCAGCTGCTAGAGGCATTGAAAGTACAACTTAGCATTTCTTTTTGTTATTTTTCTTTATTTCGGCATTCAACAAAATAGTGGTGCATGCCAAATTCCTCAAGTTGTTAGCTAGAAATTTGTAGATCCTTATCAACCTTTTTGTAAACAATGAAACTTTTCCGCTGTATGAAATATTATATGCTGAGGCTGAGCTTTAAGCATGACTTACATCATTGTCACTTATTAGCTCTACGAGACTTGAGCTATTCGAATAACTGAGATCTATAAAAACTGTCCACAGAACAATCAATTTTGTCAATTTCAGTAGCTCAGTACTGAAAGCATAGCACTCATATGGATTCAGTCCTCCGTGTTTGAGCTCACTCCTACCATCACATCTGATGATAATAATAATAACAATAATAATAATAATAATAATAATAATAATAATAATATCTTTTTTTAGAACATCATTGAAGCATTCCAACAAACTCTTCTCACTGTCCTGATTATCATTAAGTTTGTCAGTACAATTATTGGGAATACTGTTATGTCTTCTATTGATCTAAAATTCATTTTTGTGCTGCAAAACAATGATTGTTTGTTGTCAATGCCTTCAAACATGGCAAAAGCAATTGTCAACATGCCGGCACACAATGAAACAACATTTATTTTCATGCATATAATTGGCAGAAGTTGTGAAATGACAAGATGAATTTTACAGGGTTGCGGGTTCACACGCACAAACTGTTGTTATCGAAAACAATACATCTTTCAATGTACATTTTCAAATTGGTGCTATTAAATGCAAGAGAAATTGCACTGAGGAGTGCCAGTTTGTAGCCCGTAACTACTTGCTTCTGTCACAGTCCACCAGAACACAACCACTCTCGAATGCAATACATCAAAGTATTAATATCATGTTTATCTGATACCAATTGGAAAAGATAGTATCTTTTGACGATATCTACAAACAGATTGGTATAGGAAAACAATACGCTTTGAACCATTTGGCTTTAGTAGTTGCTTTATCAAGCTGCCCATTGTTTCAATAAGTATGCTTGCAACATTGTTGTCTTTGATAAGCTTATTTAATAAAAATAACTGTGTGCAACTCCAGTATATCAAATAGAATTTAACCAAACCAATCTTGTAAATGCATACATTAAATTCTAATCTGTATTTTATGTCCCACGCAGAAGCAAGAACCGATTTTACTTTAAGTACTCGTAAATCTTTGTCGCAAGATTCCTGCCTGACCTTCCGAACAACTTCTTCGGAAGGTAAGGTAGCAGGAATAACATCCCCAAATTCCATCTCCCTTTTTGTTTCATGTCATCACCAAACGTAAGTTGATTTGCCTAGCAACCTTTTGCTAATTTGCAATTGTCTTTCTCCACATATCACAGAAATTGAAACAGAGAATACTGCTCAGATATAAAGATTACAACCTTGGCAATGGAAAAGGAGACACACAGAGTTCTGGAATGTGAGTAAAATTTAGCAAACAGAATAAAAATGGAGGTGATACAAAAAATTGAATGATATAGATTATAAATTTTAGGATTAAATGACAAGAGTAACTGAATTTGGAGAAAAGAATAAATGACAGGGATATCCTCCCGTATTCTAGAAGAAAAAAGGAGTTACAATAATACTAGACGAGGGAGCAAAAAACATCATTCATGGAGTAGCATCCAGTTAGAGAGAGAATGTCAAATTCCCAAAGAAATACAAACAGAGAAAACTGTTTCAAAGCAATTTTCGAGGATTGACAAATCCGAAAAATTGTTACTATTGTGTCTAATGGTTAAACATTGCCAACTTAAACTATTTGCTGTATTGGACTTTGGATTCGTGATTTCCTGTCCTGAAGGACATAGTACATTGCAACTGATGGCAAGTCATTAAGTAGAACAGAAGTGATATCTGGCATTCCACAGGGAAATGTATTAGGGCCCCTATTGTTCCTTATTTTTTATAAACAACTAGCTGTAAACCCAGTGTTGCCTGGGTGTTTTTTTATCCTACACTCTTACTCCACATCTCCTTGGCCCCCTCTCTCATATCTCTGTTCATTTCCGCCTTTCCTTCTCTCGGCAACGTTTTCTGCTAGGTACCCTCTTTCATGTACCATACAAACATTTATGTACCCAATGATCTTCCTCTTGGTTTAAAGGTCATGCGTGCAAAAATTTATAAAGATCGGAGTGAAACTATGCATTTTGTACAATTCCGTAAGTGAAGTACCCTCCACCAAACCAAACGAAATTTTACATAGACAGTGACATTCCTCCTCTTTTTAAGGTAGAATGTGCAAAATTACAGCAATATCTGAACAAAGCTGTACATTTGAATGCAACAGAAATACAGGGTCACACTGAAAAATGCACTTTGTTGTTCTCAAATATTCCAGTATTATTTCATACAACCCTTGTTCTCAGAATAATGAAAACAAAAGAAAGGATCTGTGAAATCGGTTGAGCTGTTTTCAAGTTATGGTGCAACCAAGGTATTTAGGGATCAATTTTTATGTTGCAAAGTACCCTCCCCCAAGCACCGTATGAAACTTAAGGTAGACAGACAGTGATGTACCTCTTGTTTTTAAGGTCAAGTGTGTGAAATTTCGTGAAGATCTGAATAAAACTGTAGATTTTGTGAGTCTGTAGGAGAAGTATGTTCCGCCATGCACCTATCACAAAATATTTTTTAGCTGAAATTTTCTACCTATAAACTAAATTCCTATCAAATTTCAGCTTCATAGGTGAAGTAGTTTGAGATTTTGTGTTTATTCAGGGGAGACTCGCAGAGAAAAATAAATAGTAACATGCAAACCTGTAATGCTAATTTTATTTGATACAAGGTCATGCCCGATGCGACAGTTTTACGGCATCTACAGCGAAACTGTTGTGAGCGGTAGACTTCTTTTCGTTTTCTCATTTTGTGGGAAAGGGGGGGGGGGGGAGGTCAGTTACAGAATACTTCATAAACATCTGAAATTAAATGCAAACTTTGTTGCAGGTCCCTAAATACTCCCATTTTCCAATAATTTACACATAAATCTGGGTATTCTCACGCAGTGGCCTCTCATTATTTATGACATATCTCCTGAGCTATGTGTCTTACTGTTTTATTTTTGGGTCACAAACCTTCATGGGCGTACAGTGAACAGTTCACCAAAGTTTCATTGCAATCGAATGAATGTTTTATGAATGCATAGAGGTCATACAGCCAAACATTCATTTATACATAGGAGAAAATCTGAGTAGCTCTCTTAGACTGCTCGCAGATGATGCTGTCATTTATCGGTTAGTAAAGTCACCAGAAGATCAAAAGCAACTACAGAATGATTTAGATATCTCCTTGGTACAAAAATTGGCAATTGAACCTTAATAATGGTAAGTTTGAAGTCATCCATATGACCACTAAAAGAAATCCGTTAAACTTCACTTATACGATAAATCAGTCAAATCTACAGCCTGTCAATTCTACTAAATACCTAGGAGTAACAATTACCAACAACTTAAATTGGAAAGAACACACAAAAAATATTGTATGGAAGGCAAACAAAAGACTATGTTTCATTGGCAGAACACTTAGAAGATGCAACAGTTCTACTAAAGAAACTGCCTACACTATACTTGTGGGTCCTATTTTGGAGTATTGCTGTGCATTGTGGGATCCACACCAGGTAGGACTGATGGACGATTTAGAAAAACAGAACTGCCGCTCGTTTTGTGTTATTGCAATATAGGGGGGGAGTGTGTCATGGAAATGATGCACGAGTTGGAGGTGGAAATCATGAAAAGAAAGGCGTTATTTGTTGTGGCGAGATCTATTTATGACATTTCCTTCACCAACTTTCTCTTCAGAAAGCCAACATATATTGTTAGCACGCACCTACATAGGGAGATATTAAGAGAAATCAGATCAAAAACAGAAAGCTTTACGTGTTCCTTTTTCCCCGTAAGCAATTAGAGAATGGAACTCTAGAGAAATATGATAAAAGTGGTTCAATGAACCCCCTGTTGTTGTTGTTGTTGTTGTTGTTTTGGGGTTTAGAGGGGGCTAAACTACATGGTTATCAGTCCCCTGTTCCTACCAAAGACAAAACATCCAAGTAGGAGAAAGATAAAATAGAGCTCAACACCCAGAAGACAGGCATAAGGGGCACACAGTGCCAATGAACCTAACACACACAACACCACTGAAGAAAACAGGAATAGGAGACACCAAGTGGTGAACTAAGCTAAAATAGAGCAGGGAACAGTGGCCGGCTGATCACAAAAAAATACAAGATGAGCCAGTCACTCTGCACAGACTAAAAACCTGGATGTAAAAAAAAGGGTAAAAGTAACAAAAACATCAGGTGAAGGGTGGGGACCTGAGACACCAGGCACGAGCCCACCACTAAATAGAACGATAAAATCCAGCTGTGCGTATAAAACCTAAAACTCTGTCAGCCATTGAGGCATTGTCAGTTAAAATCAAGGCAGGCGCAGTAGGTAGATTAAAAGACTGCCGCAAAGCAGCAAAAAGTGGACAGTCCGACAGGATGTGGACCACTGTCAACAAATTTCCACAACGGCAATTCGGTGGGGCCTCTTGACGTAAAAGGTAGCCATGCGTCAACCACGTACGGCCAATACGTAAGCGACACAGGACAACAGATTTCCTATGGGAATGCCTGAAAGACGACTTCCAGACGGCCGTAGAGGACTTTATCGCATGGAGCTTGTTGGGCGTGCTCAGTGTTGCCCATTGTGTTCCAAGCCTCAAAAACCTTGTGACGCAAATCCAATTGGATAATACCAATATCCAAGGGAGGAGCAGTGGTGGCCAGCTTAGCCAGCTGATCGACACGCACATTCCCCGGGATGCCAATGTGGCCAGGGGTCCAAATAAAGTAGTCCACCGAACAGCCAGACTTGCCGAGTGAAGCGATGGCGTTTTGAATGGATTGCACCAACTGATGGGAAGATAAATACTTGTGAAGGGCTTGCAGGCCACTAAGGGAATCGCTGCACATGACATACAACTTACAGGGGCATGTTTTTAGGTGATAAAGAGCCCGAGATATGGCGATCAGTTCAGCTGTAAAAATACTACAGCCCGGTGGCAGTGACCGTTGTTCTGTGTGGTCGCCATGAACAAAAGCGTAACTGGCTCTGCCATTTACCAGAGAGCCATCAGTGTAGAGGACTTTTGCATCACGGTGAGTAGCAAGGAGTGCCAAAAACTTGCAACGGAGTGTCAGCGGTGAAACTAACACCTTTGGATCGCAGAACAATTGCAGGTGGAGCTTCAAACGGGGGATGGACCAAGGAGGGATACGGGATGCGCAGGAAAAAGCGTCAGGGAGAGGTAGGGAATGAAGTGAGGAAAGGAGTGTATGAACCCTGATCGCGATTGGAAGACCTGATCTAGGTCGACGTGGTGGAGAAGGAAGGGAAACAGTCGGAAACAAAAGCCTGTAATTCAGATGTTGTGGGATGGCATGGACTCGAGCAACATAGCTAGCGAGAAGCTGCTGCCAGCGAAAATGTAATGGAGGAATTCCTGCTTCGGCAAGAAGACTTGGCACAAGGCTGGTGCAGAAAACCCCAGTCACCAGTCGATACCACTACGGTGGATGGGATCAAGGATCCTCAAGGTGGACGTGACGGACGAGTCATATACCAGGCTCCCATAATCAAGCCTTCATTGTATCAAGGACTTTTACAGCTGCAGGAGGGTGGAACGAGCAGCGCCTCAAGCAGTATGGCTCAAGCAGCAGAGAATATTGAGATTTCGCCAGCACTTTTGTCACAGCTGACGCAGATGTGGCCCCCAAATAAGCTTGTTGTCTAAGACCATCCCGAGAAATCGATGCATTTCTTCAACAAGGAGAAATTCACCACCCAGATATAGCTCAGGATCCATGTGAACTGTACGGCAGTGACAGAAGTGCATCAGGCGGGGTTTCTGTGCTGAAAACTGAAAACCATGGGTAGAGGCCCATGATTCAGCTTTTTTGATGGCTCCCTGTAGCTGCCGCTCAGCGACGCTAATACTAGCAGAACTAAAATAAAGACAAAAATCATCAGCAAATAAGCTGGAACAGACAGACGATCCCACAGCTGTGGCAAGGCCGTTCATGGTGACTAAAAATAGAGGCACACTGAGGATGGAGCCCTGTGGGACCCCATTCTCTCGAATGGGTGATGAACTAAGAGTGGCACCCACCCCAACCCTGAAAGAGCAGAGGGAGAGAAAATTCCTGATAAAGACCGGAAGTGGGCCCCATAAGCCCCAGTCGTACAATGTAGCCAGTATGTGGTGGCGCCATGTTGTGTCGTATGCTTTCCATAGATAGAAAAATACAGCAACAAGGTGTTCACATCGGGTAAAAGCAGTACGTATAGCCGACTCCAATGACACAAGATTGTCAATTGTGGAGCGGCACTGACGGAAACCACCTTGTTGTGCAACCAAGATTCCCCGGTCTTCGAGTATCCACATAAGCCGTCAACTCACCATATGTTCAACAAGCTTGCATAGAACGTTTGTGAGGCTGATCGGACGGTAACTGTCAGCCACCTGTGGGGCAGCACCAGGTTTTATCACTGGGATGATGGTGCTTTCCCGCCATTGTGAGGGAAAACACCTTCTGCCAAGAGACGGTTAAACAAGGAGAGCAGTTGGTTCTGAGTGTCCACAGGAAGATGTAAAAGAAACTGGCTATGGATACGATCTGGTCCTGGATAAGTATCGGGGCATGCAGCAAGGGCACATTGAAACTTCCACTCCACTCGCTAAAGGATGCATTGTAAGGTTCCTGGCGCCGCATGTGAAATGACAGTGGCTTCCACTCAACTCATTCTTTTATGGTGCGGAAGGCTACACTGTAAGCTTCAGTCGAACTGATGCCTGCATAAAACCGTGCGATGTGCTTGGCGACAGCAAGTGGGTCTGTGTAGACAGTACCATGTAAGCGAAGACAGGGGATTCCTGCTGACGGGCAGTACCCGAAAAGATATCGAACCTGGGTCCACAACTGAGAAGGTGAGGCACGAGATCTAATAGAGATGAAGTACCTCTCCCAACAATTTTGTTTACTTTGCCAGATAAGATGTCGAGCTCTGGCCCGGAGCCGTTGAAAGCAATCAGGTGATTTATGGTGGGATGTCGCCGGTAGCGCTGGAGTGCCCCACGCCGATCCCGAATGGCTTCAGCAATCTCTTGTGACCACCAAGGCACAGATTTGTGCCGAGGGGACCCTGAGGCAGTTTGAACAGTGGCCTCAGCGGTGGAAACTATGGCAACAGTCACCTGTTGGACCGCCACGTCCACATTGGCTGGTAGTTGGGCAGGAATGACAACAGCGGAAGTGTAATGCTGCCAATCAGCCCTATGGAGGGACCATTGTGGCAGGTGTTCTGCCTGTTGAGACTGTGGGATCGACAAAAAGATAGGAAAATGGTCACTCCGTCAGAGGTCATCGTGGGCCCTCCAAGTGGGGTGTGGAAGAAGGATCGGGCTACAGACCGACAGATCAATGGCTGAAAACGTGCCATGTGCAACACTGAAGTGTGTAGGGGTACCAGTATTGAGTAGGCAGATGTCCTGTTGTGCAAGAAGAGTTTCAACATCCCTACCTCATCGAGTCCGCTCTGTTCTGCCCCATAAAGGGTGATGGGCGTTCAAGTCCCACAAAAGAAGAAACTGTGTGTGTGTGTGTGTGTGTAGGGGGGGGGGGCTGCACTGTGCGATCAGGGCAGCAAGATCAGTGGGCGAAACATCCCTGTCTGGAGGAAGGTATATGGAACAAACAGTGAAGTCTTGCATGGCCTGAAGGCAAACAGCAACGGCCTCAAGAGGTGTGTGGAGAGGCACAGCAATACTAGGGACAGTGGCAAGGGTGTATATACTGACACCACCAGAGGCTCTGTCACAGTTGGCACGGTTGTTAAAGTAGCCACGAAGGGCTGGGGTCCGCTGAGCAGGAAACCAAGTTTCCTACAGGGCCATACACAGCACAGGAAATCAGCACAACTGCTGCTGCTCAGCTAAACGGTTGAAACTGGAGTCCCCGATGGTGAGGTGGGTATGGCTCCCACAGGTTTTGGGGGAGCAATGGACAAAGATGGTCCCCCACCATCCAGGGGGTAGTAGAAGGTTGTTGGCCCGTAGGGCCCACAAATGGAGAGGTCACTGGTACTGTCAATTGCAATGAGACTGGTGTTGCTGTGACTGTGGCAAAAGATGTTATCTTCAAAGGATGGAGCTGCTCATACTTTTTACGTGCCTCAGAGAAAGTGAGCCGTGACATCTTCCTCAGTTTCTCTCAGTGGAGATTAAAGTAAGTTCGAAAAAATGCACATTATGCAGCTGCAGCATGGAGTGGCGGTTGCACTCTACAATTTCTAATGGTTCCACCACGAGCAAAGTTTTCTAGTTTAAGAACTTAAAATGAAAACAAATTTCTACCAATGATTCTAGAAATTGTTAATCACATCAGAGTGATGTTTAGTAAACTATGAATTACTACAAATGATTCTGTAGTGAAAAAAACGTTTGTAGTGGATAATCAGGAAAAACTGCTCTACTAACCCTACTAACAATCCTATGGTTAGTAAAATGGCTTTTTAGATGATTTTTGAGGGTAGCCAAAGGTGAAAAAATTGTTACTGTAAACTATTTGTAACCGTTCCCCCAAAA
Organism: Locusta migratoria; assembly: GCA_026315105.1. Lineage (NCBI taxonomy): Eukaryota > Metazoa > Arthropoda > Insecta > Orthoptera > Acrididae > Locusta > Locusta migratoria. Next base: position 147,249,022 of record CM048755.1, on the reverse strand, counting down.
CTTTGGTAGCTAATTGTTTAAGAACTTCAAAGAAGATAAATCTTCCCACCACAATTCTAGAACTCGTTAATTGTCGACTTTTTGGCACACTATAAGATTCAATAGGGAACCAAACATTTGTAGTGGGTTCTCTAGTATCCAGAAATGGAAAAAACTGTACTACAAACCATTACCAAAAATTCTTTGGGTACTAAAACAAATTTAATTATAAATTAACCCTTTCAATACGAATAGTATGCCGGCAATCTTCAAGAATCCCTAGCAAGCGACGATGGCACACTTCCCCATATCCCTCCACATTGATCACGAATGTGCCAGTATGCTGTCCATTGCTGACAGAGCTTTTCGTATTGAAAGGGATGAAAAAATAACTAAACAGTTAACTAAAAAAATCTATAACTACACTTTATTACAAAGAAAAAGGAGAAGAAAGCGATTTATACAAGTAGGGTGTCAGGGTCATGTGGGTGCCAGTAGCAACTTTGTCACTGGTATTACATTGTTTCTTTGGTACTGGAAACAGGGGCATTGCACTAGAATGTGTCATCGTAAGTTCAGAACACTGTTTGCAAAGAGACACTCACTTTAAAAGCACGCTAGCTTGAACTGAACATGTGCCAACAAAATTATTTATTTAGATACAGAAGACTTTCATTATTTAGAAATTAGCCACAGGTCACAAGGAGGAGGGCCATGGGCCGTACATGGACCATGGACTGCTAGTTCCTAACCACTGCTGTAGGGAGTCTTGAATTAAAACAATTCTTAAATACTGTTATTAAATATGCATAAGACTTTTTCAATGATTACTCACCACTGAGACTCACTGTTGATCTTGTTCTTGAACTTTTTCACAGCATATGTTGCACCATCATCCTTGCTTATAACTTTGTATACAATACCATAAGAGCCTTCTCCAATTTTCAATGGATTTGAGAAGCATTGATAAAAATATGACTCCGCACAATTGGGATCATACAATGCACTCAAGTGCTTTGCTAATCTTAAGTTAAGGATAGTAATGTCAAACACTTGCTAATCACTGTATAAAAGTATCTATTTTATAATTTTGAAGAACAAATGAAACTTGAGAAGTTACTTTAGTTGTTACATTGTAGTCAATAACAATGTTATTGCAAAGATAACTCGTACGCACAGTTCTTCCTCACGCCAAACAGTAACCCCCCCCTCCCCAATCTACATTTCTTCCCAATTCACATCTCTACCAATTGTGTGCCACGTTTTTCTCTTATATGCATCTCCCCTTTTTGTCCCCACCCCCTTTCTTACAGCAGTCCAATTTGCATTTCACATTCGCACCTATCAATACCTGTACATTCCACCAGGCAGTGTGGATTATTCTGTCCCCACCCTTTCCCTGCACCCCCCTCCCCTGCCCTTACTCACTCACTGTTCAAGTAACAGTCAGGCAACAGCAACTCAAAATGGCTGTCATGTGTCCAAGAGTTGTGCCTTATTGATTTTTTGAATGTATGTGCACTCTTTTTTTTTTAAATTAAAACTGTGGTCAAAAATTTAAGTTGAGTGAGTGTGGTTGTCTTTTCTATATGCATTTCTGCGGCTCAGTGATTGCCTTTTGGTAAGTTGCAATCTATTCTAATTTTATTACTGACATTCTAACCTAGACTTTCCACTGTTGGTAACAGTGTCACACTGAAAACTAACACAACTGTACACTCAGAATAGACTGCCTCCTGATCAAAGTAATCTGCTATTTACATGTAGAAAGAATTTTATGGAACAAGGAATATCAATCATAAGAAACACATAGAACATTCAAGATATAATAAATACAAATAAATAATATTTTTATCAATGGCAGGATTTGAACTGGGGAGCAGAACAGCAATCTGTGACGCTAACCAATGCACCATGTGTTCAGTGGGGAGACTCGTGGCATGCTCTCCTTCCTGAAAAACACAGAACACAGTGACCCACTGTTAGGTTCCCTTTGGAGCCAGCTGCAGTGCCCTGGACCTTGACCTTGTCACAGGTCCTCTGTATGGCAGTTCCAGAGAATCCTTCCATTCTGTCTGCACACCTTCCTTGCAGTGACAATGACTAGTGACAAACCCTCTTGTCGTGGCTTCATCATTATCATAAGGGTTTTCAGAGACCTTTAACAAGACGCCGTTTCTACGTATCTGTTCTTTGGGATCGTGATAAGGCTTCATACAAAGGATGTGAAAAATGTCTCTTCGTTTTTGTCGATTTGAGGACTGTTCATAATCCTCGACTTCTTATGTGACATCTGATAGGTGTTATATGACACGATACAGACCAAAGTATTGCTTCTGTAACTATTCTGAAAGCCCAACTATCCACACAGAAGTAAAAATCCATACCAGGTCTCCTGGGTTGGACACAACAAGTCGGTGCTTGTCATTACCCTGCTGACGGCCCTTCTCCTGGGCGTCCAGTGTCTGTATGCGTGCCAGCTTTCTTGCTTCTTCGGCTTGGTGATGAGCTGTTTCACATAGCCATCTTTAGTGTCATCCAGTTGAAATAGGAACAGCGTAGCCATTGTCATCTCAGCTTCATATGACTGTGGAGCAGGAAAAATGGCATGAAGCCTGTGGTGTCTTGCCTTGCTGTATTATAAGCAAATGTCATGACTGGCAGTATTGTATCCCAATCCTTCTACTCAACATAAACATACACCAACAGGATATCTGCTAACATCTTGTTAAAATGTTCTGCAAGACCATTTGTTTGAGGATGGTAGGCAGCAGTTTTTCTGTGGACAGTGTAACATTACCTCCAATACTAGTTTTGATATGAGTACTTTTCCTCGGTCAAATATCACACATGGTGCACCATGCTTCAAAATAATGTCTTCTACTAGGAATTTTGCAATCTCTGAAACTTCTGCGGTTGGCAAAGGTTTGGTGACAGCTTAGCGGGTGAGATAGTCAGTGCAGACTATAATCCATAGGTTACCGGCTGTCAACTTCAGGAACCTACCTAAAAGGTCGATTCCAAACCAGTGGAATGGAGCTGCTGCAGGTGTCAGATGCCCTGGAGATAATTGCGGCACATGCTTCCTGGCACTCATTACAGGGACTCACATAGTGCTTGACAGATCGGTAGAGACCTTCCCAGTAATAACTGTCCGATACTGTCTAGAGTCTTCATGAATCCCAGATGACTGGATATTGAAAAATTGTGGAAATATTTGAGAATAGCTGGCCGGAGATGAGCCTGAATGACCAATAGCCATTTGGGGCTCAGTGGATTGTAGTTGATCTTATACAATGCCCCATTTATAAGTTCAAACTCTGCTCTGCTCGGTTCTTCTTTATCCAAGGCCTCTACGGTCTGGATCTTCCCTCTGTTCAGTTCTAATGTCACCTAATTCAATGAGGGCTGAAATTTCATCCATGCTGTTGTGTTCGGTTAATGGATTCCTTGAAAGGCAGTTGGCATCCTTGTGTTTTCACCCGTTTTTTAATACCATTGACATAATACTCCTGTAGTCTTAGTGCCCATCTGGCTAGTCGACCTAATGGCTCCGTCAGACTGGTCCGTCACGATGGTGAATGGTTTTCAGAGTAAAAAAGGCCAGAACTTGTTGATAGCCCAGATAACGGTGAGACATTCTTTCTTGATTGTAGAGTAGTTTGTCTCAGACTTTGAGAGTCCTCTTGATGCATAGGCTATTACCTTTTCAGCACCTTCTTGGATTTGTACAAGAACTGCGCCAATCCCATAACCGCTAGCATCAGTGTGAAGTTCGGTTTACGCATTCTCATCATATAAGGTTAGAATTGGTGTGGAAGTTGAAGACTCCTTAAGTGTTCTGAAAGCTCTTTCTTTCATCTTGCGCCAGTAAAATTTGGCATCTTCCTCAGAAGTTCTTGCAATGGGCGTGCCTTAATACAAAACCCTTTTATGAAACCAGTAGTATGAGCAAAGCCTGAGAAAACTTCTAACATCACGAATGTGCTGAGTAGTTTTAACTGCCCTTACTTTTTCTGGGTCAGGATGGACACCATCTCTGTGGACTAGGTGCCCCAGGATTATTATATCTTTGGTGATGAAGAGGCATGTCTGTGGGTTGAGGCAGAGTCCTGCAGTCTGAACACACTTCAACACCGTTGACAGGCAGCTTAGATGTTCCACAAATGTCTTTGTGAAAACAACAATTTCATCTAGATAACACAGAATGTTGTCAAATTAAGATGTTTAAGGAAGTTGTCCATCAAGCATTTGAATGTAGGTGGAGCCTTACATAATCCAAATGGCATGACCTTTAATTCATAGAGGCCATCAACTGTAATAAAAACAGTCTTCTCCCTTTCAGCTTCTTCAACCTCGATTTTCCAGTAACCTGTCTGCATGTCAATGGTTGAGAAGTATGTACCTCTTTTCAAACAGCCTAAAGTGTCATCAATGTCCGAAAATGAGTAGACATCTTTCTTTGTGATTTTGTTCAGCCACTGATAAATGACAAAGAAACACCACTTGCCATCCTCCATCACAAGGACCACTGGAGATGACCAAGGACTCTTGGAAGGTCAAATAATGTCATTGAGCATCATCATCTCCACTTCTTCCCAAATTATCTGTCTTTCAGCTGGTGAGACACTATATGCACGCTGGCTAATTGGTGGATGGTCCTCAATATTAATATTGGGGATATTAATACGGTTTTTTATTGTGGGCCATTTCATGTCTCCCTTCTCCTGCGTGGCCTGGAATACTCCTGAAAATTGGTGTAGTATGGTTAACACCTGCTGATGGTTCTGGGTCAGACCAGGCCCTATATGCAATTCCATAGTAGTTTCCTCTAGTGCATTGTCAGGAGTAACAGCAGAGCATGAGACTTTGTCAATGACATTGAGCTCACCAATATGGACTGCTTCAACTGTTCCAATACACATTCCTTTAGGAATGAGTTGCAATTTTTCATGAAAATCAGTGAGCCAAAGTTCTCCTCGACCACCTGTTATGATAGTCACTAGTATGTAGATTTCCTTCGTTATTCTTATTAGTTTTTTGTGTTCAACAAACACTTCACCATGCAACTGGTCATTTCAGTTGCTGACTTCTCATTGTTAATGGTGGTATCTCAACAGCAAACAACCTCCTAGGGGAGTACGTTATGTGTACTCGTCAGAACAGCTTCCTCACTTTGTAGCTCAGATCTTCCATAGTCAATGACAGCCTGGGATGCCTGAGGGAAGTCCCATCCAAGGATTACATTCGGTTAAAACGACAAATTCAAACGGCTGCATGCAGTTGTTGATAGTTATTCTTGCGACACATGTTCCTACCGGCCGGACGTATTTTACATTTGCGACCCTTAGCACAGTTGCACTTGTATCACAGAACATTATCTTCTTTCATTTGCAGTGACCAACATTCGACAATACAATGAAGGAAGCTCCTGAATCAACTAGTGCCCAGACAGGTTGGCTATTGATGATGACGTCAATGAGATTTCCCCGACATCTTAGCGACTGTCGTCCATTGAGGATTTTCGTCTGTGGCAGCCTCACCTCCTTCGGTGGTCGCCTCACCAAGTTTTCTTGAACACGTTGGCTAGACGAGTAGGTGGTATCTCTGTACAGTGGCTGCGAATCGTGGCGGTGTGTTGGAGAGTAAGCACGTCCAGGATACAGCAAAGGGCTTCGTCCCATAGGTTGACAGTAATAATTTGCAGTTGTCTTCCGTTGAAAGGACTGCTTTGGTGTATGGCGCCTTGCAGCACAGTAATTGTCAAATACTCATCTTCTCTCCCTACAGTATGGTATGACATGTCTAGGAAGTCCTCCTGCAAGGCATCACAGTTGCCGGAGGAGTTGGTTGTGGTCATGTTAAGTGATTCCTAGGCTGCCGCTTGCCGGCTGCAGCATACGTCGTAGTAGGGCGAGGCCATTCTTCACATTGGGTGCAACTGGCAGGGCAGACAGGCATGTTTCAAATACCTCATCCTCAGCGGTGTCGGCTCCCTCATGACATACAGGACTGACATCCATGGCCATAATCTGGTGGTTGCTTGGTCCAACAGTCCTGGCTGCCATGAAGTGTTCTAATTCTTCTCTCACAATTTGGCGTATAAGAGAAACAAAGTCATGCTGATCTTCCAAAACGGACTACATTTTTGAGTCTCTCTTACTTCTTTCGTCCAACCCTCCTCTGTTGCATCTCTTCAATTTTCTGGCACCATTGGATAAATTCTTGTTTCGTCGAAACGTCTTTTAATAGACGTGCTTTATAAATGTTTTCTGCAATGCCCTTCATCAGGTGTGAAATTTTATCGGCCTCAGTCATATCCGGGTTAACTAAGTGACATACAGCCAAAACATTCTGTATATACAACTGCATTGACTAGCCATGTCATTAGGCCCTGTTCTTCAATTTCTCTTCTGATAAATGGACTTGTTGCTGGTGGTCTCCAAACATTCGTCTTAACTTCTGTCTGGAATTTGTCTCAGCTATCAAGCTTGTCCTCATTGTTTTCAAACCACAGCCGGGCTATCCCATCCGGGTAGAAATATATGTTCACCAAGCATGTCATGTGATACCACCTGTCATGTGATACCACCTATTATACTTGGCGACTTGGTGGAATCCTTTCAGCCATTTGTTTGGGTCCTGTACAGTGTATCCTGAGAACACTGATGGGTGTCTGATGTCCAACTGGATTACCATTGTTTTCATTTGCATAGGTCTTTTATCAACATGGACCTTTGGAAGGATGTAGGCAGTGGAAAACAATAAACAAGTAAATGGGTATACCAAAAAGAAATGCAGGGGAGAAAAACGACAGAAGAGCACAAGTAGACTGCATAGCCTTTGTGGACTACATAGTAATAGTGAGACAGAAGCAGGCACGAAGAAATAATTCGATAACCTAAGCAATATAGTAAGGAGGGTGGGACTTTAGATCACCTATAACAAGACAGACATTGAATACCAATGGAGACTGGTAAACATCAGAAAGCACTGTGGAAAAGATGGACAAATTAAAATACCCAGGAGAATATATAACAGGAAGAAACAGGTCCAATAAAAGAATTATATCCTATATGAACAAAATTTTAGGTCTACACAATATAAAGTTATCTCTACTGATTAGACACTACAAGTCAGCAGTGAGGAATGCATTCATATATGCTGCTGAGAGAATAATGCTAGGAACAAATGGTTCAGAACAACTAGAGAAAGGAAAGGGAAAAATACTGGGGAAAACACTATGCCCTAAAATTGATGAATGCAAATACCTCAGGAAGAACTGTATCAGAACATGAGAACAATCCGGAGAATTCAGACTCAAAAGGGCAAGGTTTGCAGGACATGTAATTAGGATAAATACAGTACATACGGGAATTATTTTGTGATTTTCTTAATAAATTAATTACTAACATTACTTACAATGAATTTTTGTTTTGGTATTATGATCACCGTACAAGAACTGTACAGAAAATTCTACATATATTACCTGTCAAGGAAACACAAGATCTGGGCCAGCTGTGAACAGCAACCAAATAAAGTTGCAACTAAGTGAATGTGCTTGAGATGTCAACATCTTTGACATAGAATAATTGCATTCATAATTACAGGTCAACACTGATGGAGATGTCACTACAGAGTATTACAAGACTCCGTGGGGTAAGAAAGTAATCATCACAAATTTATGTACAATATTTAGATTAATAGGTAAAATGCTGAAGCAGAATATTATTTAAGTAAGTTAACACCAAATTCATACCCAACAAAATTTATATAACTTTTAATAAAAGTTGTCAGCTATATGTATAAGGATACAGTTGCCTTCCTGATAAGATAACACACTGGCTCCAGTTGGTGCTACAGGCCTGCCGGACGATCGCCTAGATGGTTTAGGCGGTACTAGCCGTTTGTTGAGGTCTTCTGCCTGTAAAACACATATCTTTTATAACTGAGGTAAACATTATACACATTCAACAACTGCTTAAGTTTTATAGCAATGAATGGCTATTCAACCATCAGATTACATGATAAAAAATAAAGTTACACATTTATATGGATGGTTTTCAGATAATGAGTCAAAACATGTCCCAGTAAAAGTGTGAAGAAATACACAACTTTTCTTATATTCACCTTTCTGTTAAACGAAGTGGATTCGTTTCAAACTGTGCAATTTATTTATATTTCCAAAGTGATTTTTTTACTTATGAATTTTAAGTGCTAAATTATCATTTCTGTAACTGTCATGAAATACATTACTCAGTATTTGTAGAAGTATAAAACACTGATAGTTTTTATCTTATTCTTGCACTAAAATCATGAAAGATATAGAAATACAGCAAAGTATTGTGTGTTAATTATTGTTCGCAACTTTACACCTAATATCCTTTAACGCCAACAGAACCTAATTTTTTATGGCAATACTGAAAGGAATTCCAATGCCAAACAAATTACTATTTACAATAGTGGCTGTTAAGTGATTTGCTGTATTCTTTTGAGATTATGGATCAAATACACAAAAACTATCGCAGAAAGTTTGACGTTAATACTGTGCGTGAATTATTTGTGTCTCGTTTCTGTAATGTGTTTTATAAATTAAATAACAGTGGCCATAACTAGATTCACTTATTATGCATCACACAGGCCCTACTCTAATAACCTGTCTCCCATATCACAGGTGTTTGGTTTAGCATGTGTGAGCAGAAAAAAAAGGACATCTAAAACCCATTTCTCATTTTCGTTACATCTCATTACTGTTACGCCTTTAAAGGTGTGTGTTTATGAAGTGATAAAGTACATACCAGTGATGATAATAGACGCAACTTGCAATTTTTTATTATTTTTGCTGAATAAGTAAATGCACATGTGTGCCAGGGAAAAAAATCCATGTAAAAATGTTTGCAGAAAGAAATGGGTTGCATCTGAAAAGACCATCCCAGGCAGGCAGTTTATCAAATAGACTTCATCATGATAGAGAAAGTCTTTAGCTCTGAATGAACACAAAAAGCAGGAGAAAAAATGAGGAAGAAAGAGGATAGAGAACTACTAAAAATTTCAAAAGCAGAATTGAACCCTTTTATACAAAACTTAATTCTCTACAATTTCTTTGTGACCAAAGCAGATAAGAAAACTAAATACAGCCCCTTCAGAAGATAATATTTCTGTTAGAGGATTAAAAATAAAATCAGAATTTTGTGAAGCTTTGAAACAACAAATTTCATACTGTGTTTCGTTTCTAGTTTGGTTTACATGACATTCTTCAAGTCATTTTTATACATTATTTTAGTAAACTGTAATTACATCTGTCACTTTATGCACGATTTCATTCCTCTCACGATTTTCATTCCTGTCATGCTCTGCATGAAGGGTGCATTAAGAATTATTACTTCGTTATATTTGATTTGGAGAATCTTTTGGGTGCAAACTGTCATTTACAGTAAAATATTTTCCATTCTTTTTGCCTCTGGTTTACTGGTATGAACTGTAAACCAAGTTTACCATAATACTAAAACTAAGTTCAATACTGAAACTGAGTTCATCAAACAAGAGTTTCCTTTCACGTCATGATATTTACACCTTAGTTCACCATCATTTTACCATACAAGTTTAAGATCTCTGATATTATTTCCACAAAGTATCAATAACATTTCATTATAATAACTGATTTCTTAAAACCAGGAACATATTTCAGAAACTCAAAATTAAGTAAAAAAATTACAGGTAGAGTATTTTAATTGCAACAGGGTCCCCAAAGCCGAAATAAAATTGCTTGGAGGCCAGTCTGCCTGACTCCTGACATACAGTGGATTCCAATCTTATCCTTTTATTCTATCTTTTTCATTATTAATACAATACTATTCCGAGGCGGCTTAGTCGTGTGCTTAGTGGTGTGGTAGTCTAACAGTTAAGACGTCTGCCTAGTAAGCATGGAGGTCCGGGTTCGATTCCCGGCTGCACCACAAATTTTAATTCAATGCTTCAGATCTATCAATAATGTCTTTTTCATTATTGTTTAATTTCAGCACTTTCAAGTGCATGGTAGTGAATAGTGGTAAAATAACACTTCCAAGTAAAACACCTGATGACCAGTACAAGGTATCTAAGTCCCGGCAATCATTTTCCACAGTAGTAGGAGTGCAGCATCCAATTTAGTTCTGCATAAATGCATGACTGAAATAATTCTGTTGTTACAAGATGTCACTGGTTTTCATAAACTGCAACTCATTTAGCTTAAAACATGATTATTATACTTTTAAGTGTTTTTACTGTGTCATGTGTGTTATGTTAAAGTGCAGCTATCTAATTGGTTTTACACAGGGTTTATAGCCTATGTTTTGAGTGTAATCCAAATGTCACTTTTATGGGTTATACCATAAACACTGAAGTGTGTACAAGGCGAAACTAAACAATAGTGAAAAGATCAAAATGTAAGGATGTTTATTCCAAATTAAGATAACCACTGTGTCAGATTACTGTCAATCAAAAAATTACACATCCATGCTTTAGTGACCTCTAAAGAGAAGAATATCAACACTTCCATGGAAGAATCATTACAGGAAGGAAATTGTATTGTCTATTTATACTTTATAGTGAGTGTGTGTGTGTGTGTGTGTGTGTGTGTGTGTGTGTGTGTGAAAAAACAGTCACACCAATGGTCTCAATATTTTCTTCTTTTTGTTCAAATCAACTTAAAATTAAATACTTGTGAAAACTGTTTTTAATATCATGAAAATATCATTTTTATAAAAATACAGCAACACAAAAAAGTTTTCAGTGCAAAATGTTTTGTACCTGTGACTTCCATTTACAGCTCATGATACATAGGTAGAGCTCTGACCTATCCTTTTACCTCCATGGCTCTGACATCGATATAGAATGGAATAATATTAAGACCTGCATCACCAAAGCAGCCACAGAAGCACTTGGTAAAAGTAAGAAAACAAATGGCAAAAGACGCCTCAGAATATGGAGCACACAAATCATAGAAGTCATCAAAGAAAAGCAAGCAGCTTATCTAAGGTTTCTGCAAATAAAAACACTAGTGAGTTGGGAACAATACAAATTAAAAAGGAATGCTGCGAAACAAATAGTGCACAAAGCGCTCCAGGAATCGTGGGATAAGTTCATAAGCATCCTAGAACACAATGTACATGACAGACAGAAATGTGCATACAAAGTCACGAAAGCCCTGAACAAGGAAGAAAAAGACATACAAAAATTCCAAGCTGTCTATGGTACCATACGCAGAACATTTGGCCAGAGGGTATAAAAAGGTACTACTATAAAATTCTATAACGTGATGGCAGACCCTCTACTATCTTATGGAAGCGAAGCAGGGTTACTACAAAGAGACAAGAAAATAAAATCCAAAGTGCAGAGATGAGGTTCCTGAAAAAAAAAAAAAAAAAAAAAAAAAAAAAAAGGGGCTGTACTAGAAGAGACATGATCACGAATGACATCAGAAAAAGAGTTAAATATTTTCAAAATCAACGAGAAAAATCACACAATATAGAGAAAACTGATCTTAAACGAAATGAGGGCACTTTCATAATTTTAACAGTGTATAGGTCCCCCACAGGAAACTTCCAGCTTCTTCTAGAAAACTTGGATGCATTGTTGTGCTGTCAGGCAGGGGGAAGCAAATTATCATTTGTAGGAATTTCAGTATTGATTAACTGAAAGAGTGTAATAGGAAGAATGACCTTTTAGTATTACTCAGAACTTTCAATTCAAGCTACATTATTAATTTCCTACTCTGATAACAAAGAACAGCAGCACATCAAATGACAATTTTTTTATAGACCAAGATAAGTTTAGCAACATAAATGCTTATCCTGTTGAGAATGGCCTTTCAGACCATGGTGCTCAGCTTGTTACAGTACATGACATAGCTCCATGCAGTAAATCAAATCAGACTTTCAAAGTAGTCCATTCAATTAACATTATAAACATTGCAAACTTTAGGGAAAGCCTAGACTGGGATGAGGTGTATAAGGAACGTGATGCAAACCTGAAATATAACTTGTTTCATGATACATTTTTAAGGGTATTTGAAAATTGTTTTCCAAGAAAGTAGTTAAACAAAATTCTAAGAAAACATGTAAAAAAAACAATGGCTAACAAAAGGAATAAGAATATCTTGCAACTGTAAAAGGAAACTGTAACTAACAGCAAGAGGGAGTACTAATACAGAAATTAGTCAGTATTATAAAAATTATTGTGCAATACTAAGAAGCATATGTATCACATCTGGAATCAGTACCTCTGATAATAAAAGTAAAACTACTTGGAATATTATTAAAAGGGAAACAGGGCAACCAAAAGCACAGCAAGACTGTGTTACCATAAAACTGAATAAGTGTACTAAAAATAAGTCAGAAATGGGAAATAATTTTCAATAATCACTTTCTATATGTTGTGGAGAAAATAAGATCTAGGTGCTCCTCAGAAGAGGCCAGGCTACTAATAGAATGGGCCATACCTACACAATTTGATACAATTTCAATTCCACCAACCTCTACCCTTGAAAAATAATCAACTTACTGAAAAGTAAAAGCTCTTACAGAATTGATGGCTTTTCCAGTCAGGTACTTACAGCTTGTTCCCCACAGATAAGTAGGATTCTCAGTCACTTATGTAATAGCTCTCTGAAGCAAGGTGTTTTCCCTGATAGACTAAAATATGCCATTGTCAAACCATTGCATAAAAAAGGGAATACATCAGATGTGAACAACTACTGCCCAACTTGTCTTCTGACAGCTTTAACAAAAATTTTTGAGAAAGTAATGTATTCAAGAGTAGCCTCCCATATTTGTAAAAACAAAGTACTAACCAAATGTCAGTTTGGTTTTCAGAAAGGTTTTTCAACAGAAAATGCAATATATGCCTTCACCAATCAAATATTAAATGTTCTGAATAACTGGACATCACCCATTCGCATTTTTTGTGATCTTTCAAAGGCCTTTGATTGTGTAAATCATGGAATAATTCTAGATAAGTTTAATCATTGTTTGACTGGGGCAGTGCACAAATGGTTTAATTCATACTTAACTGGAAGAATGCAGAAAGTTTAAATAAGCGGAATGAAACTTTCACTCTGCAGCGGAGTGTGCGCTGATATGAAACTTCCTGGCAGATTAAAATTGTGTGCCGGAACCGGGACTCGAACCTGGGACCTTTGCCTTTCGCGGGCAAGTTTCATATCAGCGCACACTCTGCTGCAGAGTGAAAGTTTCATTCTGGAAACATCCCCTAGGCTGTGGCTAAGCCATGTCTCCACCATATCCTTTCTTCCAGGAGTGCTAGTCTTGCAAGTTTCGCAGGAGAACTTCTGTGAAGTTTGGAAAGTAGGAGGCGAGGTACTGGCGGAAGTAAAGTTGTGAGGCGGCATCGTGAGTCGTGTCGGGGTAGCTCAGTGGTAGAGCGCTTGCCCGCGAAAGGCAAAGGTCCCAGGTTCGAGTCCCGGTTCCGGCACACAATTTTAATCTGCCAGGAAGTTTCAGTTTTAAATAAGCGGTTCATGTAATGTCAGAACATCAGCAGATTCCTCAAACTGGGGGACTATCAAGGATGGGGTGCCACAGGGTTTGGTCTTAGGCCCTTTGCTGTTCTTGATATACATGAATGATTTGCCATTCTACATTGATGAAGTTGCAAAGTTAGTTCTTTTTGCTGATGACACAAATATAGTAATCACATCCAAAAAACAAAAACTAAGTGATGTAATCATAAAAGTTTTTCACAAAATTATAAGTGGTTCTCTGCAAATGGACTCATTACATTTTTATAAAACACAGTATATACAGTTCTGTACAGTAAATGGCACAACTCCAGTAATAAATATAGCCTTTGAACAGAATTCTGTAACTAAATTTTAGGTGTGTGCATTGATGAGAGATTAAACTGAAAGCAACACAGACGGTCTGCTGAAACGTTTGAGTTCAGCTACACATACTGTTATAGTTATTGCAAATTTTGGCGATAAGAATCTCAGTAAATTAGCTTACTAAGCCTATTTTCATTCACTACTTTCGTATGGCATCATATTCTGGGGCAATTCATCATTGAATAAAAAAGTACTCATTGCACAAAAGAGTGTAGGCCTAATCAGAATATTTGCTGGAGCCCACCCACGATCATCCTGCAGACATCTATTTAAGAATTTAGGTATCCTCACAGTATATATATTACCTTATGTAATTTTTTGTTAATAATCCAACCCAGTTCAAAAGTAATAGCAGAGTGCACAACTGTAACACCAGGAGAAAGGATTATCTTCACTATGAAGGGCTAAATCTGAGTTTGGCACAGAAAGGGGGTAAATTGTGCAGCCACAAAAGTATTTGGTCACCTACCAAGCAGCATCAGAAGCCTGACAGATAGCCAGCTAGCATTTAAAAATAAATTAAAAGAAATTCTTAATGACACCACTTCCTACTCATTGGGTGAGTTTTTATATAAATTACTAAACCTAAATAAATAAAAATTAATAAAAACTGTGTCATGTAATATTTTGTGTAATGTAATGGCTTGTACAGACAACCAGAAGATTCTGAAATATAAACCAAATGGTAATAGAGATTGGAAGACCACGGAAAAGATGGAAATGACTGTTTGTGAGTTCAGAACAGGCAACAGTGTAATCCCTGAAAGGAAGAAGAAGAAGAAGAAGAAGAAGAAGAAGAAGATGATGGTGATGGTGGCTCTGACTGGGTTTCTATGTAATCTTTGGCAGAGATCCTTTGAGAGCTTAAGTCACTAGACCTTACACGCAAACCGGCTACTATGGCTCCTCCTCAAATATTAATGAAGGTTATCGAACTGCTACGAAGCCGACAGTTTGGGTCTGGGTGGAAATTCTCCTTGGCCATCTAGCTTTGTGTGTTTCACGATTTTATTATTATAACTAAGGCATTGTTATTTCAAAGCAACAGTGCACTGAATAATTATCAAAAACACATCGTTCTTAGTACAATCAATTATCTGGTATCTAAAAGTAGCATATTTGCAAATACAAATAACATTTACTAATGACAAGAGTGTTTCGATACTTATTCGCTGTCTGCTGTAGCCTACAGATAGCACGTTAGATTTTGAAGTAAATACACGTGGGCAGTAGTTTGCGTCCTGCTACCAGCAATATGTTTTGTTTTCATCCTGTATCCTAAATGGTTTTTGCGCACTCTCGTTTTTAAAATAAAGCTATGTTGTTTGATAAATGAGTGTGTATAGTTTATGGGACTTAACTGCGGGGTCATCAGTCCCTAAACTTACAAACTACATATGAACTAGCTAATCCTAAGGACAGCACAAATATCCATGCCCGAGGGGGGGATTCAAACCCCCGACCGTAGTGGCCGTGCAGACCGTGACTGGAGTGCCTCAGTCCCCTCGGCCACCGCGGCCGGCTGTTGTGATACTGAGAGTTGTGCACATGGAAGAGCCCTCCTCCTTAAATGTAACAAACAATTGCTGACATGCACAGGCACATAAACTGAAGAGATACTGTGATAATGAATATTGTAAACAATGTGCTGATATTTGTATTTTTATATATGTGCAGACGTGACAGAGTTTCTTTTTATAGTTACAATAATAACAGAACAATAATTCCATAGAACTCTAGTACTTAATCTACATACGTTATTAGGCCTACTAGTATCAACACTCCCTTACAACAGTCATTGTTACAGTGTCTCCCCACTTTATTTGCATGTGTGTCAGTACACCATGTTTTCAATTCGTTGGAATGTACATTAAAAAGAGAAAAAGAATGTATGTGGTGGGTCGCAAACGACAGCCCTTATGAATTTGCTTCAAAATATAATACGCTATCCCCTACACTATGGCAGACCATTTACTTCTCCCTTCCAAACTCTGTCAGTTAAGGCTGATGTAATTTGATAATTTACCACTTTGAGACACCACATTGTAATTAATATTACTAAGAACAACTTGTTTTTTATCATTCTTCAGTGCGGCATTGCTTTGAAATAACAACGACTGAGTTACAATAAAATAAATCATCAAATACACAAAGCAAGATTGAATATGGCAGGGAGTGTTTCCACCCGATCCCGAATCGTCGACTTCATTGCAGTTCGGTAAACCTGTTAATTGTATTTAAATGTTTATTAAAGATTGGCTGAATGGGTTATGCCCAAAGGCCATAATAAAAGAAAAACTTCGTTAATATTCGGAGGTGGAGCCATAGTAGCCGGTCTGTGTGTAAGGTCAAGTCTTGTCTCGTCTACTTATCTGGATGTTCATTACTTCTGAATGGATCAGGGTGCGAAATTTATAGCCGCCAGCTCGCCATTGGCGACCGAAAATTGACGTCTAGCGAACTGGGTTTACGTGTTAATTTTTTTGTATATTCTAAAATCCCTAGAACTCTGATAAGAACTGTACATTCACAAGTCTTATACCGATGAACAAATGCACGCCAGCATTTACAGGTAGTTGTATAAATGTTTTCAGTTTTTTAGCATCTCTTCTCTGGATTAATGCGAATACCAAATCTCGTTGAACGCGAGTTTTGTCACATCACCACTCCATACACGTCAGGTTCGTTCAAGCAGCTGCCAGCGGGCTCATGCGCATGCGCAGTGCGGAAATTGTGTATAAGCAGCGCCTTTTCCTGCTTGGAATGTGGTAGTTTATTGTACAGGAAGCTTCACACTGTAAACTAAGTCCAACAATCTAGGTTGACTATTTTCAGCGCTAAGTTTGACTTAGTTTTCAATTGTTAACTGTAGTTTGAAATCGCAAAATTTGAAAAACAAATTGAGTAAATTTTGTTTGTAGTTTGTAGTTAATGTTCGACGAGTAAAATACAAGGCAGAGTTGGGTCACCCAGCGCATGCTCCGTTTTTGTCCAGATGCTGCGTGCCTTACATAATGGCGGCTCACGAATGGTCAACAGAACTATTCAGTTTTTGTTACAAACTGTAATGAAAACCCCCTATGGAATTCTACTTATTCCGCGGATACAGATACAAATTAAATGATTTGTTGAAAGAAGTTTAAGATAAAATTGGTGTACCAGTCTCACTTGTGTAACGTGAACCGCGGTGGAGTAGCGGAGCGGTCTAAAGCACCTCGCTGCGGAGCGCGCGGTTGCTCGCCGTGGAGGTTCGAGTCCTCCCTGGCGTGCGTGCGTGCGTGCGTGCGTGTGTGTGTGTGTGTGTGTGTGTGTGTGTGTGTGTGTGTGTGTGTGTGTGTCCGTAGTTTAGTTTACCTAGGTTTAAGTAGTTTGTAAGCTACCGACTGATGACCACGCAGTTTGGTCAGATAGATTTACAGACAATGGACATTTTTTGTGGAATGTGAAATAAAGAGGGCCAATAAGAAAACAGTACAGACGTAGCCTAATTAATTCGAACTGACCGCATGTCAATCAGAAATATTTTTAAAACCTGACGTGTCTTCAATGCAGAGCAACTTTGATCGTAATTGTATTGAAAAAATCCTAACAATGATGCAAAATGTTGTCTCTATTTTATTTTTTAATACTGGTTCAATAATAAGTCGAGATTGTGTATTCGTCGTTAAGTACTCACGACTCAGAAACGAATAATAAAAATTGCAACAGTATGTAATTACTTTTACCAACACGCAAGTAACAGATATAACTTGGACTACGGGAAATTTATTGTGGTTTTTTGATGGAACTATTTGTAACGATGCATGTTTCTGTTTTCGGGTTGGTTTTCAGGGTAAAAATATTTTAAGCAATGACAGCAAACAACCAAAGTAGCAGAATCCACCCAGAAAAGTTTTTCTGGTGATTCCTAGCCGCCAGCTTCGCGCATGAGCAGAGCTGTCGAGCGGAAGTGGGGCTATACTTACGTGATGCGTATTTTTATTTATGGCGGATTCTTCAAAGTTTTGGAAGCAGCTGCGGCTGTGTTTATGTTTCATCGTCAAAAATGTTCAAATGTTTGTAAATCTAAGGGTCTTAATTACGTTGGTCATCAGTCCCTAGGCTTACAAACTACTTATGAACTTCCTTATACTAAAGACGGCACAAATATCCATGCCCGAGGGGGGATTCGAACCCCCGACCGTAGTGGCCGTGGAGACCGTGACTGAAGCGCCTCAGTCTCCTCGGCCACCGCTTAGGTAGTCCTTGCAGGTAAGGTGATCACTGTGTCCCCAGTGGTGTAGTGGTCAGCGCAACTGCCAAGAAAGCAGGAGACCCGGGTTCGAATCCCGGCTGGGTACACATTTTCAGACGCCAGGTGTATAAATCCTGTATAAAGAATTAACAGACAGCATGGTACGGATGTCGCACTTTTACTAGCCCGTAAACAGAGGATGCTGGAAGGGGGTGCATGCACGTGGCTCGTAGCGCATTGGCTGTTGGTATTAGCTCCGCCTCTTTCTCACAATGCTGCCAACTTAATGTGTATAGCTTACAGCTTCTAAAAGAAAAGAATTTGTAATGGTTATTGCGTCGCAGTGGGGACGCGAAATTAAGCATGTTTTAGTAATCGACAACAGAAACGTAAACTCAGGATGTATGAACACTTTATGCGTCTTATTAAACGGGCGTAGCAGCGCGCTCTGCCTCCTTTTACTTGTCGCAGCACGGAGACGGCCCTCTCTTTCCTCTACGGAATTGTCGGGGCACGTGGACCTGAAGGACCGGGTACAGCCTTCTCGCTCATTTTGGTAAATAACAGTGGAACGCAACAAACACCACCATACATGAATAAACAGCGCACTGACAATGGCTCCGACCCACAACGCTGTTACGCAGGTAAGTTTTGCAGAGAGCATAAACATTGCGCTTTGTTGTAGTACTTTGTTGACCGGTGGTGGCCTCCGGTGTTCACGTTTTATATTTACGGTACTTAATATTGTGTCGTATATAAACATTAAGTATTTATAATTTTGTGACGAATTTGTTATTGCCAGGGAAAAAGAGGCAAACGAACAGTCATTTTTAAGCGCAATACATCCATTGAAACGTGCGCAGATGGTGATAAAAATGTGAAGGACAAAGTGAATATTCCTCTGTGCAGGAAAAACATAGTGTGACGTGTGAAGCAGAATCAGCCTGTAGAAGTAGTGGTGGTAGTTGTGTTCAGCTTGTATCATCTTCCTGCACTGCTACATGGAAAGGTGATAGCGCCATGCCACCATGCCAAACTAAAAGGAAATTTAATAAACACTAATTAAGCCATTTTTAATGGCTAATGAACTATGAGACAACAAAGCTTACATCTTGCAAATTTTGTGAACAAGTGCTAGTAACGTTGACCAAAAGTGGGTAAAAACACTTTCTGCAGCTTTTTTTAAAGTCCTCTGTTCTGTGTAGTCAAACTATCGTGATATTGTTGCTTGTGTGAAGGCAAAGGAACAACCCATTGAAACATCATTGACAAGATGCATTAAAAATTGGACAGTCAAATGTTTTCCCACCTTACAAATTTGTTTAATGTAGCATACGCCATGTAGTTAGGCATGATAAACCTTTTAAAGACTTTGTACACCTTCTGTGTTTGGCAGGAAAATTTAATGTGCATGAGCTAGCCCAGTATGACAATGAAAATCAATGCAGAGAATTTATTCATTTTAGGCCTATAGCAAATACACTGGAACAGGCTCTCATACACAATGTTATAAAACTGTAAATACACCAGCCTTTTAATTCATGGTTCCACTGATCAATCTGCAATTGATCATGCAAATTTGTGTGTTAGATAAATGAACAAAGTGATGGGCACTTCAAGCAGGAGATTTTAAGTGTGATAGAGCTGCCAGACTCGACTTTTTTTGGTTATTTCACAGCATTGACAGACTGGTTAGATAAAATTATGGGGTCAACTGAATACAGAGAAAAATGCTATATTATAGGCTTAGGCACTGATAGTGCTGAAAATATGATTGGGCACAAATCAAGATTAGCTGTGCAAATAAAAGGTATTTGCCCCAAATGACAAGCATTCGCTGTCTAGCACACCGATTGCAGTTAGTCGAGTTGGAAGCCTGTAGGGAATGTGAATATATAAAAACATTTGACTCAGTTGTTAGAAGTATTTTCTAGTTCTACTTTGAATCAACAAAAGACTAGAGTTTTTAAAGGACACAGCACAAGTTCTAAGAGAAGAAATTCGCAGATTGAATGATATTCATACTGTCAGGTGGCTAGTCAGCAAAGAGAGTGCCATTCTAGCTCTCCTGCAATCATTGAAAGCTATTGTGACCCAACTTCAACATGTAGCCCATGGAAATGACAATGATGCTCCTAAAGCTAAGGGTCTGCTGAAAAGTTTAAAGCAATTTTAATCTGTTAAGTTTCTCTGCTTCCTTTTGGACTTCTACTGGAAACTGAATTCATTAAGTGTGGCATTACAAAGTAAGGAACTCCTTATATCCATTAAAATGAAAATTGACACTGCTTACCAGTTTTGGAAGGCCCACACTCTACTGCTGGAGCAAGTGAACAAAGGTTTTTGGACCAGGTACCCATTTCGTGAAAAATTAATAATGTTCACCTGACAAAGATTGAAACTGGGGAACAAGAGTAAGACTAAGAGGTAGCTTAATAAAAATGCAAAGGTGTACATCACAGAAAGGTCGCAATCTCTCTCTCTCCAGCTGTTATTACATCACTGCATGTTTTTTACACCTTTAGCTGACCTTCTGAAGTCAAAATTCTTCAATTTGGAATTGAAGAAGTAAAAAAACTTTTTGTGTGTTAGTATCCAGCTCTCTTTGATGAGAAAATTGATGTTCTGTTAGCGGAATAGGCACAATACAAAATTTCCCCCCCCCCCTCACTGACATTGAAGAAGGCACTTCAGAAAATATACAGTGAGAATTTTTCTACAAGATTCCCAAATCTGGTTCAGGTTCTCACATTTTGTGCTGTTCTACCAGTGAGCACAGCTTCATGTGAGAGGTTTCAGCTGTCACAGCAGATTAAAAACTTCATACAGGACTTGGATGAAGACGGATACACTGGAGGATTTGCTAATAATATCTGTGAATATACCTTCTCTCTCTGAATTTGATCCGAAAGCTGCCATTGATAAGTGGTACTTATGTGCAGAAAGGCAACTTTACACCAAAATGAAGTGCTAGACACCTAAACTATGGTACAGGTATGCATCTATGACTCCAGTGCTTATGTTGAACCTTAATATTTCATTAAACAATTTTATATGGGTTTATGTATATAGATATTGTCCAAATGTGGGGGGAGGTGGGGTTGAGAAGTTCTTTTTCTCACAATCAGGTAAAGGGATTTTGGCGACGAAAATTGTTAGACTGGCTAGTGGCTTCAGAACTGAAATTTCGCGGATCACTCCTGTTGCCTTTCTTGAATATTGGAGTGACCCGTGCAACTTTCCAATCTGTGGGTATGGAGCGTTCACTGAGTGAGTGGTTATACGTGATGGTTAGTTATGGGTCTATTGCATCAGCATATTCTGAAAGAAACCTAACTGGTATATACAGTCAGGACCGGGAGATTTACTTTTGTTAAGTGATTTAAGTTGTTTTAATACTCCAGGGGCATCTACTTCTAAATTAGGCATGCGGAAAGCTGTTCTTGATACGAATTCTGGAGTATTTGCTTCATTTTCTGTAGTGAAGGAATTTCGGAAAGCTGCGTTAAGCAATTCTGCTTTAGTACAACTGTCAACAGTAGAATCACAATTTCTATCATGTAATGAAGGTATTGATTGTGTTTTGCCGCTAGTAAACTTTACATACAACCAGAGTTTCTTAGGATTCTCTACAAAATTACATGACAGGGTTTCATTGTGCTTACTATTGTAAGCTTCTTGGATTGAAGTTCAAGCTAAATTTCTAGTTTCTGTAATAGATTGTCAATCTTAGGGATTTTTTCTGCATTTAAATTCGACATATTTCTTTCTTTGCTTTTGTAACAGTGATCTAAATTGTTTTGTGTACCACAGTGGGTCAGCCCCCCCTCTATTGTTAATTTGCTTGGTATGAATCCGTCAATGGTTGTTGATATATCTTTGAATGTAAGCCACATTTGATATACTCACATTGTTAGTTTTGAAATACTGGGAATTCTCACTCAGGAAAGCATTAATCAAATTTTTATCTGCTTTTTTGAATAAGTATAGTTTTTATATATACATGTGGCATCTGTTCCGAAAGAACGGATGTCACTTCTGATCCTGCAGTTTTTATTCTTTCATATTAACAGAATATATGACAACTGTGAATGGGCAAAGCTGAAAATGTGTACCCAGCCGGGAGTCAGGCCCGGGTCTTCTGCTTCTACGCAAGTTTGGGGCCCTTACTCTTAAGGGAATTAGTTTCAAAACTATGAGTTGGAGTACTATGGGCAGGGTAAGGCTGGAAATTTCTATCTGACGGGAGGCATGGTTAGGTAGACCTTGCAGGTACGGTGATCACTGTATCCCCAGTGGTGTAGCAGGAGACCCGGGTTCGACTCCCGGCTGGGTACACATTTTCAGCTTTGCCCATTTGCAGTTTATGTCATATATTCTGTAAATATGAAATATACTTTTCTTTTAATTTCGGTGGATTTGGAAAGTCCGATATTCAGTCTCACTACAACAACTATATGTTCACTAATCCCTGTGTTTGTTTTGATGCTCTTTATTAGCTCCAGATTATTTATGCTAGGTCAAGTATGTTCTCATAATAATTTACTATTCTAGTGGGTTCATCAACTAATTGCTCGAGATAATTTTCGAAGAATGCATTCAGTACAATTTCAGACAATGTTTTATGTTTGGCTCCGGTTTTGAACATGTATTTTTACCAACATATAGAGGGTAAGTTAAAGTTGCCGCCAATTAATATTGTATGCTTTGGGTATGTTTCTGAGATTTGATCTAAGCTTTCTTTGAATATTTCTGCAATTTAATCGTCCAGATCAGGTGGTCAGTAAAAAGAGAGAATTTTTAATTTATTCTTGTTGTCAGGTATAACCTCTACCCATTCCAACTCATAGGAGCAATCTAATTTCACTGCAGGATAATCTGCCTGTGACAACAATAAATATGCCACCACCTATTTTATTCAATCAATCTTTACTGAACACCATTTGGCTGTTTGTAAAAATTTAAGCTTAACTGATCTCCGGCTTTAGCCAGCTTTCGGTACCTATAATGATTTGAGATTCAGCACTTTCTATTACTGCCTGGAGCTCTGGTACTTTTCCCCACACAGCTACGAGAATTTACAACTGTTAGAGCATAAGCTTTGTGCTGGTTGAAGAAGACTGCAACAAAGATCTGGCACTGGGAAAAAAGCCATGTATACTAAATTGACTGCCATAGAGTGGCCTTGCCAAAATCCACTCTGGACTCTAGGACATCATGAAGTTTTAGGATCCAATACAGGTTGCAAGTCTTCATACTTTCTAGTAATTTATAGAACAAGTTAGTGAAGATTGGTTGAACAATAGCTGTCTATTTAAAAAGGTGACTTGCCAAACTTCAAAACTAGAATAAGAATTCTTTATCGCCATTGGGTATGGAATTCCCCTTCACTCCAAAGATTGTTAAAAGGAAACAATATGATGGTGTCTAGCCAATGATAGCAGTTTAAACATTTGATTGTGAATTCTATCTGGTCCAGGTGCTGTGACAGGGACGAGATCTAGGGCACTGACCAATTCCCACTCCCTAAATGGGGTGTTAGAAGACTTCAGACAGTGGTAAAGAAAGATAAAGGTAGCTGGTCCAAGAGATGCCAGATGACATTCTGCTGGTAAAACGGGGGAACTAAAGGTAACTGAAATCAATTATACCAGCATGACTAAAAGCAACATAAAATGAAGTATTCTGATGAGCACATCCCCACAGCTGTGTAACACCAGTTCATCAATTATAAGTATGTACTGGTCAACAGATTATGCCCCTAAAGCAGGAGGCTAAAAATTAAAGAAAGAAACAATGGTAAAAACAAGGTAAAAGGAAGAAATGGACATCTGGGGGGAGGGTGCTCCAAACCACACTGCTTGCAGGAAGAGGCAAGAACTCACCCACCCTGTCCAGGTATCAGATACAAAATCATATAGCTGAGAATAAAAACCACTTTAATGGAGAAACCCAAGGACCAGGTCAACCAGAGGCACTGAGGGCCAAGAGGAGCAAACATTCCAATAAGATATGAGCCACAGAGTGTAGGGCTCCACTACCACAATGTGGGGGAGGCTCATTGCGCAAAATAAAACTGTGTATCAATCTAGAATGTCCCATGTGAAGACAGCAAAAGACAGTGGATTGCTGTTTGGTCCCATCAACCAACAATGGATTCCCTCCAAGAAGGGCACAAGGAAGAACTCCAAAGGTACAGTGATAATGGGGAGACAAGCTTTTGTACCCTGGAAGACACCCATTCTGATTCGTTGCCAGGGCACCATCCAAAGTGGTGTGCATGGTATAGGAGCCATGTACAGTCCAGGGAAAGGAGATGAAGTCACTGCATATGGAGGCAAGCTGAAATCGCACAGCTAATCTCACTTGAGGACAAGTATCAGGAGGTTGAAACCCATTGCCTGAAAAAAAGAACATGATATGTGGGGTGAGCAGGCAATTGTCGAATGGCAATGGCGTGTGATACGAAAAGATGATCCTGCCTAATCTGAAGATGGAGGATTTCCACTTCAGCAAGGAGACTGTCAACAGGGCTGGTTCAGAAGGCACCCATAGCCAATTGGTCACCACAATGGTGAACTGGGTCTAACAGTTTCAGGGCAGAAGGAGCCGCCGAGCCAAAAACCTGGCACCCATAGCATTATCAGAACAAAATCAGTGGCTGATATACGTGTGAAGGAGATGTTGTTGTTGGTTAGATGTTTAAGGAGGACAAATCTTGCAATGGTCATCAGTCCCACATTCCATCAATAACCATCACAAGTAAAACCGTAGACGTGAACGAAAAGCACCCAGAGTTTAAAATTGCAAAGCGGGAGGATAATCCCATGAGGTCCACAAAATATCTACAAAGTCAACAAAAAACAAACCGAAAAGAGACAATCACACAATGACACCTAACAACAAAAGGAAATAAAACAAAAAAGCCAATGGCTGTGGTTGGCCGACCATGAAATTAAAAAGAAGGAAAAGTCAACCACTCGACAGCACAAGGAAACCTCCAAGTAGAGACAGTGATAAAAAAAAAAAAAAACCTGCTCGAATAAAACTTACAACTGAATCTGCTGTTGTAGCAACATCAAGTAAAACATCTGATAAAATGTCAGGGGGGTTAAAATTCCACCGCAAGGTGGCTAAACCAGGGCAGTCCAACAAGTTGTGGGCTATTGTCAAATGGGAGCCACACTGACACTGGGGCGGGTCCTCTCAACACAAAGGAGATGTCCATTAGTGAGCCATGTATGGCCAATGCGGAGCTGACACAGCACTACAGAGTCCCAGCAAGAGGGCCACATGGAGAAACACCACAGTGCCGTGATCTCCTTGACAACCCGGAGTTTGTTGGGCATGGCCAGGCTACGCCACTCAGCATCCCAAAGCAGAAGTATCCGATGGCACAACAACAAACGGAGATCAGAAGCCGGGAGTGAGAATGGACACACCGACAGCCTGCTTGGCAAGCCTGTCGACACATTCACTGCCTGCGATACTCACATCACCTGGAAACCAGATGAACACCACTGATCATCCAGACAGTTCAAGGACACAAAGTGTCTCCTGTATGGCCAACACCAAGGGAGACTGCGGGTAACAGCTCTAAGACAGGTAAGGGAGTCACTGCAAATAAAAGACTCACCTGAGCAGGACCAGATGTGCTCAAGAGCTCAGTAAATGGCCACCAGCTCTGCAGTGCTGTAACACACGGTCACCATGAACATAAGCAAATCCCATGTGGCCATCAACCAGAGAACCATTCTTGTAGATCAGATCATAACTGGGGAACTCCACAACAACAGCCGAGAACTGACGGTGGAGAGCCTCCGGGGGAACTGAGTCTTTGGGCCTGTAGGCCAAATCCAGCCAAGTAGGTGGCCTTGGCAAGCACAACTGAGTATACGTGCACGGACCTGATATGGAGATGGAAGAGGAAAAGACACTAGCTCCAACAGGAAGACCGAACTCAAAGCGATCGTATGACCTGATCAGGGTCGTCGTCGTCGGTGGGGGCGGACAACCACATCAGAAAAGAGGAGACAACGGATCAGGTGGCCTGGGGAGTGATGTACACTGGCTGCATAAGCCACGAGCAGGTGTTTGTGGCGGACCCCCAAAGGTGGGATCCTGGCCTCCACTAGCAAGTTGCTCACGGGGCTGGTGCAGAAGGCACCTGTTGCGATACAAACACCACAGTTGTGAATGGGGTCCAGTAGGTGCAGTGCTGAAGGTGCCGCAGACCCATAGGCAATGCACCCAAAATCGAGACAGGACTGCACCAGTGCCGTGTAAAGCCGCAACAGCGTCGAGCGGTCAGCACCCCAGGTCTTATGACCCAGGTGGCAGAGAATGTTGAGTTGGCACCAGCACTCCTGTTTCAGCTGACGAATGTGGGGAAGCCAAGTCAGCCAGGCATCAATGACCAGCCCTAAAAACCAATGGGTTTCTGCTACATTAAGTAGTTCACCGTCGAGATAAAGTTCAGGGTGAGGGTGAACAGTCCGATGCCGACAGAAGTGCATTTGGTCTTGGTGGCAGAAAAGTTAAAGCCATGGGTAAGTGCCCAGGACAGTGCCTTCTGAATAGTGGCCTGCAACCTCCGCTGGGCAACTGAAGGAACTTAAAGAAATACAAAAGCCGTCAGTGTAAAGAGAAGGTGATACTGACAACCCAACCGCTGCCACTAAACTGTTGATGGCCACTAAAAATAAAGGAATACTTAAAACAGAGCCCTGAGGAACCCCATTTTCCCGGATATGAGAGGTGCTCTGGGAGGCACCAATTTGAACATGAAAGGTACGGACAGCTAAAAACTTCTGAATAGAAATTGGTACAGAGCCCCGAAGGCCCCAGTCATGTAAAGTGTCGTCACCAGGTTGTTGTTTTTTTTTTTTTTTGTGGTTTTAGGGCGCACAACTGCTGTGGTCATTAGCGCCCAACACTGCCCATAGTAAAAAAGAACCGGGGTTAGAAATTAAATGGCTTTCGCCATATTTGCACGATGTATAAAAAGTAAAACTCTGTTAATCGATTGCGGGTCATCAGGTAAAATGTCAGACAATTCAAATGGGAAACACAGATCATGACGGAGACGGTTAAAAAATGGACATTGCACTAAAAGATGGTTCACAGTAAAAGGTGCATCACAGTGCTCACATAAGGGAGCAGGACCACCACGTAATAAATGCTGGTGGCTATAACGGCAGTGGCCATTACGAAGCCGGGCCAGAACAATCTCCTCTCGGCGGGAGGGTCGAGATGACGTTGACCAGAGATCAGGCACAGGTTTAATGGCTCGCAATTTGTTCCCTGACAGGGATGACCAATGTAGATACCAACGGGAGATAATACGCTGGGAGATACCAGCGCGAAGGTCATCAGAGCTGGTGGAAAAGGTAGATAGCCGAGGAAGGAGAACTGCTTCCTTGGCAGCCGTATCTGCAGCCTCATTCCCCAACACTCCCACATGGCCAGGGACCCACAGAAACGTCACCGTAGTTCCGCTCGTTGAAAGAGAAGTAAGGCAATTGCGGATGCTTTGTACCAGGGGATGGGCCGGATATAGCATGCGAAGGCTCAACAAAGCACTCATAGAGTCCGAGCAAATGACAGTCTTACTGAGCGAGTGTCGCCGGACGTATTGTGTGGCTTGGTATAATGCATACAGCTCAGCTGTAAAAATGGAACTCCACTCAGGAAGACGATATTTAAAAGAGACGTTGCCAAGTACAAAAGCACACCCAACACCCTGGTCTGTCTTTGAGCCATCAGTGTAAATGAACAAATTGTCATCAAATTTAAACCGGAGTGCGTGAAATTCTCTCTGGTAGACGAAACGAGGTGTGGAGTCCTTTGGAAGAGAATGAAGATCAAAGTTAACACGGACTTCGGGGCTTCGCCATGGTGAAGAGGTGCTCTCTCCAGCCGAGAAGATAGCAGGCATTGTAACGCCAAGCTGGCCGAGTAGCGAACGCAAGCGTACTCCCGGTGGTAGCAGAGCAGACGGGCGCAGAGCGAAGAGACTGTCAAGTGAGTCGTTAAAAAAAAACTGCGTACGTCGGGTGTCCTCGCATGGACGACAAACGACTAGCGTAACGGCTAAGCAGGAGTTCCCGACGGTAAGAAAGGGGTAGTTCGGCGGCCTCGGCATAGAGGCTCTCAACGGGGCTAGTATAAAACGCTCCTGTCGCCAGACGGAGACCTTGGTGGTGGATTGTATTAAGGCGGCGCAGTATGGACGGTCGAGCCGAAGAATAAACGATGCTACCATAGTCCAGTTTGGACCGAACTATGGTGCGATACAGATGGAGGAGAGTAGACCTGTCAGCTCCCCACGAGGTGCCACTTAACACCCGCAGCACATTGAGAGAGCGGGTACAGCGAGCTGCCAAACGGGATATGTGGGGAGACCAACTTAACTTCCTGTCGAGAACAAGTCCCAAGAACGTCGTGGTATCCACAAATGGAAGTACTATGGGGCCCAGACGAAGGGACGGGGGAACGAACTCCTTCCGCCGCCAGAAGTTCATGCAGACTGTCTTGTCAGCTGAGAATCGAAAGCCAGTGTCCATACTCCACGCGTGGAGATTGTCTAGGCACCGCTGGAGGCGCCGCTCCAGGAGACCCGTTTGCTCAGAGCTGCTGTAGATCGCAAAGTCGTCAACAAATAGGGACGCCGACACTCCCAGTGGAAGGTGATCGGCTATAGAATTGATTGCCACTGCAAATAAAACAACGCTCAGGACCGAGCCCTGGGGGACTCCGTTCTCCTGATTAAAAGTGCTCGATAAAACCGAACCAACACGCACTTTAAAAACACGGTCTGTTAAAAATTCGCGGATAAAAATTGGCAGGCGACCCCGAAAACCCCATGTATGCAGAGTGCGGAGGATGCCCATCCTCCAGCAGGTGTCGTATGCCTTTTCCAGATCAAAGAACACCGCTACTGTCTGGCGCTTCCGTAAAAAGTTATTCATTACTGAGGTAGATAGGGCAACAAGATGATCCACCGCAGAACGGTGCTTGCGAAACCCACATTGGACATTAGACAGGAGATGTCGCGTTTCAAGCCACCATACCAGGCGCCCGTGAATCATGCGTTCCATCACCTTGCATATGCTACTGGTGAGGGAAATGGGACGGTAGCTGGAAGGGAGACAGTTGTCCTTCCCAGGCTTTGGTATGGGAATGACTATGGCTTCACGCCAGCGTCGCGGAAAGGTGCCTTCTATCCATATGCGGTTGTAGGTGGCCAGTAGGAAGTGCAAGCTCGTTGGTGAAAGGTGTTGCAGCATCGCCACGTGAATGCCATCTGGTCCTGGAGCGGAGGACCGCGAAGACGAGAGTGCGTGGTGAAGCTCTCGTACAGTAAACTCGGTATTGTAGCATTCACGGTTCTGAGAGGTAAAGGGCAATGGAGTCGCCTCCACCGTCCGTTTCCTAGCGAGGAAAGCGTCAGTGTAATGTGAAGAGCTAGAGACCTCTGCAAAATGTCGACCCAGTGCGTTGGCTATTTGTGGAGGATCGACGACGGTGTCAGTTGCGACACACAGACCGGGAATTGGGGAATGAGCCATAGTGCCCGAAATTTTTCGAAGGTTACCCCAAATGATGGAGGAAGGGGTAGACCTATTAAAAGAGCTCGTGAATGTCACCAGGTTGTGTCATACGCTTTGTGCATATCAAAGAAGACAGCAACAAGGTGGTGGCACCTAGAAAAGGCTGTCTGGATTGCAGACGCGAGGTACACCAGATTGTCGGTGGTAAAGTGACCCTTGCGGAAACCGCATGGAGCCAGTAAGCCCCAAGTCTCAACATTCCAACACAACTTACCGTCCGCTCCAACAGTTTGCATGGAACATTAGTCAGGTTACTGGGCCAATAGCTATCCAGGGAAAGAGGATGTTTGCCGGGTTTAAGCACTGGGATGATGATACTCCCCCACCATTGTGATGGGAAAACACCATCACACCGAATGCGCTTATAGACCCCAAGAAGATTACGCCGGCTGTCTGCTAAGACGTGCTTCAGCATTTGGCTATGGATGCTATCAGGCCCAGGCCCCATTTCAGGAAATTGTGTAAGAGCAATGAGGAGCTCCCAGTCAGTGAAAGGAGTGTTATAGGATTCAGAGAGGCAGGTGGTAATGGAGGGGGCTGTAGTTCTACCTACTCCTTCAATGTACAGAAGGCCGGTGGGTAATTTGTAGAGGCAAAGACATGAGAATAATGCTCGGCAAACATCTATACAAGTGCAGCCGAGTCCGTACAGAGAACACCGGTCGTGCTGATCCCAGGGATACCTGCTGGTGTCTGCAATCCCTTTAGCTGCTTGATTTTACTCCAGACCTGTGAGGCTGAGGTACCTGTCGCAATAGCGGAGGCATGACTCTCCTAGCACTCCTCTTTCAGTCTGTTGATTAGCTGGCAAGCATGAGCGTGAAGCCGTTTAAAAGCACTGAGGTGCTCATGAGAGGGGTGAGGCTGTAAGGCCCACCAACGATCTTCCGGCAACCACCATGGCACTGTCTTCCGCTGTGGGCACCCTGTGGGACATGGAATTGCAGCTTTCACAGATGAAACAATAGTGTGAGTGATGCCCTCAACCACCACATCGATGTTATGTTGGGGAGGTCTAACAATAGCAGTAGACATGTATCTTTCCAGTTAGCCCTGCTTAAAGCCCACCTGGGTAGGCGTCCTGGGGACTGACAGTGTGGAAGTGACAGAAAAAGAGGAAAATGATCACTGCCACACAAGTCATTGTGGGCACTCCAGTGGACAGATGGTGAAAGGCTGTGGCTGCAGATTGATAAACCAATAGCTGGAAACATGCCATGCACCACACTAAAGCGTGTGGAGGCAACAGTGTTTAAGAGGCAGAGGTCGCGTTGACATAGTACAGTCTCAATGACTCTGCCTTGGCCAGAAAGTGTAGTACCACCCCACAAAGGATTATGGGCATTGAAGTCTCACAATAGGAAGAAAGGTGGAGGAGTTGTGAAATAAGTACAGCCAAAACATTCAGGAAAACATCACCATCTGGAGGGAGATGGAAGCTGCAGACTGTAAACTCTTGTGCTGTCCTTACCCTGACAGCCACTGCTTGTAACGGTGTACAAAGGGGCACGGGTTAACTATAAACAGAAGTAAGGACATACAAGCACACACCACCTGAGACACTGTTATACATGCTAACCTCAGAGGGCAGGGATCCGCATTGCTGGAAACCAGGTTTCCTGGAGGGCAATTCAGAAAGCAGGTGTTACGCTCAAAAGGTGTCGCAGCTCAGCCAGGTGGGTGAAAAAATTGCCACAGTTCCACAAGAGGATGATGCTTTCTGATGTCTGAGAAGACATTAGGCAATATTACGTGCTTGTTATACCTTGTGATCACTCGCTGACACTGCTTGCAAAGCTGTGGGATCTATGTCCATCGTTTCCGATGCTCCTTCGAGATCTATGTCCTCAGGGGACGGTAAAATCTCCACTTCGTCCTCTAAGGCGGAGGTATGAGGCGGTAGTGGGGGAACCATCAGTGTCTCTCTATTCTTACCAGGTTTTTTCTACTTTTTTGTGGCCTCTCACAGTTCCTTTGGCTTCTCATATCTGGAGGGTGTCGGGGACTCAGTCTCTGGGACTGAGGAGGACCTTGCTGCCCTACGACCAGCCTTCGTTGACACTGTTTGCCACTGGCTGGTATCCTTGTTTCCAGCAGAGGAAGCCGAGGAAGGTTGGGATTCAACCAAACTGTTCCTCGCAAGAGGAGCCAGAGAAGACTGTTGCTTCTCAGGCTCGGGGGTGGGGACCAGTGTCCCCATTGGTTGGGGTGTTATTGTTCCTGAGGTAGATGGTTTGGGAGCAATACAGAGGCTTAGTCGATGCAAAGGATTCCCCATTGGTGCGTGAACAAATTAAGTATGGGGGATATACACCTCACCTTGACTTCTAGCCCCATGTTCGTCCCATGGCATGGCCAAGGAAGGGAACGAGCGGGGGTGGGGGGGGGTGGTCATAATCAGCAGCATTAAAGTCTCCTCTCCATCTCTTAAAGACGGCGGTTTTATGTCCTCCAACATTACAGGCTCTTTTCATGGTGTTCCCATGAGCAGCTAGGGCTCTAGACGTCGGCCCACGCACAGATTTGTACCGTCCTCGCGACACGGGTGACTACACCAAGATCACCGGGCTCTGAAACATACAACATTCCACCATCGCGTCAAACAATGGTCGTTGAAGTACGCACAGAGCTTGCGGTGTGGTAGACTGTTGGCACAACACAGTCCAATGCTCGGGACCCTGGGATAGCCAAGCCCATACTCAGCAAATTAATGCTGAGCCCATGAGGGGATGTGAAGAAGAGTTGCATAATCTGCACTCCAGGATGAGCGGGCAAGAAAACAGAGGGCATTAAGCTTCCACATGCAGCTAGTTTCTAGGTGGGGAATATGAGGAAGCCAAGTAAGAGGTGTTTTTATCAAAAATGAGGCCCACAAAATGGTACTGTGCCACAACTTCCAGGCACTCTTATTAAAGAGTTATGGATCAGGGTGAACTGTAGTAAGATGACAAAAATGCATTACCCTCGTTTTGGAAGATGAGTAATAAAAAAACCATGGGAGAGGGCCCACACAGAAGCCCCTTGAATGACACCCTGGAGCTTATGTTTAGCTGAGGCTACCGAGCAGGAGCTATACCATATGCAAAAGTCATTGACATTCATCTCAGGAGTGATGAGCAGCCCAACAGGGCTCACCAGCCCATTGATGGTGATTAGGAAGAAACCTGTAGAATATCATTCTCCTGGATTGGTGGGGGGCTGAGTAAAGAGCCAACTCCAACACTGAAAAAGTCATGGGATAAAAACATCTAATAAAAATTGGTAATGAGCCTCATAGGCCCTGTTCATGAAAGGAACATAAAATATGGTGACGCCAAGTGGTGTCATATACCTTTATATGACACCACTTGGCGTCACCATATTTTATGTTCCTTTCATGAACAGGGCCTATGAGGCTCATTACCAATTTTTATTAGATGTTTTTATCCCATGACTTTTTCAGTGTTGGAGTTGGCTCTTTACTCAGCCCCCCACCAATCCAGGAGAATGATATTCTACAGGTTTCTTCCTAATCACCATCAATGGGCTGGTGAGCCCTGTAGATTGAAGAAAACTGCAACAAGATGTTGATGTTTAAAGAAGGCCTGTCTAATTGCCATTTTCAGTCTAAGTAGATGGTCTACTGTAGATTGTCCCACCCTGCTGTACCCACACTGATAAGGTGACTTAAGTCCCCATGATTCGAGTACCCAACATAATCTGTGGGCAACCATTCTTTCAAGCAATTTACAGGATACCTTTCAGGCTCATTGGCCGTTAACTGTCCAGGGATAATGGACCCTTTCCAGGCTGGAGGGCAGGAACCACAATACTGCAACCTCCACCGAGAGGGGAAAACTTCTTGTAGCGAAATATGATTAAATACCTCGAGGAGATAGTATTGTTGTGGGGAATTGAGGTGTTGGGGAAATTGGTTATGGATGGCGTCAGGGTCAAGCACTCAATCTTGATAAGAGGAATGGGCCAGAAGTAGTTCCCATTCAGTAAAGGGTTCGTTTTAAGGTTCCTCCTGGTGATAGGTAAAACATAAGTTGGAAGCTTCGACATGTTCCTTGGGAAGAAAGTCTGCAGGGTAGGAAGCCATCATTTATGCCTTCGCAAAATGAGTTGCTACGTGATCTGTGAGAACAGAGGGGCCTGTACAAACTGAGCCATGTTACGGCTCAGAGAGTTTGATTTAACCACGCAAATCTGCCCTTTGGTTTGTTTCGTCGATAGCATAGGTTTGTTTTGACCTGCGTGAGAGGGCGTGCCTTTGGGTGGTGAGCATTGGAGTAAAGACAATTAGTTGGGATCTGGCAGCAGAGATGAAAGTTGACAGGAAGTAATGGCGGCATTAACTTATAGCTGGCACTGGGCAGGACACTTTATTTTGGCATCTTGCCGTGGGCTCCAAAGTGTCACTTGCACTTATTCTCATGCACTTACTATTTCCTGGGGACTGCCGATGATAGCCTTGAAAGTGTGTTTTCCTGAGCCAACTTGTTAATATGGGAGAAACCTAGTATACACTCTGCATAGTACTTGTCAATAACTGCCTGTGAAGTGTTTTAGTTTGTTATTATTATTAAGCAGGTTGCTAAGAACCTTGTTTTGCTTAACTACACAACTGGGTATTTGAGTAGCAAAATCAGTTCACTGCAGTGTATACACTGAGACTCATGTTGATAGAAATGGTGTGCATTAAGCATGGTATGTGACTAAAAATTTTATTGAAGAGTTGCAATGTGTCAGATGCATTTACTCTTATTATGACTAGTAGTTTATGTATCATTCATATTTATGATGTGCATCAAATTCTTTTATTTCATCATTTAACTGGAACTGTGAGGTATTTTAAAGTTCTTGTAAGTGATATCTGTGTATAGATGGCCAAACTTGTTCTTGTCATGAATGTCCATTTTGTGACAGCCTATGAACACCTGCCTCTTGGTTTGTTTGCATATATTGCGATATCACTACGTGAGAGCAGTGTTTGTGCGGGCCAAGCTCCCACATTTGAGCGGAGAACACTGAACTGGGAGAGTCTCCGTGACCAATCGGGCTCATTGATGAGCAACATATTGGAAGCATAAGTCATTTCTTGTGTTTTGTACTAGTTACTGTATCTTGTACCTTGAAAAACTGCAGTGTGGTTCTTGGAGTCACTTTTGGGGAATATTTATAGTGTCTGAATTGTACTTAAGGAGCACCGTTAGCCACATATACATGTACATATATGTCTTAAAGAAAGAAATTATTCTGGATTACTTAAAAGCTAAATAATGCCCACCAACAAAGTATGTTAGTCATAAATTGTATTCAAGATTTTCTATTCAAGATTCTCTCTTCTTGTAAGTAATTTGACGCGCTGTAAATTTTATCTAGAGCAAAAAATAAATAAATAAATAAGATTATTTGGGGTTTGTTTAATTAATCCCGAATAGGAGGGTCTGTAATCTGGCTATTTGGTCATTTGAAGTGTTACTATTTATGAAGAGTTGTAAAAAAAAGGGGGGGGAGGATGTTTTAGGTTTTGGAATTATTGTGTAACGTTGTTAACTAAATTCAATGGGTAAATTGAGGGTTGATAGAGTTCAAGCTCTGTATCATACTCTCTGAACCCTTCGTTTCAAGAAGCCTGTATCTTTAAACTTGTTCTTATTGTAACTGTACTTTGCATATGAGAGTTTCATTTATATGGAAGAAGTTCGAAGTTGATCATTAATTGTTCTCACTGTTTTATTTATAAAATACAGAACACTTTGAGGGTAAACTTTAAATACCAATGAATTGTTGTGTCTTTATTTTGTGTGTGGTGAAATTGAACTCCATAACTAATTGAAATTATTCCAAGCTATCTGTTACTACAATAACTTGTGTAGAAATATTTATTTATTTATTTTACCACAAAGCTTGAACCACAAAAGTTATTCACATGCTTCCCATCCAGCCCTGCTCAGGTACCAATGAAATTTGAGACAGTTCATTGTTAGCAGAGAGCGTGGTTGCCTCTGGAAGTTCAAGCCATGTTAAGTTGCAAATTAAGTGTTCTTATACATTTGGTACTGTTTTAGGTATATTTTGTGGTGATGGAGAACACACGATTCGCGGGCTGAAATTACTTGAAAAAGGAGCAGCTACAACACAAGATTTGAATAGGTAAATGTCTGAGTACAGGAGTTAATACAATGGTTGAAGGCCGCAGTGTCAGAACCTGTTGTCATCTCAGCACTCAGCGTTGACGAGGTAGGTGCTGCCATTACTTCTTACTCAGTGGCAATGAAGGAGTTAGGCAAAAATATTGCTTTCTTGTGTGAGAGTAGGCCAACACACAAGCAGTTGTATAGAATTAGGGCTCAGTTAAAGCATTATGGTTACTGGTTAGCTGACGTAGAAAAGTTAGAGCTCAATAAGGCACAATGTGTCTCGTTGGTTTAATTAAGGAAAGGTCTTCAGGCACTTCTCCTGACCATTAACTCGTTGGGCCTAGATGAAGAGGTGATTAGTGATTCTGGCGAGGCGTCATCTGTTGGGATACGTCAGAGGCCTGTTGCTGAAATAATCAATTTGTTAAAGAGTTTGCCAAATTATCCAATCCCTTTGCACTTTTGTTGAGAGACATGATGGAACTTTTGGTGGATGATATGAACCAGATTCAACATGTTTTATGACTGGCTGTTCGTTTTGAAAAACATGTTGAATGCACTTCATCTTTCCCAGTCGGTGGTCTTAGCTTTGTCGTACCCTTTAGCTTGGGGGATTTTTGCTGATTTGTCAGTGGAAATACTTCAATCTCAGGGCTTCTTAAGTGATCTGAGGAGAAGGTTTATTAAGAAAAAGGTACCCACACAGGTTAAGAAAAAACTAGAGAGGATACATTTTTGGAGGGGTCAGGGTGTTACTGAAACATTGCATGCTTCTGTTAGTCATGTCCGTACTGAGGTTATTGCATTGCAAATGGATATTGCTGGAAAGTACATACTGATGATTATTCTTGAAGTACTTAGTCCTGAAGATAGAGAAAGGGTGCTATTTAGTGATAAACCGACCACATTTTCTGAGTTGAACCAATTTGTTATCTCAATTGACTCCTTTAAACTACCATAAAATATTCTTGGTTTACAAGCTGCGTCGTGTTGGATAAATCCTCAAGCTTTCAATGGCAAGCTCCTTCATCGTCATCAGGAGGAAAATCACCGACTGCTGGTGCTGGCAAGGCATCCTGCTTATATAACTGCAGTGTTACGTCTGGTAGTATCTGGAGGGCCAGAGAGCACTTGCGAGGGAAGAAAGAGCGGGCCGATGGGCCGCGGCACTGCATGACGTCACGTGCAGCGTACTGCCGGCGCCACATTTGAACCTGGCGCTCTCGCTTTCCTATTAGTGCGAGACCTCTGTTTCCGCTCTACGTCCAGGGCACGCCCCCACGCCCTGCTGAGAGTATACTACTGGTCTCTGTTGAAATTGTTACCATTTAATCTAATTTCAGCCACTTCTTTTATAACAGAATTCCAGTAATATAATGTTTGGGCCAGAATTTTTGTGTTTTCAAATAGTATTTTATGCCCATTTGTTAGGAAAATGTTCTACCACGTCCGACTTCTCAAGCTCTCTTTGTTTTATGTGCTGAGTGTGTTCTGCACAATGTTCAGGAACAGTTCTAATAGTTTGTCCAATGTAAATACTTCTGCACTCACAGGGGATGCCCCACACACCCAGAACACACAGAGCTGTACTGTCCTTAATGGAGTGTAACATGTCTCAGACCTTGGAGGGAGGCCAAAAAAATGGTCTCAGTCCACGACTCTTCAGGAGGAGTCTGATTTTGCTAGTCGTTGCTCCACAGAATGGGAGGAATGCTGCTGGCTTGGCCTCATCCGTTGATTCATGAGTTTACTTACATTGGTAGCAACGGAAAGGTTTAGAGATTTCACCTTTGTTGTAATCTTTTTCCTTGACAACACAATATTGGAATTCAGAGTCCAAATGATCATCATCAGAAATACCCTTTCCCTTGTGTACTAGCATGTTCAGTACATCTTTCTTGTGTACAGGACGATGGAAGCTGCTGCCGTTCAACTACCAATCATTGTGTGTAGAGTTCCTAAACACTGAATGACCAAGCCGGCCTCCTGCTTTTCGATCGACCAAAACATCCAAGAATGAGAGCTTACCATCCTTCTCCATCTCGACAGTGAATTTTATTTTGGGTTGGACACCCTTCATGTCGTCTACAAACTGTTGCAATGTATCCTTTCCATGAAACTACATCACAAAAGTGTCGTGACCATAGCATCGTCATCGAGTAAAACAGAAGTGATATCTGGCATTCCCCAGGGAAGTGTTATAGATCCCCCTACCCTTCCTTGCGTTTATAAACGATTTAGGAGACAATCTGAATAGCTCCGTTAGACTGTTCACCAATAATGCTGTCGTTTGTGTGTTAGTGGAGTCAACAGAGGATCAAAAGCAACTGCAAAGCAATTTAGACCTAATTTCTACATGGTGCGAAAATTGGCAATTGACACTAAATAAAGAAGAGTTTGAAGTAATACACATGACCACTGAAAAAAATCTGCTGAACTTCAATTATGTGATTAATCAGTCAAACCTTAAGGTTGTTAATTCTACCAAATACCTAGGAGTTACAATTACGAACAACTTCAGATTGGAGAGAACACACATAAAATATTGTGGGGAAGGCGAACCAAATGTTACATTTCATTGGCAGAATGCTTCGAAGATGCAACAGCTCCACCAAAGAGACTGCCTACATCACACTTGCGCGTTCTCTCCTGGACTACTGTTGCCCAGTGTGGGACCCTCAGCAGGTGAGACTGACGGAAAACATTGAGAAGGTTCAAAAAGGGGCAGCTTGTTTTGTTTTATCACGTTACAGGAGGGTAAATGCATCACAGAAATATTGCATGATTTGAGGTGGAAATCATTAAAAGAAAGACATTATTCGTTGTGGCGAGAACTATTTATGAAATTTCAATCACCAACTTTTACTTTTGAATGTGAAAATATTTTGCTAGCACCCACCTACAAAAGGAGACATGTCCTTCCCAAAGAAATCAGATCAAAAATGGAACAATTTAGGCATTCTTTCTTCCCGCGTGCTATTAGAGAATGGAATGATAGAGAAAGGTTATGAAAGTGGTTAATGAACCCTCTGCCTGGCACTTAAATGTGATTTGCAGAGTTTCTATGTAGATGAAGTAGGATGGACACAACCTCACTGAGTTAAGTGCCTGTTCTTCAAAATGCTCCATAAAGAAATTTGCCACAGCCAGAGACAGTGGAGATCCCATTGCTGTGCCATCAGTTATAACATAAAATTCGTTGCGGTACGTTGTCATTAAGGTATGGAAGAACAGCTTGACGATCTCAGGTGAAAATTGTTGCACCAAGAGGTCCAAGGTGTCTTGTACCGGCACCCTTGTGAAGAGAGACACCACGTCTAAACCAACCATAATGTCGTTTTGCTCTATTTTCATCTTCTTACGAGTTTTGATGAATGACTGAGAGTTTACAATGTGATGTTCACAGTGTTCCAGTTTTGGAGCTAATAATCCTGCCAGATGTTTTGCCAATCTGTATGTGGGAGAACTGATTGCACTGACAATTCGTGTTAACGGGACCCCTTCCTTGTGTAACTTTGGTAATCCATAAAGCCTGGGAGGTCTTGATGAGCTGGAGAAGGATGGTAAGCTTTCATTCTTGGATATTTTGGTCAGTCGAAATGCAGAAATGCGGATTAGTCATTTAGTGTATAGGAAATCTACACGCACTGATCGCTACTTGAACGGCAACAGCTTCCATCATCCTGTACACAAGAAAGGTGTACTGAAAACGCTAGTACACAGGGCAAAGGTTATTTCTGACGACGACAATTTGAAGCTTGTTTTCAAGGAAAACAGTTACAGCAAAGGTGAAATTTCTAAAGCTTTCCATTGCCACCAACGTAAGAAAACTCATGAATCAATGGACGAGGCCAAGCCAGCAGCATTCCTCAGATTCTGTGGAGCAATGACTAATAAGAGAAACACGGACAGAGACCAGTTTTCCGACCTGCCTTCAAGATCAGAGGCATGTTATGCCTCATTAAGGACAGTACAAGTCTGTGTGTTCCGAATGTATATAGCATCCCCTGTGAGTGCGGAAGTATTTACACTGGACAAACTATTACAACTGTTGCTGAACATTGTGCACAACACACTCAGCACATAAAACAAAGAGAGCTTGAGAAGTCAGTCTTGGCAGAACATTGCCTAACAAATGGGGATAAAATACTATTTGAAAACACGAAAATTCTGGCCCAAACATCATATTATTGGGATTCTGTTATAAAAGAGGCAGCTGTAATTAGATTGAACGGCAACAATTTCAACAGAGACCAGGGGTATACACTCAGTAGAGCATGGGGGCAGGCCCTGGACGTAGAGCGGAAACAGGAGGTCTCGCGCTAATAGGGAAGCGAGAGCGCCAGGTTCAAGTGTGGCACCAGCGGTACCTTCTACGCGACATCACATGGTACCGTGTCCCATCGGCCCACGCTTTTTCCTGCACAGGTGCTCCGGGCCCTCCAAAAACTAACAGACTCAGCGCTGCAGCTATATAAGCAGAACGCCTTGCCAACACTGGCAGTCAGTGATTTTACACCCGATGATGATGGCAAAGCTTGCCATTGAAAGCTCGAGGATTTTATCCGACACTAGCTGTAAACCCGGCGTTACCCGGGCCTTTATTTCTCCTACACTCTTAGTCCACATCCCCTCCCCCTCTCCCTCTCTGCATCCACCTCTTTCTCTCCCGTCTCTCTTTGTTTCCACCTTTCCCTCTCTCGGTAGTTTCCTGCAAGGTACCCTATGTCAAGTACCATACAAACATTTATGTACCCAGTGATCTTCCTATTGGTTTAAATGTCATGTGTGCTAAAATTCATAAAGATTGGAGCAAAACTATTAATTTTGTAAAATTCCATACCCACCAACCTTCAAAACTTAAAAATCAAGAAATCCAGTTTAAAGAATCGGGAGATTCTTTAAAAAAAAATCAGGAGATATGTTCTGTCAAAAACTGCGGCACACTTTGCTATAAACCTTAAGATAACTGATTTTAGCCTTTTGCTGTCATCTCGCAACACTACACAATGACTACAAAAAGACACTTGCATTAGCCCAAATGTTGAATACATTTTTATTTGTAGCCAGTCCAGGTAAAGTGATTTTTGTTTTAGAAAAAATCAAAGTTCAAAGCTGTATTTTTGTGCTATACTGCTACCAGGGAACATTTTATGAAACAAGTGACCCACATGTTCATCACATTTAAGTGGTAAATGGTACTCTAGAACAATGAAAATAAGCACTCTGCATGTATCACATGATCACTTTAACTTTTCTCAGCAATTTCCGTCTTTTAATGTTACTCTCACACTTTTCATTTTCTTTACACATATTCCGGTACATCGCTTTTTCTACCATGTGATGTGGAAATATCACATCGACAAAGAGTACAAAATACAAATAATGTTCCAAAAACTGCTTAAAAAAGGATCATATTTTTTGCCATCCTAGAACACATACCACAAAATTGAAATCCCATAATCACATAAACTAACTGTTTACACAAAAGTTGACTTTCTGCAATATGCGTATGAAACTGATGCTCCTAACTATCCACTCAGAAGATTTCCGTCAATTAAAAACCACTGAAGTGATTTCACTTATGTATAATGACGAAACAAAACATTCAAAAAAAGCACATCGAAACATTAAAAGTGTATTTGCAAATATGCGGAAAGAGCAGAAATAATCGTTATACAAGTCAAGCGCAACTCCTAATTTCTATGAATTTCTATATGTATTTTAGATTAAAGTGATAAATGAACAAAGGACTTTTGACCATTCGCCAAAAAATGAATCTTGGGTTTCAGGATATAAGCTAAAAATCAGGAGAAAAAAGTGAAAAATCAGGAGACTCCTGCCTAAATCGGGAAAGTTGGAAGGTATGAAATTTTGTAAGTTAAGTACCCTTCACCAAGCACCAAACGTAATTTTATACAGACAGTGACATTCCTCTTGTTTTTAAGGCAGAGTGTGCAAAATTTCATCAATATTGGAACAAAACTATAGATTTCTATGCAATAGAAATGCTGGGTCACATTGAGTAACGCACTTCCTTGTTATCAAATATTCTAGTTTTATTTCATACAACACTTGTTCTGAAAAAAAAAAAATCGGTCAAGCCGTATGTTGCAGAGTACCCTCCCCCATGCACCATATGAAACTTAAGGTAGACTGTGACATTCCTATTGTTTTGAAGGTCAAGCGTGCAAAATTCCATGACGATAGGAATGAAACTGTAGATTTCATGAGCCTGTAGGAGAAGTATGATCCGCCATGCACCTATCATAAAATACTTTTTATCTGACTTTTCTACCTACAGACTACATTCCTGACAAATTTCAACTTCATAGGTGAAGTAGTTTTCCAGATTTCGTGTTTAGTCAGTGAGTGAGTGTCCTTTCCCTTTTATATAGAGATTAAGAAAATAGATTGCTTAATTTTGGATTCAAGAGAATTAAGGGAGACTTGCAGACAAAAATAAATAGTAAAATGCAAATCTGAATGCTAACTTTGTTAGATACAAAGTAATGCCCGATGCAACAGATTTGCGGCATCTACAGCAAAACTGTTGTGAGTGGTAGTCCTCTTTTCATTTAATCATTTTTGGGGGCTGGGTTTAGTTAAAAGGCTGCTTCATAAACATCCAAAGTTGCATGCAAACTTTTTTGCAGGACCCTAACTACTCCCATTTTCTGATAATTGATGCATAAATTTGGGTATTTTCATGCGGTGGCCACTCATTATTTATGACATCACATCTATGCTATGCTATATGTCGTGCTCTTTTGTGTCTTGGTCAGGAACCTTCATGGGCGTACGGTGAACAGTTCACCAAAGTTTCATTGCAATCGAATGAATGGTTTATGAACTCATATCTTTCTTGGCATCAACTTTGTCAGCATTCGATTGGGAGTGGGTGGACGTAGCCACAGCAACTACTACTGAGTTTGTGCAGGACAATGTCTAAGCAGTGTTCCAGTTTGACCATTTAACACACGGAATTAATGACCAGGAGCTAAACAACAGCCACAGAGTTCCCAGGGTTGATCAGGGTCCTTTGGTTTGGAGCCGAGTGGAGGGTCTGAACCAGAGGCTTCGCCAGCTCTGTCACAGTCATGGCTGCAGATTTCTGGATCTGCGTTATCGGGTGGGGAATTCTAGGGGCACCCTACATAGATCAGGGGTGCACTACACTAAGGAAGCGGCTACTCGGGTAGCAGAGTACTTGTGGAGTGCACTTGGGGGTTTTTTAGGCTAGGTGCAGGACTAAGATGAGCACTTGCTTGTCAACATTCAAACAGCGAATTCAGGCCATGTTCGGCTCAAAAATTCGAATATCAAAATATTAGGCACGAACTTACAAAGTATTAGAAACAAAGTTCCCGAATTTGCCGCACTGCGTGGAAATTATTGTGCTCAGATAGTTTTAGGCACCGAAAGCTGGGTAAATCATGATGTGGCAAGTTCAGAAATATTTAGCGAGGCGTGGAATGTGTATCTGAAAGATAGATTGGATGCAACTGGAGGAGTGTTCATTGCTGTGGACAAAGATATTGTTTCTACTGAGATCAAGGTTGAAAGTAACTGAAGTTATCCGGGCGTGTATAACAGGTCAAAAAGAAGTGAAGTTAATAGTTGGGTATTTTTACTGCCCCCCCCCCAGTGCCGCTGTAGCAGTTTTAGAGTCATCCAAAGAACATCTACACCAGGTAGTGCGCAGGTATCCGGGCCATGTAATATTAGTTGGGGGAGACTTCAACATTAAGAGTATAGATTGGGATCTCTCTAGTTACATTTCAGGTGGTACAGACAAGCAGTCTTGCGAGATACTTTTGGACACATTCTCCAAACACTGTCTTGAGCAGTTAAACCGGCAACCAATGCGTAATGGAAATATTTTAGACCTTATAGCTATGAACAGGCCTGACCTTATTAACAATGTCTGTGTAGAGACAGGAATTAGTGATCGTGGCATTGTCATAGCAACGATGGTGACCAAAGTTCATAAACCAATCAAGAAGGCAAAGAGCATGTTTTTGTTGGGAAGAGCCGATAAATGTTAGGATCACACTTAGAAAATGAATGGGCCTCGTTTAATTAAGGGACTATGGATGTAGACAAATTGTGGACTAAATTTAAGTGCATTGTAAATAAAGGGTTAGAGAAATATGTATCAGTAAAGACGATTAAGAATGGAAAAGATCCATCGTGGTATAATAATAATGTTAGAAAGCTGCTGAGAAAGAAAAGACTGCTGCACTCTCAGTTCAAAAAAAGGACACGCAAATGATGACAGGCAAAAGTTAGTAGAGATTCATGCATCTATAAAAAGATCGATGCACAAAGCATACAATAATTACCACAGCCATACCTTACCTAAAGATCTATCCGAGATCCCAAAAAAATTCTGGTCCTATGTAAAATCGATAAGCGGGTCAAAGCCCACTATCCAGTCACTCAATCATTCCAGGCCAGTAGTAGAAGAAAGCAAACGGAAAGCTAAAGTTCTAAATTTAACCTTTAAGAAATCTTTCACATTGGAGGACCGCATAAATGTACCATCATTTGATCAACATACTAATTCCGAATGGTATTTCCGGTGTAGAGAAGCAGCTGAGAGAACTAAATACGAGAAAGTCTGATGGTCCAGATGGAATACCCGTTCGGTTTTACAAAGAGTATTCTGCAGCATTGGTCCCCTACTTTATCGCAAATCTTTAATTCAGTGCAATGTTCCTAGTGATTGGAAAAACCGCAGGTGACTCCCATTTATAAGAAAGGAAAGAGAACTGACCCACACAATTACAGGTCAATATCATTGACATCAGTTTCATGTAGAATTTTGGAGCATATTCTCAGTTCGAATATAGTAAATTTCCTTGAAACGGAAAAGCTTCTTTCTATGAATCAACACGGGCTTAGGAAACGTCGTTCATGTGAAACTCAGCTTGCCCTTTTCTCACATGACATCTTGCGAGCCATGAATGAAGGGCAACAGGCGGCTTGTGTTTTTCTCGGCTTCAAAAAGGCATTCGATGTGGTGCCACACTGCAGACTGCTAACAAAGAGACAAG
This sequence comes from Locusta migratoria, assembly GCA_026315105.1. Classification (NCBI taxonomy): domain Eukaryota; kingdom Metazoa; phylum Arthropoda; class Insecta; order Orthoptera; family Acrididae; genus Locusta; species Locusta migratoria. The sequence goes on along the minus strand of CM048755.1, from coordinate 147,204,128 downwards.
CTTATGGAATAGGTTCACAGACTTGTGACTGCCTGGAAGACTTCCTAAGTAATAGAACGCAGTACGTTGTTCTCGACGGAGAGTGTTCATCAGAGACGAGTGCATTGTCAGGCGTGCCCCAGAGGAGTGTGATAGGACCGCTATTATTTTCTATCTATATAAATGATCTGATGGACAGAGTAAGTTGTAATTTGCGGCTGTCTGCTGATGATGCTGTGGCGTATGGAGGGCTGACTTAGACAAAATTTCTAGTTGGTGCAAAGAACAGCAGGTAGCTCTCAATGTAGAAAAATGTAAGGTGATGCACATGAGTAGGAAAAACGCTTGTACTACCACGTCTTGAGTATTGCTCAAGTGTTTGGGACCCGCAGCAGATCAGTTTAAAGGAATACATAGAAGCAGTTCAGAGGCGAGCAGCTAGGCTTGTTACTGGTAGAACCAACCAACGCCCGAGTGTCACAGAAATGCTCCGGCAACTCAATTGTGGATTGCTGGAGGAAAGACGACATTCTTTTCATGAAATTCTGTTGAGGAAATTTTGAGGGCCAGAATTTGAAGCTGAGTGTAGTACGATCTTGCTGCCGCCTACTTACATCACAAAGACAAGATAAGAGTAATTAGGGCTCATACAGAGGCATAAAGGCCTTCTTTTTTTCCTCGTTCTATTTGGGAGTGGAATTGGAAAGGAAGTGCCTAGTAGTGGTACAGTGTACCCTCCGCCACGCACCTTATGGTGGATTGCAGAGTACATATGTAGATGTAGATGTAGAGTAGTCAATCTTTCCAACCAAGAACTAGACGAGAGCTCTGTTGCAGTATTGAGTAAAAGGCCTCGATTTCTCCCCAGCTCCACGACGTCTTCTGATACTGGATATTGTCAGTTGTGTAGAACAGTGCATCAGACATCTCTCACATGACACAGCTGAGGATGTCACGCTTACCACCAGCCATATTCGCCAAAGCCAAGCCGCCAAAATCAAATATGAGCCGGGAGAAATGACTTTATCTACATTTATTATGTGAGAATGAGGACTTTGTTGTTTTACCAGCCGATAAAGGAAATGTCACTATGGCCCTGAAGACTAATATCTAAAAGTGCTCCACTTACTGGCAGACGATACATACCATAAACTCAGCCCTGATCCAACACAGACCATCGTCAGGAAGACATCAAAGTTAATTAAGGACTGTGGTATACCAGAAGAAGTAGTGAAGAAACTGATTCCACGTGCATCAAGACCTCCCAGGCTTTATGGATTACTGAAGTTACACGAGGAAGGGATCTCATTAAGACCAATTGTTGTCGTCGTCGTTCGTTGGATGTTTAAGGAGGACAAAACTACAATTGTCATTAGTCCTCTAGTCCACCTCTAAGCGTCAAAAATAAAACCGTGGACGTGAAAGAAATGCGCCCAGAGTTTAAGGTTGCAAGGTGGGAGGGGAGTCCCACTAAGTCCATAAAACATCAGCAAAAACAACAAGAAACAAGATGAAAACAGACGATCACACAAAGACACCTTACAACAAAGAAGCCGATGTCTGTGGTCGATCGACCATAAGAATAAAAAAGGAAAATTCAACAACGAGGCAGCACAGGAAAATCTCCAGTTTGAGATAATGATAAAAAAACCTGCTCGAATAAAATGGAATCTGCCATTGTAGCATCGTCACCTAAAACATCTGATAAAACAGAGAGGTTAAAATTCCACCGCAAGGTGGCTAAAATGGGGCAGTCCAACAAGATGTGAACTATTGTCAGACAGGAGCCACACTGACATTGGGGCGGGTCCTCACCACGAAGGAGATGTCCATGGGTGAGCCAGGTATTCCCAATGTGGAGCCAACACAGCACCACTGAGTCCCGGCAAGAGGTCCGTATGGAGGAACACCACACTGTCGTGGTGTCCTTGACTGCCCGGAGTTTGTTGGGCATGCTCAGGCTACGCCACTCAGCATCCCAAAGCCGATGGACTCGTTGGCGCAACACTGAAGGGAGATCAAAAGCCGGGAGGCCGATCTCTAGAATGGACACACTGACAGCCTGCTTGGCAAGCCTGCCAACACATTCATTGCCTGGGATACCCACATGACCCGTGCAACGACTCAAAGTGTCTCCTGTATGGCCGCTGGTAAGACTGGTCCACACCTCTAAGGCTGTTCAGGGAGTCGCTGCAAATAACAAAAGACTCACCTGAACAGGACTGGATGCACGAGAACTCTGTGAATGGTCACCAGCTCTGCAGTGTAAACATTGCAGCCATTCGGCAGAGAGTGCTGTTCCACATGGTCACCATGAATATAAGCAAATCCCACACGGCGATCAACCAGAGAACCATCGGTGTAGATCAGGTCATAACCAGGGAACTCCGCTACGACAGCTGAGAAATGACGGCAGAGCACCTCCAGTGGAACTGAGTCTTTGGGCCCATGGGCCAAGGCCAGCCGACAGGGGTGATTGTGGTGCTTTATTAAAATCCCTGAAATTTTGACTATCATATATATGTACAAGATAACGTAAAATTCCAACTGGGCCTACTATGTTTTCAAACACAATTATACAGTACAATTACGAGCAAGCTAAAATGTCTAAAAGTTTAAATTTAACAAACAAATTTTTAATAAAATATCAGTAGTTTGATCAGTTGGGATACTTGCAGTGTTGTTTCGACAATGAAGCATGGTGAAAGTTGTAAGAAAATTACTCTTTCTGAAAAAAGTTTCCAATTTTCATTTGTTTTCCTTTTATTTCTGAAAATTCTGTATTTTTTTTTTCCCATCATTTTCTACTTTTGTATAAGGCTGTGGGTCAATGAAAGTAGCTTGCACAGAGAATGAAGAATTTGTAGATAGCACTACTTCATGTGTAGAGTTTAAGTTAGTTTTGCCAGCAGACCAATATATTTTAGAACTGAACGGTTTATCCTGCAACTCATGAGTAGAACATTCTGCATTAGAACTACCGGTACATCATGATGAATTTGATGACTTTGCTTTGTGTAGTGTCGAATGATAAAAACGAGCAAATTTTCAGAAAGTTTTGTACAAACTGTCTATCCAGTGGTTCCTTTGATGGAACATCGCTCGTTATCGCTTCTGACGTGTAGCTCTACAGATGTCGCCCAAGTAGGACAGACTCATAGCAGTATGTGCGGCGGATGAGTACATTATAGATCGCACGCTGTGGCTAGACAAGAGCAAAAAAACTAAATACATTTGTTTTGTGTATTGAAAATTACTGATTTCCTAGAAAATTTATTACACGACTAAGCGCCTGTACGGAAACCCGGAACTATCCAAGTACATAATCAAAAAACCCGGATTTCCGGGATAGACCTGGAAAACAATCACCCATGAGCCAAGTAGACAGCCTTGGCAAGCACCACGGAGGTGTAAGTGCATGGACGAAATATGGAGATGGAAGGGGCAAAGACTCAAGCTCCAGCAGGAAGGACCAAACTATAGAGGCAATTGTATGACCTGATCAGGGGCATCGCTGATGGGGGGGGGGGGGGGGACGATCACATCAGAAAATAAACTATGACAGTTCGGGTGGCCTGGGGAGCAATATACATTGGCTGCATAAGCCACGAGCAGGTGTTGGTGGTGGACCCTCAAAGGCGGGACCCCAGCCTCCACTAGTAAGCTGCTCACTGGGCTGGTGCGGAAGGCACCCGTCGCGATGTGAACCCCACAGTTGTGAATGGGATCCTGTAGGTGCAGTGCCGAAGGTGCCGCAGACCCATAGGCAATGCACCCAAAATCGAGACGGGACTGCACCAGTGCCGTGTAAAGCCGCAACAGCATCGAGCGGTCAGCACCCCAGGTCGTATGACCCAGGTGTCGGAGGAGGTTGAGACGGCGCCAGCACTACTGTTTCAGCTGAGGAATGTGGGGGGAGCCACATCAGCTGGGCGTCAAAGACCAGTCCTAAAAACCGATGGGCTTCTACTACGGTAAGTAGATCGTCCTTAGAATAACGTTCAGGGTGAGGGTGAACAATCTGACACTGACAGAAGTGCATCACTCTGGTCTTGGTGGCAGAAAACTGAAAGCCATGGGTAAGCACCCAGGTTTGCGCCTTCCGAATAGAGCCTTGCAACCTACACTAGGCAACTTGGGTGCTGCAGGAACTAGAAGAGATACAAAAGTCGTCAGCATAAAGAGAAGGGGAGACTGATGATCCAACCGCTATCGCTAAACCGTTGATGGCAACTAAAAATAATGGAACACTTCAAAAACAGAGCCCTGAGGAACCCCATTTTCCTGGATATCAGAAATGCTCAGGGAGGCACCAATTTGGACACGAAATGTACTGATAGCTAAAAAATTCTGGATAAAAATCGATAAGGAGCCCTGGAGGTCCCAGCCATGTAAAGTGTTGAGGATGTGTCGTCGCCAGGTTGTATCATATGCTTTGTGCATATCAAAGAAGACAGCAAAAAGATGGTGGTGGCGGGAAAAGGCTGTGCGGATTGCAGACTCGAGGCACATCAGATTGTCAGTGGTAGATCGACCCTGGCGAAAACCACCCTGGCATGGAGCCAATAAGCCCCGAGTCTCAAGAATCCAACACAATTGCCGGCTGACCATCCACTCCAACAGTTTGCATGGAACGTTAGTCAGGTTAATGGGCCAATAGCTGTCCAGGGAAAAAGGATGTTTATCAGGTTTAAGCACCGGGATAATGATACTCTCCTGCCATTGTGATGGGAAAACACCATCACATCAAATACGGTTATAGACTGCAAGAAGATTACGCAGACTATCTGCTGAGAGATGCTTCAGCATTTGGCTATGGATGCTATCGGGCCAGGCGCCGTGTCAGGACATTGTGTAATAACACTGAGGAGCTCCCACTCAGTAAAAGGAGTGTTGTAAGATTCAGAACGTCAGGTAGTAAAGGAGAGGGGCTGGCGTTCTACCTGTTCCTTCAATGTACGGAAGGCCGGTGGATAATTTGCAGAGGCAAAGGCACGAGCATAATGCTCGGCAAACATCTCTACAAGTGTGGCCGGGTCTGTACATATAACTCCATTTGTGGAGATCCCAGGGATTCCTGCTGGCATCTGTAATCCCTGTAGCCACCTGATTTTACTCCAGATTTGTGAGGCTGAGGTACCCATCCCAATAGTGGAAACATACCTCTCCCAGCACTCCTGTTTCCGTCTTCTGATTAGCTGGCGAGCATGAGCGCGAAGCCATTTAAAATTGATGAGATGCTCCTGAGAGTGGTGCCGTAAGGCCTGCCTGCGGTCTTTAATGGCCTCAGTGACCTCCGGCGACCACCATGACACTGTCTTACACCGTGGGCACCCTGATGAACGCAGAATGGTAACGTCCACAGCAGAAATAATAGAACGTGTGGCGCTCTTGACCACCACATCGATGTTCTCGATTGGGGGAGGGCCAACGATGGCAGTAGAAGCATAGTCTTCCCAGCTAGTCTTGTGCAGAACCCACCTAGGTGAGCGTGCTGGGGACTCGCGTTGTGGGAGTGACAAAAAAAAAAACGGGTAATAGTCACTGCCGCACAAGTCATCATGGGCTCTCCAGTGAGCAGATGGTGGAAGACTGTGGCTGCAAATGGATAGATCAATGGCCAAAAATGTGCCATGTGCCAAACTAAAATGTGTGGAGGCACCTGTATTTAAGGGGCAGAGGTCGAGTTGAGTTAGTAAATCCTCGACAACCCTGCCATGACCAGAGATGGTATAAGCACCCCACAATGGACTGTGGGCATTAAAGTCACCCAACAGTAAGTAAGGTGGGGGTAGTTGAGTTACGAGTGCAGCCAAAACGTTCAGAGATACATCACCATCTGGCGGCAAGTAGATACTGCAGACAGTTAACTCCTGTGTGGTCTTCACCCTGACAGCCACTGCTTCTAATGGTGTTAGAATGGGCACGGGTTCACTATACACAGAGGTGAGGACATACACACACTCCACCTGAGACCCTGTTATATGTGCTACAATTGCAGGAAACTCCCCTGTAGCCACGAAGGGCAGGTGTCCACTTTGCTGGAAACTAGGTTCCCTGGAGGGCAATGCAGAAAGCAGGTGTCATGCTCAGAAGCTGCCGTAGCTCAGCCAGGTGGGGGAAGAAACCGCCGCAGTTCCACTGGAGGATGACATTGGTTGAGTGCTGGGAAGACATGAACGAGACGAGTCGGTAGGTTATAACTCAGCATCACTTACATTCACCGGTGGAGGTTTGTCATCTAGAGTGTCCGTTTTGTCGATGGCGTCCCCGAGAGCAAGGTCCTTGGGTGACAAGAATCTCCACCTCATGCTCTGAAGTAGAGGTGAAGAGGTGGAGGGGAGTGGTGGCGCGGAAGCCACCGTGGTCTCCTGTGTTGTGTCCTCCTTTTGCTTTGGTTTACCCCTCCGATGGTAGGTGCTTCTCAGACTCAGCCACAGGTATTGAGAAGGAGCGTGAAGCTCTGCAACCAGCAGTCCGCAGGTGCACCTGCTGCTGGTTAGTGTCGATATCAACACTGGTGGAAGGAAGTGTCCCAAGGGACCCTTTCCGTGTGAGGGAAGCCGAAGAAGGTTGTTCTTTCTCCAGCGGAGAGGTGGTAGCTGTCCCCGAGGCTTTACCTTGGGAGCTGTGGAAGGATAACCCCCAACCACCATGGGGGTAGGCTTAGGTTGGCGGCCCTGGAGGCCCACAGAAACAGATTAAGTAGGAAATACCGCCGACACCAAGGAGAGTGGCGACGACGTTTTGCTGTGAACGAGTTGTTCATAGTAACAGGGTGCAGACAGTCAAATTTTTTCTTCACGTCATTGTATGATATACGGTCCAGGGTTTTATACTCTGTAATTTTCCGCTCCCATTGGAGTGCGGGACATTGCGATGAGCAGGGAGGATGGTTCTGACCACAATTGATGCAGATGGGAGGCAGTGTACATGGGGCGACCGTATGTGTTGGACGCCCGCAGTCCCTACATGTAGCACTGGAAGTGCAACGGGAAGACATGTGGCCGAACTTCCAGCATTGAAAGTGCCTCATAGGAGGAGGAATATAAGGCTGCACGTCACAGTGGTAGATCATCATCTTGACCTTTTCAGGCAATGTATCACCCTCAAAGGCCAAGATGAAGGCACCAGTAGCGACCCTATTATCCTTTGGACCCCTATGGACGCGCCGGATAAAATTAACTCCTCGTCATTCAAGGTTCGCCCTTAGCTCGTCGTCTGTCTGGAGCAACAAATCCCTATGGAAAATTACACACTGGACCATATTCAGGGACTTATGGGAAGTAATGGTCACTGCAATGTCACCCAGTTTGTCACAGGCGAGTAGTGCCCGTGGCTGGGCAGGTGATACCGTGTAGATTAAAACAGAACCGGTGCGCATTTTAGATAGTGACTCCACTTGCCCAAACCTGTCCTCCAGACGGTCTACAAAGAACTGAGGCTTGGTCGCTGAGAATGAGTCCCTATCAGTCCTGCTGCAAACGAGATATCTCAGAGCATATTCTTCACCCTGTTTTGCGGCCTGACGACCCTCCCAAAGCGTGACCACGGAGGGAAACGTTTGGGGATCGTACATGGAGGCATTGTACTTTCCTTTCTTTGAGACAGCGGTTGTACGTCTGCCAACATCACCTGACTTTTGTCTCTTCATTGCAGGTAATCTGCCCCGATGCCACCCACTCCGATCAGGGTCTCTACTCATGGACGCCACCCAGCCACAGCAACGTCACCTGGCGGGATGACTGTTGCCAGGAATCCTGATGCCCCACAGATACAAGCATCTACTCCTTGGCTTGCATGAGGAGTATTCAGCTCTGGCATCGCATCGGTAGAGCGATCCCTGTGTTGTTAGGGGGCTACAGCCAAGAGGGTACATGACGATCCCACCACAACAGACTGGCTACCGTGCTGGCTTTCTGGCACAGTGTGAACCATCATAAATGAGAGTGCTGAGATATCATTGCACAATGGACGCGACTTGCACGGAAAAAGAAATGGCATGCCCAATGGCAGAATAGAAGCCGCAGTCATAAGTCCATTCCATGATTGGTGCATAAGATGACATGGCACGAGAATTACATGTTGCACCACCTAAGGCGTCCTTCCCCAAATGGGTCGCTCTTCAGAATAATTTTGATAAATGGAAGGTCAAACCCACATAGGGGACCAAAGATGTATGGCCAAAACGTATGAGGACTCCTTTTAGTCGCCTCTTACGACAGGCAGGAATACCGATGGCCTATTCTTACCCCCGAACCCGTAGGGGGGAAGACCGATTGTCAGTGCAATCAGTTCTGCCACATACAGATTGGCAAAACATCTGACAGGATTATTGGCTCCAAACCTGGTACACTGTGAACATCACATTGTAAACTCACAGTCATTTGTCAAAACTCATAAAAAGATGAAAATAAAGCAAAACGACATTATGGTTGGTTTAGATGTGGTGTCGCTCTTTACAAGGGTGCCGTTACAAGACACCTTGGACCTGTTGGCGCAACAATTTTCACTTGAGATCGTCAAGCTATTCCGCCATACCTTAACGACAATGTACTTTCAGCACCGCAACAAATGTTATGAGATGATGGATGGCACAGCAATGGGATCTCCACTTTCTCCGGCTGTGGCAAATTTATGGAGCATTTTGAAGAACAGGCACTTAACTCAGCGAGGTTGTGTCCATTCTACTTCCTATTGTATGTTGATGACACTTTCCTCATGGAAAGGATACATTGCAGCATAAAATGCACTGTTGAGATGGAAAAGAATGGTAAGCTCTCATTCTTGGAAGTTTTGGTCGAGCGAAAAACAAGAGGCCGTCTTGGTCATTCAGTGTATAGGAAATCTACACACAGTGATCGCTACTTGAACGGCAACAGCTTCCATCATCCTGTACACAAGAAAGCTGTCCCGAAGGTGCAACTACACAGGGCAAAGGTTATTTCTGGCTATGACAATTTGGAGTCTGAATTCCAATATTTGAAGTGTGTTTTCAAGGAAAACGGTTACAGCAAAGGTGAAATTTCTGAAGCTTTCCATTATCACCAACATAAGGAAACTTGTGAATCAATGGACGAGGCCAAGCCAGCAGCAATCCTCCCATTCGGTGGAGCAACGACTAGCAAGATCAGACTCCTCCTGAAGAGACATGGACTGAGACCAGTTTTCCGGCCTGCCTCCAAGATCAGATACATGTTATGCCTCATTAAGGACAGTACAGGTCTGCGTGTTCTGGGTGTATATGGCGTCCCCTGTGAGTGCGGAAGTATTTACATTGGACAAACTATTAGAACTGTTGCTGAACATTGTGCAGAACACACTTGGCGTAACATTGTGCAGAACACACTTGGCGTATAGAACAAAGAGAGCTTGAGAAGTCAGCCTTGGCATAACATTGCCTAATAAATGGGCATAAAATACTATTTGAAAACACGAAAATTCTGGCCCAAACATCATATTACTGGGATTCTGTTATAAAAGAGGTGGCTGAAATTAGATTAAATGATGACAATTTCAACAGAGACCAGGAGTATACACTGAGCAGGGCGTGGACCCTGGATGTAGAGCGGAAACAGAGGTCCCGCGCTAATAGGGAAGTGGTACGCTCCATGTGACGTCATGTGGTACAGCGGCCCATTGACCCGTGCTGTTTCTCGCGCAGGCACTCTCCGGCCCCCCAGAAACTTCCAGACGCAGCACTGCAGCTGTATAAACAGGATGCCTTGCCAACACCAGCAGTCAGTGATTTTACTCCCGATGACGATGGCAGAGCTTGCCATTGAATGCTCGAGGATTTTATCCGACATGACGCGGCTTGTAAACCGAGAATATTTTATGTAAGAATGCCGTCGCAAAAGACTCCGAGGCTCTGTTAATCCTAGAGTAGAACATTTGCCCCCACATTCGGGGTGGAGGGCACGTTAGGCGCTACCGCTGTGGCGCTTATGATCATTTAGTGTGCCAGTGTCCAGTGCAGAGTACACCGATACACAATAGCTGACGCCAGATGGGGAAAAGAGGAAATCTAGGAAACAGTAAAAGATTTTGTCATTGTATAATGGCTTCCCATAGCTTCCTTCCTTTTGTTTGTGCCACGATTAATAAGGAGCCAGTATGTGCCTTAATTGATTTAGGTAGTGCCGTGTCCCTTATTGATAGATCTTGGTATCTAAAATTTCGTAGTGTTTGTAAATTTTCTGAACTCAAATTACCTACTCAGATATGTCGAATGGCAGGTGGCCTGGAGTTGCCTCTGGTAGGTGAGTGTAGGTTGAGGTTAGGAATATGCAACTTTACATGGTCAATTACTTTATTGGTTGCTAGATCTTTGATGGTACCCCGATTTTAGGGTCTGATTTCATGCAGTGCACTGGCTTTGTGATGGACTTTGGGCTGAACTCATTTCAAGTTTGCCCCACAGGAAAATAACATTTTGTACTTGGCAGTTCACAGCCCGAGTTAATTCAGTTTAATTATAAACACAAGGTTATCAGCCGAGTCATTGGTTCCATTGAGAGATCACAGCTCCTTAATCTTGTAAGTCAATTGCAGGATGTTATGAGGGATAAGCTGGCCGTCAGCAGTCTTACTAAATACAAGATAAATTTAGTGGATGATATTCTGGTGAGGCGAAGCCATTATTGTTTATCCCCACCTAAAATGGCGTTTTTACACAAGAAAATTGAGCAACTGTTACGTGATAAGGTGATCAAGTCGTCCACTTCGCCCTATGCCTCACCATTATTTCTTGTGCCCAAACCTGAAAAAAAATTAGATTATAGACCTGTTGTTGATTACAGAGTTTTAAATACGAAAGTCATTGTTGAGTCAGTCTCTCTACCTCACATTCATAGCACCTTTACTTGGTTTTCCAGTGTGTAGTATTTTTTATTTTATTTTGGAACTCTATGAAGTGTATCATCAGATCCCCCTTACCAAAGATTCTAAGCAGGTCACAGCCTATTGTACCAACTGGAACCTTTACGCATTTAATCGTGTTCCCTTCGGTTTATTTACTGGCGCGACTGTTTTATCTTGCCTTCAGGACATCGTCCTTGGAAATCTTAAGTTTAACTGTGTTTATAACTACCTAGACGGTGTTGTGAATACAGTTGTTCTTTCGCAGAACGTCTGCAGCACCTTAAACAAGTTCTGTTGAGACTTAGGGAGGCGGGTTTGACAGTCAAGCCGTCTAAAGTCATATTGGCGTGTCGCCAGGTTTCATTTTTGGGTCATTTGGTTTCAGCTGAAGGAGTTCGTGTCAATACAGAACGTACTGAGAGTCTTCAGAGATTTCCTATTCCAGTTAATACTAAAGGTGTGACTAAAATTCATAGGTATGGCTAATTATTTTCGAAGGTATGTGCCAAATTTTGCTCCACTTGCAATTCCTTTAAATGAGTTGAGGAAGAAAGGGGCACAAATTTATGTGGAGGCGAGAGCCAACAGGCAACCTTTGAGGGACTTAAAGCAGCATTTAGTATCCTGCCAGTTCTAGCAGTTCCTGATTTCACCAAGAGATTCATCGTCCAAACAGACACTTGAAACGCTGGAATTGCCGCTGTTTTGTTGCTAAAGATGATTGGGGAAGGCGTTCTATTGAGTACATTTCTCGCAGACCAGCAGGTCCACAGCGAAATTACTCAGTCTATGAGTGCGAGGCGTTAGCCGTTTTGTTTGCCCTAGAAAAATTTCGCTTCTACTTGGAGCATAGGAAATTCAATTTAGAGATTGACAACCAGGCTTTAAGTTGGGTGCTTGCGTGTCCTCGGAAGACTGGGCTTATAGCCAGATGGTCAGTGAGAATTTCAGCATTTAGCTTTCACAGTTAAGCATATCCGAAGTTCTGATAATGGAATAGCCGACACCTTGAGTTGCATGTTCAAGGTGAAGGAATATCCTATTCTCTATGCTGTTGACAGCCCCAACTTACTAGACGGTATTTTGGCTGAGGTTCCCCAGTTACTTTGCGACTTGCAGGGCAAACAAGAATATGATCCTCAGCTGGGTTTCCTTTGTAACTGCTTCTGGAGGGGAGAGAAAGTAAAGGGTTGTGTGCTACATAAAGAAATTTTGTTCAAGGAAGTGGGACAGGATAAACACCTGCGGATTTGTTTCACCTGTGTTCTACTATTTTCACAATTCCTTGGTGGGTGGTCATTTAGGTGTTCATAAAACCATCATCAGAATAAAGGACCATGTGACTTTGCCAAATCTCACTGGGGATGTTCGTAGATTAGTCGGGGGGGGGGGGGGGGTGTAATTTGTGCAGTCTAGCTAAGCTGCAGAATGGGGCCAAAATGGGTTTACTGTGTTCTGAGCATGAACAGGCTCCTATGGGAAAGCTTTTTATTGATCATGTGGTTTTGTTACCCCACACTAAGACAGACAGCTGGTACAGTTTAGTTATAGTGGATGCCTTTTCATGATTTACTTGAGTGATTCCCACCTGTGCCAGCACTGCCCTGAACACTATTGGGCATCTTACGTGGATATTTTCTTTATTTGGTCTGCCCAGGTCTGTGGTCAGTGATAATGCTACAGCATTCCTTTCTAAGAACTTAAAGGATTTTGTTTCAGTAATTACAATAAGCATATCATGACTCCCCGTATTATCCTAAGCCTTCCTTTGCGGAGAGGATGAATAGAAACTTGAAATTAGCACTTATCATATATCACTCAGAATCAAAGACCAAGTGAGATGTTTCTATTCCTTGGCTGAACCTGGCTTTGAATTCTGTGCAGCACAAGGCTCTGAAGGCTAGCTTTATGCTAGCTTATCCTATGAATTCGCCCCTTTACAATCTGTGGGATATTAGAGATTTGCTCTCGGAAAAGGTGGAACCACAGGTTATTAAGAACAACTGGGCTCGAGCGGGTAGTAATACTGAACTGGCCTATAAAGGTTACAAACACCACCCAGTAGGACAAGGTCAGGGATTGAAGGTGGCTGCTGTGAACCTTGGATGGAGAGGAACATAGCCCATACTCAAGACAAGGGAACAGAAGAGCTCAAGGAAGAGCCAAACGCTCCTAAACACCTGCTTCCTCCTTTTGATTATACAACGAACTTTAGTACGATGGCATTTAAATTGGATAAGACCAACTTGGGACGGGTGGTACTTAAGATGCTAAGATGCTACAAGGCTCGACAGTGCTCACGAATGCCAAGGCGATAGGTTCCACCATGGAAATGGGCGGTGGCTAGGGGGGCCCGTCGACAGAGGAAAAGCAACGCTACCGCATAGGTGGATCCAAAGGAGGGGGGGAGGGGGTGAACGGTCATTTGCCCCCCCCCCCCCCAGCAGCTCTTTTCAGCAGGGTTTTTCTTCTTTAGAATGCTTAGCTAGTGTGCTATCACTGCTCAAACAGTGAAACTTTTGTTTGATTGGGCATGGGGTAAAAAGGGGTGGCCTTTACTAGAGTTTTTCTGCTGAGCCAGAGTTTAGCTAGTGATGAGAATTCTTTCACCCCCCCTCCCCCAGCAGGCCGTCCTGGATCCACCCCTGTGCTAGCATTTGAGAAATCGCATTAGATTTATCATGGATATCATCATCAATACAGTCAGAGGGGGAGGGTGTGAAAACAACCTGGGAATGTATGCCGGGGCCAATTGGCACACCGTAAAACCCAACAGTAGGGAGTAGATGAGTGAAAGAATAACAGGAAGTGGAGGAGGATGCAGAAAGAGGGGCAAGGGAGCTGCAGGAAAGGGAAATGTGGGGTAGGAGTGGGATGAGGGACGAGGTGTAGAGGATGTGACAGAGGCAAAGGCACACACAATTTGCACAGGATGCAAATGCTCATATGCCTCATGGTAGGTTAAATGATCAAGAGACTTGTACTCTTGTATCATCTTCTCTTACTTGTACACCAGGCAGAGAAAACAAGGGGTCCCCTCAGGAACTTGGCATCCGCATTCACCACATAGAGGGACTGCTGTACAGCGAGAATATATGTTCCTAAACTCCTTACACTTAAAGCATCTCATGGGAGGCAGGTTTTACGGCTTGACATCATATATTTAAATCATTACTTTGACCCCTGGGAGTGTATCCCCCTCAAAGGTCAAGATAAAGGCGCCAGTGTCAGTGTGATTATCCTTGGGGCCTCTGAAAGCGACGAACAAAGTGTACGCCTGGCCTGGCCACATAGCCAGATTGGCCCGGAGTTCATTAGTTTTAAGGAAGAGGTCCCGATGAAAAATTACTTCCTGAACCATATTTAAAGACTGGTGAGTGGTTATAAACACTGGGATGTCACCAAATGGTCACAGGCACACACAGCAGCAGATTAGGTGACTGATACAGTTTTTATGAGGAGGGAGCCAGAGCGCACCTTACTCATGGAATCTACTTCACTGAACTTATCCTCTTATCTGTTCCACAAGAAACAGCGGTTTGGTGTATAGGTATTTCTGTGTGTCCTGGTGCAGACCAGGTAGTGCAGAAACTGTTTCATCCCAAAGCTGTCGTGCCTGGCCTTCCTCCCGAGGGGTAGCTAGGGACAGGAATGTCCTCTAATAAGAAGTAGCCACACTATAAGTTCCATTCCTGTCTCCAGAGATGGCGTTGTATGGCCATTTTGCAGTGAGAGTTTCATACATTTCATTTGCAAAACATCAGCTATGGTACCTCCCATTCAGATCATGGGCTCCCCCTATGACTGCCACCCAGCCACAGCAAAGGTCACATGGCACGATGGCCATTGCCAGCAGTCCTGATACCCCATGAGGATGGGTATCAACTCCTTGGCTTGCACGAGGTGGTTACAGCTCAGGTACCAGCAGTGTGATCCCTGCATTATCGGGGGCTAAGTCAAAAGGGTACATAGCATGTAAGCCCCCCCCACACAGACCGGCTACACATAAAGGGGACCTAACAGGGCTAGCGGGCTATGGTGAGGAGGGAAGGGTGAAATGGAGGGGGATCCACGCCATAGGGGCTAGATCGAGAGTTCTTGCCCAAATGGCTCACACTGTTAATTGTAATTTTGTTATGGAGATCAAACCCATAGGGGGACCAAACTGGGCCAATAACAGGGGTAAACAGCAAAGAAACCTAAATCTTGGGATAAAATTAAAACTATCTGGTCAATCGTGAAGGAAGTGTCAGGTCAGCAGCAGCAGGTAGAAGATATAACGTCAGTGCGTAGTAGGAATGTTTCTGTTAATGACAAGTTAGATATATGTGCAATATTCAATAATCACTTTCTGAATATAGTAGGGGAACTAAACAAAACTCTAGTTTCTACAGGTAATCATATAACGTTTTTAGAAAATGCCTTTCCGAGGATGTTACCTGAAATGGTCCTTCGTGATACTTCCATAGGTGAGATTGAGTCAATAATTAAATCACTAAAGACTAAGGACTCTTGTGGATATGATGGGGTATCTAGCAGAATTCTAAAGTACTCAGTAGTGAAACCACTTTATAAAAAAGGAGAAAGGGATAATGTAGACAACTATAGACCTATTTCTATGCCATCGGTTTTTTTTTAAGTTATTGAAAAGGCTGTATTTTCAAGATTAATTGATCATTTCAGTTCACATAATTTATTGTCAAACGTGCAGTTTGGATTTAGAAGTGGTTTAACGACTGAAAATGCTATATTTTCGTTTCTCTGTGAGGCACTTGATGGGTTAAATAAGAGGCTACGGACATTAGGCGTCTTCTTTGATTTAACAAAAGTGTTTGATTGTGTTGATCACAAAATATTGTTGCAGAAGTTGGAACATTATGGAATACGGGGAGTAGCCCACAACTGGTTCACCTCTTACTTCAATAACAGACAACAGAAGGTAATTCTCCGCAGTGTAGAAAATAGCTATGACGTGCAATCCCAATGGGGCACAATTAAGTATGGGGTGCCCCAGGGGTCTGTTTTGGGACCATTGCTGTTTCTTATTTATATAAATGATATGCCTTCGAGTATAACAGGTGAATGTAAAATATTTTTGTTTGCTTATGATACCAGCTTGGTAGTGAAGGATGTTGCTCGTAATATTGACACAATAACAAATAATGCAGTTCAAGAGATAAGTTCATGGCTTTTAGAAAACAAGTTGATGTTAAATCACAGTAAAACTCAGTTTTTACAATTTCTAACACATAATTTGATGAAAGCTGACATTCTGATTATACATAATGGGCATGTGATAAGTGAGACTGAACAGTTCAAATTTCTAGGTGTTCATATAGACAGTAAGCTGTCATGGAAAGCCCATGTTCAGAATCTTGTTCCAAAACTAAATTCTGCTATATTTACCATTAGAACAACATCTGAGATAAGTGATTTTTCAACACGAAAAGTAGTCTATTACGCTTACTTTCACTCACTTATGACGTACGGCATTGTTTTTTGGGGTAACTCGCCTGATGCAAAAAGGATATTTCTGGCTCAAAAACAGGCGGTTCGAGCAATATGTGGTGTAAGTTCGCGAACGTCATGTCGACCCCTTTTCAGTAGTCTGGGAATTTTGACTCTGGCGTCACAATACGTTTTTTCTTTAATGTCGTTTGTTGTTAATAGTATCAGCTTATTCCCACGAGTTAGTGGCTTTCACTCAGTGAATACTAGACAGAAGTCGAATCTGCATTTGCATCACACCACCTTAACACTTGTGCAGAATGGGGTACAATATCCTGCGGCATCCATTTTCAATAAGCTGCCACAAGAACTAAAGAATCTTAGCACTAATCCACACGCTTTCAAATCTAAATTGAAGAGTTACCTCATGGCTCACTCCTTTTATTCTGTTGAGGAACTCCTAGAAAAGTTAAACAATTAAGCTAATTCATTTTTTTCTTTATTGATTCTTTTCACTTTGTCTTAAGATTGTTGTGTGGAAAGGACTACTTAAAAATTTTCTATTACCATTCTTGTGTAACAATTAATGTATTGACTTGTTCCATGACCATGGAGTCTCACTCCTCAGTTGGGTCCTATGGAACAGAAAAAAATAAATAAAAATAAAATAAATAAAAAATAAATCGGTAAAACCATCATCGATACCATAGGAATATATGGGCCTTTTTAAAGGGAAACACCTAGAGAGGGGGCATGAGGGGGGGGGAGGGGGATTAGGACAGGGCGAGGTAATACAGCCTGGGAAATTAGGAAGAAAGGCTGCACTGGCTCAGGGACCTGTGCACACAACAAATGTTCCCACAAAAGAGCTGTGGCACCCTGGGGGAGGGTGGGGGGTGGCATGTAGTTTCCTCTATGTAGATGACCTCACCAGCTTGTCAGAGTGCAACCTTTGAAGATACAGTTCTCACCCTTGATGGTGTACTGACGGAATTTGCACATACTACAAGACCAATCACCCGAAGTAAAATCAATCAGAATTTAGTGCTTTCCGGCTCAGGAACACAAGAGGTTTAAAATAAACTACATGTCTCATGGAATGGAATCCACTAACTCAAAGAATTTGGGGAAATTGCTGGATCACTATCCCATACTTTTAGAACACACTACTCCCCAATCAAGCATAAACTCAGTGCCTAAAACTATATGAGAAAGATAGGGAGGAAGATTAGGATTTAGCATCCCATCAATGTCACAATCATTAGAGACTGAGTACATACTCAAATGTTCCCCTCACCCCCTTCTTTTCACAGTTGAAGAAGGAAATCAGCCCTGACCTTTTAAACGAAACATCACAGCATTTGGCTGTAGGGCAGTGTTTTTCAACCTGGGGTCACGACCCCCAGGGGATTGCAAAGTCTTGCTTGGGGGTCATTGCACAGTAAAATATAACTAGAGAATCAGTAATACAAAATGTATGCATAAGTGAAATCTATTTAGTGTTTAAATTATGGGTTCCTTGTATAACATTCATTATGAATTGAATAGACCATAGATTGTTTTGTAATACAGTGCATTAATGAAGAATAAGCGTAAAGTCTGAAAACTTTTCAGGAACCATTTGATAGATAAGAGACTCGATAGAATAAGTAATTCTCAAAATTCAAAAAAAAAAAAAAAAAAAAAAAAAAAATGTACTCACAAATTGTGTATACAGTACGACCTATTTTAACCAGCAAAATTCACTTCCGAGTCTTGTCTGAAATGTGAAACAGTCATTAAGCAAAATATTTTGTTTATATTAGAAATGAAGTGAAACTAGGATAATGTGTTCCGTTCCCCAAAATAAACAGAAAACTGTCCAACACTTTAAAAGAAAGCTGAAGCAAAAGAAAGAAGATTGAATTTGCTTCCTTTGAGATAAACAGTTTTGTTACAGTTTGTGAGGAAGGGGGAGGGGTCGTCAGAATATTTTAATTTCGAAGGGGTTGGCCAGAATATGTTTGCTTGGAAGGGTGTCACATATTTTAAAATGTTGTAAAATAATGCTGCAGGGATTTAGGGGAATCATAGAAAACCTAAATCAAGATGGCCAGAAGCAGGTATCAACTGCCGTCCTCTTAAATCGAACATTTTGATGAATTTAACCCTTATCTGCCACATTTTTCAAAACTGAGTACTTCAGTATATTTTCAATATATTGACTTTTTGTGCACCTTTATAATGCATATATAAGCTATTACTTGTTCCTCTGTGTGTTAGTGCGTCTGCAACATAGTGTATCTATATGCACATGCTGGGTACTCAGATGCATATACGAAATATTTTCTGTGACATTAAAATACAGACATAACTGCAGACTGGGATACCACCCGTCTGCTTTGACCCATGACATCAAGATGTCGGAAAACCAGTATACAGGATATCTTAATACTTCTGTACTGTAGATACAAATAATCTGTAGTTATTATAGATAACAGAATGTAGCATTGATCACAGGTCTTAGCCCAAAAATTAACGCCTTCGGCGCTCACATATGAAAAAAAATCTCTTTGTTAACCTACACCTAACAACCAGTGAGAAGCTACAGATCACTTTTTAAACAAAAAATATAGATCCATTTTGTTTGTAAACAAACTGTTGTCTTTAACTCATCCAGCACATAGTCACTCACACCTTTTAGAAACAAGCACGCACCTCAAAACTACCGCACCGCGATGACATCACAGGTCAAAACTGACGGGCGGTATCCCCGTGTACAGGTGAGCCGAAATACATTTGGAGACACATTTTATTAATCATATTTTAATACAAGTAAGACAACACTTTATAAAATAATTCTTACAAACCAATTTATAACACCACATCCTAAATAATTCACAATTATCTGATTTACTGACTTTCATGGAGAATTTCAAAGCACTACATCACATTTCCATTTTCTGAGCGAACAGCTGATGATTTCTGTTTTCAGTACAAACTCTGTCAGTTTTCTTCATTGTCAGTTTTCTTGATATATTGTTTTTATACCACTGCATCTGACGTAACTTGGAACATGTGATTTGTTTACACATATAAGACTGATAACATAGCCTTCCTCCTGCTTTTATGGGATTCATGTATCTCTTTGAGTAAACTTGTACAATTTTTCTTCTGAATTCAAGTTGAGTAGTCCTACCTACCATTCCTTTGTAGAGCTACCACACATTATGTACCAATATGTCATCTCTTCACAGCTTAAGCCTGGATTTGGGAAGTTCTTGAAACATGCATAGTTGTTTCACGTATCGACTACAAATTCTATCAGATCATACTCAAAGGATAAATTGAAAATTTCCACGGAAGACCTATCAACATAAGTGGCAAAGCATGAATGAGGAGAAGACTTCAAATTTGAAATTAGTGCACAAAGAATCCAGGTTTCTTGCATTTTTCTGTTCCTGTAATGTATATTTCTCAAATCTGTTTCTATTCGTTTTTGTTAATTTTATTTCAGCTTCAGCCTGGAGTTGTCTAGTTGTATAGAGGGTACGATATCTGCTATTTCCCCTTAATCCACATCACTCAAATCCTAATCCACAAGGACTGTTGGATTAGGAGTGTGATGTAAATGCCATCAGTTTGAGGAGCATTTGATTCCTCTAAACTGCATGTCTAAAACATCCCACACAGTCAAACCAGATGGTAAAAATTTTGCCAGGCCTCTGTTATCATATGAAAAGAGAATAAGAAACAAACTCATTTCTGACCCTGCAACAGCCCACAGTGTGCATACAGATACAACTGAAATAATCACGTCATAAAGAGAAAGTGAATCAGTGGATAACAATGGGTCTTGTCGTAACACCAAATGTGCTACAAGCTGAATGCAGGCTTCCGCTCTTAACATTCTCCACTCAGGGGCCATGCAAGAGTGTGCGACCTGCAGAGGATTTCCTTTGTTAATAGAAGAAGGCCTATATGACTTATTATGTCCTCAACATCAGAAGTCTAGTTACAAAAAAATTACCTACTGCATCAACAAGTTTTTCAAAATTTCTGTGCTCTACTTGACTTGTTCATTTTGCTGGCTAATATAACCTTGCCGCTGCTCACTTAATATGTCAACTCTATCCATTCAAAACATTTTAAACTGTAAAACTGACTGAACATCACTATGTGTTATTTAATGTATTTGTTGCCCAACTGAATGATTTTTCTCTGGAAACAGCAAGCATGGCCAACAGAAAAGTTTATTTGAATCATGGCAACGTGTCAATACTTTCATATTGTGAAACATCAAGATGACTAAGTCTTTCTTGGACTTATGCTCTGATGCCAATAGGGTAATGGTGCCTTTGGCCTACTTTTCCTCACTACTTCCAGGTTTTCTTGCAGATTTTGTATAAAAAACAGTTTTTCAAGCAAGTTTTTCACTGTTGAATTTATTTCCATTCTCAGTTTTGAACTTGAACAAACACTTTTAAAAACTAGCTAAATGGTACACTGTATTTTGTAAGGTAACAAACAATTACAATGCAGACAAAAACTGAAGAATGCACAACACCCGAATGCAAAAGCTCGCCTAGCGAGTAACGGTACTCTTTCGTCACATGCATAGAGTGACATTAAATCACAGCCCTCTTTTGAGAACTGTCCCCCCATGCCCACAATTTATCAGCCTCGCCACATATCACTTCCCCCGACACCACAATGCCCATGAGCAAATGCTCGTCTACTAGCAAGGTGTGCGTTGGCTTGACCGCACATCTAGATTGACTATAGACCTCTCCGGAGAACTCTTGTATGTGCGTGGGCGAGGGAGGGGGGGGGTGTGCACACGCATGCATGCCCTTGGCTTTTGGGAATTCAGAAATGGTTGAAAATCACTATTTGGAACCCCGTACCCATCCCAAAATGCAATGTGTAAAAGGGCACAATATGCTGCAAATGGCCTCACTATGTAGCTTGTATCTCTAATTCTAATTACTTCCAAAATATCTGTGCTATGCCAATGCTTAACTTTTTATTATTTTCTGAGAATGTGCAATAAAAAATATTGCAAGTGGCACAGAATTTTACACAAGAAACATTTTGTGCAATATGATAAGAATGAGATATGGCAGGAGTTCTGTGGCTGTCATTAGCTAATCACTTAATGATGAGATACGGTATAAGCAAACTCATCTTGTAGTTTGACATTTATTGTTGTGTTTTGTCACAATATGGTACAATTGCTTATGTTGACAATGAAACATTCCCTTTATGACAATTAATTTAGTGACTGGGCAAGGACGCATACAAGAACCTATCAACCATAGAGCAAGAACAGCATTAATTATTAACTTGTAATTCATAGAATGACGGGGCATAATCCTTTCTGTCAACCATGATGTAAATAATTAATGCTCTTTCTACTCTATCGTTAACAGGTTCCTGCATGTAGTCTTGTCCGGTCAGTAAATTAATTTATCAACATAAAGGGAACTTTTTGTCGTCAACATTAGCTCACACAGCCCTACACAAAACTTAACCCTGTCGCGATTCATTGTAATGTGTGGAAGAGGAGACGTGTCTAATATTCTTTTACGCCCTCTTTCTTATACTTTTTCAATGTAACAAAACCAGCTGTATTCTGATTGGCTACCTGCATCTGCTTTGTTATTGGTTGCCTCATTTCTAGCCATTCTTATCCATTGCCAAAATCAGCATGCTACACCACCAATATCAAAAGTAAAATTTAACCTCAATTGTCCTGGATAATATGTTATATTTGCCTGTTAGGTGTTTAGCATTATATGCGGCTTTACAATGTGTCCAGGTTTCACCCACTCGTTAATAAATAAGCTTATCTGGTTGAAGTGAATGCAGGTTTTTTACCAAAACATCTTCCTTCTCTTCAGATCAATCCATAACAAAGGCGAAGAGCAATACTTAGTCAAATAAACTATTCACTATTTTTCAGATGGAGCATCATCTTATAATGGAAACCAGATAAATTAATTAATAAAGATTGACAGCGCATTCCAAGGACTCTGTAACTGATGCAGAGTGTCATTCCTTTGCTACTAGGAATGGGAACAGGCCTGTGACAGAGCTTGGAATTGAGGGTGGGGGGAGAAAAAACTGTCTACCTAAAGCAGTCTTGAAAAACTTCACCAAGTAACCCTCACAGCATCAGCATTTCTTGAATATGCGCCACAAGGGATAGAGCGTAGACACAATCATCCAAACACTAACAGGCAAACAATACAATTTAAATATTAGTGTCTCCATCACTGGATGCTTGCTGTTGCCACAACTGTGGTTCAAATTTTAATGAAAGTCCAGCTCCAGTTGCATTTATTGGTGCTTTATTTAAGCTTAAATAAAGCACCAATAAGTCCAGCTCCAGTTGCATTTATTGGTGCTTTATTTAAGCTTAAATAAAGCACCAATAATTGCAACTGGAGCTGGACTTTCATTAAGATTTGAATACTCCAGTTATTCAAAAACTTTCAACACTCAAAGTCAGGACGCATGTGCATCCTATGTGACTTTCTATTTAGATAATGACTTATCAGTAACTATTTCTACCAATTCAGTTTGAACATAATGCACAATAATGGGGGTAACATGTTACCACATCGGTAGCATAGTGTGCTAATGTTGACAATGACCTATGAAAGCTCTTTGCGAACTCTGTCACACTGAATGCGGGGAAATAATTTTTGATCATGAAATAAATAATTATTGCTGTTGCTGCTCTATGGTTGACATGTTCTTGTGTGTCCAGTCAGTAAATTAATTATCCTCACAAAGCTAACACTTTATTGCCAACATTAGCACACTACGCTGCAGACATGTTAAGTAATGTTTAACCACAATATGTCTCCTATGTAAAATTCTGTAGCACTTAATATTTTTTCTTTTTGATGCACACACATTTTGATGGTATAAAAAATTATGCGCTATATTACCACAAAGATATTTTAAGGGTAATTAGACAGAGCTAAAAAGTGTGACCTCGCCCACATTGCAATTTTTTTTTTTTTTTTTTTTGGGGGGGGGGGGGGGGTTTATGACGAATCTTAACTTTGAGGGCACCTAACTCATCCTTCCAGGGATTACTTATTTCAAGACCTGAGAAATGAAATAACTTTTGTGCAGAAATAACCTTACCAAATCAACCCAAGAGACAGATGTATCTATACTGCTGTTCCTGCATCCCATAGTATGAACATGAATGGTTGGGTTTGTGTTATTTGGTTAGCTCTGGGGACAAATACTGCACTAAAGCTTAGCAGCAATTTCAATCTTGTTTACATATCTGTTGATTGTCATACAGTGAGTGGTTACTTTTAGTCACTTCATTATTAATAATTTCCCCCAGAACTTTTTTTCTGCTACACTTCTGGCTCATGTGATTACTTCAAACTATACTAACCTTACTTCATTTCAAAAGCATCAGTAGTTAGACCACAGACAAAAAGGTAAAAGTCTCAATCAGCGGCATGGCCTAATGTATTTACGTGACATGAATCGGTAGTGTTGGCAACAGTTGCTGTGAATGCTGGGACGAATGGTGGCACACAATGTTTACAAGATGTGATAATGAATGTGTTAACATCACGTTTGAATGAATTTACTTTTGAAATAAATCACAGTGTTCGAATGTAGAAGATCACACACTACAAAACTATGTTTCTCCACATGCACTGTCTTTCTGTTCAGATGTAACACTTTGTTGTTATGTAAATCAAAATGTGTGTGTCGTCTCAAATTATACTAATTACAATTTTTTTTTCAATGATCATAATTTGGAAAACGCTTGCAACAATTTAATCTGTACTCTACGGTTCCTGCCTAACCACTTCCTTTAATATCATGGCATATTCGTAAACATCATAACATTGTATGAACATAGGCTTTCGTGGTCATTATTGTTAACGTTAAAATTCTTCTGAGCTATTTGCTACGCTGGAAAGATTTTATCATCGTAACATTCCTCACAACAATTTAAGCTGTACTCTTAGGTTCCTGCCTAACCACAACCCTTAAAATCATGACATATTTGTAAAAATAATAATATTCGTCGATGTACCCTTGTACAGTCAGTAATTGAATTATCATACACGTTGCCAACCTAACACTGCTACGGACGCAGTGCAACGCTACCCATGATTGAGACTTTAGCTGATAAAAAATAGGTAGGTTTCTAAATTCTACAACTTAGCTACAAGGCGAAAAAATGACAAGAAGCCTTAATTCAGTTATGTCTACCATAGTCAACATAATCAGCTTGCGAGAATAAGAAACTGCACTAATATTTGAAACAATTTATTCTGATCTTCAGCCAACTGTTGGCTGAAGATCAGACAGTAAATTATTTCAATTATGTCTGTTAAATCTACTGTTATCAAATGTCTACTTTGTCTAGTAATGTTACATTTTGAGACATGTTTATGATGACAGACTCGCCTATACCAGAGACTAAAATCTAGGTTAGACTGGAAGATGAGTTAGTTAAGTGGTATCAAGGGTTTTAATTAACCCATTTAATGAGTACAGAAGAATATCTGATAAAAAACTACATATCAGTTTCTTTTTTTGTTTTTATTCACTTAATGAACTAAGCTACAGGTCATTCTGTCATGACAGCCATTTTGGCTTTGACAACTCACAAAGAAACTGGAACCTTCCAACCCAATCTAGACGGTCTACATATCAGATTGTCACAACAATTTAACATACACTTTCATTGATTTTTTAACAAACACACTACAACAGTATGCACCAAAGGATATGTGACAGCAGTCAACATTATTTAACTGATCAATCCCAAAGTCTAGTAATTCCTCATGGCACCATTTAATTATGTAATAATAAGTATTACATGAATCAACTAGGGTGGATTATGACATCTTAAATCAAAAAACCAGATGGCTTGGTTAAATTTTACTTACCATCTCAGCAGTGTAGTGTGCTCATGTTGGCAACAAAATGTTCACTTAACAAGGATAATTTATTTAATTTGGACAGTGGTACATACAAGAACCTGTCAACCATACAACAAGAAAGGGAGTAATTGTTTATTTCTAGGGTCAACACAAAGAAACAGTCCCAATCATTCTCATTGAGTTTTCAAAGGTTGTTTCCAACATCAGCACACTATCCCACTGGGATGGCACATACAATTTTACTGCCGGATCAAACATTAAATCTGTTCCAAATCCCTATCAGGTTCAGATAACTTACTTTTATATGATTACTTACAAGAAGATTGACTCAGAATTTATCATATTAAATCGTGACATTCAGAGTAATCACATTAAATATAGGGGAAAACAAATGTGAAGTGGAAAACTATTTTATAATAGCTTAGAAAAATCATCCTGATGTAGGGCCTACCATAGTCATATTTCTTAGAACAGAGTACAAATGCCCTGTGTTCAAACAATAGGAAATCTCTCAAGGAAGGCCAGTACATAAATTTGTCTTACATATAATGGCATTGTTATAACAAACATCACAGTTAGGACCTATAATGAAACTCTAAACTCTCCAGACTAGCTTATACCTACACTGACGAAGATTCATAGGTAATACAACAACAACAACAACATATGAAAACTTTGCTGAATCTAGTCATACGGTATGTCAAATCATACCTCGTAAATATAGGCCAATCATTAATTCCTAAAATAGCCAAAATTCCCTTTTAAATCAGACATAAAAGTAAATAGGCCTACATATTCTTTGTGTAAACAATTGTAACTAACCACGAGCATAAAGTCAAGATATCAAAAATAGTTTAAGCTACTATAGCATCTGATATTATTAATACTGAACCCTCAGTACAGTCAGGCCTGCCATCTACTTCAAAACACTAACACATTTGACACTTCGAGCAGGACGATTTTAATTCAGCATTATGTCAATGTTTAAATCACAATATACTGAAGTTTACAGTGTGAAATTCAATACTAATTTTCGATAGGATTTACTATACACTCAAGATGACTAGGAATAGCATTAATTTATTTATAAAAGGATAGGGAACCAGAACTGGTCGAACCATTCTAAAAGAAATTTTTTCGAAACCACAACAAATGCAAATTACATTAGAACTGACGGCAAACTACATCCATCCCATCCAGAGTAAAAGCCCAGTACATAAATCAAAGTGGGTACGCAAGTACGAAACAAGCTAAAACCAAAAACTGGATCTTAGGTAGGTCAACGTCAAAGCAACAAGCCATAAAATTTTATAAAACAAAGAAACAACTTCCACCTGATGTTGACACGAAATCAAGTAAACATAACCAGCTTACAAACAAAACGAAGAATTCGGCACATATACACATTAGCTGAGTTTCTAAATAATTGTTAACAACAAGAAAGTGTCATAACAATTACCGTGTTCATCTTTGCTACATGCAACTAACAAACCACACTCTACGTAATACGAATAATGAAGAATTCTTACGGTTTTCCTCCTATATTTCTCCATTTCGGGCTGACACTGACTCCTGTCCACAAATTTATGTTTTTCTCCAACAACGGCGTCTGTCGCTTCACACTTTCATTTGTTTTGGAGAACGTTATGATATCAAATCATAGATACAAATAAAGTGTCGACATCAAAGATAAAAAGCCAACGAGTATTTTGATATCGAAGTTACTTTCACTTACGTGATCGCTTGGACGATTAGTCGCATTGATATGGATCGAGTCATTCTATATTCACATTACACATTCAAATGGAAATATGGATACATGCTGACCATTTACAAACGTTTATTTTTTTCTTGTATTTTTTTTAAGTACTGGTATTAATAAGTAATTTTTAGACACGAACATTTACATGCCGTATTACGAAACTAGAAGTTCTTCACCGAAATACAGCTGTAAATGAAAAACTTTTCCAATAAGTTTTCAAAATTAACTTTGCTGTTTGTCAAGCATTTTACCTAATTGGATATTATTTGATAAATAATTGTGTGGCAACATTACGGCCAATTCACACTGTCCGTCACGTCACATTCCGTCAGAACATCCCGCATTCCAATTGCAGCATTCACACTGTCCGTCATCGGACCGTCACGTCAAGATTTGTCGCGAAAAAAGTTTTGACGGGAAGGTCGTCTGCTAACATCGGAAATGAATGTTCCAAATGTTTGTAAATCGAAGGGACTTAACTACTTTGGCCATCATTCCCTAGGCTTACAAACAACTTTAACTAACTTACGCTAAGGACAACCCACACAGACATGCCCGAGGGAGGACTCGAACCTCCGATGAGGAGGAACGTCACGTTCCGCATCAAGGCGCCTTGGAGCGCTCGACCACTCAACCACGGCAAACATCGGAAGTTAACCTATTTTCGTCAGCAAATGTTTCGTAATGACTTGATTTTTTTTAATTTAGTGTCCTTCTAAAAACAAGGTCGGATACATGCAGGGGTCCGTAACTTTAACAAAATAGTTGGCTGTAACGCTGTTTTTCGCGTTACGTTTCGTACCATGTAACCAATAACGAAATTGGCCTGAATAACGATATCGCGGATTGGAACGGAATCGAAGGTCAAGGCTTTAAAGAAGTAATGTTGGCCGAACTAACGTTACTGGACTACGAAACAGAAGGGGTATTTCACATAATTTCTCGTTGCAAAACTCATAGTGACGAAATGAACGGGATAGGGGTCTGTCTGTATTTTACTAGAACTTTATGCTGGTGACTGTCGACAGATTGTAAGTATCTTGAATAGATCATTTTAAGCCTTCAGCTGTGTATTATGCCACTTTATTACTTAAACGGTTTCGCTTGTTCCAAGCATCATCAGGAAAAAAAGGATATATATCAGAAAGACTAAAAAGTAATACTAAACCAAAATTTACGGCGTGTAAAAAATACAAAAAGTTATGTAGAGGCTTGTCATGTATTATGTAATAGATGAAGTGGATTACATGGCAACAACAGATTTGTGGAAATTATTTAGTACCGTCGACCTTTCGGCAGGGCCGGATCTAGGGAGGGACGAACCGTGCCGTCGCCTAGGGCGGCAGATTTTTGGGGGCGGCAAATTCCTCAATTCTTATATAATTCCGATAGGTCAGATTAAACTAGACGATGAAAAGTGGAAGTGTCGTGCATAAATGTAGAAATTTGAAAATAAGTTGGAAATACCAATTGTTGCAGATTGATAGACACTGATACAGACAACAGTGATACGCGTCATCCTAAAAGCAAAATAAACGTGCAAAGTTACTACATAGAAGGTTGAGCCAATGTGTTCGGCAGCGTTCGGGTGCTTCCGCATGACGTCACTGTGGATTGTGAGAAGAGGTAGAAGGGCGAGGTGTGTTCTTGCATTCGACTACGGCACTGTTCAGTTTAATTAACATTAATTTAAGAAAACAGGTGCGATATAAGCATAATCACAAAGGAACAGAATGCTACTATTTACTACTACCTGAAAACTCTTATATTGATTTGTAGTAATGAAAACTGTATGTTACAGGCCCCGTGACATTTATTGTATTCTGTGACATTGTCGCTGCTTCGATCTTAAAGACATATTCACTACAAAGAGACGCATGAGTTTAATATGTGAAAATAAGACGTCATATTTGAATAAAGCCGAAAAAGTCGAAAAAATGTGTGTGGGGGGGGGGGGGCAGCGCTTGATTTTTTTTGCACGGGCGGCAAAATTCCTGGGGCCGGCCCTGCCTTTCGAATATAATACTTGCATACAACCTCTAAAAGTTCGATGAATAGTCCCGTAACATTAACATAGATGAACTATGAAGGGAAGGGGGGAGGGGTGAAGGGTCGTTCGCCCCCCTCCCCCAGAAGTTTTTTTTAAAAGAATGTGACGCTAGCGTGCTGTCACTGCACTGAGTCTTCAAAATTGTGAGACTTTTGTTTGATCGGCCGTGGAGTGGAAAAGGGTGGCCGGTATTAGAGTGTATTTTCTGCTGAACCAGAGTTTAGCTGACGATGAGAATTCTTTCACCGCCCCCCTCCCTGCCCCCTCCCAGCACGCCGTCCTGGATCCACCCCTGCGTTCGAAATAGTCACCTCCCAAAACTACGCACCGCTGAGCTCACGTTTCGTTGGATGCCAGGAATATCATCAAATCTCTTTCCTTTCAAAGCGAGTTTCAGTCGAGGGAATAGGAAGAAGTCTGGAGAACTGGGTCCGGCGAGTTTGGTGGATGTTCAAGTTGCCAGGAACTGTTTGCCGATATTGGTTGTGTGTGGGTGAGCCTTGTCGTGCAGTTTGAACTGTATTATACAATCATATGATCGACATTAGACAGTGATATGAAATATCTAAATCGAAACGGATTTCGTCTAGTGTACTACTTTCCCTCAAAATCATTGAGATCCGTATCATAGAGATCCATGATGACTATTCGATATTTACCTAATATCATATATATATATATATATATTAGCTGTCTCAGAAACGGCTCTAACAATTTCGTTGAAATTTTGTATTGACACAGTTTTTTTTTTTTTTCTTTTGAAGTTCACGTACATAGTTTTCGTAAAAAAGGTGACTTTCCTAATTCCGTGTTTTTCGGATCACGGAAGATACGTTAGCCTCGAAAACGCGGTGAGTAGCTCCGTCGCTACTGGGCCACTACACTAAATGCAGTACCAGTAGCACACATGTATACTAATATGCACACTCGGTGACAGAATTCAAGAGGCCACTCACCTATTCGTTATGCTCAGGGCCGGATCTAGAAGGGGGCAAAGGGGGCAGTTGCCCCGGGCGGCAGAATTTAGAGGGCGGCAAATTTTGACCGACTCTTTATTTTTTTTTTAATTTTTTTTATTTTTTTACAGAATGTATCTTTCTTGTATAATTTAATAAAATTAACTGACACAGAATTATTAAAAGTAAAATGACTGCAAGAAATACCGAAATCATTTAATAAAACTAAAATTCCTGGTTGCTGACTTCAGTGTTGCCCTGTCACAGGTACTTCAGCTAATCAAACTTTAAAAATCTACTAGATATTAGCCAGAATGAGGGAGATGTTTGCGTTATTGCATAAGTAAATGCACAATGTTTATTTAGTTGCATAGGTTTCCTTTTTCAGATAAATGAATATTCATATTTCATATCAAGGTAATATTTGTAGAACAGGTGAATTTGAATAACTTTCTAGTCCTTATAAAAAAAGTATTTCAGGTGCGCACACTTCTTATTGAAAGTCAAAAGCATTAATGATCTAGAGTCCTCTCTCGGTAGCGGTGGAATTAATAGACATCTACACAGGATACTCCTTAAATCACATTCTACTGCCTGGCAGAGGGTTCATCGGACCACTTTTACACAATTTATCTCCCATTTCATTCTCGAATAGCGCGCGGGAAGAAAGAACATCTGAATCTCTCTGTTCGAGCTCTGATTTCACGTATTTATTCAGATGATCTTTTCTAGTTATGTAAGTGGGAGGCAACAATATATTTCCGCATTCGAAGGAGAATGTTGACAATTGTAGTTTCGTAAGTAGCCCACGTCGCAGCGATAAACGCCTTTGTTCTACTGATTCCCATCCCAGATCCTGCATCATTTCCGTGATGCTGTCTCCCCTGTATCACGACAATACAAAACAAGCAGACCTTCTTTCGACTATTTTGATGTCCTCCGACAAACCCACCTAATAAGTATCGCACACTGGGCAGCGAGACCAGATAAAACAGTAGGAATCTCACTGTATTATTGATGTTGTCCTTTTTCCAGTTAAGCAAGGAAGTCCTTTTAGAGGAACAAAAGAAGATGGTGATTTTGGTGATCCACATAGCGGCAAATTTCTAAATACAATTGATCCCGTATCATTCTATAGTGTCCCCCTTCGTCTGCGTATTCAACGCCACAAGAAAGGCCAGATTAGCTATTTTTACAAAAATATACAAGATGAGTTCCGTGACTTGATTGTTGACAAAATAAGACGAGATATAATTAAAGATATTTTAGCTGCTAAATACTTTTCACTGTTGTTTGACTGCATCCCAGATATCAGCCACAATGCGCAGATGACATAAGCATACCTGCCAACTCTCCCGATTTACGCAGGAGTCTCCTGATTTTTCGCTTTCTCTCCCGCCTCCTGATTTTGACATTATTTCTCCCGATTTTTAGCTTTTGTTCTGAAACCCAAGATTCGATTTTCCGCCAATGGTCAAAAGTCCTTTGTTCACTTATCAGTTAGAAATAAATACGTATCGAAATTCATAGAAATTAGGAGTTGCACTTGACTTATATAATGATTGTTTCTGCTCTTTGCACGTATATGCAAAATACACATGTAGTGTTTCGAAGTTGTGCTGTTTTCGAATGTGATGTTTCGTCACTGTACGTAAGTGAAATAACTTCGCTGGTTTTTTTATCGCTGGTAACCTTTTGACTGGATAGTTAGGGGCCTCAGTTTCATACGTGAATTGCAGAAAACAGGCAACTTTCGTGTAAACAGCTGTTTTACGTGATTATGGGATTTCAATTCGGTGGTAGGCTGTCCAGTATGGCAAGAAATATAATCAATTTTTAAGCAGTTTTCGGAACATTTTTTCTATTTTGCACTCTTTGCCGATGTGATATTTCCACATCACGTGGTGGAAAAAGCAATGTACCGAAATAGTGCAGAGTAACAATAAAAGACTGAAATTGCTAAAAAAAAGTGAAAATGATCATTCGATACAAGCAGAGAGCTTATTTACATTGTTTATTATAGAGTACGGTTTACCAATTAAATACGACTGTGGGTCATTTGTTCCATAACATGTTCCCAGGTAGCAGTATAGCACAAATATACATCTGTGAACTCTTTTGTTTTGATCTAAAAAAAGCAATCACTTTACCTTGACTGGCTACAAAATATAAGGATGTAATCAACAATTGGGTTAACGCAAGGGTTTTTTTTTTAGTCATTATGTAGCATTATGAGATCATAGGAAAGGACTAAAATCAGTTATCTTAAGGCTTATAATAAAGTGCACCGCAGTTTTTGATAGAACGTATCTCCTGATTTTTTTAGGAATCTCCCGATTTTCTAAACTGGATCTCCTGATTTTTACATTTTGAAGGTTGGCAGGTATGCATAAGCAATTCGATATGTCATGTCGAATGACTCAGAGGTTGTGGAAAGTTTTACTGACATTTTACAGTTACAGACAAAACAGGAGAAGGCCTTAGTCAAGAGATACTGCAAAAATTGGAACAAGATGGGTTGAACATTAAGTACTGCAGGGGTCAGTCTTATGACAATGGGGCAAACTGGGCTGGAAAGTACAAAGGGGTCCAGTCAAGAATACTTCAGAAGAATGAACTGGCCTATTTCGTACCATGTGCTGCTCACTCTTTAAATTTATTGGGAGCACATGCAGCCGACATTCAGCAAGACTAGGTGATCTACAAGAGTAGATGCGGTTGAAGCTGTTTACAAGCTTTTCGTGAAGTTTTGAAGGCCGTGGAAGAAACAAACTTATAAATTGTCAACACCAGAAACAAAATCAGAGACAAGATCTATTTAAAAAAAAAATGAGAAAACTCAAATTCATTACTTTAACTTGTTTCTGGTATGAAATATTAAAATAAATTGCTCATGTTAATCAGTTTCTGAGAAGTTAATACTTTACAATTGATACAGCTGTTCAAAATATTCAAGGACTTTTGGGCTTTCTCAAAACTTCCCGGGATTCTTGTACCTCTGAAGCTATTTCTGAGGCCAAAGTGCTAGCAGAACGAGGTATCAACGGTATTCTCCGAAAAAAGAATTCGAAGAAAGCAGAAAATGGCCGATGAGCTTTGTGAGGATGAAGTATCCAACATTCTCAGAAAAAATAAGGAATAATTAACAGAGCTTAGTACCATGTTTACCGCACTTGAGAAAATTGGTGCAAAAATTAGTTTTCTGTGTGGTGTACAAATTCGAGAAATCGAAGTGGAGGACTTGAAGTCCAAAGCAGCGGAACTGGCAGAAGATCTTAGAGAGGAAAAACTTGAAGTTGAAAGTTTCAAACAACATGCGCTGGCAGTAGACAGAGCCTTGCAAGATTCCACTGCATCATCAACATTAAGTGTAATTTATAAAAATAAATTGGTAGAGGGGTATCCCAACCTTACTACAGCGTTAAAATATATCTTACCATTCTAGTTTCTGTTTCGTCTGGAGAAAGAAGTTTCAGCAAGCTGAAACTAATTAAATACACTTGAGGAGCACGAATGCTTAACAAATCCGAGTATAATATCCACAGAGCACAAACGAGCTGCTTCTCTAAACTATGATGATATCAAAAACAGTTTTGCAGCAAAAAAAAAAAAATAGCTCGAAAAGCGAAATTTTGAATTGATTTTTTACAATGAGTAATCTTGTAATATTTTTGTATGTATTCAAATTGTTCTGTTTTCCTTTGATCTTAATTCAGTGGATAAAATAAGTTCATGTTGTGAGATTGTGACATTTATTTAGAAATATGTAACCCAATTAGCGTCAAAAAGTCGATTCTTACAGGGGATGGGTGAAAGTAGGGGCGGCAAATTTTAAGCTTGCCCCCCTTGGCAAATGTCCTAGATCCGGCTCTGGTT
The DNA here is from genome assembly GCA_026315105.1 of Locusta migratoria. NCBI lineage: Eukaryota > Metazoa > Arthropoda > Insecta > Orthoptera > Acrididae > Locusta > Locusta migratoria. The sequence continues at coordinate 147,170,276 of CM048755.1, read as the reverse complement.
ATGCTCTACGACAAAGCTTTATTCTCTTCATCCAAGCATAAACTGCTAGAAAGTACTGTCGATTACATGTGTACCTACTGTATCCGGCACCAAAGCTGAGAGGAAAACTGTTATCTTCGAGTATCGCAGCCAGTTGTAATAACATGCGTGTTTTTCTGTGCGACATGAAGCAATCTTCGCAAGCGGATTTTAGAAACAGTTAAGAATTTTTTCCACGGTGTTTTAGCTATTCAGGACTGACCTTTTCTTTTCACCATTACTTTTATCATAATTTCGTAAACGAAGGCAGCAATAAGAACTGAGTGCCGCCCATCGGCTCTGTCGCACAAGAAACGAGACAGCCTTTCGTCGCGAGGGAAATCGTATTAGGTTGAAGTTGGACATCTTTTCCAAGAAGCAGGCATTAATTTGATATTGCGAACAGCGAAATCTAGAGTGAAAATTTTATTCTAATTCTCCAAACGTGCAAATGTTTGTGATCCTTTTGGATGAAACCGCTGTGGTCATCAGTCCCTAGAATTACAATCTACATAAATTACCCACGCCCAGGAGAACATAAACACCTACGCCCGAGGGAGCACTCGAATCTCCGACGGGAGCGATCGCTCAGTTTCTCACACGGTGTCCAGAACCGCACTTCCATTCCCGCAATTGTCATCTCCACTGGGGTTTTTCAGTTGATGTTCGAACTAAAATGTTAGTATAAATTTAACACACATAAACTAACTGTGCTACCACTAATGACGGTTCTTCTTGGAAAAATGATATTACTATCATAAGCTACGGGGTTACGTGTATCAATCTTGAAACAAGATGTCTTTGGGTACCCAAAGAAAAATAAACCAAAAAATGTTAGTAAATCTATCGGCCCAAACTGCGTGGTCATCGGGCCGTAGCTTACAAACTACTTAAGTTAAACTAACCTAAGGACAAACACACACACTCATGCCCCAGGGAAGACTCGAACCTCCACGGCGAGCAACCGCGCGCTCCGCAGCGACACGCCTTAGACCGCTCGGCTACTCCACCGCGGCAAAAATAAACCTACGCGTGGCTGAGTATAGTGGTTATCTGTATATATAAAGCAGAGTGTCCGTTCATATGGTCGAATGTTTGTATAGCTTATGGGACTTAAGTACGGGGTTATCAGTCCCTAAAACTTACAAACGCTTTTGAAAATTGGTGCTACAGAAGAATGCTGAAGATTAGGTGGGTGAATCGCGTAACTAATGAGGAGGTACTGAACAGAATTGGGGAGAAAAGAAATTTCTGGCATACCTTGACTAACAGAAGGAATAGATTGGTAGGACACATTCTTAGACATCAAGGAATTGTGAATTTAGCGTTGGAAGGAAGTGTGTGGGGTAAAAACCGCAGAGGAAGACCAAGAGATGAATACAGTAAGCAGATTCAGACAGATGTAGGTTGCCGTTCTTTTGTGGAGATGAAGATGCTTGCTCAGGTTAGGGTATTGTGGAGAGCTGCATCAAACCAGTCTCCGGACTGAAGAGCACGACGACAACAACAACACAAACTTACAAACTACTTATGAACTAACTAATACTAAGGCCGGCACAAGTAACCATGCCCGAAGGGGGATTCGAACCCCCGACCGTAGTGGCCGTGCAGACCGTGACTGGAGCGCCTCAGTCCCCTCGGCCACCGCGGCCGGCAGTGTCCGTGTGTTTGTTTGCGTGTACGTATTGCATACAAATCTACAATCCTTATGAAATGCTGGACCCGTAAGCCAGTGTCACAGGCCGGTGCCACGTAACGGTTTCTTCCCACTCCTCGCACCCGTCCCGCAGGCCACAGTTCGGCTCCAAAAAATGTTCAAATGTTTGTATAGTCTATGGGACTTAACTACGGGGTCATCAGTCCCTAAACTTACAAACTACTTATGAACTAGCTAATCCTAAGGACGACACAAATAGCCATGCCCGAGGGGGGATTCGAACCTCCGATCGTAGTGGCCGTGCAGACCGTGACTGGAGCGCCTCAGTCTCCTCGGCCACCGCGGCCGGCAGTTTGGCTCTCCCTGGATTACGGCAATGCGTACAGCAACTTTAAATATATTGCTAATTTTTCTTTAGTAGGTATGGGATCCCATATGTTAAGTGGGTTTCATCATCCTTTGTAAGAGCGTGAATTTATCAGAACTACCGTCTGTTAAGTTGGAAGCTGTCGCTAAATATTTCAAAATCAAATGTTTGTTAAGCTAATGGGACTTAACTACGGGGTCATCAGTCCCCAAACTTACAAACTACTTATCAACTACCTTATACTAGGGACGGCACAAATATCCATGCCCGAGGGGGGATTCGAACCGCCGACCGTAGTGGCCGTGCAGACCGTGACTGGAGCGCCTCAGTCCCCTCGGCCACCGCGGCCGGCCTAAATATTTCACCAGGAAATTCCATAGTAATTTTACGGTTTAACGTCCCGTCGATTGCGTGACCACTAGAGACGGAGCTCACGCTCGGATTTAAATGGGGAAGGAAATCGGCCGTCTCCTTTCATAGGAACCATCCCTGCATTTATTTGCCTGGAGTAATTTAGGGAAATCACAGAAAAGCTAAATCTGGATGGCGAGGCGTGTAAATGAACCACCGTCCTCCCTAGTGCGCCACCACGCTCGGTGAAATTCCGTGGACAATATCCAATCACTGTGTGTCGTTCACTTTGCATGTACTGTACTTATTACCCCACAGAAAGCTTCCGCTGCCCTTATATGCTCTGTACAAGGAAAGACGCAGAATGTAAATGTGACAGGCTTGTGGTGCTCATACAGTTGCCGTAACGTGTGACATGAGAGGAAAAAATCCTGAGTATGGAATGAGCTTTGTGTCGACACATAGAAAACGTTTTTCATAAATCCAGTCGACAAGGAAAGTAAAGTCTGGGCTTTCTACCTACGAAGTGCCTCACTTACTGAAGTTACTCAGAAAAGACTTTTTAGTGTTTAGATGAAGCAGTCCTACCGAATGGAACATCAATAACGGAAATAATTAATTGAGAGCCTTTTAGACGGCCAGAAAAGTGATCTGAATGCAACAGACAACTTACCAGAAGCACACATCACAGGCAGAGCATGACAGAATGTTGGGATGATTGCTCGTTTATTTTCTCGCCGCATGGCTAAGGCTCTATTGCATGTTCTAGGAAAGGAAAGTGAAAGTATTTTCTTTGAATTAGTCAGTGATGTGTACGACGTGTTGAATTTTAGAGTTACTTTTGACCGTGGCACCCCTCTATGTAGTAGTCTACATTCCGTCTGAATCTTCCAAATCAAGAGAACACTTTAAAGGTTCGAGATATATGCCAAGTCATGCGCTTTGGAAATAAAAGCAATTGTTGCCATTTCAAAAGTGATTAGTATCTCCATCACCTGGCTTATGGGTCTGTTTGAAGAAATAAGAGGAAAGAAAAGAAGCTACGCCTATATCATAACATCCAGACTAAATGAAGACTTCTCGGGTTACAAGCCGCGTCATGTGGTTTACTGCATTAATGGATATCGCCGCGAAAACATGCACTCATATATAAATGAAGACTGTCTGGAAAATTATTTTTCTAGATTCGAGGTCTTCCTATAATAACTCTACATCAGAGGAGGTCAAGCTCAAAATTTGGCTTTAATTTTAACAGGAAATGCAGTCGACATACCGTTATCAAGCAATGTATCAGTTGCTGATGAAGATTTTACTGTAGTAGGTGCACATAGCAAAGAAAGAAGGAAGGAATGTTAGGGTTCAACGCCTCGTCGGCAGCGTTGTCATTATAGACGGGCACTCAGCGGAGTGCACGATGACGAATTCGTGAAATTCATTTCCGGGGAACTTTGTACTGATGTAACAGAACAAGAGGAAGTGAACGTTCAGTGTGTAAATAGTTGTGACATTGTGCACATTTCGGAAGAGGAGGAAGAATTCGCCTAACTGTTCACTACCTGGCAGGCTATCTTACGTTTAAAGTGGCGAGCCATTGATAAATCCTTGCGATCACTACCTGGAACAAGTTCTGATACCTAGATAACTACTGTTTCTCGAGGAGCTCCTTTAAACCCGTCAACAGACTGGGTGAACATAGTAAAACAGTTCCAAATGATACTTTCTTGTTTTCATGGCCATAACATTTCGAAAAATGAGAAAGCAGTCAAAATTTTAACATCAATCATTAAAGCAAAGTTTTCTTTCGTGCACGACGATATACGTAATTAGGTCGTATGTAAGGACGAAAACATTTATTGGCATTGGGCATTTTAATAAAGGAAAATAGTTGCAGGCATAAAAAAAGAATGCTAAAACTAAGAATTTGATGTGGACAGCATCTCAACCGTGCAAAAATTAAGGCTTCCATCTCTTCACTAACATTATGGGAATCATACTCTTAAAGATACAGGATGCAGGTGTGTTCATTTACTGGATAGTCTTATTTTATATATTGGTTAAGAACTATACATTAATTTCTATGTTACTTCTTTAACAAATTTTATACTGTTGCTTTAGTTCTCCCGCAACCTTGCTTTAGCGACTGTCTGCCAGCTGACGTCACGCAACAGCGCCCAATCACAGCCACACTTTGTCGGACTTCCCCCACCCCCTCCTCCCCCCCCCCTCACGACAGGTGTACCCAGACCGTGGGAATCATATAACGTATAGAAGTAGAAATCGCGCAGGAAAATTAGCCCGAAAAATGAACGCGCTGGCTGAAAAATAAACAAAAGCTAGAAATATTTTTCATCCATGTTATATATGACATAAAAGTTTTCTGGGTGTTGTACCGCGTCATGATGTAAGAAGGCTATTACTTAAATAACCGACGTTTCGGCCAACGTTATAGTGGCCTTCATCTGGGTATACTGATGTGTGAGCTGGTTGTTACTACACTTTATATTACTTTCATTTAGACATTACGTCATAATTTTTAAAAATAAGCGATGTTATTGGTGAATTTTTGGCGGAAGAACGGAACTGATAGGATGCTGAGGTGGAGGGAGTGTGGGTTAGCCGTTGCTTCTTGCATAGCGAGACATGATTGGTGTTCATCGGCGAATGGGGTGAGGGCTTCCGTTTCTCTCCTGCTGGCCGTGGGCCGCGCGGCGGCAGTTGCTTACTAGTGATGCTCGCGTGTTGTGTTGTCAGTGCGGCCTATTTCGCTGTGATGGCTGGTAGCCAAGAGGGGGCAAGCCTGAGTCCATTTCTCTATTCATGTTATTAGGGTGTTTTACAATTTCGATGGCTTTCCTTATCTTGCATTTAACCATCCCTGGTTACTTGGCGAGTATTCTGGCATCGTTAAATTTTATCTTTTTGCTGCAATCTTGCTGGTGTTCGGCTACTGCAGATTTATTGTGCTGGCCTAATCTAATGTATCGTTCATGTTCGCGTATGCGTGTTGCCACTGCCCTCCCTGTCTCACCTATGTATACTTCCTCACACTCGCATTCCACCTTGTATACTCCTGATGCGTTTAGTGCCTCTATGTTGTCCTTTGTGGAACCAAGTACATCCTTGATCTTGTGACTACTATAGAAGAAAGGCTGGACACCAACCCGGCCGGCCGCGGTGGCCGAGGGGACTGAGGCGCGCCAGTCACGGTCTGCACGGCCACTACGGTCGGGGGTTCGAATCCCCCCTGGGGCATGGATATTTGTGCCGTCCTAGTTCGTAAGTAGTTCATAAGTAGTTTGTAAGTTTAGGGACTGATGACCCCGTAGTTAAGTCCCATAAGCTATACAAACATTTGAACATTTGAACACATACCCGGCGAAGATGTTTAGCAATCCGATCTGTGACGTTTCTTACATACGGTAAGCGTGCTGCTGGCTGCTTTTTATTGACTTCCTGCCTACTGCTGTTTCTTTTATTTGTGTCCATGGCGGTGTGAATCACTCTATGGTTGTAGCCATTTGCCAGAAATGTTGTTTCTAGTTTGTTGAGCTCAGCTTTTTTGTTGTCTTCATCACTTAATCGCTGCGCACGAATCGTCAGTGAGCGGATAACAGAGTTCTTCTGTGCTGGGTGGTGGTTTGATTGGGCGTGCAAATACCTGTCGCTATGTGTAGGCTTCCGATATACCCTGTGCCCAAGTGTGCCTTGCCTAGTTCTATAAACTTCCACATCTAGGAATGGAATAGCGCCATCCTTCTCGATCTCTAATGTAAATTGGATCTTCTTGTACAATTTGTTCAGATGTTCGTGAAACTTGTGTAGCTCCATCTCACCGTGGGGCCATATTGCGAACGTATCGTCCACGTATCTGAACCAGCATCTTGGACGTATAGGGTTATTTAAGTAATGTAGCCTTCTTATTTCATGACGCAGTACAACACCCAGAAAACTTTTATGTCATCTGACTCTGGCCGCGGAAGTATACGTAATTATATGTTATATATGTTCATATGTTTGTGAAGCTTAAAAGACTTAACTGCAGGCTCATCAGTCCCTAAACTTACAAACTACTCATGAACTACCTTATACTAAAGACGACACAAACATCCATGCCCGAGGGTGGATTTGGACCCCTGACGGGGAACGGCCTCGCGCATCGGAGCATAGCGCCTCAATGCGCTTGGCCACTTTTTTTTTTTTTTTTTTTTTTTTTTTTTTTTCATCTGGAAGATCTGTGTTCCGCGGTCGTTCGTTTTAGTTCGTTCGCGGTTGTTCGTTGAATGGTTGGCTCAGCTTTTTTATTACAGAGGATGTTTAGCCCCGTGACGGGGCGCGCCTCACTGCGGCCATCTACGTTAGGCCCGAATAAGAGTAATAAGGGTTTGCGACGGTTTCTGGCTTGTGCATAAGTTCTGAGAGCCGAAAACAAACTATTTCTTTTTACCTTTTTCAGTTTTTTGCCTGTAACATGAAAACGATGCACCATGTACAAATTTTTTGCGAGTACCAAACTGAAAGAGCATAAAATATCGCATAGAATGACCTACTTAAAAGTTAAAATCCGTTTCAGCCGCTTGGCCACAATCGATCGTGAAAAATTGGCATTTTTAGCAAATTCATGGTAAAGTGAGTTATGCTCATGTTCCAATGTCTGGAACTCAGAAACGCCTGCACCTTATGCAAAACGCCAAGTATCAAAGTTGCAGAGCATTAATTTATGCGTAAAAAGAGCACCTGAATTTTAAAAATTTACTCCCTCCTATGCGTAGATACTGATAAAACTAACAAAGTAATCGTAGCGCTAAAATCCTGTGAAGACTTTTCTGCGAAGTTAATGACTTTTCAATCCCAAATCATACACAATCGTCCAAATATTCAAATTTAAACGTAATTTAGTACGTTATATACCTATCTAGATAGTTACCTCTGTTTAGTAACAAAAATTAATTACCATGCCAGTCCAAAATGATAATAAACCGATTTAGAAATAAGAACAACGTCATGTCAAATGAAAGCTTTCGCTGCGGTGGAGTGGCCGTTCGCTCTAAGGCGCCTTGCTGTGGAGCGCGCAGTTGCTCGCCATCGGGGGTTCGAGTCATCCCTCGGGCATGGGTGTGTGTGTGTGTGTGTGTGTGTGTGTGTGTGTGTGTGTTTGTTGTCCTTAGAATAGGCCTAAGTTAGTTTAAGTAGTTTGTTAAGTTCCTTAGAGTTACAAACATTTTATTTTATTTTGAAAGCTTTCATTAATGGAAATATCCTTCAATTACAAATGGTAAGATAAATGTTTACAAACTTTCCTTATAGTAATTATTGTTCTGTATTTACATTCACTTACTATTTATTTTCCATTATTTTCTGCGTTTCGGGGAAGATAGTCCACGGAAGGAAACGTCGTCCAATTCTTTGTCTTCTGTCATGGGATGTAAATCGATTTCTTTCTCGACGATGTCAGTCTCTTCGTCGACCTGTGTTGAATCCTCTACTGTTGGACAGTTAAGGCATTAACACCCCTTGTATTTAGTGCATATACAGTGGCTGAGCACTTTGTGGATGCTTTCCTGCAGGAATAAGTTGCTAGACGCCTCTTCTTGCACGTGCCGGATATTCTGTTGAGCTGTTTCTGGAAAGCTGGTGGTTGCAATGGGGTTTAGACCCTTCTCAGTAGATCCAGCTGTTTTTTCCTCCAGATATGAACCTGCAACTACAACTTGAGGGAGTGCTGGTGAGAGGCGGCTACGGTCGGAAGCAAACATGCTAAATTAAAGACATTACTTTCCGTTATAACTCTATTCAAAAGTTTGGAGCTCCCACCCGTGTACAAACACACAATGAACTTCGCTCCTGCATCAACAACATCATCAGGAGTGGCGTTGTGATCCATGAAGTCTGAGACATGTTGGAGGCTCGCGTTTTTTTTTTAAAGTGTTTTACTTTGCCCTGGCGAAAAAATGAAGGCGTGAAGAAATAACACATGTTCAAGGCTTCTTCAAAGAGCTTAGAACTGATGTGAGTGTAAATGAATGAGCCTTGCTTGCTATTCCAGATTTCATAACAAATATATTGGTGACGGACTCATCCCGTTCACCAGTACGAGCAATGTGGTCAGTCAGCAGGACCAGTAAATCAGTTTCTTGAAGACGTTGCTACCCTCTCTCTACTTTTCTATGGCTGTGCCAACAATCAGGGAGTCGGCCTCCTCAATGGCCTGCTTGACCTGATACCCTTCACCAAATAATTTTTCTGTTAGCACTGAGATACGACGTTTCTTATTAAGTTCATTTAATAGGAAACGTTCTTTTGAAATAATTGGGAACATTGTTACATCAAATAAAACTGTATCGTATGACACAGCGCTTGCTCTTCGAGCACTTTAGCAGATTTTATGCTTTTTGCAGGTCATACCTCAGGGTAGTCATTGGACACTGTAGTACCTTTGGACCCCAAGGTATTGTTTGACATTATTCACATACTTTTCATGGATGGAGGAAAAGATTTCACCAGAGTTCCACGCAACACTGTGTAAGATATACCCACCATCAAGCATGTAGAAGATGAGTGCAATTTTGACTACATTAAACAGCTTAAACAGGTGTGATTTTCTTTGCTTGCTCATTATTCCGTCATAATAACAAAAATCGCACTGACGTGTTTTACGGCCCACTTTAGATTTGTAGTTTTATAAGTTTTTGCAAACATTTTGGACCTAAATAATAATTAATTAATTAATAAGAGTGTCTAAAACCCTTTTAGGAAAAAAAATTCAGATAGTGGAGGATTGCGAACCACCGACCTTTCGCGTCACACTCCAGCATCTTGCCCACTAGGCGACGACTATAAATCGAAACAGGAGTTCTTTAATCTCATACTATTCATGGTCGTTGTTAATTGATGTTTATATGGCATTTGTAGACATTAGATTATCATTTATCGTACGAAGAACGACGTGTTTTTGTTAATTCCTCAGTGTGCCGTTGCTTTGAAATGACAACGTGTAAGTTACAATAGGAAAATCATCAAATACGCGAGGAATATCACGTGACATCTCCGAACGGCTGGTTTTCGTTAATTCAGTGGAGGGTGTCAAATCTCCGTTATTTTTGCAAATATGTCTCATACGATACGAGATATGAAAAAAACATAAGGGAGCTAAGTTGTAGAGAATTTTATCCTCTACCAATTATGTTATTCTATTTTCGTGTCAGATGAACGGTTCGATTCCAATTACAATTATATTACAAACGGCTTTTTTTGGTTTTACTACCGTATTTCGTGTCCGAAAAATTTGAAAAAGGGAGGTTCTGGTGTCTGGCGACCTACAATCATGTCTGTAAAATTTGGTGCTGATCGGTTGAACGGTTCGTCTTAAAAACAGGGAACCCGTTACGGACAGACAGACAGACATACATCCCACAATTGCCGTTATTTTTGCAAATATCTTTGAAACGCTACGAAATATGAAAAAAACATAAGAGAGCAAAGCTGTAGAGAATTTTCTCCTCTAAATATTCGGTTATTCAATGTTCGTGTCAGATGAATAGGTAAGTCTTTATTTTCATTTAAATATCCAGCTGTCAAAAGACGATAGCAAAGGCCCACTTTTAGTTTTACTACTGTAACCTAAAGTGGGCCAAAAAGATTGTCTATAGAGAGCCGATGTGCGAGACGCCACAATGTATACATTCTTTCCACAGCCTCCTACAAGTCCTTTCTGAGAATTTGAGTCAGTTGATGTAAGTTATCTATAAAAACATAAATTATCATTGTTTACGGATTTCGCCTAATCAAGTCCACGGACATGCAAAGTGCCAGTCCTTGTTTCCTCCTCCCTCCCTTGCGGAATCCTATGACGATAAACACAAGTAAACTAAAACTCCATCCCACACAGGCCTCGCGGGCCCAGTGAGTATGGAACGGCTGCCGTGTCATCCTGCGTCACCGAACGCGGTATGGAGGGGGGCGTGGTCAGCACCCCGCACTCCCGGCCGTCGTGTCGGTTAGCCAGAACGGAGCCGCTGCTTCTCAATCAAGTAGCTCTTCAATTGACTTCACAATGGCTGAATACATCCCGCTTGACAACAGCACTCGGCAGATCCAGACGTTTACCCATACAAGTGTTAGCCAAGCCCACTAGTGCTTAAATTTGGTGATCTAACGGGAACCTGTATATCCACTGCGGCATGGCCGTTGGCATAAACACAAGTAATTAAAACGACAAAAATATATAATTTACCTATTTGAATACATTATTATACACTGCTCAAAACAATTATGGAATAAGGTGAGATATCACACACAATATACATTCCTGCCCAATAAAATTGCTACACCAAGAAGAAGACGTGCTACAGACGTGAAATTTAACCGACAGGAAGAAGATGCTGTCATAAGCAAGTGATTAGCTTTTCAGAGCATTCACACAAGGTTGGCGCCGGTGGCGACAACTTCAACCTGCTGACATAAGGAAAGTTTCCAACCGATTTCTCATACACAAACAGCAGTTGACTGGCATTGCCCACTACGGTCGGGGGTTCGAATCCCCCCTCGGGCATGGATATTTGTGCCGTCCTAGTTCGTAAGTAGTTCATAAGTAGTATGTAAGTTTAGTGACTGACAACGCCACAGTTAAGTCCCTTAAGCTTAACAAACCTTTGAACCTTTGAACTGGCATTGCCTGGTGAAACGTTGTTGTGATGCCTCGCGTGAGGAGGAGAAATGCGTACAATCACGTTTCCGACTTTCATAAAGGTCGGATTGTAGCCTATTGCGATTGCGGTTTATCGTATCGCGACATTAATGCTCGCGTTGGTCGCGATCCAATGACTGTTACCAGAATATGGAATTGATGGGTTCAGGAGGGCAATACGGAACGCCGTGCTAGATCCAAACGGCCTCGTATCGCTAGTAGTCGAGATGACAGGCATCTTACCCACATGGCTCTAACTGATCGTGCAGCCACGTCTCGATCCCAGAGTCAACAGATGGGGACGTTTGCAAGACAACAACCATCTGCGCGAACAGTTCGACGACGACGTTTGCAGCAGAATGGACTATCAGCTCGGAGACCATGGCTGTGGCTACGCTTGATGCTGCATCAAAGACAGGAGCGCCTACGATGGTGGATGCTACGACGAACCTGGGTGCACGAAAGGCAAAACGTCATTTTTTCGGATGAATACAGGTTCTGTTTACAACTTCATGATGGTCGCATCCGTCATTGGCGACATCGCGGTGAACGTACGTTGAAAGAGTGTATTCTTCATCGCCATACTGGCGTGATGGTATGAGGTGCCTTTGGTTACACGTCTCGGTCACCTCTTGTTCGCATCGACGGCACTTTGAACAGTGGCCGTTACATTTCAGATGTGTTACGATCCATGGCTCTACCTTTCATTCGATCCCTAAGAAACCCTACATTTCAGCAGGATAATGGACGACCGCATGTTGCAGATCCTGTACGGGCCTTTCTGGATACGGAAAATGTTCGACTTCTGCTCTGGCCAGCATATTCTCCAGATCTCTCACCAATTCAAAACGTCTGGTCAATGGTGGCCGAGCAACTGGCTCGTCACAATACGCCAGTCACTACTCTTGATGAACTGTGGTATCGTGTTGAAGCTGCATGGACATCTGTACCTCTGTTTGACTCAATGCCCAGGCTTATCAATGACGTTATTACGGCCAGAGGTGGTCGTTCTGGGTACTGATTTCTCAGGATGTATGCACCCAAATTGCATGAAAATGTAATCACATGTCAGTTCTAGTATAACATATTTGTCCGATGAATACCCGTTTATCATCTGCATTTCTTCTTGGTGTAGCAATTTTAATGGCCAGTAGTGGAAATATGGTAGCTTATTTTATTCAGATGTTTGTTACAGTTTTAATTTGTGTGTGATACAGCAACATATTTTGCTGTCTCAACTCTTTACTTGATGTTTACACGAAGTTTACTTAAAGCGAGGCACCATGGGGCTACCATAATAGGTGAAGAAGTTGCCCTCTAATATGCTGGGTGATCAACTCCGCCGGACGGCCAGTACAGTTGCATACCTGTGAGGCATGAACAGTGTGAGGTTATCAATCAGATCTTGTGCTATATTTGTCCATTCTTCCATGAATGCAACATCCAGCTCTGCAACCGTTGTGGGAGGTGCTGGTCTGGCTGCAATGCGACCTGCCAAATGCATCACAGACATGCTCAATCGGGTTTAAGTCCGGTGAACAAGCTGGGCACTTCATTCGTTCAGTCCCCTCAACTTCCAGCATGTTGTCCGCCAGAGCAGCTCTGTAGGGGCGAGCATTATCGTCCACCAGAAGGAATCCATCTCCTATGCCACCAGCGTAGGACACAACAAAATGTTGAAGGATCTCGTCTGAGCAGTCAAAGCGCCATTCTGAACGACATAGGGGTCTGTACGTCGGCAAATACAGACTCCTACCCACACCATTCGTTCTTCACTATGATATGGTGATGTTTCCCGCACATAAGCAGAATTGTTCCGAGTTCCACATTCTCTTCAATTCTGACGTTCCTCCACCCCTCCTCCCCCCCCCCCCTCCAGATTCTGTGGACTACACAGTGTCGTGGTTTTAATGGGACATACACAATACGCCTCTGTGCGCACAGACCACATTCCCAAAGACGATTTCGGACTCTTTGTGTTGATATTGAGCTTCCTGTTGCTGCCTGAATATTGCGATGCAGCTGAGTTGCTGTCTCGATGGGCTGTTAACCAGAGATAACGGTCATCTCTTGCCGATGTTATCCTTGGAAAACCTTGGCTTTGACTTCTTTTAACCGTTCCCGTTGTCTGAAATTGCGTCCAGGTCCTGCAAATTACACTTTGGGACAGTCCAATAGCTGCAGTCACCTCCCTCTGTGTCTGTCCCGCTTCCAACCTTCCTCTGACTACACTGTCTGAACCCAAATGCTTGTGTAATTCTTTTAGTAGAGTAAACACAAGTCAATCCAGTCCCCTCTGCAGAAACTTTCTGTTATTACCACCATCTCGGTTGCCATAATGTTGTTGTCTCCACTTCGTAGAACCGACAGACAGACGTAGAGCCATTTAGTTCACTCTACAGATATTGTCGCGTTGAAATGGAAGCAGGCTTGACTTCGAAGGCAGGGTTGTCAACTGAACACAGTTCTTACACTGAAAGCAGGTTTATTGCGAAGTGAACATACACGCAGCACTGGTTGCCTCTCGGGCAGAGTGCTCTGCTATTTATACACAGACAGAATGTATCAGAAATTAGAACAGTTAACATAAGAAACATGTAGAAATTACAAGTGAACATAAGAAACATGTAAAACATTCTGGCCGGCCGCGGTGGCCGAGGGGACTGAGGCGCTTCAGTCATGGCCTGCACAGCCACAACGGTCGGGGGTTCGAATCCCCCCTCGGGCATGGATATTTGTGCCGTCCTTAGTTGTAGGTAGTTCATAAGTAGTTTGTAAGTTTAGGGACTGATGACCCCGTAGTTAAGTCCCTTATGCTTAACGAACATTTGAACATTCTGGAAATGGTAATTACAAAAAAAAAATACTTTTTTCCGCTGGGCGGGATTGAACAGACGACCATCAGCACCACAGTCGGTAATGCTTTTTTTTTTTTTTTTTTTTTTTTTTTTTTTCCTATGGGTAGTTCTTGCCCTTGCGGACGCTGATCGTGATTGTTCGTTTGGGTTCTACGTGGTCTTTTTTATTACAGAGAGCGTTCAGCGTTATATTACCGCGAGACCCCGGCAGTTGTTTAACTCGGGGTCTCGCGGTAATATAAATATTTCATAAATTAGCTATCTGACTGATCTCATAATTGTTGTGACCAGTGTATAATAACCATAGTCCTCTCACTGTCATGTCACTTCTGGCATAATAAATATGATTCTACTGTTTTTATTGTTGTTATTATTTAATATATATTAATATTATTAAATTTAATATTAAATTAATTTAATAACGATAATAAATAGTATTGCATTTGTATGATGATAACATTAATGTCACGTAATTTCACTTATTGTACCATGTAACAAAATATGTTTACAGTAATACATCATTCAACTATAATTTTTATTACAGAGAAAATTTGTTTTTCGTCTTGCTATAAAAATACTGAAAACATATTTACATTATGTTACCGTAATTGTACATCTGGCACATAGCTTTCTCATGTTTCTGAATTTACTGTATCATGCTTAGCTAAATCGGTATATTAATGAAAAAACTACGAAGAAAGCAAATTTCTTTTTAATTTTTCTGGTCATGTTCTGCGTTTTATTTACAAAATAAATTTTTTGTTATGTACTATATTTTTATGAGAGCAGAACTTTTACGGTTCTGAACATGTAATTCCATCTCTTCAAGCTGCCAACACTGATATGTTGTGCCCTTCAGTCCGGAGACTGGTTTGATGCAGCTCTCCGCCCTACTCTATTCTGAGCACGCCTTTTCATCTCCTCATAAGAACAACAACGCATATCTATTTGAACCTGCATACTGTATTCGTCTCTTTGTTTCCCTCTGCAATTTTTATCGCACACACTTAGTAACTCAGCTTTAGTAGCGCTATCATCGGCAGGATAGCTATTACTATCACGTAGTGAGGGTATTGTTTGTGTTTTGCCCCTAGTATATTTAACATATGAGCAAAATCTCTTTGGGTTTTCAGTCAAATTGAGAGAAAGAGTTTCGTTGTGAAAAGTATTGTATGCATCTCGCACTGAAGTCCTCGCTAAGTTTCGAGCTTCTGTGTAGGATCGCCAATCCTGGGGATTTTGTCTTCGTTTAAATTTAACATGCCTTTTGCGCTGTTTTTGCAACAGTGTCCTGACCTGTTTTGTGTACCAAGGGGGATCACCACCTTATTTTATTAATTTATTTGGTATAAAACTGTCAATTGCTGTTGGTACCACTTCTTTCAATTGGAGCGACATCTTGTCTACTCTTACGTTTACTGTTAGGAACGAGTGGAAACTGTCTTTCAATAGTCAATGTATTGTATTTCTATCTGCTTTCCTGCACAAATATACTTCTCGTCTATTTTTGGTAACTTTGGGACATTCGATATTCAATATCTCTACGACAGCTCTGTGTTCATTAATATCTGTATCCGTTTTGATGCTCGTTTTGAGCTCAGGATTATTTGTTGCTAAGAGATCAAG
Organism: Locusta migratoria; assembly: GCA_026315105.1. NCBI lineage: Eukaryota > Metazoa > Arthropoda > Insecta > Orthoptera > Acrididae > Locusta > Locusta migratoria. The sequence goes on along the minus strand of CM048755.1, from coordinate 147,154,716 downwards.
TGTGTGTTGACATCCATTTACAATTCTAGTGGGCTCATGAGCTAATTGTTCGAAGTAATTCTCAGAGAAAGCGTTGAGTACAATTTCGCACGACGTTTTATGCGTACCTTCTGATTTGAAAGTATATTAAGGGTATATTTGAGGGTAAATTATTATCACCGCCTACTATTATTGTGTGAGTCAGGTACGTGTTTGCAATTAGATAGGGTTTTCTCTGAACGTTTCTGCTATTGTATCGTCAAAGTCGTGGGGCTTTTAAAAGGAACCAATTATTAACTTTTTACGATTTTTGAGTAAAACCTCTACCCATAATAACTCACAGGAAGTATCAACTTCAACTTCACTACACGATAGACTACTGTTAACGGTGACAAACACACATCTACCTATTTTGTTTAATCTATCCTTTCTGAACACAGTTAATTCTTTTGCAAAAACTTCTGCTTAACTTATTTCCGGCTTAAGCCAACTTTTGCTACCTATAATGATATGTCTTTCGGTGCTTTCTATTAACGCTTTGAGTTCTGTTTTTTTTTTTTTCCCCGACACAGCTACGACAATTTACAACTGTTACACCGATATTTCCTAGATCTACATTTCTCCTGCGATCCACCTGCACCCTTTGAGACAGCCCATTTAGTGTTTCCCAAAAGCCCTCTACTCTAAAACAAACAGCCTAGTCTACACCACACAGCCCCTGCTACCCCTGCAGTGGAATTCTCATCTATTCAGCGGAACCCGGAAAACCACCACCCGATGGCGCCAAGTCAAGGAATCTGCAACCTACACGGTCGCAGAACCGTCTGAGCCTCTGATTCAGACCCTCCACTCGGCTCTGTACCAGAGGTCCACAGTCGGGCCTGTCAACTATGCTGCAGATGGTGAGCTCTGCTTTCATCTTGCAAGCAAGACTGGCAGTCTTTACCACTTCAGGCACCCGCTCAAAACCTGAGAGGATCTCTTCAGATCCAAAGCGACACACTTCATTGGTACCGACATGAGCCACCACCTGCAGTTGGCTGCACCCCGTACCCTTCATGGCATCCGGGAGGACCCGTTCCACATCTGGAATGACTCGACCCGGTATACACACGGAGTGCACGTTGGCCTTCTCCCCCTCTTTGGCAGCCATCACTCTAAGGGGTTCAATCATCCGCCTAACGTTGGAGCTCCCAACTACAAGAAAACCCACACTCTGAGAGAGCCCAGATCTTGCAGACTGTGTGGTGGGTTTAGGTTGAGAGACACCATCCGGCTCAGGAACATTGTCCTCCAACCTGTTCGCAAGACGAACCGGGGAGGCCTCACGATCGGTCCCCCGGAATGTCTTGCGCCTCCTGCCACGCACTGGAGCAACCTCCCACGCAACCACGGGTGGGGCGTCTGCCACATTGCTGGCAGTATCAAGGCATGTCGCTGCCGGTGCAGATTTATGTCAAAGAAATTTCATGAATATTTGATAACATTTCTTTGTCAAAGATTTTATCAAAAATATGATCGTGTAATGCCAGCCTAAACATGGTCATTCAGACACATTTAGTTACTAAATTACTCACCACTTGCCAAAATTACTGGCCAACTGTGAACCAGCGTTAGCGACTCTACCGTTTCTCACGCCGGTGAAAGCACAAGAGGGACCATATGGCGTCACTTGAGCCAAGGGGGATGGGTTAAGTGCCGGGACGTGAGAAACGCCTTTGCCGTAGCAGATGCTACGACCGGGAAGAACTACCTCTGGCGCAAAGTTAATTATGATTAAATAACAGAAACTGTATTGTGACATACGAGCGTTAGGCGAAGTCTAACATCAGCACTGTGTAACAACAATTTTACTTCGCTTAAATCCAATCAATGTAATTATCAAACGAATAATCTACATCTATAAATGTGAATGTATGTTCGGTGTACGTTTATCACGTCTGAACCACAAGACATAAAGAGCTAAATATTTGTACAGTTACTAATGTCTACCCAGGGAAGGCTTTAGGCACGGTTTTATGGCGATCTATATATATTAATGCGAATGTCTGTTCGGTGTACGCTTATCACGTCCGAACGACAAGACACAGAGACTTGAATATTTTTTCAGTTACTAATTTATACCTGAGGAATGTTTTAGGCATGGTTTAATAGCTATCTGATAGGTATTTAGTAATTTGAAGAATATAACGCGAAATGCGGAACAATAATTACTCTTTGAAAATTATATTTACTCTTTGAAAATGTTTTTATTGGTTGCATTGTTGCTTGAGGGTTGATAATGATAAAAGGGTGGAGTATTTTGGGATAGAAAGTTATCGGTGTACATAAAATTCTACGCGTGTGTGTGTTAATATTTCGCTCTGCGGCGAAAACTAGAGAACGCAAACGAATGGTCAGTGTGTAATTGTTGTCCGAAGTCTCCCGTTGTACACCGTAGCAGTTCCATGGCGATAGCTATAAGGGGGTGGAACATATGGTGGTTGAAAGTCGTCAGATTATTAAAAAAATCGGACTCAAGGCCAGCGATGACGTTTGCGACTCTATAGCAAGGAGGTTACATACAGCGAAACGTGATGCCACAGACCATATCTTTGGTCTATGCGCGCTACAATGTCTTCAGCTCTTTCTCTGTAAGGAAATATAAGAATAAATAAAGCAGTAAAAAAGAAATTTCTCTTAATACATCTCTTTAAAAAAATCGATTTGACTTTTCGCACATTACATCAAGTGATCGAGCTGTGATATTATTACAGTCATTATTGTTGAATTTCCTTTAATCCCTTCAGATATGCCATTTCAGTTCAAAAGACTTCAGTTTCCAGTTCGTTTATCTTTTGCCATGACAATTAACAAAGCTCAAGGACAATCATTAAAGGTCGCATGAATCCATTTACAGCCCTCATGTTTTTCACATCGTCAATTATACGTCACTTGCTCAGGGGTGGGCAACCCAAAAAATCTCTATATTTACGCTCCAAACAATACTACAAATAACGTAGTTTACTAGAATGCCCTAAAATGAAATTAAAATAAGGGATAAGGACTGAGATAAGGAATTTTATTTATTAAAGGCTTTTCTGTACGTTAATTTGCCATACTGAATATCTCGAAATGCTTTCTTTACAATTTCCGGGTCATAATCACACCGATCTTGAAGACCATTCTTACTTCTATACGTTCTCGACATTGTCCGAAATCGCCCCACAAAGTACACAATTTCGAAAAAACCTCCGTTACTTTGAAACATTCCACAAAACTCGTGCCATATTGACACAGTGCCGCAGCCTACTGATCTCGTTGGCAACTGACGCGACAATACTTTTCCGAAAGTCGCAGCAGCAGAACGTTTCCGCTCTATAACACAGCGAGAACTTTCGACAGTAAGACTGTACGACTGATTATTGCGTCGGTAAACAATCGATCCAAACGCGGGAGCGCGGGACGCGGTACAGTCTCGTGCATACAATACGCATACAATACGCAATACCCCTGTTTGACAGTACTCCTACGAAATTGTACGAAGTGTTTACGAGGTCTTGGCTGCGTATCAGTCCACTCAGCAGTGTTGTCAATACAGTTGTTTTCCAACTAAATCTAGAGTTCCTGAAAGGCCATCTGGTTGGAAAGTTTACGATCTAGTTGCTAGCGGGAAATTTTCTTTAAATACTGTCTGATTGAATTCTAGTCATTTTTATATTAAATTCTGAGAATAACTTATTTTGTTCATTCCTAAAGTTTAATGTTCTATTTCAGTAAACTAGCTATTAACAAACTTCCTGGCAGATTAAAATTGTGTGCCGGAACCGGGACTCGAACCTGGGACCTCTGCCTTTCGCGGGCAAGCGCAATACCGACTGTGCTATCCCGACACGAATCACGATGCCGCCTCACAACTTTACTTTTCATATCAGCGCACACTCCGCTGCAGCGTGAAGTTTCATTCTGGAAACATCCCTTAGGCTGTGGCTAAGCCATGTCTCCACCATATCCTTTCTTCCAGGAGTGCTAGTCTTGCGTGTTTGCAGGAGAGCTTCTGTGAAGATTGGAAAGTAGGAGGCGAGGTACTGGCGGAAGTAAAGTTGTGAGGCGGCATCGTGAGTCGTGTCGGGATAGCACAGTCGGTAGTGCGCTTGCCCGCGAAAGGCAAAGGTCCCAGGTTCGAGTCTCGGTTCCGGCACACAATTTTAATCTGCCAGGAAGTTTCATATCAGCGCACACTCCGCTGCAGAGTGAAGTTTCATTCTAAAATGATAGGGTTTGCTGATGACATAGCCATCATTGAAGAGAGCTAAGAAACTCTGCAAAAGGCGTTATCAAGAATGAATGAGATTCTGCCAGCTAAATATAACATGAAAATCAACACAAAAAAGACATAGATTATGGTATGTAGCCATGAGTAAATTACAACTGATATTAAGAATAATGACGTACCATTGAAACAAGTTAATATATTCAAATACTTAGGAAGTAAAATTACACCGGATGGCAAAAGCTCAGCAGACATAAAAAGTAGAATTGCGCAAGCTAAACTAGCCTTCAACAATAAACGGATGCTTCTTAGATGAAGAAATATAAAAGAAGAGACCAAAAAAGCATTTATAAAATGCTATGTGTGGAGTGTAGCATTGTATGGCTCCGAAACTTGGACACTCGGTGTTACCGACAAGAGAAGACTAGAAGCATTTGAATTGTGGTGTTGGGGGAGGATGCAGGAAATCCCTTGGACGGCCAAGATGACAAACGAAGAAGTTCTTAGAAGAATCGGCGAAAAAAGAGCACTTGTAAAAACGATAATGAAGAGAAGAAACAAGTTAATAGGTCATCTGTATAGGCACAATGAGTTTATAATTAATATTATGGAAGGGATGGTAGAAGGGAAAAGAGGCAGAGGAACACCCTGATTGCAGTATACTTGAAACAGATTCAAAGAGATATAGGAGGGGAATCGTATCAGGAAATGAAGAGGCTATCCGAGAACAGAGAAGTGTGGAGGAGAAGAATTGCTGACAACCAATCTTCGGATTGAGAATGAGAGAGAGAACTGGTTATACTATAAAATCTGTTCAGAAACATAAGCTTAATTGCTACCGGTAGTCAACAATGCAAATAACGAGTGAAAGAAGTACGAAACTACACCTGTTAATTTTGTGTTATTTGAAGGTATGAGCGTAAAGCTGCGCCCACACTACTCGTGTACTTGTGAGACATGTGAGCCTCACGATTAAAGTGGACGGAGGTGAGGCTGGCCACCAAACAGGCTTGCGAGCCGGCCGAGCATATGGCTTGTCGTCGGCACATCAAAGGGATGCGCCAGAGGGGACGCTAAATGCCGAGAGTGCGGTCTCTGCTTTGCAGACGACATGTTGAAATGCAAATCATGACAATGTACCATTTTAAGGCGATTGTACATGTCACAGACGATGCACCTTGGTTCATTAAATATTGTCGCGTTGCAATGGGAGCAGGCTTGACTTTGAAGGCAACTGCACACAGCACTTATACTCAAAGCACGTTTATTACGAACTCAACATACACGCAGCACTGACTGCCTCTCAGGCAGAGTGCTCTGCTATTTATACACAGACAGAATTTACCAGAAATTAGAAGAACAGTTAACATAAGAAACAAGTAGAATTTACAAGTGGACATAATAAAGATGTAGAACCTTCTGGAATTGTTATTTACAAAGAAATAAATTTTTTGCCGGTGGGCGGGATTGAACCGGTGACCTTCTGCACTGCAGTCAGTGACGCCATCCCCTGCGCCACGCCGGCAGTCGATGTTTGTCGTCTCTCGCGGCAATATCAATGAAGAACAAATGTCAATTACTAATGCAATAACGATGAAACCCAAAGCAAGACATATATGAATAGAAATAGTATAACTGCAGATATGGTATCAGTCTGGTATTCTAGTTAGAGGCATTATGTCACAAACTAGTCTTGTGTAGTTCGCGAACGAACTAGTTCGGAAGAGCGCTCCCACAGGCGAACTACGCGAACTAGTTCGCAGATCCCTCGCCTCTTAGTTCGTCCGCTCCTTTTTCGAAGATTGACGGGGAACAGGGAGAGGACGCGAGAGCGCGCAGAATCGCGTGAGTCCCTTCTGCCAGTTACCTTCATTTCGATGCAGCTCAGCAGTAGTTTCATAGTTCACTGCCACAATAAATATATTTTAAAAATAAAGTACTACGAGTACTCTGTATGCAAAGTACTTGAATACCATTGTATCATCCATTCGTGTAAATAACTGGTTTATTTGCCTAAGTATTTGATGTCAAATTGCCCAAAAGTACGGGTAATAGCACACGCTTCGGCAACACTGATTCATTATATAAAAAAGCTGTCAAAAAAGAGCTCTTTCAGTAGCGGTAGTAAAAGCCAAAAAGAGCGGACGAACTAGAAGGAGTGGACGAACTAGTGGCAGCGGACGAACTAGGAGCAGCGGACGATTATGCCAAACGTATCTCGCTTCATAGTTCGTTGGATTCTTTTCCGAAGACCGACGGGCAATAGCGAGAGGGCGCGTAGCAAAATTAAAAATCACGTGGTTATCTTCTGCTGATGAGTGATTTCGAGGGGAGCGTCTGTCTGCTAGATTACATAGTCCAGTGCTACAAAATTTCTGTTGTGATATGTTCTGCACTCTGCTATATCTGACTAATAAATTCCATAATGCCAAGATATAGAGATAACTCTAAACTGAAACGCGAGAAATTGTCCACAAACTGTTTCTTTTGGTTTGCGTGATATCGTTAGCGGCTCAAGCAGCAAGCACATGAAGCACCTAGGTGGGGGAACTTCCCTCTCCACCTGCACGCGCAGACCACGCCGCTCAGCCGTCACTGGGAGCGGACGAACTAAAAGAGCGAACTAGTTCGCGGCAGAGCCGCGAACTAAAGTGAGCGCTCCCGATTGCGAACTATTATGCGCAAGTCTATCACGAACTACGCTAAGGATAGTTTTTTGGCTAGAGTCTTGTGAGACTGATTTTTTTCTTTCGTAACAATCTGGAACGATAATCTTAATGTATTACAAGTCTGTTATACAGTATTCGGCAGTTTTTTTCCCGAACACTTAGCAACATCCAAGTGTGCCGTTATGCAGGAACCTAATCCAACAGTACAGGTTAAATTTGTGTGACTTAAACGAATACGAATGTTACTTACATTCTTCCTTCTCACAAAGACATTTCTGGCGATGTATTTCAGATTACGTGTTGATTTCCAAGTTTATATTAAGATAGGAACCTAACAAGAAAGTTTAAATCGCTGCTTCTGAAATGAGTAACCTGCAAGTGACATTTAAATTCTAACTTTTCACAAATAGCTGGCTGTTTATAAACCGAATGTGTGCCGATTTCCGAATGCGTAATTAGGCAGAAACATTAGGAAATAGCATGAGTTACTGTGATTGAAACGAGTACAGTACGGTACCATTGACATTTAAATTATTGCTTGTAGCTAATACACTACTGTCTATTAAAATTGCTACACCAAGAACAAATGCAGATGATGAACGGGTATTCATTGGACAAATATATTATACTAGAACTGACATGTGATTACATTTTCACGCAATTTGGCTGCATAGATCCGGAGAAATCAATACCCAGAACAACCACCTCGGGCCGTAATAACTGCCTTGATACGCCTGGGCATTGAGTCAAACAGAGCTAAGATGGTGTGTTCAGGTACAGATGCCCATGCAGCTTCAACACGATACCACAATTCATGAAGAGTAGTGACTGGCGTATTGTGACGAGCCAGTTGCTCGGCCACCATTGACCAGACGTTTTCAATTGGTGAGAGATCTGGAGAATATGCTGGCCAAGGCGGCAGTCGAACATTTTCCGTATCCAGAAAGGCCCGTACTGGACTAGCAACATAAATCATGCATTATCCTGCTGAAATGTAGGGTTTCGCAGGGATGGAATGAAGGATAGAGCCACGGGTCGTAACACATCTGAAATGTAACGGCCACTGTTCAAAGCGCCATCGATGCGAACAAGAGGTGATCAAGACGTGCAACCAATTGCACACCATACCATCATGCCGGGTGATACGTCAGCATGACGATGACGAATACGCACTTCCAATGTGCGTTCACCGCGATGTCGCCAAACACGGATGCGACCATCATGATCCTGTTAACAGAACTTGGATTCATCCGGAAAAATGTTTTGCCATTCGTGCACCCAGGTTCGTCGTTGCGTACACCATCGCAAGCGCTCCTGTCTGTGATACAACGTCAAGGGTAACCGCAGCCATGGTCTCCGAGCTGATAGCCGATGCTGCTGCAAACGTCGTCGAACTGTTCGTGCAGATGGTTGTTGTCTTGCAAACGTCCCCATCTGTTGACTCAGGGATCGAGACGTGGCTGCACGATCCGTTATAGCCTGTCATCTCGATTGCTAGTGGTACGAGGCCGTTGGGATCCAGCATGTCGTTCCGTATTGCCCCCTGAACTCACAGATTCCATATTCTGCTAACAGTTATTGGATCGCGACCAACGCGAGCAGCAGTGTCGCGATACGATAAACCGCAATCGCGATAGGCTACAATCCGCCCTTAAACAAAGCTGAATTGTGATGTACGCATTTTTCCTCCTTACACCAGGCATCACAACAATGTTTCACCAGACAACGCCGGCAACTACTGTTTGTGTATGAGAAATCGGTTGGAAACTTTCCTCATGTCAGCACATTGTAGGTGTCGCCACAGGCACCAACCTTATGTGAATGCTCTGAAAGGGCAATAATTTGCATATCACAGAATCTTCTTCCTGGTGGTTAAATTTCGCGTCTGTAGCACGTCATCTTCGTGGTGTAGCAATTTTAATTGGCAGGAGTGTAGGTGTTTGCTTGATCCTTTTCATTTGAAGTGGGATGAGTCAAATATAATTTTTTAAGGATATTAGATTGTCATCAACTATTCGTAATTCACACTTATTATTTCTGTCGTAAAATCCATTTTCATGTGTCACATAACTATTTTAAATTGTCAGATATGTATGAGAAATACATCATCACAAAGCAGGCTGTCAAGTCCATAATACAGCATATATCGAAAATTTACTGCATCAGTGCACGGAAACGAGACATTACAGGGAAGTAAAAGCTATTCTCTGGTCTATATACTAATTTGATCTTGCTTTACTTTCGTTTACACATCAAGTAGCATCACCATATATAGTAATACAGGCCGGAACCACAAATGTGAATTTTAAAACAACTGATGATAGGTACCTGGTATTCCTTTAAAAGAAAAAGTTCGTAGTTTATTTCCGAACAAGTAGCAATTTACTAGTTTGTGATTAGTTATGAACCTAACAGATCATCAGCGAATGGAACAAAATTCATATTCGTGCCTGTTACAAATCGTTGTCTGTTTACGTGTATGTTGTGATCATGGCGTCGAGTGTCGTGATTCGACTACGAAACTTGATAGACGACCTAAATGCACTCAGTGGCACTCTCAGCATTTAGCGGCGAGTGCTGCGCGTGTGGTGTGGACTGCAACAAGCATTTGACCAGTTGGCTCGCTGTACTCGTACTGTTCGCTCTTAGTATTATTCTTTTTCCGTGTTATGGGCATCGGTATTTCTTTTAAAATGGAGGACCGATGATTTTGCCATTAAATTCATAAATACTTATGAACGACATCCTTTGCTGTGGGATCCAATAAACTCCCTATAGAAAATAAAAAAATAAATAAAAAAATAGAAAATAAAAAATAAAAAAATTGAGCCGTGAGATTCCATCGCGATATAACTCCGCGTTGATGTGCCAGAATTAAATAAATAAATAAAAAATTCTCTACTGCAGATATCTGCCGCGATCATAACTCTAACGTTTTATTAATGAACGAGTTTATTTTCAGTTACTTTACTTAATATCTGCTCATGCCCGGCTTCAACGGACCACCAAGAAGTCATCAAACAGGAGAAATTTTTCCGGTAGTTTGCATTCCTCTTAATTTTCGAATGTTGGCTCTCTATAAAAGTTCTATAATCACCGACGTCGTGTTCCGTTGTGCCTAATATATAGTGCACTGTCATTCCCTTCAGCCAATTAGCTGCAATTCTCTTCGTATTCGGGTATGGTGTCATCAGGATAAAGTAAGGTCGTCATCTGAGTAGCATGAGGCGCAGTGCGTTGAACAAAGGCCAAAAGGCGGCATAGCAGATGGCAAATGTCCTTTGCCGTTCCGCAGACTAGTCGGTGTGTGTCCGCATCATGCACGTTGCACGTCTGGCACAGTGACGTCGCCGCGAGGTGAATGCTGTGCAGACGTGACTGCCTGGGGTACTTTCCGTTCACGTAGTAGTACCATGTAGTCCGTGCCGATGTCGGCAAGTTAGGGGTGTGTACGTTACACCAGACTGCATTCCAGTCGACCGTTGGGTGTTTGCCTTCCACAACGTTCAAAAAATGTTTCAAATGTTTGTATAGTCTATGGGACTTAACTACGCAGTCATCAGTCCATAAACTTACAAACTACTTACGAACTAGGACGGCACAAATATCCGTGCCCGAGGGGGGATTCGTACCCCCGACCGTAGTGGCCGTGCAGACCGTGACTGGAGCGCCTTAGTCTCCTCGGCCACCGCGGCCGGCCCACAACGTTCCGTCGTTGCCCCATCATGAGGGTTCCGTACACCTTACGGACCGCAGGTAGATAATCTATACGTAGTATACGTCTGAGGTAACTTTATTCCAGTAAAAATGTACTGCAGTGGGACATTGCCACGGGGATATGATGGAGATCTATCGGTGGGTCCAGATTGGGTGATGCAATTTCCGTGAGAAGAAAAGCGATCAGACTGCTGGGGTCCCGTTTCCATTGCCACAGTGTCAGCGTCACAAACAAAGCCATAGCCTTGACATACACGTTGGTGAGTCCTAGTCCACCGCCCAACACCGGTAGTGAGAGCGTGGAGTAGCTGACTTTAAAGACATGTCCTTGGTTCACGTAATGTCCAAAGGTTTCTTGGATTCTGTGCGCAGTCGCTCTTGGCATCGGAAAAATCCTTGCCAAGTACGTCATTTTTGATACCGAGTAGGTGTTTATCAAGTCGACCTTTTGCAGCGCATCCAAGGAGCGTAGTGAGTGTAGACGGATACATGCACGGATATTGTTCAAGAGGCGTTTGTAGTTTAGAGCTATCGTGCGGCGTGTGGTCTTAGTGTACACCACCCCTAAACATTTCATCTCAGTGACCACCTTAATGCGTCCGTCAGGTTGCGCAGGTAACCCGCAACCGATGTTCATGATTCCTGATTTTCTCATGTTCATCTGTGCACCCGACGCTTTCCCATATCTCTCTATCTGAGCTATGGCTGTGGCAATCTCTTCATCTGAACGGACCAGGAGGACCACATCATCTGCATATGCACGATACCCAAATTTATCCTCTCTTACACTGACGCCGCTTAACGTTCGATTAGTTGCGTCAGAAGTGGCTCAATTGCAAGTGAAAATAGGCCCATGGAAAGAGGACACCCCTGTCTGACGGAGCATTCGATAATGATTGGTCATGTCGGACTACCATTCACAAGTACCATCGACTTCGTCCCATTCAGAAGTCGCATTACAGTCGCGATGAATCGTATTGGTATATCCATCGCTACCATCGTGACTCGTAGGCAATCGTGGCCGACTGCGTCAAAAGCTTTTTCCAAGTCGACTGCCAGCATCGCTCCTTGAATTCTGCAGGCTTGCGCGATTGCTATCAAATCACGATAGTCACAAAGCGCCTTGTGGATTGTACGATCGTTACCGATACCTGTCTGATCTTTCCCTGTTAATACTGTGAGGGCTGGTTTTAATCGCAATGCTAAAAACCGTGCAAAAATTTTATAATCGCTGTTGAGGAGCGTCAGTGGTCGGAATTGGTGCACCGTTTGTGCTGTCGATGTCTTCGGGGCTGGGATGATCAAACCTTGGGTAAAGTCAGTAGGTATAATTACTTCGGCATTCTTGAAACATCTGTCTCAAAATCGGTGTTAATATATCTTGAAATTCCCTGTAGAATTCTATGGGTAGACCATCGAGTCCTGGAGATTTGTTTGGGCGACCTTTCGCCAGGGCCGCCTTCGCCTATTCCTGAGTCACATCTGCTTGCATCTCTACCGCCGTCTCGCGGTCCAGTTTCCGTGGCAGTGCCGCAAGCATGTCGTTGAGTGCCGCCTCATCTGGAATCTTCTGTGAGTACAATCGAGCGCAGTAATCCACAAAACCTTTCCGAATTCCTGCCTGACTTGTTAAAAGTTGGTCGTCCTCTGTCCGTAGTGCCGTGACGAGATTCCTCTTGGACCGCCTCTTTTCACATACTACGTGGTGCATGGAGGGTGGTTCGTGCGCAACTCTGTAGTCCTGTCGAGCTCTAATGACTGACCCATCTATTTTCTGGCGCATTAGTTGTAACAGTTTGATTTTGACACGGTTGATTTCTATCAGACTAACAGGTTGCTACATTGCACTGTTATACAAATCACGGAGGACGCTGAAATAAAATTCGATCGTATTGTAGTACCATCTCATTCTGTCTCTGTAATAGCTCATCAGTGTTCTTCTCAAGGCCGGTTTGGCGCGCTGTAGCCACCAAGACAGGCGGGAGACGCGCAGGGAAGAATCCTCTGGAGTGGGGCTGGTCACTGTGACCTCGGTGGCGGAGTGGTTAACGCGTCTGCCTAGTAAGCAGGAGATCCCGGGTCCGAATCCCGGCCGCGCACAAATTTTCATTCGCCGCACTTGGGTATTCCATCTAAACCTAGTACAGTGAAGCCATAACCGATCGCAAATTGCGATTTATTTCGTGTTGTTGTCGTGGTCATCAGTCCGGAGACTGGTTTGATGCAGCTCTCCACCCTACTCTATCCTGAGCAAGCCTCTTAATCTCCTCGTAAGAACGGCAACTTACATCCATTTGAATTTGCTTACTGTATTCATCCCTCGGTCTCCCTCTGCGATTTTTACCCCACACACTTCCCTCCAACGCTAAATTCGCAATTCCTTGATGTCTAACAATGTGTCCTATCAATCGATCCCTTCTTTTAGTCAAGGTACACCAGAAATTCCTTTTCTCCCCAATTATGTTCAGTACCTCCTCATTAGTTACGCCATCCACCCATCTAATCTTCAGCATTCCTCTGTAGCACCACATTTCAAAAGCCTCTATCCTCTTCCTGTTCACACTGTTTTTTCGTCCATATTTCACTCCCATACAAGGCAACACTCCACACAAATGCCTAAAGAAAGAACTTTCTTCTGTCTAAATTAATATTCGATGTTAACAAATTTCTCTTTTTTAAGAACGCTTTTCTACCCATTGCCATTTTGTATTTTATATCCTCTGCACTGCGACCATCATATGTTATTTTACTGCCCAAGTAACAGAACTCATTTATTGATTTGTTACCTAATTTAATTCCTTCAGCATCGCCTGATTTTCTAAGACTGCATTTCATTACCCTTGTTTTGCTCCTGTTACTGTTCATCTTATATGCTCCTTTCAACACACTGTCCATTCCGTTCAATTGCTCCTCCAGGTCCATTGCTGTCTCTGACAGAATTACAATGTCATCAGCAAAACGCAAGGTTTTTATTTCTTCACCCTGAACTTTAATTCCTTCTCCAAATTTCTCCTTGCTTTCCATTATAGCTTGCTCAATGTACAAATTGAATAACATTGGGAATTGGCTACAACCCTGTCTTACATCCTTCCCAACCTCTGCATCCGTTTCATGCCCTTCAATTCCCCATATTTAACTTCTGCTGATTTCAGAATTTGGAAGAGTGTATTCTAATCAACATTGTCAAAAGCTTTCTCCAAATCTACAAAAGCTAGATATGTAGGTTTGCCTTTCCTTAATCTATGTTCTAAGATAAGCCGTAAAGTGAGTATTGCCTCCCGTGTTCCTACATTTCTCCTGAATCCGAACTGGTGTTCCCCAAGGTCGGCCTCTTCCAGCTTTTCCATCCTTCTGTAAATAATTCGTGTTAAAATCTTGCAACCCTGACTTATTAAACTGATGGTTCTGTAATTTTCACACCTGTCTGCTCCTGCTTTCTGTGGAGTGGGGATTATTACATTTTTCTTAAAGTCTGAGGGTATTTCCCCTGTCTCATACATCTTACGCACCAGGTGAAACGGTTTTGTCATGGCTGGCTCTCCCAGAGACTTCAGTCGTTCTGAAGGACTCTAGAGGCCTTGTTTCGACGTAGGTCTTTCAGTGCTCTGTCAAGTTCTTCTCTCAGTATAGTATCTCCTTTTTCATCTTCGTCTACATCCTCTCCCCTTCCTACAACATTGTCTCTAAGTTAATTTCCTTTGTAGAGCCCCTCTATATACTCTTTCCACCTTTCAGCTTTCCCTTCTTTGCTGAGAACTGGTTTTCCATCTGAGTTCTTTATGTCCATACAGCTGCTTTTCTTGTCTCCAAATGTTTCTTTTATTTTCCAGTAGGCGGTATCTATTTTTCTCCTATATATATACATTCTTCTACACACTTGCATTTCCCTTCTAGTCACTCCTGCTTAGCTATTTTACACTTCCTGTTAATCCCTTTTCTTAGTCGTCTGTACTTCGTTTTGCCTGTTTCATTTACTGCATTTTTATATTTTCTGCTTTCATCAATATAGTATTTCCTGTGATATTCAAGGATTTTTTGTAGGTCTTGTCTTTCTACCTACTTTGTCCTCTGCTGCCTTCTCAAAGGGTAGCACTGAGAAATGAAATTGTGAAGGCAGCAGAGAACAAAAAATTTAATGGGGTTCGGTCCATTTTGGGTTCTGTCTCCACGGCTACTTAACTCTTTCTCTTTGTCAGCTTACATTTCGGTCTCTGCTCATTTGTTATTTTTAAATTTTTCGGTGTTATTTCCTTATATACTATTAATCATATCTTAAGATACTTTTTCTTATTTATTTTAGTTTACTACAATTTTTAATAGGAATATACCTAGTAATTTCCAAATTTTAAAAAGTACTAATTGTCATAAAATTATAGGGTTTACGGCCAAACGATCTCTGAACGTCACAGAGGGGAAAGGAGGAAATGTACTAACAGGATTAGGATACATACCAGAGCAAATAACGAATTACATATTTTTCTAACACAATATATTTAAGCACATGTACATTTATATGTATTTTTGTATATTATGTTATTTGAGAAAATAATAAAATATGAATTAATGAAGGTAAAACTTCACACATATAGTTAGTTTAAATGTGTGCAGTCAGGCAGTCACTAGCATATATATAGCTACTAGCTGAAAAAAATTCTTTAATCAGTTACTGGTAATCATCTTGCTATGACAATCATCCCTCTTAGGAAATTAAATAAGCAGCGATTTCATACCTAATGTCTTGAGCAGTCTGCGTAGGACGTCGTGGTACAGGGGCGGATCCAGTGTGTGTGTGGGGGGGGGGGGGGGGCACGATGGCATCTGCCCAGTGCCCCCCCCCCCCCCCTAGACGGCCCGACGAAAAATGAGAGAAAGGGGAGGGAGAGAGAGGGAGAAGGGAAGGGGGAGAGAGAGGGGTTGAAGAAAGGAGGAAGGGAAATATTCTTAGCATTAGAATAATTAACTTCTACTTACGGGTAGCATGTAATTGTGAGTTTAAAATTTAAAATCCCTGTAATTAACATAACGCAATTTGACATTTTGTGTTATGCTTCCATTTAATGGCTTCTTGCTCTTTTTTTCTCATTAATTTACGATAAAAATAAATAAAAGTTGTTTATTGTTTCGTGATTGCTTAGGAGAAAAATGAGCTATTGTGTATGTTTTACTCATACGTAAATAAAGTATTTAACTATGTGAAAAAACTGTGAATTTCAAAGGCGCGTTCAGGTGTTTTCGATGAACGGTTCATCTCTCTGGAATGTTTTCCTAGACACCAAGAGAGAGTACTGCCACCCATTATAAACAGTTTTATTTGAAGCTACACGTTCCGATTTTCCAGTTATTGGAGCAAATTAGACATTTCAACGGCATTTTTCCACACATCAGATACACAGGATTTTCATGGTAGTAGAAATTCTTCTTAAAACATAGTGAGGTTTAATTTTCAGAATGAAATTTTCCTCTACAGCGGAGTGTGCGCTGATATGTAACTTCCTGGCAGATTAAAATTATGTGCTGGAACAGGAATTCGGACCTGCGACCTTTACCTTTCGCGGGCAAGTGCTCTACCGTCTGAGCTGTCCCGAGATGCTTCATAATCACTCCTCACGACTTTACTCCTGCCAGTCCTCGCCTTCTACTTCCCAAACTTCACAGTAGTTCTGCAAACCTTGCAGAATGCAGCACTAGCACTCATGGGAGAAAGTATATGGTGCAAACATGGCTTAGCCACACCCTAGGGGATGTTTTCAGAATGAGGAGTGCTAGTCCTGAAAGATTCACAGGAGAACTTCTGTGAAGTTTGGAAAGTAGGAGCGAGGTGCAGGCAGAAGTAAAGTTGTGTGGACGGACCATGAAGCGTGCCGGGATAGCTCATCTGGTAGAGCGCTTGCCCGCTTCTCCCAGGTTCGAATCCCGTTTCTGGCGCACAATTTTAATCTGGCAGGAAGTTTCAAGTGTAATTTTGTTGATCGCGAAAGCTTTCTTGAAAACTTATCTCGTTTTGCGTAGCAACTTTACAAAGCATGAAGAAGAAATTGATCCAAAACAACGCAAACACGGGAAATCTGATTTTAAGTTTTTGAAGGAATATCAAACATAGCGCGACATATTTACTTGCTGTTTGATTGTTGTTCAGTGCATTGTTTGATAATGAAACAGCTACGCCGGATACAGTATTGTTTGTCGACGGTAAGTTGACGATACGTGCACTGCTTAAGAGGCGTGTACCATGGCTGCCTGGAGGCGAGTAGCAGTGAGCGGAAGGCAGCGTCCCAGTGTTGGAAACGTTACCCGTAACAATGTGTACAGTAATATTTTGCTTCTAGGAGCAGCGTAAAGTTGGCAGCTCTCCAAAATAAATGGATTTCCTTCAAGTAGTGTAGAAGTTTTCTGGTGCTGGCATCAGCAGGTAAAATCGTCTTCACTTAGCAAATTAAATACTTCCATATGATTATCAATGCACTACTAGTTTCGGTGCACTATGGAGTCATTCTAAAGTTTCTATGATTCAATCACATTAAACAGTGAGAAGTTCAATAACTTAGCACAAAATAAGAGTTTCGGAACACTATATTTACCACAAAGAGTCAAATCATGTGGCTGCACGGGATCCACTCCCACTAGAGGTTCGAGTCCTCGCTCGGGCATGGGTGTGTGTGTTATCCTTAGGATGAGTTAGGTTAAACAGTTTGTGATGTTAGGGACCGAGATCTTAGCAGTATGGTCACTTCGGATTACAAACATTTGAACATTCTTTTTATTTTTATTTTATTTATTTATTTTTTGATACCATATGGCCTAGGTGTTGGTACAATTGTTATTTTTCGTCCATATTTTATAATCTTGTTTGAATTTTCAAGTGGTCATTCTTATAGTCCAAGTATTATTTTTTCATTTTTTGTGGTAAATTTAGAAAATTTACACTGTTTAAGGTGACAATGACTGTAATAAAATTTAATATATATAAATGTGTGTGTATCTGTATCTGTATCCGCCACTGGAATGTAGTGTTATGAAATCAGGTGATGCTGAAGGAATTATATTACGTAATGAGGCAATAGTTTTGATGGCTGAAGTAAAGAAGATATAAAATGCAGAATGGCTATGGGAAGAAAAGCGGTTCTGAAGAAGCGAAATTTGTTAATATCCAATATTAAATTAAATGTTAGGAAGTCCTATCTGAAAGCAATTGTCTGGAGTGTAGCATTGTATGGGAGTGAAACGTGGAAGATAAGGAGTTCAGAAAAAAAGATGATAGAAGTTTTTGAAATGTGGTGCTACAGACGAATGATGATTAGATGGCTAAATCACGTAACTAATGAGGTACTTAAAAGATTTAGGGAGAAAATGAGTTTGTGGCATATTCTAAGCGAAGATAGGTTGGTGGGACACGTTCTGAGACATAAAGAAATCGTCAACTTAGGATTAGAAGGAAGTGTGTGGCGTAAAAATGGTAGAGGGAGACCGAGGGACGAATGCAGTAAGCAGATTCGAAAGGATGTAGGTTGCCGAACGTATTCTCAGATGAAGAGACTTGAACATGACAGGGTAGCTTGGAGAGCTGCATCAAACCAGTCTGCGGACTGAAGACTACAACAACAACATTCCGTACCATCATTAACAATTGCAATTGGTGTAAGAACCGCCTACGACACATCGTTCAGGAGAAATGAGGTCATAAACAATTAGATACACGATACCGCGCAGTCACGCAAAATATTTGTTTGTAAATCATACTAGTCAAAAGTTTTATTCCCATCTTGATTAAATTTTCACACATGAATTTCAAAACAAGAGCGATATCGACATCAGATTTCGTAAGATACAAGGCGGAGGATGCCTTAAATGGGCATCGACATCAATCAACAATTTTATTCCGATATTGGTGTAATTTTTTATCGTATAGTTTCAAACAAGAGGAACACCGCAGTCTACATAACATTTTAGTACCGCAGTCTACATAACATTTTAGTAGTGCATGGCTTAGGTTACCTTCTAATAAGTTTCGAAACCGTTTCACTGACTGTCATGAACATTCTTAGATACATGTGATTTTTCATAGATATGGGGAGGAGAGATGCACAGACACAGGGGAGAAGAGGTAATAAGACAGACAGAGGAGGGAAGAGGTAGTGGAGTAACAGGTCATCAAGTAAATATATAAACGGGCAACGGCAGGGTTTCAGTTAGTTTCACATACATATGGAAAAATTGACCCACTTTAGGTTACGGTAGTAACACTACAAGTGGGCGTTTGCGATCGTCTTTTGACAGCTCGAAATTTAAATGAAAATAACGGCCTAACTATTCATGTGACAGGAAAATTGAATAACCGAATTTGTAGAGGAGAAAATTTTCTACAACTTTGCTCTCTTATTTTTTTTATTTTTTTTCCTTCATATCTCGGATCGTTTCAAAAATAACGGCAAGTTTGGTATGTCTGTCTGTCTGTCCGTAACGTGTTCCCTGTTTTTAAGACGAACCGTTCATCCGATCAGCACCAAATTTTACAGACATGATTGCAGGCCGCCAGAGACCAGAACCTCCCTGTTTCAAACTATGTTCCCTTATGTTTTTTTCATATCTCGTATCGTTTGAGAGATATTTGCAAAAATAACGGAGATTTGACACCCTCCATTGAATTAACGAAAACCAGTCGTTGGGAGATGTCACGTGACATTCCTCGCCCAGAACTCTCTGTAGCATACGCCATCTTGCGTTGCGTATTTGATGATTTTCTTATTGTAACTTACACGTTCTCATTTCAAAGCAATGTCGCACTTATGAATTAACAAAAACACATCGTTCTTCGTACGATAAATGATAATCTAGTGTCTACAAATGTCATATTAGCATCAATTAACAACGGCCATTAATAGTATGAGATTGAAGGGCACAACTTTTGATTTGATAGCCGTACCGTAGTGAGAAAGGCGTTCGTGGTTCGGAACTCACCATTACCTGAATGTTTTTATTTCCTAAAAGAGTTTTAGACACTCTTATTAATTATTTTTTTATTATTTAGATTATTATTTTGGTCCAGAATGTTTGCAAAAACTTATAAAACTACAAATCTAAAGTGGGCCATAAAACACGTCAGTGCGATTTTTTTTTATTTGGTGAATTATTAAATGAAGTAAAATATTCAATTTATTGTTCTGTAAATTTCATTCTGTGTACTGGAATAAGAAATATAATACGTTTAATATTTTATCTGTTATTTCTCAAAGTAACTTAGGAGAGGCACTGTAGGTGTACCCCTCAGGTGTGCTGTCAGCTGTGTAATAGGGACTTCCCGAACAGCTAGGCGGCGCACAGCAGAGGCTGCAGGTTCTCATTATGATAAGGACCATATGGTGGCAGTTGAGCCAGGAGGGGCGGAGAGAGGCGTGAGAACCGCCGGTGCTGTCGCCAGAACCGTAGATGGGAAGTCTGGTCACACCCTGCATTGGCAAACTAGGGATGGGAAAAACCGACCGGTTAAAACCGATACCGGTATTTTAGTTTTGAATAACCGGTTTTTTCGGTATTTATTTGGTGTCGGTTATAACCGTTTTTTTCTAGTTATTGCCAAGAACCGGATAAAAAAACCGGCATGACTACTTCCTGTAGTAGTGGTTCAAAATGTATTTTTTGTAAATAATTTATAAAAATTGAAAACTAGTAGACCCTAATATTTAGGGCTATTCCTAAAATTTCCACTGCTGTGAAATGTTAGCTCATCGCAGTAACTAAGAAAAGCGATCAGTGATAATTTATGTCAGAAACGCGCAACAAACGCGTGACATAAGGACTGGTGCAGTTATTGAGGCATCGATGCGCCTGTTGCTGTGTGGCGTGGCCTGTTAGACGACGCGTGTGCACCGGCATTGTACAAGACTTGCCTCCGTCTGGTCATGCGGCAGTTCCTTGCTGTCGTCGCCAGACATCGGTTGTGTCTTAAATGACACCACTCTGAGTGTGGAAGTACTTCACGAAGTACGGGAGCAGTGAGATACAATGCTCTATTTGCTTTAAAAAGCTGGAAAAGGGTGGAGGTACTACAAACATGCTATGTAATTTAAGGAGGAAAGCATCCAAAATGTTCCTTGGAAGAGAAGGTAAATTCGATTCATATACCTATTATGTAAGTGATGTAGTCTAAGCTTGGAATAATAACTTTTAATGTAGTATCATATTGTTATGCTAACAAGTTTTATTAATGTGATTCCTTGAAAGTGAGGGGCTTTTTTCAAATGTTCAAATGTTTGTAGAGTCTATGGCACTTAACTACGGGGTCATCAGTCCCTAAACTTACAAACTACTTATGAACTACTTACAACTAAGGACGGCACAAATATCCATGCCCGAGGGGGGATTCGAACCCCCGACCGTAGTGGTCGTGCAGACCGTGACTGGAGCGCCTCAGTCCCCTCGGCCACCGCGGCCGGCGGGGCTTTTTTAATAACCAATACGGGTTTAGGTAACATTGATCATGTGGTACCTCGCGAGGTAGCCGTGCGGTCTGAGGCTCCATGTCGCCGACTGTGCGGCTGCTCCAGTCAGAGGTTCGAGTCCTCCATCCTCCCTCGGTCATGGGTGTATATGTTGTACTTAGCGTAAGTTAGTTTAAGTTAGACTAATTAGTTTGTAAGTCTAGGGACCGATGACCTAAGCATTTAGGTCTCATAAGAACTCACACCCGTTTGAATATTGCCGGCCGCGGTGGCCGAGGTGGCTAAGGCGCTCCAGTCACGGTCAGCACGGCCACTACGGTCGGGGGTTCGAATCCCCCCTCGGGCATGGATATTTGTGTCGTCTTTAGTCTTAGCTAGTTCATAAGTAGTTTGTAAGCTTAGGGACTGATGACCCCGTAGTTAAGTCCCATAAGTTGTACAAACATTTGAACATTTTTGAACATTCTTTGATCATGTGGTACAGAGCTTTCCTAGTTCAATTTGCGTAAGTTTACACTGACAACAATCATACTGTTAGTCGGAACTGTGATTTTATTTTTCTAAATACTTCTGCAGCACTGATTGAAGTTTATTTACTGACTGTAACTTATATATATATTGTGTATGTAACGAGATATTCGTATGCGCTGGCTCAAAAGTCCAATTTACGGAGTGGTTGGCTCAATATTCGCAACTGACGGATGGAAATACTAGGCCAGTAAATCTGTATGCTTCGTATATCGTCTTCTACGGACTCCTGGCTAGGCTTACACACACTCAAGAAGGCGTAGTATTGGGAGGGGATCTTGCAAAATATGGAAAGACTAGTGATTTGTCTTATAACGTAAATGTACCTAAATTTTAACTAAATTTCGTAAGTTTCGGTTTCGGCCGAAACTAGAAGAACCGAAAATTCTATTACGGTTTCTGTTTCGGCCGCAAAATGTTTCGGTCGAACTCTCCTGGAAATAATAGCAATAAAAAACCGAAAACCGGTTATTTAAAAAACCGGTTATCTTGACCAATTTTTACTGTGCGGTTAAACTGGAGATGAAAAGAACCGGTATAACCGAAAACCGGTTGTTTCAGCTATAACCGCCATCCCTATGGCAAACACACTGATAGTACACTGTGTTAACTGTTAGATGGCAGAGCTCTCCCTAACTCTGAATCGGTACAAGTCGGTAGACGTCGGGCGGCTTCGGCAGACAGTCTATCGAGGCTGCAGCCAACATTACTGACTGAAAGTGCTGTGGGAGTCAACAATAGACGTCTGCTTTCTTATTGTTTGCATACCATTGTTCAGAGTCAGTGGCGGCGCTAGACGATAAATGGGCGTCGGCGAACTCGTCCTTGCGAGGCCCCTTTCACTTTTCCATTAATGAAGAAAATGTTAAATGAGCTGAATTATATATCAATAATCATTATACTAAAATTCTATTAGTATAATACACGAGTATTATTACAATGACAAAAAATACAACAAACAAACACAAATTAGAGGAACTTTTCACCTTTTCCTCTCAATGAATTTTTTTAAGACCACATCTTAATATTAACAGCTATTTTGGCTTCAGCTGATAGTACTGACAACACAGATAGTCTTTCTTGGATCATTGTGTTTTTCAAGTTAGTCTTAACATTATGAAGGTTCTCTCGGCCGAAGCTGTACTGATTGGAACTGAGCATGTTAAAAAAAAAAAAAAAAAAAAAAAAAAAAAAAAAAAAAAAAAAAAAGTTCAAATGTTTGTATAGGCTATGGGACTTAACTAAGGGGTCATCAGTCCCTAAAGTTACAAACTACTTATGAACTACTTACGAACTAGGACGGCACAAATATCCATGCCCGAGGGGCAGTGGCGTAGCTATGTCACGGGGCAATAATGACATTGGGGCCCTCTTTACACTAATACTGTACATAAGCAAAACTACTACTTCATCAGCTCCTTACCGCCCACTGGAAGACATAATAAGGCAAACCTAAATACTACTAAGTAAATTATAATGTTTCACGCAGCAGATAATATTTAATCGTACTCTCTAATTGTGAAAGTTTGTTTCTTTGTTATGCTTTCACGCAAAAATTACTAGGTGATTTGGATGAAATTTTCCAGAGGGATAGAGATAGAGTTGGACCTGGGTAGGACATACAGATGCCCCATGGGATATTTTTCGTCAGCTGTGACAGCAGGCGGGCTGTTGTCAGTGCCGACAACTCACTCTCGCTAAACTACTGCGCTGTCAGATCATTTCGTTGATAGACCAGGCAAAGAAGGAAAATAGGGGAAATATTCGTGTAGGATGGTTTCAAAATTCAAAATGTGCAAATGTTTGTAACGCCTATGGGACTCAACTACGGGTCATCAGTCCCTAAACTTACAAACTACTTATGAACTACTTACGAACTAGGACGGCACAAATATCCATGCCCGAGGGGGGATTCGAACCCCCGACCGTAGTGGCCGTGCAGACCGTGACTGAATCGTCTCAGTCCCCTCGGCCACCGCGGCCGGCTAGGATGGTTTCATCAAAAGTAAGTTGCCGGATTTTGTTTGATAAAACACATTGGATTGAGCCGTCCCCCTACCAGGCTTCTTGAAGTATATGTTAGTGTCTGGCCAGGAAAAAGTAATAAGTAAAATAACTAATCGATCTTCGCTTATTATCGTGACAGTGGGGTACAGGGCAGCGTCTTGATGCACAATTCTCTATTGAGACAAAGTAATTATTACATGAAGCTTCTGATCCGTGAATGTAATTAAACCTTTAAATGGCAGAATAAACAAATAGTGTGCGGGTAGAAACATACCTTAAAAGATTGCGTGAAGTGTTGAATTCTCACCATTACTTTAAAACACAGCGAAGTTATTTGTTTTTCACATAGAAGAACTGCAGAATGCGGCGGATGGTATAGTGTTAGTATGAACGTAAACTGAAGAGCGAATAGTTCTTATGGTATGGGAAGGCGCCGTTCCCAGAAAAAAGCCACAGAATGCCGAATCCATTTCCCGTCTTCCATTGCAAGGTAGTGTGTAGAAAGGTATGTAGATTCTGTTCGGTATTCCTTTCAGTATTAACGCATTTGTGGAAAATAAACATGCCTGTTTCCTGGCGCAACGCATTTTGTGGAAAATGCGCACTCTCCAGATGTGTCTGCGCAGTACGTCATCTGTGATTTATGATGTGCACTGTGGAAGGGTCTGTATAACTTTGTAAAACACCTTGTAATTTCCTTTTGCGACGTAATAGGGTAGACAGAGTGAGGGCTCGCTTTCTCGCTATTCGTTTTGCAGGCGCACAAAGGACGGCAATGCCTGACCATTCCAGCGGTCTGCCCTTTCCCGCACCTTCTGCCCTCCAACCCCCCACCCCTTCCTGCTGTCACCTGTCACATCCCCACAACAAATCATATGCCCAATACTGTTCTACTATACTTAAATATGCTGTATACATTTAATATTTTGTCTTAGTCCATTCTGTTTAACAATAACACTATTAACATATTGGCTGCCAAAGGTATACTTGGGTTACCGACCCCTGGGGACCATTTACTGTTTTTTTTTTTTTTTTTTTTTTTTTTTTTTCATATACTGCTTTAGTTTGGTTGAAGTAAGCTATTTAAGTATAAATAAGTTGAAAAGATTCCAATTTAGTACCTTGGTTTACGTTTTTTGTGTGAGTTACATATGGCTTACATGGCGCCAGAGTAAATGTCAGGTGTGTCATTTGCTACGTCGCTAATAATTTTGGGTTGGTACTCCTGTAGGTCTTTCATTCCACATTATTTGCGTACAGTTCCATTATTGTTTTTCTGCATTGTTACTTTAGTCTTTATTCATTGTTGTTTGCTCCGTAATTGTAGCAGGAGAAAGTGCCTCGTAGAAGTTATGTAGATGAACAAAGGCATGTACAGAAGCTTTTAGATGAAGTTATGGACATAAGTGAAGAAGATGAAGACACTACTGAAATGGAAAAATAAGAGGAACGTGTTGATGCTGAGTACTGTTCATGGAGAGGAAGAAGCTGAAGTTCAAACCAAGAGGGGCACAAAGAAAAAACCAGCTATGATAACTGACTGTAATCAGTCATTTATAGATTTCTCTCATCAAATGAAGTCCTATATTGTCTAAGGCGGGGTGTGAAATGGTACAGGAAGCTTGTAATAGAACTGGTAAATGCTCTTGTGATTTACCGATACATCAACAACATGATCATTTCCATCACAGAAGTCAAAGAGGAAGTGACTTTGAGACTACTCCATACAGAAGATGCCGATGCCCTGAGAAATCTCTCGCCGTAGCCACCTAGCTGCCTGCAGATTGTGCTCTTGTGAACACGGGAGCAGCAAGTCATAGGTGTACGGGTGGTACGAGAAAATGAAGAATGAATTTGGACGAGAGCAAGCTGTCAAGAAATGCAAACAAACTACATGGAAATGTAAGAAATTGTGACTCATATTTTTGCGAAGAGTATTTCTTCATAAAGCACAGTGCATGCAGGTGTTAGATATACAAAGTGGAATTACCCAATTTTTTCAGTCTGTTTCATTGTTATTGCAATTAGAGTTGGAGAATGTAATTAAACTATGTGATGTACAATCTACCGTATAAGTAATATGTAACATCAAATAATAAATTATAAAAACAAGGAAACTCCAGTATGACTTGGTCATGTGTTTTATATATAATTCACGATTTCAAGTGTCAATAACTACTCTTGAGCTCTTGAAAACTGGAGGCCACGAACATGATTTGTTACCGAGTCCATAACGCACTGTTCCACCAAGTCACAGCACACTACTGTGAGTTACAACTGCACCACGGAGCTTTAAATGGAAAAATGTCCGTGAGTTGTATTTACTTCGCGTAGCCCGATGAGAAGACTTCCCGTGACTTATATTTAACTCACGTGGCAGTTAATGTGTTAAAACATTGTTTTATAAAAGTTGGGAATTTTTCTATTTCTTATAACACGAATACTATTAGTCCTTGAAAACAATTCATAACTATTTTTCGCGCCTCACTGTGTATCACGAACTTAATGAGTGGCGTTTTTCAAGTCGTGGGGATTTCGTTCGTGTTTCCTCACGCATCAAAGTCAGAATGAAAGAATACCTACTGGAATAATACAATGCTTCAAACTGTTCGATTGCAGATGTTGGCAAAGATATGATTTCTGATCGGTAATTATCGGTAAGCGTTTTCGTGACTGCGGTACATTATAGTAATATATATGGGTACACAATTAAAAAGTAGTCAATTTTATTTTAACAATTATTTTACAATCTTTTCCTGGCTTTGGTTTTTGAAAAATCATCAATAAGGTCTGTTAAATCTAGACTTGATGCAGCCTTGTTTTCGATTGTTATGCGTGCCAAATGTCCCGAGTCGAACTTGAGCCATACTGTACCTGAGACGCGTTTTGATAATTTTTAATTTGCTGAACGATCTATCGGCTGCTGCAGAAGAATAAAACTGCGGTAAATACTTTCGTAACCTCACATTCTAGTAATGCATATTTTGTTATAATTTCCTTACATAATTGGCGAACTGTCAATGTTGGGGTCAATTTCGGCAGGAGAAATTAAAAGTCGAAAATGTTTTATTCAACTAAAATATTGTATACAGTATAGCGTCTATTATCCGAAGAAATTTGGGGACATGGATATTCGGAAAACTGGTTTATTCGGATATTCGAACTCTTCTATTTGCCAATAAGAAGTACTGTACAGTAAATGTATTTATACTGTATTTTGAGAAGCGCGATCCTTTACATTGCACGCCGCAACATTTGAAAGGCGTAGCTGTTGCTGTGAGCAGCTTTGATACTGCCGCTACTTCTGCCGACTGAAGTGTGCCGATTGTTGGAAACGTTGGCTGGCAGCTTCGCCTGTCGGCAGCGCCACATGGTGGCGTCTTGTGAAGGCCCAATTAGAAGCATTGTTCCGCCAGCCAGTGGCCCATTGCGGCTACTGTGGGAAACTTGGTTTGAGGGGAAGGGGATATGATGGCCGATAGTGTGGGAGGGTAAAAAAAAATTAAATAAAAAATTCGACGCTCTACTGTAACTTTTTTCGATCGTCGCTCACGAAGGCCGAGGGAGTTTGTGACACTTGCGAGGAGTGACACTTGCGCGGAAAGGGAATTTGTAGACACTTGCGCGGAGACCCGGACGCTGCAGGTAGTGAACAGGGTGTTCCAGAAGTAGGGATACACCACCCCTACTCCTCGCCCTCCAGCCGCTACCTGTGCCGTATTCAGGGAAAGGCCCACCGAGCGAGGTGGAGCTGTAGTAACGGCCCGGAGATATCACAGCCTCATTCAACAGGGAGATAACACGTCATACAAATATCACTCGATTTACAATACAGCACCATGTGAAGAGGAATGTGATGAAATCAGAATTGAGCGCAACTGTTGCTAACTACAATTTCGGATTTACTGCATTTTGAGTCAGAATTCGCATCTATATTCGCATTTATCGCAAATGCGAATTTTTCCTGTCCCTAGTAATACCTCTAAAAATAAACAGCTGATCAAGGCACTAAATGCAAGGGCAGATCTTTGGGTGTATTACTACAAATAACTAAAACACAATTTGATCGTGGAATTATATACAATCTCATTATAAAGGTTTTTTGTAGGTGGTTTTGAGCAGCTTTTAAATATGTTAGGAATAGCATTATGAAATATAGACAGCTACACCTTATGTTTATTATGAGATATCGATTTCGGCTAATTTCAGGTCATCTTCAAGTCTCAAACAACAGGTGTTACTTATGCATTTTTCCAGTGGCACTCATAACCTTTAAGTGTTTACACACGCCGGCCGCGGTGGCCGAGGAGATGCCGGGCGCCGTGGCTCAGCGCGCCCGGTCAGGGGGCTCAACGCCCTCTGTAATAAAAAAGCTGAGCCAACAACACACCGAACATCAACGAACTAATACGATCAGCGTCTGCAATGAACAGAACTACCCATAGAGCAAAAAAAAAAAAAAAAAAAAAAAAAAAAAAAAAAAAAAAAAAAAAAAAAAAAAAAAAAAGGCGCTCCAGTCACGGTCTGCACGGCCACTACGGTCGGGGGTTCGAATGGATATTTGTGCCGTCCTAGTTCGTAAGTAGTTCATAAGTAGTTTGTAAGTTTAGGAACTGATGACCCCGTAGTTAAGTCCGATAGACTATACAATCATTTGAACATTTTGTTTACACACGAGGTCTAACGTTGTTAATCGCGTTAGCGATGAAAACAGAACCCAGAATATTTGCGTCTAAATGATACATATATTGGTGTGATGTCTTATTTCGAAAGAACAGACATCACACCAATACATATATAGCTCTCGGTAAAGTGGAACGGTACGATGTCGTTACGTAGCACAGCACAGCCGACTGGAAACGCAGGAGAAGTGCAAACAACGTTCTCTCCTCAGAGGTATGATTAGGTTCGACGTAGACTTCTACAACATACAGTCTACACGGCGAAGATTACACCAAAAAATTTAAAGTTTCGTCTACTTTGGCGATAGCAACCAAATTTTAAAATCGTGTCTACTATGTAAAGATGTAGCAACACAAAACGCTTCAAGTCCAAAACTTCTCTGAGTTTCGAGTTCTGAATTTTTAATATGTTTTTAATGTTATTACAGAAAAACATATTTGGGACTCACACTACAATTTTCATATGGCAGAATTTGTAGGTACATTCACAAGACATAAGACAACGGTTGTGTGCATTCATCTCATGAGAAATATCAATCATTTGTTTTCAGTGTTTACTTCAAATTTCTCTTTTAAGTTTCTTTAATTATTAGAACTTAAATGTGGTTATGAAATAAATAAATTACGTGTATATGTGTAGTTTTATGCGGCCAAACTACTTAGGTCATCGGTCGCTAGACTTACACACTACTTAATCTTACTTAAAATAACTTAGGCAAAGTACAAACAAACACACCCATGTCCGAGAAGGACTCGAACCTCCGACCGGACCGGCCGCACAATTTGTGACACAAATTACATGTTTGATAATAGTAATGCATAGAAGTATGAAATCACATCAAGACTACTTCCTGCAAACATTTCGACAAAAAAAGTTGGCAATGAGTTTAGAAAAACAAAATTCTGGTATATTGGATTTTAACATTTTATCAAAAAATGAATGTTACTACAAGAGATACAGCCATTCAAATTTACAGGTACCATAACGTTTTCCCTTCCTGAGTAAATGAGCTGCTTCTTGTAGTTTCAACATCACAGTAGCCTTTTTCTTGAATGTTCTGAATATAAATCTTCACACAGACTTCTTGAGGAGGAGAGTGATACGGATATCTGATTGTAAACCACTGCCTATTACCTTAGACCTTTTGGCTGTACTGAACAGGAGTTCCGCGTATTCCGTAATTTATATTTATACAGTTAACAGGCAATGTAATTTATAACCAACTATTGGCTGCCAATTTCGCTTCATTTTTCCTGGAAGTCTTGCAACTTGTTTCTCCCTGTTGGTTTATGCCAAGTTCGGAGTAAAAATGGTTCTATATGACGGTGATAGAAAACTGAATTTATCTTTAGCATTTTTCGGTGTGTGACATTCCCTTAGATGTATTTGTAATTCGAATACAGCCAAATCGTTTTGGGGTCTACGAATAAACGCTTTAAGTATGTAAAATACTCATTGACTTATTATTAACGTTTTTTAATTCAAGGTTTAAGGTTGCATCTCCTATTAAAAAGCATAGTAGCTATTTTTAAAGAGATGGAAGTTGCGTGATAGTGGGGTTAACTACATAGCGGTCAATTACATCAACGTATCTGTGCAGGATGCCTAATATATTTATTGCTTGCGCAGGTGTCCTGATATGCTTAGTGTTCTGAATAATATGCTTTTAGGAGGTATGACTGTGGAAAGTCCATAGTCTTGTAGTAGCAGAGACTAACTCTCCAAACATTATCACTATTAAAATACCTTTTTGTTTATAGGAGGAACACTCAACGGATTAATATGTAGTTAGAACAAGTTACTATATTGCTCTTCAGCTTGCAAAGGGTTGTGCAATTTCACTGATTTTCGTGTTATGTTGACAGTGTGGAAACTTGACAACAGCAGTGCTAGACTTCTTGTTGGGCCTGTACCCAGGAAAAGCGATTAGCTGCCCCAAGGGCCCCGGGTTCCGCGCAAGTGTCACCCCGCGCAAGTGTCACTCCGCGCAAGTGTTCCAACCCCGGCCGAGGGGCCCCTGGAGCTCGGGGGCCCCGGGGCACTGCCCCGCCTAGCCCTATGATAGCTACGCCACTGCCGAGGGGGGATTCGAACCCCCGACCGTAGTGGACGTGCAGACCGTGACTGGAGCGCCTTAGTCCCCCCGGCGGAACTGAGCATGATTCTGATTGTTATATAAACATTTGGATATACTTCATCCAAATCGTTTTCTAAAACGTACAGAAGGAATTGTTTTGTATTTAACTAAAAATTACATCACTGCTGCACTCATACGGAAATAAATACGGACAACTAAATAGCTGCCGGCCGGGAATGGCCGAGCGCTCTAAGGCATCATACCACGGTGAGCGAGATCACTCTCGCCGGGGGTCAAATCCCACCCTTGGGTACGAATGTTGTGTTCGTCCATTGGTTAAGCTAGTGTAAATTAGATGTAGGTCGTCGCTAGATAACCTAGCAGTTGGAAAGCGCCGTTAAACATAAAAAAAAAAGAAACAAATAAAGCTAAAATTTTAACAGTTTTGCGAGGCCCCCACTGGCGCGAGGCCGTCGGCGATGGCCGACGTCGCCGACGCCTAGCGCCGCCACTGTTCTGAGTGTTCCGTTTTGTGTAACACGTAACTTAAGTGAGTGATTCCTGTAGTTGGTATCGTTATCAACCATTCTCGTGAGTATGCTGCTTTCTTTCATTTACGACCAACATTTAAAGCGATGTGCGCAACCTGTACTTTCGCGGAAGCATGCCGCATACTTTGTGTGTCAGCACTGCAGGTCTTAGGCGTGGCTTGTTTCCCCCGCTCGCCTGTCCCCGCAGCTGCCAGGGTGTGAGGCGGGGCTTGCTTCCTCTGCTCCCCGCCCCCCTCACAACTTTGCCATCCAACAGTTTACACACTGTAATTCAGCACCACTCACTGTTAGTTCGCAAATACTGGCAGCCATGGCAACTGCGACTTCAAACGACAACACCCGAGAGGCGGCAGGGTCCACGTCTTTAGCGGACAAGCAATACACTCTGTTATGCTTACGTTCTGGAAAAGGGAAAAAATTGTGTGATTTTAATTCGTGTCGTTGCAGGTCTATTGGTTGGTCAGGGTCGAAACAGTTAAAAGTCGAAAATTCTTGATTCAACTAGCTGTATAGGCCGTACGCGCGGTCTCTGGCGCCATGACACGCTCGAGGGGCCGCTCCCGTCAGGGGTTCGAATCCCTCTTGGGCCTGAATATTGTGTTCATTCTTACGTGAAGTTAGTTAAAGTTAGATGTAGATCGTCGTTACACATGACCGTGGCAGTTCACAGCGACGTAAGACGTACAACATCAAAAAATAATAATAAAAACTTTTTCGAACGTCGTTAATGGGGGCCTAGGGGCCCTTTCAGTTTGGAGGCCCCGTGACACTTAGCCCTGTGACAGCTACGCCACTGGTTTGAAGCCGTTATGAACGTTTATAGGACTGAGAGCATGTACGAAAGCTAGAGCGCTTAGACTGACTACGTTTCCGTTGCAGCTGATGCTTTTGGTGCTCCTGACAATGATCTTTGGATGACGGAAAATTCAGTTGCGTATCATGCACCTTCAGAACTACATCCATTATACATATTTACGGTTGCATTTACATCTACAGACACATTCCGAAATCCACCCAAAGGGGCGTGGTGGAGGGTACTCAGTACCACTACCAGTTACTTGCTTTTCTGTTCCACTCCAAGAACTTAACCTGTCTTGCAATAATACTATCTCTGAACCCGTTTTTGCACATTTCTCCTAAGTGACCATGTGAAATTACACCACAGTACCCGTGGCGTCTCCTGATTTGGATCTTCAGGCGTTGAAGAATATATATATATATATATATATATATATATATATATACATATATATATATATATATATATATATATATATATATACTCTATTATGCACTACATATTAGCCCTCCTTTTGTCAGAGTAAAAGGAAACAAATTTTTAGGCTAAATAGCGTTGAATGTTGGAAGGCTCCTGCTTCCGTGGCGAGGAAAAAACCTGTACCCAAGTCGTGGCCCAGTGAAGGGCGACAATTGTGGCATAAATTGGCCATGGAAGGGAGGGCACAATTGTAACTAAAAGAAATGCACACAGCGGTGTTTCGATGCTTGGAGACAAGTATAAAAGCCAATGAATTTAACCACGAAAATTATGTCAGGCCTTTAAGTGCTCTAACTCAAATCATCACCGTACAATTAATAAAATAAAACGAAGACGAAAAGGTTTGCACGACAGTTGAAAAAAAAAGTTGAAATGTTTGTGAAGCTTAAGTGACTTAACTGCGAGGACATCAGTCCCTAAACTTACAAACGACTTATGAACTACCTTATACTAAAGACGACACAAACATCCATTCCCGAGGAGGGTTCGAATCTTGGAGCATAGCGCCTCAATGCGCTTGGCCACTCCGCCGCGGCTATAACCACCATTATGAGGCCCGTAAAAACTTATACAATCTACTATAATCGGATAATATGTATCGAGTGTACAAAAAGGTAAAGCCGTCACAGTGCTTTACTAGGCATGGTCCTGTTTGGAGGTGGTATGCCATTGCCTTCTATGTCACATTAAATGTAAATAAATAAAATAACATGCATAGACACTGAAGTTTTGTAACACTGCCAAAACGATTATTGTTCTTAAGTCTAAACTTATATCTACAGTTCGACTACATTTGACTAAGAACATTAATTTATGTGATGGATGATGATGCCGGCCGCGGTGGCCAAGCGGTCTGCAGCGCGCCAGTCACGGTCTGCACGGCCACCACGGTCGGGGTTTCGAATCCCCCCTAGGGCATGGATATTTGTGCCATCCTTAGTATTAGCTAGTTTGTAAGTTTAGGGACTGATGACCCCGTAGTTAAGTCCGATAAGCTCTACAAACATTTGAACATGGGTGATGATAAGAACTCTTCATTCCCTTCAACAAAGATTTTAATGTATCTTTCACTTGCGTTAAATGAGTGTTTTAAACAGGCGAACAAATTATTATTAAAAAAGATTATTTTATGTAAAGCCATTAAACATGTCATTTCATTACAGATGTCGTCTGCGAAAACCTAAGTTACTTCATTTATTAAATCGATTTGAATGTTTGCCAATATATCAAGGAAAACCGTAGATCAGTGTCGCAGTCACGGGGGTGGGGGGGGGGCGGGTGCTGGGGCGAATGCGGCTCAGGCTCAAAGATTTTTTAATTTCATTATTTTTTATTGTTTTTATTTTTTAATTCATATTTATATATTAGATATTACAGTACTATGGTGGTTTTCATTTGTTGCAGGGACTATCCTTCAAAGGAAGTGGAAGAGCTTAAGGGCCAGCTATACCAGAGAGTTATTAAGGCAAAAGACAGAAAAGAGTGGTTCTGCATCAACTGGTAGGAAGTATATCTACTTCG
This sequence comes from Locusta migratoria, assembly GCA_026315105.1. NCBI lineage: Eukaryota > Metazoa > Arthropoda > Insecta > Orthoptera > Acrididae > Locusta > Locusta migratoria. The sequence goes on along the minus strand of CM048755.1, from coordinate 147,121,017 downwards.
ATCAGCTGTAATTCCTAACAACTGACTTTAAGAGCACTACTTCAGGTATTGACAATGTTGATGATAAAGACAGAAATGAGTTTGATGAAGGAGAAAAATTTAGAGCAGGAGGCACGTGAGAAAACTGCCGAGTGACGGCAAAAAAGGCCACGTGAAAAGAATAGTCTCGAAGAAGACATCCTATATCACAATTTGAAGGAAAAGTACCCCAGAAAAGGCAATTCATCACAGCAAGCCGACGAAGATAGTTTGTTCATGCAGTCTTTATTGCTCGAATTAAAAATCAATCATGCAAGATTCAAAGTGTAATCTGATGTCATTATTGAAACTTCCTGGCAGATTAAAATTGTGTGCCGGAACCGGGACTCGAACCTGGGACCTTTGCCTTTCGCGGGCAAGCGCTCTACCGATTGAGCTATCCCGACACGACTCACGGTGCCGCCCCACAACGTCAATTCTGCCAGTACCCCCGCCTCCTACTTTCCAAAATTCACAGAAGTTCTCTTGCGAAACTTGCAAGACTCCTGGAAGAAAGGATATGGTGGATACAAGGCTTATTCATTCTGGAAACATCCCTTAGGCTGTGGCTAAGCCGTGTCCCCACCATATCCTTTCTTCCAGGAGTGCTAGTCTTGCAAGTTTCGCAGGAGAACTTCTGTGAAGTTTGGAAAGTAGGAGGCGATGTACTGGCGGAATTGAAGTTGTGGGGCGGCACCGTGAGTCGTGTCGGGGTAGCTCAATCGGTAGAGCGCTTGCCCGCGAAAAGCAAAGGTCCCCGGTTCGAGTCCCGGTTCCGGCACACAATTTTAATCTGCCAGGAAGTTTCATATCAGCGCACGCTCCGCTGCAGAGTGAAAGTTTCATTCTGAATGTCATTATTGTTGCCCAACAATATTACAGCGCTTCTGCTTCCTCTTCGTCCCAAATAGGATTTGTGGCGGTACAAATTCCGCTACTGGGAGTCCGCAACACGACCGTGCATATCGTGGAACCGTTGAAGGCTACACTGGAGGACAGCCCACGTTGTCCGACCAGTTACCAGCTGTGTGCTCGCCAACGGCCTCCGAGTACAGTGACGAATCCTTATAAACTTTTCAACAGCACAGGCAGAGAAACAATAAGCTTAAAACTATCAGTGAAAGCTTTACAATATTTTGTAATGTATACTAATTCCAGTTAAAATCTGTTAAATGTGCTTTCAATAAAATAAAACAATACTACAGTACCTACCTTAATGTAAGAGCAAGTTTTTCCTCTGCTGGGATAGCCTTCCTTAGTATAGTGTGAGTGCTTCTTTCACATTTTGTAGTAGTTCATCAAATGCAGTTTTTGACATTCGAAAATACTGAAAAAACTTCTCAGATTGTCTCAGATCGTCATAATGGGTGTAATACAATCCTTTCTCCAGCCGATCACGTAGCAGTGGATGTACGTGTAATGAACGTTTTGTCCTCATTTTCCTGCTCCTCCTCATTAGAAGTACTAACAACAGTTCTGCCTCACTCGAGTCCATTTCACCAACTAATCAGTTGTCAATAGCTGCAGTGTGGGACACCAGTGATCCAGGAGTGGTGACCATCACAAGTGTCCCAGTGTTACTGACCGGCCGATGCCGCGACGCTACGATTGTGAGTTGATTTCAACAGCCAAACGGTCGAAACGTACTAGAACTTTCTAGAAGCTTCTTTTTCGCAGAAAAGATGTTTGTAAGGAAGTAGAGGTGGAGGAGAGAGATTTGAAACTATAGCTGTGATTGGCTCTTGAGAAAACGGTCCGGACAGACTTGTGGCTAGCTGAAAAGTAATTTGGGGATTCGGCTAGCTGCGCTCGTGGAACGAGGACCTAGGTAGACAGTTGCTGGCAAATCGTCCAGTGACTTAGTTCACAATTATACCTGGCGTCATGTAAGAAGGCGCTTCCCTGCATAGAGGCGGAGCGATAGGGGAAGCGAGGAGGGGAGGAGCTACGGCCGAGCGACAAGTTGTGCTTACTGGAGACAGTGTTGCCAACCCTGAAGCTCAATTTTCCCCTAAATCGTATGTGAATTCCCCCCTAAAAAAAAAAAAAAAAAAAAAAAAAAAAAAAAAAAAAAAAAAAAAAAAAAAAAAAACTAAATGGTGCTCAGGCCGCAACTAAAAAAAATAAAATAATAATAAATAAATAAAAATAACAAATAAGAAAATAAAATAAACACTTATTGAGTGCCCCCCGTCCCCACTCGACGGTCAAAAAATCAAATGTTCAAATGTTTGTATAGCTTATGCGACTTAACTACGGGGTCATCAGTCCCTAAACTTACAAACTACTTATGAACTAGCTAATCCTAAGGACGGCACAAATATCCATGCCCGAGGGGGGATTCGAAACCCCGACCGTAGTGGCCGTGCAGACCGTGACTGGAGCGCCTCAGTACCCGCAGCCGGCTCGACGGTCATATCTGTCAGTTCAATACCATATCGGAGTTAAATAACTATAGCACAGGTCAGTGATACAGCAGACAGCAAAGCAGACAACAATGCAGTCAACACCACGGCTGTTTATTTCAAATACCTATTTGAAATTAACAGCATGTTCTACGCAGTGTCCAAACATAAAATCATGTGGCTTAAGAAAATGGGCAAAGCCCGAAACTAGTCAGCATTTCAAAAAAAAAAAAAAAAAAAAAAAAAAAAAGAGAGAGAGAGGAAAAAAAAAAACCAACAGCAGCTTTGGTGCAATATATGTAAAGTCTTTCCTAGACTATTTATTTTCGTTGGTAAAACATTCCAACAAAACTCTGCACGACGTATTAATGCATTCGTTCTAAATGTCACTTAACGAAAACCTAATTACTAATATTCTACTCTTTAGTGATCACTAAAAGAAAAAGCAGTAGTTTCTGCGTGACATTCTAAGATGTAAGCCGTAGTATATAGGCTGCAGGGAGAAGTTAAGCTATATAAATGTCCCTGTTCAGCTATGCTAATTAAAATCTAACAAACTGACAATAAACGTACCTTTCAACAAGGGATCTGATTCCCACTCCTTTGTGTATCTCGGGGAATATTTTTTCTCTCTTGAAGCCATAGTCACTTGAATACACACACATACACTTCCAGGGTATTCAACTTCAGTTCACAATCGCCAATACAACAACAGTACGGTACAGTAGACGTTGCAGAAGCGCCTTTAACGGAGGGCAGTGCCAACGAAAACATAATAATGAATTATTTCATTGTAAGGTAGGACTAAACAAATTTTGATAGGTATGCGTTATTCATGTCTGAGAAGCCCCTAAAAATTCCCCTCAAAGCACACTTCCCCCTAAATTTCCCCCTGAAGTACAAATCCCTCCAAATTCCCCCCAAGACAGTAGAGTCCCCCTAAATTTAGGGGGAAAACCCCCAAGTTGGCAACACTGAGACTGGAGAAACATTGAGTAACTCGCGGCCAGCTATGCGCCTACAGAATGAACATTGGCTGTCATTGCGGTAGTGGAGGGGGGGTGCACAGAACGGCTTCGTAGATGACGCCGACTATAGTTGAAAGTGCAGATTCCATTGCTGAAGTATTCATAATTGTTTCTCTGTTAGCAGAGAAACAAAATTATTACTTCAGTGCATTGTATTTTAATTTTGAAGCACTCATTTACAAGCTTACAATTGAGCTTCTCTTCTGCTTCTGGCCAGTGAGACAAGCAGTTTGCGAGAACCTCTTCTTCGACTTTGATACTTGAGTGATTTCAACTTAAGAGTTTTTTTGAATGAAGTAGTTCGTTCACTTTGTAACCATCGTAATATACCTTCAGCTTCACGTCGAACTGACTCATCCACAGTGTCCAGCCGCTGTTCATCTTATCAGAGCAGTTTTGGGAATTGGTAATATACACACATTGCATTTACTACAGCGCAGTTAAAGATAAATGTACCTTCCACTAGTTGGCTGTGTTCTTGAGCTTATGGTTGTATTCTCTACCGAGTTGGATAGCGGTTTTTAATTTCCTTTAAACAACTAACACGTCAGCAGTATCAACCATTTTTCATAATAGGTAGAGGTTGTGCCATCCTTGTTAGAGATTCATTACTTCTGTATCATATTTATCCCTGGATTTGTGTACCGTCCTTTTTTTATAATTACATTACTGTATTGAGCATTGAATCCTCCGGTTTCTTATTGAAATCCTCGCTATCCCTAGTGATAAGAAATTGTTTAAGAGTGAAACCAAGTGTTTTTGTATCGATGATTGCCGAATTGAAAGGAGTGATTCATACTTATTTTCGTAATGATACCGTAAGCCTAGTGAAACACGCGCATATTAGCGAAAGGGCCGTACATTCAATCTCACCAGCTGCACTTCTATCATTACACAGTCACTATGTCGAGAAGCACAAGTAATGGCTGCAACTAACAGGAACTCAACAATAACTGACTTTGGATTGGTTTCAACTGGTCGATCGTCGTCAATGGAAATACAATAATTATAATGGAAATATTATATGGTATCGTGAATTAATGAAGTTACTTAAATCAATATTTTATTGTTTCACGTTTTGAAATAATGTAACATTTTGTTAAAAAATAACACGAATACAGCCGTAACCATTTATTCTCTTTTGCTAATATTTCGGTTGTATATCGTTCAGCCTCGCCTCCTACTTTCCAAAGTTCACATAAATTATCCTGTGAACCTTTCAGGACTAGCACTTCTCACTCTGAAAACATCCCTCAAGCCATGTTTCCAACATATATTTTTTCCCAGGAATGCTAGTCCTGCATTCTGCAAGGTTTGCCGAACTTCTTTGAAGTTTGGAAAGTAGGAGGCGAGGACTGGCAGAAGTAAAGTCGTCAGGAGTGAGTGTGAAGCGCCGCGGTGGATTAGCCGAGCGGTCTATAAGGCCCCTCGCTGCGGAGCGCGCGGTTGCTCGCCGTCGGAGGTTCGAGTCCTTCCTGGGGCATGGGTGTGTGTGTTGTCCTTAGGTTCGTTTACCTTAGTTTAAGTAGTCTGTAAGCTACGGACTGATGACCACGCAGTTTGATCCGATATATTTACAAACATTTAAACATTTGATTGTGAAGCTCAGACAGTAGAGCACATGCCCGCGAAAGGCAAAGTTCGCAGGTTCGAATCCTGGTTCCAGAGCACAAATTTCAATCTGCCAGGAAATTGCATATCAGCGCACACTCCGCTGTAGAGTGAAAATTTCACTTCACTGTGTTTTAAGAAGAATTTCACTCCCATGAAAATCCTTTGTATCTGATGTATGGAAAAATGCCGTTGAAATTTCTATTTTGCTCCAATAACGGGAAATAATTGTAAAATGGAAACGTGTAGCTTCAAATAAAACTGTTTTAATGGGTGGCAATACTCTCTCTTAGTGTCAAGGAAAAGAATCCAGAGAGATGAACCATTTATCGAATACACCTGAACGAGCCCTTGAAATACAGTTTTTTCACAGAGTTAAATCCTTTATTTACTTATGAGCAAAACATACAAAAAGCTCATTTTTCTCCAAAGCAATAAAAAACTTTTATTTATTTTTATCGTATATTACTGAGAAAAAAGAGCAAGAAGTAATTAAATGGAAGCATAAGAAAAAAAGTCAGATTACGTTATTTTAATTACAGGGATTTTACATTTTGAAACTCACAATTACACGCTGCCCGTAATGCTAAGATTCTTTCCTTTCCTCCTTTCCTCAACATATCTTCCCCCCCTCCATTCTCCCTCTCTCTCCCTCCCCCACCCTATCTCTCTCTCTCTCTCTCTCATGTTTCGTCGGGCCGTCTGGGGGGGGGGGGCAAATTCCCCTTCCCCCCCCCCCTGGATCCGCCCTTGCTACATTCAATTACCCTTGTTTTGCTCTTGTTAATGTTCATCTTATACCTTCCTTTCAACACACTGTCCATTCCGTTTAATTGCTCTTCCATGTCCTTTGCTATCTCTGACAGAAGTACCATGTCATCGAAAAACTGCGAAGATCTTATTTCTTATCCCCGAACCTTAATTCCCTCTCCAAATTTGTCCTTACATTCCTTCACAGCTTGCTTAATGTGCAGATTGAACAACATTGGGGAAAGGCTACAACCCTGTCTTACTAACTTGGCAACCATTGCGTCCCTTTCATGGCCTTCGACTCTAATACCTGTTGTCTGGTTTTTATACAAGTTAATATAGCTCTTCGCTCCCTATATTTTAACCCTGCACCTTCAGAAATTAAAGAGTGTATTCCAGTTTACATTGTCAGCTATTCCCAGATGTACAAATGCTAAAAACGTAGGTTTGCCTTTCCTTAACCTATCTTCAAACATAAGTCGTAATATATTTCCTCCCGTTTTCCGACATTTCTTCTATATGCAAGCTTATTTTCCACATTGTCAGATTTCCCCAGTTTTTCCATTCGTCTGTAAATAATTCGTGTTTGCAACCATGACTTATCGCAGTGATAGTTGTGTAATTTTCGCATTTGTCTGCACTCGGTTTCTTAGGAAATGGAATTCCTACATTCTTCTTGGCATCGCATGGTATTTCCTCTGTCTCTACCTTGCGTACCAAGTGGAGCAACTTCTTCTTGACCTGCTCTCCTATCGATATCAGTGCAGGCGGATTTTTTAAATTTTTAAATTTTTATTTTATTTCATTTTTATTATTTACTTATTTATTTATTTATTTATTTTTTCTCAGCTTGCCCCAGGCCACCAAGATCCTGGATTTTCCACTGTCTCCAGGACCCTGTTTTCTTCCAGAGCCCTTGTTTCTACCTAAATCTTTCAGTGCTTGTCAAATACTTCTCGCAGTACTGTATCTCCTGTCTCATCTTCCTCTACTTCGTCTTCCATTTCTATAATACTGTCTTCAAGTTTATTTCACTTATATAGGCCCTCTATATAATACTTCCACCTTTCAGCTTTCCCTTCTTTGTTTAGTACTGGTTTTTCATCTGAGTTCTTGATAGTCATGCAGCTGCTTTTCTTGTCTCCAGATGTCTCTTTTATTTTCCTGTAGGCAGTATCTACCTTTCCCCCAGTTATACATTCTTCTACGGTCTTGCATTTCTCCTCTAGCCAGTCCTTCCTAGCCATTCTGCACATCCAGTCAACCTCATTTTTCTGACTTCTGCACTCCCTTTTGCCTCCTTCGCTTTCTGCATTTTTATATTTTCTCCTTTCATCAGTTAAATTCAGTATCTCGTGTGTTATCCAAGAATATGTATTAGCCCTTGTTCTTTTGCCTATATGATCCACTGCGGCTTTTAGTACTCTATCTCTCTGAGCTACCCATTCTTCTTCTACTGTATTACTTTCCCCCGCTACCGACAGTCCTGGCCTAATGCCTAGGGACTGATGACCCCGTAGTTAAGTCCCATAAGCTCTACAAATATTTGAACATTTTTTTGGCCTAATGCCCCTCTGAAACTCTCAGCCACCTTTGGTTCCTTCTATTAGTCCAAATTCCATCTACTTAATTTTCTACCTTTTTGCAGTCACTTAAGTTTTAATCTACAATTCATTACCAAGAAATTATGGCAGAGTCTGTATCTGCCCGTGGAGATGTCTTAAAGTTTAAAACCTGTTTTTTAAACCTTTGCCTTACCATTATAAAGTCAATCTGGAACCTCCCAGTGTCTCCTGGTCTCTTCCAAGTATACAACCTTCTTTTATTATGGTTAAACCAAGTGTTTGTGATTATTATTCACCTACTACATTTCCTACTCTTCCCTTTCCTACTGTCGAGTTCCAGTTCCACATCACAATGAAGTTTTCCTCTCCCTTAACTGTCTGAACGATTTCTTTTATCTCCTCATACATTTCTTCGACGTCCTCATCATCGGCAGAGCTAGTTGCCATATTAACTTGTCCTATTGTGGTCAGTGCTCGCTTCATGTCTATCTTTGCTATGATTATGCGTTCACTATGCTGTTCATTGTAACTTATCGGCGTTCCTATTTCTTATACATTATCAGACATACTCCTGCGTTACCACCAACTGAATTTGTATTTATAACCCTGTACTCATCCGTCCAGAAATCGTGTTCATCCTGCCACCAAGACTTCACTAATTCCCACAATAACTTTAACCTATCCATTTCTCTTTTCAAATTTTCTAACTTAACTACCTAATAAAGGGATAGAACACTTCACGCTCCAATCTGTTGAACGCCTGTTTTGTTTTTCTTGATGACGACATCTTCCTGAATAGTCCCCGCCCGGAGATCAGAATGTGAGACTATTTTACCTCAGGAATACTTTACCCAAGAAGACACCATCATCATATATTCGTACAGTAGAGCTGCATATCCTCGGGAAAAGTAATGACAGTAGTTTGTCTGTAAATCTATCGGACCAAACTGCGTGGTCATCGGTCCGTAGCTTACAAACTACTTAAACCTAGGTAAACTAACCTAAGGACAACACACACACACACACCCATGCCCCAGGGAGGACTCGAACCTCCACGGCGAGGAACCGCGCGCTCCGCAGCGAGGCGCTTTCGACCGCTCGGCTATTCCACCGCGGCGACCGTAGTTTCCCCTTGCTTTCAGCCGTTCGCAGTAACTTCATGGCAAAGCCATGTCAGCTGATGTTACTAGCCAGCTCAGTCAATTATCCAGACTGTTGCCCCTGTAACTACTGAGAAGGCTGCTGCTCCTCTCCAGGAACTACACGTTTGTCAAGCCTCTCCACAGATACCCTTCCGCTGTGGTTGGACCTACGGTACAGCTATTTGTATCGTTCAGACATACAAACCACCTCACTTCGGCAATGTCTGTGGTTCATGGGGGTGGCGGTAAGGAATGTATTTACCAAATTTGGTGGAAATCTTCCAGTGGTTTAGGAGATGTGCAACATTGTCGCGAAATGCAGCAGTTTGTTACGCACTTCATTCTAAGTTTGTAAATCTGTGGCACTTAACTACTCTGGTCTTCAGTCCCTATTTAAACTTATTTTAAGGACAACAAATACATCAATGCCCGAGGGAGGACTCGAACCTCCGACGGCGAGCAACGGCGCGCTCTGAAGCTATGCGCCTTAGAACGCTCGACCACTACACCGCGACGCGCACTTCATTGTTTATGACGCAATATATCCTTAACTATATGTCGTTTGTGGTTCTTACACCTACGGTAACCATCGTCTTGGTTTGAAGGCCAAGTGTGGTCATCAAGGTTGGAACAAAACTGTAGATTTATATACAATACAATCGCTCGGACACACTATATATAAACTTGACGTAAATTTACCTTCGCAGAATTTTCGAGACAAACTGCAGAAATAAACAAAAAACTAGGAAATAATGAGGAATCAGTGCCTTATACCATGACGTTTGTATCTTTCCTAAGTAGCATTGAAGAAGACGTGTCATGTCTCGACGAAATTTCTCGATGGTCACAAATTTCAGTTAACATCGCTAGCGTAACAAATATGGCGCTTTTAAATGTAATTAGTAATGGAGAACTCATCGTAACTCTCCCCCTGTGCCTTGGTGATGTACTCGTCAAATATTACCTCTTAACATTAACCACTAACATTAGCATTCATACATTTAGATTACTCTTTACAATATCACATAAAAATTTAAAAAACTGCAAATCAGTTTCAAATACACATAAAGTATCCCGAAAGTATATTGTACTAGTAAAAAAGTAAAATAAAAAATTTAACACTAAAACACTATATTTTTTGTTAAAAAGTTTGTCTATGCCAGACTTTCACCTCGTAGGTAATAATAATGCACAGTATTACATACGAAGGTGTTTTATGCACGTTAAGCTAGCATTCAAGTTACTGTAACGATGTAATACCCGCATTGTTTACATTTTAGTTGGACGGTAGTACTTGTTTGAAATACATTGATGTTATAATGTGTATGGATGTTGCAATTTTAGTTCTACTCTGTTTCTTTTAAAAATGAGTATAATTGTACATTGTATTGAAAAAAAAATTGTCAATCCGCCAATGGTTCAAACAGGGCCCCAATCACTCTTTCCTAAGGGCCCTTGGTTACACAGCTACGCCACTGATTCAAACTCAGGCCAAGTGTACAGGCATATTCTTGAGGAATAGCGAGATAACTGTCTCCCTCCCAATGTTGGAACAAATTGTTGTCTAGTTCTGGATCCCATTTCACTCCATCAACAGGATCTGTTCATAATTTGTTAAGTCTATTGTATCAGCAGAAAGACGATACCGTCGAAAAGAAATTGCAGGGAATGGGAACATAATGATGATCCGACGGTCAGTATTAACAATGGAGTGTGATGTGTGGCTCATTGGTCTGGTGCAAGATTTCAATTGGACGCCACTTCGGAGACTTGCGTGTCCCTAGCCTAACCCAGTTATTCAACCGGGGAAAGTTGACCTACAGCTTAACGTGGAATCCGAACCACGTGTCGTTTCTGGCGACTTCTTACATCTTTGAGAGGTGAAGGATGGGTTAAAACACAGACTGAAAATAAACCGAGGTTCTATATTTGATACGTATAAGGTGCGTCTGTCATTTCATTAAGTTTGGAAACCTCTGCAGCAACTGCCTCTGCCCCCCCTCCCCCTTGCGGACGCCTGTATTGGGATATGTTTTAGCTAAGATGCAATGAATAAAAAAGGAGAAAAAATAAATTTTCATATTGTTTTTATATTTTAGGTAGTATGGAATTTCGCGCGGCCTTCACGCGTCCGTTGGGCATGGATGTGTGTGGGTGTCCTTAGTTTAGTTTAACTTAGTTTAAGTAGTTTGTAAGTCTAGGGACTGATGACCAGAGTAGTTTGGTCCCATATAATTACACATTTGAACAAGTGTGGAACTCGTGATCTAAAATATGGTATTATGAACCACACGCTACTGAATGTGTAGGCAGCAGGTTAAAACTAAATCACACTATTTACGGCACACTAGCACAGCCCGCTGTCCAACAGTTGCATTAGAACCTTATTGTGTGATTTGTGACACCATGTTTAATCGCGGCTTTCCTTTTTTTTAACTTTTATTATTGACTACACACTGTATTACGCTAAATTGAGGAACAGAGTGTGCTCACAATTTTAAGCAAATGTATATAGGTTAAAGGTTCCAAAGGTATGTGATGTATTAGATATTTCCATTGCCTCGTCCTTTCTCCAACAGACCTTGTCTGACGCTCACGTCCCCACCAAAGTTATATACCCTCACCGCCCCACTCCCACACAGCCTCTGCGGCTGTACTACTCCTTTTTCTCGATCCGTGACTGGCAGACACGCTAGCGTCATCGGAGACTACAGCGGCACAATCGCTATCTTCTGACTGCCAAGAAACGTTATAACTGGAGATGCTCAGTGCCCACCTCCTCACATATTCCTGCAAGTATGGTCCGCCTTCCATCGCCTTATTGGTGGTAACCCCACGCGCCAGTACCCTCTTCTGCACGATAGCTGCCCCTTCCCCGATAACCTTTTAGTAGTCTATTCCATCCTAGATAATCCTCGCTCCGACTGCTCCCTCATAAACGTTCTGACACTTCCATGCCACTGCTCGCCCGTAGCTTCCGAAACTTGGAGCATATTTCACACTCAGAAATCAACACGCCATACAGCACACGATATACAAATAATACTCCGGACGAAACGCAACACTGTCCCCGCCTACGACCGCATTACTTATCGCCACCTCAACCCTTGTCCTCTCTTCTTCTTTTCCACCATTGCTACCCTGTATAATACAATCCTATCCATTGGCTTCTATTCTGACATATGGAAGGAATCCCATACCCTTGTTGTTCTTGTGGTCTTCAGTCTGGAGACTGGTTTGATGCAGCTCTCCACCCTACTCTATCCTAAGCAAGCCTCTTCATCTGCTCATAAGAACGGCAACCTACATTCATTTGAATTTGCTTACTATATTCATATCTTGGTCTCCATCTGCAATTTTTACCCCACACACTTCCCTCCAACGCTAAATTCACAATTCCTTGATGTCTAAGAATGTGTCCTACCAATCGATCCCTTCCTTTTGTCAAGGTACACCAAAAATTCCTTTTCTCCCCATTTCTGTTCACTACCTCCTCATTAGTTACGCAATCCACCCACCTAATCTTCAGCATTCATCTATAACACCACATTTCAAAAGCCTCTATCCTCTTCCTGTCCGCACTGTTTATCGTCCATGTTTCACTCCCATACAAGGCAACACTCCACACAAATGCCATTTACCACCTTTATGGATTCGTTGCCTAATTTAATTTCTTCAGGATCGCCTGAATTTCTAAGACTGCATTCCATTACCCTTGTTTTGCTCATGTTAATGTTCATCTTATATGCTCCGTTCAGCACACTGTCCATTCCGTTTAATTCTTCCTCCAGGTCCTTTGCTGTCTCTGACAGTATTACAATGTCATCAGCTAAACGCAATGTTTTTATTTCTTCACCTTGAACTTTAATTCCTTCTCCAAATGTCTCCTTGCTTTCCTTTATAGCTTGCTCAATGCACAAATTGAATAACATTGGGGAAAGGCTGCAACCCTGTCTTACACCCTTCCCAACCTCTGCATCCCTTTCATGCTCTTCAACTATGATAACTGATTTCTGGTTTTTGTACAAGTTGTAAATAACCTTCCGTTCCCTATATTTAACTCCTGCTGATTTCAAAATTTGGAAGAGTGTATTCCAATCAACATTGTGAAAAGCTTTCTCCAAATCTACAAAAGCTAGAAATGTAGATTCGCCTTTCCTTAATCTATCTCCTAAGGTAAGCCGTAAAGTGAGGACTGCCTCCCGTGTTCCTACGTTTCTCCTGAGTCCAAACTAGTCTTCCCCAGGGTCGGCTTCTACCAGCTATTCCATCCTTCTCTAAATAATTCGTGTTAAAATTTTGCTACCATGACTTACTAAACTGATGGTTCTGTAATTTTCACACCTGTCTGCACCTTATTTTTTTGGAATGGGGATTAATACATTTTTCTTAAAGTCTCATACATCTTACGCACGAGGCCATGACTGGCTCTCCGATACCCTTATGTTCCCGAAACCTAACAAACCACCTCCAGTGTCTTTCCTATCATCCTGTCTGCTCCACTTTGGTATTCAGCAAGGTCTTCAAGTACGTCCTCTCCCGTCAGATCCATCACATCTTCAACAACACCACTTCTTCCCCACCACCCAACGTCCTTCTCAGCTGACAATCAACACCTGCAACGACCCCACCTCCTTTCCCTCCAGCTCAATTCCCGTCTCTCGGCTATCTTTGCCTCCTTGCAGATCTATATCATTAACATCGTTTGCTGTTGAATTCTTGAACATATTCTCAGTTCTAATATACTCTACTAGCCATTAAAATTGCTACACCAAGAAAAAATGCAGATGATAAACAGGTATTCACTGGACAAATATATTATACTAGAACTGACATGTGATTACATTTTCACGCAATTTGGGTTCATAGATCCTAAGAAATCAGTACCCAGAACAACCACCTCTGGCCGTAATAACTGCCTTGATACGCCTGGGCATTGAGTCAAACACAGCTTGGATGGCGTGTACAGGTACAGATGCCCATGCAGCTTCAACACGATACCACAGTTCATCAAAAGTAGTGACTGGCGTATTGTGACGAGCCATTTGCCTGGCCACCATTGACCAGACGTTTTCAATTGGTGAGAGATCTGGAGAATGTGTTGGCCAGGGCAGCAGTCGAACATTTTCCGTATCCACAAAGACCCGTACAGGACCTGCAACATATGGTCGTGCATTATCCTGCTGAAATGTAGGGTTTTGCAGGGATCGAAAATGTAAAATGAAATGAAATGTTTGTATGGCTTAAGGAACTTAACTGCAGGGGCATCAGTCCCAAAACTTACAAACTACTTATGAACTACCTTATACTAAAGACGACACTAACATCCATGTCCGAGGGGGGATACGAACCCCAAACGGCGGACTGCCACGCGCACCGCAACACGGCGCTCCAGCATGCGCGGCTAATTCGCCGCGGCCAGGGATCGAATGAAGTGTAGAGCCACGGGTCGTAACACATCTGAAATGTAACGGCCACTGTTCAAAGTGCCATCGATGCGAACAAGAGGTGACCGAGACGTGCAACGAATGGCGCCCCATACCATCACGCCGGGTGATACGCCAGTATGGCGATGATGAATACACGCTTCCAATGTGCGTTCACTGTGATATCACCAAACATGGATGCTCGATGTCTCGATTTTCGAAAGGCGTTTGACACGGTACCGCACTACAAGTACGAGAGTTTGGAATAGATACTCAAATACGTACGTGGCTCGAAGACTACGTAAGTAATAGAACCCAGTACGTTGTCCTCGATGACGAGTATTCATCAGAAACGAGGGTATCGACAGGGGTGCCGCAGGGAAGTGCGATAGGACCACTATTATTTTCTATCCATATAAATGATCTGACAGACAAGTGATGACTTGATGACTTGGACCAAGTTTCTAAGTGGTGTGAGGAAAGGCAACTAGCGTTAAATGTAGGAAAAATGTAAGGTGATGCAGATGAATAGCAGAAACAATCCCGTAATGTTAGATTACAGCATTAGTTATGTACTTTTTGACAGAGTCGCGTCAATTAAATATCTAGGCGTAACGCTGCACAGCGATATGAAATGGAACGAGCATGTAAGGACAGTCGTGGTGAAGGGGAAAGCTCGACTTCGATTTATTAGGAGAATTTTGGGAAGGTGTGATTCGCATATAAAACGCTTGTACTACTCTGTCTTGAGTACTGCTCAAGTGTTTGGGATCCCACCAGATCCGTTTAAAAGAGGACATAGAGGCAGATCAGGGGAGGGCGGCTTTGTTTGTAACTGGTAGATTCGATTAATGTGCGAGTGTTATTGAAATGCCTCGGGAACTCAAATGGGAATCGCTGGAGGTAAGAGGATGTTCTTATCGAGAAGCAGTGTTGAAGAAACTGCTGAACGATTCTACCGCGCCGGCCGCGGTGGCCGAGGAGACTGAGGCGCTCCAGTCACGGTCTGCACGGCCACTACGGTCGGGGTTCGAATCCCCCCTCGGGCATGGATATTTGTGCCGTCTTTAGTATAAGGTAGTTGATAAGTAGTTTGTAAGTTTAGGGACTGATAACCCCGTAGTTAAGTCCCATAAGCTTAACAAACATTTGAACATTTTTGATTCTACCGCCACCAACCTACATTTCGCGTTAAGACCACAAAGATAAGATCAGAAAGAATAGGGATGCATACAAGCATTCGTTTTTTTTCCGAGTTCTATACAGAATTGGAACAGGAAGACAAGTAACTAGTAGTGGTACGCACCTTTGGGTGGATTGTGGAATATGTATGTAGATGTAGGCACTGAGAATGCCTTCGACTATGTGTGGCATTCCGGTCTCCTTTTTAAACTCCAAACCTATGCCCTTCCCCTCAATTGTATCTGTCTTATCACGTCCTTTCTCTCCC
This sequence comes from Locusta migratoria, assembly GCA_026315105.1. NCBI lineage: Eukaryota > Metazoa > Arthropoda > Insecta > Orthoptera > Acrididae > Locusta > Locusta migratoria. The sequence goes on along the minus strand of CM048755.1, from coordinate 147,105,622 downwards.
ACCCAGCTTCCTGCGTCATAATCCACAACGCCGACTCCTACAATTTGTGCCCCACTGCCAGTGTGCCCCAGGGGTGAATCCTTTCCCCCACCTCTATCTCATCTACACCACTGACATGCCCAAACCTCATCCACCTGTCCATCTCCGCGAATACACCGACGGCACTTACTTCCACACCCTTGCTCCTACCCTTCAAGGCTCCCAACTCTCCCTTCAAACCCACATTACCCAATTCTGCACCTCGTGCAACTAGTGTCTCGTTACTGGTAATCCCACAAAAACTCAATCAATCATCATACGCCGCACTTCCCCACTTTCCAACTTTACGACTCCACTTCACCATATATGACTGCCCTATCTGCCTTACCCCAAACCTGAAATACCTCAGGTTAACCCTTGACTGCCACCTTAACTCAACTTTCCACCTCCTCATCATCCCACAAAAAGCCCGTAATAAAAATATTTCAAATGTTTGTAATTCTTATGGGACCAAACTAAGTTGGTCATCAGACTTACAAACTATTTGAACTAAGTTAAACTAACCTAAGGACAGTACACATATCCATGCCCGAGGGAGGATTCGAACTTCCGACGCGGGAGGCCGCGCGACCCGTAACGTGGCGCTCCAGACCGCTCGGCTTCCGTAATAAGACTCCGCCTCCTGAAGCTCCTACACAATGTGCGAAAGCTTTAGTCACCTCCTATACCACTGCATCCAACTGACCCTACATCTCCATGCCCTCTGTATCCTCTCCCATGGAACTTCCGTCAGATTCCCCTCTCAGGAAGTGAGCCGTCCCAATATCTATCCGTCCTTCCAACGTTAGGTTCCCCTCCTTCCCTCTGGACTCCCTTCTGCTCCCCCTCCTCCACTTTCCCTCTTGGTACACCCTCTCCGTCTCCCCCCCCCCCCCCCACAGTCCTTACATACTGGTAGGCCTCCCCGACCTCTCCCCCATCCATTGCCCCAAGTGTCCACCTCTGAGCTCGCACATTCCCCCCATCAGTCCCCATGCTTCACTTCCTCACCCTTGCCATCCCCCCTTACCCCAGCAGCTATCACCACTACTCTCCATAGGATCAGAGTAGTGATGCCTCGTGTTCATATGATCTCGTGCTGTTTATATATATATATATATATATATTTTTTTTTTTTTTGCCCACTTTAGGTTACGGTAGTAACACTAAAAGTGGGCCTTTGTGAGCGTCTTTTGAAAGCTCGAAATTTAAATGAAAATAACAGCTTAACCATTCTTTTGACACGAAAACTGAAAAACCGAATTTGTAGAGGAGATAATTATCTACAACTTTGCTCTCTTATGTTTTTTACATGTCTCGTATCGTTTCAGAGATATTTGCAAAAATAACGGCGATTTTGGGAGGTCTGTCTGTCTGTCCATAACGTGTTCCCCGTTTTTAAGACGAACCGTTCAACCGATCAGCGCCAAATTTTACAGACATAATTGTTGGCTACCAGAGACCAGAACCTCGCTGTTTGAAATATTTCGGACAAGAAATACGGTCGTAATACCAAAGAAAGCCGTTTGTAATGTAATTTTAATTGCAAATAAACCGTTCATCTGACGAGTAAACGAATTTGTAGAGGAGAAAATTCTCTACAACTTTGTTCGCTTGTCTTTTTTCTCATATCTCGTATCGTTTGTGAGATATTTGCAAAAATAACGGAGTTTTGACACCCTCCATTGAATTAACAAACACCAGCCGTTCGCAGATGTCACGTGACATTCCTCGCCCAGAACTCTCTGTGGCAAATGCCATCTTGCGTTGCGTTTTTGATGATTTTCTTATTGTAACTTACACGTTGTCATTACAAAGCAATGGCGCACTGAAGAACTAACAAAAACACGTCGTTCTTCGTACGATAAATGATAATCTAGTGTGTCTAAAAATGCCATATTAGCATCAGTTAACAACGGCCATCACTAGTATAAGATTAGAGAACACAACATGTAACGGTCAGCTGTAGCGTAGTGGGTAATGCGTTGGACAGTGACGCTGATGGTCAGTGGTTCGAAACCCGCCACTTCATTATTTTTTTCCGAAGAGGGTTTCAGACACTCTTATTAATTAATTTTTTATTATTTAGATTATTATTTTGGTACAAAATGTTTGCAAAAACTAATAAAACTACAACTCTAAACTGGGCCGTAAAACACGTCAGTGCGTTTTTATTTTATTTTATTATTTATTTATTAATATTGCAGTCCATAAGTTAGTGGGGAAACCTAAGCCACCTATTGGCTGCGTGGGAACGGCCGTGCGGTCTTAGGCGCCTTGATATGAATTACACAGCTGCTCCTTGTTAGAGGTTCGAGTCATCGCTCGGGTATTAGTGTGTGTGCTTTTCTTAGCATAAATTAGTTTAGTTAAAGTAATTTGTAAGTCTAGGGACCGATGACCTTGGCAGATGCTCCATAGGTTTACAAACATCTGAACATTTTGCCGCCCGTGGTGTTAATTATGTGTGCTCTATCCGTGTGTTTTAAATTACTTCATCTTCGCCCATTTCTGTCATCTTTAAGGCCAGTTTGATAACTCCGTGACTATTGTATCCACCAACTTCACCTCCATGTGTTTTACTGTATCGTTATGTGTCTACAATGTATGTAAATCTCTTGGCTGAAGAGTAACCGGTCTGCCCCATCCAGCGGAAAGAAATTAGCAAATAAAGGAAAACAGTAATATGTTAAATGGGGAAAAATAACAATAAAGGGGAAAAACCCCATTAAGCATATGGGGTGAGTTGGGATAAGAAAAACAGTAGTCTATTAAGTACCACAACATAACTCCAAAATGTTCAAATGTTTGTAAAGCTTATGGGACTTAACTACGGGGTCATCAGTCCCTAAACTTACAAACTACTTATGAACTACTTACCAACTAGGACGGCACAAATATCCATGCCCGAGGGGGGATTCGAACCCCCGACCGTAGTGGCCGTGCGGATCGTGACTGAAGCGCCTCAATCCCCTCGGCCACCGCGCCGGCAACATAACTCCTATCAATTCTTTTGCCAAACAGCATTGCAAATATTCTCAATCAGATAAAGATAGCAAGCTTCGTTCGCAACTAGTCATCTTGAGACAAATAAATAAAAAAGTAGTAATCTTGGCTCTTTTGTGTTTATTTGTTTGAAGACTTTTTTACGATAGTATCAGGGAAGGAATACAGATTAGGATTTAATGTTCCGTCATTAAAAACGTCATCAGGGAAATAAATCGCTGTGCTCATTCATAGGAACCATACCGCCATTTGCCTCGAGTGATTTAGGGAAATCACAAAAAATGTAAATCCGAATGGCCCAGAGGCGGGTGTGAACCGACATCCTCCCGAATACCAGTCTTGAGCAAGCTCTATAGAAGACATAGACCTCGGTCTTGACTCCTGAGATCTAACCACTGCGCCACGCCTCTCGGTCTTGTCCTCACTGAGGAAACGTTTAACGAGACAAGCGCTCACTGACGATAGAGTGGGCATGTGCTTTCCTGAAATTTCACGAGCAGTTATGCAGTTATTTATCAATTTATTATTGGTGAGTTAGGTAACAGAGAAATATGCGCTAAGTGACTCCCTCCACTACTGGAAAAGACAAAGGGATCTGTTGTGGCTTTTTTAATTACTTTTTCGTTCAGTATGACAAGGCGAGAAGTTTTCGAATCACATTGTTATTAGACTCCTGGCCATTAAAATTGCTACACCACGAAGATTACGTGCTACAGACACGAAATTTAACCGACAGGAAGAAGATTATGTGATATGTAAATGATTAGCTTTTCAGATCATTCACACAAAGTTGGCGCCGGTGGCGACACCTACAGCTTGCTGACATGAGGAAAGTTTCCAACCGATTTCTCATACACAAACGGCAGTTGACGGGCGTTGCCTGCTGAAACGTTGTGATGCCTCGTGTAAGGAGGAGAAATGCGTACCATCAAGTTTCTGACTTCGATAAAGGTCGGATTATAGCCTATCGCGATTACGGTTTATAGTATCGCGATATTACTACTCGCGTTGGTCGCGGTCCAATAACTGTTAGCAGAATATGGAATCCTTGGGTTCAGGAGGGCAATATGGAACGCCGTGCTGGATCCCAACGATCTCGTATCACTAGCAGTCGAGATGACAGGCCTCTTATCCGCATGGCTGTAACGGATCGTGCAGCCACGTCTCGATCCTTGAGTCAACAGATGGGGACGTTTGCAAGACAACAACCATCTGCACGAACAGTTGGACGACGTTTGCAGCAGCATGGACTATCAGCTCGGAGACCATGGCTGCGGTTACCCTTCACGCTGCATCACAGACAGGAGCGCCTGCGATGGTGTACGCAACGACGAACCTGGGGGCACGAATGGCAAAACGTAAGTCATCGCCATACTAGCGTATCATCCGGCGTGATGGTATGGGGTGCCATTTGTTTCTTGTTCGCATTGATGGTACTTTGAACAATGGCCGTTACATTTCGGATATGTTACGACCCGTGGCTCTACCCTCCATTCGATCCCTGCGAAACCCTACATTTCAGCAGGATAATGCACGATCACATGTTGCAGGTCCTGTACGGGGCTTTTTGGAAAATGTTCGACTGCTGCCCTGGCCGGCACATTCTTCAGATCACTCACCAATTGAAAACGTCTGATCAATGGTGGCCAGGCAACTGGCTCCTCACAATACGCCAGTCTCTGCTCTTGATAAACTGCGTCATGGGCATCTGTACCTGTACACGCCATCCAAGCTCTGTTTGACTCAATGCCCAAGCGTATCAAGGCTGTTATTACGGCCATAGGTGGATGTTCTGGGTACTCATTTCTCAGGATCTATGTACCCAAATTGCATGAAAATGTAATCTCATGTCAGTTCTAGTATAATATATTTGTCCAATGAATACCAGTTTATAATCTGCATTTCTTCTTGGTGTAGCAATTTTAATGGCCAGTAGTGTAGATTTCGAATAAAAGCCCAGACGCAGAGCGCCATTGAATAGAATAGCATAACTAACGGATCCTTACAACATAAAAATAGCCAAACAAATTCTGATTACCAAAAACGATATGGCCATTGTCCATTGTGTTTATAGTTTCAGAAGGCGTCCTATTCATCGACTTACATGCTTAGGCGAGACTCTATAGACGCAGTGGCTCAGGGAATAATCTTTCAAGGTTACACCAGATCGTTAAAAATAAACAGTGACTTAGCTTGTCGTTGAGCAGCATTGTGTTCTTTCATGAATGCTCGACCCATTGTGCTGCATTCACCAAGGATTTGCTGCCACAGTTTAACGCTCAACGAAGGATCCGTGCTCATAGACTGGAAAGTTGCAGTCACATCAATGTTCGTGGAAGGCAATAGGAGTAAGTACATAAATTACAGCCCTATATCACTAACGTTGATTTGCAGCAGGATTTTGTGACATATACTGTTACATGTTATGAATTACCTTGAACAATAGTCAACACGGATCTATAAAATGTTCTTGTGCAACACAACTAGCTATTCACTAACACGAAGTAATGAGTGCTACCGACGAGGAAGCTCAGTTTTGTTTCACTTTTCTAGATTCCTTGAAGATTTTTCACACTGTTCCTCACGACCGACGTTTAATCAAACTGCGTGCTTGATAAATATCGTCTTAATTATATAACTGGATTCGTTATTTCCTACTAGAGACGATACAATTCTCAGTAACTGATGGAAAGGCATCGACTAAAACTGAATACAGATCCTGCGTTCCCAAGCGTAATGTTATTGGTCCTCTACTGTTCGTTATCTATGTAAACGATTTAGGAAAAAATCTGAGAAATCCTCTTTAGCTCACTACAGATATTCTGTCATTTTTCGTCCAGTACATTCAACAGAAGATCATATAAAAACTGCAAAACGACTTAGATAAAAAATCGCTATAGTGCGAAAATTGGCACTAGACCCTAAATAATTAAAAGTGTTAGGTCGTCCACGTGAGTAATAAAAGAAATCGGTTAAACGTCGTTCAAAGATAAACCAAGTAAATAAAAAGGGCGTAATTAAACTAAATGTCTAGGAATTATAATTACGACTGACATAAGTCGGAAAGAACACACAGAAACTTTTGTGGGGGACGCGAATCGAAGGCTATTTTTTGTTGGGATAACACTCAGAAACACAACAGAATTACTAAAGAGACTGTGTACACTACAGATGTTGGAAAAGTACAAAGAACAGCAACACGTTTTGTATTATCGCAATACAGGAGAGAGAATGTCATGCAAATGATGCAGGAGTGGGGGTGGGGATCACTGCAACAATAACGTTTTTCGCTACGGCGAGATCTACTTACAAAATTTCGGTCACCAACTTTCTCCTCTGAATGGGAAAATATTTTGTTAACTTACATAAGACTAAATGATCATAATAAAATAAGAGCAATCAGAGTTCGACTAGACAAATTCAGGTGTTCTTTCATTCTACGCACTATTCGAGAATGCATTGGTAGATAAATAGGCTGAAAAGGGTTCTATGAACCCTCTGCCAGGCACTACGTGTGATGTGCAGTGTATCCATATCGTAGATGTTAAAATGGGAAGTATTTGTACCCAGGGAGTATTTTGTAATTATTATCATTATTAAACTTTTTTACGGAAAGTCTATGAAAATTTAAAGAGATAAAAGAAGACGTTAGTTTTTATATGGCACCCCCATTTTTATTACATATTCGTTTAGTACGTAAATAAATATGAATGATTTATTTGGAAAACTTTCGTCGCTTTGTGAGAGATGGCGCTGTAATATTCACAAACTTATTACAATTTTAGACGAACACTGGGTAACAGGTAGGTTTTTTTTTTTTTTTTTTTTTTTTTTTTTTAAATTAAAACGCAGAACGAAGGTACGTTTGAACTTTATTTCAGTTGTTCCAATGTGATACATGTACTTTTGTGAAATTATCATACATTATGAAAACGCATGCTGTTACTGCGTGATTACCTGTAATTACCTCATGACTTCAGTAAATGCTCAAAATGATGTCCTTCAAATTCAATGCATTTGGCAATGCGCGTAATGAAATTCCTCTAAACAGCAAATAGTTCGCCTTCAGTAATGTTGTCACATGCATTGACAATGCGCTGACGCATGTTTTCAGACGTCGTCGGTGAATCACGATTACAAATATCCTTCAATTTTCCCGACAGAAAGAAATCCAGGGATGTAAGATCCGGTGAACGCGCGGACCATGGTAAAGTGCTTCTACGACCAATCCACCTGTCAATATTCCATTTAAGACCGCTTCAACTGCACGCGAGCCATGTGTCGGACATCCATCATATTGAAAGTACATCGCCATTCTGTCATGCAGTGAAACATCTCGTAGTATAATCGGTAGAACATTACGTAAGAAAACAGCATACATTGCACCATTTAGGGGCCAATTATCCTAACTCTCATAATGCCGCACCATACATAACCACAAAAATGTTCATATGTTTGTAGAGCTTATGGGACTTAACTACGGGGTCATCAGTCCCTAAACTTACAAACTACTTCTGAACTAGCTAAAACTAGGGACGGCACAAATATCCATGCCCGAAGGGGGATTCGAGCCCCCGACCGTAGTGGCCGTGCAGACCGTGACTGGCGCGCCGCAGTCCCCTCGGCCACCGCGGCCGGCATACATTAACCCACCAAGATCGCTGATGTTCCACTTGTCGCAGCCATCGTGGATTTTCCGTTGCCCAATAGTACATATTATGCCGGTTTACGTTACCCTGTTTGTAAATGACGCTTTGCCACTAAACAGTACGCGTGAAAAAAATCTGTTATCGTCCAGTAATTATTTTGTGCCCAGTGGCAAAACTGTATACGACGTTCAAAGTCTTCGCTATGCAAATCCTGGTGCATAGAAATATGGTACGAATGAAACTTATGTTGATGTAGAATTCTCAACACCGACGTTTTTGAGATTCCCGATTGTCGCTCAATTTGTCTGCTACTGATGTGCGGATTAGCCACAACTGCAGCTAAAACACTTACTTGGGTATCATCATTTGTTGCAGATCGGGGTTGACGTTTCACTTGTGTCTGAACACTACCTGTCTCTTTAAATAACATAATTATCTGACGAAAGGTCTGGGCACTTGGATAATGTCTTCCAGGATAACGATCAACATACACACCACAGGCCCGTTGAGCACTTTGATCATAATAGCCATACATAAATACCACATCGACCTTTTCTGCAATTGGTAAACGGCCCATTTTAACGCGACTAATGTTTCACGAAGCAAATACCGTCCGCACTGGCGAAATGTTACGCAATACCACGTACTTATACTTTTGTGACTATTACAGCGCCATCTATCACAAAAGTGTTCCTGATAAAACATTCATATTTATTTATGTACGAGGTGAATATGTAATAAAAATGGGGGTACCTATTTAAAAAAATATCCGTTTGACCTATGGCAGCGCCATCTAGCGGGCCAACCATAGCGCCATCTGTTTTCCCCCTTCTAGCTAGAAAAGTTTTATTCTTTGTAGTGTTTTTGTTTGATTCTTATTTCGTGAGATATTTGGCCCGGTCACTATCAATGGACCACCCTGCATACACTGGTCCAAACAATTAAACAATTATGGTATCACATGAGATATCTAGGTTCTTAAGTATTGTAATCGGCAGAATGAACTAAAATGATTCGACGTCTTTCTGTCGGTTCTACGGAGTAGAGACAAAAACATTACGGCTACCGAGATAGGGGTAATACCAGAAGGGTGCTGCAGAGGGAGTCGGTGGTGTCTTGATTACTCTACCAAACGATTTACAAAAGCAGTTGTGTTCAGCTAGTGTAGTGAACAGTTAGTGTAATACAACAACAACGTGACTTACCCGAAGTTATAGCATGGAGAGCCATAGGAAGGTTGGAAGCTGGACAGACAGAAAGGGAGGTGGCTGCAGCTATTGGAGTGTCCCAAAGTGTGATTTCCAGGATCTGGTCGCGATTTCAGACAACACGAACCGTTAAAAGAAGGCAAGGTCAAGGTCGTCCACAGCTAACATCAGCAAGAGAAGACCATTATCTCTGGTTAACAGCCAATCTAGACGGGAGGCTGAATGCAACTCAGCTGCAACGCACCCTCCAGGAAGCCACAGGACACGCAATTTCAACACAAACAGTCCGAAAATGCCTTTGGAACTGTGGTCTCTATGCACAGACGTCTATGGCGTGTGTCCCATTAAAACCACCAGACCGTTTATCCCGCAGAAACTGGGTGGAGAAACATGAGGATTGGAGTTGTAACGAATGGTGCCAGGTTCTGTTCACAGATGAGTCAAGATTTTGTGTTCAGCTCGACAATCGTTGTTTCATCGTCTGGAGAGAACGTGGAACTAGGAACAATCGTGGTTATGTGCAGGAAACATCACCAGATCATGGTGGTGGACGAATGGTGTGGGCAGGAGTCAGTATTGGCGGACCTACGGACCTCTTTCTCGTTCAGAATGATGCTTTGACTGCTCATAGGTGTAGAGACGAGATCTTTTGACCTTTTGTTGCGCCCTACACTGGTGCCATAGGAAATGGGTTTATTCTGTGGACGATAATGCTCGTTTCACAGAATTGCACTTGTGAACAACATGCTTGAAGATGAGGGAATTGAATGAATGGAGTGGCCAGCTTGTCCACCGTCCGATGACGGCGGCCATGCGAAAGTTCTGTCGGCGAGAGACCATCACTCAACAAAGAGCGATAAGAAGACAGGTGCTTACTGCTTGCTCTCGAGTATGAGAGGAACGTTGTTTCTTCATCTGACTTAACAGGAGCCTCACCAGGTGAGGTAACGAATACCATTGTCTGAGCAAAACTGACAAGGACTTCCGGCAAACCTTCGATATATATAGCAGCAGCGTGGACTATCCCCTCGGAGAACATGGCTGCGGGTACCCTTGACGCTGCATCACAGACAGGAGCGCCTGCGATGGTGTACGCAATGACGAACACGAGTGGAAGAATGGCAAAACGACATTGTTTCGGATGAGTCCAGGTTCTGTTTACAGCATCATGATGGTCGCATCCGTGTCATCGCAACACGGAGCGCAAAATGAAGCAACTCGTTAACATCAAGTTTTGTTTCAAATGACGCTAAACGGCGACGGAATCCATGGGATGTTAGTGCAAGTGTATGGTGTTGAATCAGTGAGTAAAAAGCGAGTGTTTGAGTAGTTTAAACGCTTAAGAGATGGAAAGAAATGTGTAGAGCAGTGCTTCCCAATCATTTTAGCTGGCGGACCCCTTTTTCAGGTGAAAGTCCACCACAGACCCTTTGTCATTCAAACGCATAGTAACAGTTGAAATTCATAGCGAATCCCATGGAAATTTAAAGAGTCAATGGTTTAGAGGTAAATGGAAAGAACTGGAAATTATTATTATTATTTTTTTTAACATTAAAAATGTTTGTTAAGCTTAAGGGACTTAACTACGGGGTCATCAGTCCCTAAACTTACAAACTACTTATGAACTACCTACAACTAAGGACGGCACAAATATCCATGCCCAAGGGGGGATTCGAACCCCCGACCGTAGTGGCCGTGCAGACCGTGACTGAAGCGCCTCAGTCCCCTCGGCCACCGCGGCCGGCCAACTGGAAATCAACGATGTTTCCAACTGTCTGAACTCCCAGTATATTGATATACCTTGCTGCTGGATTTACTCCGATTTTTAAATACACTATAGCCTGATGAAATTTATTTGTTAGCTGAGATTTCACGCGTTGAAGCTGCCTTCCTCCAATCAGAGTGGTCAACGTCACGTCCGTTTGTCCGCTGCTGACAAGATGGCACATCAGATGGTCAGTACACTTCGACTAACTGGCTAGTGCTGTGTCAAATGCGTATATTTCGTTACTGTTATGTGTGTGTTTTGTTTCTGCTTTCGTTGTCATGTCTGGAGAAATGCGAAGAAAAGGGGCAGTCCCATGATTCGAGATGTGAAAACATCAAGAAAGCAAAGCAGGCAAGGAATTACGTTTAAAGGACAATCGCCACAATTCTTGTGCAGTGAGTGGTAATACTTTGAGAAGTAGGGGCAAAACGGAAGACCTTTCTTACAAGTAGTTGTGCGAACCGCTAACAGGATTAAGCTTAGTGATGTGACTGTAATGCGTATTGTTAAATGAAAGTACGAAACGGAAATAACTGCAGAAGGATCCTCTTGCTTTGATATGCCGGATAAGAAGAAAAGTCTTCTAAAACGTTTAACAAAATTAGATCCTTTCACCCAAGATGCAATTAGGGCCAAGTGAAGTAAGACGGTACTGCGTCGAGATGACTGCCCACTTTGCCTTCAGCATACGTACTCTTCGGGCCTCCGGAAGATTCCTGACAGAGCTTCGCAACTATATAAGCACGACACCGTGCCAGCACCGGCAGTCAGTCATTTTACTCCTGATGATGACAAGATGCGGCCTGTATACCGAGATTTTATTTAAGAATGCCAGCCGCGGTGGAGTAGCCGAGCGGTCTAAAGCGTCTCGCCGCGGAGCGCGCCGTTGCTCGCCGTGGAGGTTCGAGTCCTCCCTGGGTCATGGGTGTGTGTGTGTTTGTCCTTAGGTTAGTTTACCTAGGTTTAAGTAGTTTGTAAGCTACGGACTGATGACCACGCAGTTTGGACCGATAGATTTACAAACATTTTTAAAATTTGAAGAATGCCATCGCGAAAGACTCTAATGACATAAACAGGATGTTACAAAAAGGTACGGCCAAAGTTTCAGGAAACATCCACCACGCACAAAGAAAGAAAATATGTTAGGTGGACATGTGTCCGGAAACGCATAATTTCCATGTTAGAGCTCATTTTATTACTTCTCTTCAAATCACATTAATCATGGAATGGAAACACACAGCAACAGAACGTACCAGCGTGACTTCAAACACTTTGTTACAGGAAATGTTCAAAATGTCCTCCGTTAGCGAGGATACATGCATCCACCCTCCGTCGCATGGAATCCCTGATGCGCTGATGCAGCTCTGGAGAATGCCGTATTATATCACAGCCGTCCACAATACGAGCAGAAGAGTCTCTACATTTCGTGCCGGGGTTGCGTAGACAAGAGCCTTCTAATTCCCCCATAAATGAAACTCAAGAGGGTTGAGGTCAGGAGAGCGTGGAGGCCATGGAGCCGGCCGCCGTGGCCGAGGAGACTAAGGCGCTCCAGTCACGGTCTGCACGGCCACTACGGTCGGGGGTTCGAATCCCCCCTCGGGCATGGATATTTGTGCCGTCCTTAGTATTAGTTAGTTCATAAGTAGTTTGTAAGTTTAGGGACTGATGACCCCGTAGTTATGTCCCATAAGCTTTACAAACATTTTTGAGGCCATGGAATTGGTCCGCCTCTACCATCTACCAATCCATCGGTCACCGAATCTGTTGTTGAGAAGCGTACCGCGCCACGGCTATTGCCCCGTGCTAATCCATACATCAAATGGGTATCTACCAACTCCGCATTTGTAAACATTGCACCGACTGCAAAACCACGTTCGTGATGAACACTAACCAGTTGATGCTACGTACTGATGTGCTTGATGCTAGTACTGTAGAGCAATGAGTCGCATGCCAACACAAGCACTGAAGTCAACATTACCTTCCTTCAATTGGGCCAACTGGCGGTGAATCGAGGAAGTACAGTAAATACTAACGAAACAATGGGGTATTTTGACAATTGTCTGCACGAATTATTTCAATTTACATTTAAAGAGAAACACTAAAATGAGCTCTAACATGGAAATTAAGCGTTTCAGGACACATGTCCACACAACACATTTTCTTTCTTTGTGTGTGAGGAATGTTTCCTGAAAGTTTGGCCGTGCCTTTTTGTAACACCCTGTTACATATAGTTACTATAACAAATAAAATCGCCTAGATAGCCTTCGTACGACATTGTGTGAGGCCGAGATTTTTGAAGGTAACAAATCTTTGTTGCAACTAATTCTGCAGAATCTTTGTTTTAAACACAAAATTGTTTCAGGCTGTAAAACATAGCTCGAACAAGAAGACAGTCGCATGGCAATTCCGGTAGTTACGTGAGGTGAATGACATTAGTTTCGAGGAGATTGTATGGCTCGATAAAACACTGGCAAGTGCAGGTCATACTGTTACAAAAGTTTGGAGTGACGACGAAGAAGAAGGTACTGTCTATCACTGCCCACTACCAAAGATGGCAAAATAATTCTTTCACATTTATGTAGGCTACCTACCATGGGCTTTACCTCCGGCACTCAACCGGTATTAAGATCTCAGAAAACGTCTCAGTCTCTTAAATCGTGATATATTTCTAAGCCGATACGAACACATGTTGCTACCAAGTTTAGAAATATCCTCAGTGATTATTATCGTCAGTGTTCCATACCATTCAGTTTCAGAGGATAAAGCTCCAACCTGTTCTCTCGAAAGAAGGCAGATATAACCACACCAAGAAAGCTAAGCGGGCAAGGAATTACGTTTAAAAGACAATCGCCACAATTCGTGTGCAGTGAATGGTAATTCTTTGAGAAGTATTACATTAAAACAACAAAACGTACTGTCGACGATACGGTAAAAAAAATTCTTATGACTCGTATCACTTTATAACAAGGACGTTAGAATATTCTAACCTCCTTGCTTTAAAAGCCACAGTTAACAAAGTATGTTAACCATAAAATAGCTTATAAATATGGCGGCGCGTCCAATGTGTTCACTGGTTCAGTGAAACCCCGGAAAAAAACTCGTCGTGAAAAACAAGTAAATAAAAAGTGTTTTTGAACTATCATTCTTCGTTTCGTTCTTGTATCAGATCATTTTACATGCACATTCAAAGTATTTTTATCGCATGAGAAACGTTTTACGTCGCGCAGATATGTATACAAGTCGCAGTGCGGCCACTTAATATAGGCGGCAGTGGCCGCAGCATTGCAATGCGCATGCGCGGCTGAGGTTCAAATTCTCTTCTGAACCCCCTGGAGGCAGCATCTGGGCGTTCCCGCGGCAGGGAGAACGAGGGGAAACGCCGCGTTTAACATTGGCGTTGGAGCTGGTAGAGACGCCAGCTCCTGGCAACTCGAGCTCTAGCAGTTTCGCACGAATGGTCCCGAAGCAAGACAATGGAGCTACTGCGCACCTCGTCTTGCGCATGCGCAAATCCTTCATGAAGGCACCGTCCCTCACATTTGATTTTGCTGCAGAGCGAAAAGCACAGCTCTATGGTAAGTGCAGCGCCGAGAGCGGTATTGCTAATCATTTCAAAAACCACCTTCTGACCTAGATGGGCCTCTACGGCTGCTATTAATGAACCACTGGCCATGCTCTGCTGTGAGCTACTGCCTCTCCGGTAGTGCCGAATTCAGCCGCACTCGTCGTGAGGAACCTCGCGACTCTATCGTACCGCTGCGGCTGCGGAATCTGCAACCATGTGATGTTGCAGCATCTCATCGCTATAGCGGTGCCTGTTAATTTATTGCCTTGCGAGGATTGTGTAATAATTCCTATTGTATTTTGCGCATCAGTAATGAAGTTCCCAAAAAATATTTTAAGATATCTAGTGAGAGCCATCAACACTGTCTTCTGTAATTTATTACTCATATTGCGTTCTTATGCTCTGATACTAGGTAAGGTAATGTTGGCTTCGGCCTCCTTTCCTCACTACTTCCATTTTTTTTTTTTTTTTTTTTTTTTTGCAGAGTTCTCATCGAAAACGGTTTTTTAAGCAAGTTTCTTACTGGTGCATTTACTTCCGTTGTAAGTCTTGAATTGGAAGAAACACTGTTAAAAACTAAAACATTTTTGAACAAAACAGTACACTGTTATTTTAAATGGTGACTAACATCTACAATTTAGGACAACAAGAGAAAACAGCTTGGTAAACAAGTCTAGAATGCGCAACACCCACGTGCGACGCATTTACCGCACGCCTACAAGTGACGTTAAACTGCAGCTCTCTTCCGAGAACTGCGTGCGCACGCACCGTAACTGCCATGCACACAGTTTCTCAGCCTTGCCAAAGAACATTTCCCCCTCCACAAGGCCCACGTGCAAAACCCCGTTAACTAGCGAGGTGTGCGCTGGCACAGACAAAAATATAAATATAGATCCGTAAGGGCCCGGTCACACGCGCAGGGTGCAGCATCACAAGCTCTTCCCTCAGCCTCCCCTCCACGCTACCCTCTGATGTGCGAGAGGCACCCTCAGAAGTGCCTCTAGTGTGGTCTACCGGTACTAAGCGGGGGAAACGTGACATCTGCTAGCATATTACGGAACTACGAGGAGAGCGTAGAAAAGTGGTTTAGGGGGGCTTCCTCTCTATATAGTGGTACGATGTGCGTTAGCTCTAATTTTCTGCCGTTGACTGTATTTCGTCGTACTCGTGTCCAGTAAAAGAACAGAGAACATTGCTGTTCCTTCGCTATATATTTTCCAAAGATTAAATAGGAAATAAGGAGTTTTCGTAAAATTGAGAGCATTTGACAGGCCGAAAATTCGAAGCCACCCCAGTTAAGGAGTATCCCTGGCACTGGCCAATGAGAACTCACTAGCTACTAGCCAATGAGATGATGCGTGTCTCTTAGTTTCTTAACCGGAGATTCGGGCGCTACGCGACCTCAGGTACTAACAAAAAAAAACTTCGTGTTTAACCTATACCTAACCTTCTTAAGGCTACGCTACAGATCACTTTTTTTAAGTGAAAGTTACGTTAAGTATAGGTTAAACAAGAAGTTTTTATAGTTACGCGTCCGAATCTCCGGTTAAGAATCACGCAGCATCTCATTGGCTGACAGCTAGCGAGTTCTCATTGGCTGGAGCCGCGGATACTCCGGGGTGGCTTCGAAATTTCGCACGGCTACCACACATTGAATATACGCCCCTGATGCCTTCCATTGTTGTCCAATCAGACTACAATAACAGAACAATCTTCAGACAAAAGCAATGTGAGATCTAAGTGCGATATTGCGATTATGTCGTAGCATTTGTCAATTCATAACTGTAAGATGTGTCATTGTAATAAGTATTGCAGTTGTGTTCATTTGGTTCTAATTAGTAATTAAACTTACTTTAAAGTAACTGCTAATCTCTTTTCTGCACTAGCACAATTCCTTGTGACTGTATTTGTTTCAGAAATGTTAGTTTGCACCATAGATAACACATTTACAATAAATTCATCGACATTCGATAATTTTTTTTTCCAAATTATCTGGATATTCTTTTAGTTCTTTATGTAGGAGACAGAAATTTCCTTTTATTGATCTGTCAATTAATTAAGGTAGATCCACCATTTCCTCTTATGTCTTTCATTTCAACGACGATTAAAGAAGCAAATATTGGGAGTCTATCTGCTGTGAACTGTTAGCGTCATTGGATGCTGTGATGATTCCAGATTGATAACTCAAATTTGTGTAAGTGTGTAGTGTTACTAATTACAAATATTTTTGTTATTCAGTCACCCTCCCTTTATGGCTTTTTGGTTATTTAATTTCAGCCTCCATAAGCTCATTCAGCAAGCTAGTAATTTTCCTCCATTTGTAGCTGTTAGTGTTGTGTAGATACCGTTGTTAAGGAGAGCTGGCTCAGTGACCAAAAGCCCCAAAAAATTCTTTGCTATTACGACATGCAACTCACTCACTGTTCGTTTTCCTAAAATCTGCATCTTGTTTTGTGTCACTTGAGGTTCGATTCTGTGATGTTAACAATAACTTTTTAGTGCCATCGAGTGCAATGCTTTCTCCACATAGTCAACACCAGTAAGCTAGCTCTTAATCCGGCGAGAGTTCTCATTTTACAGAGCAAAAGTCAATGTGGTACGATAAATTTGCCTCATTTGAGACTGCAGTAAATTAAACGTACTTTATTTCATTTTTTCGCCAAAACAAAGGGAAGTCAAGTTAAAATGAAATACCATTTTGTTTTTCTGTAATTACTGGTTATAAATCATTATATTTAAGTAAATTTGAATCTGGATTTTGAATCATTAATTTGAAGTGTCTGCTACCTTGGTCTTACGTTTTTCAATTAATCGAATCAATTTATTTTTATATACTTGCAAATGGTACATATTATGTCATATTATACTTACGTTATGGTAAAATGACGTAGAAGCAAGAAAAGGTAAGAAAGTGAGTTAAAAGATGGATAATTTACACATTTAAGGGATCTGTAGTTAAGTACAATTACGCAATGTTTACTATATCAACTGTTCAACGATATCAGCTAAAGGTTAGCAGTTAACTCTAAAAAAAGTTAAGATTTGAAATACAATTACAATGGTTATCTATTGCAGTAAAAAAAAAAAAAAAAAAAAAAAAAAAAAAAAAAAAAAAAAAGGTGGCCGAGGGGACTACTGAGGCGCTCCAGTCACGGTCTGCACGGCCACTACGGTCGGGGGTTCGAATCCCCCCTCGGACATGGATATTGGTGCCGTCCTTAGGTTTAGGTAGTTCATAAGTAGTTTGTAAGTTTAGGGACTGATGACCCCGTAGTTAAGTCCCATAAACTATACAAACATTTGAACATTTGAAAAATCTAAGATCAATTTTGAAATTTGCCGACATCACAAACAAAATTTCTCGTTATATAGATTATTAAAGCACATTAACTTTGTAGTCACAGAGTTCCGTATACTACTGACTTCTTAATGATATTTGAATTTGAGTATAGTTCAGTGCAGCACAAGCAATGACGATCTTTGGAATTTTCAACGTTGTCAAAAAGGTCATTTGCATAGTATGTTCCATTTCAAAAAGTAAGGATCCACCTTACTGTTTTCTTCTCAGCGTGTTGTTCTTTCCCATGTTTCCATTGAAGTTGTTTTATGTAGGAGCTGCTATTGTTATTAATTTTAAATAATTACATAAAATAAATAGCCCAATTAATATCAAAGATGACACATAACAACCATAATTCACTTTGGTGTTAAATTAAATGCAGTGTCATTTTACCTTGACACATGAGCTGCTATTGTTGTTAATTTTAAATGATTACCTAAAATAAATAGCCCAATAAATATCAAAGATGACACATAACGACTATAATTCACTTTGGTGTTAAATTACATGCAGTGTCATTTTACCTTGACACATGAGCGAGCGAGGTGGAGCAGTGGTTGGCCAACTGGACTAGCATTAGAGAGGACGGCGGTTCAAATCCACCTCCCGCCATCCATATTTAGGTCTTCTGTGATTTACATAAATCATTCCAGGCAGTTGCCGAGCTGTTTCTTTTTGAAGGGCCAATTTCATGCTAAATAAAGTGTGTGAGTAAAATTAAAAAGCCTAAAAATTAGTTAAAAGTTTTTTGTGCAGCAGCTCATCGCCAGATACATACTAACTGGCAGTGGCAGCTGGTGGTTTAGATGGCTGGGGGTTCACTTCTTTGATAGCCGGATATCTGCGATATTTCCGAACTGGGGGCGAAACTTGGCATTCGACGGTATAATAACAGACAGAACCTTTCTATACTATTAGTACGGAAGTGGAGAGGACATGAAAAATCTTTGATGATTCGTTGAACCAATACCTGACGAGTAGTGGAAAGCCAGCAAACAACTAGGAATAAATTGAGAAGCAGGATTACAGAAAATGTTTTACAAAGCATTCAAATGTTTAAATGTTTGTGTAGCTTATGGGACTTAACAACGGGGTCATCAGTCCCTCAACTTACAAACTACTTATGGACTAGCTAACACTAAGGACGGCACAAATATCCATGCCCGAGGGGGGATGCGAACCCCATACCGTAGTGGCCGTGCAGACCGTGACTGGCGCGCCGCAGTCCCCTCGGCCACCGCGCCCGGCACAAAGCATTGCTATCATGTCTTTTGTTAAATCATTTGGGTACTATATGTAACAAAATATTGTCATAAAAATAGTGAACAAACAGTGGTGGACAAAGGCCATCGGTGGCCCGGGGCGGCGGCAAAACAAAATGAGCCTACACCCCCCCCCCCCCCCCGTCCACTTGGAAATACATGTGTACAGGACGACAGGCACGGAACAGAAAAAAGAAAAAACATCGCGCTGACGTATTTTACGGCCCACTTTAGATTTGTAGTTTTATAAGTTTTTGCAAACATTTTGGACCAAAATAATAATCTATTAATAAAAAATTAATTAAGAAGAGTGTCTGAAACCCTTTTAGGGAAAAAAATTTATGTAGTGGCAGGTTGCGAACCAGTGTCACAGTCCAACGTATTGCCCACTACGCTACAGCTAACACTTATGAGGTGTGTTCTTTAATCTCATACTATTGATGGCCGTTGTTAACTGATGCTAATATGGCATTTGTAGACACTAGGTTTTCATTTATCGTACGAAGAACGACGTGTTTTTGTTAATTCTTCAGTGCACCGTTGCTTTTAAATGACAACGTGTAAGTTACAATAAGAAAATCATAAAATACGCAACGCAAGATGCCGTATGCATCAGAGAGTTCTGGCCGAGGAATGTCACGTGACAGCTGCGAACGGCTGGTTTACGTTAATTCAATGGAGGGTGTCAAAACTCCGTTATTTTTGCAAATATCTCTCAAACGATACGCCACTGTGAACAAATTTGAAGAATTTGGGATAGTTTCAAGCATTTATGTATTGGGCTTCAAAGTGGCTGTAAAAGACTTTTCTCCTACAAGTTCTGGAGATTTTATTGTCCCAACAATGTCTTTTGAAGAACAAAATATCTTTCAAAGCTGACCATTTCCAGGCTATTTTGGTTGTTTCCATGCATTTGCTGAGAGAAAACTCATCTTCTCTTTGTTACTTACTAGGAAACCATAACTTACTTTTTAGAATCAGTAAATGTGTTTTACAGGCTACCTGAGCCGACATTGATTTCGCATTTTAAATTTACGAGTGTAATTTGATGTTACTTGAGGTGAATCACCAGAGGTAATGATGAGTTCAAGTTACCACTTTTTCATTTCACTGTTAACAAATTTGTAATTTACCTGTTTATAACGTTTACTTTATTATGGATTAAATTCTAGAAGATACGATTTATTTTTATTTTTATTAAATTAATTTAATTTTGACTTACCGACAATTTGTAGCCTATTATGGTGCATGTATAGAAAGATATTTGAGTAATAAACGAAACTACAATTTTTCACTGTAGCAAACGAGCCAGATCAGAGCATCTCATGGCTAGTCTATGAAGTAGCAAATCGATCTGCACAGAAGACACTTCTGCTATTTCTTTTAGAAATAATAATAATATGCAATGGCAGTTAAAATTTATATGTTTGTTAGTTACCAGTAGGGATGGGAAAAACCGACCGGTTAAACCGATACCGGTATTTTAGTTTTGAATAACCGGTTTTTTCGGTATTTATTTGGTGTCGGTTGTAACCGGTTTCTTTTAGTTATTGCCAAGAACCGGGTAAAAAAACCGGTACGACTGCTTCCTGTAGTAGTGGTTCAAAACGTGTATTTTGTAAATAATTTAAAAAAATTAAAACTAGTAGACCCGAATATTTAGGGCCATTCCTAAAATTTCCACTGCTGTGAAATATTAGGTCATCGCAAAAAACTAAGAAAAGCGATCAGTGATAATTTAAGAAGAATCCTGGCAGTCAGGAACGCGTGGCATAAGAACTTAAGAACTGGTGCAGCTGTTGAGGTATCGATGCATCTGTTGCCGTGTGGCGTGGCCTATAAGATGACGCGCGTGCACCGGCAGTGTACGAGACTTGCCTCCGTCTGGTCATGCGGAAGTTCCTTGCTGTCGTCGCCAGACGTCGGTTGTGTCTTAAATGGCACCATCCCGAGTGTGGAAGCACTTCACGAAGTACGGTAGCACTGAGGTACAATGCTCCATTTGCTTTAAAAAGCTGAAAACGGGTGGAGGTACTACAAATATGCTATGTCATTTAAGGAGAAAGCATCCAAAATGTTCCTTGAAAGAGAAGGTAAATTCGATTCATATACCTATTATGTAAGTGATGTACTCTAAGCTTGGAATACTAACTTTTAATGTATTATCACATTGTTTTGCTAACAAGTTTTATTAATGTGATTGCTTTTAAGCGAGGGGCTTTTTTAATAACCAATATGGGTTTAGGTAACATTGATCATGTGGTGCCTCGTGAGGTAGCCGTGCGGTCTCAGGCTCCATGTTACGGATTGCGCGGCTGCTCTAGTCGGAGGTTCGAGTCCTCCCTCCTCCCTCAGTCATTGGTGTGTATGTTGTCCTTAGCGTAAGTTAGTTAAGTAGTTTGTAAGTCTAGGGACCGATGACCTAAGCAGTTAGGTCTCATAAGAACTCACGCCCATTTGAACATTCTTTGATCATGTGGTACAGAGCTTTCCTAGTTCAATTTGCGTAAATTTACACTGACAACAATCATACTGTTAGTCGGAACTGTGACTTTATTTTTCGAAATACTTCTGCAGCACTGATTGAAGTTTAGTCACTGACTGTAACTTATATATGTTGTGTGTATAACGAGATATTCGTATGCGCTGGCTCACAAGTCCAACTTACGGAGTGGTTGGCTCAATATTCGCTACTGCCGGATGAAAATACTAGGCCAGTAAATCTGTATGCTTCGTATATCGCCTTCTACAGACTCCTGGCTAGCCTTACACACATTCAAGAAGACGTAGTATTGGGAGGGGATCTAAAAATGTTTGTTAAGCTTAAGGGACTTAACTACGGGGTCATCAGTCCTTAAACTTACAAACTATTTATGAACTACCTACAACTAAGGACGGCACAAATATCCATGCCCGAGGGGGGATTCGAACTCCCGACCGTAGTAGCCGAGCAGACCGTGACTGAAGCGCCTCAGTCCCCTCGGCCACCGCGGCCGGCAGGAGGGGATCTCGCAAAATATGGAAAGACTAGTGATTTGTCGTATAACGTAAATTTACCTAAATATTAACTAAATTTCGTAAGTTTCGGTTTCGGCCGAAACTAGAAGAACCGACGATTACGGTTTCTGTTTCGTCCGCAAAATATGTTTCGTTCGAACTCTACTGGAAGTAATAGCAATAAAAACCGAAAATCGGTTATTTAAAAAACCGGTTATCTTGAGCCATTTTTACGGTGCGGTTAAACTGGAGATGAAAAGAACCGGTATAACCGAAAACCGGTTGTTTCAGCGATAACCGCCATCCCTAGTTACCAGTGCGTTGAAAATTCATTTGTTTTGGGGTGGGGGCGGGGTAAATAACAACATTTAGCGGGATTTTGTAGTTTAGTCTAACGTATTGAACTCTATTACTACCTGGATGTTGCATTTCAGCTGTCTGAGCTGGGAGCAATAGAAGTTCATATATCGTTTGTTGCCAAACTTAACTAAAATAAGAAATGTAAATACGTATCAATTCCGCTTCCATACCAGCCTGTTACATCGCATATTCACATTAAGTTCAAAACAAGACATAAAGAAACAATTCTTTGTCACGTACAAACTGATGAAATTGCGTTTTTCAAATTACAACATGACGGCCAAAGAAAAATAATCCGCAAAACATATGAATGTGCAGCTACGATACAGTTGTATGCTCAGAGACCAGAGTTATTCATCCAGGTTGTATAGAGTTCGCTGGTTTAACGGGCAACATTGTCTGAAAAGCTTCAGGAGGGGGAGGGTGCACTATGAGTTTTTACCCCGGGTCGGAAAAATAGTAGACCCGGGGCTGCTCACCCTGTATATGTCAGTGAGACGTAGCACTCAGATGCTCCCAGAAAAATTACTTTTTCCCTCAAGACTGGAGGCAATATTCTCACTGTTGATCGTTCGCAATTAATTTCATGAACATCGTAAATCGTTCGTCAAACGACACATTTGTCTAAATCATCCATTTCAATTTTCACCTTTTGCCTAAAACGTTTCTTATTTGGAGTTCTAGATGTCTCAGACAAATATATACTCTGTGCTCACACTGCAACTTTTGAGATTTGGAGGCCCCTCAGACGAGAGGCGTGGGCCAGTCTAAAAGAAAAAAATCGCACTGGCTTGTTTTACGGCCCACTTTAGATTTGTAGATTTATAAGTTTTTGCAAACGTTTTAGACCAAAATAATAATCTAAATAACAAAAAATTTATTAATAAGAATGTCTGAAACCCTCTTAGGAAAAAAAAAATTTGGGAGTGGCGGGTTCCGAACCACCTACCTTCAGCATCACAGTCCACTGTACTACCCATTACGCTACAGATAACAATTAGGAGTTGTGTTCTTTATTCTCATACTATTGATGGCCTATGCTAATATGACATTTGTGGGCTCTAGATTATTATTTATCGTACGAAGAACGACGTGTTTTTGTTAATTCTTCAGTGCGCCGTTGCTTTTAAATGACAACGTGTAAGTTACAATAAGAAAATCATAAAATACGCAACGCAAGATGGCGTATGCATCAGAGAGTTCTGGCCGAGAAATGTCACGTGACAGCTGCGAACGGCTGGTTATCGTTAATTCAGTGGAGGGTGTCAAAACTCCGTTATTTTTGCAAATATCTCTCAAACGATGCGAGATATGGAAAAAACATAAGGGAACAAAGTTGTAGAGAATTTTCTCCTCTACAAATTCGATTATTCAATTTTCGCGTCAGATGAACGGTTTATTTGCAATTAAAATTACATTACAAACGGCTTTATTTGGTATTACTAACGTATTTCTTGTCCGAAATGTTTGAAAAAGCGAGGTTCTGGTCTCTGGTAGCCAACAATTATATCTGTAAAATTTGGTGCCGATCGGTTGAACGGTTCGACACATATACACATATTACAGCCAGACAGACATCGTCAAATCGCCGTTACTTTTTAAATATCTCTGCAACGATGCAAGATATGAAAAGAAAAACATAATAGAGCGAAGTTGTAGACAATTTTCCCCTCTACCAATTAGGCTATTCAATTTTCTTGTCAGATAAACGGTTAATTTGTAATTACAATTATATTACCAACGGCTTTTTTCGTATTACTACCGTATTTTTTGTTCGAAAAATTTGAATAAGGGAGGTTCTGGTCTCTGGCGGCCTACAATTATGTCTGTAAAATTTGGTGCTGATCATCAGTTGAGCGGTTCGTCTTGAAAACAGGGAACACGTTACAGACAGACAGACATCCCAAAATCGCCGTTATTTTTGCAAATATCTCTTAAACGATACGAGATATGAAAAAAAAGAGAGAAAAGTTGTAGAGAATTTTCTCCTCTACAAATTCGGTTATTCAAATTTCGTGTTAGATGAATGGTTAAGCCGTTATTTTCATTTAAATTTCGAGCTGTCAAAAGACGATCGCAAAGGCCCACTTTTAGTTTTACTACTGTAACCTAAATTGGGCCAATAGTTTTGTAGATTTAGAGGCCCCAGAACGAGAGGCTAAGGGCGCTCCCCCCCCCCCCCCCAAAAAAAAGAAAGTGCTTTCGAGGTATTTGGAGGCCCCCCAAGACGAGAGGGCCGGGGATGGTCCGCCCCCTCCTCCCCTCCCCTACCCCCCCCCCCCCCTCTTTAGTCCGCCTCTGTGAGCGTTTCTTGCCTTTGCCTCTCGACAGCTTACAAACAAGGAAGCTTTTAAAGAGTTTACATTAATTGTTTTGCATAAGTTTCCATGCAGTTTTGAGAAGTAACTAATTCAGTGTTGTGAAAAAAACTCAATGTCCCTAGCCTGGAAATCTGGATGAGTACCCTCAGAATGACAGCGCAATTTAACTGGAACCATCAAGCTGTTCGGGAAGACTCGCCCGCAAATTACACACTTAGTTTTACCCTCCTGTCTCGATAAAGCCGATGTCTGAGTAATTCCTTTTCCACATCGTACTACGATTGATGGAGTACTTCCTGAGTCTTCACATATTAAATCCAGCTGTGGTGCTTCATATCACTGTTATTCATTTAGCCGTCATCCCCTCCTCGTTAATTTCCAGCGGGAGCTTGCCTTGCTGTGAAAGGCGATGGAGAAACTGCACGCTTCTTCAACCACTGATCCATGTTGGAAGTAATTTACTGGTGAAAAAGCGAATAATGAAAGAGGCAGTGCACTGACGAAGGAAGTTTAACATTGAATGGTGTCTCGGACCCAATATGTGGCAGCGAGCGCTCTGATTGGTCGTCTGGGCTCTCACCATTTCAGAAAATCATGCGTAAAAGGTTTCTGTGCATTGAGCGCCGTGAGCTGGCGAGCATGCGACCCCGGATTGTTGCAGAACAGTGGAGTAGAGGGGCCGCATCAGCGGGGCTAAATAAACTACTATAGGTCCTCACTTGAAAACACCAATCACTGCTTGGGAACACGATCTAATTACGTCAACGTATTTTTCAGATTAGGAACATAGCGATTAATTCGAGTTTCACATTCTTTTCCTTAACACGCTGCTGTGTGGCCGGCGGTGGCCACAGTATGCTAGGGATTAGACTTGCCCATAATAGTTCGCGATCGGGAGCGCTCACTTTAGTTCGCGGCTCTGCCGCGAACTAGTTCGCTCTTTTAGTTCCCTCCGCTCCCAGTGACGGCTAAGCAGCGTGGTCTGCGCGTGCAGGTGGAGGAAGAAGTTCCCCCACCTAGCTGCTTCATGCGCTTGCTGCTTGAGCCGCTAACGATATCACTCAAACCAAAAGAAACAGTTTGTGGATAATTTCTCGCGTTTAAGTTTAGAGTTATCTCTATATCTTGGCATTATGGAATTTATTAAATACTGCAGAGTGCAGAACACATCAAAAGAGAAATTTTGTAGCACTGAACTATGTAACCCAGCAGGCAGACGCTCACCTCGAAATTACTCATCAGCACAAGGCAAACACGTGATTTTTAATTCTGTTACGCGCCCTCTCGCTATTGCCCATCTGTCTTCGGAAAAGAATCCAATGAACTATGAAGCGAGATACGTTTGGCATAATCGTCCGCTGCTCCTAGTTCGTCCGCTCTTTTTGGCTTTTGCTACCACTACTAAAAGAGCTCTTTTTTATGACATCTTTTTTATATAATTAATCAGTGTTGCCAAAGCGTGTGATATTACCCGTATTTTTGGGCAGTTTGACATCAATAACTTAGGCAAATAAACCAGTTATTTACAAGAATGGTTGATACAATGGTATTCAACTACTTTGCATACAGAGTACTCGTAGTACTTTATTTTTAAAATAGATTTCTTGTGGCAGTGAACTATGAAACTACAGCTGATCTGCATCTCAGCTCTAAATGAAGGTAACTGGCAGAAGGGAATCACGCGATTCTGCGCGCTCTCACGTTCTCTCGCTGTTCCCTGTCAGTCTTCGGAAAAGGAGTGTACGAACTAAGAGGCGAGGGATCTGCGAACTAGTTCGCGTAGTTCGCCTGTGGGAGCGCTCTTCCGAACTAGTTCGTTCGCGAACTACGCAAGATTACTAGGGATGGGCTATGAGCGCGCTCGAAAAACGCGCGACGCGAAAGGCAAATTCTCCAGAAATTCTCGAGTACTCTCGAGAAGTTGTCGAGGGTGCTGCGCTCTCTGGAGGATAAGCGAAACTACTCTACAAGGAAGCACTGCGACAGAGCAGTCAAAATCGTTGTCTTCCGTACATGCACCGAAGAAACTGAATTAGTACCGGTACCGGTAGTATTAGAATGTCTTGCAGAATACAAAAATCATAGCGGTATCATCAGTTAAAAGACGTATCTCATACGAAACAAAAACATTAGGAAAGAAAGTAGTTGCAGAATGTTTCTAAGACCTCCAGGAGGGAGAATTGAAATTATCGACAAAGAGAAAAAAAATATTTTCTCTTCTTTTTTATGTATGTGGCTATCAATAGTTACTGTTAAACTCTTGGCTGAAGAGTAGCTTGCACGTTCCAGCCAGCCCAACTCCCAGTTGGGGAAATTGAAATTATCAGTAAAGGAAAACAAAATAATAGGACTGTTATTAAAAAGCACGTATCTCACACAAAAATAAAAACTTCATTCTAATAAACAAAAGTAGTAGGAGAATGATTCCCAGAAGACAAAAATCTTAGGACTATTTTAAAACATATATCTTACACGAAACAACAACTTCATTGTTACCAAAAACAAATATGCTCTCCGCTTGGATTTATACTTACACGAGAGAAAACTGCTACATGTTACACCGAAAAACTCCTTACATAC
Source organism: Locusta migratoria (assembly GCA_026315105.1). Lineage (NCBI taxonomy): Eukaryota > Metazoa > Arthropoda > Insecta > Orthoptera > Acrididae > Locusta > Locusta migratoria. The sequence continues at coordinate 147,078,548 of CM048755.1, read as the reverse complement.
GTTTACTAACTGTAGAAGAAAATTCGGCAGGGCTTACAGTATTAACCAGTGTTACGTACCTAAGATTTGTCCTTATTTCAGCTTAAAGCTCTGGTACTTTCTCAACACAGCCACCACAGTACTGACTGTTGGTTGTTATGTCCTCATTCTGTTCAAAATTTTAGACAGTGTTAATTTTGAGGAATGTTACATGTTATTGAAGCCAAATTATAAATTACAGTTTCCCGAAAATGGCGGACTGTTTCAGGCACTATCCAACATTTTTACCAAATTTCCTTTCAATGTAGTTTCAACGGATAACACAATAGCTAGGTATTTTGCCTGACTTGTATTAACAGAAGAATGCTCTTATGTCTCCGTGGACGTATCTTTTGCATTACAAGACTGTGTAATTTGAAATGTCTTATCATGCCTGTTGTATATTTTGCTACACTACGGAGTTTGCAACAGTCGTCTCCATACTCCGTAAAGCACTGCCAGCTCCGTGACTTTGGTTTTCGTGTATCCAATGCTGATATTTAAATGACGATGACAGCGAGGTGCGAGCGCCGCAAACAACCGCAGCGCGTGTTGCTCGTCAACCAGCGCCCGCAGGGGCTCACGGTTGTTTCGTGAGTACGTGCGTGGCGAGCACGGGGCACGAGCTAATGCAGTCTTCCTTCCTTCTTTACTTCTCTGGCTGCATTTCCTTCCCCCTCCCATCCTTTCCTCTCCTCACTCCTTCCCCTCCCCACCGGGGGACTGATAACCTCACTATACTCCATTCACTCAGGGGGGTGTAAATTTGACTCGCGTGCTTTGCTTGTGTGACGTCACCTGGCAGCAAGCGCCGAGCAGTTGCCGCAGTGCCCTTATGAAACGTGCAAGCAGGAAGTTGTGTTTTGCGTTCGCTCGTTTCGTGACCTGTTAAGTGTTCGGTTAGAAAGTAGCTTTCTTGTATTAGGGAACAATTTTTCCATATATTCTTTCTGTAATTATGAGAAAGAATACTTCGTGTTATGCTGTTGCAGAGTGCAATAACAGTGGATGCAAGAAGGAAGGCATTTTGTACCATCGATTTCCAAAAGATGAGGAACTTCAGCGCATATGGATCCGTCGCTGTAAACAACAAGACGAGATAAATGTAAAAAATGCCAGAATTTTTTCCGAACATTTTTGTGAAGCCGATTACAAAAGAGGCTTTCAGAATGAATTGTTAGGTCTCCCTACAAAGAAGCTGCTTAAAGCAAATGCGTTCTATCGAAAAAAAAAAAATAATAATAATAATAATAAAAAAAATACCAAACTGGCATGGAAACAAATCTGATGTTGCAAGTTCCAGCAACATAGAGGTTAGTAGCAACGTTTTCACAGAAAGGGAACGTCGCCAGGAAGTTATGATATTATATAAAACAGAAGCATATTTTCTCTCTGTCCCTTTAACCTTCTATAACTCGATAACTACTGAACGTATCGTGATGAGGTTTCTTTTAAATTGTAGATCTCACAAAGGTCTAAAACAAGTCCGCGAGAGCATATGTCTAACTTTTACGAGTGAAGCATATGTACCATTTTTCTCTCCCAAGGCGCTGGCGCCGGATGGCATCAGACTACATAAATAGTGATTGTGGGAAATCTATAAAAGTTAGACATATGCTCTCACGGACTTTATTTTAGATCTTTATGAGCGCTACAATTAAAAAAAAAAAAACTCATCACGATACGTTCAGTGGTTCTCGAGTTAAAGACTGGGCGGGACGGGTTAGCTAGTTGTTAATAATGTTTGAAGCTTTTCTTTTTCAGTCCTTTGTATATTAGTATACATCTATATTAATCACAAGCGTGTTCCACCGCTTAAAAGCAATGCTTTTTGTCGAATGAGAAAGAAAAGACGGAGAAAATGTGTTCACGACGGCCTTATAATACAACGGCTTGCTGAGCAGCCACGAGGCCGACGACTCGGCCTCGCTTGCTGCCGAGTGACGTAATACAGCGCTAACCAATGACAGTGAAGATGCCCAAACTGACATACCTTTCTAGTCTACGTACCTTGCATTCACCGAAACGAGAGACGTACTGTAAATATGGCAAGGCGTGTGACCACAGCGCTGCTGTCGAGGGGTGTACAAGACAGTGCGCGTTGTACAGTGGAATCTCGTAAGTTCACACCCGAAGTAACGTCTGGGTAGATGACACCATAAAGTCCTCAAAACAAGCGTTTCTGTCCGGATTATCCACCGGAAACGAGAGCCCACCACGTAAAGCGAAACGTCTGATTATCGCACGCATTGGCAGCAAAGCAGGGTTTGTTGAAGGATGTTTGTGGACTTTCGAATCCAACAAAAGTGGAGGTTATCATGAGGAAATGTGCGCTGAAACCTTCGAGAAGTGGTTTCAAGATGTTCTTCCTCGGCTTCAAGAAAACGCAGTTATTGTTCTTGATACCGCGCCGTACCATTCTCGTAGAAAAGAAAAAGTTCTCAATGCTAATTTCAATACGCACCAACTATAAGAATGGCTAAAATCTAAAAATATCGATTTTGAAGACAGTATGTTGAAGAAAGAACTTTCAAATACAGTTAAAAATCACAGAACAGCACAGAACGAATACGCGATAGATGAAATGGCGAATAATGGAGGGAAAACTGTTCTCAGAATCCCCCCATACCACTGTAAATTAAACGCCATCGAGTTAGTGTGGGCCAGAATCAAAGGCTATGATGCAGCGAAACAAAACATACAAACTGCCGGAAGTTAAAGAACTGCTAGAAGAAGCAGTAAGAACAGATACTGCAGAAGATTGGAACAAGTGCGTCCGCCATGTGGTAGAAAAAGTTGAAATTCAAATGTCCAAATTAGACTGCATTGTAGAGGAGAGAGAGACGAGCGGTTTGTTAGAAACCTCAATGAAAACAGTTCAAGTTCGACAGAGTGAACCTTGTTTCGTTGTCAATTAACATTATTATTACTGATATTGTTATTAAAAATTGATTTTGCTTGAATGGATTGTTTTGTTAACAACCTGAATGAAAATAAATCTACTTCAAAATGTTTGTATAGCTTATGGGACTTAACTAGGGGGTTATCAGTCCCTAAACTTACAAACTACTTATGAAGTAGCTAACACTAAGGACGGCACAAATATCCATGCCCGAGGGGGATTCGAACCCCCGACCGTAGTGGCCGTGAAGACAGTGACTGACGCGCCGCAGTCCCCCTCGGCCACCGCGGCCAGCAAATCTACTTCAACAGAATGTTGTTGTTGTTGTTGGGTATTGAGGGGACTAAACATCTAGGTCATCAGTCCCCTGTTACGAGCTCAGAGTCCACTGCCAAGAACGACAAAAATTAAACAAAGCTCTAAAAATGATCACGCACATAAGGGACTGGTTGACAATGGACAAACCTCTGATAACCTAAAACGAAGACACACAGAAAAGGTAAAAGAAAGTCAGGAATAAAACTGGATAGCAGAATACCTTGGCTGGCTGATCACAAAGAAAAAAGAGGATGAGCCAGCCATACTGCATACACGAAGAACCCCTAAGGGCGGAAAAGGTAAAAAAAAAACGGGATTGGTGGTGGCCTAAGATGTCAGGCCACAGCACCTACCGTTAGATCGAGTTATAAAAACCAGCAGCGCGGATAAAACGTAAAACTTTGGTAGCCATAGAGGCGTCGTCTCCTAAAACTAAAGGTAGTGCGCCTGGAAGAGTAAAATAGTGCCGCAGGTCGGCTAAAAGTGGACAGGCCATCAAAAGATGGGCCACTGTCAATACAGTGCCACATCGACACACGGGTGGAGCCTCACGCCGAAGAAGATACCCGTGGGTGAGCCACGTATGTCCAATCCGGAGGCGACAGAGGACAACTGACTCTCGGCGGGTTGGCCGCAGTGAAGCTTATTCGGTGCAGTCGCCGTAACCCACTCGGTGCTCCAAGCCTCGCGCACCCTACGGTGCAACACCAGTTTAACATCCTGTTCCGTGACACCAATTGTGAGAGGTGGTCCCATAGTGGCCAGCTTGGCCAATCGATCTACATGCTCATTCCCTGGTATGCCAACATGACCTGGGGTCCATACAAAGACCACAGAACGGCCTGATTGGCCCAGGGAGTGAACAGTGTCCTGGATCGACCGCACTATTGGGTGCCGAGAGAAACACTGGTCGATCGCTTGTAAGCCACTCAGGGAGTCAGTACAGATGACGAATGACCCCCTGGGGCAGGCTTTGAGATGTTGGAGAGCTCTGAGAATAGCGACCAGCTCGGCGGAGAAGATGCTACTCTCACAGGGCAGAGAATGCTGTTCTACGTGGTTGTGATGTAGAAAGGCATACCCAGCACGGCCATCTACTACGGAACCATCTGTGTAAATGGCGTCTGCGGCACGGAACGGCTCGAGCATTTGCAGAAACTGGTGACGGAGATGTACGGGAGAAACAGAGGCCTTCGACACATGGGACAGGTCCAGACGGAGCTGCAAACGAGGAATGGACCAAGGAGGGGTGTGAAAGGAATAGTGGAAAGTGGTTGGAAGTGGATAGGATGTGAGAGACGAAAGAAGGAGACGAACACGGACCGAGATCGGGTATCCCGACCTTGGCCGTCGTGGAGGGATAGGTAGTGCAGCGTCTGGAAAAAGGAGCCGGCGGTTCGGGTGGAAGGGTGAGGCCTGAACACGAGCAACATAGGATGCCAGCAGGTGTTGCCTACGGAACCGCAGCGGGAGGACTCCAGCTTCGACAAGGAGGCTTGTCACCGGGCTCGTGCGAAAAGCCCCCGTAGCTAAACGGACACCACAGTGTAAAATTGGGTCCAACGCCTGCAGTGCTGATGGCGCAGCCGAATCGTAGACTATGCAGCCATAGTCTAGGCGTGACTGGATGAGGGCCTTGTAAAGTTGTAGGAGCGTTGGGCGTGAGGCTCCCCAAACAGTGTGGCTGAGACAACGCAGGATGTTGAGGTGTCGCCAGCACTTTCGTTTCAGCTGGCGAAGGTGTTGCACCCAGGTGAGACGGTTGTCGAACAGCATGCCTAGAAACGTGTGTGTTTCTACGACATGTAGCAGGTCTCCAGCTAAATAGAGTTCGGGTTCTGGGTGTACTGCCCGACGTCGGCAGAAATGCATTACACGGGTCTTCGACGCAGAGAACTGAAAACCGTGGGCAAACGCCCACGACTGCGCTTTTCGAATGGCCAGTTGCAACCGACGTTCAGCAACACTGATGCTGGTGGAGCTAAAATACATGCAGAAGTCATCGGCATACAAGGAAGTGGATACCGATGACCCCACGGCCGCCGCAAGGCCGTTGATGGCGACTAAAAATAAAGGGACACTGAGAACGGAACCCTGCGGGACTCCGTTCTCTTGACAATGAGGTGAGCTAAAACAAGAACCAACACGAACTCTAAAAGAACGCAACGCCAGGAAATTCTGAATGAATATGGGAAGCGGACCCCGTAAACCCCAGTCATACAGCGTAGACAGGATATGGTAGCGCCAGGTAGTGTCGTATGCTTTCCGCAGGTCGAAAAATACGGCAACCAGGTGTTCGCGGCGACTAAATGCTGTACGGATGGCCGACTCCAGTGACACAAGATTGTCAACAGAGGAGCGACCTTGACGGAACCCACCCTGTTGTGGCACCAAAAGTCCCCGGTCCTCGAGGATCCACATGAGCCTCCGACTCACCAAGCGTTCGAGAAGCTTGCATGGAACGTTGGTGAGGCTGATCGGGCGGTAACTATCAGCCACCTGCGGATCTGCCCCAGGCTTAATCACCGGAATGATAATGCTTTCCCGCCACGAGGACGGAAAAACACCCTCCAGCCATATCCGATTAAGCAGGGCGAGAAGTTGGCTCTTGGCATCCGCTGATAGGTGTCGGAGGAACTGACTGTGAATGCGATCGGGTCCAGGGGAGGTATCGGGGCATGCAGTAAGGGCACCTTCAAACTCCCACTCAGTGAACGGGACGTTGTATGGTTCCCGACGTCGCGTTCGAAATGAAAGCAGATGTCTCTCTGCTCGCCCTTTAAGGGCGCGAAAGTCTGCACCATAAGCAGCAGTCTCTGAGATGCGACAAAAATGATCCGCCAGGTGCTCAGCGACGGCGACGGGGTCAGTACAGAGCGTACCCTGAACGCTGAGACACGGAATTCCCGCCGGTGGGCGGTGCCCAAAGAGGCGTCGAACCTGCGACCACACCTTGGAAGGAGAAGCGCGGGAACCAATGGAGGCGACGTACTTCTCCCAGGAAGCCCTCTTACTTTCCTGTATCAGTCGCCGGGCTCGTGCTCGGAGACGCTTGAAGGCCACGAGATGTTCGACACAAGGGTGGCGTCGGTGGCGCTGTAGAGCTCGCCGACGTTCCCGGATGGCCTCAGCGATCTCCGGTGACCACCAGGGCACCGATGTGCGACAGAGCGAACCGAACGTGGTGGGGACAGAGTTTTCGGCTGCAGAAACAACGGCCGCTGTGAACTGCTCAACGGCGGCATCAACATCAGCTGGAAAGTGAGAGGATAGTACAGCAGCTGCGGAATAGGCTGGCCAGTCAGCCCTACGGAGGGACCAGCGAGGCAGGCGGTCAGCAGGCAAACGCTGTGGGAGCGACAGGAAGATAGGAAAATGGTCGCTACCACACAGGTCGTCGTGGACCCTCCAGGTGAGATGTGGAAGAAGGCTAGGGCTGCAGACAGACAAGTCTATTGCAGAATAAGTACCATGCGCTGCACTAAAGTGAGTAGGAGCACCGGTGTTTAGAAGGCAAAGATTCTGCTCTGATAGTAAAGACTCAACATCCCTACCCCGAGCCGAGGTCTGTGTGCCACCCCACAGAGTGTGGTGGGCGTTAAAATCCCCCAAGAGAAGAAAGGGTGGGGGAAGTTGGGCGACCAAGGCAGCGAGGTCTACGGGAGAGACGACATCATCTGGTGGAAGGTAGACAAAGCAAATCGTAAAATCTCGTAATAACCGGAGCCGTACAGCGACTGCCTCTAGAGTTGTTTGCAGAGGCACAGCAGCACTGGGGACTGAAGTGTGAACATAAACACACACGCCGCCGGAAACTCTGTTGTAGGAGTCTCGATTCTTAAAATAGCCCCGATAGCCTCGGAGGGCTGGGGTCCTCTCGACGGGGAACCATGTTTCCTGCAAGGCGAGACAGATAGCAGGGAAGTGGCAGAGTAATTGCCGCAGCTCAGTCAGACGGCGGAAAAAACCGCCGCAATTCCACTGCAAGATGTCTTTTGCAGCGTGCTGAATATCCATAATTTAAGATGTTGAATGGTTATTCAGCAGTGGCACCTGCTGCCAACTCCGCAGACTCTGCAGGGTCCAGAACCATTGGTTCTGGCGACCCAAGTATGGCGAGATCCTCAGGCCCACCTCATCTTCAGAGGCCGAAGATGTGATGGAGCGTTCCTTCCGAATCGCCGAGGAGTCCTCCTTTGGGTCAGTCTTCTTCTTCTTCTTCACTTTCTTTTTGCCCTCTCGCTGGCCCTTTGGTGTTAAGGGCTGGGAGGACTTCACGGGAGCGACATCAGGGGCCGTCGAAGAGCCAGAAGCCCTACGACCAGCAGGCTTCGGATCCTTCAGCCAAAGGCTGGGATCCACTGGCGCACCCTGGGACTCCCCAGAAGGGAGCGTCCCGAAGGACCCCTTCCGAGGGAGAGGTGCCGGAGGAAGCTGATGCTTCTCCGGCTGGGGGTTGGGGACTGGTGTCCCCGATGGTTGTGGGGAAGTTGCCCCCACAACAGGTGCTGCAGCAGCAGATGGAGTATTGCCCCCACCTAACGAGGGGGCAGTGGTAGTTTTGTGGCCTCTAGGGCCCACAGGAGGAAGCAATACCTTGGTAGACGTCGTACCCGTAGTGCGCGGGGACGACGTTACTACAGCATAGGTATTGTTCATAGTCACCGGATGGAGACGCTCGTATTTCTTCCTTGCCTCATTGTATGATAACCGGTCCAAGGTCTTAATTTCCATAATTTTCCTTTCTTTGTGTAGGACTTTACAGTCCAGGGAGCACGGCGGATGCAGCTGATTACAGTTCACACAGACGGGAGGTGGCGTGCAGGGAGTGTCCGGATGAGCTGGACGTCCACATTCCCTGCACGCAGGGCTGGAAGTACACCGGGAGGACATATGCCCAAACTTCCAGCACCTGAAGCACCTCATAGGGGGCGGGACATACGGTGTGACGTCGCACCGGTAGATCATGACCTTGACCTTCTCGGGCAGTGTATCGCCCTCAAAGGCCAGGATGAACGCACCGGTGGCAACTCTGTTATCCTTAGGTCCCCTATAAATACGTCGTACAAAGTGAACTCCTCTGCGTTCCAGGTTGGTCCGTAACTCCTCATCGGACTGTGACAATAAGTCGCGATGGTAAATTAGACCTTGGACCATATTGAGGGTCTTGTGGGGCGTGACACTGACAGGAATATCACCCAGCTTGTCACAGGCCAATAATGCCCTGGACTGGGCTGGGGAAGCCGTCTGTATCAAAACAGCCCCAACTTCTCATTTTTGAGAATGACTCCACCTCACCGTACTTGTCCTCGAGATGGTCAACGAAGAACTGCGGTTTGGTGGACAAGAAAGAGTCTCCATCAGTCCGGGAAAAGACAAGATATCGCGGCGTGTAGGGATCTGAACTCCGTAAAGTTTTGCGCTCTTTCCATGGCGTAGCCAAGGAAGGGAACGTCTTAGGGTCGTATACTGTTGCATCAAAATCGGACTTTCCTCGCTTAGAAACGGCGTTTTTGCGACCGCCCACGCTAGTTAGTGCTCGTTTCATTTCCGTCCCACGAGCAGCTAGGGAAAAGAGGTCCACCCAGACAGAGCCCCGCTTGCCTGGGTAAGCCTTATACAACTGAGGTGCGGCAGATTCCTCAGAGGTTGCTCGCTAGCGGCTGTTCAACCTCAACAGCCATGCATCTCCTCGGCACGTAGCACACCTTGAGATTGAGGTTTTTTTTATAGAGGTTTGTACCGTCCTCGCGACCCGGGCGATTAAGCCAAGATCCCCGGGCTCTGAGACGTACAACGTTCCACCGTCGCGCTGAACGATGGTCGTTGAAGCACGCACAGAGCTTACAGTGTAGCGGACTGTTGGCGCGACACAGCCCACAGCTCAGGACCCCGGGTTCGCCAAGCCCGTACTCAGCAAACTAATGCTGAGCCCCTGAGGGGTCAACAGAATGAACTCAGCTTCTTCGTACTTTTAACATTATTGTAACTCGCTTTGAATCTTCAATGCCATCTGTGTTTTTTTTTTTTTTTTTTACGGTTTATTTCGTTCAAGTTCGACAGAGTGAACCTTGTTTCGTTGTCCATTAACATTATTATTACTGATATTGTTATTAAAAATTGATTTTGTTTGAATGGAGCGTTTTGTTAACAACCTGAATGAAAATAAATCTACTTCAACAGAAAGAACTCAGCTTCATCATACTTTTAACATTATTGTAACTGGGTTTGAATCTTCAATGCCGTCTGTTTTTTTTTTTTTTTACACGCTTTATTTCGTTAAGGCTACTTTACAGGACGACACTACGTTTGATGAAATTGCGCTACTGGCCAATGCGCACGCGCGGCAGGCGTTCGCGCAACTCGTTGGCGAAACGAAACAGTTTCGGCACCTTCCAACTTTGGCAAAACTGATTGCGCATGTTTTTGCTTAGGTTATGACCAATACAGAACAAAATACAACATGAAGGGGGAACGGAAGAAATAATTTGGTTTTTGAACATATATGCGCCTCGGTTGCACAGTGGTAGAGTGCCAGACTACAAATACAAAGTTCGTGGGTTCGATCCCCTGCAGGTCCCTAGGATTTTTACCTGTCACTTTCCACTTCTGGCAGTATTGCTCATGTGAAAAATTGGTTCGGAACCCACGTTAAACTGTAGGTCCCCCTATAACTGGCTGGGTAAGTCAGGTCGGAGGAAGGCAACGGCATACCACCTCCAAACAGGACCACGCCTAGTGGTGTTCAAACCAATCTTCGGATTGTTGACCGCTTTTTTTTAAGTGCGTTGCGTAGGTGTTTGTGCGGTTTTAACGGCGTGTTAGTGCTCTTTTAGCAATTACTTGTGAAATTAAATATTGATGGGTTGACGATTAGTGAATTGCAGACTAAAATACTCCAATTCGAAATACCTATACAAACGAAGCATGGCAATTGTGGATTTCGGAACACGGTACAAGTACTGCAGAGACGAATATCTACTTGACAAGAAACGTAATGCAATTTGTATTTTTAGTTCTGGTAACAGTGCTTCACGCATAACCGTAACTTGTTTCTTTATTGAATTACTAACTATGTTTAAAAGGAACGTTAACTCTCTGGTGACATTCTAAGTCAATTAAAATAACTTCTAGGGTTTTCAATCACAATTTCTTTTAGCAGGGTCACTGAGCAACCGAGCGGACGTCTTTTTTTAATCCATTCACGAACCCAAACACGTTTCTTATTCTTTTTATGTTTAGTCTTATGCAGAGACTTCACACAGAGAAGCAAAAGCTCCGCAACAACTCTTGCAGCCACCAAAACTTTCATTTAACGGCGACTACGGCACTCACAAAACAACGAAACTTAAGTGCTTAGTATTGGCGCCGTGTCTACGGACAAACAGGAAACCAGTTGCGCGCAATTCATTTCATGCAACGAGTTTCGCAACCTGGTGTCGTCGTGTAGACTAGCCTTTACATTGTTGCCCCGGTTTCTCAACGTCCTCTCAGCAGCCAGCCAACGCCGTCAGCTGCAAAGCGTGCGCCAAAGATTTTGCACACTCCTACGTATCACGTGAACACCGAATGCTTTCGATGGAAACGAGCGTCGTCGCTCACGTGACACTGTTTATGTTTCGTCCCAGCTCTCGGTGAATAGACTATAGTTTAGTTCCCCTATCACAAACAAACAACCCAACCCGTCAACCAGCGAGCAGCAACACGCGCGGCCTCTCGAGCACTGCTTGAGCGCCGCAGCTCGACAAATTGTCGCTGCTCTCGATTCCCCGCGCCTCACACACATCCTGGGCCGGGCCGTCCATCTAGGCCAGTGATTTCCAAACTTTCCCTCGTGGCGATACCCTTTCACTAATATAAATACATATGGTAGAATTTAGATGGTTCTAGCGGGAGGAGGGGTGATGGAAATAAAGTATCACTTAAAGGTAGTTTGTAAACGAAACTGAAATCCTCGTACGCATTGACATGTTTAGTGTTGATTCTGACTGCAGCAATTATGTACACTCATCGCAAGAAAAGAAACATTAGGAACGACGGAGTTGTACAACAGAGTAACACCGCAGACAACAATGCCCAACTCACACAGTAATACTTGCTTCTTCTACATGCGACCCAACTTCCGAAACACGAAAACTGAATTTCGGAAACCGTTTTTCGCTGTCGTGTGTGTCAGGGCCAGATACGGTTTTGCTGGATCGATTGAAAACGGCATCTGGAAATTAGCTGCTCGGATTTATGATTTAGACACCACAGTGGCTGTTCCCTTTCAGTTCAATATTATCACATTATTTTCAGAAATAAAGAGGATGTATTTATGACAAGTGGTGAATTATCATTTAAGTTCTATTGTTAGGTTCTTGCTTCACCACGACCTCGGAAGTCCCGAAATATTCGGAAAAAATGGATAAATATTTGCGACAAGTAAGAATATGAATGTCATTTCTGATTCCAGAATCTGTTACATACAGGAAACTGAGAGAGAAAAAAAAATATTAACGCATACCAGGGTTCGAGCCAACGATCACTGCATTTAAAATACTACTCTCCGTTAACACCCGGCCATACTAAACATCGCTAACTGAATAGCTTTAGTCAGTGGACAATTGTGACTGCTTTTACAATCTGTGACAGCTTTTACAGCCACTGTGTCATTGATTGACATTTAATGGTAAGAAACGCTACCGAGGGTGACGTGGCTTTGATAAATCCATTAGAAAACGCTCAGGTGCAGTTTTTTGAGAAGGAAAGCAGGCTACAGTGAAGGTTCGTCCAAGCAGCTGCCAGTTCCAGCAAACTGCGCTTGGAAAGGGCTGTTATCGAGTATCAGCAGCAGCTCTGCGCATGCGCAGTTTGCTGGAATCAGGCAACTGGCAGCTGCTTAAAGCCCGGTTTTACAGGGCTTTACTGCTGCTGAATCAGAGCTGCCGCCTAGCGGCTGAGCACGCAATTAATGTGCACCAATCATTCCTTTAGTACGTGATCTGTGGTGCACTGAATGAAGAGAAGGATGATTAGCTGCAGGCGAGTCTTCAGTGTAGTATGGGGAGAAGGATATTTTGTGTTATTTTATGACAAGCATTTTTGTTTAGAGTCTAAATTTGTTACTCTCACGACACCCTTGATACGACTACGCGACACCCCAGGGTGTCGCGACACCCAGTTTGAAAAGCTCTGGGCAATTGCTGGAATTTGGGGGGCGTCAAATTTGTCGTGCGCAACGAACCTTCGCGCGGTCGCGGTGCGGCTTACTTTGCTGTTACGCTGTGGTCCCAGGAGCGACGAATCCACGGTTACTACATAGGCTATAGACAGAGCGACGGGCGCGAGACAAGACACGCGACAATCTTACATGCATTCTCTCTGACTCTGCAGAATTTGGCTAAGTAAGCGTTTAATGAATAGACGAGTAGCAGTTAGCAAGTAACCATCCCGTGATCAAAGCTGGCGCTACTGCAATAAATTCAATTGACGAGGTATTTCATCAGATTAACAACCTAAATCGTGTATTTGGGTATCTGTACAACACACATGATGTACAAAATAAAACTTCCAAAGCGGTTCTTGAAGAATGTGTCAATTTGGGAGAGTCTCTAACTCACAAAGACTCTAAAGATATTGATGCTACTGATCTATGCTATGGATTACAAGCCATTGCTAGCAGATTACCCAATAACTCGGGCCCACAGGACGTTCTGAGTTATATTTGTAAAAATGGACGTATAGACATTGTACTCGTACCTATTTTAGTTACTGCACTAAGGGAGTTTACTCTTCCTGTGTCTGTAGCCAATGGTGGGCGCAGTTTCTCGAAATTAAAACTATAAAATCATATCTGCGATCCACAATGACTCAAGAAAGACTTGTGAGGTTGGCAACTCTGTCAATTGAACGAGAAACAGCAGACACAATTGATTTAAAGGAGATCATCTCAGATTTTACAGAAGCCAAGGCAAGAAAAATGAAATTTGTGTGACTCTTTGCATAACGCAGCTTATAATTCTATCAATTATTGTCAACTATCAACCAAAACCTTATTAAGAGACAAAATGTAAAAACGATGAAAAAGTAACATTATTGTATGAAGGTGTGTGATGTGCCCCATTTTAATGAGGAAATATGTTTATGTAATGTATATGTTGTGATTATGTATTTGAATAAATAGATGCAATGTGCACTTTTTATTGAAGTTTTTTTTTGCGATTTTATTAAAAGGGGCCCCATTAAAATAATTTGCCTGGGGCGCCAAATTTGTTCGGGCTGGCCCTGCTTCCACCCCTACAATAGGCGGCTCTGGCCAACACCGCCTAGAAGACAAGGCCTCACAACTGGCCGTACCTACGTCACACCGAGAGGTCAGGGCCGCCAGCTGACTGGCTGAGCGCTGGGGCACGCCCACTGCCTCGTAGCGGCCGGCCAGTCAGCTTGCGTTCCCAGCCTCTCGGTGTGACGTAGCCATGGCCAGTTGTGAGGCCTTGTCTTCTAGGTGGTATTGCTCTGGTGCGCCTCTTGACATCATCGCGGCAGTTAACGTGTTATTAATATTACTCGTTCTTTTACAGTTTTTTGTGAAAGGTGACCGTGGACCCCCTTGAAAGAACCACAGTTGACGAGGCGTGTTTGCAGCCGAATAGGGATTAACTGGCCCTTTTACAGTCCCTTCTTGTGCTCATTAAAAATTGCCGAGTTCGAGTCTGCCCTCGGCACAAGACCACCAGGCAGCTGGTGTGACGAGTTTTCTCACCTGTCTGCTGTGCCTTATACGAGTGCCGAACTCCTACTTGTAACTGCTATGGCGTAGCAAATGCTGCCCCGGGGAAACAGGAAATTAAATAATGATCTATGCCTTTTATTGGTTCGGATATCTTCACTGGGTTCTGCTGCCTACTACAAATCGTTTGATTGACACCACGTTGGCGACTCGAGTGCCGATGATGATGAAACTGACGGTGGTGACAAAAACACGACACCCAGTCCCCTCCCGGAAATCGAACTTGGGCCTCTTGCATTTGTGGTCAGCGATGTTGCCACTGAGCTATGTAGGTGGACAATGAAATAGGAGAATTAATTGCATACATTTAATTAATTATTTAAATTATGGGTTTAAGTTTTAACAACAAACTATCTTCAGATGACAATAAAATAACTGATTCGCATACTCTAAAAAATGAAGAAAATATAAAAATGTTAACATAGTGTGCCAACCTCAACATCCAATGCGCCAGAACTTACCTGAATATACTGGTTACAAGAGTAACCTGTCAAACCATCAGTAAAATCACATGCTATGCTACATAGTGAAATAGTGGTTTGGGATAATCCAGAATTACTAATATAGTCCATAGCCCAGGGCCAGGTTGCGTCTGATATATTCATCTCATATAGCACAAAATTTTACATTATTTTATAATGTCGTTTTAGCCTGACAAATCACATATTTTAATCTTAATTAATTACCTCAATGAACAACAATCTCACAAAATGAACAAAATTATTATTAACACAGTATGTATGTAAAGGTATTATTCAAATGTGGCTGTAGCTGCAATTGCTGTATTAATTATCATGGATTGGTCCAAACCACTATTTCATTGTATCAAATAGCATGTGATTTTGCTCTTAGTTTGACAGGTTACTCTTGTAACCAGTACATGCAGGTATGTTTTGGAACATATTGTGTTGAAGTTGGCATAGTATGTTAACGTTTTCTTTACATTCTGTAATGTTTTTTCTAATTAATTATTTTACAGCAATCTACAGGTCTATAATAAATAACATAAGACATATTTTCCTAACATCACATGTGCTAACCCCCAGTAAGAAACTAGTTTCATCATACTTAATGCAATGGGCACCGGTACCTGTGGGCAAGGTGGAACCACAGCTTCTCTTGTTGCCGTCTCTCCCACCTTTACCTCTCAGGAAAAGTAAAAAATATAATTCAAAATTTTCAAATGTTTGTAGAGCTTATGGGACTTAACTATGGGGTCATCAGTCCTTAAACTTACAAACTACTTATGAACTAGCTAATACTAAGGACAGCACAAATATCCATGCCTGAGGGGGGGGGGGGGATTCGAACCCCTGACTATATAAGATATAGTAAAAAAATATTGTAATTTCATTACAATAAAATTATTTACAAGTCATTATTTAAATAATAGGACTACGTTTTAGCAAGGTCAGGACTGGAACTGCTTCATAACAACTTCAAAGTAGGCTTTTCTTCCAACATATTAAAGCTTCATTCTCGCAGGTCTTGCACTCCTCCTCTGGAAAGGGCTTATGGGTGTCCTTGCGTACTATGCCCAAGACATTTCAACCTATAATCACCAACACTTCTGTCATGGAATAAAAATAATTTATGAGATTGTCAGTTTTCATTCACATGGTTCTATTATTTGCTATAGCAGCCAGGGAAATTAGGCTGCTACCTACATTGAGGAAGGAAGAAAAAATACGCTTTTACGTATGAAGAACAAAATGATAAAAATACAACAAAATCACTGATTTGAAGTTATCTCTGTATTGTGGAACTGCCATGCTTTAATGGAACATGAGGTTATAAAATACTAGCTTTAAAACGAGAAATTTTATGAGTGTTGGGGCAAAAGTCATGGCAAATATTTTTTTCCTTGCAGTTTTTCCAGTTGGAAAATGTGGCATATACAGTTGAAAGGACAAGGTGTTAACTAAATGTGTGGACAATGAATAGCACTGAAATATTGTAACTTACTAACTTGTTATGGTATACGGTAGTATACAAGGCGATATGGTCTTCACAGTGCAAAAGAATGACAACACAGTTCACATACAGTTGACATGACAAACCTGGGCCTACAGACCCTCAAAGTAGTCCCCTGCTAGAGTCACCACACATTGCCAATGATGTGGGAAGCCCTGAATATCATCTTCCTCAACATTTTCAGCACGAGTGACCTGATTCAGACATGGTGCAGCAAATGCACCATATATATACGGTGTTTCACTAAGTGTGTTTGCCTCTGTAACTTATAAAATAATAGGTGACGGGAAATTTTAATGCGGTAGGTCAACACAAGAAATGTTACACTTTCTGTGGAGCTATGAACATAGTTTATTGTATCATTTTCCACAGAGTTACAGTACGAAGATATAATTTTTAAATGGAACAATAGTTTTTTCTATCATGCATTGGTATCGTTGAAACCAGCTGCGTCCAAATCAGTTTAAACCACATTCCTATCACTGTTAGTTTAGGAACTATAACCCTTCAATGTTTCAGGGGCAGATACCACACACTGTAAATAATACATGGCTGTGTGGTGGGTGATGGATGTTATGGTGGTGAGAAGTTGATTTACATGAGATGTTCAAATGTGTGTCCATGTTCCTCAATGCATGATGCAATGTGCGGCCGAAAGGATCTGCGGACGAGATGTAACATCACCGGTGTGATGGAGCGACATGTGTCCTCGATGCGCCATTTTAGATCATCTGGGGATGTGGGCTCAGTGACATAAACACGATCCTTTAGATATCCCCACAAAAAGAAATCTACTGGTGTTAAATCGGGCGACGTTGCGGGCCATGAATGAGGACCATGGCGCCCCAACCATCTTCCTGCAAACCTGTTGTTTAGTTCTTCCACAACAGCATACGCAGAATGGGCTGGGTGACCATCGTGCTGCAACCACATTTGGACTCTCGTGTGTAGACACACATGTTCAAGGAGACCACCCTAACTGTCGGCTATAAAAGCGCGATATAACTCACCTGTCAGTGTACCTGGGAAGTAGTGTGGAACCATGATTTCATCCCCAAGGATTCCACACCACACGTTAATAGACCACCTACGTTGATGGTCGACAGGTCATACCCACCGAGGATGGTATGCGGTCCAGTAGTGCATGTTATGGTGATTCACTGCACCATAATTTGTGAACGTGGACTCATCAGAGAACATAACACTTTGTAAAGACTCCAGCATGAAATTACGCATGGCCCACTCACAGAATGCCACTCTTGCATGGAAATTGTTCCCATGCAGCTTCTGGGTCAGTGACAGGTGGTACGGGTGAAACCTGTGGCCGTGTACTATACGCCACACAGATGTGAGACTGACACCAGCGACTGCAGCAACGGCTCATAAGCTGACATGAGGATCGTGGTGTAGTGCGGCTAAAACAAACACCTCTGTCTCATCACTTCTTGCAGGTCTTCGTCTGTTACTGTGGCGCATTACCAAGCTGCCTGTTTCCCAAAGTCGTTGTTCGGCACGTAAGAACGTAATGGCTGCCGGGGCTCTTCGCCTAGGATATCTCATGGCATATGCCATGGCTACTTCAGTGGCATCGTGTCGGCACTCGCCAAGCATCAGTAACATGTCAACGTACTCGTTGTTCGTGTATGCCATCATCATCTGATGTCAGTAACTGTGGTATATTGAGCCCCAGTTGTTTGTGTGGCTCCAACTGCCGGGTATACGGCCGTGTGCAGTGACAGTCAGCAGTCTAACAGCACATCGAGGAAGCTTCTCGCTCCGTGACACCGGCGACGTTACAACTCGGCCACACCACATTTAGAAGGCGCATTGCATTATGTGCAGCATTTGTGGTATCTTTCCCTGAAACTTGGATGGGTTGTAGCTCCCAAACGAACAGTGATAGGAATGTAGTTTAAATTGATTTGGACGCAGCTGGTTTCAACAAATCCAATGCACGATAGAAAAACTATTGTTCCATTTAAAAAATATTTCTTTGTGCTGTAACTCTTTGGAAAATGATACAATAAACTATGTTCAAAGCTCCGCAGAAAGTGTAACATTTCTTGTGTTGACCTACTGCATTAAAATTTCCCGTCACCTATTATTTTATAAGTTGCAGAGGCAAACACACTTAGTGAAACCCTGTACACACACACACACACACACATTCCTGGAAAATGAAAAAAGAACACCATGAGTATGTTGGCCCAGCAGAGCGAAATTTTATTGACACATTCTTGAGGATGTATACAACACTTGATCATGCACGTGAGTACAGACACTAGAGTGTATGCAGTGTTGCTAGTACCTTGGATACACTCCTTTTCCAGCGATGCAAGCTCCAATTTTCCCATGTAGACAATCATAGAGGTACTGAATGCAGTCTTGTGGATAGCCTGCCATGCAATTTTCACCTGGTGCCTCAGAAGGATCACATTTCATGCTGGTTGTGCAGACCTCGCAAGATGACATTTCATCCAGTCCCAAACATGCTCAATGGGGGATAGATCTGGGGATCGTGCTGACCAGGGGAGTTGATGTACACTGTGTAGGAAGGGATACATGTGGACATGCATTGTCCTATTAAAAAGGCAAAGTGCCTTATTGGTGCATGAATGGTAGCAAGATGGGTTGAATAATGCTTTCAATGTATGGCTCACTGTTCAATGTTCACCTGACGATCACCAGAGGAGAACAGCCAGTTAGGGTATGCCTCCCCGCACCATGATGCCAGGTGTCAGCTCCATGTATCTTTGTGGTATACAGTCCAGATTTTGGCGCTCCCTTGTACGACACCACACAAGCAAATGACCATAATTGGCACTGAGGCAGAAGTGACTCTCATCACTGAAGACGACACATCTCTATTCGTCCTTTCATAAAAGCCTATTGTGACACTCCTGGAGGTGGGGTTGTGGCATGAGTGGATGATGGCCTAGCAGTACATGTGATCGTGCATCATGCTCTCATGAGTCATGCCCTACACTAGTCGTTCTCTACTGGTAATCATTAAGGGAACATTAAACAGTGGAGGGTACACTGAAATCATCATTCAACCAGTCTTGATAACGTACAAGCACCAAAAAGGTGATATGCTTTTCTGACAGAACAATGCATGTCCACATGTATCCCCTACCATCCAACGTGCTCTTCGAGGTGTACGTCAGGTACCATGGGCAGAACAATCCCCAGATCTCTTCCCCATGGAGTATGTTTGGGACCGGATGAAACGTCATCTTGAGAAGTCTTCACGACTGGCACAAAATCTGTCCCAACTGAAGCACCAGGAGGAAACTGCATGGCAGGCCATTCTGCAAGACTACATTTGACACCTGTCTCCGTGGTAGAATTGCAGCTTGCATTGTTGCAAAAGGAGTGTATACATGGTACTTTAGGGACTGATGACCCCGTAGTTAAGTCCCATAAGTTCTACTACAAACATTTGAACATGATACTTGCATCAACATTGCGCACCCTCTGTACTCGCATGTGTATGGCTCCTTCTGTGTGATCTTGTGTTGTATACATCCTAACGAATGTGTCAATAAAATTTCGCTCTGCTGGGTCAATGAATTCATAGTGTTCTTTTTTCATTTTCCAGGAGTATATATACACCTTTCCAAGTGATGAAATAAAGCATTCATTATGGGCTATAACCAAGTAACAAATGTTTTGCAAAACATTTCTGTTGGCAATGAAAGAATGTAAGATTTTGGAAGGTCAAATGCAGGGGGAAGAGGGATCTGATAGTCCTGAAGATAACAAGAGGTTTTATAGTCCCATGTTTGTATTCTTACACACATTTGCATTTCCTGATCATTTAAATGGCATTTTCAGGCATGAGCAGCTCTCCCCTACTGGAGAGAGCATCAAAAACATGGTCACACCTTCTGCCACTTGGTTATGTGTGTTCACTCCTTGTATCAATTCCTATCTTGCCACCCTCTGAGTAAAGTAGACACATGAACAACAAAAGAGAGTTAATGATCAAACTATTTGCTTTGTAAGATCTCTGTATATTACTCCATGATTGAATAAAGTGTTTCCATTTTACGGCCATGTGTTTGTTGTTAGAACACAAGTGGCAATTAACAAGGTTCAAACATTTCGTGTTTTCACTTCTGTGACTTTTTCTATTCACATGCCTTTCCGTCATTTTTGTCTCCCAAGAAGGCTTTACTTCAGCCCTTTATCTGCTAACATTATCTGGAAGGTCACATATCATAAGTATGCTGCAAGTGTCAACCAAAACCTATGCAAGTGACAATACAGAAATAAGTGGACTTCGTTATTCATAAAATTTAATCATTATGTTCACCCTAGCTTGCTGATCAGAACAATTTATTCAGTGAAGTGCAAGTGAGATGGATGCACCACTATCCAGTCCAGTTGATGAGACTACGGCCATTTTCCTGTTCGACACCGATGTACACTAGACAGGGATCTCCACCATTGCTACACAGCAAGGCACATTTTGTAAGCTACAATAAACAGCAGATTCGTATTTTCAGTCAATTCATATTCATTCTATTGTCAAGGATGCCCCTGTTGATTCTGTTTTCTCGTCTCATATGAACGCCATGCAATATTATGATGATTGGTGGTATAGGGTGCTGAACGTCAAGGTTATCAGTGCCTGTACTCAAACTTAAACGGATGGAAGAAAAATGGCACATATTGGACAGACTTGAAAAATATAAAAGTACACCTACAGTTGTAGGGATATCTTAAAACAACTTATAAAAGGACTAAAACTGAGGATAAAACATTGACAGATGTATGTGGCCCGGTGACTACTTAAAAATAAAGGGTGACCGAGCCAATCTGACACACATTAAAATTGCACACCCAGTATTTTGGGAAAAAGTCCAGATATGGTACAAAATCTTAAGACACGATCCACAGACGCCTCATCGTCACCTAAAATAGATTTCAGGTCCTCTGAGAAACCCAAATTTGCCCTGATAGCAGCATATAAAATGCATTCTGTTAAAATCTGTCGTATCGACAGTTGTGTCCTACATCTGTCACAGTCCAGTGGTTCTTCAATGTGTAAAAGAAAACCATGTGTCAGTGGGCAATGTGAGTGAGGGTGACTTCATCAGCTCGTTGAGGGTGGAAGGACGTATGTCATGGGCGGACTGAGAATTTTAGTGCACATAGTTTATTATCTGCCACATCCAGCCACTGATCCTCTCACAAAGCCATGCTTGTTCGGGTCACAGGGGATGTGACGGCTTTCAGCAGGACGGAACAGTGTACGACAGGGGGGAGAGAACAAGCCTCTTTAGCTGCTGGATCAGCCAGTTCATTTCCCTGGATCCCTATGTGCCCAGGAACCCAACAGAAGGTTATCTCCTTGTGGTGTCATTGCAGTGCAAGGAGAGCGTTCTGTATGTCTTGCACCATATGATCTGCCGTATACACTTGGTTGACAGCGAGACAGGCGCGGTGGGAGTCTGAGCAGATCAGCAACTTCATACCTTGATGTCTTTTGATCTGTTCTAGTGCCCTCAGGATAGCAAACAGTTTCACATAGTAAACAGAAAACTGTTTTGGGAGCCTTATCCAAAGGACAGAGTCAGGGAACACAACGGAGCAGCTGAGATGATCTCCCTGCTTGGATCCATCTGTATAGACGGTAATAAAATCTGCATGATGGTTTAACCCTGTGGCAAGCGTGCTTAGTGTTATTGTGTCAGCGGGCGCGGGCCGACGTTTAAATGCTATGTAGAAAGCAATTTTTAATGTTTTTTTTTCTGGTAGAAATTATTATTCATTGGTTTTAACATCATTCTTAACAGCAACTTTTACTGTGATCTGTATGCAAATAACAAGATGTGTGGGCAAATTAAAATTGTTACAGAATATGACATATTATTTTAAGGAAATTTCCTAAGTGCCATTTTAATAAAAAATTCTGAATAAATTATCACACCTTCTTGTCCTTTTTCAGTGTTCCAATGAACGTTCGCCGATTTTCTAAAAGATCCTGGGATACAGGGAAACTACTGTAGCAGTTATCCATAGTTATATTCATGTGAGTTCACTTGATTGGGTCAACCAACGCTTCATAACACCCGTTGGTTGTTTAGATGCAAGATATGATCAGGATTCTATCTGCCACAGTATACTTCACAATTTCAGGTATAAAATATCTTACTATTGTATATTGCATACAACTTCAATTCGTCAATTTAAAAACAATACTTTCAATTTCAGTTTTAGCTTCACTACTACTACGTTTTGGGCCAGGTAGAACCGGTACTTTCCTGTTGAAGTACTAACGAATTATTTATCCACAAAGTTTCTTGGTCCTTACCAGTCATATTGTGGTGTTCCTTTTACTTCATTTCCTTAGTCGCATGAATGCTCAGATTCGCTGAAATGATCTGCAGTTTCAGTTACTTCTGAATCCTCATCGCTATAAAAAAAATCAGCGAAATCTTCTTCGTCAGATGAATCCAGAAGAATTTCCTCTGTAGTCAGTCCCTTCCTTTGTGCAGACTGGTGGGCGACAAGAAAATAATTCTAATACTAAAGTAATGTTGGTAATCACATCATCATGCATCAAAAGAGTTTTAAAACAAAAATTCTAATCATCAAAACATTTGACAGTGGTATGGCTACACGTACTTACATCACCGGGTGCGTGCGGTATGCAGTGCCATCTCGGTGCAGTCGTCCACTTCACAGGTGAGCCGCTGTTATGATGTGTATAATGATGGGGCAGTGATGCATTTTGGCCCTACACTAAACAATCGAAGTGTATCTAGCACCATTCATGTGTGCTCGGAACGCTGACGTAATTATTGAAAGAAAACCAAATTGGCAGAACTGTATGCCGCCATGCGCCCGTCGCAGGGTTAAAATCTCCAAAAATCTACTTTTATAAAAACTGTCAGAGGTACAAGGCTTCTTAAAAGCAGTCAGATCTAAAATCAATGAAGGCCTATGAAGGAGCCAGGGAGATCCCCTACTCCACCCCTGGCATTGAACCTTAATGCCCTGCACCTGCAGCAACTCAAGGCTGTCCTGTGCTTGAATCCCAAATGGTCTCGTAGCCTGTGGGCGGTTATGGAACAAATGTTGGTTTGGCTGCAGTGCAACACTGAGAGAAAGTAATGTGTCCAGAACTGACAGTGCCACAAGCAAAAGACGGCAAATAGAGAGTGGGGGCTCACTAGTTTCTGCACACAGGCTAAGTACTGGACTTGTGCGATATGCACCAGTCGCCTGCCTGATACCTCTGTGGTGTACTGCATCCAGTATTTTCAGGTATGAAGGCCTGGCCGATCCATAAACCTGGCAGCCATATTCCAGTCTGGGCCGCACAAAAGCGTTATAGAACTGGTGCAGACATGCCCTGTCGACATCCCAAGACTGATGACTAAGACATTTTACGATAGTTAGAGCCTTGAGGCATCGCAGTTTGACCTCTTTAAGGTGCGGCAACCACATTAGCCTCTCGTTGAAAGTGAGGCCAAGATATTTCACCTTGTCCTGAAAGGTGTCCCCTAGTTTTAAAACAGGTGTATTAAAAAGGGAACGGGAGCGATTAAAATCCAAACAGACAGTTTTCTCCAAAGAAAACTTGAAACCAGTGGTGCTACACCATTCCTCCAACTGCCTGATCATCAACTGCAATTGACGAGCTGCCGTTGCAATGGAGGAGGATGCACAGAAGATGGAGAAGTCGTCCACAAACAAAGAACACTGTACAGGCGGCCGTACGGTGAATATAATGACATTGATGGCTATGGCGAATGCCGTTATGCTTAAAACACTCATTTGTGGGACACCATTCTCTTGTTTAAAATGGTCAGACAAGGCACTCCAACCTTGTATCTAAAATACCTTTCAGAGAGGAAAGATCAGATACAAGTGGACAAACGCCCGCAGAAATCCCATTCATAAAGCTGCTGTATGACAAGGCATTGCCAGGTAGTATCATAAACCTTTTCAAGGTCAAAGAAAACACCGATTAGGTGTTGCTTCCATAAGAAAGTTTGTTGGATTGCACTTTCAAGCAGGGTGAGGATATCCATTGTAGAGCGGTACCTCCTGAACCCGCATTGAGAGTGGCTAAGTAAGGATCTCCTTTTGAGGACCCATACTACGTGCCGGTTGACCATACGCTCCAACGTCTTGTCAATGCAGCTTGTTAGGTTAATGCTCCGATAACTACCTGGATCGGTGCGATCTTTCCCTGGATTTAAAATTGAAATTAAAACGGATTCTTTCCAAGAACATGGAAAGTTCCCCGTAATCCAAATTTCATTAAAAAGATGTAAGACGGCCTCCTTTGACTGGGGTGCCAACTGTTTCAGCAGTCTGTATGGTATCTCGTCATAGGCAGGTGCAGAATCGCAAGCTGCCAACAATGCGGATTCCAGTTCCTACATCGAGAAAGGTTGATTGTAGTCCTCAACATTGGAGGAACGGAGGTCAAAGCCAACCCTCTCCTGTATCGTCCGATATTGACGGAAGACTGGATCCTGGCAAGAATCAGATGTAACAGCTGCATAGATTTCTGCCATAACTTGGGCAATGTCCTGGGCGATTTTAAAAGACATCCCTGCCCTCGCACAGCTGCTATTGGCGGTCGGGAGTTCCACCCCGAAATCCTCCTAATGGCTTCCCATACTTCACCTGCAGGTGTGGACCTATTGATGGAGTTCAGGAACTCCTGCCAAGACCTCTGCTTACTCTCTCTAATAATTCTCCTTGCCCATGCCCTTGACACTCGAAAATTGGCCAAATTCGCATTGGTAGGGCACCGATGGAATCGCCGCAATGCTGCTCTTCTGTCCCTGATCGCTGAACAACAAGCATTGTTCCAGGAAGGGACAGCTGATCTCTGAAGCGTTGGCTTCGATTTTGGGATGGAGGCATCAGCAGCATTGTGAATCACTGTTGTGATGTGATTCACCCACTCTTGGACACCTTGACACCACTCGAAAATAGCCAACTTCTGAAAAAGTGTCCAGTTAGGTTTGTGCAGCTGCCATCTCGGTGGCTTCCCGCTGTAATTTATTGCGACTGGCAAGTCTACCCAAATTGGATAGTGGTTGCTGCCATGAAGGTCATTGTCCACGTTCCACTGAGCAGTGTGTGCAAGAGCAGGCGAGCAGAGGGAGAGGTCTATGGCTGAAGACAAACCTGTAGCAGTGCTTAAACGTGTAAGCTAGCCTGTGTTCAGTAAGACATCAGAGGAGTGTATCACAGTCTCAACCATCCGTCCCCTGGGGCAGTTGTTGTTGGAGCCCCATAGAGCATTATGCACATTAAAAACTCCTAAAAGAAGAAATGGATGAGGGAGTTCTCCAATAAGCTGTATCAGGAGATTACTGTCAACATGCTCTCCAGGAGGTAAGTAAAGGAAACAGACTGTGATATCATGATGGGCCAGTATACTAACAGCAACTGCTTGTAGTGTAGTGGCTAAGGGCACAAATGAGAAGTGAAAAGTATCCCTGACAAACACAGCCACACCACCTTGTGCCCTATCACCAGTAATGTCTTTCCTGTGGAGTTGATAGCCTCTCAGGACAGGCGTGTCAGTCCATTTGAAGTGTCTCTCTTGAAGGTAGACACAGAAAGGCCTATCCTTCACAAGAAGCTGCAGTTCCTTCACTGAGTCTTGAATCCAGCCAAATTCCCATGCAGTATGGGAGCCATGTCACCTATGTGGGTCTATCTTTTCTCTACCCTTGTGCCATGACGGTGAGGTACTCCTGGAGCACTGGGTAGCAGTGATTCCGGCGATGACGCATCAACGTCCATAATAATGTCCTCCTCATCAGTCAACACTGCCATTATGACATCCAAAGACGCTCCTAAAAGAGTTGCAACCAGATGTGGAATTACTTTCCTTGGATGCTTCTTTTGAGAAGATGAGGAGGAAAGGGGAACTTGGGGAGCACTCTGCTTTGGCAGAATATTCTTCTTTTGAGAGGCACTTCGCTGGTGGGGTGCCTTCTTAATGATTTCCTGAGGTTCCTTGTCAAGCACAACTTCTGTAGCAAAAGAGACCACATGGTCTGCAAAAGCGGTACCTGTAACTTTTTTGGTCGTATTTGGTGGGACAAGAGGATGGGAAGCTTCAGCTGCCTTACATGTGCACTGACACGTGCAAGTATTAGTGCTGACACTAACAGCCTCAATTTGTGTCGAGGCATCTACTGTGGTGATGGATTTCTATAAAGCAGCAGCGACAGAGGTGGGAAATACAGGTGGCTGGCTGGCTGCATGGCTTGAAATATCTGCTTGGCCTCCACATTGGAAATGTGCTTTGTTGTCTTTATTTCCTGTATTTTCTTCTCCTCAAGATACCCCTGTCAGTCCCAACTCCAAACAGGGTGTTCCCAGAACAATTGACACATTTGTCAGGTGGCGTGCAAGCAGTGCTGAGTCCAAAGTGCTGGCATTTGTGGTTAGGGACATAGAGACGGACTTTTAACTGCAAAAACACTGCCTTCACATGCTCAGGGAGTCTAGGATTATTAAAAGTGAGGATGAAGGTCTCAGATGACACATGTTCTCCATCCACCCTTTTCTTAATATTCTGGATGTCCACTATACCTTCTGTTGCCCATTCTGCCTTGATTTCTTCAATTGGAATGTCCATCAGATCTCTACAGAAAACTACACCCTTACTGTAGTTCAGGGAACTGTGCAGTTCTGCTTCGATTTCGAATTCACCCAGATACTTTACTTTCTGCAGATTTTCTGCCTGTTGGGAGGTTAATGTTTCAACCAACAAGGTACCGTTCTGCAATCTTTTAACAGATTTCAAAGTGCCCGCAAGACCTTCTAAGCCCTTATTGATATAAAAGGGCAAACTCTTCTCAAAAGAACCTTCTTTCCTTTTAATGATGATAAACACATTCTGGCTAGCAGCCTGTGTTCTGTTACTTTGGACAAAACTCTTTTTAATACTGAACAGGTCTGGGGGGTCAAGACACCAGAGACCTCTTTTTGGACTGGATGTTGGTACCCCACCAGTGGTACACCCATCCCACTTAGGAGGTGGAAAATTACTCGAAAGGTCCATCTCGGTCCCACGAGAAGCTAGGAAAGTACGTGACCACCTATACAGAGCTACGCATGCCTAGGTAAGCCTTATACAACTGAGGTGCGGCTGTATCCCCAGAGGTTGCTCGCTAGCGACTGTTCCACCTCAACAGCCATGCATCCCAACAGCATGTAGCACACCTTGGGATTGAGTTTTTTTTTTTTAATAGAGGTAATTTCTTCCTCATGACCTGGGTCAAGCTAAGATCCCCATTCCCCGGTACACACAACGTTCCACCATCGCGCCACATGGCGGTCACTGAAGCGTGCCCAGAGCTTACGGTGTCTAAAGGCGCTTACCAGTCCCCAGCTCAGGACGCCAGGTTCACCAAGCCCATACTCAGCAAATTAATGCTGAGCCCCTGAGGGGTGAACACCATACAACTATGGCTTCAGACAAACCTACTTTGTCTGGGAACTCTCTCATCCTAAGAATATTAATTTAGTGCACAGTGCCATCGTGGGTGATTTTCAATCAGGTCAGCAATGTTGGATACTTGAATCCTCAGGTAATGTTCCCATCCTCTGACTCTGTGGGTCATACACTGCCTAAGTATTGAGTTATGCCTCTGAACATGGAATCTGTTGCATTATGTTTTTGCTGCTGGTTTTGTACTGCCACAACTTCGGGCCACATTACAGCACAAAGACTCTTAGTCACTGCCTGTCACTTCTTGTACCCATCAATTACCACCTATGTCAGGCTGACACATCTTTCTCATCATCAGTTTTGCCCCTTTGCCACCAACAGGGCCATGCAACTCCAGTGTGTTTCCAACCACAGAGCTACACAAAGCCTACAACTGTAACGGCCCTCCAAAATCTCTAAATGCT
The DNA here is from genome assembly GCA_026315105.1 of Locusta migratoria. Taxonomy (NCBI): domain Eukaryota; kingdom Metazoa; phylum Arthropoda; class Insecta; order Orthoptera; family Acrididae; genus Locusta; species Locusta migratoria. The sequence continues at coordinate 147,050,655 of CM048755.1, read as the reverse complement.
TCTTTTCCTCTTGCATGGGATGCTAATCTTTCTGCCAAAGTCTTTGTTACTGGAGTGTTTCATGTTCAGTTCTACAGTTACCTTGGCGATATGGTTCCTAGCATCTGTGTTCTGATACAACTACGGATAATGTTCACACTATTATTTCTTACAATATGTCTATTTGGTATCCCGTGGTCTATGTTGTTGAATGTGAGGGTGCTTCAACACTTGTGTTGTGGTCAGAACTCTTGCCGCTGCCACTGCCAGCACTTTCTCTTCATCTGATGATGCCTCTTATTTGTTCATCGGTGCCTCACACTGTGCAGTGAAGATGCCACTATCGTCAGTGGGGGTGAAAGCAGAGTTTCCATCACTAGTTTGCCGTTGGCACTGCTAAACTGAGGGTTACCCACCAGCCCTAATTGGATTTCTGCCTTGGCACTACCACAGAATCCCCGGGTGTCTTATCAGTCACAGGAGTGTGATTGGAGCCTTCTACTCTCTCCACCCGTACCCCAAGGAAGGACTGTTGTAATCTGATAGTTACTACACCTACCACTGCAGCAGCCATGAGTTGGACCAGGCCAGTGCAGCAAGTACAGTGACCATTGACCTCCAAATGGTGCACTTGCAACTTCCCCATGTGGCGTCCAGGTGCAGCCCGATCACCAACCATCATCATGTGGATATCTAGTGCATGCAGCTCTGTAGCAGTCATACCTGCCAAGATAGTCATTACAAGTACAGGCCCGGGCCTTCTCATCCTCCACTGTATGTGTTTGTGTGACATATCAATTCCTGTATCATTGTCACTCCGTGGCTCTGAACTCTCAGTTGTCGTCCATGTGTCCGCTATGGTCAAACTGTTTTGTTTGTGACTTCTGTCAATTTATGACTGAATAAGGTGATTTTATTTTATGGCCACACACTTCTTTTTTGCTATAGTTAGAATACCCATCAACAAACTTGTACCACTTTGGTATGTTAAATGGGAAATCAGTGTAATCTTGATGCTGTCTAGTTCTTAATTTATTCATTAGTAAACTGTGTTTATTAAGCAGATTTGGAGAACTGCTCATTGTTGATTAGGTAAGTATGGAAAACAAGGTGATTTTAAAGTAGACCCAGAAGAGCACCCAGTCACCCTTAAGCAGCTACAGCACTTACGCTTGTTTTGATAAGGATACCAACTAGTTCTAAGTGAATGACACCATTATGAAAAGTTCAATATCTATGGAATTATGAGATAATCACTAAATTTAAAATAAGCTAATAACAACACTACTCAACAGCCTACAGACAGAAGTATATGCCATTACTACTGAAAAATGAATAATAAATATAGATCAATAAATACAGCACCATATGATTGCCTTAAAGTCACAAACAGTTTCATTTGCATGGAGTTAGTGGCAGAAAGAGTAAGTATTAATTACCAAATGGAAGTGATCCATTTATTTTCAATAATCCATTAAACATTTCATCAGCATCTTGAGAATATATTTCAATGAATTCTTATATTTTGATTCCATTATCTAATGAGCAACTGTTTAATAAATATGGTGAGTATCTCTAATAACGCAGCTAACAAAGACAATTTAAAATCATAATATTATGCCACCACCTTCTATATTTCACACAATACTGAAATGAATATTATCTTCCATCATTAACAATATTTGGTTTCATGGCTAGATACAGGTTACAATGAATTCCATGTCTTTGTGTTATGCTGACAGACTGCAATGAAATTATAAGACAGCTACACATACATCTGTGTTTCTCTTTCTCCTACATACAAAAACAATCTTATTTGTCTACCAAAGTGGTCAATGGTATGCATTTACTTACAAGTCAATGCTGAGGACTTGAAATGTAAACACAACTTCAGTAACTCCACAAGGGCAGAATTTCTTGTTAAAAATGATGAGTATTTTCAGTTATAAATGCACAAGCTGCCAAGCTTAAGTTTGACTCAAGCTATTATGGTAGCTTTTTTTATTCAGTTCAATAATAATTTTCCAGTGAAGAATTAGTGTGATGTTAAATAGCCTATGAGGTAGATAAAATCATATTCACTTCACAAAATGTACATACAGGAATCTCAAGCATTCTTCCACCAGAACCCACAAGAAAATGTAATTGGATATCCTGCCATTTACATAAAGAGAATACTATGGATCAAGTTCAATTACAATTTCATTTTACCACAATGACAAGTAAAGTCTGCAACAATGAACCAACAGAAACAAACATCAGGAATGAAAATTAAAACATTGTAACTGAAATTGGTTTCAACATGAGTGGTATATCAATAACAGCATTGAGAAGGTTCTCATATCTGCACATAGTTAAAATATGTATCAAATCAATGCACATACAATGCATAATGTACCAGAAAATTACAATACATAGGTCTTTCAGTTCAGAATCACTTGGAATAAAGAGGAAAGATGACTACAAAAAATTCCAAACAAAGCATTTTCTGGGAGATCACTTATTAATCTTTCTAGATGTTTTGATATCTGAATCTGCTGATTCTAGAGCTTTTATTAAATGTGTACCCAATGTGGGAAGAGCACTACAAAATTGAGGTATCTGCTCAGAGTTCTCCAAAAACTCTTCGCATGCCATGGATGAAAATTTTCAACATAGGAAGTGCAACAGTAAATGCCCTTTTCTTATAGATAATGGTCCCAATAAGAGTGTTTTTTCTTAAATTTGTATACAAATGACTTCACACACAAAAATAAATGAAAATGGGCATTGAAACAGTGTCAATTATGTAGAACTTCAATATAGATATCCTGAAGTGAGATCTGACAAAATGGGTATATAAAACTTAGTCAGTGCAAAATGGATGTTTATTTTGCATATCTTATATAATAATTTTAGCCAACACTTGACAGTCTTATTCAATAGCTGCACCTTCAGCCTTTTACAAGGACTAAAATAAAGATTCCAACATGCAGAATACAATGAATAAACTGCTTATACCCTTTAAGGGATGATTAAATATTGTTCTGAAAAATGCAATTTGAAACTCTTTTTGTTTAAATACGTAATAACTAGATGTTTTCCACTAGGCCTTAGCTACCATGTCATGTTGTAGTACCTATTCCAATGGAAAAAAAGATGCAATTTTTTCAACAAACATCTCACAGAAATGTTTAGGACGTATACCATTCATTTCTCCCTCTCAATAATACTGAGTTGACAAATGATAAGCACTGACAAATTATAGGTATTAACAATAAATTATCCTAAAGTAATCATTTTTGAGAAGCTGGTGTAGACTGAAAACTCAGAAATGTAATTTAAATGGAAAAAGGGACTTGCAATGTGCACATTCACAAGTGTAGAATAGTTCCTCTGCAGTTGGTTTTTGACAGTGTGCTTGAAGAGCTAAGCTTAAAAAAGTGGAAGGAGAAGTAAAAATCATACCAACTACATTTTAGTGAGTTTTGCTCAGTTTCCAACAGACTGAAGTTAATTTCAAAATAAGGGTTTTATCAGTATCAACAAAAATTAGAACACAGAAAGAAAAATAAAGTCATCTACTACAACCTATATTAAATATTAGAAGGAACAACTGAAAATGCAGTATGTAATTAAAAAAAAATGGATATGGAGAGTAACAAAGAATCTTAAAATAATTTTGGAGTAGAGTAATCAAAAATAACTGTCTCCATTTTCTCAATTTTCATTAATGGGAAAGGATGTTGAAAAAATAGTTGTCCAACTGCCATAATAATAATAACAACAATGATAAATGTAACTGCAAGAGAGCCACACCAGGGATAGTAATCAAGCAACTCTATGGGATGGAGAGGAAAAACAAGGTCAAGAACACGGTGGATATATATATATATATATATATATATATATATATATGTATGTATGTTTAAAAGAAACACTCCACAAAAGTAAATGCAGGTAGCTGAATAAAATTTTCATTAAACTGAGAAGGAAAGCAGAAAAATAAAAATAAAGAAATGTGATAACTACACACACATGCACATGAAAATTGACAAGATTACTTTCATTTGCCACTAGTAATATCCTTTGGCACAGTATTAAACACATAAAAGTAGGGATGAGATCAACATCTTTGAATCTTCAGTACTCTACAATAATAATTATGGAAGACTTACAGTATTACACTGGACTGGAAATGTATCTAGTTTATACTGACTACATGTCCAGTATCTTCCAAAAACTTGTCACAAAGTGAGGAAGTATTAGCAAAGATTAACTATAAACAACTCTATAGGAAGCTGCAATTTTTTGTTTACATTTAATTACAGATTACCACTCCATATGACATCTTTCTCAGTATTTCACAGCAGAAAACTACACTTTCCTTTAAAAATACAGCACCAATTGGATGTTTAGTACATTAAGAAAAAGCACATCTGTATTAAAAATTACACCACTTCTTTACAGTATACGCTGTAATAGTTTTTCCATTAGGCAGATACAGGCTTGAAATTATTCATACAGTCTCTCAAATTATCCCTAATATACTTATGTCAAATAAATAGCAAAAAATGCAGTAAATAAAATTGTGCAATACAGTACAGAATACATTACTGAGAGCAGTGCGTTCAAGGTATATAATTAACCAAGTGAAGCAATACATTCAGTACTTATCCCTCCAAGGGTTCTATCAGATACTGATAACAAAATAAGTTTTCTTTCATGTCCATATGTATTAAGCTATCTTTACAGCTTCCTGAACAGCTAAAGGGTACTTTGTAGTATTTGGTATAAATAGGAAGAAGTAGGACAGTCAACCAACACAAGACACTCAAATATAAAAAAAATAATTATAACAAAAAACTGTGATCTCAAATTCTTAACTCTAAACAAGTAATAATTCCTGAAACAAACTACATCAGGACACAGCAAAACCTTGCAACTATGAGAAATCAGTCTATTTTTCTATTCTGATCCATTAACAGTTACACAAGAGTAATGTTTACTATACACGTGCACATAAGGATAGTATATCTTTGCAGGCTTTAATATAAAATGCCAAATACAGATAAAGATATGAAATAGAGAAATATATATTTACATATCTGCAAAAGCTAAGCACAAAACAGTAAAAACAAATTGTTATCTGCATATTTCATAAAGCAATCATCACTGACAGATAAATTTGACAAGACAGTTGGTTTAGCACCACATGAGAAACAGAACACTTTAGCCTCAAGTACTAAGGAACACAGACAAGTGAAAAGCGCAAACAACTACGCAGATCGAAGGGCAGGATGCAGCACAGATGCTTAAATCTCAGCCTGTCAACAGGCAGAGTAACATCTGTTCCTTTTCAGGACATCGAACTGCACGGTAATCGTGGTGATCCCATCTGTGTCAGAACCCTGTCAAGCCACTGCAATGGTCCATTCAAATGGAGTTCAATCCAGCACGGTGTTGACGTCACTGTTTGGCGTCTGTCAAAACAGTAAGTTTATTCCTTAGCAAATTATAAAAACTCAATATGATTTGTGTTAATGTTATTTGCATTTCTATGTAGTTTCAAGTGCTTTACACAGTCTACTATTTTAACACACAATAAAAATTTGCAATATATGTGATAATATGCTGACAGAGCTGATATTCAACAAGTTTAAGAACAGTGGTACTGTTTATAAACAACTGAGACAAAAAAGGACACTGGCAAAACATTAAAACTTCAGTCATAATTAAATCATTATACATTCATTGACAAATCATGTTGAATACATCCTACTATGAGATATAATCTTCTAAACTATTTAGAAGCTTCTTAATGAAAACAGTATCACTACTGACCAATTTCATCACTTGGTAATCCATCACTACTAAAAAATGTCATTGTTTAGTAATCCATCACTACTGTTCAAAATCATATTTTTACTAAGGTGTACCATTTGATTAAAACACACTAACATACCATTTTTTACATTCTATTACAATAAGTTTGAAAATAATTAATTAACTGCAAAAAATTTTCAGTATCTTTCATTTTAATATCTAAATCTATACTCCACATACCACATGATGCTGAGTGGAAAAGAGTAGTTTGTGTACCACTGTCATTTCCTCCATTTTCTGATGATGATAATGATGATTGCTGTTTTAAGGTGCTAAACAGCTAGGTCATCAACACCCATCCATTTTCTGTTCACGCTTTGGCAAATTACAAAGAACAACTGTTAGTAAATATCTGTATGGGCGCAAATCTCCCTAATTTTAGCTTCATTGTTTCTCTGTGATATATTGGCTGATCCTTCTAGGAAATTATAAGACAATTGCTCCATGAGAAACAATGTCTCTTTTTCTGCCTTCACCATTACAGTTGTATGAGCATCTCTGATGATTTTGCACTTACTAAATGGAACTGTGATGAAATACTTCCTCTTTTTGGGATCTTTCCTATTATCTTTAGTAATCCCAAATGATTAGTGTCCAAGACTGATGAGCATTACTCCAGTATTACTGAGCAGTGTGGTGCAGTGGTAACAGACTGGACTCAAATTTGGGAGGACAGCAGTTCAAACCTGCCTCCAGCCATCCAGATTTAGGTTTCCATGATTTCCCTAAACTGCTCCGGCAAATGCCAGTATGGTAGGTGGCTGATATCCTTCCGAATCCTTATCAAAACAAACTAAGCTTGTGCTCCACAAGTAATGTGCACATTGTCAACAGGATGCTAAACCTTAATCTTCCTTTTCTTCTTCGTTACACTCCAGTATTGGTCAAATGATAGTCTTGCCTGCTTTGGAGGCGATTTCCTAAATATCCTACCAATGAATCTGAATCTGTCATCATTTCTACAATTAATTTTATGTTGTTACACTGGAACTTCAATTTCAGTTTCTCTGATTTTATGTTTTTCATGATTTTAGGCCATAAATTCATAGCCCCTGTGAAAAACCCATAATATCAATGCAAAAAATTCCCTAATTTTACGTTTCCTCCTGGTAATGTTTACCTCAGTTCTACATTATCATGCTGCCCCAGGGGGCTCACGGTTCTTTCGTGAGTATGTGAGTGACAAGCACGGGGCCTTGAGCTAGTGCAGTCTTTCTTCCTCCTTTCTTCCCTGGACTGCATTTCCTTTCCCTTCCCCTCCTTTCCTATCCTCACACCTTCCCTTTCCCACCAGGGGATCGATTACCTACGCAGTTTAGTCCCCATGTCCCAAATCACCAACCAACCTACCTACCTACGTTATCACTCAACACCTCACTTGACTTCATCCCATTTTTACATACTGACATTTGATGTGACTGAACGAATTTTAAGTGGGAAAAAGAGATGGTTCATGCCACATTTGGCGATGGAGTTGGGGGTACATGAAGATCCTTCATACACAACAATCTGCTGTGAATGGGATTGTAGGCTCTCTAGTATCATCTAGCATGACAGCCATCTAGCAGAAGAAAGGAAAATTCGCAGATGCCATTCTAAACTCCAGTGAATCAGTGCATGTGTATAAAGGGAAGGGGTACTGTAGTAAACTTTCTAAACATCATGTTTGATTTTATTGCACCTTTTGCTGTATTTCAGTGTGCCAGGAAGGAGAAACTGCCAATAATTAGTAGTTGAGATTAAAATCTAAGAAAATTAGACATTATGAACTTAATACAGGATAAACAATAAAACTCAATATGATCTGCAGAAATGTAAAACCATCATTCATTTTTAATGCTGAATTTATTGTGCAACAACAGTTTCTAATCTAGCAAACAGAAATGTTCACATCATCACATTCTGTTTTTGAGGCATTAATTTTTTTTTCCAATTATGATGTGCAGAGTGCAGGGGTGGACACAGGATTTTTTTCGGGGGTGGGGGGGGGGGGTGGGGGGGGTGGGGGGGGATGGGGAGGGAGATTTGAGGAAATGGTGAAATAATCAAAACTAAGAGGCCATCCATAAATTACATCACATGTTAAGCGGAAGGGAGGAGGATCACCAAACAGTGACAATGAGTGAAAAAGGTTTTCATTTCCTACAGCACTATCCTGTAAATTCATAAGGTTTGCATTTTTTTTTTTGGGGGGGGGGGGAGGAAGGGGTTTTCTTCCTCCACTGATGGTGCGGTAGATGGTCTCTATTAATGATGGGTTACACGGCACTGATGACCCTCTGATACAGTAGTGCAATGCTCTTCTATTTGTGTCTTGTGTTTTTGCAACAGAAAGTTACAATGTGTGGTACTTTTATTAACTTTTTCTCAGTAGATAAAATTTAAAAAATGTCAAAATCATATATATAAAGAAAAAAACCACTCTAACCCAAACAATCTAGAGATGTGAACATCAAACAATACTTCAATTTCCTTATACATCTATTGCCTTCAATGTATCAAAGATGTTCATTGTTGTAGATACAGTCGTTACATGTATTTTCAGTAGTGCAAGTAAGAAATCTTGTTTCAGACATGAACAATAATTTGAATATAAAACGCCAAGCTGTTTTACTAGAAGAACAGATGCATATACTAAAAAAACTTGACTATAATATGGGGACTCGTGTACAGTTACCTGCATCTCTTGGAATTCCAGTGATGTTTTTAAATACTATACACAAGGCAAGGTGTCCAGCTACCTCATGGATGGGAGACTATAGGTCTCAAAGAACCCAGCTGTTTATGCACCTTCGGTAACCCATAGAGTCTGGGCGAGTAAGCTTCTATTTTACAGAGTTGCTTCTTGTCGCCTGAAGAGAAAGAAGATGCTTTCACCAATTGGTTGGTCATTTTTAAAATCTTTGATGTCGGATCCTTGTGAAGTTGTTTGTAATTGTTGGGATCCAAAATGTCCATGATGATCTTCACTCTTCATTACAGCAGTAGCGTTGCCCTTATCTGCAGGAAGTACGATGATGTTTTCATCTGCATTGATGGCCTTCCTTTGTGCCTGTGACAAATTACTAGTAGGTGGCTTACATATACATAGAATTCTAGCTGTTTCCAGTCTTATAATGTCAACAGACTACTTCAGAAGGATCCAACATCGAAGATTTTAAAAATGACTAATCAATTTGTGAAAGCATCTTCTTTCTCTTCAGACAACAAGAAACAACTTTGTGAAACAGAAGCTTACTCACCCAGACTCTATGGGTTCCTTTGAGACCTATAGTCAGTGCAATATGGTCACCCAACCATGAGGTAGCTGGACACCTTGCCTCATTGCTGCAACCTGATGTTGGCGGAACTGATAGCCACATTAAGAATTCACATCACTTTATCGATATTCTAAAGGAATTAAGTGTGGGTCCTGATGATATCCTGGTCAGTTTTGATGTGGTGTCATTATTTACCATGATCCAGTTGAACAAAGCTATCACATGCAGAGCAAATATTTTTGCTAGTGACATTGTGGCATTATTCAAACACTGCTTCACAACAACTTATTTTCAATATAATAATGTTTTTTTTATGAACAGATTGACTGGGTGGCTATGGGTAGTCCTCTTAGTCTGGCTGTTGCTAACTTGTTCATGGAGAACTTTGAACAACAGGTGCTGCAGACAGCCAGAAAAAGATCAGCAGATGGTATCGTTATGTTGACGACTCATTTGTTATATGGACACATGCTGAAGAGCAGCTGGATGCCCTCCTGTTACATCTGAACACTATCAATCCTAGAATTCAATTCACCATGGAAAAGGAAAGCAATGGTCAACTGAACTTTTTAGATGTGACAGTTATGAAACGAGAGGACAGATAATTGGGGTCATAAGGTCTACAGGAAAGACACACACACACACATACACACACACACACACACACACACACACACACCAGTCGTTATCTTCAAAAAGATTCTAACCATTACCCACAAGAAAAAAACATTAGTAGACAGGGCCCACAATATATGTGAACCAGCTCACTTAGATGATGAAATTGAATATCTTAGAGTGACCTTTAAGAAGAATGGATATTCTGACAGAGAGATAGATCGTGCACTAGACTGACAACCAGGATGGACGAGGAACGACAACAACCCAAGGCGAAAGTTTTTCTACCATTTATCAGTAAGGTCACTGATCGTATTGGTAAAATTTTAAGCAAGTACGATGTGGAAACAGGTTTCAGGCCAACTACGAAAATAAAAGAATTTTTAAGATCCGCAAAAAATAAGCGACATCCTCTGGCTACACCAGGTGTCTATAAAATCCCCTGCAGTTGTGGACAAGTTTATATAGGTGCAACAAAAAGAAGTGTCAACACTTGTCTGGGCAGTTTGTGGCTGTTTGCTGATGATGCTGTGGTGTATGGGAGGGTGTCGTCTGTAACTGACTGTAATAGCATACAGGTTGACTTAGACAAAATTTCTAGTTGGTGCGAAGAATGGCAGCTAGCTCTCAATGTAGAAAAATGTAAGGTGATGCGCATGAGTAGAAAAAACAATCCTATAATGTTCGAATACAGCATCAGTAGTGAGCTTCTTGATGCGGTCGCGTCGTTCAAATATCTAGGCGTAACATTGCAGAGCGATATGAAATGGAACGAGCATGTAAGGACAGTTGTGAGTAAGGCAGACAGCCGACTTCAGTTTATTGGGAGAATTTTGGGAAGATGTACTTCACCTGTAAAGGAGACCGCGTATAAAACGCTTGTACGACCACGTCTTGAGTATTGCTCAAGTATTTGGGACCCGCAGCAGATCGGTTTGAAGGAAGACATAGAGGCGGTTCAGAGGCGAGCAGCTAGATTTGTTACCGGTAGGTTCGACCAATGCGCGAGTGTCTCGGAAATGCTCCGGCAACTCAATTGGGGATCGCTGGAAGAAAGACGACGTTCTTTTCGTGAATTTCTGTTAAGTAAATTTAGAGGGCCGGAATTTGAAGCTGAGTGTAGTACGATCTTGCTGCCGCCTACTTACATTTCGCGTAAAGATCACAAAGACAAGATAAGAGAAATTAGGGCTCGTACGGAGGCATATAGGCGTTCTTTTTTTCCTCGTTCAATTTGGGAGTGGAATAGGAAAGGAAATGCCTAGTAGTGGTACGGTGTACCCTCCGCCACGCACCTTACGGGGAATTGCGGAGTATGTATGTAGATGTAGATGTAGAAACACAAAAGGAACTGCCGCCTCAGACATACTGATAAAATAGCTGTAGCGTAACATGTGTAGCAAGAAGGTGACCACAAAATAAAATTTAGTGAGACGTCCGTCATAGAAAAGGTGTTGCGTTATTATGCATGTATGTTCATAGAGGCCATTGAGATTTTTAAACACTGAAATTTTTAACTAAAAAGAGGAAGGTACTAAACTTGAAATGATCTGGATGTCAACATTGCAGCAACAGCATAAAAATTGATTAATTTCAATTGAGAAGATTGTCAATAGCAGAGACCATAACACAGCCGACATCATGTGAATGACAGTGGTGCCCTCTGTTTGGCTTATATATATGGCACTCACACTCTCATTGCAGTACATTACCTCGGAGGATGCCTTCCACGACAAAGGCGAAACGTCAGGGGAAAGTTTTATGTATGGACCACGGCATCTCAGTCCGGAAGCTTTAAGTAATGACAATGCCTGCCATGAAAGCCTTCATTCTATAATAACATTGTTGTTTGTGTTCTACTCTGTTATTTGCAAAAATGAGAAAGGAGGCTATAGCTGGTCTTTCAACTCTACACTCCCCAATGACTCCTTGGGCTAAAGGAGAGCCTTCCAATCAAAGTGGCATAATGGAAGTAATTCTGAATGTTATTCAGTATTGCAATAGGAAAAAGAGACAGAAAACATTGCTACACCCTCTTAATAAATCCCTTAAAAGTGTCCATGCTTTGTAGGTATGCTTCATAGGTAAAATTTTCCATTTTCAATTAAACAAACATAATAGTGATGCTTAATTTCATGTCCCTTCTGTTACATAGTAACATAGTGCATGTTATTCAAAAGCTGTAAGCTATATGCCATAAGCTGACTGCACTGGAAAAAAGAGGCGCAGCTTGCAATAACAGCCAATGCACTATGAGTTGAATGCATCTGTGCTTTCAGCATCCTCCACTAAGGCGCCATGTAAAAGTGCGCAACCTGTACTGTACCTGTATTGATATTGGTTATTGTTGTTAAAAACAAGCCATACTTATAAGTGGACCCAGGTGACAGTACAGTATAACCCCGTTTTTAAGTTCCCAGAATTTTTTTTTTTTTTTTTGTCAGTCCCATTAAATTTCTTACGATCACAGTGTTAATTAGCCCATATTTTTATGTTAACATATTTATATTTTTCACGCTTTATAAAACTGTGCCTGAAGAGAAAAAAATTACATAATTTACGATTATGATAAATGAAATTATATAAAAAAAATTCCACATCCTATAAAGTTACCAGTTTCAGTTCTGCTTAGTGCTTAAAATAGTTCCAAATTTAGAAAACGTTTATTACATAGTAAATAAAGTTCCTGGTGAGTACTTTGATGCCTATTATACTACCAAAATGCAATGCTGGTCCAGTAAGTAAATTTTACCATTTAAAACATTATTTCGCACATTTTACACCATTTTCTTCAAAGTCCCTTGAAAAATGTAAAAACAGGGCTGTGCTGTATTAAGAGTCAGAGTGCAATGTGTGCTCTGGCATTTGGCATGTAGTGGGAAAACAGTATGTTTCTGTATGTGATCTCCTTGTGCTAAACTTAACCAACTTGGTCCCAACTAAGGTTACCCAAAGGCTGTAAAGCAAATTTAATTACAATGTATATAACACTATTTATTTCTACATGACTAGTTAAGATATCCACAAGATATATATACACATGTTAAAACTCTCTTTTTAGAAACAATTTCTCAGCTGCAACTTTCTCATTCTTAGGGAACTTAATAACCTACAATATTACCAATTATGGGGTTGTGCTGGATACATTAGGTCTCCACAAATTATGTTTTATAGTCTTAAGGATTCCCTAATCATTTCTTTTACCAGTGAGTGGAAAGACATCCCATATAAATAATAGTTCTCATCACTAACTATCACAGGTAACTTTCACAAGTGTAATATCACCACTGTTTCTATGTAATTCCTTGCGTTCTGAACAACAATAGCTATAGCCTGGAGCTAAGAAAACAACAAACCTGTATTCTGCTCCCCATCCTTTGACGAAACTCATGCGAATAGTGCACATTCGCGTCAGCTGATACACTGCCTCAAATCCCTGGCTCACTGACTGGGAAAGCAGTGCGGCAAATTCTTGATTATTGAATATCTTCAAGTTGCAACCTAAAAACAAATAAAAAAAAACCTCACTTACTTTGTTATTTAGAAATAGCAGTAGATCAAGTTAACTGAAAAATCAGCCCTCTCTATTCACTATCACCAAATAAAAGCCACATATAACTTCTAAGGGATAGTCATAATTTCTAATTATGAACTTGAAAAATATGGTAGTGTAATTATTTTTATTCATTTGTAGGAACAATCCTGGTACATATCAATACTGCTGCAGGACACTGACATAAGAACTAAAATTAAATGGTGCCTCCCACTTATAAAGAACATGGACTGTATTGTGTTGTTTTTTCTCTTCTACCAGTGAGCTGCAATACAGGGGGAGGGGCGGGGGGGGGGGGGGGTAGGATTTTTATGGAAAATAAGAAACTCATGCAACATTAGTTTCTCATTGCAAAATTAAGACTTCACAACTACCAATCCTACATTCAACAACAAACAATAATACAATATTATTTTCTACTAGGACATTCTATGAACAATAAATTATCCTGAGATATTAAAAATTTAACTAAAACAAACTCATCGAAACAGGCAATTAGAACAAATAATCCACAGCTGGTCATCCAAAATGCAACACCTAGGACTGGAGATGCCACAGCCAAATGTATTTGGGAGATTACACATACAAATGTCATATGATTGAAAATATGGCTGTGTGTGAAGTACTGAAGTTGATGAAATCAGTACTAAGTGTTACTGCCGTTGCTGCTGTAACTGCTGCAACATGCCTTTGCACTGAATCAAAGAGGCTCTGGAAGTGTTTTTGATCTGGTGTAGTGGCAGGTGGTGGTGGTTGGTTAGTTCAGTGATTAAAGGTACTGAAGTATCAGCCATCAGTCCCTCCCAGCTGGAACAGGAAATCAGTAATTCTATGTACCAAACAAGGACTTTTTGCATGGAATCAACTGTCTACTTAACGTAAATGCATGTAAGGTAAAGACCAGAGAAAGAAAAGATGGGAGAGACATGAAATGCAATAGGGGGAAGGAGAGGCGCCATATCTATGGAGCAGTTGAGCCCCAAAGAGGCAAAGAGTGTGATGGGTGATATATAGACCCTCACCCCACAAATAAAAAACACTCGTCAGAGGCACCCTATCGAAAAATACAGTACCCAGAAAAGGTTAAATGATGTGTGTGACCAGCATCAGAGCAAAACAGAAAGAACAAAGACAAGAAGACCACGTCAAACAGACAACACGATATTTGCAGGGCAAGGATGGATAACCGAGCCTAGTCAGAACCCAGTTACGGAAGAGAAGGCAACAGAATGTTCTGACAATCCCCCACTGGGCTGTTAGGCTGAAGTGCCCATCCCTCAAGGAGAGTAGCAAAAAAGCCTTCATTAATAAAATGTAAAACTAAGTCAGCCATTCAGGCATTGTCAGCAAAAATGGGGGAATTGAGTCAGGAAGTTTAAGAGTCTTTAGCAGGAGAGCTAGGCTGGAACAGTCCACCAAAGTGTGAACCACAGTCAAATGGGGACCACAGTGACAGAGAAGCGGGGCCTCACAATAGAGCAGGTGACTGTGAATCAGCAAGTATGGCCAATGGGGAGACAGCAAAAACCATGGAGTCTTTGTGGAAGGCTTGCATTGAGGACCTCTACAAATTGTTTATCATCCGTAGTTTATTTGGTAAAGCCAGGGAATATCATTTCATGTTCCTGATTCCTAGACTGAAAAATACGCCCAGAGTTAAAACAGCAATGGGAGGAAAAGCCCACTCAATCAATAAAATATCAACAAATTCGAGAAGAGACAACACGACAGGAGACAACACGAAAGTAGACAACCACAGGGAAACATCGAACAAGTGTGGAAATGGAACGAAAAAGCCGAAGTTCGTGGGTGACTGACCATGAAATTAAAATAGGAAGGGTCAGCCATGGGGCAACACAAGGAAACCTTCCAGCAGAGGACATAAAGACAAGAGAAACGAATACAATGAGATGAAGCAAAGCTTCGTATAGAGTTGTAAAACCCACTGTCACGAATAAAAGCTAAAACAGAGTCAGCCGTTACAGCATCGTTACATGAAACTTCAGATGAAACTGCAGGAAAATTAAAACCCTGCTTCAGGGATGCTAAAAGATGGCAGTCCAGCAAAATGTGGGCCACTGTCAAGGAAGAGCCACAGTGACAATGCGGCGGGTCCTCACCACGGAGAAGATGGCCATGGGTCAGCCAAGTGCGGCAAATGCGGAGCTGGCACAGGACTATCGAGTCCCGGCAAGAGGCCCACATGGAGAAGTGCCACACAGCCACAGTCTCCTTTATTGCCCTGAGTTTCTTGGGATGGGTCAGGCTACGCCACTCAGCAGTCCATAGCTCATGTACTCTATGGCACAACACAGACTCGAGATCAGAAGCTGGAGAGCCAGTCTCTAACACAGATGCATGGACAGCCTGTTTGGCAAGCTTATCAGCTCTTTCATTGTTTGGGATGCCGATGTGACCAGGAGACCAAATGAAGAACACAGAACTTCCTGACTGATCTAGTGCAAAAAGTGTCTCATGGATAGCCTTCACCAAAGAAGAACATGAGTAACATTGGTCCAGAGCACGAAGACTGTTCAGGGAGTCACTGCAGAGAAGAAAAGACCTGCCTGAGCAGGAACGCATATGCTCAAGAGTACGGAGAATGGCCACCAGCTATGCAGTGTAAACACTGCAGCCGTCTGGCTGAGACCGCTGCTCAGCGTGATCGGCACGGACATAGGCAAAGCCAACACGACCATGAACCAATGGACTGCCCGTATAGACTATGTCGTATCCAGTGTACTCTGCAACAACAGCAAAGAAATGATGGCGGATTGTCTCTGGAGGAACTGAGCCTTTGGGTTTATCGGCCAAATCCAGCTGAGAGCATGGCCTCGGTACACACCATGGAGGTGTACGCGTACGGGCCCGATACGGAGATGGGACAGGGAAAGACTCTAGTTCCAACATAAGGGACTGGACATGGACGACGATCGTGTGACCAGAACGTGGTCGTCGTCGTTGAGGACGGACGACCATATGAGAAAAAACGCAAACGTAGGTTCAGATGGCCTAGCGAGCTATGGACATGAGCAGCATAGGCTGCGAGCAGTTGCTGGTGGTGGATCCGCAAATGTGGGACCCCAGCCTCTACAAGTAAACTGTTCACAGGACTGGTGCAGAAGGCAGCCATCGTGATGCAAACCCCACAGTCGTGCACGGGGTACAGCAAGCACAATGCTGAGGGGGAGGATGAGCCATAGGCAAGGCATCCAAAATCGAGACGGGACTGAACCAGAGCTTGGTATATCCGCAACAGTGCCGTATGGCCCAGATGGTGTCAGCACTTCTGTTTCAGCTGACGAATGTGGGGGAGACACGTCAGCTGAGAATCAAAGATGAGCCCTAAAAACCTGTGAGTATCAACGACCTCTAATAGGTGGTTGTCGAGATAAAGTTCGGGCTGTGGATGAACTGTCCGACACCAACAGAAGCGCATAACACTGGTCTTCACAGGAGAGAACTGGAAGCCATGGGCTAGAGCCCAGGACTGCGCCTTCTGAATGGCTGCCTGTAACCTACGTTCAGCAACTTGGGTGCTGGAAGAGCTAAAAGAGATGCAGAAGTCATCAGCATAGAGAGAAGGGGATACTGACGACCCAACTGCTGTTGCTAAGCCGTTAATGGCCATTAAAAATAAGGGGACACTCAAAACAGAGCTCTGAGGAACCCCATTTTCCTGCACATGACAGGTGCTATGAGAAGTGCCAACTTAGACATGACATGTATGGACAGCTAAAAAGTTTTGGATAAAAATAGGAAGCTAGCCTCGAAGACCACAGTCATGTAATGTCTCCACATTGTATCGTATGCCTTTCTCAAATCAAAAAACACCGCAACAAGATGTTGATGTTGAGCAAAAGCTGTATGAATACAGGACTCCAAGTAAACAAGGTTGTCTGTAGTGGATTGGCCTTGACGAAAACTGCCCTGGCATAGAGCCATCAGGCCTCTAGACTCTAGTACCCAGCACAGACGCCGGCTCACCATACGTTCCAGCAGTTTGCAAAGAATGTTGGTGAGGCTGATGGGTTGGTAGCTATCCAAATCGCATGGGTTTTTGCCTGGCTGAAACACCGGCACGATGATACTTTCTCGCCACTGCGACGGGAAGACAGCATTGTTCCAGATGCGATTGAACCTAGATAAGATGTTTTGTAGGACTACATACTGACAGATCAATGGCAGAGTAAGTGCCGTGAGCCACACTGAAGTGTGTGGCAACACCGGCATTTAAAATGCAGAGGTTGAGCTGAGATAATAAAGTCTCAACATCTCTGCCATGGCCAGTAATCGTAGTACCCCCCCCCCCCCCCGCGCCACAGGGGGTTTTGGGCGTTAAAATCATCCAAAAGTAAGAAAGGTGAGAGAAGCTGAAAAATCAGCGCTGCCAATACATGTTGGGGTACTACGCCGTCTGGGAGCAGCTATACATTGCAAATGGTGAGGTCGATTGTAGTCTTCACCATGATTGCCACAGCTTCTAAAGGCGTTTGGGTTTGGGGGGTAATAGATTCACTGTAGGCAGACGAAAGGACAAAAATACAGACTCCACTTGAAACCCTGTCATAATCTGTGCGATTCTGGTAATATCCCCGATAGCCTCGTAAGGGAGGGCATCGTGTCAGGGGAAACCAGGTTTCCTGTAGGGCAATGCACAGTGCAGGTGAAATGCTGAGAAGTTGCCATAACTCTGCTAAATGGAGGAAAAAACTGCCACAATTCCAATGAAGAATTTGGTTATCGCTGACTGGATAGGCCATGATTGAGAGGATAACGAAGGTTATTCCATATATTCACTACCTGCTGCTGTCGATTGTGCACCTACCAGACCCAGGACCATTGGTTCTGGAGAGTCCAGGAGGGCGAGATCCTTGGGGGTTGCAAGAATCTCCAGCTTGTTGTCAGAAGCAGAAGATGTGGGAAGGTGTGGCTTTAGAGCCACATAAGATTCCTTTTTCTTTGGCTTCTTTTTCTTGTCCTCTCACTGTCCTTTCGGTTTTAAGGGCTGAGAGGGCTTCTCAGAGACGGTGTCAGGGCCCAACATAGAGTGTGGAGCCCTTTGACAAGGGGTGTGTGAGTCCAACAGCCGGTGGCTCGAACCCTCCATGGTACTCTGAGAGACCTCGGAAGGGAGTGTCCCAAGGGACCCAATCCGAGCGAGAAGAGCCGGAGGAAGGTGTTGCTTCTCTGGCTGAGTAACGGAGCCCGTTGTCCCCGACGGTGAGGGGGGGAAGTGCTCCCCCAAGAGGTGTATGGGGGGAGGGGGAGCACATGGTGGAGAGCCCCCAACCATTGAGGGGGCTGATGGAGTTTTACGGTCCTGAGGGCCCACAGAAGTTGTCACAGACATAGGGACCGCCATCACCGAAGGAAAAGGTGACAACGTGACAGTCACAAACTATGTCTTTAATGCTACAGGGTGCAGTCACTCGAATTTCTTTTTGGCCTCATTATATGACAATTTGTCCACGGTCTTGTACTTCATAATTTTCCTTTCTTTATGGAGCATTGTGCAGTTTGGTGAGCAGGGGTGGTGGTGCTGTCCACAGTTCACGCAAATAGGCGGAGGAGCAGAAGTAGCATCCGGATGGGATGGACGCCCACATTCTCTACAGGTGGAGCTGGAATTGCACCTTGAGGACATGTGCCCAAATTTCCAGCATTTAAAGCACCGCTTTGGAGGAGGAATATAAGGTTTTACATCGCACCGGTGTATCATAACCTTGACCTTTTCAAGCAAAGAATTGGCCTCAAAGGCCAGGATGAAGGCACCGATGGCTAACTTGTTGTCTTTAGGCCCCCTATAGATGCGCCAGACGAAGTGGACACGTCGTCGTAAAAGTTGGAGCGTAATTTGTCGTCCGACTGCAGCAGGAGATCTCAGTGGTAAATAATCCCCTGAACCATATTGAGACGTCTCCCAGCTTTTCACAGGCCAGTAGTGCCCGTGAATGTGCTGAGGATGCTGTTTCAATGAGGACTGCCACACTCCTAAAACTTCGCCATACTTATCTTCTAAGTTCTCTATGTAGAAAAGTGGCTTAGTATTACTAAATGTTTCCCCATCAGCCCTGTCTATTGCCCATCGTCCCTCCCATGGGGTAGCTAGGGGAGGGAACAATTGGGGGTCATAATGTGCTGTATTAAAGTCACGTCTACCATGCTTAGAGACACCGGTTGTACGTCCGGCAACGTTCATAGGTCTTTTCATGGTGGTCCCACAAGTAGCTAGGGATCTAAAGGTCCACCCAGTCAGAGCCCCGCTTGCCTGGGTAAGCCTTATACAACTGAGGTGCGGCAGGTGCCTCAGAGGTTGCTCGCTAGCGGCTGTTCAACCCCAACAGCCATGCATCTCCTCGGCACGTAGCACACCATGAGATTGAGGTTTTTTTTTTTTTATAGACATTTGTACTGTCCTTGTGACCTGGGTGATTATGCCAAGATCCCCAGACTATGAAATGTACAACGTTCCACCGTCGCGCCAAACGATGGTCATTGAAGCACACACAGAGCTTATGGTGTAGTGGACTGTTGGTGTGACACAGCCCACGGCTCAGGACCCCGGGTTCACCAAGCCCATACTCAGCAAATTAATGCTGAGCACCTAAGAGGTTTGCAACTCTACAGAGCTATGTACACTGCTGCTAAAAGAGGGGAAAGTTCTTTTGTACACTCTAGGTAGAATAGATTTGGTATCCTGGCAGTGAGCATTCCTCTATTGAGTATTTTTATTAAGTTTCTATCCCTTGGTCACTTATTTCAATATGTTATGTCTTTTTTTACATGATTATTTAAATAAAAAAACATGTTGGCATTTTGGCCTTTTCTGAGTCGTAAATTGTTTCAATGTCAATATAGGAGAGTGGTTGCTTTCTCCTTATTTTATGTATTTGTGAATGTCTAGTATTGTTGTTATTATTATTTATTATGAAAATACTGTTACATTATTAAATAATTTGACATTTAGTTCCAAGAGCAGATGTGTTGGTAGAAGCTCAGGAGTATAAACTGATTTCTGTGCAGTGCCAACCTTAATTAGTAAAGGATACCATTTGCAGCAGCAGTATAATAGTATTTTGTAATTTGTAGAAACAAGATTTCACTTTCATCTACACTCACTTAAATGACTGTTACATCTGTGTGTCACACCTCCTTTCAAACAAACATTGATGCATTTTGTTTCATACCTGTCCTTAAATCTATCCACAGTGTACCGTGTTTCAAGTTAAATTGTCAGTAACACATACAAAGAAAAAAATAACAGATTTCAACATTTCGGAGAATACAACTGTAATAAATATACTGCACAATTCATACCTGGTGGAATTTTGCATACAGTAGCTGGGTGCCAACCATAACGCTGATTGCAATTTGGAGACTGCACAAAGATTGAAGAATCACTCAGACATTCAGCAAACACCTCTCCTCCAATGTAATAAAGCCGCACACCCTTGCCAATGTGGCGACGAGTCTGCTCCACAACTGTGTTACGATTCACATTTGAAAGCAGACCGAGACAAAATCTTTCTGAATTGCTGGGATCTGTGACAAACAAAATAAAATGAACAATACAAACACTAAAAAACAAATATCTACAAGTGAAGTTAATTGTAAAAATAATTTTCTGAAGTTAAAATTCGCACAATCTTTGATTAAACTTTGTGGTCTGAAACTATTTCTATATAATGATTCCTCCTCAAATATAACTTAACTATTTCCTTATAATGGTTAATAAATTGATTAGTCTTGAAATTATTTAGTTTCATTAGTATAAATAAGTTGGTTAATTTTTCCATAAACAAATAAAAGCTCAGGTTTCAGCATCGTTAATGAGTGGATTACTATAAAGGTGTGATCCTTAACTGCGGCTGTGATGGACAAACACTACAGGTGCAGCCCGACCATGCATGCGTCAACTGAGTTTGGTATCTAACGCATGGTTGATGCTGGTTCTGTTACAGTGAGCACTGTGACAACATTTAAATTATGGCTATAAATGTAGTATTAACACAAGATGTGTAGAGCAAGAAATTGAAAGAGGTGACAGTAATAACTTTCTGGATATAATGCTTTACGTATCAGTCTCAACTCATAAGTGCCTTTATGATTTAAAGTATCCAACGCTAGCTTTAATTAAGTTTAGAAAAACTTAGCAAAAGCTACAGTAACATTTAATAAAAATAAACTCACACATTCTATTTCACAGTATTGTTTTGGTTGTAACAGTGCAAACTTAGAGAGAAATATTTTATGGAATGAACTATGTAAATAAAATAATTTAGTTACTCTTTAGATTTTGAATAATTGTTTTTAGTTATGACAAGTATTAATTTTGTTTTTTTACTAATATATCATTCTTATGGCAATTACTGTCAATGGTGTGATGCTACATGATTTCCTGGCGTCCATCAAAATTACAACAGAAGTGGCAGCTTATGGCCCTCTAACTAATACCCTTTCTTTCTTCTCCAGAGAATCATCACTGATTAATTCTGAGTAAAACTTACATTTTTCTTGGCACCAAGTTGAAATCTGGCCCCCCTCCTCCCCACAATATACCACACTTCATGAAACTTCACCTTACTAATGTACTATTACTAAAGGCACCTGTCTGTGGTGAAAATTTTTGCCTCATTTTGTGGTTTTAAAACAGATACATTTTTATTTACTTTTGTCAATAATTTTGCTAAATTTTATTTCCACTTTTCAGCAATGTTCATAGGTTTCAGCCTAATACTCTTTATATTTTGCCATACTTAATATCAGAATAATATTTAAAGCACAGTCTACAGAAAGTGTATTTCATTAGAATTCCCATAGTGACCACATAGCAATTGTGCATCACTGCTGCTGATTGCACACATGTAAATATTATTTTAGTGGCGACCACTTGATGCTGCAACTGTCTGTTGAACATTTTTTTCAGCATATTTTAAACTCCGCTGGGACACTTTCCGTAGTGCAAGTGCCCACCAAAGCAATTTGCAATTTCAGAATTTTTTGTCTCTTATATGTTTTGGTCTTTATTCTGCATGTCCTGTCCTTACAAAGTGCAAATGCAACACAGAGAGGTCTTTGCAACGAAGCATCTTGGGATTTATTGCCATCTGCTTGCATTACAGATCCTCCCAATACCACTGTTGCATAATAATAGATATGAATTAATTAGTCTATTATCATTTTCTTTTCCAAAACTTTAGTTATTATTTTTTATAACATAACTTGCTGAAGTCATTTTCTAGTATTTGAGGTCAGAGAAGTTGCTTTAATTAGCAAATATTAATTAGTTAATGCCAGAGATGTATTGTCATATTTCAGATAGTATGCTAATTAGTATTTCTGATAAAACTAAATTAATTCTTTTCTCATAATATTAAAGTAGGTATTATTGTGTTTCACAATTAATGTTAGGAAAGCCTTGCCCTCATTAGTTTCTGTATAATTACCATAATTATAATCACCATTAATTATGAAAGTATTGTTAACAAAACTATTTATTTAAAAATGTAAATAAAACACCAGTAATTAACTGAGATTTACACATTAATTTACTAAGTATTGTTTACACTATCTTTTACTACAGCCAGTTGCATGTAACTGTTTACTTTTCCATTATAATTAATGTAATGAACTCAATAATACGTAATTTTCAGTGACATTGTTTGGATGATATAAATAGGATGCGTTCGTGCCATGTAAATGTGTATTGTTTCATCCTCAATCCGATGCACAACCCATGCCAGTTCTGAGTATTGTTTTGAGTCTTGTGTCATGATGTATCTGAGGCACAACCCACGTAAGTTTAAACTTTAAATTTGAACAGTATGTTAAAAGTTCTTCAATGTTAGTCACATGGAAAGTGTTTCTACCAGTATTATGAATTGACTGTTAATATTTATGCCACATTAAGATGTACACCTTCAGATCTTCTACACACACACTGTGTACATTTGTATGACTGACGTGTGGAATGCACTTATTTTATTGGATTACAGAGGTTGTAATTAATGAGACTTGTACGATGACCATAAATGGGGATAATTGGGCACTTATTGATCATTGAAAGTGTCAAAGAACTGCAATTCTGTGTGTCGCCGATGTTATTTGTAGTGCATTAATTTTGCCCCATGAAATTTCAGCCAGCCACTACCGAGAGCACAGATCAAAGAGAACATCGAGAAACAACGATCTATGACCTGGTAAGGTACATGTTCAGTAGTGGCATTTGGCAACCTACCTCCCCTTCCAAACCCCTGTTCGAGAGTGGAAGGCGGACCATAGAATTAAAAGTGCCTGCTATTAATTGCGACCAGTCATCCAAATACGAGCAGTGTGGAACAGCAGGCGAGTCCAGCTAGGCACGATGAGCAGGGTCGGCATTGAGAATGTGCAATTTTTACACATTTTGCAAACCACCAATTAGCTTGAGGCTTTTATAGTCAACAATTACCGTGTCTGTTTATCGGCATAATTTGTCTACTATAGAATGTTTTACCATATTGCAGAGATGGTAGTGAATTTACAGTCACATGGTGAAAATATCTTGACGTTTCTGGTCACCTCCCGTACTAGCCGTAATTGTACCCTTTCCATCTCTCCCATGCTAATGAACTCATGCTGCAGACAGGAAACACAGGCATGCCATTTTTGCTAGTATAATAATAATAATAATAATAATAATTTTGTGTGGCTCATTGGCCTGGTGCAAGACTTTCAATTGGACGCCACTTCGGCGACTTGCGTGTCCCTAGCCCACCCCAGGTATCCAACCGGGGAAAGGGGACCTACAGCTTAACGTGGAATCTAGTGGTTTAATGGGTTGTAATTACTATATTATATGTGAGTTTGTAGAAGATAGTTTAACAAATAAATGTCTTAAATGTACTCAACAACAATTTGTTTTTTTAGCAATCCAAATGTTTAGAGTCAGATACTAGTAATAGTCTAAGTTAGTAAGAGTTAATCATTTACTACAGTCTCTTGCCAACTTCTATCCATCACTCCAAAACTTCATTCCTTAAACATTATAAAATCCTGACAGATGACAGTTTGGTAAGATTGAGTAGATAACTTTGGCAGCGTCACAATTTTCCTCAATCTTATTTTTGGTATTAAAGTGAGAATAGTTTTGGAATGGGGTGGTGGGTTCTAGGTAATAATGAAAATAGCATTGGAGGGAAGTGTGTGGTGCAAAAATCACAGAGGAAAAGTAAGGGACGAATACAGTAAGCAGATTCAAATGGAAGTATTGGCCATTCCTATGAGAAGATGAAGAGGCTTGCTCAGGATAGAGTAGGGCGTAGAGCTGCATCAAATCAATTTCCAGACTGAAGACCACAACAACAAAAACATTTGTTCATCAATTTTCTCAGATGTGGATGATCAATGAAATGTTATCCTCAATGAAAGTGTGAGATGTTAATAAAATGAATTTTTCTTTACTCTTTTCTGCTCTTTTGTGCTGCACTGATGTTGTGAGAGTGATTTGTCTTTTGACACCTGTTGTCATTATCATTTTCTCCATGTTCGTTCTCTTCTTCTTCCTCTTATTTTATAATAATAGTAATAATAATAAGTATTATTATTGCTGTTTTGGGCACATATCTTTTCTCTGCCACTTCATTTACACATATTAGTATTTACACGTATCTTTCTGGTTTTGTCAAAAACGTAAAATCTTCCTAAATAAAATTTTTTGTTTCTATCAAAACCTCACTACTATATTAATAAACTGTAGCACAAAAACAAAATGTGAGACTGAATGAATCTGGTGTTCAGATATAGTTTCCATCAGGCAATATGCTGCCATATCAAAGAATGTGTGGGACATTTTGAATATCTGAACAACAAATGCAGTTAGCAACACTCAATAAGATACAGTATATCAAAATGGTCTAAAGTCAATTGTCTCTGATATTCAGATTTCATTGCCATAACTCAAACGAAATTTCTGGTCTTAAATTCAAATTATGTGTTTCGACAAAATTTTGTTCATTATTTCTTAAATCTGCATAATGTTAAATAGGTTTGCATTTTCAGCAATATTTATAAAATTTTGTAACAGTTTCACACTTTGTGAAAAACAGATGCCACAACTGTTACAGTTGTAACTGTGACTGTTGTACATTCACACAAATTCTCTTTTCACCAGCTATTGATAGCCTTAAAACTACATTAGTACACTGAGAAAACTCTTTTTAATTAATTTTAATTACTGTACATTTAAGCATATGGCAAAATCCCAGAATTAAACTTTCACTCTGCAGCGGAGTGTGTGCTGATATGAAACTTCCTGCCGGATTAAAATTGTGTGCTGGAACCGGGAGTCGAACCTGGGACTTTTGCCTTTTGCGGGCAAGCACTCTACCAACTGAGCTATCCCAACACGACTCAAGATGCCGCCTCACAACTTTACTTCCGCCAGTAGCTCACCACCTACTTTCCAAACTTCACAGAAGCTCTCCTGCGACACATGCTAGACTAGCACTCCTGGAAGAAAGGATATTGTGGAGACATGGCTTAGCCACAGCCTAAGGGATGTTTCCAGAATGAAACTTTCACTCTGCAGTGGGGTGTGCGCTGATATGAAACTTCCTGGCAGATTAAAATTGTGTGCCGGAACCGGGAC
Source organism: Locusta migratoria (assembly GCA_026315105.1). Classification (NCBI taxonomy): domain Eukaryota; kingdom Metazoa; phylum Arthropoda; class Insecta; order Orthoptera; family Acrididae; genus Locusta; species Locusta migratoria. Next base: position 147,024,752 of record CM048755.1, on the reverse strand, counting down.
TCAAACCTGGGACCTTTGCCTTTCACGGGCAAGCGCTCTACCGACTGAGCTGTCGCGAAACAACTCACGATGCCACCTCACAACTTTACTTCTGCCAGAGCGCTTGCCTGTGAAAGGCAAAGGTCCCAGGTTCGAGTCCCGGTTCCAGTACACAATTTTAATCTGCCAGGAAGTTTCATATGGCAAAATACTTGCCACAATTTTTGTTATTGTTTGCCTAAAAACTTGTTTCAGTATTTTCACCCATTTATGAAATACAGGGGATTTTATGAATATTTCACTCTCGCTATATTGTGCTGAGGGTAGGTGAAAGAGGGTGCATTATTTAAAAATCATGCCGGCCACAGTGGCCGAGAGGACTGCGGCGCACCAGTCACGGTCTGCACAGCCGCTACGGTCGGGGGTTCGAATCCCCACTTGGGCATGGATATTTGTGCCGTCCTTAGTAGTAGCTAGATCATAAGTAATTTGTAAGTTTAGGGACTAATGACCTCGTAGTTAAGTCCCATAAGCTCTACAAACATTTGAATTTTTTTTTTAAATAATTTTCCCAAGATTGGACATAGGTATCTGTCTCCTACCATGCGAAAATTCAATATGTTAGCTACATTCCATACAATGCAATGCATGACCTAACATGCACCAAATATTAACTCAGAGTAACTCCTGTTCATCACTGCAAACTATTCATATTTCAAATTATTAAATAAGAAAAAAAAAACTATGAGTATTAATGAAAATTTAGACAGTTCACCATGAAGCTGTCATGTGTTATACAAGGCTATAAAAGACAAAAGAGGAAAATTACAGATGATCCACCAACGCACATGCTGCCACTCTGTCAGTGTTACTAGTCATCTACTACCAACTGAGACAGTGGTTGTGTCTTGGAAAACACCACTGGTAGCAGTTAAGTGGGGCTGGTATCACAATACACCTGAGGGCAAGCAGCCAGCCAGATGTTTTGTAGTTGCAGATCACAGCCACAGCCTGAGAAAGGCACCCTATAATGCATGGTAGGGTCCTTTCTATAGTGGAAAGTACAGTTTCTTCTACTAGTATAGCTCTGGGAAAGATGATTTTAAATTAATTTCATCTTTGTGATTCCTATGGAAGCAATACACAAGAGTATGGAGAATATTTGTAGATTTTCATAAAACATTACAGTCTGATTTAAACTAGTTGACACCTGACATTTGAGGGTAAAAGTATATTACTGTTGTCATTCCAGTACTGTCTACAGGTGACCGCCAAGAGTTACTTCAATTTCTTTTGAAACTGATTACATTTTCCAGTTTGTAAACAGCGTCATACTAATCACATCACATCTTGAAAACTATTGTCACAAAGGAATACTCCCCCCCCCTCCAATTCATTGCCAGATTGCCAATACAGCTTGCTTGACAATAAACCTGTAAAAATTTGGTAGTGCATTGCAGTTTTGGGAAACTGAGTTTTCATGCCAGTGTGGCAATATTTAACTTGTATGACATTTAATGCCTATCTCTTACAATAATAACGTAAAAATTCTGATATTTATGCAAAATATCACTCTCAAGCACATCAAAAATCTTGACTTAATTTTAAGGTTGGTGTTACATTGATTATTGAAATTGTAGGAACTTTCACACCAAAAACATTTCCTTCTAATCACTGTATGTCTCAGAAACTACTACACACATGAAATAACATCTTGATGTCTATACAAAATGAAATAGATTTTAAATCCAGTCTAAGTTACAATAGCAAGATGATGGGAGCTGGCTGAACAGTATTCCTTAGTCTCACAATAAGAAAGAGAAATTAATTTAAATCCAGTCAGAAACATTAGATTAAATGAAAGAAAGTGCACACACAAAACATTACTTAAATGAGGGCCAGTGGAACTATCAGTGTTGCTCCTTGTATTAACAAATATATTCGTCTTTGACATATAGTTGTAATACACCTGCATCAGTCCTTGTTTCCTGTATCACTTCTTTCACATGATTCATTACCTTTTGTGTCTTCTGATGTCACTGTTTCAACTGCCTCCATCCAAAGAGCTTATTTTCTGAAGCAATATGAAATTTAATCTGAACCCAAATCCCACCTGTAATGACCATGCTGTCAGTTGCTCATTAAACCCTAAGCTTCCTCCCTTACTTCCATGAACCCAAATCAGCTCTACTGTATTGAAATGCAATTATAAGGAGACAGAATGAGCACTTTAGGGCTATAGTTTTTGCTATGTCATTCACAATGTAAACTGGGTTCTTTGGTTTGTGTTGAGACACAAATTCTAATAATTCTCCTCTTGTCAGGCTACTGTCAAACTTTATCTTTTGTTTCTGTAGTGAGCAAACACTCTTTTTTCTTTGCTGCAGTTTGAGGTGCCTTACCTTCTATAATCATGTGATGTGGTGCATTACAACTACACATTATTTTATCAATTGTTCAACCACATAGTCTTAAAACAATTTCACATACATATTATGTTTCATCTCTTTGTGTTAGTTGGGAGGTCTTGTTTGAACTGAATAACAGAAGACAAATTGATGGCATGTGCAACAATTATCCTTGTTGCTTTTCTGAGAAGATCCTGCAAACTACAACTGATGGTATTGTCTGTTCTGTCTTTTTCTAAACTGTGTTTCGCATTCATCCATGTTTCAGTAAACTGAACAGTAGTGTAAAAATTGATTCTGTGGCATCACCAGGTTGCAATATCTTGCTGTTCCGTTAATAACCTGCCACCAGTAATACATTTATAGCAGAATCTTAACTTTTTCATGACTCATGACAAGGATAAGAAACTACCCAGAGGCGTATATGGGGGCAAGGGGGAGGGGGGAAGGACAATGGGTTTGCCCCCCCCCCCCTGAAGTAATGAATATAAAGAAAAATAAAATATGGTATCTAAATTATTTTAATAAATGATGCCAGAAGGCCATCGTTGTGGTAGACAGTCATACTTTCCTGTATTGTGTTTGTTGTGTGAAGTTCGCTATGATGGTCCGCCAGTGACTTCCTTTGTTTCCTTGACACTGTCATAAGAGGCTGACTACCACAACAGTCTAAGGTACATTATCGAATTTGACATTGTCATGTTAGTCAGTATCTTGTATTTATAAAAGTGGAGTGGAAACAAAGCAAGCTGCTGGAGAAGCATCACAGTGAGGCAATAATAACTCATACTATCAACAATATAAAAGCTTGATGTCGGTGAAGTGAAAGAGGCTTCAATGTGAATTATCCCCTGAATATGAGCAGCAAACTGATACAGAGTAGTATGGGATGTCTGCTTAAAATTACTTATCTTTAAATTAATCTTGGCCCCAAAAAAGGTATGCTAGATTTGCCACTCTGCTACCCTGAAACAGGTCTGCTGCTACAAGGGTAGCATGTAGCTTTTTGAGTGTCAGATGGTCTTTCCTCAGATAAAATTGATATATATGATTCATGTCTTCCCGAAGAAAGCCAAATTTTGTGATACTTTTCTCGAGTTGCCTCTTCTTATTAGGTGTCTTCAATTTTAGTGATAGATCTCATTCCTCTTTCACTGATTTCTTCTTGCAGATTCTTATAACTGATCATTCAATGATTCGAAGAGCAGGTGGAGTTTGCTCTACCACTTTATCCAAAGGAATGAGAGGCACTCCTGCATCCATATCTCCCTCCTGCCTCTCTCATAATAGTTTCTTGAGAGAACACACAAATTTGCATTACTTACTGCACATAACACACCATATCTGTCACTTTTTGAGTTTCCTATTTGTAAGCAGCTTTGGTCTGCTTCTGTTGCAGCTACTTTCATTACATTGTAAGCTCTACGAAGCTAAAAGTCACTCAATACTTTCACTACAATGGCTCCCTAAGGATGACTGGCATAAAGCTTTACACAGCTTGTGCCAGGCTCCCATTGGTATATACGTGGGGAAGCTGTGCAGCCAGGTACATTGAAGTGACAACTAGTTTAAATTAGACTAGACAAGTCATTCATGGAATTTTAGCCAGCTAAGATTTTTCAGAATTCTCTCACTGACCAAATAAACCTACCAACATGTGTGCATTCCTTCTCTGTTTATGCTTGGTGTCTGTTAGTTTGGTCTCATATGCATTATAAACACTTTGAGTATACCAAAATGAGGCATACATGTGTTTTAATTCATGGTACACTAATAGTGTAATCTGTCCCAAGTGTGATGACATTTCGGTTATCAACTCATCTAATTAATATTATATGAAAGGCATGTCAATGTTTCAGTTTTGTGCCAACATCAATCAATCACTAATAATCCACTTGTGACAGGATGTTTGTCAACAAATGACTTCAGATACACAAAACATGTGCCTACTATGTTTACGAACACTTACTTACATATGGAAATCATCATGACAGCCCCCGAGAGTTAATTGGCAACTCTGAATAATGTAGTCTTTCCTTCTCAACACCTTTACAATAGGTCAAGTCTTGGTGTTGTGCACCATTCACACAGCAGTGACAACGGGCCCTTCTTTTATGTAACAATATTTCTGACAGAACCTGTTTCTGTAGGTAGGAAAATGACAAACTACAGTTCTTCAGAGTCTATTTCTTCTATTTCTTGTTTACTGCCATTTGAGATAACATCACTTAATACATGCAACTCAGAGTAGAAAAATATGATTCTGAAACAACATACTTCTCAGCACTCGATAAGAGTTAACATGGTTTGCAGGAAGTTAAAGAAACTATAATTTTTGATAAAATTGATACTGCACCAAAAAACCTTTTGATTTGCTGTCTCGACATTTAAAGATACTTAGCTATGAGGGTATTAGTGATGTGAAAATATGAGTGAAGAATCTCTGCAATAAGCAAGTGTTAAAACTAAACTTTTATCATAAATATTAAATTTGAACTTCTGCAAAAGATAAAACACACACAGCTAAAAACAGAATCTGTGAAATTAATATACTTTTAATTCAACATACACATTTGATAAATTTGCATGAAAGCAGACATAAGCAATGGGTGGAACTACAAATTTGTAAATCTTCATGCAAGGAAAAGTTTTTACACTGACCTGTGAAACCATCAACTGTAATGGACGGCTGTGATGCATGGAAAGTCTCACCGACACGGGTGTTCAATTCATAGTAACTTATGGAGCACCAGAATGCTGGCTCACAGTACATTACAGGCTGTGCATCAACAGGAGGGGTGGGTGAGAGGCGTGGCAAACCTGCACCAGGTAAACCTGCACATTATTTTCCAAAGGGCTTCTAAGCAAACACATTAGAAGTAATTACATTGAACATAAAATATATGGAAATCATTAAAAACAAGATACACATTAATCTTTTATGAGTAAGCTTAGTAAAGCTACATATCAACAACAATCCTTCCTTTTCTTTCTTGAAGTAAATTATATGTGATTTTAATTCTCTACCATAAAGAAACATGGTAAAAGGCAAAGTAGTCAACAATCCGAAAATTGGTTTGAACACTACAGTGCTTTACTAGGCATGGTACTGTTTGGAGGTGGTATACCGTTATCTTCCTCCGACCTTCGAACTGACTTACCCGGCCAGTTATAGGGGGACCTACAGTTTAATGTGGGTTCTGAAACACGGTGCTACTCAGTATTTTTCACATGAGCATTACTGTTAGAGGTGAAAAGAAGTGGAAAGTGACAGATGAAAATCACAGGACCTGGCAGGGATCGAACCTGCAACCTTCGAATTTGTAGTCTTGCACTTTATCACTGTGCAACCGAGGTAAAAATTTTATTAAAAAAGTGAAAATGAATACTGATTTGAAAATAATAATAATAATAAAATAAAATAAAATTCTATATATTAGTATGGTTTCGAAATTATGTAAAGACTTGTCGTAAATGAAAGATACAGAAGTAACATAGTGTCAGTTTTATCAAAAGGATTACTTAATTTTCTCTGTTTCAATGGGATACCTAAACCAAAGGTCCTTGTTCCAGGAATGAGTCACTTCATACATAAATCATAGAATATTATGAAGCAAAATGTTACAAGGAATTAAAAGGAAGAAAACTGGGCATGCACTACATGGAAACATTTAAAAAGTTTATTCTAAATGAGATGGAAGTTTAATGAAAATGGGGCATGTAGAATAATGTACAATAATCTATATAGTGGTTAATGTAGTGTCATCTACATGCAAATTTTATTTTATATATTTTATCCACTGATTCCTATTAAATAGGCCCACATAATTAACAACAAATCTCACGTGAGAGTATAATTATGTAAGGAATGGCATAGTAAGAATTCCAAGACATCTGAAAAACAAACTTTGCAAAGTTTGTGAACTGAGATCATAACATAATTATGATTGCCCTTTCCTGGGAGTTTAATGAACTTTTTGAAGGTAAAGTGTTACCCAGAAAACATTTTATGCCACTATAGAGTGAAAATAAACAGTAGCTACAGCTAAACATTTTAAAGTCTCTCAATTGAGGAGATATGAAAAGCTTTCTTGTACTATCACATTTAGATCATTGTATAATACAAATTGCTTATGATACTCTTCTTGGGTTTCCTGCTGGATTATGACGTCATCTTCACACAATATTTCAGTGATGCATGTGGCCACCAACCTCAGGCATGTGTGCTGTTACACCAACCCACCAGAACTGAGTTCAGCCCAAAAGTGGTAGCCCTTATATATGCCACGGGAGGTCAACAGTGTGTGCACAAGAATTGACAGTTTGGCCCTATACTGTACAGTGCCCCAGTGGTGGAGGATGGTGTTAATGATAAATCACTATTCAGTACTGCTATTTGCTGTCCAAGTAACAGACCATTAATTTTTCATGTCTAATAACACCTGGTCCCACATTTTACTCTCTACTTTTAATGTTGTCAGAGAGACAAATTTCTATTGAATCTTTCAGAACACAGTCCCAAATGGGACATGCAAAAGCAACAATTTGTGTCTTATCATAAATCATTTGATGTCCCTCAGTAAAGGAGTGCTCGCCCACTGCAGATTTGTCTGGCTGAAACAACTGGGTCTGTTGATGTTGCTCAGTAGATCGACTTTGAATAGTTCTAATTGTTTAACCAATGTAAACTTTCGCACAGTGACAGGGGATCTGGTACACAGTAGGCTTCCTCAGTCCTAAACCATCCTCTACTGAACCCTGTAGCGCTCTAACCTTGGATGGCAGATGAAAAATACATTCAATGTCATATCTGAGTCTACCTATCTCTGATATATGTTTCCAGCAAAAGGTAGGGAAGCCAGAGATTTACGAGTGCCTTCTATAGGTTTCTGTGAAGCTCCAAACTGGAAGGCATGATGGATCTGTTTGTATATCCATTCAATTTGAACATGGCTCTAAGACTGTCCAGCTCTTTGGTCAAGCTTTCTGAGTCTGAAATGGTAAATGCTCTTTCTGCCAACATTCACAGGACTCCAGTGGGTTGGTATGGAGGATGGCAGCTCGTATGCATGGGCTTCCTATAAACAGTGTGTCCCACCACCCCATCACCCTTCCTGTAAACCAACACATCTAGAAACAGAAGCTTTCCATCCCTTTCAACCTCCATCATAAACTTGCTAGGGTGAAGACAACTAAAATGGCACAGAAAATGGTTCAGAGCATCTCTGTCATGTGACCAACCATGACCATATCATCAATGTACCTCGAAAAACAGATGGGTTTTATGGACACCATGTGCAGCGCTGTGTCCTCAAAATTTTCCATAAATAAATTGGCGACTATGGGGGTAATTGGCTCCCCACAGTCAGTCTGTCAGATTGTCCAAAATATTTATCATTAATTAAAGAGTATGTAAGTGTCTGCACATGTTGGCAAACATCTATCACTTCCTCATCTAGTTTTTCACTAATTATTATGATTATGACAGAGGAACCTGGCTAAAAAGTGACACTACATCAAAGCTGACCAGCAAGTCCGAGGAACGCAGACTCAAAGACTTCAGTTGCTGATGGCAGTGAGGTGGATCTCCAAAATACTGTGTTTAGATGACATAATAATCCAATGGGAAACCTGAGAAGACTGTTGTTGTTGTTGTGGTCTTCAGTCCACAGATTGGTCTGATGCAGTTCTCCATGCTACCCTGTCCTGTGCAAGTCTCTTCATCTGAGAATAAGTTCAGCAACCTACATCCTTTTGAATCTTCTTACTGTATTTGTCCCTTGGTCTCCCTCTACGAGTTTTACCCCACAAACTTCCCTCTAACACTAAGTTGACGATGCCTTGATGTCTCAGAATATGTCCCACCAACCTATTCCTTCTCTTAGTCAGGATATGCCAGAAACTCCTTTTCTCCCCAATTCGGTTAAGCACCTCCTCATTAGTTACGTGATCTACCCATCTAATTTTCATCATTAGTCTGTAGCACCACATTTCAAAAGCTTCTATCATATTTTTGTCTGAACTTGTCATCCACGTTTCAATCCCATACAATGCTACACTCCAGACAAATGCTTTCAGAAAGGACTTCCTAAGATTTAAATTAATATTGGATGTCAACAAATTTCGCTACTTCAGAAATGCTTTTCTTCCCATAGCCATTCTGCATTTTATATCTTCTTTATTTCGGCCATCAGAAGTTAACTTGCTACTCAAATAACAAAACTCATCTACTACTTTTATTGTCTTATTACCTAATCTAATACCTTCAGCATCACCTGACTTTCTGACACTACATTCCATTATCCTTGTTTTACTCTTGTTGATGTTCATCTTCTACCCTCTTTTCAGTCACTGTCCATTCCATTCAATTGCTCTTCCAGATCCTTTGCGGTCTCTGACAGAATTACTCTGTCATTGGCAAACCGCAAAGTTTTTATTTCTTCTCCCTGAACTTTAATTTCCTCTCCAAATTTCTCCTTGCATTCCTTCACTGCTTGCTCAATGTATAGATTGAACAGCACTTGGGAAAGGCTACAACCCTGTCCCCTTCCCAACCTCTACGTCGCTTTCATGCCCTTTGACTCTAATAACCACTGTTTGATTTTTGTATAAGTTGAATATAACTCTTCGCTCCCTATATTTTACCCCTGTTATTTTCAGAATTTGAAAGAGTTTATTCCAGTCCACATTGTCAAAAGCTTTCTCCAAATTGACAAACGCTAAAAACCTAGGTTTTTATCTCCTAAGATAAGTCGTAATGTGAGTATTGCCTCCCGTATTCCTATATTTCTCCTAAATCCAAACTGATCTTCCCCAAGTTTGGATTCCACAGGTTTTTCCATTTGTGTGTAAATGACTTATTAAACTGACAGTTCTGTAATTTTCACATTTGTCCGCACTTGCTTTCTTTGGAATTGGAATTACTATATTCTTCTTGAAGCTGGAGGGTATTTCCCCTATTTCATACATCTTGCATACCAGGTGGAACAATTTCTTCATGACTGGCTCTCCTAATGATATCAGCAGTTCCGATGAAATATCATCTATAGGAAAGCCTGTGTAGTGCTTATTTATTCACGATGAGAATAATCTTTGCAAATACTGACACATAAGCCTAGAAGCTTCTTTACGTGTTAAATATTTTTGCAAGCAGTGATCCACAGGTTTTACTTAGTAAAAAATAACATACTGGAATGCCAAACTCCCACTGTATGGATGGATAATATTTTTTATCAACGACTATTTTCAATCACTGGATTCAGTATAGTAAGGTGAAGTTCCTAGAAACCAAATTAATTTACAGATGGTTAACATTACTTCACAACTAAGTATGGTGGATCATTTTTCGTGTACTGAATCCCATGTGGGCTCACACAACCGATGTCTTGCTGCACTGGTGGGAGACAGTGGTAATTTATGTGTGAGTGAATGCACGTGTTTCTGTGTCTGACAAAAGCCGTTTCTTTTTCTTCTCTTTTTTTTCTAAGAGTAGCCTTTTTATGTGTGCTTTACTGTGACAAATCAGAACAGCTTTATTAATTAGAACTTTTTCTTCTTATCTTCAATGTTTTAAAAGAAGCTCTGCAATCCTGGGCTTGAACAGGAGAGAGATTAGACTCATGGTTGGATTGCTGACAGGCCATGGGAATTTAAAAAAACACCTACATACAATGGGAATAACAGAAGAGGACCCTAAGTGTAGGATCTGTAATGATGGTGATGAAACTGCATCACATTTCATCTTCAAATGCATTGCATTGGAGAGCAAAAGGCACAGAACATTTGGGACAACCAGACCCGAAGAAATTGTGTCTATAAAGAACTGGTAAAGGGACTCCTTGCACTGTTCAAGGGCATTGGTTGGCTTTACTAGATACACAGGGAGCGATACCACACAATAAACTTAGTTTTGGTATGGGCAGTGGCGGGTTGGACCAAAACTGTTTTGGCTTCCCTGACAAAATCAGTCAATCAATCAATCAATCTTCAATTTAGACCAAATGAAATAAACTTCATGCTACCAGTTCAATTTTCAGTAAACTTAACCCTTTCATGGCCAGTAGGACATGTATTCCACATACAAATTTGTGTCCCTGAGCCCTGAGTTTACAGGGATATAAAAATCCCACATATGTGTGGTGCTGCCATGTAGTGATGAACACATTATGAGTTCGGCGTTTACTGCACGTTATCACTTATTAATTTCAGGTATGAGTAGTAAGCCTCGTATTTTGACAGTTTTATGTACTATTTTGTCTTGTCTGAAATAGATAAGCTTAGTAAAGGTATTTATTATTCTCTTTATTTTGTTTGCTAGAAATATACAGGTTTTTGCACATATTTATTGGTAAATTACTTCTAAATTTGTGGTTTCCTTATGGCCAGCATGTGTACAGAATTTTTATTGTGCCTTTTGTTCATATTTGTGTCAAAAGTTTAAATATATATTTTTTATTTGATTCTGTATTGTCATTTGATTTCTCTTGATTTAATATGAAATGGAAAATCATCATATTTTAGGTGGATGCATGTTACTGGTGCATACTGGAAGCCACGACATTGAATTCAACTGTCTCATTGGAAACTAAGAAGGTAAACTGAATCTGACACTCGCTAGAGCACAAAAGGAGAATAAATTATTTAACTTTGAGTAATATCTTGTCATTTTCTGTTTGTAGAAATGTTGAGATTAACAGAAGAGGAAATTTTGGACTGCTAGATGATGAAGTAGTGTCTGAAGATGAATGTGATGAAGAGGCAGCACAAAAACTTTTAGCACTTGATGACTCAAATGTGAGTGTGACAGAAGTAATTGCAAATGTCAGTGAGACTATAAAGAGAAGGGGAAGGCATCCACCACAAAAAACAAACCAGGAATTTCTGGTGTTCCTGGTGGTGTGCACTTATGCACAGTTGGAAAACATTTTTGCAACAAGGAGCACGAGGAGGCTATGCTGAGAATGCAGCAGATGGAAGCAAGAGACATGGACAAATTTAATGTGTAGCTGCTCACTATGTATTCAGCCATGTTTCAAAAAGTTTCACAAAATTGTTAAACTCTCAATACATAAATATGTTTGACATAATAATGGTACTAACATTCTTATTTGTACATATCCTAATCCCTACTAAAAAACATTGGTTTCCTAAATTTATTCCAACTCAAGCCAAGTGGGACATATATGTCCCACTTAAAATAATTGTAAAACTATATATAACAACCAGAATTTAGAAAAATGGCCTCACTCACTACCCACTCAAAAACCAGGAAACCAATTGTTACAGTAACATGCAAAATTTTAATGAATTTTGTCACTAAAGGGTTAATTTAATGAGGCAGCTAAAAAGTATTATAACAGAAATATTACATTTAATATTCTCAAGGTCATTATTCATACTTTGATGTAACTAACTTGGTAAGGTATTTTATACCTTGTAGCAGCTTGTAGGGGAAAAAAAAAAAAAAACCACTGCACTTAAGCCTACATCTGGTGGATTTCTGACACAAACACTTTACTTCCTAGAATAGAGTAATAAAGAACAACAGTTTAATTTTTCTTTTGCATTTTGTTGCAAACTAATAGATATATTGTGAATGACGTACGTCAAGTACTGAGGTTAAGATATTAAAAGTGTAGAATGAAACTTTCACTCTGCAGCAGAGTGTGCGCTGATATGAAACTTCCTGGCAGATTAAAATTGTGTGCCAGAACCGGCACTCGAATCTGGGACCTTGGCCTTTTGCAGGCAAGCCCTCTACACTGAGCTATCCCAACATGACTCACGGTCCGTCCTCACAACTTCAATTCTGCCAGTACCTCACCTCCTACTTTCCAAACTTCACAGAATTTCTCCTGCAAGACCAGCACTCCTGGAAGAAAGGATATGGTGGAGACATGGCTTAGCCACAGCCTAAGGGATGTTTCCAGAATGAAACTTTCCCTCTGAAGGGGAGTGTGTGCAGATATGAAACTTCCTAGCAGATTAAAATTATGTGAAGGAACCGGGACTCAAACATGGGACCTTTGCCTTTCCATGAGTGCTGGACTTGCAAGGTTCGCAGGAGAACTTCTGTGAAGTTTTTAAAGTAGGAGGGAAGTTACTGGCAGAATTGAAGTTGTGAGGAAGGACCGTGAGTCCTGTCGGGATAGCTCAGTGGTAGAGCACTTGCCCGCGAAAGGCGAAGGTCCTAGGTTTGAGTCCTGATTCTGGCATACAATTTTAATCTGCCAGGAAGTTTCATTAAAAGTGTAAGTTACTAAGGCAGGCACTAGCAATGTAGAGAACAACAAAGAATTTAGAAATATAACACTAGTAGCACTTAAAGAACATCTAATTTGTGACAGGAAGCATACAGAGTAAACACTTATTGGTCAATTCAAATTGATGTAATAAGTTGTATGAATATAATACAAGGGGGAAATCTCTGACACTAACTTGTCCCAATATACATTTTCACAGAGATGCAGCATAAATGAACTGGGCCTACTATGTCATGTAGGGACAGTGTCAAATTATGCTGGTATACCAAAGACACTGATGTGGTTAGCATCATCAGATTATCTGTGAAAAGTACATAGGTATGATATTTCACTTTTTTAAGGGCATACCTATAAGAGAAATGCAGTTTCCTTCTTCAATCTGATAAAATGTAAGAATTTCCCCATTAATTTCACACAATATACTAAATATTTCATCAAATTGAAGAAGGTAAAGTGCAATAAAGTAATACATTAAAGTTATGCTATTAAAACTTAAATAGTATACCTATGTACATTTCACAGATATCCCAATGATGCTAAGCATGCTGAAACAGGCGAGTAGTAATAAATAATTCATTCCTACGGCAGCATCTCTGGTCTCCCAGCATAATTTAACAATATTTTTGTAGTTTATACTAAAAACAAATCTATCACAAAGGCTTATTTCTATACTCTACATGACTCATGGGGGACTAAAAATAATATTACATCAGCTGTATAGCCCATTTAAGGATACAACCAAACAATTATTCAATAAATTAGCAAAAATGTCACAACATGAAAAAACTGGTACCCTTTTAAATTATATTACTCAATTGTCGGCACTGTATGTGGCAGTCACAGAGCATCGTGCTTGCAGAGCACACCCTGGATGGTGAGGGATGGGATTCCTGTCGGCAGACGGTATCCAAAGACACGTCGTACTTGTGTCCATACCTGAGTCAGGGAGGTGCGGGAGCATTTAGTGGCTACACATCGCTCCCAGGAGTCCTGTTTGTTCTGCTGTATGAGTCGTCAAACATGCGCATGGAGCCGTTTAAAGGCAACCAAATTCTCCACGGAAGGGTGGTGTCAATGGTGCTGGAGCGCTTGCCGACGTTCCTGGATAGCCTCAGCAATCTCCGGTGTCCACCAAGGCACGGCCCTACACCAAGTGGAACTGGTGGTTTGTGGAACTGCTGCCTCAGTGGCTACGACAATACTGTCAATCACCTGCTGGACTGCATTGTCGATGTTATCTGGCAGTGGTGCAGCGATTACAGCGGCTGAGGCATAAGCAGGCCAGTCAGCCCTATGGAGGCACCAATGGAGCAAGCAGTCTGCAGCTTGGTACTGTGGGAGTGACACAAAGATTGGAAAGTGGTTGCTGCCACACAGGTTGTCACGCACCCATTAACCGAGGTATGGTCGAAGGCTGGGGCTGCAGACAGAGAGGTCGATCGCTGAATACGTGCCCTGTGCCATGCTAAAATGCGTGGGGGCACCTGAATTCAGGAGGCAAAGGTCTTGTTGCACCAATACTGTCTCAACATCCCTACCACAGCCTGTGGTCTGGAGTCCACCCCACAATGGGTTGTGGGCGTTGAAATCCCCCAAAAGGAGGAATGGCGAGGGAAGTTGGGAGACCAGAGCAGTAAGGTTGTTGAGAGACACGGCCTCATCTGGAGAAAGGTACAAGCTGCAGACAGTTAATTCCTGTGTTGCCCGGATTCTGACAGCCACTGCCTCAAGAGTGGTGTGGAATGGCACCAGGGCACTGGGGACAGTGTCTAGGACGTACAGACAGACGCCGCGAGACACGCTGTCGTATATGTACCTGTTGCGGTAGTAGCCCCGATACCCACAAAGGGCAGGGGTCCGCTGTGCTGGAAGCTATGTTTTCTGTAGGGAGATACAAAATGCAGGGTAGCAACACAGTAATTGTCACAGCTCGGCCAGGTGATTAAAGAAGCCGCCGCAATTCCACTGGAGAATGACTCATTCTCCACGCTGTATGGCCAAAAAAGAAAAGAAGTAAAAGAAGGAGATCATTCCATAGGAACATCTGCTGCCTTATGGTCAGGATCTACAGAATCTAAGACCATAGATTCAGGTGATTCTGGTTATGCAGAGATCCTATGGTTAGGCGAATCAAGAAGTGCGAGATCCTCAGAGGAAGCGAGGATCTCGACTTCATCCTCTGAAGCAAGGCTGTGGGTATGGGTGGCTTGGATGCCACCAAAGAATCCTTTTTCTTTCTTTCCTTCTTCTTACCATCTCGCTGACCCTTTGGTGTTAAGGGCCTTGGGGGCTTCTCAGAAGGAGCAGCAGGAGCTGATGAAAAGCAGGAGGCCCTTTGATCAGCAGCTGGGGGATCCTTCAGCAATTTGCTGGGATCCACTTTCCCATGGAGAGAAGCCTCAGAAGGGAGTGTCCCGTGGGACCCCTTCCAGGTGAGAGGAGCCGGAGAAGGCTGTTGTTTCTCTGGCAGTGGGGTGGGCACTGACATCCCCTGTGATGGTTTGTCTGTTGCACCCAATGTGAAGAGTGTGGGAGCAACAGAAGGAGTAATGCCCCCAAATGTCAAGGGGCAGGTGCAGTGGATCGGCCTGGGGGCTCACTGGCATTGGTGGTACAGATTGTAGCCTGGAGATTGACGTTGAAGCTACTGTGGCGTATGGGGTCGTCATGGTCACAGGGTGGAGCTTCATGTACTTATGTCTGGCCTCTGCATTGTTAACTGGTCCAGGGTCTTGTACTCCATGATCTTATGCTCTTTGTGGAGTACAGAGCAGTCGGGCGAACAAGGAGGATGCTGCTGATTTCAATTGATGCACACTGGAGGTAGGGTACAAGGGGCATCCGGATGGGATGCATGCCCGCACTCCCGACGTGTTGGGTTGGCATCACACCGGGAGGACATATGTCCAAACCTTCAGCACTTGAAGCAGCACATAGGGGGAGGAATGTAGGGCTTTACATCGCACTGGTAGAGCATCACCTTAACTATCTGAGGCAATGAATCGCCCTCGAAAGCCAAGATGAAGGCACCAGTGGCAACCCTGTTGTCCTTCGGACCCCTATAGATACGCCTGATGAAATGCACACCTCGCCGCTCCAAGTTAGCTTGCAATTCGTCGTCCGATTGCAGCAGAAGATCCTTGTGGAAGATGATACCCTGGACCATATTTAAGCTCTTATGTGGCGTGATGGTAGCGGAAACATCACCCAGTTTGTCACAGGCTAGCAAGGCCATGACTGTGCTGGGGATGACGTCGTTATTAGGACCGACCCAGATCTCATCTTTGACATACCCTCCACCTCTCCATATTTGTCCTCCATATGTTCCACAAAGAACATTGGCTTTGTGGACATTAAAGATTCCCCATCTGTATGACTGTACACTAAATACTTAGGGGCATAAGCCTCACCTTGAAATTTTGCCCTAAGTTCCTCCCACGGTGTGGACAGGGAAGGAAACATTTGAGGGTCATATTCTGTAGCGTTGTAATCGCCTCTACCGCGCTTAGAGATGGCGGTTGTATGTCCGCCAACATTCCATGGTCTTTTCATGGTGTTCCCAGGAGCAGCTAGGGAAATAAGGGTCCACCCAGGCAGAGCCCCGCTTACCTGGGTAAGCCTTGTACAACTGAGGTCCGGCGGGTTCCTCAGAGGTTGCTTGCTAGCGACTGTTCAACCACAACAGCCATGCATCTCCTCGGCACGTAGCACACCTTGAGATTGAGGGTTTTTTTTTATATAGAGGTTTGTACTGTCCTCGTGCCCCTTGCGATTAAGCCAAGATCCCCAGGCTCTGAAACATACAACATTCCACCGTTGCGCCGAACGATGGTCATTGAAGCACACACAGAGCTTACGGTGTAGAGGACTGTTGGTGTGACACAGCCCATGGCTCAGGACCCCGGGTTTGCCAAGCCCGTACTCAGCAAATTAATGCTGAGCCCCTGAAGGGGATGATGAGTAATGTAGCAGTATGTGTCAGTGTGCTCAGAAGAAGTGTGTAAGTTTAAAAGCTGGGATACCATATTTAATTTCTTATTTAAGCATATCAGTCACTCAATGCTCTGCTGTGCTGTGAGGAGTTATCTTTACTCATTGCGTTATCTGTAAACTATATAATAGATAAGACAAGTGAAAAACAGTTTATTTGTAAATACTTACTCATATTATCACTGCGGTCAATATTGTCCCCATCCTCAGACATGTAGCCAGGTGGTGGTGTTTCAGTTGCTGGTAAAGTTGGTGTAGGTGGCAGACCAGGATGTGAAGGTGGAGGTGACGGTGTGAATGACGTATTCTCAGGTACTGATGAACACATCTCAGCATGGTCATTTTCTGGACTAGTCACCGATAGTGGTGTAGACACCGAAAATAATTCATCCGGTGGTGTTGGATGGCGTGGTACCAAGATAGCTGGAAGTGCTAAAGGGAGATACTTATTACCATTCACAACGGAGCCTTAAGATAAACACTATTGCTATGTAAAGATTCTACAATGAAAAAATATGAAGCACTATATGAACATTATTTTTAAGTATATATTATTCATGTCTTACTTAAATCATTTGATCATTAGTTAAAAGATAAGAAAAAGCACACTAACATCAAACTAGCTACATAGTTTGGCAGTACCATGTCCAATGGATATATAAAAAATACAAAATGTGTAATATTGGCCATATGCAGACACTACTTTTTCATTAACCAGTGGAATAAAAAAAAAATCTGTGTGCAAGAATAAGAATTTAGCACATTCAGGCTGAAGTCAATGACATGCTTTCCCTGTAACTGACATTATGTGCTTGTTTCATTTCAGATCATTTTGCAACATTATGCCAAGATATTTAATCAACACAACTGTGTCAAACAGCATGCAACTGACACTATTTGAACATTACAGGACTGTTTTTCCCCACCATCTTCATTACCTTGCATTTTTCTACACTCACAGCAAGCTGTCATTCATCATGCAAATATAAATTCTGTCCAAGTCATATTGTATCCTTTTACAGTCACTCAGCAAACAGACATTCTCATCATCAAACAACTGCAGACTGTTGCTCACCATCACGTATATATAGAGAACAAGAGTGGTACTACCTAACCGCCCTGGGCATTCCTGAGTATATCTTTACTTTTTTATGAACACTGGCTGTTGATGACTACATAATGGATTTTATTACTAAAAGAGTCTTCCAGCCACTCCCATATCTGAAAAACTATTCCATATGCTGGAACCTATAATATAGTCTGCAGTGGATCACCTTGCCAAACATTTTGTAGAAATCTAGAAAAATGGAATCAGGATATTTTGTCCTGGTGAGAGGAGACTTTCTTTGAATGATTCTACAGCTGGTACTGTGGAATCAGGTGACTAGTAATAATCTATGTTAACATAGCCTTGTGCTCCACTCCATCAAACCACCTGAACTCCCACACGTGCATAAGATGAAATACATCAACCACCTCACCCACTACACTGCCACCAAATATGAACTTATACTCTGATCTCCTGCAGTTACAAGGTTCCTTGTAGAAGACATCATTCTAAGGTATACCATGTACGATGATTTCTGATCATGGAAAAATTTTCCATTTGAGACATATCAGAAATAATTTCACACTCTGAAATCACCCACAGGGCGACAGTTCCCACCCACAAACAAATACTTTAATAAGATATTGATATTTATGCTCTTGATGTATGTTGATGTTTGCAGTGCAAATCTTTTATCCTGTTGTAGTACATCAAAGCCCTAATTTATTAAAACTGCAAACACTTTCCAGGTGCATGTTACACCCTGTCTCAAATCCTACCTCCTAGGACCTCTAATTGAAATTCCATGAAAGATCTTATGGATATTATAGAGCGGAGAATATGGTCTTGGTTTGAGTCTCATTGTAGAACACAGTTTCAATGCATCTTAACAACATTTACAAGACAGCATCTTTCTTCAAGATTGAATCAATATAAGGAAGAAAGACTGTACATTTAGTTACAGGGAAATTCAATAAAACACACAACAATGTTCAAAGGAAACAAAGGAGGGGGGAAAAAAGAAGACTAGGGCTGAATAAAGAAATGTCAGAGAACAGTGACACAGGGAAAACACGGTGTTTAATATGGAAGAACGAAATCTAACACCTGAAAAATCCAGGTTGAAATGTCAAGCAATAGAGGATAGGTGCAACTCACCATAAAGATGATTGCTGAGCCACAGACAGGCATGTAAAATAAACAATCATATTCACACAACTTAAATTTTTCATCATGGCCTTCATCAGAAAAAGAAACACATACATTCACACAGTCACTCAGACATACCTCAAGTACACATGACCACCATCTCTGGCCACTCCAGCGTAACAAGCATCTTGATAATAGCCAAAAATTTAAATTGTGTGAATGTGATTGTCTATTTTACATTCTTGTCTGCAGCTAAGTGATCATCTTTATGGTGAATTGCATTTATTCTCTATTATTTGACATTCCAAACTGGATTTCCTATTGTTATATTTCACACAATAATATTTGTTGGACAAACTGCAGTGGGGTCAAAGTAAAGCCAATGCAATTTGAGTGCTTTTGGCAGACATTTAGCAGAGACTCTGCCAGTGGCCAGTGAGAACACACAGTACAGAATAATGTCAAGTTGTGATGCAAGTGAATCAAGTTACTAGTTAAACCAAGTTCTTCTTTGATTTGGTTAGGCTGGAGTAAACACACAATATTAATGGGGTGAAAATAAAAATACCAATAACATGGTACTGCCGGTGGCTATTTTTTCCTTACTTGCTTAACAATGGTAACTACAATATACTTACTTATTACTTTTTTCCCCACAAGATATCTGTAAGTTGTTTAGGTAGTACATTTTTTATTTCAAGCATTATACACTCACAACATGAAGATTTTGCTGTTTCTATTAACCCGTGAGAACTTGTGCTTTTAAAAGTTATGTGATCAATCATGTTTATAGTATTTTACTGACATTCAATTAACAGTTTGAAATGTAATTAATATTTGTAAATAAGGATGGTTTGTTGTTTTTTAAGAAAATGCTGACATTTTGTTATTTTAAAATGACAGAATACCAATTGTTTAAAATTTACTGTGAAAAAATACTCATAGAGCAAGTGCTCACAGGTTAGGCGAATGTACATCTACTGACTTTCATCTACTTTTCTACTTATACTATTAATAAATAATAATACATTTATGAGTCACCTGATAACAGTAGTTGTTACTAAAACTGCATATTTAAATAAATACATATTTTGTGGCCAAGATGGTTTTAATGAAACTATGTTGATATCACAGCTGTGGCCTCCAAGAATTAACAGGGATAAAATAATGCAAAACCTCTGAGGGCATTTTCATTACTGAAAGATCTGTTATTACCGCAAACAATATTTTGCTACATGTTTGTGAACATTGGGAATTGACCAGTAATGAATCTGTCTTTGTGTATATTTATCCATCAAGTCTCAAAATTCTTTTTATACAGTTAAAATGAAGTTCATTACCTGGGGTCTCCACTCGCTGGTAGTGATAAGGGTTAACACAGACCTCATCGCGTTTCAGGTTGAAGGCAAATTCACATGATTCAATTGCTCTGAGCTCGTGATGTGACTGTAGCTCTGGCCAACGCCACAGTCGACAATAGATAACATGAGGTAGACCTTTTCTATGTGATACTTGCAACCTCCCATCCAATGACCTATAACAGTTTCCAAATTCTATCAACAAATGAGTATAAATATAAAATTTGAGACAAAAACTACAGTAATTTATCTACACAGTTTACTTCAGTGGTATTGTAAAGTTCATCTACATTGGAGGTACTTATGAAAATAACTGGAATTACAAATTTGCTACGAGTTTTGTAGCATCTCATTTTCTAAGGTTTGACTCTTAAGTTTGAAGGTCAGAGCAATTCTAATTGTTATGTGTAAAATCCAAAATGTAGTAGTTGGGCAACTGAATGTTTATTTCGGGTTTCAGGGAGGGATGGCAGTTATTATGTTAAATATTTCAAAACAGCCCATGTTGCATTAATGTTGTTTTTATTATTGATGACTAGTTTTGGGCTGGCCTGAGCCCATTCTGAAATCCTCCTAAGATACAGAAAGGTCAAACGTTACAAAAGCTAAAAAATAGTTGTACATAATATTGTCGCGTTGAAATGGAAGCAGGCTTTGACTTCGAAGGCAACTGAACACAGCACTTATACTGAAAGCTGGTTTATTACAAACTCAACATACACGCAGCACTTACTGCCTCTCGGGCAGAGTGCTCTTCTATTTATACACAGACAGAATTTACCAGAAATTAGAAGAACAATTAACATAAGAAACAAGTAGAATTTACAAGTGAACATAAGAAAGATGTAGAACAGTCTGGAATTGTTAATTACAAAGAAATAAATTTTTGCTGGTGGACGGGACTGAACCGGCGACCTTCAGCACAGCAGTCTGTGATGCTATCCCCTGCGCCACGCCAGCAGTTGGTGTATGTGGTCTCTCGCGGCAATATGACCACCTTATTAGAATATGAACAGTATTTTCACAATTCAGTACAATACGTACATACCAAGTCAGTGTCATCTTTAACATACAAAAGGCATTTCTTCTAATCTTCACAAACAAAAAGTATTTCTTTCAGTTTTACTTGTATAACCCCATGCATCAACTACTAATATCACCATGTGTCATCTGATCAGGTAGATTTTGGGCAGAGGGCACTACACACCAAAATTATTTTTATTACATTATATACAACAAAATAAAAACTCTTGTGCAAGATTGTAATGTCAAAACAAAAAATTCTTTTTATGCATTTTTAGCCCCTGAAACAATAGTAGAGTCCTGTCAACAGTGTGGTCAATGGCGATTCAGGGAAATCACAGAAAACCTCTTCTGGATGGCTGGAGGCGGGTTAGAACTGCCATCCTCCTAAATACAAGTCCACTGTGCTAACCATTGGACACCAGCTACTGGAAATCAAACCATGTCCCTCTACCAAAGGTAGTAACATTAACTGTCTGGCTGTGGAGGTGGTATGCATATATTATGAGAATTAAAATATACATTAATACAGAATCTGTTTTGTTTGTTTATCATTTAATGGATCTCATTCTGTAAATAAATACAAAGTTCTAAGATGTCAGAGTGGGTCTTAGTGGCTCGGTGCAAAATATTCATTTTCATTGTTCCCTATATATGCCTTTATTAAAAATACAGACATAACACAATCTTTTTATTGGTATAGGTGCAGTCTCGATAGCAATTTTGAATGCTGGAATTACTGTAACAATTGCTGCGTGTGACACTGTGCACCCCAGAACTAATAAATTTTCTCTTTACTGTTTTGGTAAATACTGTCAGCTGTTGATATACAAACCTTATATTTAATCAAATGAAACCTATACCCAGTTGTATCTGGCAGTACATCTACTTCACAGTTACGTATTTTTTATTAGGTACCCATTGTGCAAATATTTTTCATGATTATATCTTTTTATTATAAATTTATATTAGAAGTGCTGGTTGACAAACATTTATTTCTGTTCACTGCCTAATTTAATATCCTAAAGTCTGTCTGAATGTCGTAACAGAAGATACAGGAGTGTATGCAGCACTAACTTGAAGAAAATGTATCTGTAACTCAATGGACAATAGGATCTTCTATTTGTGACATCTGTACATGTACACTTTCAGGAAAACTTGTAAACATGTTTCTCATACTTCCTGGAGATTTTAACATAAGGGAAGGGTGGTTGGTTGGTTGTTTGGGACAGGGAGACCAAACTGCCTAGGTCATGGATAGACAACCACAAAGATTTCGCGATCTACTATTTCAAACCACTGTATCAAAGTGATCAACATCTTTTAAAAATACAGTAATTACTACATTTTAAATTTTTCAATACTGTAGAACAACCATATTTAACACTTAAAACTTTTACACTTCACTTGTTCCAAACATAAAAACTTTATTTCATAATATTTTACAATTATCATCTTACACTTTATTTGAAACTTATGTTAACAACATCCTTAATAATTGCTGTACAATTTTTAACACTTAGTCGAATACAGGATACGAAGTGTTCATCAATTAACCTTCTTCTGTATTTAATGAATGTTTGTATTTTGTACACTGCTGTACCGTTCATCCAATAGTACAGAAACTTGGATACTTGTTAGTCGATACAAGAGGCTATGTAAAATGATGTATGGTGCATAGTGGAGGGTACTTTGCCTACAAACTTCAACAAGTTTTTAATCCAATGTTGATGAAATTTCACACATTTAACTTTCAAAACAAGAGGAACATTACCATCTATCTTCATACAAGAAGATCATCGCCATCTACCTAAGATTTCATACAGTGCATGGTGGAGGGTACCTTGCAATAAACCTATTGACTCTTCACCATGGAAGTTAACAGAGTTGTATAATTTTCCACAGGTGGAGGAGGCAATGGCATGAGGAGGTGGAGAAAGAGTTTGACAGAGAAGAAGAGATGACTGGCAGAGAAAGGGGGACTTGGAGATGGGCAGCGAGAGGGTAGGGAGGAGGAGATGAACAGGGAGGGAGGCAGATGAGGAAAAGGACGGAGATACAAGGTAAGAGAAGGTGGACGGAGAGAGAAAAAGGAAGGAAAGATAGTCTAACTTAATACTGGAATATATTAAAACATGGGAGATTCTGGGTTTTCAGCAAATTCTTAATAAAACTCATATAGGTAAGTAGAAGCAAGCAAGGTCTTTATTCTAATTGCAACATTAACTCTTATAGGATATTTTTCCTGAATTAAAGGCAAACATTTTCTGGATTCTGCAGCACTTTCTATAGACATATGAATTTCAATGATATTATTTCAAGTTCAAAAGCTACCCTATCTAAGCCAAAAACATTTTCAGTGGAAGAAGATATAATCATAGTTGAAGTTTATCCCAATTGTTTGGGGAAAATGTAGGAGGAGGTACCGCAAAAGGCTGAAAGCAAGGGGAAACTAAAGTCATTACTTTTCCGGAGTACATGCAGCTCTGCTGTATGAATATACGATGGCGTTCCTTGGGTAAAATATTCCAGAGGTAAAATAGTCCCCCATTCAGATATTTGGGCGAGAACTACTCAGAAGGAAGTCATCATCAAGAAAACAAAACAGGCATTCTACAGATTGGAGTGTGAAATGTTCTATCCCTTCATTGGGTAGGTAAGTAAAAAAGTTTTGAAAATAAAAATGGATAGGTTAAAATTAGATATGGTGTGGATTAATGAAGTTAGGAGGGCAGATGAACAGAATTTCTGGTCAGGGGAGTACAGGGTTATAAATACAAAATCAGTTGAGAGAAATGCATGAGTAGGTCTAATAATGTATAATAAAACAGGAATGCAGGTACCTTACTATGAACAGCATAGTTCATGCGTTATCATAGTGAAGACAAACATGAATACAATGCCGATCACAGCAGTACAAGTTTATATGCCAACTAGCTCTGCCGATGATGAACAGATAGAAAGAAATGTATGATGAGGTGAAAGAAATTAGTCAGTTAACGGAGAGGAAAATTTGATTGTGGTGGAGAACTGGAACTTGGTAGTAAGAAAGGGAAGAGAAGGAAACATAGTGGGTGAATATGGACTGGGAAAAAGGAATGAAAGAGAAAGTCACCAGGTAGAATTTTGTGCAGAGTAAAATTTGATCATCACAAACACTTTGTTTGATCAGCATAAAAGAAGGTTGTATACGTGGAAGAGACCAGGAGACACTGGAAGTTACCAGATTGACTCTATAATGGAAAGGCATACATTTAGATTTTGATAATCTGAAAATCGGTCATACCACCTTCTGCAAACACATACCAAACCTACACAACACACTGCACTTGAATGATGTAGTGTAGCAATGAGTGTTGTGCAGGTAGCAGCTGATGCAGCTAATGTGAGAAAAATGGTTGTAGAGGATCAAGGTAGATATTATCAATTCTACAGGATTGTTAATAAATAAAACCTATGCTGAGGAAGTGCATGGTTTCACTGCTATGAAAAAACAATTGTGAATTTTATTCGACAATTTCTTTCTTCCACACTCTAAGTACTCACGAGATCTACGAAATAAGCACTGGCGATCTACCAGTAGATTGCGATCGACGTGTTGCCAACCCATGGCCTAGGTCAACAGTCCCCTGGTGGGAAGGGGAAGGAGTCAGGATCGGAAAGTAGGAGAAGGGAAAGGAAATCCAGTCCAGGGAGGAAAGAAGGAAGAAAGACTGCACTAGCTCGGGGCCCCGTGCTCACCACAGATGTACTCGCAAAAAAACCTTGAGGTCCCTGGTGGGGGAGGGTGGAGGGGTGTCAGGGAAGTCAACTGCTCTCTTCCTAGAGGACTAAAGTGAATAATACTTTTTGAGTAGAATATATTAATTTTCTGCACTGATAAATTAACTGCAGCATATAGGCTGTTCACCCTACATGTTGGTAATCCTTCGCACGGTAACTGTGTATGTTTGTGCTTAACCCCACTTCAAGCAGATGCATTCAATCATGCATGATGTCCACACTATTACACTGTGAGTGCCACCAGTTCACTGACCCCAAAGACCTGTTGGCTCCCGTGTGCTATAAGACCGCAAATAGTTTCTCGAGTATCTCTATGCAGCTTGGGTATTAGGGTGGGTGCCAAGCTACTCTAAAGTGTCAATCTGCTGACTCGGGGTCAGGTGTCCAATGCTCTGTAGTTCATCATTCATAGCGTCAACTTCATCTTATGCTGTGCTGCAAAAGCCACCACCAATGGGGGAGACACCAGTGTTTGCTGAAACTCTTTCCAGCATTTGGCATCTGCATCAGGAATGACCAGGACATCAGTACAGCTGTCAATCTTCATTCCCTTAATTTATTTTATTTTCCACATGAGAATTGAGAATCAGATTTTCTTTGCAACATAGTGACCCTGAGCTGTTATTTGACTATTATATTCAGCACTAATCTGAAATTATCAAAACTTTCTCTGAAGTACATAATATTCAATAAACTGTTTTTACACCTCAAATGGCACAAGATGTAGCCTTAACATCTCATCTCCTTGAAGCAACATGATGGAAATATCTATAAGGGTGATAAAAAATGTATAAACACTTTGACGAAGAAAAATGTTTACATTGTCACAAGCATTATAGTGAATAAAAATTACAAAGTTACAAGAAGTGTTCAAACTGTTATCCACCCACCTCCAAATAGTTTTTAGCATAATGGCGTACACTGTTGGTGACAGAAGTCAGTGCTCCAGGACTTCAAGTTTGGTGTGGGTTATCGTCAAGGGGACTGATTGGACCTTTCTTTTTCAGGGCTACAAATTACTGGAAGGGGTTACTGGGAGATGCTTCAGTCATTGTTTGGTGATGATCCTGTTTTCATCAAACAAAATGGCACTCCACTGCCCTACCATAACAGATCTTGGATGAAGGGGTCTGATTGAGTACCTTACAATATCACCAGATTTATCCCCACTTGACTTTTACTTATCAGGTTATCTCAAGCATGTGGTGTACAGCAAGAAATCGCACACAGTGGAGGAACTGTGCCATGAAATTGAAACAGCTAATCATGCAATCTTGTAGCTACCCTGAGAGATTTCAGCAAAAATGTATGCGACTGTGCTCAAAATATTTGGAGGTGAGTGGCTTATAGTTTGGACACTTAATGTAACTTTGCCATTTCTATTTATTGTAATACTGGTGATAATATATACGTTTTTTCATCGAAATGTGTGTACATTTTTCTATCATCCTTGTACATATCACTTAGAATAAATCAATTTTCCCTTACGTTTTCAATGTCTTTGAAGAATTTTATTTCTAACCATATTACTTGCAAATTTGTTTTATATAGCTGGCCCCCTCCCAGGTGATAGTAACATTTGTCATTAGAAGTGAAATAATTACATGCGATCACAACACACATCTAAGAGCTTTGGAAGTTTATACTCACTTATGATTTTTCCCCTTACAGCCTTGACAGCTTCTTTAGGTTGATACTAGTATAATGGTTTCCCATGTCTAGTGAGGCAAAGGTGATACTGTTTGCAATTTTAATGTTTTTATTGTAATGCACAGAGCTGCCAGTACACACTTACATACCGGTGTGTCAGATGATGTATGAACTGTTCATCTTGCATCTTGTGCTTTTTTAAGTTCTGTTTTCAATTTGACTGCATTCAAAATCAGCCTCATGGATTTGTCTTCTTTGTGCACTTTTATTAGTGCCTACAGATTTAATCTCTGTCAAGAAATAGAAAACTAGAATGATCTATTTTCTTCTTTAACTCACTGATCAATTCCCGTGATCTTTTTCAGCCTCTACAATTAATTTTTTTATGTAAAAAATCATTTGAAAATATAATCCTCATAAAACTATAGCCTATAGCTGCCTTATTTACTTATGTTTTAGTTTGGCCTTCAGTTGTAGTTTTATTTTCCTACATAGTTTTTGTAACTACAAACAGCCTGATCTTATTGACTGGTTGAATATAGCATCAGGGATTAGTTATCATATCACCGTGGAGATGATAATTGTTAAATATAACAAATACATCAAGAAGGCTAGGAGAGGTTTTATGCTGGATACACCATAAATGCCAGCTATGGATGAGAATCAATTGTACTTGGCGTCATGTAGGAAGGCGCTTCCGCATATAGAGAAGGAGCAATAGGGAAAGTGTGCAGGGAAGGAGCTATGACTGAGCAAAAACAGTTGATCCTGTGGGAAAAACATTGTGTAACTTGTGGCCAACCAAGCACCTGGAGAATGAATATTATTGGCTGCCAGTGCAGTAATGGAGGGAGATGTGCAGAACAGCTGAAAACTGGGCCGCCTTCCTATGTGATGCGAACTATAGCTCCTATACGATTAAAGTAGAGAAGTTTTGAGCAAATTTTAAACTAATTGTAAATCATGCATTGCAGAAGCATGTGCTAGATAAGTGGATTCAGGACAGAAAAAATACAAGAAACTGCTGAGGAAACAGTGATCGTTGTGCTCTCAGTCCATAAAAGAATGCAGAAATATCAGCAGGCAAAGGTTAGTTGGAATTCGAATGTCTATAAAAAGGTAGAGGTTTGGAGCATACAATTATACTAGTCAAACATCTTACCAAGAACTTTAAAAAAGTATTTTTCTGCTTAAATTGCTAATAGGGTCAAAAGTTTCTATTCAGTCAACCACAGACTGACCTGTCCGGTAACAGAGTAGGTGACAAGAGGAAAGTTTAAATTTTACATTAAAAATGCATTCACACAGGAGAACCATCATTGTTATGCAATGGAAATAGCTAAAAAGAAATGAATGGATGGAATAATATTTCACTTTTACAGAAAATACTCTTTGGCACTTAACCCTTATTTAGCTTATATATTCATCATCAATAACTCACCTTGTGTAAATTCCCAAGTGGCTGCAAAAAAGTATAAGTGATACTCATATACACTGCTTCTGTGCCCAGAAGGAGTGATGGGAAGTGAATGAAACTACATGTAATAAAGATAATGTGACTTTATTCAACTGTTAAGAATGCGGGGTGAAAGTGGCAAGGCCATTGGAAGTTACAAGTGGGTCAGTAGGTGTCGCAACCCCTCTGGCCGCAACGCGTGGATTTACGCAGTTCGTAATGGTGTCAAAGAGTCATTGGATCCTCTCCTGAGGCAAATTGGTCCACAGGTGTTGTAGCAGTCCCTACAGATGCTGAGGGATTCGTACTAGGATGGAGACCCCCTTCAAATGTCATCCCACATGTGCTCAATGATGGAGAGGTCCAGGGATCTTACTGGCAACTGGAGAGCATCAACATGCTAAAGGAAGTCCATAGATACACATGTAGTGTGGAGACATGCATTATCTTTTAGAAACACTGTTCTTGGTTGTTATGACATCAGGGGTAGGATGTGCAGACGCAGAATGCCTGTGACATATTGCTGTGCTGTCAATGTCTGCTGAAGCACGACTAGAGGTGAACTGAACACATATCCCATGGCTCCCCACACCCTGATGCCCGGGGTGACACCTGTGTGTTTCTCCACAATGTTGGCAGGATGTGTCCTCTGCCACTGACACCACCAACCCTGAACCCAAAGGTCACTGGAGGATATGGAAAAACAAAACTCATTACTGAATATGATACCCATGCCATCCACCCTCTACACATGCCTCCTGGGCACGATACTACTTCACAAACTGCCATTAGTGTTCTGATATCGATGACAACTGATGCATGGTGCAGTAGGACCCTAATTCAGCAGAGGTAAGTCATCGATACACGGTGTAGGAACTCACAGGATGTTGTAGGATCTCCGGCAGATATTCATGGATGGTGGGTGCTGAGGTGATGGAATCCCACATTGCTTGCCACTACAATGACAGACGTCCCTCAGGGTGGTGTTTCTTGGCCAACCTGAACCTGCACAACATGACTGGGTGTCCTCATGTACCCACTGATTATAACATTGGACCAATTTGATATTTGAATCGCACAAATGCCTGGTACTGCACAATATGGCCACCCCATTCAAAAATGTTTGTATGTAAATCTATCAGACCAAACTGCGTGGTCATCAGTCCGTAGCTTACAAACTACTTAACCCTAGGTAAACTAACCTAAGGACAAGCACACACACCCATGCCCCAGGGAGGATTCGAACCTCCACGGCGAGCAACCGCGCGCTCCACAGCGAGACGCTTTAGACCGCTCGGCTACTCCACCACGGCGGACCCGATTCGTGTCCAATGAAGTGGTCTCTGTCAGATGCATTCATGTAGTTGATAGGGTTTGTAAGGAGTCTGCACCTCAGTCAACCCGACAGACAGCTGTCCCAGCAAATTTCTGTCTTGTGCCAAGTGTGAATTATCGTTTAAGGTGGGGCTCTGGACTCGGTGACAGGGACTGACCACAACTGCAGCCAGTGCGTTGCGACAGATGAGCAGTGCACTCATTTGTAGCAGCCACTCCAGACGACACGGGTGCACACCCCTCCGCAGTTATTGTCCTTTTCTTATTCTGGGAACTTCTCCATCATTTCCTGTTAGGGTAGCCAACTGTACCGATTTTTATGGTATTTTGTAAATGTCCCGTGTGGGATGTCATTTGTACCGCATTGTTTCTTTTTATCTCTGGACGTATTTTCGTGTTTCTGTCGTCCTACAAATTTTCATCATATTAGAGAGCCTGTATAGGGGGAGAGCGTGGTCATGCGTGATACCACTCCTGATTGGTAGACAGCCCAGGACGCCGTGTTTTTACCAGTTTTGTCGGGCTTTGTATATGTGTTATTAGCCACTGTTTGCGTTTCTGTACTGTGGAGAGTCTTAAAAGCTTCTGACAGCGATTTCACTGCATAGTTACATACAGTATGCATTACGGTAGGGACTGCTGCACTTACTCTGTTGGTTGTATTTGCGTTAATTAATGTGTTGTTCATCGCTCGTTGACGATAACTTTAGAGCTTCGCGGCAATTTTTAAGATTAAATCTTGATTTGAAGTGATTTACTGAATGTACTGTATTACATAATCATTAAGGGCAGTCAAGAGAAATGCCTCGTTGTTCCTCTGTTGGCTGTAAAAACCGAAGTAAAGATTGTTGTATGATGCTTGTGTTCACAAGGAATGAGGAAAGAAGAAAACAGTGGGCTGTGAAAGTTAACCGAGAAAGCGGTAACCGTAAAGGCTACTTATGGAAACCAACGAATTATTTCTGTCTAGTGAAGTAAATAATTTCTGCTCCTCCCTCCGCCCAATGCAAGAAAGGCACTGACCAAAGTCAGTTATAGAACTACTGCCTGTGCACTTCCGCTGTGGTTTAATGGTTGCGTACTGAATTCATAATGTGAAGATCGCAAGTTGAAATCTAGTAAGTGGTAATTTTTTTTAAACAGTAGGCCTATATTCTAGCTTTTTGTTACTTTATGGTTTTGCTTTTTAACATTTCGTGCCCAGTTTCCATAGGTGTTCTGTGTGCTAACCTACATGTGATATTAAAAAGGCATATTATTACAGTAAATTTATTGAGCTAACATTTTGGCAAAGGTTAAATTTTTAGACAACGTTATCGCACTGCCGAATACTTTCCTAAAATAAACCTTATTTTTAAATTCGAATTTTGGAAGCCGCGGCGGAGTGGCCAAGCGCATTGAGGCGTTGTGCTACGATGCGCGAGGCCGCTCCGCGTCGGGGGTTCGAATTCCCCCTCGGGCATGGCTATTTGTGTCTTTAGTGTAAGGTAGTTCATAAGTAGTGGGACTGATGACACCGCAGTTAAGCCCCTTAAGCTTAACAAACACTTGAACAGTTTTTATTTATTTTGGAAAAATCTTTAATTCGCGGTTTCATTTATCGTCCAAACGTTCGTAATATTGAAGTATGAAAACGAAATACTGCACATTGTTAGATATGTCAAGTCAATTCGCCTTTAGGCCTATGTTGTTTCTCATTAAAAAAAAGGAAATTGTATGTTTATTCATGTGTTTTTCATATAATTACCGTAAATGGAATGATAATCCTAGAATTTTATTTGATATTTCAATGAAACTAGTGAGCGTTGTTTGTCTTTTACGTTTATAAAAGAGACGTTGTCATTTCGGAATATAGCAGTCACTTCAGAACCGAATCTTGGTTTCAGTAATCTTAAGATGCAGACTCAAGTCTGTCCATTAGTTTTTGACACAACTGTTCATGCACTAGTAAGTTAAATGTGTTACCTGAGCACTGGGCGATCGGCGGAAGTCGGCTGCGTTCGTGCAGCTCCGGAATGTTTATGCTCTCTACCAACCTTACCGACGTACGCAGCAGTATGCGCCGTAGCCATTGTCTTTTTATTGTTGATTCGTGAGTGTTGTTCGTCATTGTGTAAGTTTTTACTTATAGTGTTCATAATTAGTAACATAAGTTTATGTTTTCGATTAGTCGTACATTAAAGTGATGCTTAATGTCGTGTCCATTCTACGACACATTCAGCCATTACACTTCCATTTGCCACGCGGGAGTATCGGAACGGTCTGGAGCGCCACGTTAAGCATCGCGCGCCTTCCCGCGTCAGAGGGAATGGATGTGTGTGTTGTCTTGAGGTTAGTTTAACTTAGTTTAAATAGTTTGTAAGACTAGGGATTGATGGCCAACGTAGTTTGATTGCATAGAATTACAAACATTTGAATATTATGAACACTTCCATTTAAAAGCTGTAAGCTATACGGTATAAGCTGCCTGTATTGGGAGGAGGAGGCGGAGCCTAACCTTACAGCCAATGCGCTACGAGCCAAATGTAAACATTCGCTCCCAGCAGTCTAGGCTCATGGCTCAGGTAACAGTGCGAGGATAATAGCTGCTTCAGCAAAATGAGACACCACTGTTTCCATACAATTCGTCAGTTCCGTCTTCCTGCATTATTGGTCTGAAAACACCGCTGTTTTAAAACAGTGATACCGACACAACGGAACAGTTTCAGTACCGTATCGACCGCGAATATGGTCCGAAACCGAGCAGAATAAAACCGACGCTTTCGAAACCGTGAAACATGGGGGTTTTGAAACACTGAAACAGTCTAGCGTATCGAAACACTGTTTCGAAACAATTACCAAGTCTAGTCACTGAGGACTTTTGTTCTCCAATATAGTGCATAACAACTAGTTACTCTTTCTTTCCTAAACTGCACATGCAGTACGGCACCTCCAGGGGAGTAAACGGTACTCTTGTTTCCCACTGATGTTTTTTGGCCCACTTTAGGTTACGGTAGTAACACTAAGAGTGGGCCTTTGCGATCGTCTTTTGACAGCTCGAAATTTAAATGAAAATGACGGCTTAACTATTCATCTGACACGAAAATTGAATACCGTAACCTAATTTGTAGAGGAGAAAATTCTCTTACAACTTTGCTCTCTTATGTTTTTTTTTTTTTTTTTTTTTTTTTTTTTTTTTATCTCGTAGCGTTTCAAAGATATTTGCAAACATAACGGCGATTTTGGGATGTATGTCTGTCTGTCCGTCCGTCTGTCTGTCTATCCGTAACGTGTTCCCTGTTTTTAAGACGAACCGATCAGCACCAAATTTTACAGACGTGATTGTAGGCCGACAGAGACCAGAACCTCCCTTTTCCAAATTTTTCGGACAAAAAATACGGTAGTAATACCTAAAAAAAGCCGTTTGTAATATAATTGTAATTGCAAACGAACCGTCCATCCACTACGGTCGGGCATTCGAATCCCCCCTCGGGCATGGATATTTGTGCCGTCCTAGTTCGTACGTAGTTCATAAGTAGTTTGTAAGTTTAGGGACTGATGACCCCGTAGTTAAGTCCCATAGACTATACAAACATTTGAACCGTCCATCTGATACGAAAATTGAATAACATAATTGATAGAGGAGAAAATTCTCTACAACTTAGCTCCCTTATGATTTTTTCATATCTCGTATCGTTTGAGACATATTTGCAAAAATAACGGAGATTTGACACCCTCCATTGAATTAACGAAAACCAGCCGTTAGAAAAATGTTCAAATGTTTGTATAGTCTATGGGACTTAACTACGAGGTCATCAGTCCCTAAACTCACAAACTACTTATGAACTACTTACGAACTAGGACGGCACAAATATCCATGCCCGAGGGGGCATTCGAACCCACGACCGTAGTGGCCGTGCAGACCGTGACTGAAGCGCCTAAGTCCCCTCGGCCACCGCGGCCGGCAGCCGTTAGGAGATGTCACCTGACATTCCTCGCAGAACTCTCTGTGGCATACGCCATCTTGCGCGTATTTGATGATTTTCTTATTGTAACTTACACGTTGTCATTTCAAAGCAATGGCGCACTGTAGAATTAACAAAAACACATCGTTCTTCGTACAATAAATGATAATCTAGTGTCTACAAATGCCATATTAGCATCAGTTAACAACGGCCATCAATAGTATGAAATTATAGGACTCATCTTCTCACTGCCACGGGGGTACCCCCAACACCCTCCAAAGATTTTTTTAAATTTTATTAATTTATTTGTTTAATTTTTTATTTTTTTTTTTTAACATGTCACCACCGGAAATTTGAAATAGTATACATGTAATGAATCACAACGTAACTATAATTCGCCAATCACAAGGGAACATGACAATGGGTCGTCACTTGACGCCGCCACTGAGAACGTTTGCTGCTGTTAATGTGAGCGGTTTTAATGCAG
Source organism: Locusta migratoria (assembly GCA_026315105.1). NCBI lineage: Eukaryota > Metazoa > Arthropoda > Insecta > Orthoptera > Acrididae > Locusta > Locusta migratoria. The sequence goes on along the minus strand of CM048755.1, from coordinate 146,990,880 downwards.
TAGATTCCAGCTTTGAATGAAAATCAAATGTTTGTAAATCTTAAGGGACTTTACGTTTGTTATCAGTCCACACTAACTTATGCTAAGGACAACACGAACACACGCGCGACGCAACAGGGTGCCTTAGGGGTGAGCTTAGTGACACGCTAGGCAAGCGTCGGCCTGACGTCATCAGGAGCTGAATGCGATACATCGACCTGTCGATACGCAGAAATTGTCTCCGGGCAATGAGAACTCCTAGCTGTCAGCCAATGAACTACGTCATAACGCTGGCAAACAGATGTAGCGATGCCAGCAGACGACGATGTTCTGAGTATGCTGTATACATGTGCAAAAGAAATTAAAGTTATCCTCTTAGGAGCATTGTTAACCAGATCGCGACTTATTCAGAAATAAATTACCAAATATTGGTGACAAGTAAGGAAGATCGATAAAACCACAATCTCGAAAATCGCGACTTCTTCTAAACTAAACAGCAAAGTATTGGGGACAAACAAGCAATATTGGTCTAAGCATACTCTCGGAAATTACGAGATATTAGAAAATAAACAGCCAAATGTTTCTGACTAGCGACTAGTGTGCATGTCACTGATACTTATTTCATTTAGGCCTACCAGCAATTTGAGCGTTTCCCTTATGTTTGTCATTTACCATTTTCTCGGAAATCGTAACATATTTGGAACAAAGGTGAAATATTTTTCTGATGGAAAAACAGAAATACCATTGCTAGTCTTATCACTTGCAGCAGTTTCATTCTCCATTTTATAGTCACACACAAATTTCCAAATTGATGACATCCATTTCTGACACAGCATTTTGTTACAATTAACATCGAGTACTGTGTAACATACTACTGTTACACGAGTAAGAAAATCCCACAATACGTTATGAATACGTAACTGCTGCAATTTGATGCACACAATAAGATTAAAAAAGTATTTTCGATGGAGGAGAGTTGGACCCCATTCATCTAGTTTAATGACCTACAACAGTAACCACTACGCTATGGCAGTAGGTGCCACGTGTACTTCTAGTAGACCTTAGTATTTGTTTTTATTGTTAATGTGTGTTATTATTTACATTTCGTTATAAGGAATTGATCCGGATACGATTTTGTTATTCATCTTTGATGTGCTGTCAGCCTGAAACATCTTACTGCGAGTTATAAAACCAAAACTGCGAGACATACGGCAAATTAAGATGGCTTCTGTTGACATGGAAAGAACATGTGAAAACCGGTTAGGTTAGGCATAGATTAAACAAGAAGTTTTTCTTTTAGTGCGTGAGGGCGCGTAGCGACCGAATCTCCGGTTAAGAAACACACAGCGTCTCATTGACCGGAGACAATTTCTGCGTTACGAAATACGGACTCGTTTGGTCTATAGCCACAAGGATCGATAGCGCCAAAGTCGAGTTTGTTTGCGAGTTGTGACTGTGACGTCAACACGACGCTTGCCTAGCGTGTCACTAAGCTCACCCGCGCCTTAGTGCGCGTGACTATTCTGCCGCGGTGCAGCTCTGATGCTGCCGCCATTGTTACAGCTATGTTGAAGTTACGAGCCAATTGTTTATGTGCGGCGACCCTCTGCTTAGCACGGCAGCGGCGCCACCGAGTGGAACAACAACACTGTTATTTAGTTCCATTTTTACACATAAAGACCTTTCCCTTTGTCTAGTAACATAGAAGATGCTTAATTATTTTACGAGCTGATTATATGCACTCCATTTCCACCACGTTGCTCCTCTTCCACTTTCAAATTAATGCTTGCCTACTCATTTTATTACTTGTGCAGTTGTTTTCGTAGTATAATTTATTGAATTGTAAAAAGTGTAAAAATAAGTCATAGATTAATAAATTCAATAAGCTTTATTTTAAAAAAATCCTGGCTGCGCCACTGTGCACAAACATCACCGATTACTTTAGGACAATTCCAGGGCTACTGTTTGTTTATTTTTAGACGTGACAATTTCTTGAGTATCTCCCTAACAGAAACAAACACGGGCATCAAGATGACATGTACAAGTAACCCAGCTATAAATCAAACCCAGTCAAATCGGTTTATTCGGTTTGTGCGGAATTACTGCCTTTTAGTAAAAAAGGGACTCAGTTGTCATGGACTGTCACTGTATCAATCCATACATTAATCAATAAGAACTTTAATATAGTTAGGAGTTTTATTTAACCCTGTTGTACACCTTTCAAGACGTCATCGTTCGTCAAATGTCGTGCTTCATAAATTACAGAACATTTTGCCACATTGTGTCAATTTTTCTTCGTCGGAGCCTTAGTTCGGCATGTTTGTTCCAATGTTCAAATGTTTGTAGAGCTTATGGGACTTAACTACGGGGTCATTAGTCCGTAAACTTACAAACTACTTATGAACTAGCTAACACTAAGGACGGCACAAATATCCATGCCCGAGGGGGGATTCGAACCCCCGACCGTAGTGGCCGTGCAGACTGTGACTGGAGCGCCTCAGTCCCCTCGGCCACCGCGGCCGGCGGCATGTTTGGCAAGTAAAATACAGTGTGGGTCGGCGGCAGCGGTACTGGTGGTGCAGACAGCTTAAAAAACAATTTACAAAACGTGAGATAAAAGATATTTAATTTCAATATTAAATGCAAAACAGGGCCTAACATCTCGTATGTGGAGAGGGGGGTGGGCAACCTCTGCGCCTGCGGTCGCGTTTAGGAATCGCAGGGAGAGCTCTGTGCGAAAAAACAATATATAGCATTTCAGGCTACGAATGACTATAGCCTGGAACGAACGTAGCGTTCGTTTGGCGTTCGGATATCAGTCACGTGACATTCCTCGCCTAAACCTCTTTGGAATACGCCTTCTTGGCGCTCTGAATTTCATGATATTCCTATTAGAACTCACGCGTTGTCATTTCGCCGCGGTGGAGTAGCTCACTGCGGAGCGCGCGGTTTCTCGCCGTCGGAGGTTCGAATCCTCCGTAGGGTGTGTGTGTGTGTGTGTGTGTGTGTGTGTGTGTGTGTGTGTGTTGTTCTTAGGTTAGTTTACCTTAGTTTAAGTAGTTTGTAAGCTACGGACTGATGACCACGCAGTTTCGTCCGATAGATTTACAAACATTTGAACATTTTGTTATCGTTGTCATTTGAAGCAGAGGTGCCCACAACCCCCCCCCCCCCCCTTTCACCACACCCGAGATACTTAGGTCCCGGATTCCTAGTTTATTACCTAATTAAAATGGTTTTGATATTTATTATTAAAATTAAATAACTTATTTCACGTTTTGTAAATTGTTTTATAAAGCTCCCTCCCCCAGAAATTTCAATGCGCAGTTTGCGTCATGACCCCCCCCCCCCCCCCCCCTTGTGAGCACTTCTGTTTCAAAGCAATGGCGCACTGAAGAATTAACAAACACACGCTGTTCTTGGTACGATAAACTTGTCAACAATGGTACCAGATTACGGAATAGTTTCCCAGGTGTTCACCGGAGCAATTGAGCAGCGCATTAGGGTATGATGCACGTAGACGGTAGTTAGAAACCCACCACTGCCATTTCATTTTTCGCCATGGCTCCTAAAAGGGTTTTGGGCTTTGGACACTCTTATTAATTAGAGCTATATTCTGAAATATTTGGAGTTGTGCATGGCCGGCCGCGGTGGCCGAGCTGTCTGCGGCGCGCCAGTCACGTTCAGCACGGCCACTACGGTCAGGGGTTCGAATCCCCCCGCGGGCATGGATATTTGTGCCGTCCTTAGTATTAGCTAGTTCATAAGTAGTTTGTAAGTTTAGGGACTGATGACCCCGCAGTTAAGTCCCTTAAGCTTAAAAAAACATTTGACCATTTGAATAAAAACGCATTGAACAATGGTCTGCTGAAGCATATGCACTTAAAACTTGGGATATACTGTGAGAATATTCTAAACAACGTGCTGATATTGGTAGTTTCATATATACATGAAGTTTCCTTGATGAAACGGAAGGGAAATATATACATTGGAACAAATTGTCTTGTTACTTTTTTTCTAAGCAATTATTCAATATTTATGGAATATTTTCAAAGTCATTCATTAGAATCGATGCATCTACGAAAAAGTTTGTCTTAGGCATGGTCACTATGGACGCTTTTATTGTAGATCCAATTACCTATCCTGTATTTCAGATATGACTTCGTTCATGTTACTTTGTCGTGGGCTAAAATAAAGAGCAAATATTCTGTTTAAGCCGTGAATACGTTTTCTTTTAGCGCTAAAAAAAATAAACGGGATAACTGTGATAATACTGAATTCCACATAACTCTAGTATTTAATCTATACACATCATTTACAACAGTCATTACAACAGTACCTATCTCCGTAGTTTATGTACATGTAATAAAGTTGCAATTCGTTGGTATGTTTTTCATGGCATGTTAACAAAATAGAACAAATGCACTTTTCAGAGAAAGCGCTGTTGCCTTTGAACAACTCGAAATATTGCAGAACATAGCTGTATTCAATTAACAAGACCGTGTGAAAACCTTTAAACGGAGAAGATGGAGAAAAAATGGAGAGAGAGAGAGAGAGAGAGAGAGAGAGAGAGAGAGAGAAGAAAGTGGCATGTTTCGATCCACTGTCCAACACGTTCCTACCGCATAAACTAATGTGCTGGCCACTACGCTCCGGCAAACACCTAGCAAAATTTTCTGCAAGCCTCGTACCATTGATGGCAGGTGTTAACTGCTAACATGGTATTTTTAGACATTATTATAAGTCATAGTGCAAATAAAGACGTGTTTTTGATAATTATTCACTGCGCCATGTGAAATGACACTGCTTGAATTATAATAAGAAAATTATCAAGTACAGAAAGCAAGATGGCGTATGCAAGAGAGGGTTACTGCCGAGTGATGTTACGTAACTGATTTCCGAACGACAAATGTACGCTGTGTTCCTTCCAGGCTATAGTCACTCGTTTTCATAATAGCCATGACCAATAGGATTTCAGAACATCGTACTGCTATTATCTCTGACTCGATGCAATAGACGCCATTGTTCATTCTGGCATAATAGATATGTTAACAGTTTCGTGTTATAAGTTGCAGAATGCCATTTTAAGTGATGATGCAGTGATGATGTATCATAAGGAGATGTCCATCATCATTACATATCAAATAATAATGCAACAACAATATGAGCCTCGATGAAATACATTGAAGTACAGCGCCACCCCCATGAACCACAGACATTGCCGAGGTGGGGTGGCTTGCGTGCCTCAACGATGCAGATAGCCGTACCGTAGGTGCAACCACAGCGGAGGGGTATCTGTGGAGAGGCCAGACGTGTGGTTCCTGAAGAGGGGCAGCAGCCTTTTCAGTAGTTACAGGGGCAACAGTCTGGACGATTGACTGAGCTGGCCTTGTAACATTAGCTAATGTGGCTTTGCCACACAGCTACTGCGAACGGCTGAAAGCAAGGGGAAACTACAGCCGTTACTTTTCCCGAGGACATGCAGCTCTACTGTATGAACATATGATGATGGCATCCTCTCGGGTAAAATATTGCGGAGGTAAAATAGTCCCCCATTCGGATCTCCGGGCGGGGACTACTCAGGAGGATGTGATCATCAGGAAAAACAACACTGGCATTCTACGGGTCGGAGCGTGTAATGTTAGATCCCTTAATCGAGTAGGAAAATTAGAAAATTTAAAAAGGGAAATGGATAGGTTGAAGTTAGATATAGTGGGGATTAGTGAAGTTCGGTGGCAGGATGAACAGGATTTCTGGTCAGGTGAGTACAGGATTATAAATGCAAAATCAGTTGGGGGCATCACAGGAGTAGGACTGATAATGAATAAGAAAATAGGAATGCGGGTAAACTACTACGACCAGCACAGTGATCGCATTATCATTGTCAAGATAGATACGAAGCCAACACCGACAACAGTAGTACAGGTTTATATGCCAACTAGCTCTGCCGATGATGAGGAGATCGAAGAAATATATGAGGAGCTAAAGGAAATTATTCAGACAGTTAAGGGAGAGGAAAATTTAATTGTGATGGGAGACTGGAATTCGGTAGTAGGACAAGGAAGGGCAGGGAAGATAGTAGGTGAATATGGTCTGGGCAAAAGGAATGAAAGAGGAAACCGCCTGGTAGAATTTTGCACGGAACATGATTTAATCGTAACTAACACGTGGTTTAAGAATCACAAAAGAAGGTTGTATACGTGGAAGAGACCAGGAGACACCGGAAGGTATCAGATAGATTTTATAATGGTAAGACATAGATTCCGGAACCAGGTTATAAACTGCAAGACGTATCCAGTGGCAGATATAGACTCTGACCATAACTTGTTAGTCATGAACTGTGGGCTGAAGCTGAAAAAACTGCAGAAAGGTAGGAAAATAAGGAGATGGGACTTAGATAAATTGAAGGAAAGTGAAGTTCTGGAGAATTTCAGAGGGAGCTTTAGGCAACAATTGACAGGGGGAAATAAAACTGTAGAAGAGGAATGGGTAGCATTGAGAGATGAAATAGTGATGGCAGCACAGGAAAAAAAGGTAGAAAGGCAAGACCAACAAAAAATCCTTGGATATCAAAGGAAATACTGAATTTAATTGATGAAAGGAGAAAATATAAAAATGCAGTAAATGAAACAAGCAAAATGGAGTACAGACGACTAAAAAATGAGATTGACAGGAAGTGCAAAATGGCTAAGCAGGAGAGGCTAAAAGCCAAATGAAAATCTGTAGAAGAATGTATACGAAGGGGAAAAGTAGATACCGCCTACAGGAAAATAAGAGAGACATTTGGGGACAAGAAAAGCAACTCTATGAATATCAAGAACTCAGATGGGAAACCAGTTCTCAGCAAAGAAGGGAAAGCTGAAAGGTGGAAAGAGTACATAGAGCAGCTCTACAAAGGAAATGAACTTAGAGACGATGTTGTGGGAAGGGAAGAGCAAGTAGATCAAGATGAAATAGGAGATACTATACTGAGAGATGAATTTGACAGAGCCCTGAAAGACTTAGGTCGGAACAAGACCCCAGGAGTAGATGACATACCCTCAGAGCTACTAAAGTCTCTGGGAGAGCCAGCCATGACAAGACTATTTGAACTGGTGTGTAGGATGTATGAGACAGGCGAAATACCCTCAGACTTTAAGAAAAATGTAATAATCCCCATTCCAAAGAAATCAGGCGCAGACAGGTGTGAAAATTACAGAACCATTAGTTTGATAAGTCATGGTTGCAAAATTTTAACAAGAATTATCTACAGGAGAATGGAAAAGCTGGTAGAAGCTGACCTCGGGGAAGATCAGTTTGGATTCAGGAGGAAAGTAGGAACTAGGGAGGCAATACTCACTTTACGTCTTATCTTAGAAGATAGATTAAGAAAAGGCAAACCTACATTTTTAGCTTTTGTAGATTTGGAGAAAGCATTTGACAATGTTGACTGGAATACACTCTTTCAAATTCTGAAGTCAGCAGGAGTAAAATATAGGGAAAGAAGAGTTATTTACAACTTGTACAAAAGCCAGACTGCAGTTATTAGACTCGAAGGGCATGAAAGGGAAGCATCAGTTGGGAAGGGAGTAAGACAGGGTTGTAGCCTTTCTCCGATGTTATTCAATTTGTACATCGAGCAGGCGGTGAAGGAAAGCAAGGAAAAATTTGGAATAGGGATTAAAGTTCAGGGGGAAGAAATAAAAACATTGCGTTTTGCTGATGACATTGTAATTCTGTCAGAAACAGCGAAGGACCTGGAAGAGCAGTTGAATGGAATGGACAGTGTGTTGAAGAGAGCGTATAAAATGAACATTAACAAGAGCAAAACAAAAATAATGGAATGCGGTCTTAGAAAATCAGGCGATGCTGAAGGAATTAGATTAGGTAACGAAACAATGAAGGTGGTAGATGAGTTTTGTTACTTGGGTAGTAAAATAACATGCGATGGTCGCAGTACAGAGGATATAAAAAGCAGAATGGCAATGGGAAGAAAAGCATTTTTGAAAAAGAGAAATTTGCTAACATCGAATATTAATTTAAGGGTAAGGAAATCGTTTCTGAAGGCATTTGTGTGGAGTGTTGCCTTGTACGGGAGTGAAACATGGACGATAAGCAGTGCAGACAGGAAGAGGATTGAGGCTTTTGAAATGTGGTGCTACAGAAGAATGCTGAAGATTAGGTGGGTAGATCACATAACTAATGAAGAGGTACTGAACAGAATTGGTGAGAAAAGGAATTTTTGGCACACTCTGACTAAAAGAAGGGATCGCTTGGTAGGACACATTCTTAGACATAGGGAAATCGTAAATTTAGCATTCGAGGGAAGTGTGTGGGGTAAAAATCGCAGAGGGAGACCAAGAGACGCGTATAGTAAGCAGATTCAAATGGATGTGGGTTGCCGTTCTTATGAGGAGATGAAAAGGCTTGCTCAGGATAGAGTAGGGTGGAGAGCTGCATCAAACCAGTCTCTGGACTGAAGACCATAACAACACACACAGGAGTAAAGTGCTATTACTACTATGGTGTAATGGATAGCATACTAGATCGCAGCTGATCCTGGTTTGCGTCCCGATCATCCTAATATTCTTTTATGCATAATTTAAACATGTTCTAGCAGTTAGTTATGTATGACGGTAAGTATCATTTGTGATGTTCTGTATTATTTATATTTACGTGTGATTAGAAAATGAAGTATGAATAAAAATTATTCCTTCACACACATAATTCGCCGTTTATTTCCCGATATATAGAAATTTCACAGTGTGTAATTAGGAGAAACCCAATATGACAGCTTCACGAGTAGCAAAAATATTAATATTCTTCCTTATCACATATATCTGGATGTCTATTTTCTAAATGCAGCGATTTCCGAAAGTGTTTCAGAGTGCACCGTAGATGCTATAGCAGAAATTTATTGAAACAACTGGGGCTCTTTAACTTGCCATGCTAGTGCATTTTTTTTACTTATGTGCTCCCTGAACTTTCTATTCACAAAACTGAGATTGCATGTCTTCTTGATGATGCGAGAAGTAAACATAATCTTCAGATATATGCCTATATTGAAACTTCTAGCAGGATACAAAAAGAAGCACACTAAATTATTCAACATAAATGTAAACAATAAACTCAGAGTTCATGTAACATAAGTAACTGGGGACATGTCTAAATTAAGACTTTATCTTCTGGATAGCTAATCTTTAGGGGAATTTTTTGACACACTGTCATACTACGTGAAATGAGTGTAATTTTAAGCTTTACCATGAGAACTGACCACTTAACACTCACTAGTATATTTGTTTTCCATACACTGGTTCTACGAATTAGAATGTATGCTTTGTAGTAAAATTTGACTTATGGCAGCCGCGGCATAATGTGCTGTTGTTGGCAACGACCTTTGCCTACTCTCTCTCTCAAAAACCCAGTCACATCGAATGAGGGGAACAATCTTTTGTACTGCAGTTGAAATAAATAATTAATGCTACTCTCCCTCTATCGTTGACAGGTTCTTGTATATACACTTGTCCTGTTACTAAATTATTATCCTCGGCAGGCGAACATTTAGTTGCCAACATTAGCACACAAACCGTTGCTACCATAAGTAAAATATAACCCTTTTCATGCATCTGTTTACAAACTATTTAGATAAAAGGCCTCTACCATTTAAATATTATTATCATCATCGCAATAGCTTGACACGTTTTACATCCTGGAGATAGGTCAAGGATCCACGGACCTCGAACATAAATAAATCTGGTTTGACAGGGAACTAAGACGACCGCTTTAAATAGATCCGAGTGAAATGACCAGCAATAAAAATCACATTCTGGTGTCTGACAATACACTCGAAAATTGTCACACATGTGGAAACAGAAAGCAAAATATTTGTGATAAGGAAGACAATGCGCTTTTCTTCTATACGTTTCACTCGCAGCTATTTAAGCTGTCCTCTTACGTTCCTGTATGAGCATATACTCATAAATGGCCACATACTGGGCAATAAACAGCGAAATATTTGGACCGAGTGAGAGTTTTTATTTCATCCCTTGTTTTCTAATCAGACGAAAATGTTAATAACATCGAATGTTGCAGAACATACTTGCATTACATTCATAAGAAGGCGACAACGTACGTTCACACTTTCGCATCGGGGCAAAGATTCCAGCAGTATGCAGACCTGTTGGGGCTCGCTATCCTGCAATGCTACTATTATATCAGTTCTCCTTAACGTCGAGTCCAGTGTGTGCGCCCACGCCACTCAAAAAATTGAGTGTGGGCATGGGCGCCGGGAGGGGGGTGCACTTGGAAGAAAACACAGATAAAGATGGAGAAATAAAATTTTATTACGAGGTACGCCCAGAAAGTAAGTTCCGTTTGGTTATATAAAACAAACGTGTACAGATACAGGAAAAATATTTATTGTACAAAAATCTATATCTGTTAAATTACTTTTCTACATAGCTGCCGAAATTTTGTAGGCACTTGTCATAGCGTGGCACAAGTTTCTGTATGCCTTCTTCATAGAAAAATCAAATGTTCAAATGTCTGTAAATCTATCGGACCAAACTGCGTGGTCACCAGTCCGTAGCTTACAAACTACTTAAATCTAGATAAACTAACCTAAGGACAACACACACACCCATGCCCCAGGAAGGATTCGAACCTCCACGGCGAGCAACCGCGCGCTCCGCAGCGAGGCGCTTTAGACCGCTCGGATACTCCACCGCGGCTCTTCATAGAAGGTTGCCGCCTGTGTATTTAGCCATGTGGTAACATGTTCTTTCAGCTCGTCATCATCGTTGAAATGTTGACCACCAAGGACAGATTTTTAGGTGTTAGAAGAGGTGAAAGTGGCTAGGAGCGAGGCCTGGGCTGTAAGGATGGTGATCAAATACGTCCCAGCGAAAGTCCCGTAAGAGTTTTTTGGTCACATTTGCCACATGAGGTCGGGCACTATCGTGGAAACAAACACCATCTTTTGATGGAAATCCTCTTCTTACACCTAAAATTTGTCCTGTCAACACTTCAACGATGACGAGCTGAAAGAACATGCTACCACATGGCTGAATACACAGGTGGCAACCTTCTATGAAGAAGGCATACAGAAACTTGTGCCACGCGATGACAAGTACCTACAAAATTTCGGCAGCTATGTAGAAAAGTAGTTTAACAGTTGTAGATTTTTGTACAATAAATATTTTTTTCCGTATCTGTACAATTTTGTTTTATATAACCAAACGGAACTTACTTTCTCGTATTGTGTGATATAAAATATATTTATCCCAGCGTAAGCTTTGATGAAAATTACTGTCTAAATAGAACCCTGAAGCGTCTAGGCTGTTGTTCTAAAGTGTTCATCACCTTTTCAATGAATTCGGCGTTTTTCCGTGCACACAGAACATGTACAGAGCATGTAGCCGCACGTCACCCCTGTAGAGATATTCCTCGTCTTGACACGTCGTAGAGTACTATATGTATTCTCCATGCTTCATGTCATCGCTGAAATATTTAGGCCAATCTTTACTGACTTGCTAACAGATGGATATGACGCTGTGCCTTGTGCAATCAAATCTGCATAGTCAACAGACTTTAAGGGAAAATTACTGGCTCACCTGTAGACTGGGATATCGCCATCAGCTTTGACCCGTGACGTCATCGCAGCGCGGTAGTTTTGAGGTGCGTGCGTGTTTGTATAAAGCGCGAGTGATTAAGTGGTGGATGAGTTAAATACGATGGTTTGTTTACAAACAAAACAGATTAATATTTTGTATTTAAAAAGTGATCTGTAGCTTCTCTCTGATGGTTAGGTGTAGGTTAACCGAGAAATTTCTTTTTCGTATGTGAGCGCCGACGACGCGAATTTTTGGGCTCAGGCCTGTGATCGATGGTACATTCTGTTATCTATAATAACTACAGATTATTTGTATCTACAATACAGAAGTATTAAGATATCCCGTATACTGGTTTTCCGACATCTTGATGACGTAACGGGTGAAAGTAGACGGGTGGTATCCCAAATTACTCGCATGGTTTGACTTATACAGTTCGTACCACGTCGGAGCTTCAGCAACAATTTTTGTTTTCGAAATTTCCGTAAAAGTTCCGTACATCTTCTGCAGTTACTATAAAAGTAGATTTGTCTACTTTTCTTAAGTTTTCTGGATGCAGCTGCTTAATCGAAAATGCTTTATCGTGGGTAGAGGCGATAATCTAAGTATGTGATGAAGATAGATATTCTGAAGAAGTGTTGTACACTTTCAGATGGATGATTTGATCTGTAAATTTGTTTTGACAGCAATCAGTGACTTTAAATTAAATCGGTAGTTCCTTGCAAATTTTTATAGATTTTTCGAAGATGTTTGTAAATTCTTTCGAACTCTCGCTTGATTGTGTGGTCGTGTACTGCCTTAATGTTCGTATCTGTTTGTTGCAGTTGGTTGCACACGGGTTCAAGTTTGGCACATATTAGGAGCGTCACAATATACTTGGAATTGTTGCAGTAGTGTAGAGCTAATACGCCGTGGTTCTACTTTTAGAATTTGATGCGTCGAAGTTCTTTCAAGGCTTGTGCAATATTAATGAATGGTTATAACGTTAAGTAATCTAGAAGAAAAGTAATGCATTTCTCTCTCACGATAGCTTTCAGGTTAGTTGGGTTTCTCTGCTGCTTTAAGAATATAAAAAAGACTACTACATTATTTTAATTTGTAGCCACATGCTGTACTGTATATTTGTGATCAACCTGCTTTTAAATATTTTTACGTAAACACTGTCCAAGTTTGAGTACGAAGTCTTTCGCGACGTAGTTCTTGCGTACACAGTCCAAGTTTGTCCAAACTATTTAAATATTTCAAGCAACAACTAGCTTATCACCAGAGATCCAAATATATTATACACTAGATTTTGGCCAGACTGCCCCCTGAGTCGTCACCACGAAACAAGAAAACGTCTCCCTCTCCCAGCAATCAGTACCTAGTGACCTTACGGCATTGCAGGTCGAGATGCACCCCCTAGAAATAATCCTGGCGGCGCCCAAGAGTGTGGGTAAAATATCCAGCCTTGATTTGAAGGGGTGTTTATTTACATTGAGCCGCGCGGGAATGGCCACACCCGGTCGGGCCAGGCTGGGAAAAAGGGGGAACTTACTTTTCCGATGTTCACGCTGTTTAAACTGTTGACGGCATATAGAACCATTCCCCATCGTTTTACCAACTTAATTTTTCCATACATGTTTTCATAGGGGAAAAATAATTCAGTCTGATAACTTCATTAACACAGTGTCACCTTTAGGTGTTTATGTGAAGGACTGGTTTCAGATGTGGAAGGTTCGACATTATTAGCGGAAGTCTGACTTTAACGTTATGATCCAGTCTACATACACGAGTTCATACCGAAGGAAACAAAGTAGAAATACATATAAAACAAACCGCTACTGTAAGCAAGGAAGCACACACACCAAACAACGACGTGCACAGCATTCACAGTTATAAAGACTGCATCAACTGAGGCTACACACCTGACACTTGTCGCAAATACAGAGTCACGGCTCCGTGACCACCTGTTGACGCATCTAACCCTGCTGTTATCACTCTCGGACTGAAAATCGATTTTTTTTTTCATTCTACACGAGTCCTTAGGTTCATAATGCTTCTCACTGTATTATGAAGAAAGCATACGGCTTAAAGACCGGCGGGCTTAGCCGTGCGCACTGAGGCGCCGTGCCGCGTTGCGCGCGGCCGTTTGCCGTCGGGGGTTCGAATCCCTCCTCGGGCATGGATGTTTGTGTTGTACTTAGGTTAGTTTACCTTAGTTTAAGTAGTTTGTAAGCTACATATTAATGACCAATAAGTTAAGTCCGATAATTTTACAAACATTTAAATATCTTATTTTTTGACACGTGGTAGCAAAGGATCTTAGTTTTCTATATTAAACTTTTGTTAATTCTTATTAGTTTTTTTTAAAATGATACTCTTTGTCACGTATGTGTATGTTCGATAGCGGGTAGCGTACTATTCGATGCATTATAGACCGTACATTACAGCGAGTGAAATGGAACTGAAAGCAAAGAAAAGATTTTCAAACGATTGTCGCACTGAACCTTTCTCGTTCAACGAGTAACAGCGTGTTAATGTCCATCTCTTCATCACTCTATATCTGTTAATCCCCTTCCCTCTCTCTTTACATCATTTTCCTCCGCCTCCTTTGTCTCCTCTTAGAACTATGTCTAACCTACAGCCACGTTGAATGTTATGTTCATAATCTGTCAGTAATCTCTGTACATTAAAGTGTTCTGTTGGTTTGTATGTAGCCGTTAATCTCCGAAAGTTCCTGACCGAATGTTCTGAAATTTTAACACAATGTTCTATTGGAATATGCGCATGTTAACAAAAAAAAAAAAAAATAAAAAGAAAAAAAAAAAAAAATCAAATGTTTTTATAGCTTATGGGACTTAACTACGGGGTCATCAGTCCCTAAACTTACAAACTACTTATCAACTAGTTTATCCTAAGGACGGCACAAATATCCATGACCGAGGGGGGATTCGAACCCCCGACCCTAGTGGCCGTGACTGGAGTGCCTCAGTCCCCTCGGCCACCGCGGCCGGCGCATGTTTTATACACAGTACATAATTTTTCGGTGTATGTCACATAAGAATTTATATACAGTGGGCAAATGTTGATGCGAAAAATAGCAAAAGTAATATACATATACGTTTTATACAATATATTAGAGAAAAAATATGCACCTAGAAACCTTCCTGAACTGCAATGCAACGCTGTGTCAAAATTTCAAAGCAATCGGTCAAGAACTTTCAGGGATTAACTGCTATATACAGACCACAAGAACATTTTTATGTATAGAGATTACTGACAGCGGGGAGGGGTGGGGGGCAACTACCCACTCTTAAAAAATACGAACCGTCGGGCCTGGAATGCCCATTGGGACGTGTGCTTGCAAACGGCCGGTGACCGCCGCGAAGTCCGCACCAATATACATTTTCTTCTTCCCTTTTCATCTCTGTACATTCCTGCTGTCAGTAGTACTACGCTACTCTTTTGTTTCATGTGGATTAACTCTTTCAAGTCTGGTGTTACAATTTGTGTACCTTTTAGTTGTATGGTGGTATATTATTTGTACCACAATTCTGGATGCGTAGAACAGTGCATCCTCGTGGCAAATTATTGAACTACTAGCAAGGCATGTTCTTTGTAGTTCTTGGATGTATTCACCAGATGGCAGTTGTTACTGGGTTCTTGCAGAGCTCTCCCTAGAATCGGCACAACTCGGTAGATGTCGGAAGGCTGCAGCCAACATACATTACTGACTGAACGTGCTGTGTGAGGCAACCATTGTCGTCTGGTTTGTTATTGTTTGCATACAAGTGTTCCGTATACTGCAGTATGTAATTAAAATCAGTGATTCATGCATCTGGGATCGTTATCAGCCATGCTTATGTGCAAGCTGGTTTGTTTCATGTACGATCAACATTTAAAGCGGTGTGCACGACTTTTGGCGGAAGCATGCCGCGTAGTTTGTGGTGCCAGCACTGGAGGACGTAGGCGTGGCTTGTGTCTCCCCGTGGCTGTCGTGGTGTGAGGCTTGGCTTGCTTCCTCCTCACAACTCTACTAACAGTTTACACAATGTTCTTCATATAGCTACGTCAGGCGCACTCAAGAACACTGTGAAGGCATTTTTTTCATTGTTAGCTGCTAAGGGAAGTTTCCAGCAAAATTTCATTGCTAATATGTAAGTACATTTTTTTCTTACAGTTTTTGTGTTCAGACGAATTCTATGAAAAATTATTAAAATGTAGCTAATTATTCATCGGTTTAAAATGTGCACCACCGTACCAAAAGATTGTCTACTTCAAACATAGGCATGCTACACCTCAGTAATAATGAGAGGCCAGATTTATCTGACTGAGTCTGAAATTTTGAAAGCCCTTGAAGAGGATAATCCATCTGATATATTATTTGATACTGGGAATAGGGTTGATACCAGTGATAGGCTAGTTCTGTCTGTTCCCAACTACACCCAAAAATATTCTGAGAGATTCTGATACGCAAGGGATTCTGAGGATCTCGAGTGCCCACTGTTTCAGTGAGTAGTCCACCAAATACTGAGCTAAGTTAATCAGACTCCACCTGAGACTGCTAATGAACAACCGAGCACCGTATCTTTCAAACTTCCATGAACCAACTCGAATAGAAGTTACTAGAAAGGAAAAATATGGATATCAAACAAAAGTTTCTTGCGCCACCCGCCCCCCCCCCCCCCAGTTCATTCAGATTACAATGCTAATTGTATTTGAAACTCACACAAACAGCAGAAAATGGCACAGAACATTTGATGCCACTGCAGGGAATGAATTTATCATACATAAAGAGATGTTGCCTAAGATGACTCTGAAGGACATTAGAAGATCGCAAGGGAACTCGAGAGCAGCATTATCCAGTTCAACAAGAAGAAACGCATTGTTCTGAAATCTGCGCGTCTTGAAAATTGATCTCATCACCTATAAAGATCTAAAAGGCGCAAATGCGCAGCATGTAGTTCCAAGAAAGAACAAATTCGCACCGACTGGATGTGTAGTGTATGTTAGGTCCCTATATGTTTAAGGAAAAAGAGGTCAAGCTTCCAAAACTTATGATTCATGTAAGTGCATGATGGTACAAAGGATGAACCACCTCCCTTTTGCCCAACAATGATTGTAAAAATTAAATTTTGTAGAATGGTGATTATACGATTTTTTGATAGAAGTCATGTCCGTCTAGAGCTGTGATTTGGTCAAATTCTGTGTACCTGACAGTTAATAACCCCTTCAGGTCAGTGCCAATAATTGTGGGCTATAGTCTCTTGCGACTAAACGCGTAAGATATAGATAGCTGGTCATACATGACTGCCGTATTGAGATTCATTCTCAAGGTGTTTCTTATTGTAAGAGTTATTTTCCTTTACTTACGTAGTCTTCTTGGGTTCATCTCTATATGAGAAAGAGGAGAGCTCATATTTGAAGGTCATCCTCATGCTCTTGCTGGGGGGGTTGCAGTCCCTAGCCCCCCCCCCCCCCCTCCGGATTCACCAGTGGTAGGAACAGCATTATTTATTTTCTTCATGAACATTCCATATGGTTTGGATTTGTAAGAATGTTAACAACTCGGCAAAGTTTATCAAACTTGTTGTTATTGCCAACATAATCACGCGACGCTACCGGGCCGGGCAGTAAAATGTTACCATATTTGTGTCGCGAACTGTGAAAGGTGTAGAGTACTAAGAAACTGGCTATTTTTTGTGTAATTGGGTAGAAATCGCAGAAGTGTCAAAGGTGTTGATAAAAGATTACAAGCCAAACACGGTAAATTCCATATTATCACTAGTAAAATTATTCACTGCCATACGGACTGTTAAGTCCGAGAGTGATAACAGCAGGGTTAAATGCGTCAACAGGTGGTCACGGAGCCGTGACTGTATTTGCGACAAGTGTCAGGTGTGTAGCCTCAGTTGATGCAGTCTTTATAACTGTGAATCCTGTGTACGTCGTTGTTTGGTGTGTGTGCTTCCTTGCTTACAGTAGCGGTTTGTTTTATATGTATTTCTACTTTGTTTACTTCGGTATGAACTCGTGTATGTAGACTGGATCATAACGTTAAAGTCAGACTTTCGCTAATAATGTCGAACCTTCCACATCTGAAACCAGTCCTTCACATAAACACCTATAGGTGACTGACTGTGTTTATGAAGTTATCAAACTGAATTATTTTTCCCCTATGAAGAAGGCAAAACCTTGCCCTCGTCAGGGTAACGCCATTTGAAATCTGAGTTTCGAAGAACTTGCTAATGAAAGTACTAAAACCGTTATGGAGAAAACATAGGATACGTAAATAAGTCAATCTTTTTTTCAAAACAAAAACGATATTTTTCAAGTCAAAATCAGTGATGACTAAGTGGACGTCTTGTGAACCAAATAAGCAAACAAGATCTTCAAATCGACTATATGTATTGTTAGCCGAAACGGGAATAGTTCACACCGTAGGCGGGAGGATATTTTACCAAATGTCTAATGCTGAAGTCTGATCCCATTTTGGATAAAAATAAAGGGAGAATATCGAGTGCTGGAAAATATAGTTTTGAAGCAATTAACGTGATTCTCAGGTACGCACTTATGCAGGCGGGAATTTGTAAATTCTTTTTAAACAAATTCGAAAAACGTTATGCTTGGTGAAGTGTGCACGTCTAAAACTAACGAGCTTCAATCCTGATATAAAGTATCATGGATACCAACAGAAAACAATATAGGAAATTTCATTGAGTTGACTGATTTGTTTAAATATTTATTCTTTAGTAATGACCCTTTTACTCAGCACAATTCATGTAATCACAACAGCGACTTCACAGCAATTACTAGTAATACAAAAATTATATTAATGAGAAGACTTGTGTAAGTTACTGATAAAAAAAAAAAAAAAACACTTAGGAAATGCTTGTTTTATTAAGTAAGTGGCTGTGAATCCCCTTAATTTCTTCAAAGCTATACATACTGAGTCACCTTATATATTCTAGGCCTCATTACAAAAAGATTAGGAACCACTGGTTTTTGGCCAACCAGCTACACCCTGTTGATTGTCGCAGTTAGTTTTTGTACATAAAGTTAATGCCGAAACTCATTAACCATACATAGGTGCCATCAAAAAGTTCTTAGATTTCTTTCAGTAGAAGCCACTTCCAGCCCAACAAACTGAGTGACACCAGAAAAAAAGTGTTTGAGGTGGTGGGGAAAAAACTGACGTAATTCATGTTGCTAGCAACGTGTTTATACCCTGGAAAACATTTTCATGCCCGACTTGTGAATTCTAAAATGTACCAGAGAAATGAGTAAATAATTTCACAGCTGTTTGTGGCTCTCTGTTCACCACCTCCTCTGCCCCCCTCTATTCACCCCCCCCTCCTGTCTCCACCCATGCCCTCCTGATTTAAACAATGGTACATGTCATTGACAGGAACATGTTCTACATCATGTATTTATTTCTGTCTTCCATTAGTCCATGACCAGAGATATATATATATATCCATATATATATATCCTCCATTTACCCCAGCTATGAAACATTGGGATAATTTTATGACGTAACTCCGCCCATCTGCTTTAACCCATGACTTCATCAATACATCAGAAAACACTCGTATCAGTTGTAGCCCACTGCTTTTAATTAAATCATGGGATCATTAAAATTTTACTGGTAATTTGGAAGAAGCATTGCATATTGCAGTTGTGGTGTACTATTGATACATTTAGAATAAGGGGGCATGGCAGTGCCTTAGTTTCTTGTTTACTTGCAACAATTTAAGCTTTAAGTTCCTGCCTAACCACATCCTTTGAAATTGACATATTCATAAAAAAAATGTTAAAGTACTTCTGTCAGACTAAACATCTACAGTCTAGCTTGCCAAAAGTACTTTGCCTATTACACAACACAATGAGGCCATGGGTCAAAGCCAGGGTGGCTTCCTATAAATGACCCGAACAATTAAACATAACTGCCAACTTTTATGTTTATGGTGATTGGTCAATGTCTTAGGTCCCCATGGCATGCACCATATGGTGGTTTATGAAACTGACATCTTGTTATAATATATATATATATATATATATATATATATTTCTTCACTAAAGCACTATTACCTGCATCAACAATTTTTAACATGCTGGATGATGACACATTATACAAAAACTTCTTTTATTAAACCAGACATATTTACAGGTTGTACTTATCCTTTTAAGTGCAGTCCACACCCAGTGTTGCAGCAAAAGAAACCTCATAACAAATGAGGAATACACTTTTGTTTCCATACAACACGTATAAATCTGTTATAAGGCTTCTTAAATCTGCAATACTGGTTCTCAAGACAGTTGATTACAATTTAAATGAGATATTGTATAAACAAAACCTGTCATTGTCATCAATTACAGCATTTGCTTAAAAAGTATGTTGTATTTCCCTAAAGATACACTGTACTATAAATTATTTGGTATATGCCTACTGCATAGATTGGTCAGTTATTTCATTTTACCAGATTCCTACATGACTTAGAAGAATGCTGCTACAAATCCACACTGCTATCTCCTGGGTGTTCTGAACAAGTCTGCTGGGCAAAATTAATGACCTGCACCTCACTTACAGAATTGAAGCAGATGAGGAATTACATGTTTTTACCACATCTCATCAGTTTCAGTGTTGCACAAAGTTCAGCATCATTAGAGGGATGAATCCTGAAAGAAACTGATGGGCAGGAAAAAAAAGTGCATTAAAAGCTGCCCAACTTATACCGGTATGGCCCTTGTTCTGACTGTAGCTAAGAGAGTAACATAAAAGCCATTGCTCACCAATATTTCTTAATTATGTTCAAACATTTGTAAATCTATCAGACCAAACTGCGTGGTCATCAGTCCGTAACTTACAAACTACTTAAACCTAGGTAAACTAACCCAAGGACGGACACACACACACACACACACACACACACACACACACACACACACACACACACACACACACACACACACACCACGCGCGCCCCAGGGAGGACTCGAACCTCCACTGCAAGCAACCGCGCGCTCCGCAGCGAGACACTGTAGACCGCTCGGCTACTCCACCGCGGCTTTTTAATTATGTTATCAGTTTAAAGTTGTAAGTCAAAACTTTAGCTTATTCCTTTATTTCAGTTTCCTCCATTGCACAGAATAACTAAAGACTTCATATATATGGAGTTTCCTTTGTGCACAGTTTTCATAATCATTCACAAAGATGAAAACTGTTATTGTGGAAGAAGTGAAGAAATTGGAAAGAAAATTCAAATAGTTGGAGAAAGAAAGATCCCAGATGAGACTTGACCAGATTCACTGTGATAAAACTGCCCGCTGAAATATTGGGGTAAGTCTGTTTTAACAAACTATTCTTTACCTTCAAGCCATTATCAACTGTCATACCTCGTCAAGTGGACCAGTTGGATCCACTTACCAAGCACCAATCTGAATGAAACAGTGCACAGATCATCTTTATCAGAACAACACTTAGAGTTCAAATTAGTAATTGGTGGCCATTATAATTTTGGTTTAAATTTTACTTACTATGTTGGTGGCCATGCATGCTGATAGTGGCAATGAATTGAAATGGTAGGAGTTGTCTGACATTGTCATTAGCCAATTGCATGGTAGTATGCGGTGTCTAATGAGATTTGCTGGTTTATTGTGCAGAATAAATTATCGCATTTTGTTCTTTGAAATTTAATGTTTTGTTTTGTCACACTATGCCATGAGCACTAATGTTGACAATGAAATGTTTCCTTTATGATGATGATTTAGTGACCGGATGATGGTACATACTAGAAACAGTCAACCTTAGAGAAGTAATAGCATTAAGAATTTATTTCATTGTCAACAAAAAGGATTAATTCTCTCATAAGTAAAATTTTACTTTGAGGGGCATAATCCTTCCTCTTGACCCTGGAGTAAATAATTAATGCTATTCCTGTGGAATGGCTTACAACTTCTTGTATGTACTCTGGTCCAGTCAGTAAATTATCGTCATAAAGGAACACTTCATTGCCAATATTAGATCACTACACCATTGCTGCCCTAGGTAAAACAGTGTCGTGAACCCTCATAACATGTGAAAAAGGGGTCCCATCAAACAGCCTTTTGTTTCTTATAACAACTTTCTGATAAGTTAAAACTGGGTGAATTCTCACTGGCTCCCTGCATCTGCTTTGTCACTGGTCACCTCATTTCGGAGCCATTCTCATCTGTTGCAACATAAAAACACCAGCCCACCAACACTGTAAGTAAAATTAAACAGGTTTTTGCTGTATACTGTGTAAGGTAACCAAACATAAACTGCCTGCAAATTTCAATTTGTAGTTGACACATCTTGTGAATCTTACTTCCAGGCTTTCTGACATTTTATAGAAGAATTATTGAGACTGACCAACTGGAGTAAACCCTTCAAGCAGCTTTCCTTTGTTTGCCAGTCAGTATCTGATGTCATTGAGGAGGAGAACAGTTAAAGCAGTTTGTCACCTTCATTCTGGCACTATGAGCACAATTTTTGTGAACTTTCTAATTCAACTGCTCTCATTTTGTCAAGAGCATGTAAGATTTAATAAGACATGATTTACTTTTTGGATCAGTCCTATTTCAAGAACTTAAATTGAGCGTACAGCAAGGTGTGTTTCAATCTCATAACCAGAGCCTAGATTCATGCACAGATTTGAATTTCTAACACCACAATTGCATGTGTTTTACAGACCCCAGAGGACAGCCTAAAATTATCGTCGTCAATTTTTTTTTTTTGTGACTTCAAATTTTGTGCATAACTTATTTCCAACTGGAAACAGTGACGTTTCCTGGGATTATTTTATTATACCACCACCATAAAACTTCATTTACCAGAATTAGGTACAATATCAAGAAAAGTTTCATCAAAGCAGATACCGATTCCTACTTTTCATTTAATTAAGAATTGGTGTTTAACTTTCAATTTTTAAACATTTGGAATAAATTCAGACATGTCATCATTGAATCAGTACACATTTTTTTTTTTCATATAAATGGGTCATTATTATCTGTATGGAAGTGTTGTAACTGCAATAGAAAAAAATGTGTATGTTAACACATGGGGGCAACTGATTGTTCCATTGTTCTCTTACAGACAAGTTCCATAGATCATGTCTGTCACTAGTATATTGTAATATAAACATAAAGTGTGTTCATATCTCTGGTAATACCGGGTGATGAAAAAGTCTTCATAAATTTAAAAACTTAATAAATCATGGAATAAAGTAGATAGAGAGGTAAAAATTGACACACATACTTGGAATGACATGGGGTTTTATTAGAACAAAAGGGGAAAAACAAGACAAAGCAATGATCTGTACAGGAAATGCTCAATATGTTCACCATCACTCCTCAACAATAGCTGTAGTCGAGGGATAATGTTGTGAACAGCACTGTAAAGCATGTCCGAAGTTATGGTGAGGCATTGGCGACGGATGTTGTTTTTCAGCATCCCTAGAGATGTCAGTCGATCATGATGCACTTGCGACTTAGGTAACCCCAAAGCCAATAATCACACAGACTGAGGAGGTCAAGCATGACGAAAGTGGCAGCTGAGCACACGATCATCACCAAACGACGCATGCAAGAGATCTTTCACACGTCTATCAATATGGGGTGGAGTGCCATTCTGCATAAAAATCGTACCTTCCAGCAGGTGTTTATCAGCCAGGCTGGGGATGCTGTCATTCTGTAACATAACGGCGTACCTCTCACCCATCACGGTAGCAGTTTCAAAACCAGAATCACACAGTTCCTCAAAGAAAACAGGCTCGATAATGGTAGAACTGGTAAATCCAACCCATACTGTAACTTTCTTGCCGTGCAATGGAGTTTCCACGACAGTTCTAGGATTTTCGGTAGCCCAAATTCTGCCGTTTTGGGTGTTGTCAGATCCTTGGAGTGTGAAATGAGCTTCGTCGGTCTACAACACGTTACTCAACCAATCGTCATCTTCCACCATCTTTTGAAATGCCCACACTGCAAATGCCCTCGCTTTATTAAATCGCCAGGTAACAGTTTATGATGCCGATGGATTTTGTAAGGATAGCATTGGAGGGTACGCCTTAATGCTAATCAGTGTATGGAATGCCGGTGCGACTGCACGAGCACCGACTTCTCGGTGCATAGACTAACCCGCTACAGTCTTCATTTCTTCCTGAACTGTCTCAGCAGCATTACGCCTTGTGCTCGGCCGGCCACTACAGGGTCTATCGTCTAAACAATCCGTGGCTTCAAATTTCGAAATCATTCTCGCCACAGCTGCATTTGTCAATGGACGTTTACCAGTTCGAATCCCCATTCCTATGGTGATAGGATCGTAACGCTGAACTAGCACATTCCCCATTCTGATAATAAAGCTTCAATAAAAGTGCCTTTTCAGGTAACATCAACATGCTGCAACTGCTGGTACATCTGATTCTCTCTCTCTCATTACAGCTCCTTTTACACTCTATTTTCATGTGCAGTCACTGACCTTTTGCTGTCCAGTGCCATCTGCTGGACATTTTTTCAACCCCCTTTTTTTCTTTTTTCATTCTAATAAAATCCCATCTCATTCCAGGCATGTGTGTCAATTTGTACCTCTCTATCTACATTATTCCATGATTTATTAAGTTTTCAAATTTATACTGACTTTTTGATCACCCAGTACATAACTCTAGAGGTGTTAAAACAACCTTGAAGCTGGAGAGTAACTAATGGGCATGGCACTAGTTATGAAAAGTTAAAACTCAGGGTATTGAATTTTTTTACACTATTACAGACTTTTATCTGATAATCTATTATGTAATCACTTACTTCTACATCTGTCACTTCGGTGCTCATGCAGTTGCTAAAAGGAGGAAAGGAAGAGCTATTGAGTCTTCACACTCACGTCATTCCAAGTTTGTAATATACTTTCTAATCAAGACGTTTATTTTATGTTCATAACTGGGCTCTAGTTATTCTAGCATTGACTATCAGAGATTTCTGGAATAAAATATAATTATTTTCTACATTTTTTACTTGAAGCTCGGTTAAATGTTACCTATGATAATTGTTAGCGATGAAAATGGTGGGAGTTGTGTGACATTGTCATTAGCCAACTATGTGATGTATCTAATAAAATTTGTTGGTTTCTTACATGGAATTAATGAACGCATTTTGTTGGTTAACATTTAATGTTTTGTTTTGCAGCAATATGGCAGAAGAACTAATCTTGACAACGAAATGTTTTTTACAGCAATAATTAATTTAGTGACCAGACAAGAATACATACAAGAACCTGTCAACCACATAATATGAACATTGAATAATGGAAACTCCAGGTCGGAACTAACAATATAATGACAGTTTATAACTCACCGCAAAGACGTATACAGTTATGCTATCAACCATGGCCTTCTTCAGAATAAAGAATGTTCACAGGCACACTTCAGTCACGCAACTATCATATACAGCTGCTGCATTCTGGATCGTGTTCTGTGGTGAGGGAATAGGGAAGGGTAGGATAAAGTTGGTGAGGATTATAAGGAATGAGGTATCGGGCTTAAATTCAGAGGAGGGTGAGATAGGAAGTTTGTCATGGAGGTGGGGATGGATACACCACGGCCTTGTGGAACATATACATATTAGATAGGTGGACCGAGATGTGGCTTAGGAATGAGGTGGGGAAGCGGGTGAGGAGAGGAACATAAAACAAAAACACACACAAACACGCACAGTACAGGAAATGTCAGAGGTGTAGGATAGATGGGGTAGGAACTGTTGGGTGTGGGAAAAGTGTTATCGTAGGTTGAGGCCTGGGTAATTCAGAGACCAGAAAATTTATTGTACGGATAGCTCCCATCTGTGTAGTTCAGAAAATCTTGTGGCGGGTGAGAGAATCCAGATGGCCTGGGTTGTGAAATAGCCATTGAAAAGAAGCATATGCTTTGCTGCATGTTGTGCCACAGGGTGGACTACCTTTCTATTTACCAGTCTGGCAGTGGCCTTTCATCCTGCTGGAGAGATGATGATGATGATGATGATGATTTATTGTGGCAGTTGGCCTGATGCAAGTCTTTCAATTGGACGCACCCTTTGGAAACTTGCGTGTCCCTAGCCGTGTCATTTCTGGCGACTCCTCACATTGTTGAGAGGTGAAGGATGGGTTAAAGCAGGGACTGAAAAAAAAAAAAAATCCAAGGTCCGACCGGTTTTCAAACCTGCCACCCTTAAGTTTACAGTTGAGCACTTTACCCCAAGACCACCGCACCGGACCCGACACTGGGCAGGTGATTAGTGGTCATGCCAATATAGAAAGCCGGGCAGTGATTGCAGCACAGTTGGTAAATTACGTAGCTGCTTTCACAGGTGGCCTGACCTCTGATTGCGTAGGATAAGCTTGCAATAGGACTGGAATAGGAAGTGCTGGGTGGGTTGGACAGGTCTTGCAGTGGGGTCTTCCACAGGGGTTATGGGAGGGCGACAGAACACGACTTTAGGGGGGGGGGGGATGGGAAGGCTTTTGGGCAGGATGTGTCTCATTTCTGGGCATGAGGTGATGAAAGCAAAACCTTGGCAAATGATAGTTCAGTTGTTAGTCCAGTGTAGTACTGGGTGACAAATGGAGTGCTCTTTTGTGGATGGTTACTGATGATAGAGGGGAGAACATGGCACATTAGATCTGTGGGGTTGTTTCTGTCTATGAAGGCATTGTGAGACCTCCAGCATATTGAGAAAGGGAGTTCTTGTCACTGAAGATATGCTGTCCATGGGTGGCTAGAGTGTAAGAGGGGAAATTTTTGCTGTGGAAGAGATGGCAACTCTTAGTGTAGGTACTGTTGGTGGTTGGTAGATTCCATATGGATGGAGCCATCAGTGAGATGAAGGGTAACATCCAGGAATGTGGCATAGTGTTTTGAGGAAGACCAGGTGAAGTGAATTGTGGCAGTGGGCGGGGGGGGGGGGGGGAGGGGAGGGGAAAATTGAGGTTTTGAAGGAAGGGAGATAAGGCATCCTAGCCCTGAGTCTAGATCATGAAAATATCACCAATAAACCTGAACCAGACCAGAGGTATGGGGTTTTTGGATGCTAGGAAGGATTCCTCCAGACAAGACCATAAACAGGTTGGCATAGTGGCATAGTAAGGTGCCATACACTTGTGCCCATGGCTGTGCCACGAATTTGATGGTAAACTTCCCCTCAAAGGAAAAGTAATTGTCTGTTAGGATAAAGGTGTGAGGATTATGAGGAATGAGGTGTTGGGCTCGAATTCAGGGCGTTGGGAGAGGTAGTGTTAGAGTGTAAGAAGGTCGTGGTATGTTGGTTTATGGGGAGGTGGCATCCACTGTGACAAGTAAGAATCAAAGAGGTAAAGTGATGGGAACGTTGGAGAGTCAGTGAAGGAAGTGGTTGGTATCCTTGGTATGACAGGATATATTTTGGACAATTGGTTGAATGTGTTTGTTGAAGAGCGCTGAAATTCTTTCGCTAGGAGCAAAGTAACCACCCACAATTGGGCACCCTGGGCACTACCTCTTCCAACATCTTTCTGAATTTAAGCCCAATACCTCACTCCTCATAATCCTCACCATCTTTATCCTAACAAACTACTACTTTTCCTTTGAAGGGTACATCCCCCCAGGGGGCTCACGGTTCTTCATGAGTACGTGTGTAGTGAGCACAGGGCCCCAAGCTAATGCAGTTTTTCTTCCTTCTTTCTCCCTGGACTGCATTTCTTTCCCCTTCCCCTCTTTTCCTATCCTCACTCCTCCTCGTCCCTACAGGGGGACTGATGACCTTAGCAGTTTGGTCCTCCTGTCCCAACCTACCTACGTTTGAGGGAAAGTTTACCATCAAATCCATGGCACAGCCATGGGCACCTGCATGGCACCCTTCTAAGCCATCCTGCTTATGCACCGACTGGAGTAATCCTTCCTGGCATCCCCCAAAACACCAAACTTCTGATCTATTTCAGGTTTATTGATGATTTTTCATGATCTGGACTCGGGACCAGGACACCTCATCCTCCTTCCTGCAAAACCTTAGTTCCTTCTCTCCCATCTGCTTCACCTGGTCTTCTTCAACCCACCATGCCACATTCTTGGATGTTAACCTCCACCTCACTCATGGCTCCATCCACACTTCAGTCCCTATTAAATCTACCAACTACCAACAGTACCTAAACTTTCACATTTGCCATCCTTTCCACATCAAAAAATCCCCCCCTCCTTACAGCCTAGCTACCTGTGAATGGTGTATCTACAGATACAAGAACTCCCTTTCTCAATATGCTGGAGATCTCACAAGGGCCTTCACGGACAGAAATTACCCCACAGGCTTAAGTCTGCAAACATATCTCCCTTGCAATTCCCCCACACAACCCAAATCCGCTCTCTACCACCAGTAGAAACCCACAAGAGTGCTCCTCTTGTGAGCCAGTACTACCCTGGGCTCGAACAACTAAACTGCGTCCTTCGCCAAGGTTTTGCTTTTATGTCCTCGTGTCCAGAAATAAGACATCCTGCCCAAGATACTTCCCATAACATCCTAGTACATCCCTATGCCAACCCAAAACCCAGCCCACTGCCACAGGGATCATATCCTTGTGGAAGCCCCTGCTGCATGACCTGTCCAATCCAACAAACCAGCACTTCCTATTTCAGTTCCATCACAAGCTTATCCTACCCAATAAGAGGCCAGGCCATGTGTGAAAGCAGCAATGTAATTTAATAACTGTGCTGCAATCACTGTGCAATTTTATATTTTCACATGACCACTGAACAGTTATTCATTAGCATGGGTTGCCACTGCCAAACTGGCTAAAACCAAGATAGACCACCCTGTTCCACAACATGCAGTGGAGCATATGCTCAATTTGTGGCTGCTTCACAATCCATGCCATCTGGATCCTCCCACCCACCACCAGCTTTTCTGAATTACACAAATGAGAGCTATCCTTACAGTACATTCTCCAATCCCAAAATTATCCAGGCCTCAACCTACAATAACTCCATTTTTCTGTACCCAACAGTTCCTACTTCCTCTATCCTACGCCTCTGTGAAGTTGCATCTGGTTCCACCCATTTAATACATACATGCTCCACAAGGCCCTGTTGTATCCATTCCCACCACCATGACACTACCCTCATAACCTCCCCCCTCCCCTATTTCCTCACCACACAGTGTTATTTGGAGTGCAGCAGCCAGAGATAATGGTTATGTGACTGAAGTATGCCTGTGTGAATGCTCTTTATTCTGAAGAAGGCTGTGACCAATAGTGTGTGTGTGTGTGTGTGTGTGTGTGTGTGTGTGTGTGTGTGTGTGTGTGTGTTTTAATCATTTCTTCAATGTCAATACAAAGGATTAATTCCCTCTTATATAAAATTTTACTAGTCAGGGTGAGGGGCATAATTATTTCTGTTGAACATGAAATAAATAATTAATGCTGTTCCTGCTTTCAGGTTGACAGGTTTGTGTATGCACTATTGTCTGGTCAGTAAATTGATGATCATTGTAAAAGAAACATTTCGTTGCCAACATTAGTTCAGTACACCACTGCTGCCCTACACAAAACTTAACCATCTCGCGATTTATCATAATGTGTGAAAGAGGGGATCAGCTGAATATTCTTTTAAATCCTATTGTTTCTTATAATTGCTTTTTCACATAAAAACTAAAAGCAACTGCCTGCATCTACTCCGTCATTGGGTTGTCCTATTTCCAGCCATTTTCATTCATTGCCAACATACACATGCTAGGCTGTCAATGTCGTAAAATTTAGCCTGAAGTTCTATACATGAACATCAAAACCCTATCCTCAAACTTGTACCAAAACTCGGTCTGTCCTTTCCAGTCTTATTTAAACATTAGTAATGTTTACTAAAGCAAAAGAGCCTTGACCGATATGATGACCCTCTGCAATTTGTCACCATCAAATCAATCAGCTCTGTTAGATGACTTTACATAAATATTAACATGTTGGCTGCTGCGATGACGTCAGAGGCATGCCAGAGCCGTCTGCTGTGGCTGCTGGCAGCCAATGTGTTAAAAATACTGTGTGTCATATTTACGAGACAGTGAGTGTTCAATGGTGTCACAAACAGGGTTATCTTTACATTGTAACCAACTATACTGTTTGCTCCCCTTTGTACCCAAGATTAATACATTCATCCCATTATATTCCATAAATCATTGTGAGGGAGAACCTTTACGGATTAAAACAAAACAATTTACATTAATATAATTCTCTAAATGCAATTACTCCTCAGCTTATACTGCTCATTTGATGTTTCAATCTGCTACTTCATACTTAGTATTTATGTAATTTTACTGATGTCAGGGCCCAATATAGCATTCACAATACCGGAGAAGTTTGAATAAAGTTCCCAATTAAGAGAATATATGTGTAGCACTGTTGCTGTTATTGGAAAGCAAGTCTATATGCCAATAACCTGGTTTCAGGTAATCCTGTCTTCATACAATGAATGGCACAAACAGGTTTTCTTACATACAGTCCACATATCGACATACACTTAACAAACAAAAGATGTGAAAGTGACTGAAAAATTAAAACCTGCCTTTTCAGGGTTTCTCAAGTGGTGAGACCACACCAGTTAGGATATAGTGATTAGTGAAGTAAAATACACTATGTTTACCTTCAGTCTGGCTTCAGTGTTGATTTTATGTGAAATAACTTTTCTTCATCATATTTCTCTTTGTAATTAATGTTGTAGGTGAATTCATGCAGTTAGATTAACATGTTGAAAGTCATAGCTTATCATATTCTGCCTCCTGTTTACAATTTTTGCAGCAGCTTAACAGTAACTAATAACCAAATGCACTAGTCTTTTTTAAATAGCACAAATCTCCTTGATTATTTGTAACAACTGTGTACTTAAGACTCACAAAATACATTTGGTAAGTCTCTCACTGATACAGAAATAATATTAATTACAATGGAAATGTAAGGTGTAATCAGTTTTAGGTGCCAACAATGGTAATTAGCCATATAGATAGTGGTGTAATAGTGACTAGAACAGGAAACACAGGTAGCAGTATAACATAATGATTATTATGATTTATTTACTTATTCTATTTGTTGGATTTTGGTATAGAAAAGTGTTAACCCTTTCAGTCCCACATTATGAAATCTGCTCTGGAAAAAACAAAATTCAGTATTTTATGTTTTAAAACAATGCCATAAACACACAATAATGTTCTTTAATATTTCTGACCGAACTGTTATAATGTCAATGTCATGTTATTCATGCACAACATACATTTGTTTAGAGTTATATTATTCTTTTGGGAGTTATTTTCTTGATTTTTTAGCACTGTCAGGTCAATAATGGTAGCACAATCTTCACCATGGCACCAAAGACAAGAAAATTTGCTGCTGAAGTAAAATAACATGAACCATATGCACACTCACACTTGTGGCCGAACAGACTGCAGCGTAACACGACTTAAAAGTCAGTGAGATTAATGCCTCTAAAGTTGACATGCTCCACCAAGCAGCAAAACATCGTACTATAGCATGTTTTTCCTCAACAACAACCCGACTTTAAGGATTCCTACTCATTAAACTGTGTAAAGCAAGTTTTAATATGGTGTTGTCTAGGAACCACACTAGGAATGAAAGTGTTAAATACACATGCAACCAACAATATGCACACTAGATAAATGAAAAAATTCTGCAGTTAGGTGTTGTGAAACTTGAATCTTTCATATTCCACATAACTGTCTGGACAATCACATGCAACTCAAAATGTAGTTTTCTTCCAGGCACACTTGATAATGTTGTTGAGTATGGGTGCACTGAACAGAAAGTGCATGAAGGTTGATGATAGTGTTGTGACTGTGTGAGTTCAATAGCAATGTTGTCGAGTAAAACTCACTCACAAAAATGTCGGCAAATATTTTATATTCCCCCCCCCCTCCCCCACCGGCAAAAGTAGTTAAACAAAACGTGTTGTGCCAGGTGAAATGGTTGTTAACATAGTTTATTGGAAATAATAAACAAATCCTGTTGGAGTGAAAATGAATCCAGAACCAGACAATGTTTTATACCAACAATGGTACAAAAGTCTGCGTACAGTTCACTATCACACACACAAATACAATAGTCAAAATATACTTATCTAGCACTGCTGAGGCACTAACTGCTGTGTGCATGGATTACCTGAAACTGAAGGTCTGTTACCTGTAAGCATGATCAGCTAAAATGTTACTGCCATCTAGTAGATTGGTTATCCATATGTACCAAACATGGAGACAATGCCTGTGAGACACTTTGTGAATTTATCTTCAGTCTTGAGAATAAGAAAGAAACTGGAGAAAGATACAGGGGGTGATTCTGTATGTCTGTGAGGTAATGTCTGAATAACACAACTTATATAGAGATATGGACTAGTGTCAGTTTGTCCCATCTCTCAGTGGAAGACTATATTTATTAGTTGGCCCAAACCTGTACTCCACATTTTTTTTCTATAATTAAAGTGATAGAGACCAAAGTCTTCATCTTTGGCAAGCTGATGTAGAAGTTGACATGAAATCAATTGAGTAAAAGAATTGTGTAGTTTGCATAGTCAAATTCTTCTTTTGTGAGATCGTGTGTGCCAGATATGTTAGATTAGAAATTCTGTATTCTAATATTTGTTTTTCCATATTTTGGCACCAATTATGTTAGTTTCTGCTTTTTCAAACAAGTGAGTGTTGCATAGAAAGTGCATTACGGTATATTCTTTAAGCTAAAAGTGTATTGCACATTTTTGACAACAGTATCTCATTCATGAATTTGTTCCAGATTTTTCATTATTTATTTACATTAAAAAGTATATTTAATAATTTTCATAATTTTACAAGTATTGCACGGGGTGTATTTTGTAGTGAATTGTAAGCTTACAGTTACACAGTCTGTGCAATTGAGTAACAACATACTCATAAAACTGTTTCCCTTTTATTGCAATGTAAGTAATCATTGTTTCATACAATATTTTCAGTTTTTCCCACTCACTGGCTTGATTAGGTTAATACTTGTTCCACAGATCATGACTGAGATTTTGTAATGATGTTGAACATGTCAGTTTCGTGAAACATAACATAACATACTTTTTATATTTTTTGTTGTAAAAGTACTAATTTCTATGTAAATTTTTTTATCATCTACTGACTAGAAAGGATTTCTGAATAACAACTACTTCAATTTCCAGAATGAAACTTTGTCTGCAGTGGAGTGTGTGCTGATATGAAAGTTCCTGGCAGATTAAAATTGTGTGCTGGAACCTGTAAAAGTTGTGGGGAAGAATCATGAGTTGTCTGGATAGCTCAGTGGTAGAGCACTTGCCTGCGAATGGCAAAGGTCCCAGGTTAGAGTCCCAGTTCCAGCACACAATTTTAATCTGCCAGGAAGTTTCTTTCAATTTGTTTTTAAATGCTGGTTGGCTATCTCTGACAGTTGATGTTCTCTGGCAATTGACCAAAGACTTTTGTGGGAGAATAATTCACCTCCTCCTGTCCCAAAGTTGGATTTAACATTTCTCCTGGTGTTGTTGCTATGTACACTGCTATATGTGAATGTAGACTTTCTCGGCGGATCTCTATGAGGAAATCTCCGCCAACATTTTGGCAAGTTTCCTACTTGCTATCTTCAGGCGAAGTGTCGGGTTAATGTCCTGTCCAGGTCTATATAGCCGCTGGACCCGAAACCTCCCTACACCTACTGCACCAGACGGGCCAATCAGGCAGTTGTGGAATCGGCACCGCAGTGCGTGGAAGGGAGGCGCTGCGTCCGGTAGTGGGGGTATTCGTGGCAAGTTTGAGGGTCGTGGCATCTCGTCCTGGTGTGGCCTGTTCATTCAATCCAACACTGCCGTCGTGTGTGTGCATTGGTGCACTCTCGCCGTAATCTTGCCAAGTCTGCGTCACACGCGGTGCTGAAGTGGAAACTGCTGTCAGGCTTGACCAAGTTGTCTTGGATCCTTACCTGCATTGCTTCTTTAAAGATAGTCCCATAAGCCATTCACTCAACACAGCAACTTGGTGTTTTCAAATTGGAACGTGTGATTCTGGCTGAGGCTGTGCTCTGCTACTGCTGATTTCTCTGTCTGTCCTAGGCGAACGCTTCTGACATGTTGTGAGAGGTGTTGCGTGATGCATCACTGTGTCTGTCCAATGTATTGTTTCCCACATTCACAGGAAATACTTTAGACACCTGGCGTTCTGAGTCCCATTTTGTCTTTCGTTGAGCCCAGCGTATTCTTGATTTTCGCTGGGGGCTGGAAGATGGTCTTGATATTCTTCTTCTTGAGTATCCTGGCAATCTTTGCAGCCCAGCATATGGAAGGAACTGTAGGCGTTTGTTGTCTCCTCTTCCCGAAGGCTATCTTTTGTAGTCTTCAACGTCTTGATAGCGTATTATTATTATTATTATTATTATTATTATTTTTTTTTTCTTCCATATCATTGTAGCCATTCTTTCGGTAGGTTTTCCTAAGGTACTGCATCTCAGATGGTAGACTTTCCTCATCACATATATCCTGCACCTTGCACACTAGCGTAGTGAGCACAGATTTTCGTTGTGCTGGATGATGGCAGCAGTTGGCATTGAGGTAAAAATCTGTGTTTTCTTTCAGTAGACTGTCACAGTGTGCCGTCTGTTTTCTTCATCAGAATATCTAGAAAGGTTAAGCAGCCATTTTCTTCTAGCTCCATCATAAACTTGTTCTTGTGTATACTATTCAAATGGTCGAGGAATTCCTTTAGTGTCTCCTCACAATGAGGTCACACTACAAAAGTGTCGACATGTTTGTAGAAGACCTTGGGTTTCAGTGGTGCTGTTTCTAAGGTTTCATCAAAGTTTTCTATGTAAAGATTATGTCGCTCTTCACGAGGGTACTGCTAGAAGACTCCCTGAACCTACTTAGGAATCACTTCGACAAAGAGATACTGGAAATGATCTGTCATACATTGACAATCACTTACTTTCAGTGTGGGGGGCAAGTTTTACTAGCAAGTGGATGGAGTTGCCATGAGGTCCCCATTGGCTCCATGTATAATAAATCTATACATGGAAAGCTCTGAAGAAATCATCTTAGAAACAGCAACACTGAAACTCAAGGTCTTCTACAGATACATGGACGAAACTTTTGTGGTGTGGCCTCATGGTGAGGAGATACTCTAAGAATTCCTCGACCACTTGAATAGTATACACAAGAACATGAAGTTTACACTGGAGCTAGAAGAAAATGGGTGATTAACCTTCCTGGATATTCTGATAAAGAAGAAAACGGACGGCACACTGGGACACTGTCTACCGAAAGTAAACAAATGCGGACTTGTATGTCAATGCCAACAGGTGCCATCGTTGAGCACAATGAAAATTTGTGCTCACTATGCTAGTGTGGAGGATATATGTGACGAGGAAAGTCTACCTTCCGAGATGCAGCACCTTAGGAAAACCTTCCAGAAGAATGGCTACAATGATACACAAATAAAATGCGCTAACAAGACGTGCAGGACGAGAAGAAATTGTCTTTGGGAAGATGAAGACAACAAACGCCTAATGTTCCTTCCATATTCTGGGCTGCTCACAGCAGAGATTGCCAGGATACTCGAGAAGAATAATATCAAGACCATCTTCTGGCCTTCAGCCAAAATCAAGAATATGCTAGGCTCAATGAAAGACAAAATGGGACCCAGAATGCCAGGGGTCTATTTTCTGCGAATGTGGGATATAGTACATTGGATAGACACAGTGATGCATCACACAGTGCCTCTCTGAACATGCCAGAAGTGTTGGCCTAGGACAGACTGAGAAGTCTGCAGTAGCAGAGCACAGCTTCAGCCAGAATCACACGTTTCATTTTGGAAACACCAAGTTGCTGTGTTGAGCGAATGGCTCTTGGGAATCTATCTCTGAAGAAGCAATGGAGATAAGGATCCATGACAATTTGGTCAGTCATGATATCGGTGTCCACCTCAGCAACCTGTGGGAGGCAATATTGGCAAGATTACGAAGAGCGCACCGACGCGCGCACACAACAGCATCAGATGGAATGAACAGGCCGCACCAGAACAAGACAGAGACCCTCAGACTTGCCGCAAGTACCCCCCACCATTGGGCACAGCTTCTCCCCCCTCCCCCCACGCACCGCAGCACTGATCCCGCGCATGCCTGATTGGCCTGTCCGGCGCAGTAGGTGTAGGGAGGCTTCGGGTCCAGAGACTGTATAGACCTAGACAGGACATGAACCCAACACTTCGCCTGAAGATTGTAAGTAGGAAACTTGCCAAAACGTTGCCAGAGAATGAGGCACTGACTTGGCTGTCAACCTGAGATGATTTCCTCATATTTAGACTGCTATTACTTTTGAATTGGGTTGGGTTATTAACAAATTTCATGAGAGGGATTAATATATTCTTTGCTCTCTTTGCTTTCTACAGTTCAACAGTGTGTCTGCCTAAGTGTACTTGCGTCTGTGTAAATGTGTGGGTGTGTGTGTTTTTGTTTACCCTCTTTTTTCCCCCCCAAGGTAAGTCTTTCCTGTCCCGGGATTGGAATGACTCCTTATCCACTCCCTTGAAACCCTCATCATTTCCTTTTCCCTCTCCTTCCCTTCTGCCTGACGAAGCAGCTAGGCTGCGAAAGCTTGTATGTGTGTTTGTGTGTGATTTTATTTATTTTATTTGTTTCTATCGACGAGCCGGTCCTTTTGGTAAGTCTTCTACTTCTATTATATATATATATAATGTCACAGTATGTCTGCCTAAGTGTACTTGTGTCTGTGTAAATGTGTGGGTGTATGTGCATTTATTTACATTTCCATTTTTTCCCCCAAGGTAAGTCTTTCCTGTCCCAGGATTGGAATGGCTCCTTACCCCCTTCCTTAAAACCCTCATCATTTCCTTTTCCCTCTCCTTCCCTTCTGCCTGATGAAGCAGCTAGGCTGCGAAAGCTAGCATTTTTGTGTGTGTGTGTCTGTGTGTTTATTTGTTGCTATTACTGCCTGTGCCCTTTCGCCTGGTAAGTGTACTTCATCTATTTTTTACGTATATATATAATCTTCTGTGAAGATCCTTAAATAAGTGTCTGCAAGATGGTCTTGGGTGGAGTCCAGTAATTATTCTAATTCCACACTTTTGTATAATTAACACTTTTTTGCTCAATGGTGAATTACACCAAAATATTATGGTATATGAAAATAGGCATAGTAAGCTAATTTACCAAGATGTTTGTCACCAAAATTTGCAATAACATATGTTAAGTTGCTGAACTCAAAGGTTTCAGTAGATCATCAGTGTTGCTTACAGTCAAATTTGTCATCAATGCACACACCTAAAAACTTTGAATGTTCTATTGTGTTTTATCAAAATTTAATAAGTCAATTTGCAGAGAACCACTTGATCATATTTGAAAGACCTTTACAATTTCATCAGTTAATTATTGTTTGTCCAGAGTGATTACTATACTTGTATCATCATCAAAAAGAATTAGCTTTGCATCATGTAAATAGAATGGTAAATAATATATCAACCTATGACTGAACCCTGTGGGGCCCCATTCTTGAAACACAGCACCCCGCCCCCCGAAACTCTGAGGAATCGTTTAATTTTTGCAGTTTACCTGAACTGCTTACTTAAACTTCCTGCACTCTTCCAGTTAAGTATAAAGTAAACCATTTGTACACTGTCCCACTAATACCACAATGCTTGTTTCTTCTATTTCAGCGTTTAAAATTTTTCTATGGTGATCTAAACTAATCTGTTAAACTGTTGCATTGTAAAATTGTCTTTTGCTCATGCTATAAGTGTCATATTGAGCTCCATTTAGTTTGCCCAGTCAGTTGTAATGTATACTGTCAACACTTGTCGTCCATTAGCATTTTGTTAAACACCCATGTTGGATAGCAATATTTTGAAAAAAGTTAGAGACAGACAGTTATCTTAACAGAAACTGTAAATTTTATCCAAGGATTTTCTCGTGTTATTAACACACCCACATTTCTTGAGTGTTGTAGTTTCATATATTATACTTGCAATCTTTGTATTGTGAATGCTCCTTCAATTAAACAATTTCAGGGTGATTAATTTAAAGTCAATTTAGTGTCAGATAAATATTATACCAGTCCGAATGCAAACCCACTGTGAATGTCATTTTGCACAAAATGAGTTAGTTGCCGATTGTAAACAACTGAAAATAATGCAGACTATTGTCAAGAAATTAAAGCTGCTTATAATAGGAGTGTTGGGCAAAATGCAGTCATGTAAATATACTGAAGGTACCTCAAATACTATCATCTACATCTATAATGTACTGTCATTTCTGCAAAACTTAAAATGATCTCATTCACTTGACTATGATGGACTTCTAAAAGGCCTATACAAGGAGGCACGAACAGGGAGTACTAGGGGTTTTACACCCATGCCAGTAATGTGGTGCCTTCTTTCCCTGAAAATAAGTAAATGTTACATAGCAACAATAATTTAATACCCTGAGACATATATTGTCCCATTATATCGCAAATATTGAATATAAGGAGAGGCATTAAATTAAAATTTGTGCTATGGCCGGGATTCAAACCCGGGACCTCCTGCTTACTAGGCAGATGCTTTAACCACTCTGCCAAGTCTTAATAATGTGGGTACATTGACACTCTTAAGCAAGTCGGGCTCCACAACACACTTCAAGGAGAGGCATTTAATTAAAATTCTTGCTGTGGCCAAGATTTGAACCCGTGACCTTCTGCTTACTAGGCAGGCACTTAAACTACTAAGCTAACACTGCATTACAGACAATGCGGCTCAATGGACATGTACATTAGTTCTGCTTCAATGTTCCCCTATGAAATACGTATCAAAGTTGCCAAGGCTCTATAATATTGGACTAGCGCCCAAGCAATTAATGTGAATGCGAACAATCCCATCTTGTACCTCAGGCAGAGGTGATATACATATTAACAATAATCCAATTCTTTGATATAATGAGACAATATATGTCTCAGGGAATTGAATTCTTTGATATAAGGGAACTGAATTATTGTTGCTATTGATATCACCTCTGCTTGAGGTACAAAGTGGGATTATTCCCATTCAAGTTCATAGCTGGGCTGCCAATCCAATATCTGAGATCCTTGGCAATTTTAATGTGTATTTCATAGGGAAACATTGAGGC
Organism: Locusta migratoria; assembly: GCA_026315105.1. NCBI lineage: Eukaryota > Metazoa > Arthropoda > Insecta > Orthoptera > Acrididae > Locusta > Locusta migratoria. The sequence goes on along the minus strand of CM048755.1, from coordinate 146,952,174 downwards.
AGAATTAAAGTATATGTCCATGTAGCCACATTGTCCATAAGTCTGTGTTAGCTAATTAGTGTTTGCGTAGTAAGCAGAAGGTCCCTGGTTCGAATCCTGGCCTCAGCAAGAATTTTAATTAAATGCCTCTCCTATAGTCAATATCTTTTAATGTTACATACTTCAACTGGTAACAAAAAGTCACCTTATTTGTTGATGCGTAGACGGACAAACAGCCCCATCATAATTATATAAGCAACTATTAATGTCATGGCCAAACAAATGAAGAATTTTTCACATGTTTATGTCCAGTGATTGTAGTGTTAATTGATCATCTAGTAATTTTGACACAGACTTCTCCGCATGTACATGGTATTTGCAATTGAATGGCATTATATTGAGTATCATATCTCATCAGACCATACACATTTATTGCCATGAATATTTTCTTATCTTACAGTTAGTTTTTACCAACCAATGTGTTCGCTATTGAGGTAGAAGTAGTGTGCTTGACAGTTTAGGCACATGCATGCAAAATAAAAGTTGCAATGATCCGATGATGACAGTTTGTCAAATCAGGTCATGTGAGAAAAAATTAAGAAGTTTGGGTAGACTGCAATGAAAATTTTTTTACAGTACTAACAAACAGTTTGCACACGCATTATCACAAAATACTCATAATTTGTAGTTTGAGTAGCTAATAAGATGTGAGCTTAGCTTACCTAACTGGAAATTCTTAACTCTGGCTCACGTCTATAAGCAACCAGTTCAAAATACTTGCATCAGTTGTCATTCAAAACTAAGCTATTTAACCATAGATAATAAATCTCTCTATTTTTGCCTAATAAATTCTGTATTAGATGCATGTCCCTTCAAAATAATGCAATAATATGCTAAAGAATTAGATAACACATCTCTAGTTCTCCTGATTGGCAAAAAAACCTGCTAAAGATGACTTTGGACTTTCAAATCATCTGCTAGACATTTATTCTATTTTAATGTGATGACTAAGAAAGTTCATTCTTAAGTTTAATTTATTATGAGACTCGCAACACATTTTTGGGTTCCACAAATTATTTGTAGAGAATTCCATAAGACATATTTTTTGTAGGATTACAATGATTTTTATTTGGTGTGAATAATTCAGTATGTCCTAATTACGGTAGTTAGACAAGTTTGGAGCAACCATTTCTTGCTTCTGTTCTAATCAAATTGATACATTGCTGCTGCTATCAATGGTGGTAGTAAATGTGAAATCGTCATAACTGTATGTGAACAAGGTTTCTGATGAAGATATCTTGACAAAGATGGAGGTTAAAGCTGACAGCTCACAAAATTTGATCCTAATTTGACAGGGAAAGAATAAGCAGGCAACATTACATATAATTATTTTCACTTCTATTTCTACATTATAAACTTTAGTTATTATTTCCCCCTGTTCGGGGATTGGAGATTAACTGAACATAAGACTAGACAGAGTTAAAAGTAGCTGTTATTTTTGAACAGTCAGTCTAATATAGTACGGCATTAAACACTTATGAAGAAACATCTAACTGCAGAATGAATTGGAACATACACATCACAATTTAAAATTTAGCATGATAATGACATGTTGCCCTATTTTTGTGGGTAGATAAAAAATATGGTCCCCTCATATTTGACTGATTGATCCATTACATTGCTGAATGTCTAGACTACATTAAAAACATCACATTTAAAAATAAAAGAATAAATTCTCTGTAGTTGAATAATGTTCAAAGACCTAACATTTTAACACTAGGACCAGGGAGTTTGGACAACTTAGAACCAACCTGTCATTTTGAAGGTTGCACTTAAATTTGCTGTTTTTAAAATAGTAAACAAATTTGGATATATACCAATTTATTTCACACTTTACACAGTTTACTAGGATATTGTTTTACATGATACAATGAACATTTTATACCTAATAATTGTTGTTGTTGTTATAGTCTTCAGTCCGGAGACTGGTTTGATGCAGCTCTCCACCCTACTCTATCCTGAGCAAGCTTTTTCATCTCCGCATAAGAACGGCAACCCACATCCACTTGAATCTGCTTACTATACGCGTCTCTCGGTCTCCCTCTGCGATTTTTACCCCACACACTTCCCTCCAATGCTAAATTTATGATTCCCCGATGTCTAAGAATGTGTCCTACCAAGCGATCCCTTCTTTTAGTCAGGATATGCCAAAAATTCCTTTTCTCACCAATTCTATTCAGTACCTCTTCATTAGTTATGCGATCTACCCACCTAATCTTCAGCATTCTTCTGTAGCACCACATTTCAAAAGCCTCTATTCTCTTCCTGTCCACACTGCTTATCGTCCATGTTTCACTCCCGTACAAGGCAACACTCCACACAAATGCCTTCAGAAAAGACTTCCTTAGCCTTAAATTAATATTCGAAGTTAGCAAATTTCTCTTTTTCAAAAATGCTTTTCTTCCCATTGCCATTCTGCATTTTATATCCTCTGTACTGCGACCATCGCATGTTATTTTACTACCCAAGTAACAAAACTCATCTACCACCTTCATTGTTTCGTTACCTAATCTAATTCCTTCAGCATCGCCCGACTTTCTAAGACCGCATTCCATTATTTTTGTTTTGCTCTTGTTAATGTTCATTTTATACGCTCTCTTCAACACCCTGTCCATTCCATTCAACTGCTTTTCCAGGTCCTTCGCTGTCTCTGACAGAATTACAATGTCATCAGCAAAACGCAATGTTTTTATTTCTTCCCCCTGAACTTTAATCCCTATTCCAAATTTTTCCTTACTTTCCTTCACCGCCTGCTCGATGTACAAATTGAATAACATTGGAGAAAGGCTACAACCCTGTCTTACTCCCTTCCCAACTGATGCTTCCCTTTCATGCCCTTCGAGTCTAATAACTGCGGTCTGGCTTTTGTACAAGTTGTAAATAACTCTCCTTTCCCTGTATTTTACCCCTGCTGACTTCAGAATTTGAAAGAGTGTATTCCAGTCAACATTGTCAAATGCTTTCTCCAAATCTACAAAAGCTAAAAATGTAGGTTTGCCTTTTCTTAGTCTATCTTCTAAGATAAGACGTAAAGTGAGTATTGCCTCCCTAGTTCCTACTTTCCTCCTGAATCCAAACTGATCTTCCCCGAGGTCAGCTTCTACCAGCTTTTCCGTTCTCCTGTAGATAATTCTTGTTAAAATTTTGCAACCATGACTTATCAAACTAATGGTTCTGTAATTTTCACACCTGTCTGCGCCTGATTTCTTTGGAATGGGGATTATTACATTTTTCTTAAAGTCTGAGGGTATTTCGCCTGTTTCATACATCCTACACACCAGTTCAAATAGTTTTGTCATGGCTAGCTCTCCCAGAGACTTCAGTAGCTCTGAGGGTATGTCATCTACTCCTGGGGCCTTGTTCCGACCTAGGTCTTTCAGGGCTCTGTCAAATTCATCTCTCAGTATAGTGTCTCCTATTTCATCTTGATCGACTTCCTCTTCCCTTCCTACAACATCGTCTCGAAGTTCATTTCCTTTGTAGAGCTGCTCTATGTACTCCTTCCACCTTTCAGCTTTCCCTTCTTTGCTGAGAACTGGTTTCCCATCTGAGTTCTTGATATTCGTAGAGGTGCCTTTCTTGTCCCCAAATGTCTCTTTTATTTTCCTGTAGGCAGTATCTACTTTTCCCCTTCTTATGCATTCTTCTACAGATTTACATTTGGCTTCTAGCCACTCCTGCTTAGCCATTTTGCACTTCCTGTCAATCTCATTTTTTAGTCGTCTGTACTCCATTTTGCCTGTTTCATTTACTGCATTTTTATATTTTCTCCTTTCATCAATTAACTGTAGTATTTCCTGTGATATCCATGGATTTTTTGTAGGTCTTGCCTTTCTACCTATTTTGTCCTCCGCTGCCTTCACAATTTCGTCTCTCAATGCTACCCATTCCTCTTCTACTGTTTTATTTCCCCCTGTTTCTGTCAATTGTTGCCTAAATCTCCCTCTGAAATTCTCCAGAACTTCACTTTCCTTCAATCTATCTAAGTCCCATCTCCTTATTTTCCTACCTTTCAGCAGTTTTTTCAGCTTCAGCCTACAGTTCATGACTAACAAGTTATGGTCAGAGTCTATATCTGCCCCTGGGTATGTCCTGCAGTTTATAACCTGGTTCCGGTACCTATGTCTTACCATTATAAAATCTATCTGATACCTTCCGGTGTCTCCTGGTCTCTTCCACGTATACAACCTTCTTTTGTGATTCTTAAACCACGTGTTAGTTACGATTAAATCATGTTCCGTGCAAAATTCTACCAGGCGATTTCCTCTTTCATTCCTTCTTCCCAATCCATATTCACCTACTATTTTTCCTTCTCTTCCTTTTCCTACTACTGAATTCCAGTCTCCCATGACAATTAAGTTTTCCTCTCCCTTAACTGTCTGAATAATTTCCTTTAGCTCCTCATATATTTCTTCGATTTCCTCATCATCGGCAGAGCTAGTTGGCATATAAACCTGTACTACTGTTGTCGGTGTTGGCTGCGTATCTATCTTGACAATGATAATGCGATCACTGTGCTGCTCATAGTAGTTTACCCGCATTCCTATTTTCTTATTCATTATCAGTCCTACTCCTGTGATGCCCCCAACTGATTTTGCATTTATAATCCTGTACTCACCTGACCAGAAATCCTGTTCATCCTGCCACCGAACTTCACTAATCCCCACTATATCTAACTTCAACCTATCCATTTCCCTTTTTAAATTTTCTAATTTTCCTACTCGATTAAGGGATCTAACATTCCACGCTCCGACCCGTAGAATGCCACTATTGTCTTTCCTGATGATCACATCCTCCTGAGTAGTCCCCGCCCGGAGATCCGAATGGGGGACTATTTTACCTCCGGAATATTTTACCCGAGAGGATGCCATCATCATATGTTCATACAGTAGAGCTGCATGTCCTCGGGAAAAGTAACGGCTGTAGTTTCCCCTTGCTTTCAGCCGTCCGCAGTAGCTGTGTGGCAAAGCCACACTAGCTGATATTACAAGGCCAGCTCAGTCAATCATCCAGACTGTTGCCCCTGTAACTACTGAAAAGGCTGCTGCCCCTCTTCAGGAACCACACGTTTGTCTGGCCTCTCCACAGATACCCCTCCGCTGTGGTTGCACCTACGGTACGGCTATCTGCATCGTTGAGGCACGCAAGCCACCCCACCTCGGCAATGTCTGTGGTTCATGGGGGTGGACCTAATAATTAATATATATATTTATGAAATGGATTACTTGCACTAGAATGAACATGATTCAATACAAAATTTTGCAAAAGCACAAAGTAGAGGGAACATATGACTGATTTCACTTGTTGAAAACCACCTGCTGCATCCTGACAACACAGGTGTATTGCGTAAGCATAGTCCGCAAACATTCTTGCTGCACTATGCATAAGTGCTCGTTTCTATTCTTCCCTCTACATTCTCCAGTTTGACAAGCCTTCCACATGTTGCTACATTGTGATACTGTATTAGTAAGGGTGCCCTTAGGTGCTGTAGTAAAGTCTTCTGACAACTCGTGCATAAATTGACATCTGCTTGCTTTTTCTCCTTTCACTTCCTTACAGAGAACCCAGGCAATGATAACTGCCAAGTCCGATACATTGAAAGAAATGTGCCTAGGCCATCTGTGGCAGCCATACTTCAGTGTAAAGCAGAGCCATGTGGCCCATTATGTCAACACTATACTTGGTGTTATTGTAGTATGCCACTGATTATGATAGTGTTTTAGGATGATGATCATTGATTGCTGTCATGCAATGAACTTTAAACTAGCATAGTTTTGTTTCACATGGATGACACAAATTGTGCCACTTGAGCAACGCATTTGTTCATTATCGATGATGGGTGTGCAGAATGCCGTAAACAAAGTAGGAACACAAACAACAAAAGCTTTGGACAGGTCCGAAAGCTATTGTTCATATGACATACTCATCAAAATGACACTGTGGGACCTTATACTGTTAAGGATCATTTTTCAGTCAGAAACCTAAACATTCATTAGAAAAAGCCCTGTGTGATACAGAGATCATAATGTTCCCTTTTCTATATAAGATCACATTTGAAATAATTTCTAGGTGTAGTTTGAGATCACCTACTGACCATCACACTCTGCTGTCAAAAGCATAACTGGCAGAAGCTTATACGGATTGTGACACTGCTCACTAGACAGGTCACACTTTTAAAAACAATTATTTACAACTGCTGGGCTAGACATCTTGGCTGTAATGAAGGACGGATCTGAACCTTAGCCAAAAGTATATGTTCACAGTGTAAACTGATAATCTGGTTGAGAGTTGGTGAAGCCGAGAAAATAAATGCCAAATAAAAGCTGTGGTAACAGATTGACCTGTGTAGGTCTACCTAATGTTTACATTCACAACACATTTTACCACACTTTTCATTGACAAATCTACATTTTGTTGTATATAGTATAAAATAAAGATTTTTGACTTACCTAAAGTACAGGCTGGTCGATAGGAACACTAAACACACACAAAAACACACAACCATTCGAGCTTTCGCCACCAGTGGTGGCTTCTTCGGGAAAAAGAGGGAGGAAGGAGAGGAGAAAGGGAAGGATACGGGTTTTAAGGAAGTGGAAAAGGAGCCATTCCAATCCCAGGAGTGGAAGGACTTACCTTGGGGACAAAAAGGAAGGTAAACAAATACACACACACTCACACATATCCACATCCAAACACACTTAGGCAGACATTTGTAGAAACCAAAGAAGTTGGCCAACCACCACATCAATGGTATCGAGTGGGGGAGGGCCAACGATGGCAGCAGAGGCATAGCCTTCCCAGTGAGCTTTGTGAAGAACCCACCGAGGAGGGCGCGCTGGGGACTGACGTTGTGGGAGTGACATCAAGACCGGAAAATGATCACTGCCACACAAGTCATGGACACTCCAATGGATCGATGGCGAAAGGCTGTGGCTGCATATCGACAGATCAATGGCCGAGAATGTGCCGTGTGCCACACTGAAATGTGTGGGGGCACCTGTATTTAAAAGGCAGAGGTCTAGTTGAGAAAGCAGGTCCTCGACAACCCTGCAATGGCCAAAGATTGTAGAACCACCCCACAGAGGATTGTGGGCATTAAAGTCCCCCAATAGCAAAAAAGATGGCGGGAGTTGCAGTCAAGACAGCCATACACACATTGCCATCTGGAGGGAGGTAGAGACTGCAGACAGTGATCTCTTGTGTTGTCCTTACCCTGACAGCCATCGCTTCCAACGGTGTCTGAAGGGGCACAGGTTCACTAGTAGAAAAGTATCCCCTATAGCCCTGAAGGGCAGGGGTCCGCATTGCCGGAAACCAGGTTTCCTGGAGGGCAATGCAGAGAGCAGGTGTAACATTCAAAAGTTGTCGTAGCTCAGCGAGCTGAGTGAGTGAGTGAAAAAACTGTCGCAGTTCCATTGGAGGATGACAGTGTCAGACAGCTGGAAAGGCATGAATGAGATGATGTTATATATTGCACCTCAGCATCAGCTTAGAAATCCGTCGTGTCTGATGCATCCAGGAGAGTGAGATCCTTTGGGGGATGCAAGTATCTCCACCTTGTCCTCAGAGGCAGAGGTGGAGGGGACGGGTGTCACAGAGGCCACTAGGGTATCTTTATCCTTATCTTGTTTATCCTTTTTCTTTCGAACCCTCTTGTCCCTTGGGGACTTCACTGGAAGGAGGGGCTTTGCAGACTCAGCCTCCGTCTGTGACGGGGGAGAGTCCGACGCCCTGTGGCCAGTGGTGTTGCCTGCTGCTGGCTAGTGCTGGCACTAGCACTGGTGGAAGCCGCAGGGACCCCTTTTGAAGGAGGGCAGCTGGAGAATGTTGATGCTTCTCTGACGGAGGGTTGGGGGGCTGCTCCCAAAGCAATTGCCTTGGGAGCAGGAGGAATGGAGGCCCCTACCACCGTGAGGGGGAGGCTTGAGTTGATGGCCCTGAGGGCCGGTGGAGAGAGAAACACTAGTGTCTGCTGCAGTCACAAAAGTGGATGGTGACGATGTCACTGCTGGGAAAGAGGCGGTCATAGTGACGGGGTGAAGTCGCTCGTACTTTCTAGCCTCAGAATAAGAAAGCCAGTCCAAGGTCTTAAATTCCATAATCTTCTGTTCCTTACGAAGAACAGTGCAATCCGACGAACAAGGATGATTTAGGCCACAGTTAACGCAGACGGAAGACAGTGTACATGGAACGTCCAGGTGTACTGGACGTCCACAGTCCGTGCATGTAGCCGTGAAAGTACATCTAGAGAACATGTGGGCGAATTTCCAGCATTTAAAACACCTCATAGGGAGAAGAATATAAGTTTTCATGTCGCACCGGTAAATCATTACCTTGACCTTCAAGTTGGCGCGTAACTTGTCGGATTGCAACAGGTCTTTATGGAAAATGATACCTTGGACCATATTGAGTGACTTATGTGGTGTGATGCTCACAGGGATATCACCCAGCTTGTCGCAGGCAAGTAACGCCCGAGATTGGGCCGGGGATGCTGCTTCTATCAGCATTGCGCCGCTTCGCATCTTTGACATTCCGGAAACTTCGCTGTGCTTGTCCTCAAGGTGTTCCACAAAGAAAAGAGGCTTTGTAGACAGAAAAGACTCACCATCCGTGTGGCTACATACTAGGAATTTGGGAGAATAAGGCTCATTTGCAGTTCTAGTCTGACGTGGCCAGGGAACGGAATGGACCAGGGGTTATATCAAGCAGCATTGAAATCTCCTCTACCACACTTAGAGACGCAGTTTTCGCGACCGGCCACGCTTTTAATTGCTCGTTTCATTCTGGTTACACGAGCAGCTAGGGAACTAAAGGTCCACCCACACAGAGCCCCGCTTGCCTGGGTAAGCCTTATACAACTGAGGTGCGGCAGGTTCCTCAGAGGGTGCTCGCTAGCGGCTGTTCAACCTCAACAGCCATGCATATCCTTGGCACGTAGCACACCTTGTGATTGAGTTTTTTTTTATAGGGGTTTATACCGTCCTCGTGACCTGGGCGATTAAGCCAAGATCCTCGGGCTCTGAAACGTACAACGTTCCACCGTCGCGCCGAAGATGGTCATTGAAGCACGCACAGAGCTTGCGGTGTAGCGGGCTGTTGGCGCAACACAGCCTACGGCTCAAGATCCCGGGTTCACCAAGCCCATACTCAGCAAATTAATGCTGAGCCCCTGAGGGGTGTGATGTCTAACCTACACATAACATGGGAGGCCCATTTTTTAGTAATGTGACATGCTGATTTCTGGGGAGGATACATAAGTGTTATTCTCTCTCTCTTTATCTTAAATAAGTGATTTTGATTGCTGATGTCAATGGTAAGGGCCAAAAAGATGGTGTCACTTCCCAATTCAATTGTGAACTTTATTTTACTGTATTGAGAATTTAAACTGTGGAAATATTTTGTCTGGTGGTGCCTGCCCACATAGTTTATCACCTACATAGTGAATCCAGTATTGAATTTTAGAACGGAGGGGCTTTTTATTCGAAAATGCCTGTTCAAAGTTATCCAAGAACATCGATGAAGCCTAAAACCGGTTCATACCAAAACAAACAAATTTTTGGAACATAAATACAAAATGTTGAAGATTTTAATGTGTCTTTGTTCCTCCTAGTACTGACAGAATGTTCTATAAATATGATCAAATATAAATAATGTAGGCTATGCTACTTTTAGAGCAGTTAAGACCCCCTCCCCCCCACCCTCAGAATCCCTACATATTGCAGCCTTAAATTGTTTGATCATTTAGAGTTCATACAAAAAACATCAATTGCCACACCTATAACATAAAAAAAAACAGATTGATAAACACAATACAAAATTATAACATAAGAACATGCATTGGTATCAACAATAGAAATTACGCCACACTAAGGAAAGATTTTATTATGCCACTGCCTACACTAAGTCAAACAACTTTTAAAAATAAGTTCCAATGTTTTAATTTCATAGAATTTAATATATAACTAATGCATAACTACGAAGTGTATGTGTACTGTAGTGTACACATCCTAATTACAAACTGCAGCTTTGTTCTGTTTGTTCAGTTTGTAAATAATTATTCCAGCCTTAATATTTATAGGTTATTCATTTCTTAATGATAAAACTATCATATCCCATACCAACTGTACAAAGATGTACTGATATACTATACAGGATCAATAAATAATCAATTATTGCCAATAGTCTTAATTGAAATGAACATATCTGCAGAAAATAACAGAACTCGTTACTGGACCATTTTGTTTTAATTTCATACTGTCATCCACATTTCAGCGCCTCATTTATGGAAAATGTCAAAGCCACAAAGCCCACATAAGTGGAATATAATGCAACAGAACTGAAAGTAGGTTTTTATACAAAAAAATATCAATTCTTCAACACACATCTGTTAAAATTTTTTTTTGTGACATATAACAGAAGACAGGTATAATATTGAGTTATACGCCAAAACACAATACTTGTATGCAACAACTTAATTCTGGTTTAGAAATTATGAAACCTTTGTTGCATCTGTACTACAAATACTTTACTACGATGCAAGAGAAACAAAGGTCAGATTAAAATGTCAAATTCTTTCATTTTCCAAATGTGGCATATGTTTCATTTATGACTTTGTCCATGCTTAAAACAATTATTCACTTCTTATTTTTTGGTTTCAAGTGGACAACAACAACAGATAGAACTCCTTATTGATCTGTGTATCCCTTGTTGATGCCCACTAAGTAATGCGTTGCAAGTAATATATAAAGCACCAGTACTACCTTTCAAAGTATCCCTCCCAACACAGTGTTCAATATAATCAACAAAACTTGCTGTTCTGCACTACAACATGACACAATCAGCTGTTTGAGAGACCACCAGAATTCAAAACTTTTATGATTTGTATAGATTCTATGACATTTCCCTCTTGATAAAGACAAGTCTGTTCTGAAAAATTTGGCATGCATTTAGATAACACTACACAGGTTACTCGGATACACAAAGCTATACTTTCCTTACAGATGCTGTGCTCTTCTGATATTCACTTGGATATACTTTCCTAATGTTATTTTTTAAACATTTTGGCACTGAAATATTGAGTATAATTTCCATAGAACATTTTAGGGCACAAGTAAACAAATAGATCCCTATAACAGTATGGTACATTGCACAAGCTATATGTACTAACATTAATATAAAGTGTTGTGTTCAGTTGCAACACAAAACAAAAAAATCAGTTTGTAAATAGTCAAAATATTGAATATTAAGTGAGAAAAGGGGCGTGGGGATGGGCAACCAGAGTAAACCTTGTAAATACACATAAGGCCACAAACGATATGGACCTTTAAATAGTGTGAGGAGCGGATATTAAAGGTTTACAATCTATGCACCATCAAGTAATAATGTAACCGAAGCAATTTAGTTATTTGTCACACCCAGCTCAGAAAGAATGCTTTCCATTTCTTACACTGAACGAGAGAAAAATGTCAGATGAACAAAAAGTATCTCCTAGTTGCTTTACAAATCGTACAGCCTTAACAAGCTGTATGTTGACTTTAGGTCATTTTATAAATCTGAAGCTGCGCTTACCTAGGGATGGTGATGCATCTGGTGTTGATGTCCTGTGTTGTAATCGCTTTCTCTAGTTCTTCCAAACCTCCTGTCTTTTTAAGTTTCTTCACTAAACTTTTCACTGCTTTCTCGCTCCACTTATCCTCACCTTCGCCTTTCTTCCACCCTAATAATCTTTTCACAATTGGAGGTGTAAACGGGAGCATAGACGTCATAGTCACACTCAGTCCTGAAACCGCAATTCTAAATTTTTGTTTTTAATCAGAACCGCGGAGGAAATGTCATCGGACATAGCCCGCATTCACATGATTTTATGAAACGTTTCTACAAAAAATAAATGTATTTCCGTCACTCAAATAAACCAAATTCGACAAGTGATTTATTTATAGTGTGTAAAAGATACAACAAAAACTACATGTGAACGAGACGGTAAAAAAACAACACTGCCTTTCACAGCACTGGTCCCTCTCCAGCAACACGCATCTACCTCCACAGTTCACACCACACAATCGTGAAAATATACACTACACCTCCCAGCTTGCTTACAGACGATTGGCAGCAAAACATACAGCCAACATTGACAAACTGAAATTAATCATAACTGTTTCTGCATAAATACTAAATGTCACTGTAATAGTACTACCTTGATTCATATTTGAAAATATATTATGATTAAAATTATTCGTGAAGCGGAGTTTCACAAATAGATTTAGAAATATGGTAGGCTTTATACTTTGACGTATGACAACCATGTTCCCTCACTACGTCAGTAGTCCGTAATAGCGACCGCTCGAGGGCAATTTTAACAATAACTTTTATGTACTTAGACATTTTCTAGGCATCTTGTTGAATGTTGTGAATAATTTTACAATGAACTGTTCAGAAATATGCCAACCGTCGGAAATTTTGTATACTTAACTTCAACTTCAGTAAATTGTGTACTGGCCTTATTCTCTTATGTATGCTAGTGTAATGAAATACGAATCAGTTAATATTTGATACCGTTCACGAGATATGAGTTAATTGTTCCTTTATTATTGATTAAGCTAACAAACACAAATACTGAGTCTGTCAAAACCAGTAAAAGAAAATAGAAAAATTTTAAGCATTGTTCACAACAAGCATTGAACACGCACGTTCAATATGTAGTAGTATGGTATTTGAGTTGTGCATATGCTGAAGAGACTGATGTGTGTCAACTTTGAATATGTAAGCACAACATATTTTGTTCTTTCAGTTTATTTTAAAATAAAGATTTAGCCTACTACTCTGGTGGAAATACCGAAAAAATAAATGAAATTTTTGTTATTCAGAAGAAAGCGATTAGAATGACAAGAGTAGGCAGAATACAAAGTAAACCTTTGTTCATCAAGTACGAGATTTGAACTGTAGCCTAAGTAATTTATATATACTGGAAAAGTGTTCATTGTGTAGATTCTTAGGCCTACTGAACTACCAAATTAAAGAGTAATAAATTAGACACATTGAAGATACAAGAACATGTACTACTCTGCTTTTACCATAAGAGGCTAGTAAAATCCAGCAACAGTCATGCTTACATGACAATCAGTGTAAACACGTCACAAGCATTTAAGGAAAAACTGCAAAGCTTCCTGTTAGCCAACCCATTTTATTCTATAGAACTTTTAGAAATGTAATTTTGTAATTTTCACTTTTAAAGGTAGGCTATTGATGAAGTATATTGTATATACAAATGCTGAATGACTTTAATTCTAATCTGATTATATTGATGTGTAATTGGACAAAATAAAACTGTGTACAACACATTTAATGAGGTAGGTAATGGATCATGTGGGTGTTGGTCTTACAGGTCACACAAGAGAATTTTTTATGAGAGAGAAAATAAATTTTACTGTCAGTTTGTACTAATAAATAATCTTACTCTGTAACAATTGTGTCAAAAAGTGTATCAATAACTCCTTTAAAATTAGTTTTACATTTTCCCCCTAGCAGGTCATGGATGCTCACTCAGTGTTTGTAATTTTCTATATCAACACTGAAACCTCCAAAATGTCCAATCAAATTAGAGAATGAACTAGCACCTTCTTTGAAAGCTGCAATTCTTCTGGCGAAATTACACAAAGAGGCCAGCCACTATTAATGATTGGTAACGACATATCAGTGTATCTAGCAGCTGAGAATTTAAAATTAATAAACCTGTATCCATAATTAGAGAAGTATATCAAACTTTGAGGATGTCTTTGTCTCAACTGCTTATATATCACTGAATCTTATAAAATGGTCAGTTTTGATGCAGTCTGTTTACCAAGATACCACTGAAGATTTGATGGAATTGACTGCAGAAAATTTTCATGGTGCTCTAACATGTCTGTTAAGCCATTTTATACTGTATCCAACATTTTCTGTATGGAGGTCACTGTTATAAAAACTAGGAGTTCCACTCTAACCTCCCTCAAACCTACCATAGAAAATCCACTCGTGTTCTGGACATGACTCTGACTACCTTCATACTCCCCAATCCATTGTATAACTGTGTTTTTAATAGGATGTCAGTGTGAGGAAGTTTTGACCTTATGGGGTCTCCATCTATCAATATTCATGTCATGTTCTCGGGTCATTGATTGTACATACATAACTCATATTGGTTGTTATTGGATGTGATTTATAACAATCTTAAAACCCACATTGGTGATCCAGAAGGTTAAGAAATATGCAGATTATTCATCTGTTCATCGATTGTGGCAGATATGCACTGGCCAGCAGTTAAACCAGCCTTTGAGAGTTTAAACAGTCTTCACATTGCCTGTCTTTCGTACAGTGAGTTTACATTCCATTTAGCCTATTTGAGCACATCATGTCAAGCTTGAATATTTGACATAAAGACTATAATGCAACACAGCAAGGAATTAACTCCACTTCGTTTTGGCTCAATACACTATAGTGCACTGTATCCCATCCCAACCAGATGCTGTTAGTAGCTTATGGACTGCAGGTTTTACTCCCACTATCACATCATGACTGACTATGGACCCTGTAACATGAAGTCATGAAGTGTGTTTGGTGTATATGATGTACCGTACATCTACAACCATCAATCCTCCAACAAACTGTACACTTAATGAACTATGTACTGAATTGGACAGTTTCTCATAAATATCACCTTTAGACAATGTCATTCGTGCCATTTACCGTATTCTTCCATTCCAGCCATGTCATGTTGCTGCACCCCAATTGTATGGCTCCCTCGAAACCCCCCCCCCCCCCCAACCCCAACGTCTTTCACTTAGACATTCAGAAGTGCACTTCTGCTCAACAGTGTAAATTTTTGATACTCTTACCACGCCACTTTCGACACCCATCCTATGCAACAGTTGGACACCTCTGTTACTATGATAGAGACATCACCTGCATGTAATCTACATTTATGACCTACCCATACTGAACGTTTTCCCAACCCCCCCCCCAGGGGGCCCACAGCTCTTTTTTGGGTATGTGGGCAAAATCCTCTGATAACGTGTGAGCCAATTGGGGAAGAACTCCCGACCTAGACCCTACGGCGTGGGTCCCATCCTTTCCACTTCCTTTCTTTGCCGTAGCCCCCCCTCCCCCTGCTAGGTCCCCAGCACGTGTAGCCAGTCCATGTAGGGGGGCTGTTATGATGTACCCTTTGGCTGAGCCTCCAAACACCACAGGGATCACACTACTTGTGTCTGAGCTGCGACCTCTCTATGCAAGCCAAGGAGTTGATGCCTGTCCTCGGGGGTATCAGAACTCTTCGGCAATGGCCATCGTGCCAGGGGTCGTTTGCTGAGGCTGGGTGGCGCCCATGGAGAGAGCCCCTGTTTCGGAGTGGGTGACACCAGGGCGGACGTCTAGCACTATGAAAAGAGACTTCAAAATGGTCGTGCATCGGCCATCTCTCAAGACAGGAAGAGGTCTTTCAATGCTGCTGCTGATATGAGGATGTTTCCCTCCCTTGCTACCCCTTGGGAGGAAGGCAATGCTCGCCGGTTAGGAGCAAAACCCTTTCCTCACTACCTGGTTTGAACAAGGACTGATAGAGGAACTTTCACTACCACGAAACCACTGTTATTTGAGACCATAGAGGATAAGTTTGGTGAAGTGGAATCCATGAGGAAACTTAGATCTGGCTCATTGCTTATTCAAAGTCTCAGCAGCCCAGTCTGAGGCTTTGCGCGCCTGCGCCACTTTTGGCGACATCCCAGTGACAATACTTCCGCACAAATCTCTGAATGTGGTACAGGGTGTAATATTCCACAGGGACCCCCTCCTTCAAACTGATGAGGAGCTTAGCACCAACCTCAAGTGGCGTGGTGTACATTTTGTTCGCCACGTTCAGAGTGGACCTAAGGACAACCGCGTTGATACTGGGGCCTTTATCTTGGTCTTCGAGGGGGTCACTCCCAGAGGTCACAATAATGATATATCGATGTGATGTGAAGCCCTACATTCCACCTCCCGTGCAATGTTTACGATGCATGCGGTTTGGCCATATGTCCTCTCGCTGCACAGCAGTCCCCGTATGCGGTGATTGTGGATGCCCACTACATGAGGGGAGCCCCTGTGTCCCTCCATCTGTGTGCGTTAACTGTCGTCAACACCACTCTTCAAGGTCTCCAGATTGCCCTATGTTCAAGAAAGAAAATAAAATAAGAGTACATATCACTGGAGCTTTTGACATACCCTGAGGCCCCCAGTAAACTATGAAAGCCTGCATCCTGTGCAGATGGCGACTACCTCTGCTACGATGTTATCTTCTAATCTTTCACCCTCCCCTTCCCACTCCCATCTGCCCCCTACATCCTGTTCCCACCCCTCCCTCACATCTCCCTCTCCTGAAGCTGCTGTAGCCCTCCCTCTGTGTACAACCCCTTCCCAGCTGGAGAAGTGCACCCCGTCTCACCCCTGGCACCCCTGGCGTTCCCCAGATCGGAGATCTTCGACCTCCAGTTGGCCATCGGACTCAGTCGGCGAGTTCAAAGGTCGCCTAATCTTCGTCAGACCTTACTGACAAAAGTTCTCTCTGGGACTGGTCCTCCCCATCCCACGAGAGAGAGAGAGAGAGAGAGAGAGAGAGAGAGAGAGAGAGAGAGAGAGAGAGAGAGAGAGAGAGAGAGAGAGAGAGAGGAGGCAGGTGCCGACTGTGCTTTAGCAACTCACTCATCCCATTGAGCCTGAGGCTGATCAGCTATTTATGGATGTCGTCCCTTCTTATTTGGCGACGGAAGCTGACAAAGCAGTGTGACATACGTTACTCCTATTCACTTCCCGTCTAGATCCTCGCGATGTGATTATCTAATGGAATTGTAATGGCTACTACCGTCACCTCTTGGAGATTAAACAGCTAATCTCTCTCTTCTGCGGCTTGTGTCGTCCTGCAGGAATTGCGGTTTATGAATGCACATACACCGACCCTCCGTGGGTTCCGTGCCTGTTGTCGAAACCGGGTTGGTCCCCTCCAGGCGTCTGGTGGGGTATGTACATTGGTCCAGACAGATATTGGCAGTTCCTGGATTCCTCTCCAAACTCCATTGGAAGCGGTTGCTGTCCAGGTTCACTTGGACATCCTGTTAACCATTTGCAACCTCTACCTTCCCCCTGACACGCCACCTACACTTGCTGTCCTAGTGGCCCTCCTTCAACAACTCCCCCTCCTTACCTCATCCTTGGGGACTTCAATGCCCACCATCCTTTGTGGGGCAGTGCTTATACATCTAGCCGGGGCCGCCTCATACACCAGTGTCTGCTGACCACGACCTGTCCCTTCTCAATGATGGTTCCCCAAACCATTTTAGTGCTACTCACGGCACCTTTTCTGCCATAGATCTCTCTCTCACTTCTTCTCCTTTCCTCCCTTTATTTCACTGGTCAGCACATGACGACCTCTGCGATAGCGACCACTTTCCGTTGATCCTTTCTCTTCCCTCACACCTACCACGAGACGGTATCCCGTTGGGTTTTACGTCATGCTAATTGGCCGCTATATACATCCCAGGTTGTTTTCCCATCTTCCCCCTCAGGCTGTACTGATAAGCCATATATCCTACATGATTACTCAAGCTGCCAACTCTCCTGTTGCCCGGTCGACAGGCCCTCCTACTCGCCAGTTGGTCCCTTGGTGGAATGCAACTGTTGCCGCAGCCATTCGTGAGCGCCGTAGGGCTTTGCAACATCTCAAGCGACACCCATCCCTTGCTGGTCTCATACATTTCAAACGTCTGTGTGCCAAAGCTCGTTACTTAAACAAAGTAAGCGG
Source organism: Locusta migratoria (assembly GCA_026315105.1). Lineage (NCBI taxonomy): Eukaryota > Metazoa > Arthropoda > Insecta > Orthoptera > Acrididae > Locusta > Locusta migratoria. The sequence continues at coordinate 146,934,326 of CM048755.1, read as the reverse complement.
GCATGCTGGGAGCATTTTGTCTCCTCCTTGGGCTCTTCTGTCCATCTGACAAGAGTTTGGGCTATGCTCCGATCTATCCAAGGCAGCTTGCTGCCATCTTCCATCCCTGGCCTTGCCCTGTCTGATGGGGTCTGTACAGAGCCATCTGTCCTTGCAGAACATCTTGCAACTTACTTCGCCAATGTATCAGCGACAACTTCATATCCGGCGACCTTTCCCCTTAAGAAACACCAGGCCGAAACCTTCAAATTAGGTTTTTACTTCTCACCAGGTGGAACCATATAACGAACCTTTTACTGACTGGGAACTATCGCTGGCCCTCTCCTCTTCTCGTGATTCAGCACCTGGCCCCGAAGATATCCATAATCAATTGCTGAAACACCTCAACCCTTCACAACAATTCCTCCTCCAAGTTTATAACCGTATTTGGCTTCAAGGGGACTTTCCCTCCCAGTGGAGGGAGAGTATTGTGGTCCTTACCATCAAGCCTGGCAAGGACCCATCGTCGCTGGACAGTTATCGGCCGATAAGCCTGACAAATGTCCCCTGTAAATTACTTGAAAGGATGGTAGCCCGCAGATTATGCTGGGTTCTTGAATCCTGGGAACTTCTCAACTTACCAGTGTGGGTTTCGGGAAGGACGATCCCCTATTGACCATTTACTTAGGCTGGAGATGGCGATCAGACAGGCATTCTGTAAACGACATCTTGTTGCCGTCTTCTTCGATGTTCATAAGGAGTAAGACACTGCTTGGCGTCATATTTTAAGTTCTCTTCATGACTAGGGCCTCAGAGGCTCCTTACCAATTTTATCCCACCGCCTGTTCCGTGTCAGAGTTGGCTCTTCCTTCAGCTCTCCTCCAGGGCTCAGTGTTGAGTGTTACACACTGTTTCTAATCGCCATCAATGGATTGGTGAGCTCTGTTGGGTAGCTGGTAAATCCGGCACTGTATGTAGAAGACTTTTGCATATGGTACAGCTCCTACGCATTAGCCTCTGCTGAACGTCAGCTCCAGAGCGCCATTCAGTGGGATTCAACTTGGGCTACGTCCCATGGTTTCCAGTTTTCCTCGACAAAAACGAGGGTGATGCATTTTTGTCGTCGTACTACAGTTCACCCTGATCCAAAACTGTTATTGGGTACTCAGCGCCTGGAAGTTTTAGCACAGCATTGTTCTCTGGGTCTTCTCTTCGACAAAAAATTGACTTGGGTGCTCCGTATTCGTCATCTAAAGATTAGTTGTATGAGGAAACTTAATGCCCTGCGTTTCCTTGCTCATTCATTTTGGGGTGCAGACCAAACAACTATCCTTCGTATCTATCGGGCTCTAATCTTGTCCCGATTGGACTATGGGTGTCAAGTTTATGGCTCGGCAGCTCCTTCTGCCCTGAAATTATTAGATCTGGTACACCATTATGGTGTAAGCTTGGCTACAGGTGCGTTCCAGATTAGCCCTGTCGACAGTCTCCTTGTTGAGGCGAGAATCCGCCCTCTTCAGATCAGGTGGCATCAGCTTCTGGCGTCTTGTGCCATCGCCATCCGGCAATATCTTGCTCATCCACTTAATAGGTTCTTTTTGTATATGAAGGGTTTCAAACCCCTGATACCTGGCTGCGGGAGGGATTTCCGTCGGGCTGCAGCTTGCCTCTTTGTCGAGATTTCCACTTTCCTTCCCTGAATTGCGCCCTTAGTTTCGCTGCACGCACACCCCCGTGGATGGTACCGCAACCACTAATTCAGGTGGATCTCTTCCAGGGCCCAAAAGCTTTAATTTCCCCAATGGTCTTTCGGCGTTTGGTGCGCCCAGTACTAGAAGAGTTTCAGGGAGCCTCTATTTTCTACACTGATGGCTCGAAAAGTGTGGGCCACTCCGGATATGCGTTTACATCTCCCATTGGAGGGGGATGCCATTCTCTGCCAGAGGCATGCAGTGTGTTCACGGCATAGCTGATGGCGATTTATAGAGCCCTCTGTTTTATTAAACAGACTGCCGTGGAACATGGTTTAATCTGTGTTGACTCCAGAGCAGTCTGCAGGTCATTGATCGATGTTTCCCCTCCCATACTTTGGTTATTTCCATCCACGATCCCCTTTGCTGACCTAAATCGTGTTGCCTGCTCCATTACCTTTCTCTGGGTGCCAAGCCATTTTGGTATTACAGGTATTGACAGGCTGACCGGTTGGCTCGATCGGCAATTACTCGCTGCCCACCTCCCTTTCTAATTCCGGGTGGGGATCTGTGGGTGCAGATCAGATCTTTGCTTCACTCCTCATGGGATAGCAGCTGTAAAGCTACTGCCCCTTCCAATAAACTCCGCACCGTCAAAGATACGGCTGCAGCTTGGAGTTCATCTTTACGCCCTTCCCGGAGAGAAGCGACTGTCCTGTCGCCTCCATATTGGACACTGCAGGCTGACCCATGGATGACAATCCACCACATTGTGATTGTGGAGCCGTACAATCCGTGGCACATATTCTGGTTGAATGTCCTCTCCATTTGACACTTTGTGGCGACTATGGCCTACCACCTTCATTGCCTCTAGTTTTTGCGGATAACCCACGGAAGATTGATCGTGTCCTTGCCTTCCTCCGTGAAGGTAGGTTTTATTCTCAGCTCTAGGCCTCACTTGGTTGGGGTAAGTGGGTTCGTGACTCCTTGCTGTTTGCAGGGTTTAGAGCCTTCTCTCCCCCCCCCCCCTCCAGTCCCCCACTCTTACTTTTTAACGTCGTTTTCTCCCCACTCTAAATCTGTGATCTGTTGACCACTGTTCCATTAGTAACTTGTGGTTTAGAAGGTTGTGGTCACTTCCGGAGCTATGGGTGCTGACACTGTAGCTTTTGCTGCCCTAAGTTGGTTTTAGTCTTGTCGGTGAGATGATTTTAATTCCTAATGGAATGGTATTTTAGCTTTACCCACATTTTTCGTTGGGTTCTGTGGCATGTACAATTCGGAGTTAAAGGGACTGATGACATCGTTGTTTGGTCCCTCATTTCCATCAACACGCACGCACACACACACACACACACACACACACACCATTTTCCCAAGTCACTATCGCTTCACAGGAAGGCATGATTTTCACTTGTGGACAATGTACTCAGCTGCCCCCAGGGGGCCCACAGCTCTTTTGTGGGTACATGCGTGGCGTGCACAGATTCCTGAGCCATTGTAGCCTTTCTTCTTACATTCCTGGGCTGCATTACCTCCCCCAGTTCCTCTCCTGCTCCCTGCCCTAATTCCTTCCCGTACCTCTCATCTCCCCCCCTCCCTCGGTGGTTTCCTTTATAATGGCACGGCTCTTTGTATGGTTCCGATGATGGTTGTAACAATTTTGATTTTCGTCGTTTTCCTCCGTTTTTGGCATAGTTCGGTCCCCCTCGGGGTTTTACCTCCACAAACAGTCAGTTACTAGTGTGAGTCATTTGGGGAAGAACTCTCGACCAAGCCACTATGGCATGGATCCCAATCCTTCCCTTTCCCATTTCCTTGCCATAGCCCCCTCCCCCACTAGGCCCCCAGCATGTGCAGCGTGTGTGTGTGTGTGTGTGTGTGTGTGTGTGTGTGTGTGTGTGTGTGTGTGTGTGTGTGTGTGTGTGTGTGTGTGGGGGGGGGGGGGGGGGCTGTTATGTACCCCTAGGGCTGAGCCCCCTGACAACCCAGGGCTCACACTGCTGGTATCGGAGCTGCAACCTTCCTATGCAGGCCAAGTAGTTGATACCCGTCCTAGTCGGGTATCAGGGCTCCCAGCAATGGCCATCATGCCAGGTGGCCTTTGCTGTGGCTGGGTGGTGCTCATGGGGAGAGTCCCTGGATCGGAGTGGGTGGTACCAGGGCGGCCATTTCACATGATGAAACGTGTTAAATTTGATTATGGTTGTGATATGGCTGTCTCAGAAGGCAGGAAGAAGTATAACACTCCTAACTACGATAGGAGGACCTTTCCCTCTCTGTCTACCCCCTGGGAGGAGGGCCGGGCACGACGGTTTGGGGTGAAACCCTTTCCACGTTACCTGGTCTGCACCAGGACGGATGGAGGGACGTTCACCACCACCAAACCATTGTTATTCGTGGAACATATTGAGGATAAGTTTGGGGAAGTTGAAACGATGAACAAGATGTGCACTGGATCACTGATAATTCTCTGCTGCCCAATCTGCACCTTTGTGTGCCTACGACCATCTTGGCGACGTTCTAGTGTCCATAGCCCCTCATCAGTAATTGAACATGGTTCAGGGAGTCATTTTACACCGTAACCTCATCCTCCAAACTGATGAGGAACTTTGGGTCAACCTTGAACACCGAGGTGTTCATTTTGTTCGCCGTGTGTAGTGAGGCCCTAAGGATCATCGCGTGGATAATGGTGCATTTATCTTGGCCTTCGAGGGGGATACTCTCCCAGAGAATGTCAAGGTAATGATATATCATTGTGACGTGAAGCTGTACATTCCACTTCCCATGTATGTGGTGAATGTGGACGTATACTCCATCAGGGGGAATCCTTGTGTTCCACCTCCTGTATGCGTTGTCACGAGCACCACTTTTCTCCCTCTCCAGAGTGCCCTGTATATAAAAAGGAGAAGATTCAAGAGTAAAAGTCCCTTGACCGCCTTACATACCACGAGGCCCGCCAAAAATTTGAGCATCTGCACCCTGTGCAACTATATACTAGTTATGCCTCGGTTACATCCTTTACACCTTCCCTTCCTCATCCCATTCCCACCCTATTCTTCCCCCTCCCCCTCCTGCACCACCTTTGCCCCCCTCTGTGTCCCCTTCCTCCTCCCAGCCGGATAAATGCTCCCCTTCTCTGGCACTTGCCTGTGAAGGTGCCCCCTCCCAGGGTTCCCCTTCACGGCGTCCTCCAGATAGCAGGTCCTCTGCCTCAAGCCGGCAGCCAGTCATCCAGGTTGATAATACCAAGGTCGCCTGGTCCTCATTGGTGCCAGACCTTACTGACTCCAGTTCTCTCTTTGGAACCTGTCCTTCCCAACCTGAAAGAGAGCGAAAGATAAGGAGAGGAAGAATAAGAAGCAAAAGTCGCAGGACCAAGGCCCATTCGGTAGTCCTGGAGGCACCACCTTTGTCCTCCCAGCCAAATAACCCCACTGTATTTGTCTGTTTATGGATGTTGTTCCTCCCTCGTCGGTGACGGACGTTGATCCAACTTTGTGATATGCATCAGTCCGTTCGCCTTCCATATGGATCCTCGATCTGTTTTCATCCAATGGAACTGAAACGACTAATACCTTCGCCTCCTGGGGTTGAAACCATCTCATTGCCTCTTACTCAGCAGCTTGTTGTTTTGCAGGAATCACATTTCACTGATTGCCATTCACCAACACTGCATGGGTTCCGTGCTTTGTCGGAACCGTGTTCACCCCCAACAAGCTTCTGGTGGAGTCTGTACCCTAGTTCATATGGATGTTGTTAGTTCATGGATCCTTCTCCGTACCACACTAGAAGTGGTTACTATTAGGGTCCACTTACACACTCCATTAACAATTTGTAATCTGTATCTCCCTCCTGACAGGCCACCTACGTCTGCTGCCGTCACAGCACGCCTTTAGCAGCTCCCTCCTCCCTTTCTCATTCTTAGGGACTTCAGTGCCCATCATCTTTCATGGGGCAGTGCTTATACAACTAATTGGTGCCACCTCGTTGACCAATTCATTGCCGATCACGATCTGTGCCTCCTCAATGATGGCTCGCCCTCCCCCCTCCCAACCTTTTTCTCCATAGATCATTCATTCACTTCTCCTCCCCCCCTTTTTCCGTTCTTTCGCTGGTCACCGGATGGCGACCTTTGCGACAGTGACCACTTTCCGTTGATTCTTCCACTCCCCAAACATTGGACAAGAGACAGGAAACCTCGTTGGTTTCTTCGTCATGCTGATTGACCTTTGTATACGTCACAGGTGGTTTTCACACCATCCCCATCTGACTATAGATGGGGTCATCAGTGATGTGTCTAATGCGATTACTCGAACTGCTAGCATTGCTGTGTCCCAGTCGACGGGTCCTCCTTGGCGCCGGTAAGTTCCATACTGGAACGCATTGATTGGACGATTCGTGAGCGCCGTCGAGCAATTTTAAGCGCCACCCGTCCCGTGCTGCCCTTGTCAACTTTAAACGTCTTCATGCCAAGGCTCGTTATATAATCAGAGCTGGGAGTGTTCTCTCTCCTCCTCGGGATCTTCTGTACCCTTGTCACGCGTGTGGGCTATGCTCCGCTCAATCCAAGGTTGCCAGCGGCCGTCTTCAATACCTGGCCTTGCCTTACCAGATGGGGGTCTGTACTGATCCATTGGTTATTGCAGGCAAAGTGAACCTTGCGGTTCACCTTGCGAAGGCATCAGCAACGGCTTTCTACCCGGTGGATTTTCATCTCGAGAAACAACAGGCTGAAGCCTCAAATTTGTTTCACCATTCACCGGGAGGAACCTTGTAAAAAAAAAAAAAAAAAAAAAAAAAAAAAAAAAAAAAAAAAAAAAAAAAAAAAAATCCACCACCTTCATGGAATGGGAACTACGTCTGGCCCTTTCTTCTCCTCATGATTCTGCACCTGGGCCTGATTCCATCCATAATCAACTTCTAAAACATTTCAGCCCCCCACAATGGCATATCTACTCCAGGTATTTAACCGCATTTGGCTCCAAGGGATTTTCCCCTCACAGTGGAGGGACAATACAGTGGTTCCTGTTATTAAGCCTGGTAAGGATCCATCATCCCTGGACAGTTACCGGTCGATTAGCCTGACAAATGTGCCAAGTAAACTGCTTGAATCGATGGTTGCCTGTAGACTATGCAGGGTACTCGAGTCACATGGACTTCTGTCACCATATCAGTGTGGGTTCCCGGAGGGTGGGTCTACTATTGACCATCTACTTCGACTGGAAACGACAATCAGAAAGGCCGTTTCAAAACGTCAACTTCTTGTTGCTGTTTTCTTTGATTTATGTAAGGCTTATGACACCGCTTGGCATCATATTTTATGTACCCTCCATGACTGGGGCCTACAAGGCTCCCTAACAATTTTTATCAGTCAGTTTTTATCCCGCCGTATGTTCCGTGTGAGGGTTGGCTCTTCCTTCAGCTCTTCCCAGATCCAGGAGAACGGCGTTCCACAAGGTTCTGTGTTAAGTGTTACACTATTCTTAATCGCCATTAATGGGTTGGTGAGCTCTGTTGGGTCGCTTGTCAACCCTGCTTTGTATGTAGACTTTTGCATATGGTACAGCTTCCACTCTGTAGCCTTGGCTGAACGCCAGCTCCAAGGTGCCATTCGGCGGGCTTCCACATGGGCTCTCACATGGTTTTCAGTTTTCCCCTTCTAAAACGCGAGTAATGCTTTTTTGCCGTTTTACTCATGTCCACCCTGACCCAGTACTCTTGTTGGGTACTCAACGTCTAGAAATTGTGGCACAGCACCGTTTCTTGGGCATCCTTTTTGATAAAAAAACTGACTTGGCTGCCCCATATTCGGCAGCTGAAGATAAGCTGCATGCAGAAACTTAATGTCCTCCCTTTCCGAGCTCATTCCTCCTGGGGTGCAGATCGAACCACACTAATTAGTATCTACTGGGCTCTGATTCAGTCCCAATTAGATTATTGGTACCAGGTTTATGGCTCGGCAGCTCCTTCTGCCCTGAAACTGTTGGACCCTGTTCACCATTGTGGCATCTGCTTGGCTACAGATGCCTTCCGGACCAACCCTATAGACAGTCTCCTTGCTGAAGCGGGAATACCCCCTCTTCAGACTAGGCGCCATCAGCTTTTGGTGTCCTATGCCATTGCCATTCGTAAATTCCCTGGTCATCTCACATATCAAGTTCTCTTTGAGGGCGACGGCCTTAGAACTTCTGATACTCGCCCTCGGGTGGGTTTACCTGTTGGATTGCGGGTCGCTTCCCTTTGTAGGGACTTCAACCTCCCTTTCCTTGACTGTATGCGTCGTGCTATACCGCGCACCCCTCCTTGGTTGGTTCCTCGGCCGCAAATCCGACTGGATTTCTACCACGCCTCGAAAGCTTAAGTCTCCCCCATAATCTTCTGGCGTTTGTTGCACACTGTCCTTTAAGAATTTCAGGGTGCCGCGATTTTCTACACTGATAGCTCCAAATTTGCTGGTCATAAGGGATATGCATTTACGCCTCCCATTGGAATGCCATTCTCTGCCAGAATCGTGCAGTATGTTTACGGCAGAACTAATGGCTATTAGTAGGGCACTTCATTTTATCAAACAGGTAGCCCTGGACCGTGTTTTAATCTGTTATGACTCAATGAGCAGCCTGCAGCCCATAGACCGATGCTACTCCTCACATCCTTTGGTCATTGACATTCACGATCTCCTTGCTGATCTTCGTCGCACCGCTTGCTCCGTTGCCTTCCTCTGGATCCCCAGTCATATGGGTATCCTAAGAAATGAACAGGCTGACAATTTGGATAGAGTAGCTGTAACTCCCAGCCCCCCTTCCCCTCTTCCCCTGGGTTATCCCGGGCACAGATGAGATCGCTACTCATACAGGACTGGAACACCAACTGGCAGGCTACTGCTCTGTCTAATAAACTACGCTCCATCAACTCGACCACTGCAGCTTTGAGTTCTTCCTTATGCCGTCCTGTCCTTTGCCGTCTCCGCATCGGTCACTCCAGGCCAACCCATGGTTTTCTTTTGTGTAATGAGCCTCCCTACATTGTGGTTGTGGGGGCCCTACAATCTGTGGCTCGTATCGTAGTGGAATGTCTGCTCCTCTTGACGCTCTGTGCTAAATACGGATTTCCGCACTCATTGCCCTCGGTTTTGGTGAATGATTCACGGATAACTGACGGAGTACTTGGATTTATCTGTGAAAGCGGTTTTTACTCTCGGCTATAAGATTTTATTGCTGACGCTTTGACACGATGGGTAGGTTTGTGGCCCTGCCTGCGAGCAGCAGGGTTTGGACCTCTCCCCTCCCCTCTCCTCTCCCTGATTTCCATTTCTCCTTTTAACTTTGTTTTAATTCACGTTGTTTCCATTCTCATTGAGAAGCATACACTGTTCTCCTGTTTCTGCTTGTCATTAATTAACAGGGATTCAAGATCTGTCGCGACGTTCCTTGCAGAATCCCACTTTTTCTATTGGTTTTAGTCCTGTTCTACTTGATTTTAACCCCCTTTTAGTTCCTCTATTTTATTCTCGTCACGGTCTTAGCCGACCACATCCTGGCTTGCACTCCATCCAGAGGTCATGTGACTGATGACCTAGCTGTTTGGTCCCATCCACCAACCAACCTACCAAGTACTCAATATTTATGAGCTAGTTGAGGATTACACCCATTATGTGTGTTTAGTAAGTCATGTGCATGATACCAGGACTTTAATCGTGACTTTATTCTACAGCTGTCCCTGCATCATGAATACGTGACAGCAAAACTGCTAAATCTGGAGTGCCTACTGGTCCATCCCCTCCCCACCACCACAAGCAATACATCACATCATCCACAACAAAAGCCTAGAGGACAGATCTCCATCACAGCTATGGAGGAACCTGCAGTCCCAAATAGACAAAGATGCAATGCCTGAGAAACTACACTGAAAGCCAGATTACCACATGTTATCCATATGCACAAGATAATGACATTGGCGAATAAATCTTACCTCTCAACCTTTGGATTCTGTGTGTGGGCCATCAGTCAACGTGACAGCCCTGGATTAATTCTTGTGCATGCGTGGTAGAGGATGAGTTTGCATGTTCTTCATGCCAATTAGCGTCCCACCACCACCTGGTGGCAGCTGACCAGCACTACCTGTTCCTGGGAAGACTCAACAGAAGTTGTCTGCTTCCACAACAACACACAGAGTGTCAACTGGCAGGCCTCTTGCAGTAATGACAGTTTGTACCTGACCCTAAATCCAGTCTACCTGTAATGGTAGGGACCTGGACCATGCATTATTAGTTGGGGGCGACTTTAACTTGCTGAGTATAGATGGGGACGTCTATGATTTCACTACAGGGATACAGAGAAGCAGTCTTGTGAACTATTGTTGAACGTTTTCTGAACACTATTATGGGCATCTAAGTCGTCAGCCCACATGCAATGGAACTACTTTAGAAGTAGTTACAAACAGGTCTGACCTTGTCGATCATGTCATAATAGAGACGGGTTAGAGATCATTATGTCATCATGGGAACAATGGTCACCAAAGTTAATAAATTGGTCAAGAAGGCTAGGAGAGTGTTGGTGCTAGAACGAGCAGATAAGCAGTTAGCATCCCATTTAAGGAATAAATGCACATCGTTTAGGACAGAATGTAAAGGAATTATGGGCAAAAATTAAATGCATTGTAAATAAAGCACTGGAGAAACGTTGCCGAGTGGATTAAGTATGGGGAAAAGCCCACAATGGTTCAATAATAATATTCAAACAATGCTGAGAAAGCAAAGGCAGTTGCACTCTTGGTTCCAAAAATGTCAAGCAAGTCAAATTAGGCACAAGTTGGTAGACATTCATATGTTTATAAAAAGATTGATGCGTGAAGTATACAATAACTACCACTGTCACACCTTAGCGAAATATGCTGCCGAGAACCCGAAAATTTTTTTCGTAAAACGGTAAATGGATCAAAGGCCTCTATCCAGTCACCCATTGATCATAATAGGGTGGTGATAGAAAACAGCAAAATGAAAGCCGACGTTTTAAAATTATCTAAGAAATGATTCACGCAAGAGGACCATACAAATATACCTTCATTTGATGATTGCACTAACTCCCAAATGGAGGACATAGTAATAGGCATAGCCAGTGTAGACATCTTGCATGATACGGATGAAGGGCAGCAGGTAGACTGCTTGTTTATCGATTTTCGAAAGTTGTTTGACATGGTACCGCACTGCAGACCGCTACTGAAGATGCATATGAAATAGGTACCCAGATATGTGAGTGGCAGGTAATAGCATGAAGTACGTTGTCCTTGATGGCGAGTATTCATCAGAGACTAGGGTATCATCAGGAGTGTGCAAGAAAGTGTGATAGTTATGCTATTATTTTCTACCTATAAATTATCTGATGGACTGTGAGTTGCAATCTTCGGCTGTTTGCTGATGATGCTGTGGTGTACAGGAAGATATCATTGAATGTCTGTAGTAGTATACAGGACGACTTAGACAAAATGTTTAGGTAGTGTGTGGAATAGCAACTAGTGCTAAATGTAGAAAAATGTAAGGTGATGCAGATGAACAGGAGAAACAGAATCCCACAGTGTTCGAATACAGCATTAGTAGTGTGCTGCTTGACAAAGTGGCATAAATTAAATATCTAGGCATAATGCTGCACAGATTGATTCAAAGGAAGACATAGAAACAATTCAGAGGCGGGCAGCTAGATTTGTAACTGGATGATTCGATCAATGTGCAAGTGTTACTGAGATACTTCAGGAACTCAAATGGGAGTCACTGGAAGGAAGGCGACGTTATTTTCGAGAAACACTGTTGAAGAAATTTAGAGGGCCGGAATTTGAGGTGGAACGCAGAAGTTTATACTGCTGCCAACTTAATTTCGCATAAAGACCACAAAGATAAGAGATTAGGGCTGGTACAGATGCCCACAATCATTCGTTTCTCCAGCGTGCTATATGGGCGTGGAACAGGAAAGTGACTAGTAGTGGTACTAGGTAACCCCCGCCAAGCACCTTGGGTGGATGGCGGAGTATATATGTAAATGTAGATCACTCCATTTATGGTGACTCATCTCATAATTGTATGCCAGCTCTCACTTTCCCCAAAACCCATGGGTGGTCCATGTTAGGCACCAAGGAGTGTAGAACAATGGATGGGTGCCTACATTATTCGCAGTTTTCTTCCCCTTCTCTCTCATCGTGTGGCAATGTATACATGCTGGACTTTGGTATTCACAAACATTCCTTTAACACCGAAGCTGAAGTCATTGTCATACTCGGTGGCTATACACTACAGAATATCACTCCTTTGAGGCTCTCTTCATGTGCCTCTAATAACTCACTAACTCAAGTGCACATTGTCAGAACTTTCATTATACCTGCCTCCTGATTTTGAACCCTCAGGGGCTCAGCATTAATTTGCTGAGTACGGGCTTGGCGAACCCGGGGTCCTGAGCTGTGGGCTGTGTCGCGCCAACAGTCCGCTACACCGTAAGCTCTGTGCGTGCTTCAACGACCATCGTTCGGCGCGACGGTGGAACGTTGTACGTTTCAGAGCCCGGGGATCTTGGCTTCATCGCCCGGGTCGCGAGGACGGTACAAACCTCTATAAAAAAAACCTCAATCTCAAGGTGTGCTACGTGCCGAGGAGATGCATGGCTGTTGAGGTTGAACAGTCGTTAGCGAGCACCCTCTGAGGAACCTGCCGCACCTCAGTTGTATCAGGCTTACCCAGGCAAGCGGGGCTCTGCCTGGGTGGACCTTTAGTTCCCTAGCTGCTCGTGGGACGAGAATGAAGCGAGCACAAAATTGCGTTGCCGGACGCAAAACCGGCGTCTCTAAGCGTGGGCGAACTGAATTTAATGCTGAGACATATGACCCCCAAGCGTTTCCTTCCATGGCCACACCATGGGAAGAATGCAGGGCTCGTCAGCGAGGTGAGGCTTATGCCCCCCGTTATTTGGTATGTACTAGGACGGACGGCGAATCGTTTACGACTACGAAGCCTCTGTTTTTTGTGGAAAACCTTGAGGATAAGTTTGGGGAAGTAGATGGCATGTCTAAAATGAGATCTGGGGCTGTACTTATAACGACATCGTCCCCAGCCCAGTCATGGTCACTGCTTGCTTGTGACAGGCTGGGTGACGTCCCCGTTAGCATTACTCCCCACAAGAGCTTGAACATGGTACAGGGACTTATATTTCACAAGGACCTTCTATTGCAGTCTGACGACGAGTTACGGCAGAACTTAGAGAGGCGAGGAGTCCATTTCATCCGGCGTGTTTATAGGGGTCCGAAGGACAATAGGGTAGCCACCGGTGCGTTTATCTTGGCTTTCGAAGGCAATTCGTTGCCAGAGACTGTCAAGGTAATGATATACCGGTGTGACGTAAAACCCTACGTTCCTCCCCCTATGCGTTGCTTCAAATGCTGGAGGTTTGGGCACATGTCCTCCCGATGTGATGGTAACCCTACATGTCGGGAGTGCGGACGTGCCTCACATCCGGACGCCCCTTGTGTCCCTCCTCCAGTATGTGTCAACTGCAAGCAGCATCACTCTCCATGTTCGCCAGACTGCACGGTTCTTCATAAAGAACGTAAAATTATGGAATATAAGACCCTGGACCGGTTATCATACTCAGAGGCCAAGAAGAAGTATGCCAAGCTCCATCCTGTGAGCATGAAGACATCATATGCCACAGTTGCATCACAACTGCCTCTGCCATCTCTGGTACCACTCTCCACTGCCTCGTCTTCCACAGTGGGCCCTTCGCCCAAACCGCCCACATCTACCCCCATGGTGTTTGGGGGTACCTCATCCTCTGATGCCCCCCAAGGTCCCTTCCTTGGGAGCACCACCATCTCCGCCTGTGGGGCCCTCAGTCCCCACCCCTGAGCCAGAGACACAACAGCCATCTCTGGCTCCTCTCGCGAGGAAGGGCTCCCTTGGATCCCTTCCTTCAAAGGCTTCTCCTGTAGATATCACTAGGTGGCTGAAGGAGCCACCTACTGCTGGTTGCAGGGCCGTGAAGGCATCCACAGTTCCTGAGGATGGCTCCGCGAAGCCCTCCCGGCATGAGAAGCCTAAGGAACCTCGTGAGAAGAAAAAACACAAAAGTAAGAGTAAATCCAAGGATTCTCTGGTGGCTACCGTGCCACCGAAACATTCCTCTTCATCTGAGGATGAAATAGAGATCCTCGCGTCCCAAAAAGACTTGGCTATTACCGAGTCCTTGGAAGTTATGGACGTTGAGGTCCTGCCTCAAAAATCGGCAACAGAAGGAGAAACTATAGACCCTCCTGCGCCGCAGAAATCAGTATGTCCCAGCGACCAGAAGGCTCTATGATCCTCCAATGGAACTGTGGCGGCTTTTTCCGCCATCTGCCAGAATTGCAGCAATTGTTGTGCCGCTTTCCAGCATTTTGTATAGCCCTGGAGGAAACCTGGTTTCCTGCTCAAAGGACCCCAGCCCTTTGTGGCTATCGGGGCTATTACAAAAACCGTACCATGTATGACAGGGTCTCTGGAGGTGTATGCATCTATGTCCTTGCCACTGTCCCCAGTGCCGCTGTGCCTCTCCACACGACTCTTGAGGCGGTGGCTGTTCGCATTCGTGCTACGCAAGAACTGACGATCTGTTCTCTTTACCTTCCTCCAGACAAGGTGGTATCGTTTACTGACCTTGCTGCCCTGGTGGCACAACTTCCCCCTCCATTTCTGCTTCTGGGGGACTTCAATGCCCACCATCACTTGTGGGGTGGAGCGCAGACAACAGGTCGTGGTAGGCACATAGAGACGCTTTTCACAGCACGACATCTGCCTGCTAAACACTGGTGCACCCACGCATTTTTGCGTGGCGCGAGGCACGTATTCCGCAATTGATCTCTCTGTTTGTACCCCGAGCCTGCTCCCGCACTTCCAGTGGAGGGTCCATGATGACCTTTGCAACAGCGACCATTTTCCTGTTCTCTTGACGCTCCTTGATTTTCAAGCAGCGGGCTGCCCATCTCGATGGTCTCTCCATCGAGCTGATTGGAACCACTTCACCTCAGCTGCTACGGTTCCCGTCCCATTGTCAGCCGACTTGGACATTGCGGTTAACCAGGTCACCGGTTCGATAGTTTCAGCTGCTGAGGCAGCCATTCCTACCACGTCTGGCTCCCCACGGCGTAAGTCTGTGCCCTGGTGGACGCCGGAAATCGCTGAGGCAATCCGGGATCGTCGTCGGGCGCTCCAGCGCCATCGTCGACACCCCAGTATAGAAAACCTAATAGCTTTTAAACGGCTCCGGGCCCGGGCTCGACAGCTCATCCGGCAGGGTAAACGGGACTGTTGGGAGACGTATGTTGCCAGCATCGGCCGTCGCGCCTCAGCATCTCGGGTGTGGTCGCAGGTTCGGCGCCTATTTGGGTACCGTCCACCTGCGGCGATTCCCAGCCTACGCATCCACGGTACCCTATGCACCGACCCGACTTCCATAGCAGAACACATGGCCGAGCATTATGCTCGCACCTCTGCAACATGCGAATACAGTGCGGACTTCCGTGCTCTGAAGGAGCGTGTTGAGCAGAGACGGCTATCCTTTCACACGCATCGAGCTGAAGTGTACAACTCCGCTTTCAGTGCATGGGAATTCGAAACTGCTCTTGCCGCATGCCCTGATACCTCTCCAGGATCGGACAGAATCCACAGCCAGTTCATCCGGCACCTTTCTGTGGAGTTTAAACACCAGCTTCTCGCCCTGTTTAACCGTTTATGGGCGGAGGGGGCTTTCCCGTCACAATGGCGAGAAAGCATCGTTATTCCAGTGATCAAACCTGGTGCTGACCCACAGGTGGCTGATAGTTACCGCCCAATCAGCCTCACCAACGTTATGTGCAAGCTATTTGAACGTATGGTGAGCCGACGGCTTATGTGGATACTTGAACATCGGGGTCTGTTGTCCCCACGTCAAGGTGGTTTCCGGCAAGGCCGCTCCACCATTGACAACTTAGTGGCCCTGGAGTCTGCTGTTCGTACGGCATTTAGCAGGCGTGAGCATCTTCTTGCCGTCTTTTTCGACCTCAGAAAGGCGTACGATACCACTTGGCGCTACCACATTCTGGCTACACTGCACGCTTGGGGCTTGAGAGGTCCGCTCCCACTTTTTATTCAAAACTTTCTTTCTTTCCGATCTTTTCGGGTACGGGTTGGTACTTCCCTCAGCTCCTCTCACATCCAGGAGAACGGTGTCCCACAGGGCTCCGTCCTTAGTGTACCCCTATTTTTAATTGCCATCAATGGACTTGCTGCGGCAGTGGGGTCATCGGTTTCTTCCTCCTTGTTCGCCGATGACTTCTGCTTATACTTCAGCTCAGCTAGCATTGGGGTAGCTGAAAGGCGTCTACAGGGAGCCATTAGAAAGGTGCAGTGTGGGCCTCAACCCATGGATTCCAGTTTTCTCCATCTAAAACCCGGGTTATGCACTTCTGCCGTCATCGCGCTGTCCATTTGGACCCAGTTATATTTATATGATGAACTTCTTTGTGTTGAAGAGACTCACCGATTTCTTGGCATGCTCTTCGACAGCCGGCTCACTTGGGTGCCCCATCTTCGCCAGCTTAAGCAGAAGTGCGTGCGGTACCTCAATATTCTACGCTGCCTCAGCCACACTAGTTGGTGAGCCGCTCGTACAAGTCTTTTGCAGCTCTACAGGGCGCTGATTCAATCGCGCTTAGATTACGGGAGCGTTGTGTATGGTTCAGCAGCCCCCTCTGCATTGCAGGCCTTGGACCCAGTACTCCACAGTGGCATCCGTTTAGCAACGGGGGCCTTCCGTACCAGTCCTGTGACAAGCCTTCTTGCTGAGGCTGGGGTTCCCCCCCTGCGATTCAGAAGGCAACAGCTAATGGCTTCTTATGTTGCCCATATTCATGCCGTACCTCACCACCCAAATCGCAGGCTCCTCTTCCCAGCTGACGCACTCCCTTCCCCGCGACGACGTCCACGGTCGGGTCTCCCGATTGCGGTTCGTGTTCGTTCCCTTCTTTCTTCTCTAGAGTCCCTTCCTCTTCCTCTCACCTTCCAGTACCGTCCCAGTACTCCTCCTTGGGTCATTCCTCGCCTCCAGCTTCGGTTGGACTTGTCCCGAGACTCCAAAGCCTCCGTTGCACCAACGACTCTGCGTCAACAGTTCCAGGCCCTTCTACATTCCTACCATGGCGCTGAATTTATATACACTGATGGCTCCCTAGTCGATGGCCATGTTGGGTATGCCTATACCCACGGCCGGCATGTAGAACAACATTCATTGCCCAGTGGGAGTAGTGTGTTTACGGCGGAACTTGTCGCCATTTGGCGGGCCCTTGAACACCTCAGAGCCTGCCCCGGGGAGTCTGTGGTTATCTGTACTGACTCCCTGAGTGGTCTGCAAGCCCTTAACCATTGTTTCCCAAAACATCCATTGGTACGGTCCATTCAGGAAGCTGTATACAGACTATGTACATCTGGTCGCACTGTGATCTTCCTTTGGACTCCGGGACACATTGGAATAAAAGGAAATGACCGTGTTGACCAACTGGCGAAGGAGGCCACTACCTCCACTATCCTGGAAATCGGTCTCCAGGAGAGGGATCTTCAGGCGGTGCTTAATCGGAAAGTTTTAAGCCTTTGGAATAGAGAGTGGGCTGAATCGAATGCACCGAATAAGCTCCGTGCTGTTAAGCCTACTACGGCAATGTGGAGGTCCTCCCTGCGAGCCTCTCGTAGGGAGGCCGTTGTACTCTGCCGACTACGCATTGGTCATACGTGGTTAACACACGGCCACCTATTGCGCCGAGAGGGCCCACCAGTTTGCCGTTGTGGCGCCCAGCTGACTGTGGTCCACATACTGTTGCATTGTCCGTTTTTAGCCGCTTTGCGGCAGTCTTTTAGCCTACCAGATTCGCTGCCATCAGTTTTAGGTGACAATGCCTCCTTGGCTACTACTGTTTTAAATTTTATTCGCGCATCTGGTTTCTACCCTTCCATTTAATGGAAGGCGCTTCTGAGTGATTGACAGACTCTTTTTTACACTGTTTTTTACGTTACTTGATAGCCTCTACCTTTTCGGTTGAGGTGGTTTTTTAGTGTGTACAGCATGGCTCGCTCATCCGTTATTATCTTAGTGATCAGCCGGCCATAGCATTCTGCTGTGAAATTGTATTTTTATCCCTTTTGTGCACTCCTCTGTGTATAAGT
This sequence comes from Locusta migratoria, assembly GCA_026315105.1. Classification (NCBI taxonomy): domain Eukaryota; kingdom Metazoa; phylum Arthropoda; class Insecta; order Orthoptera; family Acrididae; genus Locusta; species Locusta migratoria. The sequence goes on along the minus strand of CM048755.1, from coordinate 146,916,449 downwards.
GTAGTGTTTGTCTTTATTTTACATTCAAGGAATTCTCAAATCCTTGTTCTGTGTTTTCGTTCTCTCACATGTTTCATCACTGCCTGGAACAGGGGACTGATGACCTCGTAGTTTGGTCCCCTATAAACAACAACAACAACAACAATCCTGATTTTGAGCGCTAATGGTCTTTTCATGTGATGGACATCGGAGAACAATCTTGGGAATGGACATCTTAAGCTGTTTCCACTTGTCACCTGATCTACAATTGTCTACTTCAGTTCGCGCCTTGTCAGCTCGACACATTCGTGGTTCTTTCCGTTGCTGCCCTCCTCTCCTATTATCCACTTCAGCAACTCATTCAGCCACATCAAGTGCCCTCTACTCGCAGCACAACTCGCGAATGCTATTGTTAACAGCCCATGAACATTCTTTCTGAGAAGGTCTTGGGACTGAACGCCTCCACCAGCAAGCACTCAGCACTGACGGGGTCACGGCCCCCTCCAGTGCCTTTTACCTGCTGAAGCCACCAAGGTCATACTAGGCGTTATGCAGAGCAGTTTCAGCTGGCACTGGGAGACCTGACTGGTTGTTGGTAGGAGCAATGGCATGCTGCATATTTCTTAACTGGAGATTTGGGCACTACGCGCCCTCATGTACTAAAAACAAACTTCTTGTTTAACCTATACTTAACCTAACTCTCACTTTAAAAAAGTGATCTGTAATGTAGCCTTAAGGTTAGGTATAGGTTAAACAAGTTCTTTTTAGTATGTGAGGGGTGCCAGTTGAAACTATGCATGATGCCTCGTCCAAGGTCATTGTCTTCCCCATCAGCTGTCACTGGCAGCTGTGTCTGGGATAACAACGTGCACCACCAGTCACAAATCAAGGATAATGATGCTTTTACGAATGATACACTACAGCAGGTCGTCCTGTAAGCCATAAGACATGCCAATTATCAGCAAAAACACTCCGCACTACCAAAGACTGTTGAAGATAGAAACTAGTTTCCCCTATTCACTTAGTGCCTAAGAAGGATGCTTCTTTTCGCCTTTGTGGGGATTATTAGGCTTCAAATCTATATCCATACTTTCCAAGCCACCTCAAAGTGTGTTTGAGAGGGTACTTACTTTCTCCTCCTATTCCAGTCAGGTACGGTTTTTGGGCAAAACGATTGCTGATAAGCTTCTGAATATGCCCTAATCGCTCTAATTTTATCTTTGTGGGTCAGTTCACGACATATACATAAGAGGAACCGATATATTGATTGAATCTAGAAATGCATGCTCTCAGGACTTTGACAGAATCTGTACCTCTATACAGAACTTCTCTCTTCCAGTGTCTGCCACTAGAGTTTTACAATCATTTCTGTTATCGTTTGTGCTTACTAAATGAGCCCGTAACAAAGCGTGCTGTTCTGCGTTAGATCTTCTGTATGTCTCCTATTAACGCCACCTGGTGTAGATCGCACACTGATGAGGAATACTGAAGTGCTGGCCGAACGAGAATTTTTTAACCTACTTCCTTTGTTGATGGACTAAACTTTCTGAGGATTATTTCAATGAATCTCACTTTGGCACCTGCCTTACCAACAATTGATTTTATATGATCATTCCATTTCAAGTCGCCTATTATGTCTGCTCCCAGATATTTTATGGAAGTAACTGCTTTCAGTGGTTGCCCTCGTATTGCATAGTTATATGGAATGGAAAAAAATTACACCCGTTACATAAAAAAGGAGACAAACAGAATGTCAACAATTACATAAGAGTGTCACTTCTTCCAAACTATTATAAAAAATTCTGCTGAATAGAGTTTAAGAAACTTTGTCTAAATGGGAGAATATCAGGGTGGCTTTCGAAAGGGAAGATACTGCACACAACAGATTGTTAACTTAAAATCATTCACCACAGAAAGATAACCAACAAATGTATAATAGTGTCAGATATTGATTTTAAACAATCGCTTTATTCAATGGACAGAGGCATCAGAGGATTTGGGGTTAAAGCAAAATTGGCAAACGCAATTCGTGAAACACTAACAAATACTATATCTTGAGTCAAATGATGGGAGAACTATCTCAGCCATTTGAAATAAAAACTGGTGTTTGGCAAGGAGATGATGAATTATCACCTTTACTGTTTAACTGTGTTTTAGAAAAAAATGTGATATGGAATTTGGAAGTACAAAATCACAAGATTCTACCAATCATTCTGGGAAGGAAAATAAATGGAATCAAGATAAACTGCCTGGCTTTTGTGGACGATTTTACAATTCTTACAGCAACTTAAATAAATCTGGAAAACATAGCAAATAAAACTGGCCCAAAAATTTCAACTGAAAAACTAAATTGATGACAAACATAAAAGACGCACCAAAATACACAGAAACAACTTTATAAAATTGAGCAAGTTAGTCTATTTAAATATCTTGGTGAAGTTATCCAGCAAAATGGTATACAAAAGTTTTCAATAGAAGTGTCAGTATAATGACAAGAGCATATGGCTTGACAAGAAATACCTATCAAGAGAAGCTGAACTAAAACACTATCTTACTATAGTAAGACCGGATTGTGTATATAGAATTGAATGCTTGTCAACTATAAGCTGGAGAGAATAGAGGTTCTTGAAAAACGGATTATTAGAAAAATGTGTGTGACACGAACTGCAGATGGTTGGAAAATTAGAAGTAACCAAAAGATTTATGAAAATAGAGAGAAAATATGAGAAGTGATGGCAAAGCGAAGATTAATCTTCTTTGGACATCTCTTGTTAAAAAATGAGAACAAGCTGACTAAACAATTTTACTTCATTTCTGGTAAAAGAAATCAGCAATAGCGTGGATCACAGAAGTAAGGAAATATCTAGGAAGAAACATCAAAGAATCAGAAATAGCTGACAGGAATATTTTCAAGAATAAAATACTAAATTTAAAAGGCTTTCAAGGCAGAAAAAACAGGAACAATATGGGCAGCAGGAGTGAAAAGACAACATGGGGAGAAGGAGTATTGGAAAAATAGGAAACAAAGAAAGAAGAGGAACTGAGGCTCTTTTGTGATCCTAGTTGGTCCACTCGAAGAATATATAAATAAATGAACAAATGTTTCAGTGTACTTTTCATCTGTTTGAGACTCAATTGTCATTCTCTGCATCAAGTGCTGATACTGTGTAGATCAACCAGAATTTCGCTACACTTTTTCTTTGTTGCGACTTCTTGATATAGAGTATCATCGCAAAAAGCGTCACTGAACTTCCGATGTCAACTATGGAATAATTTTATATCTTGTGATAAGCAAGTATCCTAAAAGACTCCCTTGAAGCATGTCTGAAATCAGTTTAATGTCTGAAGACTTCTCCATTGAGAATTACATACTGCATTCTGAGCTAGAAACGCCTCAAACAGTCTCAGGGTTGATATGATATAGTATATGATCGAACTTTATCAGGTGACAGTACAAAACTATATCGTATACCTTACAGAAGTCAAGAAACATGGCTTCTACCTGGAATCCTGTATCTACTGGCTTAAGAGTCTCATGGATGATCCGTGTGAGCTGGGTTTGCTGCGATTGTTGCTTTCAGAAACAATGTTGATTCTTACAAAGGACATTTTTTTTGTCTTCAGAAATTACATAATACTCGAACATAAAATTTGTTCCATAATTCCCCTCAGGGGCTCAGCATTAATTTGTTGAGTATGGGCTTGGCGAACCCAGGGTCCCTGAGCTGGGGGACTCGTAAGCGCCGTCAGTCCTCTGACACAGTAACCTCTGGGCAAGTTTCAGTGACCACCGTGTGGCGTGGCGGTGGACATTGTGTGTACTAGGGAATGGGGATCTTGGCTTGATTTACCAGGTTGCAAGGAAGGCAACAGCTCTATAAAAACAATCCTAAGGTGTGCTACATGCTGATGGGATGCACGAGGTGGACGAGTCGTTAGTGAGCAACCTCTGGGGATACTGCCGAACCTCGGTTGTATAAGGCTTACCAAGGCACGCAGAGCTCTGTCCAGGTAGACATTTAGTTCCCTAGTTACTTTTAGACTGAAATGGAACTATAGAGTAATTTTCAACGTCCTAGTGGGATGGGTATACCACACCCACTCTGAGGACTCGGGTCGACAGTTCTCCAGATTTTGGGATGAACAAAAGGGGAACTGTGAATAATAGCAGTGCACTTTCTGCTCCGCAGAATTTGTTTATAGTAATTGAGGGCACCTTTGAGAAGATCTCACCTTTTTACATCCAGAAGGGACTAGAGGGTATTGCTGGTAATTTAAAGACCATGAAACGCCTGCATAATGGGACGCTGTTGGTGGAGACATCCAAATCACAACAGGTAATTAATATCCAGCAGACTCAATACCTTGGGGAGTATGTCATAGAATCTGAACTGCATCAACCCTCAACTGCACCAAAGGTGTAGTTACCTGCAAGGATCTAGTGAACATTCCTAAGGATGAATTAAAAGAAAAATGGGCTTCAGGAAGAATTGTAAACGTCCAAAATAGATGAAGAGGATAAATGGCGAGTTGGTAAAATCAGTCATTTATCGTAACATTTAATATGCAAAATCTCCCGGAACATGTGAAGGCAGGTTTCCTTCGGCTGAAAGACCGACCTTGTTACTCCAACCCAATGCACTGCTTCAAATGCCAGCGCTTTGGGCATACCACCTTGGGGTGTAATGGTGAACAGACCTGAGGAAAATGTGCTAAGGCCGCTCATGATGGAGACGATTGTTCGCCTCCCTTCAAGTACATTAACTGTTCTGGTGACCATCCAGTTTGGAGTAGAGAATGGAGTCATACATCGCATAATGCAAAGTTCAGGAGATCAAGACTGCCAAGCGCATCTCCTATGCCGAAGCCTGGAAAATCTATAAGGCCATTCAACCGCCGTCATTTAGCACCTCTTTTGAGGCGGCTACACAAACGTAATTCTCCAGTGTTGTCACTAACACCTGCCCATGTCAGTGCATGTGCAAGGCGGCAGAAGTTACAGCCCCTGTAGCCCTTTCGAAAATGGTGGCACAAAGTACTGCCACTGACAGTGGAGAGCTTCTGCTACCTTTACTGCCCGAATCCCTTCCATAGATCAGTGTAGGGACCACTTCAACTGCTGAAACATCCAAAATGTAGGTTAAGACAAAAAAGGATAAAGGAAAACTCCCATGTGAAACGTACAAGTAAACAGTCAGACCTGGTTGATGTTACTCTTCATGTGCCTTGTGATTCAGCTCCAGAATCCATGGAGATTGGTGTAACTCTGGGGCAGTGTACTTGCTGCAAAACTGATTTTCCACTGGGGCAAAATCTCGCCAGAAAGGTGATGCCCCTCCTGTTACAGGCGGCCAGTAACATCAGAAAAAGAGGGTGAAGAATCATCATCCTTGATAAATGGCCTCTATCCTGCAGTGCAACTGTCAGGGATTTAGAATACATGTAGAGGAATTATGTTTACTATCTCAGGGACGACCCATGTGTATATGTCTCCAGGAGACAAATTTCAAACCTGCTGATGACTGAAATACGTGGTTAGTCTCCACAGAAAGGACGTTAGTGGAGAGAGAGAGAGAGAGAGAGAGAGAGAGAGAGAGAGAGAGAGAGAGAGAGAGAGGAGGGGAATGGCTGTTCTCATCAGCACAGCCTATCACTCTGAACCCATCTCCCTCAATACAACCTTACAAGCAGCTGCAGTGACTGCTCATGCACGTCAAGGACTGACTGTGTGCTCTGTGTCTGCCTCCTCATGACCCTCTCAATGAAGAGGCTCTTGAAGACTTCATTCAACAGGTCCCCCACCCATTCATCCTTTGTAGTGATTTTAATGCACAAAATGTGCTTTGGGGCTCTGTAGCGACCTGGCCCAGGGTTGGAGCAATTGAGGTTTCTCTTACCTTCATGCGCCCATTTATTAAATAGAGGTAAGAGCATACACTTTTGCACTGCAACAGGATCGTTCTCTGCCATCGATCTTACACCATGATCTCCAGCCCTTGCTCAATGGGAAGTGGACTTGCATTGTAGTGATCACTTCTCAGTTTGGTTTGATCTTCCAGACAAAGCAGAACCCAAAAGCAGCCACCTCAATGGATGCTTAATAGGGTGGACTGAACGCTCTATGGCCAACTTGCCTAACTTAAGCCCTGTGATGGCATCCAGGAAGGGGTGGATCATGCTACCGAAATGATCCACCACATTGCCGCTGTGTCCATTCCAAGATCTTCTGGGCGCCAAAAAAGGCATCCAGTCCCTTGGTGGGATGCCGAATTCCGTTCTGCCGTCAGGACCAGAAGAGGGGCTCTGAGACAGTTCAAGCGCCGTCCAACTGTGGAGAGCCTCAGACTTTCGGGTGGCAAGTGCTCAATCTCGCCGGATTATTCACGAGAGTAAGAAGACATGGCAACAGTATCTAACTTCTATAAACCATTCCACTAAGACTTCAGTTGTATGGGAGACTATCAGGAGGATCCTGGGGAGGGAAGGGAGGTGGCCAGTGGCTGCTGTGATGGAGAATGGTACTCTCCACACCAGCCAGTGTGACATTGCCCAGACTATGGCGGCCCATTTTTTAACGGTTACCGCCACCGCCAGTTATGGCCCAGCCTTCCAGCCCCATCGGGTGGCTGCTAAGAGGGGTGTTTTGGACTTCTGGTCCAGCTTTGAAGAAGATTATAACTGCCCATTTACTATGTGGGAGTTGGATTCAGCATTGTCTGTGACTCGTGACAAATCTCCAGGTCACGATGGAATCTACTACACTATGATAGGGCACCTCATGAGGCAAAATCAGGAAGTCCTCCGTGACTTTAACTACATCTGGGCGTCAGACCAGTTCCCTGACTCTTGGAGGGAGTCATTTTAATCCTTCTTGTAAAACCTGGGAAAGACCACACAAGTCAAAGTAGTTACCGTAGTGTCGCCCTGACCAATCCGTGTAGGAAAGACCTGAGAGTGGATGGTCAACTGCCGCCTTGTCTGGATGCTGGAATCCAGGCAGCTTCTCATCCGCTTTCAGTGTAGGTTCAGAAGATATCGCTCCACCTTTCATAACCTAGCCTTTCTGGAGGCGGCCATACAACAGGCTTTCCTGCGTCATCACCATCAGGGTGTATCTTTTGATATTGAAAAGGTCTATGACACTACTTGGCGGCATCTTATCCTCAAGCAGCTCCATGACTGGGGTTTTCGTGCTTGTCTTTCCCGTTTTATTCAATCATTCCCTGCTCCACGTTATTTTCGATACCGAGTGGGTTACGCCCTTTCTGATTGCTTTGAGCAGGAAAATGGAGCCCCTTGGTAGTGTTTTAAGCGTGACCTTGTGTGCTATAGCAATTAACAGTATTACTTCTGTCGTGAAATGTCCTGTCCAGTGTTCTCTATTTGTCGATGACTTCAGTCTTTTGCTCTTCTTCCAACCTAGCAACGACTACACGTCAGTTGCAGCTCACTCTTCAAAGGCTGCATGAATGGGTTAAAAAGACTGGTTTTAAATTTACTATCGAGAAGTCTGCGTATCTTTTTTAACCGTTCATGTACTGTTTTTAATTTACCTGAACTGCGGGTGAGGGGCTCTGTGCTCACTTTTAAAGACACAGTGAGGTTTCTGGGCCTCATATTCGATTCCAAACATACATGGTTGCAAGACCTCAAGGATCTGAAAAGTCGGTGCCTGAAAGCACTGGAAATTTTAAAATGTCTTAGTCACACTTCTTGGGGAGCAGACAGAACCTGTCTGCGTCAGTTTTATAGAGCCTTCGTGTGATTGTCTTGATTACGGGTGCACGATGTATGGGTCTGCACGTCTGTCGTATTTAGATATGTTGGATGCCGTACATACACCATGCAGGGATTCGGATGGCAACTGGGGCATTTAGGACGAGCCCCATAACTGTGCTGAGGCTGCCGAGCCCCCACTGTACAGCAGGCGATGGGTATTCATGGTGTGCCATGCATATAAATCGCTGTCCACATCCTTCACACCAACATACCATACCATTGCTTGGCCTCCACTGGAAAGGCTCTTTCACAGTCGGCAACGAGCGTCAAGACTATGGGATTCGCACAAAGGATTGACTTCTGGAAATGGGGTTGGCTGGTTTTAATGTTTTACCCTGTGGTTGGATCAGGGTTCCTCCTTGCCATCTATCATCACGGGGTACTACATTAGTAAATAGTAAACAACCAATGTTGTTACAACAACCAATATTGCTACACGGGTAGCGGGGGCTGTGTGGCGTAGACTGGGCGGTTTTTTAGGATAAAGAGCTTCGGGGAAATAGAAAATGGGCAATCTCAAAGGGTTCAGGTGGATCACAGGAGAAATGTAGATCCGGAAACTATCGGTATAACAGTTGTAAATTGTCGTAGCTGTGTCGGGAAAGTTCCAGAACTGCAAGCGTTAATAGAAAGTACCGAAACACACATCATTATAGGCAGCGAAAGTTGGCTCAAGCCGGAAATAAGTTCAGAAGAAGTATTTTCAAAAGATCTATCGGTGTTCAGAAAGGATAGATTAAACAAAATAGGTGGGGGCGTGTTTGTCGCCGTCAAAAGTGGTATTTCATGTAGCGAAGTTGAAGTTGATAGTTCGTGCGAGCTATTATGGGTAGAGGTTGTACCTGAAAATCGTAAGAAGTTAATAATCGGTTCCTTTTACCGGCCTCCCGACTCTGACGATACAATAGCAGAAAGGTTCAAAGAAAACCCGAGTCTAATTACAAAAACGTACCCGACTCACACGATAATAGTAGGTGGTTATTTTAATTTACCCTCGATCTGTTGGCGAAATTATATTTTCAAATCAGCAGGTAGGCAAAAACATCGTCCGAAATTGTACTCAACGCATTCTCTGAGAATTACTTCGAACAATTAGTTCATGAGCCTACTAGAATTGTAAATGGATGCGAAAACACTCTTGATCTCTTAGTAACAAACAATCCTGAGCTCATAACGAGCATCAAAACGGATACAGGTATTAGTGAACACAGAGCTGTCGTAGCGAAATTGAATATCGAAAGTCCCAAATTTTCCAAAAATAAACGCAAAGTATACTTGTTCAGGAAAGCAGATAGAAACAAAATACATTGCTTCTTGAAAGACAGCTTCCACTCGTTTCTAACACTAAACGTAGGTGTAGACCAGATGTGGCTCAAATTCAAAGAAGTGGTATCGACAGCAGTTGATAGTTTTATACCTAATAAATTAATAAAAGGAGGCGATCCCCCTTGGTACACAAAACAGGTCAGGACACTGTTGCAAAAGCAAAGGAAAAGGCATACTAAATTTAAACGAACAGCAAATCCCCAGGATTTGCGATCGTACTCAGAAGCTCGAAATTTAGCGAGGATTTCAATACGAGATGCCTACAATACTTATCACAACGAAACTTTCTCGTAATTTGAAAGAAAACCCAAAGAGATTTTGGTCATATGTTAAATATACTCGGGGCAAGTCACAAACAATACCTTCACTACGTGATAGTAATGGCGATCCTGCCGATGACAGCGCTACTAAAGCAGAATTACTAAACTTAGCTTTTAGAAACTCATTCACCAAAGAAGACGAAACCAATTATCCAGATTTCGAATTACGAACAGATGCCGTAATGAGTAACATAGAAGTAGATATCATCGGAGTAGTGCAGCAACTAAAATCACTTAACAAGAACAAGTCTTCTGGTCCGGATTGTATACCGATTAGATTTCTATCTGATTATGCTGAAGCGATAGCTCCTTACTTAACAGTCATAGACAACCGCTCTCTCATAGAAGGATCTGTACCAAAAGATTGGAAAGTTGCACAGGTCACACCTATATTCAAGAAAGGCAGTAGGAGTAACCCAATAAACTACAGGCCTATTTCATTGACGTCAATTTGCAGCAGGGTTTTGGAACATATCCTGTATTCAAATATTATGAATTATCTCGAACAGAACGATCTAGGTCAACACGGATTTAGAAAATATCGTTCATGCGAAACACAACTAGCTCTTTACTCACACGAAGTGATGTGTGCTACCGACAAGGGTTCGCAAATTGATTCCGTATTTCTTGATTTCCAGAAGGCTTTTGACACCGTACCTCATAAACGGCTTTTAATCAAATTGCGTGGTTATGGTATATCGCCCCAAATTTGTGATTGGATAGGGGATTTCTTGTCAGAGAGGACACAGTTCGTAGTAATCGATGGTAAGGCATCGACTAAAACAGAGGTGATATCGGGCGTTCCACAGGGTAGTGTTATTGGTGCTCTGCTATTCCTTATTTACATAAACGATTTAGGGGAAAATCTAAGTAGCTCTCTTAGGTTGTTTGCAGATGGCGCCGCCATTTACCGTCTAGTAAAATCATCTGAAGATCAAAACCAACTGCAGAACGATCTGAATAAGATATCAGTATGGTGTAAAAATTGGCAATTGACTCTAAATAATGAGAAGTGTGAAGTCGTCCACATGAGTACGAAAAGAAATCCGTTAAACTTTGTTTATAACATAAATCAATCAAATGTGAAGGCCGTAAACTCCACAAAATACCTAGGAATTACTATTACTTCAGACTTAAACTGGAAAGAAAACGTAGATAATATCGTGGGAAAGTCGAACCAGAGACTGCGTTTTATTGGCAGAACCCTTAAAAGATGCAACAGAACTAATAAAGAAACTGCATACACTGCTCTTCTCCGTCCATTTTGGAGTATTGCAGCCCAGTGTGGGATCCTTATCAGGTGGGTTTGACGGAGGACATCGAAAGAGTCCAGAGAAGGGCAGCTCGTTTCGTGTTGTCACGAGACAGGGGAGACAGCGTTACGGAAATGATACAGGATCTGGGATAGGAATCATTACAACAACGGCGCTTTTCGCTGCGGCGTGGGCTACTTGCGAAACTCCAATCGCCAACATTCTCCGAATGCGAAAATATATTGTTGTCTCCCACTTACATAGGTAGAAATGATCATCAGAATAAAATAAGAGAAATCAGAGCTCGAACAGAGATTCAGGTGTTCTTTCTTCCCGCGCGCTATTCGAGAATGGAATGGGAGATAAATAGTATAATTGTGGTTCGATGAACCCTCTGCCAGGCACTTAAATGTGATTTGCAGAGTATCCCATGTAGATGTAGATGAATGTTATACTGGCCAGACAATGCCTCTAACATTTTACCTACTCGGTAGATTTCCTTTCTAAATTATACACTAGAAACTACAGTACTACATGATATAAACAATTTGAGAAGGAGAAAGTACAAATTACTGTGGTTCAGATGTTCAGACATATGCAGGAGTATCGTAAGTGGAAGCATAACACGATTACCATTAGTGTAACAGCCACTAGTATCAATGTGATGCTAGTAATCATTTGTGCAGTTTGTCTTTTCCTAAGGCGTAGAATGACGCAAGCTGAGTTGAAGCCCATACACGAAATCCACCTGGAATGGATTGAATCACGTGAAAAAACAGGAAATAATGCTTAGGTTAGTGAGTACCTGTAGAAATGGATATTAGGATTTTTTCCGAAGAGGAGGCGTTTGTTGCACACCAGCTCTGTAGCGGAAGTATAGCGGTAAATTTTTCTAAGTCTTGGTTTCTGTAGAAAAATTGCGATGTGTCGACAGAATGGGAGAGGGGAACAGCAGCTACTTTGCGTCATACTTACTGGATCAAGCTGATAGGAATGGACACACACGCTCTGGACTGAATAGCACGCATTAGTTAAGTGGAACAGTACGAGCTTACAGGAAACAATGCCTAACTCTAACGCAACAAAGCTTATTCGAAGCCTTCTGGAACCACCAGCTAAGCTGTAAAGTGAACACGGCAAGATGTAAAACGCTAACACATTCATTTGACAGGGCCGATGCAGTCATGACAGAGCGTGGTGGAAATATCAGCCGCTACACACACATACACACACACACACACACACACACACACACACACACACACACACACACACACACACATATATATATATATATATACACTCTTTAGCAGTAGAGTTCATAGTCGGTCAGATGAATCGATATCTTACACTTCCTAGCACTGGTTTCCCTGACATGTTCAAACGTCGGCACAACTCTGTTACAGAACTCCAGCACTCTTCTACATCAGCTGATAACCGGCGAGATGTCAATTCCTGCGAAGCTCTGTTTGACTCCCGTGCTACAACCAACTATGGACGCAGAGGAAGGATCTAGGAGGACTTGCATGTCCTGCACACCGGAACTCCAGCGTTCCTAAGTAAGACGCTTACATGCCGGTAGGCCAGGAGTCCGCACACATCACGACCACATGACAATGGTCAACGCAGTTCGGTATGAAAGTGATGCGAGACAGCAATTACGGAGGGGACCGAGAACCACCAGTCCAGATGTGTGAATCTCATTTACACGTTCCACCGTACTTTCGTACGGTTCCACAAGAAACGGCACGGCAGAGGGGTCGCCCATTCCCGTCGGAGGTTTGAATCCTCCTTCAGGCATGGATGTTTGTGATGAAGTTATACTAAAGTTAGTTTGTAAGTTTAGGGACTGATGGCCCTGCAGCTAAGTTCCATAAGCTTAATTTAAAAAAAAAAGATCTTGGATGACAATGGCACATTTGTGGCATTTCTTAGTGCAGTTCCTGGCAGTGGCAACGCATGAGACTTGAGTGCATGTGATACAGGTGTTCATATATGTGACAAGTCTTCTTTTCCCATCCCCACTGCAAGCTCCTTCCTGGTTCATGTAGATGTTACTGCTCACATCCTGGATCACTTAGCATTGAAGCAAAGGACCTTTGCCTGGAACTGGATCTCGATCTGCCTTCTGTGACAATCTCATTTGGCATCTGCACCAAGAGCTCCACGCCGGGCTGTCAGATTGTCACTGTCCCTCTCGAGACACGTTCAACGTGTTGAGTGCACATGCTTTCACTACCCACCTGGTTCACAGGCCAGTTTGATTTTCCTGCCTGCATGACAACGAGACTTTACATTATTGCCACAGGACCAGAAAGAAACAGATTGTCTATCCACTGGCATTTGATGATGCGTCGTACTGTTACTTCTATGGACGATTATTAGAGGGCGCTCTGGTCGGTGAAACTTGTGGTAATCTCGTTAGCCCTGGCCTTGGAGACTTATGTGCGCCGGCCACAGTGGCCGAGCGGTCTGCGGCGCGCCAGTCATAGTCTGCACGGTCGCTACGGTCGGGGGTTCGAATCCCCCCTCGGTATGGATGTTTGTGTCGTCTTTAGTATAAGCTAGTTCATAAGTAGTTTGTAAGATTAGGGACTGATGACCCCGCAGTTAAGTCTCTTAAGCTTAACAAACATTCGAACTTTATGTGCAGCTTTGTTCGCCGTCGGGGTTTTTCCTTTTTCGGGAGTGCTCGGTTCAGTGGCAGTTCGTATACAGGGTGTCAGTGCGGTTGAGGCGCAGTGGCTCAGCCACGCGCGGTCCATTCCTCTCAATTTTTCCGTTGCTTAATATGCTTAAACAATTTTATGTGCATGTTAAGCCTGAATTTATACAGAAGAGCAAAAGAGACAGGTACACCCCTTCCTAATATTGTGCCATCTCCCACAAGTGTCACACCTTAAGAGCTCTAAGTAGCAAAATTTAACTTTACTGCTTTTTAATTAATAGTCAATTTCCAACATTCCGTCAGTGCTTTTTTATTTTAAGCGCTTTAGTCTCGCTTATTTGGTAAACAGTGTTGTGTAGAGTTTTCGTCAGACTGTTGCTTCGGTTATCAGTCACTCAAGTGCCAGCTGCCCCTAGTATCAACACCTTAGGAGTTCTGAGTAGCATTATTTTTTTCTGGGTTTTTATTACTAGTCAGATTTCTTAAATTTCGTAGGTTTTTTGTTTTCAGGGGCTTTTTCTCGAGCGTTTTGCTATATACAGTAATTTTAATTAACTTGAGAGATGGATAGGGGCTGCACCTGTTGTGTGCGCATTCTGAAGAAGTCGAATGCTGTCCGTTACGAGCTGGGGGCTGTGTTGTCCGCGGTCAACAGTCTTCAGGCTGCTGCCCTAGGCTGCAGTGTCGCGATTGCTGGAGTACCTCTGGTGCCTACAGCAACGTCTCTGATCCCCGATGCGACTGTGATAAGTTTCCGACGTCCCTTCCAGTCGAAGTTGCATGACGGTGAGTGGCGAACTTTGCTGGGATCACGAAACTCTGGGCAGAAGGAGAATAGGTCTTGAGGTGTTGTCCACTGCTGATAATGCTTATCCTGTTGCGGCAGCGGCAAATCCTTCTGAGAGGTCTGCCTGGACAGAGGTGGGTTTGCTAGTCATTGGGAGCTCCAATGTTAGGAGTGTGGTGGCACCCCTTAGGGAAGTAGCGATAAGGGCGGGAAATAATGCCAGGGAGGATCTGCCGCCGGCGATTTGCACCCGGCTGCAAAACGTTGCTCATATCGGCAACAACTCGCACGCCGTTCGGGACAGCCGGCTGCGGAAGTGTCTTCCACGATTGCTTTGACCTGGCTGTCTTTCAGCATGTAATGGATGATCTTTGACGATCATGTGGGCGACGTATTTTAATGGCAATAGAGAGATTGACATGATGCTGTGTTGTTTTTAAGCATAATACGTAAAGTCCAAGGAAAAGTTGTTTGTGGTCAGCAGTGAATTAAAAATCTATTAAAAATATGTTGTTCATACTGTGACGATAGTGCTGGCCCTCTCATCTCAATGTTATCGTACGATACCGTCTGCGTCGGATCCTTAATCGTGTGGTCTAAGTGATATATTTTGTGTGTGAAGCTAAAAACGAAAAGCCAGTCTAGGAATCAGTGTAGGACAGTGTCTCGGTTATACTGTGATTAGTCAACAAGCGATAGATTTCATTGAGAGATTCATATATTTTCTTTCCAGACATACAATGACGAAACTGTTGTTTATAGAACTTATTTCAAGACTTGGACGAATTGTAAAAACTTCGGTAAAACAAAAAGACATGAAAATAAATAGCATTGTATATGTGTTAGGCTCATAAACAAGTTGTGTAGACCAGCTAATTTTGTTTATTAATGTAATAGTCGAGAGTTGAAGATTGTAAATTTTTGTAAATATTGACTGACGTGATATTTGAACCTGTTTTCAGAATTGCCAAGATATTTGATAGTTCAATATATGTTAGGAACATGTATGATACACTCATTAACAAATTGACATTTAGCGTTACTCTTTGTTGTGAAACAAAAAGGAGCGAGATTATGATTTAAAAAGATATGCACCATCTAAAATTATTGTATGTATAGTTTTCAGTTTATATTGTGATTATTTTTGCGTACATGAAATGTTTTACTATTGTGTTCGTTAACTGTAAATCAGTTATTCAATTGTTATAAACAATACATGTCATTATTGTCGATGTTATATATTTGCCTCACCGTCTTGCGTGGGGAGTTCGAGTTTTAGTCAATCAATGTTCAATGTTTGTTAAGCTTATGGGACTTTCTACGGGGTCATCAGTCCCTAAACTTATAAACTACTTATGAACTAGGACGGCACAAATATCCATGCCCGAGGGGGGATTCGAACCCCCGACCGTCGTGGCCGTGCTGACCGTGACTGGAGCGCCTCAGTCACCTCGGCCACCGCGGCCGGCCGAGTTTTAGTCGTTTGTCAAGTGCTCTGGAAGCTATGTCAGTCTGTTTTAAAATGGAAGTACTATCATCTAAGTTCTATTGCATTGTGTACGTTATAAAGTTGTAATGTTTTGGTGGAATGAGAAAGTTTGATTGGAACTTAAATAAGTGAAAATTATACCTACGAGTATTTATTTCTACCACGACGCCCCAGGAGAATAATGTTGAAAAGCTGAATCTCGGTAGAATAACTGAAATTACTTAATAAGCAAGTAAACGTTTTAATACCATGTTTTGTAAAAACGAATTACTCAGAAAATAGCTGTTAGAGGAAAAAGTCGTTCATACGATGTTCTGTAAAGCCGGCCGCGGTGGCCGAGGGGACTAAGGCGCTCCAGTCACGGTCCGCTCGGCCACTACGGTCGGGGGTTCGAATCCCCCCTCGAGCATGGATATTTGTGCCGTCCTAGTTCGTAAGTAGTTCATAAGTAGTTTGTAAGTTTAGGGACTGATAGCCACGTAGTTAAGTCCCATAGACTTTACAAACATTTGAACATTTTTTGTTCTGTAAAAACGAATTATCGAGGGAAAAAACCGTTACAGGACGATAATTCACCAACCCTTCTTTGTCTTGAAAATTTATGTTATTGTTAAGAGAACCAAAGACTTTATTAGCGGTGGATGGTTAATTGTGTGCCTCTTTTGGGGTGGATCGTGGAACGAAATTCCTGCGTCGTGCCTCTGTTTTGCTAATCAGATTTTTTTTCCTGCAATTTATTACATTGCACTTCCTGACAGGAAATCGTAATTGTCCTGTGCTAATACACCAAACCGTGATTGCTTACCGAATTTCTTTTAACCTATAAACACAAATATAGCACTACTTGCAATGGAATAGATTTTCCACACATCACTGAAACTTTGATAATGTAGTAGAAACATTGCTAAGAAACAAAGAATCTTTAATGTATCTGTTACGTTCATTTATAACACTGTAGACCTACACTTAAATACATAAAGAATTAGGCCACAGAAAGTAAAGCATTTGGAGTAATTTTCAAATGTTTACCTGCTGTTGGTCTAATGCCATGCTAGTAAAAATGTTTCAATTAAAAAAAGTTTGCATTGCAGTGTACTCATTTGTTTATTCTGTGTGGTGACTTTAATATGGATTTTCTCACTCAAAATAGAAACAGGGAGACATTTGCAAAATCATAACCTGCATGGTCTTGTAAATGAAACCACTAGAGTACCACTCTCATCCTAGACTACCTTCGACCAAATACTCATTTACAGAAATAAACTTAGATCAACAGTTTAAGTATATAATGCAGGAATCAGCGATCACAACGCTATTATACTAAATGTCAGTCTTAACTAAGATAGTTCAATCCCAGTCCCACCTAAAACCCTTCAAAGGTGTAACCTCAACAAACTTATTGTTCTCCTAAGTAATGAAAATGGACAGAATTGTATGCTGCAATCATTGTTAGTTTATTTTTTGTCGTTTCGTCCCACAGTTGCTTTTAATAATACGATGTAAATATTTATTGATGCAATTGAATAATACAAGTTTATTTACCCATATGCATTTCGTCTTTATTTGAAAGGCAGATTCAGTGGTAATATTTTGCTAATGGTATAAAAGGCAGAAAATTCAAATGTTTGTAATCCTATGGGACCAAACTACGTTGGCCATCCGTCCCTAGTCTTACAAACTACTTAAACTAATTTAAACTAACCTAAGGACAACACACAGAACCATGGCCGAGGGAGGATTCGAACCTCCGACGCTGGAGGCCGCGCGATCCGTAACGTGGCGCTCCAGGCCGCTCGGCTACTCCCGCGCGGCGAAACAAAACAAACAGCACCGTATGTAGATAGGCCGTCACCAAAAATTGCCACTAACAATGTCTAACAATTATAGGCGAAATACATATGGCAAAATTTGTATTATTCAGTTGCATAGACGGCTTACATAATTAAATCTCTACACTAGGCCTATAATATAGATGTCAATGCAAAATTTAAAATATTTCTAAACACTACCAAACAGAACTGAAACATGTTTTGCTAAAAATTTCAAAACAAATCAAAGGCGCTCGTGAAAGACATATCTACTCAACTAGGTCAAAGAAATCGTGAAAGACAGCCGGCTGTCCCGAATGGCTTGTCAACAACTCCTGGCTCCTGGGTTCAGAGGTCATCCTCTGCTCCTTCATGCGACTGGCGGATTTGGTGAAGACAGCTAGCCTTCCTTTGTTCGCATTGTAGAAACGGGGCTATCGATTTGCAGCATCCTTTCCAGAACCAATCGCTGTCCTTTGGTTTGGAGCTGAGTGTAAAGCTTAAACCAGAGGTTCAAACGATTTTGTGGATATACTGGGTGCAAATTTTTCGACCTCCGCTATCTCATGGAGATAAAGAGGATCCCCTTAATAGGTCAGACATGAACTACACACAGGAAGCGACCACTGGACCACTAGAGTACTGGAGTACATGTGGAGTGCACATGTGGGATTTTTAGGGTACAGAAATCCCTCCACAGACCCGTTAAGATGCTTATTAATCATGGTCAAGGCAGCACTCCGTACAATAAAACAGAGCGTCTATGTAAAGATCATAGAACTCTCTCACTTAAGACTGGAACGTATACTGCAGAGATAGGTTGAACACTAAAGGGGAGACGTGTTTATTGCGATAAAGAATACGATTGAATAGTGAAATTCATTATACAGTAGATTGAAAATGAAGAAACTGTAGAAAGGTAGGAAAATAAGGGGATGGGACCTTCACAGGGAGCTTAGACAACTGACAGAAAGGGGAGGGGAGGGGGGGCGGGAACACAGTAGAAGATGAATGGATAGCTTTGATGGATGAAATAGTGAAGGCATCAGAGGTCCAAGTAGGTAGAAAGAAAAGACTTGCAACTAATCCTTGTATACTACAGGAAATATTGCATTTAATTTATGAAAGGAGAAAATATAAAAATGAAGTAAATAAAGCAGGTAAAATGGAGTACAGACGACTAAGAAGTGAGACTGACAGGAAGTGCAAAATGGCTAAGCAGGAAATCCTAGAGGAAAAATGCAAGTCTGTAAAAGAATGTCACTAGGGGAATACAGATGTCGCCTACAGCAAAATAAAAACCCATTTGGAGACAAGTAGCTGCATAAATATCAAGAAATCAAATGGAATACAAATTCAGAGCAAAGAAGGGAAAGCTGAAAGGCGGAAAGAATATATAGAAGGGCCCTACAAAGGAAATGAACTTCGAGACAATATTGTAGAAAGGGAAGAGGAAGAAGATGAAATAGGAGATACTATATGAAGAGATGAATTTCACAGAAGACAAAGTCCCTGGAGTAGACGACATTCTTTCAGAGCTACAGCAGTCTTTGGGACAACTATCCAAGACAAAACTAATTCGCCTGGTGTGCAGGATGTCGGAGACAGATGAAATACCCTCAGACTTTAAGAAAAATGTAATAATCTCTGTTTCGAGAAAGCAGGAGCAGACAGATGTGAAAAGTTACAGAAGCATCGGTTTAATAATAATTAACATGAATTATTTACAGAAGGATGGAAAAGCCGATTAAAGCTGACTTCGGGCAAGATCAGTTTGCATTTAGGAGAAATGTAGGAACACGGGAGGCAATACTCTCCGTACGACTTATCTTAGAAGATAGATTAAGGTAAACCTACACTTCTAGGTTTTATATGTCTGGAGAAAGCTTTTGACAATGTTGACTGGAATAAACTCTTTCAAATTCTGAAGTTAGCAAGGGTAAAATATAGGGAATGAAAGGTTATTTACAAATTGTACTGAAACCAAATAACAGCTATTAGAGTCAAGGGGGCGTGAAAGGCAAGCACTGGTTGGGAAGGGAGAAAACAAGGCTGTATTCTTTCTCCAGAGTTATTCAGTTCGAAGAGTGAAGAAAAGCAAGGAGAAATTTGGAGAAGGAATTAAAGTTCAGGGTGAAAAATTAAAAACATTGCATTTTGCTGACGACATTGTAATTCTGTCAAACACAGCAAAGGACCTGGAAGAGCAATTGAACAGAATGGATGATATTTTTTTTAAATTTCTGAATTCCATAAGGCGTTAGATACTGTTCCGTACCATCGCCTAATAAAGTGCGAACATGAGGAAGATCGGACCAACTGTGTGTCTGGATTGATGCGTTCCTAGCCAGCAAAACTCTGTATTTCATCCTTAACGGTCCACAAGTGCACCACATAAACCGCTAATATACTATCTGACGAGGAAACCGCTCACCAAACGTTAAAGTGATTCTGGCGTGCTCCAGGGGAATGTTATAAGAAACCTTCTCTTCACAGTCTATATAAATGACCGTGTAGATAACATCGGAATTTCAACGGAGGATTTTTGCGGATGATTCTGTAGATTATCGACAAGTCACAACACTGAAAAAGTTAGCGAAATGCAGAAAGATCTGCAGCGTATTGACACATGGTGCAGAAACGGCAATTCAGCCTTAACATAAGCAAGTGTCAAGTTCTGAGTTACATAGAAAGTTGTTGTTGTTGTGGTGGTCTTCAGTCCGGAGACTGGTTTGATGCAGCTCTCCACAATACCCTATCCTGAGCAAGCCTCTTCATCTCCACATAAGAACGGCAACCTACATCTGTCTGAATCTGCTTACTGTATCCATATCTTGGTCTTCCTCTGCGGTTTTTACCCCACACACTTCCCTCCAACGCTAAATTCACAATTCCTTGATGTCTAAGAATGTGCCCTACCAATCTATCCCTTCTTTTAGTCAAGGTATGCCAGAAATTTCTTTTCTCCCCAGTTCTGTTCAGTACCTCCTCATTAGCTACGCGATCCACCCACCTAATCTTCAGCATTCTTCTGTAGCACCATATTTCAAAAGCCTCAATCCTCTTCCTGTCTGCACTGTTTATCGTCCATGTCTCACTCCCATACAAGGCAACACTATACAAATGCCTTCAGAAAGGACTTCCTTAGGCTTAAATCAATATTCGATGTTAACAAATTTCTCTTTTTCAAGAACGCTTTTCTACCCATTGCCATTCTGCATTTTATATCCTCTGTACTGCGAACATCATTTGTGATTTTACTGCCCAAGTAACAAAACTCACCTACCTCCTTTTATTGCTTCGTTTCCCAATCTAATTCCTTCAGCATGACCTGATTTTCTTACACTGCACTCCATTACCCTAGTTTTGCTCTTGTTAATGTTCATCTTATATGCACCTTTCAGCACACTGTCCATTCCGTTTAACTGCTCTTCCAGGTCCTTTGCTGTCTCTGACAGAATTACTATGTCGTCGGCAAAACGCAAAGTTTTTAATTCTTCACCCTGAACTTTAATTCCTTCTCCAAATTTCTCCTTGCTTTCCTTTATAGCTTGCTCAGTGTACAAATTGAACAACATTGGGGAAATGCTACAACTCTGTCTTACTCCCTTTCCAACCACTGCATCCCTTTCATGCTCTTCAACTCTGACAACCGCTGTCTGGTTTTTCTACAAGTTGTACATAACCTTACGCTCCCTATATTTTACTCCTGCTTGCTTCAGAACTTGAAAGAGTTTATTCCATTCAACATTGTCAAAAGCCTTCTCCAAATCTACAAAAGCTAGAAATGTAGGTTTGCCGTTTCTTAATCTATCTTCTAGGATAAGCCGTAAAGTGAGTATTGCCTCCCGTGTTCCTACATTTCTCCTGAACCCAAACTGATCCTCCCCGAGGTCGGCTTCTACAAGCTTTTCCGTCCTTCTGTAAATAATTCGTGTTAATATTTTGCAACCATGACTTATTAAACTGATGGTTCTGTAGTTTTCACACCTGTCTGCAGCTGCTTTCTTTGGAATGGAGATTATTACATTTTTCTTAAAGTCTGAGGGTACTTCACCTGTCTCATACATCTTACACACCAGGTGAAACAGGTTTGTCATGGCTGGCTCTCCCAGAGACTTTAGTAGCTCTGAGGGAATATCATCTACTCCAGGGGCCTTGTTTCGACTTAGGTCTTTCAGGGCTCTGTCAAATTCTTCTCTCAGTACAGTATCTCCTATTTCATCTTCATCCTCTTCCGTTCCTAAAATATTGTCTCGAAGTTCATTTCCTTTGTAGAGCCCCTCTATATACTTTCCACCTTTCAGCTTTCCCTTCTTTGCTGAGAACTGGTTTTCCATCAGTGTCCTTGATATTCATAGAGCTGTTTTTCTTATCTCCAAATGTTTGTTTTATTTTCCTGTAGGCTGTATCTATTTTTCCCCTATTTATACATTCTTCTACATACTTGCATTTGCCTTCTAACCACTCCTGCTTAGCAATTTTGCACTTCCTGTCAATCTCATTTCTTAGTCGTCTGTACTCCATTTTGCCTGTTTCATTTACTGCATTTTTATATTTTCTCCTTTCATCGATTAAATTTAGTATCTCCTGTGATATCAAAGGATTTTTTTTTGCAGGTCTTGCCTTCCTACCTATTTTGTCCTCTGCTGCCTTCACTATTTCATCTCTCAATTTTACCCATTCCTCCTCTGTTTTATTTTCCCCTGTTTCTGTCAATTGTTGCCTAAAGCTCCCTCTGAAATTTTTAAGAACTTCAGGTTCCTTCAATTTATCCAGGTCCCATCTCCTTATTTTCCTACCTTTTTTAGTTTCTTCAGTTTCAGCCTACAGTTCATAACCAACAAGTTATGGTCAGAGTCTATATCTGCCTCTGGGTATGTCTTGCAGTTTATAACCTGGTTCCGAAATCTCTTCCCATTATAAAATCTATCTGGTATCTCCCGGTGTCTCCTGGTATCTTCCATGTATACAACCTTCTTTTGTGATTCTTGAACCAGGTGTTTGTTACGATTAAATCATGTTCCGTGCCAAATTCTACCAGGCGACTTCCTCTTTCATTCCTTTTGCCCAGACCATATTCACTTATCTTCCCTTCCCTTCCTTGTCCTACTACCGAATTCCAGTCTCCCATCACAATTAAGTTTTCCTCTCCCTTAATTGTCTGAATAATTCCCTTTAGCTCCTCATATATTTCTTCGATTTCCTCATCAGCAGAGCTAGTTGGCATATAAACCTGTACTACTGTTGTCGGTGTTGGCTTCGTATCTATCTTGACAATGATAATGCGATCACTGTGCTGGTCGTAGTAGTTTACCCGCATTCCTATTTTCTTATTCATTATCAGTCCTACTCCTGTGATACCCCCAACTTATTTTGTATTTATAATCCTGTACTCGCCTGACCAGAAATCCTGTTCATCCTGCCACCGAACTTCACTAATCCCCACTATATCTAACTTCAACCTATCCATTTCCATTTCTAAATTTTCTAATTTTCCTACTCGATTAAGGGATCTAACTTTCCACGCTCCGACCCGTAGAATGCCAGTATTGTCTTTCCTGATGATCACATCCTCCTGAGTAGTCCCCACCCGGAGATCCGAATGGGGGACTATTTTACCTCCGGAATATTTTACCCGAGAGGATGCCATCATATTTCCATACAGTAGAGCTACATGTCCTCGGGAAAAGTAACGGCTGTAGTTTCCCCTTGCTTTCAGCCGTTCGCAGTAGCTGTGTGGCAAAGCCACATTAGCTGATGTTACAAGGCCAGCTCAGTCAATCATCCAGACTGTTGCCCCTGTAACTACTGAAAAGGCTGCTGCCCCTCTTCAGGAATCACACGTTTGTCTGGCCTCTCCACAGATACCCCTCCGCTGTGGTTGCACCTACGGGACGGCTATCTGCATCGTTGAGGCACGCAAGCCACCCCACCCCACCTCGGCAATGTCTGTGGTTCATGGGAGTGGACATAGAAAGAAAGATTATTTATTATACAATTATGCAACAGCAGGACATGGGAAGCAGTTACTTCCACCCCTCAGGGGACTCACGGTTCTGTCGTTAGTACGTGTGTGGCGAGCACGGGGCCCCGAGCTAATGCAGTCTTCCTTCCTTCTTTACCTCCCGGATTGCATTTTCTTGCCCCCCTTCCCCTCCCCACCGGGGGACTGATAACCTCAGTAGTTTAGTCCCCCTATCCCAACCAAACAACCCAACAGAAATTTGAAATGTAACGACCACAAAATCAGTTGAGTAAGGCAAGTGCCAGACAGTCATTGGAAGAATACTCAGGAAGTTTAGTCTTTAAACAGGGAAACAGGTTTCAAAACTCGCGTTCGGCCAGTGCTTCAGTATTGCTAACACCTCCTAGAAGACAAGGCCTCACAATAGGCCGTGCCGCGTCACACCGAGAGATCGCAAACGCTGACTGACTGGCCGGCCGCTGGGGCACGCCCACCGCCCCGTAGCGGCCGGCCAATCTCTTAGCGTTTGCGAGCTCTCGGTGTGACGTAGCACGGCCTGTTGTGAGGCCTTGTCTTCTAGGTGTTGGTATTGCTCGTCAGTGTGGGATCAGTAGCAGGTACGGTTAATAGATGTAGAGAAGTATCAACGGAGAGCATGACGCTTAGTTTCATGCTCATTTAGTAAGTGCGAAGCGTCAGAGAGGATCAGGAAACTCCACTCAAATTGAAACTTAGTAGACCCTCTAGAGTCAAAAACATTAATCATCGTAACACCTCTCTGAATTTCATTACACATACAAAAACGTTTAAACCACCAACTTAACAACGAACTAGTAGTTCACCTACTTTTATAGTAACTTCGTGGATATCACATGTGATGTAGAAATAAGGACTGCATCCTCTTTATCCTTTCTGATGTACGTTGCTGTACCATAATGCCTGTGATGTGTAGTATCTATCAGGTCATAGCCTGTTATTTTACTTCTTGATCTTAGCTGTTCATCATTTTCTGTATGGGTCTCTTGGATTGCAATTATGTCAAAGTTGTACACTGTACAAATTTTATGCAAGTATTGGCATTTGACTTATACCTTCAATATTAAGTTGGCAGACTCGTACCACTGGTCCGACTTGTATAGTCACGTTGCCCGCAGGACAATCAACATTCCGTTTTCTATGAGTCATGGTGATTTGATCGTGACCAGGAGATCGTTTCCCGATTGTGTGGTCGCCAGTATGCTGCTAGTTCATTTAGCTATGGCATTGACAGAGATAGCTTACGCTCTAGACATCCACCTCTTATAAGTGCCGAAGTTCTGGTGGAAAATGGTTTCTGTCTTGATGTTCAAATGTATGTAGAGCTTATGGGACTTAACTACGGGGTCATCAGTCCCTAAACTCACAAACTACTTATGAACTAGCTAATACTAAGGCCGGCACAAATATCCACGCCCGAAGGGGGATTCGAACCCCCGACCGTAGTAGCCGTGCGGACCGTGACTGGCGCGCCGTCGAGCGCTCGGCCACCGCGGCCGGCGGTTTCTGTCTTGCAAAACGCTGGAAAGTGGAATGGGAAGAATCAGCATCAGCATCATCACCACCACCACCACCACCACCACAGGTAAACACCTCACTGAAACCGTCAAACAGACCTCCAGGCTTCGACCTACCCTGTAAAACCTGGACCACCCTCAACAGGCTCAGGACGGGCCACGGTCGATGTGCGGACTCTCTACACAAGTGGGGAAGAGCGCCGTCTCCAAAGTGCGACTGCGGCGCTGAGCAGCAGACGGCCCTGCACATCATTGCAGAGCGCCCTCGGAGCCTACTCTGGTCAAACGACGAGCTTCCTGGATGCGACTCAAAGTGCAGTTCAATATATTAAAAGCCTAAATGTTAATTTGTAATTGTATATATGTTGTTCATGACAACTGTATTTATTTATGTCTTGTATTAAAGTGCCAAAGTTATAAAGTTATTGTAGCAGTATATTTGTCCATAAACGTGATTTGTACTTGCCATACGCTAAATAAATAAATAAATAAATAAACAACAACGAACTACGTTCAAATACAGACAATATGGAAATTACTACCTTCTGTCGATCACAAAATCAACTTATTCATCAATCCTCATCAAAGTCCAGACACTTCAAAATTATTAGCCAATAGTCTACACTTTAACATTCATACCGACAATATTTCCATTTAAGTAGTACATCTCTGACGTCATAAACGACATTACACAGTGCGAGAAGAGCGTCAGCTCATAGATAAACAGGCATCGAACATGTAATGTCTACACTTTTCCTTGCGGTACAACTGCATACATGCAACGTATTGCTCACAAACGCTTATAATGTACCCCCAATGCGACTCAACTAGTCATGACAATGCAGGAAAATGCGTCAGGCCTCTGACATACGCATACATCGAACATCACATTTCGACACGTTTTTCTGATTAAAACGCAAGCAAGCACAATGTACCAAAGTCCGTAAGTGCACCACATAAACCACAAACGTTCTATAGGACCCCCCCCCCCCCCCCCAAAGAGAATTATCGACCTAACCAACTGACTCCCCTAAACAATTACACAAAACAATGATAGCCGCGATCACTTAACACTAGATAATCGTAAACTCAAAAATGTATCAAATCTTAGTATCAACACTCGTAAAATCTATACGTAGTCTAACAAAACGATCTAATACAACACCGAAACACTCCATAAATATTTCCGTTCTTACCAAAACACTAACAGACGATCAAACAGACAATGCTTTGACCAAAGATCAAATAACCTACACAGTGCAAAATTTTGCAATCACATGAACCTAGTTGACTTCTTTAGAGCTCTATCGCAACAGAAAATCATTCACAACTGTAAACAGCCACTACACCGCAAACAAACGGATCTTATCATTCCAGCTCTCTCTCTCTCTCTCTCTCTCTCTCTCTCTCTCTCTCTCTCTCTCTCTCTCTCTCTCTCTCTCTCTCTCTCTCGTCCAGACCTAACTAGCTCTCAATTCTCTGTATGCGACTGTAACAACTTCCTAAGTCAAACCAGAAAGGACTAGCTTTGCGGTCATCACTAACCATCCCCAAGTTCTCTCCATACACATTACACAAACAAGCTACCACAGACAGCGTACCAGCAGTGATTGATAACACATAATGCGCAAGATCTCTGACAGTGTGGAATGTTTCTATCCACACAATTTAATAAAGTTTCGAACTGTCACAACCCAACAGCCTTAATAGCTCATTACATTCAGAACATTCGTCTAGTAACATCCAGTCAAATTGTTCTGTAACTCTTTGGCTTGCATAGTCAGTCAAACCATATTTCTGAAACGTTATCTCAGTCACTTGACCACTTACCTTCTGCGTTTAACAATCACTTGTAAACAAATAGCCATTGTCTTGCCCCTCAAAGAGTAAATACTCTCGATAAACATCCTTAACACATCTGATTACATGCTAAAAATATTGAACACACAGGACAGCTAACAAGAAAAGATCCAGATCAACACCAAGTTCTTTTTATTTTATATATCAAATCATTGCAACCACTAGCGCAAAATTTTTTCGAATGCCAAGAGCAATTATTCAGAGATTAAACATACGATTAAACACACCTCACAACGAGGGTAATTAACTATAGGGGTTGATTGAACTCCCTGCTTCTCGTGTTAAGAACAGTTTACAGTGCAATCATCACAGGTACGTTTGAAATGTTACCACCTACATCAGACACCCCACTATCAGACAAGATGCATGCAACACCACCCTAACACACAACCATACTAATAAGAATCAATATGCATTTCTACAAATGTGGAACACCTCGTGTGTTACAACGAATCATACGACTAACCAGTTTGAACTCAGTATTTCGCGTTGTAGCTGTAGGACTCTGACTTAGGCATCTCCAGAGCAAAATACCAGAAAGAATAAACATTCCACATCCCTCCCGACACACAACAGCAAAATCTCCAGGAACACAGCGCTAATAGCCACCCCTATACCTAGCATTTCATTTTATTCTACCAATCATCTGGTTGCATCCATCTCTGCTGTCCCACGAAACAGTCAGCCATATCATTTATCCCTATAAATATTAGACTCCACTAGTGCTAGTCACCTCTGTCAATCATTTTTCCAAAGTCTTCGCCTCCTGTAAGAGAAGAAACACAGAGCACTGCTGTGAGAAATAAAAACATCGATATTTCCAAGTCTGCAAACTTTAAAATATAGTATCTGAAACACAACCACCCACCAACACACAACACAGACGTGGTTACAACAAGCCCCTCCTGTTAACGTAGGATACACTGTTCACAACAGATTATTAATAAACGAGACCTAATTTTACAAACAAAAAAAATCAACACTGACAGAACAGCAAACGCAAAGTAACAAAGAATTACGTTGTTTCTATCAGCAGACATAAGAACAAAAAACGATCTAATTGTCACAGTATACCATCCCTCTTAATGCACCATCAACCCAATAAAGACCACCTCTAACTATTGTCTACAGGTATCAAGACATACACACCGAGCGAGGTGGCGCAGTGGTAACAAATTCAAATGTTTGTGTAGCTTATGGGACTTAACTACGGGGTCATCAGTCCCTAAGCTTACAAACTACTTATGAACTACTTAATACTAAGGACGGCACAAATATCCATGCCCGAGGAGGGTTCGAACCTCCGACCGTAGTGGCCGTGCAGACCATGACTGGAGCGCTTCAGTCTCCTCGGCCACCGCGGCCGGCGCAGTGGTAACACACTGGACTCTTATTCGGAAGGATGGTGGTTCAAATCTACCTCCGGCCATCCAGATTTAGGTGTTCCGTGATTTCCCTATATCACTCCAGGCAAATGCCGGGATGGTTCCTTTCAAAGGGCACGGCCGACTTCCTCCATCCTTAGCCAAACATCCGAGCGAGAGCTCCGTCTGTAATGACCACGCTGTAGACAGGACGTAAACCCTAAGATTCCTTCCTACATAATCATAGCGAAACAGTAGCACACAACCGTATTACCGACAAGTACTGCAACATGTCTATGCATCATTTGCTGGCAGTTGACACGGAAGAGGTTTTTACTGTAAGAGATGACTACAATAGTCATAACTTGCGTGATGGAAATATAGTTAACGATAAACTATTAACACACAGACACAGTCAGATGAGTTCTAATTTGTGATGTATCTATTACAGAAACTAAACATACTTTTTAGAAACTCGATACGAAGAAGAAAAATTTCTACAAGATGAACCTATGCACAGTAAGTCAAACTCAATTCCATACACAATTGTATCGCACAACATCCATTTAAACGCTTTCTTAGCTCTACATTAGGACAGTACAGAATTACCGTACATATACGATAGCTGACCAAGTAACTCTGCCTCTCGAGGTAGTGTTCTTCTGACACATAACCTGTCTTCCTGTATTTTCTCCTAGCTCCATAGCCCTGAAAAATCGAAACATTCTACTCGAAAAGCTATAAGTCTTTACAACAAATAGCGGCTGCAGATTCAAACTATTAGATATTTTACGTAATCACATCAACGTTTGAGCGCTCATCATCACATCGATCTCCCTACAGAAGCAGTACCAGATAACTTATGATCTACAGCAGACAGTAATGATCTATATACAGTGCAGAAGAGTAAAGGGCTCTTTCCACAGAGGGAAGAATCCTAGGATGTTTATAACTAGCTTCCTACATCGCGAAAAATAGACTGTGCTGCGGCAGCTTACAACACATTAGACACAACTCTAGCGCTTTTGAGGACAAAGCGATTCACAGAGCGGAGAACTTCACATCAAAACCATATGATTACACCACAATAGACCCACGTGTAGCCCTTTTTAGGACGAAACGAGCCTTAGATCAGAGAATTTTCATCAAAGACATAGGATCCTTTCCTAGTATTCTAAAGATGCTTTTTCAGCGATCATTCCATGCGAAGAAGCATTTAAAACCAAAACCAGCACGTTATTGTACGATTCTTCTAACCCTAAACACATCTTTTCTTCTTATTCTTATTCTTCTGCCACTATCAACATACTAACCCTGAAAAATCCCGATACATCCTACACGACAAGTTCTACATCTTTAGAGCAATTAAATGACGCTCACGAACTTTCAACCACAAGTGAACCCCACGCGACCCAAGTAGCCAATACTTGGAATGATAACCCATTTACAATACATTGCAATTCGAGGATGCGAGATATAGAGGAGGTTTCGATAGGTGTCAAAATGTAGCTCAGTACTAGTCAAATACTAACAGTTGCGTATGTATTCTAGCAATCCTGTCGCACAACAAAGCAAGATATTCTCCAGCAAACAACAAGTAAGTATAATTTATACACACACACAAAAGGTAAAGTTTAGATCAGCATTCCATCTAGATTGTTTATATATCACCTCGTACATCGCGGAAAATGTACATAGCTACGGTAGGTTACAACACAACAGTGCCACTTCTATCCCTTTTTAAGGTAAACAGACCTACAGATCAAATAAATAAACAGCACATCCATCGAACTTTTTTCTAGTTAGACACCAGAATGTTCTTCGAATTATGCTTTTGTGTAACATTTGTAGTTGAAGAACCATTTAAATTTAAGTTAATTGCAGTGTTGTACGACTCTTTCGACTAGTCACGTCTTTCTGTTTAAAGAGGAAATCACATTGATAGGTCAGGCAGTTAGGTCTCACAACACATCAAACAATTCGACCCACAGATAAGTACAACGTACAATAGCTTTGCCATAACTTACCTATCGATACTCTGAAAATTAGATCAGCGTATTGAGGTAGAAACAGAGCTGATAAAAATAGACTATAAAAGCCTTTAGTTAGAGCCAGATACTGTACTAACCATAGAATCGAATCAATCAGCGACTATGTTTTCCAGATAGAAGGTGATGCAAAAATTTAACGATCACTTAATATACCTCCTAGAATCCGATAAAAAACACACAATGGAGAGACAGAACACTGTCATCGTTACTCAACACTTATTACGTATATTGTGTATGCGACTATCACCTTATAGAATTTATCCATCGCTGCAACATTCTACAGTATTGTCAGTCATCCAGACCAAGTTACTTTGAGATGGTACAATACAAACTATTACATATTTTAGGTAATCATATCAACGATTACAGCTGCATCAGAGAATATCGCTTACGCTGTAAAAAAAGTATAAGGTATCTTATGACGCCAGCAGATGTCATAAACGTGCAGAGTCGGAAAAACTTACCATGCAACAGACCAACTTTTGTCTGTTCTCAGGGTAAATTGAGCCACTGATCACAAAATCAACACCACAACCAGCGGATACTGTTCCAGTAAGACACCTAGATGTTCTCAAAATTCTGCTTTTGATTGATATTACCGACATAGGGATAAGAGAACGTTTGCCCGAATCTGAATAGAATATTCCGAAATAATGACTGGTGTAATTAGAGTATATGCATGTGGCTTTACAGATGATTTATGTTCCCTCTATATGTAATTGCAAATTTGCATGTCATGTGAGTTGTAATTAAGGTTCAATGTAATCTGTTACCTAATCTTAGTGCACAGAGCTTGTAATATATACATCTAGCCATGCTCTGAGCCAGACTTCCCATTAACCTTGCCCAGGTCATTGCCTCCTTCCTCTCTGACCGTTCTACCTATGTTACCGTCCGCAGCACCGATTCCTGTCTTTTCTATTCCTCTGCTGGCATGCCCCAAGGTTCCGTCTTTCCTCCCCTCCTTTATCACCTGTATATCGCAGATATGTCTAAGCCTGCACCCCCCCCCCCCTATACACCTCTTCCAATAAGCTGATGACATAGCTTCCCTTGCCTTAGCTCCCACCCACGCCCATTCCAACTGTCTTCTCTAAGAACACCTTGACCTTTTCACCACTTGGTGCAACCGGTGGCTCCTATCTATAAATCCTACCAAAACCCAGGCGATCATTGTAGGTCGCACCACCCATTCCTTCTATGATTTCTACCTCACCCTCCATAAACATCCAATCCACCTCACTCCTACCCTAAAGTACCTGGGGCCTTATTATAGATTACATGCCACCTCCGCACCATAAAAAAAAAAGCCCGCTCCTATCTCCTTCTCCTCAAACTCCTTGTTGGCCCGAGCTGGGGCCTGAACCCTTCCAACGTCCTCAATACTTACAAATCCTCACCTGCCCCATCCTCTGAGTCTTCCGTCGTGCCTGGATCTCAGCCTCTCCCCTACCCCTCCATACTTCTACAAGTCCCTGGAAATCCAGGAACGCCATGCCTGCCGCCTTGCCTTCTGTATCCCTTCCTATCCCCAACCCCCAAATGGCTCCTCTGTGACCTCATCCCTTTCCCCGCCTTGTCGGCTTCACTGAACATCTCTGCCTCTGTTTCTTCTACCGTAAACTGTATCACCCTCGCTCTATTGTCCATCCTCTTCTCACCAATCCCAGTCCGTTGCCACGCCATTTCAATTCTCCTATCCACCAACCTACATCTGTCCGCACCCTCCCCCTCCCTGGCAATGCCCTCTACTCATACATCTATCCCTCACACCAGCTCTGACCGTCTCCCTTCTCTGCCCCCATAGAGGGCCCCCACTTCCTTCATCCCTCCCCTCCCCTCCTATTCTTGCTGGTACCTCCGGTATCTCCCCTACTCCTTACAGCTTCCTGAAACATCCCATCGCCCCCTCCTTTCCCCCCATAGCCCTGTGGCCCCCTCCTCCCTCCCGTCTCCACCCATCACTCCTCCTCCACTTGCTCCAACCCTCTATCACTCTTACCCTTGCTCTTTCTCCATTCACAGTCATCATCATTTAACACATGCATGTGAATCGTGTGTGTTCTGTCAGAGTGAAAATTATCCTGCAACCAACACCTGTACCTTTTAAATGTCCGTGTGAATCAGTGCTTCAGTGTAGTGTTGCTCCGTTTCTCCACCCCCCCCCCCCCCCGCTTGTGTTTTTATGTAATACTTCATACATAATCACTCCATTTACACGATTGCACATGAATTTTTCGGCATGTTATGTGCTTTGTGTCCTTGATGTACTCCACTGTATTTTTTTGTTTTCTTTTTAAATGTATGTAATTCTGTGGGATGAAGAGCGCCTCAGATGCTGCCAGCCTGCCTCACCAAGGGAAAGAAATCACAATAAAGGGAAAAAATTTGAGCTAGAAGAAATTTTCGAAGAAACAAATTGTTTTCCGAAAGTTTCTAATGCAAATATATGTCCCTTGACGTCATTAGTAATTTTTTTAACGTTTCTTATTATCAAATATTACTTACGAACAGCATGGCTGCTGCTGTTGGTCAATGACAATTTCCGAGAAAATAAAATGGTCTTTTGGAAGTTGTTAATGCAAACATAGGTTGTCACAATTAATTTGATATGGAAATTAGGATTAAAATAAATATAATTTGCGGTAGCGGACGAAGACGGCTGGCGGTGGTCGTCCCCCAAGTGATCGGTTGTGGGGGTGGTTCTCATGTTGTTTACTAGATGTAAATTGTTCTTAAGTGTAATTTCATGTGTGATGTCAATCTTCCGCCATTGTCCTACTAAGTGAAGTTTCATTTTTTGATTTCAAACGCTATTGTCCGATACAGGAGGGGTAGAGATAACGGTACGTCCGGTAACGGTACTAAAGTGAAAGTTATCTTAAAGGTCAAAGTTCAGTGGTGTCTTACCCCCTTAACCATACTACATAAATATCACTCATTTTGATAGCTCTGTTCAGGAAAGTTTTAAAGTACCTCAGAGCCCCCTGAGAAGTCTGATTTTGGAGCCCATTTACTTTTTGTTTCCCTTTCATTTAACACGACTGCCGCGATGACGTCAGAGACGCGCCAGAGCAATACCGTCTGAAGACAAGGACTGCCCGCTGCCGTGCCACAGTAGGTCGCGATCGCGTAGCTCACTGGCTGGCCGATGGGGCGCAGCCCACTGCTCAAATGTTTGTCAAGCTTAAGGGACTTAACTGCGGGGTCTTCAGTCCCTAAACTTACAAACTACTTATGAACTACCTTATACTAAAGACGGCACAGACATCCATGCCCGAGGGGGGATTCGAACTCCCGACCGCAGCGGCCGTGACTGGCACGCCGCAGACTGCTCGGCCACTGCGGCCGGCCTCAACCACCCACCAAATATGAAATCCGCACACACATCCTCAGACTTAAACAACAGAACAGCTGGAGAAGATGGTATAATTGCGCAACTCTAGGAGAACCTAGGCCCACTTGACGATCGCACAGGAATCCTAATAGACATGCGACAAACGGAACACCTATCTTAAGGCTGGAAATGTATACTCATCCATCCAATACATAAAAGTCCGAAGTTAATAACGACAGTGAAATTTCGATAGTTCAAGTAATTTATAAGACCTTCTCAACTTCTCTTCGTCAGAGAACTGAATAGCAGCTCTAAGATTGTGTAATACCAAATGGAGTAACGGCCAGGTGCATTAAAATATCCATACAGGTACTGTTCAGAAAATATAGGCCTGCACCAATACAAAGAAACACTTAAAATGTACAAACCTGTACCTATAAACAACAAAATAGAATCGTAAAAATAGTAATCTAACTACACAAAATTGTAAAAAAATACAAACCTAACACTTTATTAGGCGTTACTAACATTACAATAATACCAAACCATTTGTGGATTGATTTTGTATGTTAAGGAAAATTACTAAATATTTTTCCAAATATTTGAAAAATATCTTTACACCTGTGAAAATATTTTGCACAAATTGACAAAGTCCCATATCCTTCACAGTATGTTTCGAAGTATAGCTCCAGTGTGGCAATATCGCATGCAAAATGATCCTCGAAAAAGCATGTCTCATAATTTCTAATATATTTTAAGTTGCAAATTAATATAAAAACATTTCGATTTTACGATGTATAAAAAATACTTTCAGTTCAGAGAAGACAGATTGCTGCAGGTTTTACAACGGCTAAGAGCCGTCACGGAATGTTACATGTCTATGTCGAACCATACACCGAACTTAGTCTATTATTGTAGGAGAGAAATACGAGTCAGTATTGTCGCTAGATCACTTGTAGAATAACTACCGCGGTATTCATCAAATCTGTCCCGTTTAACACGTTGGCTGCCGTGTGGCCGCCGGCGGCCACAGCAGGCGGCTCTGGGGCGCCTGACGTCATCGTGACAGCCAACGTGTTAAGGACAAGTAAAATCAACATTTATGATCCTTTCAACAGCAAGACTAATGTGAAGGCTGCCTATTAACATCCTAAGATCTTTTTCGGTTAGTAAGAAACCGGACTGTTCTTTACATAATTTCATATATTGGTAGTAATAAATCTCGGATTCTCCTCGATTTCGGGTCCCCCTCAATTTCCGACCCTTCCCCTCCCCATTCTTGCACCCTCCTCTATCTTGGTGCACCCAGCAGATGTGCTCCTTCTGAAACCCGTAAACTGGCCCTGTGTTTACTAAACTCCCTGTCACCCATCCTGCTAAAATCATTCAGTTCTTCCGTCACTTCTTGGTAGAACATTCCATAATTTGGGTTAACTGTTTTACTGATTTGTTTTTATTATTTTTTTAAAATTTTATATTCTTCAAACTAGTTCAAAAATGTTCAAATGTTTGTATATTTTATGGGACTTAACTACGGGGTCATCAGTCCCTAAACTTACAAACTACTTATGAACTACTTACGAACTAGGACGGCACAAATATCCATGCCCGAGGGGGGATTCGAACCCCCGACCGTAGTGGCCGTGACTGAAGCGCCTCAGTCCCCTCTGCCACCGCGGCCGGCTTCAAACTAGTTTTCGAGTTATTAGTTCATCATAAAATATCAGGACAAAAATACATCATTCGATGTATTGGCCGACTTTTGGTTACGGCAGTAACACTAAAAGCGGCCTTTGCGATCGTCTTGGCAGCTCGAAATTTAAATGAAAACAACGGCTTAACTATTCATCTGACACGAAAATTGAATAACCTAATTGGTAGAGGAGAAAATTCTCTACAACTTAGCTCCCTTATGTTTTTTCATATTTCGTATCGTTTGAGACATTTGCAAAAATAACGGAGATTTGACACCCTCCATTGAATTAACGAAAACCATCCGTTCGGAGATGTCACGTGGCATTTCTCGCGTACTTTATGATTTTCTTATTGTAACTTACAGGTTGTCATTTCAAAGCAACGGCTCACTGAGAAATTAACAAAAACACATTTTTCGTACGATAAATGATAATCTAATGTCTACGAATGCCATATTAACATCAGTTAACAACGGCCTTGAATAGTATGAGATTAAAGAACCTATGTTTTGATTTATAGCCGTAGCGTAGTGGGCAAGGAGCTGGATTGTGACGCGAAAAGCCGGCCGCGGTGGCCGAAGAGACTGAGGCGCTCCAGTCACGGTCTGCACGGCCACTACGGTCGGAGGTTCGAATCCCCCTCGGGCATGGATATTTGTGCCCTCCTTAGTCTTAGCTAGTTCGTCAGTAGTTTGTAATCTTAGGGATTGATAACCCCGTAGTTAAGTCCCATAAGTTCTACAAACATTTGAACATTTTTTTTGTGACGCGAAAAGTCGGTGGTTCGAAACCCGCCACTTCCCAATTTTTTTTCCCTAAAAGGGTTTCAGACACTCTTATTAATTAATTATTTAAATAATTTTGGTCCAAAATGTTTGCAAAAACTTATAAGACTACAAATCTAAAGTGGGCCGTAAAACACATCATTGCGATTTCTTTTTCTAAAGTGAAAGATATATTTACTTTCTCAAAGTTACGAACAAAGACACTAATCCCGAGAGTATTTAATTTTCCTCTTGCAAAATAACACTAACAGCGATATTGTGCCTAAATCTTTGCCTTGATGGTTTAATATGCCACCGAGATGAAGCTAATTAGCTCAAACCTGTCTTTGGTGATCTATTTTCAGCTATACAGAAACATTTATGGAGATAAAGATTTAGAAATGTTACTACACTGTTTACCATCTAATCCAATAAGTTTCGGGCATGCAGCCGCGCGAATTGAATTGCCTCCAATATTTCGGCCGAGTAACGTCGGGCCATCTTCAGGGTGAGCCGCAAGACTGCCGACAAGGTGGCAGGCGCGGCCTTATAAGCACCAGCGCGGCGGCACTGCGCATGCGGGTCGCACATGTAGGTCGGCGGCAAAGAGGTATGTACTAGAGGTCTGCATCTCGCTCGGTTGCTCGCTCGAATCGCGTGATGCATGTCGTTGTATGACAGTCCGACAGGTGTCGGTACTGCAGCTTGCTGCAAGGCGTGTGGCCGCGCTCGACTTCCTCCACCCTCGTTCGAGCGGCGCACGCTCGACCGGCCCGACCGTCCACACTGCCCGCTCGCCACTCGGTCGCCCACCGCAGTGGCACTCCAGTCCAAGGCGAGTGTCGGGAGCAAACTAGACGCTAGAGAATTACTCCTGACTGCGAAATTTGGAATTGTTTCCTTTCCCGGGTGCTTCGAAAGCTGTTCTCTCGATCCAGTTGAACTAGCTATTCAGTTTCGCATTTTGTACTTCACCATACAAGTTATTATACGTGATTAACATAAAGTTTCTGTGCTAAGATCATTTACTAAATGAGTTTTCCATGATCTTTCTTAATTTCTTGTTTCCATTTTGTGGTCTGTTAGTTCCTGTTTAGTGGTAGGTGTTACCTGCCGTTGTAACGAGCAAATGATTGTATTTTATATCCATTCCTCTTATCACTCTCAAGTCCCGGCATAATTTGTCCGTCTTTTATATTGATATTGATGTACACCCGTTAGGTTAGTTTTGTGCATCTCTCTCTCTCTCTCTGTTGCACCCCGTTAATATATATATATATATATATATATATATCCCCGTAGCATTTTGGCATTGTGCGTGGTTGCTCTACCTTTCCCGAGTCAGTCCTTAACTGGAATTTTTCCAATTGCAACATTCATATATTCCCCACTGCCAGTGTCATCTTTCTTATCTACATAATAAAGAACGCATGCAAGTTTTTGTGCAATATATAGGATCCACGCTTTCTTCCGTCGTCAGGGTCATATGCCGGTCTAATGCTCATATATCCTGTACCTGTTTTAAATCCTCTTATTCCAACTGTTTACTTTACACAGCTGTACGAATTTATGGTGCTCCTGCTGTTTCAGTGATATCTGTGTTATATTTATTTAGGGCCGTCCGAAGATTGTCACCCGGGTGCACCAGCCAAAAGAATGAAATGCTTGTTTTTGGAATGGCTGGACTGTGAAATGCGCGAAGCGCAATTCACCAATGAGGTGGACCTTTATTTAGCACGAATTTGTGGTGATGATGACGATCTGCTTGAGTGGTAGAAAGGCAACAGTACTGTCTTTCCTAAGCTACCTGTATTGGCAACAGTATTTTGTGTGCCCGCCTCAAATGCACCTAGTGAACGCACTTTCAGTGCGGCAGGGAACCTGTTCTCTGATAGAAGAACTCGATCTACAACGTGTCAATGATATTTTAACAATACATTGCAATTAGAATGCCACTAACGAATAGTTTGGGGATAATGTTACTTTTCGATGTATACTTTGTTGTACG
Source organism: Locusta migratoria (assembly GCA_026315105.1). Classification (NCBI taxonomy): domain Eukaryota; kingdom Metazoa; phylum Arthropoda; class Insecta; order Orthoptera; family Acrididae; genus Locusta; species Locusta migratoria. Next base: position 146,878,441 of record CM048755.1, on the reverse strand, counting down.
GTAACTTTCACTTTTGTACATTGCAATAAAAACGTTGTTCTTCCCGTAGTATCTCTTTAGATCATTTACATTACTTCCAAATGTGTTAGTTGGTGAAAACAAACTTTTTGTCTCGTTAGCGGTTTAATGATATTGCGGTTACATGCTACTATACAGGAATAAACGTCTACAGCATAACTGATTTTAGTTCCTTTAGTTTGTGGGGCTGCGTCAGACGCAACAGCAGCCCACACCTCAGAGCCATAGAGCCACTGCCGTAGCAACTGACAAGGAAACCTATCCAAGTGAAATTTGGATTTGTTATAATACATTGCAGAGGGAGTGACAATTAGGGGGGCAACTACCTCTAAAGTGACCAATTTTTTGGGCTCAAAAAATCATTAAAATCGCTTCACTAATCTCTATCGTCATTTTTATACTTCAGCCCCAATTTTGGAGGGACCGTTTCACCCAATAAATATGTTTTTCCGCCGTTAAAAAAAATTACATGCCCCATAGTTTTTCATATGCAAATTTCATAAAAATCGGTGAGTAACTTGGGTAGGTTTCCTTGTGAATACAGCGGCAGCGCCACGCTGTGCGGCCTCTGCCCGCCTCGCCCCACGCAGCCTCGTTCGAGTGTCAACACGCTCGCTCCGAGCGTGCACGCTCGCTGCGCCACCGCCGAGCGTTGCGCACTCGACCGAGTACGAGAGAGCGAAACCGGCGATTTGCAGACCTCTAGTATGTACACTTACATGCGCGCGCCCCCGTGCTGGAAACAATCAGCTATTCGATTCGCCTATCGATGTATGCTCGGCGGCAGCAGTACTGTGACGACGTCTTTGCAATTTCATTACATTTACAGCCGAGTTCCATGCCTTATCCAAATTAAAACCATTGTCTCTATTTATTAAGTTTTCTGCTAATCAATTTCTATTGCTTCCTTAAAATGGAATCCCAGAAGGAAGAGGTCGGTGTTAAAATTCTCACGTCACTGTAGTTCATAGAGTGACCTGTACTGATACAATGTTCTGCCACAGCTGACTTGTCTGCTTGTAACAAACGTGTGTATCTGGGGCATATAAGGCCGCGCCTGGCACCTTGTCGGCAGTCTTGCGGCCCACCCTGAAGACGGCCGGACGTTACTCGGCCGAAATATTGGACGAAATTGAATTCGCGCGGCTGCATGTCCGAAACTTATTGGATTATACAATACGTCGCGAAAAGTTGAAAATGCACATGTTTACCATCTATTCTGATTTACAAGTGTTGAAGCCTCATAATAGTTACGTGAATCTTCCTCTATTGTTCCTCGACTTTTTCACTTTTGCACTTGAGGTTGAAGAATGAATATTATTAAGAATTATTATTGTTAATAATTGTTTTATGAAGAAACTAGCTTAAACCCGCGGCTCCGCTCGCGTGTTGGTTGATTATAATAGATAAGCTATCTTTCAGTAGTGTGTTATGAGACTGGTTTTGAAGGATGAAATGAAATGCAATACCTTCTTTAGAAAGAAACATTTTTAATCAACATTCAAATAAAAAAATAAAATTATGTCAAGTTCTTAATGATTTTTTAAAGAGATGTATTAAAAGAAATTTTTTACTGCTTTATTTATTTATTCTTATATTTCCTTATTCGTATGCTTATCCTTACAGAGAAAGAGCTGAAGACATTGTAGTACGCATAGACCAAAGATATGGTCTGTGGCATCACGTTTCGCTGTGTGTAACCTCCTTGCTATAGAGTCGCAAACGTCATCGCTGGCCTTCAGTCCGATTTTTTAAAATAATATGACGACTTTCAACCACCATATCTTCCACCCCCTTATAGCTATCGGCATGGAACTGCTATGGTGTACAACTGAAGACTTCGGCCAACAATTACATATAGGCCATTCGTTTACGTTCTGTAGTTTTCACTGCAGAGCGAAATATTAACACACACACACACACACGTAGAATTTAATATACACCGATAACTTTCCATCCCAATATACTACACCCTTTTATCAACAAAATGTTCAAATGTTTGTTAAGCTTATGGGACTTAACTACGGGGTCATCAGTCCCTAAACTTACAAACTACTTATGAACTACTTACGAACTAGGACGGCACAAATATCCATGCCCGAGGGGGGATTCGAACCCCCGACCGTAGTGGCCGTGCAGACCGTGACTGGAGCGCCTCAGTCACCTCGGCCACCGCTGCCGGCCCTTTTATCAACCCCCGCAACAATGCAACTAATAAAACCATTTTCAAAGAGTAAATATAATTTTCAAAGAGTAATTATTGTTCCGCATTTCGCGTTATATTCTTCAAATTACTAAATATCTATCAGATCGCTATAAAACCGTGCCTAAAACCTCCCTCAGGTATAAATTAGTAACTGTACAAATATTTAAGTCTCTGCGTCTTGTCGTTCGAACGTGATAAGCGTACACCGAACAGACATTCACATTAATATATAGATAGATAAATAGCTATCCGATTGCCATAAAACCGTGCCTAAAGCCTTCCCCGGGTAGACATTAGTAACTGCTCAAATTTCTAGCTCTTTGTCTTGTGGTCCAGACATGATAAACGTACACCGAACAGACATTCACATTTATAGATATAGATAATAGATAATATTAGCAGCAGAGCCGGTCGCGGTGGCCGAGGGAACTGCGGCGCTCCAGTCACGGTCTGCACGGCCACTACGGTCGGGGGTTCGAATCCCCCCTCGGGCATGGATATTTGTGCCCTCCTTAGTATTAGTTCATAAGTAGTTTGTAAGTTTAGGGACTGATGACCCTGTAGTTAAGTCCCATAAGCTATACAAACATTTGAACATTTGATTAGCAGCAGAAAAATTTCATTGTATCTAGTGTACGCCCAAATGCAAGCGCAGCCTGCCCCCCCCCCCCCCCCCCGCCCTTCCCGTTGCGTGCTGGCCTGGGTTAGACTGTAGTGTTGAAAGACATCCCGTATTTCCTGCTGTCGAAATAGTTTTAAAAATGTGTCCTGAACTAAAATCTCATTTCCTGGAACTCAGCAAGAAGTGTTCTCGTCTATTAGAAAGGTAATCGCGCGTAAAGAAGAAGAAGAAAACAAAAAATTAACGTATTTATCGTTTCTCTATAACATAATGTAATCGCTAAAAACAGCAACGAAGAAGATTAAATTAGATGCTGTGCCAGTTTGTTGGGATGCTGCTGAAATGCACGGATTTGGCGAAAATACTGAGCAAAGAATAAGACAAGAGAAATGATGGATGAATTAATCACTAAAGCAAAAAAAATAAAAAATAAAAAATAAATAAATAAAAAATAAGAAATAAAAAATAAAATCGGAACGATTTCTTACACCATTTTTGTAGATTTGTCGCCACGATATGATTTCTTCGAAAACGACATCCTTTCAAAGATGCTGCTTTTAAACTAAAATCACCAATAAATTACCGCCACTTTCAAAAAGCTGCAGAACCTTTAAGGATCGATAAACTGGACCAACAACCACTACCGTCTCTACCACAGGGGCACAGGCCCAGGACCCCAGCTTGATGGGGCCCCGAGAAACTCGTTCCTTTCGCCTAGGCAATGACTTTTTAAAGTGAATTTTTGTCGCACTTATTCATTACAAAGACCCAGAAATTGTCTCGAAATGTCATGTATGATGTGGCAAGTGACTGGATTTGCTGTCTGCGTGCAAAATCTTAGTTACTATTGCGGACCTTAGCTACAGAACACACTGCGCCACTGTTTTAGTACACCTTGTGGCAGTCTGTAACTTGGCGGAACATTGTATCCAAGAGCGGCTTTCACTCGACGCCACACGGGTCTGCTGTTGACCGGCCAAGCAGCGGGTAGGCGCTTGTCACGAGACGTCAGCGCAGACAGCCCAGTAGCGGCGGCGTCAAAGTTGCCCACAACGATATAGCAGCTGCACCGTTCTCAGTACCAGCAAGATCGCCGCACAGTATAATTGGATCCTAAGTAGCGGGAAGTCCTGCAATCACACAGTGCTGTACACTAGAGACATGCAAACCCGTTCATTTTTGGAACCTAGATCTCTGATGATCGTTTCTTTTTTGGAACCTTTCATTTCCACTCGTTCACCCTTCCTATTTTACCCAGCTGTCAATGTCTATGGTTTTCATAACAATCGCAATTGCAAATTAGCAGCATTGGCTCTGTACTCATCAACTCCGTTTTACACATTTCACAAAAGTTAATTCCCTACAGTCGATGGAGCACCGGTATAAATCGCTCTTCCATAACAATAAGCACGCTACTTCACCATGGTCAAAAAAAGAAAATAATATATCGACAACTCGATACTAAGTTAGAACTGCAACGTTCGACAGCGCGACCGCCCTGAAGCTGGAACGAGAACGGCCACGCGACCGGGAACCTCGAAGTGAACGTATCTTGTAACCAGTTCCTCGGTCCTAACGTTCAATCCCGTGAACCCTTCCTTCGGGCCCCTTCGTTCGTGAGCGACCCATTTTTACAGGGTACAGAGCAGTGGCATTTGATGGTAGAGCCAGTTACTGGAACTAGGAGTCTTTTTGTAACGGGCGATGATGTTTATAAATCTATCGGACCAAACTGCGTGATCATCAGTCCGTAGCTTACAAACTACTTAAACCTAGGTAAACTAACCTAAGGAAAACACACACATCCATGCCCCAGGGAGGACTCGAACCTCCACGGCGAGCAAACGCGCGCTCCGCAGCGAGACGCTTTAGACCGCTCGGCCATCCACTGCGGCAGTATGTAACGGGTGAACCCAATATTTTAGAGTACAGTAGTTTCCAATATTCAAACACGCGAGAATGAACATTTTATAAAAAATGAAAGATGATGTATTTCCATGCAACGTAATTGAGGAAGTGCAAAATAAATCCTAGTGAGCAACGCAAAGGGTCTCATAATCTCATACTCTACTGTAACTACTATCCTTGCCAATGAAACACACATAAGATCCAATGCTTTGAAAACCGGGCCAAACGTTGAGAAAGAAAGGATCTCAGATATATATTGTTACCTGCGTGTGCTGTAATCAGACGTTGTACTACACTCACAGGGTGTAGTATGTGAACTGCCCAAATGTGTCATTGACATAAACGATATACTTACCCTGTTCACAGCATATTTTTATTTTACTTAGCCAGCCGCGGTGGCCAAGTGGTCTGCGGCGCGCTAGTCACGGTCTGCACGGCCACTACGGTCGGGGGTTCGAATCTCCCTCGGGCATGGATATTTGTGCTGTCCTTAGTGTCAGCTAGTTCATAAGAAGTTTGTAAGTTTAGGGAGTGATGACCACGTAGTTAAGTCCCATAAGCTCTACAAACATTTGAATATTTTTTATTTTACCTAGTCAATACATTTACTGCATACATGTAAACGTTTCACAAGCACAGTATCTTTTTTGTTGCTTTGCGCACATCTGGTAAATAACTGAAGTGTTACTTATACTCAGATTTCAACATGTAAAAAATACATGAGCACTAAAAAATGATCTGACGTACCTGAATTCTAACTTGTGGAGAAGGTACTTCACTTAAAAAGACGTATTTTCTCTTATTCCGGGAGAAGTGACTATTGTGGAACGCTGCTTGTCATGTGGAAGTTGCGTGTCATTCTCTCCACAAAAGTAAGAACCCTTATTTTTATTCCGCTTTTTTCCTGGAATAAGGAAAAAATCATCTACTGGCACCTACTTTTTCTCCCACTTTCTTTACTCTTTTTATAGTCCCCAGTGGTAGTTTGAACTTTATCAAGGGAACTCTTTTATGCGGATTCATCCTGTCTTATACGTCTTCCGACATAAGCATAATTACGTTATAAACAATATCTCGTGTCTGATTATGCAGAACCCTTCCTGCACCAACTGGTGGAGACTGCAATGCCGCGCTATGTATGACAGTTTCTATTATTATTATTTTTTTTTTTAATTTTGCTTCAGGCAGAGCCCATTTAATAGGATTCAAATCTTTAACACATAGAAGCAGCAACACATGAACGTTGATAACTAGAAGGGTCTGAAGCAGACTGATGCGGCATTTCCTTAGAACAAGTAATGGACTTATCCGCACTTAGGTCGACCATGCGCAACGGCCTCTCCTACGAAGAAACCCCTGGATTCACCCATTGTTTAGGACGGCACTGCTTATCAACCAGTGCATCCAGTCCTGGTGAATTCGGCATTGTTGGAGTTTCTATCTTACGAAGCGACAGTTCGTTATCGGGGTGCTTCGAAGCGCCATTTGATTGTACGCGATTCACTCTGTTTACTTGGCAGTGTCTACTTGATATTTTTGTAGGTTCTTTCTACAATGAACATACTTAAGTCGTTAAGAAGAAAAACTTGCAATTCAAAAAGGAACCATCAGCAGACTACCTAAAGGTAGTTGAAGGAACTAACAAGCAGAGGGATTCATCTACCTCATCATCAATTATCTGTAAATCTCGAAGCTTAGAAACGGTTCCCATGTTTCACATACAGGATAACATTTGTTTCGAGTTCATCAGATCCAGTTATGAAGACAGCTGCACACACATCACAACATGCTTCTTCCATCTCAAGTCACTTGGGTTCACCAGGCAGAAGTATGTTAGAAAACATATCTCACGACCCTGGTAAGTACTGTGATGAAATTTTAACAGAAGTAGTCCGTGATATTTGACTCACAAGAGCCCAGAGTTTTTCCAAAACAAAAATAGCGACTTCTCAGAAATCACTACACATTTTGTTGATGTAAATGGTAAAACAAAAACCAGAAAATCAACTAGGACTATTTTCATTCGCAAATTGACGAATGGTGAGTGTGTGGAAATATAGTGGCTTCTGTCTTCACCATCTATGAAATCAGTGTACTGTTATTGTTGCCGTCTATTCAATAAAACTGTCGGCAATAATGTGAGCTCTTCCAGTGGATACAAAGATTGGAAGCATATAAACAACTTATTAATGGAGCATGAGAACAGTCTACAGCACAGAAAATCGATGGTGAATTATGCTGCAAGAAGCAAAGTTGTTGGACGAGTTGATACTGGATTGCTTTCCCAGTTTAATGTTGAGGTCAACTAATGGAGCATATCGATAAGAATTGTTACAGTTGTGAAATTTTTGGCGTCAAGGGGACTAGTGTTTCGTGGAGAAAATGATATTTTAGGATCTGAAAAAAATGGAAATTATTTGGGATGCTTAGAAGTAATAAGCGAATTTGATCCTTTTCTTGCTGATCATATACGAAAGTATGGCAATCGTGGCAAAGGAAATACATCATATTTGTCCACAAATATTTCCAATGAATTTATTAATATAATGGGACATAAAGTGTTAACGACGATTATCAACGAATTAAAAGCAGCCAAGTACTATTCAATAAGCGTGGATTCCTTGCCAGATCTGTCCCATGTTGACCAGCTAACTTTCATCGTTCGGTAGGTAAAAGATGGCCAGTATGTTGAGAATTTTTGCAATTTTGCCTATGGAGGAGCATAGGGCTCAAAGTATAGAAGATACTGTTATGAAGTTTTTGGATAGCTTTTACATTTCAATAAAAGATTGTCGCGGACAGAGCTATGATAATGCAGCAAATATGGCTTCAGGCTAGCATTGAAAAAAAGTGGATTTGCTATTTTTTTTGTACCTGTGCCCTACATTCATTAAATTTAATAGGTGTTCAGACGGCTGCATGTGTTTCTGAAGCGGTAGCATACTTCCAGTTTGTCCAAAAATTGTTCACCTTTTTTTCTATTTCGAACAATCGATGGAAAGTTTTGAAAGAATGTTTAGGTGCAAATAAAGGTCTAAGGTCCCTGCTCGTGTTGACGCTCCTAACGCTTTCCATAATGGCTACAATGATATTTTGATGCCTTAAAGTCAATCAGTAGCAACACTAATGCCAGTGGAAACAAGAAATGAAGCTTAAAGCCTTTGCAAGAAACTGAAAAAACTCGAGACCATTCTCCTACCGGAGATATGGGATGACCTTTTGACAACTATCAACAACACAAATGTAACTTTACAAATTAGTACCGTCACAATAGACGATTCAACTAAACGGTTTGCATCTATTTCCGATCTCATCAGTTCTGCATGCAGTAGGTTCGATCAGTATGAATCTTTAGCCAAAGAAAAATTCTAGGTGCTGACTATAAGGGTAATTTCCAAAGGACGAGAATTTGCAGCATACACATCACTTTTTCCGAAGATTCGTCAGAGACTGTCCAGACGAGTTCCAAAGAAAAATTTCGTGTAAAAGTTTCTCTGCCTATAATCGACACATTGTATTCTAGTTTGAAGCGACGTTCAGAAGCATACGAGAAAGTTAGCAAACCTTTTAGTTTCCTTTCTCAGTTAAAACAAATCGATTCTGAACAGTTGAAAAACAGGTGCAAAGAATTTGCAGAATTTTATCATGCAGACGTTAATGCTGATGTCATATTAGAATGTTTTAATTTAAAGCAATATTTGAGAAGCATTCCAAATGAATCTCCAGAGCTAAGTATATCATCCTTACATTCTTTAATAAAAGCAGATAAAATAGAAGAAACCTTTCGGAATGTAGAAGTTGCTACCCGGATATTCCTTTGTCTATTGGTAACCAATTGCAATGGAGAGCGTTAATTTTCCCAGTTAAAAGGAATCAAAAATAAATACAAACAACTATGCTACAGCAACGACTTACTAATTTCCCAATCATGTGCATAGAAAGTGACGTCCTTCAACAGTTGGACTTTGAAGACATAATAGGAGATGTTGCATTTCAGAAATCCCGAAAGAAACCTTTAACAGAACCGTAAGTCCAGTACACAAAACAGTAATTACTAGTATTTTATTTGTGTATTTCTAACAATAATAATAACCAATAAATTCACTAAACAAATGTACATCATTATGACGAGTTCATTTAAAGGAAATTACTGTTATGTTGTAGGGTCCCCTAATCAGTGTACCAGTCATATGCATAGAGACATACTCCAAAAACTGTATATTTTGTATTCTGGAAATCTTTAATTTTAATGAAAGACTAATTTGTGGAAGTAATCATTAGTATTTGCTTTGTAATATTTTAACCAATTAAGTCACTAAATAAATGTACACCATTCAGATGCATTCATTTAGTTTTTTTAAGGGCCCCAAAACACTGAGTGCCCATGGCTTAAGACGGCCCTGCCAACAACCCAAGCATAACTAAACGCTTCATCGCTTGCGACATTTATCGACCAGCGCAGCAGTAGGCTCACATGTTCGCAGGAGCACACATTGTTAATACTGACATGTGCTGCAGTATTTCTCTGTATCAATTGCTTGCACTTAATACACACGTAACGATACCCCAGCAGATAACTACAACTGCCGTTATTAACACTTATCTTGATTGAGAGATTGTGGCTCGGCTGCTATTTGGCAGTTTCCCAGTCAGTCTAGTGCCAGCTGCCGCCAGTATATCATCTTACGAACTGAGTAGCGTAATTTAATTTTTCTGATTTTTTATTACTAGTCAATTTCTTAAATTTCATAAGTGCTTTTTTTAAAGCTTTATTGTTGCGTATTTGGTAAATTTACGTTAGTTTTTCTGTTTTCAACGGCTATATTCTCGCTTGTTTTGGTACGTACTGTAATTTTAAATACCTTGACGGAGATAGGTAGGGACTGCTCATCTTGTGTACCGATTTGGGAGAAGTTGGTCTTTGTCCATAATCATCTGGAGGCTGTGTTGGCCACGGTCATCAGTCTTCAGGGTGATTCCCTGTGCTGCAGTGTCACCTGGCCACCTCACGCAACTGCAGGTACCTCTGGTGCCTACCGAGGCGTCTGCGATCCCTGATGCCACTGTGATTACAGTTTCAGACGTCACCGCCAGTCGAAGTTGGCAAGTTCAAATGTTTGTAAATCTTAACTACGTTGGTTATCAGTCCTTGGGCTTACAAACTACTTACACTGACTTAAAGTAACTTATGCTAAGGACAACACACCCACCCATGCCCGAGGGAGGACTCGAACCTCCGACGGCAAAATCCGGCGCGCACTGCAGGAGGGCGCATTAGTCCGCACGGCTTTTCCGCCGCGGCTCTGTATGTGCCACGAATTCTGGGCAGAAGGCGAAACCGGAAACCAGCCTTAAGGCTGTCCCCTTACGCCTCGGCATGGCTCTGAGGTGTTGCCTGCTGCTAATAATACCTCTGCGCCAGCACGCCTGTCTCGCCTGTTGCGGCAGAGGTCAATCCCCCTGAGGTGTCTGGAAGACGCAGAGGGTGGAATTGCTAGTTATTGGAAGCTCCAATCTTAGGCGGGTGACGGAGCCCCTTAGGGAAATAGCGGAAAGGTCGGGAAAGAAGGCCAGTGTACACTCTGCTTGCAGCGCAATTTCATCCGAGATGTGGAGGAGGCTCTGCCGGCGGCGATAGAACAGTTACCTGCTGGCAGCAGAACAGCCCAGCCCAGCCGAGTACAGCACTGGCCACATGGGCTGCTTCTAATCCCGAAGATGACCGACATCAGGTCGAAACCGGTAAATAGAAACTGTTCATGTTTGCGATCAAGACTGTTTTTTGTAATATTAATCATACCAAATAGATCGCTGTTTTTCTCCTCTGACAATGTTGTCTAAATTAATGGGCGATAGAAAGCACTGGGTACACCTGGTTGCTCATTCGGCACCAATGACTCCTGCCACCTGGTTTCAGAGGTCGTAATCGGCTCCTTCAGGCTACTGGCGGATTTGGTGAAGAGGGATAGAAGCGGAGCTATCGATTTGCAGGACGAGCGACAGAGCCGATCGGAGTCCTCTCATTGGGAAGTGAGTTGAATACTTAGACCAGAGGCTCCGAGGATTCTGTGGAGTAGCCGAGCGGTCTGGAGCGCCATCGCGTCGGAGGTTCGAACCCTCCCTCGGGCATGGATGCTTGTGTTGTCTTTAAAATAAGTTAGTTCATAAGCAGTTTGTAAGTTTAGGGACTGATGACCCAGCAGTTAAGTCCCATAAGCTTTACAAACATTTGAACATTTTTGATCTTGGGTGCAAATTTCTCGACTTCTGTGTGGAGTGCATCTGTAGAGTTTTTATGATAGAGAAATCCCTCCATAGGCCCGTTAAGATTATAACGTCACAGCTGCGTCCACCTAATCCTCGATGGGCGAAGATGCCGTTATATTCTATTTGCTGTTTAATGAATCCTTAATCATTGTTCCAATTGTTTGACGGTACTGGATGCGGAAAATTACTGGGTTGATCCATAACAATAAACTTTGTTAACTTCCTTTATTACGGAACGACAAATGTTAATAACTCTTTCTTTAAATACACTGATTAAATAACCGCGTGCCACTACGTTAATGTCTGCAAGTCCACACTGAAACATTTCAATACGCAACTGCAACCGAAACTCATATGCGATACGACTGATTTGCAAAACTTTAGCCACCGCTAAACGCGGGTTACGGACGCACTTTCAACATGCTGCTGCATCGCTCTGCGGTCGGCGGGAGACTGCTGCACTAACTGCCAACTAACAATAAAAGTTCAAATCTAAGCATTGTCGCCCAGCAGCTATCGCTGCACGCCAACGATAACTACTGTTCGACCAAAGAGGTTACTAAGCTAAAACCCTGTATCCTCTCAAGATGCTTACTGATTCCGGACAGGACAGCATTCGGTACAGTTTAACAGTGAAGCAAATAATAAATATATTAATAGTTAAATGCAAGAGCGTCTATTGTAAAATTCCAAAACTGCTCTCACTTTTAGACAGTTATAATTCTCACATAGTACTAGGAACGGGAAGCTGAATCAAGCCAGATGTCAATAATAATGAAATCATAAACTCAGTCTGGAACGTATACCGCAGAGTAAAGGGGGAGGAGTGTTTATAGGGATAAGCAATACGACTGTATCGAGTGAAATTAGTACAGATTCGAAAGGAGAAATAATCTGTGCAAAAGTCAGCGTGAAAAGTGGCCTAAACATGGTCATGACAAGTTTTTTATAGAGTAACTGGCTCAGTAGCAGTAGTGGCAGAACGTCTGAGGGAAAACTTAGGAAATATGTCCCATGTATTTCCTAGTCAGTTATAGTTTTAGATGGATATAGACTGGGAGACAAACGTGTTTAAGACCGGTGGCAGGGGTTGAGAATCCAGCAATAAGTGTTATATCCGAAAATTACCTAGAGCAGTTCAATAGAGAGCCGACTCGTGGAAATAACGTTTTGGACCAGCTACTCACAAATAGACCCGAATTTCAAAAAAAAATGTTCAAATGTTTGTATAGCTTGTGGGACTTAACTACGGGGTAATCAGTCCCTAAACTTACAAACTACTTATGAACTAGCTAATCCTAAGGACGGCACAAATATCCATGCCCGAGGGGGGATTCGAACCCCCGACTGTAGTGGCCGTGCAGACCGTGACTGGAGCGCCTCAGTCCCCTCGGCCACCGCGGCCGGCCCGAATTTCAAGATGTTCATGTTGGACACGGATTGCAGCTGTAGCGTAAATTGACGGTTCATTTTCGTTAAAAGAATTGCAACCAGCTGCCTTTTTGAATGTTTTTTTATTTAATCCAGAACTAGTTTTCGAGCCACTGCAGACTCATCTTCAGTGGATACTTTACAGGAACATTTATCTTCTGCTAAGTGTAGATTATGTTGTCATGTTGGTTTGTGTTCTTATTGTAGATGTTCGTGTAACCAAGTTATGCATTGGGCACTGACGTTTTTTTAACACATGAGAGTATTTTTGCTACACTTAGCGTTACACATTCAGTGCCCAGTGCATAACTTTGTTACACGTACACCTACAAGAAGAACACAAATCAACATGACAGCATAACCTACACTTAGCAGAAGATAAATGTTCCTGTAAAGTATCCACTGAAGATGAGCCTGCAGTGGCTCGAAAACTAGTTCTGGATTAAATTAAAAAACATCCAAAAAGGCAGCTGGTTGCAATTCTTTTAACGAAAATAAACCGTCAAAGACCCGAATTTATCGATTAAGAGTTTAAGACAGGTGGCAGCTGTATCCGAAAACTACCTCGAGCAGTTCAATAGAGAGCCGACTCGTGGAGATAACGTTTTAGTCCTGCTGATGACATATAGACTCGAACTTTTCGATTCAGTTAGTGTTGATTGGGGTATCAGTGATCATAACGCCATTACAATATCAATTAATACAGCAGTAAACAGAAATGTCAAACAGATGGAAGATCTTATCATTAACAAAGAGGCAGATTTCAGAGTACTTGACTGCTCAAGACGACAATTTCGTCTCTAACACGAAGTGTTGAGCAACTGTGGATGAAGTTCACGTGCACCGTACAATACGCTTTAGATAAGTATGTGCCAAGTAACATTTTGAGAGATGGGAGAGCTCCACAGTGGTTCAACAACCTAGTTACGAAACTGCTACGAATGAAAAGAGAACTTCACCACAAATATAAATTTAGCCAAAGTCTTGGAGACAAGCAAAAGTTAAATGATACCAAAATTAGCGCAAGGGCTGCTATGCGAGAGGTGTTAAACTTCTTTGAAAGCGATGTTTTGTGTACTAACCTGACAGAAAATCCTAAGAAATTTTGGACGACGTCAAATCGGTAAACGGATCGAAACCAGAAGTCCAGACGCTTTGTGACAATAATGGTGTTGAAACAAAGGATGACTGACAAAAGGTCGAAATATTAAATGTCTTATTTCAAAGCTGTTTCACAGATGAAGATTGTACTTCCTCCTCTAAACCATCGCATGAACGACAAAATGGTGCATATTGAAATAAGTGTCAGAGGAACAAAAAAACAATTGAAATCCCTCAGCAGAGGAAAGCTGGCTGGACCTGATCTTATACCAATTCAGTTTTACACAGAGTTTGTGAGGGAGCTTGCCCCCCTTCTAGGAGCGGTGTACCGAAGTACTTTAGAGAAGCGAAGTGTTCCTAAGGATTGGAAGAAAGCACAGGTCATTACCGTTTACAAGAAGAGTCGTCGATCCGATGCGCAAAACTATAGGCCTATATCTCTCACGTCGGTCAGAATTCTGGAACACATTTTATGTTCGAATGTTGTCATTTCTCGAGACTGTAAATCTCCTTTACAGGAATCAACTTAGTTTCCAAAAGCAACGATCATATTAAACACGACTCGCGCTATTCATCCTCGAGATCCAGAGGACAGTAGATACAGGACCCAGTATGTTGTGTTTCTTGACTTCCACAAAAAAGGCGTTCGATACCGTTCCACAGCGTCGTTTGATGGACAAATTGCGGTCATAGGGAACATGAGGCCATCTGTGAACTGTGTGAATGGATTGAGGCTTTTCTAGCTAACAGAACGCAGCATGTCATTCTCAACGGAGAGAAGTTTTCAGACGAAGTGATCCCAGGCGTGCCCCAGGGAAGTGTTGCATGACAGTTCAAAAAATGTTCAAATGTCTGTAAAACTATCGGACCAAACTGCGTGGTCACCAGTCCGTAGCTTACAAACTACTTAAGCCTAGGTAAACTAACCTAAGGACAAACACACACACCCATGCCCCAGGGAGGACTCGAACCTCCACGGCGAGCAACCGCGCGCTCCGCAGCGAGACGCTTTAGACCGCTAGGTTACTCCACCGCGGCTGCATGACTGTTGCTTTCCGCAATAAATATTAATGACCTTGTAGATTACGTTGGAAACTATATGAGGCTGTTTTCAGATGAGTCAGAATTTTTTTTTTTTTTTTTTTTTTTTTTTTTTTTTTTTTTTTTTTTTCGAGAACTCCCAACACTAGAAAACGGTAGCGGAATTCAGGAGAAGCTGCGTTGTATTGACGCATGGTGCAGGGAATGGCAATTGAGCCTTAACATAAACAAGTGAAAAGTGCTGCGTTTGCATTGAAAGAAAGATTCTGTATTATATAAGTACGCAATAACAGGACATACACTGGTAACAGTTACTTCCATTAAATATCTACGGGCAGATCTAAAATGGGACGAACAAATACAATCAATCGTGGGTCCGGCAGACGCCAGACTGAGAGTCATTGCAAGAATCCTCATGAAGTGCAGTCCAGCAACAAAGGAAGTAGGTTACAAAACTCGTGTTCCGCCAGCTCTGATAATAAAATTAAAACTATTTGGAATATTATTGAAAGGGAAACAGAGCAACCAAAAGCACAGGAAGACTGTATTACCATAAAACTGAATGCTAAGTGCACTAAAAATAAGTCAGAAATGGAAAATAATTTCAATAATCATTTTCTAAATGTTTTGGAGAAAATAGGATCTGGATGTTCCTTAAAAGAGGCCAAGCTACTAATAGAAGGGGTCATACCTGCACAGTTTGATACAATTGTAATTCCACCAACCTCTCCCCTTGAAATGAGTAAAATAATAAACTCACTGAAAAGTAAAAGCTCTTACGGAATTGATGGCATTTCCAGCCGGGTACTTAAAGCTTGTGCCCCACAGATAAATAGGATTCTCAGTCACTTATGTAATAGCTCTCTGAAGCAAGGTGTTTTCCCTGATAGACTGAAATATGCCGTTTTAAAACCATTGCATAAAAAAGGGGATACATCAGATGTTAACAACTACCACCCAATCTCTCTTGTGACAAATTTATCGAAAATTTTTGAGAAAGTAATGTATTCAAGAGTAGCCTCCCATATTTGTAAAAACAAAGTACTAAACAAATGTCAGTTTGGTTTTCAGAAAGGTTTTCAACAGAAAATGCAATATATGCGTTCACCAATCAAATATTAAATGCTCTGAATAACCGGACATCACCCATTGGTATTTTTTGTGATCTTTCAAAGGTCTTTGATTGTGTAAATCATGGAATTCTTCTAGATGAGCTTAATCATTATGGTTTGACTGAGGCAGTGCACAAATGGTTTAATTCATACTTAACTGGAAGACTGCAGAAAGTTGAAATAAATGGTTCATGTAATGTCAAAACATCAGCCGATTCCTCAAACTGGGGGACTATAAAGGATGGGGTGCCACAAGGTTCGGTCTTAGGCCCTTTACTGTTCTTGATATACATAAATGATTTTCCATTCTACATTGATGAAGATGCAAAGTTAGTTCTCTTTGCTGATGATACAAATATAGTAATCACATCCAAACAACAAGAACTAAGTGATGCAAATAATGTTTTTCACAAATTTATTAAGTGGTTTTCTGAAAACGGACTCTCATTAAATTTTTATAAAACACAGTATATACAGTTCTGCACAGTAAATGACACAACTCCAGTAATAAATATAGACTTTGAACAGAAGTCTCTAACTAAGGTAGAATTTTCAAAATTTTTAGGTGTGTGCTTGATGAGAGATTAAACTGGAAGCAACACATAGACGGTCTGCTGAAACGTTTGAGTTCAGCTACATATGCTGTTAGAGTTATTGCAAATTTTGGAGATAAGAATCTCAGTAAGGTAGCTTACTATGCCCATTTTCATTCACTGCTTTCGTATGGCATCATATTCCGGGGTAATTCATCATTGAGTAAAAAAGTATTCATTGCACAAAAACTTGTAATTAGAATAATTGCTGGAACCCACCCACGATCATCCTGCAGACATCTATTGAAGGATTTAGGTATCCTCGCAGTAACTTCACAGTCTATATATTCACTTATGAAATTTGGTGTTAATAATCCAACCCAGTTCAAAAAGACAGATAGCCAACTAGCATTTAAAAATAAATTAAAAGAATTTCTGAACGACTCCTTCTAGTCATTGGATGATTATTAGATATAATATATATATATATATATATATATATATATATATATATATATATATATATATATATATATCATGAATACGTAATGCTGTGAAACGTGTCAGGTTAAAGAAGGGTGTCTGTACAAGACGTTACATTACACAAAATATTACATGACACAAATGTTTTTATTTTTTTATTATATATAATGTAATATTTGGTGTAATGTAACGTCTTGTACAGACACCCTTCATTAACCTGACACGTTCCAAAGCATTACGAAGTGTCGTATTCATAATCTATGGAACAAGTATTAATCTAATCTAATCTTGAGTATTGCTCATCAGTGTGGGATCCGTACCAGGTAGGGTCAATAGAAGGCATATAGAAGGTGAAACGAAGAGCAGCGCGCTTCGTTACGGGCTCATTTAGTAAACGGAAAAGCGTCACGCAGATGTTTAGCAAACTCCGGTGGTAGACGCTGCAAGAGAGACGTTCTGTATCGCAGGACGTCTCTCTTTCAAAAGTTCCGAGAGCATACGTTTCATGAATTGGAAGGAAGGAAGGAAGGTTAGGGTTTAACGTCCCGTCGACAGCTTGGTCATTAGGAACGGAGCTAACGCTCGGAGATTTCGATAAGGATGGGGAAAGAAATCGACCGAGCCCTTTGAAAGGAACCATCCCGGCATTTGCCTGGAGTGATTTAGGGAAATCACGGAAAACCTAAATCTGGATAGCCGGAGGTGGATTTGAACCACCATCCTCCCGAATACGAGTCCAGTGCGTTACCACTGCGGTTTCATGAATAAAATGTTCAAATGTATGTAAAGCCGTAGTGGCCGTGCAGACCGTGACTGGAGCGCCTCAGTCCCCTCGGCCACCGCGGCCGGCTTTCATGAATAGTCAACCAATATATTGCCTCCTCCTCATGAAGCGACCACAAGGACAAAATTACAGAAATTAGGTCCCACGCACAGGCATACCGGCCGTCATTTTTCCCGCGAACCATTCGCGACTGTTATAGGAGGAAGTGACAATGGTACGCAGAGTACCCTCCGCCACACACCGTGAGGTGGCTTGCGGAGTATGGATGTAGATGTAGACACGGTTTCGTAGAGGAAACTGTTTTAAGCATTTCGCACTGACGTCCTCGCTAAAATTTTGATCTTATGAGTACGATTGCCAGTCTTGGTGTGTTTTTTTTAATTTGGTGTGCGTCTTTCGTTGTTTCTTCAATAGTGTTGTGACCTGTTTTGTGTACCAAGGGGTATTAGCTCCGCCATTTGTTAATTTATTTGGTATACATCTATCAGCTACTGTCGATAGCCGGCCGCGGTGGCCGAGCCGTCTGCGGCGCGTCAGTCACAGTCTGCACGGCCACTACGGTCGGGGGTTCGAATCCCCCTTCGGGCATGGATATTTGTGCCGTCCTTAGTATAAGCTAGTTCATAAGTAGTTTGTAAGTTTAGGGACTGATGACCCCGTAGTTAAGTCCCATAAGCTCTACGAACATTTGAAACATTTTGCTGTCGATACTGTTTCTCTGGATTCAAGCCATAGGTGGTCTACACTTACATTTCTAATTTGGAAGAATTGAAGACTGTCTTTCAGGAAGGCTTTAAGCAAATTTTCATCCGCTGTTCTGAATAGGTGCAGTTTTTATTTTTTTATTTTTGGTGAATTTTGAACTTTTGATATTCAGTGTCGCTACGACAACCTTGTTTTCACCAATCATTGTAGACATTTTGATGCTCGATATACGTTGCTAAGAGTTCTGTGTTTTGACAACCGTTAATTATTATAATGGGCTTATGAACTAACTTCTGGAAATAATTTTCAGAGACTGCGTTTAGCACTGTTTCGGACTATGTTTTATGCTTACCTCCGGATTTAAACATATATTTTCGCCAGCATATCATAGATGAATTGAAGTCACCGTGTACTATTATTGTGTGAGTCAGGAAATGTTTGTAATAACACTCACATAACACGTAACACGTTTTTGCTATTGTATCGTCTGGGTCAGGAGGCCGGTAAATTATTAACAACATAATATGGTTCTCAGGCATGACTTCTACCCATATTAGCTCACATCATCTATGAGTATCTATTTCACTACATGTTAGACTATTTTTGACGGCGATAAACATGCCACCACTTATTTAACCTTTCCTTTCTGGACACCTTTAGATCTTTTTCAAAAATTTCGGCTGAACTTATCTCCTGCTTGAGCCAACTTTCATGACCTATAAGGACCTGTGAATCTGTGCTTTTTGTTAACACGTGGCGTTCTGTTAATTTCCTAACACACTTATCACAATTTACATCTATTAAAACGATAGTTCCTGGTTGCATGTTTGTCCAGTGTTCGACCAGCACCCTCTGAAACATCCCTCTTTCCTTTTGCTAAGAGAATGTTGTCTCTGCATTGTCTTACAACTCGAAGAAATGACATAGAAAGACACATCGCCGGAGTGGAGGGGAGACGTGCATACGGACGGGAGAATAAACAACTTACGGATAAAAGTCTTCTAATACATAAAGCAGTGTGTCCGTATGTGTGTACGTGTTGGATACAAATCTACAGTTTTGTTCTAATCTTTATGAAACTTTGCACACGCAAGCTTCAATCCATGAGGACGGTCGCCGTAAGTGTACGAATCACATACAATATATAGTTCACGAGATATGACGTCATAAACAATGAGATGCGCGAAAAACTGCTGCATTTTGCGACAATGCTGCTCATTTTCTCCTAAACCATTGTATCGATTTCAACCAGATTTGGTACACACATTCCTTACCGTGAGGCAACAATTGCTGCATGGTTAAGAATCACATACGCACATGGTTCAAAAGATATTACGTCATAACCAATAGAAATCGCAAAAAATGCCATATAATGCGGCGAGATTTTCGAAATATACTGTATGAGAATGACAGTACTTAGCGACTTGCAACAAACTTTAAACATAATTTCAGACCTTTATTAAACTTTTTCTCGCTGGCAACTGTAGTAAAATGACGAAAGGAAAAAAGTTTCTCGCTTACTACTTTTCCGCTGTTCATGGTGTAAAACTGTGGCATTCGGTATGACGTTACAATTTATAATTTGTACACTACAAATTGTAGCGGCGGGAATTTTTACAGACAGTATACACACATATAGTTGAATTTACCTTCTAAATTGTATCACAGTACGACACGTAGTCCATGAGATATGAGCATTAAACAGTAACATTCCGCTGTTCATGCACTAAAACTATGACGTTCGATATGGCGTTACAATTTATACACTACAAATTGTAGCTGCAGGAAATTTTAGAGACAGTATACAAACATATAGTTGAATGTACCTTCTAAATTGTATCACAGTACGACACTTAGTTGGTGAGATATGAGCACATAAACAAACATTCATGGAAACCGCCCCATCACGCACCAAGTTTTAATCTATTACTCCTTTACTACTAATTGTATTCTCAAGAGATTTTACAGACATGCAGCCCTTATACAAATGAATATATACCTGAAGAATGGCAGGAATAAATAAATAAATATCCGGGCAACGCCGGGTTTTCAGCTAGTTATATATAAAGCAGAGTGTCCATATATTTGTGCGTGCGTATTGTATGCAAACCTACAGATTTCTTCCAATGTTTATGAAATTTTGCACACGTAAGCTTCAATCCATGAGGACGGTCGTCGTAAGTGTAAGGATCGCGTACAACACATAGTTCACGAGATATGACGTAATGAACAATGAGATGCGAGAAAAACTGCTGCATTACGCGACAGTGTTGCACATTTCCTCCTAAACCACTGGACCGGTTTCAACTAAATTTGATTGGCAACGTCGGGTTTTCAGCTAGTATCAAATAAATGGGAATACTTATAATACTAAACTAACGTATACGATGTGACTGACTCGGAAACACGGGTGGGTTGGTGTAGCGTGTGATGTTTGTAGTGGAGTAGCTTTCTTTACGGATCGCAAGTTGCAGAAATTATCGAACAAAAATAAAAGAGTTGTAAATATTTTCTAAAGTACGACGTTCGCTGTTTCTAGCGATGGATCAGGCACAGAACCAGATATTCTCAAGTTAACCCCTGGTTGACAACGTCGCCACAAAATCTTACGAGGGAAAGAAGTGGAAGGAAACGATAATAAAAAATAAAAGTGGTGAGGAAAGGGACTTGAAATCGTCACAAGATAGTGGGGAAAGATACCAGGTAAAGTACTGATGGTCACGAATACTAGATACAGGAGAATAGTGTTACGACGAGCCCAGTGTACAGAAAATGATTAACACAGAGGGATGGCCTCTGCCTATCGACATTTACAGGGAGGAGGGAAAGGAAAATGTTAACATTTCTTTCAGTAGCATTCTGAGCATCTTTGAGATGGCGCAAATAGTGGTTTCCACAAATAAAAAGCCTGTACATTTAGCCTGCAGTGTCGGCCACAGATTGGGCTGGATTGGATAGACTCTTGTAAATGCGACATAAAGTCACTGAGGAGGTAGGCGACCATGATGAAATGATTGGTAGTACTGCTGTGAAGCTGGTTAGGTCGCAAATTCTTTATTATAGGTCACACTTCATGTACAGCGTGCCCTCAAAATGACGCGTTTCGGTTTTACCATCATCTGATTAGCATCTCTTCCGTGCCATGTGCACACGTGAACAGATGGAAGATGTTGTTTAATATACATACAAAAGCAGACTAGCTGCTTTTGTACGTATAGGCTATAGGCGAATGATGAAGATTTGATGGGTAGATCATGTAACTAATGAGGAGGTGCTTCAAAAAAAAATGTTCAAATGTTTGTATAGTCTATGGGACTTAACTACGGGGTCATCAATCCCTAAACTTACAAACTACTTATGAACTACTTACGAACTAGGACGGCACAAATATCCATGCCCGAGGGGGGATTCGAAACCCCGACCGTAGTGGCCGTGCATACCATGACTGGAGAGCCTTAGTCCCCTCGGCCACCGCGGCCGGCGAGGAGGTGCTTAACCGAATTGAGGAGAAAAAGAGTTTCTGGCATTTCCTGAATAAGAGAAGGGATAGATTGGTAGGACACATTCTGAGACATCAAGAAATTGTCAACTTAGCATTAGAAGGAAGTGTGTGGGGTGAAAATGGTAGAGGGAGACCGAGGGATGAATACGGTAAGCAGATTCAAAAGGATGTAGGTTGCCGAACGTATTCTCAGATGAAGAGACTTGCATAGGTCGGGGTAGCGTTGAGAGCTGCATCAAACCAGTCTGCGGACTGAAGACCTCAACAACAACAACAACAGGTTTTCCTTTTTGCAAGTCCTCCCAACAAAGGAAACTCGTATCCATAAGTTTGAACACGTTAGAGATAGGTTACCTGAACCATTAGGATAACATACAAAGTGTTTTCGATGAAGTCGGAGTCGTCCTTGATCAATCCTTCCAGTAATTTGCTTGTGTTTTCACTTGTGAGATCTGTTCGGTGTTCGTTGATGGGGAGCAAGCAGTTCAGAGTCCAGGTAGTGGTCGTAAATTGGAGATAGTATGCAACAGATCTCTCACCAGTATGCCGGCGGGTGTTAATGTGCCCTTAGTCAGCAGTAACCTGCTTACAGTCATTGTAGACAGATCCAGCCTGTCGTCACTCGGAAGGTGACAGCTGTTAATACATGTAGACCTGTGTCTAAAGGTAACACCCAAATAAAAAAAAATAAAAAAAAAACCTATATAGTTACCATATAGGCAGAGGATCATATAGGTAGAAGGACATGGGCTGATAGAAATACTTGGGTAACACAGGACATACTGAACTTGATTGATGAAAGGAGAAAGTATAAAAGTACAGCAAGTGAAAAAGGCAAAAGGGGAGTATAGACGTCTGAAAAATGAGGTTGACAGGAAGTGCAGACTGGCTGAACAGGAGTGGCTAGGGGACAAATACAATACCGTAGAAGACTGTATAACTAGGGGAAAGATAGATACTCCGTAGAGCAAAATAAATGAGAAAAGAAGCTGCATGAATATCAAGACCTCAGATGGAAAACCAGTACTAAGGAAAGAAGGGAAAGCTGATTGATCAAAGGAATATAGCCGCGGTGGAGTGGCCAAGCGCATTGAGGCGCTATGCTACGATGCGCGAGGCCGTTCCTCGTCGGGGGTTTGAATCCACCTCGGGAATGGATGTTTATGTCGTCTTTAGTATTAGTAGTTCATAAGTAGCTTGTAAGTTTAGGGACTGATGACCCCGCTGTTAAATCCCTTAAGCTTAACAAATATATGAACATTTTAAAGGAATATATACAGGGTCTATACAAGGAAAATGGAATTAAAGGCAGTATTGGAGAAACGAAAGAGAAGAAATAAAAACTTTGAGGTTTGCCGATGACATTGTAATACTGGAGGAGACAGCAAAGGACCTGGAAGAGCAGTTGAACGGAATGGACAAGTGTACTGAAAGGAGGGTATAAGATGAACATTAACAAGGGTAAAAGAAGGGTAAAACAAGGGTAATGGAATGTAGTGTCAGAAAATCAGGCTGTGTTCAAGGAATTAGATTAGGTAATGACACAATAAACGTAGGAGACGAGTTTCGTTATTTGGGTAGCAAAATAACTTCCGATGACCGAAATAAAGAAGATATACAATATAGAATGGCTATGGGAAAGAAAGCATTTCTGCAGAAGCGAAATTTGTTGACATCCAATATTACTTTAAATATTAGGAAGTCGTTTCTGAAGGCATTTGTTTGGAGTATAGCTTTGCACGGGAGCGAAGCGTGGACGATATAGAATTTAAACAAAAAGATGACATAAGGCATGAAAATGTGGTGCTAGAGACGAATTCTGAAGATTAGGTGGACTGATTACGTAACAAATGAGGAGATGCTGAACAGAATTCGGAAGAAAAGAAGTTTATAGTGTATCTGGACTAAGAGAAGGGATCGATTTGTGGGATTCATTCTGAGACATCAAGGAATTGTCTATTTAGCATTAGAGGAAAGTGTTTTTGGTCAAAATCGTAGAGGGAGACCAAGAGACGAATACAGTAAGCAGGTCCAAAAGGATGCAGGTTAGCGTTCTTATTCAGAGGTGAAGAGACTTGCACAGAGCAGGGGAGCGTGGAGAGCTGCATCAAACCAGTCTGCAGAATGAAGACCACCACAACAACAACACAGTTATTATGAATAATTCGATTTTTTTCTGTCGGTGTGAGGGTCTCCTCCTCCTCCTCCTTCTGCTCTCCACGTGGAGTTTGGTGTGGATCACATAGGATATTCGAATCAAATTTAATGCAGGCGAAGCTGCCGAAATTCATGACAACAACATATAATTTACCGCCGATTTTTCGAAATTCGCACCAATAAAATGTAATCTAACTGTCTAGCAGCTCAACGCACAGTGGTTGATTTTTCTGTGAGGGACAGATGGGGGAGATGCAGGATTGGAGCCGGCCCCGGTGGCCGAGGGGACTGCGGCGCGCCAGTCACGGTCTGCACGGCCACTACGATCGGGGGTTCGAATCCCCCCTCGGGCATGGATATTTGTGCCGTCCTTAGTGTTAGCTAGTTCGTAAGTAGTTTTAAGTTTAGGGACTGATGACCCCGTAGTTAAGTTCCATAAGCTATACAAACATTTGAACATTTGCAGGATTGGAGGGTATGGGAAGGAAGGGGCTGATATTTTGCCGAAAATTTTAATACTAGGGGAAAACCCACCAATACCATCACTGTTGTGGTCTTCAGTCCGGAGACTGGTTTGATGCAGCTCTCCACAATACCCTATCCTGAGGAAGCCTCTTCATCTCCACATAAGAACGGCAACCTACATCTGTCTGAATCTGCTTACTGTATCCATCTCTTGGTCTTCCTCTGCGATTTTTACCCCACACACTTCCCTCCAATGCTAAATTCACAATTCCTTGATATCTAAGACTGTGTCCTACCAATCTATCCCTTCTTTTAGTCAAGGTATGCCAGAAATTTCTTTTCTCCCCAATTCTGTTCAGTACCTTCTCATTAGTAACGCAATACACCCACCTAATCTTCAGCATTCTTCTGTAGCACCATATTTCAAAAGCCTCTATCCTCTTCCTGTCTGCACTGTTTATCGTCCATGTCTCACTCCCATACAAGGTAACACTCCATACAAATGCCTTCAGAAAGGACTTTCTTAGGCTTAAATCAATATTTGATGTTAACGAATTTCTCTTTTCCAAAAACGCTTTTCTACCCATTGCCATTCTGCATTTTATATCCTCTGTACTGCGACCATTATTTGTTATTTTACTGCCCAAGTAACAAAACTCATCTACCTCCTTTATTGCATCATTTCCCAATCTAATTCCTTCAGCATCACCTGATTTTCTTACACTGCACTCCATTACCCTAGTTTTGCTCTTGTTAATGTTCATCTTATATGCACCTTTCAGCACACTGTCCATTCCGTTCAATTGCTCTTCCAGGTCCTTTGCTGTATCTGACAGAATTACTATGTCGTCGGCAAAACGCAATGTTTTTAATTCTTCACCCTGAACTTTAATTCCTTCTCCAAATTTCTCCTTGCTTTCCTTTATAGCTTGCTCAATGTACAAATTGAATAACAATGGAGAAAGGCTACAACCCTGTCTTACTCCCTTTCCAACCACTGCATCCCTTTCATGCCCTTCAACTCTGACAACCGCTGTCTGATTTTTGTATGATTTTTGTACAAGTTGTAAATAACCTTACGCTCCCTATATTTTACTCCTGCTTGCTTCAGAACTTGAAAGAGTTTATTCCAATCAACATTGTCAAAAGCCTTCTCCAAATCTACAAAAGCTAGAAATGTAGGTTTGCCGTTTCTTAATCTATCTTCTAGGATTAGCCGTAAAGTGAGTATTGCCTCTCGAGTTCCTACATTTCTCCTGAACCCAAACTGATCTTCCCCGAGGTCGGCTTCTACCAGTTTCTCCATCCTACGTGATAGTAATGGCGATCCTGCCGATGACAGCGCTACTAAAGCAGAGTTACTAAGTTAATGAGTTTTAGAAACTCATTCACCAAAGAAGACGAAACCAATATTCCAGATTTTCGGATTACGAACAGATGCCGCAATGAGTAACGTAGAAATAGATATCATCGGAGTAGTGCAGCAACTAAAATCACTCAACAAGAACAAGTCTTCTGGTCCGGATTGTATACCCATTAGATTTCTATCTGATTATGCTGAAGCGATAGCTCCTTACTTAACAGCCATATACAACCGCTCTCTCATAGAAGGATCTGTACCAAAAGATTGGAAAGTTGCACAGGTCACACCTATATTCAAGAAAGGCAGTAGGAGTAACCCACTAAACTACAGACGTATTTCATTGACGTCAATTTGCAGCAGGGTTTTGGAACATATCCTGTATTCAAATATTATGAATTATCTCGAACAGAACGATCCATTGACCCAAGGTCAACACGGATTTAGAAAATATCGTTCATGCGAAACACAACTAGCTCTTTATTCACACGAAGTGATGGGTGCTATCGACAAGGGTTCGCAAATCGATTCCGTATTTTTTGATTTCCAGAAGGCTTTTGACACCGTACCTCACAAACGGCTTTTAATCAAATTGCGTGGTTATGGTATATCGCCCCAAATTTGCGACTGGATAAGGGATTTCCTGTCAGAGAGGACACAGTTCGCAGTAATCGATGGTAAAACATCGACTAAATCAGAGGTGATATCGGTCGTTCCACAGGGTAGTGTTATTGGTCCTCTGCTGTTCCTTATTTACATAAACGATTTAGGGGAAAATCTAAGTAGCTTTCTTAGGTTGTTTGCAGATGATGCCGTCATTTACCGTCTAGTAAAATCATCTGAAGATCAAAACCAACTGCAGAACGATCTTAATAAGATATCAGTATGGTGTAAAAATTGGCAATTGACCCTAAGTAATGAGAAGTGTGAAGTCGTCCACATGAGTACGAAAAGAAATCCGTTAAAACTTGTTTACAAGATAAATCAATCATAAGTGAAGGCCGTAAACTCCACAAAATACATATGAATTACTATTACTTCAGACTTAAACTGGAAAGAACACGTAGATAATGTCGTGGGAAAGGCGAACCAGGGACTGTGTTTTTTTTGGTAGAACCCTTAAAAGATGCAAGAGAACTACTAAAGAAACTGCATACACTACGCTTGTCAGTCCTTTTGTGTAGTATTGCTGCCCAGTGTGGGATCCTTATCAGGTGGGTTTGACGGAGGACATCGAAAGAGTCCAAAGAAGGGCAGCTCGTTTCGTATTGTCACGATACAGAGGAGACAGCGTTACGGAAATGATACAGGATCTGGGATGGGAATCATTACAACAACGGCGCTTATTGCTGCGGCATGGGCTACTTACGAAACTACAATCGACAACATTCTCCTCCGAATACGAAAATATATTGTTGACTCCCCCATGATCATCAGAATAAAATACGAGAAATCAGAGCTCGAACGAAGAAATTCAGGTGTTCTTTCTTCCCGTGCGCTATTCGAGAAGGAAATGGAAGATAAATAGTATAATGGTGGTTCAATGAACCCTCTGTCAGGCACTTAAATGTGATTTGCAGAGTATCCCATGTAGATGAAGATGTAGAATTTTTAACCCACAGTGGGACTGCAATTGGGAGATGGAAGGTTGCACTCCTGGCGACCGTATTCTCACACTGGGTAAGTTGAGACTATTTTGGAATGGATAGCCATCGCTGACAAAGGAGCCGTGTCTTCGGCAGGGATCAAAGTCGGTTTGATAACTTTGAGCGGGAGGTGGTAGATTAGCTGCCACGGACGTTGGAAGTGAACTCGGGTGGGCCCAGGTGTCTGGCGCTGTGCTGGCTGTGGAGAACCAGCGGCCACCCACACTACAGTCCCCGCACCAGAAGGAGTCGAGCGAAGACCATAAAGAACACAAGGAGGAATATATTACACATTCTTCTGTGTCATTCGGTGTTTTCCTGTGAGCTCGACGGCATCTCGTGTGCGTCATTCGCACTCGTGCCCTGTTAAAGTCACAGCTCGGCGTGCAAAGAAGAATAGAAGGCACGAGTATAAAGATGACATGCTCCTTCGGTGCAACAGCGTCTCATGCACTTGTCCTACATACAACACAGTATTTTTATTATGTTGGAAGTAGTAATGGAAAAATAGCTGATAGTTTCCGCACATTTTTGTAAGTCGGTATTGTGAACGAAGTAGTGAAAATTCCCTGCGCCAACATGATTCCTCGCAGATTTTCTAAGTTCGTGACAATTTTCAAAGTTCACGGAAATGTTAGAAATTGATACAAATGAAATTGAACAATTTCTGTTTCTTGCAATTCTGTTTAGTTGCTAATTGGTAGTTGAATATTTGAAGTTCCACCCAATAGTAGGGTGGGGATGGAGTACTAAATCGGTAGGTCCAGGGTTAGCGTCTATAGAAATTGTGGTGTCCTAACCACCAAGGCAAGGTTGGCACCACACAACGGAAGAAGAAGTAAGAGACGGTCGCTGCCAGCGGCCCCCAATGAGATCGCCAGGTGGCCGCCACGCCCTCCTGAAGTTCGCAGCGCCACCGCCAACCGAAGTTAGCTAAGCAAGCTATGTGAAGAGAAAAGTTAGTTGTGTGGTAGACGTGCCCTGGAAGAGTGGACTACAGGAAAGGTTGTCTGTATTAGTATGTGGCCCGCTGCAAACTGTTTTAAGTTTTATTGTATATACTCAAGTCACGGAGATCTTGTCTATTATTGAATGTTCAGTTAGGCATGAACAGGACATTGTACAAAGTTTGATTTTTGTTACTGTTTTCATGATACAGCAGTGACTGTGAAAAGATAAGTACTGTTATGTTATTTTGTTTCCACTATGGAAGAATTTCTGTGTAAAAAAAATGTGTTCTGTTTGGAGTACATCGTGTCTCAGCCAGCGCCCTTGCCAGCCACTTGCACCTTCCTCAAATTGCCAGTAAGCAATCCACGCCAGAACGATAATAGGAACTGACTGACGACGAGAAAGTACGAATACATTACAAATCGAGTAAATAGATTAGATTAGATTAATACTTATTCCATATATCATGAACACGTACACTACTGGCCATTAAAATTGCTACACCAAGAAGAAATGCAGATGATAGACGGGTATTCATTGGACGAGTTGCTCGGCCACCATTGACCAGACGTTTTCAATTAGTGAGAGATCTGGAGAATGTGCTGGCCAGGGCAGCAGTCGAACACTTTCCGTATCCAGAAAGGCCCGCACAGGACCTGCAACATGCGGTCGTGCATTATCCTGCTGAAAAGTAGGATTTCGCAGTGATCGAATGAAGGATAGAGCCACGGCTCGTAACATATCTGAAATGTAACGGCCACTGTTCAAAGTGCCGTCGATGCTAAAAAGAGGTGACCGAGACGTGTAACCAATGGCTCTCCATACCATCACGCCGGGTGATATGCCAGTATGGCGATGAGGAATACACGCTTCCAATGTGCCTTCACCGCGGTGTCGCCAAACACGGATGCGACCATCATGATGCTGTAAACAGAACCTGGATTCATCCGAAAATATGACGTTTTGCCATTCGTGCACCCAGGTTCGTCGTTGCGTACACCATCGCAGGCGCTACTGTCTGTGATGCAGCGTCAAGGGTAACTGCAGCCATGGTCTACGAGCTGATAGTCCTTGCTGCTGCAAACGTCGTCGAACTGTTCGTGCAGATGGTTGTTGTTGTTGTTGTCCTGCAAAGGTCCCCATCTGTTGACTCAGGGATCGAGACGTGGCTGCACGATCCGTTACAGCCATGTGGTTAAGATGCCTGTCATCTCGACTTCTAGTGATACTAGGCCGTTGGGATCCTGCACGGCGTTCCGTATTGCCCTCCAGAACCCACCTATTCATATTCTGCTAACAGTCGTTTGATCGCGACCAACACGAGCAGAAATGTCGCTATACGATAAACCGTAATTGCGATAGACTACAATCCGACCTTTATCAAAGTCGAAAACGTGATGGTACGCATTTCTCCTCCTAACACGAGGCATCACAACGTTTCACCACGCAACGCCGTTCAACTGCTGTTTGTATATGAGAAATCGTTTGGAAACTTTCCTCTTGTCAGCGCGTTGTAGGTGTCGTTACCGGCGCCAACCTTGTGTGAATGCTCTGAAAAGCTAATCATTTGTCGGTTAAATTTCTCGTCTGTAGTACGTCATTTTCGTGGTGTAGCAATTTTAATGGCCATGAGTATATATTACGATATGGTTAGATCACGCATTCTGCATGTTGTATCTTCACATTGGCGTGAAAGCATGTAGCGTACTAGTCCTACATATAATACGAGTCTTTTTAGAACTCAGTAATGCAAGTTTTCTCAAAGAGAAAGAGCGTCATAAGATTTTCCACTTTTTTTCGAAATTTCCACCAGTAATTTTCGTTTTCAGTAGTTCAATGAAATTTATAGTTGAAAGTTTGATGTTACAACCTGTAGAAGTGTTGGGATGCGGTTCAGAATGAGTCCCAGATAGGTCAGTGGACTAGTATTCCCAGGGATGGAGGAGCCAGAGAGGTGGCTGTGGCAGACAGGAAACAGGGGATTCAAAAGTCAGTCGTGCCCTCAGGCGGCCTAGAAATGGGTCAAGTGACGGCTGTAGGAAACAGGAAATGGAGTAAGTTGATATGAAAGTGTCATAGTCTGTCAGGTACATTAAAAGTAGGAGAGGGTGGGGGGAGGGAGGAAGGAAGAGAGTTGGCAGTGGCAGACAGTAAACAGGGGAGCAGAGTAAGCTTAGGCTCTAGAGGGGGGAATGGATTGGTCAGGTATTTAATTAAAAGTCAAACAATTTGATATCATAGTGGTGTAGTCCCTCAGCAATTGTAGGAAGGGGAAGGAGCCAGAGGTGAGGAGTAAGTGGTAGTGGCAGACAGTAATCAGGGGATTATCCTTGAAAAAACGTTCAAATGTTTGTGAACCTTATGGGACTTAACTGCGGGGCCACCAGTCCCTAAACTTACAAACTACTTATCAACTACCTTATACTAAAGGCAGCACAAACATTCATGCTAAAGGGGGGATTCGAACCCCCGTCGGGGAATGGCCTCGCGTATCGGAGCACAGCGCCTCAATGCGCTGGGCCGCTCCGCCGCGTCGGATTATCCTTAATTGGGCCTAAGTGGATTTGTTGCTGCAAGAATAGGAATTAGGGAGAGCTGAAAGGTGCTGTGTGTGTAGTGAGGGGAGTTAAAATTGTTCAAATGTTTGTAAATCTATCGGACCAAACTGCGTGGTCATCAGTCCGTAGCTTACAAACTACTTAAACCTAGGTAAACTAACCTACGGACAAACCCACACACCCATGCTCCAGGGAGGACTCGAACCTCCACGGCGAGCAACCGCGCGCTCCGCAGCGAGATGCTTGAGACCGCTCGGCTACTCCACCGCGGCAAGGGGAGTTAAGGAATGATATTGAGCTATCAATCCAAAAGTGTGCTCATGTCAGTTTTATTCCACTACTGTGAAGAATATGCATTTTAACTGTCGTTTCACATACATGCCAGTTTTATGCATACTTAAGGGGAGGTAACTGCGAAATTTGAGACCAGGTTGTAAAAAATATCTCAGCGGGCTGAAAATTTGTTCCGTAATATATCTTGCTATACTGAATTAAGTGGGTGAATCCAATTTGCGAAATAATTTTTCATCACTTTTGAATTTTGGGTTTTGAAGAAATCATTGTTTCGATCCTCTTATCGTTTATGCAGCCGGATTTCACCGTTCTCACCACTCGGTATTTCAATCTTAAGGTGAGATTGCTGGTGCACAATCACGCCATAACTAAAGAGACATAAGATATGGCGGTTCCTTTCTAACCCCGGGTACAGGCCTCTGTACATGCGCGAGAACTGGAAGAGCTGCCCCCTGTCAAATGAAGAAAACTGCAACGCTGCAGGCGGGATAAATTAACGAAAGCGATGAATCGCAAATTAAGATAGAGCCGGTGGAAAAGGAGACCGTTGTTGCTTGGCAAGATATCTGGAAAAACAGGATTCCAGATTTTGCTTAAAGATAAAACCTTAATCTCTGTCAGTAACATCATGGGATAATCGTATTTCAATCGACTCCTTCATTACACAATCCCACTATCGGGAAGCTGGGGCAACAATTTGCGTATCTTTGAACGACATCCATATGCGCTTCATTAAGGCAATATTCAGCCCGGCATACTTTTCAGGTTGGAGCAGACATGTGTGCTATTGCTGGTCGACAAATCGGTTATGAACTGTGCCCATTGCCTGTCCGATAAAACCCTTTCTACAATGTCAGGGGATTTTATAGACTCCATGTTGCCTCAGTTTCAAGGGCTCTAGTTTTTGCCAAAGTCAATAAGACACTTTTAGCGTTGTATTTTTTGGAGATTCTTGAAATGTTTGAAGAAATACTCCCGCATATGGTGAAACAGCAATTGATTTATAAGTGTTTATGGTTGGTTCACGCGGTGGTTCAAACTGGAAAGCTTGACTGATTTGATGATCATTATATCCGTTCTGCCTGATAACAACCTTAAGATAATTCAATTCTTGAGTCAAATTATCACAATCAGAAAAAGCTTTAGCTCTCTTGATGAGCGTACGCAGAAATTCTATGCGTTTATGTGGTGAAAGACAACTGGTAGCATGGAGGTAGCGGTCCGTATGCGAAAGTGTACGGTACATACTGTGTCCCAAAGTAACATTTCATTTTCATATACCAAAACATAAAAAAAGGCAGTTTGTTATCTTTTTCAATTTCAATTGAATATTTTGTCCGTGGATGAAGGCATTCAATGTGCCCAAACAATTAAAAGAATGTCCACATATATATTAATAAAAAAAAAAAACAAAAAAAACCATGTAGGTTTAAGACAATAAGTCCAAAGTGCGGTATCTTCAAAATCTTCCACAAAAAGATTGTCAATGTTAGGGGAAAGCGGGCTTCCTTCAGTTACAGCAACTGTTTGTTCAAAGAATAAGTCATTGAATAAAAAATGTCAGTGTGAATACATGGTTACACAGCTCAGTTGTTTTCTCATCCAAAAGCCGACCAATTACCAACAATTACTTCTCCATAGGTACGGAGCAAAAAGTGTCAGAACGTCAAAACTTACTAAAAGATCAGATGTTTCAGGGCCTAGAGACTTCAAGCATTGAATGAAATCTGTCTAAGTTGAGTACATTATGTTCACACTTCCCAACATAAGGGCTAAGAACTGATGTAAAATGTTTATGCTATTTCTGATTGTGATAATCTGACGCAAGAATTGGATTACCTTAAAGTTGTTTTCAGGCAGAATGGATATACTGAGCATCAGATCCGTCGACTTTTGCAATTTGGGCCACCATGTGAACCAACCATGTGCACTTCTAAAACAGGCTTTCTTACACTATACGAGAGTATTTAGCCAAAATTTCAAGAAACTAAAAAAAAAATACGATACTGAAAGTGTCTTATTGCCTTTGGCAAAAACTGTAGCCCTTTATGGATCTGTGAAAGGTGATTTGGAACTGAGGAAGCGTACAATAGCCGGCCGCGGTGGCCGAGGAGACTAAGGCGCTCCAGTCACGGTCTGCACGGCCACTACGGTCGGGGGTTCGAATCCCCCCTCGGGCATGATTATTTGTGCCGTTCTAGTTCGTAAGTAGTTCATAAGTAGTTTGTAAGTTTAGGGACTGATGACCCCGCAGTTAAGTCCCATAGACTTTACAAACATTTGAACATTTTTTGAAGCGTACAATATATAAAACCCCTTCCATTGGGGAAAGGCTTATATTGGACAGACAATACGTACAGTTTATGATTAACGGGTAGAATATCAGCAACTCACATGTCTGCTGCAACCTGAAAAATCTGCCGTAGCTGAACATTACCTTAATGAAGTATATAATTTGTCGTTCAGAGCTACGCAAATTGCCGCGCGGGAGTAGCCGAGCGGTCTGGGGCGCCACGTTGCGGATCGCGTGGTCTCCCGCGTAGGAGGTTCTAATCCTCCCTCGGGCATGGATGTTTGTGTTGTCTTTAGTATAAGTAAGTTTATAAGTAGTTTGTAAGTTTAGGAACTGATGACCCCGCAGTTAAGTCCCATAAGCTTTACAAACATTAATCATTTTTTGCTACGCAAACTTTTGCTCCAACTTCCTGTTAGTCGGATTGTGTACTTAAGTAGTCGATTGAAGTACGGTACGTTTATCCAAAGAATTATTAATAGAGATAAAGGTTTTCCTTTGAGTAAAATGAGGAATTCTGTTTTGTCATATATTAAACAATAACGGTCTAGTTTTAGACCGACTGTATCTTCAATTTCGATTCATTGCTTTTGTTGATTTCTACCGGCGGCGGCACTACAGGTTCCTTCGCTTCACAGAGACCGGCTGTTCCGCTTCTCGCCCACGCGCACCGGCCGGTACCCGGCGTATAAAGGAGCCGCCAGATCTGATGACTCCTCAGTTCCTGCGTGATTGTGCACCAGCAGTCGCATCTCAAGTTGGCTGCCAGTTCTACCGATGAAATCCGGCTGCGTACCCGTGAAAAGGATCAACGCTTATTAGGTAGGAAATATTCTACGCAATTACAAATCATTATTTTGTGGGGCGATACTTTCAACCGTCAGTCCACTTTCACTGAAAGGGTCAGTGAAGGTGCACCATTACCAGTGTTGGTATACCATAAATAAAACTCCTACTACAACATTTGTATTCATCCGTAAGAGCCATAACGTCTTTCATGATGCCTTTCTAAATTTGTGGTTCTTATACAAAGAGTAAGTTGGTGGTAATAGAAACTTTCTGTTCTTAGATTCAAATGCCGATCCTCAAAGTATTCTCAATAATGTTGCTCGAAAATAACGTCGCCTTCCCTCCAGGGATTCCCATTTGATATCCAGCAGTATCTTCACTACATTCGTGTGTTGGTCGAACCTTCCGGTAACAAACTGGGCAGCCCGCCTCTCAACTGCTTATCTGTCTTCCTTTAATCCGACATCGTAGCGATTCCAGACAAGATCAACAAATGGTTGCCGTATTGTTCTATATACGGTCTCCTTGATAGATGGACCACACCTTCCCAAAACTCTCAAAGTAAGCCTAGTCGCCGGCGCCTTCCCACAGCCATCCTCTCATGCTCGTTCCATTTTATACGCTCTACAGCGTTACGCCTGTGTATTTAATCGACACGACTTTGTCAAGCAGCAAACTTCTAATGCTGTACTGGAACATCACGCTATTGTTTCTCCCATTCATCTGCATTAAAATACATCTTTCTATATTGAAAGTTAACCGTACAGCTTCGGATTGGCCAACTAACACCAAACCGAGGGAGGATGCGTCATGTAATGGAGGATCGCATGACCTCGTCACCTACCGTGTAATGGAGACCCTACAACATAGTTTGAGTTGCCGCAGTGTCGTATTTGCCGGATTGGGGTCCTACCGCCCAAAGTTTGGGATGTCGTTGACACCACAACACCAACGTCGGGGTCTGGAGTGGTGCCATGCCCGGAAGGCATACATAGAGGTCGAATGTTCAGTGAGGAGTCCCGCTCCTCCATAACCTCCGATGAGCATCGTCTTCGCGATTGGTTTCGTCAAGGTCAGAGGATACGTTCTGCCAATATTGTGCAGAGACACACAGGTGTAACACTCAGGCATCATGGTTTGAGGATCCATAGGGTATGTGTTAAATCGTGCTTTAGGAGACATCGATGGCACAGCGATATGTCAGAGACATGCTGTGCCTGCACGTCCCACCCCTGATGAGACAGCACCCTGTGGCAGTGCTCCAACAACATAATGGAGCCGACACACAGCATATGTGTTTATGGACCGCATACAATATGTTGAGTTCCTCCCGTGCCTACTAAGATACCTTCTCCACCACTGAGCACGTGTGGGTTAACACTTGAAGAGGCCTCTACCCAGTACTAACCACGGGAGGTAGCGTACTTATTTTTTCCCTCTGTTTCATTATTTCGGGGGGAAGGGATGGTCAGGCCACCTCCCACCCCTCACGCACAATGACATGAATTGCAGCTAGAGGGGATGCAACACCCTCCTGACCTGTCGCCAATATTCCAACTGTTAACGGCCTTGCCTCTTTCATTCCGTATTGTGATCATTTCTGTTGTGGTCTTCTATCCTTCGTCCCTGACTTATCGCGATCCCTTATTTCAATGGTCTCCTTTATGATGGAGTCCCAGTAGCCGGTTGTTCGCCAACGCAACTTAATGTTCTAGGAGTTAAAAGGTGTGGTCTCCATTGATGCAATGCTGGCTGACGTTAATTTACCTGACCGTCCTAGTCGCATACACCCGATGTGCTTCTCGAAGCGTTAAGAAATACAGCACTGCGTTTACCCAGTGTACTGTTTGCCATATTCACAGGCGATGTTGTGTATTCCACAGACATTCTTTCTGGGTCGGTCTTTCGATGCGCCAACGCATTCTCTAGTCTCTGGCTGTGGTTGGAAAAGGTTCTTATGCTAGGTTTTTCAAGAGGCTTCGAAATTTAGGCTGAGAGTGCCCCAGGTATGGAAGGAGAGCGAATCTCTCGTCTCCCTTTTTCTGCTTCCAGTTTCCAGCACCTTCGTGAGGTACCGAGCGAGGTGGCGCAGTGGTAAAACAATGGACTCACATTCTGTAACCCACCTCTAGCCATACTGATTTAGATTTTCCGTGCTTTCCCTAAATTCAGCCAGACAAATTCCAGTCCGCTTTTCTTCCTAATGCCGGAATGGATTTTTTCAAATGCCGTGGGCGCTATCCTTCCTCGTCCATGACATAAACTATCCCAGTGTGTGCTCCGTCGCTAATGACAACGATGTCGACGGTACGTTAAACCCTGTTCTTCGTCCCTTCTTTTCTTTTTCTTCATGAGTGCCCTACTAATCTGCGTCTTACTGTATCCAGTAAGAGAGGCTTTCTTTATGGTTGATAACGCCCAACGTGTATAGCAAGGTGGTCAGCACTGTGTGCCATTGTCTTGTATAGAGATGTCGAACTCTATGTGCCTTCTTCCTATATATTTAATGGTCTGGTGTACCGTCTACCTTCATTCTTATTAGTATGTCCAGGTTGGTACGACAGCCATTCTGTTCTGTTTCCACAGTGAAAGAAATGTGTTGATGGATGTTGTTAAGGTGGTTCAGATGCTCATCCAGTGTCTGGTTGCCTAGCACATGTCCATACCACCAACGTGTTGTCGACATAGTAGAAGTGCTTGGATAGTGAAATGGAGCCATGTTCAGTGGGAACATACTTTGGAAGTCAAAATATTGGCAGTAAAATGTCAAAGCATTCACAGAAGAATATCCCAAATTGAATTCGTTGCGGGACATTTCTTGCTCCCAAACTGTTCTTGGTATCCATAGTTCGCTGAAACGAGTCCTTCAGTTAGATCAGTTCGTTCTGGTCGTTTGTTCGATTTTGTTCTAGTTTGTTCATTGACTCTTTGCTCGTCTGCTGAGCTAGCATGCTGCTGCACTTGGGACGTAGTGATCATAAACGGCTGCAAGGACTATTGAAGCACGCCTCCTGTCAGATACAAGTTCTTAACTTTTCCATTACCACATATATATAACTTATAAGATATGAAATATTGGAAAGACAGATTAGACACCATAGGAATGGGTGTGCTCGCCATAGTCTGCAAAGATACTGTTTCTACTGAGGTCCAAAGTAGTATAGCTGTGGGGGTACTGGCCCTCATTTTTGACCTTGAACCCGGTGAGGTCATCCAAGATGGCAGTCAGGGAAATCCCATGACGTCATTCAAGATGGCGGCTGGAGAAAACCCACCGCCACCCCCATCTCTGGGTCTGGGTCCAAAATTCAAGATGGTCACCATCCCCACCCTTCCACCCCCAAAGAATGCCAACTTACCTATCTTCCACCCCCAGACAATGGAGCTCTTAAGGATGTTTGACATCTTACATGTAATTGCACTTAACACAGGTGCACTAGCAGGGCAAGTAAAGACACACGTGGCTGCCACCCCCACCCCTCCACCACCGAGGAAAGCCCACTTGCTTGACTTATGCCACCGGGCAATGGTGCTGTTAAGGCTAATTGACAGCTTACATGTAATTACGTTATTACACTTAACAGGAGTTTCAAAGGACATGCTGAGACTAGTCCTCATGGCTCCCACCAGCCTGCTGCCACCCCCCCCCCCACCCCTCTGCTCCTGCACAGTGAAATCTCGTAAACAATAACAGGTCGAGACTCGACCTCAAGGCTCCCGTCTGGCTGGCACTACCTCTGGCAGGTAGCATCGTGCCCACTCACCCAGCTACCGCCCCCAGACAATCGTGTGCTTGCGTACATACATGAAAAACGACAGTAGTGCAATTATGGGGTCCGCTGCGGCGTGCGCGCATTTTACCAGCCAGCGCGCCAGAAACCCCCAGGCAATATAACACCGTGGGGCGCACCTCGCACATCATTGAAAGATGAGTGTCAACAAGAAGAAGAAGGTTTGTTTTAAAACGGACGCTAAGAAGATGCACTTAATGTTGGAGATTTGCATACACATCAGCTCGTAGAGTCGAGTCGAGTCGAGTGGAATTTACATGCTATAAATTGGGTGCACTTTCAAAAACGAATACAGCTAAAGGAGTGTTTACGCCCAATGCTTCAGAAACGGATACAGTGACAGTAAATATTTTTTTAAATGCAATTTCAATCATCAGGGTGCTCTCTGCACCAGCACCAGATCATGTAACGTCCCCACCACCCATTTATTATTATTATAAGCAATGGAAAAATAGGCGTTGCAGTATCTGTTTCCAGTTGTAGATGATGTTATGTTGTGATGGAGCTCTAAAGGTTGTTTTAGGATTATGTTCTTAAAACTCTTCGCTGTGTACATAACGAAGTATTGTCTGTTTGATTGTGTTAGTGGTGTTCAATTTACGAGTGGTATGCGATGGTAAATTATTGCTGCTCTTTTAACCTACACATGCGTGGTAAATTCGACAAGTTCGTCATGGAGACAATGCGAAATTACAATTTCACCTAAGTAGCGGCTGCGTTGTGAGAGCCCTTGGCATACTGGAGCGAAACTCGACAAGGAAGCACTGGAGAACATGTCTAGGAAATCATTTGGTTGTACCTTATAAAGTGGGGCTAGCCATTGTCATCTCCAGCTTTGTGTTGTTGGGCATTCCACACGATTTTGTTGGGATTTTTTTTAACAAACTGGGTATGTGCAAGTACTTAGTATCCACCCGTGACTTTCACTTGGAAGGAGGCTGTATAGAGCAGTTGGAATCGATTGCCTATGAATACATTTATTTGTCGAATCACCTTATCTATTTTATAACAGGCGTTTCAGGCTGGAGGGAGCAATATACACTTACGGACTAGATCAAAATCCAGTCATGGTCTGCACGGCCACTACGGTCGGGGGTTCGAATCCCCCCTCGGGCATGGATATCTGTGCCGTCCTTAGTCTTAGTTAGTTCATAAGTAGTTTGTAAGTTTAGGGACTGATGACCCTGTAGTTAAGTCCCATAGACTTTACAAACATTTGAACATTTGAACTAGATCAAAAATGGGGATAGCCAATATTTACAAAGTGTGCCCCTGTACTGTGTGTCACTCACATCTATTCTTTAGAGAGCTGGTGATCGGTGTATGCGGGCGTTGGGGTGTGATATAAGTGTTTGCGAACATTACCTTGCATGTACTCAATTGTACTGTAACAAAGAAGTGTTTACACACTATGTTCTTTTAAGGAAAAGGTGTTGCACTGTGTAGGTTGTACTGTAACAAAAAAGTGTAGACACATCATGTTCTTTTAAGGAACATGTGTTGCACTGAGTAGGTTGGCATCTTCGTTTGCAGTAGAAAGCTACTTGTAATTAAAAAAATAAATCCGAGTTCGGCTTAGTGGAATGATAAAAAAGATCACAAGAAGGGAACTTGGAGTAGGAATTTTTGTGGTTAAAGGGCTGGTTGAGCTTGCTCTACAGAACTGAAAATCAGTGTTGCATTTGGCAGGTAAACTACTACCTCGATTCCGTGGTTGCTGTATTGTCGACTAAGGGTGTTGCTAGGTCAATGCTTTAGAGAGAAAAAAAGTTATAGTGTAGACGTTCGGAAAACGGTACATTATTTCGTGAATTTTTTGTTATTGTAACTCTCCGTTGTATAATAGGGTTTAAACGTCTTATGGCATGTTCGATTATCGGTATTTGACCTGTTGTAAAGAATCGTTAGCATTGTAACAGGATATATGCAAGAAGATGTAAGCATCTGTTGTAAAGAATCGTTAGCATTGTAACAGGATATACGAAAGAAGATGTAAACGTCTTCTGGGCTGCTCAATTATCAGTATTTGACCTGTTGTAAGGAATCGTTAGCGTTGTAACAGGATATACGCAAGAAGATGTAAACGTCTGTTGTAAAGAATCGTTAGCATTGTAACAGGATATGCGCAAGAAGATGTAAACGTCTTCTGGGCTGCTCAATTATCAGTATTTGACCTGTTGTAAGGAATCGTTAGCATTGTAACAGGATATACGCAAGAAGATGTAAACATCTGTTGTAAAGAATCGTTAGCATTGTAACAGGATATGCGCAAGAAGATGTAAACGTCTTCTGGGCTGCTCAATTATCAGTATTTGACCTGTTGTAAAGAATCGTTTGCATTGTAACAGGACGGAGAGATTCCTTAGTTGGGTATACGCAGGAGGTAGAATTAAACTACCCAAATTCTCGGTACTGTTGGAAGGTAGCTGTGTTACACGTCTAGAGTGTTTGACACTGATGTTTGGGGCGGTCGTTACCATTACATTACGTTAGTTGGCTGTTATGAGCATCGTCTGTACAGGTATTTTGCCTAGGCTAACAGACAGATGGGCTTTAAACGCATTCATTGCTATTTCTGGCTGTAGGTGGACGCTTTCACCAGTCAGGCTGCAAGCGCTAATGCGCTCCACCCTAGAGGACTGGGCGGTCTAGTTTTAGCCACACTAGCGTGAGGGCGGAGAGTTTTGCACTCATTTAGAGTTTTTAAGATAAATCGTTTCTATGTAAGTTACGAAATGTTGTGAGGTCCCTGGCTCAATTGGTAATTGTTTATAAACATTTCTTGTTAAACATTATTTCTGAGAGAAATATTCTTCCCTAATAAATGCATACTAAGTACGACTATATTGCAAAATAATAATTGGAGACGTACCTGTCGGCAGCGGCGGTGGTGGCAGGCGGTTAAATTGATATGTAAATTTTGTGTCCCAGCCTCGTCGCCGTTTTTGTGTCTCGTTTCCGTCGGAGGTGTCGGTGGCCGAGTGGAATGAGACCGACACAGGAATAAAGATAGCACGCTCGTGCAGGTACGGAGGGGAGCAGCCAGAAACTAGAAACACTAGAGTAAATTAGAACGAGATATATATTGCACAGAATTTATACAATACTTAACTTTCACATAAATCAGTGCTGCAGAATGCTGATACATAGTTGAGCTAGAGTCCTGCCTAGTGCCTATCCGAATAGCCAAGTCTTCACTGGTGCTTATCTGAATACAAAGTCCTAACTGGTTCCTATCTCAGTCCCAAGTGAACGATGTCGTTCAGTGGTGGCCACGAGCGGAGTTGTCGCAGAGGGCGCTCGTGGCTGACGTCGTAAGAACGCCGCGCCGTGCGTGCTTGGCGGCGCGCGGCGAAAGTAGGTGGCGCGCACTTTGGACTTGTGCGACACCACACCCCTCCCCCCAAACCGCCGCGCCGTCGTGGCGTAGGGCTGAGGGCCACGGCGACGGCACTGGGAGGAGGGCCTGGGCGGGGGCGTTACTGGTGGGACGGGCGTCGTAGCTGAGGCTGGGATCGAGACGCCGTCCGCGTCCCGGCATCCGCCTTGCGATCCCCCGGAAAACCCGCCAAAACGAGGGGAAGGGCGCACCCCTCCGCCCAGATGGAGCACGTCATCTTCTTCTGAGATACGTGGCCCAGGCGGCGGGGGCACGTACGGTCCCGGAGTCCCTCTCGTTGACGCTGGCAGCTGAGGGAGCGACGGAGGCGAAGTGGCCGACTGCATAGGAGGCGCGTCTACATCCATTGGGATCTCGTAGTCCAGGGACGAACGATGTGGCTGTGCTCCCTGGCGGTGAACTGGGTCTGGAATCAAGAAACTGGAGACAGGATCGCGCGGCCTGTGCAAGCGCAATTGGTTTGCGTGGCGCCGCAGCTCCGACCCTGTGGAAGAACGTACAACATACATATTGCGACCGAGCACGCGCTGAATGGTGCCCGGCATCCATAGTTTCTTCTTGTTTCCAGCAAACACCCTGTACAGCACCGGCGTGGAAACCTGAAAACGCGTAGCGCCATACGAACCGACTCGGTGCGTGGGAGGCTGCAGCAGGTGAAGGAGAGTGCGGTGACTGCGGCCGTGTAGCAGCTCGGCAGGAGACGGGCCGTCACGTGGCATGCACCGATACGTAGACAGGAAAATTTGAAGAGCTTGCTGCCTGGAGTGCTGACCTTTCATCTTTTCCATGTGAGACTTGAATGTTCGAACGAAACGTTCTGCTTCACCATTGGACTGAGGGTGAAAAGGTGCGGTGGTTATATGCTGAATGCCATTCACACGACAAAACTGTTGAAATTCCGCACTAACAAACTGAGGTCCATTGTCACTGACGATAGTTTCAGGCAAACCTTCGATGCAAAACACTGATGTTAAGGCACTGATTGTACTAGAAGCTGTCGTTGAGTTCATGGCAATCACGAAAGGAAACTTGCTGAAGGCGTCTACAACGATTAACCAGCGCGTATTCCAGAAAGGTCCGGCAAAGTCAATATGTAAACGTTGCCATGGTCCCTTGGGGCGTGGCCAGTCTGAGAAACGTTGCGGAGGAGCCGCCTGATGCTCCGCACAAACTGTACACTGTGACGTCATGTTCTCTATCTGAGCGTCCATACCAACCCAGGTACAATGACGTCTGGCCAGTTGCTTTGTCCTAACAATACCCCAATGTCCTTGATGCAGGAGGCGTAACACTTCTCGTTGCAGGGAACGAGGAACAATCACTCTTGTTTGGTCGTTGTCCGTATGTAACAACAGAACACCCTGACTTAAAGATAATGCATGACGTTGTGCAAAATAACGTCGAACCAGAGGCCGATCAATGTCTTTGGCTCTGGCAGGCCACCCTGAGCGAACAAAACGTGCTACCACACTAAGGTCTGCATCCGCAGCTGTTTCCTGTGCAACCCGACGAGAGTTCAAAGGGAAGTCTGCGACAGCAGAAGCATCTCTGGAGTCTATCTGACAACACGCCATTTCTGAAGAATCAAACGTCACATCGTGGCCAACCGGAAGTCGGGAAAGCGTGTCCGCGTTGGCGTGTTTAGTGGTAGGTCGGTACAAAATCTCATACTGATAATTAGACAATATCAAGGACCACCTCTGAAGCTTTTGTGCCGTTCGTGGCGGAATTGACTTTGTGGGTGAGAACAACGACGTGAGAGGCTTGTGGTCTGTCAACAAATAGAATTTTCTGCCGTAGAGATAATGATGAAACTTTGTGACGCCGTAAATGATTGCTAAGGCCTCCTTTTCTATCTGACTGTAATTCTGTTGCGTCGGCGTCAGTAGCTTGGATGCAAAGGCAATAGGACGATCGTGACATCCAATACGATGCGACAAAACTGCACCCACACCGTACGATGAGGCATCAACTGCTAACACTACAGGCTTCTGTGGGTCAAAGGGAATCAAACATGCATCACTGAGTAGTGCAGACTTTAAGTTGTCAAAGGCAACCTGGCAATCTTTAGACCATACAAAAGGAACATTCTTCCTACGTAAGTGATGCAGTGGAGCTGCAATCTGAGAGTCATTGGGAATAAATCTGAAATAATAGTTAAGCTTTCCCATTACTACTTGCAATTCATGCACATTCTTAGGAGGAGGCAAGTCTTTGATTGCTCTAAGATGTGACTGTAAGGGATTAATTCCTTGGGCATTAAACACATGGCCTAGGTACTCTATTTCAGT
This sequence comes from Locusta migratoria, assembly GCA_026315105.1. Lineage (NCBI taxonomy): Eukaryota > Metazoa > Arthropoda > Insecta > Orthoptera > Acrididae > Locusta > Locusta migratoria. Next base: position 146,834,733 of record CM048755.1, on the reverse strand, counting down.
TTGAAAAAAACGAACACTTTGCTTTATTGCAACGTAGACCTGCTGCAGTCAAAACTTTGAAAAGGCACTCCAGGTTTGATAAATGTTCTTCAACTGTACGTCCGGATACCACAATATCATCTAAATAGTTCGAACAGCACGGTACAGAAACTGTCAGCTGTTCCAAAAAGCGCTGAAAAATAGCGGGGGCGGAAGAACTGCCAAAGGGTATGCGTTGAAATTGAAAAAGGCCCATGTGAGTATTAATGACGAATATTTTTTTTGACTCGTCATCAAGCGGAATTTGTAAGTATGCCTCTGCTAAATCAATCTTAGAAAAGAAGCGAGACTGTCCTAATTTGTCCATTAGTTCCTCAGGTCGGGGCTGGGGATAAGTGTCTACAATTGTTTGACTGTTCACTGTTGATTTGAAGTCCGCACAGAGACGAAGTTTTCCTGACGGCTTGGGTATAATTACTATAGGCGAGGCCCACTGACTCGCAGAAACAGGAGAAATCACCCCACTATCTTGCCAACGTTTAAGTTCTTCGGCAACTGTATCACGCATTGCGATAGGCACTGGTCTAGCTTTACGAAATTTTGGAACTGCAGATTCTTTCAAAGTTACATGTGCCACGAAGTCTTTTGCACAACCTAGTTCCGGCGAAAACAAGTCACTATATTTCTCACACAATGCATTTATTTTGTCCTGAGGCACTACTGACGAAATTTGAAGTACATCTCTTTGAACTGATAAACCAAACAAATCGAATACATCTAGTCCAAAAATGTTCTGCGTAGATTTGGCCTGAAGAACTACAAAAGCAACTGTTTTTGTTACACCTTGAAAAGAGGCGGGCAGGCTACAAGTTCCTAGCACGGGAATATTTTGTCCTGTATACGCTGTTAACACTTGTTGACACGGCGACAATTTTGGCGAACCCAGGAATTCATAAGTTTCTCTATTCATTAATGTGACAGCGGAACCGGTGTCGAGCTGAAATGGCACAGTCTTATTTACTATAGAAAGAGTCACTAATAGTTTTTGCTTGCGGCGCTCGACAGGTGCGCGAATATGGGCAACGTCTGATTGAACTTGTTTACTAAGCTTGCGCATGCACGGGCAGCGTAGTGAAGTAAGCGGCGCAGACTCGGCACACAGATTAATATCACTGTCACTAGATGGCACTACCGCCGGAACGGCGTCCGCGCAATGCGAGGCTATTGCACTAAAATTACTTTGAGTAGCTACATCAATTCTACTGTCACTAGCTACACAGTACTGGGCACTGTTACAATGAGAAGTTGTAGAAGGCACTAGTTTCACTACAGGATTGCACTGTACATAGTCATTTTGCTTGTCCCGAACCCTTTTCCGTTGCACAGATGTACGCGCTCGTCGGCGCTTGCGGCGTGGCTCAATACATAGTTTTGCAGTAGGTGCAGAAGAATTTCCTTGCAATTGAGAACCAAGTACAGCACTGTTCAATTCCACAGCGTCTATGACATTGACTGCATGCACTGCTCTCGCACTTTGCGAAGCACTGTTTCTAACGTTACTGTTGTTTGAGTTTTTAATTTGCATACACACAGACTGCACATGTCCCGATTTGCCACATTGATAACAGGTTGCGTTGCGACTAGGGCAATGAGCACGCTTGTGGCGAGACACACACTGGGGGCAAGATTTACGAACATTTTTCTGAAATGAGCGTTGGCGCCCGTTATTCAAATCACTGTTTCTAACACGTCGGGGCGACCTTTGTGTCGCACTTTTACACTGGCTACTGTTCACTGTCTGTTCAGCACGGCCTGTACTATTGTAAGAATCACTAGTGCTACACTGAGAACTACGGCTAGAAAAGCGTCTGTTACGGCGCACTGAATTTACACTGTGGCTTTGCATTTCTACATCTGCTAAGTCAAAAGTATCATGCGCTTCTATAAGCTGCAGTACACTGTCTAATGAAGGGTCTGACTGTTTTAGAATTGCTGCCCTAATTCTGGGGTCCTGAATGTTCTGCGTAATCGCATCCCTCAACATCACGTCACTATACGAAAGTCCACAAGAGCAAGTAAATTTACATTTGCGGGTTAAGCCCTTCAATTCCGTAATCCACTCTTGGTGTGACTGCTGCGGTAATTTTTTAAGTCTGAAAAATCGGTACCGTGCCGCAGCTACGAGAACTTTTCTCTCATAATGAGCATTCAGTGCATCTACTATTTGTTCAAAGTCTACATCACGAGGAGATGCTTGCGGGAAGAGTTTCTGCAGTAACACGAAAGTCTTGGTGCCAACTACGGCGAGAAAGAAATGTTTAACTGTCTGACCTATTATTTGATGAGCCGCAACGAGTTTTTGAAACTGTGCGAAATAGTCGCTCCATTCTTCCTCACGTTCGTTGTACTGACGAAACGTAGGAAGCGTTGCGGCGGCAGGTGTGGGCTGCTGAAGCGGCGGCTGTTGTTGTTGGTTAGCTGCTTGCGCTGTGTGCTGGGCCACTGCTTGCAGGAGTTGTGTGATTTGCGCCGTCTGTAACTGAATAATTTCCATTAAGTTTGGGTTCGGGGTAGTGGCCATGCTGACCGATTAGGCGCCGCGCATGCAAGTCATTATAACAATTGCAATATGAAAGAAGATGCTCTGCAACAAAAAAGTCCACACAACACGTAACAAAATATCTTCCCCCAAAATTCTTACAATAAGGGTGGGTGGGTGGGAGCAATTTCTGCTTGCTCCAACTGCTGCTGTCCGGCTGCTGCAAGCGGGCTGGTCCAAGGTTCTTCTATCACTCCTCGTCGCCACTTTTGTATCCCATCCTCGTCGCCACTTTTGTGTCCCAGCCTCGTCGCCGTTTTTGTGTCTCGTTTCCGTCGGAGGTGTCGGTGGCCGAGTAAAATGAGACTGACACAGGAATAAAGATAGCACGCTCGTGCAGGTACGGAGGGGAGCAGCCAGAAACTAGAGTAAATTAGAACGAGATATATATTGCACAGAATTTATACAATACTTAACTTTCACATTAATTAGTACTGCAGAATGCTGATACATAGTTGAGCTAGAGTCCTACCTAGTGCCTATCCGAATAGCCAAGTCTTCACTGGTGCCTATCTGAATACGAAGTCCTAACTGGTTCCTACCTCAGTCCCAAGTGAACGATGTCGTTCAGTGGTGGCCACGAGCGGAGTTGTCGCAGAGGGCGCTCGTGGCTGACGTCGTAAGAACGCCACTCGATGCGTGCATGGCGGCGCGCGGCGAAAGTAGGTGGCGCGCACTTTGGACTTGTGCGACACCACAGTAAATTTCATACATAATGTTCAAATTATTAATGCATAAAATAATAGGGAGCGATGGTGGATGGTATGGGGGGTGGGGGTGGGGGGTGGCACTCGCACAAGTGTCCATTTGTGGAAGTGGATATGTTCGATGTTATTACTCCAGATAATTGTATTGTCCGAAGTAAGCAATAATTGGCTCCTATTTTCCAATGTTGGTGTACGTCTATAAGTACTACCGTTGTAAAACAAAACAAAAACAAACAAAAATCTAGGGGCGCGGGTTCGAGTCCTGGACCAGATCGCGTGGGGACGGCAATCTATAGGGCTGTCGGTGGGGGCGGCAGTAGGGCAGAGGGCGGGGCCTGTGCTCATGCAAGTGCTTACTTGTGGAGGCAGATGCCCTTGTTACTGATAAAAACACAGGTTGTTACAATTAAATTGATATGCAAATTTAATTTAATTAATTGGAAGCGGAGATCGGGTAATTGGGCGTCTGCTGAGGGCGGAAGGTTGGTGGGGGCGGCGTCGGGGGCGGCTGCAGGGGCGAGGGCGGGGGCGAGGGCGGGGGCGGTGCTGGGGGAAAGTAACGGTACTTCGGCGGTCGGTCGTAGTAACGGTACCTGGCGTCCATGACAAACAAAAGACGGGCGAATCTCAGTGGTGTGATATTGCCATTGCCATACTACTGATGCAGGTTTACATACAGACAATTTATTCAGTATAAGCACAAGAGATACACTTTAACGGTAGTCACGGTTGGGGTGCAGACATGATTCTTCTTATAAAAGAATGTGTCCCTCTGCATACCCACACCTTTACACACGAAATTGAATGAACTTTTCTTACATACTAAGAATTCACCATCTGTTTCCAGTGCAGTTGACAAGTCACAGCTAGGTTCATGAGGTAGTCTTTTGAGGTGATAATCTAAATCATCTAAATGAATATCATGCACATGTAAATATTCTGAAATTTGACTGTAACGAGTTTTAACATATGGAAGCCTTGGAGTCAGTCTTTTGAATGCACAATATATAGCTCGAAACATTTCATACAAGCTTATCACTGACAAATGCTGTAAGTAAATAAATGGAATTGTGTGTTCGGAAGGTTTGTAACTATATTACTTTACCTTTGTTACTCTATCGAAGTGCTGGATCATTTTACGATGTAATTTGTTGGGTGTTACGTCTGTTTATCGGTTGTAGCGAATGGCGTTGCGACGATTGTGTGAGTTTGTGAATCGTTGTTAGAAGACCTGTTTGTTTTTGATCGCATGACATTCACATTTTCCAAGTACTGATTTGAATAATTACTTACAAAGAGTAGGACAGCACGTTTTGTATCATCGATATGTATATTGGAGAGAGTATCGCGGAATGCTGAACGAATTCGGGCGGAAATCATTATAAGAAGGGTCTTTTGACACACAGAACCTCTAAGTACTTGGTTCTTGTTCGTGTTTTGTGACGATGGCGACAGAACTTTCAACGATTGGATGGTCTACAGGTAGCGTGTGGTTTAGATGAGAATTTAAGCAGGTTAGTTGGTGTGTATGTATATAAGCTGTGCACTTTAGCCGCTTATTTTGTTTCTCTTGATCGCACGTCATAGCAAGATAGTTAAAGTGTTCATGGTTCTTATCGTCGATAGCACAGTGCAGTGTAATGGTAATCGACTACTTGAGTTGTGTATTTTATTTGAGCCTTTAGAAGGTTACTTGGTTTGTGCATGAATTGGCTACCCAGTTTAGCAATTTGACGTTTCTTGCATTGGACTCTTAGATCGATTGATAACTCTAAGTTGTTGCCCTAAGTTGTTATCGATGTCAGTAAACGTGTATTTTAGGTAGGGCTTTAAGCAAGTTTTCATCTTAGATGTTAATGGAGAAGTGATTGGAGATAGTATAGCGGTTAGGTGTCTCGTATCTGGTTAACACCACGTCTTCTGCTGTTGTTGCGTGATGTGGGCCTGCACCTCAGAACCTCGAAAGAGTGTTTGTTAAAATGTGCAAGTTCGCTCTGTCTATGATCTAACGCGTGTGGGCTGAGTCTTTGTTAAGCCGGTAATTTTTTTAAAACAAGTTCATCTGAAGAGGTGTTAGGATATTAGATGTTTTAAACCGTTGTCGAGCATTGCGTTCTTAATCAGTGCATTACGTCTTGTAAATGAAACAGTATTACCCAAGCGAGTGTTGAGTTTTTCAGTCACTTTTTTGCCGTGGTAGTTTTACGTTGTCTGGCCACAATAGTTCCTAACGACTGTCGGTCGTTGTATTCAATTTCGGGTTTTGCCCACTATTAATCTTCGCCAATTTTAGTTTTGCGTACGCTGTCTTAGCGAGGATTCTGACGCCAGTGAAACGTCAAACAAGGCGGCCGTTTTCTCACAGATGCACCCACTAACTGCGCACCATCGATATGGATTCTTTGGAAGCCTGAGAGATCAAGCATTTCACCGATAATTTGCGGTCGCTGAACAAAACTTATAACATACTGCAAGGTAGCGTCCAAGACTTTGTACGTCAATTGTGCACTGACGTCAAGTCTCAGTGTTAACACGTACACATTGGTGCTAACTTCTAACAAGATGTAGTACTGTCGGTAATCCGCGTCATACTATCACGATATTTCGATTGCGGTAAGTGCGCCTCGGTTGCACAGTGGTAGAGTGCCAGACTACAAATCCAAAGGTCGCGGGTTCGATCCCCGCCAGGTCCTAGGATTTTTATCTCTCACTTTCCACTTCTTTCACCTCTGGCAGCGTTGCTCATGTGAAAAATACCGAGTACCGGTACCGGAACCCACGTTAAACTGTAGGTTCCCCTATAACTGGCTGGGTAAGTCAGTTTGAAGGTCGGAGGAAGGCAACGGCATACCACCTCCAAACAGGACCATGCCTAGTAAAGCACTGTGGTGTTCAATCTTCGGATTGTTGACTGCTTTACCTTTACTCGCGATCTTTATCAGGTGCTTGCTGAGGTTGATTCCAGTGTGGAAGGGGTCCTGTGTTTATTCCTGTGTGTGGCAGCTAGGCGTTCTCTCATTAGTCCGCGCTACTGAAGCCGCTCTGTTTGACGCCCGCAACGTCCAATAGCTGCAACCAGAGGCGCAGACATGGGGAGGGGAGGGGGTGCTAATGGGGCTGACCCCCCCCCCCCCCCCCCACAGATCTTTTAACTTTAACGTAAGGTGGTACAAATTCGATATAGGTACAATTCTGATCAACATAAATTTTCGCGCCATTCGTCAGTCTCGTAGTGTCTCGTTGTGTGGCATTGTAGCGTAGCAGGTTTCTACAGCTCCTCCTGTCTTTTCCAAGAATACACTACTTTGTGCTAAGGAGAGATAATTATTTTCACGTTAGGAGGTAAGTGAAGCTACGTAGTCTAACGAGCTCTTATAAATTTTCTATTTAAGGGTGACTAGATTCTCTACCCAAAATGCAATGTTTGGTACAACGAAGCATGCGTTGGTGCCTGACGGAAAAAGTGCTTTTTATGTGGAAGATGCCCTTAGTCAAAATTATACTATGAAGTGATCACAATTGTACCTAGTGTGGTACATTTTCGATCGATTCTTCTCAATTCTGTAACTTTTTTGTGTGTCTGTACCGTCATTTGTAATTGCCTAATATTTGTGTTACATATTAGTTAAACAACCAAGAACAAGTGCATTAATTAAAATTACATCTTTTCTCAATATATTTCCAGTTACAATAACATTTGTCCGAAATGATCGAAATTGTACCACCTTACCCTATTATATTTTTATTGTTTTCATTTTTTATTTTTTTAAACAGGTCGGCACCGGAAATTTGAAATAGTACACATGTACAAATATCAAATAAACGATGCCCAGAGACATATTTTGTCTCTATATCTATTAAAGATATTAACTGAATTAGAGGCATTGAGTTAATTAAGTTAATTCAAATGTTTGTAAATCTATCTGACTCAACTGCTTGGTTATTAGTCCGTGGGTTACAAACTACTTAAAATAAGGTAAACTAACCTAAGGACAACACAAACACCCATGCCCAAGGGGGAGGGGAGGGGGACTCGAACCACCGAATGCCCCAGCGCGCACGGCTAATCCGCCGCGGCAATTAAGATGATTAATTCGAATCCAGGCTGCGGAATAAATTTTAACTCAATGCCTCTAATTCAGTTTAATATATTTATTCAACTATAATTTGCCAAGCACATATGAACGTGGCAATGGGTCGCCAACATGAAGCCGCCACTGAGAACGTGTGCTGCTGTTACTGTGAGCGGTTTTAATGCCGCCACGACCAGCTTCGATGCTGCCGCAATTGTTACTGCTATGCTGAAGTTACGAGCCGATTGTTCATATGCAACGACCTGCTGCCTAGCAATCAGCGGCGCCACCGAGTGGAATCTTATGAACAACAATACTGTTATTTTAGTTCAATTTTTACACATAGTCTCATGCTAATGAAACTGTAAAGACCTTTCTCTTTGGCTAGTATCGTAAGAGCTGCTTATTTATTTTACAAGCTGATTATATACACTCCATTTCCACCAAGTTGCTCCTCTTCCACTTTCAAATTAAAACGAGCCTACTCATTTTATTTCTTATGAAATTGCTTTTGTAGTATAATTGATTAAATTACAAAACGTGTAAAATTAAGTCATAGATTAATAAATTCAATAGGTTTAATTAAAAAAAAATATATACCCTCCCCCCAGAACCAAATCCTGGCAGCGCCACTGGCTGCAACCCTAGTATTTACTAGATGTTCTGACTGCTGTGCGCGTACGTTTTGGCTCTTCTCAGTTAATGATTTTATCATGTGACGTTAAACCTCCAAGTTGTACTGGGTGTTCAGTCTTCTGACTTTCCGTCATTTAAGCTTGTTGTGGATACTTCTGTTCTGTTGCCAGCCGGCCGCGGTGGCCGAGGAGACAGGCGCTTCAGTCACGGTCTGCACGGCCACTACGGTCGGGGGTTCGAATCCCCCCTCGGGCATGGATGGATATATGTGCCGTCCTTAGGATAAGCTAGTCGATAAGTAGTTTGTAAGTTTAGGGACTGATGACCCCGCAGTTAAGTCCCTTAATTTTCATTAAAAAAAAAAATCTGTTGCCACGTCATGTGCTCCGTTTGACGTCCGCGCCCGCTATGGTGGCTTGCGTGTTACTCTCTGGCTCCCACTTTGAAACTCGTGTTCGTTTGCTATGTGACTGTCCTCAGGTGCTTCGTTTATTGTATAGTCTCATTCAGCAATGTTGATGTACTCTGCGTTATTTGTGCTGGGATATTCACTCTGTCACCATATGCAGAGTTATTCCTCCCGAAATTTGAATGTTGTGTCCTTTGTGTCTTTAGGAGATAGAGTGCTGGGTTCCTGGAGGAACTAAGTTGATAACCCGTGTCATGGTTGATAAGATCCTGCGTGACCTCTGTTTCAATTAATTCTTTAATAACATGATTCCAGTATCTGGGTGTTTGTATCAAAATCTTGACAGCATCGTAATTCATAGAATGGTTTAATTCCAAACAATGTCCCGCTATAGCCGATCTGAAAGCTTGATTAAGGCTGTAGAGCCGTTGGAGTTCCTTACACCTGATATCGACGGTCCTTTTAGTCTGGCCAATATGTCATACCACCCTGACATGGTATGTTGTAAATTCCCGGTTTCTGTAGGCCCAGATCAGACTTTACACTCCGTACGAGAGCCTTAATCTTAATCTTAACACTCTCTTGACATTATACTTGAGAAGTATTTCGCTGCTACTGGTCCGGCATTAACGACAACAAGAAAAGACGCCACAGCCCAGTGACAAACGCTTAAGACAGAATCTGTAACTGCAAAACTAAGAAGAAGAACTACCACCAGAAGGAAGAGGATTGGCGGACGACATTGTCCGAAAAATAAAAAACAATCACTGTCCCGTTGTCAAATAAAGAGGGCCCCAGGGCCCCAACAGCACTAACATACTATACTTCCACAACAATGCATGAAAAGTCGGTGAAGCCGACGTGGCTTCCACACCACACTGACTGACAAAAAAGAAAAAAAAAAAAAAAAAAAAAAGACTGGAATCAACCTCAGGAAACACCTGATGGAGTTCGCGGGCAACGCGATCTAAATATCGTGCTATTATGACGCGAATTACCGGCAGAAAATCCGATTCTCCAAGATGACAACACCGCACCGGGAAAGCCTTAACATCTACAAGATGTAATATAATGCTGGGTGTTCAATATATTTTGCCCACCCCCTAAGTTCCGGTAAAATGGACGTAGATAAATTATGGACAAAGTTGAAATGTCTTGTAAATTACATCCTGAAGAAATAGCTGCCAAGTAAGTGGATTAATAGTATTTGGTGACGTCAGCATAAATGTTTTACATTTTCTTCTCCTGTAAAATTATTTATTTATTTTTATTATTTTTTTATTTTATTTATTTTATTTATTTATTTATTTATTTATTTTTTGACACGCTGGTATTCCCAGGATCCTGAGGTTTCGATACAAGACCAATGGTTGGTTGACATTTTGTATCATGAACTGTTAACAACATGCAAGATACGATGATGACAGCTTAAATCTGCCAATACTGGTTATAAAGATATTTTGAAGCGATCTTAGACAACTGGTGCTTTTTTGCATTTAAAAAAACAAGACAGATTCCCCCCCCCCCCTCTCCCAAGGTGCTCGCGGTTCTTTCGTGAGTACGTGCGTGGCGAGCATGGGGCCCGAGCTAATGCAGTCTTCCTTCCTTCTTTCCTCTCTGGACTACATTTCCTTTCCCTTCCCCTTCTTTTCTATCCTCACTCCTTTCGCTCCCCACCGCGGGACTGATGACCTTAGCGGTTTAGTCTCCCTGTCACAAACAAAGAACAATAACAACAACAATGTTACTCCCAAAGTCTGAAATACTGTCAGAAATATATTTAATAACAAAATTCTGGAAATGCAGAGGAAGTATAGACGGTTTCACTCTCTGTTCAAATGAGAATAAGCAAATGAAGCCAGACAGGTTTTAACGTTGCGTCGACAGCGTAGCTTACTCTCGGATTATTTTGGGAAAGGATGGGAAAGGGCCGGCCGCGGTGGGCGAGCTGTCTGCGGCGCGCCAGTCACATTCTGCATGGCCACTACGGTCGGGGGTTCGAATCCCCCCTCGGACATGGATATTTGTGCCGTTCTTAGTATTAGCTAGTTCGTAAGTAGTTTGTAAGTTTAGGGACTGATGATCCCGTAGTTAAGCCCCATAAGCTCTACAAACATTTGAACATTTTTTGATGGGAAAGGAAATCGGCCGCGCTCTTTCAAAGGAACCATCCCGGCATTTGCCTGACGTGGTTTAGGAAGAACCTAATCCTGGATGACCGGGGGTGGATTTGAACAACCGTCCTTGCGAATGCGCGTCCATTGTGTTACCACTGCGCCACGTCGCTCGGTTGAGACAGAAGTTAGAAGAGATTCACATGTCTGTAAAAAGCTTGATGCGTGAGGCTTACAGAAACTACAGCCGTAGTTTTGGGGCGCCATGTGACTAATTTCTCGACCAGGAGGTTCGAGTCTTTCCTTGGGCATGGGTTTGTGTGTTGTCCTAAGCATAAATTACTTCAAGTAGTTTGTAAGACTAGGGACCGATGGCCTTAGAAGTTTGGTCCCTTTGATTTACAAACATATGAACAGTTGAACTTAACAAGAATTAGAATCGCGTGTAAAGTCGATAAAATGGTGTAAAACCTCTAACCAGTCACTAGTTGATCAATCTGGTGTGGTAACAGAAGACAGCAAAAGAAAAGTTGACGGTTTAAGGAATCGTACATGAGGGACGATTGTACAAACATACTGTCTTGAGGCAAATCACGCGCATAAAATTTTTATGTCAGTACGAAATGTTTCGGGACAACATTAACCCATTATATTTCATATATAGTAGCTTCAATTATAATGTATAACTATTGTCCATTTCATAATGATTAACCCTTGACTTTGAACTCTCATTCTGGTCACATCGCACGGCGAACATCGATGTTTTATACCTCTCCGGAATTGTTGAAATGTCTACTTTCATTTGGTGTACGAATATTACATTTTATTTGAAAAGGGAACGGCATACGCGGCAATATTTAAGAGAATGTCGACTTTAACGACGCACAGAAATCAGACTGTAATTAGGAGAAAGTTTTCCTTTGACCAGTTTAAAGATCCAACCTTGTTCTGTTTACAGAAGGAGTTTCGTTATTTTCTGATTAGTCGTTTCGTCGCTATAATATAAAACGCAAGAAGCTGCGATTAAGCTTACCGTTATAGCTATTGAGACGGAGAGGGCATTCCTGTTAAGCTTGAACTTTTGTTGGTGACATCAGATGTCATTACTAATATATTGTCTCTGTGTTTGTCAGTTAAGAGTCTATAAAGCAACTGCGTTAGTGTCTGCAGTATATGCGACGCTATGGCGGAGCGTAGTTGTGACACCAGCGCGCCGCCACTGTTGCAATGCGCCAGAAGTGCTATTCAGCTGTGAAGAATGGCAACACAGCACACGCGAGCACGTAGCGCATAGGAACGAAAAAGCAAATAAATTAATAATGTGATATTAGCGCTTGGTGTAGATTTATGAGCATGAAAACATAACAACTGTTAAAGGCAAGGAAAGAGCTTGCATTTACACTTTTCGTCTTGTTAATACGTAAAGGGTCCACGGGAAAAAGGGGATAAGTCAAAAAATGAAATTTTAGATTATTGCAGCTTCAGAAAGCTTTCAGCAAGCTGCTTTTATAGGTTTTTGTTTCATGGAAAGAAGGGGGATAGTCTCGAAGTTACAGCGGGTTTAAAAATATAGCGTCCACGGGAAAATGGAGGTAAGTCAATGTGAAACTAGGAAAAAAGGGGGTTAGTCAGTTGGCAGCACTGATTGCACCTGTCGTTTACGTCCCGTAGTCCAGGTGTTGAGCACCTGCTGTTGGCGAGGTTAAGTTAGTGCTTTGTGTGTTGTGTGAATTTCTTTAGTTTATTTTACGTTTTAACTGAACTGTGGAAGTGAACATGAAAAATGAAGATGAGGAAAGTACCACCTTCAGTCAACTGTCACATTCAACGAAGAAAAGGAAGAGAACAGGTCGACTTTCCGACCTGAGAAATAAATTTTTATCATCCACCCATGAATTAGGGCCAGATTGTAAATGTTCCAGATTGAAATGTTTCCAGATTATTACTGACGCTGAACGTGGGTGTATAATATCTAATTATAACAAAATGACTGTGAATGAGCAGAATGCTTACTTGGCAGGGCTAATTAATGTGAATATTATATCGCAAAGGAGACCTAGGCGACCGGAAAATGAAGCTAAATTTCGTGACAACAGTTATTCATATCGTGTAAGAGTGAAGAGAGAGCATTCTGTCACTGAAGTAAATGTTTGTTCTAAAGCCTTTACATCTTTTCATGGAATATCTAAAAAATTAGAACTAATACAACGTTATCTGAAAGAAAGGTGTGAGTCCTAAGGATGGTCGAGGCCAACACTGTAATCGGAAACATTGTATGACATCAAAGGGCAGAGGCACTTGAGGCAGTTCATTTAAAGGCGAACGAAGTCATTACAGCTTGAAAACCTCTAATAAAGTGTATCTACCACCAGATTTGAACATCAGTAAGATGTATGAGTTATTTAAAAAATCATACCCTACACAATCGGTGTCGTATGAGAAATACAGACTTGTTTTCTACACAGAATTTAACTTCGGTTTCGGATGCCCTAGAATGGACACTTGTAGTTACTGTGATAGGCATGCTGCCGAAATTCGAGCTGTTGAACATGCTTTGAAATCATACCCAGAAAATAGTTCAGAAAAAAATGAAGCAACTGTCACCGGAGAAAAAATATCTCATTTAAAGATGCTTTGCGGAGAAGAGGCTAGGCAATTTTTTCCCCAGCTGCCAAAACTGGAAAAAGGACAAAAGTGCAACCAGAAACTGTGTCATCAAGATGACACTGTTTTCCCAAATCCAATAAGTGCAAGAACTAAGAAGACGACAGAGTGAAAATTAATAAGCAATGAATGCACATAGTTTACAAAGATATTGTTTCGACCTACAAAGTTTTGTTCTATTTATAAAGAATTAATTATAGCCTATAATTTATGATTTTTCTGTCTTTTTTTTTTGTAACTAATAAATTTTTGCTCATTCATTTGTTACATTTTTAATTACTTCATAAATAATACTGGTAGCTAGTTCTAATTGTATTAGGTTTAACAAAGTTAACGAATTAGTGAGATTTACTGACATTCCCCGTTTCATAATGACTTACCCCCTTTTTCCCTACAAAAAATTGACGTCATTCGATATAATATTTTCTTTAGGTTGTTACAGTACATTTACAGGAAAACCTTGTAGAGGTATCCAACGACTATATGTCAGGCTACACTAAACATAAATTTCAAGAGAATTGGCTAAAAATTGCATTTAGTACAGAAGGTTTGTGTTAAAATCTTCTCTCCTGAAAAATTGAGAAGAACTGACTTACCCCCTTTTTCCCGTTGACCCTTCACGTATCATTATTAGGCGAATTGCAGCGGTCTACACCTGCCACTACTAGGACAAAACGACTTATCAGAAACTAACGAAACTCCGTCTGTAAATAGAACAAGGTTGGATCTTTAAACTGTGCAAAGAAAAGCTTTCTCCTAATTACGGTCTGATTTCTCTGCATCCTTAAAGTTGACATTCGACAAAAATAAAAAAAATAAAAAATAAACAAAAAAATTAAAAAAAATAAAAAGCCAGAAAAAGCACGCTTTTTCTTAAATGTTATCACGTAAGTCGTCCTCTTTTCGAATAAAATGTAATATTCATACACCAAATGAAAGAAGACATTTCAAAGATTGCTGCGGTGGAGTAGCCGAGCGGTTTAAAGCGCCACGCTGCGGAGCGCGCGGTTGCTCGCCGTGGAGGTTCGAGTCCTCCCTGGGGCATGGGTGTGTGTGTTGTCCTTAGATTAGTTTAGTTTAAGTAGTTTGTAAGTTACAGACTGATGACCACGCAGCTTGGTCCGATAGATTCACAAACATTTGAACATTTCAAAGATTCCGGCGAGGTATAAAACATCGACATGTGATGTGACCAGAGTATGTACTGAAAGTCAGGGCTCAATCACTATGAAACGGACAGTAGATGCATAACGTTTCATGTCAGGAGAATATTTACGCAGGTCACCTTTAAAAGCTCTGTGAGACAGGGAGCGGACAGCCCGCGAGGTCAGTGTATGTATTCGACCTCAACGACTCGGTCAAACAGTGCGCGGTCACACGGCCGTGCAGCGCGCAGGTCGTGCTTTCCTACAGGGAAGTGTGACTAGTAGAAGCAGAGAAACTGACTGACTTGCTGCGTCCAAAGCCAAGGAGGCTAGAATCTCTGGGGATGCCCTAACACTGAAAACGTGAAGTCAGCAAACTGGTCACTACGGCATTTGTTTGTGTCAAAAACATTTGTCGTAATGCGTGTTTATAGTACTTCTAGTCGTTGAAATGTACGTTATATCTAAGTAAATACTACGATGTGACTGTCAATTTAGTGTCGTTACATAAAGAGGGCAATATTCACACAGGGTTTAAGTGAGAAATCTTTGTTTTGGGCACAAAAGCATGGCCCTTCTGGCTTCAACCAATTCTGTTCTCAGCATAGATAACGCCACCTCCCTTTATTCTAACCTCAACTTTATTCCCTTTATTCTACGACACGGGCGATCCAAAATACACAAACGTGTCTAAGAAGGTGGAAAGCCGCGGCGGATTACTCGTGAGCACTGGGGCGCCGTGCTGCAGTGTGCTCGGCCGTTCGCCGTCGGGGGTTCGATTCTCCCCCTCGGGCATGGGTGTTTGTGTTGTCAAAAAAAGAAAAAAAAAAAAAAAAAGAAAAAAAAATTCAGATGTTTGTAAATCTGCGTGGTCATCAGTCCGCAGCTTACAAACTACTTAAACTAAGAACAACACACACACACACACACACATGCCCTAGGGAGGACTCGAACCTCCGACGGCGAGCAACCGCGCGCTTCGCAGCGAGGTACCTTTTTTTCTACTAACTGCCTTTTTTTTCTCTTTTCTTATCTTTTTTTGTTTTTTTGTGCCTCCTACCTCCCCTTCAGCCCTTCCTTACTCACGCCATTAGTGCCTTCTTCGGCTGGCTTCATCCCCATTAGTTAAATTGGAAAATCATAATACTTCTTAACAATTTTCTGTTCTAAGTACAATGTGAAACCAAAGTGAACGAAAAAAGGTAAATACGAACAAGGTAAATATGAACATCCGCCTTCCGTACCCTTTTCCCGAGGAAAGAAAAAAAGCCGGCCGCGGTGGCCGAGGGGACTGAGGCGCTACAGTCACGGTCTACACGGCCACTACGGTCGGGGTTCGAATCCCCTCTCGGGCATGGATATTTGTGCCGTCCTTAGTTGTAGGTAGTTCATAAGTAGTTTGTAAGTTTAGGGACTGATGACCCC
This sequence comes from Locusta migratoria, assembly GCA_026315105.1. Lineage (NCBI taxonomy): Eukaryota > Metazoa > Arthropoda > Insecta > Orthoptera > Acrididae > Locusta > Locusta migratoria. Next base: position 146,818,982 of record CM048755.1, on the reverse strand, counting down.
GTAGTTAAGTCCCTTAAGCTTAACAAACATTAAAATTAAAAAAACAAAAAACAAAAAACAAAAAAACAAAAAAACACGTAAATGAAATATATAAAATGCTTTAACTAAAGATTTCATTCTTCTGTGTGTCCGTCCATTCGGAGCTTACTGAATACTTTCATTGCTTAGACAGGCCGTCAGATTCGGGATATCATAATGTCCAACATGTTTCCATATTTCGTATGGTACATAGACCGCTCGGCTATTCCACCGCGGCTTTGTGTTGTCCTTCGGTTAGTTTGCCTTAGTTTAAGTAGTTTGTAAGCTACGGACTAATTACCAGGCAGCTGAGTCCGATAGATTTACAAACATTTGAACATTTTGAAGTCGGAAACCTGGAAGGAGATAGACGTCAGTCCGAATCAAAGAGGTATTAATTTTCTTTCATCATTACAAATAAATGTAGACCAACTTGTCTAATCCAAACTATTACCTGAGAAATGAATTTTAAGCAAAATATTGAAAATTACAGTCCATTTCTGGTTACGTTGTGTAAAATACAGTTACAATTTTGGAAAAACAATGTGATTGGACAAACATTAGCCCAAAAATGCTATAGAAGATAATTTTTGGGTGCAAATTGTACGTAAAACATGAGGCTAATACCTTCTTACTGGTTATTAACAAAATAAACAAGAAATTGGTCTCGCACAGCGTAAGCAGAAGTACTTCGCCTCTCTTTTAGTCTTGGTGTATTCGAAAATGCTTTAACCTGTAGGTTACCGATCTGGTCCTCTTGTTCAGTAGGCACGCAGCACACATTGCTGCGCTGCTGTGGAATGGCCGAGCGCTCTAAGGCGCCTTGCTGCGGAGCGCGCGGTTGCGCGCTGTCGGAGGTTCGAGTCCTTCCTGGTCCATGGGCATGTGTGTTGTCATGAGGTTAGTTTAAGTCGGTTTAAGTAGTTTGTAAGTCAAGGGACTGATGACCATAGCAGTTTGGTTCAATAGGTTTACAAACATTTGAACATTTCACATTGCTGCGTAGGAAATCGTGCAGACAGCAAGCTGCTTTTACGAAATCATCTACATTCTACAGCTTCCGTTTGTAGGTCTTTTGGTCTTAAAAAGATTCGCCATCTTTGAACAAGAATTACGTAAGAGTTTTCCACCACACGCCGTGTCTTGCACAGGCATTTATTGTAAATGGCCTTTTCAGGATCTTCCAAGGCTGCAGCTTTAGGAAAGGGGTGCATTAAATGTTTGCAATTTAAACCCTTTATCACCTATTAACACCTGAGTTTATGAGAGGGGCCGAAGCGAAAGAAAATAAGTCAAGACTTTCCCGCAGTTTTATCTCCAGGAGAAGGAATGTAACAAGGTACCAAAGCTCAACTATGTAGACAACATTTTTCTAAGCTATGAACATACTTTCAAAAAGTTTCCACTTCGAACACAAACGCTTATAAAAACGAAATGAGCTCTGTTATTCGGAGAGGCGGAATTCAAACCATTAGACGAAAGGCTGCAATCTCCTTTAACCATTTAATCAGGAAGTTCAATGCCATCTCAAATTTGTCTTTTGTACCTGTGTTTTCGTCAGTGAAACAAGTAAATGAGTTGGCATATAGTCATTTTTAGGACAGAAAAGAGGCAATTTCAATTTTACCGGATGTCGTTTATTTGTTTGTTTAGAAATGTAATGGTATTACTGCTTGTTAGGATCTATTTGTCTGTTCAGAAATGTAATGGTATTACCGCATATTCGGATTTTGTTGGGAATTTATTTACAGCTCATACTGCAATCGCCACATTTACTTGCAATGTGCCTCATAAAATTCAACTTTTTAGTTACAATAAATGAAATATTGAAATGGATGGAACGTGTAATAAGTAACATGCTAAAGCTGAAGCAAATTGACGATCTTTCCCGAGATCCAATAGGATTTCTCTAGTTTGTTTGAATTTTGTAATATGTTTTTCAATCAGATTGCATACCGTTTCGAACTGTTTGCGAGACATTAGAAAATAATTGGAAAAATAGAAAGAAAACTGTCTTCACACGACTAAAGCTGTTTGCAAAGACAACGAAATTCACCATATTCTTCTCGTTTCATATTAATTTCATGTACCCATTTTCTTCGCCTCTTTGAAGCAAGCGCAAGGAGAAGTAGAAAGTCAGCTTCATCTGAATTGCTGCTCATGTTTGTACGGTCCGCAGCTGACTCTCACACTGCAAGCGCCAGTCAACAACTGGGACGTCGCGCCGTGTATGGTTGCTGCAGACAAAAACGTTCAAATGTTTGTTAAGCTTATGGGACTTAACTGCGGGTTCATCAGTCCCTAAACTTACAAACGACTTATAAACTACCTTACACTAAAGACATCACAAACATCCATGCCCGAGGGAGGATTCGAACCCCCGACAGGGAACGTCCTCGCGCATCGGAGCATAGCGCCTCTCTGCCGCGGCGCTGCGGGCGATCTAAAAAAACAATGTCAAATGTTTGTAAATCTAATGGACTTAATTAAAATGTTCAAATGTTTGTATAGTCTATGGGACTTAACTATGGGGTCATCAGTCCCTAAACTTACAAACTACTTATGAACTAACTACTACTAAGGACGGCACAAATATCCATGCCCGAGGGGGGATTCGAACCCCCGACCGTAGTGGCCGTGCAGACCGTGACTGAAGCGCCTCAGTCCCCTCGGCCACCGCGGCCGGCGGGGGATTTAACTACGTTGGTTATCAGTCCCTAGGCTTACAAACTACTTAAACTAACTTAAAGTAACTTACGCTAAGGACAACACGAATACCCATGCCCGAGGGAGGACTCGGACCTCCGACGGCGAGCAACCGCGTGCTCCGCAGCAAGGCGCCTTAGAACTCTCGGCCACTCCACCGCTGCCCGCTCTCTTTTTGATAGAGTCGTAACAGTTTCCATGCGTATGGATGAGCTTTGATATGCTGTCCCTTATTCCACAACTGTGCGTTATCTCAACAGTGTTTTATTCCAATCGACGACTTCCCTTGACAAAGCATATATGCCGCATTTATTGTATTAATCACGTTACCTAACGATAGACGAATTTTATAGGTATATTAATTTTGTGATATACGTATTTGCTGCCTGAGTCGCCGAAACCTGCACCCTATTTTTATACGTGTTTCGTTGTTTTCATTCCTTGAGACTGGGATAGTGTTGTCCCGAAACATTTCGTGCTGACATAAACAATTTATGTACAGATTTCAAAATTAAATATCTCGAAAACAAAGATCGATAGAGGACTGCAGTAAACGGTATGTTTATTGTGAAAGCTGTAAGAAGTTTATACAACAGTTTGAAATAATAGTTACAAAAGCTGCTAACAGAGGGCGCTGTAATCGCCATACGTAATGCCTTGTATAAATAGTGATCTGAAGCCCAGAGCGATCAGTTCCACTACTGAAACGTGAAAGGAGGTTAGCGTACCGAAGGAAGAGATTAAAACCACGTGCTCCATTGAACAACGCGTTTTTCTGGTATGTTGGCCGCAAGCAAACAGCAGTTATGCCTGAAAATATCGCCACAGTTTCTGGAATTATTCAGCGAAATCCAATGTCATCCGTCCGTAGAATTGCATCTGAGATTGGTTTGAAGCGTTCCAGCACGCAGAAAATACTGAGAAAGAGCCTACACATGTTTCTATCCAAAATTCAAACGCACCAGGCCATATCCGTACGAGCTGTGCAACAAAGGGTTGCCTTTGCTAATCAGATGCTCAAAATGATTGATAGTGAAGGATTTGATGGTGGCTGCATCTGTATTACAGATGAAGCACACTTCCACCTGAATGGATACGTGAATAAGCAGAACTGGCGATTTTGGGGTTCCGAAAAGCCATATTGGTGAGAAGCGAAACCCCTGTATTCTCCTAAAGTTACTGTGTGGACTGCAGTATGTAGCAGAGACATTGGCCCTTTTTTCTTTCGAGAAACGGTCAATGGTGCACGTTACGTTGCAATTTTGGAACAATTTGTCGCCACACAGCAAGCGTTAGAGAATCGACCAGGTACTGAATGGTGTATGCAAGATGGAGCCCGACCACATCGGACCGAACAAGTGTTTCGCTTTCTTGAGGAATACTTCGACAATCGAGTCATTGCTTTGGAATATCCCAAATTTACTGGTGCAGGCATGGATTGGCCTCCATATTCGCCGGATTTAACTCCCTGTGACATTTTTTGTGGGGCACAGTGAAAGACATGGTCTACCCGAAGCACCCCGCCACGCTGAACGAGCTTGAATCGGCGATTTCTGTGGCATGTGAATCCATTTCGGTTGAGACACTACGAAACGTGATGGCGAATTTCATTCTTCGTTTGCGCCACCTCTGTCGTGTCAATGGTGAACATTTTGGAAACATTGTGATGTGATTGTTTGCATAGAGTGTTTTCATACGATTATTTCACTTATGTATGATGATATGAGCTGTACAGCGTACAGCGCAATCTGTTAGCAGTTTTTGTAACTATTATTTCAAACTGCTGTATAAACTTCTTACAGCTTTCACAATAAACATACCATTTACTGCATTCCTCTATCGATCTTTGTTTTCAAGATATTTAATTTTGTAATCACGGAGCTCTTTTCTGGACACCCTGTAAGTGACAACTGTTGCGTCATTTGCCTCTATACTAAGCCAAACAGTTGTACGATGGCGTCAAAACAGATTATTAAACATACCGTCGTTTGATCATCGCACAAACTCCCGACTGGAGGACGTACTTATAGACCTCCATTGGGTAGAGAAGCAGCAGAGAGAGCTGAAAACAAGTTAGTGGCCAGGTCCGGATGGAATGCCTATCCGCCCAGAGTAACATATATCCGGCAGAGCCCGACCGAAACATGATTTGTGGCCGAAACCGAAACCGTAACCGAATATTCGGTTCCTCTTCTAGTTTCATAATCTAAACTTGCGTAATTAACATTTCTGTATCTTTACCTTACACCACAAATCACTAGTTTTTCCTCATTTTTCAAGATCCCCTCCCTTGAGTGTGTGTAAGCATAATCAGGAGTCCGTAGAAGAGGACATGGAAGGCGATCAGGATTAGACTAATCGATGATACTTTTATTAAAGTACTTCCAAATAGAATTCTTTTCTCCTCGTTGTGAAATTTTATACTTAAAGAAGAAAAATTGAAGGAAGTTAGACAATAAATAAACTGAACTCGATACAGTGGAGTCTCGATATTTCGTGTCTCGGAATTAACAGTTTCCCATAAATACGAACGTCATAAAACAAAACTGCGGGTACATTCTATCTTCACACAAAAAGGCACTCCGCCATTATAACGCGAAATAAATAGAGAGAAGACCTTAAAACCTTTAAGCTACCAATGTAAATGGCTATTTAAGAACTTTGTTTTAAAAATGGTCATTATTTAAACGTGTATTCTTTTCAAGGTCTATTTTCTTCTTTTTCACGCGTAGTTCGATAGTTCGAGGTGATCCCTATCCAGTTCACCTCGAATTAACGAGACTACTGTACAGCTACCACAAATTCCACAGTCCTGCATACTTCTTGTGGGGAGATAGTCTTTAGTGTTTAGGTACACAACAAACAAGCCATACAGATATTACGAAATGCCAGAGCCTCAACATGACTACCACAATACAAAACACGGAGAAAGTAATCATTTGTTTGCGTCCATAAGTAGCCTTTACGATTTTGTTCTTGAGAGCGCTAGCTTGATATTGCCATCTTCACTGAAGGTTTTTCTTTCTTTTTTTTTTCTTTTTTTTTTTTTTTTTTTTAAATCGAAAAACAACTTTACATATCTCCTTTTTGACATTCCAGAATACATGGCAGCTTCAATCAGTGCTGCAGAAAGTAATTCGAAAATAAAGTCACAGTTCCGACTAACAGGATGAGTGTTGTCAGTATAAATTTATGCAAAATGAACAGGAAAATGTGTGTACCACATGATCAATTAATGTTTCCTAACCCCATATTAGTTATTTTAAAAAAAAAGCTCCTCCCTTTCAATGAACCTCATTAGTAAAACTTTACAGCACAACAACGGGACAACCCATTCAATTGCGTACAATACTGATTAAGTTAAATTGTTACTAATGTAGCATATCACTAAAAGATACTCCGCGGCACAGAGGCGCCGTGCTGCGGTGCGCGCGGCCGTTCGCCGTCCAGGGTTCGAGTTCCCCCTCATGCTGAAATGTAGGGTTTCGCAGGGATCGAATGAAAGGCTGAGCTACAGGCCGTAACACATCTGAAATGTAACGTCCTCTGTTCAAAGTGACGTCGAATCTTACAAGAGATGACCGAGACGTGTAACCAATTGCACTCAATACCATCACGCCGCGTGATACGCCAGTATGGCGATTTCGAATATAAGCTTCCAATGTGCGTTCACCGCGATGTCGCCAAACACGGATGCGACTATCACGATGCTGTAAACAGAACCTGGATTCATCCGAAAAAATGACGTTTTGCCATTCGTGCACCCAGGTTCGTCGTTGCGTACACCATCGCAGGCACTCCTGTCTGTGATGCAGCGTCATGGGTAATCGCAGCCATGGTCTCCGAGCTGATAGGCCATGCTGCTGCAAACGACGTCGAACTGTTCGTGCAAATGGTTGTTGTCTTGCAAACGTCCCCATTTGTTGATTCGGGGATCGAGACGTGGCTGCTCGATCCGTTACGGCCATGCGGATAAGATGCCTGTCATCTCGATTGCTAGTGATACGAGGCCGTTGGGATCCAGCACGGCGTTCCGTATTGCCCTCCTGAACCCACCGACTCCATATTCTGCTAACAGTCATTGGATCACGACGAACGCAAGCAGCAATGTCGCGATAACATAAAACGCAATCGCAATAGGCTACAATCCGACCTTTATCAAAGTCGGAAACGTGATGGTACGTACTTCTCCTCCTTACACGAGGCATCACAACGTTTCACCAGGCAACGCCGGTCAAGTGCTGTTTGTGTACGAGTAATCGGTTGGAAACTTTCCTCATGTCAGCACGTTGTAGGTGTCGCAACCGGCGCCAACCTTGTGTGAATGCTCTAAAAATCTAACCATTTGCATATCACAGCATCTTCCTGTCCGTTAAATTTCACTTCTGTAGCACGTCATCTTTGTGGTGTAGCAATTTTAATGGCCAGGAGTGTAATTTAAATGTTAGGAAGTCCTCTGTGAAGGCATTTGTCTGGAGTGTCACAGTATACGGAAGTGAAACGTGAACGACAAGGAGTTCAGAAAAAAAGATGATAAAAGCTTTTCAAATGTGGTGCAGCAGGAGAATTCTGAATACGGGTAGATAGCGTAATTAATGAGGAGGTTTGAACGGAACTGGGGAGAAAAGAAATTACTGGCATATCCTGACTAAAAGAAGAAATCGATTGGTAGGATACATTCTGAGACATCAAGGAATCGCCAGTTTAGCACTGGAGGGAATTCGCAGAAGGAGCTTGAGAGGCGAATACAGTAAACAGGTTCCAAACGGTGTAGGCTGCCGTTCCTATTCATAGATGAAACAGCTTGCTCGGGATAGGATAGCGTGGAGAGCTGCATCAACCAGTCAATAGACTGAAGACGACAACAACAGGTTTTTAGCGTATCATGTTAATATTGATTATGAGTTCAATGCCGAGAAATAAAAGGGAGTAGGGATGAACGTAAAACAAGTTACATACGTAACAGAAAAAATTCATATTGATGAGTGCTGCAAAAAGAAGAGCAATGGTAGTGCTGTTCATGGGAGATTCATAGGAAAGGGAGTGATAGGGGAAGGCTGCCATGCATATTTCCACATGTTCACGTAGTTTCATTACTATGTCTGCATTCCAAAGACCGTGGCACAAGATAGGCGTTGCATACTGTACTCAGTTTTTCCCGGTGATAGTGCTGTACAACAATGCTTTATTTGTGTGGAAACGGCGCTTCCAAAAATAGTTATACCAAATCATCTCAAGGTCTTCTCCCATTGTTTTGAAGACGAATACTTACGGTATATACTAATATTCCTTAGGACGTATATTCGATCCTTCCATGTCCCGATCCACTACTTAAAGATGATGAAAGTAAGCAATTGAAAAGTACATAAGTGCTAATCAATAATTATATATTAATAATTAAGGGTCTTTGGCGAATTCCGTTCAGAAAATTATGTAAAACTAATGTTTGTGACCTACAGAACAGTGTAGTACGAACTCTCGGAATTCGTAGGATTCTCCTACTTAATTTAGTGCGGTCGTTAGCAAATGCACCGGAGGAGGTGACAAACATCTGACTTCAAATAAGCTCCCTAATGGGGTTGTAATCTACAGCTGGTGCAACACCCAGGTACAGAGGAATCGAGAAGTTAAGATCCTCTCACGGCTGCAGAATAGAGGCCAACAGCCTCTCGCGAATGGCCGCAGGGTCTAAGGCGCATGTCACGGCCGTTCCCGTGGGAGGTTCGGGTCCTCCCTCGAACATGGACATGTGTGTTTTGTAGAAGGCTTCCGCGGCCGTTGTCGTCAATAAAATTCTTCTGGTCATTGGACTGCATCGTCAACATATCACATTTCACCGACGTTTCGGCTACTGTTGCAAACGCCCTTCTTCTGCATGGCGTGTTTACTGCTGTGCGAGAGAAAGCTAGGAACTTAAATACTGGTGGAAGTAACATTTGCTAAATTGTGATTGGAGGTTTCAGTTACGGGAGAATGAGTGATGCTGTCTTTAGCATAAGTTAGCTTAGGTAGTTTCTAAGTCTAGGGAGAGATGACCTCAACAATTTGGTTTTTTAGATTTGCTGGCATCTGAACATTTGATGTTGTTGTTATTGGAGGTTTAGGGCGCTCAACATCGTGGTCATCAGCACCCATACTAGGAAGAGATGAGTACAATACTGCTAAATGGCACAGGAGACAGGCAAGGGAAGAGACAATACGAAAGGACGTACGCTCTTCCCCCTACATCATATGTCTAATAATGAAAGGCTCAGTGGCACTAATAAGAAACTAGACAAAACAGACAAATGGGGGACAAGGCTAAAAAGACGGCGGGCTAAACATAGAGGGATGGACCGAACGATCCTATCTTCCTCTATCTATATTTTAGAACCGTCGACCTAAGATCTTTGGTAGGAGGTCGGCCAAAACACAAAATCGTAAAACGCGTGCCATATCACTATCACCTAAAATGGAGCGGAGGTCATCCGACAAACCAGCTTGTTCCCTCGCAGCATAATAGGAAACACAAGTAGTTAAAATATGCTGAACGATTATCAGCACACCACAAACATCACAAGTAGGGGGCTCGTCGCCACAAAGAAGGAATCTATGCGTCAGGGGGCAGTGTCCTATTCGAAGCCTTGTTAAGCAGACTTCAACACACCTGACAGGCTGTACGGATGTACGCCAGGACCTAACTGTGTCTTTTATTGACCGCAACTTATTATCCACGACGGCTCCTAAGAAATGACAGCGAGGCACGGAGAGGGCGAGGACAATCAGCTACGTTCGGGAGCCGACAGGCCTCCTTGGCCGCGGTATTGGCCAACTCCTGAACATTTGAGAGGCCAAGGCTGAATAAGGGAGGTTTCTTACAAAGTAAACGACGAGATAAATTTTAATTCAGTCGTAACACAACTGTCTTGCACTCAAAAACTTACACGTTGCAGCGCATTGTCACTTCAGGCATTTTGTGGCACAGATACAAGCAACTTGATCGGATTGTTAAAAATATTTCATCGTAAGCACAATCTGGTGAACAATGTAGGATCTTTTCAGCTCCAGTCCTGGGACAGCGTTCCTACCACTGACCTGACAATCATTCACTGTAGCCAATATAAACTGTTGCTTTTTTCCGTAAATATTCTTTGAAACAATACAAGTTATTTACTAGCATTGCATTTTTATCTGAGTAAAGGGACTTCAGCAGCAACCTTACTAAAGTCACAGTTTGGCGAACCCACCCCAAATACGTGTGAATAACGCTATAGAGTCTTCTTAGTCACATAACTATTGTTCAGTCTATAGAAAACGTTTTCTTAGTCTTGGCTTTAACAGAGAGGAGCTGGGGATCGTCACATCAGGTGCGTCTTACAAATTAGCGAATCTTGCTAGTGACGTTACTGCCATCTCAGTTTCTACGGTACCACTCCAGCAAAATGTCGGTATGGTTCCTTGGGTACTGCCCCCCCCCCCCCCCTCTACTGCAAGCCATCCGAGCCTGAGCTCCGCTCTACAGAATAAAGAGAAATATCAGCATGCCAGTGCTTCAATTGGAATAGAATGTTTACGGGAACTCACCTTTAACGTAGTTTTAAAAAATGTTGACTTCATGTTATGATGTGCCACTAAATTAAAAAAAAAAATATATTGCGCCTTAAACATACGAGTAACCCTGATTCTCAACTTACTGCCGTAGATTCATTAATCGTGGTGCTTATTTTATTATTGTTCTGTTTTGTGAGTACCAGCGATTTTCCCACTCATTTCTTTTGCATAAAAACTAAAGTTACAGTGCAATGCGATATCCACATGTTAACCATTTAGTTTGTGTACTTGTATATGGTGCATGGTGTGGGTTCCTGTAGTCATGTCCTAGTTCATGAACTACGGGCAACATATGAGTGGCCAAGTAAGTGGTCCTGACAGATGGGATACCAGTTACTTTGGAATAAGGTTGGGCATCTCGGACATATTCTGAGTCGTGGCCAACTTTGTGCTCAGACGGCAAAGACTACCAAATCCACCAGTTAGTCCCTCAACCGTTAGGGGCAAAACCCAGTGGGGCCCTGGGCAAGTAAGGCTAGCAACCTGCTTCCCAGGTACTTCAATATCATGCTGGCAACAATCAGAGCAAAATGCCTCGGACCTTTAGAGGTGATGGAGTCCCACCTCGAATTGACAGACCAGGGACTCCTCAGATACGACTTGGCAAACGATCTGGGATGAGATGGGGAGCTATTAATATCAATGGGGATTACAATGGAAAGAAGGTAGAACTGGCGGAGGCTTCAAGTAAGATGGGGTTAGATGTTTTAGCTCTTAGTGACGTTAGAGTAAGGGGAGAGAAAGAGGACGAAGTCGGAGAATACAAGGTCTACCTGTCAGAAGTCAAAGTAGGTAGAGCACAGTGGGGTGTAGGAGTTTACATCAGGAAAGCAATCGAACCCAGCATAATTGCAATAAGGTATGTAAATGAACGACTGACGTGGAAAATTTGGCCATCTCCAGCAAGAAAATTAGGATTGTGGCAGTGTATTCACCCTGTGAAGGGACAGATCGAGATGAGATGGACAGATTTTACAACGCACTTAGTGATGTAGTTGTTAAAGTGAAGGATAAGGATAGTGTTTTACTCATGGGTGATTTCAACGCCAGGATAGGAAATCGAACAGAAGGTTATGAAAAGGTTGTGGGTAAGTTTGGAGAGGATATGGAGGCCAACAGGAACGGAAAACAGCTCTTGGATTTCTGTTCCAGTATGGGCTTAGTTATCACAAACTCCTTCTTTAAGCATAAAGACATTCACCACTATACGTGGGAAGGAAGAGGAAGCAGATCTGTCATTGACTATATAATAACAGACCAGGAATTCAGGAAGACAGTCAAGGACACACGTGGTTTCAGGGGGTTCTTTGATGATACTGATCATTATTTAATCTGCAGTGAAATTGGTTTTGTGAAGCCAAAAGAGCAGAAAGTCAGGTCCATGTGTAGAAGGATAAGAGTGGAGAAGCTTCAAAACAAGGAAATTAGGCACAAATACATAACAATGATCTCGGAAAAGTACCAGTTAGTTGAATGTAATGATTTACAGTCACTGGAAGAGGAATGGTCAAGGTATAGGGACACACTACTGGAAACAGCTAGAGAATGTCTTGTAACAGTAGTGTGTAAAGGTAGGAAGAAGCAGACAGCCTGGTGGAATGACACAGTCAAGGCAGCCTGTAAAAAGAAAAAGAATGCATATCAAAAATGGCTCCATACTAGAAATCAGGCAGACAGAGAAAGTTACGTTGAAGAAAGAAACAAAGCCAAACGGATAATTGCAGAAGCCGGCCGCGGTGGCCGAGGTGACTGAGGCGCTCCAGTCACGGTCAGCACGGTCACTACGGTCGGGGGTTCGAATCCCCCCTCGGGCATGGATATTTGTGCCGTCCTAGTTAGTAAGTAGTTCATAAGTAGTTTGTAAGTTTGGGGACTGATGACTCCGTAGTTAAGTCCCATAAGCTTCACAAACATTTGAACATTTGATTTGATAATTGCAGAATCCAAGCAGAAATCATGGGAAGACTTTGGAAAAAAGCTAGAATCTCTGTGCCAAGCCGCGGGAAAACCATTTTGGAGCGTAATTAGCAATCTTCGAAAGAGAGGGAAGAAAGAATTAACAAGTGTTTTGGACAGGTCAGGAAAGCTGCTAGTCAATCCTGTTGATGCCTTGGGCAGATGGAGGGAATATTTTGAGGAATTGCTCAATGTAGGTGAAACGTTCTATGATGTACCGGATTTTCACGTAGAATGGGATAGGAACGACAATGGAAACAGGATCTCATTTGAGGAAGTGGAGAAAATGGTCAGTAGTTTACAGTGCAATAAAGCGGCTGGTGTGGATGAAATTAAGCCGGAACTCGTCAAATATAGTGGAATATCAGGTCTCAAGTGGTTACACAGGATAATTGAAAAGGCGTGGGAATCGGGACAGGTTCCGTCTGACTGGGCGAAAGCGGTAATCACGCCAATTTTCAAACATGGAAACAGAAAAGATTGCAACAACTATCGAGGTATCTCTTTAATTAGTGTTGTAGGCAAAATATTCTCAGGTATTGTTGAAAGGAGAGTGCGAGTATTAATTGAGGACAAGTTAGATGAAAATCAGTGTGGGTTTAGGCCTCTTAGAGGCTGTCAGGACCAGATCTTTAGCTTACGGCAGGTAATGGAAAATTGCTATGAGTGGAACAGGAAATTTATCTATGTTTCATAGATCTGGAAAAGGCTTATGACCGTGTTCCTAGGAGGAAGCTACTGTCAGTTCTTCAAGATTATGGTACAGAAGGCAAACTTCTGCAGGCAATTAAAGGGCTTTACGTAGACTGTCAGGCAGCCGTTAGAGTAGATGGCAAATTAAGCTCATGGTTCAGGGTAGTTTCAGGGGTAAGACAAGGCTGTAACCTGTCACCACTGTTGTTCATACTATTCATGGATCATATGTTGAAAACAGTAGACTGGCAGGGCGGGATTAAAATAGGTGGAAACAAAATAAGCAGTCTCGCATATGCGGATGACTTAGTTGTAATGGCCGATTCGATTGAAAGGCTGCAAACTAATATTTCAGAGCTCGATCAGAGGTGCAAGGATTATGAAATGAAAATCAGCATCTCCAAAATGAAAGTAATGTCTGTGGGAAAGAGATTCAAACAGATTGAGTGCTAAGTAGGAGGAACAAAGTTAGAACAGGTAGACAGTTTCAAGTACCTGGGATGTATTTTCTCACAGGATGGCAACATAGCGAAAGAACTGGAATCGAGGTGCAGCAAAGCTAATGCAGTGAGTGCTCAGCTAAGATCTACTCTCTTCTGCAAGAAGGAAGTAAGTACCAAGACTAAGTTAGCAGTGCACCGCTCTATCTTTCGACCAACTTTGTTGTATGGGAGTGAAAGTTGCGTGGATACAGGTTACCTCATTCATAAGGTAAAGCTTACAGATATGAAAGTAGCAAGAATGATTGCAGGTACCAATAGATGGGAACAATGACAGGAGGGTGTCCATAATGAAGAAATCAAAGAAAAGCTGGGAATGAACACCATAGATGAAGCAGTTAGAGCGAACAGGCTGAGATGGTGGGGTCATGTTACACGCATGGGAGAAGCAAGGTTACCTACGAGACTCATGAGCTCGTCATTGGAGGGTAAGAGGAGTCGAGGTAGACCAAGAAGAAAGTACTTAGATTCGGTGCAGAATGATTTTGAAGTGAAAGGCATAACATCAGACGAGGCATCAATGTTAGCATTGAATAGGGGATCATGGAGGAATTTTATTAGAGGTACTATGCTCCAGACATGATCAGTCTCTACTGATGATGATGATGATGATGATGACTTGTATATCAAAAGGAAAGTTGATAAATGGTCTGCCCTAATTGGCTGTTTTAGATACAATGCGAAATATTCCATTTACTATTACTTATTTTTTTCTTCTTAGAAGCCCTGTAATCTCTTTGAACCTGATTATTTGCATCTATCAGTGTCACCTACAGGCGCTTCAACGAAAATAGAGTTAAAACTTCCCTGTGTCTGTCTAGAGTAGATCTAAACGTTAATTTTGAAATCAGGCGTGCCGCGGCGGAGCGGCCGAGCGCATTGAGACGCTATGCTACGATGCTCGAGGTCGTTCCCTGTGGGGCGTTCCAATCCCCCCTCGGGCATGGATGTTTGTGCCGTCCTTAGTACAAGCTAGTTCATAAGTAGTCTGTAAGTTTAGAGACTGATGACCTCGCAGTTAAGTCCCTTAAGCTTACCAAAAAAAAAAAAAAAAAAAAAAAAAAAAAAAAAAAAAAAAAAAAAAAAATCATGATCGTTGATTGCGATAATATTGAGTAATGGATCAGGACATGGAAGGCTCGAATATTCGTCCTAAGGAAAATCAGTATATACCATAAGTATTCGTCTTCAGAACAATAGGAGAATACTTCGAAAGGTTACGCTAGGGGGTTGACTTAAGCTATGTTTTTAATGAAGGGGGTGGTATCTGTGCAGAAATCTGCTACTCTGTGGTATAAAATACATTTATTACCCTTAATGGTAGAAGGGGCTGATAAACGATTAATAATTAATGGTATGATTGATTTATTCAAATACTTGGCCACTCAATCAGTTCACAAAAGATGACAATTGAAACAAGAATAAAAAGGGACTTATTTCCTCACTTGGCAAATTTGAGGAATGAGGAGTGCAAAATGATTAACTCTTAATGATCGTGGAATGATTCCTAACGCCTGAATTGTGCAGGTCCTTACTCTAGGGTGACCAGACGTCCAGTATTTTACGACTTCGTCCCTTATTTAACCTAAATGTCCCGTTGTCCAAACAAAATAAATACGGGACGAATATTGTCCTGGCCGAGGTGACTGAGGCGCTCCAGTCACGGTCAGCACGGCCACTATGGACGGGGGTTCGAATCCCCCCTCGGGCATGGATATTTGTGCCGTCCTAGTTCGTAAGTAGTTCATAAGTAGTTTGTAAGTTTAGGGACTGATGACCCCGTAGTTAAGTCCCATAAGCTTAACAAACATTTGAACATTTTTTGAATATTGTCCCGTTTTTTACTAACCGCCGATATATTTTGAAATAACGTGTATTTTATGTAATGTACAGCACATTGAAATGGAGATGAAATAATAAAGATAATAGGCTTTAAGTAAAAGTGAATAAGGCAAGAATTTTTAATTCCTTTGCTTGGTACTACATAATTCTTTCGCCTGACATGTGCAGCTTTTGCAACTATCACCCCATTTACATGGGCTACTAAAACCGGATTTCGTAAACCGATTTCTCAAATCTGCTTTTGGTTGGTCACGTAAACACTAAAATCGATTCTGGAAATCCACTTCTGTAAAGCGGTTTTCCAGTTCCACATTCCACAATCGATTTTGTGCCCATGTATACTCAACCGTTTTTGAAGTGTTCTTGGCTTGTCAGATTGTGTTTTCTTGTTAAGAATTTTCGGCACAAATGAACATAGTGACATTTTCTATATGGAATGAAAGTATAAATATTAGAGTGAGCATGAATCTGTGTATTTAAGTAAAGAAAAATAGCGATTGTGCTGACTAAATCAGGAACTGAATCAGCCTTTTTCAGGCGCTATATTGAGTGGGCTAGGAAATCCGATTCAGGCCATGACATGTAAACACGACAGCGAAAAACGGTTTTCGAAAATCGGTTTTTGTCTTCCAGAAGATGTGTTGCATCTAAACATAATGTATAAAAATTTAGTCATTAATGAGGTCACTGCTGTAAGATGGCGTGCTAAAAGTCTGATTACTTGGAAATTATTTTACGACACGTTAATTGATTACATCGCAATATGGGCTTACCCATTTCATGTTCTGACACCATTTAACTGGCTCCAGCTCGAATATCTTCTTCTTTGGAAGTCTGTTCAGTAAAGTCTTGAAACTTTACCGTGGTTTGATGAAAATATTTTGAAAGAAAGCAGTGATGATCTGCTTTCTCAGAAAGTGAACAATGTTAAAAATATATGTGTGGAGAGAAAATTTATTAATCGAGAACTGTGAAACGAGATGGTTAAAACTAGTCTCTCATTTTCAACTTACTTGCATCTGATGACATCTGGTGCAAAAATTTGCAGCTCAATAGGCCTAGCTTTACCTGACACTAATGCTGCTGCAGAAAGTGTGTTCTCTATCACAGTTTATCACCTGACTAAAAGAGCAGATTTAGTGTGCAAGCTGTGAAGGAAATACTTATAACAAAATCTCGTTTTCGGAATACTTCTTTTAAAATACCAAACTCCTGAATGACATACATTCTTCTGCAAGACATAATTGAAAGACAAGTAAGTAAATTTCAGAAGGAATAACAACTGTCTTTCCTGCTTATTTCTATGTGACAGCTATAAAACAAAGTATTTCATTAATTATTGATGGCATTTATTTGGATTCTTATTACACGAGTATGTATGGTTAATTTTTGTGTTATCATCTGACTTGGTATGTCTTAGTTATTGAGATGGTGTCCGGACACTTGCCACGCCGGACATTTGCCACACTTTTACCTGCTCCGAAGGGTCGGGTGTCCCCCCTCCTCCTCCCCCCCCCCCCCCCGGTCCACCCGGCCCGAGAACTCCGTGGACGGTGTCCCGATGTATGCACACTGGTCGCTTTCGCATTTCGTAGTAGGACCGTTAGTATGGAAGTTATTACAACGGCCAAGGGCAGGCCTTTTGTCCACTACAATGGTTACGCGATAATAAGGCGTGGCCGCGGTGGAGTAGCCGAGCGGTTTAAGGCGCCTCGCTGCGGAGCGCTCGGTTGCTCGCCGTCGGAGGTTCGAGTCCTCCCTGGGGTATGGGTGTGTGTGTGTGCTGTCCTTAGGTTAGTTTACTTAGTTTTAAGTAGTTTTTTAGCTACGGACTGATGACCACGCAGTTTGGTCCGATAGATTTACAAACATTTGAATATTTGAATAAGGCGTGGATGTGCTTACTCCGAAAACAGGATCATTGCAAGGGAAAGCTGCTAAAGAAGAACGGAGACGTCTTGAACGAAGAGAACACCTGTGAGGACCACCTAACGATGCGACCTTTATTAATTGTAAAAATAAAATGTGTATCAGACCTCAGTATCCTTAAATAACTTGATGATAAAGCTATCTGGTCACAGTTCGGTTCACTAGCGTTTAATCAGTACGCGGTAAAATATGACTCAACGAAGCAAATACATTAAACATCACTCAAATGATCCTCCTGCAACCACAACTTATAGTTAAATCTACCCGCTTTTAAAATTGCAATTTCCTATTTAGGTATAAGCTCCTACAGTTGACACGTTAAGAGAACTTTATTGTACCTTCTATATTATGGCCATACCGTCAAAGATTGTGAGTTCTTAAATTATTCCTGTGACTTCAGAGCCGCAATTAGCTCCTAAAAATATCATTTTTGTTAAACTGATAAGGTATACTTTAGTTTTTAAAAAGAATCTGAACTTTAGAATTGTACCTAAAATACACACCCTAAAACAGATATGCTCTTAAGATTGACAAGTTCGGCAGTTATACTGTTGAAATAATTACCATATCTCCAAAGTTAGACAAGGATAGAAATAACTTTACAGTAGACGTAGATCTCATGAAGTACATTTATATGTAGTCCTTAAATTTAAAACTTCTCACCACGTTGTTGATTATCTTTAATCAGTAAAAGCTATGGAAACTTGTTACAAGAGAATATCATAAATGTATTAGACGTATTTTTCTTATGCATTAGAAAGTTTTGAAAACAGTTTATCATTTCGTCTGCAACATCACTTATTTGATAGGGTGATTTGCTTTGCATCACCAAGGGTATTTACTTTTATGCATTTAATAACTCCGCTTTAGTGGCACTGTGTTCAGTAACATTACCGTCCCTATCGCGCAATAAAGGCATTCACTTAGGTTTTCCGCTGCTGTAGATAACATAGGACCAGAATCACTTTGGATTTTCGTTGTGAAAAATATTAAACGAATGTCGCGTTGAAGGCCACGCTAAATTTCGAGCTTCAGTAAAACATCGGCAATCTTGGGGATTTGGAATTCGTCTAATTTTTTCTGCAGAAGCTTTCTGTTCTGTTTTATGTACCATGGGGGACCAGTTCAGTTTCTTATTAATTTATTTGGTAGGAATCCCTCCAATGCTCTTGATACTATTTCTTTGAATGTAAGCCACATATGGACTTCACTTACATAGTTAAATTAGAAAAAAATGTAGACTGTCTCCTAGGAAGATGTCAACCGAATTTTTATGTTTTTTTATTTTTTTAATAGACGTATTTACGTTTAGTTTTGGTGAATATCTTTGTTACAGATTTGAGCTCGCTACAACTCTGCGTTCACCTATCCCTGTATCCGTCGTGATGCTCAGGAGTATTTGTGACTTAGAGCTCAAGTGTGTTTCCGAAATCATTTACAATTTTAATGGACTCGTGAACTAATAGTTCAAAATAATTTTTAAAAAAGCATTTAGAACAATATCGGACGATGTATCTGCCGTCAGAAGGTGTATTTTTGTCAACATACGGGTGATAGATTTAAATCACCGCCAACTATAATTGTATGAGTAGTGAAACTATTTGTGCTGAGACTCAAGTTTTCTATGAACTTTTCATCGGCTGCATCATGAGAGTGCCGGGGTCGGTAAATTAAAATGTTCAAATGTTTGTTAAGCGTAAGGGACTTAACTGCGGGGTCATCAGTCCTTAAACTTACAAACTACTTATGAGCTACCTTATACTAAAGACGACACAAACATCCATGCCCGATGGAGGATTCGAACCCTCGACGGGGAACGGTCTCGCGCATCGCAGCATAGCGCCTCAATGCGCTTGGCCGCTCCGCCGCGGCAGATATTAATTTATTCCGGTAGTCGAGTATAACATCTGCTCACACTAACAGACAGGAACTATCGACTTCAGTTTCGCTTGTGAGCTAGTACACATATTACAGTGTAGTGCAGATCATAGAAATTATGGGATTTCCATTAAAAAACTGGGGTGTTTCCTCTGCGACTCAGCTAAACAATGTAGAACAGTGTACTTTACAAGTATATCATTCTATATTCCTTCATTTATTTATTTCAAATTTGTATGTCGACTTTAGGTGATCTGTCAAACATAGACGCTCTTATCTATATTTTGTAGACGTATTTTCTGTCATTGATTTCAACATTGTTCCAATTAACTGTATTAACTAATATTTAGCCGCAAAAGAGTAAATTTATGAAGCGATCGTTCTTCTTTCCTCTTTTTTTCTGACGCAGTTGTAGCAATTAACATATGTACAAATGCAGTGATCAAACTTGAATGATAAGCGAACATTCGAATTATCTTTACATCGTTCCTTTCATGTTCCTTCCCCGGCGATGGACTGTTTCTATCGCAATCAGCAAGTGTGGAAGAAAGCTACCGTAAAAACGGAGGAAGAATGGATCCATATTTGTGGTTGGAAGAACTAATTAGACAGTGACATAGCCGACGGTATTGCATCCGTTTCCCAAAAGTTATAAATATTTCGATTTCGGGATATTGAAAAGAAGTTGTACATTTCGGCAAGATGTCGAACAGAAATATCTATTTCGTATTGGCTGTATCGTGTAAGATCGGAAGTCTGGAAGCCAACAGCAGGAGTACGGGGAAGGGCGTCCCTTGCCTGAGGGGCCGCTAATCCGACTACCTGGCGAAGGGTCAGGTGTGGCAAATGTCCGGCGTGGCAAGTGTCCGGCATCCATTGAGAGTGTATTACTGTGTGTATAATTCCGCCCCCCCCCCCAAAAAAAAAGAACCCTAATTCACATGCTTGTCCTGTTGGTTTCATGTTCTTTCAGCATTAAATACTTTTCGAGTGTGGCCATTCTTTTATACCCAAAAGTCACACACAACATACAGTATAAATAAATAAATAAAATACAAATGTTTTTGAAAGAAGCAAATGTAAATGCGAGAGCCGGGGAATAGGACTCATTGGCATTAGGGTGTGGAGGTGGGGGGAGAGAAACTACGGCTTTGCTTCGTACTATACTGTGTGTGCATTAATTATTACTGCTGTTTTATAGGGTAGTTATGTTGATGACGTCGCAGGTAAAGGCAACTTGGTTTCGCCATCTTCGATTCGGATGTGTCCCGTATTTTGATTTTGCATATCTGGTCACACTACCTTACACACTAGTGTCATTGATACAACATGATGGGCAAAACGAGCTGTGATCATAAATATAATGCCGAGCTGTGGATACGTTACCCCTGCGTCGGCAGGTTGCTATTGACCGTAATGAGAGCAATCGCGCGCCTCGGTAGGCAGATTATTAACTGCTTCACATGTTTGACGTCCTTTGCCTATAGGCAACTCGCACGTCTCGTCTTCTTAAGACAAGGGAAGCAAGAACTAGGGTATCGGCAGACCAATGCGGGACAAGTATGCCCTTGCACCAATACGGTATGTCACAGGTGGTTGACTACTTAACTGACGGAATAGTTTAATTCAACCTGCTCTCCAATCTCGACCGAGTCTAAACGCGAAGTTCTTCTCTGCAGCAGGGCAAAGGCATCAATGTCCTTACTCCACGAATCCCTTCTCTGCCAAAAACTGCTGCACTGCCCAATTAAGGCCAATTCACACTGTCCGTCACGCCACGTCACGTCATCGTCCGTCAGAACATTCCGCAATGTATTTCTAATGGCGGCATTCACACTGTCCGTCACCGGACCGTCACGTCACGTCAAGCTTTCTCGAGAAGAACGTTTTGACGGAACGGTCGTCTGCTAACATCGGAAGTTAACCAGTTTTCGTCACGCGAATTACATGTTGCAGTCGACGGCTGCACTGTTTATATGCAAATGTGTCTTATAAATCTTTATTCTGTTGTTATACTTCGTTTTAGGGGTAAATCTCAAATATTTCATGACGACTTAAATATTTTTCTCAATTGAGTGTCCCCCTAAAATCGAGGTCGGATATCTGAAACCAAAAAATGGTTTATGTTACGTAACATTGTAAAAGAAAAGACTGAAGCAAACTGTTAATTTGAATGAGATTGTAATTTGATTACACATTTATCATCATCATCATCATTAGAGACTGATTATGCCTTTCAGCGTTCAGTCTAGAGCATAGTACCTCTAATAAAATTCCTCCATGATCCCCTATTCAATGGTAACATTGATGCCTCGTCTGATGTTATGCCTTTCACTTCAAAATCATTCTGCACCGAATCTAAGTACTTTCTTCTTGGTCTACCTCGACTCCTCTTACCCTCCAATGACGAGCTCATGAGTCTCGTAGGTAACCTTGCTTCTCCCATGCGTGTAACATGACCCCACCATCTCAGCCTGTTCGCTCTAACTGCTTCATCTATGGTGTTCATTCCCAGCTTTTCTTTGATTTCTTCATTATGGACACCCTCCTGTCATTGTTACCATCTATTAGTACCTGCAATCATTCTTGCTACTTTCATATCTGTAAGCTTTACCTTATGAATGAGGTAACCTGTATCCACCCAACTTTCACTCCCATACAACAAAGTTGGTCGAAAGATAGAGCGGTGCACTGCTAACTTAGTCTTGGTACTTACTTCCTTCTTGCAGAAGAGAGTAGATCTTAGCTGAGCACTCACTGCATTAGCTTTGCTGCACCTCGATTCCAGTTCTTTCGCTATGTTGCCATCCTGTGAGAAAATACATCCCAGGTACTTGAAACTGTCTACCTGTTCTAACTTTGTTCCTCCTACTTAGCACTCAATCTGTTTGAATCTCTTTCCCACAGACATTACTTTCGTTTTGGAGATGCTGATTTTCATTTCATAATCCTTGCACCTCTGATCGAGCTCTGAAATATTAGTTTGCAGCCTTTCAATCGAATCGGCCATTACAACTAAGTCATCCGCATATGCGAGACTGCTTACTTTGTTTCCACCTATTTTAATCCCGCCCTGCCAGTCTACTGTTTTCAACATATGATCCATGAATAGTATGAACAACAGTGGTGACAGGTTACAGCCTTGTCTTACCCCTGAAACTACCCTGAACCATGAGCTTAATTTGCCATCTACTCTAACGGCTGCCTGACAGTCTACGTAAAGCCCTTTAATTGCCTGCAGAAGTTTGCCTTCTGTACCATAATCTTGAAGAACTGACAGTAGCTGCCTCCTAGGTACACGGTCATAAGCCTTTTCCAGATCTATGAAACATAGATACAATTCCCTGTTCCACTCATAGCACTTTTCCATTACCTGCCGTAAGCTAAAGATCTGGTCCTGACAGCCTCTAAGAGGCCTAAACCCACACTGATTTTCATCTAACTTGTCCTCAATTAATACTCGCACTCTCCTTTCAACAATACCTGAGAATATTTTGCCTACAACACTAATTAAAGAGATACCTCGATAGTTGTTGCAATCTTTTCTGTTTCCATGTTTGAAAATTGGCGTGATTACCGCTTTCGCCCAGTCAGACGGAACCTGTCCCGATTCCCACACCTTTTCAATTATCCTGTGTAACCACTTGAGGCCTGATATTCCACTGTATTTGACGAGTTACGGCTTAATTTCATCCACACCAGCCGCTTTATTGCACTGTAAACTACTGACCATTTTCTCCACTTCCTCAAATGAGATCCTGTTTCCATTGTCGTTCCTATCCCATTCTACGTGAAAATCCGGTACATCATAGAACGTTTCACCTACATTGAGCAATTCCTCAAAATATTCCCTCCATCTGCCCAAGGCATCAACAGGATTGACTAGCAGCTTTCCTGACCTGTCCAAAACACTTGTTAATTCCTTCTTCCCTCCCTTTCGAAGATTGCTAATTACGCTCCAAAATTGTTTTCCCGTGGCTTGGCACAGAGATTCTAGTTTTTTTCCAAAGTCTTCCCATGATTTCTGCTTGGATTCTGCAATTATCAAATCAAATGTTCAAATGTTTGTGAAGCTTATGGGACTTAACTACGGAGTCATCAGTCCCCAAACTTACAAACTACTTATGAACTACTTACTAACTAGGACGGCACAAATATCCATGCTCGAGGGGGGATTCGAACCCCCGACCGTAGTGACCGTGCTGACCGTGACTGGAGCGCCTCAGTCACCTCGGCCACCGCGGCCGGCTTCTGCAATTATCCGTTTGGCTTTGTTTCTTTCTTCAACGTAACTTTCTCTGTCTGCCTGATTTCTAGTATGGAGCCATTTTTGATATGCATTCTTTCTCTTTTTACAGGCTGCCTTGACTGTGTCATTCCACCAGGCTGTCTGCTTCTTCCTACCTTTACACACTACTGTTACAAGACATTCTCTAGCTGTTTCCAGTAGTGTGTCCCTATACCTTGACCATTCCTCTTCCAGTGACTGTAAATCATTACATTCAACACATGGACCTGACTTTCTGCTCTTTTGGCTTCACAAAACCAATTTCACTGCAGATTAAATAATGATCAGTATCATCAAAGAACCCCCTGAAACCACGTGTGTCCTTGACTGTCTTCCTGAATTCCTGGTCTGTTATTATATAGTCAATGACAGATCTGCTTCCTCTTCCTTCCCACGTATAGTGGTGAATGTCCTTATGCTTAAAGAAGGAGTTTGTGATAACTAAGCCCATACTGGAACAGAAATCCAAGAGCTGTTTTCCGTTCCTGTTGGCCTCCATATCCTCTCCAAACTTACCCACAACCTTTTCATAACCTTCTGTTCGATTTCGTATCCTGGCGTTGAAATCACCCATGAGTAAAACACTATCCTTATCCTTCACTCTAACAACTACATCACTAAGTGCGTTGTAAAATCTGTCCATCTCATCTTGATCTGTCCCTTCACAGGGTGAATACACTGCCACAATCCTAATTTTCTTGCTGGAGATGGCCAAATCTATCCACATCAGTCGTTCATTTATATACCTTATTGCAATTATGCTGGGTTCGATTGCTTTCCTGATGTAAAATCCTACACCCCACTGTACTCTTCCTACTTTAACTCCCGACAGGTAGACCTTGTATTCTCCAACCTCGTTCTCTTTCTCTCCCCTTACTCTAACATCACTAACAGCTAAAACATCTAACCCCATCTTACTTGAAGCCTCCACCAGCTCTACCTTCTTCCCATTGTAATCCCCATTGATATTAATAGCTCCCCATCTTATTCCAGATCGTTTGCCAAGTCGTATCTGAGGAGTCCCTGGTCTGTCAATTCGAGGTGGGACTCCATCACCTCCAAAGGTCCGAGGCATTTTGCTCTGATTGTTGCCAGCATGATATTGAAGTACCTGGGAAGCAGGTTGCTAGCCTTACTTGCCCAGGGCCCAACTGGGTTTTACCCCTAACGGTTGAGGGACTAACCGGTGGATTTGGTAGTCTTTGCTGTCTGAGCACAAAGGTGGCCACGACTCAGAATATGTCCGAGATGCCCAACCTTATTCCAAAGTAACTGGTATCCCAACTGTCAGGACCACTTACTTGGCCACTAATACGTTGCCTGTGGTTCATGAACTACGACATGACTACAGGAACCCACACCATGAACCACACATTTATCATTAAATAACATTTTAAACGACAAAGTCAGTTCTAATGAAAGACAAAAATTCAGTTGTTTACGATGATAACGACAATGTCAGCGGGCAAATTGCAATGGATAAAGTAAACAGGCTCTATTTATGCTCTTATAAGTATTGTTTGATGTTTTCATATGTTTATGTCTCTGCTTGAAAAGAGATGTCGATATTTTGAAATGTTGTTTCAGTTCCCAGTAAGTCGGTCAAAAACATACATTATAAAGTTTTCTTTGGCCCTTAATAACATTTAGTGTTGTTGTTCCCTCAATTCTAGTATTAAACTGTGACTTTCTACATAACAGCTCGCCACTCATAACCTCACTTTCAACATCGCATATTGAGATGGGCAAATTGACGTGACGGATCCTGACGAACAGTGTGAATACAACTTAACGTGACGGTGCCGTGACGTGACGTTGACGTGACGGACAGTGTGAATTGGCCTTTAACTTGCTACCAACCAGTGGCGGCTGGTGCTTCACATGATTGGGGGTTCACTTCTTTGAGTGCCGGATCTTGATAGTGGCGCCGCCTGCCCCCTCCCCACTCGGCGGCACGTCGATGTTTCGGCTGCCCCTCCCCCACTCGGCGTCCAAAGAACACAATTTGGAGCACCTCTGCAAGTGGCGGCAGGGGAAAGCGCCCCGGTTTGTCCCCCTCCCTTTTCGATATACTTTCGTTAAAAGATCTACAGAATGTCTTTCCTCGGCTTGTTTGCACTTGCTTCAACTCGAGCAGAGGTGTCAGCCTACCAAGCTTCTTTATTTTACACTTTTCTTCCAATCTTAAAGCTGACAAAAATTTGTTTCTGAAAGATAATGGATGTTGTTAAGTTTTCTTTGATAATAAACACCAAGAACATTTGAATATGCACATGAACACTGAGTAATTAAACTGTTAAGTGACTGTAACAAAATGAATCCGTTACCATAAAGAGACAAGCTACCTTCAGATCACGTGTCACTGTAAGCAGCACCCTCTCCTAACCTTACGCATTTACAAAGACTGCTCTCCCCCACAGCTTTTCAAACAGTCAAATATTTGTTACAACGAAGAATATAAATGTTGTTTACCGTCAAAATCGCGAGACATTTGCAAAAACGCCCAAGGCGAGGTGAGCAGTAGCTCCATTGTCTTGCTTCAGAAAACATTTGTGCATAACTGCCAGAGCTGGAGTAGTCAGGAACTGGTGTCTCTACCAGCTCCAATGCCAGTGTTACAAACAGGGTTTCTCCTCGCCCCTCCCTGCCGCAGGAACGACCATTTGCTGCCTCAAGGGGGTTCAGAAAAGAATTTAAACCTCAACTGTGCATGTGCATTGCAAGTGTGCTGTCTGCACGATGTATAACGTTTCTCATGCGATAAAAATACTTTGAATGTGCACATAAAATGATCTGATAGAAGAACGAAACGAAGAATGAAAGTTTAAATACAATTTTTATTTTATTTTATTATTTACTTTTTTCCCAGGACCTGCTTTCTACCGGGAGTTCATTGAACCAGTCAACACATATGGCGCACGCACTGCCACTGCTGCTACCTCCTCTCCTCTTTCTAGGCAATCTGGGCTCCTTGCTTTCGGCAGGAGCCAGTTGTGAAGCAGATGGTGCGCTCAACGTGGAGTGTGGAGTAATTGCCAGAGTTGGCCTATCAGTAACCTGCGTTTAGTCAAGCACAGCAATATCTTGACTTTAGGCAGTAGTTTACATTCTCACGTTTCCCTCCCACTGCTAGAGTGTTCTAGGAAGCTGCGTTCAGTGACTGTGGTTTCACGGTCTGCCCCAGAGAGGGGACACCTCGTTGCTTCTGTTTTCGCGAATGTCTTTCCCAGAGCTCGTTGTTCCCGTCGAGGACTGCCAGGCTGCACCTGCACAAAATCTCTCACTGACATTTTGTATGCTAGAGTACTTGTTTGATTTCTATATGCAAATGGTGACGTGTGTTGTGTGGAATGGATGTTATTATATAGGCGAGGGTGAGAAACCAATCAACCTAGTCAGAAAAACCGACAACAACAAGCCTTTTTTCTCCTTATTTTTTCGATTTCTGTAGAAAGTATAGGCGGTGCTAAGTGCCGCTTTTTAGCATGTAGGCAATATAATTATACAAAGAGAAAATTGAAATTTAAAAGAGAAAATATAAATTGAGGTATTTACACAAAGTAACAAGGAAGCTAACATTTGTGGACTTTACAGACATACGCAAAAGACAATTGATGGAGAACATTGTATATTACGTGGTAAATGTATGATGAAACACCGATGTAAATAATGTACCACATGGAGATCGAAGGAATAGGATGATTAAAATACGGAAGCATCGTCTGCAGGCTGGACGTTCGCAATATTTGATAAAACACAGAATATCAGTCAGCACACTTGACACGTAAACAATACTAAGTGCAAATTTCTGTAACACACACAATGATCATAGTGGAGTGTGATAATGGAGGACTGCAGGAGGTTGGGTAGGTTGCCAGGGGAGGGAGAAAAGGGAGCTAGGGTCCATGGACACTTACAAGGCTGGGAGGGAAACAAGGGGGGCAAGAGGGTGAGGCCAGAAGAGATGGGGTGGGGGGGAGGAAAGAGAGAGAGGCGGTGGTTGAGAGGGACTGGCTGAGGAAGACGGAGGGAGAGGAGAGGGGTCAAAGTTGATAGGAAGGATATATGCCGGAAAGGAGGGCATCATCTGGGAGGGGAAGGTGTTGCAAGTTGTCACAGGACAGGATATGGAGAATGGAGAGGTGGAGGACAAGGGGGATGCAGTGGTGGAGGCGTGGTAGTGGTCTGTATCAGAGGTGAGGGGTTGAACGATGGGATTAGTGAAGTTCAATTAATGGGAGATATACCAGAGTCAGGTATGTTCAAGGAAGAGGAGGCTGTGGGGGAAGGGGATGAGATCATATGGAATCAGCATTGGGGAGGGGTGACGGATACGGAAGGGGAGGCAGAGCGCATGGCGTTCTAGGATTTGGAAGGATTTGTAGAAGTGCGAGGAGACAGATATCCAGGCAGGGTTGGCATAGCTAAGGACAGGATGGATAAAGGATTTATAGGTATAGAGGATAGTGGAGGGGTGCAGTCACCAGGTTCGGCCAGAGTTTGAGGAGATTGAGGCAGTTGTGGGCTTTCTCTTTGATGGATTTGCGCTGTGGAAACCATGAAAGGTTTCAGCCAATGGTAAGGCCCAGGTACTTAGTCCAGGTGAGTCAGATGGGACGGTCAAGGAAGGGCAGCTTCGTGGAGCCAGAACGAGGGGTTATTTGACCTATGATGATTGCCTAGGCTTAGTTGTGATTGATAGACAGGACACACTGGCTGCACGAAGAAACGAAATGGGTGTGGTGTGTTTGGAGAAGGTACTGGGACTGTGTGAGGGAGGGAGCCAGGGCAAGGAAGATTGTGTCATCAGCATATTGAAATTGGTGGAAAACGGTGGAGGCAGGGGCATGTCAGAGGTGTAGAGGAGATAGATGAGTGGAGAAAGAGAGAGAGAGAATAGATCCTTCGCCCACATTGGCAGAGGGGTAGAAGTTGCGAGTGTCAGAATTACGGTTTGTAACATAGGAGGAGTTGTGGCAGAGGAAGGAGGCAAGGACCTGGACATAGTTGATGGGCAGGGCTTAGGGCTTAGGGCTTATGGCATTCAAGATCTAGGGACATAAGGAAGCAGAACGATGGAAGTTAAGCTGGAGCAAGAGGATTCGAGTGCGACAGAGGAGTTGGTCATTGGAGGAGAACTAAGGTCGAAAGCCATACTGAGTATCAGGAAGGAGCTGGTGTTGCTGGGGATGATGATAGATTTGGCGAAGAAGACCTTGCTGAACACTTGGGTTAGACAGATGGGATGGTAGGAAGCGGTATCAGAGGGAGGTTTGTTTGGTTTAGGAAACATGAGGATGAGGATTTTCCACAGGTCAAGGTAGTATCTGGAAACAGCATGATGTTGTAAATGGAGGCTAGGGCAGCTAGGAATGGGAGGAGACTTTCCTTATAAAATAAAAAACAAAAGACACATTGAAAGTAAATCAACCTTTACATAATGACTAAGAAATTCCACAAAGTATTTCACAGCTTCAGGGATAATGACTGAATTGCTTTGTTTTGCAATGCAAAATTAGTAGTTAAAACTGGTTTGTAAGTTACCAGCTAATGAAATGTAATGGCTAGACTTTTATCGCTGCAGTTTCCCAAGCAGCATATTTAAAATCTACCTGTAGCCTCTTACTGAAATATGCAAAATAAGTAAATAACACAAAAAGAAAGAAAGGAAAATAAAAATAGAAAACATTGCATAATTTTTATTTCTTGCAGATCTATTAGTTAGACAATTTTCCCATTGTTGCCCTTTGTGTTTCCTTTTCCTGACGCTTTTTCACTATAATAATCACAACATTATCTACTAAGCAGGTAAAGTGGTCCATAGCAGACTGCTTGCACTATGAGGAAAGGTGTGAAGTTGATAAAGCCCATGTATATGTGTGTTCTTTCCAGTGATTTCCATTCGCATGCCATCTCAGCTTACCAACAGATATGGGCAACCCACATAGCAAGAGAATTTTCTGTTAAAGAAAATGTAAGTGGTGTTGCAGATATGCCCAGTTTTATTGATAGCAGCATACTGAGCATCTATCACCAAAATGTTCAATCCCTAACTAACAAAATTGGTGATTTTAATGTGTTGTTAGTAATTGAACTAGCAAATGTGTCAGTGATGTGTCTCTCAGAACATTAGCTCAGTGATGACTCTATTAAATTTGTTTCTTTGAATAACTTTTTACTGGCTGACTCCTATTGCAGACCTCATATCAATTATGGAGGAGTAGCCATTTATGTCAGAACAGATGTTGATTTCAGTACCCTCACAAATCTCAAGCAACTAAGTGTTGAGAAAGATTTTGAGTTAGCTGCAATAAACTATCTCAGTTAAAATTAATTATTGCTGTGGTTTATCACTCTCCATCTGGTAACTTTTGGTCATTTATTAGCAAACTAGATGAGTTCCTGAACAAAGTTAGAGATGTGGCATATTATGTGATTGTATGCGGTGATTTTAATGTAGATTTTCTAAGTGATAGTGGCAACAGGAATACACTGCTAAATCTGTTAGACTCACATAAATTAAGTCACAAAGTAAATCTTCCCACCAGGATAGCTCCAACCAGTATGACAGCATTGGATCAGTTTCTGATCACTAAGGACAAGTACATTGACAGAAATAAAAGTTGATAGTACAGGGTTTAGTGACCATCTGTATCATGTACTAAGTATCAATATCAAAATAACTGTCTCTGAAAACAGTGGGATAAAATTGAATCGCAGATATTTCACTCAAAATAATATTGACTACTTTAATAAGTTACTAGAAAAGCAAAGTTGAAATGAAGTGTATAACACTGTAATTATAGAAGACAAATTTAATGCATTTACTAACATCCTAACTAACCACATTGAAAATTTCTTCCCAAGAAAGACTGTGAATTTCAGAGTAGGCATTGCAAATAGAAGTTGGATTACAACTGGAATAAAGATATTCAGCAAGAATAAAAGAACTTTTCACAAACTATGCATGCTGAAACAAGTTACTGATGATGCCCACACATACTATAAAGGATATTCAAAGTTACTTAGAAAAATTGTTGAGGAAGCTAAACGAATGAGCAATGAGGGATATATTAGGGAATCAAACAACAAGGCCAAAACTATGTGGAATGTAATAAAGAAAGAGACTGGACAACATAAAACAATTGATAATAATATCATTCTATCTGTAAACAACAAAACTTCAGATGACCCAAAGGAAATTGCAAACATATTTTGTAGGCATTTCTCTGAAATAGCTGGGGAAATGCAGAGAATGCAATTTATGCAAATCTTCAACCCATCATCCATAAATTTGAGCACTGTGACAAATCCATATTCACAAGAAGTCTTACACTTGATGAAGTAGCGACAGCTATTAATGAACTGAGGAAAACTCAGGCAGCAGGAATGGATCAGATACCTTGCATGCTATTAAAACAATGTTGCAAAAACATTGTTGTGCCTTTGACTCACCTATGTGACTGTTCCCTTCAGCATAGAACCTTTCCTGTCATTCTAAAGACAACCAAAGTCATGCCTGTTTACAAAACTGGTGGGAAAGATAATATTAACAATTACTTTTCCATATCCATAACGTCTAGCCTATGTAAAGTTATTGAGAAAATTATGTATAAAAGATTACTGGACTTTTTAGACAAGAATAATGTACTAAACTCCTCTCAACATGGCTTTAGAAGTAAGAAATCGACACTGACGGCAGTTTATGAATCTTTAAACAGTATCTTACATCGTATGAATGAGAACCAACTTGTTGCAGGAATGTTTTTGGACTTGAGTAAGGCCTTTGATATGGTAGCTCACCACATATTACTAAGCTGGATAAGTATGGGATACATGGAATTGCTAATTACTGGATCAGGTCGTTTTTGAGTAATCACAAAGACTTTGCATGAGATTCACGGATAAGGAATCAAAACTCATGACCGAACATCTGTCAGATGAAGGTTCAGTAACATATGGTGTATCCCAAGGTTCTGTTTTGGGACCTCTCCTCTTTCTTATACAGGGTGTTACAAAAAGGTATGGCCAAACTTTCAAGAAACATTCCTCACACACAAAGAAAGAAAATACGTTATGTGGACATGTGTCCGGAACCGTTTATTTTCCATGTTAGAGCTCATTTTATTACTTCTCTTCAAATCACATTAATCATGGAATGGAAACACACAGCAACAGAACGTACCAGCGTGACTTCAAACACTTTATTGCAGGAAATGTTCAAAATGTCCTCCGTTAGTGAGGATACATGCATCCACCCTCTTTCGCATGGAATCCCTGATGCACTGATGCAGCCCTGGAGAATGGCGTATTGTATCACAGCCATCCACAATACGAGCATGAAGAGTCTCTACATTTAGTACCAGGGTTGCATAGACAAAAGCTTTCAAATGCCCCCTAAATGAAAGTCAAGAGGGTTGATGTCAGGAGAGCGTGGAGGCCATGGAATTGATCCGCCTCTACCAATCCATCGGTCACCAAATCTGTTGTTGAGAAGTGTACGAACACGTCGACTGAAATGTGCAGGAGCTCCATCGTGCATGAACCACATGTGTCGTACTTGTAAAGGCACATGTTCTAGCAGCACAGGTAGAGTATACCGTATGACATCATGATAACGTGCTCCAGTGAGCGTAGGTGGAAGAACATAGGCCCAATCAAGACATCACCAACAATTCCTGCTCAAACGTTCACATAAAATCTGTGTTGATGACGTGAATCGAGGATGTACACTACATACTAACGAAACAATTGGGTATTTTGACAATTGTCTGCACGAATTATTTCAATTACATTTAAAGAGAAATTCTAAACTGAGCTCTAACGTGGAAATTAAGCGTTTTCGGACACATGTCCACATAACATATTTTCTTTCTTTGTGTGTGAGGAATGTTTCCTGAAAGTTTGGCTGTACCTTTTTGTAACACCCTGTATACATCAATGATTTAAATATTAATATACAGGCACATAAAACAATACTTTTTGTTGATGACACAACAGTAATAGTAAAGGGAGACAACAAGAATGAACTCCAGGAAACTATAAATGCTGTTACTAATCAACTGAGTAGCTGGGCCTTCAACAATAAACTTATGATGAACAGCAAGAAAACTGTCACCCTAAATTTTTCTCATTCATGCAATAAGCATGCCTATAATCCTTGTGTCACCATCAACATAGAACATAGAGAAAGGAACGAGACAAAATTCCTCAGTATGTGGATCCAGAATAACATGAAATGGAACAAGCACATTGAATACATAAATTCTAAATTGAGTAAAACTTGCTATGCTTTAAGAATCTTTTAAAAATGTACAAATGAGAGCACTATAATGAGTGCATACTATGCATGCTTTCAGAGTCACCTGAGTAATGGAGTGAAACTCTACAACAGCAACAAGCACTTTCATAATCCAAAAAAGAGCTATTAGAATAATTACAGGAAAAAGTAGGGAATCATCTAGGCCTCTTTCAAACAACTGGAAATACTGTAAGGTGTGGTGGTGAAAAATGATGATTCCGGTTGGGGAAGGTTAATGTGGGTTAATACAATAGGAAGACAGGAGCGGCTGACCCTGAATTAATTAGTGATATTTAACATCATATCAAATAATTTGAATGATAAAATATTCCCCTGTTTTAGTCCTAATTGTAATGAAACTCTTCCGTTTCCCGCAAGTGGCATAAGATATAATTAATAATTTGTCCCCACCAAAAATCTAACGAACTAACTGGAATCTGACTACTAATGATGTTGAAAAAACATCTTTGAAATCCAACAATATTTATTGCACCTTTTTAAGCAGGATAGAAAACACAGTGATTAATCCAATACTAAAATCATAAACAACAAGAATACATTTATAACCAAATAAGAAAAAACAATCTAATGCATATGAAGTTACTCAAATTGTTACAAACTGGAAATTAGTACCGACTGGCAAGTCAGAAATACCTATCGTGAAATAATATAGTGTTCTTAGCGGGATAATCGAGTCGGAATACCAGTGCAGGGTTGACTTTCCTAACTACACAATCCTCACTATAAGGCAGAACCTGATGTATGGACTATATGTTGCTGGCGAGCGCTTTGCCATACATTACCAAACTGATGACTTGCGTTTGACGGTGCTGCGCTCCAGTGGCGTGGGCGGAGGGCGGCTGTGGGCTGAAAATTTGTGCGACCACGAAATAAAAAAACTCCCTCCGTCACTCGGAAGCTATACTCCCTGCTATCAGCCTCTGCGCTCGGCAGTACACAGTGCCTACGATCTCAAACAATTCTGCTAAGTCAGGACCACTTCAGGTAGCGTAGACAAGTACGCACAAGTACTGAAGGTCTAAATGATTCCAAAAGTTGAGTATATCGCAACTAGTGCTTCGGTGCACTATTATTGGCTGGCTGACCTTATTCAAACCAAAAACAAGAACAATCAGCTCAAGTATAAATCTCAGAGTGTACCCTGAAACTTATACCAGTTCACTCGTCCAAGTATTAGCTCAATAAGCAAGTCCGTACACTGAGAGGACAGGACGCTACCAGACGCGTCCGTACTCCAGCGCTACGAAACACAAAGTCCCCTTCTATCACCGCGTCTCCGCACAAGACCTCCCAAGAAAAGCCGTTTTTACGTAAAGCCAATCAGCGTCGAGTTCTCGAACTCCAGCCAGTAAAATCTCACAAGACAACCGCTGATTTCGAAAAGCTGGGGCTTTGAACATCAGCCAATCATAGACGGCATCCCTTCCACACATACTTTTGGTGCGATTCTCACTAAATGGCTCTAACGGTCGACCATGGGAGCGGCTGCCTAGCCTCCAGCAAACATTCCGTCGCTTTGCCTTTCGGACCCTCGGCCACAGCCGTTGGCCCTGCTATCTTCTTCTAAAAAGCGCAGACGATGCATCTCCTTCACAGTTTGGGACACAAGGCTACATTTTTACGACCTACTACCCTGTCAGTGTGCCACCCAAGGCCAGCGCGCCCAGCCTCCTACGGCGCCACAAGGCGCAGGTAGAAAGGAATATCACTCGCCCCCTCAAGGCCAAGTCAGCTCTGCATCTCACCTTAGCAAAAATCTTCCCTGCATCGTATTCCCAACAGCAATAGAAAATTGTATGTACAGGACTCATTACGGCAATACATCAACAATAAACATCGATAATAAAGATGAGAGATGGGCTGCCATCTCTCAATACTACCGTTACCGTGCCTGTAGATAGCTGAAATTTTAAAGCTTCTAAAAATTAGTATATTAGGTTGTGACAGCAGTTTGCAAAGAAATAGCATGGTCCATGACCACAAGATTAAAAGACAATCTCCATCTAGTGCACGTAAAATCAAGCTTATGCCAAAAAGGAACATTTCATATGGGAATTAAGCTGTACAATAAACTACCAGTCTATATCAAAAACATTGAGAATATTAAGTTATTTCAGAAAGCAGTTAGGGCATATCTGCTGCACCACTATTTTTACTCTGTTAATGAGTACATGGAGGTGACCTATAATTTTAATTGTTTTTATTAAAATTTACAACATGCTGATTATGTGTATATTTTGACTCTTATTTTAAAATCACATTGAAAAATCATACATTGTATTGCCATAATAAGATGTCCATACCCTATTGTATATATAATACTGTACAATAATATACATATAATACTGTAAAATAATATAATAGGAATTTTCTATATTAGTCATGTAGCCTTATGTATAATGGTAAGATGTTCCTACCTTAGAGTCTATTAATTACTCCTTATGAGCCATGTAACCTATTGTCTATGAATTTCTTCTTATGAGCCATGTAACCTAATGTAATATCCAACATCACATGGTACTTTTGTCACAAGAAAGTGATCTAATGGATGAAATAAATAAATTAACAAATTTTTCTCCATTTCCTTTTATTCTCGTGCATCTGCAAGTGCACACAACGAAAGAGGCATTGTGTATATTGTAAACTCTTTGGTGTAGATATACCTTTAACAACATTCCGTGAACAATACGTGACTGGAATAGGAGGTACTCAAGGTACCCTCCGCCACACACCGTAGGGTGGCTTGCGGAGTACGGATGTAGATTTAGAAATGGGTCGCTAAACAACCAATAATAATAGTGTAATATATTGCTGCTTGCTCCAGACAGCAGATCCATATTGTGCAAAATTTGTGTCAAAATTGAATTCCAGCTGTTATTTGGCTTTTGAGTTGGCTTTCTACTCATGTGAGGAAAAAGGGAATATGTAGATGGATGAATAATTGGTATAATGAGAGAGGAAATTTGACACATGATTTCTGTGAATCCATTCTGGAATTGCAGTTGTGATCAAACCTGTAAAACGTTTATTTATTCATGTCCAATTTTAGAAACAAAAATATTCCCTTTTTTACTAAACTCTTTCTAAAAAATATCCAACTACCAGTATTGGCTCAAGTAGTTCATCAGCACCAGTTGCACATTTCAATGCACTCTTAATTTTTTTTGTAGTTGAATCCTGAAATTAATTTGCAATGAATGTAATTATTTCTTTACTGTAATGAATGAACCTTATCTGCTTCCATGTCTATTCTCATGTATTTTGTCAACAACTAGTAATATAATTCCGTTTTCTTTTTTGGTTACTATATTCGTTTCATTTGACACAGCATCAGGCTGGCAAACTCTTAAATACTTTCAGTAATACTGATATAAATGTCTGTTACCCTGATTCCACCCCAAAACACAACAAAGGAACAAAATAAAAATTTACTTACAAAGGTTAAAAGGAGTTAAACTTTCTTGCATGATATTGCTTCCCCCGCCATCATGTACGAACTTCAGGATTTGTAATAGTTAGACCTACTCTTATTGTGCTCTAGTTCATTTTCCAGCATAGACCTAAAATTATTTGTTTACGTATATACAAAATTAGCATCATGCGAAAATGATTGGCTTTGTCTCCAACTAAGTAAATAAATACTTGTAAAATGAAGAAATTTTCTTAAAAAGTGACAAACTAAAATCATTTTATCATTCAGCAACTCCTTATAATCATTTATTTGTAGAATAACTTGCCATCATTTGATGTACAGTGAAGGACAAGAAGATTACCTGGACCAAATAAAGTTCAAGAACAGAGCATTGCAAATGCCCTAGTTCTGAAATGCGAGTGTTGCCAACTCTAGCAGTCTTCGGAGCTTCAGCTTGGTGTTTACATCGTCAAATACAAGCAACATAATAGTTATAATACAGTATGTAGAGATTCATAGCAACATAACTCAGTATCGTTTAGTTTGGAAAACGTTATTCGATCATATAGAAGCAGTTGGGTAGATTTACTACAACAAACCACTTCCTACATGTGTTTCGCTGGGTGAGTGGTTAGGATGACGGTTTACAAACACAAGGGGCGGGAGGTCGAGTACCACCAGAGTCAACTTTTTGTTTTAGACCTGTGCAGGTAATATTTTTAACATTAATTCGCTACGAATTGTGAAATTATAGGCTTTTCTAGATTCCACATTCTTAAACATACTGTATTCCATTTTGTAATAGCCTATTTTTATACAATGCGGGAAATGATAACCATAGTAAAAATGTTGAAAATGGATGCATGTATTTGTAATTACTTCGACTGTCACATGGTGAATCTGTAGTGTTTAGCCAGTGGCAGCTCGTGCTCAGTTTAGTTGGTGGGGCCCACTACCCAGTATAATGGAATTAGTCTGAAGTTTTCATTATATAACTTCTATT
Organism: Locusta migratoria; assembly: GCA_026315105.1. Classification (NCBI taxonomy): domain Eukaryota; kingdom Metazoa; phylum Arthropoda; class Insecta; order Orthoptera; family Acrididae; genus Locusta; species Locusta migratoria. The sequence continues at coordinate 146,781,845 of CM048755.1, read as the reverse complement.
TATATAACATAATTTAAACATATTCAAAAGATATTAAATATGTTAATTATGCAGTAGTTAATATAATCCATGAAACACTGTAGCTAATGAAAATTTATACGAATGTGCAATAAACATTTTAATTTTATTACTATTATTATTTTTGGTGGGGGGTTATGTGTGTAATATTGAAGTTGGTCTGGTCCACCAGCTCTGGTGGTTTTCCGTGTACTTTTGTGGGTGTCTGAGTTTTTGCTGTGGTGCCACAATTTATTGAAGAAATTGGGTGGCTTAGAGGTGTTTGCATTCGAACCGAAGTTCACCAGCTCTTCTCATACTGAAGTTCATACTTATTGTAGTTGTGCTTCTGTGTACTGATTGTGATGTCAAAATCGAAAGGAGCTGTGGGAGGACATATGTCACTTCTTCCCCATTGGGAATGCACTAGAGAGATAACAGGGACCCTCCTGGCTTTTGCCTTATGGCTAAGGTAAAAAACAAACTCTGAAAACCTTGGTTGGAGCAGTTTCATGTGTATTTTACCTAACTAGTGCATTAACTATTGATGTCTGTGTTCTTACACGTTATTTATACAGTAAATGTGCACATCTGTTCTTCTGACTGGCAGACTTGTCAATTACTCTGTTGTTGAAGTTTGGAATATCACTGATTTCCTCCTTGTGAATGCAACAAACAGCCAGTGAGTTCAGCCATTCCTGGCTCACTGTTCCTGAGGAAGGTTTTGATTCTTTTTAAGGTGCTGAAGCTGCACTCTGCTTCTGCTGTTGAAATTGAATGTAGTTAGCGCAATTTGTGATGGTTTGTGCACTTCAGTGAAAGATCCTTCAAAGGAATGTTCTACAAAGAAAGTAAACAGCTCATAAACTGATGTAATGGCTCTAAATGTATCATTGCGATAAATCTATGTGTTCATTTTTCAATTTATCGTGACAAATAAATGTACTGTAGTTTAATCAAAAGTATTGACCAAAGTGTCTGGGAAATGTTCTCTAAAAGAAGTAAACTTTTTTTGATCAACGAATTCGGAGCTGCTAAATACGTGTGAGGTTTGAAATCTTCCTTTCAGTTGGTTGGTCATAATGTCACACACTTCTTTGGCATCTGGTGTCAGATTAGGTTCACTGCTACATTTAGAACGTTTTCTTGGAGGAGCAATACACTCATCATTAGAAACTTGAAACCATTGAATGTTCTCTTATATTTCAGATACAGTACACTCAAAATGATCTCATGCATTGGATATGGTAATGGCATTTGCACTCTGCATCTGAACTGTGTTAAAGAAAATACCAACATGTTTCATGATACAATATAAAAAAATTAGGAGGAACAAAATTATGAATTGTGAAGTAAATTTCTTAAGGCGAATGCTTCTCTTATTCTAACATCATCCCAGGAATCCTCTTCCTCAATCTTTTCAATACAATCCAATAAGTGCACTTTGTTTTCTTTGACAGTAGTTACAATGCAGGACTGGAAGCTCCATCTAGTTGAAGAGACTGAAGGAATTCTCTTGTTGCAGCCTTTCTGTAACAAATCTCTTCGCTTGGGATGATGAAGAAAAAAGTTGTAAAATCTTCAATATTTTCTAATAAGGACTTTATCGATTTTATGCTTTTACTGCAAGCATTCTGAAGAACCAAATTCATTTGGTGTGCAGAGCAGTGAATGCACTTGGCTTGTGGGAAACTGCTCTGCATCAGTGTCTGCACTGTGACTGCCACTCATTACTGGGGCGCCAAAGTATGCCTCAGCAATGAATTTTTCTTCAACATTGAAAGGTTCCAGACTTCTTTTTAAAACATCATTAAGTCCATACGCTGTCCTATCATCAACGGTTTCAAAGGAAAGAAATCTTTCAACAGGTTTCTTCCCCTTAAAATACCGCAATATAATGACAAATTGACTTCTGCACGTAATATCTGTTGTTTAGTCAGCCTGCACTGAAACGAAAGTGACATTGTTAATCTCTTTCATCAGTTGTTTGATGTGAACTTGATACATAGCCTACAGTCCAGAAGTTCATTTTGTATTATGTGTGACGTATATTTACACACGGAATTACTAGCGCTGCTTAAGTGATAATCTAATACACTGTCAAGATTTCCCAAAAGATATATCAAGTCTAAGAAATTGTCACGGTTTGCTGACTGTTGTTTTTCATTGTGAACTCTTAGCGCTAACTCATGACTTCCACAAAACAATAGCACTGTACTATTCTGTTTAATATGTGTTTGTTCTTTGTAACTAATTCATTATATTTATGAATTGACATTTTATACACTGAATCAATCTAAACAGCAATGTTAATTGTGCCAAACATTTTATATTTACAAGCATTTTCTAAATGAAGTCCACTTTCCTTGTGTTTCTTAATTCACTCACTTAAATGCTTAAGATTATTGCAGCCGACTGTTGTGTTCAACCCGTAGACCAATTCCACATCCACAAGGGCAATTACATTTGGGGTCTGTGGAAGGTACATTAACACATATGCTCTCTTTTTGTAAGTATATATAGTATATTTTGTTCTGACATGTGCTACATCCAAGAGGATTCCCTCAATTCGGGTCTACTGGAACGAAAAGTACATCTAATCTAATCTAATCTCCACAGTTCGTCAGTACCAAACAACACGCAGTAGAAACAAAACAATTTTTTTTCTCTTCACACACACAGGTAAGCAAGGCTCTTTGCAGAACCACGTATAGCAGAAAGTTCGCTTCTTTCCGTCGAGTTGAGACATCAAGAAATCTTTTGGTTGATGTGCGCCTAACCGTTTGGTTTCTAGCTTCTCTTCGATACCTAATAAATGAAAGGGCCTTTAAGCAAAGTGTCTACCATAATTATTTTATACTCCGTTTACGAGCACTCAAGTTGCAATGACAGTTCCAGAATACGTTTTGAGGTAGGTGCTAAGGGCCCAGGTTCGCTGGTCCCAAACTCTGTGAACCTGTGGAGAGGTGCTTGAGGGGTGGGGAGTGCTAGCGCAACAGGTACAGCCCGCTTCACCTGGGACCGCTTTGCCGGGCCCAAGCAGCACTAGGGCGAAGGGCAAGGAGGGGAAAGGGAGACAGCTCTGTGTCGTCACTGCTACTGCAGTCTTTGGAGCGCGAGGTGCAGGGGGAGTAAGGAGCCAGCCGCCACTGGCCCTCTGCTATCGGCATGACCTGTGTAACGAAGAGAGGGCGTCTATCTTCACCGGACACATGCTAGCAGACCCTCAGCTACGCTACGGCGAGAGGCAAGAGAAACCATTTGATTGTGACATTTTAAATTGAGTTAGGATGTCGACAGGATCATGTCACATTCCTACTGTTTGGTATAATACTGCAAAAGTATATCACAAATCATGTGGTGGAGCCAGGCTCCTGTGACCCTTTAGAATGAGCCGCCCCTGTGTTAAGCTAAGATAAATGTATCAGGAGATACAATGCGTGTGACGCGCATTTCGACCCAGGCTTGTTGCTTGCTGCTCCGGAGATCCGGAAAGTGTATAGGACACTTGGGTGTGGTGCCATCGGAGCCCGGCAATGTGAGCGCTGAAAACCGACATGGAAGTATGACATGGTACTCAACCCAGTCTCGACGCTCGTGGTAGCGAACCTCTGGAGAGTGTAACGTGCATGAACACGGTGTTGTCTGGGCTCAACCTCGGCTCTAGACGCTGATGCCGGCAAGGCGGCTTTCCAGAGACGGCGTTTCAATGGCGGGCTACATGTCAGTTCAGTACAGGTTGCATGATGGCGCACCAAAATCTATCATAACGGGTATTTTGCGGGAGCGCTGAAGAATTCTTGGAAGCGCTCCTTGGTGGCATGCTTCTGCCTGCCATATCTCGACACAGCTGCCACAAACTCAAAGGAAAAATTATATAGGTCGTCATGAAAAATCTTCAATTTACAGCTAAACCAAAGTATAATAATAAAATTATGATTAATAAGACACATTTGCGTGTAAACCGTGTATCCATGGACTACAACATGAAAATCATGTAACGTAAATCGGGCAACTTCCGATGTTTGACGAAACGTGACGGTCCAGTGACACAGTGTGAATGCCGCCATTAGAAATACATTGTGGAATACTCTGACAGACGGTGGCGTGACGGACAGTGTGAATTGGCCTTTAAATGAAAAGTCATCAATATAGTTGAAGAACAGCAAAGGACCCAAGACCAAGCCCTGTGGGATCCCGTTCATAATAGCACACCGGTTTGAGTAAACAGCTCCTTTAAGGTGAGTTTGTCCGCGGGCTTAAAAAGTATATGAATCCGGCCCGCGGGTAGCGAAATGTTGCCCAATGAAGACGATGAAATTATACCTCCGGCTCAATGGTCTAGACTGGAAACTAGTTATTTAAAGTTTTCTATCGACGTCTTTGATATGTCAAGTTGTCAGCTCTGGTGTAAAGACTACTATCTGTGGCTGTAATGAATTTACGCAAAGACTATGATGTACTATGTTAGGGCGTGTTGTTATTGAATGTGTGGGTTGAACAGTTTGTGAAATGGGTCACACCCTACTGTGAAGGTAATTTATTTCAGTGATTTACGGAAGACGTTGTCCACTCATTGAGGCTGTTGCGCAAAGTTTGTTCTGTAAGTGTGTGGGAATTAGTCATTGTAATTTACGTGTTTCCCCAACACTTTTGGAAATTCCTTTACATTATATTTACCTTTATGTATATGGCAGTTTTGGTGTTGATGTTTATGTTGCTGTCGTCACAGAGAACTATTTCTTTCACAATGACTGCCTGACAGACTGAAGACTTATTACAGTTAGAGAAGTATATGGATGACCTCACTGCTATTCTAATCCTAGGTACCGTATAGTGGTCTCATTTGCCCCAGTGACATATACGTCAACTACTGTTGAATAAAAGTTTATGAAGTCTGGTTGTGGTATTAGGTCACCAATGTTTTGAAATTGGTTAACAGTATTGACATTGTGCGGGTGTCAGGTTTCAAGTAAATAACAACGGGAGAAATACTGTTAGTAGTTGTTTCAGCGTAATTGTCTTTCTGTTGAACTGCAGTGGAGAATTGTATACTGTGACTAATATCGGTACGGTACGTAACATTAATCGGTGTTTTAACTGTTTCCTTTGAGCTATGGGTGGCCCTGAAGTAGTTTTCAGTGTGGTGAATTTCAGAATTCTGGATGTCGCGAAACTTATGTGGTCACCATTCCCAAGGCTGGTGATTTCATTGTGTGATGTTTCATCAATTGTTGGACTGAGTGAACATATTCACACAAGCTATATAAAGTTACTCATTAGAATTTTTCTTTGGGAATGGCAATTTGGTACCATTTTGTACTAAAAACCTTAGCAAACTGTGTATAAGGAAATTATTTTCCCATGCTATTTCGAAACATGTTTCCTTTTGGTTTAGAGCTACTGTGTCTACCGAGATAAAGAGAAACACCACGCCTCCATCTCCTGTTGGAGTGAACCTGGCACGATTTAACAGGTCTGGTAATCAAGCCTGAGCTTTTATTTTTGACACTTTACATAATTTGTTTGTTTGGAGTGTTTGCATAAAGTTAGACTTCTTTTTAATAACTTGCAGCACATTCGCAATTTTGTGAGCATCTTGCACAAACAGTTACTTAATATGTTGATGCACTGCCATGATAGCTACCATTTGTATTGAGAATATTTTTCACCAATGGCCACACGTGATTTGTAAATAAGTTGAATTGCTTGGTGTAAAAATGTCCTTTTTGACTGAAAATCCAGCATTTGCCAAAATTATTGTAGCTTTAACTGGTATTTGAGATAGATTTCTGGTTATTGATAGCTCTTCTGTTCAAACACTTGGCGATATGGTTACAAACTGGACACTTTGTGGATGTTCATATCCCATTTTAACAACATACATGAAATTTGCAATTTCCCTAAATTGCATAGGGCAGAATGTGAATGAATTACAATGAAAAGTATGTGGGAAATCTAGCCTATGTACTGTTTGTAATTAGCAGTGTCTTAGGTACTTTATTCTACTTTGGGGAGTGGCTTTTCAGTGATGCTCATGTAGGTGATATTCATGTGTGTTACAAAATATAAGCAGCTGAGCTGAATTGTCAGACTGTTTTAACATTTAAATAGGGACACAGGTTGCATTTTAAGAGACTAAACAGGACAAATGGATATGAATATTTTGTACACCTTGGATTATTACCTTATAATTTACATGATGTTTTAACTGTAACTTTGTTTCAGCTGGGAGTCATTTGTAGGATGTGATTCCAACCATTGGCTTTGACCTGTGGCTTTGGTGTGTTGTGTAGTAGGCAAAGTACTATTGGCAAGCTAGATTGTAGATGTCTATTCATGTCTATTGATAGGCTACTTCTGTCAATGTTCATATTTTTTATGAATATGTCGTAATTTTAAAGGATGTGGTTAGGCAGGAACCTAAGAGTACGGCCTAAATTGTTAAGAGTAAACAAGCAACAGATTGTAGGGTGCAGCTGTGATATGAAATGCTTCTTCCAAATTACCAGTAAAATTTAATGTGCCCTATGATTTAATTAAAAACATTGGAACATTTGCAGTTGGCTATGAGTGAAATACGGGTTTTCTGAGATGTTGATGATGTCATGGGTCAAAGCAGATGGCTGGAATCGCATTGTAAAATTACGCCTCAATAAGTTGTTATTGCAACTAGTACTTCAGTTGTAGATTATGGTGTACAAATTGTTACTCAGTACTTATTGTGTTGTTGAGGGGGGTATTCTTTCGATCAACATTTTTCTCATTTTTAAATGACTTAAATATCTAGTGTCTAAAGCCTACATTATTCAGAATCGGACTGCATTTCTGTGTAATTTGGGAACCAACAACAGATAACTTTTTTGGGGGGGGGGGGGGGAGCAGGGCAAACCATACCGGTAGGCCTACATTGTTATATTTGGAGAACACTGAGATCATGTAACAAATCTACAAAAGGTATTGCCTTTGCTACGCTTTTGTCATCAATGAGTATTGCTGTGTGGTATGGATCTTGACCAGATAAATTTTTCATACAACAGTAACTTCAGATGAGTGGAGATCATTTTATATTTTCTTAAAGAGTGAAGTTTAATGAAGTCGTGTGTTAGCATGACAGCCATCAAAATAAAGGTGTTTTAAGTTTGTTATTAAACTTACTCTTCTGAAGGCTAAAATGGTGTGTTGAGTTGAACCCATTTGTCCACTGCAATAAAATCAATTGAAACTAACATGGAAAAACTGCAGTGTTCATATTTTGTGCTTTAAAAAAGTAATTGCTGGCATAACAAAACATTTTATTGGCAAATGCAAACATTGTGAGCTTGCCATGCAGTACTCTGAAAGTGGTTCCATGAAACCTAGTGCTAGTGGGATTTATGTTGTTCAGATGTAGCCTGTGCTCTTCAAGGCAATTGAGTTTGAATTTTTGGAGTCCTAGTAATTCCATTGACTCTGAAACATCTTCTTACTGCATTTTGTCTTTGTTCTTGGTGTCTGATAGTAACATAGATTTTTAATTTCTATTTGTATCACAAGATTTCTAGTGGATCTAATGGAAATTGTTTCCTCAACAAAGCTGTGCGTTGCCTGCCACCACACTGAATCATCTTGGCCGTCCTTGGAGGTGTGTGTGTGTGTGTGTGTGTGTGTGTGTGTGTGTGTGTTGACTACGCTAAAGTGTTCCCTTCACATTCTAGTGAGCATGTGGGGCTACTCTACCTGTTGCTCTTATGTTCTGAATTGTAAATTCAGTGTGTAGTAATGTTAGAAGTCCCCCCACACATGTGACAAACATCCTAATGTTTTATAACCAAACGTCTTTGCATTTTTCCAGTATCCTACCAATGAAGAAGTGAATTGTGACCTGTTTGCATGTTTTTCCCACGACTTAGTGTACGTGAGCATTCAGTTACACATCAGAAAATATTGGCCAAACTATTAGGTTGCTTGATTTCATCTGCAACTAGTTGATAGTTTTTTCTGACTTCATCATATTTATATTTCTGAACAATCAATTAAATTTCCCCATAAAATTTTGCAGAGACTATTCATGATTTTAAATTGGTAGTAAAGTCACAAAGATAGGTTGTGTTTCAGAGTTAGATATTTTGTTTACAAGCAGAACATAGACTATGATTTTGTGTTTAAAAAGTGATCTGTAGCTTCTCTCCGATAATTAGGTATAGGTTAAGGTTTTTTCATCACAAGTGAGTGTTGAAGGTGTGAATTTTTGGGCTGAGACATGTGATAGAGGGTACATTCTGTTGTTGTAATCTGTAATTTGAGGATAATCCTGGATTATTTATTTTCTACTATACATAAGACATTATCCCGTATGTTTATATTCATTGATAGTGTTTGTTTTCCTAATTGGTATATCTACGTAGTGTATCTCGTGAGACTCATGACGTCATTGGTCAAAGCTGGCAGGTGGTATCGTGGTCTTAAATTATTCCCCTAAATGTTGGTGACTACTATGAGTGCCTTCATCAGAAAAATTCTAAAATTGCATGTCGCATGATAACATGCAAGTGATAAAGCTTGGTTAAGTCTTAATGTGTAATAAAATAAAGCATCACACATGCTTTCACGCATGTGAGAAGCCCTTAGTGACTGGCCAGCTGTTTTTTTTAATTATGATTTAATTTTTGTCACTTGCATTTTATCATGTGACGTGGAATTTAAGAATTTTTTTGATGAAGGTACTTCTAGTTGCTGTAACCTAGGTAAAAAGTAGACTTTATCTTTGCAACTGAGGTTTGTTTTTACTAATAATTAAAATTTCCCAATCTTTGCATCAATTAGAAATCTCATTGTGATCTATTTGTGTGGTGGTCTCGGAAAATACCTTCATTATAAATAACTGAACATGCATTCCTGCGGCATGACTGATGTTACTTAAACATTTGTCAACAACTCTTCTTCCAAGACAAAATGCTGCAGCTTCCTTTCCAAGAGATTCTTAATCTAATCACAGATTTTGATACTGTATGATTTTACTTTCATTAGTGCTAAGAAGCCCATGTTAAACCGGGGAAAGCATCAGAGTAAACCTGCTGTTGCCTGTGTTTTTAGCATAGCGCGTATGTTGGCAACTGTAAATAGATTGTTTCTGGGCTGGAGATTCGGGCGCTACGTGCCCTCACATACTAAAAAAAAAATTTCTTGTTTAACTTATACCTAACCTAACTTTCACTTAAAATGATCACTGTTTCGTGATCTGTGCGAAATAAATAAAACATACCTGCTCTATGGTCGACTGCCGTGGTGTTGCCAATATTTGCAGAGCGTGGGCAACAGACTCTGCAGTGTACCCCAATTCTCAATGGACAAGGTAATCGGCTGGCCAGGACAGGGTTAAATCCTAGTTTAGGTGACACTAGCTTGCCATGTGGGTAGTGAAAGGCAGCCAGTCAGAAATGTTATTGATAGAGCCAGTGAAAATGCATCTTTTATACCATGAAGCAATATGGTGTGTAATTTAAATTCATAATTACTTTTATGAGGTGTGTCTTTTAATGTAATTCATGATTTTTCCATTATAGGAAACAAAATATAATAGTTCATGATTTGTGGTTTTTGAGATTGTTACTTTGTGGAATTAGGTTTCATAGTACAGGTACCGGTAATGGGAAGGAATTTTATATTAGTGCAATTAATACAAATAGTTACAGGGTGGTGAACGGAGAAAGTACGTGAAGCACCAGTCACAAGATGGGGTGGCAGTTGTTTAAATTAATGAAAATTGAGTGCAATTCATTCATCAGTAATAGATTTCTTAACATTTAAAATACTTTGCAGCCAAAACTGTTAAGGAAAAACCTTTCGCACCTGCGTAGTGACTTGTTCTTGATGTAGTATTTAAAATTGCTATGGAGTAATGACTGACATTCTGTAGTGACTGTGACAGATGGAGAAATGAAATGAAATTTGTCAAACATAGAGCTATTTCCTATGCACATCACTATTCTGCATTAAATAATATTCATGTTACCACAGATTTACAGTACCATTGGTAAAAACTTAGCTCAAATGATGTCTAAAAACATTTGTGTCAACAATGCAGTGTTGTTTATAGAACCTCCATTTTCAATGGCTCTCTGTGACACTTCTGACTGCCTTTTGTTACAAAGATCTGCACATTGAGAAGCTAGTGTCACCTGAACTAAGATTGAAACCTGTGAAAGATAGAGATGGCTCATTTAACGGGAACCTGTCCTAACCATAACAAAGATTTGATAAAATCTAAATTGTGTAGCTGATCAGGAGGTGACAGACATAATGTTGGACTAGAATCAAAAGTAAGATTGTGGCACGCTAAGAATTTCTGTAATCAAAGCATTAAATAGCAGTCAGATTCGTCTCGTGGTAGGACTGACTGGTTGTTTAACTTAAACGTCTATGCTCCAGTCACCGAAATGACACTGACAGTAAATACGCTGTGCCGCAAGACCAGGGATGGAGAAAACTAGGCCCACGCACAATTTCGCTGCAGGCGTTTGTTGTACGGTCATTGTGTGTTTTATTACATAGCTGTGGTATTAGAAGCCAAATATATTTATAATTCATTTCCTATAATAATTTATAAAATGTTGTCTTCCAAAAATTATCCAAATCAGCATCTTGCCTTAAGAGCAACCGCTTGGTTAATTATTCATGTTTCTTCCCGAAAAACAAACATTCATGTTCTTCGTATAACATTTCAAAGTTGTAAACACTTTCTGGAAGCTGGTATTGATTTTTTTTTTCTGTAGATTTGATGGAAAAGATCGCCGACAAGTTTGGTGAAGTTGACTTGATGAGGAAATGTGCTCTGGTTCCCTGTTCGTCAAAATATTTCTGCCACCCACCTGCAGCTCTGTGCACTTATGAACATCTTGGTGACATTCCAGTGTCCATAACGGCTCACCAGCCCATAAATATAGTTTGGAAGGTTTTGGATCAGACGACCTCCTTCAAACTGATGAGGAACTCTGGCCCAATCTGGATCAGCGAGGTGTCAATTTTATTCGCCATGTTCAGACATCCTAAGGATAATTGGATTGATTCTGGCACCTTCATATTAGCCTCCCAGAGAAGGATAAAGTAATGATTTACCAGTGCGATGTGAAACCATATGTTCTGCTTCCCATGCAGTTTTCAGTGTATATGGTTAGGGCATATATCTTCTTGCTGTACTGCAGCCCTTCTATGCCGTGAAATTAGGTGAGCCTCTTGTGTTCCACTCCCTGTGTGTCTACTGTACCAGTACCGTTCTTCATGTTCACCAGATTGCCTGTTGTACAAGAACACAAAAATAAGTCCTTTAAAAGCTTTATGTACCCAGAGGCTCACTGAAAAAAATTGGAGCACCTGCATCCTGTGCAAATGGTATCGAAGGGTGTGTTTATGCTGCCATCTCACTGCTCGCTGACATGGCACGGCGATGATGAATCAAATCCACAGTCTTACTGTCCCATTTAGCGTGCACCATCGCAGCTTACTGCTTGCTTTGATCCTCGCCAGGCGATGATATCAAATCAAACAGGTTTGTGTATTGTGCTACGACCGTCACCGCCCCGACCCGATACTTCCACTGTGATTGGTTGCTTCGAGGTTACTCTAGCAGAGTGGTGTTTGACTGTTGCATGCTTGGAACTTCCGTGCCCATCGCACACAGTATTGTTCGTTAAAGGTAGTTTCACTACAGGCAACAATGAGTTAAGATCTGAAGCAGATAATTATTATATCTGAAAAAGTGATCTGGATAGTTTTTTGAGCTGTTGGCAGTACTTATGAAATTATCTGTAGCAAGGACATTCAGCATTAATAGAGTGCACTGCATACCTCCTCTTCCTTCTCCTTTCCAATAACATCATTTTTGTAGTGAAAAAAATCAGTCACTGTTGTCAGACGATGTGGAGAACATGTTTCATGCTTCACACCACTGCAGTTGTGCACTCAGTTGTAATGAAACAGCTGCAGGAGAAAACACGTGGCGAATGGCGAGCAGAGAGGTGCCTGCAGCGTGAATGCAACAAGGTTGCTGGTGAGGAGCGAGCTGCCAGCTGCGAGGTGGCAGCATAAATGCACCCTAACTTTGCCTCTGTTACATCCTGTACCCCTCCTCATCCCACTCCCACCACCGTCTTCACTCTACCTCTCCTGCAGTACCCTTGACCCTCCCCTTCTCTGGCACTTGCTGGAGAAGGTGCCCCTCTAACAAGGCCCCCTTTCTGGTGTTCCCTGGATTGGAGATCTTCTGCCTCAAGTTAGCCGCTGGACTCAATCTTGAGTGTACCATTGTCACCCGTTCCTCAGTCGCAGACCTCAGATACCAGTTCTCTCTGGCACCTGTCCTCCCTGTCCAGTGAGAGAAAAGAGGAGGCGACGGAAGATGGCAACGGCCACAGCCTCTCTGTTACCACCCGAGGTGCCAACTTTGTCTGCCAACCAACTTGTCACACTGAACTTGTCTGATCTGCTATTTATGGATTTCATCCCTTCTTCATTGGTGACTGATGCTGACCCAGTGGTGTGATGGGCTTCAAACCGTTCGCCTCCCATATGGATCCTCATGCTGTACGCATCCAATGTAACTGTAACAACTATTATTGACACCTCGTGTAGTTAAAACAACTTATTTCCTTCATCTCTGCAGTTTGTCGTTCTACAGGAATCTCATTTTATTGAGGCACATTCACTTACCATCAGTCGGTTTTGTGCTTTGTCAGAACTGGGTTGCATGTGGCGGAGTTTGCACATTAGTCTATGTGGATATTGTTAGTACATGGATTCCTCTCCATACTAAATTGGAAATGTTCCTGTCAAGGTTCACTTGGACACTGTTAACGACTTGTAATCTTACCTCCCCCCCTGACAGGCCATCTACATTTGCTGGCCATAACTGCTCTCTTTCAGCAACTCCTCCCTCCCTTCCTAATTCCTGGGGATTTCAATGTCAATCATCATTTATGGGTCAGTGGTCATAAATCTAGCTGGGACCACCTCATAGGCCAATTCCTTACAGACTACAATGCTGTGCCTTCTCAATTATGGTTCCCCAACCCATTTTAGTACCACTCACAACACTTTCTCCACCATAGGTTTTTTCACTAACTTCTCCTTTTCCCTTTATTTCACTGGTCACTGCATGATTATCTCTGATAGTGTCCACTTCCCATTGATTCTGTCACTCCCTCCCATCTGATGAGGGACAGGCTACCACTTCGGGTTTTTTGTTGTGCCAGTTGGCCTCTGTATACATCCCAGGTTGTTTTTACACCCTCACCATCAGGCTGTACTGACATCTTCTGTGATATGTCTGATGCAATTACAGAGCCACTAGCATTGATACCCCCCTCCCCCAATCCACCCCCTCCTGAGATGCAGCCTGTCTAGCCAGCTGCCATTCATGAGCAGTGTTAAGAAAATTGACTTGGCTGTCCCATATTAGCCACCTGAAAACTAGCTGCAGGAGGAATCTTAATGCTCTCCATTTAATTGACCAACCTTCTTGGGGTGCATATTGTGCAACTCTCCTTTGTATCTATCAGGCTCTGACTTTGTCCAGATTAGATTATGGGGGCCAGGTTTATGGTTTGGCAGCAGCTTCTTCCGTGAAACTGTTAAGACCCAGTTCATCATTGTACTATACGCTTGGCTGCTGGTACCTTCCGGACCAGCCCTGTTGAGTCTTCTTGACGAAGTGGGAATCTTCAGATTAGATGGCATCAGCTTTTGGTGTCTTACACTTTTACCATTCAGACACTTCCTACTCATCCGACATGTTCTTTTTTATGCAGTGGGTCTGTACCTCCTGATACACCCCACCCCGTCCCATCCATGTGGAGTAGGATTACCCATCGGATTCTGGACAGCCTCCTTTCCCTGGACTGTACTCTATGCCTTATACCATGAAAACCCCCTTGGATGATGCCCCGGCCACAAATTCTGACTGATCTCTTCCAAGGACCAAAAGTTTCAGTTGTGCCCCCCTTCCGCTCCCCCAATCTTCCAGAGTTTGTTGCACTCAGTAGTTGGAGTTTCAGGGTGCCACCATATTCTATACTGATGGCATATCTATTGGTCATATGGGGTATGCATTTACATCATACTGTCTGTATGAAATGCCATTGTTTGCTGCAGAACTGATGGTCATTAACAGAGCCCTTCATTTTATTAAGCAGGCTGCCCTTGACTGTGTTTCAACCTGTACCAACTCAATGAGCAGCCTACAGGCCATTGACTAATGAGTCTTCCAATCCCTTTGTCACTTCTATCCACAATCTCCTCACTGACCTTTGACATGCTGCCTGCTCTGTTGCCTTGTTTGGGTCCCCAATCTTGTGGGTATCCTGGGAATCAACAGGCTGACCATTTGGCTAGAGGAGCAGTTACTTGCTACCCATTTCCCTTGACAATCCCAAGTGTGGGTTTGTGGGTGCAGATAAGATCTCTGCTCATACAAATATGGGGCAGCAACAGTCAGGCTACTGCTGCATCTAATAACCTACACAGTCAAGGAGACTACTGCAGCCCAGAGTTATTTCTGGAGTGAATCCACTGTCCCTTGTCATCCTATGTTGGACTTTACAGACTGACCCACAGTTTTATTTTATGCAAAGATTCTCCCTCGCACTGTGGTTGCGGGGTCCTGCAATCTGTGGCTCATATCTTAATGGAATGCCAATTTACACTTTTTACCTTATTTTTAACGGCTTCCTGTCTTCCATGTTTAGGCTCCTGCTCTAGGGACATGATCTGTCGACCAGTACACAAATGAATCGGGGTTATAGAGCTGTTGGGGTGTGCATTGCAGTATTCTGTATTTTGTGTTGGTTTTAGTTTTGCCAATATAACTGATTTTAATTACATTTTAATTTTACCCCTTTTTATGAGCAGAATGTTCTTAGCTGAACTGCATATTTAATTCCACTATCCTTCTGAATATGCTCTTCTGAACTAAAGGGACTGGCGGGTGACCTAGCTGTTTGTTCCCTTACTATCACCAACCAACCAAATAACCAATTCTTCCCACCCAGAAACATCATTGCAAATACATATTTTAAGAAGTCTACAGAAATACCAAAGCATGCCCTTTCCTGGGCCCTAATTTAAAATTGTGAGCTTCAATACTGAAAGCAAATATCCAGTCAAAGAACAGTTACTGAGCCAACTATGTAGAGCATAATGTTGTGCGTGCATGCGTGCGTGCGCGCACGCACGGGACATACCAGAATTTAGGGCATAAAACTCCTGTAAACAACAAATACAGAAGAGCCATAGTCAGAGTACCTGAAATCCTGATACTTTCAACAGTATTTATAGTAGAAAATGACATTAGAATTATATTATTATAACTTCCCAAGTGTACAGTTATTGCAGTCTATAAGCCACCAAACTTGCTATTCTTTCAGTGTGTCAGTTAACTTGGGGAACGGGAAAGTAAACTTAAGTTTATGCTAAGATTTTAATTGCCAAAGCAAGGAAGAGGGCATGAACAGCGAAGACAATGGTGAACTACTGCAGCAATGGGCAGATGTTGGTGAACTCTTATTCTTATTGCAAACTGATACCTTCTTTCAACAGTGATTGTTGAAGAGAATAAATTGACATTATTTTTTAATCAAGCTGCACAACTCAACAGTGCACTAAAATAATATGCAGCCTAATGCTATTTTGTCAAAACTGAAGTCTTCAACTGTGACTGCTTGCAAAATAAAGTTTGATTCTTGCAAAGAAGAAAACAGCAACCATAATAATGCTATTTATTTAAAAAAAAAAAATAGTGCCTTTACCAATTTAAAAACTAGAGGTTCATCACAACTGGATGTGAATAGCTACCTGATGATGAATCTTTAGGTTTGAAACGGGTAACTGCACTTTTTTTTATTATTATTGCTATTTTTCTTAAATAATATTAATAGTGGCTGGTTGCTGTTTTATTTTTTGCAAGAATCAACTTTAATGTGCAGCCTTATCTTTGGCAAGTAGAACATACCAATGTTGCCTTGTGGAAGAGGGATTGAAATAATGAACATGTCTTGGCTCTCACTCACTCACTCACTCACTCACTCACTCACTCACTCACCTCTCTCTCTCTCTCTCTCTCTCTCTCTCTCTCTCTCTCTCTCTCTCTCTCTCTCTCTCTCTCTAAACCATTTCTGAGAAGATGAGTCAAAATTTTGAACATAGGCCTACTGCAGCTACTTCAAGATTTCTTTGTGTGTCTGGTTCAGTTGCAACACTGGCACAGTAAATAGCATTGTGTATCCACTAATGCATCCTTCATTCGAAATAGTTTCCAATTTAAAAAAAAAATAAAAAGTAAGAGCATTATACAATTAATTAGAACAAAGGAAATGAAGAATTCATTTAAACAAGACATTGAAACATTTGATGTCTGCTATAATTCCATACTCTGACCAGTTTTGTGATTGGAACAGATCAAAATAGGTGCAAATATCACACCAGTGGACAGTTCGGGCCATGAGATCAAGATGTGAACCAACTAGTGGGATATATGTAAATTTGAGACTGCAAAACAAAAAAAATCTAGGAAGCTGACAAAAGAAACAATCAGTTCTTGTTGTTAACTGATTGAGGGATCATTCATTATGTGGCAAAATGTTTACTAATGAGTGGAATACTAACCTGTTGGTTAAAAGTAATGCCTCGAAAGTGTACACTATGTCAGCCCATGAATTGATTCATAATAAATTGCAAGCATTTGTTGTCAGAAATAATCAGTTGTGCATTATTTACCACAAAATCTTCAGCATCATTAATGACTTTATTGCCAAGTGAAGTTCACATGAAGAAAAGTGGCTCTGGCAAAATTGCCTTGAGATAATGCTTGCGGTGTTCAGTATGTATCACATGTTTCTATAATCGGTGTCATCCAAGGGAATGCCCTAAGAAGTAACCATAAGAATAAGATAAGTAACATACAAACTGATTTGAGAATTGAAAAATTAGTAACTTCTGAAAATACTATATGCTAGGTACAGACACATAATATATAAGAATGACACTTATTGTGGAATCCAATTGTAATTTTACAATTAATATGATGTCCTTATAACACCTAACTTTATTAGAAACATTTGTATGATAATCTTCTGTGGCGACATAGACAAATGAGAAAAAGGGAAAAGGGAAAACAATAATTGGGGTTCAAACACAGGATTTAAAATTATATATAGCTACTGTACCAAAACTGTAACTGAACACAAGATGTGCTAAAAGGAATCTTATACAGTATATGGAGTACATCCAAAATTTTGATCACCAGTGGGGAAGCACACATTCACTTATTTACCTCTTTCACTGAGTGAAATTTCTGGGCAAATTGGATTGACACGTGGCGGGTTCTCATTGTAAGTCCCAACACAGACCAGTCCTTTGGCAGTTTTCTGTTGTGTGAACACAAGAATGTGGTAAGGATCCCTTATCATACAGCAGTACTCTATTAGACATTGGGCGAGGATAGTGTTGACACCTGAGGTAGAATTGATATAAAATGGTATTAATGAGTTATTAAAAATATTTTTCTGGGTGATGTATTGAACTTGATCAGTGAGAACTGTATCAAATACTGTATACTTATGAGAGTTTGTGTGTGTGTGTGTGTGTGTGTGTGTGTGTGTGTGTGTGTGTGTGTGTGTGTGTGGGCGTGCGCGCACTTGAATATACTCAATTTAACACTGTTTACAGCAAAATAGAATTATTTGCAAATATTTCTACTCCAGTGCAGATTTGAAAGGTTTTGGTGTTTGCATTGCAATGTGCTAAATACTTCTTTTATACAGGTAAGCCTGTCGAGGTGAAGAAGTCATGCATCATGGCTTCTATAAACGAATCTTCTGTGGGTATTTACAGTAATGGTGGAGCAGATACAGGTATCGGACATCAAAAACTCGTGAAACGCATGATTTTTGCTTGTAATTAAATTCCCACCAGTTTCCATGGTACATTTATGTGCACTTGAAAGCATGGAAGTTGACCACCATCAGAACTTCAAATCTTTCTACCTGTATGATCTAGTTGCATTTTAAAATACGTCAATGTCTAGAGGAAGTGTGGGCTTCTGCCCAATCTGTGTCATATCTGCTCATGGTCTAATGTTAAATGTTGTGTATTGTAGGTCTTATTTTGGCTAAAACAATTCTGGATATTGGGCCGAGTCCTTTTTTTAAACACTTATTAAAGGAATTGCCAATGTTTCGACCACTGTGCAGTGGTCATCTTCAGGGTGGTTGACGGCTGGATGCTACTTAAGGTGTATACCCTTATATACTGCAAATTAATTTTGGACTCCACGTGATATGATTAGATACTGTCTACAAAGACTGAAAAGGGACCCCACAGCAAAGATAACTAGATAGACGCAAACTCTACTCAAAAGCTCTAGATACAACCAGGGGGCTCACCTCGAAAGTTCCAGTGCCTCCAAGAATATACGGAGTACCAAAGGTGCAGAAGAATGGGTGTCTTCTGAGACTAATTGTGAATGGTATCAACTGTCTCACATATCTGGCAAAAGATATGGTCCACAAATTATGAAGAAAGGTTGGTCACAGGTGCTCATGTGAAAAAATCCACGCATTTCATCCAGCTCGTACGGGAACAAAAAGTGCTACCTACAGATCTTATGGTTAGCTTTGACGTAAAATCAGTTTACCAATGTACCTATATTGGAAACCATCAATATCCTACAAGACTAAATATTTCTGGACATCTGCGACCTGGTTCAGTTGTGCTTGTCTTCAACATATTTCAGTTGACAGAGAAAATTTTATGGACATACGGAGTGGCAATGGGTTCTTCCCTTTCGCCTGTAGCAGCTGATATATTTATGGAAACCTTTGAACGGACAGCACTAAACACTACACTGCTATGCTCACACTGTTAGCTGAGGTCTGTGGATGACACGTTCATTATATGGCTGCATGGAGAAGCAGAACTACAGATTCCACCAGCACCTCAACAGCTTGCACAAGAACATACAGTTTACAGTGGTGATGGAAACTAATGGAGCTATTACTTTTCTGGATGTGGAAGTGTACAGAACATCTAATGGTATACTAGGACACAGTCTACAGGAAACACTCACACCAATAGGTACCTGCTTGCGGATCATCATCCAACACAAAAGAAAGCTGCATTATGTAAGCTGACAGCATGAGCTCACAGGATTAGCTACACTGACAACTTGCAACAAGAACCAAGTGGCCTGAAGACAACATTCCACACAAATTGATACAGAAACAGGACCATACAACAAGCTATGTGGTACAAGGAAGACAAGATAGGCAATGATGCAGTAGAAACTCTTCCTTTAGCCCATCTACCTTATGTGAGAAGGCATGAGTGAACATATAGGCAAGGTCCTTATCAGAGGTGAAATCTGATTTTCGAGAGTGGCCACAAGATCTGTGATCTGTTGAAGCCCACAAAGGATCCCATAAATTTCCTCCAAATTGCGGGGGTGTATGAACACCAATGTGAATGAGGCAAAGTTTGTTGATGAAACTGGGAGACCCATTTGCACTTGTTTCAGAACACAAACATTACATACAATTGGGACAATTCAAGAAGTCAGCTGCGGCAGAACACCAGAAGGAATGTGACGGTAACTTCAGAAAAGCTCGCGTGCTTGTCCTGGAACCGTGGATGCAACATTGCAAAATAAGAGAAGCCATAGAAATAATTAAACACAACAACATGAATAGGGAGGATAGCTACAATTTACCTTCAACGTGGCTGCCAGCAATCCCTGCCCAGTGTACCACGCGTGTGCCAGCCAGTAGCACCACTTGACCTAAGTTTTGCAGTATCAACAGAGTTATCAGATAACTGGAAAAACTCAGTGTATAAAGGTATACCTTCAGCAGCATCCAACAGTTAACCACCATGAAGAGGACCACTGCACAGTGGTCCAAACGTCGGCAATTACTTTGCTAAGTGTTTAAATAATGACACGGTCTAATATGCAGAATTAGTTTTATTCCAATGACACTGGTGGTGGAAGCCTACAAACTCACATTTTGGATTTGTGCTAGTGATATATGATGTCTCAAAGATAATTTGCTTAAATTTCTAACCCACCAGCATTAGCAAAACCTTCTGTGAAAAATTTCATGGATGTGTCAAGATCATCAGAAGTCGACATTAGTTTGTATCTTCTTTCTTCACCAATAAGATTACACTTCCTATAGAGTTCTCTTAATACTGTAGTATTGCCAGACACTGTAGATGGTTGGACTTGGAATTCTGAGGGCGGTCAATTTTTTGTGCTGTCAGTTGTGGATATACATTACAAGGCTGCAGTTCTAGAACAAATAATTGCAAATTTTGATTATATGGCGGTTGAAAATTCTTTTTACTCGTTTATGTTTTCCATTATGGATTAATCCTCATAATACTGAAGGGGGGGGGAGGGGTTTACTTTATGCACAGCCTGGGAAAATATAAAGTTTGTTACTTGTTGCTTCATCTTAACACACTTATAGTTTACAACCTAAAAATGTTTGTATTCATTTTTTCATTATTGAGTGTTGTGCCAGTAATATTATGGGCACATATAATACTGAGTTTGTTAGCCCACACTGAGATGGTTCCCGTATTATTGACATGCCATTTTTTCCAACATTAAAAACATTGTAATGTCACTTTAACATCAATAAGTGTTAACTCACTTCTAGAAATATCACTACTTTTCCCTTGTTGCCATCACAAGCAAGTTTAAAAATGGTTTTCTTTAATGGTCATTGACTTTTACTCTCAACATACTTTCTAGAGAGATTGAGGTGTAAATACAGTAGTGATCTGAAAATATTAAAGGTCATCAAATTTATAACAAACATTAATTTCGTTTTTTTCCAGGTAAACGTAACCCAAAAAATCAAACTTTTACAGCATCTGGTAGAAGACCTCGTGGGGGTGGGGGGAGATACTATTTCAGATTTTTAAAATGTAATTTGACTGACTAAATTGTATTATCAAAATGTGAAATGTGGGCATATAGTGCTGCTGCACTGCCACCTCCCCTCAAGCATTGTGAGGGTTAATTTTCTGTGGAAGATGACTTTGAAGATGTAAAATTTAGAAAAAATAATTTATACGAATAGGAAGCCTCTGATGATGATTTTTGGATTGAAGGTAACAACTCAAGCAGAATTTTGAGACAGTTGATGACAGGCACATTGATGCAACTGAGAAACTTTGTACCTGTTGACTAAATTACCTTAAATAACTTTGTTTTTAAGTAACTGCATCTTTGTTGCTGTGTGACTGTAAGCATGCTAACATCTTTGTTTCACAGAGAAAAGTTATTGCAAGAATGGAAATGTGGCACACACATTAATTTTCTGTTTATTTTATTTGTGTCTGAGTATATTCAGAGGAAGTTCTCACTTGGCATTATAGTCAGTCTTCACTTCCCTGATCCCACCTCTGTTGCTGCACTGTCCTTTGCATGTGTTACAGTGAAGTCACATGTGTGCATGTTTTTATTATCTACACGCTAGCAGTACTGCTATTTCCATGTTGGGATTTGGTATTGGAATCTAGTTGTTCCATAAAGATGCTAACATGTTGGAAAAATAAATTCATTTGTTAGTTATTGTTTCTCACTTAATGTTTTATGTTCACGAAATAATCAGTTTTGTGTATAAGAAATTCTAAACTGATAAGGTAGCACACATTATGGTGCAAGTATCCAGGCAGCTATCTAAAACTGCCATAAATTGGCCCCCATAGTGTTCATTGTTTTGCTTTTTTGAATGGGTCGTCCCATTCTTTACTCATAAAGGACATCAGTCGCTCGCAGCTGTATTTCCAGTTGTGCTGTAAAAAACTGTATCATGAAGAACAGCAAAGGTGTGCTGCTGTTGGGTTCTTGTATTATTTGTAACTTGCCAACAGATTACCATGTAAACCATACAGTACGACCAAATGTTCCATAATGTCTGTTCACTCCATGCACACGCTTCAATAGTACTTTGCACACAGTGAGCAAACACTGTGTTCTCGGTAACTATTGCAGTGCTGTTGTCCCTTGTTGCTGAGGGCTGTTTTTGTGGGGGAAGAAAAGTGGCAAGTTTTACTTCAGGTTCTGCACAGAGCTACAAAACTAGTCACCATAAATATTCTACAAACTTATGTATCCTACTTGCTTTAATAAGATCTTTCATGTCATAGCTTTGTGGCAATTCTGTTTTGTGCTTGTTATGAAGCTTTGCCTAGTATAGGATAATCTTAAAGGCTTGATGAAAGCATGTAGCCATGAAAGTGACTTTCTTTGTAAAAGTTACATTTACAAAATAGGTAGCTAGTCACTTTGGTGAGAACAATTTTAGATTGGTGTCTGGATACTTAATTTGCACAGTACAAATTACACATAGAGTACCAATTATGAAGATATGCATTGCTTCACTGGTATGTGCTTGTAATGAATATTATGGTAAAATACTTTGAATTTTACAGTCCAAACCTCCTAAGATATAGGAGAAATGAAAAAGATTTTGTATAAAATCTGGGTATGAATAACATGCTTAATTTTAATTGCTTAAAATTTTAAATAAGTAACATATTTTAAGTAGTATTTGATAACTTGTTTCAGGAGCAAGTCAAAATGTTTCAAAAAGTGCAGCAGAATCTGGTGCTGTACGTAAACCTTCATATCTTGGCTTGTCGTGTTCTGTAAGTGGATACGGGCGAGCATCTGCATACGGGCTACGCTCGAGAGATCACAGCCCAGCACCGGCTTCTGTTCAACCTAAGCTTATCACACCTGTTAGAACCATGGGTGACACTGTGTGTGTAAGTTAAATGTTTGGCATTTCCTTTTTATCATTGTTATTAGGTTAGGTCATTTGTCAAACTGTGGCAGGCCTGTAACATTGTCTTAGTAATTATGGCTGGAAAATTTTATGGGCTGTCAGAAGGTTTCTTGTAAATTTGTAATTTACTTTATAATTTTATGTAATTTGTCAAGACAATGTTTGCCAGCTTTCATGTGTTAGTAGCTGGAAATGTGGTTTCTATTAAAACACTTGTGTGTAAAAAAAAAAAAAAAAAAAAAAAAAAAAAAAAAAATTGAACATATATCCAGGTTCTTACAAAAGTAGCAGTACTGCAAAGTAGTTGCATCTAATCTAGGAAGTGAAACTTCAGCTTGGTATTGTTTGCAGTTTTAATCCTGGTGTTTGTTTGTGGAAGCCAATGTGAAGTCATAAAAATTTGTCATTTTGTGAATAAGAGTTTTACAAACTTAGGTGCTCCTCGGTTGCACAGTGGTAGTGCCAGACTACAAATCCAAAGGTCGTGGGTTCGATTCCTGCCAGGTCATAGGATTTTTATGTCACTTTCCACTTCTTTCACCTCTGGCAGTATTGCTCATGTGAAAAATACAGAGTAGCACCGTGGTTTGGAACCCACGTTAAACTGTAGGTCCCCCTCTAACTGGCTGGGTAAGTCAGTTCGAAGGTCGGAGGAAGGCAACGGCATACAACCTCCAAAACAGGACCATGCCTAGTAACGAAATGTGGTGTTCAAACCAATCTTAGGATTGTTGATTGTTTTACCTTGGGTGGTTGGGTAGCACACGAAAGAAATTGGAATGGCTGGATGTCATATGTCCTCTTCAGGTGGAGGGGGTGTTGTAGATTGTCGTTTAAAATTAAAAAGCAAGGAAATAAGACGGAATACCTGGCAAATTAGACAGAAATCCAGAGTATCAAATTTATCAACATTTTCTAGTAATAATAAATGAAGGGTACATGGAAAGAAGGGGCTTGTTAAAATCTTACAAGATTTCTGGCAGAAACTTTTGAAACCGTAAACATGTATACAATCTGTTTTACAAAATATTGACCTTCTCTCAACAAGGGAACCATTTTCTCACAATTAGTAGTCCAAATCGAAGTACACTTTGACAACTTGTAGTAGTCAGGTTGGCAACTCAGAAAAATGTTGTTGTGCCCCTTCTTTCTGTGTACCCTTCAAACATCGAATTAAAGGAAACCATCTTGTACTAGCACTTAAATTTCAGGAGGATTTTGATAATGTGTGCCTATTAAAGTACTAGTTTTGGATGTCATATTGTCAAAGCAGCAGCAATTGATTAGGACTGATGCGATGCATATTCTTCAAGCATTGGCTGCAAGTTTATGAAGTTGACATTGAGGCAGTAAAATATATTTTGCAAATGTGCCTGTAAGGTTGCAGACTGTTTATTCTGGTGCCACAGAACAGCTGTTTAAAAGTTTCTGACATTGGCTGTGTAGGTACTTAATTGAAAAATGCTTAGCTATATGTGAATCCATTTGGTTCATTGTGTCACTTTCATGTTGATTTTTTCCACAGTTGAAGTAGTGTAAAATAATGTAAATTTATTACTACACTAACATTACTGGAACTAGTAAATACTGGTCATTTGTCAGGCTGTTTTGCTAATGTGGGTTTCTTCATTGGTACACTGTGGTATTTTGAATCCTCATTAGATCATTTTCATTTATTTTGTTAAAATGTCAATGCTTGAATGAAATGTTATTAGCTTCACTTACTTGCTCAACAAGAAAGGTGGTGCAGTGAAGATACACTGGGCTCACATTAGAGAGGATGGTTGTTCAAATCCACCTCTGGCTATTCAGATTTAGGTTTTATGATTTCTGTAAACCACTCCAGGCAAATGCTGGGATGGTTACTTTGAAAAGGAATGGCTGATGTTCTTCTCCAGCCTTGGCCAAAATCGGAGCATAATCTCCATCACTACTGATGATGCTGTTGACGGGATGTTAAACACTAATCTTCCTTCCTTCCTTCCTTCACTTATTTGCTCCTTTCAAGTTATTAACAACTCGTGTGATGTTGGTTACACTGGATCGGAAGGGCTCGTAGTATTTTGTATGCAGGCAGTACCCAACCTTAGAAACCAAACTGTGTTGTCTGTTGCAGTTGCTAATAAAAGCTATATTGTGCTGTCTCCTTGATAGTTCAGTTCTCCAAAATGTCCCGACAGAAGACAAAAGTATTGCATTTATTACTACTTGCATTCTTATACTTCAGTACTAAATCTACATTAGGAAATATTATGAAACATAATTGTATCAGAGGAATTGGTACAGAAACTGATTAAACAGTTCTGCAACTAGGAAAAATTCTTTTTCAAATGAATGATAAGTTGTTTTAATAAACAAATAATATTTAAGGAATTGAAATAAATAGCACACATAGAGGTATTTAAAATAGAAGTCCGAGCTTCCAAGTGTTAAATGGTTGTGCTAAAGTATTGTTCCTACCTCAAAATTTTTGTAATATGACATAGTTTAACATTGAGGTTGAAAGAGTTATTTTAAAGCAGATGGTAGATAAAGTAGAAAGATAAAAATGTTTGATTTTATGTTAAACTTAAATAGAAGCATTGTGTACTTCTTAAACAAAAATAAATCCCGAATATTCTTCTAGGGAAGCATGATAAGAAAATTAGCAAATTTAATTAAACATGTTATTGAATTAATTTCAATTTGGGTTTGAGTATCAAAAAAATTGCACTGAATACAAAATGCACTATTTGTCAAAATAGTAGCAATGATCATGTTGCCAATGCCATGCATCATGAACTCGCCTGTAATTATCTGAAGAGCACAGGTGACCTGGATGCACTATAAATCAATAGTGGCTGTAGGCAATTTTCAGTTGTGTGCATGAATCATAATCATTAATTTTATTTAAAATTAGGAAAATGTGGGTATTTTGTGCTTTAGACAGTACAACATGCATCAGCATTGTCCACGTAAACATATTCTGCACTTTTGTTAATATTTCTTGGACATTAAAAGGTTTATTTAATCAAATTTTAATTCACACAAAAGTAGGTGCATACTGAAATTATCGCAGTAGTTATGTGAAAAGTATTGATATGTCTTAACAAAGATTTTCCGTGGCTCCTTGAAATAAAAAGTATAAACATTGCAACTAAGTTACATGTACACATTATGAAAATTGTACATCCTTTATCTATTATTGATGTAACATTGCAGAGCAATATAAAATGGAATGAGCATGAGAGGACAGTGGTAGGGAAGGTGGATGGTAGACTTCAGTTTTTGAGGGGAATTTTGGGAAGATGGGGTTCATATGTAAAAGAGATTGTATTGAACCCATGTGCAATCCCTTCTTGAGTAATGGTCATGTATTTGTGATTATCACCAGAGTGGTACATAGAAACAAATGAAATTTAGAGGGCCAGAATTTAAAGCTGGCTGCAGAGTGATTCTACTGCCACGCAACAATTTTGTGCAAAGACCACAAACATAAGAGAAATTAGGGCTTGTACAGAGGCACATAGATTCATTTTTCCTTTGTTCTGTTTGGAAGTGAAAGAATGAAGTAAATAGCTATTAGTGGTATGAGGTAGTCATAATCATGCACCTTGCGGCAGATTAGAGTAGGTATGTAGATATAGAAACTAAAATTACTTAGTGTATTTTATATTCTTTTTACAAGAAATACTCATTTAGGGCAGACTTCTTAGGGTCTTCTAAAGATGTATGCTAAAAATATTATCTACTTTTTACTGTATAAGCTATAATGTGTGACAGTAACCCAACTTACGAATGTTTCATGATAATACATGCAATTGGTAAGTAAAGTTTTTGCCATTATTTCTAGCCTTTACAAAAATCTTTTCCAATATTACAAGTTGTAAATGCATTTTGCATCACAAAGAAGCAACATTATATACAGAAAAGTAAGGAAAATAGAGTAGCTTTGGCTAACACTGCTACAGTGTGTGTGTGTGTGTGTGTGTGTGTGTGTGTGTGTGACAAACAAAAGACTAAAGAAATGGAAATTAACCACAAAATTCCGGCCATAAAGTCGCAGTAAGTAAATCAGCAAATTTCACGGAATCTTAAAAATACAAAACACGACCTAAGCAACGTGCAATTTGAGTTTTTAAAAATAATTTCCTCCTCCCCACCACAGAGCCAGTATCCAACATGACGCTTAAAATGTTATTGTAACATGATCCATCTGATGATGAACCTGAAAAGGTTTGAAAAACAGTTCATGGAATAAATATCATTTCAAGTAAAAGTGACTGGAGCAGTTTTTCTTAAATAATATTAAGAATAAGTCACGGGTTCTGAAACATCCATAATGGATAATCTAAATAAAGGAAATATTTATACCTTGTGGGTGATATGCAGCAGCAAAATAATAATAATAATAATAATAATAATAATAATACACACTAGGACTGTCAGGAAAGAGCCAATGATATTGAAAAGATTCAAGAAAGGAATGTCAATTGTACATAAGAGTTCAGTAAATTGACAGCTGTGTGACGGCCAGTGGCCACAGTAAAGCCTCGTGTCTAACATTGTAGACCTCAACTGGTCAGGTAATAAAACATTAATCACTAAAAGTCTGTGACAGTCCCCATGTTAACAGTAGCCAAGCTACTAGTTGTGGTGACCATTTACTGACGAAAATAAAGTGACATGTTGCGCTTCAGTTACAGATAAGATTGTGTACCCAGATTTTAAAAAATGAGACTTTAAATATTTTGCATAACCGATATTCGTTTGTGGAATTGATCATATATTTAGTGTCTTTCAGGAGCTTTTACAGTTACAGTTTAAGGAATTACTGCAAGGGAAGATTTATTTTGCCAATTAGAACAAGCATTAGTATCAGTACAATTGGCAGTGCTGAAATAGTTAAGAATTTACTACTGCGGTTACAGAATGGACAAAATAGGTTTTTTGTGGCTAGAATTTACTAAACTGATCGGCAAGTTCCAGTTACATATCTTTATCATTGCACTGTCTACTAAGAAGCATTATACAGTAAACTTGGTGCATAGAAAGAAGTACTGAACATCTTATGATATCCTCAATAAATTTCATCAGAAAACATTGGTTGATAAAAATGCTAATTTAAAGTTCCAGGTATGGAGCAAATGAGAGGTGCCCTGTATTATTCTAAAGTTAGATGGTTAAGTAGATGTGTTATACTGATTTGAACAAATAAATCAACCACAAATGTAACAATGGGAAGTCGAGGTTCAAATGCCAATAATGTGAGGATAGGTTGCAGCTTGCAACTTAAGTTGTGGGAATGTAATGGTCTTTGTGCCAGTCTGCAGTTCAGTTATCATCTTTGATGATTTGCAAATGTTTCCTCATATATGTTCCAAAAACTACAGATAATCATTGGTTAAGATGTAGTACCTTTACAAATTTATCTAAGAGTTAGACCCAAACACAGGTCTTGGGGGGGGGGGGGGAGACCAAAAACCTTGGTATGAATTTGATTACCCTAAAATATGCCAGTTTGCTATTTAATTTTGAAGAACTGGTTAGGTTTACTCAGCA
Source organism: Locusta migratoria (assembly GCA_026315105.1). Taxonomy (NCBI): domain Eukaryota; kingdom Metazoa; phylum Arthropoda; class Insecta; order Orthoptera; family Acrididae; genus Locusta; species Locusta migratoria. The sequence continues at coordinate 146,753,481 of CM048755.1, read as the reverse complement.
ATTAAAATGTTTTGCAGCACTGAACAGACTTTTGAATTCTTTCAATTTATTCTTTGCGTGAAAAACCTGGTTTGGTTCAAACATAATGGGATAAGAGTGGTATAAATTGACTAGTTTATCAACATTGGTGTTGGCTCTGTGCAGTATCCTAAATTTGTAATATATATACACAATCTCTTTCCATAGCTGTGACCTTTAAGGTAACATTTATTTTTGTAAGTTGTTATTATTACAGGATGGGAGACCATCGCCAAAAATAAATGGTCACATCCAGAGTACTGATGAGTCAGATTGCAGTCATCCCAATGTGGCAGTGCCGGGAGCAGTTCGTGTTGTTGAATTGGAACTGGCTACTCAGCAGAAGGGTGTTGTGCAGCAGCAGCAAGAGCCAGTCACTCCTACAAAATCTGTTGTGCAGCAGAGGGTTGAGAGGTTGTATGGGCCTGGTGCTTTAGCCCAAGCTTTTATAAAGAGAATGAGTGGTTCAATGCCTAAATCGCCTAGTACTGATGATCATTCACAGGTTGGTATATTGACTGGCTGTATGACTAAAGAGTAAGATAAGACTGATACACATATTAGAGATAAGGTCTAAAATCAATTTTCGAATGACAGTTAATTCATAAAGATTTTTTTTTATCATGGCAATGGGAAAATATTCCTTCCCTCTTGAAGGAATGTTACACTATTATAATTCTGACAGGTTCACTAATAACTGAGGTGGGTCAAGGAAGAGGAGCTGGGGAGGGGAGGGGGGATTTAATACTTCATGAATCAATGAAATACATACTTTTTCTGGTTTGGTTGCAGCCTATTACCTAATTGTGGTTTTCTCTTATCCACAAGTAATCCCATCCTGATTTGCACTACTTCTAGTTGCCTTAAAAGCACATTCTGGGATGGTATCAAATTTTCTTACCTATTCATGTCAACTATTTGGCTAGTTACAAATCTCACACACGTCCTCTTCAGCAGTCTTTTTGCATCTGTAGAGATTTGTGCAGTTCTGGCAGTATTTTTTCTGTTTAGATTGTTGACTTGAAAGTAATATTGTCACATTGCAATGGAAGTAGGCTTGACTTCGAAGGCAACTAAACACAGCACTTACACTGAAAGCACGTTTATTACGAACTCAACATACACGCAGCACTGACTGCCTCGCAGGCAGAATGCTCTGCTATTTATACACAGCCAGAATTTAGAACAACAGTTAACATAAGAAACAAGTAGAATTTACAAGTGAACATAAGAAAGATGTAGAACCTTCTGGAATTGTAAATTACAAAGAAATAAATTTTTGCTGGTGGGTGGGATTGAACCGGCGACCTTTTGCTCCGCAGTCCGTGAAGATATCCCCTGCGCCACGCCGGCAGTTGATGTTCGTGGTCTCTCGCGGCATTGCTCCCTCTCCTGGAGAAACAGTGCCCCGCTCTTATGATCCCTGTGGAGCCAGCTGCAATGTCCTGGATCTTGACCATGTCATGGGTCCTCTGTATGACAGTTCAAGAGAACCCTTCCCTTCTCCGTGATTATCGACGACAGACGTTCCTGTCGTGGCTTCATCAGGAACATTATCATCTTTAAAGTCCTTGAACAAGAAGCCATTGTCTTTTACCTGCTCTTCAGGATCGTAGTAAGGCTTCATGCGCAGGACGTGAACAATGTCTCTTCGTTTTTGACGTTTCAACGATGGCTCATAATCCTCAACTTCGTATGTGACGTCTGACACGATACGGTGTATGACACGATACGGACCAAAGTATCGCTTCAATAACTTTTGTGACAGTCCAACCTTCTGTACCGGGGTAAAAATCCATACCAGATCTCCTGGGCTGTACACAACAGAGACGCGGTCCTTCTCCTGGGCGTCCAGTGTCCGTATGCGAGCCAGCTGTCTTGCTTCTTCGACCCTGGTGATGAGCTGTTTAACATAGTCATCCTGAATGTCGTCCGGTTGGAAGGGGAACAGCGTATCCATTGTCGTCTCAGCTTCACGGCCATGGAGCAGAACAAACGGAGTGAAGCCTGTGGTGTCTTGTCTTGCGGTATTGTAAGCAAATGTCACGACTGGCAGAATTGTATCCCAATCCTTCTGCTCAACATCGACGTACATCGACAGCATATCGGCTAACGTCTTGTTAAAACGTTCCGTGAGACCATTTGTCTGAGGATGGTATGCAGTTGTCATTATGCATTGTCGAATCGTGACATTACCTCTGATACTAGTTTTGACTGGAATACTTTTCCTCGGTCAGATATCATGACACGTGGTGCTCCATGGTTCAAAATAATGTCTTCTACAAGGAATTTTGCGATCTCTGGAGCTTCTGCAGTCGGCACAGGTTTGGTGACAGCGTAGCGTGTGAGGTAGTCAGTGCAGACTTCATCCAACGATTACCGGTTGTCGACTTCGGGAACCTCCCTAAAAGATCGATCCCAACTCGGTGGAATGGAGCTGCTTCCGGCGGAATCGGTACGAGATGTCCTGGAGGTAATTGCGGCACATGCTTCCGTCGCTGGCACTCTTTACAGTGACTCACATAGTGCTTGACAGATCGGTAAAGACCTTTCCAGTAATACCTGCGTCTGATTCTGTCTAGGGTCTTCACGAATCCCAGATGACCGGATATTGGAGCATCGTGGAAATATTTGAGAATAGCTGGCTGGAGATGAGCTGGAATGACCAGTAGCCATTTGGGGCCCAGTGGATCGTAGTTGCTCTTATACAATGTTCCGTTTATAAGTTGGAACTCTCCATTGGTCGGTTCTCCTTTCTCCAAGGCCTCTATCCTTTTTAATAGTGTTGGATCTTCCCTCTGTTCAGCTGTAAAGTCATCTAATTCAGTGAGAGCTGAAATGTCATTAATGCTGTTATGTTCCACTAATGGATTCCTCGAAAGGCAGTCGGCATCCTTGTGTTTGCACCCGTTCTTGAATACCACTGTGACATCGTACTCTTGGAGTCTTAGTGCCCATCTTGCTAGTCGACCTGATGGATCCTTCAAGCTAGTCAGCCAACACAAAGAATGGTGGTCTGTCACGACGGTGAATGGTTTGCCGAATAAATACGGCCGGAACTTGTTGATAGCCCAGATAACTGCGAGACATTCTTTTTCAGTTGTAGACTAGTTTATCTCGGACTTTGTGAGTACTCTTGACGCATAGGCTATCACTTTTTCGGCACCTTCCTAAACTTGTACAAGCACTGCACCAAACCCCTAACCACTGGCATCTGTGTGAAGTTCCGTTTCTGTATTTTCGTCGTACAAGGCTAGCACTGCTGAAGAAGTTAGAGCCTCCTTAAGTGCCCGGAAAGCTCTTTCTTTTGTCTCATCCCAGTAAAATTTGGCGTCTCCCTGCAGACGTTCTTGTAATGGAGGTGCCTTGTTACAAAATCCTTTTATGAAACGTCGGTAGTATGGGCACAGCCCGAGAAAACTTCTCACATCACGAATGTGCTGAGGAGTTAGAAATTCCGTGACCGCCCTTATTTTATCTGGATCAGGACGGACACCATCTCCGTTGACTAGGTGCCCCAGGATTTTTATCTCTTTGGCGACGAAGAGGCACTTCTTTGGATTGAGGCGGAGACCTGCAGCCTGAACACACTTCAACGCAGTTGACAGGCGACTCAGATGTTTTTCAAATGTTTTCGAGAAAACGACAATGTCATCTAAATAGCAGACACACGTCGTCCACTTAAGGTGCCGAAGCAAGTTGTCCATCATGCGTTCGAATGTGGCTGGAGCATTACATAATCCAAATGGCATTACTTTAAATTCATAGAGGCTGTCAGGTGTAATAAAAACAGTCTTCTTCCTGTCAGCTTCGTCAACCTCGATTTGCCAGTAACCTGTCTGCATGTCCATAGTTGAGAAGTATGTAGCTCCTTTCAAGCAGTCTAAGGTGTTGTCATTGCGCGGCAGTGGGTAGACATCTTTCTTTGTGATTCTGTTCAGCCGCCGATAGTCGACACAGAATCGCCACATGCCATCCTTCTTCTTTACGAGGACCACCGGAGACGACCAAGGACACACTGAAGGTTGAATAATGTCATCGTGCAAGATCTCCACTTCCTCCCGAATTATCAGTCTTTCAGCTGGCGACACTCTATACGAACGCTGGCTAATTGGCGGATGATTCCCAGTATTGATCCGGTGCTTTATCGTGGGCCGTTTCGTCTGCCTTTTCCCCTGCTGAGGTGTGAATGCACACGAAAATTGGCGTGGTATACCTAACACCCGCTGGCGTTGTTCCTTGGTCAGTCCAGGCCCTATTGGCAGTTCCACGTTTGTTTCCTCCAGAGTGTTGTCTGTACTAATAGCAGGGCATGGGTCTTCATTGATGACGTTGAGCTCACCGTCCTGGATTGGTTCAGCTGTCCCTTGGGGATAAGTTGACTGCTTGTGACAATTTGTGATCCAAATCTCTCCTTGACCACTGGTAATGCTTATGATAGCCGCTGGTATGTAAATTTCTTTTGTGAGCCTGATAAACTTTTTACTATCAACAAGAACTTCACAGTTTAACCAGTCATCTGTGCTTGTGACTGCAACTCTTCTGTGTCAACAGCGGTATCGTCACATTTTCAACGGCAAATAACCTTCCAGAAAATTCTGTATTATGTGTACCCGTCAGAACAATTTCAATTTTCAGCTCAGATCTTCCAGTCAATAATAGCTTGGGATGCCTAAAGGAAGTCCCATCCGAGGATGACACTGTGACTACATTCTGTTACCACGACAAATTCAAACGGCTGCGTCCTGTTGTTGATGGTTATTCTTGCGACACAAGTTCCTGCTGGATGGACGTACTTTCCATTCGCGACCTTCAGCACAGTTGCTCCCGTATCATAGAACATTGTCTTCTGTAGTGTGCAGCGGTAATTATCCGATAATACAGAAAGAGGCTCCTGAATCAACAAGTGCGCGGACAGGTTGGTCGTCGATTATGATGTCGATGAGATTTCCCGACATCTTGGCGACTGTCGTCCATGGAGGAATTTCATCTGTGGCGGCCTCACCTCCGTAGATGGTCGCCTCGCTTTGTTTTCCTGGGCGCGGCGGCTAGGGGAGCGGCTGGTACCTCTGTACGGCGACAGTGAACGGCTGCGGCGCATCGGGGAGTGACCTCGTCTAGGGTACGGCGATGGGCTTCTTCCCATAGGTCGACTGAACTCATCAGCAGGTGACTGCCTTGGATAGAACTGCTCTGACGGCTGACGTCTTGCGGCAAAATAATCATCGAATACTCGCCTCCTCTCTCTGCAGTAGCGTATGACACGTCCAGGGCGTCCACAGTGGAAACAGTGGTGTGTTGTCTTCTGTCCTAAAGACGTCTGTTCTTCTACGGGGCGTCATAGTTACTGGGGGAGTTGGCTGTGGTCGCGTCGGTCGGTTCATGGGCTGCCGTTTGGCGGCTGCAGCGTATGTCATAGCAGGGCGACGCCATTCTTCACGTCGGGTGCGATTGATGGGGCAGACAGGAGCTAATGTTTGAAATACCTTATCAGCTGCGTCGGCTACCTCGTGACTTACAGGGCTCACATCCATGGCCATAATCTGATGCCCGCTCGGTCTAATAGTCCCGGCTGCCATGCACTGTTGTAATTCTTCTCTCACAATTTGTCGTATGAGAGAAGCAAAGTCCTGCTGGGCTTCCACAACGGCCATAGGGACTACATTTGGGAGTCTGTCATACTTCTTGCGTCCAACCCTCCTTTGTTGCATCTCTTCAATACACTGGCACCACTCGAACTCTATTGTCGTAGCGAAGTCTCTTATAAGAAGAGCTTGGCACATATATTCTGCAATTCCGTTCATCAGGTGCGTGATTTTGTCCGCTTTAGTCATGTTCGGATTAACTACGTTACACAGGGCCAAAACTCTCTGTATGTAAGATTGTGTCGGCTCACCATGTCGTTGGGCCCAGTTCTTCAGTTCTTCCGCCGAGCGGATTTGTCGCTGGCGGTCTCCAAACGTCTTCTTAAGTTCCTCCTGGAACGTCTCCCAGTCATTCAACTTGTCTTCGTTGTTTTCGAACCATTGCTGGGCTGTCCCATCCAGGTAGAAATAAACGTTGGCCAAGCACATCGTGTGATTCCACCTGTTATACTTGGCGACTCGGTCGAACCCTTTTAGCCATTTGTTGGGGTCCTGTCCAGCATCTCCAGAGAACAGACGGGTGTCTGATGTGCAGCTGGCTTATTGCTGGTTTCGTCTCCATCGTCCTTCTGATAATATGGACTTTTGGAAGGATGTACTCGGTGTATCCCATGTATTCTGGTTCCAGTCCGTGTAAGCGACGGCTTTTACGTTGCCTAATTGGAGGCACGGTGATGCAGTTGTTGCACAGTGTACCCGGCGCCTCCACCAAACAATGTCACGTTACAATGGAAGTAAGCTTGACTTCGAAGGCAACTAAACACAGCACTTATACTGAAAGCACATTTATTACGAACTCAACATACATGCAGCACTGACTGCCTCGCAGGCAGAGTGCTCTGCTATTTATACACAGACAGAATTTACCAGAAATTAGAAGAACAGTTAACATAAGAAACAAGTAGAATTTACAAGTGAACATAAGAAAGATGTAGAACATTCTGGAATTGTTAAATTTTTGGCGGTGGGCGGGATTGAACCGGCGACCTTCTGCTCCGCAGTCCGTGATGATATCCCCTGCGCCACACCGGCAGTTGGTGTTCGTGGTCTCTCGCGGCAATATTTTAGTTTGCTATAATAATATTGGTATGCATAAAGTAACTGAAACTTATTCTCAGAAACAAATAACACCAGTGACTGACAGTATAAAATAAGCACTCACAGTAGCATATATTGTAACGACAATTTGCTCTTTTCAGGTGACACCTACGGAAAATGATGTTAAGGACGTGTGTAGTTCTTCACCCCCAGCTCTGCCTGTGCTGAGGCACTTACGACCAGAGTTCCGTGCTCAGCTTCCGATAGGTAGAACTCGTCGTGTCCCACCTCCTTCTCCACCAGAGTCGGAGTTAGCAGTATCTACCTCTGAACAACAACCTCCTCCTGATTTAAGACCAGCTGCTCCCGATGTTGTACTACCGCGTCCTGCTCTGACTCCACAAGAATCAACTATCAGAGATGGGCATTTCTTCCTGAAGGTTAGCATTTCTGCTTTCGTTTGATGTAATTTTGACTAAAATGTTGCCATTTAAAAAGTTTAGACTTAAAATAATTTTCTAAGCCCATTATTTTGAATGTTATTGTATCGCATCCTATAGGTGATTTTGTACAAATCTTACTCGCAAAAGTATCTCATAATTCATTTTTACCTCTTTAAATATGCCTGCTTATTCAATTACAATGCAAGACTTAATTTATCATTTTGCGTTGTTTAGTAAAAAAGTGTTAAGCACATGATCAATACTACACCCTAACTTGTGAAGCAGCTGCCTTGATCATATTGCATAACATGCTTTCAGAAAATAGATGTACTATATTGTGTAATATAAACAGTAATTTAATTTCAGCACTAGACACTGGTGGTAATTGGGGATTCTTTGCAATGGGTTCCTCAAAAGTTCAAGGAAATTAAGGAATCTAAGGAAACATAAGACATGTATGAGCATATGGCGATTTGAGTCCTTTGTCCCGTACTGAAGGTAAAATCTTTTCCATGCTTACCCTGTACATCATTCAAAAAGGTGTGGACGCAATTGCAGTCACTGAAGTCTTGCTCACGACTAAAAGGTGGTACTCTTCTATTAGAGATGGATAGTGCATTTCAGGCAAAAAGACTGCTTAAAGCTATGCTTCTGCATAGCTACCATGTACAAATGGACTTGCAATGCATGAAAATTCATCTCGTATGTTTGTTTCTAGTATCTTGTTTAGTGGTATGACTGAAGAAGAAATCAGACTACCTCTCATATCAGGGCATGACAGCAGTACTAGGTTAACAATGAGTGTATAACAATCTGCACCATCTTCCTGACTTTTGACTGCTTGGCCCTTCCACCAAAGATAAAGGCTGCCTATGCCACCCTCCCCCCCCCCCCCGCCCCTCCCCTCCTCGGGGGCTCAGTTCTTTTGTATGTGCGAGGCAAGCACGGAGCCCTTGAGCTAATGCAGTCTTCCTACTGTCTTTATTCCTTGGACTGCATTTTGCTTCCCTTCCCTACTGCTGCCTCCCCTTCCCTACTGGCGTTGGGGGAATGACGACCTTGGCAATTATGTCCCCCGTCCCCCAACAACTCGTTCATCCCCCTTCCTTCAAAGGGTGGGTATGAGGTCATCACTGTCTAGTCTTGTAGTCCATATCTAAGTGTTGCTACCAGTGTCAGCTTTTAACCACACTTGTAGAAAACACTGCCAAATGTCACCTGTGGCAGGGATGCCCCTGATGGCAGTTGTCCACTCCCTTCCCCTCACTGCATCGACTGCTTGTGTAACCATGTTGCCACCTTATGACACAGTCCTGTCTACCTTGATGAGCGAGCCATCTAGTTTAGTTTGAATGAAAAGGTGTCCACAAAATTGCTTGAAATATGTATGCAAAAAGGAAACCTAGTGAAACAGCTTCTGGCACTTGCTGCTCAATAGTTGTGACAACTCAAACAATAACACGTGGGTATGCAGACCTGTTATCTGGACTTCAGTACTGCAGTTGAGACATTGCCCAGCCTCAAGATTGTGTCATCATTTGCTAAGAGAACTTTAGCAAACCTCCACATCCACATCTACATCTACATAAATACTCTGCAAATCACATTTATGTGCCTGGCAGAGGGTTGATTAACCAATTTCATAATCTTTCTCTACTGTTCTATTCTCTAATAGCGCACGGGAAGAATGGACACGTAAATCAATCAGTTTTCAATCTTATTTCTTATTTTATTGGGGTGGTCATGTCTCCCTATATAGGTGGGTGCTAGCAAATTTTTTCACATTCAGAAGTAAAAGTCAATGATTGAAATTTCGCAAACAATAAATTTGCCAATGAAATCACTTGCCCTGCAGGTGGATGTTCATAAATCGGAGGGGGATTATACCTGTCACACATAGCCAACACCCATATGGGTCTTCATCTGAGACCCACCAGGGTTCAAAGAAGTCAAACAAGGGGAAAAGACCTTACCCATTTCTTCCTTGGCTTTCCTCTTAGTGTCATCTGGTGATGCCCTCTCCCATACAACCCCAGTGTTTTTGGGACTCGCTGCCAAGTTGGTCAGGAGGCCATCATAAGACAGATTCTGACATCACTGCTGAACTAATAGACCAAGATCCCCCACCTGCTGACCACAGTATTTGCAAGCATTCACACTATGATGTTCAACAATCATAATAATTGCTCCTCATTTGATCCATACAAGTTAGTGGAATGAAACTTTCACTCTGCAGCGGAGTGTGCGCCGATATGAAACTTCCTGGAAGATTAAAATTGTGTGCCGGAACCGGGACTCGAACCTGGGACCTTTGCCTTTCGCGGGCAAGCGCACTACCGACTGTGCTATCCGGACACGACTCACGATGCCGCCTCACAACTTTACTTCCGCCAGTGCCTGGAATCTGCCAGGAAGTTTCATATCAGCGCACACTCCGCTGCAGAGTGAAAGTTTCATTCTGGAAACATCCCTTAGGCTGTGGCTAAGCCATGTCTCCACCATATCCTTTCTTCCAGGAGTGCTAGTCTTGCATGGTTCGCAGGAGAGCTTCTGTGAAGTTTGGAAAGTAGGAGGCGAGGTACTGGCGGAAGTAAAGTTGTGAGGCGGCATCATGAGTCGTGTCCGGATAGCACAGTCGGTAGTGCGCTTGCCCGCGAAAGGTAAAGGTCCCGGTTACGGCACACAATTTTAATCTGCCAGGAAGTTTCATACAAGTTAGTGATTTCTTGAATGAAACATTCCCGGCATCTGGCCAAATAGGACTGAACTGCAGCTTCTCTTTTGATCTTTCTCTCCAATGATTTTCTGCCTTCAGGAAATGGAATTACATTCTACAATCCCACTTTCCTCCCTCGGAAAAGCTCGGCAAAAGTGAAGGTGATGTCTTTATCACTTCAAAATTGTGAATGCTACAATGCAGATTTTATGGCGGAGATTAAACATGCACACTCATCATCACAATCCTCTTATCAAGGTCCGGATGGCATTCACATACAGATAGTAAAACATCTTTCTCCTAAGGGCCTACATTTCTTGTAAGAATGTAAAACATCTGGACAGATGACACATTTCTTAGATGCTGGTGTGAAGCCAGTGATTCCCATGCCTTAGCCTGGTAAGAACAACCAACTTCCTTCCAGCTACCATTGTTTCCTTCACTAGTATTGTCTCTAAGGTGATGAAATAAATGAGTAATGGTCAGTTGGTAAGAGTCTCGGAATCTCCTCACAAATTCACAATGTGGTTTTCGAAAGCACTGCTCTGCAGTTGATCATCTTGTCACCTTATCAACTTATGGACAACACCTATTGCAGGATTCAGGAATTCTTAAAATACCATGTTTTTAAGATGTGTGTGAGTTTGTCACTATTGAACACCGTTATTCAAGAGAACGGTGTACCTCGGGTACTAGCGTTCAGCCTCATTTTATTTGCTATAACAGTTAACTCTTCTGGACTGTTAAGTACAAGGCATCCCAGCTTCTTCTTCTTCTTCTTCACTGATGACTTCACAATTTATTGCTTGAGCTGCATCTTCAGTGGTGCCTAGACTGTCTATTCATTCAAAACTAAGTGGCTTTCACTTTTCTGTTCAGTCTGTATGAATAATTGGCAGTTTAGGGAGTTTTTTCCCCTCATCTCTGCCCTGTCACTCTTTCATTGACACAATGAAATTACTGGGATTAATGTTTGACAGGAAACTTTATTGGTCCTCCCATGTCTTACCTGCCATCTTGCTGTACCTGCTCACTTATTGTTCTAGGTGCATTATTTAGTACTTTGTGGGGAGCGGATGTGACCACTCTCCTGTTTGTACCGATCCTTCGTCCAGTTTGAAACTGCATTATAGATGTAAATTCTTCTGCACAGTTGTCCATTTTACGTCATCTCTACACAATCCACTATAAAGGGACTACTTTAGCCACAGGAACCTATCACACTGGTCTTCATTAGTCTTTATGCTGAAGCTGCTGGATTGCTGCTGTCATATTGGAGGGAAGTCATCCTGAGATGTTATTTGAACAATTTGTAAACTATGTGCAGTCATCCATTCTATGCTATCTTCTTTGAGAAGGTGAACCAACTGCCTAATGACAGTCGAGGGAGCCATCAATCACCACCTGGAATTAAATCTGTTGCTGCTTTGACAGCTTGACAGTCCCATCACGTTCCCAATGGGTGTGGGTTCTCCACCACCCTAATCTTCCCAAGACCCTTGTTAACATTGAACTCCAGTTGCTCCCTAAAGACACTATCCCAGGCCCAGGTTATTGCAGAGTGTTCTTCGCTCTGTACACAGCTTGGAGACTGTATCTTTGTATATCCTGATGGCTTGAAGACCTACCAATTTTCTTTTGTACTAAGCAACAAGTCTTTTCAATGTCGTCTTCTGACCAGTGTCAGTTTTTACTGAGGAATTTTTTGCCCTCTACCAGGCCACAAAGCACATCAGATGACATTGTCTTTCGGATAGTGTTGTGTAGTTGTGTACTTGGATTTTCTGAGTGCTGTTCGCAGCCTTTGCATGCTATACACAGTTCACCCCATAGTACAAAGAACCCAGGAGTGGAGTCAGCATTGTGTTTCTGTGGGTTCCTGGTTACATTGTCAGGAAGTCATTTACATCTACATACATACATACATACATACATACATACATACATACTCTGCAATCCACAGTGAGGTGTGTGGCAGAGGGTACACTGTACTAGGCATTTCCTTTCCTATTCCACTCCCAAATAGAACGAGGAAAAAACGCCTTTATGCCTTCAAAAGAGCCCTAATTTCTCTTGCCTTGTCTTTGTGATCACTATGCGTAATGTAAGTAGATGGCAGCAAGATCGTACTACACTTGGCTTCAAATTCTGGCCCTCTGAACTTAAACAGAAATTCGCGAAATGAACGCCGTCTTTCCTCCAGTGATCCCCAATTGAGTTCCCAGAGCATATCCGTGACACTTTCCCATTGATCGAACCTAGCTGCTCGTGTTTGAACTGCTTCCATGTCTTCCTTTAAACTGATCTCCTGCGGCTCCCAAACAGTTGAGCAATACCCAAGATGTGGTTGTAAGTGTATTATACGTGGTCTCCTTTACAGATGTACATCTTCCCAAAATTCTCCTAATGCTGTATTCGAACATTATGGGATTGTTTTTCCTACTTGTGCGCATCACCTTAAATTTTTCTACATTGAGAGCTACCTGCCATTCTTCGCACCAACTAAAAATTTTGTCCACGTCATCGTGTATGCTATAACAGTCAGAGATGACACCCTCTCATACACAACAGCATCATCAGCAAACAGCCGCAACTTAAAAGTTACTCTGTCCATTAGATAATTTATATAGATAGGACCGTAATTTTCTATCACACTGCCCTGGGGCACGCTTGACATTACTCGTCTCTGAACACTCGTCATTGAGAACAATGTAATGCGTTCTATTACTAAGGAAGTCTTTCAGCCAGTCACAAATCTGCGAACCTATTCCATAGCTTGTATCTTCATTGCAGTGTGACACTGTGTCAAATGCCTTTTTGAAGTTGAGAAAAACACAATCCGCCTGTTGCCCTTCATCCATGGCTCGCAAGATGTCGTGAGAAAAGGGCAAGCTGAGTTTCACATGAATGTTTCCTAAACCCATGCTGTTTCATTGAAAGCTTTTCCGTCTCAAGGAAATTTACTATATTCGAACTGAGAATATGCTCGAAAATTCTACAGGAGACTTATGTCAACGTCATTGGCTTATAATTTTGTGCGTCAGTTCTTTTTCCTGTCTTATAAACGGGAGTGACTTGTGCTTTTTTCCAATCACTAGGAACTTTAATTCAGTGCAAAGATTCGTGATAAATGCAAGCTAAGTAAGGGGCCAATGCCACAGAATACTGTTTGTAAAACCCGAACTGGTATTCCATTTAGACCAGCAGACTTTCGTATTTAGCTCTCAGCTGCTTCTTTACACCGAAAATACCTATTGCTATGTCCTCCATTTTGATATTAGTATGTTGATCAAATGATGGTACATTTGTGCTGTCCTCCTGCATGAAAGATTTATTAAAGGTTAAATTTAGAACTTCAGCTTTCCATTTGCTTTCTTCTATTACTGCCCCGGAATGATTGAGTGACTGGATAGTGGATGCTGCTACAAAGGTTGCATCTCTCCTCCCTCGTCCTGCCAACTATTCTATTTCCTTGGATGAACTTTGTGCCACTCTCACTTAAGTGTGTGGTATTGCTCTGGCACACACATTGGTCTTCTCTTGAAGGAAACACTCTGGGACATTAAACCTCTCCGAATTGCTTGGTTGACTTCCTCTCGGCCCTCTTGTTGTGACGTCATTCTAGACTGGGTGCACATAGAACACTGTCGTTTCAGTCACTGCCACTTATTACATGGCAACCCTGCTGCACTTCCTGCCTACTGTTCTCAGTTCTTGACAGTACGCCACCTTTTGTCCAGTGCCAATTTTTTTAATTGTCTGTCTAATTTTTCTCGGTCTTTTCTGGTGTTTTAGTGGATGAAACCTTTCTGTTGCATATTCAATGCAGCAATATGGCAAAAGAAACTCAAAATTCCCACTCCCCGGGGGATCCTGCTGTGTCCCTAATTTTCTACAGTGTCTTCCCCTAAGGATGGCCTTGCTTTTGTTACTTTTCTAACTTTGAACAACTGTGTTGTGCCTTTTTTGTCTTTACCCCATCTTAGTCTTTGCTTTTAATACATTCTGACATGGGGCCTTAAGAGCTGTGTAGTTCTGCATCCTAAACCTTGCAAAAAATATAAAATTTTTCATTTTGTATTTTCATTCACCTTTACAGTGTAGGGTCAAATGGACCATAAAATTGGGTCCCTTTTACTTTCATCAAATGGTGAAGCTAAATTTTCACATGTTTACTATATGGGGGATGAGGAAGCTGTTGAATTATTCAGGCAGTTGGATGTGTGATTGTGCTGAAAACTCAGGAAGTTCTGCACAATTGCAACATATTGTTTCACGAGTTTAATATCGCTTTGGAGAACATGTCTCACGAAAGCTGCAAGTGGTGATTAATGCATATCATGTGCCAACCAGGCAGCGCACACAGTGCTACAATGCGCTGGTTGCGACCAAGGTTGCAGCTGTGGTTGCTGGCTCTGACCGCAATGCCCCTCAGGGATGCTGTCTTGGGCAAGCATGACAGTTATCACTGAGATCACAGGCCTGCACTGCTAAAATGCTGCTCTACAGTATCCCATGGTTGAAAATGGCAAGAGGATATCATTTTGGTAATCCTCAGATGAATCTGGCAACAGGTGCCCAAACCCAAACAAAAAAGTTACATGTGTGGATTTCTATTAATTCACCAGGGTACTTCTAGTGCATTGTTTGGTAGGTGTGTACGCAAAGATGGCAACTGAGTGAACAAGGAGACAACATGGGTATTAGATTTTAGAAATTTTTGATATTAGTGGCACGTGAAGTTCAGAACTCAAATAAGTCAGCCAAAGCCATTCGATCAAACACTCTCAAAAATAATCAAGAAAAACGAATTTAAAGTTTTGCAAGTACATGTAAGAACCAGTTATTATAACAGTTGCAGTGTCTGTTGGTGTGTCTAAAGTGGTAGTGTTCTGGCCTTACAACCATAGGGTCAGTGCTTAGAATCCCACAGTGAAAATTTTTGTTTTGTTGTTTTTTGGATACTTAAACAATTTTAATATCTAATGATAATTTTTGTGGTGGTGGTGGTTTCAATAAAAAAAACAAGAGTTAAATTTTTACAGTATTGGCTTAACTATTAGTTGAAGACAATTGTCTTTTTGAGTGTTCAATTTGTGAAGAGCTATAATGCTGTTATTTGGAAATTCATCTCCATAATAAAATAAATAAATAAATAAATAAATAAAAAGAGGATTCAGACTGTCGCAAGGCCAGAACGCTACCACCTCAGGTACACTGACTGATGCTGCAACTTGTTTATTGGGACTTACACATACTTGTAAAACTTCAGTCTATTTTCTAAAAAAAAATTTGAGGTTTGTCAAGTGGTTTTGACTGATTGTTATTTAAGTTTTGAACTTAAAAGTACCATAAATATAATAAAAATTCTAAAATCTGATACCGATGTGGTCTCCTAAGGTTCATAGTGCTAAACCAAAGGAACCTGTGAGCGGAAAATTACGAATAATGCCAATGTAAATCCAAATGACTCTCGTCAGATGGTCATCCTCGCTTCATCATTATTTCATGAATATACTCGGGAAATATTCTCCTATGTCTGGAACTATGGTTGGCTGGACGTGATTACATTAATGTGCAACTCAGCCTGGACAAGATCAGTGAAGAACTGATGCTATGGCAGAAACAAACTACTATGACATTGTAGCTAGACTTATTAAGATTAAAGTGCAAAATCTGGTGGCCATCCTTACGAAATGGCAAGCTTGCTTTTCTTTCTTTCTTAAGTGCACGTATTTTAGTGGCAAAAGTGGGGTTTGCTGCTCATGCACTTGTTGCTATAGTTAAGCAAATTGTGCCTGAACCGAATTCATGCAATATTATCAGTAGAGCTACCTGACCCCAACATGGGCAGGGAAGTAATGACAGGGTCATCCATGCAGGACATCCCCAACAAGTATCTTAGACCACTGTCTAGACTTTCCAACAAACAAGAATGGATATCCATTCTAAATATGTAAAGTGCCCACGAACAGGCGACAGTCACAATGAGATTGAGAGATATCATGCAAGAGGTCGTAATGGAAATCTAGAGTTTTTTTGTTACTCACCACTCCTTTGCAAAACTAATGCAGACATTGTGGAGTTTTGTAATTTGGTTAAGGAAATCAAATACATTTGCAAATACATTAACAAAGGCAGTGACAGTGACCAGACAATATTTATTGCACAACTGCAGGGCTATGCTAATATTGATTTGAGAGAGACAGTGCAGAGATTGAGCTGTTAGATAAGTCAGCAGCAAATAAGCTCCAGGATACTTATGATATGTTATAGCCATGTTGCAGTCATGCAGTTCTTTACTCCGTTTTGTGGCACTTATGTGCTCTACTATTCAATCGTATACAAATTTTTTACTTAACTAAATGTTTTGGGGAACAGTGTTCTGCTACCATTTTGCTGTGCCATAATTGGCTCACACCACTATACATTAAAGAGAAGTTATGTGATGATGCACATGCATGGGTAGTAAGTTTCGGCATTAAAGTATCCTTACAGCTGTCTATGCAACTGTAGGTTCCACATAAGCACAGCTTGTAAAACATAAATGGAAGAATAACAAAAAAAAAGAGGAAAAACACACTGAAAATATAAAGACTGGTAGGCAGAGATCAAAAATTATATCTGTCTACTTGCTTTAAACTTGCCAGCACGTCCTGCAACATCTTCGAACTTGCTGTCGTCAGTGTGCTAGCAGACTCAACTTTCATCTCTGCTACAGGTAACTGGAATTTTGTCACTTGACCCACACGGGGGGAAAAGAACGTGAGTATGCAAGTGTAATTGGACTACATAAGCAATAATTGGAAATGACTTTTATATACTAAAACTGATTAGTTAGTGACGTAAGTTTATACATACATTTATATATATGTACGGTGTATGTGTATACACATACAAAACTTTGTCACTCTGAAATGTCATCTTCGAAAATCTTACTAGAGGAAAGGAGAGGAGGATGTATTGTAGACTCTACAGTAATGGTGGTTTATTCTTAAGATAATTAAATCAAAACATGTAAGCACAGGTTGTTTTGGCATACAGAAACAGCTTGCCACAGTTTTCTAAATGCCTAAGGTGCTGTTGGCTACAGTTAAACTTTCTGCAGTCTGTTGTCTCTAGGTGTTTGGTGGTGGAGAAACTGGAATGACAAGTGAAGCACATCAGATGTTACTGTCCATGTGCTCTGGTACCACAGCACTTTCCAGATAGGTTGTCAATGCAGACAACAGAAAAAAATCGTTTCTCAAACTGTTTTGATGGCAAAAATAAATTTTTCTGTGTTTAGTGACAAAGTTCCTCTTAGAGCTGTATAACTTCATTTAGCTTGCCGCCATTTTACACCAACATAGAACTTCCTGGTACATTTTTAAAATAGGATAATTATACCATATTTACTAAGCTATAGTACCCAACCTCTTATTTTTGTGGTCAAAATACGAAATTGAAGAAATCTAACAATTTCATGAATTTTTGAGTCTCGTGAAATTTGGCAACAGTAATTCGTGGAATCCAGCAACATTGCCTGCCGCTGACTCCTGGAACAATTAATTTTATTTTTTACAACAGTAACAAAAGTTCCCCACCCTACTGTCCAGTCAGTATTGCTAGGTTTGCATTTTCCTGCAGTTAGTGTTGAATTCTGATTTACACCGTGAACAACATACTAAATGAGTAGAGGCGATCGGAGAATTAGCTTTATGGCATAGTTTAAATTAAAAGCCCTACGTCAGTAATGAAAACAAGTTAAGAGTAAGTAATTTTCATGTTGCAGATGTTTACTTTCAACGTGGCTTCTGCTACCCATGAACTGCCACATAAGAAGTGCACAACACATGCTGACTTTTGTGATGGAAACAGACACAATGAATAACGTATCTGTAGAGTGTGTGTGTGTGTGTGTGTGTGTGTGTGTGTGTGTGTGTGTGTGTGTGTGTGTGTTTTTTAAGTCTTGTCCAATTTTAAGAAAACTATTTATTGCAAAAAGGAACTAAATAAATCCACAGTGAACAGTTTAGCATTTTCACTTGATGAGGCACTGAATTTATTTTTCCTATTTGTCCAGATACCTGATTTTTGTCCTAGAGATATTGGGGTATATCCAATGGACATTCACTATAGAATTCCACCTTCCTTAGTTCCTCTCACTTATCCCCACCACTGTTGTTCTCCCCCTCCCCTTCCACACTGTTCGAGCAGCTGCCATCCAACGGTAAACCTACTATTATTTTGTAACTGTTGGACAAATATGGTTTGATTTTTGACCAACTTGTTTTTGACAGCAGTTAACCTTACCCAAGAGAATTAATACAAGTAAAAGTAATTGGTAAACCATTTTTACAAACTCCTATTAATTCTTTAGCAGAAATTATTTATTAATATTATAATAGAGTTAAGAAAGTATTTTAGTCTTATCACATAAAGTTTAATGATAATTTTTGTCATAGCAAGTGCGCCAGGAGATGGAAAGGCTGCTGTCGCTAGTGAGAGAGACTGAAAGTGAGCTGGAAAACAATGGAAATTTGAATGAGGAAGCAAAAGGCAAGCTCCGGGCAGCGGCAGGTCAAGCCGGCCTTCTTGTGCGTCAGAAATTGCAACAGTTTGAAGGCTTGTGCCAGAAAAACATTGTAAGTATATTGGTAGCAAAATAAGTCATCATTCATTCTTGCTACTGTAATGCAGGAAAGATATACAGGCTGGTTCTATGATAAATTTACCTTTTCTATCACCCCCGTATATTTGTATTGTCAATCTAAGGTAAAAGGAACTCTTGTCTGCAAATGTTGAAGTTGAAAGTTGAAAGTTATAAGTTATGGCGTTATTTTTATGCATTACATTAAAGCCACATTATGAATACTTCACTTTTTTCAGTTGTTCAGTGGTAGATGTTTTAATTGCTCGTCTGCCTTTATATAAATGTGCCAACATTAGGACGACGATTCTTAGGCATCTTACGGAAACTACTAATGACACATTTCATTTTATACTCATTTATTTTTCATTCTTGATGAAACACACACACACACAGCAGTAATACATCTTTAAGACTGCTTCACAACTCATAGAGACAAACTTATACTGACTACATCCTGGTTAAAAACTGATTTAAGACTGACTGTGTTTAAAGTAATACTAACTTTACAACTCACAGAGTTCGCGCCAATTCGCTTGTAGTAATACATATTCTGCTTTTCTAGAACATGGAAGTTACAATATTTAATATAAAACAATTTGTTCATGAAACATAAATGAATCTTGCTTTACTTAAAGATACACAAAATCATGACAAATGTAATAAGTTTTTCATATCAAAACAAAACAATACAAAAGATCGTAAGTAAACAGTTAGTGCAGTATTAATATATGTTAACATTATTTAAAATTACTAAGTAAAAGTTATTATTTACTTTTACGGTCAGCAAAGTATTACATTACGGTCAATATATTACAGAGGACCTCAGATATTGTTAGTTATTAATTTCATTAACACACACATTGTCCAAAACTAAGCTTAAGACTTTCATAATTTATTTAGTTCATTAAAAGACCTAAGTAATGAAAGTGATAATGTGACCAGCCAGAAGAGCAATAAAATGCTTATATAAACATGGAATATTGGGGCACAATACTATGATCTAATGTGGTATCGAATGCTTCATTTGTTCAAACAAATGGGATTTTCTAGGGTATATACATTACAAAGTGAAAACTCGGTTTGCTGCCTCTTGCACTGAAATGTGTGTACTTAGACTATTGATTCAGATGTTCCTGACACAAATCCACTTTTCAGTGGATGTGGTTCCAATGTGATGGATCCCCACTTCACTTTGATTTACAGTTTTTAAACACCTAGAAGAGACATTTAACGAGAAGAGGCTAGGAACACGTGGTCCCATTTCATGGACAGCACATTCACCTGACGTCATCCCATTTAATTTTTTCACGTGGGCACATCTTAAGTGTTGTGTACAAAATGCGTGTTGAGCCCGAAGAGACTTGTCACACTTCAGACAATGGGTGCGTTAAAATGGGGACAACAGAATTTTGTGCAGATGCCATGCCTGCATTGGTGTTGAGGGATGAATTTTTGAGCAACTTTTGTAATTGAGGTTCTCAGAGTATTCAATGGAAATTTGATACACATAATCAGGGTTTGGAAGTTGGTGGCCTCAGTTTGAGCAGTGCACAAGGCTAACATGGAACTTTGATAGTTTTGCTTTTAACATTAGATTTTGTCACTTCTGGACAAAACTACCTTATCTTAAATTCCCACTGCACTCTCATTCGGGAAGGCAGCAGTGTAAACATGCCACTGGCTATCCAGACTTGGATTTTCTGCGATTTCCTTAAATTGCTCTTGGCAAATGTCAAGATGGTTCATTTTGAAGGGCAAAGCCAATTCCATCTCGCAGCCTTCATGAGAATGAACTGCAGTTAAGATTATTGTATTATTGATAGGAGAGTGCATTGCTGATAGAATGTTAAACCCTAAAATACTTTCGGTTTTATCGCAAATTAATAACATTTACACTTCGCCATCATCTCTGAAAGTTTGTCATCAGGATTGTCCTAAGTGTTGGAAATTGGAAAATAAACAGGAATTTCAAATTTGTTTGGAAAACTTGGAGGGGGGGGGTGACAGATGAAAAATATAGTTTTTGTCTCAGTTGAGGAAATCATTTATTTATGAAGACTATTGATTTTAATTGGTTTCACTTTTTAATGTTCGACAAAACACTTTGTTTGCCATAGAAAATGTAAATATACCTATCCCAGTGGTGATTTTTTAATTTATTTTTGAATCTTAATGTTTATGTTATAAAGTATATTCCTTTCGTATCTCGTTCAATCTGACACTATTTCCCCTGTAAGGGAGAAAGAGCTAAAAAATTGCAGTTGGTTAAAGGTGCCACGTTACTTGTTAATAAAAACAAATGTGTTCAAACTGAGAATGGCTTTTATTGACACAGCTCACTTGTTAATCAAACCTTCATATCATAAAAGTCTAAAGGAGACAATGTGCTGTTTATTAAAATTGAAGAGTTAATAATATGTTCAGAAATACACACCAGTTCTTTTATAATGTATTGCAGGTAAGGTCGTTCTTTAACTGGTAATATTACAAAATATCATCATTTATAAAAGGTGTTTATTTCTTTATCTAGAAAATTTTACAAATTTTCTAAGTTTTCTAAATAAATAGTCTAATGACAATAGGCATTGAGAAAGCCACTTTTAACAAAATAGTGAACACATTATCATAGCAGAGATGCACATTAGTTAAAGCTTTATATGCAGATTAGCTCTGACGATGATACTGAAAAAATCTGTGATGAGAGAAATTATTCAGATACATACAGCATACAAAAAACTTTATCTGGAATTCAATAATATTTAAAGGAAGAGGAGCAAGAATAATAGGCGAATATGGATTGGGGAAAATGAATGAAAGCTGAAGCTGTCTGATAAAATTTTGCACTTAACACTGTTTAAGCATCACACACTTGGTTTATGAATCATGAAAGGAGGCTATATATGTGATGACACCAGGTTCCAGATCGATTTTGCAATGGTAGTTCAAAGATTTTGCAACTAGGTTTTAAACTGCAAGACACATACAGAAGCAGATATGGACTGTAATGTTCTCTTGTTGAACTATAGGTTAAAACTAAAGAAATAGCAGAAAGGTAAAAAAGTAAGGAGATGTGACACAGTAGGAAGACAAATGGGTAGCTTAGAGAGAGAGAGAGAGAGAGAGAGAGAGAGAGAGAGAGAGAGAGAGAGAGAGAGAGAGATATTTCATATTCAGAGCATACGAATCTCGTACCAACCCCATAAAAAACTCTTACTTTACCTGCTCTACATTCTTGTAAAAATTGAAAAATAGTTCATTCTTAACACATTACTGTGAAAACGTAGCCTCCTCACAGTAACACATACTGAAATGGTTATAGAACCTGAACAGTTAATAAATAAATGCAACTGAAACTGGTATTACACGGACATAATCTTTCTCAAAGTCGATATGTCATGTATTTACATCAGATATTTGATAGTGTAATAGGGAACTCTGATGATATTTCTTTGATGAAAGAAGTCCGATGTCAAATGTAGTGCCTCGCCATATGTTTGATTATAAAAGTTGTTTTGTCTTCTGTTTGCTGCAATGCAAAATGTAACTGCTCGGAGCATTAACATCGCTGTTGCTAATCTGTGTGTGTGTGTGTGTGTGTGTGTGTGTGTGTGTGTGTGTGTGTGTGTGTGTGTGTGTCTTCATGTGCCGATACCGATGTGGATAATAGGGTGGTACTCAACTGAATAATATCCAACTTAAGTAGATAACATGTTATTACTCAGAAAGATGGTGTGGGAAGCAAATGCAACAAGTCATTCTTACATCAACAATGCAACTGTTCGTACGCGCCTGTCGTGATGCCAAAGAAACCAGTGGAGAGAGATGCTACTCTGCCACACCAGTTTATGATGTGAGGAGAAATTACTGATTCATTACTACTTCTGTCTGGGCAATGCAAAAACATGGTGCCGTTCGCGCGAGCTGATTGGCAGTCTTCGTATCTGCAGCTTGTAATGCTGCCTATTGCCTTTTAATAACCTTGGTGGCAGCCAGTAAAAGCTTGTATTTGCTGATTCGCACCTATTATGATAGTACCACAGTTTTTAGCACCTACAGTTGACACTAAAGGAGGATGTAAAACAATTGTCAAAAATAAATTCCAGAATTAAACTTAAAAACATATAAAACATTACTCTACTTTGGATAGAATACAAGACAATCACCTGTCTTCTTACTGTCATAACTGATAATTGATTGTTTTGATGTAGAAGACAACGCAGGTAAATGGACAAGAATTCAGAGTTTATCGCCAAATTTGCCCAAAAACTTGAAGAGCACCAGTTTCTTTCACTAATGTGTAGCTGAATCTGATCTTCAATCAGCAACATATATCCAACCAGAGAAGTTAATGCACAGCATTGTGTTTTTATGTAACAATCCATATAGCTGATTGTTTCAATTCTATTAGCAAGTCTGGAGAGACAGAGGTACTTATTAATGTACTCTGCTGCAGTGGAGAACTACAAACACCTGAAAGGCTTGTGATACAGGGTAGTTAGTGTGAAGTCTACTTTTAGAGCAAGAACTATACAACACTATTTCCACACTCCTTAAACACCATCCTCATGACCTAAGTCATGATTTACCTTCCTCTTCCATTCCCATCCTTATTTCTTCCCTTCTCTCCCACCTGAAGAAGGAAGTGTGTTCTGAAAGCTTGTCCTTTTTCATCCATTTTCTTTTTTCATCATTTGTAACTATTGGCGGTACATTACAAAGGTAAGTACTGGCCAGCCAATCTATTGCTTTTGAAAAATGATTTATCCACACACATGTAAATAGTTAAACATCACCATTTGGATGCTTGCAGCAGGCATGAGGATACAAAGATTGCAACTAGACATCTCCATATCTATTTATACACACAAATTAAAAAAAAAAAAAAAAAAAAAAAAAAAGGCAGCAAATAGTAAAACTGTCGCAATGACAGAAGATCAGCCGGTAAGCAGTTCCTCAGTCTCACTAGGAAGCACTGAGAGCTACATATTTGAAGCTTGCTGATCAGCTCACCCGAAAGGCACAAAGTTTTGCATTCCACCGGCAGAAGTTGTCACTGTCAATGTAAAGTAAATTATATGCAGTTTTGATAGTGGCCAAGGCAGTGCACAATAAAAATTTGTTGTTGGCCACTATTTTGTAATATGATGACCATAATCCCAATTTTTTAACACCATGATGAAAGATTGTCTAAGAAATATTATGAATATTAAAACTAAAAATTCCTAGCAGGAAAACTTATATATAAAAAATAGACGATTACTCACCAGGCGAAGGAGCACAGGTGTGACAGCATCACAAATAAATAAATACACACACACACACACACACACACACACACACACACACACACACACACACACACACACACACACACGCGCGCGCGCGCGCGCGCAAGCTTTTGCAACCCAGTTCCTTCTTCAGGCAGAGGGGAAGGAGAGGGAAAAAGGAAATGATGGTTTTAAGGAAGGGGGTAAGGAGCCATTCCAATTCCGGGAGAGGAAAGACTTACCTTGGGGGAAGAAAAGGAAGGTGAACAAATATGGACACACCCATACATTCACACAGACGCAAACACACCTAGGCAGACATACTTGTTCACCTTCCTTTTCTTCCCCCAAGGTAAGTCTTTCCTCTCCCGGGATTGGAATGGCTCCTTACCCCCTTCCTTAAAACCCTCATCATTTCCTTTTCCCTATCCTTCCCTTCTGCCTGAAGAAGCAACTGGGTTGCGAAAGCTTGCATTTGTGTGTCTGTGTGTGTTTATTTATATTTATTTATTTATTTGTGATGCTGTCACACCTGTGCTCCTTCGCCTGGTGAGTAATATATATGTTATTATGTATCCTTCTTCATCTTCGCCTTTTACCATGTCACGTTGTGTTGGTGTCGCTTTGTTGGATTCTTCTTACATTTAATGTCTATCCAGTGAGAATTCAAAATATGTAAATATGTCTGAGGGCAATGAAATAAACAAAGTTGAAAATTTGTGCTGAATTGGGATTTGAACCCAAATTTCCTTCTTCAGGCCAGTGGTCGCCTTATCCAATTATGCTATCCAAGCACACTTCCCTTCCTGTCCAAATTGTCAACTTACAGTGCACTGTGATCATACTGTCCCCTGCCCATTAGTTCCTCCTGCTCGTAGCCTATACTAAATTCCTGCAAGGGATCGATCATATTAGTGTGCCTGTTACGAGCAGGTATAAAATTATTGTTACAGTGTCTGTTAGTGTTAAAAGATCAGATTTTGTGCAGGAAGGGAAGGGTGCGTAGATAGCCTAATTAGTTAAGGTGACCACTGGTCTGAAATCTGGTTTGAATCTTCATCTTTGCTGTTGAATTTATTTCATTGCCCTGAAACTGTTAAAATGTTTAAATATTCTGAATTTGTAATATTATCTCCATTGATGTCAACCAATGATGGCTGTTATTTTGGACATGTCCTGAAAGATGACACAATATCAGTAATATCTAAGGCTGCTTCTTTCTTCCAACCTTTTTCTCTTATATCTACTCCCAATCTCCTATAGTGTAGAAGAGATGTGTTTTTAAGTAAGTACTGTTCTGAAATTTAAAAAAGACACGCTAAGATATCTCAATTTCATTTTTACATGAAAGCCTGTACCTTAATATAATTTTCTACATAATTTCCATCAATATTGAGGCATTTGTTGTACCAGTTTTTGAATACCCTCCTCATAGAATTGTCGCCTGACTTGTTAACCACTGCATCACAACTGTTTTGACTTTGTCATTGTCTTGCTTGGTCACAATGCCATACAAAACACTAAGAGAAAAATTTAGGAAAGTCATCCCCCAAGATGGAAATCGTAAAGCATCTGTTTCCTCTCACCTTATTGTCCACTTCCTGCACCAAACTTTGACCAAAGGATGCCCACTCCATTGTTAATCATGCACATCTGTGTGGCCATCTTTAAATGCTCTGACTCACTTACTTACCTTTCCATCAGTCATGATGTTTTCTCCATAAACTGCATCGATTTCACAATGAATATCGATGGCTTTTAGGCCTTTAGCATTAAGAAATCTTATAACAGCACGTACTTCAGTCGTCAGGACTCAAGATTATCGGAGGTATCTTAAACACTCCGTACACAATGTAAACAAGAAAGAATTGTACTGTAATGGTGTAAGTGCATAGACAACAGGTGTAGGTACCCAGGGCGCATAAAATTATTTAGATATCTTAGCATGTCTTTTTTAATTTAAAAACGGTACTTACTTAAAACATGACTTGTATTATTATGGCATTGCATCCTAGTGTATTTTTGTGCTGCTGGTAATTTGTGTATAATATAGTGTTTATATATAATAGTACTTCTATCATGTTTGGTAGCTTTCTCCAGTGATGCTTGTTTACAATGATATTAACTCCTGGAAATTCAGTTTCATGAAATTTGTACTGAAGTGTAGCATAAGTACGTATACTGCCAGAGTTAACACCTTAGTTTTATTACTGGCAAAGATGATTTAGTGACAAGACACTGGACTGATGTTAGATTACCCATTGCTAGGGCCCCAAAAAAATTGCATTTTGTGATAATGTGATTATTGTATATAAAAACACAGCAAATGAAGCAAGCAAGAGTTCAGATGGCTAAAAAAGTAGGTTGACAGGAAATGCAGATTGGCTAAGTGTATATAGAGAACAGATGGAAGTTTGTTGAAGAATTTATAACTAGGGGAAAGGGACATTGAGACAAAAATCAGCTGCATGAATATGAGTGTTTGTATGGAAAACTAGTACCAAGCAACGAAAAGAAACCTAAAATATTGAAGAAATATATAGATGGCCTTTACATGGGAAATGAACTTGAATACAGTATTCTAGAAAGGGAAGAGGAAGTAGATGAAGTTGAGATAAGAAGTAAGAACCTGAGAGAATAATTTGACAGAGCAATAAAATATTAGTTGAAACAAGGTCCTGGGGTAGATGATATGCTGTCTGAACTGCTGACATTGTTGGAAGAGCTAGTCATGAAAAACATATGCCACTTCGGGTGCAAGATGTATGAGACAGGTGAAATACCTGTGACTTCAAGAATATAGTAATTCCAATTCCAAAGAAAGTGAGTGTAGACAAATTAAAAAAAAATTAAACTATCAGTTTAGTAAGTCATGGTTGCAAAATACTAACATGAAAGATTTACAGACAAATGGAAAAACTGGTGGAATCTGACCACTGAGACGATCTGTTTTGATTCAGGAGAAATATAGGAATACTCAGGGCAATAATCACTTGCCTTGGAAGATAGGTTAAGGAAAGGCAAACCTACATATTTTGCTTTTATGTAGGAAGAAAGCTTTTGATAATGTTGACTGGAATTGATGAATTTTGTTATTGGGTTGCAAAATTTACTTCTAATGGCTGAAGAAAAAAGATATAAAATGCAGACTGGCTATGGGAAGAAAAGCATGTTTGAAAAAGCAAATTTTTTTTACATACAAAATTAATATAAATGATAGGAAGCACTTTCCGAAAGCATTTGCCTAGAGTTTCGCATTGTGCAGTAGTGAAATTTGGACAATAAGGAGTTCAGAAGAAAGGATAGATTTTGAAATCTGATATTACAGGCAAATGCTAAAGATTAGGTGGGTAGATCATGTATCAAATGTGGAAGTACTGGATAGAATGGGGGGGGGGGGGGGGGGAGAAAAATTTCTAGCATATGTTGACTAAAAGAAGTGATTGCTCACACACATTCTTAGACATCAAGCAATTGTCAATTTAGCAATAGAGAGATGTGTATGGGGTAAGAATCCTAGAGGGAGACAGAGACAAATACAATAAGCAGGTTCAAAAGTATGTGGGTTGCCATTATGAGGAGATGAAGTTTGCACAGGATATAGTGGGATGGAGAGCTGCATCAAACAAGTCTCAGGACTGAAGATGACAGCAGCAGCATTAGCAGAAACTACTACTGTGTAGATGCTATTTTATAGCAAATTAAAGTTAACTATGTTGTTAGTTTGAAATAGTTATGTTTTCTACTTAGTTATCAGAAATGTAATAGTTTTTATTACCATACTGATATTGCACATATGATGAAGCCAAAAGGAAAGATATGAGTAATATAGTATACACATCGAAAAGTGCTCAGATGCAATTGGCATGTTGGTTGCTGGATTCTTTGGTGCCCCATTGTGTTTGAGTGGCTGATTGGTCTGATTAAGATACACATTACATAATGCAGTGTAGTACTAAGTGTGAACTAGCTTCTTATAACAAAGAAGGGTGCATGTTTGTCTGAAAGCAAAAATTTCAAAGTTGATATACAAGTGAAATTTTCAATGCAACGGTTTCACATAATGGATGTCAACTGTCATTGCATCAAATTCTGCTAGAGCTCAGAGCAGAATGTCCTTGTCGCCTTTGCAACACAATAAACACAAACTGAGAACATCGGCAAACAATTGTGCAGTATTTTTCTCATTTTGAAATGAGTCAAAGGACTAAATCTCATCCATTTTTGATCGTGATTATGACTACTCAACAACAGAAGGGATTGGCAATCCCTGTGGCCATGTCAGTTTTGTCTATTTATGTAATTTTGTGATGCACATATTGTAAAATCTTTGGCATTACATTTGTTTACAGTAATCATTGTACCTGATGGCGTAACAGCTGAAAACTGTATAAATAAATAAATAAATAAATATTATTGCAGAATATTACACTAGTGTTGTGTGTGTTTTAGTGATCATTTGAGTGTGTCTATTCTTTTAATATACTATCTGGATTTTGGCTGTAGACTTGCCCATGTTTGCGTGGGAGGTTCCTCCAGTGTGTGGCAGGGTATGTAAGACATTCCAGAGGACAGATTGTCAGGCCTTCCCAGTTGGTCTTGTGAACAGCTTAGAGGTGCTATCTGTTCAGGACAATGTTTCTGAGCTGGATGGCACTCATCCTGTGGTCACCACACAGCCTGCAAGATCCGGGCTTTCAGGGGGTGGGTTTGCTCATAGTTGGGAGCTCAAACATAAGGCAGGTAATGCTCCCCTTAGGGAGCTTGTTGACAAAGAGGGGAAGAAAGCCAACATGCACTCAATGTGCATACTGGGTGGAGTTCATTACAGCTGTGGAATGTGTGTCATTTTGAATCTGAAGAGAATCTCTCAGGTTTTGAGATGCTATTTGACGTGGTAAAGACTAAGTCTTGCTTGCATGATGACAGCAGAACTCGCCATCTGCAGCATAGTTGACAGAACAGACTGTGGACTTCCGGTACAGAACCGAGTAGTGGGTCTGAATCAGAGGCTTATATGGTTTTGCGACCATGTAGGCTGCAGATTCCTCAACTTGCACCATCAGGTGGTGGGGTTCTGGGTTTCACTGAATAGGTCAGGAGTCCACTACATGCATGAAGCAGTTACATGGGTAGCGAGAGCTGTGTGGTGTGGAGTCGGCGTGTTTTCCTTTTCTTTCCCCCCTCCCCCCCCCCCTTTCCTGTTTTCCTTCTTTCTCCATTTTGAGGGCCTTGGTTAAAACGCAGGAAGGGTTTCAATCTCAAAGGGTACAGGTCAAAGATAGAATGAACACACATCTAAAACCCATTGGTCTAAAAGTTGTAAACTGTCATAGCTGCGTGGGGAAAGTACCAGAGCTCCAACCGTTAATAGAAAGTACTGAATCTCATAATTATAGGTGCCGAAAGCTGGCTAAAGGCCGAGAAAAGTTCAGCTGAAATTTTTACTAAGGGGCAACTGTTATTCAGAAAGGATAGATTGAATAAAACAGGTGGTGGCGTATTTATTGCTGTCACAAGCAGTTTATCTTGTAACTTGTGAAGTAGATAGTTGGTATGGGTAGAGGTTATACCTAACAACAAAAATAAATAATTGGCTCTTTTTACTGACCCCCTGACTCAAATGTTCAAAGAAAGCTTGGACCAAATTTCAAAAAGTCCCCAAGCATACAATTTTAATTGGTGGCGACTTTCACTCACCCTTGGTATGTTAGCAAAAAGACATATTTAAAAGTGGAGGGTAGCATAAAACATCTTCCGAAATTGTACTGAACAGTCTTCAAAAATTCTCAGTTCATGAACCCACTAGAATAGTAAATGGTTGTGAAAATATACTTGACCTCTTAGCAACAAATGATCTGGAGCTAATAGAGCATAAAGAGAGACAGGGGTTAGTGAACAGAGTTGTTGTAGTGAGAATGAATATTGGATTTCCCAAATTACCAAAAATCTATTTAAAGAAAAGGGCAGATACGAATTTAACGCTTTCGTGAGTGAGAATCTGTAGTCTTTAGAAACTAGCAATGTGAGTGTAGATCAGATGTGTCTTACATTCAAATAAATATCGTCAACCATTGACGTGTGACAGTACTACTATTTTTATTTCTGTAAGTCTTCCATCATCTACTGAATCACTGATTCATAGTTATTGACAATTTCAATGAATTTCCTCACAAATCCCTCAGTTGACAGCTACAGTTGTGCAATAATTTGCAAAGGATTTTACTGCCATTCTACAGAAGTAGTATGTTTGTTATTTTGATACACTATCTGGATTTAAGCTTTTGAGCCATTTTCAAGTGCAAATTCCATCAAACCAGTTGGTACATATAGGTTCCCAACTCAGTCATTCTTGAGTCGTATTTGACCAATCTCAAAGTATAATGTGAACATATTAATACTGAATGGACAAACTGACGAGACCATATAATAAAATCATCATTTATAAAAGGAATGATGATTTATTATAGTTATCTCATAGTTGGTCCATGTTCACATTATACTGCAAGATTGGTTTGTTATTCAAATAAAACTTACCTGACTGCTTACAAGCAATCAAACTATTTTCAGTGACAACATTTCGGGAACCTATATGTACCAACTTGTTTGATGGAATTCCCAGGGGCCAAGCATTGGGAGATAAATACTGCTGCTACATATGTCGGGTGCACAGCCACCGCCGGCCAGTGGGGACCTCAGTCTCAATATCCCTGTCTGTATACCTGTGCTTGTAGTTAAGGATTGGTGGTGGTGGTGGTGGTGGTGGTGGTGGTGGTGGTGGTGGTGACAGCCTAGTATGTACTTTTGCTGTGAACTTCATAACGGATATATGTAATTGATGTATTGATTTTAGTAGCATTATTATCTCTACATATAATATGCAAAAGTCGGTTAGTGCCTTTCTCATACGATGTAAATGCAATCTACATCTACATCTACATGGATACTGTGCAAATCACATTGAATTGCATGGCAGAGGGTTTTTGAACAACGTTTGATATTTGTCTAAAATTCCATTCTCTAATTGCTCATAGGGAAAAAGGAACACCTAAATCTTCCCATTTTCGATCAGATTTCTCTTATTTTATTTTGCTGATCATGTCTTCCTATGTAGGTGGGTGCTAACAAAATATGTTTGAATTTGAAAGAGAAAGTAGGTGAATGTAATTTCGCAAATAGATCTTGCTGCAACAAATAATGCCTTTCTTTAAATGATTTCCACCTCGACTCGTGCATCATTTCCGACACGCTCTCTCCCCTATATCGTGGTAATACAAAACGAGCTGCACTTCTCTGAACTTTCTCTAAATTGGGTCAGACCCACTTGGTGGGGGAACCCACAATGCACAGCAGTACTTCAAAATAGGACACACAAGTTTTGTGTAGACAGTTTGTTTAGTAGATCTGTTGCATCTTTTAAGTGTTCTGCCAATTCAGTGTAGTCTTTGGTTCATCACTACAATATTTTATGTTCTTTCCAATTTGTTTGTAATTGTTTCCCCTAGGAATTTTGTACAATTGACGTCCTGTAGGTTTGACTGAGTTATTGTGTAACTGAAGTTTAACGGATTTCTTTTAGTGGTCATATTGATGACCTCAGACTTATTATTAAGTCAATTGCCATTTTTTTGCACCATGCTGATAAGTAAATTATTTTGCATTTGATTTGGATATTCTGGTCACTTTATTAACCAAGGTACAATGTTAAAAGCCTTCTGGAAATCTAGAAATACAAAATTTGACATTCCTTGTCGATAGCACTCATCACATCGTGTTTCACAACAACGGATACATTCTGAATGTGTTGACTATGGGTCAATAGGTTGTTCTCTTTGTGGTAGTTCATAATATTCCAGGAAAATATATTTTAAAATCGTGCTGCAAACCGACGTCAGTGATTTAGGTCTGGAATTTTGCAGGTCACTTCTATTGCCTTTCTTGAATATCATAGTGATCTGTGCAACTTTCCACTCTATAGGTTCCAGGGCCGGATCTAGGACATTTGCCAAGGGGGGCAAGCTTAAATTTGCCACACCTTCTTCCCCCCCCCCCCCCAAGAATAGACATCTTGACACTAATTGGGTTACATATTTCTAAATAAATGTCATAATCTCACAACATGAACTTATTTTATTGACTGGATTAAGATCAAAGGAAAACAGAACAATTTTAATACATACAAAATATTTCAAGATTACTCACCATACAAAAATCAATTCAAAATTTTCAAGCATTTTTGCTGCAAAACTGCTTTTGATTTCATCATAGTTTAGAGAAGCAGCTCTTTTGTGCTCTATGGATATTATACTCAGATTTGTTAAGCAGTCATGCTCCTCAAATGTATTTAATTAGTTTCAGCTTGCTGAATCTTCTTTCTCCACACGAAACAAACTAGAATGGTAAGATATATTTTAACGCTGTAATAAGGTTGGGATACCCCTCTACCAATTTATTTTTATAAATTAAACTTAATGTTGATGATACAATGGAATCTTGCTAGGCTCTGTCTACTACCAGTGCATGTTGTCTGAAACTTTCAACTTCTTCCTCGCTAAGATCTTCTGCCAGTTCCGCTGCTTTGGCCTTAAAGTACTCCACTTCCATTTCTCAACTTTACACACCACACAGAAAACTAATTTTTGCTCCAATTTTCTCAAGTGCGGTAAACCTGGTACTAAGCTCTGTCAATTATTCCTTATTTTTTCTGTGAATGTTGGATACTTCATCCTCACAAAGCTCATCGGCCATTTTCTTCTTTCTTCGAATTCTTTTTTCGGAGAATACTGTTGATATCTCATTATCTTCTGCTAGCACTTTGGCCTCAGAAATAGCTTCAGAGGTACAAGAATCCCGGGAAGTTTTGAGAAAGCCCAAAAGTCCTTGAATGTTTTGAACAGCTTTATCAATTTTAAAGTATTAACTTCGCAGAAACTGATTAACATGAGCAATTTATGTTAATATTGCATGCCAGAAACAAGTTAAAGTAATGAATTTGAGTTTTCTCATATTTTTAAAAAATAGATCTTGTCTCTGATTTTGTTTCTGGTGTTGACAATCTATAAGTTTGTTTCTTCCACGGCCTTCAAAACTTTATGTAAATGCTTGTAAACAGCTTCAACTGCATCTACTCTTGCAGATCACCTAGTCTTGCTGAATGTCTGCTGAATTTGCTCCTACTAAATTTAAAGAGTGAGCAGCATGTGGTACAAAATAGGGCAGTTCATTCTTCTGAAGTATTCTTGACTGGACCCCTTTGTACTTTCCAGCCCTGTTTGCCCCATTGTCATGAGACTGCCCCCCTGCAGTACTTAATGCTCAACCCATCATGTTCCAATTTTTGCAGTCTCTCTCGACTAAGGCCTTCTCCTGTTTTGTCTGTAACAATAAAAAATTCAGTAAAACTTTCCACAACCTCTGAGCCATTCAACTTGACATATCGAATTACTTGTCATCTGCACATTGTGGCTGATATCTGGAGTGCAGTCAAACATAAGTGAAAAGTATTTAGCAGCTAAAATATCTTTAGTTATATCTTCTTTTATTTTTTCAGCAATCAAGTCACGGAACTCATCTTGTATATGTTTGTAAAAATAGCTAATCTGACCTTTCTTGTGGCGTTAAATACACAGACGAATGGGGACACGATAGTATGATATGAGATCAATTGTATTTAGAAATTTGCTGCTATGTGGATCACCAAAATCACCATCAATTTGTTCCTCTAAAAGGATTTCCTTGCTTAGCTAGAAAAAGGACAGCATCAATAATACAGTGAGATTCCTCCTCTTTTATCTGGTCTTGCTGCCCAGTGTGCGATACTTATCAGGTGGGTTTGTTGGAGGACATCGAAAGAGTCGAAAGGACAGCTTGTTTCGTATTGTGATACAGGGGAGACAGCGTCACGTCAATGATACAGGATCTGGGATGGGAATCATTAGAACAAAGGTGTTTATCACTGCGACGTGGGCTACTTACGAAACAACAATCAACAACATTCTCCTCCGAATGCGAAAATATATTGTTGCCTCCTACTTACATAAATAGAAAAGATCGTCTGAATAAATAAGTGAAATCAGAGCTCGAACAGAGATATTCATTTGTTTAGATACTGCCTTGCGATGGTTTGATGCCCAAGATGAAAGTGACCAGTTTCAGAGATCTGTAATGAAAAAAAGTACGTGTCTTAGCTGCTCGTAAGCGCCTAGGCTTGCTTAGACAGACCAAAATAAAGGAATTTTTAACGTTAATTTTGTATACTGTGTGTGGTGTTCATGCAAAATGCGTATGTAATATGTATATTTTTGTTTAATAAAATGTACCACATACTAAATGTTCATACTGAAGTTGCCTTTGTATGTTAATTTGTAATACTAAGAGATGCCTGTTTTTATGAATAAATTTACTGTACAGTACTTCTTTTTGGCAAATGAACATGTACAGTTAGATTATCCGAACAAACCAGTTTTCCGAACACCCATGTCCCCCAATTACTTCGGATATACAATGTTCTACAGTTTTTGTTCTTGGTTGATCGTTGAGAATTTTACTCACTTTATTACAGAGCTCGTTGAATGAACACCGCCTGAAGAGAAGGCCTGTGCACTGCCGTGCCACGTCACATCACGCAGAGTAGCTTACTGGCTGGCTGATAGGGTGCAGCCCACCGCCTCACTGCGGGCAGCCAGTGAGCTATGCAATAGCGACCTACTCTGTGTGATGTGACATGACATGGCAGTGCACAGGCCCTCTTCAGGCGGTGTTAGTTGAACCGTCTTTTGTTTTTTCTCTTTTGATTGGTATGTTGGTTTGTTATGTCCTATTTTGATCGTTTCGGATAACTCGATTCTCTCGTTACAGAGGGTGTTGAGCTACCATGCCTGCAACCCTCCGACAGAGCGCTCTGAGCAACCGTGCTCTAGCAAGTTCTGAACCACCATCTAACATGTTCGTTCATCACAAACTAATTCCTCGTTTATTACGCTATGGTGAACGGCTGCGAGAGTAATTCCTGATTCTCGAAGTATTGATGGCAGGTGTTAACTAACCAACACTAGATTACAATTCATTGTCCTAAGAACAACGTGATTTTGATTACTTTCAGTGTGCCATTCATTTGAAATGACAAAGCTTGAGTTGTTATAAGAAAATCATGAAGCAGATAAAGGAAGATGGCATACGCAAAAGAGATTTTGGTGCGAGGGATGTCATGTGACTGATTTACCAACGCCAAACGTACGCTGTGTTCCATCCAGGCTATAGTCACTCGTCCGAACGCCAAATGTATGCTACGTTCGTGCAAGCCTATAGTCATTCGTAACCAGTACAGGCAAATAAAATAAACTTAGAACTACCAAGGCAAGACAGGTGATAATATTTTAACAGAAAAATATAATGAACATGTGGGAGAGAGATTAAAATGATAGTTCAAAGAGGTAAAAGTTAAAAGTATGTTTGTCAAAGCTAAACTCAAACATCATATAATTTTGGCTGTTTGATAAAATACGATCAGAAAGAATATTGTGTGTTGGATGCATCTTATCACCATAATTTATTATTTAGATTATTATGTTGGTGCTATATAAACTATCACTATTAACAACCTTCTATAAAATATAAAAATTACAAAAAACAAGCATTTTTTGTTAAAATTACAATTAGATATTAAAACTGTGTAAGTATTTGAACACAAGGAACAAAATAGTCATGACAAGATCAGACGCACCGACCCTATGGTTGTAAGGCCAGAACGCCATAAACTGAGCTACACCTACAGATGCTGCAGTTCATTTATGATTTGTACTAATGCTTGCTTGCAAAACTTAAGTCGATTTTCTTGAATTTTTGAGAGTTCAGTTCTGTCAAATGGCTTTGGCTGATTGAGTTCTGAACTTAATGTAACATAAATATCAAATTCTAAAATCCCATACCCGTGTGGTCTCCTTGTTAGTTGTGTATTACTTTACCTGTAAACACACATACAGATCTCAAGGTGAACCTTGAATAAACTCTCTTAAATAAGGGTAGGCACAGAAATATTGTTCTCAACTTTATTTTCTTTATACTTGCAGACACAAAGTTCAGACGAACAGTTTCCTACAACAAATGAAGATCTGGAAGGTTTTTGGGATATGGTAAAACTTCAAGTAGATCATGTAGACCGCCTTTTTGAGGACATTGAGAGGCTTCGTGCTGCCAATTGGATTGAGGTATGCTGTATCCAGAACTTTGTATTTAAGTATGGAGTACAAATTAAGACTGATTCCAAAAAATTCTTACAATTTAGTATATGCTTAACGTTGTACAAGCCCAAGGGGCTGATCTAAATATTTTATTAGCCACACAACAGTTGTCAAGATTGCTAGAATTTAAAAACAAAATTAATGATCGTTTTGACAATTCTTGGTTGCAACCGTCTGGTCGGTAAAATGTAACAAGCAATGTTCCATTAATCCAAGTAATATACTATAATACTGTGCCATGATGTAAAAAGTTTACTTAAATAGAACATATGAACATACCTTTTGTACATGTGTTTTGGTATCTTTTAATTATCTGTACATCATAAAATCTTTAGGAGTAAAATGATGTCTATTAAGAAGGATGCATTACTTTCTACATCAGTTTTTGGTCAGTTTTATAAAAATTAAAACATAAGGCATAAAAGATGCTGCATTGTAAGTAAGCACTTGCATGCTGCATAACAGCACAGACAGATTGTTGTGAAAAACAGATGTTTGTGTGTACAAAAGTTGACATTGCTGCATTGTGATACTGTATACTGTAGATATTTAAACATGAGAGTTGCTCCTGTTTTTTTTTCCTTTCTTTTTTTTAAGGATGTCTTTCCCATTGTCTAATGAACATCTACTTTCATATTGTATATGAAAACCAAATGTAATTATCTGCCACTCATAACTGTGTTGTTGTTGTCTTCAGTCTGGAGACTGGTTTGATGCAGCTCTCCACCCTACTCTATCCTGAGCAAGCCTCATCATCTCCTCATAAGATCGATGACCTACATCCACTTGAATCTGCTTACTATATTAACCTCTTGGTCTTTCTCTGCAGTTTTTACCCCACTCTCTTCCCTCCAGTACTAAATTCACAATTCCATGATGTCTAAGAATGTGTCCTCCCAAACGATCCCTTCTTTTGCTCAAGGTATGCCATTAATTCCTTTTCTCCCCCATTCTGATCAGTACCTCCTCATTAGTTAACGTGATTCACCCACCTAATCTTCAGCATTCTTCTGTAGCACCACATTTCAAAAGCCTCTATCCTCTTCCTGTCTGCACTGTTTATCATCCGTGTTTCACTCGCATACATGGCAACACTACACACAAATGCCTTCAGAAAGGACTTCATTATGCTTAAATTAATATTTGATAACAAATTTCTCTTTTCAAGAACACTTTTCTACCCATTGCCATTCTGCATTTTATATCCTCTGTACATAATAATTAACACACATTGAGCACTGTACCAGACAAGTACCATATTACAATCTGTTTAGATTGTATTACAATCACTTTACCATGGTGAGTTATTTTTGTTAAATTTACTGTAAATTACCCAATTAAGTATAGCAATTATATGAAAATTATGGCATTAATATGACCTTAGTTTTTCGCATATTAATGATTTGCACTAAAGACTAATTCAAAAAATGTACAAAAATTAACACATTTCATATTTAGTATATCTTACAACTTTTGTAATGACATTAAAAATAAAAGGGTGCCACGATAAACAAAATTTTAATAGGTATTCACAACTGATTTGAATTTTATTGTAAAATTAGCAAAATGTAACCTGATAAGATTTATTAAATGTAATCTGATGCAATTTGTTTTATTAAAACAGTGGAATCGACACCTTTTTTTAAAAAAAGTCATATAAGTATATTTTATGTCTAAATAATTCATATTGCTGTGTCACTTTGTGCAGATGGAAATATCTTTGGTTGTCATATCTGTCTCTGTGCTTGTTATCTTGCAAGCAAGTGCTTACTGACTGTGCAACATCTTTTTATGGCTTATATTTTAATTTATATAACATTACCAAGTTGATGCTGAAAATTGTTTCCATATGATTGGATGCTATTTTACTGCAGAAGGTTTGGTGGTGTACAGATAATTTAAAAATACAGAAAAAAGTTAACATGTTCTGTTTACATATTTTTCTTAAATCATGGTATAGTACTAATGTAAGTTTCCAAGATTGTTGTAATGTTGCCTGTTACACTTTAGATTAGCTAATGGCAACCAAGAATTGTCAAAATTGGTCCCAAATATAACATTATTATTGAAAAAATAAAAAATAAAACTTTAAAAATCTAGCAATTTTGGCACAGTACTTGTCTTAGTAACTTACGATCTTGCTGTAAAGATGATCCATGTATTTCTTTTTCTGATGAAGACCATGGCCTCTAATTCGTGCGTATGTGATTGTCTATTTTACGTGCCTATCTGCAGCTCAGCAGTTTTCTTGGCGAGTTGGTGTCTAGCCTGTATTATTGACATTCCAACCTGGATTTTCCGTTGTTATAATTGTGCGATTTAGAAATTGATGATTGATGTGTATGGTGTAATGTAATATAGAAATTTTAAGAATAGTGTAAAGTGGTTTGCAGTTTGTGTTTTGTGTGCATACTATGCATGTGTAGCATGCACACAAAAGCTATTGTAGCCCTGTTTGCTATTGTATTGCATCTATATATGCTTCATAGAGAGAACTAGTGCATGGCCAGGGTGGAATACATGAAAGTTAATTTTTCAAATGTTTTTGAACCTGTTGTATATTTTGCACACTGGATTTTAAAAATAGGATATCATTAATACAGTGATATATTTGTAAAAGATTACAATGATTATTTTTATTTCTTATATTTAGTAGGCTGTTCTAGATCTTCCATGGTCTTTTGGAAAATAAATTTCTACAACAGCTGTATTACTTCAGTTGTTTCATTTCACTACAGGTTTTGGTCAGTTACACTCCATCTGCTGTAGGTTTTGTCTTAATTCTTACAGACATAACTTCATTCAATAACATCTGCAAGTTGTAACAACTGTTATATGGAGATTACTTCCCAAACAACTGGAGTGAACATGTTCAGTTGTCATTTTTACAATTTGTTGGAGATGTTATTTATTGGAATTACGTTTGTATAATACTTACCATGACAAAATGGTCTGTAAGTTACAGGAACCTGTAATGAAATAAAACTGGTGAAATGATAAAACTGTTGTGTAAATTTGATATTCCAAATCAATTAAACTGTAAATGAAGTGGTATCATATCCTTTCTTTCCACTCTCTTGGTTGAGGTTACATTCTCTTGTTACTGCCTTTCAAGTATTTGTTATCGATCAGTTAATAATTACTACTACTTTTGTATGATAATAACTTCAGTTTCAGTTCATACTTTATATGTTCAATGTTAAACTTTGTGACACAGTACAAAAATTCTTGTAGGAGCAACGAATAGAGGTGAAGGGTGTGTCTCAACGTCGTCGTGGCACCCAACGGAAATCTAACTCGTCTGCAGCTACACGTTCTACAGAGTCGAACGGAACGGCAGAAGCTGTCCGTAAGGCGAGGGATGATGCTCGTCGCAAGATGATGGAAGAGCGCCGCCGTGCAGCTGCTGCTGCTCGTGCTCGCCAGCAGCAGGATGATGCACCTGTTCAGATATTTCAGTGAAATGGCCACTCTCGTAAGGTCTCTGTTTAGGCAGAGCTCATCTTCAAACTGTTGAACAGATGTTAACTGTGGAAAAGAGTGTCTATCTGGAAAGCATTGTTGTTATTTTGTGTATAAATATGCATTTAATTAGTGAAACCGGGGGGGGCCTGATGTCTAAATGTCTCCAGCAACACAAACTGACAGTATTATTTGTTATGTGTTGAAATTTTGCTTACTGTTAATTTCTGTGGAATGGTGAAGATTTCAATGGAATCATGTTAAATAATGTGGCTGTTATCTTTCCTTGTAGGAGTGTTTTTGCTGATGATTTGTGTTGCACTTTCTCTACCTGGCAGCTGTTGTAATTTTAGATTAATATGGTGGTGTCACACACTATTTATTATATTGAAACTGCATTTAAATGAGGCCTTCCAAAAGGAATGCAAAGCAGTTACCCAGCTGAAGATGTTGCATGTTATTAACCATTTATAATTATTGTCCTTTTAAGAAAATATACCATCAGCTTTGTTAGAAATTTTATTATGTCATTGTATTGTATCAAATGTTGTTGGTTAAAGTTTTCTCTGTGCTGTGAGATTATTACTAGTATTGTCTGTCTGCCAGACTGTTGAATAAGAATGAAAGATTTCCTTGCCAAAATTCATTCTTATAATTCTTAATCAGATTAGAAATATGGTATATGTTGGAACATTTTGTTACTCTCACCATGCTCTGCTCTGCTTATCTGTATTTGGTAACATTCTCAATAGTTTACTCTAGTGATACTTATCAGAATTAATTTAAATATGGACAATTTGTTAAATTGGTAAAAATTAAGGTCATGTATAAAAAATTAGACTCCATATTACTATCCATTTTTAATGTTAGGCAGAGAAGATAAGTAGTTCCACATTTTTGCAGAGATTTAATATGGCCTGGACTATATTCTAAAAAATATATTTTTTCATACTAAACTGGTGCATTATCTTAAAAGGCTCAGAAACGCTTTTCTCTCAAACTAATGGGCCATAGTTAAGAAAAAGCAATCTCACTAACTAATAGGGATGAGTGTAAAAATTATTACTGCTGTGATATTGCTTCGAATGGGGGTCATTAACATGGTAGGTGGGGAAAGAATCCAACTGCACTCCTGAACAACTTATTTTGCTAGCCAGAAAAAACAGCTTCAGATATGTAGTGATACAGAGAAAATTACATCAACAATTTGTGAACATTTAAGGTTTTCTCTGATCTTTAGTGATTTTAAGTGGGGTGATTGTAGTGAACAGTATTAATGACCACGTGAGACCGAACGAAATATTTAAGAATTTTGAGTGAAGACAATTTTTCACTCTGAGCTGAAAATTTATTTTCATGGGTGGTGATCTGATTGAAACACTGGATTATCTAAAAGTGAATGTGTTTAATGGTGTTACTGATTTGTAGCCAATCAATCTGTATAGTAGCAAAACCATGGAAGCTTCTCGGTTCATTATTATTCATCCAACAAGTCAAAATTCAGTTATCTTGCAACATCAGGTATTGGTAAAATGTCTGCATCTGGGCTACAGCAAATTCTTATCTTGTGTGAGAAATTTGCACAGTTAGTAGAAATGACATTACTTTTGGAATTGGGACAACCTCTCTTTTGGCCTATGATGCAACAAAGTATCTTCCCTCCAATATTATTGCTAGCATAGTGAGTTCGGCCACTTCTGCTGCAGTTATAAAAGTAGTTCATAAATACCACAGATTTACCACTTAAATAATGGTGGTGGTCTTGATTGCACAATCAGTTTATTTCAAATCATTTTTGTTTTTAGTAACTCTTTCCAGAGTGAATTGTCATGTTATAGGACAAATGTTTTGGCCTCTGTTGCAGGTGTTCTTAATCAGGGTGGTTCCTTTACTATTGTCTGTGCCACTTTAAAATTTTGTATTTCATTCTGCTTCTACTGTCAGATTATTAATAATGTTCTAGAAACTTGATTTTTGATTCGGTGGCAGGAGTCGAGAGGAGGGTAATGGCATATTCAATTGACAGTTGACATTTAATGCTTGTTGGATGGTATTGATAAATTAACAATCCAGTGCTGTAACATTGTACTGCTCCACACAGTCCTTATGTGCATTAAGTTCCTGTCTTTACTGCCGTTCCTAATGAAACTGCTTTGCAAATGACATTTGACACTGCCAGTAACATACATTTGAGACACTATTAGCTGTCAAAATTTCAGTTAGGACACTACACAATTACATGTAACCCCTCATGTTTTTTAGTTATAAAACTGCTTAGTTAGTATTTACCTTCCAAAAAGTGTACATTTGCTGATAATGTTAAGATGGATGCCCCCACTAACACATTGTGTTATCAGAAGTTTATGCCTCTAGAATTCCTTCAGATGTATGCTAATGAGTCATCCTGTCTCTACAATGAATAAAATGTCATATCTCTGGCCTTGTGCAGCTCATCTGTAGCATCTGTCATATATTCCCGACTGACTCGTTATTAGTTAGACCCGATGCCCAGTCAATAGAAAATTGGCTAGTTTGCAAGTATTCCACATGTACTGTAAGAGGGCAATGTGCTGTTATTTCTGCTTCTCGCGTGTTTACATATTTCAGTGTGTCCACTATCAGCAGAATCTGACACATTAAAATACTGCACGATTTGAAGATGTCACTCATGAAGTGGTGTGAAATAGATTGTGGATTAAGAATTTGTGCTAATTATGTGAGTGTGTAGCAACATAATTGGTCTACAGATTTGTTCTCGCGTTTTGTGAAAATTATTGCTGTGAGTGAGTTTCAATTTGCTCTAAAGAAATGCACAAAGAAGGTACCTTTAGTTATATATTTGACATTGATTTGATGTGAGTTTAAATTTTCATTTGATAAGCAAATTGTGTGATTTCAATAATCTAGATTAGTTTGAGATTGCTCACTGACAGACTGACTGGAAATGGAGGTATTTTCACTGTACATTCTAGTTATAATTTACATCCTTTTGCCATTTCATATTAATATTAAGGAAATATCTGTGATATTAAAACACATTCCCCTGTGCATTAATTTCAGTCTCATTCCTATAATAGTTTCATTAACTTCCTTACATTCTAGCTTGTGTAGTGAAAATGCTATTTTCTTACTCTAGTTTTCAGTATGGAAAAACACTTCTTCCCAGATGTGGTTCAATGCAATATTATCTCAAAATATTCTGTACTTGTGATTTGCAAAAGTTTGTATTTTCCCTTACATCCAGTCTGGCAGTAATGTGGTATGACTGTTTTTAAATTAAAAACCAGTTTTGCTCAGATGACTATACTTTTACATATGGAGATAGGTAGAATGAATGTTATAAGTATCACACACACACACACACACACACACACACACACACACACACACACACACCTCAATATATAGCACAAAACTCTGAGCATGTGCACTGTCTCTAATGACCATGTTGTCAATAGGATGTTAAACCCTAGGGGAGAAATACATACGACATGTTTATCTACTATTAGGCTTTTTTAGTGTTCGGTGTAGCAATTGATCTGACGAACTTCAGTATTGTTGACGGTACAT
Source organism: Locusta migratoria (assembly GCA_026315105.1). Lineage (NCBI taxonomy): Eukaryota > Metazoa > Arthropoda > Insecta > Orthoptera > Acrididae > Locusta > Locusta migratoria. The sequence goes on along the minus strand of CM048755.1, from coordinate 146,710,448 downwards.
TGGTCCAAACAAATAGAACAGTTATATAGATGTCTGTTATTTTAGACATATCCAAAAGAACAGACCCATTGGTTGACTCTAATGGCCATGAATTCGAAATTTTCAAAGATATCCACTGTTTCCTTGTGTTTAAATAAATTAATTGGCAAAGTTGTGTTGGGCCCGAGATTGGAACCCTGATTGCCACTTCAGGCCAGCGGTTTCCTTAATCAGTTAGGCTATCCAGGTACACTTCCCTTCCTCCCAAATTCTCAACTTACTTGTCCGAAAGCACACACCAGAGGAGTTAAAGGATGAGAGGGGTGGGCCGCTATGATCGTAGGATGGTAAAAATTGAGAATATGGCCAGGAAAGGAAGTGTGCCTGGATAGTCTAATTGGTTAAGCGGACTGACGGCTCGAAGTGGGAAATCTGGGTTTGAATCCTGCGCCAGCATAGATGTTCAACTTTGCGTTGTAGTCAGTGTCCGGAAATGGTTTATATGTTTGAAAACTTTGAATCCAGTTATTTATAGTGTTCAAGATTGTTATTTGTGAGGAAGTTCTTGCAAAAGAATGGGGTCATATGCTTCAGAATTTAATTCCATTGTTAATGGCTATTCTGCATTGATTTAAACACCTTTCAGCCTGGTGCATAATATTGTAACAATTTGGCATGACGATTTTTTAAATTTTTAAGAAATTGATTGGTTAAGTCTAATGTCATTACGGTATTATAAAAAGGCACATTTCAGCTTATTTTTATTCTGTTAATATAAAAAGCTATAGAAAGACTGATAATTTGTATTTTAAATTATTGTTGAAATAATTACTTTGGAAATGTTTTGTGTAATATGTTTCATTAATTTTCATGTATTATCTGCAGTAAAGATTTAACACATGTAATGTACCCAAATTGCTTTTAATGTTGTTTGACTCTGCCAATTCAATAATGAAATCGTGCTGTAATTTCTGCGTGTGCAGTGTCTAAACATCTGTTTGCAGATTTTGTTTTGAAGAAGTGTTCTGTAAGCAGCATTAAACAATCTAACAAGTCTTTCAAGTCTTGCAGGTTTGATTTAACAGCTGAGTAGTATTAGGGGTAAAACAGTGAAGTTAATTTGAAGATGATTCAATGTGTGAAGGATGTTGATTTTTTTTTGGGGGGGGGGGGGGGGAAGAAATAGCACCGGTAGTAATAGCGGCAACAGATGCTCTTATGTCATTTTAATGAAATTTTACCTTTTACCCTCAAGGCTGCTTTGCTCTAGCCCAGTAATTTAGTCAGGTAGCAAGTGATTTAGTAGCCCTAGTTGACAGCTAAATGGCCAGTAAGCAAGTGGGTGTAAACATATGATTTAGTTGGCAGTGTAATGTCGGCAGCTTTAGAGTGTGCGCTGCAACATGATACACATAGAGGGGGCTAACCAAGCTATACCTAGCAGCCAATGGCTATTCAGGAGGAGGTGGAAGAATAGATTGAAACTATAATGAACAAGAATAGAAAGTCTGTACAAAAATGGATTTACCAAGAGATTTGCATGGAGTATCCAATGTGCTTCTAATGCAACTCACGACTGAACACCCAAAAGAATGACATTCATCACAGAATGTTGGAAGTTGCTTAAATTTGCTATTAAAAAGTACATAGTAAAATTCAGTGTACTGATACCTACCTTAGAGAAGAAATACCTGCAGAACTGAGGGTACCGTTGGACATTCTTGGTGCTGGGTGTAGTCTAAGGACCTTGACACCCACCTCTTTAAAGTAGGAAAGTGACTATATAAGTATTGATCTGATGCTTTTAATTTTCTGTTTAATATCCTTTTCCTGAAACTCTGGCTTTCTCAATTTTTTCCAGGTCTGTAATTTTGGCTTTTTTTTGTGCCGTGACAATTTCATGTTCCACAAATACTAGTGTTCTGCCTAAGGAGAAACAAACTTAACTGTTGTATCACCACTTCAATGAGCCATGTTGATAGTGACAAAAAACAAATGACTGAAAAGTGTTGACAGTGTTGCCAGGTCCTCCAAAACATTGGAAGATTTTATTTTTTGAATTATTCCAGAAAATACAAAATTTTGAATGATTCTTCAGGAATTTTAGAATCCTCCTGAAATTGAGTGAATATTCCAAATTTTCCAAACTTCCTTAGTCAATAGTATATGCTGCTACATAACACAAACAATGTCTGTTAGAGCCATTAACTAACTCAGGATTTTGTCCTCGAGAGTGGGGTGGCAGTGTTTGTGTCCCAAACAGCACCTGATTTCTTCAAAAGAAGGGGACAGTATTGAATATTGATTTTGTATAACACGAGAGAAATTTTTTGTATAAGACGTTCAAGAAGATGGAAGTTTCGCCCTGGGGGGGGGGGGGGGAGGAGGAGTAGTTAACAGCCCTTAGCAGCAGTAGCTGCTGCTGCTGCTGCTGCTGCTGCTGCTGTTGCTGCCGCTACCACCACCACCACCACCACCACCACCACGACTGTTAGGGATCGGACCACAAAGGAACATTGCATTAACATTGATAACTGCTGTACTTTTACAGCAATGTTTGGCCACAAGGACTGGAAAAAGCCACAAAAACACACTATGCTGAGTCAAGGAGACACATGTAGGGGAAAAAAGAGGAGGGGAGGTGGAATCGGACCTGGTAACACTGCCTGTTGAGCAGCATGCTAGTAGTGAGCTGGGGTTCGTGATGCTACTTGCCCAGCTACTGTCAAACTTATTTGATCTGGCCAACTTGACTGTTTTACTTACCAGCTGTACTAAATATTGTTCACTTTGTTACTAAATCACTTGGCTAAATTACTGTTCTAGTGTAAACTAACCATCATTTACATATAATAGTTACACAATGACGTAGAATTTGTCTGGGTGGAGTGAAATTTTTCTTCCCCCCCCCCCCCCCCAAATAAGAAAATTATACTAGTACACTAAAGAAATTCCCAATTACACATCCAGGTACTAGAAAAAATTTAGGTCTTGGCATGTGTGTGTTTATCAGATAATGCCACATCTATGCTTCTGGACAATTTAAAATGTGCAGTGATAGAATCCATGATACAATGTGGGGTGTGGTTGTCATTAATAATTTTTATGAAAGAGCAGTATGTTTGTATAAACATTTTGATGACTGAGATGTGGCTCACATAGTGGATTGTAATCAAAATTTTCATTTTGAGCTGTCTATCCCTTTTGTTCTTGATACAGTCCAACCACAGTGTCTTGGGTCTGCCATGAGGTTGTTGATTTATGGCCAGGTTCATAACTGTTCTTGCCACTGAATTCTTTACTGCACATGACATGTCCATACCATCTTGACTGGCTTTCCTGTAACTGGAGGCGAATGCATCTCCATTGCCATCAGACACATGCTGTGTGGTCACATTGGGTTAGCCTAAGGGACCATCTGAGCATTCATATTTCTATCACATGGAGAGCCTGTCAGTGTTGTTGGCTAACACTGAGGCACAGTATGATGGGGCCATATTGCAGTCCTGTATAACTCTGATTTAGGCAGCCTATTTGATTACAGTATGCCTTGTCACCTGGTGGTATTTCACCCAGGCTGTGTTGACATAGTCATCATCATTGTAATACTGAATAATATACTGTTCAAACATGATCTGCAGGAAAAAAATGTTTATTCATTGCAAGTTTTGTAAATAATTGAATTATCCATTATTTATAATTAGTTTCAGATTTGATTTTGATTTATCAATTGGATTACTCTTAACAGTATTTATGCAATTTCATTTTGTCTAGTTAGTACACATTTGAATTTAATATTAAAGACTGCATTGTTTTATTAATTCTCTTCATTAACTTGAGGAGTATAATGTACAAAAAAAGTTTAGTATATTCTTGTAAATAGAGGACAGAATATTACAATGTACACACAGAGTACAAATGAAACTGTCATTTGTCTGACAGTACTTCTTTCAACATTACAATCACTTATAATATAATAAATCAACAGCAAATAAATTTTTCCTGAGTTGTGGTGAAATTTCAATATTTTCTAGAATTCCCATAACGGTTCTCAGGGTAAAATGAAAATGTAATGCTCTCTGTTTGTGTATAAGATCATAGGCTTTTCATGGATTTGTATGAGAAAAAAAAAATTCTCTGGCTGTATGTGGACTCGGATCAAGTTGTATCTATTGTAAAATAAGGAAACAACCTGTTCCAATTCACTTTGTGTTGAAGCTAGGTGATAAAGTTGAAACTTAATACACCTTAAGATTTTAATTTTCAAATATGAAGTGCAAAAAGGAAAGTACAGCTATATCAATGTTCTTATATTCCTACTCCTTCAACCCCCCTTCCATTGGTGTTTGTGACTGATACTATAAGATATTTGAAAATAAACACAAAAATATATTCTGACGATTTTGTGTCAGTTTTGTTGTAATGTGTAATGTCTCAGCTGAGTAGTGATATGGAAACACATGCTGGTCATGTAACAAGATTGAAACACATTAATTAATGTTATTTTAAACTTTAAGTATGTTAGAAACTTGCATAAAGTTTCCACTAATTATAGTGAAAGTTGAAAATAAAGCTGTCAGTGACTGAACTGTAATAAAGCTTTTGTAACAAATAATGGCAGTTTCCATTCTTTATATCACTATGACCACATTTATGTGGTTAATAGTCACCTTGAAATGGAGAGAGATTAATTGTATGTTAAATTATTTATGAATGAAATGGATGTCCGTCTATTATTTTCAAAGTGTCCATTAGCTCTTCAAGTTAATAATACAAAAATGTCAGATGCCATAAATATCTTTAGTTTCTTGCTGTTGTCAACCAAAACAGATTCTTAAATAGAGGAAAAACAAAACAGTAGTTTGGTCAGTAATGTTAAATTTGGAGACTTCCCAGCACCTGTAAAAATTGTAATGGGTGCAGGTTTACATATTCATTCTATGGAGTACTTTTGGATCTGAGGAGTTTTAATTATAAAAGATTTTTTACTTCATTTTAACTGCATCAGAGTGATACTTCAGTAAAGCATTTTTCCCCTTAATTGAAAACCAATTCCCCCCTTTCATTAGCTTCCTTATTTTATGAGGTGCCTGTTGACAGTAAAAAAACTCTCTGTATACAGCTTAAAATTTTCTAGGGCTTTCTGCATTAACTTATCATTAATATTATTATTATTATTATTATTATTATTATTATTATTATTATTATTATTATTATTATTGAGATCTTTTTCAGTAAAACTGAAATTTTGAATGTGATGAATTTCTAGCTTTGAGGCTGTGCCAGTGCCTAATGAAACTGAGTCAATAAAGCAGGTATAATAGTTATAATGGACCACTGTGTGTGTGTGTGTGTGTGTGTGTGTGTGTGTGTGTGTGTGTGTGTGTAAAATACTGGGGAAAAGAACTCATGAGCTGTTTCATAATGGATTAATTTTTGTATGCTGAAATTCTTGACTGAGTTTAACTTGTGATATTAATGTAGGTTGCAAAAGAATGACAATTTTCATATTACATTGATATGTATCATTGTTTGTTTAAAACTGATTTACATGAATGGACTGGGTTGCAAATTTATATATATGCAAGTTAACATGACTTTGTTACAGTAAGCGAAAATATGTAAACGACTTTTTTCTCTCGTGTGTGTGTGTGTGTGTGTGTGTGTGTGTGTGTGTGTGTGTGTGTGTGTGTTGCCTGTCATGTAATTGTTGCTTCAGTTATGTTCAGCAAGTCATTAACATGCCAAATATTAAGATTTAGCATTTATTGGTTTTGTATTTTTCATGTTAATTTGAAATATGTCCTGTTGTTTATCAATGAAACTACTTCATATAAAATGTGCTATGTATTGCAGTTTATTTGTAGTAGCAAACAAGGGAAGCAACATTTGGATTAGTAAAGGGATACATGAGTTTAAAGTGTCTTTTTTTGTGATTAACATGTTATTAAAAATCTCTCATTAGTAGTAATAGGATACCAATTTTTAATTTCACTTGCTGATAGTACTTGATGGAGAAATCGTTTGTATTGTAGAAGAAAACGGCACAAATGGAAATAAATTGTAACCATAAAAATGTCATTATGCATAGTGTTTTATAAACAAATAATGCAGCTCTTTTTCTGGATCCTGAAACTATATAGTCAGGAAGAAAGTTTTATTGATGATAAAAAAGTTTATGAAATGACATGGACCGAATGATTAATAAGTCACAATTTAAAAATTTACTCAGCTATTGGTGTATTTTCAGTCCTATATGGTTGCTTACAAAATGGAGAATTTTTCTTCTTTTTGTCTGGTTCTGTGTGTTTATAATAGAATTGCTGAAAGATATATTTTTAGTACTAGCAAAGGTCCTTTACATCTTCTTTGATTTAATGAAAATCTTTATTCAGGTTGTTACTATATTAAACTACTTGTCATATAGGTCTTTTTCAAGTCTTAAAAGTGAAAGATTTTTATGTCCTCACATTCATTTGATGATAATGCAACACTTTAATTTTCAGAGAGCACCATATAATGTTCTTTACAGACTAACATTTGTATTTTGATTATTTTCTTTACTTTTGCACCTAAGTGCATTGTTTTAATCTGTATGAAAGTTGTGAATTTGGACAGTGACTGTATTTTCATTGGAAAATAGTAAGCATAATTAAACATAACTTAGCTTTGAGAAGTGTGATGTGTACTTTCAGATTAAAAATACTGAGCACTATACATTTTAGGGGAGACGATTTGTTGGTTGCACTGTTTTGATTTGTTAACGAAGTTATGTTTGTACATATAACACTTGGTTTGTAAAAGTGTGTTTTATTTCATATTCCTTACCCTTTGGTCTTTTCCTATTGAAACCATGTGAATCTGTATGCCCTCCTTAACTGGGTGGGTAAGTCGGTTCAAAGGTCGGAGAAAGGCAACGGCATTCCACTTCCAACAGGACAGTGCCTAGTAAACTGTGGTGTTCAAACCAGTCTTTGAAATGACTGTTAAATTTTTTACATACATTACATAAGGTTCTGTTTTGGTCAGTATATTCAGTATTTATTGTTGCTGCTGTTATGACCACTATTATGTGTGAAATCTGAAGGGGGGGGGGATTGGAAGCAATGTACTTGAACATGTGGTGGTGATACAATGTTGACAAATGTTGAGAAGGGAGTAGTAGTTGAGAGATGGAGAGGGAGTGGGATTGAGAAGCAAGGGTCAGTGAAAACATTGACATTCTCCTGAAATGAATGAGACTTGAACTGTTCGAACATTGTGACAAAGATTTGAATAAATAATGTGCAGCTTTTCAGTAGTGCCTTCCTGTCACTTAACATTTTGTATTTTAAGGAGAAAATTTTTCAGAATAAATGACAGTTCAGTCGGCATAAGTCATATGAAAGACTCGGTGGCAGTTGTAGAACTTCGATTACTTACTGCTGATCTAGCCACATAATATACAATGGCAGAGGGACAATGTGAACAAACATTAGCTCTGCAAATGCAGAGATCACAAAGTGGGTGATCAAAGATGGCCCCCCCATTTATAAGCTGCTCCTTACAAATACCATAGCCCTTGTTTAACAGCTGTTACTTTGAACAGATTATACAATTCTGTTGTTATTGATGTTAAAATAGGTTAATTTGGCATTGGTGACACTGATCTCTCACATTCTCCAGAGTTGATATGGGTTACGTTGGAATATAATACTTCGTGAATTAAAGCCAGATAGACGCACGGGAGTAGCCAAGTGGTTTCGAATGACACGTTGCAGATTGCATAGCCTTCCGCGTCGGAGGTTCGAATCCTCCCTTGGGCATGCATGCATGCATGTTTGTCTTTAGTGTAAGTTAGTTTGTAAGTTTAAAGACTGATGACCCCCCCCCCCCCCAGTTAAGTCCCATAAGCTTAACAAACATTTGAACATTTTTTTAGACTTCTACACCCCGACAGACAGGCCTCTAATAAAGTTCGCGGGAGCAAATAAGTAAGCTACAATACGGTCGAAGTGTTAAGTGCTGCCATCGAGCATGTTTCATAATGCATCAACCACCCAACCATGCCTACTCGTAACTAAATGCTTTGTCTTAAGACATTCACCGACCTTGCGCAGCAGAAGTTTCACGTATTTTGCAGGCCGCCCAGTGTTAATACCGATATGTACTTCACTATTTGTCTGTATCAATTGCTTGCAGTTTACACACACATGGCGATATCGTAGGAGATGACTGCAACTGCCGTTATTAACACTTATCTTGATTATTCAAAAGAGAGATATTGTTGCCTCGGCTGCTATTTGGCAGTTTGCCAGTCAGTCTAGCGCCAGCTGCCACAAGTGCATCACCTTAAGAGCTCTGAGTAGCGTAATCTAATTTTTCTGAATTTTTATTATTACACAATGTCTTAAATTTCATAAGTGCTTCTGTTTTTCAGAGCTTTGTCACATATTTGGTAAATTTACTTTAGTTTTTCTGTTTTAAAGGACTTTATTCTCGTTTGTTTTGGTGCATACTGTAATTTTAAGTACCTTGACAGAGATGGGTAGGGACTGCCCCCTCTTGTGTACCAATTTGGGAGTAGTTGTTCCTTGTCCATAAGCAGCTGGAGGCTGGGTTAGCCATGGTTAACAGTCTTCAGGAGTTGCCCTTTGTCAGTTTATCACTGTATCAAAAATTTAGAAACAAAAAGTTTTATGTAGAGCAACATATAGAAGCATGTGTCTGTGAACTTACACTGTTATGATTATACAACTGCTATCATTCAGTTTAAAAGATCCCCATCAGGTAATTTTCAGCTATTTCTGAAGAACATGGATGCCTTCAGTGGTGGCACGTCCTGTGTATTCACTTGTTCAGCAAACCTCCGGAAAAAATGTCGTGGAAAAAAGGGGGGGGGGGGGGAATAAGTAATAAGTGTTTCTAAACTATCATTCTTCGTTTCGTTCTTCTATCAGATCATTTTATATGCACGTTCAAAGTGTTTTTATCGCATGAGAAATGTTTTACATCATGGAGACAGCATGTATTAAAAGTCGTAGCGTGGCTGCTTAATATAAGCAGCAGTGGCCACAGTGTTGATTGTGAGTGCCGGCTGAGGTTCATATTCTCTTCTGAACCCCCTGGAGGCAGAATATTGTCACTCTCGCAGCAGGGATGGGCAAGGGGAAACAGCGCTTTTAACAGTGGCGTTGGAGCTGGTAGAGACACCAGCTCCTGGCTACTCGAGCTCTGGCGGTTGCGCACAAATGGTCCTGAAACAAAGACAATGAAGCCACTTTGTGCATCAGCAAATTCTTCATTGGGGCAACATCTGTCCTTCATATTTGTTTTTGGTGCATTGAAGATTCATCAAAAACACATTATATTTGGTAAAATATCTAATAACTAGAAATTAAAGATGCATCAACTGTAAAAGCCTTCAGAAGATCGGGTCATGGATAATAATGAAGTCACTACTCTACATCTAGTAGTGCCGTGGCTAAGTGCGCCCGGTCACAGGGCTGGCCAGCCCTCTGTAATAAAAAATCTGGGCCAAATGCTCGACAAACAGCCGCAAATCAATGATGTACCTGTTGCCACATATCTTTGGATGTGTCGAGATTTCAAGGGTAAATGTTGTTTACATTCTTTGTTGTAAGAGAGATTTGCTGGTTTGAAAAGATGTGGGGAAGTGCGGCCTTTGTGCATGTGTAAGGTTAGAAGAGGGTGCTGCTTACAGTGTCAAGTGATCCGAAGGTAACCTGTCTCTTCATTGTAACACATTCATTTTCTTACACTCGCTTAACAGTGAAATCAGTTACTGTGTTTTAATGTTCATGTGCATATTCATATGTTCTTGGTGTTTATTATCAAAGAAAAATGAACAATGTTCAGTATCTTTCAAAAACAAATTACTCAGCTTTAAGCTTGGAACAAAAGTGTAATATAAAGAAGCTTGTAGGCCGATGCCTCAGCTTGAGTTGAAGAAAGCGCAAACAAGTTGAGATTAGACATTCCTGCAGATCTTTTAACGAAAATATATCTAAAGGAGGAGGGGCAAACTGGGGCAGTTTACCCTCAGCACTACTCACATAGGTGTGCTAAATTGTCTCTCAGGATGCCACGTGGTGGTGGTGGGATGGGGGAGGGGGCGAAGTAGCGCCGAAACATATATGCCACTGTTCAAAACATTATTTTCCACATTTTACGTTTTCCCGCATTTTACGCTATTTCACTTAAGTCCCTAGAAAAGTGTAAAACGGGGTTCTACTGTATATCTAACAGCAAGGAAGAGTAATCACCCAGAAACAGTCAAATCTAATAAAAAAACTACTATTATATATTAAGAAAAGCTTTGTATTAAAAAGTCCAGAAGCATGTGTATCCAAACACAACAACAATATTACGTTTGACATTAGCACTTCTGATGATAAAAAAAGGAATTTGGAATATAATTGAAAGGGAAACTGTATTACCATTAAAATGAATGAAAGGTTTACTAACAAGTCAGAAGTTGAAAATATTTTATGATATTGATTAGAAGAGTCAAAGCTATTAATTTAATATCTATGTAGTCTAATATAACTGAGATTCTACCCACCTCTCCCTTAGAAATTAAGAAAAATAATAAACCCACTCAAAAGTAAAAGCGTGTATGGAATTGATGGCATTTCCAGAAGAGCACTTAAAGCTGATTCTCAGCAGATTAGTAAGATTCTCAGCCATATATGTAATAGCTCTTTGAAGCAGGGTATTCTCCCAGATAGACTGAAGTATCCTACTGTTAAACCATTGCATTAAAAAAAGAGATACGTCCAATCAGGGTGGCCACCGAACCTTGAAACCGGGAAAAGGCCTTGAATTTCAGCCAGAAAACGGGATTTTTAACCCATGAGATCTCGCGGCTTTAAGAGTTAAACGATCGTTCGCGTGTTTAGCCTGTTGCTCAGATTACACGACCAGTCCGAAATGTACTTAATAAGTGTAAATAAGTAATCCTTGTAGTTTTAGTAAGAAAAAAAGCCTCAAAGTATAATATTTAAAAGTAACAAAATGCCAGTTATTTTAAATTTACGGCGACCTAAAGGCTCAGATCGCTAGTGCCCGCTTGTTAAATAATATTCATCGCTTCATTTTTATATACAAAAACATTTTCAAATATATTTCTGGGCAGTTTACAAAGTTTTATAATTATAGGTTACGTATTCCGTTATCTATTTCTGTATTTATCTCGAAGTGTTGTTCAACAACGCGACTCAATTCCTCGCGATGTACGTCGAAGAGACGCGATGTTATCGTAAGGCGTGACTACGAAATCGCAGCTAGAAATGCGATATTTATTTGTACTACATTTTAGCAATTTTCGTAATTGATGCCCCCTCTCCCCAGTGATACTCATCAAAACAGATCTCGTTTGTCTGATTCTGTGTTGAAAAATTTCTTCACGGAAGCATTTTGTTAATTTTAACTATAAACTCCGTAAAAGTTGGTATTGTGATGCTTCGTTAGCATAGACGCCGACTACGGGTATGCTCGGTCGCTCAAGCATACCCCAAAATTTGAGTGGGAATGCTCGGCATACCCCACTGAAAATTTTGGTATCATTTTTTCTTTACGTTATATTTCTTGAATGTAATTAAAATCGACACTCTCATCCCATCGATGGCCGGCTGGCTTTTGTAAGACACCACTCTAAAGATTATTTTAAATTCGTAGGTATTAAAATCCATGTTTACATTTGAGTGAAGTGACCGTTTTCTAAATAGTCCGAATGTTAATGGAATTCCGCTTGTTAACCCTGCGGCAGGCGCGCTTAAGATAGTTACGTCAGCGGGCGCGTGCGGCACTCGGTGCCGCCTACATTTAAATGCAAAGAAAAACTATTTATTTAAAAATTTTGGGTGGAATTATTTATTGTGTATAACATAATTCTTAACAGCAACTTTTAATATGATCTGTATTCACGTATAGAAGGTGCATGGGAAAATTTAAATTGTTACAGTATATCTGACATAAGTTTCTACTTTAATAACAAATGCTAAATAAATTATAACCACAGATATGATTCGATTGTTTACCATTGTTAAAGCAAGTTTTACAGAAAAGTGTAATATGTATAAAATCTTTGTAGTAATAATAAAGAATAAGGCAGTCAGTAAATACATATCAAGAATCAAACACTTTCTTCCTCCACAGAAGCTCTGCAATCATTACAAGTGACAACATTGTGGCAATGTTGCTTGCAAACGAATCTTTTGCAGCTATTGCAAGTGACAGTAGTTTTTTTTAAATTTTTTTTTAACCACCGCATAGATGGCACCTCCCACACCTTCTTACAGTCTCATCGTGATTGGCGGGAATTGATCGATGAGGTGACAGAAATTCTTGAATATCTCTTGGTAGAGTAGAGAGCTGGGCCCTTTCTTTCAAATGCCGGCCGCGGTGGCCGAGGGGACTGAGGCGCTCCAGTTACGGTCTGCACGGCCTCTACGGTCGGGGGTTCGAATCCCCCCTCGGGCATGGATATTTGTGCCGTCCTTAGTCTTAGTTAGTTCATAAGTAGTTTGTAAGTTTAGGGACTGATAACCCCGTAGTTAAGTCCCATAGACTATACAAACATTTGAATTTTTCTTTCAAATGGCAGTCCATCAGAGGCAAGGCCAGGTTTGTCAGATAGGTTCTTCTTCTGAATCTTTTCTCTGGATTGTTTGCAAAGACAAAGACCTTGGAATTTATCAAGCAATATCCAGATAACGATAAAACAATGCTAAGGACCATCTTCTTGTGGTCCTTTGTGTAGAATAGGATGTACACATATAATCCACAGCATCGACTCCACCTTTTGTTGCATTGCAGTCCAAATTTACAACAGACTTGCCTGTAGCGGTGTCTATTTCAGCAGTTTCGTGCATTGATGACAGGAAAAGCACAGCCTTGTTCCTTTTTGTTTGGCACGAAATAAGACAGAAGTCATCTTTAATCCGAAAAGACAATTTCCAATTTCTCGCGATCTGTTCGGCAAACATTCCGGAGGAATTTTCTTCTTGTTCTTTTTCAATGTTCCAATGAACGCTAGCCCATTTTCTAAAAAATGCTGGGCTATATGTAACTACCGTAGTAGTTGTCCGTAGCTGGTTAGATGCAACATATGGTCCAGGATTCTGTCTGCCGCAGTATACTTCAAAATTAAAAGTATAAAATGTCTTGCTATCGCACAATGCATACAATTCCAATCCATACTTAGCGGGCTTATTGGGCATGTACTGAACAAAACCACAACGTCCGCGAAATGGGACAAGCATTTCGTCTATGGTTGTGAACTCCCCTGGACTGTAGCACAGGCAAGTATGTTAATCTGTGACTGTAGTTATTTCTGCAGTTGCTCAGAAATTCTGAGTGGAGATTGCGGATGGCAGCAAGTTTATCAGTTGCTAGTCGTTCTTTTCTTGTAGAAGTATCATCAAACCTGAGTGACCGTAGCAAGAACAGAAAGCGCTTGTAGCTAAATGCTGCCCTTAGAATAATCATTCCTGTTCCATTTGATGCCCACAGTTCTAATACATTTGTGCGTCCTCCTTTTTGTACAGCAATGAGAAACAGTGCTCCTAAAACAGCCGTTATTTCAGAAGCAGAAGTAGTTTTCCAATCTCTAGCCCTTGAGTAATTCACAGTCGATGTCTTGTTATTTATGTACTTGTTTGTGTTTTTAACAACATAATCAATTATCTCAGGATCAAAAAATTTGAGAAAACTTTCAATTTAAGTTTTAGCTTCTCTACCATTCAGTTTCGGGCCAGGTAGGACTTTGATTATATTCTTACGTTTTGTTTTCCCTGGTAGTGCTAACGGATTATTTATCCACAAAGTTTCTGGCTCCTTACCAATATAAAAGTGGCAGTCATCATGTGGCATTCCTATCTCAACGCATGACTGCTCAGATTCGCTAGAATGATCTGCAGTTTCAACTATTTCTGCTTCCTCATCGCTGTCAGAGAAATCAGCGTAATTTTCTTCGTCAGATGATTGCAGAAGAAGACGCTCAATTTCTTCTGGTGTTAGTCCTTTCCTTTGTGCGGACCTGGGAGACAATAAAATAATTGTAATACTAAAGCAATGTTAATAACCAAATCATCATACACCCACAGAGTTGCAAAACAAAGCTTCTAATCATCAAAACATCCGACAGTGGTACGGCTACATGTACTTACATTACCGGGCGCGTGCGGTACGCAGTGCCGTCTCGGTACAGCCGTCGATTCCACAGGTCAGTCACAGCTGTTGTTATGAGTATATTGGTGCCGCAGTAATGTAGTTTGGCGCGTGACTAAGCAATCGAAGCATATCTAGCACCATTGTTGCGTGCTCGGCACACTGACGTAATTATTGAAAGAAAACAAAATTGGCGGTACTGTATGCTGCCACGCGCCCGCTGCAGGGTTAAGTCGATATTGTAAACTGAAGGCGGCAACCTTTAATTGTATTAAATAACTAGAAATGAAGTGGGTTTGGTACGATACATTGAAAATGTTTACACTACGAATTTAATTCCCGGTATATTTTGAGATAACCTTTTGACAACCACATACGTTACCAGTGAGCCGACATACTTGCTGCGAAGAGTGACCTATCCTTTCTAGCTAAAACATTCTGTAAACAGACAGTCCTCATAATAACTTGCGAAGGTCTGTGTGTTTTAATTAGCTGCTCTACAAAATTCTCGAAACACAACAGCTAGCGATAGATTTTTTTCTGAATTTGAATTTTCAGGCATCAACAGTTTGTCAACAACTGAACGTAGTAGTCGGACCTTAGTTTCTGCTCTTTTTGACCTGTGTCACCTATGCATGGTTACGTCTTAACCCTTTCCCTCCCCTCATCTTTATCTGTCCGTCTAGCCACAACCATTTGTTCAAAGATTGTAAATAACATAGCAGGGCTTCCAATAATTCATTGTGACTGGGGCCCTCACAAGTTCAATAATATTGTCAATATATTGACCGTCTGAGGGCGCCTATTGACATACTGTCAGTACTTAAAATATTAACGAAAAGTATTGATGGCCTCAAAAATATTTTCAGTATTGTCAATATAAATTGAGCGTGTGGAGTCCAATACTGACGGTTTGACAATATTCGCATTTCAGATGTTGCCACAGCTTTATCAAGCAGCCAAAAGGCTCTAGTGTGCTTTTGTTTTTCACCAATTCTTCCTCGTGGGTCAACCAGCTAGAATTACAGTTCGTTGTCGTGGGTATACTGTGTAGCGTTTTACTGTGCATGTTTGTATTGGTAAAATGAGTAGACGTATGTTGGTTGATTTTATCGAGTGCTACCAGCGCAACGAAGTTCTGTGGAATCAGATTTCAAAAGAATACATGGAAAATCACAAAAGAAGTGCAGCATATGAAGAGCTGCTTGCGATCTATCGGTCGTGTTTCACAGAAGCAAAATTGAAGACGTAAAAAAAAATCCATTGCGGACAAATTGCAGGAAAGAACTGAAAAAAGTTCAAAAAATCTCTTGAGAGACAAACTTTGCAGTCGTGAGTCAATGCAATAAAAATTTTGACACTATGGGGCATGAGCATGTATTTTTTTTTCTCCCAGTATAATTATTGTGTATTAAAGTTGCACGCAGTACACAGCTGATTTTATATTGCCTTTGTGAAATGACACAAGTTTGTAGTAAATGTGAAGTGGAAGATTTCCTGAGACAATTAGTGTTATCACCATACAGTAGTCCTGCACACTGCTTGTGAAAACAAATATTTTGGGAAGTACAACGCATGCAGGACTTGAGACAGCGAAATGTTTTGCTTTTTATAGATCAAATTACCTGTATGTATCCTTGCAGAGCAGATATAATTGCTTCACAGGTTTCAATGACAATTTTACTAATTGTGGTACCAGATATGAATGCGCTGAACTTCAAACAATCATATGACCTTCCTGTGGCCAAGAACCGTAAAGTGACAATCTTTCAGGCAGGAATCGCGGATCTCATAATTGTGTCTTTTCAATTTTGTCCCGTATCATCGTAAGTAATTTGTCATATGATTCTGGGCTCATTCTAAAATAATTTAAAAAATATTTTGGGTCAGTAGTTCGGATTTCCGTAAGCAGATTCACATTGGAAAAGTCGTTCCTTTTCTTTAACCACTCACGAACTCATTTCCTCTTTTTCGTCGTTCTCGGTTGTCTTTCTTTCGCAGCCATCGCTAAGATGATTAAAGCACAGGCTTTCTGCCAGTCAGACGTGTTTACTTCACGAAATCGCGTCGCCAATTGAAAGTGATGACAATATTATTGATGGTGTGAGGACCACTGAAATGTATTGAAGGTTTGACAATATATTATTGACAATATTATTGTCAATACGTATTGCACGTATGAGGGCCCCTTTAGATTGTCTATCATTTCCTCGAGGAAACCAAAAGCATTAGGCTACAATGCATTGTCAAAATATATATCGTTGCTTGATGTCTAAGTTGGAGTGAATGCAACAATACTTTCAAATAATTGTATTAAGGTAAAGGAAACAAAATAATTTAAAAACTTTATTACTAAATAATGGTCCAATGTCTAATTTAGTAGTCAACAGTTTGAAAATGTTATTAGTTACGATAAAGGAAACATATCCTGCACACTGATGCCATCTGTAGTCATCCCAAATTTCCTTCCAAAAACTAAAAATAATCAAAAATTCTGTCAAATGTACATTAATCAATTCATTATTTATATATATTTTTTTGTTCATAAATCTATAAAATTTGGGCATAAAAGGGTTAATGTCTTGCGTGTGAAAATCGTTAAAATGGATAAGTATATAGTGAAATACAAAAGGACTTCGACTTATAATCGCGATGTTGACGGTGAAAAAATGTTCAAATGTTTGTAGAACTTATGGGACTTAACTACGGGGTCATCAGTCCCTAAGCTTACAAACTACTTATGAACTAGCTAAGACTAAGGACAGCACAAATATCCATGCCCGAGGGGGGATTCGAACCCCCGACCGTAGTGGCCGTGCAGACTGTGACTGGAGCGTCTCAGTCCCCGCGGCCACTGCGGCGTTGACGGTGATGTGGTATCGATAGCGTGTATGTTTTGTATCAGTTTTTGACTCTGCTTCGTATTTATTTATTTTTTTTTCTTTAGAAATACCTGGGTACGCCACTGAGCATACCCCATGATTTTCAAAAGTCGGCGCCTATGTTCGTTAGTAATAATTATAGACGATTCCTGTGACTGACGTGACATTGGTAATATATAAATAGTAAACACAGTCATCGTGTACGTATTGTTGATGGCTGAACTGTTTCTTATGCGGGCCCGGCTAGCGCCAATGAGGAGTCGCGGTAACAATTACGAGAATAATTAATTTACTTGGCGGACAAGGGTACATCGAGAACCTGTCAGCCATAGACAAGGAATTATTTATTTTATGGTCAACACAACAGATTATTCCCCTCGTTATATGTTAATGGGTTTTCAAAAAGCATACGTATACGCAAAGCCACCTAGTGAGAGCTAGCCGGGCCCGTATGAAATACAGTTCTAACATTGTTGATTGCGACTTTTTGACATGATAATTGTCCTCCAAAGAGATGTACGTATAACACTGTAATACGGTACGCGACTTTTGCGAAAAGGCAATTTCTTTCAGTTATAATTTATTGCTTTAACAGCTGTCTTATAACAATACATTCAAAATATCGTTAAATATATTTCGAGACTAACGCCATCTCCATCTTTCTGAGATGGAGCAGAGTGAAACAATCGTTGCAGAGAACAATGGAGTGAATCCAAGTGTGAATCGACCTTACCTGTGCCCGCACAGATGAAGTAATTCAACGTGTTTTAGAGTGAAGTGTTTGTCCGTATTGTCAAAACAGAGTATAACTCGATATCAGAGCTCATACGAGACAGTGTATCCGAGGGTTACATGTGATCCCAAATCAAAAACGAATGCATTATGCTCTTGGTGCAACAACAAGATATCTATTTCTGCAATGGGGAAGAGTGCTTTGAACAGCCACGTAAGAAGCAAGAAACATAAACTTTTCATAAGCAAACGGAAGTCTGTTGCTTTCCACAATATATATTTCACTGTCTGTTTAATACTACAAAATACCACACAGCTGTTGCTCCAGATATGTTTTTGAATTCTCCATTTCATCTCCTCCAAGTTCAAGAACTTGCCCACAACATTGTGCATTATTACGCATGCTGGGTCATTAACATTCATGGATCTTTTAGCTAGAGTTTTCCAGGGCAAAACTTATTTGACTGTATGAGTTCTGGAAACTGAAAAACCATCATTGGGAACAATCTAAATGAAAACTTGAAAGAGGTGAAAAGGTTGTTCATATCCTGAAGGTAAAGTAAATCATAATATATGTATTGAGTTCTCGATCACTAGTTCATGGGATGTGACTGTATTTTAATGTATCAGGAAGTCTAGTATAAATCACATTAAAATGTACAGTATCCTCCAACTACTTGAAATCTACTTAGTCCATTATACAAGGTGTAAATTTTAAGTTGATAAACCGGACTAACTCGGAAAAACAGTAGATATTCAAAAATGGTTTTCACCAGCATGTTCGGATGGCAGAGGCTTAGGAAATAATACTCAACCTTAACCGTTTCCACAGTTTGTGTGTGTGTGTGTGTGTGTGTGTGTGTGTGTGTGTATGGGGGGGGGGGGAGTGCCAAGTGTAAAATTTTAAATGGGAACCTCGATTTTTTAAATTTCATATTCGGATTGTAAGGCCCACATCATGTATGGTCTGGTTGATATATATATATACACGACAGATGGCGGTGTTATAGTAAGAAATACTTTCCATACTGGTGAAGAAGTGTACTAAACAGGAAATAAAATAAATGAAAACCACATTCATGATGCTTCAGAACGCTACCAAATGATAGCAAAAGTGATCCCTCCCTCTCCCCGAAGTGGACAGGGCAGTCTTCCAAAGTGATACCTTAGTCCAGATTGCCCTTGTCTGTATACCAGTTATGAATTACTGATAAAACAATAGAACTAGCCGGGAAGAAATGTATATCTGGTATCATTTTGTTGGGTTCTGAAGCATCATCAATATGATTAACCTTTTTTTCTTTCCTGGGTGGTACATTTCTTCAGCAGTATGACAAATAATTCTTACCATTACAGTGCAATATGTTGCCAATTTTACACTAGCCAAACCCACCACTCCCAAGTGGTGGAGACAGTTCAAGTTTAGTATCATTTCCTAAGTCTCTGACGTCCGTTCATAATGGTGAAAACCGTTGTTGAATATGTACTGTTTTTTTCCTAGTTATTCTGGTTTATGAACTTAAAATGTGCACATGTACTATACATTGTGTCAGTGTCAAATCTGGTGTAGGGAGAGGGGGGTCTATGGGGCTGCAGATTCCCCAAAACCACGAGGAAAACATCATAATATGAGTTGGTTCTTTTTAGATCAGTTTGAGGTACAATGCCACAATTTTTATGAGCTCTGCCCCCCTGCCGCCCCCCCCCCCCCCCCCCCACCAACGCAAATCCTGGATTCGCCACTGCTTGGTGGTGTATGTTACTAAGTGACATGGTTCAACTTGGATGACACGTGTGTTTAAAATAGTTTCTTTACGGTATAGTTGTTTGCTAACCCCTTTGAGCAAAATTAAGTTTCGTGAAAACCTGGAAAATAATTTTTTTAACCTGGAAAAAACCTTGAATTTGAAAATGAAGATTTGGTGGTCACCCTGCCAATGCCAACAACTACCACCCAATAGTTTAATTCATACTTGACTAGAAGAGTGTAGAAAGTTGAAATCTGTGGTTTAGTTAAACTGCAAAAAATCAGCTTATTGTTTAAACTGGGTACTATAAAAATGGGGTCCCACAGAGTTCAGCTTTCAGCTGTTCTCGATATATATTGCCGCGAAAGACCACATACATCGACTGCCGGCGTGGCGCAGGGGATAGTGCCACGGACTGTGGTGCTGAAGGTCGCCGGTTCAATCCCGCCCACCGCCAAAAATTTAACAATTCCAGAATGTTCTACATCTTTCTTATGTTCACTTGTAAATTCTACTTGTTTCTTATGTTAACTGTTCTTCTAATTTCTGGTAAATTCTGTCTGTGTATAAATAGCAGAGCACTCTGCCTGAGAGGCAGTCAGTGCTGCGTGTATGTTGAGTTCGTAATAAACGTGATTTCAGTATAAGTGCTGTGTTCAGATGCCTTCGAAGTCAAGCATGCTTCCATTGCACCGCGACATTGTTTGGTGGAGGCGCCGGGTACACTGTGCAACAGCTGCATCACCGTGGCTCCGATTAGGCAACGTAAAAGCCGTCGGTTACACGGACTGGAACCGGAATACAAGGGATTTACCGAGTACATCCTTCCAAAAGTCCGTATCATCAGAAGAACCATGGACACGAAATCAACGGTAGGCCAGCTGCACATCAGACACCCGTCGGTGTTCTCTGGAGACGCTGGACAGGATCCCAACAAATGGCTAAAAGGGTTCGGCTGAGTCGCCAAGTATAACAGATGGGATCATACAATGTGCTTGGCCAATGTTTATTTCTACCTGGACGGAACAGCCCAGCAATGGTTTGAGAACAACGAAGACAAGCTGAACGACTGGGAAACGTTGGAGACCGCCAGCGACAAATCCGTTCGGCGGAAGAACAACTGAAGAACCGGGCCCAACGACATGGTGAGCCGACACAATCGTACATACAGAATGTTTTGGCCCTTTGTAACATAGTCAATCCGAACATGACTGAGGCGGACAAAATCACGCACCTGATGAAGGGTACCAAGCTCTTCTGATAAAATACGTTGCTACGACGGAAGAGTTCATCAAGTGGTGCCAACGTATTGAAGAGATGCAACAAAGGAGGGTTGGACGAAAGAAGTATGACAGAATCCCGAATGTAGTTCCTATGGCCGTTGTGGAAGACCAGCATGACTTCGCTTCTCTCATACGACAAATTGTGAGAGGATAATTACAACAATTTATGGCAACCGGGACTGTTAGACCGAGCGAGCATCAGATCATGGCCATGGATGTAAGCCCTGTAAGTCACGAGGGAGCCGACGTCGCTGAGGAAGAGGTATTTCAGACATTAGCTCCTGTCTGCCCCGTCAATCGCACCCGACGTGAAGAATGGCGTCGCCCTGCTATGACTTACGCTGCAGCCGCCAAACGGCAGCCCATGAACCGGCCGACGCGACCACAACCAACTCCTCCGGTAACCGTCTCTAATGACCAAGTTGTCGACGGGACGTTAAACCCTAAGCTTCCTTCTTTCCTCCGGTAACTATGACGCCCCGCAGAAGAACAAACATCTGGAGGACAGAAGACAACACACCACTGTGTGACGCTACTGCAAAGAGAGGAGGCGAGTATTCGACGATTATTTTGCCGCAAGACGTCAGCCGTCGGAGCAGTTCTATCCCAGGCAGTCACCTGCTGATGAATTCAGTCGACCTATCGGACACTAGACGAGGTCGCTCCCCGACGCGCCGCAGCCGTTCACCGTTGCTGTACAGTGGTACCAGCCGCTCCCCTAGCCGCCACGCCCAGGAAAACTAAGCGAGGCGACCATCTACGGAGGTGAGGCCGCCGCAGATGTAAATCCTCCATGGACGACAGTCGCTAAGATGTCGGGGAATCTCATCGACGTCATAATCCGGGCACTGGTTGATTCAGAAGCTTCTTTCTCTGTACTGTCAGATAATTACTGCTGCACACTAAAGAAGACAATGTTCTGTGTTCCGGGCCAACTGTGCTGAAGGTCGCAAATGGAAAGTACGTTCAGCCAGCAGGAACTTGTGTCGCAAGAATAACCATCAACAACAGGACCCAGCCGTTTGAATTTGTCGTTTTAACATAATGTAGTCATAATGTCATTCTCGGATGGGACTTCCTTCAAGCATCCCAAGCTATCATTGACTGTGGAAGATCTGAGCTGCAAATTAAGGAAGTCGTTCCGAAGGATACGCGTAATACAGAATTTTCTGGGAAGTTATTTGTCATTGACAATGTGACGATACCGCCGTTGACAATGAGAAGAGTTGCAGTTACAAACACAGATGACCGGTTAAACTGTGAAGTTCTTAGAATGAAACTTTCACTCTGCAGCGGAGTGTGCGCTGATATGAAACTTCCTGGCAGATTAAAATTGTGTGCCGGAATCGGGACTCGAACTTGGGACCTTTGCCCGCGAAAGGCAAAGGTCCCAGGTTCGAGTCCCGATTCCGGCACACAATTTTAATCTTTGTGAAGTTCTTGTTGACAGTAAAACGTTTATCAGGCTCACAAAATAAATTTACATACCAGCGGCTATCGTAAGCATTACTGGTGATCAAGGAGAGATTTGGATCACAAACTGTCACGAGCAGTCACTAATTATTTCCAAGGGAATGTGTATCGGGACAGCTGAACCAATCCAGGACGATGAGCTCAACGTCACCAATGAAGACCCATGCCCTGCTGTTAGTACAGACAACACGCTGGTGGTTACAAACGTGGAACTGCCAATAGGGCCTGGACTGACCAAGGAACAACGCCAGCGGTTGTTAGGTATACTACGCCAATTTTCGTGTGCATTCACACCTCAGCAGGGGAAAAGTCAGACGAAACGGCCCACGATAAAGCACCGGATCAATACTGGGGATCATCCGCTAATTAGCCAGTGTTCGTATAGAGTGTCGCCAGCTGAAAGACGGATAATTCAGGAGGAAGTGGAGAAGATGTGAGATGACATTATTCAACCTTCAGAGAGTCCTTGGTCGTCTCCGGTGGTCCTTGTAAAGAAGAAGAATGGCACGTGGCGATTCTGTGTCGATTATCGGCGGCTGAACAAAATCACAAAGAAAGATGTCTACCCACTGCCGCGCAATGACAACACCTTAGACTGCTTGAAAGGAGCTACGTACTTCTCAGCTATGGACATGCAGACAGGTTACTGGCAAATCGAAATTGATGAAGCTGACAGGGGGAAGACGGTTTTTATTACACCTGACGGCCTCTATGAATTTAAAGTAATGCCATTTGGATTATGTAATGCTCCACCCCCATTCGAACGCATGATGGACAACTTGCTTCTACACCTTAAGTGGACGACGCGTCTTTGCTATTTAGATGTCACTGTTGTTTTCTCGAAAACATTTGAAGGACATCTGAGTCGCCTGTCAATTGTGTTGATGTGTGTTCAGACTGCAGGCCTCCGCCTCAATCCAAAGAAGTGCCTCTTCGTCGCCAAAGAGATAAAAATCCTGGGCCACCTAGTCAACGGAGATGGTGTCCGTTCTGATCCAGATAAAGTAAGGGCAGTCACAGAATTTCCAACTCCTCAGCACATTCGTGATGTGAGAAGTTTTCTCGGGCTGTGCTCATACTACCGACGTTTCATAAAAGGATTTTGTAACAAGGCACCTCCATTACAAGAACGTCTGCAGGGAGACGCCAAATTTTACTGGGATGAGACAAAAGAAAGAGCTTTCCGGGCACTTAAGGAGGCTCTAACTTCTTCAGCAGTGCTAGCCTTGTACGACGAAAATACAGAAACGGAACTTCACACAGATGCCAGTGGTTAGGGGTTTGGTGCAGTGCTTGTACAAGTTTAGGAAGGTGCTGAAAAAGTGATAGCCTATGCGTCAAGAGTACTCTCAAAGTCCGAGATAAATTACTCTAAAACTGAAAAAGAATGTCTTGCAGTTATCTTGGCTATCAACAAGTTCCGGCCGCATTTATTCGGCAAACCATTCACCGTCGTGACAGACCACCATTCTTTGTGTTGGCTGACTAGCTTGAAGGATCCATCAGGTCGACTAGCAAAGATGGGCACTAAGACTCCAAGAGTACGATGTCACGGTAGTATTCAAGAACGGGCGCAAACACAAGGATGCCGACTGCCTTTCGAGGAATACATTAGTGGAACATAACAGTATTAATGAAATTTCAGCCCTCACTGAATTAGATGAAGTTACAGCTGAACAGGGGGAAGATCCAGCACTTGGAGAAAGGAGAACCGACCAATGGAGAGTTCCAACTTATAAACGGAACATTGTATAAGAGCAACTACGATCCACTGGGCCCCAAATGGCTACTGGTCGTTCCAGCTCATCTCCAGCCAGCTATTCTCAAATATTTCCACGATGCTCCAATATCCGGTCTTCTGGGATTCGTGAAGACCCTAGACAGAATCAGACGCATGTATTACTGTAAAGGTCTTTACCGATCTGTCAAGCACTATGTGAGTCACTGTAAAGAGTGCCAGCGACGGAAGCATGTGCCACAATTACCTCCAGGGCATCTCGTACCGATTCCGCCGGCAGCAGCTCCATTCCACCGAGTTGAGATCGATTTTTTAGGGAGGTTCCCGAAGTCGACAACCGGTAACTGATGGATAATAGTCTGCACTGACTACCTCACACGCTACGCTGTCACCAAACCTGTGCCGACTGCAGAAGCTCCACAGATCGCAAAATTCCTTGTAGAACACATTATTTTGAACCATGGAGCACCACGTGTCATGATATCTGACCGAGGAAAAGTATTCCAGTCAGAACTAGTATCAGAGGTAATGTCACGATTCGACAATGCAGAATGACAACTGCATACCATCCTCAGACAAATGGTCTCACGGAACGTTTTAACAAGACGTTAGCCGATATGCTGTCGATGTACGTCGATGTTGAGCAGAAGGATTGGGATACAATTCTGCCAGTCGTGACATTTGCTTACAATACCGCAAGACAAGACACCACAGGCTTCACTCCGTTTGTTCTGCTCCATGGCCGTGAAGCTGAGACGACAATGGATACGCTGTTCCCGTTCCAACCGGACGACATTCAGGATGACTATGTTAAACAGCTCATCACCAGGGTCGAAGAAGCAAGACAGCTGGCTCGCATACGGACACTGGACGCACAGGAGAAGGACCGCATCTCTGTTGTGTACAGCCCAGGAGATCTGGTATGGATTTTTACCCCTGTACGGAAGGTTGGACTGTCAGAAAAGTTATTGAAGCGATACTTTGGTCCGTATCGTGTCATACGCCGTATCGTGTCAGACGTCACATACGAAGTTGTGGATTTTGAGCCGTCGTCGAAACGTCAAGACGTCAAAAACGAAGATACATTGTTCACGACCTGTGCATGAAGCCTTACTACGATCCTGAATAGCAGGTAGACGATAATGGCTTCTTGTTCAAGGACTGTAAGGACGGTAATGTTCCTGATGAAGCCACGACAGGAACGTCTGTCTTCGATAATCGTGGAGAAGGGAAGGATTCTCTTGAACTGCCATACAGAGGACCCATGACACGGTCAAGATCCAGGACATTGCAGCTGGCTCCACAGGAAACGTAACAGCGGGTCGCTGTTTCTCCAGGAGAGGGAGCAATATCGCGAAATACCACATACACGAACTGTCGCCGTGGCGCAGGGGATAGCGTCACGAACTGTGGTGCTGAAGGTCGCCGGTTCAATCCCGCTCACCGCCAAAAATTTATTTCTTTGTAATTAACAATTCCAGAATGTACTACATATTTCTTATGTTCACTTGTAGATTATACTTGTTTCTTATGTTAAATGTTCTTCTAATTTCTGGTAAATTCTGTGTGTGTATAAATAGCAGAGCACTCTGCCCGAGAGGCAGTCAGTGCTGCGTGTATTTTAAGTTCGTAATAAACGTGCTTTCAGTATAAGTGCTGTGTTCAGTTGCCTTCGAAGTCAAGCCTGCTTCCATTGCACCGTGTCAATATTAATGGCTTGCCATTCTATATTTATGAATATGCAAAGTTAGTTTGTTTTGTTGATGATACAAGTATAGTAATCACACCTGACAAAAGTAGAATGAACGATATTTCAAGTGATGTGTTTCAGAAAATTAAGTGGTTCTCTACTAATGGTCTGTCTTCTGTCTTTGATAAAACCCAGTATATACTGTTTCATACAGTAAACAGCTTGACACCATTAATAAACGTAGACTTTTAACAGAAACTGTAGCTGAGGTAGACTATTCAAAGTTTTAGGCGTGTGGATTGATGAGAAATTTAGTTGGAAGCAACACACTGATGATGTACTTAATGTCTGAGTTCAGCAACATATGCTATTTGGGTTATTGCAAACTTTGGTGACAAACATCTCAGTAAATTTGATTACACTACTATCACTGCTATCATGTGGCATCATATTTTTGGGGTAATGCAACAAAAAGTATTAATTGCACAAAAACGTGTAATTAGAATAATTTCTGGAGCCACCAAAGATCATCCTGTAGACACTTATTTAAGAATCTAGGGATATTAACTGTAACTTCTGTGTTTAAGAATCCAACCTAGTTCAAAAGGTAATAATAGTGTACATAGCTACAATAGGAGAAAGGATGATCTACACCATTCAAGGTAAAATCTTACTTTGGCTAAGAAGGATGTGAATTATGCTGCCACAAAAGTATTTGGCCAATTACCAAATAATATCAAATGTCAGACAGATAGCCAACCAGCATTTAAAAACAAATTAAAAGAATTTCTGAATGACCTCTCCTTCTACTCAGTAGATGAATTTTAGTAATTTTGGGAAAAAAAAGAAAAAAATTAAATCATATGTCATGTAATCATGTTTCACATCATTATGGTACATATCTTGTCTTCATGATCTCTGGAACAAGTTTCGATCTAATCTAATTTCAACCCCTTCCCTAACATCCTAATTTCTGACATATTGTTAATGTATCTTTTAATGTTATTGAATGTAACATAGTACAGTAATCTTAAATAAAAGACACTTAAATCTATTGCACTTTCCTACACCACTACTTGTGTGGAATCCAGCATACTTTGAACTTGGTTAGGAGGAGCACAACTCTTTTATGCATGGGCAACTGGCTTGATGTGAATGGTTGTTATGTGTTCTTTCACTGATGGATACACAGCAAAATGGTCTGTTATAAAAAGAGGCAACAGAGATGCAGAAGCATTGTGCAATCTTGGCTCCTGCTATTTCTCCATTTAGCATGGTGGAAAATCCAACATAAGTTGTAATTTTGAGACCAAAAAGAACAAAAGAAGTACTCAGGGTGAGGCATCCAGTTAAAAGCTCTCAACGTTTTTAGTAAATGCAGATAAAAGATAGGAAATGTTCAATACTACCACTGAATTGGTATGGTATCACAATTCTGTGATTGCTGAAAAGCAAAATGTATCAAGAACGAAAGCCACGGCAATAATCCACATCTACATGGGATACTCTGAAAAATCATATTTAAGTGCCTGGCAGAGGGTTTATCGAACCATGTTTATACTATTTATCTCCCATTCCATTCTTCAATAGCGCGCAGGAAGAAAGAACACCCGACTCCGTTCGAGATCTGATTTCTCACATTTTATTCTGATGATAATTTGTACCTATGTGTCGGCCGCGGTGCCCGAGGGGACTGAGGCGCCCAGTCACGGTCTGCACGGCCACTACGGTCGGGGGTTCGAATCCCCCCTCGGGCATGGATATTTGTGCCGTCCTTAGTGTTAGCAAGTTCATAAGTAGTTTGTAAGTTTATGGACTGTTGACCCCGTAGTTAAGTCCCATAAGCTTAACAAACATTTGAATTTTTTTGTACCTATGTAGGTGGGAGTCAACAATATATTTTTGCATTTGGAGGAGAATGTTGGAGTTTTGTAAGTAGCCCATGCAACAGCGATGAACGCCGTTGTTGTAATGATTCCCATCCCAGATCCTTTATCATTTCCGTAACGCTGTCTTTCTTGTATTGTGACAATACAAAACGAGCTGCCCTTCTTTGGACTCTTTCAGTATCCACCATCAAACCCACCTGATAACGATCCCAAACCGGGCAGCAATACTCCAAAAAAGGACAGACAAGCATAGTGTATGCAGTTTCTTTAGTACTTCTGTTGCATCTTTTAAGGGTTCTGCCAATAAAAAACAGTCTCTGGTTCGCCTTTCTCATGACATTATCTACGTGTTATTTCCAGTTTAAGTCTGAAGTAATAGTAATTCCTAGGTGTTTAGTGGAGTTTACAGCGTTCGCTTTTGATTGATTTATCTGGTAAACAAAGTTTAATGGATTTCATTTCATACTCATGTGGACGACTTCACACTACTCATTATTTAAAGCCAATTGCCAATTTTTACACCATAGTGATATCTTATTTAGATCGTTCAAAAGTTGGTTTTATCTTCAGATGAACAAGTTGTTGCCCCTTATTGAATATTCATTTGTACTTTGGACTTGGGGACATGGGAAAACTGTTGTTACGTGGGTATTAAAAGTAAAGGAATTATAAAATGCAGTTTTACAGTGACGTAAAAGAATTTTATGAAACTGCCACAAAGTAGTTTGAAATCAAGATTTGACACTGTAGAGTGGATGCCTTTGAATGGGAAGTGGGAGCATGTAGAGGTTGCATTGGTTTATTTAAAAGGAAAAGAGGTACATGTGGATATTTGTGAATCAGAGATGCTTGAGCAGTACGTACATTTGAAGAATCAAAAGTTTCAGAGTATAACTAAATGGAATCTGACAGCTCCAGCAAATTTCATTTTGTTTATATTCATGAAATGAACTACGGATTACCACTGTTAATTTTGTATTAACTTCAAGCCTGAATAAACTGCACCTAATCACTTAACATCCAATAAGGTTAATACTACACACAAGATATACTAGGCTGGATTTCTTTTTTTCTTTTTTAAAGTCAGAGTTCCGCATTCAAAAGTCAGAATTACGGAAGATATTCCAATACAAGTTTTCAATTTTAGCACACAATTCTAATGCTGGGAGAATTTTTCATTAATGGGAGCTCAATGGACTGAGGAACGGAATATTTGGATGTATTAACAGTTGAGATCACCTTACAATGTACTTATATCTTTAAAATGAGGTGTGCAGAGTTTTATAACTATGAAAGTAAACAAACTGATCTAGAATTTGTGAAATCTCCTGAGAAGTATGACTAGCCCATAAAATAATCATCGTACATTTTGTGTTTGTGAGCAACACACATTATATCTACACAAGTACTAACCTCAGTATGTATTTATTCCATTCTTGTGTTAGTCTCCTCCTTCCCCCTCTGTTCATCGCCTTCTGCCCTCCACCTATATCTGTAACAAATTTCACTCTGTAGTTTGTCTTCTTTACAACATCATACCTCTTGAACAGTATGTCCTACAATAATATAATTTTCTCAGTATGTTTTGTAGAAAATGTTGTGAGTAGAGTTAGTAGTAAATAGATAATAAATCAAAACCTTGTGCATGATGGGTGAGTTTAACAGTTCTCATTGTTTATAATGTCATACTCCTGAAATATGAGATGTACTTAGATATAATTTTGAAGATACATTCAGTGGTGTATGTATATATTGTCTGTAAAATTTCTCAGGAATACAGTTAGTAGTGTAGAAGTAATAAATTATAATGATATCCATGAACAACATAACAGTAGTAAATGATAAGTTCTTTTCTTTCATCATTTTGTTGGGGTTGTCAGCAAGAAAAAGTTTCTCAAAACTTTGAAATTATATGTAAACATCGTTGCAGGTTACTAGGTGCACTCATTCTCAAATAGGGGACGAGGTGGTTCTTTAACCTCACAGCATTGTTCTCCCACAGTATGGAATATATTTCTGGTTTTGAAATATTTATAGTGTTGGTGAAATGCTTAATGACGCTTCAGTTTTGGTGGAAAAAATGAAGTAAATGATTTGAATTACTTGCAATAATTCCAGTGATTGGTAATTCTATAGTGAATGTTGCACACACACACACACACACACACACACACACACACACACATTCACACACACTCACACACAATAAACATTTACTTTCTCTAGCTAATTGATTCAAAAGCTGTCTTGTAAGTTCAGTTATGAAAAGCCACGGTGGAATAGCCGAGCGGTCTAAAGTGTCTCGCTGCGGAGCGCGCGGTTGCTCGCCGTGGAGGTTCGAATCCCCCCTGTGGCATGGGTGTGTGTGTTTGTCCTTAGGTTAGTTTACCTAGGTTTAAGTTGTTTGTAAGCCAAGGACTGATGGCCACGCAGTTTGGTCCGATAGATTTACAAACAAACAAGTTATGAAAAGTCCATAGTTATGTGACTCCAAACTAGTGTCTTCACTTTTTATGTGGTTGAAGGTGCTTAGTTTGGTACCGTGAATGATAAACATTAGAATCGTCAGATCCATTAAAAATATTCATTTATAGCATATACAGGAATACACTGGGACTTGTCACTTGCAAACCACGGAAAATACATAACTCCATTATCGGCCCATACTAATGTGACCATGGAAAACACAGATCACTCCAGCACTGGTCCTCAGTACAACCCTGCGCATGACACGAGGGTTGCAAGCTCACTTACAGTTGTGCACCTTTTAAGGAATGTTTGGTCATTGCATTATGGTGCAAATACATATGGATTTAATAAACAATGTATAAGGCTCCTGGCATGCACAGCTGCCGAGACCACTATAACTACAAGTTTAAATTTAAACAAACTGTGAAATCCCTTTTAATAAATCAGTGTTTCTGTTCCATTCAGAAATATATGTAGTCAAATCTGTGTTAAGATAGACAATTTTGTGTCCCAGCCTCGTCGCCGCTTTTGTGTCTCGTTCCGTCGTAAGTGTCGGTGGCCGAGTGGAATGAGACCGACACAGGAATAAAGATAGCTCGCTGGTGCAGGTACGAAGGGGAGCAGCCAGAAACTAGAAACACTAGAGTAAATTAGAACGAGATATATATTGCACAGAATTTATACAATACTTAACTTTTACATAGTACTGCAGAATGTTGATACATAGTTGAGCTAGAGTCCTGCCTAGTGCCTAACTGATAGCCAAGTCTTCACTGGTGCCTATCTGATTCCGAAGGTCCTAACTGGTTGCTATCTCCGTTCCAAGTGAACGATCTCGTTCACTGGTGGCCACGAGCGGAGTTGCCGCAGAGGGCGCTCGTGGCTGTCGTCGTAAGAACGCCGCGCCGTGCGTGCATGGCGGCGCGCGGCGAAAGTAGGTGGCGCGCACTTTGGACTTGTGCGACACCACACCCCTCCCCCCCAAACCGCCGCGCCGTCGTGGCGTAGGGCTGAGGGCCACGGCGACGGCACTGGGAGGAGGGCCTGGGCGGGGGCGTTACTGGTGTGACGGGCGTCGTAGCTGAGGCTGGGATCGAGACGCCGTCCGCGCCCCGGCATCCGCCTTGCGATCCTCCAGGAAACCCGGCGAAACCTGAGGAAGGGCGCACACCCCCGACCAGAGGGAGCAGGTCATCTTCTGAGGTGCGTGGCCCAAGCTGGGGGGGCCCGCACGGTCCCGGAGTCCCTCTCGGTGACGCTGTCATCTGCGGCGGCGACGGAGGCGGAGGGGCCGACTGCGTAGGAGGCGCGTCGACATCCATCGGGAGCTCGTAGCCCGGGGAAGCTGGGCCCGGCGGCGAGCGATGTGGCTGTGCTCCCTGGCGGTGAACTGGGTCTGGAATCAAGAAACCGGAGACAGGATCGCGCGGCCTGTGCAAGCGCAATTGGTTTGCGTGGCGCCGCAGCTCCGACCCTGTGGAAGAACGTACAACATACATATTGCGACCGAGCACGCGCTGAATGGTGCCTGGCAACCATGTCTTCTTCATACCAGCAAACACCCTATACAGCACCGGCGTAGAAACCTGAAAACGCGTAGCGCCATACGAACCGACTCGGTGCTTGGGAGGCTGCAGCAGGTGAAGGAGAGTGCGGTGACGGCGGCCGTGTAGCAGCTCGGCAGGAGACGGGCCCTCACGTGGCATGCATCGATACGTAGACAGGAAAATTTGAAGAGCTTGCTGCCTGGAGTGCTGACCTTTCATCTTCTCCATGTGAGACTTGAATGTTCGAACGAAACGTTCTGCTTCACCATTGGACTGAGGGTGAAAAGGTGCGGTGGTGATATGCTGAATGCCATTCACACGACAAAACTGTTGAAATTCCGCACTAACAAACTCAGGTCCATTGTCATTGACGATAGTTTCAGGCAAACCTTCGATGCAAAACACTGATGTTAAGGCACTGATTGTACTAGACGCCGTCGTTGAGTTCATGGCAATAACAAAAGGAAACTTGCTGAAAGCGTCTACAACAATTAACCAGCGCGTATTCCAGAAAGGTCCGGCAAAGTCAATATGTAAACGTTGCCATGGTCCCTTGGGGCGTGGCCAGTCTGAGAAACGCTGTGGAGGAGCCGCCTGATGCTCCGCACAAACTGTACACTGTGATGTCATGCTCTCTATCTGAGCGTCCATACCAACCCAGGTACAATGACGTCTGGCCAGTTGCTTTGTCCTAACAATGCCCCAATGTCCTTGATGCAGGAGGCGTAACACTTCTCGTTGCAGGGAACGAGGAACAATCACTCTTGTTTGGTCGTTGTCGGTATGCAACAACAGTACACCCTGACTTAAAGATAATGCATGACGTTGTGCAAAATAACGTCGAACCAGAGGCCGATCAATGTCTTTGGCTCTGGCAGGCCACCCTGAGCGAACAAAACGTGCTACCACACTAAGGTCTGCATCCGCAGCTGTTTCCTGTGCAACCCGACGAGAGTTCAAAGGAAAGTCTGCAACAGTGGAAGCATCTCTGGAGTCTATCTGGCAACATGCCATTTCTGAAGAATCAAACGACACATCCTGGCCAACCGGAAGTCGGGAAAGTGTGTCCGCGTTGGCGTGTTTAGTGGTAGGTCGGTACAAAATCTCATACTGATAATTAGACAGTATCAAGGACCATCTCTGAAACTTTTGCGCCGTTCGTGGCGGAATTGGCTTTGTGGGTGAGAACAACGACGTGAGAGGCTTGTGGTCTGTCAACAAATAGAATTTTCTGCCATAGAGATAATGATGAAACTTTGTGACGCCGTAAATGATTGCTAAGGCCTCCTTTTCTATCTGACTGTAATTCTGTTGCGTCGGCGTCAGTAGCTTGGATGCAAAGGCAATAGGACGATCGTGACATCCAATACGATGTGACAAAACTGCACCCAGACCGTACGACGAGGCGTCAACTGCTAACACTACAGGCTTCTGGGGGTCAAAGGGAATCAAACATGCATCACTGAGTAGTGCAGACTTTAATTTGTCAAAAGCAACTTGGCAACCTTTGGACCATACAAAAGGAACATTCTTCCTACGTAAGTGATGCAGTGGAGCTGCAATCTGAGAGGCATTGGGAATAAACCTGAAATAATAGTTCAGCTTTCCCATTACTGCTTGCAATTCGTGCACATTCTTAGGAGGAGGCAAGTCTTTGATTGCTCGAAGATGTGACTGTAAGGGATGAATTCCTTGGGCATTAATCACATGGCCTAGGTACTCTATTTCAGTTTGGAAAAACGAACACTTTGCTTTATTGCAACGTAGACCTGCTGCAGTCAATACTTTGAAAAGGCACTCCAGGTTTGCTAAATGTTCTTCAACTGTACGTCCGGATACCACAATATCATCTAAATAGTTCGAGCAACACGGTACAGAAACTGTCAGCTGTTCCAAGAAATGCTGAAAAATAGCGGAGGCGGAAGAACTGCCAAAGGGTAGGCGTTGAAATTGAAAAAGGCCCATGTGAGTATTAATGACGAAAAACTTTTTTGACTCGTCATCAAGCGGAATTTGCAAGTATGCCTCTGCTAAATCAATCTTTGAAAAGTAGCGAGACTGTCCTAATTTGTCCATTAGTTCGTCAGGTCTGGGCAGGGGATAAGTGTCTACAATTGTTTGACTGTTCACTGTTGATTTGAAGTCCGCACAGAGACGAAGTTTTCCTGACGGCTTGGGTATAATTACTATAGGCGAGGCCCACTGACTCGCAGAAACATGAGAAATCACCCCACTATCTTGCCAACGTTTAAGTTCTTCGGCAACTGTATCACGCAAGGCGATAGGCACTGGTCTAGCTTTACGAAATTTTGGAACTGCAGATTCTTTTAAAGTTACATGTGCCACGAAGTCTTTTGCATAACCTAGTTCCGGCGAAAACAAGTCACTATATTTGTCACACAATGCATTGATTTTATCCTGAGGCACTATTGACGAAATTTGAAGCACATCTCTTTGAATTGATAAACCAAACAAGTCAAAAGCATCTAGTCCAAAAATGTTCTGTGTCGATTTGGCCTGAAGAACTACAAAAGCAACTGTTTTTGTTACACCTTGAAAAGAGGCGGGCAGGCTACACGTTCCTAGCACGGGAATATTTTGACCTGTTTGAGCTGTCAACACTTGCTGTGACGGCGACAATTTTGGCGAACCCAGAAGTTCATAAGTATCTTTATTTATTAATGTGACAGCGGAACCAGTATCAAGCTGAAATTGCACCTTCTTATTTTCTATGAAGAGAATCACAAACAGTTTTTGCTTGTGGCGCTCGACAGGTGCGCGAATGTGGGCAACGTCTGCTACGGTTTGTTTACTGCGCTTGCGCGGGTCGCGTAGTGAAGTAAGCGGCGCAGACTCGGCACGCAGCGGATTAACAACACTATCACTAGATGGCACTACCGCCGGATCGACGTCCGCGCAAGCATGCGAAGCTACTCCAGATGTACTAACTACTGCACTACACTTTTGAGTAGCTACTTGATGTCTACTGTCACTAGCTACACAGTACTGGGCACTATTACAAGGAGCAGTTGCAGAAGGCACTATTTTCACTACAGGAATGCACTGTTCATAGTCATTTTGCTTGTCCCGAACCCTTTTCCGTTGCACTGTTTTACGCGCTCGTCGGCGCTTGCTACGTGGTGCACTATATAGTTTTGCCATAGGCGCAGAACTACTTTCTTGCAATTGAGATCCAAGGAAAGCACTGTTCAATTCCACAGCCCGTATAACATTTACAGAATGAACTGTTCTCGCACTCTGCGAAGCACTGTTTCTAACGGTACCGTTCTTTGAGTTTTTAATTTGCATACACACTGACTGTACATGTCCTGATTTGCCACATTGATAACAGGTTGCGTTGCGACTAGGGCAATGAGCACGCTTGTGGCGAGACACACACTGGGGGCAAGATTTACGTACATTTTTCTGAAATGAGCGTTGGCGCCCGTTATTCAAATCACTGTTTCTAACACGACGGGGCGACCTTTGTGTCGCACTGTTACACTGGCTACTGTGCACTGTTTGTGCAGCACGGCAGGTAGAATTTAAAGAATCACTAGTGCTATACTGAGAACTACGGCTAGGAAAGCGTCCGTTACGGCGCACTGAATTTACACTGTGGCTTTGCATTTCTACATCTGCTAAGTCAAAAGTATCATGCGCTTCTATAAGCTGCAGTACACTGTCTAATGAAGGGTCTGACTGTTTTAAAATTGCTGCCCTAATTCTGTGGTCCTGAATGTTCTGCATAATCGTATCCCTCAACATCACGTCACTATACGAAAGTCCACAAGAGCAAGTAAATTTACATTGACGGGTTAAGCCCTTCAATTCCGTAATCCATTCCTGGTGTGACTGCTGCGGTAATTTTTTAAGTCTGAAAAATCGGTACCGTGCCGCAGCTACGAGAACTTTTCTCTCATAATGAGCATTTAGTGCCTCTACTATTTGTTCAAAGTCTACATCACGAGGAGATACGTCGGGGAAAAGTTTTTTCAGTAACTCGAAGGTGTTGGTGCCCACCACAGATAATAGCAGATGCTTCACTTTCTGACCTGTAATTTGATGAGCCGCGACGAGTTCTTGAAACTGTGCGAAGTAGTCGCTCCATTCTTCCTCACGTTCGTTGTACTGGCGAAACGTAGGAAGTGTTGCGGCGGCAGGTGTGGGCTGCTGAAGCGGCGGCTGTTGTTGTTGGTTAGCTGCTTGCACTGTGAGCTGGGCCACAGCCTGCAGGAGTTGTGTTATTTGCGCCGTCTGTAACTGAATAATTTCCATTAAGTTTGGGTTCGGGGTAGTGGCCATGCTGACCGATTAGGCGCCGCGCATACAAGTAACTTATAACAAAACACAAATGCAATATGAAAGAGGACGCTCTGCAACAAAAACGTCCACAAACACGTAACTGAAAATGTTCCCCAAAAATCTTATAATAAGGGTGGGTGGGCGGGAGCAATTTCTGCGTGCTCCGACTGCTGCTGTCTGGCTGCTGCTAGCGTGCTGCTCCACGGTTCGTCTATCACTCTTCGTCGCCACTTTTGTGTCCCAGCCTCGTCGCCGCTTTTGTGTCTCGTTCCGTCGTAAGTGTCGGTGGCCGAGTGGAATGAGACCGACACAGGAATAAAGATAGCTCGCTGGTGCAGGTACGAAGGGGAGCAGCCAGAAACTAGAAACACTAGAGTAAATTAGAACGAGATATATATTGCACAGAATCTATACAATACTTAACTTTTACATAGTACTGCAGAATGTTGATACATAGTTAAGCTAGAGTCCTGCCTAGTGCCTAACTGATAGCCAAGTCTTCACTGGTGCCTATCTGATTCCGAAGGTCCTAACTGGTTGCTATCTCCGTTCCAAGTGAACGATCTCGTTCACTGGTGGCCACGAGCGGAGTTGCCGCAGAGGGCGCTCGTGGCTGTCGTCGTAAGAACGCCGCGCCATGCGTGCATGGCGGCGCGCGGCGAAAGTAGGTGGCGCGCACTTTGGACTTGTGCGACACCACAGACAATAACATTATATATAACCTGTAATCTTTTAAACTGATTCTATGAATATATTGTAACAATACTCTGTATAGCCACAGTCTTAAATACTGGATTTCAGTGTGTAAACAAAAAACTACCACGCCGATATCTTGTTTCAGTCCACTTTTGTAACTAGCTTTAATTGACTTAAGCAATATTCTGTATCTTGTCCCATATCTTGTTACAGTCCATTTCTGTAATTAACTTTAATCAATTATCTGAAGAAATATGCCGCGGCAGAGCGGCCGAGCACATTGAGGCGCTATGCAATGATGCGCGAGGCAGTTTCCTGTCGGAGGTTCGAATGCCCCCTTGGGCATGGATGTTTGTGCCGTCTTTAGTGTAAGCTAGTACATAAGTAGTTTGTAAGTTTAGGGACTGATGACCCCATAGTCAAGTCCCATAAACTGTACAAACATTTGAACATTTTTGAATTGAAGAAATACGTTGTGTAATATTGATACTGTAAGCTATATTAGTGTACTGATTACATCAACGGTACAAACCATAGTACCTAATTTGATTTATGGGACAAATAAATAATTATGACAAGGTGGTGGTATCATACAACAACACATGTCTATCCCTGTTCACTTTGTATATATCCCATTAGGTGGTAGAACACTCCTCAAATATGCCATTTCACTCACTATGCAGGGTGTTTGTGTAAGAGCGTGCAACAGGACATAGAGGATGCTCCAGTGAACAATTCGAGGAAGGGAATCCCGGTTATGAGAAGCCAGCTTAAGGAGATAATAGGAATACAATCACATTACCGTGTACTTTTTTATTTACATTAGTTCAGGCGTAGTGGTCTTGGGGTAAGACGCTCAACTGGAAACTGAAGAGTAGTGGCTTTGAAACCTGATCGGGTCTTGGAATTTTTCAGTTTCTGTCTTAGCCCCTCCATCACTTCTC
This sequence comes from Locusta migratoria, assembly GCA_026315105.1. Lineage (NCBI taxonomy): Eukaryota > Metazoa > Arthropoda > Insecta > Orthoptera > Acrididae > Locusta > Locusta migratoria. The sequence continues at coordinate 146,672,901 of CM048755.1, read as the reverse complement.
AACAATGTGAAGAGTTGCCAGAAATGACATGTGGTTCGGATTCAACGTTAAGCTATAGGTCCCCTTTCTCTGGTTGTATTACTGGGGAAGGCTAGGGACACGCAAGTGGCATACAATTGAAAGACTTGCACCAGGCCAATGAGCCACACGAACTTATTATTATTATTATTTAGATTAGTTACAGTTAACTGCAAATACAACCACTGCCACAACGAATGTACCATTTGCACTGTTTCTTACAAAATGCACTGAAACTGATGGCCATCAACCTCAATGCAAGCATGACATCAACAAATAAGTTTCTGAAACCCAGGTTTCATAACCTGTATAAATCGGAGGAAATTAATCAGACTGTCATGTATAAAGTTTAACTGCATGGTACATATGGGTCTACACCAACTGGCAGATTTCTAAAAGAAATTTACCTTGCACTTGTCTCATAAACACATGGTTGAAAAATTAACTGTGTCTCACTGTTTTACAACATATAAAGTGCCTTATATCAATACAACAATTAAAATTAGACATATGTTGTATATACCTATGAAGAGGAACTGGTGCTTCTCTTTGCATTAGTACGGAATGAAGAAAGATTAGGGTTTAATGTCTGGCCGAGACCGTGGCCATTAGAGATAGAGCACATGCTCGAATAGTTGTTGTCAGGATTGAGGACGAGAAATTGGATGACAGGAACGACCCCAGCATTTGACTGGAGTAAATTAGGGAACTCATGAAAACCCAAAAAAGGATGGCCGGGACCGGGTTTAAACCCTTTTCTTCCTGAATGAGGTGGCGCACTGGTAGGACACTGCACTCGCATTCGAGTGTGCGGTTTATTATTATTGTTTATTGTTTTTTTCTGTTCCATAGGACCCAATTGAGTAGTGAGACTCCATGGTCATGGAACAAGTCAATACGTTAATTGTTACACAAGAATGGTAATAGAAAGTTTTTAAGTAGTCCTTTGCATACGACAATCTTAAGTCAAAGTGAAAAAAATCAATAAAGACAAAATGAATTAGCTTAATTGTTTAACTTTTCTAGGAGCTCCTCGACAGACTAAAAGAAGTGAGCCATGAGGTAACTCTTCAATTTAGATTTGAAAGCGTGTGGATTAGTGCTAAGATTCTTTAGTTCTTGTGGCAGCTTATTGAAAATGGATGCCGCAGAATACTTACACTTTTCTGCACAAGTGTCAAGGTGGTGTGATGGAAATGAAGATTCGACTTCTGTCTAGTATTCACCGAGTGAAAGCTACTAACTCGTGGGAATAGGCTGATATTATTAACAACAAACGACATTAAAGAAAAAACGTATTGTGACGCCAGAGTCAAAATTCCCAGACTACTGAAAAGGGGTCGACATGACGTTCGTGAACTTACACCACATATTACTCGAACCGCCAGTTTTTGAGCCAGAAATATTCTTTTTGCAACAGCCGAGTTACCCCAAAAACAATGCCGTACATCATAAGTGAGTGAAAGTAAGCGTAATAGACTCACTTATTTCAGATATTGTTCTAATGGTAAATATAGCAGAATTTAGTTTTGGAACAAGATCCTGAACATGGGCTTTCCATGACAGCTTACTGTCTATATGAACACCTAGAAATTTGAACGGTTCAGTCTCACTTATCGTATGCCCATTATGTGTAATCAAAATGTCAGCTTTCGTCAAGTTATGTGTTAGAAAGTGTAAAAACTGAGTTTTACTGTGATTTAATATCAACTTGTTTTCTACAAGTCATGAACTTATCACTTGAACTGCATTATTTGATACTGTGTCTATATTACGAGCAACATCCTTCACTACCAAGCTGGTATCATCAGCAAACAAAAATATTTTACAGTCACTTGTTCTACTCGAAGGCATATCATTTATATAAATAAGAAACAGCAATGGTCCCAAAACAGACCCCTGGGGCACCCCACACTTAACTGTGCCCCATTGGAATTGTACGTCATAGCCATTTTCTACACTGCGGAGAATTACCTTCTGTTGTCTATTATTAACGTAAGAGGTGAACCAGTTGTGAGCTACTCCCCCTATTCCATAATGTTCCAACTTCTGCAACAGTATTTTGTCATCAACACAATCAAACGCTTTTGTTAAATCAAAGAAGACGCCTAATGTCCGTAGCCTCTTATTTAACCCATCAAGTGCCTCACAGAGGAACGAAAATATAGCATTTTCAGTCGTTAAACCACTTCTAAAACCAAACTGTACGTATGACAACAAATTATATGAACTGAAATGATCAATTAATATAGCATTTCCAGTCGTTAAACCACTTCTAAAACCAAACTGTACGTTTGACAACAAATTATGTGAACTGAAATGATCAATTAATCTTGAATACACAGCCTTTTCAATAACTTTAGAAAAGACCGTTGGCATAGAAATAGGTTTATAGTTGTCTACATTATCCCTTTCTCCTTTTTTATGAAGTGGTTTCAGTACTGAGTACTTTAATCTATCAGGAAATTGACCATTCTGAAAGGAAAAATTACAAATATGTCTTAGTACTGGGCTAACATATGGAGAACAGTAGTTTAGAATTCTGCTAGATACCTCATCATATCCATAAGAGTCCTTAGTCTTTAGTGATTTAATTATTGATTCAATCTCCCCTATGGAAGTATCATGAAGGACTATTTCAGGTAACAGCCTCGGAAAGGCATTTTATAAAAATGGTATATGATTACCTGTAGGAACTAGGGTTTTGTTGAGTTCACCTACTATATTCAGAAAGTGATTATTGAATATTGCACATATATCGAACTTGTCAGTAACAGAAACATTTGTACTACGCACCGACGTTATATCTTCTACCTGCTGCTGCCGACCAGACACTTCCTTCACGACTGACCAGATAGTTTTAATTTTATCCCGAGAGTTTGCTATTCTTTTTGCATACAACATACTTTTTGCATTCTTAATGAGATTTTTCAGAACCTTACAGTGCTGTTTGTAATGAGCTACTGCATCTTCATTCTGACTGGTTGCATTTTGGTACAATTCCCGCTTAGTTCTACATGATACTCTTATCCCCTTTGTCAGCCACCCTGGCTGTCTGTTACTAGAAGTACCCTGTTTTGAGCGTTCTAGCGGAAAGCAACTTTCAAACAGGATAAGAAATGTGTTCAGAAAAGCATTATATTTACCATCTGCATTATCAGCACTATAAACATCCTGCCATTCTTGTTCCTTTGTTAGGCTTAAAAAGGTCTCAGTTGCAACTTGATTAACTTTTCTGAGTAGTTGATATTTATGTTTAACATTTGTTTGAGAATAAATACTTTTTAGAATTAAAATTTGGGGATTGTGGTCTGATAGGCCATTTACTATTCTGCTGACAGAGTGACCCTTTAAGAATGAATAAAATAATAATGAAGAACGCACTCTCGTTGGAAAAAATACTGTTTGCATCGTGTTATAGGAATTAAATATGTCTAACAGCTGACTTTTTCTTGAGCTATCACATACACAATTAATGTTGAAATCTCCACACACAATTAAATTTTTATACTTCCTATACAGTGAACCCAGAACCAATTCCAGCTTGCCGGCCGCGGTGGCCGAGGGGACTAGTTCCGCTTGAGACACGCTAGCGTGAAGACGCACTGCTGCGCGCTCACAGTTAACGTAAACAAGTTGCGAACTGCTTACAATTCGTGTTGTTACCGTGCATTTGTTCATCGTCTTGTGCCGTGTACTGATATAGTGTTCGTCTATTGTGTCTTGTGTTACGATTAGCGGTTTCGGCCGCTAAAACAGGTCGTCGATATGGAAATTAAAGTTCCCAGGAAGTGCACACTGAAATTTGAATTTGACAAGTCTACTCGGAACGTCCAGCCTTCATCAGTTGAACTTCATGACTGGATCTTCTCTGATTTTGGAATCACAACTGAACATGTTCACACCGCATACTATGACTTGGATGAGTACTGCTTTTATGTCAAACTAGTGGAACCTGTACACTTTGAACGAATTCTGATGAAACATGGCGGCCCTGCGAAGTTTCTTCATCGGGACTCCACGGTGAGTACTGTTTCAGTCACTAATGCAGGAATTGAGTAGGCTTCAAGTTATATGATGTTACTGTCGTCAATCTATATGCACCAACTGGAACATCAAAAAAGGCAGAACGGTCTAAATTTTTTAATGAAGAGATCATTTATTTGCTTCGAAAAAACCCGCAGAAACTTTTATTGGGTGGGGATTTTAATTGTGTCCTGAGTGCAAAAGATCAGACCCCCAGTTTTAATTACTGTAGGGAACTACATTCACTAGTGCAACATATTCTCCTTCAAGACGATTGGGAACTAAAATATCCTACGCTAGTGAAATATACGTATTTTACGTCTCACTCAGCTAGCCGTCTTGATCGTATATATACCTCTGACACTATCGGTAATCAGGTAGTGACAGCGGACGTTATTCCTGCAATATTTTCCGACCACTGTGCATTATGCATTACAATCCAATTAGATAAACAGCCAACCAAACTGTTCCGAAGCCAGTGGATGTTAAACGTATCGCTTTTAAACGACAGGGAACTGGAAGATGCTGTCAAAGACACGTGGACCATTTGCTTACGTTCTCTTCACCGTCACACTTCAAAATTAGACTGGTGGGTCAATGTCGCCAAACGAAAACTTCGAGAGTGTGTCATGTCTTACGGGAGACAAAAAGCCAGGGATCTGCGGAACACTACGGAATTTTATTACTCGGTACTAAGAGAGTTGTACGAAACATCCACCGATGCGAACATACGCCTCCAACAAATGAAAAACATCAAAGCTAAAACTGATCAGCATAAAACGCCAACAACTGGACGGATTAAAGGTCAGATCAAAAGTTCAATCACCGGTACAAGGGGAGATGACTTCCATGTTTCATCTAATAAAACACAAATCCCGTCGCAGACGGTGTTTTATTGATAATTTAATAACGAAGGATAGAAATTTAATTCTTAACCGTACCGAAATAGTACAGGAACTTTATCTTCATTACAAAAAGCTGTATTCCCGAGAACACGTGAACGGAGATGCAGTATCAGAACTCACACAGGCTCTTACTAGGGAGATTACATCAGACGACAACACTGAAATTTTATCTGATTTTACAGAAGATGATGTGTTAGCGTTAATATCTAAGTCACCAGCTAATAAATCCCCCGGTCCAGATGGCCTCCCAAAAGAATTTTATTTTAAATTTTGGAGTCTAATTGGATCTACTTTTACTGCAATTTTAAACGATGTCATGAAAGGCGGGTATATTCCCCGAGATTTTAAAGAAGGAAAGATTGTTTTATTGCCAAAGTCACGGGGGCAAAATCGCATTGAAAACGTTAGGCCGATAACCCTACTCAATTTTGATTATAAAACCATTGCAAGGGCTCTCAATAATAGATTGACCCCTCATATCCGCAGAATAGTCGGCAAACACCAGTCCTGTTTTCCCGGAAGGACTGTCATGTCCACAACCTCTACATACAGAGACATAATTTCTATAGCTGCAGTTACCGATATTAAAAGTTCGTTGCTCTTTTTGGACTTTTATAAAGCTTTTGACCTGGTGAGCTACGACTACCTGGAACACATAATGTTGAAAGTTGGCCTACAAGAGAGATTTTTGAAAGTAGTTCGAAATGTGATCACTGGTATCAACGCAAAAATAAGTATCAATGGACAAATGACACAGACTGTTAACATCGAAAGGGGCCTACCACAAGGAAGCCCAATTGCGATGCTGTTATTCGTGCTATCCTTGGAGCCCTTCCTCAGGAAAGTGATCGCAAAACTCCCTGGTATCCACATATCAGGGGAATCCTTCGTAGTAACTGCCTATGCCGACGATGTAGGGGTTCTACTACGCCAAGAAGGTGACGTAGCTACGCTGAAAGCAGAAATCGATACTTATAGTGCAGCCTCAGGAGCCAAGATCAATGCAGGGAAATGTAAACTCTTAAATATCAGAGGATTCGATGATGCTGTTATATCATGGGCTCAATCCGTGGAACAACATAAAACTTTAGGCATTACCTTTGCCAAAGGTCCATTAAAAATGACTGCTCTAAATTGGAGAGACACTTGTAATAAAATACAGGGGACCATGATTGAATCTACTTGGAGATCACTTAACCTTATTGAAGCAGTAAGATTTGCTAATATCTACCTCTTCCCTAAGGCATATTACGTGGCACAAGTATTCCCTATCCCCAAGATTCAGGGAAAGAAGATAATGCAATTAGCAGCCAGATATATTTGGAAGGGAAACATATTTAAACTTTCTTACGAAACCTTAACTAAACCCCATCAGAATGGAGGACTGTTGTTAACTGACATTAATAGGAAGGCCACTGCATTGTATCTCAAAAGAACCATCCGCCTATTAAATGATAACGAGAGTAACATTACGGCAAAGCTCTTCAAGGTGTTACAGCCAAAGAGCATATATCCACCGATTGATATCAGTAATATTAACTTTCAGCTGAAGCATGTCAGATTGTTTCATATCGAGCTCAGTTACTTACAGGGTATCACTGCGCGTGAGACATCACTAAGTACGCGCTGCATCATGCAGACATGGCAGAAGACGGACAAGCCTAACAATATCACACTAAAATACCCAACTATTGACTGGAAAACGGTGTGGAAAAATTTTAGTTTGCGAATTCACACAGCGGAGGTATCATCAACATGGTACAAAGTAGTAAATGAAACTGTCGCGACGAATGAAAAGCTCCATCGCATTGGGCGCGCTGATTTAGACAAATGCCAAAAATGTGGCCTGATAGACACCTTGCGACACAGGTTTACCTGCTCTGGACACATGTACAATTGGAAATGGATACGGAGGAGACTTGCCTTGTTAACGAGAATCACCGAAAGCAGCCATACGACAGACATCTTGTTATGGCCGGATAAAAACTTCTACCCGGAAACCAAAAATAACACAATTTTTTGGCTATTAGGCCATTTCGTGAATTACGTAATCCATGGACCAGGAGAAGATAATCTGATTAGCTTTGAGAACTACATGGAGTCAGCACGATGGAAGACACAACAAGTCTGTAACGCGAAAAAGAAATTCGGCAATAAGCTCGGTATTGCTTTCGAAAGGCATGGTATAGGATAAATATAAAGAAAGATAATCAAGACGCATCCACTGCGAAGTGCCACAAAGAAGGCACAACATGTAAATCACAAGAGAAATATAAGCAAAACTGGTAAAATGTAAAAAAAGCAATACAATATTATCCAAAAAAAAAAAAAAAAAAAAAAAAAGAGGAAAGTTGATATGAATATAGTAACTGTGGGTCGTGGGGGCGGCTGTTGGAGTGCTGCTGGCCGCCAGGCCGCAGGCCGCGCTCCTCTCCCCTCTCCAGAAGTGGTGTTTTTGTTCAACATTCTGTATGTATTGGTTTGGAAGCTCAGTGCCGTTTGTCACATTTCAAACGGAGGAGGTCATGTTTGCTGGTTTTAAATGGTTTTTGCTGTTTATTCCACGTTAGTTTAAATACAGTTGTTTTAATTTCATGTAAAAAAAAAGGGTACTAAGACGCTCCAGTCACGGTCTGCACGGCCACTGCGGTCGGGGGTTCGAATCCCCCCTCGGGCATGGATATTTGTGCCGTCCTAGTTCGTAAGTAGTTCATAAGTAGTTTGTAAGTTTAGGGACTGATGACCCCGTAGTTAAGTCCCATAGACTATACAAACATTTTTTCAATTCCAGCTTGGACAGAAACATTTTAAAATCTGAGTCAGGGGACCTATAAATAACAACTATTACTAGTTTAGTTTCATTTACATTAACATTAACATTGTTCAAATCCACCTCCCGCCATCCAGATTCAAGCTTTCCGTGCTTTCCTTATATCACTCCAGGCAAAAGAGGGATGGTTCCTTAAAAAGAAGAAAGAAAAACCCACACTGTAGGGAAGTTAAACTATAATTTTTCTTCCTTTTTCTAGGGTTACCGTATGTCCTCTTTTTCCGGACACGTCCCCTTTTTGAGGCAAGAGAATGTGTTTGGCCGAAATTTATAAAATTCTAAAATTGTCCTCTTTTTTGGATTCCGAAAAAGAAATTTTATTTTTGTGTTATTGGCGACAACGGGTTCGTTCTCATTGCAGTTCCAAACTGTTCGCAACTATCGCCCGCTTACACAGAGCGAAATTTCCGTTATTTTTTTACAGGGTCTTTGTTGCCGTTCACAGTTTCGTTCTCCGCATGGGTCTGACAGTTACAAACGATTCGGAACTTCTCTGCGAAGGAACCCGGTTGTCTATCCTGTGTTCAACTAGGGTCGGGCACTGATGACCTCGATGTTGAGCGCCCTAAAACACCAATCATCATCAACCAGTGTATTCCGTATTCTGAATTATATTCTTTGGTGTTGCGTTTGATGTACTTTGTGATTTAGGTTAAAGCTTTATTATGTATTCGAGATCATAGGTAGCCTTTTGCTTCAAAATAAATTACGAACTTAAATACAAATACAAAATGCTAGATTGTTGTTAGTTCACTCGATCTCAGTTTTCAACAAAAATATACTTAACTTGGAGAAGGAATCAAGTTCTGTAGCTGAATCAATTTCTATTTTAGAATCTACCTTAGAAATTCTGGAGGAAAGAAAGAAACATAATTATACACTCTTAAAAATAAAGGCAATGCCGACACGTAAAAGGGTAGAAGGTTACTCACAGGAGTGTGACAGTTTTGCAAAGAGATGTCAGATGTGTGTTGTTCTACTGTTGAATATCTACAGAAGCGGGTGGCTCAGTATCAACAGTTCAGACCATTCATGTGGATGCAGCTCTGAGGAATTCCTCTCTGGGGGGATCTTGAAAACTGTATCACGTATCTCAATGATCAAACAAATGTAAGCATTAATGATACAGTGTGTTTCGATCAGTTTTGTAGTTTTATAAAATTTTTGAAAGCTTATCAAAGGAAACAGAACATACCAGCAGTTGAAGTGTGGTGTACATATTTCAGTGATCTAGTGTTGTTAGTTATTCTGAACTGTTGAAAACTGTAGAATTCTTTTCTTCTGTACCTAGTTATAATGCCAATCCAGGAATAGATTTAAAATAGAAAATATAGAAGCTATTGTATGTGTACAGTATAATTTCAAAAATTTGAAATACGTGAGCTTTTCTCAGTACTTGTTGAAAAGCAAAAAGCTCTCGAGAGAGATTTTGTCGTCCTCCAAATATAGATGGTTCAAAAGTCAAAAAGACAAGAATGAGACAATTTAGTGTAGTGATGATGAATAAGCCGTCAAGGTTCATAATATTTTGTTTCACAATAACCAAATAAGGTTACTGTTTTAGTTTGTAGTAGTTTAACGTGGTTCATTAATACAGTTGTAAATTACATTATGTTTACAATAAAGTGTCCTCTTTTTTTATATAAACTGTCCTCTTTTTTGATGATGAACGTATGGTAATCCTACCTTCTTCTCCCTCCTCCAAAAAACGAGCCCAGGGTATTAGCATTGCGCACCTTGCTCCGCTTCGCATTTGTTCCAACAATGATACTGCATCAACCCTGCTGATAATATTTGAACATGTGGAAAGGTGTATTAATAATCTCATTGAATTACTGACTTATCTGCTTTTGCTCGGCACACACAATGACGGCCAGTAGCAGTAAATACACATTGTCCCCCGATTTTCAGTATTCTCTGAAGCACTGCGTACACGCCTGTTGCCTGTGTGCACATTTTCGGTTGTGGGCACTTTTTGACGCGTTCATGACGGCCTTGGTGGTCCCTTGGTCTTTGTTTCTGTCCCGCGTATACAGTGTCATCGTATTGTAATTAGAACAGAGATTCTGCGCTGGCCGCGGTGTCCGAGCGGTCTGAGGCGTGCCAGTCACGGTCTGCACGGCCGCTGCGGTCGGGGATTCGATTCCCCCTCGGGCATGGAAATTTGTGCCGTCTTTAGTATAAGCTAGTTCATAAGTAGTTTGTAAGTTTAGGGACTGATGACCCCATAGTTAAGTCCCATAAGCTCTACAAACATTTGAACATTTGAGATATTCTGCAATAAGTGCAATAGAAAACCTAAAAATAATTTTTTTAAATGATGTTGGATGTTAGTTATTTTCCAGTAGCTGAAAAAAAGGTAATTAAAAAGTGGGATCTAAGCTACTTCACTGTGGCGAAAAAGCACAATACCCGTGGCCGTCAAGTCTATAGGCCAAAGCTGTTAAGATGTCTATAAAACGCATATGGGCCTAGAAAGTTTCTCGGTACTTTTTCATGTGATCGAACTGCTAACAAAGTAGTCGCACTTAAAATACTTAGCGTTATACGCACGAAAAAATATTGTCCCAGAATCACGTGACTTAACTGTGCGGGGAAAAAATCACGTTCTGTGCATATGACTGCGCACTTCAAAGATATTTATACAGTACTCTATGCAGTGAGCTGCGACAATGCTATGAAATCTGATTATGGCTGAATTTTATACAAATGGATACTGAGGAGTGGATGGGAACAATAATCATTGTCGGATACTGAAGTTTTCGAGATACGAATTACCAACTGCGCTTTCTTTCTGATAATATATTGCCTTTTCAAATTGAAGTATTCTGTATCTGTACACAATAGATGGAAATATTATTATTTTTAGGTTTATGGAAGGCATTTTCTGTACGGGCCAGTTTTCTTTTTTGTATTCAGGACGGTCCTAATGGACTATTTTTAAAATGCAAATATTAGTTTTATAATATTACTGCTCTAGTTGCCGCAAGCTATAATTGCATACTGTGAATATGGTTAAAAAGGATCATGGAGCACTGTACAGAGAAGTTGTTTGTTTTGTATACTGTGAATGAACCTCAAAATGAAAGGGGTTTCCTGACGGGAGGGAAACAGAGGTGATAATAATCATGAATCAGGAAGTGAAGTACTCGTTTATTATTTCAGAAGAATAATGAACATTTAATAAAAAGTACATAATTCATTTCTCAATCAGGGACTGGTATCGAAATATCTATCAAACCACAAGAAGATACTAAAGGGTAATACCTTGCCAAATGGACAATAATCAACACAAAAATGATTTAAATATATGTTGATGCGCACACGAGGATCATTCGACTTGCACGAAATATCCCTGGTGTGTATCACGGAGTCATATTTAATTTAGCTGTGTAAGAAGGTAAACAAGAAGCATAAAATACTGAAAGAGAGCAAACAGCATGGTAAATCCTACAAAACTATAAGACAAAACCGTCGACGCACCGATCCTACATGCAGCTCCAGGTAAACAAAGAAAATCGTGCAACCATCAATTATACGAATTCAACAACAACATCAATGGCTCGGCAGTTCTTTTTGAGACTTGGACTTTGTAGCGTCCGTCTGACCTGCCTGTAACGTAGGCATCCCGCATGGCAGTTGATAGACGCGGGATGCCTGCACCGCAGCGGTCGATACCTAAACCTAGTAGCTCATATAGCGGAAACTCTTCGCTGAAACGCGCACCAGCGCTCCCGAGCACCTCCTAGCGACGTGGGTTGTGAACTAAAACTGGGAGTGAACGAAAGAGAGACTCAGATAAACTTGCAGCATTCGTCGGCGTATTTTATAGAAGTTGGAAATGGTTGGAAGAGGGAGTGAATGTGCTACATACGGCTGTAATAGCTGAAAACAAACAGCAATGCACTCCGAAATCTTTCTTCAGGTTCCCGAAAAATAGAGAATTCTTAATATGATAGTTTAAGTAGGCTACTATTAGGCCCACTGAGATAATTTACTTGTAATTGGAGTGCTACCGAAACATTATTTGTGGCCGAAACAGAAACCGTACCCGAAACTTGCGCAATTACGTTAAAACTTCTGTATATTTACTTTAAAACACAAATGAGTAGTTTTTCCACATTTTTCAAGATCCCCCCTGTACTAAGCCTTCTTGAGTGCGTGTAGGCCTCATTAGGAGCACGTAGGAGATGACATGGGAGGCTAACAGGTTTAGACAAATCGACGGTACTTTTGTTAATTTCCAAATTGGATTCTTTCCTCCTCATTGTAATATTTTCTACCTAAAAAGAAAAAAAATTAAACCAAGTTAGACAATAAGTAAAGTAATCTCTATACAGTGGAGTCTAGATATTTCGAGTCTCGGAATCACGAGTTTCCCATAAATACGAGCGTCATAAAACAAAACAACAACGGGTATATTGTGTCTTCACAGAAAAATGAACTCTACCATTATAAATCGAAGTAAATAGTGAAAAGACTTCTACTAATGTAAATGAATATTTAAAAACTTTGTTTTTTTTTTTTAAAAAAAAAAAAAGAGGTCATTTTTTTTTTACACGTGTATTCTTTTCAAGGTCGATTTTCTTCTTCTTTCGATAGTTCGAGGTGATCCCGGTCCCGTTCACCTCAAAATTAACGAGACTGCTGTATAGCCACCACAAATTTCACAGCCCTGCATACCTTTTTGTGGGAAGATATTCTTCAGTATTTAGGTACACCACAAACATGCCAAATAGATACTACGAAATGACAGCGCCTCAACATCACTAGCACAATACAATACACCCAGAAAGTAATCATTTGTTTGCTTCCATAAGTAGCCTTTACGATTCTTTTCTTGAGAGCGCTAGCTTTATATTGACATCTTCACTTCCGTTTTTTTGCAATCGACAACCAACTTTACGTATCTCCTTTTTGACATTCCAGAATGCGTAGCAGCTTCAATCGGTACTGCAGAAAGTATTGCGAAAAATAAAGGCACAATTCCGACTGACAGTATGATTGTTATCAGTATGTTGTGTGTACTACATGATCAATGTTTCCTAAAACCACTTTAGTTATTAAAAAAACAACTCCTCGCTCTCAAGGAAACTCATTAATAAAACTTTACAGGATAACAAGACGATAACCCGTTCCATTACGTACAATACTGATTAAGGTAAATTGTTACTAACAATAAGGTGCGATTGCTTGATATTGTGCTTAACAACAAAATACCCACAATTTTTACGCGGGAAGAGAGACTCGTAGCAGTTTGACGGCGCACCGTCAACTGAGGTAAAGCGTTATTGTTGACTGAATCCATCCACAACGCGATCGGACTTCATCAGAAAGTTCAAGAAAGCTAATTTCGGCCAAGCCGAAGATTCTGTTGATTTCTGGCCGAAACCGAAACTGCGACCGAAACCAATATTTTGCCCGAAACTGGTCGAAACCGAAACCGAATATTCGGTCGGTCCTTACTTTTAATAAACAGTGCTGCAGTATTGAAATGTTTGTAATTCTATGGGACCAAACTACTTTCGTCATAAGTCCCTAGACTTACAAACTATTTAAACTAATTTAAACTAACCTAAGGACAACACACACATCGATGCCCGAGGGAGGATTCGAACCTACGACGCGGTAGGCCGCGCAAATAAAGCAGTGTCTTTAACGCTTTAATTTACCCTTCTTTATAAGTTCTTTATAGAAACAGGCAGCGCGTTATTCGTAAGCCAAGAGCTGACTTTGATAAAATATTGAAAAAGAAGGGAAAGCTATGTATTATGCCCAGACTAATTTGTGGAGAAATCAGATTTTGTAAAGCCAAGGGTAAAAGTAATTTGATCGTTGCGTGATTTTTTTTTAAATAGTGGCTAACGTATTGTAACAATAAATGTATAACAGGAAGGGTAGTGCCAACCTCCACACCACAAAACAGACTAAACGCCCAACAAATAAGCGGTGTGAATTATTTTAGCGAAATATAGCTTACAGAACATTCAGAATCTTATTGCCCGAACTATGTATAACAGAAAGTTTTACTTGAATCCCTTGATTTAAAGCGTAAACGAGGCTTTAGAAACATCAGCACAGTACCTTCACTGTCAGATGTTTGTTTTTAAGCAAAAGTTATAGTTTATGAAACACAAGGCTAAATAGAAATTAGAGTAATGTCTTTCATTTGCAGTGTTTGGCCTGGTGCACTGCCTTCCGTTCTGCTGCCTAACTGCTCGTGGAAGCTGCGTTCATGTGTATGACGCGTTACGTTTCACTGAATATAAAACATCTTCAGTGGTCTGAAATGAGAGCTATCAACAATTTAATTTGTTTTCATAGATCGAAAACAGTTCGTTCAAAAATTTGTAAAATGTTGATTTTTTTTTTTTTTTTGACTTACGTAAATTTGGCCCACTTTAGGTTACGGTAGTAACACTAAAAGTGGGCCTTTACGATCGTCTTCTGACAGCTCGAAATTTAAATGAAAATAACGGCTTAACTATTCATCTGACACGAAAACTGAATAACCGAATTTGTTGAGGAGAAAATTCTCTACAACTTTGCTCTGATATGTTTTTTTTTCATATCTCGTAGCGTTTCAAAGATATTTGCAAAAATAACGGCGATTTTGAGATGTCTGTCTGTCTGTCTGTGACGTGTTCCCTATTTTTAAGACGAACCGTTCAAACGGTCAGCACCAAATTTTTCAGACATGATTGCAGGCCGTCAGAGACCAGAACTTCCTTTTGTCAAATTTTTCGGAGAAAAAATACGGCAATAATACCAAAAAAAGCCGTTTGTAATATAATTGTAATTGCAAACGAACCGTTCATCTGACACAAAAATTGAATAACCTAATTGGTAGAGGAGAAAATTCTCTACAACTTAGCTCCCTTACGTTTTTTTCATATCTCGTATCGTTTGAGACATATTTGCAAAAATCACGGAGATTTGACACCCTCCATTGAATTAACGAAAACCAGCCGTTAGGAGATGTCACGTGACATTCCTCGCCCAGAGCTCTCTCTGGCATACGCCATCCATCTTGCGTTGCGTATTTGATGATTTTCTTATTGTAACTTACACGTTTTCATTTCATAGCAATGGCGCACTGAGGAATTAACAAAAACACATCGTTCTTCGTACGATAAATGATAATCTAGTGTCTACAAATGCCATATTAGTATCAGTTAAGAACGGCCATCAATAGTATGAGATTAAAGGACATTTCTTTTCGATTGATAGCTGTAGCGTAGTGGGCAAGACGTTGCACTATGACGCTAAAGGTCGGTGGTTCGGAACCCGCCACTATGTAATTTTTTTTTCCTAAAAGGATTTCAGACATTCTTATTAATTAATTTTTTATTATTTAGATTATTATTTTGGTCCAAAATGTTTGCAAAAACTTATAAAACTAAAAATCTAAAGTGGGCCGTAAAACACGTCAGTGCAATTTTTTTTTTCTTAGATTTTCGTTTGAAGCACCGGCGTGTTGAGCAGTTCATGACCCAGACGATCGCTTTAGTTTCTTCTGCCCTAGATTTTTTTAAAGTATCATCTAACATAATATCTTAACCCTTCACCACACACAATTTTTTTAAAACGCAAATAATTTTTTTTTATATTAGAATTTGTTCAAGGGTGGCAAGAAAAATTACACAATCTAAATTTTAGAAAGAAAGTGTATTTTTTACACTTTGGATTTATGCAAAACTGCGTGAAACGTAACAAATTTATTTCTACTTAACAGTTTGGATTCATGCAAAACCGTGTGAAATGGACATATGTAATTGATGAATGTTCCTGCTTGCAGCTACAGCTCAAAAGAGAACACTAGCACTGTGTGCTGGTCTGAGAATGCTACAAAGAGCAAGAAACATTCTCGCATTACGCGAGGACGGTAGCGCATTCTACTGGCAGAATCTGTTCAGCTAACTTCATAAGGCAGTTTAGAGTGTTAAACTTGTAAGTCAGTGATGAGAAGAGAGTTAAAACTTCGCTTTGCACATCTGCAAAGCAATGCAGTAAAGGGTTAAATGGCGTAAGAAATTTAAACTTTGCAAAATAATTTTGGTACGCAGTGAAATAAAATACGGAATCACAGATGTCAAGGGAACTATAGCCTACAACTCGAACCAACAGATGGCGCTGCTGGCGGTGTCGCCTGACAAATGCATCTAAATGCCACGGAGTTTCCGCTATTATCTTTATAAGCTATTTGCTTACACAGGGGGTGTTTACGATGAGCGCGAGAACAAACTAGACACGAACATCAAACGGGTTACTTTTCTACACCGCTCACGTTCCTCAAATACACTGTCGGAAAAAATGTAGAACAGCTGAAAACACAAAGTTGAAATAAAGCAGTTCACATGGTATAGATGAAACAATTAATTCTTCTGACTGGGGAGTTATCAAAAATGGGGTCCCACAAGGTTCGGTCTTGGGTCCTTTGCTGTTCTTAATATATATTAATGTCTTGCCATTCTACATTCACGAAGATGCTAAGCTAGTACTTTTTGCTGATGATACAAATATAGCCATCACATCTGACAAACAGGAATTAACTGATGAAATTGTAAATGATATCTTCCAGAAAGTTATTAAGTGGTTCTCTACAAATGGACTCTCATTAAACTTTGATAAAACTCAGTATATACAGCTTCATACAGTAAATTGCATCACACCATTAATAAATTTAGACTTTGAAGATAAATCTGTAGCCACCCAGTATATACAGTTTCATACAGTAAATTGCATGACACAATTAATAAATTTAGACTTAGAACATAAATCTGTAGCTAAGGTAGAATATTCAAAAATTTTAGCTGTTTGCATTGACGAGGGACTGAATTGGAAGAAACATATTGAAGATCTTCTGAAACGTTTGAGTTCAGCTACTTATGCTATCAAAGTCATTGCAAAATTTGGTGATATACATCTCAGTAAGTTAGTTTACTACGCCTATTTTCATTCACTGCTTTCATATGGGATCATATTCTGGGGCAATTCAACATTGAGAAAAAGTATTCATTGCACAAAAGCGTGTAATCAGAATAATTGCTGGAGCCCACCCAAGACCATCCTGCAGACATTTATTTAGGGATCTAGGGATTCTCACTATAGCTTCAATATATATATACTCATGAATTTTTTATTAACAATCCGACCCAATTTAAAAGTAATAGCAGTGTGCATATCTACAACACTAGGAGAAAGGATGATAGTCACTATTCGAGGTTAAATTTAACTTTGGCTAAGAAAGAGGTGAATTATGCTGCCACAAAAGTCTTTGGTCACTTACCAGGTAGCATCAAAAGTCTGACAGATAGCCAACTAGTATTTAAAAAGAAATTAAAGGAATTTTTGAATGGCAACTCCTTCTACAATCTAGATGAATTTTTAGATAAAACTTTAAAAAAAATCCTTAAAATATTGATTGTCGAGTATAGACAACATTTACTAAACTGACACGTTCCACATCATTACGAAATGTCGTATATGTGATCTATGGAACAAGTATTAATCTAATCTAATCAAAGTGTGTTTTGATCCGATGACGGCAGATTCCTCGTGGGGTATTGCAGATGTACTGATAATGTCTTGAGCGTCTTCCGACAACAGATATGGTAATGGCGTAGCTGCCAAAGCGTCATCTGGTTGCACCCTCTAGTAGGGAACATTAACTGCCTTAACGCCCAGTGTAATAGCAATGTGTGAAACAAATAGACGCACTCGTGGTTCCTACAGCCAGCCGAGCGAGTTTGAAAGGTTTCAAGTTGTTGCCTTCGAGTGGCGGGTGTTCCTGTCGGAGATTGGCCACACAAGTTGGATATGCTGCGTCAGTTGCGCAACGATGCTGGTTGCGACGGTCACGTGAACAGTCTCACCCCTGTAGACGAGGTTCTAGACGTGCACGCAGCACAGGCGTCTGTTAAGATCGCCATATCGTAAGGGCTTCAAATTGTTCAAATGTTTGTAAACCTATCGGACCAAACTGCGTGGTCATCAGTCCGTAGCTAACAAATTACTTAAACCTAGGTAAACTAATCTAAGGACAAACACACACACCCATGCCACAGGGAGGACTCGAACCTCTACGGCGAGGAACCGCGCACACCGCAGCGAGATATCGTAAGGGCAGCAGTGGCAGATGGTACAGATAAGAGGCTTTGTGAGCCCATAAGTGTCAACACCAACCGGTTACTGGTAGTGGGACTACGGGCACGTGAGCTTCTATCCGGTCTGCCACACACAGGTGTGCACGGCTCTAGCCGGCCGCGGTGGCCGAGGGGACTGAGGCGCTCCAGTCACGGTCTGCACGGCCACTACGGTCGGGGGTTCGAATCCCCCTTGGGCATGGATATTTGTGCCGTCATTAGTCTTAAGTAATTCGTAAGTAGTTTGTAAGTTTAGGGACTGATGACCGCGTAGTTAAGCCCCATAAGTTCTACAAACAGCTGAACAGTTGTGCACGGCTCGACTGGGCCGCCAGAGGATCACTTGGGAGATACGATGGCGGGCCGCGGCCTCCAGCGGTGAAAGGAAGTTGTGACTAGACTCAAGTGATGGTAACCTGGTGACTGCTGTCTCGGAGAGTGCATTCGCCCAAGATTGCTGCACAGATTACAAAATGGCAGATATAGAAATAATTGACAGAGGGATAGAAAAACAATTAAAATCGCTCAAAAGAGGAAAGGCAGCAGGACCTGATGGGATACCAGTTCAAATTTTTATTGAGATGAGGTTCAACAGCCGTAAGATATTTGAGGAAATGCATACTGTAAACCATCAGCTGTTTATTATTTTTCCAAACTTCTACCGGTTTCGGTTATAAACCATCTTCACGGAAGAGAACTAGACAGACTGATTAAACAGGTGCATTATATGCCTCCTTATGCATACTGGCATGCATGTCACACAATAAAAATAAAGAAGACACCACTAGGCATCAAGTTAAAAAATGTTCAAATGTTTGTAGAACTTATGGGACTTAACTACGGGGTCATCAGTCCCTAAGCTCACAAACTACTTATGAACTAGCTATGACTAAGGACGGCACAAATATCCATGCCCGAGGGGGGATTCGAACCCCCGACCGTAGTGACTGTGCAGACCGGGACTGGAGCGCCTCAGTCCCCTCGGCCACCGCGGCCGGCTAGGCTTCAAGTCTTGGTTAAAAACATAAAAGCAATGCAAGGCTGTCTGATGGTGAAGCAAGGTAATTACAAGAGAACCTAACCTTTCATGTGTTCAATAGTTGTGTTAGGTTCTCTTGTAATTACCTTGGTTCACCATCACACAGCCTGGCATTGCTTTTATGTTTTTAACCAAGACTTGATGCCTAGTGACGTCTTATTTATTTTTATTGTGTGACATGCATGCCAGTATGCATAAGGAGGAATATAATGCACCTGTTTAATCAGTCTGTCTAGTTGTCTTCCGTGAAAATGGTTCATAACCGAAACCGATAGAAGTATGGAAAAATAATAAACAGCTGATGGTTTACAGTATGCATTTCCTCGGATACCAGTTCGTTTTTACACAGAGAATGCGAAGGAACTTGCCCCCCTTTTTGAGGTGGTGTTCAAAATGTTTGTATAGTCTATGGGACTTAACTACGGGGTCATCAGTCCCTAAACTTACAAACTACTTATGAACTACTTACGAACTAGGACGGCACAAATATCCATGCCCGAGGGGGGATTCGAACCCCCGACCGTACTGGCCGTGCAGACCGTGACTGGAGCGCCTCAGTCTCCTCGGCCACCGCGGCCGGCTGAGGTGGTGTATCGTAGGTCTCTAGAAGAATGTAGCGTTCCAAAAAATTGGAAAATGGCGCAGGTCATCCCCGTTTTCAAAAAGGTACGTCGAACAGATGTGCAGAACTATAGACCTATATCTCTAACGTCAGTCAGTTGTAGAATTCTGGAACATGTATTATGTTCGAGTATTATGACATTTCTGAAGAATAGAAATATGCTGTGTAGGAATCAGCATGGGTTTCGAAAAAAGCGATCGTTTGAAACCCAGCTCACGCTATTTGTCCACGAGACTCTGAGGGCCATAGACACGGGTTCTCAGGTAGATGCTGTGTTTCTTGACTTCTGCAAGGCGTTTGATACAGTTCCCCACAGTCGTTTAATGAGCAAAGTAAGTACATTTGTGTGATTGGATTGAGGAGTTCCTAGATAACAGAATGCAGCATGTCATTCTCAATGGAGAGAAGTCTTCCGAAGTAAGAGCGATGTCAGGTGTCCCACAGGGGAGTGTCGTGGGTCCGTTGCTGTTCACAATATATATAAATGACCTTCTGGATAACATCGGAAGTTCCCTGAGGCTGTAGTATATAGAGAGGTTGTAACACTGGAAAATTGTACTGAAATGCAGGAGGATCTGCAACGAATTGACGCATGGTGCAGGGAATGGCAATTGAATCTCAACGTAGACAAGTGCAATATGCTACGAGTACATAGAAAGAAAGATAATTTATTATTTAGCTACATTATAGCAGGTCAAAACTGGAAGCACTTAATTCCATAAATTATCTGGGAGTAGGCATTAGGAGTGATTATCAATTGTCGGTAAAGCAGATACCATACTTAGATTCAGTGGAAGAATCCCAAGGAAATGCTGTCCGAAAACAAAGGAAGTAGGTTACAGTATACTTGTTCGCCCACAGCTTGAATACTGCTCACCGGTGTGGGATCCGTCCAGGTGGGGTTGATAGAGGAAGTAGAGAAGATCCAACGGAGAGCAGTGCGTTTCGTTACAGGATCATTTGGTAATCGTGAAAGCGTTACGGAGATGATCGATAAACTCCAGTGGAAGACTCTGCAGGAGAGACGCTCTGTCGCTCGGTACGGGCTTTCAAAAATGTTCAAATGTTTGTTAAGCTTAAGGGACTCAACTGTGGGGTGATCAGTCCCTAAATTTACAAACTACTTATGAACTACCTTATACTAAAGACGACACAAACATCCATGCCCGAGGGGGGATTCGAACTCCCGACGGGGAACGGCCTCGCGTATCGCAGCATAGCGCCTCAATGCGTTTGGCCACTCCGCCGCGGCGGTACGGGGTTTTGTCGAAGTTTCGAGAACATACCTTTACCGAGGAGTCTAGCAGTATATTGCTCCCTCCTACGTATATCTCGCGAAAAGATCATGAAGATAAAATCAGAGAGATTAGAGCCCACACAAAGACATACCGACAATCTTTCTTTCCGCGAACAATACGTGACTGGAATAGGAGGGAGAACCGATAGTGGTACTCAAGGTACCCTCCGCCACACACCGTCGAGTGGCTTGCGGAGTATGGATGTAGATGTAGACACACTGGCCTCACCCCAGGCTTTATGTCTGGGCTGCGATAAGCTACCACTCACTTTGGTGTTTGTGAAGGGAACGCTAACGAGCGACCAGAATGTTGTAAGACCTGTTCTTACAAAGTAAGGTGATGTGTTGTTTCAACAGGATAACTCTCGCCCATACTCTGCGCGTGAAACTCAACGTACTCTACAAGACGTGTAGTAATTTCCCAGCACGATCACCGGACTTTTCTCCAATCCAGCACGTATAGGACATGATGGGACGACAACTGACAAAGGACTACTACTTGTTAACCAACAACTCTGAGGAAGCATTGATCGGGCGATACATAGCTTGCCCCTTTCTCTCGTGACATCTTGCGTGCTATGGATGAAGAGCAACAGGCAGACTGCGTATTTCTCGATTTTCGAAAGGCCTTTGAGACGGTACTGCACTACAGACAGCTAACGAAGGTACGCGCTTATGGATTAGGTACCCAAATATGTGAGTAGCTCGAAGACTAATTACGTAATACAACCCAGTACGTTGACCTCGATGGCGAATGTTCATCAAAGACTAGGGTATCGTCAGGGGTGCCCCCAGGGAAATGTGATAGGACCACTTTAATTTTCTATCTATATAAATGATCTGACTGAAAGAGTAAGTTATAATCTGCGGCCGTTTTCTGATGATGCTGTGGTGTACAGGGGGGCGTCGTCATTGAATGACTGTAGTAGGATTCAGGATGAGGAATGATAACTAGCGCTAAATGTAGAAAAATGCAAGTTGATGCAGACGAGTAGGAGACAAAATCCCGTAATGTTCGAATACAGCATTAGTAGTGGGCTGCTTGACAAAGTCGCGTCAGTTAAATATCTAGGCGTAACGCTGTACAGTGATATGAAATGGAAACAGCGTGTAAGGACAGTCGCGGGGAAGGCGAATGGTCGACTTCGGTTTATTGAGAGAATTCTGGGAAGGTGTGATTCGTCTCCAAAGGAGAGCGGATGTAAAACACTTGTAGGACCTCGTCATTAGTATTGCGCAAGTGTTTGGGATCCGCTCTAGATCGCTTTCAAGGAGAACTTAGAGACAGTTCAGAGGTGGGCGGTTAGGTTTGTAACTGGTAGATTCGATCAATGCTCGAGTTTTAGCGAAACGCTTCTGGAACTCAACCGGAAGTTGCTGGAATGGAGGCAACGTTCTTTTTGAGAAGCACTGTTGAAGAAATTTAGAGGGCCGGAATTTGAGACGGACTGCAGAACGATTCTACTGCCGCCAACCTACATTTCGCGTAAAGACCACAAGGATAAGATCAGAGAGATTAGGGCCTGTACGGATGCATACAAGTATTCGTTTTTCCATCGTTATATATGGAAATTGAACCGGAAAGCAAGTAACTAGTAGTGGTACTGAGTACCCTCCTCCACGCACCTTTGGGTGGATTGCGGGGTCTGTATCGTATATGTACTTGAAAAGGTCGAGCGGGCGTGCAATAATCTAGCCTAAGACAGTATTCGCCGTACGTATGATCTAGAATGCTAGAATCGGTGCCTGTCGAGGCTACACCACGTACTGGTGTGGGTGCTTCAGCATGGATCGACCCCAGATGCCTCAGTACCGCTTGGTTTATTGATCTGTAAGTGTAATCATTTCCTGTACTCCATATTCACTGTTTCAGCAATAATCTTGCGTGAATTGGAAAACTTTAAGTGGATGCAGTAATTTTCATTACCGACAGTATATCCACCAACGGGCCTTATAAGCTGGAGCACTTCAGGCAGTTGTGGACTGGACAACAAGACTCCTAGCACTTTAAATTGAAACGTTCAAATGTTTGTAAACCTGTTGGGCCAAACTGCTATTGTCATCAGTCCTAGACAACTTAAACTAATTTACACTAAGGACAACACACAGACCCATGCCCGAGGGAGGACACGAACCTCCGTAAATGACGCGTTAGTCTAGGCGCGCACAGGCGATTTTTCAGTCGCGGCACCAAAAATTCGCTGTTGCGACAGTGCATTGTGGCGCGCACACAGCGAGAGGAAAATCGCAGCCACTCTCAGAACTAGCGTGGATTTCATCGACACAGCTTGTTTAGTGTCGCTTTTACTTCGAAGAAGAGCGAGAAAACAGGGCAAATGTCGTTACTGCGTACATCCGATTGTAAGTCAAAGGCTAGAGTAGGGCCAGTTTTACAAATTACCCGAAGAGTTACAAAACCACCGAAATAAATGCTTTAAATACTATGGAATGAGTAAGGATAGTTTTGATACACTGCTTCAAGCAGTATGACCGAATTTAACAAAACAAGATACGACATGGAGGAAGCAAGTAACACCTGAGGAGCGCTTACCAGTAACTTTGAGGGTAGCACACATTATTTCATTCAATAGTTTTTATTTCCCTTTTACATTATTGATCAGATACATAAAGAAAATCATTTCATTCGACAATTGTTGTTATCATTTTATACTACTGATAAGATACATCAATAAAATCGCACTAATGCCTTCTGCAAAGCTGTGAGCCTGTAGGAATGAAGGCTGATGCGTGTGGTATGCAGACAAGGCATTATTTTGCAAACTACTTTGTGACTCCACAAGGATCAGTACCTTGGCAATATGAAAAAATTTAAACTGTTGTAATTGTGGTGTCTACATGAATGAATAAAATAAGTGAAACATGAAATACCTGTGTTATTCTATTCTTTTGTGGTCCAGACAGTTCAGTCCAGTTCCCAATTAGGCTGCAGCATATTCTCCCCATAGTTTCTCTTTCCAATTGCGATCACTGTACATTCTTTTAATTTCCTGTTGCAGAGAGCTGTTCGCTTTTCTACTTCTGTAAGTAGTCTTTCTGCATCGACAACACAACCTACAATGTCATCCGTAGCACAACTCCCGTTATCTGGCTGGCGCACTGAACTTACTCGTATGCAACAGAGCGGGAGCGACCGAGAAATCGTGTCGCTAGTGCGCGGCCCCATGCTGTTGCCTGTGACTAATTCTACACCTACGACAATCGCGTCGCGCGTCAAATAGGGCCGGTTGCGTTTTTTTAAATCGCCGCTATTTTTTTTTGTCGCACGTGCGCGTGCTCATATTCGAGCCACCGTGTTCCATTCTTGCGACAAGAAAACCGCGCGACGGAAAATAGCTTGTGCGCGCCTGGCCTTAGACCTCGCGGCCATACCGTGCTGCCCACTTTCAGTGCCAGCCATATAATGGAGAGTTGGAAAATAAGTTTCCCCTGTCGACTGTGGGAAGTGTTGTGTATGAAAGGAATAAACTAGAAGGAGATATTACAGATAAGTCATATCTTTATTCCAAGTACATTGAGACATTTGTCATACCGCTTTATAAGCTTCTAAAAGCCGTCCAGGAAAAACCCAGGGCGTTGCATACGGAAGAAGCGTTGAACGACTTGCTTGACGTAAGCACTGCTTCGAAAGCGCCTTCCGCCGAGTCTTCAAATGTTCAAATCTTTGTATAACTTATGGGACTTAACTACGGGGTCATCAGTCCCTAAGCTTACAAACTACTTATGAACTATCTAACACTAAGGGCGGCACAAATATCCATGCCCGAGGGGGGATTCGAACCGCCGACCGTAGTGGCCGTGCAGACCGTGACTGGAGCGCCTCAGTCCCCTCGGCCACCGCGGCCGGCGCCGAGAGTCTCCTTCAAAGCTGGAAACAGATGGAAATCACTTGGTGCGAGATGAGGACTGTATGGCGGATGGTGTAGGCGCTCCCAACCAAGAGCTGCAATATGGTTTTGCGTTGCCGTCGCCGAGTGTGGTCTCGCATTGTCATCCAACAGCAGAACCTCTACCCACTGGTGTCCTGCATGTGCGCGTTCACCTGCTGTCGTCTTTCGCCCATAGACGTTCAACGCTTCTTCTTCGGTATTAGAGATGGGCAAAACCGATCTTTTCAGAGATCGCATCAGAAATAGTCGTTCACTGGGATGAACTAGTTCTTTTTCATGGTTCACCGACTCACCAACTGATAAAAAAACGTAAAACGATGTCACATTTCTTTTTTGTCACTATACTTTTATCTGATTTAGCCATATTGCGAAAGAAGAATAATAATTTTATTGTAAGTCAGTAGTATCGAGAATTAAAATTTGTTAGTTACACCTACATTAAAAATTAAACATGTCATAACAGAATTTAAATATTTTTGCAGGTGAAATATTGGAAAAAGAAAAAAATATTATTTTTATACTTTCATTAAAAAAATACAATATTTTGCAGAATAAAAATAGTAGTTTCATATTTATACAGTGAGTAGTTTAAGCGAGTTGAATGAAACGTGATATATCGCGAGAGTTCCGTGCAGAACGTGGCAACTGCCGCAGCGGAATAGCCGTGCGCAATAAGGCCGTGTCCTACGTGAGCGTCAAAAGCGAGCGACAGCGCGCGATATTCAGCGACGCGACACGGCAGCTACAAGCGGCGACGTTCGGCGACACGGCCGGGTGTCTTACGTGAACGCGACAGGTTCTCGCTACAAAATGGCCGCTGGAACCGATCACTTGTTTCTAAAAACTAAAGTCTGGCACCCATAAACAGTAACATATGATAGCTCCAGAGTAAGCAATAAAGTTTTATTTAATTTAGGAAATAAGGCGTCAAAAGAGTAATGTCCTTTAACTTACAAAGCGAGAAATGTTCGTGGACTATTTCATTCATAACTTCAAATACGAAAAAAAAAAGACTGTGAAAATCTCCAGCCAAATTCTTCGAAAATACGACGACGAGTACAGATACTTTCGACTATGTCGTCAATGAGTTTTTCTTTTGTGAGTACAAACCATCAACAATTGATTAAGTTCGAAGAGAGTCTTAGCTAAAGAAATAATTAGGTAAATAACTGCAGTGATACTCTTACAGTCGGCGCAGTACAGGGGCAGCGTTCTGGGCTCCTAAATTCTAAGTTTTGCAGTTCCTGGTAAGATTTCCGTTCCACCTTATATTTTTACTTCCTGTAACTACAACCCTTTCACATGTTATTTGTGCAAAGTTTTATATATTCTCTATACAGAGCAATGCAAATTATTTTTTAAGTGCTTCCCAATATAGTTTATCTTTAATTGCAAACACACACATCCTACTGTACCAAACACGTTAAATTCGTAATGAAACATTATAGCAAGATATTTTACTCAGAAACGTAATTACAGACATCTCGTTTGACATCCTAGTGTTCTCTCTCTCTTCGAAAACAAGTTTGTTGTTATTGTCAAAGATTTGACGCCAGCAGCAAAAATTTCAAATGGACACATTCTCGAAACTGAATGGTTTCAGATATAGAAAACATTAATGTACATTGTTGTTATCTTTGTTATTCGATTATATAGTCATTGTTTTCAATGGTCCAAAATAGTGTAGATGCATAAAAGACGCATAATGTGTTACATGACACTTGTCTATCAAGTCAGGAAACTGCGTGATATGGGCTTACGAAATTTAAGCAACAGAATGCACATTACACAAGACTTTGTCTCTCTTGCTCCCTTTATACAAACTGCAAGTGTTCGAGAAAAATGGAATAGGATATTTTTCGCAGAAATTTTATATAGTTTAATTTTGTACTGTACGCGTTTTTGCTACCGACTGTTATTAAGAAAAAACATATAACATTAAATAAATAAGTTTCATCTCGAAAACTATTCGGAATAGGACATTAGCCTATATGACGGTTTCTGTTGCTTCAGATGATCGTTTCTGTAAGCGAGCAGAGAAATGCGCGGAGTCGCTTTGTTCGGCACCATGCGGTTCGCCAGAGGAGTGGGGGGAATAATAAGCAGCGCGCCACACTGGCGGCTCCGCAAGCGAGCGGAGTTGGGAGTGGTGGGGAGAGGTGAACCGGTGAACCAGCTAACTCACCGACTCAGTTGGTGGTCTGATTGCCCCGATCGCCGGAGTCCTGCGGAGCAGAGAGCTAGCGGGATTCGGGAGCTGCGCGCTCACTGAACCGCGGTGCTTGCGCGACTCACCGATTCTGGACTCGCAGCGCGGATGCGCTGCATGTGTTTAGGCGCTCATTTTTTGCAGTTTTATACTTGCACATGGTCTATAGCACATTTATTTTGTAGCTTATGAAACTTCTGAAGCATGTAGCAATTGGTTTAGGAAACTTCTGAAGAATGTGGCAAGGGGTGCTTACGCAGCTTATTGCTGTCACCAAAGGGACTTTTCTGATCAGATGAACTACCACTCTTTTTTTTTGGATTCATCCATCACTCACTCCTTAGAAGGATCTGGCTCTTTGAATCAGTTCAGGAGCAGATTGCCCATCTCTATTCGGTATGCAATGCCCTGATTTTTTTCCTTTAAGGCTTTATGAAGCTTATAAATCTGTGTGACAAATGTCTCAATGTACTTGGAAATTATGTAGAAAAATAAAGATATGTCTTATCTTTAATGTCTCATTCTATTTTTTTCTTTTCTTACACAACGCTGACCACAGTCGACAGGGAAAACTCTTTTCCAACTTGCCCTCCTATGTGGACAATGACTTTCCTCTTGGTTTGAAGATCAAGTGCGTAAAGTTTCATCGTAATCTGATGAACGGTACGGCTGCGTGGTAAGGTCGCGTGGTCTAAGGCGTCATGCTGCGGACTGGGCGGCCGTTCCTGCCAGAGGTTCGAGTCCTCCCTAGGGCATGGGTGTATGTGTTATCCCTAGTGTAAGGTAATTTAAGTACTGCGTACGTCTTGGGACTGATGACCATAGCAGTTTGATCCAATAGCTTTACAAAAATTTGAACGGAAAGGGAACGCATAAAATACGAGCCGCGGCGGACTGGCCGAGCGTTCTAAGGCGCCTTGCTGCGGAGCACGCGGTCGCTTGCTGTCCGAGGTTCGAGTCCTCCATGGGGCACGTGTGTGTAGACCTTAGGTTAGTTTAACTTGGGTTAAGTAGTTTATAAGCCTAGGGAGTGATAACCGCAGTAGTTAAGTCACACAGATTAACAAACATTTGAACATTACAAAATACGAACAAACATAATGTCCAACACGTCTCAGCGTTCATAACGTCTTAACTCCTAAACTATACGTCATGCAATGAAATAATGTTGTAGGTTGGCATAAAAAGATACTGTTTGCAAAATATATTGCGAATACATTTAGTAGCAAAAAAGTAGGGCCTAATAAATTTAAACGTCTCAACACCTAACTTATGTATCGCTAAGTGATATAATATGCCTATAAACTTCGAGAAAGTGCTATTATTTTCTATCTGTATAAATGATATGACGGACGGAGTGAGTTGCAATTTGCGGCTGTTTGCTGGTAATGCTGTGGTGTACAAATGTGTGTCGTTATTGAATGACTGTAGTAGCATGCAGGATGACTTGGATCAAATTTCTAGGCGGTGTGAGGAATGGTAACTAATGTAGAAAAATGTAAGGTGATGTAGATGAGTAGGAGAAAAAATCCCGTAATATTCGAATACAGCATTAGTAGTGTGCTGCTTGACAGAGTCGCGTCCATTAAATACCTAGGTGTAACACTGCATATCGATATGAAATGAAACAAGCATATATGGACAGTCTTGGGGAAGGAAAATGGTCGACTTCGATTTATTGGGAGAATTTTGGGAAGTGTGATTCATCTGTAAAGGAGACCTGATATAAAACGCTAGTATGACCCAGTCTTGTGTATCGCTCAAGTATTTGGGATCCCCACCAGATCGGTTTAAAGGAAGACATAGAGGCATTTCAGTTTGCAACTGGTAGATTCGGTTAATGCTCGAGTGTTATCGAAATGCTTTGGGATCTCAAATGGGAGTCACCGAAAGGGAGGCGACGTTCTTTTCGTGAAGCACTGTTGAAGAAATTTAGAGGGTCGGAATTTGAGGCGGACTGCAGAACGATTCTACTGCCGCCAACCTACATTTCGCGTAATGACCACAGGGATAAGATTAGAGAGATTAGGGCGCGTACGGATGCATACAAGTATTCGTTTTTCCCCTCGTTCTGTATGGGAGTGGAACAGGAAAGCAGGTAACTAGTAGTGGTACTGAGTAGCCCCCGCCAAGCGGATTGCGGAGTATGTAGATGTCGAAGCAATATGGTGACAAAGTTTCATCGCAGTTTGGTGAATGGTACGTCAGCGCATAAAATTCGGACAAACATGCAAGTAAATGGACGTTTTTTAGACAGATAAGGCGAAGCGCCTGCTGTTGCTGTGTTATCGCCATTTCGATCTGACGCTGACTGGACAGCGAGCCCGCTGCACGATGGAGACCTCTACTGGCAAACACAGGAAACGGAAGCTTCAAACTGGCACCGAGTGGCCCAAGTTCCCGACTTGATTCGCGTAGTAGATAGGGAGCTGAGAAATGGCCGCGTGTGCAGCCCCGCCGTCTGTCTGCGTTAGCGGCCGGCGGGGGGCAGATTACTCCACCGCCTAACTCACTTATCTCTGCTCCTCACAACCCTTACCGACACCAGCCACACACGTCCATTGTAAATTATGCACTTGTTTTGCTTCCTCACAAACTTATTAAAATCACAACGCAAGGACAAAACCGTCTACATCTATTGTCCGCAAACCGCGGTGTGTGGCGGAGGGTACTTTCTGCGTCACTGTCCCTCTTTCCAGTGGCGTATGGTTCGAGGGAAAAACGGCTGCAGCTTACCCGCCGCGTGGGCTTCAGTTTTTATAAATCTGTCCGCCTCCGAAGGTCACAAGTAGCGCTACCCAAGTGATCTCGCCGATTCCGATACATTTAGTATATGCTGTAGTCTAGGTCAAAATCAGACGTATTTTTTATAGTGCCCATACGTCCGTTGGAGTCGCGAAAACACTTCCGAAAAAAAAAACCCCATGTCTGTTATCTTTCTGAACCCATTCCGTCGAGACAGTTGGAGATATAACACAAATTTTGAAACATAATATCCATAGTTGCTTTATAACTGTGCACCTCCCTCTGTAATAAAAAGAAACTAACCCCATAACCCTTGAAACAATGTAGAACAAACATAATCCAATGTCCGCGAAGAAACTATTTACAGATAAAACAAGTCGACAGCGTGTCTGACTAAGACGCGGAGGGGCCAGGTTCGCCGGCCGCGGTGGCCGAGGGGACTAAGGCGCTCCAGTCACGGTCTGTAAGGCCACTACGGTCGGGGGTTCGAATCCCCCTCGGGCATGTATATTTGTCCGTCCTAGTTCGTAAGTAGTTCATAAGTAGTTTGTAAGTTTAGGGACTGTTGACCCCGTAGTTAAGTCCCATAGACTATACAAACATTTGAACATTTGAAGGGGCCAGGTTCAGTTCCCGGTAAAGTACTGGGTGTTGTATGTTATCATCATTTATAGTCCAGTCAATGAGTGCTCAAAAGAGGGGTGTAGATTCCATGGAATATGCGAGAATTTTTGACTTCAGGACTTTGTTAGGGATAGTTAGGAGGTGAACATACTAAAAGTCCCCGCCAGCAGGGAGGAGGGTGGAAAAGTACATTTTTTGGTTTTCATCTTATCTCTCGAAAAAGGTCGGCTCCAGGAAAAACTTGTTCCAAATAAAAATGAAAGATAATTGAATTTTCTATAAAATAGTTTCGATACATATACGTCGAATTCCCAACGGTTTTCGAGATATACGTTATTGAAAATCGACAATTTCGGAAAAAATCATCTTTACCTCACTAATTTTGTCATTTACTTCTAGTGACTCACTCGATCGTTTCACAGAACATTTGTCAGAAAGAAAATTGTATAGCATTAAATTTCCTTCAATTTGGTACGCACATTTGCTACCTTATCTTCAGCCAATCAGAAGTTACATCATTTATAAGATGTGCGCTCAGTTTCGATGTCCCTCCAGAAATGAGTGTTTTGAGGGGCTGTGAGGTTTTTACCTTATGAAACGTGCTGTGGTAAATAAGAACAGTTTCACAATGACAAGAAGGTACTTGCAATTGAAACCTTTTCATAGTTGTAGCTTTTATTACAATATTATGAATCAGACAATGAAAGTTTTTAGAAACTCTGATAGTGATTCAGAATGAAAAATAAGTGCATTCAAAGCAACATCTTAGTTTTTCTGAGGAGGAATAGTCAAGGTTCATTCATCTTCGTCAGTAGTGGAGACGTCATCCAACGAGATTGCTAGAGTCTCGGTGTCACTTTTTTCATCTTCATCCTGAATTAATATTTCGGCTCCGTTGTTGCAGTTGCCCTTGCGGTTCAGGCATGTAACGGAGAAGTGTAACAACGCTTTTCTGCAACCACATCTGCCACTGTCACATCCTTTCGTGCATCTTCAAGATTTCGTCTGGGGCAGCATCTAACTCAGAGTTTCGGAACTAGTTGGCCATTCGAACCCCAATTCGGCGCTCCACCTTTCGGTTCCTTTCCTAACCAAAAGCGTACTTGGTGGTAAGTTCGGAATGCATACTGCTTAACAGCTCCTTCAGCTGGAGGGAGCGTTGAGAGATTAGGCTTCATGTTCCCAGCTGATTTTATAAGTGATTTGTAGCGGAACTCGATGAGGGATTCTGTGGTTGCTGGAGATCCACACCATGACAGAGTACTCGTGATTCCCGCTGTCTCACTGGAGATGAGGAAAGAAGAACTGTTGGTAAATATCTCAGCAGCATGTTGTATGATTTTGTTTTGGACTTCTGGTGCATTTTGACAAACCCTCTTTACTCTTGCAGTACGCTATGGATGTTGTGTCACAGCCTGTAAATGCATGTAAGAATAACAAATGAACGTTGTTCTTCATTTTTAATTCCTGCTGCAGTTATTGTGTAGAATATAAACATGTCTTAACCTTTCCTCTTCCTGGTTCTACAAGCAGAATGTAGCGATCAGTTGGAGACTTTGCTATTAAGAGAACAGAACAGTTGGAGATTTTGCTATTAAGAGAACAGCTAAGTCAAAATCCTTTCCAATAATGGCAATCGAGGAATTATGTTATCTGTTGATAGCTGTCTCCACAATATCAACGTCAGCATCACCTGAAGCTTGAAGACTATTTATCCCATTTCTCTGTAGGTGCATCATCAACAGGTTCCTCAGCTGATTCTTGTTGTTAAATTTGGAGAGGAAATCCTCTTGCTTCACAGTAATTTTAGTTTCGAGTCTGACATTCATTTCCCACACCTCCTGAACCTATATCGTCGACTTTGTTCAGCTGCTTTTATGCTCTCTGATATGTCAGAGTATCTATTAAAAACCACTGTACAACCTCTCCCAAGACAATTGGTCTTCAAAAATCTAACATAACCATTGCAGCCTGATGTAGTTTTTCGACATTCAGTATGAATCAGAAGGATGTCCAAAAAACATGTTCAAATGTTTGTAAATCTATCGGACCAAACTGCGTGGTCATCAGTCCGTAGCTTACAAACTATTTAAACCTAGGTAAACTAACCTAAGGACAAACACACCCACCCACCCACCCATTCCCCAGGGAGGACTCGAACCTCCGACGGCGAGCAACCGCGCGCTCCGCAGCGAGACGCTTTAGACCGCTCGGCTACTCCACCGCGGCTAGGATGTCCAAACCTTCCAAAGATGAGCCATTGCTATCTCTCCCTTCTACACTAGCTTTGATGAGTGATAGTATTTCTTTTTTTCTCACTGTGGAAACACTTGGTCCATCTATTGTTTCATCACATACAAAACTCCGAGTAGCCATTGCGCGCACTACACAGTCAACATCTTCATAAATACATAAAAAATATCTTGAAAAGCTGACACACAATACCGACACACAAACTTTCTCTACGTTTGGCGAACTTTTGAAGTGAACTGAATTAAGAAGTGAGTGAGAACACTCCATTCCAACCCCCCCCCCCCCCCCCCCCCCAGTGACAGGCCTTCGATGTTTGTCGTGGGGCTTCCCCATTGTTAACCCTCTCCCGGGCGTTAGGTACTGACGACCTTGACGACATGTCCACTGCAGACGACAATAAATGAGCCTCAACTCCTCCGCCTCAGAAAACAGAAGATGTTGCGTTGAATGCATTTTCTTTTTCGTTCTGAATAACTTTCAGTGCTTGTAATTACTTTAATTGTATGATTCATAATATTATCAGAAAAGCTACATTTATAAAAAGGTGTTCTGTTTCAATTGTAAGTATCTTCTTGTCATTGTTAAACTGTTCTTATTTACCATGCTAGCTTTCATAATGTAAAAACGTCAAATCCATTGAATGTGGCTTAGAAGCAACAAACAACACAACTAAAAGTATGGCCAGCATACCTTATGCAGGTGACATTACCGCCCCCCCCCCAAAAAAAAAAAAAAAAAAAAAACTACAGCAGAAATTAGTATACACCATAAATAACAAGAAAGATAAATTCTCAGACTTGGGAATATATACAATCACATGCATGACTTGCTCAAAATACTATATAGGACAGACTGGCAGGAATTTTCAAACTAGATACAATCAACCAGTTCACAAAATCAGCATTAGCAACACATATAAAAAACACTGGTCACCCATTTAAAACCATAGAAGATCTTATGATACTCCACCACTTCAAAAAGTCACATGCAATGGATTTAATGTAAGAACTTGAAATACGAGTAACGAGTGAGTTTAGAAGATATTTGTACGTGATTAGCGTTTAACGTTAAACAAAAATAATTCTGTAGAGCACTTCGCCAATTGTATTTAAAAACTATTCACCCGCATTTTACAGCCGGAACATCAAATCAAAATTTTTATTAAACAGAAAAGATAAATTGTAACCCTTGACTCAAAGTGGTCTATACAATATCAATGGTAGTTGCTCGATGGAAGGTGACGTTCTTTTGGAGAAACACTGTTGAGGAAATTAGGAGGGCGGCAATTTGTAACTGACTGTAGAACGATTCTACTGCCGCCAACTTACATATCGCGTAAAAAAAAAAAAAAAATAAATAAATAAAATAAAGAGAGAGAGAGAGAGAGAGAGAGAGAGAGAGAGAGAGAGAGAGAGAGAGAGAGAGAGAGAGAAATTAAGACTTATACAGAGGCACAGAGTAGAACAGAAAATTAAATTTATAGCCTCGAGTGTCCAGCCGGTCGCCTAACAATGGAAGATTGTCTGCCGAAATATCGTGGCTAAATAACGAAGTGACCTGGGCGAATATAAGAAATTTCTATAAATTAGAAATACTACTGGAAAACATCAGATCGCCGAAAATGAAGAGAATAGTAATGGTCATGCAGATTGTGGAGTATCTACACTGCCGGCCGCGGTGGCCGAGGGGACTGAGGCGCGCCAGTCACGGTCTGCACGGCCACTACGGTCGGGGGTTCG
This sequence comes from Locusta migratoria, assembly GCA_026315105.1. Lineage (NCBI taxonomy): Eukaryota > Metazoa > Arthropoda > Insecta > Orthoptera > Acrididae > Locusta > Locusta migratoria. The sequence continues at coordinate 146,638,541 of CM048755.1, read as the reverse complement.
AATCCCCCCTCGGGCATGGATATTTGTGCCGTCCTTAGTATTAGCTAGTTCATAAGTAGTTTGTAAGTTTAGGGACTGATGACCCCGTAGTTAAGTCCCATAAGCTGTACAAACATTAAGTATCTACACTACGTGATCAGAAGTATCAGGGCACGGCCACTACGGTCGGGGGTTCGAATCCCCCCTCGGGCATGGATATTTGTGCCGTCCTTAGTATTAGCTAGTTCATAAGTAGTTTGTAAGTTTAGGGACTGATGACCCCGTAGTTAAGTCCCATAAGCTGTACAAACATTAAGTATCTACACTACGTGATCAGAAGTATCAGGGCACCTGGCGCCCTTTATCGGTAGTGCAGGAATTCAATATGGTGTTGGCCCACCCGTCGCCTTGATGACAGCTTCCACTCTCGCAGGCATACGTTCACTCATGTGCTGGAATGTTTCTTGGGGAATGGCAGCCCGTTCTTCACGGAGTGCTGCACTGAGGAGAGGTATCCATGTAGGTCGGTGAGGCCTGGCACCAAGTCGGCGTTCCAAAACATCCCAGAGGTGTTCTATAGGATTCAAATCACCACTCTGTGCAGGCCAGTCTATTACAGGGACGTTATTGTCGTGTAACCACTTCGTCACAGACCGTGCATTATGAACAGGTGCTCGATCGTCTTGAAAGATGCAATTGCCATTCCCGAATTGCTCTTCAACGGTGGGAAGCAAGAACGTGCTTAAAACATCATTGTAAGACTGTACTGTCTTTACTGTGATAACGCCACGCAAAACAACAAGGAGTTCAAGCCCCCTCCATGAAAATCACGACCACACCATACACCATCACCTTCGAATTTTACTGTTGGCACTACACCACTGGCAGATGACGTTCACGGGCATTCGTCATATCGACACCTTGCCATCGGATCGCCACATTGTGTACCGTGATTCGTCACTCCACGCAATGTTTTTCCACTGTTCAATCGTTCAATGTTTACACTCCTTACATTAAATTAGGCGTTTTTTGGGGTTGACCTGCGTGATGTGTGGCTTATGGGCAGCCGCTCGACCATGAAATCCAAGTTGTTTAAAAAAAAAAAAAAAAAAAAAAAAAAAAAAAAAAAAAAAAAAAAAAAAAATGTTTGTAATTCTATCGGACCAAACTGCGTGGTCATCAGTCCGTAGCTTACAAACTACTTAAACTAAACTAACCTAAGGACAACACACACAACCATGCCCCAGGGAAGACTCGAACCTCCACGGCGAGCAACCGCGCGCTCCGCAGCGAGACGCGTTTTTTTTTTTTTTTTGCTCTATGGTTAGTTCTATTCGTTGCGGACGCTGATCGTGTTCGTTTGTTCTTGTTCGGTGTGTTGTTGGCTCAGCTTTTTTTTATTACAGACGGCGTTGAGCCCTCTGGCCGGGCGCGCTGAGCCACGGCGCCCGGCACGTTAGACCGCTCGGCTACTCCACCGCGGCCAAGTTGTCTCACCTCCCGCCTAACTGTCATAGTACTTGAAGCGGATCCTGACGCATTTGGAATTCCTGCGTGATGGTCTGGATAGATGACTGCCTATTACTGTACAATCCTCTTTGACTGTCAGCGGTATCCGTCAGTCAACAGACGAGGCCGGCCTATATGCTTTCGTACTGTACTTGTCCCTTCACGTTTCTACTTCACTATCACATCAGAAACAGTGGACCTAGGGATGTTTAGGAGTGTAGAAATATCGCGTACAGACTTCTGACACAAGTGACACCCAATCACCTGACCACGTTCGAAGTCCGTGAGCGCCCCATTCTGCTCTCTGACGATGTCTAATGACTACTGAGGTCGCTGATATGGAGTACCTGGCAGTAGGTGGCAGGACAACGTATGTTTTTGGGTGTCCGGATACTTTTGATTACATAGTGTTTGTAGATTTAGGTGTACAGCCCATGTTAACTAGACATTTTCCATTGTTTTGGTGTAAGGAACCTGTACCCACAGCTAGACACTGTATATTATTATTATTATTTTCTTGGGTGGGGAGAGGACAGCGTAATAACTAACGCCATTCTCGTAATCCCGACACGAATTCGTGTGCTATTCAGTTAGATGTGGACTGCCAGGAAAGTATTTTGGCCTCCGACATAGCCTGAAATTTCAACTGATGAGGCAAATGTAAATGTACGGCGTAGTCAAATAAAACTCACTGACTGGAGCAGCTGTAACAAAACTTCGAAAATATTTCGATAACGTCGCTCAGCTAGAACTGTTAAATGTTCAAATGTTTGTATAGCTGAGGGACCAAACTGCTGAGGTTATCGGTCCTTATATTTACAAACTCCGCTGAGATACTGTAAGAACAACACACCCATGCCTGAGAGAGGACTCAGCCCTCCGACGGGGATCGGCCGTGGAATCGTTAGCAAGGCGCCTTAGACCGCGCGGCCATTCCCGCGGGGCCAGAACTATTATGCTCTCTTCCGGTTTTATATATATGCCACCACGTCGTTCCGTCTAGACTTGCGCCCTCTCACTATTGCCCGTCGGTCTTCGGAGAAGAATCCAACGAACTAAGAAGCGAGATAAGTTTGGCATAAAATTTCGCGACAGGTAACGCATGTTTTAGTTCGCGACCGATTGCACATATTTTAGTTCGCGAACGATCGCGCATATTTTAGTGCGCGACCGATCGAGCATATTTTAGTTCGCGACCGGTAGCTCTCCTTTTAGTTAACAGCTCGGCCGAGAAGTAGTCGCTCTTTTTAGTTCGTCCGCTCTTTTTGGCTTTTGCTACCGCTACTAAAAGAGCTCTTTCTTTTGTTACGGCAGCTTTTTTTATATAATGATCAGAGTTGCCCCGTATTTTGGGGCAATTAGATATCAAATAATTACGCAAATAAACCAGTTATTTACGCTAATGGGTGATACAATGGTATTCAACTACTTTGCATACAGAGTACTCGTAGTAAATATTATTTAGACACTGCTGAATACCTTAGAACAGAAAATTTGTGTCAGTGAACTACTAAACTACAGCTGAGCTGCATCTCAGCTAGAAATGCGGTAACTGGCATAAGGGACCACGCGATTCTGCGCGCTCTCGCGTCTTCTCGCTGCTCCCCGTCAGTCTTCGGAAAAGGAGCGGAGGAACTAAGAGGCGAGGGATCTGCGAACTAGTTCGCGTAGTTCGCCTGTGGGAGCGCTCTTCCGAACTAGTTCGTTCGCGAACTACTCGAGACTAGTTCCGTCGCAGTCTACGGCGGCCGTCCCCTCGTACATCACTACTAATGGTGCGGTCGGGCTCCGCAGAGTGCAGGAGTGGACGTATTGTGTTTTGTAACCGTTTTTAGCGGTTGTTTAAGGTCGCGGCAAGTGCGCTGCCGTTAAGAGAAAGAAAGGAAAAGGAAAGCGGCGATTAGACGGCGCGACGAGAGATGTGATAAAGGGCAGCGCGGACAAAGCGGCGAGCGCCAGAGGGACGGCGCGGCGGCAGTAATGGTGTTTGCCGCGCCGACACGCCCACTGCCACGCGCTGCAGGGCGAGGGGACGCGGCGCCGGGCCCGTCTCACAGCTACACCCGCGTCCAAAGTCTAACAGCAAATCGCAATGCCCGTCCTGTGTCCAAATCACGATGTAACCATACCAATTGTCAACACATGTCCGTACAATCGTGGCATTACAGTCAAGATCATTCGGCCGAATTTTTGTTACCCGCCGCGATAGCATCTCTCCAATGGGTCAGCAATGGACACTACTGAGTGTCGTTATTCCGTGCATTGAAAGTCGTGTAATTTTGAGCTTATATTCGTTCAAATATTTGTAAATCTATCGGACCAAACTGCGTGGTCATCAGTCCGTAGCTTACAAACTACTTAACCTAAGGTAAACTAACCTAAGGACAAACAAAGACACCCATGACCCAGGGAGGACTCGAACCTCCGACGGCGAGCAACCGCGCACTCCGCAGCGAGACGCCTTAGACCGCTCGGCTACTCCACCGCGGCTTATATTCGTTTTCGCGATGGTTTTTGGAACTGGGAATGCTTGTAGCGCAAAGAAATGCGGCAAAAGGCACTAAAAGACACCATATTTGAATAGCTATTTGTTAAAAGGACGTAACTCAATTTTTTTCCAAAATCCACTTTTTTGAAGATTTGCGTTCCCCTACCGTAGTCACATCGTTTTATGTTAACAGGGCTTTGAAAATCCCATTGCAAATGGTTAAATTCTTATATCAAATTTGAGCGTCTATGTTAAAAGGGCGGAAGCGCTAGACTGATAATTCAAAGTAGTGCGTCTCTTAAATTTACTGTGGTCGAACTTGGTACCACCAACCCTATAATATACAATTTCAGGGATAGGTGGACAAAATTTTACCGAAAAAATCCTGAATCTGTTGAAAGTGATCATGAGAAGAACCCTGATAAGAGAATACACTTTGGATTTAGTAACGTCTATCATTTTGTATACGATAATCAGCATCCAGGGACTGTTCTTACAAGACATTTTATTAATGGATTAATTGGCAACACGTTCATTCTTCGTCACAATTTCCATATCACTATTCAGCTCCCAGATTTAATGGCCTAACCTGAAGGAAAACTGTCACCGAAGAAAGAAAAAGTGAAGTGCGCGAAGAAAATTCTTCCATACTTTGAAGACACATACAAAAACTTTTATGAATAATTAATAAATTAACAATCTCAGCTCGGGGAAATTAAAATTACATATTGACAGAAGCTATAATAAAATTGACCGCCAGTGTGTGTTCTATGTACGATTATTTTCTTATGAATAATAAAAATGGAATTTACAAATTATATCAACAATTACTGTCAGTGTTCTCAACCTGTAATATGTTACTCACTATTCATTAAATTTTTAGCACTAAAATGTGGTTTATGTCAGTTTCCAAGAAAACATATTTTCTTAAACTCCATTATTTGTTAAAAGGGCATAAATCCAATACCTAATTAAGGTTGTATTCCATACGTACATTGCCGGCCGCGGTGGCCGAGGGGACTGAGGCGCACCAGTCACGGTCTGCACGGCAACTACGGTCGGGGGTTCGAATGCCCCCTCGGGCATGGATATTTGTGCCGTCCTTAGTTGTAGCTAGTTAATAAGTAGTTTGTAAGTTTAGGGACTGATGACCCTGTAGTTAAGACCCATAATATTAACAAACAGTTGAACATTTTGAACATCTTTCTGTCGGTTCTGCGGAGTGGAATACAACAAAAAATTTCTATAGGGGTTGTGCCAACCGCTCCTATATAATTTTCTTTCCTCCTCCGTGTTGCCATGGATGACGCACAACAGTTGGCGTTTGTATCGCAATAACAGTGTACGCGAGGGTTGTAGTTACTCCCCACTGCACTGTGTGAAGAGTAGAAACTCTTAAGTTCACCAACCTGACGTCTTCTATAGCTCCTTACTTAACAGCCATATACAACCGTTCTCTCAAAGAAGGTTCTGTACCAAAAGATTGGAAAGTTGCAGAGGTCACACCTATATTCAAGAAAGGCAGAAGGAGTAACTCACTAAACTACAGGCCTATTTCATTGACGTCAATTTGCAGCAGGGTTTTGGAATATATCCTGTATGCAAACATTATGAATTATCTCGAACTGAATGATCTATTGACCCAAGGTCAACACGGATTTAGAAAATATCGTTCATGCGAAACACAACTAGCTCTTTACTCACACGAAGTGATGAGTGCTACCGACAAGGGTTCTCAAATTGATTCCGTATTTCTTGATTTCCAGAAGGCTTTTGATACCGTACATCACAAACGGGTTTTAATCAAATTGCGCCGGCCGCGGTGGCCGAGGTGACTGAGGCGCTCCAGTTACGGTCAGCACGGCCACTACGGTCGGGGGTTCGAATCCCCCCTCGGGCATGGATATTTGTGCCGTCCTAGTTCGTAAGTAGTTCATACGTAGTTTGTAAGTTTAGGGACTGATGGCCTCGTAGTTAAGTCCCATAAGCTTAACAAACATTTGAACATTTTTGAATCAAATTGCGTGGTTATGGTATAGCGCCCCAAATTTGCGATTGGATAGGGGATTTCCTGTCAGAGAGGACACAGTTCGTAGTATTCGATGGGAAGGCATCGACTAAAACAGAGGTGTTATTGATCGTCTGCTGTTCCTTATTTACATAAACGATTTAGGGGAAAATCTAAGTAGCTCTCTTAGGTTGTTTGCAGATGACGCCGTCATTTACCGTCTAGTAAAATCATCTGAAGATCAAAACCAACTGTAGAACTATTTGAATAAGATATCACTATGGTGTAAAAATTGTCAATTGACTCTAAATAATGAGAAGTGTGAAGTCGTCCACATGAGTACGAAAAGAAATCCGTTAAACTTTGTTTACAAGATAAATCAATTAAAAGTGAAGGCTGTAAACTCCACAAAACACCTAGGAATTATTATTACTTCAGACTTAAACTGGAAAAAAGACGTAGATAATGTCGTGGGAAAGGCGAACCAGAGACTGCGTTTTTTGGCAGAACCTTTAAACGATGCAACAGAACTACGCCCAGTGTGGGATCCTTATCAGGTGGGTTTGACGGAGGACATCGAAAGAGTTCAACGAAGGGCAGCTCGTTTCTTATTGTCACGATACAAGGGAGACAGCGTTACGGAAATGATATAGGATCTGGGATGGCAATCATTACAACAACGGCGCTTATCGCTGCGGCGTGGGCTGCTTACGAAACTATCGCCAACATTCTCCTCTGAATGCGAAAATATATTGTTGACTCCCACTTACATAGGTAGAAATGATCATCACAATAAAATACGAGAAATCAGAGCTCGAACGGAGAGATTCAGGTGTTCTTTCTCCCCGCACGCTATTCGAAAATGGAATGCGAGAAATAGTATAGCGGTGGTTTAATGAACCCTCTGCCAGGCACTTAAATGTGATCTGCAGAGTATCTCATGTAGATGTAGATAGCTGTCGTCCCCACGCAGATGGTGGCACACAGGTCGGAGTTTTTGAAGAGAGCCTGAAATGATTAACTATTGGCAGGAACTCATCTAATAACACTAAAGTTCTTGGGATTCCAGCTAATTTATCTACAGAATGCAGAATAATTGCAAACCGCATAATAATATACACTTGATACACATTGTCTTAACTGAAGTTCAATATATTGTCATTTCGCATTGTTCTAAAATTATTAACCTATGTCTCATGACCGTCTACATATGTAAAAGGTACATGTTACTCCTACGAGTGCGTGTTCTGGACTGAACTGTGGCGGTTCGATGAAAGGCTGCCTTCGCTCCGCAATTTGGCGCGCAAACATGGCTGCCACGCATCGTCCATCTTGTGTTAATTGTTTTGTTTATTAATTTTGCAATAGTTAATATACGTTATCTAGTCAGGACATATCTTCACTTTGAGAGGTTTTCTAACTTGAGTTTCACATGGAATAAATAATTAGTTTATGAAGTATTAATAAAAATATGACCGCGTTTTGTCGCGTGACCGCCAGTACTACAGCCAATCGGCGTTCAGTGCCTGCCGCTCGGGGATTTCCCTAGAATTTGGGGAAACTCTCCAGCACTCTCTCCCATGGAACCCGACCTATTGGTAGCACCTGTCTTGGTTCTCACCAGCTTCTGCCATCTGCTGTACCGCAGCAATTCTCAAATCTTAATATGATGGCTGAAAGCCAGAAATATTACAGCAGACAACAACATTACCACAGACGAAATAGTGGCAATAACGGAGACTTGCTGCAGAGGGGGTTGATGTTGACTTGTGTTTACTCTACCAACTGTGGGTTCAGAAAGTGTAGTGAGCCGGTAGTGCAGTATAACAACAATGTGACTTATTCGAAGCTGTGGCATGGAGGGCCATAGGTAGATTGGAAGTGGGACAGACACAGATGGAGGTGTCTGTAGCTATTTGAGTGTCCTAAAGTGTAATTTCCAGGACCTGGACACAATTTCAGACAACAGAACCGTTAAAAGAATGCAAGACCAAGGTTGTCCATGGGTAACATCAGCAAAAGATGACAATTATCTACGTTTTACTGCCCGACGAGGCAGGAGGCTGAATGCAATTCAGCTGCAACGCACCCTCAAGACAACAATAGGACGTGCAAAATCAACAAAACAGTTCGAAGTCGCCTTATGAATATGGCTTTTATGCGTGGAGGCCTATGATGTGTGTATCATTAAAATCACGACATTGTTAACCCTGCAGAAACTGTGTGAAGGAACTTCAGTATTGAAGTCTCAACGAATGAAGCAAGGTTCTGTTCACAGATGAATTAAGATTTTGTGTATTTCACATGTATTTATATATTGCATTCTTTTCTAGAAAATTCTATAACCAATATGTAACAACATAATGTCTTAAAAAGCTTATCTGTTGAACATAAATAAATCTTCCACAAACAAGAAATACATAAAATTATTACAATTATATGAAAGGTTTTTTGTGACAGAACAAAACAGAAATAATGTATGTAAATAATTATTGATTAGAGCAGTATAGAATTTGTTTACAATATTTATAATGACCAGATTATAACAATAACACAATTTTTAGGTAAGCAGAGCATCTCAGACAAATCATTACATTGCAATATACATTAGATAATGTTAGTTATAAATTTCATTAATAGAAACGTATTATTGCACAATATCATGACTTACAATAAGAGATTAATTGATTTAGTTTATCAGAAGATCCAAATAATGAAATTGATTTAATCAATGTGACCAGACAGTAGTGTTATAAATTTGTTTATATAATATATATGTATTCTGGAATATCAATGGATAATGCTTCGATTGAGGGTGGTATCGTAAACTTCATATTGGTATTTTCGGCTACTAAAACCATTATAATACACCCATCATGCAATGTCAGACATCACATATGTATGACATTGTGTGATTACAAAATTGGGGAGTATTTGCGATCAACAATAGAGTTCATTTTTTTAAAACCAGTAAGTCAGTATGGTAATTAAACAGAAAGTGAAAAGAACATAAAATTTTATGGAATCATACAGAAATTATACTGTATGTCTGGTAAATCAAAATTCAAAACAAAGTCTTTAACTGCATATGATATAAAACATTTTATCAAATTGATATAAATAATAACAAAAATATTCAGTCCAAATATGAAGAAATGAAATAGGGGATGATTCTGACATATGTCCAGTAAAATTATTTCACATGACAAGAACCAATTTACAGGGGGAATTTTTAGTGTTTTCTTCTCTGATGTCTTCCCTGGTAGGAAGTCTAATTGCTTTGGTTACAAAGATGTTACATATAATGTAATAATTTGTCAGTGTAAATACATATTATTCATACAAAAATTCAGTGTTATACAATTTTAAATCATATTTCAGTAACTAATTTTTTCATTTCAAACATAAAAGTATTGATTTGATTGAATACTGTTACCAAAAGGGTAGTTTTACTAATAAGGACAATACATGATTTCTGAAAAGCACAGTTAGTTATATTAAATAACATCGAATTTGACAATGAGATAAATTAAGTTGTTTTTCTTATAGAAATAAATACGACAAATAGACAAAATTTTAGCTTTACTGAAACATCATTTATAGAGTGGGTACAGTCTGAAGAAACATTGACTTCATACAACATAATTGTATAAACACTACATAAATTTCAGAAATGAACAATCATCAAATTTTATAAACAAAGTATAAAAATGATTATCATATGTATTAATAGAACAATTTTTTTAGTTAGAAATATATACTGAGTAAAGTTTGACAAGCTATGATATTAATTTTAATTATTACATTTTATTTTTTAAGGCAGAGACATTATAATCAATGTAGGTGTAAATTGTACTAGAAGTTTTATAAATGGGGACCATACCAGTTCGGCACTTGAGTGAACTGCACACAAGAACCTAAAAAATTCAAAAAAAAAAAAAAAAAAAATGCTACTATAAAGTGTACATCCACACACTGAGTAGCTTCAGGTTATCCGATGGGCATAATGGCAGTATAAAAACGGGTGTTGAGCTGACAATAAATTATAAAATTATTAAATTATATTCATATTAGTTTATAAATACAGTACTGAATCATATTATTTACTGAATATGGTATTCAATATAAATCTCATCCCAATAACCTCCCTGACTGATAACAAAACACCCCAGCCATCAAGGTCAAAAAGTTAATTACCAAATCAAATTTTGATATTATCAGAATAATAAAGTACATAGTCAAATTTGGTACATAAAACTCATAGTAAAAATCAGTATACAATGTCTCAGATCAATGAAACAAATAGACATAATCATAAATTTTAAACAACAAGTATACCTTAAAATTTCTTGCACAAAGGTCATTTGACCCCCACTTTATAGATAATTTAGCATAAGACTGTTACCAAAGTGAAAATAACAACCAATACATAAAAATCAGCAATTGATTTGAAATATATCTTGTAAGCATCTAATAATAAATATGCATTACTCATACAGTTATGGTTTCAAGTTTTAGTGAAGCTTAAAAACATTTCATGACTATAGTCTATGGTGTCAGTAGAACATATGGACAATTCAATGGATTTTGTAAAACATGAGAAATACAGCCAGCTTATACAGATCAGAAATCAATTTGAAATATTACTTGAAATGAAAGCATCTAAGAATAATTATTACATACTCAAAATTTCAGGATATAGTGAAAAATAAAAATTTGTGATAGACGCATATAATATGGAAGTATGTCATATTAGTGAAGCAAGAGACTGTGTCTAATATCAGATATAGCATTTTACCAAAAAATAACAACACAGACAGTTAATTTTAAATGTGTCCTCAAGATTCTTAAAATGTCTTACATTAAGTACATCATCATAGAAACTTTGTTTATCTGTTCAAGTAATAAAGATTCTTAGGGTTTTATACATTAAATGATAACATCTGGATATATAACACATTACATTTACCAGGGACCATAATGCATAAAAATGGAATTAGAATTTAACTTACAAAATGATACAACACCCAGTTAAATGAAAATGTATCATTGTGTTTCTTATGGTAGGTAATTTTGAATAGTATACATTGCAGTGACACAGAACATTGTTTGATACTGCATATAATGTCAGTAAATATTTTTTAAATTTACATATGTGACATATGGGAAAAAATTAGCAAAACTTCAAAAGGATCAACAAATATCAAAGAATTATCTTAATGTTTATGAACTAAAATTAAAATTATTGTACGTACCTGTTTAAATTAAGTAATATTAATTTCAATACCTGAACCAGCTTGGGACTGAGTTTCAATAGTAAGGGATCCCATACTGACATATCTCTGCCTAGATCTTTTTATTTCATGATGTCTCCACCTCTCATGGCATGATTTTTCAAATTTTAATTCTAGTTTTTTCCATACATTGTACTGACTGTCATTATTTTTACATTTTTGTCCTAATTTTTTCAAGAATACTTCATCTTTGTTAGTCAAATCAGGTAAGTTACAGTCAATTGTACTTAAGACGATACCATTCAATTTTATGTTTTTAACATTACTTTCAAGAGAAAATAAAGTTTGATCAACCTTTTTCCCTGCTAACAACATTTTCATTCTCAACATAAATATTTTTAAACCTTTCATCATTACCATCATCTACCTTACTTTCAACATTTTCATCTTTAATACGCTGCTTAGTAAACGTTCTTCTAACTGTTTCATTACTATTGTCCACATATTTCCTACTTTCAACATTGTCTTTTTCAATATCATTATCTTTACATAAAGTAACCAATCCATCATCATTAGCAACAGCATATTCTCTATTACAACATGTTCATATTGAGTACTTTGCTCTATACATAATGCACTAGATACATCATTTCTATTGACATAAACCTTATCCTCAACTTCAATAATATCACTTACTTCAGCATCATTCACATACAATGCCTCAACCTTGTTAGTGCAATGAATATTCACAACATCCTTATCTTTATTAACAGAACTACTCATTATATGATCAAAAGTGCCACAGTCTGGTAAAATGTTATCAGTTTCAATAGCATGCACATTATTCATATTACAGTTGTCAATTTCGGGTACAAAAATTTTGTTACATTTAGATAAGTCTACATTCATTTCCCAGTCTACAAAAATCATTTTTAGGTATTTTACAGAATTAATATTGACATTAGTTACATTACAATTTTTAAATTTTGAACAATTATAAGTCTATTACATTTGGGTTCTTTAACGGAATATTTTCTGTTATTCAAATTAATTTGTTTAGGACTACCTCTGTATTTACTGTTTCCATTATAATGTTGATTACCATAACCTCTATATCTTTCCCACCCCCATCCCATTCATTACTGTAGTTAGGGTATTGTCTTCCAACAAGTCTGTCAAGTTTATAAACAAAATTTAAAAATTGTTCTACATCATTGTCAGGTGCATAAATTAAATCACATTGCAGATGTTTTGGTAGCCTCCTTTTTAAAGCATCTGAATGTGTCATAGGATCAAATGGTTTATCTAAATATATTAAGCTTTTTAACTGTTGTTTACAAAATTGATGCAACCCTCCTGGTCTGCCTCTGTAGACAGAACCATTTTTAAATACACATTTGACATTATCTTATATAGTTTCAGACCAGTATTTGAAAAATTCTTTTTAAAATCACTAAATGTTACTCCATACTTTATATTTTGATCAGCCCAAGATAATGCTTCCTCATTTAACATATTTTTAACATATTCAGTTTTTAAATCATCAGGCATTCCTTCTAAAAAATTATTTTCATAACACATAATAAAATCAACAGGATGCAAATCACTTTCTGGGAATCTTTTAACAGGATTTTTAGACCATACCATAACTGTGAATTACATTTGTTACAACATTGTTACAAAATCACCTGATGAATGTACAATGTTTTGTGATACACATTTTTCTACATTTTCTAACTTTTTAGCTACTGTACCTATTTCAGATTTAACAGTTTCAAACTTTTTCTTGACTTTTTCCCTGTTGTTGTTGTTGTGGTCTTCAGTCCGGAGACTGGTTTGATGCAGCTCTCCACAATACCCTATCCTGAGCAAGCCTCTTCATCTCCACATAAGAATGGCAACCCACATCTGTCTGAATCTGCTTACTGTATCTATCTCTTGGTCTTCCTCTGCTATTTTTACCCCACACACTTCCCTCCAACGCTAAATTCACAATTCCTTGATGCCTAAGAATGTGTCCTACCAATCTATCCCTTCTTTTAGTCAAGGTATGCCAGAAATTTCTTTTCTCCCCAATTCTGTTCAGTACCTCCTCATTAGTTACGCGATCCAACCACCTAATCTTCAGCATTCTTCTGTAGCACCATATTTCAAAAGCCTCAGTCCTCTTCCTGTCCGCACTGTTTATTGTCCATGTCTCACTCCCATACAAGGCAACACTCCACACAAATGCCTTCAGAAAGGACTTCCTTACGCTTAAATCAATATTCGAGGTTAACAAATTTCTCTTTTTCAAGAACGCTTTTCTACCCATTGCCATTCTTCATTTTATATCCTCTGTACTGCGACCATCATTTGTTATTTTACTGCCCAAGTAGCAAAACTCATCTACCACCTTTATTGCTTCGTTAACTAATCTAATTCCTTCAGCATCATCTTATTTTCTTACACTGCACTCCATTACCCTAGTTTTGCTCTTGTTAATGTTCATCTTATATGCACCTTTCAGCACACTGTCCATTCCGTTCAATTGCTCTTCCAGGTCCTTTGCTGTATCTGACATAATTACTATGTCGTCGGCAAAACGCAATGTTTTTAATTCTCCACCCTGAACTTTAATTTCTTCTCCAAATTTCTCCTTACTTTCCTTTATAGCTTGCTCAATGTACAAATTGAATAACAATGAAGAAAGACTACAACCCTGTCTTACTCCCTTTCCAATCACTGCATCCCTTTCATGCCCTTCAACTCTAACAACCGCTGTCTGGTTTTTGTACAAGTTGTAAATAACCTTACGCTCCCTATATTTTACTCCTGCTTGCTTCAGAACTTGAAAGAGTTTATTCCAATCAACATTGTCAAAAGCCTTCTCCAAATCTACAAAAGCTAGAAATGTAGGTTTGCCTTTTCTTAATCTATCTTCTAGGATAAGCCGTAAAGTGAGTATTGCCTCCCGTGTTCCTACATTTCTCCTGAACCCAAACTGATCTTCCCCGAGGTCGGCTTCTACCAGTTTTTCCATCCTTCTGTATATAATTCGTGTTAAAATTTTGCAACCATGACTTATTAAACTGATGGTTCTGTAGTTTTCACACCTGTCTGCACCTGCTTTCTTTGGAATGGGGATTATAACATTTTTCTTAAAGTCTGAGGGTACTTCGCCTGTCTCATACATCTTACACACCAAGTGAAACAGGTTTGTCATGGCTGGTTCTCCCAGAGACTTCAGTAGCTCTGAGGGAATATCATCTACTCCAGCGGCCTCGTCTCGACTTAGGTCTTTCAGGGCTCTGTCAAATTCTTCTCTCAGTACAGTATCTCCTATTTCATCTTCATCTACATCCTCTTCCCTTCCTAGAATATTGTCTCGAAGTTCATTTCCTTTGTAGAGCCCCTCTATATACTCTTTCCACCTTTCAGCTTTCCCTTCTTTGCTGAGAACAGGTTTTCCATCCGTGTCCTTGATATTCATAGAGCTGTTTTTCTTATCTCTAAATGTTTCTTTTATTTTCCGGTAGGCTGTATCTATTTTTCCCCTATTTATACATTCTGCTACAGATTTGCATTTGGCTTCTAGCCACTGCTGCTTAGCCATTTTGCACTTCCTGTCAATCTCATTTCTTAGTCGTCTGTACTCCATTTTGCCTTTTTCATTTACTGCATTTTTATATTTTCTCCTTTGATCGATTAAATTTAGTATCTCCTCTGATATCCAAGGATTTTTTGTAGGTCTTGCCTTCCTACCTATTTTGTCCTCTGCTACCTTCACTATTTCATCTCTCAATTTTACCCACTCCTCCTCTACTGTTTTATTTTCCCCTGTTTCTGCCAATTGTTGGCTAAAGCTCCCTCTGAAATTCTTAAGAACCTCAGGTTCCTTCAATTTATCCAGGTCCCATCTCCTTATTTTCCTCCCTTTTTGTAGTTTCTTTAGTTTCAGCCTACAGTTCATAACCAACAAGTTATGGTCAGAGTCTACATCTGCCCCTGGGTATGTCTTACACTGTAAAACCTGCTTCCGAAATCTATGTCTCACCATTACTCATCACTTCATCTTGAGAATCCAGTCTGGTCAAATTTATTACAATTTCATTTAAAAAATGTGTGGACATGTATCACATCTTCTTCCTTTTGCTTCTCTGAAGCATTCCACATTTGTAGATTCAAAACTCGACAACAGTTTCTCGGCTATGATGCACAATGTTTTATAAATGTTAATATATCACCTTTTATTTCTCATCCTTGTTGCTACCTCGCCTGTCGATGTTGTTATATAGAAGTTAATGTTTTAACATCATATAAATTCACATAACTACTCAATATTCGGCGAGTTCTTGATTGTCAGTGCTAAACTACAAATAAGTGACATCACATTTCATAAACATATTTTATTAAATCTTTGAAGACACAGCCAAAGGCTGACAAACTAAGACTTTACATAGCACTGACTGATTAATGACTGGCTAACTATTGACTGACTTATGACTGACTGTGCACGCCAATTCACGCGTATTTATATATTGCATTATTTTAGAGAACATTCTAGAACAAATATGTAACAACATAATGTCTTAAAAACCTTATCTGTTGAACATAAATAAATCTTCCACAAACAAGAAATACCTAAAATTATTACAATTATACTAAAAGTATTTTTGTGACAGAACAAAACAGAAATTATGTACATAAGTAATTTCAAACTAGCTCAGTTGGCTGTAGAAAGCACGAGTACGTTTCTGGGATATGGCTTTTATTTACTTCACATGTTGATATCACACTGAGTCTTATGGCTGTAAATATTCCCTATTTGAGGTTACACACAGAGGGCGCCCTGGCAGATGTTCATATGTTTGTAGAGCTTATGGAACTTAACTACGGGGTCATCAGTCCCTAAACTTACAAACTACTTTTGAACTAGCTAATACTAAGGACGGCACAAATATCCATGCCCGAGGGGGGGGGGATTTGTGGCCGTGCAGACTCGAATCTCCGATAGGGAGCAGCGGCACGCTTGGCAGCTAGGTGCCTTGGAACGCTCGGCCACTCCACTGCGTCTTTTATACACAATGCACATGCTTTTATACTCATGTCGGTAAGTTCTAAGCCTCCAGCCATTCTTGCTTTTGTTGAAGTATCAGCTTTACTTTGAAAATACGTGGCGCGTCCAGAAAGTAAGTTCCGTTTGGTAATAATATGAAATTGTACACAGACACAGAAAATTTTTTATTGCACAATGTTGTACAACTCTTAAACTACTTTTCCACATAACTGCCGAAATTTTGTACGTACTTGTCATAGTGTGCCACAAGTTTTTGCATGCATCTCTCACAGAAGGTTGCCGCCTGTGTATTCAACCATGTGGTAACAGCTCTTTATCATAGTTGAAGTGTTGACCACCAAGGACAGTTTTTAGGTGTAAGAAGAGGTGAAAGTCGCTAGGAGAGAGGTCCGGAGAATAATCAAACAGGTCCCATTGAAATTTCCGTAAGAATTGTTTGGTCACATTCGGTGTGTGAGGTCAGGCATTATTGTGAAAAAAAAAAAAACAATCTTTTGACAGTAATCCTCTTCTTACACCTAAAATCTGTCCTTGGTGGACAACACTTCAACGATGATGACGAGCTGAAAGAACATGTTACCACATGGTTGAATACACAGGCGGTAACATTCTATGAAAAAGGCACACAAAACCTTGTGCCATGCTTTGACAATTGCCTACAAAATTTCGGAAGCTATGTAGAAAACTAGTTTAACAGTTGTAGATTTTTCTACAGTCAATATTTTTCCTGTATCTGTACCCATTCGTTTTATATAACCAAACGGAACTTACTTTCTGGATGCGCCTCGTATTTCCTTTTTATGTATCCATTCCAAAGTTTCATTATCTTTTTGCCTGTGCTGGGAAGATTTGAGCTATGTAGTAGGCTTTAGAAAATATATACTTGTTTGTTATTTTGATTTTCTGCATTAAGTTTGTAGGACGCTACCGCATTCAAAAATGTTCAAATGTTAACCACGGGGTCATCAGTCCCTAAACTTACAAACTACTAATGAACTAGCTTATACTAAAGATGGCAGAAACATCCATGCCCGAGGGGCGATTCGAATCCCCACCCGCAGCGGCCGTGCAGACCGTAACTTGCACGCCGCAGACCGCTCGGCCAACACGGCCGGCCCACCCGAGTTCTTTAAGTGCGCCTTGTATTCTGTTTGTCATTTCTCGCCAGTTCCCCTCAGGGGCTCAGCATTAACTTGCTGAGTACGGGCTTGGCGAACCCGGGGTCCTGAGCTGTGGGCTGTGTCGCGCCAACAGTCCGCTACACCGTAAGCTCTGTGCGTGCTTCAACGACCATCGTTCGGCGCGACGGTGGAACGTTGTATGTTTCAGAGCCCGGGGATCTTGGCTTAATCGCCCGGGTCGCGAGGATGGTACAAACCTCTCTAAAAAAACCTCAATCTCAAGGTGTGCTACGTGTCGAGGAGATGCATGGCTGTTGAGGTTGAACAGTCGTTAGCGAGCAACCTCTGAGGAACCTGCCGCACCTCAGTTGTACAAGGCTTACCCAGGCGAGCGGGGCTCTGCCTGGGTGGACCTTTAGTTCCCTAGCTGCTCGTGGGACGAGAATGAAACGAGCAAGTAATAGCGTCGCCACACGCAAACCTGGCGTCTCGAAGCGTGGTAAGACTGATTTTGATGCAACTGTTTATGATCCTAAGACGATTCCTTCCCTTGACACCCATTGGAAGGAACGTAGAGGAATTCGCCGTTCCGAACCATACTCGCCACGATATCTGGTGTGTGCCCGTTCTGATGGAGAGTCCTTTATGTCAACTAAGCCACAGTTTTTTGTTGAAAATCTAGAAGACAAGTTTGGCGAAGTGGAGTCGTTTTCCAAGATGAAATGTGGGGCTGTACTGATACAGACGGCGTCCTCAGCTCAATCGCGTGCATTACTTGCCTGCGATAAGCTGGGTGAGATCCCGGTGAGTATCACGCCCCACAAGTCTTTAAACATGGTCCAGGGTATAATCTACCAGAGAGATCTGTTGTCCCAGACTGATAAAGAGTTGCGAGCAAACCTGCAGCGTCGAGGTGTTCATTTCGTCCGTCGAGTGTACAGGGGACCTAAGGAAACCAGGGTTGCCACCGGTGCTTTTATCTTGGCCTTCGAAGGCGATACACTGCCTGAGAAGGTTAAGATAATGGTCTACCGCGTTATGTAAAGCCATATGTCCCTCCCCCTATGCGGTGTTTCCGGTGCTGGAAGTTCGGGCACATGTCGTCCCGATGTACTTCCAGCCCGAACTGCAGAGAATGTGGGCGGCCATCACACCCGGACGCCCCATGTACCCCACCTCCCGTTTGTGTAAACTGTGGGCAACATCATCCGCCATGCTCGCCGACCTGTACTATTCTTCATCGTGAAAGAAAAATCATGGAAATAAAGACCCTGGACCGGCTCACTTTCTCTGAGGCACGTAAAAAATATGAACGGCTCCATCCTGTAAAGATGATGACATCCTTTGCTGCAGTCGCAGCAGCGCCGGTTTCTTTGAAATCAACGGTACCAGTGACCTCTCCATCTGTGGGCTCTATGGGCCAAATACCTTCTACTGCCCCCTCGATGGGTGGGGGACAATCTATGTCCATTGCTCCCGCGAAACCTGCGGGAGCGATACCCACCCAATCATTGGGGACTCCAGTCCCCAACACCCTGCCAGGGAAGCAACAGCCCCTCTCGCCCGGAAGGGGTCCCTTGTGGCACCGCACCCCCTCCTGAGGCTTCCACGAGTGGATTGGAGGATCCCAGCCACAGGCTGCAGGATCCACCTGCCCCCAGTCGACGGGTTTCCCGGTCGACATCGGGCCCGGAAACCACTTGCGAGAAGTCCTCCCAGCCCTTAAGACCGAAAGGGCAGCGAGACGCTAAGAAGAAGAAGTTTAGGAAGAAAGTCTCCTCGGTGACTTCAAAGTCAATTCCTACGTCATCTGCCTCAGATGATGAGGTGCAGATCTTCATGTCTCTCGAGGATTTGGCCCTCACTACAACGCTCGAACCAGTGGTCCTAGATGACGTAGATGCACAACGCCTAACAGACCGCAAATCCTTGGACTGATGACCTTTAGTTTTTCATCATGGCTTTCCAGCGAGGAGTGAATGAAATTCTCCAATGGAATTGCGGAGGATTTTTCAACCGTTTAGCTGAGCTGCAACAGTTGTTGTGCCGTTTCCCAGTACTTTGTATGGCTCTGCAGGAAACCTGGTTTCCTCCTCGGCGGACCCCAGCCCTTCGTGGCTATCGGGGCTACTTCAAAAACCGTGCCGACTGTGACAGAGCCTCTGGCGGTGTCTGTATATACATCCTTGCCACTGTCCCTAGTATTGCTGTGCCTCTCCACACACCTATTGAGGCTGTTGCTGTTCGCCTTCGGGCTCCGCACGAATTCACTGTCTGTTCTATATACCTCCCTCCAGACAGGGATGTTTCGCCCACTGATCTTGCTGCTCTGATAGCACAGCTGCCCCCACCGTTTCTTCTTTTGGGGGACTTTAACGCCCATCACCCTTTATGGGGCGGAACAGAGACGACTAGACGTGGTAGGGATGTTGAAACTCTTCTTACACAACTAGACATCTGCCTTCTAAATGCTGGTTCCCCGACACACTTCAGTGTTGTGCATGGCACTTTTTCAGCTATCGATCTCTCCGTCTGTAGCTCAATCCTTCTTCCACACCTCACTTGGAGGGCCCACGATTACCTCTGCGGGAGCGACCATTTTCCTATCTTTTTGTCGCTCCCACAGTCTCAACAGGCGGAACAACTGCCTCGATGGTCCCTCCATAGGGCTGATTGGCAGCGTTACACCTCTACTGTGGTCATTCCTGCCCAACTGCCAGCCGATGCGGATGTGGCGGTCCAACAGGTGACCGTCGCCATAGTTTCCGCTGCTGAGGCCACTGTACCAACCACCTCACGGTCCCCTCGGCGCAAATCTGTGCCTTGGTGGTCACAAGACATCGCTGAAGCCATTCGGGATCGGCGTATGGCACTTCAGCGCTACCGGCGACATCCCTCCATCGATCAGCTGATTGCCTTCAAACGGCTCCGGGCCAGAGCCAAAGTAAGCAGGATTGCTGGGAAAGGTACGTCGCCTCTATTGGATCTCGTGCCTCACCTTCTCGGGTGTGGACCCAGGTTCGACGTCTTTTCGGGTACCGCCCTCCAGCAGGAATCCCCTGTCTTCGCCTACAGGGTACTGTCTGCTCAGACCCGCTTGCTGTTGCCGAGCACATGGCACAGTTTTTTGCAGGCGTCAGTTCGACTGAAGCTTACAGTGCAGCCTTCCGCACTATAAAAGACCGAGTTGAGCGGAAGCCACTGTCATTTCAGACGCGTTGCCAGGAACCGTACAATGCACCCTTTAGCAAATGGGAGTTTCAATGTGCCCTTGCTGCATGCCCCGATACTTGTCCTGGACCAGACCGTGTCCATAGCCAGTTTCTTCGGCATCTTCCTGAGGACGCTCAGAACCAAATGCTCGCCTTGTTTAACCGTCTCTGGGCAGAAGGTGTTTTTCCCTCACAATGGCAGGAAAGCACCATCATCCCAGTGACAAAACCTGGCGCTGACCCACAGGTGGCTGAAAGTTACCGTCCAATCAGCCTCACAAACGTTGTATGTAAGCTCGGCGGCTTATGTGGATCCTCGAAGACCGGGGACTCCTGGTAGCACAACAAGGGGGTTTCCGTCAGGGCCGCTCCACAATTGAAAATCTTGTGTCCTTGGAGTCGGCTATTCGTACAGCTTTTACCCGACGTGAACACCTTATTGCTGTATTTTTTTATCTTCGGAAAGCGTACGACACAACCTGGCGCCACCACATACTGGCTACATTGTACAACTGGGGCTTACGGGGCCCACTTCCGATCTTTATCAGGAATTTTCTCTCCCACCGCTCCTTTAGGGTTAGGGTGGGTACCACTCTTAGTTCCTCACACATCCAACAGAACGGTGTCCCACAGGGCTCCGTCCTCAGTGTGCCTTTGTTTTTAATCGCCATAAACGGGCTTGCCACGGCTGTGGGATCCTCTGTCTGTTCTAGCTTGTTTGCAGATGACTTTTGTTTATATTATAGTTCGGCTAGTATTAGCGTCGCTGAACGGCGGCTACAGGTAGCCATCCGGAAAGCTGAATCATGGGCCTCTACCCATGGTTTTCAGTTTTCAGTGCAGAAGACCCGCGTGATACATTTCTGTCGCCGGCGAGAAGTTCACATGGATCCCGAGTTATATCTGGGTGGTGAATTGCTCGTTGTCGCAGAGACTCATCGTTTTCTTGGCATGGTATTCGACAACAGACTTACTTGGGTGCCACATCTGCGTCAGCTGCGACAAAAATGCTCACGGCATCTTAATATTCTCCGCTGCTTGAGCCATACTGCTTGGGGCGCTGCTCGTTCCACCCTCCTGCAGCTGTACAAGTCCTTGATACAATCAAGGCTTGATTACGGATGCCTCGTATACGACTCGGCAGCACCTTCCGCCTTGAGGATCCTTGACCCCATCCACCATGGTGGTATCCGGCTGGCAACTGGGGCCTTCCGCACCAGCCCTGTGCCAAGTCTTCTAGCCGAAGCAGGGATTCCTCCATTACACTTCCGCCGCCAGCAGCTTCTCGCTAGCTATGTTGCTCGATTCCATGCCACGCCACACCATCCAAATCGCAGGCTTTTGTTTCCGACTGTTACCCCTCCTTTTCCACCACGTCGACCTAGATCAGGTCTTCCGATCGCAATCCGGGTTCGTACACTCCTTTCCTCACTTAATTCCCTACCTCTCCCTGACGCTTTTTCCTGCCCATCCCGTCTTCCTCCTTGGTCCACTCCCTGTTTAAAGCTCCACTTGCAACTGTCCTGCGATACAAAGGCATTAGTTTCACCATTGACACTCCGTTGCAAGTTTCTGGCACTCCTTTCTGCTCACCGTGATGCAGAAGTCCTGTACACTGATGGTTCCCTGGTAAATGGCAGAGTCAGTTACGCTTTTGTTCATGGCGACCACACAGAACAACGGTGCCTGCCGCCTGGCTGTAGTATTTTTACAGCCGAACTGATCGCCATTTCTCGTGCTCTTGGCCACCTCACAACGTGCCCCCGGAAGTTGTATGTCGTGTGCAGCGACTCCCTTAGTGGCCTGCAAGCCCTTTACAACTATTATTCTTCCCATCCGTTGGTGCAATCCATCCACAACGCCATCGCTGCACTTGGCAAGTCTGGATGTTCGGTGGAGTTTATCTGGACCCCTGGCCACATTGGCATCCCGGGGAATGAGCGTGTCGATCGGCTGGCTAAGCTCGCCACCACCGCTCCTCCCCTGGATATTGGTATCCCAGAACGGGATATCCGAATGGATTTGCGCCACAAGGTTTTTGAGGCTTGGAACACACAATGGGCAACTCTGAGCACTACCAACAAGCTCCGAGCGATCAAGTCCTCTACGGCCGTCTGGAAGTCGTCTTTCAGGCCTTCCCGTAGGGACTCTGTTGTCCTGTGTCGCCTACGTATTGGCCATACGTGGTTGATACATGGCTACCTTTTACGTCGAGAGGACCCACCAAAATGCCATTGTGGAAGTTTGTTGACAGTGGTCCACATTCTGTCGGACTGTCCATTTTTAGCCGCCTTGCGGCAGTCTTTTAATCTACCTACTGCGCCTGCCTTGATTTTATCTGACAATGCCTCTATGGCTGACCGAGTTTTAGGTTTTATACGTGCAGCTGGATTTTATCATTCTATTTAGTGGTGGGCTTGTGCCTGGTATCTCAGGCTCCCACCAATCATATTTTATTATGATGTTTTTCTTCTTTTACCCTGTTTTTACCTCAGTTTTTAGTCTGGGCAGAGTGACTGGCTCATCTTGTATTTATTTGTGATCAGCCAGCCACTGTTCCCTGCTATTTTAGCTTAGTTTAACACTTGATACTCTCAACAGCATTGAGGATGACGGGAGTGAGAGAGTCCAAGTTCATAGTCATAGTATCCCCTTCTGGGTATTAATCTGTATTTTACCTTTTCCTACTTAGATATCTTGTCTTCGCTAGGAACAGGGGACCGATAACCATGTAGTTAAGTCCCCTATAAACCACAAACAACAACAATCTTGCCAGTTGGATGCGGTCTTTTTCATGGGACAGTTCCTAACGTCTTGTGGGTCTCTACCCCTTTAGCCCATTCTATGTTAATATGCTCAAATCCTCTAAACTTTAAAATTTTGCTCATGTCTTTATTAACCTTTGCTCCTGACGCTTTACAGTACTTTCCTATTTCTTCTTCCAGAATACCTATTTCTTCTTCGTTTATCACGACACGAACGCCATCTGCATACGCCCTTGCGGTTGGAGTATGCCCGGAAATGGTTACTCCCATTGTAAATTAGATCGATAATCCTTTGGCAGGAGTTGCTAAGTGTGGACGATGTCGTTAGTTATGAATTAATATATTTATATACATATATTTAGGACAGAAATTAATTATCTTGGGTCGCCACCATATTTCTCCAAAATATGGAAAATGGAAATGTTACTGATCAGCTATGATGTGATCATATTTTCAAACATATAATAAATATTCCTACTCTATTGCAATGTATGAGTTGTACCAAACAAACAAAAATCTACTTGAAAAATTATTGGTAAACTGTGGAATTTAACTATTCTGTTTCCCCTCCAAAATAGTGAAAAAGGAATGTTCTTAAATGAAAGACGATCTGCTTAAAATCAATTTATTATAATTAAACATACAAAAAATAAATTAGATGATATTTACTATCATGTAAAACAGATAATGGTATTCAAACAATTTTTTTTATAAATGTTAAAATATTGAGTCACAAAAATGACTGGTGAGTCAAAGGTCGGAGGTTTTGCAAAACAGAATGCTATTAGATTGGCTACACAGGGGGTTGAAATTATCGTTAGCCCTAAGCTCCCCAAAGTAAATAGGCAGATCTCAAAAGAATAAAATAAGGGACAGAATCCAACAAGTCTGATTCATATAACCCTCCAGCAAGTGCGTCACCTTACCCACACAGATGATCATTGACGGCAGCGTCTCAGGCTCGCAGGCAGCAGGCGGTGGGAGCGGATGAGCTGAAATTTTTATCCGACTGTAATTGCTGCGACTTGTTAAGCAGGGTCGACATGTAACTTAACACAGTGCCACTGGCGTCGACGTCGCTAGGCAATTGCTGTGCGATTCTATCACGCTAGTAGACTAATCAATATTTTGCATAGGTGATACAAAGGCCACTTAGCACAAATTGATCAGTCACTTGAGTAATAAGATCTGTAAAACCAATGCCCGATTCGCAAAGGCGCGAATGCTCAAATAGAGACTTCTAGCAAAACTAAAACTAAACCGTGGCCGCTCACAGCGTAACCACAGGACAATGTAACGTCCGTGAAATAAACACAAGTTCTACAAGGTAAGAATCTTCGGAGTCACACACAAGTCTAACTAGAGGACCGTTTAAGACGATGTCCTCCCTGCGAATCTAAACGGAGTATTCCGTGTCACCCGAGGTCCGTACACTTCGGACGCTCAAACAGGAGTCTTCCGAGGTCCGTACCCCTCGGACGCTCAGACAGGAGTCTTTTCGAGCTCCGTACACTTACGCTCAAACCGGAGTCTTTGTACGTCCTCATGCTCTGCCGCAGCTCACGGCAAGTGACGGGCGGCCACACCCATGTGTGAAAAAGACGCACCAATCTCTGCTAACGGCTAATAGTCCAACCAATCGGATGGCGTAGCGCCGTCGACAAATTGTTTAACTGTCATACTAAAATACTCTGCCGAATCAGGACGCGTTCTCTGCAGCTGCCAAGAGGCTCCGCCCACGCGACCAAAGCTTCCCGCGGATTTCACCGTTCCCAGGGTGAATGCTCTGGAAGGAATTTCACCTTGCTCCTAGCTACGGTCACACGACCTAAAAATGTTAACGTTGTGCTATATATACAGCCGCTGGAGTCAAACCCCTCGGGTTCCAGACGGGCAGAAAGCTTTCCTGTCAACCTAACCATTTGTCACACTAACTGTGTTCAAACTCTGCTGCTTCCTAGGAAGTTTTTTTTTTAACGCCTAAGGGCAATATGTCTCCATAAACAGCCTGGGGCCCAGAGCACTCTGTTATTGTTTGTATCCGGCAAATTCCTCTCTTGCAAAACGGCTGAATGACTAAAAAGGCAGTCCCCGCTATCGCCCACCGTAAACTGCGGGCCAGCATTGTGTAAAGCGTTCCACCCACTCTAAAAAAATTCAGCCAGGTATGCTCCGCCGCCTGTAGCGTCAGCGCCAAACAGGTCAAGCCAGCCCCTCTCGTCCTTCCCCGAAGGGGAGCGAAAGTTGGTGGGAGGGGGAGACTCCCAAGAGCGTCTCTGACTGCGCGGCCTGACCGTGCCCAACATGTAAAACCACTTTTTAGCAGCCAAGCTGCGCCAATAAACATTAAAATCCCGAAATTTTCATATAAACATAGAATGTACTACAATACCAGGAGCCCATGACCCCTGATGTTTCCCCAAAGGCACAGAAATCAAAATAAATAATGATCTACAAAGAGAAATGTTACATATTTCAATAATTAGCGTAAAGAGAAAGGTTCAGTAACACAAGGTTAGTATGAAAAATAGACTAATTACAGCCCCCGTCTCACACCGTTAGTCTTTCACTGAGTCGTCTTAGTAGTGGTTCCAATGACAGAAATATAAGAGCATTGATATGGGGCTCTCCTGTGGAACGCCGCTTTGAATGTGAATAACCTATGTCGACTGCCCATTTACGATAGGTTTCTGTCATCATGTGGTGAAGAACACGGATTGCACGATCATCAAATCCCATTTGTTTCACTGCTGACTCCACATAGTAGCTGACATGATCAAAGACTTTGCAGAAGTCTATGAAAAATAATACGGATTTGATATTTGTAACAGAGGCAATTAATTCAGAGAGAATAGACATGATTGTTCTGCCAGGGAAACAGGCTTGATGACTTATTATTAAGTTCTGTAGGAGGGTGTGATTCTCTCCTTATATGCCTGTGCTATTGTCTTGTAGTCATAGTTCATTAACATGATTGGTCGAAAGGTATCGATTTTCTTTTGACATTTAGTTTTAGAAATTAAGAATATTTTCCATTCTTTGAGTTCTGCTGGAGTCTCTGCGCCTTTAATGATTTCGTTTATTACCTCTGTGAATGTAGGACCAATTATGTGCCAAAAATTCTCGTAAAATTATTTTTTTGGCAATCCGTCAGGGCTTGCCGTTTTATGAGGAAGTGATGTTTTTACAAGGTCAAAACATACGTCTTCTTTAAATTCAATAAACAGGGAGTTATTTTCTTCCGAGGTAATCGAATTGGTTAAAGAATTCAATATTTCAGTACTCGCATCCTCCTCGATTTAGTCTTCTGTGTAAAGTTTTGCAAAGTACTAGTGGCTGTCACGCACTATTTCAGATTGGTTCGTGAGTATCCTCCCGTCTTCTGTTTTTATTTCATCAATAAAAGTATGTCTCCGATTGGCACTCTGTTTCATAAAATAATACATTTCAGCTGTTTCTTCCTGTATGTCACATTCAAGAAAGGCAGTAGGAGTAACCCACTAAACTACAGGCCTATTTCATTGACGTCAATTTACAGCAGGGTTTTGGAACATATCCTGTATTCAAATATTATGAATTATCTCGAACAGAATGATCTATTTGACTCAAGGTCAACAATCGATTCCGTATTTCTTGATTTCCAGAAGGCGTTTGACACCGTAATTCACAAACGGCTTTTAATCAAATTACGTGGTTATGGTATATCGCCCCAAATTTGCGACTGGATAAGGGATTTCCTGGCAGAGAGGACACAGTTTGTTGTAATCGATGGTATAGCATCGACTAAAACAGAGGTGATATCGGCCGTTCCACAGGGTAGTGTTATTGGTTCTCTGTTGTTCGTTATCTACATAAACGATTTAGGGGAAAATATAAGTAGGTTTCCTAGGTAGTTTGCAGATGACACCGCCATTTACCGTCTAGTAAAATCATCTGAAGATCAAAAGCAACTGCAGAACGATCTAAATAAGATATCACTATGGCGTAAAGATTGGCAATTGACTCTAAATAATGAGATGTGTGAAGTCGTCCACGTAAGTACGAAAAGAAATCCGTTGAATTTTGTTTACATGATAAATCAATCAAAAGTGAAGGCCGTGAACTCCACAAAATACCTAGGAATTATTATTACTTCAGACTTAAACTCGAAAGAACACGTAAATAATGTCGTGAGAAAGGCGAACAAGAGACTGTGTTTTATTGACAGAACCCTTAAAAGATGCAACAGAACTATTAAAGAGACTGCATACACTACGCTTGTTCTTCTTCATTTGGAATATTGTTGCCCAGTGTGGGATCCTTATCAGGTGGGTTTGACGGAGGACATCGACAGAGTCCAAAGAAGGGCAGCTCGTTTTGTATTGTCACGATGTAGGGGAGATAGCGTTACGGAAATGATACAGGATCTGGGATGGGAATCATTACAACAACGGCGCTTACCGCTGCGGCGTGGGCTACTACGAAACTCCAATCGCCAACATTCTCCTCCGCATGCGAAAATATATTGTTGACTCCCACTTACATAGGTAGAAATGATCATCAGAATAAAATACTAGAGATGAGAGCTCGAACGGAGTGATTCAGGTGTTCTTTCTTCCCGCGCGCTAATCGAGAATGGAATGGGAGATAAATAGTATAAAGGTGGTTCGATGAACCCTCTGCCAGGCACTTAAATGTGATTGCAGAGTATCCCATGTAGATGTAGATGTATATGTGATTTAGCTTTTGATTTGAATTTTAGATCATCTGTTGCCATGTAATACTTAATAATTTTACTTTACTTCTTTTAATTTGTTCTAGGTGTTTGTAGAATGTCATGTTGGCCACAGCTTCTTAATTTATTAGCTCAAAGCTACCAGTTTCGGTTAATACACCAGTATCAAGCGCCAGCAGAGCTTAGCCTGTTGATTAACATGACATGTTACAATATTGAAAATATGTAGGAAGTAAAGTATAATGCCAAATATTTATTATAAAGTTTTTCAATATTGCAACATGTCATGTTAATCAACTGGCTAAGCTCTGTTGGCGCTTGATAATGGTGTATTAACCGAAACTGGTAGCTTTGAGCTAATAAATTAAACAGCTGTGGGCAACATGACATTCTACAAATATTTAAAAGCTGTTAAACCCCACCTTTTCACTTTGCTAAATGTTCTAGGTGTGTCCCACGTAATGTAATGTGGGAACGGAATGTTAAGGTTCACATGCATCTCCACTGAACGCACGCCACTAAAGCATTGCAGCTTATGCTGATTAGACCACATTTCGTTCCTGATGGTCCTGACTTCAGCGTATTTCGACAAGACTTCCTGAATATAACAGTTATCAACTTCCGGTGGTAGGTTAAATATTCGAACATTCTTGTATTCAACGTCAGCAATGCAAAGAGTAGTTTTACTCATTTTCTTTTGCGGTGCAGGAACTCGATCTTTCAACAGCAGTGGTTAATGACAACTGGGTTGTGCAACTTCACAAAATGTTCAAATGTTTGTGTAGCTTATGGGACTTAACTACGGGGTCATCAGTCCCTAAACTTACAAACTACTTATGAACTAGCTAACACTGAGGACGGCACAAACATCCATGCCCAACTGGCGCACCGCAGTCCCCTCGGCCACCGTGGCCGGCTGCAACTTCACGACTTGCTTGAGGTCGTAATCTGCGGTGTGGTTCTGGTACAAAGTAATTCCAACCATGTCCACTATCCAGTCATGTATTTCATAAGAACTTGGTTGAACGTCTCTGGTCGACTTGATGAATTTGGATTGCAGGGTGTTTTTCCTTGATGTTAACCGTGACATATCGCTAATTAACTACACACGGTCTAATAGCTTTCAAATACAATCACAATACGAACACAAAACACTAATGCACGACACAGTTACGTGGTACGCTACGAAGAAAAACAACATGTAGCCACGGCGGAGTGGCCGAGCGGTCTATGGCGTCTTCCTGCTGAGCGCTCGGTTGCTCGCCGTCGAAGGTTCGAATCCTCCCTAGGGCATAGGTTGTATGTTGTCCTTATATTAGTTTAAGTAGTTTGTAAGACTGGGAATAAAAACCGAAGAAGTTAAGTCCCATAGATTAACAAACATTTGAACATTTGATCCAACTTGACAACAACGCTAGCGATGCTGAGTACGTGACTCTTCTTTCCTCTAGCAATTTCTCAAGCACGAATACGTTTAGGCTACCTGAACACAACTCCAGGACCGACCCAAAATGCCATATATCATACTGGCTACGTATATGAGAGACAATTAGATTCACCCCTTAGCGCCGGCTGCGGTGGCCGAGGTGACAGCGGTTTGTTTACTTCCTGCAGGGGTAAGTCTGCTCGCTTACGCCAGGCGCTTGCTTTCTTGTGAAGTTGCGGTGACATGGAAAGGTTATAATGGATCAAATTAGTAGAAGAGACACTCTGAAGTTCACTTTCGAAAGAAAATTTTCCCGAATAACTTCTTTTGAATTTGAAGATTGGTTGATTGCTGTTGCAAAGATTCGATTAAAGGACATTATTGGATACCACATGTCGATTGTAAATAGTGTGATTTTCGTTAAGCTGACATCGTCCGAACTATGCGAGAAGGTCGTTCTAGACACAGGTGGCTCCTTGAAATTTAACCACAGAGATGGTAATGTAGGTAACGTCACTGTCGACCATGTCGGTTTTGGAGTGAGAACCATTAGAATTTTTGAGTTGCCATTTGAGGTACCTGCCAGTGAAATAGACGCCGTCATTGCTCCCTATGGCAGAGTTCTCAGTAATGTTGCCGAGAGGTGGTCTTCCGCACATAAACTTCCCGTGCTGAATGGTGTAAGGCAGTTAAAAGTAGAGCTATGTCGCCACATTCCGTCTTGTATAAACGTCTGCGGGTTTCGAGGTATCGTTATGTATGACGGTCAACCAAAGACCTGTGCACTTTGTAATAAGCCAGGTCACGTGCGTGCTGAGTGTATTCAACGACGCATTGCACAGCTACCAACCGGTGAAACTGTTAAGACTTCAGAAATGACGATTTTGCCAAAAACGTATGTAGCAGTGGCGCGTGGTCAACTGACTGCGCCACCGGTTAGTGACATTTGTTTAGATGACTTGCCCAGCGATGTCGTCGCGAACGACTTAGGAAATTTCGGAAAGTACGACAGAAAAGGCACCAGAATCTGAAGTAGTGCAGCAGTCTCCCACACAGACATCGGAAGACACCGCAATACGTACAGAGAATATGGGGGCGGAGGAAACAGCTGACAGACAAACACCAGAAAGTCAGCCCGCGATTTCGGAGACTAGGCGGGACAATGAATCTGCTAAGTCACCTCGCAGACGTAAGAAACGCAGATTGGCGCAAGAAGGAGCTGCGGAGAAGTCAGCTCCACTGCGTGAAAATGCGAAACAAGTTAAGGATAAAATTACCGAAAAGCCACCCACTGTTGCAGTTACACAGAATCAGCCTCCGTCACATAAACAGGTAGAACTTGCCGTGCCGTTAAAAGCAGACACTGACAAGGTGATAGTTAAGAAGGTGTCTCCCAAACACAATGATGAACCGGCGCAGAAGTCACGTGAGCAGGACCCACGCAAGACAGTGTCGGCACAGTTTGCCACCGGTGTGGACTGGTCAGACGAGGTAGAGGATGTAGACAAGGACACCGTTCTGGAAGATGCTTCCGGGGATGCTGGTAACGTAGGACACGCAGTGACCACGGATTCTGCTGTTACAGATACCTCGGCCATGGAAACCACGGACGCGGAGAAAGACGCTGACTGATTTCTATTAAGCTGTAGATCTCCCATCCATACATGTGTGATCGTCAGGCCTACAAAATTGCCACATTAAATATTAATAAGTGTCGTAGCTCCATCCGGTTACAACACATTCAAGATTTTTTGTATTCCGCAGATATAGATATTCTATTACTTCAGGAGGTTGCAGACATTAATTTAGAAAAAATATTTGGATACAATGTCTTCGCCAACCCGGGTACTGGTGCGGATTTGGGTACCGCCATCCTATTAAGAGAAGGAATTGTGGCATATAACATCGAAATGCTAGTCAATCACAGAGGGATTGCAGCAACAGTTAACAATGTTAGAATAATTAATGTATATGCTCCCTCCGGATCCAGTAACAGGCGTCGCAGGGCGGAATTTTATACGGAAGAGATTCTTCCTTTATTTACAACAACGTATGACCAGCTTATCTTGGCGGGAGATTTTAACTGCGTTTTGCACCCCAAAGATCAGACACCAAATTTTAGCAAATCTGCGGAATTAGAACGGATAGTCAAGGACTTATTTTTAATCGACACTTGGGAGCACAAGTATGGAGCAACGCCTGGATTCACGTACGTAACAAATCACTCTGCAAGTAGGCTAGATAGAATATATGTATCAGATAGTGTAAAACAACGAATTCTGCAATGTGAGGTCTGGCCAACTATCTTCACAGACCATGCGGCTTATATCTGTACCGTAAACTTGCAGAAACAGGGTACGTACCACAGTAAGAGACCCTGGAAACTTAATGTGTCACACTTAGACGATCAAGGTTGTCATGAGGCCTTCACACATGCGTGGAATGAAAGTCTCACCAAGTTTCGGTCATATGATTCGGTTATAAAATGGTGGCTACAATGTGCCAAACCCAAATTACGGAAAGCAATGTTACAGTACTCACGAGACAAGAACTGGTGGCTTAAACGAACCATTGAATTCCATTATTCAAGTTTACGAGAACTGTACAAACTGGACGAGACAGTCATTGAAAACTACGCCCAAATTAAAAAAAGTGAAAGCCAAACTACTACTCCTTAAAAAGAAACAGTTGGAAGGATTAAAAGTCAGATCCCGAATCCGGAACTTACTAAGACTTGAAGCGACGTCAATCTATCACCTGACACGTGAGAGTAAACGAAGTAAAACTAAGATACTGACGGAATTGCAAACTGGACACGGCACGCGTTTAACTCACCAAAATGACATTCGAAATGCGATTCAAACTGCTTACACGGATTTGCTGTCTGAGAAAATGATCGATGACAACGCATTTCAAGAATTAGCAAATAATTTAACTAACAGACTTACCCCTCAGGAATCAGACGAACTAATAACACAAGTGACTGAAGACGAGCTGGAAGATGCGCTGTTTCACAGTCCGAAGAACAAATCGCCCGGGTGTGACGGACTCCCTGTAGAGTTTTATCAAACCTTTTGGACACACATGAAGACGAAACTGACAGAGATATGCAATGAATTGATGACACCTGATCTTAATATCCCGCAAGAGTTCAGTGAGGGCTGGTGGTATTAGTTCCAAAACGTGCAAATAGTAAAACGATCGCCAATCTGAGACCGATTACTCTTTTAAATAGTGATTACAAACTTTTTGCACGTATTCTTGCAAAAAGGATGAAGAACGTAATGAATAAAGTCACCGGTCCTTATCAAACGAGTGTCGACAGAGATAGGTCCATTTACCAAACGCTAGTGGACTACCCGACCTAATATCAGTGGCGGAGGCATGCAAGATTGAATGTGCAATGGTCAGTTTGGACTTTGATAAAGCCTTCGACAGAGTCAACCACCGGTATTTGTTTAAAGTTATGCGGTCGCTGGGTTTTCCCGTGCATTTCCTAGCTGTAATACAAAACCTGTTACGGAATAGCACATCACGAGTGGTTGTCAATGGACGGCCAAGTGGCATGATCCCCGTAAGAAGCTCCGTAAGACAAGGTTGCCCGATGTCAGCATCACTCTTTGCAATCGCCATAGAACCTCTACTAACGACATTGACGGCGCAGTTAAACGGCTTACGGATACATGGACAGAAGTTAGCTTGTCGGGCTTATGCTGATGACGTTGGCTTCCTGATCACCAACGCAAATGACGTCCACACCGCCCTGCAGATCATCATGACATATGAAAAGGCACCTGGTGCATTAGTTAACTGGCAAAAATCGGGTGTAATGAACATAGGCAAAGGCATAGGTTTGACTCATCATCCCCGTTTGCAAGAGGTGCTCAAGATGCAATGTCTCGGTGTCGATTTTAGAAAGACAATTCGAGAAACCGTTGCCGCAAATTATAAACAGTTATTGGCTAAAATTCTAGCGTCTGTACAACAGCACAGTGTCCGGAAGTTGGATGAGTTGCAAAAAGTTGCACTGGCGAATACGTATATCACTGCCAAGGTCAACTACGTGGCTCAAGTCCTGCCAATACCACGCAACATAGCACACAGAATGTTGGCAGCGCTTGGCCACTTTGTATGTCGCGCACATATTTTCAAAATTAAATACGTCACCTTGACTCTTCCGACGCTACTCGGTGGCCTGAATCTCGTCGATGTGTACAAGAAGGCGCAAGCACTATATGTATGCCAAACATACAAGCAATGGAAACTGTCCACCAACGGTCTGACTTCCCACCTCTTGGAAGAAACTGTGCCAGCAGACCTACGACCGCCCATCGATGTAAGTCATCTGTCGCACGCTTTGCAGCACTTACAGTATTTCCTACTCGAATACCGTTACCTACGAACAAAAGTCCCAGAACGGAAAATGACAAAAGTGAAGGAAGTATACCAGGCATTGATGAGAAATAAACTACGAAATGTGATAGAAAGGAAACTCCCGAATCATGACTGGAAAACAACGTGGGAAAACATCCACAGCCCTGACTTACCTTCCCAAGTGCGGGCCGCGTGGTATATGACGGTCAACAGAAAAACCCCGACGATGTCCCGCCTCCATAAGATACACCTACAAGACTCTCCCTTGTGCCCGACATGTCAATTAGTCGACAGTGATGAACACAGATTCGTCTGCAGTATAAATGCAGGAATATGGGAGTATGCGAGGCAAAAACTGGCCCTCATCACGAGAACCTCGCCACACACAATATCGCCAGCGGATGCCCTCCATCCCGATAGCATCCCATTCCCACGGACAAAGAGGAACGCTGTCAACTGGATAATGGGACATACAGTGTACTTTATCTTCAGTACAGAATCAAAGAGAAAGGAAGATTTCATACATTACCTGACTATGCAACATGACATGATCCAAAGAAAGAAAAAGTACAAGGAACGTTACGCTAATTTCTTGATTAAAACGATAATGTAATTACAAACAGAACTTTAAAAAAGAGAAATTTAATCAACATTAACTTACACAGAAGCATTTCAGTTATTATCATTATGCCTTTTGCCATTTCAGAGGAAATTTTACCGGAATTATTTGATCGCCGAAGAAGGCATTTATGTTTTTATTTTTTATTTTTTTTTTTATATGTAGCTAATACGTCCCAGAATGGTCTGGATTGTATATGTGTCTGAAGATCTCTGTTTTGCGTCACAAGCTAAGAACGCATATTCGGTTAATTAGAGCTAATTTCTGTGCCTGGAAATTTTTATTTTATTACGATTTTTTTATATCTCTATCAAGTGGAAAAAAAACACGAAGTTACACTTATTTCTCACTTATTCGTTCAATTCGAACTGATTTTTCTTTGGCGGTCGAAGAAACGATAATAATGCAGAAATGGACATTAACAGTAGTGTATTGCTACGCAGTAAAGACAACCTCGTTTTATCTTCAAAGAAATATTTTGTTTAAAGGCATAGAAGCCGGGCCGAGAAGGCACCAATTGGCGAGCGGAAGGACGGGTTGAAGGGGAGGAAGGAGACCCGAAATAACTACAAAAATAAATAAATAAATAAAAGGTGACTGAGGCGCTCCAGTCACGGTCAGCAGGGCCACTACGGTCGGGGGTTCGAATCCCCCCTCGGGCATGGATATTTGTGCCGTCCTAGTTCGTAAGTAGTTCATAGGTAGTTTGTAAGTTTAGGGACTGATGACCCCGTAGTTAAGTTCAAATGTTCAAATGTGTGTAAGGCTTATGGGACTTAACTACGGGGTCATCAGTCCCTAAACTTACAAACTACCTATGAACTACTTACGAACTAGGACGGCACAAATATCCATGCCCGAGGGGGGATTCGAACCCCCGACCGTAGTGGCCGTGCTGACCGTGACTGGAGCGCCTCAGTCACCTCGTCCACCGCGGCCGGCGTAGTTAAGTCCCATAAGCTTAACAAACATTTGAACATTTTTTCACCCCTTAGCACTCGCAGCTTATTCTGTATTGCCGCACCAGGTGAATGGAAACAACGAGGCATTACGCTACGTTGTTGTCGACCTTGCCTCGCTTTGACATTTATAATAATCCTTGCACGATGACGCATTGCAATGGTCTAAATAATTTAACGAAACTCATTCGCAAACAATAACTCCATTTGTTTGAAGAAGAATGGAAAACATTTGAGGCAATACTCCCCTTACGACATAGCTTAGAAGACAGGCCAAGGAAAGAAACCTACGTCTATAGCTTTTTTTTAGATTTGGGACAGTTTTTGATATTGTTGACTGGAATACACTCTTTCAAATTCTGAAGGTAGCAGGGGTAAAATATAGGAAACGGAAAGTGATATACAACTTGTACAGAAAGCAGACTGGAATCGAAGTGAATGACAGGGACACAGTGGACGGAAAGAGAGTAAGACAGGGTTGTAGCCTTTTCCCATTGTCATTCAATCTGTACATTGAGAAAAATGGCCTGAAAGGAGAGTATAAGATAAAGAAAGTTAATGGAATGTAGTCAAATTAAAGCAGGCGATGCTGGGGAATCAGATTAGGAAATGAGACAACAAAGATAGTACATGAGTTTTGTTATATGGGAAGTAAAATAACTTCCGAAGGTAGGAGCAGTGAAGATATAAAATGCATAATGGTTTAGGGGAGAGAAATCATATCTGAAGAAGGGAAATCTGTTAACATCGAATGTTAAATTAAGTGTTAGAAGGTCTTTCAAATGTTCAAATGTTTGTAGAACTTATGGGACTTAACTACGGGGTCATCAGCCCCTAAACTTACAAACTACTTACGAACTAGCTAACACTAAGGACGGAACAAATATCCATGCCCGAGGGGGGAATTCGAACCTCCGACCGTAGTGTAGAAGGTCTTTTCTGAAGGACTTTGGAGTGTAGCCTCGTACGGGAGTGAAACTTGGACGATAAGCAGTTCAGACAAGAAGAGAATAGAAGCTTTCGAAATTTGGTGCTACGAAAGAATGCTGAAAAGTAGATGGGTAGATCGCGTAACTAATGAGGAGGTACTAAACAGAGCTGGCGAATACATAATTTTCTGGAATATCTTGACTAAAACAATGAATCGATTGTTAGGACACATTTTGAGACATAAGGAATCGGCAGTTTACTATTGGAGGGAAGTGTGAGGGCTGTGGGTGGGTAAACATCGCTGGAGGCCAAGCGACGAATACAGTAAGCAGGTTCAAATGAGGACCAAAATAAAAAAATAAATAAATAAATAAATAAAAAATAAAAATAAAAAAATGATGTTCAAATGTTTGTAGAGATTATGGGACTTAAGTACGGGGTCATCAGTCCCTAAACTTACAAACTACTTATGAACTAGCTACAACTAAGGACGGCACAAATATCCATGCCCGAGGGGGGATTCGAACCCCCGACCGTAGTGGCCGTGCAGACCGTGACTGAAGCGCCTCAGTCCCCTCGGCCACCGCGGCCGGCAAATGAGGACCCCACTATCAAAGACGACCAAGTCCAGTTTTCAGACTTAATGACGTTGACATTTCTTTTAACGTGGTAACGTCACTGACAAAGCTGATAATGATTTAAAAATCCGTTTAAAAGTGTGGCCTTTCTTAAAAAACGGCCAAGTCCAAGTATGTGTTCTTTTAAAAGTTGCCAAGACCATCACATCACAAGACTGGGTACACGGCACCAATCTTGTCCTCTTTTACTTGCGTGGTATGTGTGTGTCAGTGCTGTTTATTAATGGGTATGTGTTAAATTACGAATCATTTTTTTTTCTTTTGAAAAGGGAAAGGTTCCTTCAAACGAGGCAGAAATAACTTTTCGATTGTGAGAATATAGAAGTAGAGAAGAATTTAGTGTTCGGTTCATGTGCTTAGTTCTTCTTTCCTACTCTGCAAATGTTTGAAACCTGTTAAGTATTTCTCGTTTTCGTTCAAGAGCAATCAGTGCTAAAATTCATGTTAATGCAACTGTTTGGCTGCGGCGGAGCGGCCGAGTGCATTGAGGCGCTATGCTCCGATGCGCGAGGCCGTTCCCCGTCGTGGTTTTGAATCCCTCCTCAGGCATGGATGTTTGTGTCGTCTTCAGTATAAGGTAGATCATAAGTAGTTTGTAATTTTAGGGACTGATGACCCTACAGTTAAGTTCAAATCAAATGTTTGTATAGCTTATGGGACTTAACTATGGGGTCATCAGTCCCTAAACGTACAAACCACTTATGAACTAGTTTATACTAAAGACGGCACAAACATCAATGCCCGAGGGGGGATTGGAAACCTCGACCGCAGCGGCCGTGCAGACCGTGACTGGCACGACGTAGACCGCTCGGCCACTGCGGCCGGCCTGCAGGTAAGTCCCTTAAGCTTAACAAACGTTTGAACATTTTGAATGCAACTGTTTCTCTGATGGCTCAGTTAAACATTTCGATTTTATCATTCAGTAATTATTTTTATTGAAATCCTTATACCCTTTCTGTGTTTTATGCCTATTTTATTACCTGCCAAGAGGGTCGTTCATAAATAAGTGCATACGATTCAGACTGTTAACTATATTTTGAAAAAAATATAGTATGAACCGTTCTTAGAAAATTAATAAATGCCGCGTGGGAGTAGCTGTGAGGTCTGGAGGGCCACGTTACTGATCGCGCAGCCTCCCGCATTGGAGGTTCGAGTCCTCCGTCGCGGATGGGTGTGTCTGGCTTGTCCTGAGGTTGGCTTAACTGAGTTTATGTACTTTGTAAGTCTAGGGTCTAATGACCACAGTGGTTTGGTCCCATAAAATTACAAACGTTTGAAAATTTTTAAATTAATATACTTTGGTTTAGTTTCAAAAGCGGACAAATCCAGTAATTAATAGCAAAGTTGGCCAAGTCCAACTTTTAATCCATTTCCATAACTTAGCTGTTGCTTTTAAAAAAGTCTCACAATATTAATTTGCTAATGTACGTACTTGTCAGTTTTGAGCCTCACCTGTAAAACATGGGAAGTAGACGTGGGCGTCTGTTACATTAGGCTCCTCAGATGGAGGTGGGTTGCCATTAAGAGATGAAGAGGCTTGTGCAAGACACAGTTGCATGGGGAGCTGCAGCAAACCTATGTTTTGACTGAGGACTACATCAATAACATTTCACATTCTTCTAGATCCTCCTCATATCCTGTACCATTACCTTCAAGCGCATTACCATTGTATAGCTTCTGTCTATACTACCCCCAAATTTCTGATTTCCCTTCTTTGTTTTGTTCTGAGCTCTTAATAGTCATACATTTGCGTTTCTCTCTCCAAAGATCTTTAATTTTCTTACTCTCTTTCCCCTAGTTACAGAAGCTCCTGTATTCTTACATTTGTTCTCTAGCCATTCCTGCTTAGCTCTCTTGCACTTCTACAAAATTTTAGACCCTATCGCCTTCTTCGTTTGCTGCAATTTTTATAGTTTTTCCTTTCATCAGTTAAGTTCACTATCTACTGTGATGTCCAAGGATTTCTAATACGCCCTATCTTTTTACATATTTGATGCTTAATGCCTTCACTACTTCGTCTCTCAAAGCTACCATTTTATGTTTTACTTTACGCTGTTTTGGTCAACCGTTGCCTAATGGTCTCTCAAAAGACTCACCAATCCCAGGTTACTTCAATGTGTTCAGGTTTCATATCCTTATTTTCCTACCTTTTTTCAGTTTCTTCCGTTTTAATCTACAATTCATAACCAATAAGTTGTGATCAGAGACCACTTCTGCCACTGGATATCACAGTTTAAAATCTGGTCCACCAACTGTACGAAATCTATCCTCCTACATCAGGGATACCAATCATTCATTTCCTTCGCTGATTCTCCACCACTTTACCTCTTGGATCCTTACTTGTCGTTGTTGACGCCACCTTACTATACACCAACATCCCATGGGACCATGGCCTTGCCACTCTCGAACACTACCTCTCCCAACGTCCCCCAGAATCCAAACCCCAAAAAGCCTTAAAGGAAAAAATCAGGGTGTTGCATACGGAAGAAGTGCTGAACGGCTTGTTTGATGGCAGCATTGCTTCCAAAGCGCTTACCGCCGAGAGACTTCTTCAAAGCTGGAAACAGATGGAAGTCACTTACTGCGAGATCAGGACGGTATGGCGGGTGGTGTAGGCGCTCCCAACCAAGAGTTGCAATATGGCTTTGCGTTGCCGTCGCCGAGTGTGGTTTCGCATCCAACAGCAGAACATCAGATCTGAGAAGGCCAGGCCGCTTTTTCCGAATCACCTCTTTCAATTTAAAAAGACTTCAAATGTTCAAATGTTTGTTAAGCTTATGGGACTTAACTACGGGGTCATCAAACTACTTAGCAACTATCTTATACTAAAGACGGCACAAATATCCATGCCCGAGGGGGGATTCGAACCCCCGACCGTAGTGGCCGTGCAGACCGTGAATAGAGCGCCTCAGTCTCCTCGGCCACCGCGGCCGGCTTAAAAAGAGTGGCACAGTACCGCGCACCATTGATGGTTGCATCCTCCAAAAAACACTGCAACATCGCTATCTGCTTGATCTCTGCCCAATGGTGTATCGGTGTCTTACACGTGCGCGTTCACCTGCTGTGTCGTCTTTCGCCCATAGCCATTCAACACTTCTTCCGTATGAAACACCTTGATTTTTTCCTGTACGGCTTTTTGAAGTTTATAAAGCGGTTTGACAAATGTCTCAATGTACTGGGAAATTATGTAGACAAATAAAGATATATCTTATCTTTAATGTTTCAATCTATTTATTTTTCCCTTTCATAGACAACTCTGCCCACAGTCGACATGGGAAACTTATTTTCCAACTCCCCCTCGTAGAATGTTCGAATTTGGACTTATTGTGGTTACGACGTGACAGTAATTAGCCAAAACTTGTGATGATACTTTGAAAGTGCGCAGCTAACTGCGGTTTTTACTATAGTACAAGAAGTGGGGAAAATCTGCAACTTTTCGAAGTCTGGTTACAGCTGTGACTTTTCTTTTCTTTACAAACATTTCGGTGAAGGTCAAATCTGAAGCGCAGTGATAATTTTCCCACTCTACATCTACATCCATACTCCGAACGCCACCTCTCAATGAGTGGCGGAGGTTGCTTCGTGTACCATCGTCGTTTGCTCTTCCTATTCGAGTCGCGTATGGATCGCGGAAAATTCGATTGCGGGTATGCTTCCGTGTGGGCTACAATCTTACTAATTTAATCCTTGTGGTCTCTTCACGAGATATACGTAGGAGGAAGCAATATACTGATTGAGTCTTCGAGAAACGTATGTTCTCGCAACTGTGATAGAAGCCCGTACCGCGATACAAAACGTCTCCAAAATCAATGTTGTAAATCTACGGGACTTAACTGCTGCGGTTTTTAGTCCCTAGGCTTGCAAACTACTTAAACTAAGTTAAACTAACGTATGCTAATGACAACACACACACACACACACACACACACACACACACACACACACACACACACACACACAAAACCATGCCCGAGAGAGGACTCGAACCTCCGCTGGCGAGCAACCACGCGCAACGGGGCGAGGCGCCTCAGAGCTTGTTTGTTTAGTTTATGGGACTTAACAACGGGGTCATCAGTCCCTAAACTTACAAACAACTTATGAACTACTTACGAACTAGGACGGCACAAATATCCATGCCCGAGGGGGGATTCGAACCCCCGACCGTAGTGGCCGTGCAGACCGTGACTGGAGCGCCTCAGTCCCCTCGGCCACCGCGGCCGGCCGCCTTAGAGCTCTCGGCCACTCCACCGCGTGAGAACGTCACTCTTGCAGCGTCCGTCGCTGGAGTTTCCTGATCAACTCGATATCGACTTTCCATATACTACAGCATCATGCGCAAAAAAACCTTATTGAACTTCCGATGTGATGTGCCATATCATTTATACGAGAGTGAGTCAGTAAATAAGTCACAAACTGCGGTACACACGCCAGTACTGCGCGCTGTGTAGGGGTATTTCTCTACCACTAGGACGCATCCGTCTTGTGGGTTGCAGCAGTTTAAGAAGCCAAATAAAATTACAGCTCAAAAGTGTCACTTATAGCAATGTTTCGGAAACTTTTTGAATTCGTGACCCCCTTCCAAATGAAAATATTTTGGCGACCCCCCCCCCCCGAAACATAACAAAATTATGTGCTTAATTTTAAAGGCAAACATGTAATTTTCTTCTGTTAATACGACTTTCTTATAAAATAAAATAAAATTAAAAAGTACAATTTTGTACATTATAAGATAAAGTTTAGTCCATTTTTATGAATGTAACACATCCTATTATTACATGAATTCCGACAGAAAAGTATACGATGCATAACGAGGTTTCGTATTGCAAGTAAAGCTCAGAATCGAATTATGATTGTTGAGGAAGTCCCACTGTGTAGTTAATTTGTAAACAATCGAATGTCTGACAATTACTTACAGTTTATTGTAAATTTAGCTATCGACTTTTACCTCAAAAATATTTAAGGTATTTTGTTTATTCATTGTTAAAAAGGTGTATTTATTATACAAAAATCTTTGTTGTATTCAATCGACGATAACAAGAAATTGCGTAGTTTTAATATAAAATACACGGTGATTCTAAAGTCACTATACATATAGTACTACGACAGAATGACAACCAAGGAAGAACGCATCACTTGTTTCGGATCGTCTTCGTGGACTGGCGTAAGAACAGGTGCGGAAAGGCTTAGCCCGTCGATTCCGGAAAACAGGCCCCACCAGGCTTGCTATCAAGACCCTAGCCAATAAATTGCAGCGTACTGGTAGTGTTGCAGATGACGAACGACCAGGTGGCGGCCATAACGACAGAAACCGTGCAAAGTGTGCAGGATGTGATCGCACGAAGCCCTTCCGTATCTACCAGCAGACATAGTAGGGAGCTTGGTAAATGGTCCATTTTAACACGAGTAATGTATCACGAAGCAAATACCGTCCGCACTGGCGAAATGTTACGCGATATTACGTACTTATACAGCGCCATCTATTACAAAGCGAAAAATGTGTTCCAAATAAAACATTCATATTTATTTACGTACTAGACGAATATGTAATAAAAATGGGGGTATATATTTAAAAAAAAAAGCAGTTGATATCCATTTGACCTATGGCCAGTTAAGTACCGTAAGCTTAACAAACATTTGACCTATGGCAGCGCCATCTAGCGGGCCAACTGTTTTCCCACTTCAAGATAGAAAAGTTGTGTTCGGTCACTATCAATGGACCACCATATCACAATTGTTATAGTACAACAAAATCCACAGAAAGCTGAAAATTAATTAATTCCAAACAGTAATCTAAACTGTACACTTACGGTCAAGACAAGAAGAAAAAAAGATAACTTCGCAGACACAGAGATTTTTCAACACATTTGCAACTGTTCCTGTGTGCTTCACAATATCCACTCGATATTTTTATGACGTGGGGTTGGAATGTAGAATCCTCAGTGAAGCAATCAGATGCGCATAACCAAACAATAGATCAATATTTACATGTAATTAACGGACTTATAAAACAAATTAATAGTGACAGAGCACAAACTTTGAAGTAAACAGTAGTATGACTGTGTAGTCCTGAAAGACAGCTCAGCTACGAACATCTTTCAATATTCTGGACCAAAGACCTTGTAAAAATAACTAGACTCCCTGACGGCGCTGCTGTCGCGGGATAATTTGAACCTTCGCCCGGCCGCCATGGTAGTGGCAAGCTTCAGATAAATAGTTTTGTTAGCAGGTAAATCGTGTATTAAATAGTTACTGCGGGATATATACACAATTGATAGTTACATCTGTATTGTTTGACTACTGTAGTGTTCATGAAGCACGATGGTGAAGAGCTGCTCAGCGTTTAAATACATAAATCAATCTATGAAAGGAATAAAAAGATATAATACTGTATTCCCATTTATATTTCTCAGGAATACAAGTAGCCCTACTACTTGAGTACCGAGAATGTCACTCTTGCTGAACAGACTGTTAGTGAAGACAATATAGGATTGATTGAAATAAATAACAGGCTTTTATAATACTGGTAACTCTTAAAAAGGAGCTACTTTAGTCACTACTGGTGGACAGGAAGTTCAAAAAGTTTCATTTTGTGATTGTGTAAAATAACTATTGGGGTCACGAAATTAGTTGCCTCACTGCAGTTCGAATTTTTCTTTATGAAAGTAATATTGGAAACTTGTAACGCAGAATTAAAGGTAATCCGCTTTACATATAGGTATAACAACTGAAAGGGGTCTGCAGAACTAGCAGAACTATGTTTAGTTCCATATATGAATGACACATAGCCACAGTGGATGCACATTGTGAAGTTCAACCCTGTGACGATAGTTGCTGACTTTTGAGCAGTTCACTCTGCTGTAAGGTATTTGGCTTACAGCATTAAAAATGCGAATTTTCTTGCTAGATACCCTAATGATAATGTTAGATGCCTTAGTTAAGAAACGTTATGGCATACTTTATGTTCTTAAAAGAATTTGGTAGTGGCTGGTTGTTGAATTCACAACATAAGAAGCTATTTTTCAGTTATGTATCTGATGGCATATTTCACTTTCACAATCGATTTTTAAGATCAGCTGTTTCAGTCAGCCCTGTTTGATTTTTTGATGCTATGAAATATCTAAATATTGGAGAATACAGCATTAAAGCAAAGACGTAAAGTGTGAAACTCTTCCGAAATTAATGTTTGTACAAAAGTTTCACAATCGTAGAATATATTGAGAAAGTGCCAAAAATCGTTTCTGACGATAAATTCCGTTCATATGCTGCACTTAGAAGGCTAAAATACTACATGTTATAGTTCGGTTTCCTTAGGAAGAGGAAACGCTGTTGGCCAATTTCTACACC
Source organism: Locusta migratoria (assembly GCA_026315105.1). Lineage (NCBI taxonomy): Eukaryota > Metazoa > Arthropoda > Insecta > Orthoptera > Acrididae > Locusta > Locusta migratoria. The sequence continues at coordinate 146,594,162 of CM048755.1, read as the reverse complement.
GTATGTGTAATAAATTTACACACAACCGATAGTTGCTGTATTTTCAAGGAGTCTGAAACTGTTATGTAGTTATATATTTCAATTAGACATAGTTTTCGCGACCTAACTCAAATTAATACTCTCTCTAATCAAAATAATCTTACGTACATTTAAAGTTCGCGCGGAAGTTTGCCACTACAATGGCCGCCGAGGCGCTCTTCAATTTGTCCGCTGGTCGCAGTCGGCCGCTTACGCGATTGTGGGGGCTTGTTCTGGACTTACGAAATATAAACGATAACCCCTTTTCAAAATTTCCAACCAAATTCTTTATTAACCCCAAGCTCCACCTCATAATCCCTGTGAGCTATGACAGAAGTATTTTCGAAACAAGTGGTTCGCGGTCGAGAGAGCGACGTTTTGAGACGGCTTTGTTTTCGTAACGGAGCAGAGCAGTAATCAGTGGGAAGCCGTCCCCCACAACGCTTTACGAGTGGAAAACAGGAGAAGGGGAGGCGGCGAGATGTGGTAACGACCTCCCAGGCGTCCCCAGGGGGCGTGGCCGCAAAACGCTGAGCGCGCCGTGACGTCACCGCCACCCGCTGATCGCTCATCTCGGGGGACCGCTAATGTGTCCAGCGCCTGTCCACGACGGAAAACCACTGCTGTGCAACTGTTTCATTTATTCATACGCGATGTCTTAAAAACAACAGACGAGGGAAACAGGTAAGTTCCGTCTCTTCTATGTTTGAGAAATAAAAATAGAGATTATTGACGCGTGTTTTTTCCTTGTCAAATACGCAAACTGAACAGGAAAGAAAATCTATCTGCTTCTTCTCATACACAGGGTGTTTCAAGAACAATCTAATATATAAAGCAGAGTGTCCGTATATTTGTACGTGTTGCATATAAATCTACAGTTTTGTTCCAATCTTTATGAAATTTTTTACACGTAAGCCGTAAGTGTAAGAATCACATACGATATATAGTTCACGAGATATGGCGTCATAAACAATGAGATGCGCGAAAAACTGCTGCATTGTGCAACAATGCTGCTCATTTTCTTCTAAACCATTGGACCGATTTCAACCAAATTTGGTACACACATTCCTTACCGTGAGGTAACAATTGCTGCATGGTTAAGAATCACATACGGCACATGGTTCAAAAGATATTACGTCATAACCAATAGAAATCGAAAAAAATGCCATATAATGCGGCGCAATTTTCGAAATTCACTGTATGAGAATGACAGTACTTAGCGACTTGCAACAAACTTTAAACATAATTTCAAACCTTTATTAAACTTTATCTCACTGGCAACCATAGTAAAATGATGAAAGGAAAATAGTTTCTCGCTTACTACTTTTACGCTGTTTATGGAGTAAAACTACGGCTCTCGGTATGACGTTACAATTTATAATTTGAACACTACAAATTGTAGCGACAAGAAATTTTACAAACATTATACACATATATCGTTGAATATAGCTTCAAATGTTCAAATGTTTGTAAAGCTTATGGGACTTAACTACAGGGTCATCAGTCCATAAACTTACAAACTACTTATTAACTACTTACGAACTAGGACGGCACAAATATCCATGCCCGAGGGGGGATTCGAACCCCCGACCGTAGTGGCCGTGCTGACCGTGACTGGAGCGCCTCAGTCACCTCGGCCACCGCGGCCGGCAAATATAGCTTCTAAATTGTATCACAGTACGACACGTAGTTAATGAGATATGAGCACATAAAGAGTAACATTCCGCTGTTCATGGGCTAAAACTACGGCATTCGGTATGGCGTTACAATTTATAATTTCTACAGTACAAGTTGTAGCCGCAGGAAATTTTACAAACAGTATACACGCATATGTTGATTGTATCTTCTAAATTACATCACAGTACGACACTTCATGAGATATGAGCACATAAACAGTAACGTTCATGGAAAACCGCCATATCACGTACCAAGTTTTAATCTATTACTTCTTTACTACTAATTGTGTTCCTAAGAGATTTTACAGACATACAGCTCTTTTACAAATTTATATATACCTGAAAAATGGCAGGAATAAATAAATAAATACCCGGGCAACGCCGGGTTTTCAGCTAGTAGTAAATATTTTAAAGTTAGTAATATAGACGATTTGCAATAAAATGCCATATGTCTCCGGCTTTTATTGAGTACAGAGATATAGCAGAGTTGAATGCATTTCCGTTTCGTATGTTGGTACACCGGTTGATATGGATTACTATGGGAGTATTTATCGAATGTCAGCAGTAGAGTGTTAACGTTCACCATGTGAAGTTTGTTCAAAATGTTTGTAAATCTATCAGACTCAACTGCTGGGCTATTAGTCCGCAGCTTACAAACTACTTAAAATAAGGTAACCTAACCTAAGGACAACACAAATGCCCATGCCCGAGGGGGGACTCGAACCCCCGACGGCGAACGGCGCGCGCACCGCAACACGGTGCCCCAATACGCCTGATGTATTTGAGCGTGCAAACTTACCGCACATATTTACACATGCAGATATGGTTCTTGTGTGTGGGTTTTGTAAAGAAAACGCTGCGGCTGCTCATAGAGAATACGGCGTATGATTTCTCAATAGCAGACTACCACATTCAAAAATGTTTACTCGTGTGTTTAATACAGTGAGTGACACCGCAGTCATATTGCACCTCAACAAACACATCTAGAATTTCTGCACGTATCGTATCTGTGTTCCACGTACAAAGCGCGTTAAAATTTTTGTACAGTCGTCTCCAATTTTGTTTTTATTTTAATTTTTAGCAGGAGGAGACAAATATTTTTTTGAACATATTTGGAACATTTAGCTATACATTGAGCCCACTCAATATAGCCTCCATCAACTGAGATGCAGCTGGCCTAACGTTCTTTCCATGATGTAAATGCACTTTGGTAAAATTCGGGGGACTGACCTTTACACCATTGCTTGACACAAAAAATAAGGTCTTTCTCAAATGTTTTACCGCGCAGGCGGGCCTTCAGACGACCAAAGATGTAAAAATCAGACTAAGCCAAGTTCGGATTGTAGGGAGGTTGGGGAACAGTGTTCCAGCCAATTTACCCTATCTTTTCCTGCGTCATAAGGGCTGTATGGGGTTTGTTATTATGGTGTAGTCTGATGAGCTGGCCCTGAAGCTGTGGTCTGTGGCTCTTGATGGCACATCGCAGCTTGTCCATTGACAAACAGTAACGGTCCCGGTTAATGGGGCGCCTGGCCGAGGAGACTAAGGTGCTCCAGTCACGGTCTGCACGACCACTACGGTCGGGTGTTCGAATACCCCCTCGGGCATGGATATTTGTGCCGTTGTAAGTAGTTCATAAGTAGTTTGTAAGTTTAGGGACTGATGACTCCGTAGTTAAGTCCCATAGACTCTACAAACATTTGAACATTTGAATGGGGCGCCAGGTCTAAAAATTCAATGAAAATGACACCAGGCTGATCATAGACGATAGAGGCCACCCCCTTCCGGCCTGCTCTTCGTGAAAGTCTTGGTTTCTTCTTCCAAAGGGAACCCGGATGACACCACTCCATGGATTGGGTTTTGCTCTGAGGTTTGGACAAAAACAATCATGTTTCATCCTGGGTAATGACGCCGTCAAAACACTGTTTCCACTCTTCAGTAAAGGTCTTAATGAGACACTCGCACACATTTTTCCTCATCGTTTTCATTTCTCTTGTCAATAATCTAGGCACCCAACGCGCACAGACTTTTCTGTACCCTAGTGACTTTACCAGTGATACCACACAACCCAATGACAAATGAGTCATTTCAACAGGCTGTCGTGTCGTCACACACCTGTCATTTGAGATGATTTGATCTATGGACTCCTTATTCACATTACTCACTGCCGTCGATGGCCTACCGCATCGTGGATTGCCAGCAGAGAGAAATCACCTTGTTTAAACCTCTGCAACCACCGCTGCATACTGATGTATGTTACTGTGTCCTCCCCATAAACAGGCAGCAACTTCCTGTGAATTGATGTGGCAGAGTCATCGCCGGTCTTGAAGAGGAGCTCCAACACCGACAGTTGTCGTAACCTGACATCTACTTCACGTTCCATTATGGCTCACCTTTAAATAAAAGAAAATGTTTTTATATACCAACTTATAGCTAAATGTTCCAAGTATGTTTACAAAGAATATTCTTCTCCTGCCAAAGGTAAAACATTTGGAGACGACTGTGCTAAACTTTTTGAACGGCCTTTTTACAAGTGTATGGCGGACATTACGTATGCACGGGCTGCATCCGTATCATTTATAGCTCATTCAACACCTTCGAGAAGTAGATGAAGATAGGAATTTTGTCGTTAGATACTTGATAATCGCCAAGTAATCCCATTTTAATTATTCACTAATTATACCACTTTAACTCGTGAGCCATCAATGATACTCGTAATTCACATCAGTGGTCCGAAGAAAACCCACCTGGCATTCCGGAGATACGTTCTGTAAATTTGTGGTGTTGTATGATAGACAACCAGTTACTCTGGCCTGATGCGTTACCGCATAGTCTTGCAGGAACAGTTATCTACTCTTTCTTTATAATGAGCTTCGAGCTTTATCGGAAGAGATTCCTTTGACTACAAGACAGCGCATGACGAAGTTCCTGATCATTCTGTTCGTTAGGTGACACGTCATGTAAACTGAACATTCCCCAGAGGATGCATGGGCAGAAATGGGCACGTTTCTTGACTGCCGAGGTCACCGGACCCTACCAGTTTTGAATTTTGCTTGTGCGGATGGTTGAAAGGGAAAGTTCACCAAGAAAAAGTAAACACAAGAGCCGATACGATGGTTCAGATTATGAACAGTGTATTACTTATAAAAGAACGTAAAGCCGATCTCGGAAGAGTTACAAGTGGTGTTATCAAGAGAAGTCAAAAGTGCATTCAAACTGGTGGTGGAATTTTTGAAAATCAACTTTAAACTTCCTCGAAAAAAAAAATCAAATGTTTGTAAATCTATCGGACCAAACTGCGTGGTCATCAGTCCGTAGCTTACAAACTACTTAAACTAAGGTAAACTAACTTAAGGACAACACATACAGCCATGCCCCAGGGAGAACTCGAACCTCCGACGGCGAGCTACCGCGCGCTCCGAGGCGCCTTACACCGCCTTTTTTTTTTTTTTTCAGGTAGATCTATGCTTTGCGGTCGTTGGTTCAATTCGTTCATGGTTGTTCGTTGAATGTTTGGCTCAGCTTTTTTATTACAGAGGGCGTTGAGCCTCCTGACCAGGCGCGCTGAGCTACGGCGCCCGGCACGACAGCTCGGCTACTCCACCGCGGCTAAACTTCCTCATTTGCCTTTGCTTTACGTTTGTTTGGGTCACATGCTAACAGCTGTATCTCTGTTCTCAATAAAAGTTGGACACGTGTTATATGGCAATTTTTCTATACTGCCACTTCTTGTAATATTTGCTATTCCTCTTGATATATCCCGTATAAAGAAAAGTGTATGTCTCTTTTTAATTAATACAAATCTAGTTTTATTTCGATCCGGATAAAATTTTACACACTTGACTATCAAAACAAAAGTAATCTCATTTCCCAGAAAAAAAATCATAGGGTACACGGAAGAGGGTACTTTACAACAGTTCGACACCCATCAACAGTTTTATTTCGATGTTGATAACATTTTGTACACTTACCCTGCAAGGCAAAAGGAAGATCGCTGTTTACATAGTATTTCGTACGTTTGTATGACAGAGGGTACTTTTGTGTCCCAGCCTCGTCGCCAGTTTTGTGTCTCGGTTCCGCCGGTGGTCCTGGTGTCGGTGGCCGAGTAGAAAGAGACCGACACAGGAATAAAGGATGCACGCGTGTGCAGGTACGGAGGTGACCAGCCAGTGGGACAGCAGAAACTAGAAACACTAGATTAAATTAGAACGAGATATATATTTCATAGAAACGTTCTAATACTTAACTTTTACAAAGTTCATTACTGCAGAATGCTGATACATAGATGAAGTAGATAGAGTCCTGCATACTGATGATTCCTAGTGCCTATCCGATAGCCAAGTCTTAACTGGTGCCTATCTGATTCCGAAGTGTTAACTGGTTCCTATCTCAGTCCCAAGTGAACGATGTAGCAGTCGTGGTCACGAGCGGAGTTACAGCAGAGGGCGCTCGTGGCTGACGTCGTAAGAACGCCGCGCCGTGCGTGCATGGCTGCGCACGGCGAAAGTAGGTGGCGCGCACTTCATACTTGTGCGACACCACAGGTACCTTAGAACAGACTTCGATATTTAAATGTTCGTGAACTTAAGGGACTATACTGCTGAAGTTATCGGTCCATAGACTGACAGACTACTTAAACTAACTTATGCATACACGTCCATGCCCGAGGGAGGACTCGAAGCTCCGACGGGAGCAGTCGCGCAATCCGTGACATGTCGCCTTAGAGCACGCGGCCATTCCCACGCGGCAAGCTATCCGTAACATGGCGCTTTAGTCCGCGCGCCCATTCCAGACTTTGCACTGTTTGTCTTATTACCATGAAAGTTGGCAAATGTATGTATGTTTCTATGGGGAAGGTATTTTATACTGCACAAGCCACCGTATAAAATCAAATGTTCAAATGTTTGTTAAGCTTATGGGACTTAACTACGGGGTCATCAGTCCCTAAACTTACAAACTACTTATGAACTACTTACAAACTAGGACGGCACAAATATCCATGCTCGAGGGGGGATTCGAACCCCCGACCGTAGTGGCCGTGCAGACCGTGACTGGAGCGCCTCAGTCCCCTCGGCCACCGCGGCCGGCAAGCCACCGTATAGTTCGTGGCGGAGGTTACCTTGCAATAATCTTTGTCGAAAGTTGACAGTTACATATAGCAGAAGAGTTTCTTTGTGTGTAAATGTTGAATATTATGAGGAACAGAAAGCCTGCCTCCGTTTCATGCGTTATAATTCGTGGTTTTGTTACGTTATTCTTTTGTGAACTGTATGTGCATACATAATTTTAAATACAGACAATTAGGCTAATGGTGTCTCATCTTCACGTCTTCAGTTGAAGAATCTTAAAATGTACAGGGTGGACACGCAACATCCATTTGAAGTGGGGCAAAACACATTGAAGCACATAGGACATACATCATATGAAATCGGGAACAGATGCCTTGAGACGTTTATTTTTCCAGGCAGTTTATAGGACCGGTAAGGACCAATAGTTTAAAAACGAATGATTTGCGAAGTCTGTGTGCTGTACTGATAGAGAAGGGACGAAATTTCCTCCACTCTCTGGGACGAATTAACGTGACCACTGCATATACTGACGAACCAAATAGTAAAAGCGGTGAAAGTCATAACTAAAAACTAGAAAATAATTTTAGGTAGCAAATTTCGTTGTTTTAGCATTGTTCAGTTATGTACTATCATTAACTCTTTAATACATGATTTTTTATTTGAAGCTATAAAAACGACTACGATTAATGTATAGTGCGTATATACTGAGAAAAATTCCTTAAAATTATTATGCACTACTAGCAACAAAAAGTTCATAGCTGGTCAGCTATATAGTGCTTCCATGATGTACCCGATGCAGTAAATGTCACTATTGTGCCGCTGATCTTTTCATAAAGTAACTCTTACTGCAACGGTAGTATGTGACTGACTACTTTTACATGGCAAAGGAGGAATACTAAGGGCAACAAATGCACATGTTACGAGTAGCTCAATACAGCTAACTGTCGAAGTGATTCAGTAGCACTCTTAAATTTGTAATTTCTAGGATGACCTACTAGAATATGTAGCACTATGTATAGAAGCAGCTACAAATGTATTTGTGTTAAAATGTTGATCAGTTTGTGAGATAATGGGAAAAATAAGGTATGTAGCTGATCAGCTACACTGTGCATTAAAGGGTTAAAAATTAACACAAACAGTTTTGTTATTTAGTTATATTATACCATTTTAAATTAAATTAATACAAATAAAGTAATTGGATAAAACATTTTCTCAGTCAAAAAGTACATTCGTTCCATGGTTTTCTTACAAGAACAGCTCAAATTCTAGGCAGTTGTGTTAATTACATTATATTTCCACAATTATCAATAAGCAATGAATATATTCATAGGTCAGAATGTTACTTTGATGGTCTCGTTAAGGTATAATCTATGACAATTTAACTATCTGAAAGTTGTGGGTTGCAGAGGGTTATTTGTGTATCCTGAAAAATTACTGACAGTGGAAAAGGGCTGCTTTTCTATATTTTTATACACACGGAGAGGAGGACATGGATTGGAGAGTGGGAGGAGGAGATGGACAGAGAGAATGGGAGGGGATGAACAGAGAGTTGGGGTGGTTAGAGAGAGGGACACAGGAGAGTGACAGAAAGCAGCGGAGCAAGTGATTTGGCCAACGAGAGGAGCAAATGAATAGAGAGAAAGGGTTCGCAGGGAAACTGAGAAAGGAGGATGGCGAAAATTGTCTAGTGGTAGGGTGTAGTAAATAAATAATGTAGGAGATGTTATTGCGAATTACATGTACCAGCACAAGGAGGGGAGGAGATGACGGCCAGAAAGAGAGGGCTCGTTAGAGTAGAGGAGGAGGAGATGCACAAACAGAAGACTGAAATGACTAAACAGCTGTGAAAGTCCGGGATTGCACTATGTACCTTCCACCATGATCTAGTTACGAAGAACTTATGTATTGAGGAGTATTATTTGGACTCACCTTGTTGTTGTTCTAAAGGCAGTGTTTAATGCATCCATCGCCTTTACATAGCTCCGTCTTTTGAGACTGCTGATGAAGAAAATAATTATTTTGTTGTACGGCGGGTACTGACAAAGTAAATATTGATAATATTTCAAATTAATTCGAAAATAGGCAGCTTTGTTTAGATGTTCCTAAGAGTGATGTGCATTTCACAAAACAGAAAAACTTCGTATCCCATGATTTTCAATATCAATGGGCCAGTCAACTCACACAGAGAAGTCGGAGGTTATTTCCCCTGTCCATAGATATTGCATACCAGGTGGAACAATTTCTTCATGACTGGCTATCCTAACGATATCAGCAGTTCAGACGGAATATCATCTACTTCAGGGGCCTTGTTTCGACTCAAATCTTTCAGCGCTCTGTCAAATTCTTCTCGCAGTATCAAATCTCCTGTCTCATCTAACTCCACTTCGTCTTCCATTTATAGAATATTGCCTTCAAGTTTATTTCCTTTGTATAGGCCCTATATATATTCCTTCCATAGTTCAACTTTCCCCTCTTTGCTTAATACTGGTTTTCCGCCTGAGTTCTTGATATTCATACAGCTTCTTTTCTTGTCTCCAAATAGCTCTTTTATCTATCTTTCCCCTAGTTATACATTCTTCTACGGTTCTGCATTTGTCCTCTAGCCACTACTGCTTAACAAATCTGCACTTACTGTCAATCTCATTTTTCAGACGTTTGTACTCCCTTTTGCATGCTTCATTTGCTGAATTTTTATATTTTCTCCTCTCATCAATTAAGTTCAGTATATCCTGTGTTATCCAGGGATTTCTATTCGGCCTTGTCCTTCTACCTGTATGATCTTCTGCTACCTTCACCACCCTGTATCTCAGAGCTACCCATTCTTCTCCTACAGTATTACTTTCCCCCGTTTCAGCCAATCCTTGCCTAATGCTCCATCTGAAACTCTCAACCACCTCTGGTTCCTTCAATTTGTCCAGGTTCCATCTCCTAACTTTTCTACCTTTCTGCAGTCTCTTAAGTTTTAATCTCCTGTTCACAACTAATAAGTTATTGTCAGAGTCTATATCTGCCCCTGGATATGTCTTAAATTTTAAAACCTGGTTTCTAAATCTATTCCTTACAATTATAAAGTCAATCCGGTACCTTCCAGTGTCTCCTGGTCTCTTCCACGTATACAGACTTCTTTAAACCAAGTGTTGGTGATTATTAAATTGTGCTCTGCGCAAAATTCTACCAAGCGATCTCCTCTTTCATTCCTTTTTCCCAGTCCACATTCATCTACTACATTTCCTTCTCTTCCCTTTCCTACTGCCGAGTTCCAGTCCCCCATTACAATCAAGTTTTCGTCTCCCTTAACTTTATGAATGATTTCTTTTATCTCCTCATACATTTCTTCGATATCCTCATCATCGGCCGAGCTAGTTGGCATATAAACTTGCACTACTGTGGTCGGTGTTGGTTTTGTGTCTATCTTTGCTACGATAATGCGTTCACTATGCTGTTCATAGTAACTTACACGCATTCCTATTTTCTTATTCATTATCAGACCTACTCCTGCGTTACCACCAACTCATTTTGTATTTATACCTCTTTACCCACCTCACCAGAAATCCTGTTCATCCTGCCACCAAACTTCACTAACTCCTACCATATCTAACTTTAACCTATCCATTTCTCTTTTCAAATTTTCTAACTTACCTACGTGATTAATGGTTAGAACATTCCACGCTCCGATCCGTAGATTGTGAAAACATACTTGACTTTCTAGCAACAAATAATCCGGAACTAATAAAGAACATCGAAACAGACAAAAGGATCAGAGAATACAGATTTATCGTAGCGAGACTGAATATCGAAATTCCTATATCCACCGAAATGAAAAGAAAAATATATTTATCCCAAGAATCAAACAAAAATTCGATTACCGCTTTCCTAAGTGAGATTCTCCCGTCTTTCGAATCTAACAACGTTAGTTTAGATGAAACGTGGCTTCAAATGTTCAAATGTTTGTATAGCTTATGGGACTTAACTACGGGGTCATCAATCCCTAAAGTTACAAACTACGTATGAACTAGCTAATACTAAGGACGGTACAAATATCCATGCCCGAGGGGGATTCGAACCCCCGACCGTAGTGGCCGTGCAGTCCGTGACTGGAGCGCCTCAGTCCCCTTGGCCACCGCGGCCGGCGAGACGTGGCTTACATTCAAAGAAATAATATCGAAAGCTATTGAGAGATTTACACCAACAATTAACAAAAGAGGGGGTTGACCCATCGTGGTACACAAACCGATGAGATCACTTTTGCAAAAGCAAAGAAAAAGGCATGCTAAATTTGAATAGAGACAGTCCTCAAGACTGGAAATCTTTTACAGAAATTCGAAATTTAGCTCGAACGTTAATACGAGAAGCTTATAATAGTTTCCACAACAAAACCCTGTTACTTAGTTTGGTGGAAAATCCTAAGAAATTCTGGTCGTATGTAAAGTATACTAGCAGCAAAACACATTATTAATACCTTCACTACGCGATAGCAACAGTGATGCTACTGATGACCGTTATGATGAAACATAATTGCTGAACGCACTTTTCAGAAATTCTTTCGGCAAAAAGGACGAAGCAAATCATCCAGAATTCCAATCAGGAACAGCTGCCAGCATGCGTAATGTAGTAGTAGATATCCCTGGGGTATTAAAGTAACTTAAATCACTCAAAAAAATATCCCCCGGTCCCGATTGGATACCAATTAGGCTGCTTTCAGAGTATGCTGATGTACTAGCTCCATACCTCGTTATCATATACAATCGCTCGCTCAGCGAAAGACCCATACCGAAAGACTGGAAAGTTGCACAGGTCACTCTGATATTTAAGAAAGGCAGTAGGAGTGATCCGCAAAATTACAGGCCTATTTCATTGACGTCGGTTTGCAGAAGGATTTTAGTAAATATACTTTACTCAGACATTATGAACTACCTCGAAGAGAACCATCTGTTGACCCATAGACAACACAGATTCAGAAAGTATCGTTCTTGTGAAACATGACGTGACGAGTGCTTTCGATAAGGGATCTCAAATCGATTCCATATTTTTATATTTCCGGAAGCCTTTTGACACTGTACCTCACAAGCATCTTCTAATCAAATTACGTGCTTATGGAATTTCGCCACAGTTGTGAGATTGGATAGGTGATTTCCTGTAAGAAAGGACACAGTACGTAGTAATTGACGGAAAGTCAGCGATCAAAACGAAAGTGATATCTGGTGTTCCCCTGGGAAGTGTTACAGGGCCCTTACTGTAACTAATCTTTATTAACGATATAGGGGACAATGTGAGTAGCTCTCTTAGACTGTACACAGATGTTGCTTTGTTTATCGGTTAGGAAAGTCACCAGAAGATCAAAAGCAACATGAAAAATGATTTAGATAAGACATCTGCACGATTCGAAAATTGGGAATTTTCCCTTAATAATGAAAAGTGTGACAGTAGAAGAAATCATTTAAACTTCATTTAAATGATAAATGAATCAAATTTACAGGCCATAAATTCAACTCAGTACCTAGGAATTACGTTTACGAACAACCTAAATTGGAAAGAACAGATAGAAAATATTGTAGAGAAGGCGAACCAAAGGCTACGTGTCATTGGCAGAATACTTAGAAGATGCAACAGTTCTACTAAAGCAACTTCCTGTACACTACACTTGTGTGCCTTATTTTGAAGTATTGCTGCCCAGTGTGGGATCCCCACCAAGTGGGACTGTCGGAGGATACAGAGAAAGTTCAGAGAAGGGCAGCTCGTTTCGTATTATTGCGATATACGGGAGAGAGTGTTGCACGAGTTGGGGTGGACATCATGAAAAGCGTTATTTGTTGTGGCGAGATTTATTTACAAAATTTCTGTCCCTGTCTTTCTCTTCCGAATGCGAACATGTTTTGTTATCACCCAACTACACAGGGGGGCATGATCATCACAATAAATGAAATTCGGATCGAAAACGAAAAGATTTAGGCGTTACTTTTACCCGGCCGCTATTAGAGAAATATCATAAATGCTGTTCGATGAACTGTTTGCCACGCACTTAAATGCTGTTAGCGGAGTGTTCGTGTAGATGTAGAGGCTTAATTTCCGCATATTTTAGCCAAACAGGACATGTTCCAGTTACAATAGATTGGGTACATGAAGAGCGTGAAATTGTACTAAACTCACAAGAACTCGCCTTAATTATGTTTGTTGATATTTCATCACAACCACTAGAACGCTTTGTTTTTAAGAACTTTATTGGAATTTATTTCTTCTAGTGAAGCGAGTGACATATTAATGTATCTAAAGTTATTGGTAAATGCTAGTTTTAGATATTAAAGGGCATTATTGACTGACCCTGACAATCAAATACTATCAGCAACAGATATAAAGTATATGTTAAATAGATTTGCCTATCACTTACTAATGTATCATCTACTCTTAATGCTATCTGCTCCTGTTCCTTTCTGGCTCTACTAGTCTCCTCTTTTCACTATATCACATATTGTTTTTATTTTGTTGCCTGACATTGCTATCTTCTTCTCATAATGCATGTGTTTATGTGTCTCAATTATTTTTCTTAATGTTTTACAGTGTTCCTTGTATTTAACTTTATCATCAGCATTGGAGCTATTCTTGGCTGACAGATACAGTGTCCTATTCCTTGTGTAATCCATGGTTTTTTTTTTATAAACTACTGTGTAATTTGATTTACTTTTAGAGAAAAACAGTTTTCAAACATGATACTGACATTATTAATGAATATGTTATTTTTTCATTGATGTCATGAGCACTATAAACACATTTCCAGTTCATATTTTTGAGAAGTTTTCTAAAAAACTCAATTTTTTGTGGCTTGAATACTCTCCTGTATATCGATTTAGAAGTCTTCATAATCTGCTTAGAATCTACGCATAAAACAAGGAGCTGCCTTTCATAATGTGATAGGTCACTGAATATTGGTTTTATGACACGATATTGTTCTTTCGATTTGTCTATAAAATGTTAGCAATGGCTGTTCTAGAGGATTTACTTATTCTAGTTGGAAAGTTTACAGTATGAGTTAGATTGAAAGACAGTGCTACTGAGTGCAATTGACGTTTACTGGAAAACTGCATAAGAAAATCTGTATTAAAGTCACTAGCTACCAAAGTTTGTTTGTCCCTTTCTGTAAAATAACCCAATAGAACTTCTAGATGAATAGGAGTAGATCATAATTTCCTGCAGTTGCTCGGTAAGTAGTTCCTATTAAATAGCATGTGTTGTGGAACTCTAATTCTGTTGCACACGGCTCTATTTCTGATCTAGACAATTTATTTATTTCAGTATTCTTGAATTTATGGTACTTGTTCATCTTCATACTGCTCCTGCTCCCGGTGTCATGGTTGCGGAGTTACTGGATACCATTGCCAGAACCCGGTAGTACTCATTGCCTGTACAGTAACCAGCCAGCGTTACAGCTCTCAAGTTTTTGGGCCCGCTATCACCCCTTAGACCCATAGCTTGCCGCGCGGAATGAAGCGCCATGTCAAGAACTGCTGGCCGCTCCCGACGGAGGTTCAAGTTCTCCATCGGGAATGGGTATGTGTGTGTTATCCTTAGCTTAAGTTAATTTCGTAGTGCTTATGTCTAGTTTGGTCGCTTCGTTACTTTGAACTTTTTTTAAACCAAACCTTCGCAGTATGCCACGGGCCATATTGCAGTAGGATAATGAACAACCTCAAGTGGCATGCAAAGTTCAAGACTTCTTCGTAGCCCATCGGAATGCGTTGCTGCCTATGTTCTTCAGTACACATGTGGCTGAATTTTTAACCATATGATATTTGTACAAACCAGTGATGTTGCAAATAATTTAGACTGTGTTATCACTGGTCCTTTCTTGTGTTGAATTTCGGATGGTCAGTAGTGTATATTAAGACGGTAAAAGCCATACTTGAGTTCTCTAATACAGCTCCGCTATTTACCATTGAAGTTAGACAGTAATGCTGTTCGCGCAACTTCAACTACCTATCGCTTTCTTCGTTTGTTATCTGAAACAGAAAAAAAAATCGTAATTTCGTGCGATACCTTAGTGCCCGAAAACAGATTGGTGGCGTAGTGAAGTCGTAAAGGACATTCGTAACATGCCGAAAGTTGTGGGACCGCATGTCTTAGGTAATTTTAATTTTTATTTTTAATTCGGTATCGAAATAACTCAATATTTGTGGGCAAATAATTCCTCTAGACTTAAGGTTTATTTATTTTTTTATTTTTTATTTCTACTTCTTTGTGACGGCACGTTAATCGTCGTAGTAACGTTTTATTGACACAGCTGTTTCTTCCTATCATCTACGTGCAAGTGCTTTACATTATTTTTATTCGTCTGTCATAACAGTGAACGTTTGACATTGCCGGTGTGTCGGTTAAAAAGCAAATTACAAAATAATAAATTTATAATTGACTATGCAATAGCGTAAAACTGTATTTTTTTTGGTAAAGCTGTGGATGTTGTTGACGATAATCGTCATATAAATATTTAAAACATAAATACGGTACTTGTTTTAGTACGGAAGAGATAACGTAGATGACAATTTAAACGAAGGAAGGGATAATAAATAAAGCCAAAATTCTCTCACAGTGAGGAAAAGTAATAATGAATGCAATAAAATAATCGAAAACACATGATAAACGGATTAAGCGACAGAGAGATTAATACATAAAAATACTCAAAATCATGTCAACAAAGATCTCAAAAAGAATGATAGAAAGGAACAAAGAGATCAAATGAGAAAGTTAATACGATGATTACAATGGCATGACAGAGGAATAGAAATAAAAAATTGCGTTTAATCCAAATATTGAACATGATAAGGAAGGTATTTTCGAGAAACGCTGAAAGAGTCAAAGCACGGATGAAATCCAAACACATATTCTTCTGCACCTGAAAGAAATTTTCATCAGCCTCTGTTTATTCTTCGGGTAGATGAGTAGTTTGTGAGCTGAATAAAAGACTCCAAAATAAAATAAAGAAACAAAACACCCAAAACCAAGGGCTCATAACACTCAGAGCTACCCCCAAAACAACAACACAAATGATAGACATAACACAGAAACTCAACAAACAAACTGGTACACACTTACTTACGGAAATAAACTGACACACAGAATTAGAAACATCCTAAAAAAAAAGATATAAAAATAGCATATCAAAGCCATAACTCATTATAGAAATGCCTAATAAAATCAGAAAGCACTGACATCTACCAAAAATCTGGTATTTACCAGCTCAAATGTAACAGTTGTGATGCTCTATACTTAGGACAGACCAGCAGGGCATTTGAAACACGATATAAAGAACACAAACGATCATGGAAATATGGCAACAGTCATTCAACATTTGCAGAACACCTTAGGCAAAAAAAAAAATTTAGCAATACGAAACACCTACGAGTCAGAAACAAACAGCCAGTAAATACGACTATGTCGCGCTAAGTTTGATAATCCCTCAAAACCTAAAATCAGACTTCCTGCCGGCCTCAGTGGCCGAGCGGTCTGCGGCGTGCCACTCACGGTCTGCACGACCGCTGCTGTCGGGGGTTCGAATCCCCCCTCGGGCATGTATGTTTGTGCCGTCTGTAGAATAAGGTAGTTCATAAGTGGTTTGTAAGTTTAGGGACTGATGACCCCGTAGTTAAGCCCCATAAGCTCTACAAACATTTCATTTCATTTATTTCAGATTTCCTGTGTTTTCGTTGTACCGAATCAATTTCTCCTTCATTCTTTGTTAAGTTGCTATGCAAAACGAGATGAGTTTTTAAGAAAACTTTTGCGATAAACAAAATTACAATTGAAACTTCCTGGCAGATTAAAATTGTGGGCCAGAAACAGGATTCGAAACTGGGGTTTTTGCCTTTTGCTGGCAGGCGCTCTACCATCTGAGCTATCCTGGCTCGCTTCACGGTCCGTCTACAAAACTTCTGCCAGTACCTCGCCTCCTTCTTTCCAAACTTCACAGAAATTCTCTCGTGAACCTTACAGGACTAGCACTCCTCATTCTGGAAACATCCCTTAGGCTGTGGCTAAGCCATGTCTCCACCACATCCTTTCTTCCAGGAGCGCTAGCTCTGCGAGTTTCGCAGTAGGACTTCAGTAAAGTCTGGAAAGTAGGACGTGAGGAACAGGCAGAGTTAAAGTTGTGACGACGGACTGTGAAGCGTGTCAAAGCGGGATAGTTCAGACGGTAGAGCGGTTGCCCGCGATAGTCGAAGGTCTCTGGTTAGAATCCCGGGTACAGCACACAATTTATATCTGCCAAGAAGTTACATATCAGCGCACACTCCACTGCAGTGTGATAATTTTATTTTGAAAATTACACTTGACTGTGTTTCAAAAAGAATTTCTACTATGAGATTACCGCCCAATAGAAATACTGGTAATTAATAGCATTTGATAATTAAACAGTATGAAGTTCACTGCAAACATTGACCATGCCAATGCACTAAATGTTACACAATTTTAATCTTATTAAGGTAGCAATGTATGTACACAGTTGGGTGACAACATTTATAGTTAGGCCATAGGTAGAAATTCTCCACGTTGAGATTTGATGTGTGCTTGTAGCTGACGGGAGGCCAGCGAGCAGGCCGATGTTGGTGGCTTGTTCCAACTTAGGATTTTACAGTTCGTTTCCGGTGAGGGGAGAGAGGGACAATGGCGAGTGCCAGGCACAGTGCAGTGCACAAATATTGTAATACTACTGGCATTTGAAGTAATACGATGCAGTTAGGAACCTTTAAGGCCCTCATTACAAAATAGCCTGTTGATAAACAATACATTAGCTAATATAGTCACATCTAACGTAATATATTTAATTGACAATGAAAAGTAATAAATTACCAACGAAGACAAGACAGTTACACAACTAGCATGGCAATGTTTGTTTATAAAAATAATATATTAACTATTTCTCATTTTATTTTCAATTAATCTTTTGTATTTTATCTTGAAGTATTCAGTTAAATCACTTATCTGTGGTATAAGAAATTGCACAATTATGATAAACAGTACAAAGGATGTTTATATTAATATAAAAACGTAAGAAAATATTTGTTTAATGTATAGTGTAATTATTTTGATTTTAAGTAAAGTTTTAGAAATGTATTGGCTGAGCGCTGTACGTTGGCAAATCGGTTACAACAGATTACATGGGGAAGTTGATGACGTAGGGGAAAAAACCCCGGCAGTTGAGTTTTGGCGCGCGCGCGCGCGCGAGGGCAGGAAGTGAGGACTCCAGAGAGAGCACGTGGTGTGGCTGGCCTGGCGGCGTCGCTCTGCCTCAGTCGGCATGTGGATCTCGAGGTGGTGACTTGAGTTTTGTGTGTGGCAATCGCCACGTGTGGTTGCTCGTCGTAGACTTCACCAAGTTAAATCGAGTGCTACTGTGTGTTTGTGAATATTTAGCCGGTGCAACAAGGTGTGCATCGCATTGAATTAAAGTGACTGTGATTTGTTAATGTAACTCGTGTCGTCGCATAGGCATGAACATAAACGGTGTTTGAGACAGCCACGTGGTGTGAAATCAATTCGCGACAAATATTCATTTTGTCTGGGGACTCACGAGCTATAACTTTATTTGGTACATTTACCGACGTACAGATGCGACAGCCACAGGGTTCAAGTATTGTGAAATAAACAACATAAAGTGAACTTTCACGTCTTTTCAAAAATAGTAGTTAGTACACCCTTTTCTCTCATGAACTTGAATTTATTATGAATTTGTTTTGTTAATCATATGCAGGGAAGGAAAGCTGCGAACGTGTGATATCATCCCCTAGAAAACGAGTCACAGTCGCAATCACAGTTCCAATGTTTTTGCATGTTTAGGAATTTGGTTCGCAGCTGGTGGTTGTGAGTTTGAAAAATTAAACTTTCTCTATTTTAAACTCTCACCCCGACCTTCACCCTCGCATTTGGGGGCTCGTCCGGGATAAGTTCAAGTTGGACTTGCTCGGACGGAGAGATTAGGGTGTGTATAGGACAGTGAACAGTTACGAACAGTTGCAAACAAGTGCGCGGACGCGACGGACAATTTCAAGTGTGTGTGGCGGCTGGCAGCAGAGAGCGGGATAAGTTCACGTTGGACTTGATCGGACGGAGAGATTAGGGTGTGTATAGGACAGTGAACAGTTACGAACGGTTGCAAGCAGATACGCAATCGCAACTACCATGAAAATCCTCTGTATCTGACGTGTGGAAAAATGCCGTTGAAATTTCTAATTTGCTCCAATAACTGGAAAATCGAAATGTGTAGCTTCAAATAAAACTGTTTATAATGGGTGGGAGTACCATTTCTTAGTGTCCAGTGCGACTTTCCTATCGGTACTCACCAATAAGAATTGGGCAATACATAACTGAGGGTAGTAAAAAGTTTATGGCTCGTTGTCTCTGTTGATAGGGGTGAGTTATGTATGTCAGCTTCTATGCCCTAAACAGCTACGCAATCTGTTTAAACAAGATCAATAATTAATCTCTTAATAGACACGAAACGTGGAGGTGGTCCTACTTTATACATCGGTAAATAACTGGATATTTCTTCTACTACTGTTCATGAGAGGCACAACAAGTATCACGCGCTCGAGAGTAAAAGTTCCAAATTATCACCCATAAATTAGTGAAGTCCAGGATTACAGTATTTGTTATAAAACACAGTTTGTCATCACACGTGTACAGGATTGCTGATTTATCCCAGTTCCACAGCCCTACCACCGTGTGTAGTTTACCACTTTACACCAGAGACTAAGTCCTGCAGTCACAGTCCCGTAAATTTTCTAAGTCCACACATGCCTATCTCTTCAAGTCACACGTTCGTAACGCAGCTTCAGACCGCCCAGCGTCACAACCTTTCACCACCACACTCAAGTTACGAGTCCCTTCCTAAGCATTCGAAAAGCGTGCTCTCCCTGCTACCAAAATTGTATCCTTCCACTTATTCTAACGCCTCATCTTTAAAATACAATTTCCCTTCCAAATTTTTATACATTTGAATATCACAGAATTAAATGCTTTGACCACCTCCCTACAAATGTTGTTTACATTTAACAAACAAATATATATTTAACAATACTAAAAAACGGTTGAGACTGAAGCTCTTTGCTCAGATATCCATTAAGCGTGGCGTCTCGCTGTTCAAAACTACTGCCGCCGTCGAAATATAGTTACAAAACTAATATTTAATTTATCATGGATTTTTATACAAATATATTCAGTTCTTGTCCACATCATGGATTTTTATACAAATATATTCATTTCTTGTCCACAAATACATATAATTGTTTATATATAAATTATCTGCTGCATATCTTCTATTTTTAGTCGGCCATGAAATATTTAAGTGGCAGTCTACAACATAAAAAAAAACGAACGTTACTAAGAATAATATTAACTATAATAAAATACATATATAAATGTAATGCGCTTTGCTGGGTTCATGGTTTGTGTTTGTGTGGTGGGCTCTATGTTCTGACACAAGAATATTATTATCTCAACAAAAAGCAGAACAAGAGAGTAAAAGAAAGTTTATTGAATAAATACGGAAATAACGTGGCACGTCTTTTAAGACAGGTAGCGTGGTACAACGCTGCCCATTTGCTTCTTAAACTGTTACTGAAAAACTCTACGTATCAATAATTGTAAATATAAGGCGTATAATACTATAGCACTGAAATTTATCGGTCTTTTATCCGTAAGGGATATTGAAATGGTAATTACGGCGTTTGATTCTCCCAAGTTTCCTAAATCCATTGATATAATTATATTTGCCGTATGATCATTCCCTGATTTTATATGCATTTTTAGAATAATATGTGTGGCTATATTGTATTTCAGTTGCAATCTGGAATAGCCGCCCTCTCTCAGCCAAGAGCATGGTTTCCGGTTTGCGAGCACATTAGGAAAACCCTAACTACATGTCCATTCACTTGGTTCAAACTGTTAGCCGGCCGGCTGGGGAACCCAACAGCCTGGAAAAAGCCACCTTTCACATGGGAACAATCAGCTTCCCCCTGTATCTGTAATGTCACAGAATCAGATAAACCGTTTACCGAAAACATCTGAATGCGCCAGCCTGCACGCAGCCCCTGAAATGCACAGTTTTTTAATATATATATTTAAATCCTTTAAATTTATTTACGTATGAGTAAAACATACACAATAGCTCATTCATCTCCCAAGCAATCACGAAACTATAAATATCTTTTATTTACTTTTATCGTAAATTACTGACAAAAAAGAGAAAGAAGCAATAAAATGGAAGCATAATACAAAAGTCAAATTACGTTATGTTAATTACAGGGATTTTACATTTTTAAACTCACAATTACATGCTGCCCGTAAGTAAAAGTTAATTATTCTAATGCTAAGATTCTTGCCCTCCTTGCCGGCCGCGTTGGTCGAGGGGACTGAGGCGCTCCAGTCACGGTCTGCACGGCCACTACGGTCGGGGGTTTGAATCCCCCCTCGGACATGGATATTTGTGCCATCCTTAGTCTTAGCTAGTTCATAAGTAGTTTGTAAACTTAGGGACTGATGACCCCGTAGTTAAGTTCCCATAAATTCTACAAACATTTGAACATTTGATTTTTTCTTTCCCTCCTTCCCTTGCTCACCATCTCTCTCTCTCTCTATTTTTCGTCGGGCCGTCTGAGGAGCAGGGGGGGGGGCATGTACCCCTGTGCCCCTCCCCCCTGAATCCTTCCTTGGACCACTATGCCACTGGGACACAGCTACCAGCGCAGACATGCGGGCTACCCTAGCACGCCTCCCGTCCCGCGCAAATACTCAACTTATTGCAATACTAGTGATGTACTGCTCCTGTCCATTATCACTCACAAGGAAAGTACTTAGCCTTGAACAAACAGAAATACACCAAAATCGTATGATAGATAATGTGAATCTCTCTTATTGCACTAGTGATACTCCCGCATCTGCAAAACTCTGCAGCCGCCCATTAGAGGCCTCTGCGTGTGCCATGCCGCATTGCACTTTGACCTGCCGGTACGCCAGTAGTGACGGTGCAGTGTGCCTCTGAAGTTGCGCTTTGTGACGTTATTTGTGTAGTGAAGCGTCAGATGGGTCGGCGTTTGCCAATCAGTCCTGCTAAGATAGTGTGACTGGTTGATGTGTAGTTACGAAGAAACCTTCTTCGTGTAGATGGTATTGGTGTAGAAGATAAATCATTCGCATGTTACCTTTTATCTATTATAGTGTTTCTAATCTATGCTCATATTTCTGCACTATAATAGATACTAGAAAACATGTGAATGATTCTTCTTTTACACCAAGACCGTATTCACGAAGAAGGGCTCTTCGGAATTCCATCTCAAGCAATCACAATACATTAGCAGGATTGATTACCAATCGCTGACGCTTCACTACACAAATAACGTCACAAAGCGCAACTTCAGAGGCACACTGCACCGTCACTACTTGCGTACCGGCAGGTCAAAGTGCAATGCGGCATGGCACACGCAGAGGCCTCTAATGGGCGACTGCAGAGTTTTGCAGATGCAGGAGTATCACTAGTGCAATAAGGGACCTTTACATTATCTATCATACGAGTTTGGTGTATTTCTTTTTGTTGGAGCCTAAGTACTTTCCTTGTCAGTACTCGCGGTATTTCGCCGATTTCCGCAAGAGTTAAGAACTGCAGTGCATTCGCACTGAAGAAATGGTCATTGGACGTCTTGGCTATGTCAGTTCTCGTGTAGCACCACCCTCTCGTAACTGTAGACAATTAAAAAGAGAGAACTACACGTCTGGCCTTCTCTAGGCGAAATTGGTAAACAGTGCTGAGCGCTGTCGATCGATCCTGAAGTAGCGAGTTCGAATCTCGTGGGGAAAGGGGAGGATCCGCTCAGCAACAGTGGGCCACAGCGAAATTGCAAGCAGCTCGCCACAGAGGAGGGCCGAGCGTGGCAAGCTAGGCGCCTGTCAGGCCCCTGCGGCGCACGCACCCTCCCGCGCCTTTCATTTCCATAATACTCATCCATGATAATGCCGACACAACACTCCACTTAACACGCATTAATTACTTCTGCCCATATAACAGGGTTACTTGTCTGCCGAGATGGCGGAGGCCACGCCCGTCTATCAGAACTGATTCACTCAGTTATACACCGCTACTTCTAGTCATATTCTCCACCAAAGTGACCTTCTCCGTTGCAGTCACCGGGAGGAAACAAAAACACGGATCATACGGAACTATGACAGGAAGTAACACTTTTATCTATATTCATACTTTGCGGACAACTTCAAACACATGCCAGAGGTTAGCATCGTGCCACATACAACGAGCTGACAAATGTCATTGGATAGCGATACGCAGAGACACATGGCGGCATTTTCGCGTTGTGACTATCGTACCAATTAGTTAGAAGACGACCGTCACAACGCCAACACAAGTTCTAATAATTGATACAAATTTCATCACTTGCTTTGTTGATATACCGCTTGATCAAAAACTCAGTATAAATTTGAAAACTTAATAAATCACGGAATAATATAGATAGAGAGGTAAAAATTGACACATGCTTGGAATGACATGGGGTTTTATTAGAAAAAAAAAGTATTGCTAGACGCGTGAAAGATCTCTTGCACGCGTCGTTTGGTGTTGATCGTGTGCTCAGCCGCCACTTTCGTCATGCTTGGCCTCCCAGGTCCCCAGACCTCAATCCGTGCGATTATTGGCTTTGGGGTTACCTTAAGTCGCAATTGTATCGTGATCGACCTACATCTCTAGGGATGCTGAAAGACAAAATCCGACGCCAATGCTTCATCATAACTCCGGACATGCTTTACAGTGCTGTTCACATTATTCCTCGACTACAGCTATTGTTGAGAAATTATGGTGAACATATTGAGCTTTTCCTGTAAAGAACATCATCTTTGCTTTGCCTTAATTTGTTATGCTAATTATTGCTTTTCTGATCAGATGAAACGCCATCTGTCGGACATTTTTTTGAACTTTTTTTTTGGTTCTAATAAAACCCCATGTCATTCCAAGCACGTGTATCAATTATTACCTCTCTGTCTACATTATTCCGTGATTTATTAAGTTTTCAAATTTATACTGACTTTTTGATCACCCGATATTTAAAACTCCTGTGTTGATTAGCTTCTTCGCAGTTTCAATGTTGTCTTGATACTATTTAATTTGGCAGCCTAGGTGCTTAGTAGTAAATGGAACTACATTGCGGTATGTTTTGACTTATTATCTTCAAAACTGATACTAGAACATGGTATTACAATCACTGAGAGTGAGCGAACTAAAGACTGTGCCAAACTGAGCTTAAGACGAACTAGAACTAATAAGGAGACCACATGGCTATCGGATTTTAGAATATATATATATATATATATATATATATATATATATATATATATATATATATATATATATATATATATATAGTACGTGAAGTTCAGAACTCAAATAACAATCAGCCAATGATGTTCGACGCAACTCTCAAAAACTCACGAGAAAATCGACTTTGAAGTTTTGCAAGTAAGCGTAAGTACCAATCATTAAATAAGTTACCGCATCTGTCGGTATATCTCAGGTGGAAACGTTCTGGCCTTCAACCCTAGGGTCGGTGGTTCCAATCCTGTCGTGACATTTTTTATTTTACTTTTTTTCGTTGTGTTCAAATACTTACACAATTTTAATATCTTATTGTAATTTTTACGAAACGTGTACGTATTTTCGTTTATTTCTAATTTTCTATATTTTATAGAAGGTTGTTAATAATAATGCTTTCAATCAAACAAACAAAAGTTACATTTTTTACAGTATTGGCTTCACTATTAGTTGACGACGGTAGTCTCTGATTGTTCAGTTTATGAAGAGCTACGACACTGTTTCTGGAAAGTCATCTCCATAGCTACTAATCGCTTTCCAAGCAGCTAACCTGCTCAACCTTCTTTTTACGCGACGACAAGGTTTTCAGTTCCTCTACATACACATCAACACAACTAACACAACACATGGAATTAGAATCCGAAAACGAATAAATAAATAAATAAATAAGTAAATAAATAAATAATATCTGTAACAGTGTAACTCTATGGTTTTCAGCCAAGACGCTGCCACCTAAGCTACTCCGACAGATGTTGTAACTTATGTAATGATAGGTACTTACTCTTATTTGCAAAACTTCAAAGTCGATTTTCTCGAGAGTTTTTGAGAGTTACGTCGAATGGCTTTGGCTGATTGTTATTTGAGTTTTGAACTTCGAGTACCATAAATATAAAGAAATTTTAAAATTCGATACCTGTGTGGTCTCCTTGTAAGACGAACTAAAGAATGACTGTGATTCATTACACTCGTATTTATAGATATTTTTGGTACAATCACATTCCTGAATTATGCTCCCATAATTAAATTAGGAATCTTTCACAAATAAGATGCACATCAGATTAATTAGAACAAACAGTAAACAATTTACAAATATTTATAGATCGCATGAAATTGTATACTAAACATATATGCCAAATACGATTAGTGCAGAGTTGGTTTGTTTACGTAATTGAAATTGTTAAATGATAAAACAGCCATATAGTTTTGTAACAAACTGATTTTTCAAACTGTTTAGAATACTTCCGGAAGTGGTAGTATTATATTGTTGTAATAATGCGAATAATTGAATCATGTTTGAAGCCAACAGTGTTATCATTATTACAAGATTTTTATAAACTGTAATTAAGCGAAAGTTATTTGTCAGAGAATGTGCTAGACGGTAAAGTGTGACAACATATTTTTATAACCTTATTTGCATTACAATATAATAAAGCTATGTCGAAAGACTTTTGGTTCTGAACAAAATATTTGGAAATGTTTACTCCATTAATATTGGTATAATTAATCTGGTTAATTACTGTATTACACTACTGGCCATTGAAATTGCTACACCAAGAAGAAATGCAGATAATAACCGGGTATTCGGTGGACAAATATATTGTACTAGAACTGACATGTGATTACATTTTCACGCAATTTGGGTGCATTGATCCTGAGAAATCAGTACCCATAACAACCACCTCTGGCCTTAATAACGGCCTTGATACGCCTGGACATTGAGTCAATCAGAGCTTGGATGGTGTTATAGGTACAGATGCCCATGTAGCCTCAACACGATACCACAGTTCATCAAGAGTAGTGACTGGCGTATTGTGACGAGCCAGTTGCTCGGCTACCATTGAACACACGTTTTCTGTTGGTGAGAGATCTGGAGAATATGCTGGCCAGGGCAGCAGGCGAACATTTTCCGTATGCAGAACGGCCCGTACAGGACCTGCAACATGCGATGATGCATTACCCTGCTGAAATGTAGGGTTTCACAGGGATCGAATGAAAGGTAGAGCTACGGGTCGTAACACATCAGAAATGTAACGGCCACTGTTCAAAGTGCCGTCGATGCGTACAAGAGATGAACGAGACGTGTAATCAATGGTACCCCTTACCATCACGCCGGGTGATACGCCAGTATGGCGATGACGAATACGCGCTTCCAACGTGCGTTCACCGCGATCTCGCCAAACACGGATGCGGTCATCATGATGCTGTAAACAGAACCTGGATTCATCCGAAAAAATGACGTTTTGCTATTCATGCACCAAGGTTCGTCGTTGCGTACACCATCGCAGACGCTCCTGTCTGTGATGCAGCGTAAGAGTAATCGCAGTCATGGTCTCCGAGCTGATAGTCCATGCTGCCGCAAACGTCGTCGAACTGTTCGTGCAGATGGTTGTTTTCTTGCACACGTCCCCGTCTATTGACTCTGGGATTGAGGCGTGGCTGCACGATCCGTTACAGCCATGCGGATAAGGTGCCTGTCATCTCGACTGTTAGTGATTACGAGGTCGTTGGGATCCAGTACGGCGTTCCGTATTGCCCTCCTGATCCCACCGATTCCATCAGTCATTGGATCGAGACCAACGCGAGCGGCAACGTCACGATACAACAAACTGCAATCACGATAGGCTACAATCCGACCTTTATCAAAGTCGGAAATGTGATGGTACGCATTTCTCCTCCTTACACGAGGCATCACAACAACGTTTCACCAGGCAACGTCGGTCAACTGCTGTTTGTGTATGAGAAATCGGTTGGAAACTTTCCTCGTGTCAGAACGTTGTAGGTGTCGCCAGCGGCGCCAACCTTGTGTGAATGCGCTGAAAAGCTACTCATTTGCATATCACAGCATCTTCTTCCTGTCGGTTAAATTTCGCTTCTGTAGCACGTCATCTTCGTGGTGTAGCAATTTTAATGGCCAGGAGTGTATTATTTATATATCTAACATATTTTTGAATTAAAATATTGATATATAAAGGATTGTCTCGGTAATTATGGTATACACAAAATTATAGTATCTGTAGCTATGGGTTTAAAAAATAACTATACATTGGTGGCCCTTCTACTTTTAAATACATAGACATAAATGGCATCGAATACTGCATTAACCAAGACAATTTGGATCCCTAGGGCTAAATCCATTACAGCGTACACAAGGTATAAAAGAGCGGTGCACTGGCAGAATTGTCGTTTGTACTGTTATTCACGTGAAAAGGTTTGCGACGTGATTACGACTGCACGAAGGGCATCGTTAAGCTTATTTGAGCTTTCGAATACCTCACTGATGCCATTCGGCATCACTTTACGTCCTTCAGATTTAAAACTGCGGAATTAAGCGAAATGATGCCAGATGACATCATTACACCATCCGGAAGCTCAAAGAAGCAACGAATACTTGACGATGCCATTTGGAATCACAGACGCAGATAGGGTTCACAGACGCTGAAAGTGGAGTGGTGGTCGGGGATGGGCGCATGGGGCGTTAAATCCCGAAAATTATTAGGAAATTCAATACTTCTAAATCCCCAGTGTAAGCGTGCCTAAAATGTAAAACTGCAGGCGTTGCCGCCCACCGCAGAAAATGCACTGGCCGATGGCCTGCAATAACGACAGAGAGTAGCGACGACGTTTAGTTGTCAGTGCGAATAGACAAGCAACGCTGCGTCAAACAACCGCAGAAATCAATATGGGGTGTACGTCGAATGTACCCGTTATTACAGTTGCGGCTTAATTTGGTTTTAATGGATTATGGCAGTAGACAACCGACTCGAGTGCCTATGTTAACACCACGATATCGCCGACAGCGTTTCTCTTGCGCTCGTAAACATATTGGCTGGACTCTGAACGACTGGAGAACTGTGGCTCGGTCAGATGAATCTCGATTGTAGTTGGTAAGAGCTGATGGTAGGGTTCAAGTGTGGCGACGTCATGGACCCAAATTGTCAACAAGGCACTGTGCAACCTGCCAGTGGATCCGTAATAGTGTGTGCTGTTTCTCCATGGATAGTTATGGGTCCTGTGGTCCACCTGAACCGATCACTGTCTGCAGATCGTTATCTTCGGCTGCTTGTAGACCACTTGCAGCCAGTCATGGACTTAATGTTGCCAAACAAAGATGGAATTTTTCTGGATGACAATGCGCCACGTCATCTGGCACAGTTGTTCGCGATAGGTTTAAAGAGTAGTCTGTACAGGTCCAGGGAATTATTTGGACCACCAGATCGCCCGACATGAATCCCGGGGTACATCAATAGGACATAATCGAGACGTCAGTTTACGCACAAAAATCCTTCGCTGCAGAAGCTGCATCCATCACTATTACTGCAGGAAATGTCTAATGAGTCCATACAACAATGAGTTGCTGCACTTCACGAGCCAAAGGTTGTCTGACACGATATTAGGAGGTATTCCATAATATTTCACCAATGACGTTTGGGGAGAGGGAAGGAAAAGTTTTGTAATATCTCTGTATCCACTCTAAATGAATCTAATCTCGTCTTCACAATTCCTTCGGGAGCGAGGCCTAGGCGACTGAAGAATATTCAAAAATGTTCAAATGTTCGTATAGCTTATGGGACTTAACTACGGGGTCATCAGTCCCTAAACTTACAAACTACTTACGAACTAGGACGGCACAAATATCCATGCCCGAGGGGGATTCGAACCCCCGACCGTAGTGGCCGTGCAGACCGTGACTGAAGCGCCTCAGTCCCCTCGGCCACTGCGGCCGACTGAAGAATATTCCTCGAGTATGATCACGCCTAAGGGCTGAGAATGACCCGCCGGTCGGTCATTACCGTTGTAATAGAACGCAGTACGTTGTTCTCGACGGCAAATGTTCATCAGAGACGAGTGTATCGTCAGGCGTGCACCAAGGGAGTGTGATAGGACCGCTATTATTTTCTATCTATATAAATGATCTGATGGACAAAGTAAGTTGTAATTTGCGGCTGTTTGCTGATGATGCTGTGGTGTATGGGAGGGTGTCGTCTGTAACTGATGTAATAGCATACAGGATGACTTAGACAAAATTTCTAGTTGGTGCGAAGAATGGCAGCTAGCTCTCAATGTAGAAAAATGTAAGGTGATGCGCATGGGTAGAAAAAACAATCCCATAATGTTCGAATACAGCATTAGTAGTGAGCTTCTTGATGCTGTCGCGTCGTTCAAATATCTAGGCGTAACATTGCAGAGCGATATGAAATGGAACGAGCATGTAAGGACAGCTGTGAGTAAGGCGGACAGCCGACTTCGGTTTATTGGGAGAATTTTGGGAAGATGTACTTCACCTGTAAAGGAGACCGCGTATAAAACGCTTGTACGACCACGTCTTGAGTATTGCTCAAGTGTTTGGGACCCGCAGCAGGTCAGTTTAAAGGAAGACATAGAGGCGGTTCAGAGGCGAGCAGATAGATTTGCTACCGGTAGGTTCGACCAATGCGCGAGTGTCACGGAAATGATCCGGAAACTCAATTGGGGATCGCTGGAAGAAAGACGACGTTCTTTTCGTGAATTTCTGTTGAAGAAATTTAGAGGGCCGTAATTTGAAGCTGAGTGTAGTCCGATCTTGCTGCCGCCTGCTTACATTTCGCGTAAAGATCACAAAGACAAGATAAGAGAAATTAGGGCTCGTACGGAGGCATATAGGCATTCTTTCTTTCCTCATTCAATTTGGGAGTGGAATAGGAAAGGAAATGCCTAGTAGTGGTACAGTGTACCCTCCGCCACGCACCTTACGGTGAATTGCGGAGTATGTATGTAGATGTAGATGTCAGTTTTGATGGAGCTGAAACGAGTGTCTTTACTCAGTATGCCCCTGTCAGTTCTTTCTGTATTGGTTCCACACACTTGAGAAATATTTCACGATGAGGGTACAGTGGTTATCACCCTGGAGACGCATTAGGAGGACGGAGCTTCGAACTCGGTTGGCCATCCAGGTTCAGGTCTTCCGTGATTTTCCTCAGGCGCTCCAGGCAAATGGCGGATGACACGGTCTGTTCCTTACCCATCCTTTACCGAAACATTCAGAGCTTGTGCTCCGTCTCTAATTATCACGCTGTCGACGAGAATTTAAACGCTAAACTTCCTTTCTTCCGCATAAGTGATTTGTAAGCATTACCCAGTATCCTGTATACTGAACTGCGGTATGCTTTGCCCAGCTTTCATTGAGGCACTGTGACCATTCCGTTTATATAATTTACAACTTGTACAGAAATAAGGCGGCAATTATAAGAATTAAGGGGCACGTGAGAGGAGCAATGAATGAGTAGGGATTGAGACAGGGTTGTAGCTGATCCTTGATGTTATTCCGTCTGTGCAAATAGCAAGCAGTAAAGAAAATCAAGGAAAATTTATAAAATGATTTGAAGTTCAGGGAGAAGAAGAAAAATAGAGGTTTGCTAATGGCATTGTAATTCTACGAAAGAAAAAAAGACTTGTTCAAATGTTCAAATGTTTGTATAGCTTATGGGACTCGACTACGGGGCCATCAGTCCCTAAACTTACAAACTACCTATGAACTACTTAATACTAAGGACGTCACAAATATCCATGCCCGAGGGGGGATTCGAACACCCGACCGTAGTGGCCGTGCAGACCATGACTGGAGCGCCTCAGTCCCCTCGGCCACCGCTGCCGAAAAAAAGACTTGGAAGGGCAGTTGAACTGAATAGGCAATACCTTATGATGACCGAAGCAGATTTTTATATAAGCCGTAGACTGGCAACAGCATGAAAATAATTTTTTAAGAAGAGAAATTTGTTAACATGAAATATGGATTGAAATGTCTGGAAGATTTTTTTAAAGTTATTTGGCTGGCGTTTAGCCTTTATTGATGTGAGACATGGACGATAAACACTTTAGACAAGAAAAAGATTGAAGATTTTGATATGTGGTGCTGCAGTTGAATTATGAAGATTTGTAGATAAGGAATCCAATGATGAAATGATGAACATAATTGACGAGAAAAGAAAAGAGTGTGATAGCTTGGCTAAAAGAAGCAATCGGTTGATGAGACACATTCTCCGATATCAAGGGGATTGAAAAAGTTTGTGTTGGGGTAATCTGTGGGGGATGGGGCGAACTGTAGTGGAAGACCAAGAGATGAAGCTATAACTAAAAGTTTGTAGGTTGCATTTTTAGAAATGGAAAGGTTTGTGCAGGACAGAGTAACGAAGCTGAATCAAATCTTTGGAGTGAAGACCACAAAAACGACATGTAATACGATGTTTCTTTCTTTATCTTTTACCTTTTGAAACCGCTCCGGTTATTGTAGGAACTGAGGAAAACGAGTATAGTATTTTCCAATATCTTTTAAAGACAGTCACAGCTCATTCACATGCTTTCGACTTCTTTTTAGTGGCAAAAGAATAGAAGCGTAGTGGCAATCACACTGACCTGAGACGGTAAAAGCGATTGTTACATTTAGCCTCCTTGATTCCGCCAAAATCTGACAAAGGTGATCGGACTCACTGTTACCAAGCTGGCACCTAATGTTATGCGCTGACTTCTGACGGCGACTTCTGGCATACGCTGGCAATGCCGCTGTGAACGCAGCTTAACAATGACAGCCGCTGCGAGTCCGCTGCTATAGCCCGATTAATCAATAGCGAGGTTGCGCACACAAGCCGCGGTGGAGTGGCCGGGTGTTCTAAGGTGCTATGCTGCGGAGCGTGCGGTTGTTCGCCGTCGGAGGTTCGAGTTCTGCCTCGGGCATGCGTGTGTGTGTGTGTGTGTGTGTGTGTGTGTGTGTGTGTTGTCCTTCGTTTAAGTAGTTTGTGAGCCTAGGGACTGATAACCACAACAGTTAACTCTTAGATTTACAAACATTTGAACATTTTATGTGATTAGCACAAACGAGGTCAGAAATTTAGATCCGGTTCCAGAGTGAGGGTTTCAGTGATTTCACCAAATTGCTACAGGCAAATCCCGGGATGCTTTCTTTCAAGGCCAGGTCCGAGTTCCTTCCCAATCCTTAGAATAATAATAACAAAAACTAGAAAAAAATCCGAGCCTTTGCTCCGTCTCTAAAGACCATGTCGTCGAAGGGACGATAAACCCCAATCCATTTACCTTTCTGATAGCCTTAAATAATACGAGGGTTGGAACTTGAATAGTAGCAACACTGTTGTGGAGACATTATACAGTGGAATATACTACTGTTACTGATAGCACACGTTGACATTCTATCTTACCTCCGAGCAAATGAACTCGCCCATCCCTCATCACCGGCGTGCGCACAATTGAGACAAACATAGTCACTTGTGAGCGAGCGGTCTAACGTAACGGTGTCACTATGTTTTCGAAACAGGAACACCGGAGTTGGATCAAGATTGAATGTGCTACAGGTCGTACAGCACGACAATGTCATCAAGGTCATCAAGAGACGTGTGGAGAATCAAATGTTTGTGAATCTATCGGACCAAACTGCGTGGTCATCAGTCCGTAGCTTACAAACTACTTAAACTAACATAAGGACAAACACACACACACACACACACACACACACACACACACACACACATGCCAGGGAGGAATCGAATCTCCGACGGCGAGCAACCGCGCGCTCCGCAGCGTGCGTGGAATCGGCATTGCCGTACAGAACAGTGGCACGTCGGGTAAAAGCCTTAAACGAAGAACGGCAAACTATGGCAGACATGCCTCGGGCAGGTCGTCCTAGTGACTCTGAAGAAGAAGTACACACTGTTGCCGCGTTAGTGGACATTGATCGACGCCAGATGATCCTTGAGCTCGCCCACGAAACAGGATTAGCGCATACGACTGTGCTTCGCATCCTGAAGGAACGCCTGGGCATGCGAAACATTGCATCACTATTACTGTTCGTTATTGGAGCATCACCTGCGATCAGCTTGCGAAAGTAGAGGCAACACTTTCTGTACACCCCACCCATCATTTTGCACGACAATGCGCGGGCGCATACAGCGCAAGCTGTGGCTACTCTGTTCTGTCTATGGGACTAGGAAGTACTAAACCATCCAACATCCTCCCCGGACTTAAGTCCTTGTGACTTTGATTTTAAACCGAAGTTGAAGGAACCACTTCGTGGCATTCGCTTCAGAACTGTTCCAGACATTCGACAGGCAGTAGAATGCTACATTCGCACCAGCAACAGAACAGGCTCTGCAAACGGTCTACTACGCCTTCCACGTCGCTGGCAACGGGTTCTACACAACGCTGGTGACTAGGTTGAAGGACAGTAACAGGTGCAAACATGGGAGGCTTTAATATCGGTTGTGAAGAAATAGTTGCCACTATTTAAGTTCCAACCCTCATATAAGGAAACAGCTGAGCAGCCTCTCACCACATTGTTTCCAGACAGACAGTATCTGGGTTCGTGGGCAGAAACATTATCGATCCCTTTCATGTCCATCACTCATCTCGCCATTGTTGGCACAAATTCCTGTTCAGATGCTCATCTATAAACCAAACAATGGACGCTTAGCGGATGTGTTCTCAGCTGCAAACGATGTGGTATGGTTAAGGCGGCCAGTTTTTTTTCTAAACTCAATGGAGGACATTTCGAGGATGTGTGTGAAGAAGTACTTAAGATCACGTGACTCAGTGTGTCAGTTATTCTGAATCTTGGAGAGAAATTTAGGCCAGCAGAGTAGGCCTACGCATTTACTTTTGACATATCTAAAGTGATTCAAAAAATGTTCAAATGTTTGTAAAGTCTATGGGACTTAACTACGGGGTCATCAGTCCCTAAGCTTACAAACTACTTATGAACTAGCTAATTCTAAGGACGGCACAAATATCCATGCCCGAGGGGGGATTCGAACCCTCGACCGTAGTGGCCGTGCAGACCGTTACTGGAGCGTCTCAGTCTCCTCGGCCACCGCGGCCGGTGACATTTGTCTCTCTCTCTCTCTAGCGTTTGTGGATACGTTTAGAGAAATACCTCTATGGACTATGGAAGTGAAAGATATGCACTGTATCTTACATCAGATTTTATTGTTATAGTGTGTAAATCGTAAGTTTATAGTCGGTTTTTCTGTGGGTAATTTTGTTACCTCATCCTCTACAGATTTCAAAGTTTTTAGTTACCTGTCGGGCTTTTAGCATCCCCGGTATAGCTGGCTGCGGCTGTCTGGAGCATTACTCCGCGTTATATGAGAAGCTAGCCGCCGCGCTATAACCGAGCGTTGTCAAATTCAAATGTTCAAATGTCTGTAAATCTATCGGGCCAAACTGCGTGGTCATCAGTCCGTAGCTTACAAACTACTTAAACCTAGGTAAACTAACCTAAGGACAACACACACACCCATGCCCCAGGGAGGACTCGAACCTCCACGGCGAGCAACCGCGCGCTCCGCAGCGAGACGCTTTAGACCGCTCGGCTACTCCACCGCGGCCCGAGCGGTGTCCACAGCCGGCGTGGCAGCAGTGAGCGGCACGTGGCGACAACTAGCGCCTAACTTCAATCCCAGTATAGCGCGCTCCCCTGACAATAGCGCCAGAATGCGCCCTTGCGACCCCTCATTCTCTCTCACCTCGGCGTGAAAACACGCCTACCGCAGGCTGCTGTCCACAACCGCTGCATCTGAAGTAACAGATGCCGTCTCGAGTGCGGGGGCATCGCCTCGCCTGGCCGTTCCTCGCAGAAACCAGGGCTGGACATTGACTGCTAAGCCCTACTGCCAGGGCCGGCCTCACCATATGGTTGTAGGTGATGGCCTGGGTCAGTGCCTTCCAAACTTTCCCTCATGGCGACACCCTTTTACGGCTTACAGTTTTGCGCGATACCCTTTCACTAATACAAATACATATGGTAGAATTTAGATGGTTCTAGCGTACGCATTGACATCTAGAAATTAGCTACTCGGATTTCTGATTTAGACAGCACACTGGCTGTTCCCTTTCAGCTCAATATTATCACATTATTTTCAGAAATAAAGATAAGTGATGAATTATTATTTAAGTTCTATTGTTAGGTTCTTGCTTCACTACGACCTCGGAAGTCCCAACATATTGGGAAAAAATGGATAAATATTTGTGACAAGTAAGAATATGAATGTCATTTCTGGTCCCAGAATCTGTTACATACAAGAAACTGAGAGAAAAAAATATTAACGCATACCAGGGTTCGAACCAACTATTACTACATTTAAAATACTACTCTTCGTTAATCACCCGGCTATACTCCATACTAAACATCGCTACTGAATAGCTTTAGTCAGTGGACAATTGTGACTGCTTTTACAATCTGTGACAGCTTTTACAGCCACTGTGTCATTGATTGACATTTAATTGTAAGAAATTGATGTGGTTTTGATAAATACATTAAAAAACGGTCAGGTGCAGCTTATTGAGAAGGAAAGCAGACTACAGTGAAGGTTCGTTCAAGCAGCTTCCAGTTCCAGCAAACTGCGCATGGGAAGAGCTGTTATCGAATATTAGCAGCAGCTCTGCGCATGTGCAGTTTGCTGGAATCAGGCAACTGGCAGCTGCTTGAGCGAACCCTGAGTGTCTACTGCTGCTTAAAGCCCGGTTTTACAGGGCTTTACTGCTGCCGAATCAGAGCTGCCGCCTAGCGGCTGAGCACGCAATTAATGTGCACCAATCATTCCTTTAGTACGTGATCTGTGGTGCACTGAACGAAGAGAAGAATGATTAGATGCAGGCGAGTATTCAGGGTAGTATGAAGAGAAGGATATTTTGTGTTATTTTATGACAAGTTTTTTTGTTTAGAGTGTAAATTTGTGAGTCTCGCGACACCCTTGATACTACTAGGCGACACCCCTGGGTGTCGCGACACCCAGTTTGGAAATCTCTGGCCTAGGGCGTCTAGTTGGGGTGGGCGGCAAACAATAGCCCTCGTGGTTTTGCCATCCGGTTGACTTTCTTGAGCTACCGTGCCCAGAGCTATGAACCAACGTTTACTTTACATAAGCGAGACGCAGTTCAATGTTGTGTACATTCTCTTTGACTCTTCAGAATGTAGCGAGGGAGGGTTTTAAATGAGTAGAGGAGTAGTAGTTGTGTACGTCAACTACGCATCCCGAAGTGCAGGCTGTTCCATACACAGACGTACATTAACTAGATTGGCAGTGCCCTATGCAGTATCATTGGTATCACTGAAGCAATCGTCTCCATACTCGAAATAACATCCTTCATCAGCTATGCAGAACTACCCGGGGATCCTCAGCAACCTCTCTACCTATCTTTATTCCTGGGTCGTCGTATTCAAATGATGAGTATTGTGCACGTGTTTGGATGAACGGTCATCAAACATGGCTTGTTGATACTACAATGCGCATAATATCTGGCGCAATCAGATCTATTCCAATTAATTGGCTTCCATTATAAACTGGTTTAATTCCTCCTGACATACGCAAATCTACAGCCTGTATGAGGGGATCCACAATACCTCAGGAAGACGGTATTGCCATCAAACCAAATGAAAAGTTTACTAACTAGAAATCAGAACTTGAAAACATTTTTAATTATTACTTTTTAAATGTCGTGGAGAAAATAGGATCTAAATATTCATCAGATTCATCAAGGCAGTTAATGGAAGAGACCATACCTACACAATTTCATACAATTGAAATTCCTCCCACCTCTCCCGCGGAAATTAGGAAAACAATAAACTCTTTCGAGAGTAAAAGCTCAAGTGGAATTTATGGCATTTCCAGCAGGGTATTAAAAGCTTGTCCCCAAGTGGGATTCTTAGCCACATATGTAATAGTTCTTTAAAGCAAGGTATTTTCCCTGAGAGACTGAAATATGCTATCGTTATACCACTGCATAAAAAAGGAGATACGTATGATGTCAACAACTACAGCCCAGTCTCTCTTCTGTCAGCTTAATCCAAAACTTTCGAAAAAGTTATGTATTGTCGAGTAGCTTCACATGTTATTAAAAATAAAGTTCTAACAAAATGTCAGTTTGCTTTTCAGAAAAGCTTTTCAGCAGAAAATGCTATATACACCTTCACTGACGAAATATTAAATACTCTTAATAACCGGACATCAGCCGTTGGGACTTTTTGTGATCTCTCAAAGGGTTTTCATTGTGTATGTCATGGAATTCTTCTAGTTAAG
Source organism: Locusta migratoria (assembly GCA_026315105.1). Taxonomy (NCBI): domain Eukaryota; kingdom Metazoa; phylum Arthropoda; class Insecta; order Orthoptera; family Acrididae; genus Locusta; species Locusta migratoria. The sequence goes on along the minus strand of CM048755.1, from coordinate 146,556,988 downwards.
CTTAACTATTGAGGTTAAGTGGTACACTGCAAAAATGGTTGTATTATACTTAACTGGAGGAGTGCATATAGTTGAAATAAGCAGTTCAAATAATATACAAGAGACATTTAACTGCTCTAACTGCGGAGCTATCAAAAATGGGGTCGCACAACGTTCGGTCTTGGGTCTTTTGCTGTTCTTAATATACATTAATGACTTGACATTCTATATTCACGAAGATGCTAAGCTATGTTCTTTTTGCTGATGATACAAGTATAGCTATCACGCCTGACAAACAGGAATTAACAGATGAAATTGGAAATAATGCCTCTCAGAAAATTGTTAAGAGGTTCTTTGCACATGGACTATCATTAAAATTTGATAAAACACAAGTATATACAGTTTCATACAGTAAACAGCATGACAACATTAATAAATATAGAATTTGTACAGAAATCTGTAGCTAAGGCAGAACATTCAAAAATTTAAGGTGTTTGCACTGATGAGGGATTGAATTGGAAGAAACACATTGAAGATCTGCTGAAACGTTTGAGTTCAGCTACTTATGCTATCAGGGTCATTGCAAAATTTGGTGATATACATCCCAGTAAATTAGCTTACTATGCCTGCTTTCATATGGGATCATATTCTAGGGCAATTAAACATTGAGTAAAAATTAATTCATTTCACAAAAGCAAAAAATCAGAATAATTGTTGGAGCCCACCCGAGATCATCCTGCAAACACTCGTTCAAGGATCTAGGGATATTCACTGTAGCTTCAAAATATATACATATATTCACTTATGAAATTTGTTATTAACAATCCAACCCAATTCCAAAGGATTAGCTGTTTGCATAGCTGCAACACTAGGAGAATGGGTAATATTCACTATTCAAGGTTAAATCTAACTTTCGCATCGGAAAAAGTGAATTATGCTGCCACAAGTCTTCGGTCACTTATCAAGTAGCATCAAAAGTATTTAAAAAGAAATTAAAAGAATTTCTGAATGGCAACTCCTTCTACACAATCTATGAATTTTTAGATAAAACTTAGAAATTTAGTTAAAATCCATTAAAAAAAGCAAACAAACAAAAAATTAAAAATAAATGCTTAAGAGATTGAGTGTCATGTATAGACACCATTTATTAAACTAACACGTCCCACATCATTGCGATATGTCTTATTTATGATCTATGGAATAAGTACACTTCTGGCCATTAAAATTGCTACACTACGCAGATGACGTGCTATAGACGCGAAATTCAACCGACAGGAAGAAGATGCTGTGATATGCAAATGATTAGCTTTTCAGAGCATTCACACTAGGCTGGCGCCGGTGGCGGCACCTACAACATGCTGACATGAGGAAAGTTTCCAACCGATATCTCACACACAAACAGCAGTTCACCGGCGTTGCATGGTAAAGCGTTGTTGTGATGCCTCGTGTAAGGAGGAGAAATGCGTACCATCGCGTTTCCGACTTTGATAAAGGTCGGATTGTAGCCTATCGCTATTGCGGTTTATCGTATGCTGCTCGCGTTGGTCGCGATCTAATGACTTGTTAGCAGAATATGGAATCAGTGGGATCAGGAGGGTAATACGGAACGCCGTGCTGGATGCAACGGTATCACTAGCAGTCGAGATGACAGACATCTTATCCGCATGGCTGTAACGAATCGTTCAGCGACGTCTCGAGCCCTGAGTCAACAAATGGGGACGTTTGCAAGACAAGAACCATCTTCTTGAACAGTTCGACGACGTTTGCAGCAGCATCGACTATCAGCTCGGAGACCATGGCTGCGGTTACCCTTGACGCTGCATCGCAGTCAGTTGCGCCTGCGATGGTGTACGCACGACGAACCTTGTGGATGATCTTTGGTAATTAGAGGTCTTTGTTTTCATGTGTATACGTGCGCCCCACTCGTGTTGTTGACTCCGTGCATTTCGCTGGTGTCATGCGACACCATGCTGGGGTCTGTTTTGAATCTTGACGAAGCACAATATGCTGAGCACCTTTCTGTGGAGACACGGTTACAAGGGAAGTAACCGCGTTTTCTTTTATTACATTTTAGATTTTTATTGTCTTAGGTTTTAAGATTCTTGTATAGTTTATCTGATGATGAGGGCTTGACCCTTGAAGCGTGTCATAATTTAGTGTTTTTACACGATCTCTGTGGTTGAGCCTACTTGACACAATAATTAAGTACACAACCGCGACCTCACGTCCATTATGGTTATAATTAAATCGTGTTAAGTGTTGCAAGGTAGGTTAACAGCTTTCAGGAAGAATCCGCAAGACTTTAAGCGTCGCTCCGTCACTGTGGATGAAACATGGATACATTATTATACTCCTGAGGCAAAGAACAATGTAAACAATGGGTTACCAAGAGAGAATCTGCACCAAAAAAGGCGAAGACCGGTCCTTCGGCCAGAAAGGTTATGGCGGCGGTGTTTTGGAATTAGCAAGGGATAATTCTCATCGACTGTGTGGAACAGGGTAAAACTATTACAGGTGCAATTTGTTGTTGTTGTGGTCTTCAGTCCGGAGACAGGTTTGATGCAACCCTCCACCCTACTTTATCCTGAGCAAGCCTCTTCATCTCCTCATAAGAGCGGCAACCTACATCCATTTTAATTTGCTTACTGTATTCATCTCCTGGTCTCTTGGTCTCCATCCAATGCTAAATTCACAATTCCTTGATGTCTAAGAATGTGTATTGCCAGTAGATCCCTTCTTTTAGTCAACGTATGCCAGAAATTCCTTTTCTCCCCAATTCTGTTCAGTACCTCCTCATTAGTTACGCGATCCACCCACCTAATCTTCATCATTCTTCTGTCCAAATTTCTCTTTTCCAAAAACGCTTTTCTTCCCATTGCCATTCTGCATTTTATATCCTCTATACCGCGACCATCATATGTTATTTTACTGCCCAAGTAACAAAACTCATTTACCACCTTTATTGATTCGTTACCTAATTTAATTCCTTCAGCATTGCCTGATTTTCTAAGACTGCATTCCATTACTCTTGTTTTGCTTTTGTTAATGTTCAACTTATATGCTCCATTCAGCACACTGTCCATTCCGTTCAATTGCTCTTCCAGGTCCTTTGCTGTCTCCGACAGTATTACATCACCAAAACGCACGGTTTTTATCTTTTTACCCTGAGCTTTAATTCCTTCTCCAAATTTCTCCTTGCTTTCCTTTATAGCTTGTTCAACGTATACATTGAATAACATTGAAGAAAGGCTACAACCCTGTCTTACATCCTTCCCAAGCTCTGCATCCCTTTCATGCCCTTCAATTCTGGGAACTACTGTCTGGTTTTTGTACAAGCTGTAAATTACCTTCCGTTCCCAATATTTTACTCCTGCTGACTTCAGAATTTGAAGGAGTGTATTCCAATCCACATTGTCAAAAGCTTTCTCCAAATCTAAAAAAGCTAGAATTGTAGGTTTGCCTTTCCTTAATCTATCTTGTAAGATAAGCTGTAAAGTGAGGATTGCCTCCCGTGTTCCTACAATTCTCCTGAATCCAAACTGGTCTTCCCCAAGGTCGCCTTCTACCACCTTTCCCATCTTTCTGTAAATTATTCGCGTTAAAATTTTGCAACCAAGGGTAATGAAACTGATGGTTCTGTAATTTTCACACCTGTCTGCACGTGCTTTCTTTGGAATGGGGATTATTACATTTTTCTTAAAGTCTGAAGGTATTCCCCCCATCGCATACATCTTACGCACCAGGTGAAATAGTTCTGTCACGGCTGACCCTCCCAGGGACTTCAGTAGTTCTGAGGGAATGTCGTCCACTCCAGGGGCCTTGTTTCGACTTAGGTCCTTCAGTGCTCTGTCAAATTCTTCTCTCAGTATAGTATCTCCTATTTCATCTTCATCTATATCCTCTTCCCTGTGGGGCTCCAGACAGCTTTTTTTATTTTTTTTTTTTGTTTGTTTGTAAGAATTCGATTACAAAGGAAAGAATTAAAAAAGAACTTTTACAGCAGGATTCGAACCAGTGACCCTGTGGTTGCAAGGCCAGAATGCTAACAGATTTTTTTTTTTTTTTTTTTTTTTTAACGCTAACCTTTTTTTGTGTGTTTTTTTATTGGGGGGGGGGGGGGGAAAGGAAGCTCTGACCGCTCGGCTACTCCCGCGCGGCCCTCATTGCTTTCTCGGACATGCTATATCTCATGTGCCCAAGGAGGACTCGAACCTCCGACGGCGAGCAACCGTGCGCTCCGCAGCGAGGCGCCTTAGATCGCTCGGCTACTCCACCGCGGCCGTCTGTACTCCATTCTGACTGTTTCATTTACTGCATTTTTACATTTTCTCCTTTCATCCATTAAATTTAGTATTTTCTGTGATATCCAAGGATTTTTGTAGGTCTTGCCTTTTTACCTATTTTTTCCTATGCTGCTTTCACTATTTCATTTCTCAATAGTACCCATTCGTCTTCTACTGTTTTATTTCCCCCCGTATCAGTCAATTGTTGCCTACAGCTCCCTCTGAAATTCTAAAGAATTTCAGGTGCCTTCAATTTATCCAGGTCCCATATCCTTATTTTCCTACCTTTTTGCAGTTTTTTCATTTTCAGCCTGCAGTTCATGACCAACATGTTATGGTCAGAGTGCATATTATACATCGTTATTGGACCGTTTGAAATCCGAGCTGCAAGAAAAACGCCAGCGATTGGCCCACAGAAAAGTCCTTTTCCATCACGACAATGCACCAGCACACACATCAGTAGGTGTGGTCGCAAAAGTATTGGAAATAGGATTCCAACTCGTTTCACATACCCCCTTTTCTCCAAACGTGGCTCCCTTGGAATACTATTTGTTCCCCAAATTTGCGATTGGATACGGGATTTTCTGTCAGAGAGGACACAGTTCGTAGTAATCGATGGTAAGGTGATATCAGGCGTCCCACAGGTCCTCTGCTGTTCCTTATTTACATAAACGATTTAGGGGAAAATCTAAATAGCTCTCTTAGGTTGTTTGCAGATGACGCCGTCATTTACCGTCTAGTAAAATCATCTGAAGATCAAAACCAACTGCAGAACGATCTGAATAACATTTCAGTATGGTGTAAAAATTGGCAATTGACTCTAAATAATGAGAAGTGTGAAGTACGAAAAGAAATCCGTTAAACTTTGTTTACAAGATAAATCAATCAAAAGTGAAGGCCGTAAACTCCACAAAATACATAGGAGTTACTATTACTTTATACTTAAATTGGAAAGAACACGTAGATAAAGTCGCTGGAAAGGCGAGCCAGAGACTGCGTTTTATTGGCAGTACCCTTAAAATATGCAACAGAACTACAAAAGAAACTGCATACACTACGCTTGTCCGTCCATTTTTGGAGTATTGCTGCCAAGTGTGGGATCCTTATCAGGTGGGTTTGACGGAGGGCATCGAAAGAGTCCAAAGAAGGGCAGCTCTTTTCGTATTGTCACGATAAAGGGGAGACAGCATTACGGAAATGATACAGGATCTGGGATGGGAATCATTACAACAACGGCGCTTATCGCTGCGGCGTGGGCTACTTACGAAACTCCAATCGCCAACATTCTCCTCCCAATGCGAAAATATATTGTTGACTCCCACTTACATAGGTAGAAATGATCATCAGAATAAAATACGAGAAATCAGAGCTCGAACAGAGAGATTCAGGTGTTCTTTCTTCCCGCGCGCTATTCGAGAATGGAATCGGAGATAAATAGTATAATGGTGGTTCTATGAACCCTCTGCCAGGCACTTAAATGTGATTTGCAGAGTATCCCATGTAGATGTAGATGAAGAAATGGCTGGCGGGACGAAGATTTCATTCAAACGAGAATGTGATTGCAGAAACTAATAGCTATTTTGCAGGCTTGGACAATTCCTATTATTCAGAAGGGACCAAATAATTATAACAGCTTTGGATGAAGTGTATAAGTCTGGCAGGAGACTATGTCGAAAAATAAAAATGGTTTTCCCGAAACACGTTAGTAGTTTTTATTTTTGCACGGACATTTCAAACGCCCCTCGTAGCACCCACATGACCCTTCGAATCACCAGTGGCATAGTATAAGGAACAGTACCACCTTCTGGGGGAACCATGCATACTGTAACCTTGGCTGCATGGGACAATGAATAATTTCATGTAGAATTTTGGAGCATATTCTCAGCTCGAATATAGTAAATTTCCTTGAAACGGAAAAGCTTCTTTCTATGAATCAGCACTGGTTTGGGAAACATCGTTCATGTGAAACTAAGCTTGCCCTTTTCTCACATGACATCTTGCTAGCCATGGATGAAGGGCAACAGGCGGATTGTGTTTTTCTCGACTTCAAAAAGGCGTTCGACGCGGTGCCACACTGCAAACTGCTAACGAAGATACTAGCTTATGGAATAGGTTCACAGATTTGTGACTGGCTGGAAGACTTCCTAAGTAATAGAACGCAGTACGTTGTTCTCGACGGCGAGTGTTCATCAGAGACGAGTGTATCGTCAGCCGTGCCCCAGGGGAGTGTAATAGGACCGCTATTATTTTCTATCTATATAAATGATCTGATGGACAGAGTAAGTTGTAATTTGCGGCTATTTTGCTGATGATGCTGTGGTGTATGTGAGGGTGTCGTCTTTGACTGTAATAGCATACTGGATGACTTAGACAAAATTTCTAGTTGGTGCAAAAATGGCAGCTAGCTCTCAATGTAGAAAAATTTAAGGTGATGCGCATGAGTAGGAAAAGCAATGCCATAATGTTCGAATACAGCATTAGTAGTGAGCTTCTTGATGCTGTCGCGTCGTTCAAATATCTAGGCGTAACATTACAGAGCGATATGAAATGGAACGAACATGTGAAGACAGTTGTAAGGCGGACCGCCGACTTCGGTTTATTGGGAGAATTTTGGGAAGATGTACTTCATCTGTAAAGGAGACCGCGTATAAAACGCTTGTACGACCACGACTTGAGTATTGGTCAAGTGTTTGGGACACGCAGCAGATCAGTTTAAAGGAAGACATAGAGACAGTTCAGAGGTGAGTTCAAAAAATGTTCAAATGTTTGTTAAGCTTATGGGACTTAACTACGGGGTCATCAGTCCCTAAACTTACAAACTACTTATCAACTACCTTATACTAAGGACGGCACAAATATCCATGCCCGAGGTGGGATTCGAACCCCCGACCGTAGTGACCGTGCAGACAGTGACTGGAGCGCCTCAGTCTCCTCGGCCACCGCGGCCGGCCAGAGGTGAGTAGCTAGGTTTGTTACTGGTAGGTTCGACCAATGCGCGAGTGTCACGGAAATGCTCCGGCAACTCAGTTGGGGATCGCTGGAGGAAAGATGACGTTCATTTCGTGAATTTCTGGTGAGGAAATTTAGAGGGCCGGAATTTGAATCTGAGTATAGTACGATCTAGCTGCCGCCTACTTACATTTCGAACGGTGATCACAAAGACAAGATAAGAGAAATTAGGGCTCGTACGGAGGCATATAGGAATTCTTTTTTTCCTCGTTCTAACAGGAAAGGAAATGCCTAGTAGTGTGAAAGGAGTACGCAAAATAATTTTCACTTAATTTTTGCCTGTTATATAGCCTTGAGCATGTTTTGTTCCAAAAACCTAAGCTATAATAATGTATGTAATATTTTGTACCATTTAATTAATCTATATAACATACTGTACTTATTTTCTTATCTTTGCTGTCAACCAAAACTTTGTTTTATCTTTGGAGTGTGTCTTGCACTCGCAGTTGTTGCGTTTAAAGAGTCGGTGTGTGACCATCGTGAAGGACAGTCGATGTCTGATTATGGTAGAGTTGTAGTCGTGAAACTGTCGGGTTAGTCTGTCTGTGTGTTAGACTCCAAGAGTAAAAAAATTCAGAGAGTTTTGAAGAAACGCAGCCACGTCTGCAGATTGTAATTTTGTATGGAAATTAATCTGTCTCAAATAAGGTAATGTGTACTTTTCTATTGTTATGTCTGCTTGCCTGTATTTTAACTATTGTAGTTGGTGTTTGTCTTTTTGCTAATGAATAGGCCTACTGTTTAATACAGCTCGCATTTATCATTTATCCCTGAATCATTTTCCAGTTCCTCGTTCCTTTCACCAATTTGAATTGCTATCCGTTCTGATAATTGTTTCTTATGATAGTGTTGCATAATTATTGTGTTTGTAAATTTATTTGTTAATTATAACAGTTCAATGTAGGAAGTTAGTCATGATAAATGAGAGCAGGAAGTAGTTTGTTCATAAATCCAGTAAAGTTCATAGTTAGAGATTTTCTCAGTCTTAATGAAAGTTTAGATTATTAAGTCAGTTAATGTTAGTAACAGTTAAAGTGATTTGTCTGATCAGAAGAGAAGTAGATCACGTAAAGAGATGAGAAATATTTGCAGTGAGTGAGACTTGAAACCATTACCAGATTTGTAGGACATTTTTTATTACGTTGAATCAGTATAGTAATTGTTGTTGAGGTAGGCACATTATCAAGTGCAGTGATTTTGGTATCTAATTAATACCAAATATCTTTGTTTGGCATCCTGTTAATTCAAGTAACAAAATTATCACTGTAGTAGCACGCTCTTTGTGTTGGCTCTCGCAGTCGAATTGTGCTTGTATAGTCTGGCTACTGCTATATGGTGCACGCTAACAGATCTGAACATTTCATTTGCTCGCATTGCTCTCACACACGAGATTAATGTGTAGATCAATTACGAGTTTAATTACTGTTATCTTATTAACAACTGTACAATTTAAAGTGTTATCCGTTGCGCATCAAACTAAACCACATTTACATAAGTTCATTGCATCCCATGTCAGTTGCAATTTATTCTAACAGGGCAAAGGAAGGTACTAAGTCTCATTGCTTAGTCAAATTATTTTGTAACCAAAACCACAACAGAACATTTATTTGGGAATTTTAGCGGGGACGGTCTCTTAACAAAAACAATGACACGCTCGCCCCACACACATATTACCTTTAGCATTCATTCAAACAAACACACACTACTTTTAAGTAATACAGTGTACCCTCCGCCACGCACCTTACGGTGAATTGCGGAGTATGTATGTAGATGTAGACCGTAGTCTCTGTAACGAAATATGGTTGAATGAATGGTCCTTAGCGTGTAAACCGTGCATTTCCGCACGTAAATTCATTAGATCATCTCCTCGGTCTATCCTTAGAGTTTGAAGACGGTGGGAAAATGCCGCTATAGATTGGTTGGTCCCTGGTTGACACGCGGTAGCCAGAGGCCTCCCCCTGAGAAGAGGCCGGCAGTAGCGCGTAAACGAGGCGTGGTATTAATAGCGGCGCACGTGCACCCCAACCCATTACAGCCGCGACGACGTACATCACCGCCCACCAGACACGTGCCATTTGACGCGCCACCTGCTCCCTAAGTCTCCCCCCCCACTCTCTGACGCCTTGTCCGTATCGGCAGACGCTTAGCGTTTCACTGGCAGCATATGAGGTAGGGATAGGGATGGCGGTTATTGCTGAAACAACCGGTTTTCGGTTATACCGGTTCTTTTCATCCCCAGTTTAACCATCATCATCATCATCATCATCATCATCAACAGAGACTGATTATGCCTTTCAGCATTCAGTCTGGTTAAAATACATCTAATAAAATTCCCCCATGGTCCCCTATTCAATGCTAACATTGATGCCTCGTCTGATGTTATTCCTTTTACTTCAAAATCATTCTACGCCGAATCTAAGTACTTTCTTCTTGGTCTACCTCGACTCCTCTTACCCTCCGCTGCCGAGCTCATGAGTCTCTTAGGTAACCTTGCTTCTCCCATGCGTGTAACATGACCCCACCATCTCAGTCTGTTCGCTCTAACTGCTTCATCTATGGTGTTCATTCCCAGTTTTTCTTTGATTTCCTCATTATGGACACCCTCCTGCCATTGTTCCCACCTATTAGTACCTGCAATCATTCTTGCTACTTTCATATCTGTAACCTCTATCTTATGAATAAGGTAACCTGTATCCACCCAACTTTCACTCCCAAGCAACAAAGTTGGTCGAAAGATAGAGCGGTGCACTGCTAACTTAGTCTTGGTACTTAATTCCTTCTTGCAAAAGAGAGTAGATCTTAGCTGAGCACTCACTGCATTAGCTTTGCTGCACCTCGATTCCAGTTCTTTCGCTATGTTGCCATCCTGCGAGAAAATACATCCCAGGTACTTGAAACTGTCTACCTGCTCTAACTTTGTTCCTCCTATCTGGAACTAAATATGTTTGAATCTCTTTCCCACAGACATTAATTTCGTTTTGGAGATGCTGATCTTCATTTCATAATCCTTGCACCTCTATCTTAACCGCACTGTAAAAATTGCTCAAGATAACCGGTTTTTTAAATAACCGGTTTTCGGTTTTTATTGCTATTATATCCAGTAGAGTTCGACCAAAACATATTTTGCGACCGAAACCGAAACTTACGAAACTTTGTTAAAATTTAGGTAAATTTACGTTATACGACAAATCACTAGTCTTTCCATATTTTGCAAGATCCCCTCCCCATACTACGACTTCTTGAGCGTGTGTAAGCCTAGCCAGGAGTCCGTAGAAGGCGATATACGAAGCATACAGATTTACTGGCCTAGTATTTTCATCCGGCAGTTGCGAATATTGAGCCAACCACTCCGTAAGTCGGACTTGTGAGCCAGGGCATACGAATATATTGTTATATACACAATATATGTATAAGTTACAGTCAGTAAATGAACTTCAATCAGTGCAGCAGAAGTATTTCGAAAAATTAAGTCGCAGTTCCGACTAACAGTATGATTGTTGTCAACGTGCATTTGGCCGGCCGCGGTGGCCGAGGGGACTAAGGCGCTCCAGTCACGGTCCGCACGGCCACTACGGTCGGGGGTTCGAATCCCCCCTCGGGCATGGATATTTGTGCCGTCCTAGTTCGTAAGTAGTTCATAAGTAGTTTGTACGTTTAGGGACTGATGACCCCGCAGTTAAGTCCCATAGACTATACAAACATTTGAACATTTGATTTCAACGTGCATTTACGCAAATTGAATTAGGAAAGCTGTGTACCACATGATCAAAGAATGTTCAAATGGGTGTGAGTTCTTATGAGACCTAACTGCTTCGGTCATCGGTCCCTAGTCTTAAAAACTAACTTACGCTAAGAACAACATACACACCCATGACCGAAGGAGGAGGGAAGACTCGAACCTCCGACTGGAGCAGCAGCGCAGTCCGTAACATGGAGCCTCAGACCGCACGGCTACCTCGCGAGCAATAACAATACGATAAAACATTAAAAGTTATTATTCCAAGCTTACATAATAGATATATGAATCGAATTTACCTTCTCTTTCAAGAAACATTTTGGATGCTTTCTCCTTAAATGATACAGCATGTTTGTAGTACCTTCACCCGTTTTCAGCTTTTTAAAGCAAGTGGAGCATTGTACCTCACTGCTCCCGTACTTCGTGAAGTACTTCCACACTCGGGATGGTGCCATTTAAGACACAACCGATGTCTGACGACGACAGCAAGGAACTGCCGCGTGATCAGACGGAGGCAAGTCTCGTACACTGCCGGTGCACGCGCGTCGTCTAATAGGCCACGTCACACGGCAACAGGTGCATCGATGTCTCAATGCCGGCCGCGGTGGCCGAGGTGACTGAGGCGCTCCAGTCACGGTCAGCACGGCCACTGCGGTCGGGGGTTCGAATCCCCCCTCGGGCATGGATATTTGTGACGTCCTAGTTCGTAAGTAGTTCATAAGTAGTTTGTAAGTTTAGGGACTGATGACCCGGTAGTTAAGTCCCATAAGCTTAACAAACATTTGAACATTTTGATGCCTCAATAGCTGCACCAGTCCTTATGCCACGTGTTTGTTGCGCGTTTCTGATTGCCGGGATTGTTCTTAAATTATCACTGATCGCTTTTCTTATATACTGCGATGACCTAATATTTCACAGCAGTGGAAATTTTAGGAATGGCCCTAAATATTAGGGTCTACTAGTTTTAATTTTTTAAATTATTTACAAAAAACACATTTTGAAGCACTAGTACAGGAAGTAGTCGCATCGGTTTTTTACCCGGTTCTTGGCAATAACTAAAAAAATCGGTTACAACCGACACCAAATAAATACCGAAAAAAAACGGTTATTCAAAACTAAAATATCGGTATCGGTTTTAACCGGTCGCTTTTTCCCTTCCGTAATCTGAGGGAGCTTCTATTGTATTCCTTTCCACCGTTTCAGACAATGGTTACCCAACACTCATTCTCAATTGACGTCTGAGTCTTTCAATTTCTCCACTTTCATCTCCAATTTTTTTTTCCTTCTTGCAATTTTGTCCAGTTACAATCTGAAACCGGCCGCGGTGGCCGAGGGGACTGAGGCGCTCCAGTCACGGTTTGCACGGCCACTACGGTCGGGAGTTCGAATCCCCCCTCGGGTATGGATATTTGTGCCGTCCTTAGTATTAGTCAGTTCATAAGTAGTTTGTAAGTTTAGGGACTGATGACCCCGTAGTTAAGTCCCATAAGCTATACAAACATTTGAAAAATTTTACAATCTGAAGTTCATAGCCTGTAAATTTTTGCCAGAGTTCATATCTACATCTACATTGGATACTCTGTAAATCACATTTAAGTGGCTGGCAGAGGTTTCGTCAAACCATCTTTATACTATTAATCTACCATTCCACTCTCGAATAGCGCACGGGAAGAAAGAACATCTGAATCTCTCCGTTCGGGCTCTGATTTCTCGTATTTTATACCGATGATCATTTCTACCTATGTAAGTGGCAGTGAACAATATATCTTTGAATTCGAAAAATCAAATGTTTGTAAATCTATGGGATTCAACAGCTTGGTTATTAGTCCATAGCTTACAAACAACTTAACCTAAAGTAAACTAACCTAAGGACAACACAAACACCCATGCCCGAGGGGGGAATCGAACCCCCGACGGTGGACGGCGCGCGCGCCGCAACACGGCGCTCCAGTTCGCGCGGCTAAATCGCCGCGGCTAGCTTTTGCATTCGGAGGAGAATTTTGGCGATTGGAGTTTCGTAAGTAGCCCACGCCCCAGGGATAAACGCCACTGTTGCAATGATTCCCATCCCTGATCCTACATCATTTCCGTGACGCTGTCTCCCCTGTACCGTGACAATACAAAACGGGTTGCCGTTCTTTGGACTCTTCCGATGGCTTCCGTACAACCCACCTGATAAGGAACCCACACTGGGCAGCAATACTCCAAATGAGGACGGACAAGCGTAGTGTATGTAGTCTCTTTAGTAGTTGTGATTCATGTTTTAAATGTTCTGCCAATGAAACGCAGTCTCTGTTTCGCCTTTCCTACGACATTATCTACGTGTTCTTGCCAGTAGGAAATTCCCTATCCAGCCACAAATCTGAGGCGATATTCCATAACCACGCAATTTGATTAAAAGCCGTTTGTGAGGTACGGTGTCTAAAGCCTTCTGGAAATCATGAAATATGGAATGAATCTGAGATCCTTTGTTGATAGCACTCATCACTTCGTGTGAGTAAAGAGCTAGTTGTGTTTCACATGAACGATATTTTCTACATCCGTGTTGACCTTGGGTCAATAGACCATTCTGTTCGAGATAATTCATAATACTTGAATACAGAATATGTTCCGCTGTAAATGATTTGCGTTGACAATCTGTTTTAAAAATCTGTCTCTTACCATTGTATCATGTATCTCAATTCTCCTTGCGTCTTCAAGCGTCTTCCTCCTATGAAATCACAGAACATCTACACCAGTGGTCGGCAACCTTTTGGGACGCAAGGGCCACTTCCAAGGAAAGTACTTGGGCTCGAACAAACACATATACATCAAAATCGTACGAGAGAGAGTAATGTAAAGATCCCTTATTGCACTAGTGACACCCCCTCATCTGCAAAACACTGCAGTCGTCCGTTAGAGGCCTCTGCGTGTGCCTTGTCACATTGCACTTTGACCTGTCGGTTCGCCAGTAGGGACGGTGCAGTGTGCCTCCGAAGTTGCGTTTTGTGACATTTGTGTGGTGAAGCGCCAGATGGAGCGGTGATTGATAATCAATCCTGCTAAAGTATTGCGATTGGTTGAGATGAAGTTACGAAGAACCATTCTTCGTGAAGATGGTATTAGTGTAGAAGATGAATCATTCGCATGTTTTTTCGTATCTGTTATGGCACAGAAATGTGAGCATAAGTTAGATACTGCTTTAACACTGACACATAATGATGATAATTGGGATGATAATGACGAAGAACTCATTGCTAGCGGTAATGCTACGATAAGTGCGGGAAGAGGCGATGGAAGCAGTGGCAGTGAATACCAACAGTCTTCCGAGGCCGGCCGCGGTGGCCGAGGGGACTGAGGCGCTCCAGTCACGGTCTGCACGGCCACTGCGGTCGGGGGTTCGAATCCCCCCTCGGGCATGGATATTTGTGCCGTCCTAGTTCGTAAGTAGTTTGTAAGTTTAGCGACTGATGACCCCGTAGTTAAGTCCCATAGACTACAAACATTTTTTTTTTAGTCTTCCGAGAAGAAGGTTAAAGTTGCAACTATCATCACGGCTGTTGATGACAATACGCTAGAGAACATGTACGACGATTATTACATAAGTTATAGTTCAGATATCTGCATTACGTATGGCGTCTACAATTACATCTACAGTGCTATCTAGAGCGTGATTGCAAAGTTTTGCATAAAAATGACACCCACCAGCACACTGAGGTTTACGTAGAGATACTGTAATCAAACGTTCATACAGATATGTTTGTTCGAGCCCAAGTACTTTCCTTGTTAGTAGCAAAGTGAATTAAAGGCGGGCCGCACTTGTCCATAAACGGTGATAAATTAGTCTGCACATCTCTTTCTAAAAGTACCGGAACGCACACCCAAAGATTTTGTCCCATTCTCATGGTACACCCTCTCCCCCCTCCCCCCCAATTAGCTAAATTCGTAAGTTAGGACATTTGAAATCCTTTAATATTACTTATAATGAAAAATCATTTTTGCAAAGTAATTTACTCAAATTCAGCTGTTTGGAACGATAGTCTTGTAATCAGAACAGCAAAACCACAACATTTATTTTAAACAGTAGGTGCTGAGTAATATCCTTGGAAATATTCTCGTTCAGATATGTCAACTGTGTCTCATTTATCCCACATATATCATTATGTCGCTTTATACGACATAATATTTCTTCCTTTTAATGGTAACAAAGGAGAACAAGGAAGTTTTAACTAAAATAAGATGCATCTGTTTCCTGTCCCCATTCTTCACCAATACGTTCGGAGGTTAGCGAAACACAGACGAGCGAGAAAACTGCATAAAAACGAACTGTTCCTTCCTTACTGACCACGTCCACATGTAGTACGACAAAAAAAATTGCAATCTTTTCTTACTGATTTGTACTAGTGCTGAGTTTAAAGAAGCCCCGATTTTTAATAGTTATACTTCTGGTCTCTTTCATACTTCTGACACACACTGTTTGATATGACACAGAAGAAGGCAACTTCAGAAAATTAGTACGAGCCGCCCCTCATACAAACAAATCCAAACAATGCTGTCAGTTCAGAACAGAGAAGGCGATGGGATACAGACTGGCAGCGTACCCAGAGTGAGTGGAAGATGGACACACAAAACTTTTTTTACCGAGGAAAACCAGAAGAGTACTGCCAACACTATCAGGTGACAGTCTTTAAAGAGAGAAGCAAAGCGAGTGCATAACGTAATACGAGCAGCAATTCATACAATAATGCCCAACTAACCGATAACAGCAAAAATTAGTCTAATGACTACATCAGAGCATGCATTGTTACCGAGCACAAGCTGCCAGCCATTGCATGACAGAACATTTCCCAATTACCTATTTTTCCATTTTGATTGCAGTCTATGGGAAACGAGACTTTATTATGGTGCATTGTGCTAAGTCTCCAGTATGTATCACAACTGTTTTTCTAAAAAATGCCAACGAGCCGTTATCACATTATAACCACAGGGATTCTTAAAATTTGAACAAACTATATACTGTAGCTTGCCCACTACGACGTGGTCCACAGCATGGAACAAGACCAGGCAGCGCTTTCTACGTCAGGAATGATTCGAGGAAGTAACAATGTTCCGTAATAATACTTTGTAGTGACTTCTTACTCAAATGTGGTCATTCCATGTATTGTCAAACACACCGTTAGTAACACAGCGCACCACTCATTACTAGATCACAAATACTGGCAACAAGGCTAATAGGACACTATGGCAACGCCGATTGCTACCGAGAAGTCCCGAACGGTGGCAGGGCCCATCTCGTAGTGGACAAGTTATACTTCGCCGCGCTGCCGAAAATTGCTTGCCAGACTATGGAAAACAAAAGACGGTGCTTGCGCAGCGGCAGCGAATTATATTTTACATTGCGTTTTAAAATAGATGTACCTTTTCCAGTCTCTGGTAGGTTCAAATAATAATAATAATAATAAACCTACCTTAGGGAGGTCCCGCCGCGGTGGAGTAACCGAGCGGTCTAAGGCGTCTTGCTGCGGTGCGCGCGGTCCCTCGCCGTGGAGGTTCGAGTCCTCCTTGGGGCATGGGTGTGTGTCTGTGTTTGTCTTTAGGTTAGTTTAACTTAGTTTAAGTAGTTTGTAAGCTACGGACTGATGACCACGCAGTTTGGTCCGATAGATTTACAAACATTTGAACATTCTTTTTAGGGAGATCCCGGAACGACGTTCCTGCGTGCGCCGTCCACATTAAGCCTTGCCTATATAGGTGACAATAAAAATGACAAAATATTCAGTTTGAATTTTATTAATATGTAGACAAAAGTAATGATAATAAATAAGGAAAGGTTACCAAACATGAAATTCAGAGCACCCAGCTGTACTTATTGAAAATTAGTGTGACTTTTGACATTGAATTTGCATGGCTATTTGTTGTATGTTAGCTTTCATATTAGTAGTTGAAATTCTTAGAATGGCTCTCAAATGCTCGTCTGTGAGACGAGAAGAGTATTTATTTTTTCTATAGAGAATTGAAAAAGTTTGTTCACATAAGTAAGCACTGCCAAACATTATAATTGTTTGCTGAGCAAACTTTTCCAATTCGTTAAAATGAGATGGCTAGCTTCCATAGAATTTAACAAGATCATTGGTTTCAATGAAAGAGATTTTAAGACTCACTACATTGGAGATCAATCAAGTTCATTTGTAAATTACTCGGTACATTCTCAATATCACACAGAAAAGGGTTTGCGAAAATCTTCAGACTGCCAGACACTTTCTCTAAATCACCAAATCTGTCGATAAATTGATTTTGTAGCTGTTTTGAAACGCATTTCATGGTATCACTATTCCAATCCAAGCTCTATTAACCAGTGAGGATCTGTAAGTTATGGAACAGATTTAACGTCTTCGTTCATAAAGGTACTTATTGATTTTCTGAGATCAAAATATCTTTTCAATAATGCAGCTGTGTTTAACCATCTCACTTCATAATAATACAAAACATCTCTATGATCTGCGTCAACATCTATCAGAAACTGTTGAAACTGACGATGAGCCAATCCATTCTTTCTGATGTAGTTTGTAGTGGATATCACGATGTCCATTCCTTCTTTCCACTTTGGAACATAACGGTTCTTGGTGGATAATGCAATGGAAAGATAATGGGATGTCACATACTATCTCTGCTAGTTTAGTTTTAATTTTGCCAACCAAACCCTTGTATTGTCCACTCATGTTCTTGCCGCCGTCGGTTGGTACACTCACCAGTTTTTCCCAAGGCTTGTTCTAAGTGCTAAAATAAATCTTCCCCGTAGTCGTTCCTTTCGAACTACATAATTGTAAAAGCTCCTCAAAGAATTAAGGTTTCCATCTATTCCGCGGACAGATTCAAATGTTCAAATGGTTGTAAATCTATCGGAACAAACTGTGTGGTCATCAGTCCGTAGGTTACAAACTACTCAAACCTAGGTAAACTAACCTAAGGACAATACACACACCCATGCCCCAGGGAGGACTCGAACCTGCACGGCGAGCATCCGCGCGCTCCGCAGCGAGACGCTTTAGACCGCTCGGCTACTCCACCGCAGCCGCGAACAAATATTAGAAGCTGGTCAATACATGAAACGTCATTTCTTTCATCCAGAGCTGAAGAAAATCGTTCAAATTGTTGTGTCTTTTCGCGAAGTTGCTGGCATAAATTATCGCCCAAATCTTCAGTGCGGCGGGTACACGTTCTAGGTGAGAGACTTACATTTTCAAACTTCCTTTTTTTTCTGGGCACACCTCCTCAGTCAAAACCAATACACAATCTTTTTATTAATTCACTGTCGGTAAATGTTCTTCCAGACTTGGCAAGAATTTCTGCTACCCTTAAACTCTCACGTACATTCGACTCACTACTTTGAACTTGAACCTTAAAAACGTTTTGTTGGCTCTTTACTGATGATTTTAGTGAGTTAATTTTATGCTTTCGTGACTCGCCCACAAGAATTGCAAATTTATCTGTATGCTCAGTATCGTAATGGCGTTGACGTTATGTTCTTTCTGAAGATCAAGAGTTTATTTTTACAAATTAAGCATAGAGGTTTTCCATTGTTATTAATAGAAAAGTATAAATCTGTCCATGAATCAATGAACAGTCTATTTTCTTCAGACAACTTCCGTTTCCTCAAAGCCACCAGTAACATCCTATAACCAGCATCAGTGGCGTAGCGAACGTAACTGGCGCTCGGGGCATGACTCTTTGCCGGCCGCGGTGGCCGAGGGGACTGAGGCGCTCCAGTCACGGTCTGCACGGCCACTGCGGTCGGGGGTTCGAATCCCCCCTCGGGCATGGATATTTGTGCCGTCCTAGTTCGTAAGTAGTTTGTAAGTTTAGGGACTGATGACCCCGTAGCTAAGTCCCATAAGCTTAACAGACATTTGAACATTTGGCATGACTATTTGGCGCCCCCCCCCCCTCCCTCCAAGGTTCCCGTGGCACAACACTATACTTCATTGGCGCTTTCTACTTCCAGAAATACATAAAATAATGTAATATAAAGCATGTAATATTATTATAAAATTATAGCAGAACATTGTCCCTACTTTAAAATATCTGTAAAACATTACAGTCACTACTTAGCTGCGCTTCTACAAAATACGAATTGTTGGGATAAATAGCGACACAGGTTAAAGTTACTCATAAAATAGGTGTATTCCCTCTCTCGCTAATGTAACTTACATTGTGTGATCTGAAATAATGATTCGTAAGAAAAACAGTCCAACTTCGGACACAGTTTTCAAGCAAGTACTATAATTTACATTATCCATATTCTGAGAGACCACACAAAGTAACGTTACATGCTTGAATGCTTGAAGACAGGGGCGTAGATACGAGGGGGGGGGGGACGAGGGGGTTCAAGCACGAACCCCCCCCCCCATCATAATGTCTTGTCACTCGTGCGAAAATTAAAAAATGCCAATAATTTGTGTAATGAATATGAGAGTCAGATTGAAAACTTTGGCAACAAAGAGAGGTACCAGGATGTCTTTAAGTTGTAATCGATGCCTACTTGAGCTTTGACTTCTTACTTGTTGTCGGCACACTTTGTCTCAAATGTCTTTATGTGTGGTCTTCGTGAGACCTGATGGTTAAGTGGTGGTTACCTCAGTAATTATATATATATAACCATCTGTAACAATGAACAAGTATTGTTGATTTCCAACCAGAAGCAGTCAGGCTCCGTGGTCTTTGGGCAGAGCGTTTGACTGGAAACCGAAGGGTCGCGGGTTCGAAACCCGGTCGGACCTCGGATTTTTTCAATCTGCACTTTAACCCATCCTTCACCTCTCAACGATGTGAGGAGTCGCCAGAAACGACACGGAGTTCGGATTCCACGTTAAGCTGTAGGTCCCCTTTTCCCGGTTGGCGTCCAATTGAAAGACTTCCACCAGGCTAATGAGCTACACAAAATTATTATTATATCCAACCAGAAACACGCTTCACAGACTGTTTAAAGTACAGCACAAGCCTTTCCGTGTTAACATCTACATCTCTACATCTACATCTAATGTTTACTACTGCTACCAGTTTCAGTGATCTACTAACTTTATTACTACAGTAGGGCGGCGAACTTGTGATACAGACAAATAGAATTTTTGAGTCATGTTCTCAGCTTGCAAGAAGCAACGTTACCTTCGTCCTACTACTGTAAATACACACTGATATCACGTTGTAATTGAAACACGTCCACTGAATGTGTGATCGTGTTCCATTTTGATTTATTCATTAACCTGAAGTGTTTCTGCACCATTAATGTTATCTATCTTTGTGTTAATTATTTTTTTCTTTTTATTAACGATCAATGCCCCATGTTTATATATGTTTGCCCCATATTTATATATGTGTGATTGAACTTTTGTGTTCATGTGAATGTGGAAGGTTGCTCTTCATATTGACTGACTGCCGCGCTCTGGCTTACAGTCGCCGCCTCGCTCCTTAGGCCTCGTTTCGCTGTAGTTAAGAACGCACGGCTTCGTTTGTCGTCTGCGCTGGCGTCTGCTGGCTGGCCAGAGACAAGCTTACTTGGCAAGATGACGAGGTGGCCGTGTTCTTAGTGTCGTACCAACCTAATCTTGGACGAAAGAGGTGACAGGAGACCTCTGGGAGCGGTTGAAGAGGGAATTGTCTTGGACACTTAGCAATGGTTGGTAAACACTAGTCTCTGAACGCGCTCTGCATCGCTTTTAGCCCGCTCTGCATCCGGTGTGAGGCGAGGGGAGGTTTTCTGTGGCCTTAGAGCTGCACTCTTCACTCTTCATTCTGGCTCTGACAACCGTGGCAGTAAGTACTCCGCCGAATCCTGCTGTCAGAACCTTGCTTTCTTTGTTATCAGGCAGTCTCGGTTTTTCAGTGATAGTTTTCTTGCGTAATTCTTTCACTATGCGAGGTGAAGTATTTCTTAATTTACAGAACTCGAGTAAATTCAGTGTAAATTTATTATTTGCATTTTCATTCCAGTGATGACTGTGTGTCCAGTTTTGCTCAAGTTACAATACACATGTGTGGCCTTCAGCCTTTGTGTAAACCTAGTATGTTTGAATTTCCTTTGTGTTTTTAACTAACGTTTTCATGTCGTTTCTGTATCTGCGAGTATGCTAAATATTTCACAGATTTTCTTATTTGATTCCATCTTTCCTGCCTTGTATGACTGATTGCACCACGTGCTTTCGTGACGGTCGTTACTTCGGCCTTCAGCCATGGTTTTATTAATACTAGCTTTCTTCTATACAAATTCTCGCATGTGCTCTATTCACTTATTCTGAATTAAGTTCATTTGTAAATTCTATGAAATTTGGCATGGTCGCTCACCATGAGGTACTTAAGAATAGTGAGCCACTGCCTCCCCACATGAGTTCGTTTAGTGCACAGTATACTTAAATTGGTGATCAGGACACCCACCATCTCGTCAAGACGCCGCCGATGCTTCGTTTCGCCGCTGCTTTCATGTGTTCCAACATTGTAATGTACCACCAAGCATTATGCACGTGTCTGTGAATGAATGAATGTGCTTTCAGCTACCCATTGTGTATTCGAAAATTTCCTCCCACGTTACCTCCATATTCATAAAGGACAGAAACAATTTTGATACAGGCAGTAATTATATGATTTCATTCACTTTTGTACAAGGTGTGTTCTTAATTTGGTCTCCCTACATTTAGTTGCTTGTTCATTTTTCTCTACAGATTACGATTTTAAAGTATCAAACCTCTGCTTTATGATTTCATGCTCCCTGTGCCATGTTTAATTATCTATTCATTTATTTTTAACATTGATTTTGTGTTTGTTAAAACACTGGCTGCTCCCTTAATGAGTGATCAGTTAGATAAATTTCCATTGCGCATGTACTGTGGCTACTCATAAAGTAATTTAGAGCAGCAGTGAGCGTTTTAACTTACATTTGCAGATCTCAACTGCCAGAGATGTTGCTTATTTTAATAACAGGCCACTTTCATAATCTCTAAAGTATCATTTCGCCAAAACAGAATTACAAAGAAGCAACGGATGTATAAGAGGCGACAGTGAAGTTTGTTGATAACTGTCGGCTGTCAGCTTGCTCATATACATCAGCAGTCAGCACTGAAACTTCATTGAGGGATTTGAGTTACCAAAGGGCGATGTACAGGTGCTGAAACATAGCTATATGTTATTTGTCTGAAGGCTTTCGATTTTTTACGATTGCTAACAACTAATGACTTGAGCCAGATGTTGTAGTGTGGAAGGTATAATTTATTAATCCATACAGCGCTTACTTTTGCTCTGAAAATTGGGCTTATTCTGTATGTAACGTTCAAATAATTTAGGGGAATATAGTTTGGCAACTTCTTCAACAACAGCTAGTATTTCGGCAGGTGAATACCCGTCATTTTCAAGGTATACCACTATACAAGAAAAGACTGCTCTTCATGTTCACAATCTTTTACAATAACGCTTCATTCTTTTATCAACTATTCACAAAATTTTCCAAATTCATAGAAAAAATCGTCACAGCTTTGGCACCTATCAACTGTGCGAGGGCACCTCTATATAGCTCTGTCTGTAAACCCCCCACCCTCCCCCAGGGGAAAAATTTATCTACGCCCCTGCTTGACGACAATTTATAATTGTTATACTTGTCTTATAAATGATCACACGAAATACTAATAACAAAATTTTTGTTTCATCTACAAGTCTGGTTGCACGAATCGGTAGCCGCCATAGTCGTTTAGTATCATAGATCAGTGGACCTATCACCGTAACATTTTGAAACGAACCCTTAAGATCCTGGTGGCATGATAGCAACATGAAAATTTACTTTTTAAGTGCTATTGTTCTGAGATATCTTTTGTATACAAAGATTTTTATTGATTTACTGCAAATATTATTTAAAACGTTTTGTTCATCTACATCTACATCTACATGGGATACTCTGCAAATCACATTTAAGTGCCTGGCAGAGGGTTCATCGAACCACAATTATACTATTTATCTCCCATTCCATTCTCGAATAGCGCGCGGGAAGAAAGAACACCTGAATCTCTCTGTTCGAGCTCTGATTTCTCTTATTTTATTCTGATGATCATTTCTACCTATGTAAGTGGGAGTCAACAATATATTTTCGCATTCGGAGGAGAATGTTGGTGATTGGAGTTTCGCAAGTAACCCACGCCTCAGCGATAAGCGCCGTTGTTGTAATGATTCCCATCCCAGATCCTGTATCATTTCCGTAACGCTGTCTCCCCTGTATCGTGACAATACGAAACGAGCTGCCCTTCTTTGGACTCTTTCGATGTCCTCCGTCAAACCCACCTGATAAGGATCCCACACTGGGCTGCAATACTCCAAAAATGGACGGACAAGCGCAGTGTATGCAGTTTCTTTAGTAGTTCTGTTGCATCTTTTAAGGATTCTGCCAATAAAACGCAGTCTCTGGTTCGCCTTTCCCACGATATTATCTACGTGTTCTTTCCAGTTTAAGTCTGAAGTAATAGTGATTCCTAGGTATTTTGTGGAGTTTACGGCGTTCGCATTTGATTGATTTATGTTGTAAACAAAGTTTAACGGATTTCTTTTCGTACACATGTGGACGACTTCACACTTCTCATTATTTAGAGTCAATTGCCAATTTTTACACCATACTGATATCTTATTCAGATCGTTCTGCAGTTGGTTTTGATCTTCAGATGATTTTACTAGACGGTAAATGACGGCGTCATCTGCAAACAACCTAAGAGAGCTACTTAGATTTTCCCCTAAATCGTTTATGTAAATAAGGAATAGCAGAGGACCAATAACACTACCTTGTGGAACGCCCGATATCACCTCTGTTTTAGTCGATGCCTTACCATCGATTACTACGAACTGTGTCCTCTCTGACAAGAAATCCCCTATCCAATTGCAAATTTGGGGCGATATACCATAACCACGCAATTTGATTAAAAGCCGTTTGTGAGGTACGGTGTCAAAAGCTTTCTGGAAATCAAGAAATACGGAATCGATTTGCGAACCTTTGTCGATAGCACCCATCACTTCGTGTGAATATAGAGCTAGTTGTGTTTCGCATGAACGATATTTTCTAAATCCGTGTTGACCTTGGGTCAATAGATCGTTCTGTTCGAGATAATTCATAATATTTGAATACAGGATATGTTCCAAAACCCTGCTGCAAATTGACGTCAATGAAATAGGCCTGTAGTTTAGTGGGTTACTCCTACTGCCTTTCTTGAATATAGGTGTGACCTGTGCAACTTTCCAATCTTTTGGTACAGATCCTTCTATGAGAGAGCGGTTGTATATGACTGTTAAGTAAGGAGCTATCGCTTCAGCATAATCAGATAGAAATCTAATGGGTATACAATCCGGACCAGAAGACTTGTTCTTATTAAGTGATTTTAGTTGCTGCACTACTCCGATGATATCTACTTCTATGTTACTCATTACGGCATCTGTTCGTAATTCGAAATCTGGAATATTGGTTTCGTCTTCTTTAGTGAATGAGTTTCTAAAAGCTAAGTTTAGTAACTCTGCTTTAGTAGCGCTGTCATCGGCAGGATCGCCATTACTGTCACGTAGTGAAGGTATTGTTTGTGACTTTCCCCGAGTATATTTAACATATGACCAAAATCTCTTTGGGTTTTCAGTCAAATTACGAGAAAGAGTTTCGTTGTGATAAATGTTGTAGGCATCTCGCATTGAAATCCTCGCTAAATTTCGAGCTTCTGAGTACAATCGCAAATCCTGGGGATTTCGTGTTCGTTTAAATTTAGTATGCCTTTTCCTTTGCTTTTGCAACAGTGTCCTAACCTGTTTTGTGTACCAAGGGGGATCGCCTCCTTCTTTTATTAATTTATTAGGTATAAAACTTTCAATTGCTGTCGATACCACTTCTTTGAATTTGAGCCACATCTGGTCTACACCTACGTTTAGTGTTAGAAACGAGTGGAAGCTGTCTTTCAAGAAGCAATGTATTTTGTTTCTATCTGCTTTCCTGAACAAATATACTTTGCGTTTATTTTTGGTAACTTTGGGACTTTCGATATTCAATTTCGCTACTACAGCTCTGTGTTCACTAATACCTGTATCCGTTTTGATGCTCATTATGAGCTCAGGATTATTTGTTGCTAAGAGATCAAGTGTGTTTTCACATCCATTTACAATTCTAGTTGGCTCGTGAACTAATTGTTCGAAGTAATTCTCAGAGAATGCGTTGAGTACAATTTCGGACGATGCTTTATGCCTACCTCCTGATTTGAAAATATAATTTCGCCAACAGATCGAGGGTAAATTAAAATCACCACCTACTATTATCGTGTGAGTCGGGTACGTTTTTGTAATTAGACTCAGGTTTTCTTTGAACCTTTCTGCTATTGTATCGTCAGAGTCGGGAGGCCGGTAAAAGGAACCGATTATTAACTTCTTACGATTTTCGGGTACAACCTCTACCCATAATAGCTCGCACGAACTATCAACTTCAACTTCGCTACATGAAATACTACTTTTGACGGCGACAAACACGCCCCCACCTATTTTGTTTAATCTATCCTTTCTGAATACCGTTAGATCTTTTGAAAATACTTCTTCTGAACTTATTTCCGGCTTGAGCCAACTTTCGCTGCCTATAATGATGTGTGTTTCGGTGCTTTCTATTAACGCTTGCAGTTCTGGAACTTTCCCGACACAGTGATTATTAATTTAAAAATGTTTTGCAGCAATCGATAAAAATAACAACTAAAATTATCTGGAAAATCTAGTTTTTTCTTTGAGACAATTTGGCGCCCTTCTACTAGTGGCGTCATAGAACCCCTTGACCCCCGTCACTACGCCTCTGATCAGCAGTAAATTCTGCAACAATAGAATTAATATTGTTGTGTTTAAAAAGTAAATCTATGGTTTTACCCCTATGCTAGTCTATTTTTTTAAATTGCGTGTAAAATAATATCTCTCACACTTGCCTAAATAATAAGAAAATAAAAAAAATAAAAAAAGTACTCCTTCTGCTTGGCGTGTTTTTAATACACATACGTACTTGAGCACTTTCAACACACAGTCAACAAGCACGGACGAAGCGCGGGTAGGAACTGTATTGTCATCGGTATTTCGTTGTTTAGAGGGGGGGGGGGCGGCTTGCACAGGAGGGCGTCATCGTAGGTCCACAACACTCTTCAGAGATAGTAGAGTGACGCGATTACTTTAAATGCACGCTCGCTTGAACAGAGTACGTGCCAACGTAATTATTTAAGTAGGTATTTAGAAATGAGCCGCGGGATGCAAGGAGAAGGCCCGCGAGCCGCATGCCTAAACTGCCTAAACTGCGTACAACCTACCACAATCATACAGCCAGGAAAAAGGAACCGACAATTTACGGTAGAATCCGAACCACGTGTCGTTTCTGGCGACTCCTCATATAGTTGAGAGGTGAAGGTTATGTTAATACTCAAAGCGATACCTGCGGGTTTTGAACCAGTGCCCTTTCCATCTCGAGCCGACAACTTTGCCGCTAGCTCTGACTTGTAGTTGAAGAACAGTCCTAATTATTGGTTACTTAGCAAACCAAGAGTGAAATATTCATTTGGAAATAAAATAATATTGAGGTTATTAATAGAGATAAAAACTATCGTATCTTTTAAGTTGGAACAAATCAGACAGACTGTGCAATATTTCATTAAGATCAGTTGAATAATATCGAAGTTCATCATGTACAACCATCGTGACACGGCAGTTATATATATATATATATATATATATATATATATATATATTGGTATGGTGTCTGTTTTTTACAGACATGGCGAAAAGAACAGACACCATATTGTCGCGTTGAAATGGAAGCAGGCTTGACTTAGAAGGCAGGGTTGTCAACTGACCACAGCACTTATACAGAAAGCAGGTTTATGGCGAACTAAACACACACGCAGCACTGACTGCCTCTCGGGCAGAGTGCTCTGATAAATATACACAGACAGAATGTACCAGAAATTAGAATAATAGTAAACATAAGAAACATGTAGAACATTCTGGAAATGAGAATTACAAAGAAATAACTTTTCGCCAGTGGACGGGATTGAACCGACGAACTTTAGCACCGCAATCAGTGATGCTATCAATTTTTTTTTAAATTCTTTAGGTAGATCTATTCATTGCGGTCGTTGGTTCAGTTCGTTATTGTTTGTTCGTTGAATATTTGGCTTAGCTTTTTTATTACAGAGAGCGTTGAGCCCCCTTACCGGGCGCGCTGAGCCACGGCGCCCGGCGTCCATTGCGCCACGCCGGCATTTGGTTAACTTAGGGTCTCCCGGCATTGCTCCCTCTCCTGAAGAAACAAAGACCCGCTGTTAGGTTCCCTTTCGAGCCAGCTGCAATGTCCTGGATCTTGATCTTGTCATGGGCAGTTCTGGAGAATCCTTCCATTCTGCACGATTATCGACGACAGACGTTCCTGTCGTGGCTTCATCAGTATCATTAACGTCCTTAGAGTCCTTGAACAAGAAGCCATTTTCGCCTATCTGCTCTCCAGGATCGTAGTAAGGCTTCATGCGGAGGACGTGAACAATGTCTCTTCGTTTTTGTCGTTTCGACGACGGCTCAAAATCCTCAACTTCGTATGTGACGTCTGACAGGCGGCGCATGACACGATGCGGACCAAAGTATCGCTTCAATAACTTTTCTGATAGTCCAACTTTCCGTACAGGGGTAAAAATCTATACCAGATCTCCTGGGCTGTACACAACAGGTCGGTGCTTGTCGTTATACCGCTGACGGTCCTTCTCCTGGGCGTCCAGTGTCCGTATGCGGGCCAGGTGTCTTGCGTCTTCGACCCTGGTGATGAGCTGCTTCACATAGTCATCCTGAGTGTCGTCCGGTTGGGACGGGAACAACGTATCCACTGTCGTCTCAGCTTCCCGGCCATGGAGCAGGAAAAACGGCGTGAAGCCTGTGGTATTCTGTCTTGCGGTACTATAAGCAAATGTGACGATTGGCAGTATTGTATACCAATCCTTTTGCTCAACATCGATGTACATCGACAGCATATCTGCTAACGTCTTGTTAAAACGTATTGTAAGATTATTTGTCTGAGGATGGGGTTGTCATTCTGTGGACAATGTCGCACTGTGATATTACCTCTGATACTAGCTTTGACTGGAATACTTTTCCACGATCAGATATCATGACACATGGTGCTCCATGCTTCAAAATAATGTCTGCTACAAGGAATTTTGCGATCTCTGGAGCTTCTGCAGTCGGCACAGGTTTGGTGACAGCGTAGCGTGTGAGGTAGTCAGTGCACACATCGGATACCGGTTTTCGACTTCGGGAACCTCCCTAAAAGATCGATCCCAACTCGGTGGAATGGAGCTACTACCGGCGGAATCGGTACGAGATGCCCTGGAGGTAGTTGCGGCACATGCTTCCGTCGCTGGCACTCTTTACAGTGACTCATATAGTGCTTGACAGATCGGTAGAGACCTTTTCAGTAATACCTGCGTCTGATTCTGTCTAGGGTCTTCACGAATTCCAAATGACCGGATATAGGAGCATCGTGGAAATACTTGAGAATAGCTGGCTGCGGATGAGCTGGAACGACCAGTAGCCGTTTGGGGCCCAGTGGATCGTAGTTGCTCCTGTTTATAAGTGGGAACTCTCCATTGGTCGGTTCTCCTTTCTCCAAGGCCTCTATGGTTTTTAATAGTGCTTGATCTTCCTTCTGTTCAGCTGTAACGTTACTGAATTCAATGAGGGGTGAAATTTCATGCATGCTGTTGTGTTCCACTAATGGATTCCTCGAAAGGCACTCGCATCCTTGTGTTTGCGCCCGTTCTTGAATACCACTGTAACGTCATACTCTTGGAGTCTTAGTGCCCATCTTGATAGTCGACCTGATGGATTCTTCAAGCTAGTCAGCCTACACAAAGAATGGTGGTCTGTCACGACGGTGAATGGTTTGCTGAATAAATACAGCCGGAACTTGTTGATAGTCCAAATAACTCCGAGACATTCTTTCTCAGTTGTAGAATAGTTTATCTCGGACTTTGAGAGTACTCTTGACGCATAGGCTATCACTTTTTCGGCACCTTCCTGAACTTCTACAAGCGCTGCACCAATCCCATAACCACTGGCGTCCGTGTGAAGTTCAGATTCCGCATTCTCATCGTACAAGGCTAGTACTGGTGCGGAAGTTAGAGCCTCCTTAAGTGCCCGGAAAGCTTTCTTTTGTCTCATCCCAGTAAACCTTGGCGTCTCCCTGCAGAAGTTCTTGCAATGAACGTGCCTTGTTACAAAATCGTTTTATGAAACTTCGGTAGTATGAGCACAGCCCGATAAACTTTTCACATCACGATTGTGCTAAGGAGTTGGAAATTCTGTGACTGCCCTTACTTTATCTGGATCAGGACGGACACCATCTCAGTTGACTAGGTACCCCAGGATTTTTATCTCTTTGCCGACGAAGAAGCACTTCTTTGGATTGAGCCGGAGTCCTGCAGTCTGAACACACTTCAACACAGTTGACAGGCGATTCAGATGTTCTTCAAATGTTTTCGAGAAAACGATAATGTCATATAAATAGCAAAGCACGTAGTCTACTTAAGGTGTCGAAGCAAGTTGTCCATCATGTGTTCGAATGTGGCCGGAGCATTACATAATCCAAATGGTATTACTTTGAATTAATAGAGGCCGTCAGGTGTAATAAAAGCCGTCTTCTCCCTGTCAGCTTTGTCAACCTCGATTTGCCAGTAACCTGTCTGCATGTCCATAGTTGAGAAGTATGTAGCTCCGCGCAAGCAGTGTAATGTCTAGTCCATGCACGGCAATGGGTAGACATTTTTCTTTGTGATTTTGTTCAGCAACCGATAGTCGACACAGAATCGCCATGTGCCATCCTTCTTCTTTACGAGGACGACCAGAGACGACCAAGGACTCTCCGAAGGTTGAATAATGTCATCGTGCAACATCTTCTACACTTCCTCCCGAATTATCCGTCTTTCAGCTGACGACATTCTATACGAACGCTGGATAATTGGTGGATGATACGGTGTCTTATCGTGGGCCGTTTCGTCTGACTTTTCCCCTGCGGAGGTGTGAATGCATCCGAAAATTGGCATAGTATAACTTACACACGGTGGCGTTTTTCCTTAGTCAGTCCAGGCCCTATTGGCAGTTCCACGTTTGTTTCCTCCAGCGTGTTGTCTGTACTAACAGCAGAGCATGGGTCTTCATTGATGACGTTGAGGTCATCGTCCTGGATTGGTTCAACTGTCCTGATACACATTCCTTGGGGGAAGTTGTGACTGCTCGTGACAATTAGTGATTCAAATCTCTCCTCGACTACCGGTGATGCTTATGATAGCCGCTGGTATGTAAATTTCTTTGGTGTGCCTGATAAACGTTTTACTACCAACAAGCACTTCACAGTTTAACCGGTCGTCTCTGTTTGTGCCTGCAACTCTTCTCACTGTCAAATAACTTCCTAGAAAATTCTGCATTACGTGTACCCGTCGGACCAACTTCCTCAATTTGCATCTCAGGTCTTCCAAAGTCAATAATAGCTTTGGATGCCTTAAGGAAGTCCCATCCGAGGAGGACATTATGACTATATTCTGTTAAAACGACAAATTCAAACGGCTGGGTCCTGTTGTTGATGGTTATTCTTGCGACACAAGTTCCTGCTGGATGAACGTACTTTCCAGTCGCGACCTTCAGCTCAGTTGCCCCGTATCACAGAACACTGTCTTCTTTAGCGTGCGGCGGTAATTATCCGACAATACAGAGGAAGAAGCTCCTGAATCAACAAGTTGCCGGACAGGTTGGCTGTCGATTATGACGTCGATGAGATATCCCGCCATCTTAGCGACTGTCGTCCATGGAGGATTTTCATCTGCGGTGGCCTCACATCCGTAGATGGTCGCCTCGCTTAGTTTTTCTGGGCGCGGTGGCTAGGGGAGCGGCTGGTACCTCTGTATTGTGACGATGAACGATAGTGGCGAGTCGGGGAGCTTCTTCCCATAGGTCGACTGAACTCATCAGCAGGTGACTGCCTGGAATAGAACTGCTCTGATGGCAGACGACTTGTGGAAAAATATTGAATGCTTGCCTTCTCTCTCTGCAGTAGCGTACGACATGTTCAGGGCGCCCACATTGGAAACACAGTGGTGTGTTGTCTTCTGTCCTCCTGACGTCTTTTCTTCTGCGTTGCCGGGGGTGTTGGTTGTGGCCGCGTTGTGGCCGGTTCATAGCCTGCCGTTTGGCTATGTATTCTTCACGTCGAGTGCTATTGGCAGGAGCTAATATCTGAAATACCCCTTACTCAGCGGCGTCGGCTCCTTCGTGACTTACAGGGCTTACATCCATGGTCATAATTCGATGCTCGCTCGGTCTAATATCCCGGCTGCCATAAACTGTTGAAATTCGTCTCTCACAATTTGTCGTACGAGAGAAGCGAAGTCATGCTGGTCTTCCACAACGGCCATAGGGACTACATTGGGGAGTCTGTCATACTTCTTTCGTCCAACCCTCCTTTGTTGCATCTCTTCAATACGCTGGCACCACTTGATGAACTCTTCCGTCGCAGCGACGTCTTTTATCAAAAGAGCTTGGTACATGTCTTCTGCAATACCCTTCATCAGGTGCGTCATTTTGTCGGCCTCAGTCATATTCGGATTGACTATGTTACACAGGGCCAAAACTTTCTGTATGTATATCTGTGTTGGCTCACCATGTCATTGGGCACGGTTCTTCAGTTGTTCTTCCGCCGAACGGATTTGTCGCTGGCGTTCTCCAAACGTCTTCTTAAGTTCCTCCTGGAACGTCTCCCAGTCATTCAACTTGTCTTCGTTGTTCTCGAACCATTGCTGGGTTGTTCCGTCCAGGTAGAAATAAACGTTGGCCAAGCACATTGTACGTTTCCAACTGCTGTACTTGGGGACTCGGTCGAACCCTTTTAGCCATTTGTTTGGGTCCTGTCTACCGTCTCCAGAGAACACCGACGGGTGTCTGATGTGCAGCTGGCTTACCGCTGGTTTCGTGTCCATTGTTCTTCTGATGATACGGACTTTCGGAAGGATGTACTCGGTATATCCCTTGTATTCCGGTTCTAGGCCGTATAAGCGACGGCTTCTACGTTGCCTAATCGGAGCCACGGTGATGCAGCTGTTGCACAGGGTACCCTCCACCTCCATTGAAATGGAAGCAGGCTTGACTCCGCAGGCAGGGTTGTCAACTGAGCACCGCACTTATACTGAAAGCAGGTTCATGGCGAACTGAACATGCACGCAGCACTGACTGCCTCTCGGGCAGAATGCTCTGCTATTTGTACACAGAGTGTACCAGAAATTAGAAGAATAGTTAGCATAAGAAACAAGTAGAAATTACAAGTGAACATAAGATGTAGAATATTCTGGAAATTTTAATTAGAAAGAAATAAATTTTTGCCGGTGGACGGGATTGAACCGAATATCTTCAACACCGCAATCGGTGACGCTATCCCTTGCGAGCCGCGGTGGAGTAGCCGAGCGGTCTAAAGCGTCTCGCTGCGGAGTGCGCGGTTGCTCGCCGTGGAGGTTCGAGTCCTCCCTGGGGCATGGGTGTGTGTGTTGTCCTTAGGTTAGTTTACCTAGGTTTAAGTAGTTTGTAAGCTACGGACCACGCAGTTTAGTCCGATAGATTTACAGACATTTGAACATTTATCCCTTGCGCCTCGCCGGCAGTCGTTTGTCATGAAGCCCCGCGGCAGTATTAATAATCGTAAATATGCCACCAATAGGCAACTGACAGTTTCAATTTGGACGTATTAATACGCTCGATCCCTTGCACGAATCGAGTATAGGCTACGAGCAAGAGGAACTAGTGGCTAGGGGACGCTACCACCGTAGAGTGGTATAAGTTGAGAGTTTGGGTTGGAAGGGAACCGTGCCTGGATAGCTTAATTGGTTCACAGTCTGTGTCAGGGAGTGTAGCGTTACGGACGGACTTTTTATGTCCGCCGCAGAGTCTCCTGCTCGCGTGTTTACATGTCACAGTCTTCGTTTGCAAAAAAAAAAAAAAAAAAAAAAAAAAAAAAAAAAAAAAAAAAAAAAAAAAAAAAAAGTTCAAATATTTGTATAGCTTATGGGACTTAACTACGGGGTCATCAGTCCCTAAACTTACAAACTACTTATGAACTAACTAATACTAAGACGGCACAAATATCCATGCCCGAGGGGGGATTCGAACCCCCGACAGTAGTGGCCGTGCAGACCGTGACTGGAGCGCCTCAGTCCCCTCGGCCACCGCGGCCGGCCTTCGTTTGCGATATTTACCTAGAACAAGAATGGCCCACTCTTGGCGAAAATCGACACTGAAAATCAATTTTCCGAATGAATGTGTACAACCGAAGGCACTTGAAGTAGAACTATTTATTAGTGGAGAAGTTAAAATTGATTGTAACGTTCTTGTTGGTGTCCACTTCTTTATAATCAGCAGTATGGTGTACGTGAAGCGACGACGTCTGTGTGAAAATTATAAACGGAACTAGAAATGACCTCCAATTCCGTCACTCAGATTAAAATATCAGTGAAGTGACTATCGAACACGCACGTCATGGACTACGGACAAAGCCGCTGTGGAGTGGCAGAGCCCTTTAAGGTGCCTGGTTGTGGAGCGGGCGGTTGCTAGCCTTCGGAGGTTCGAGTCCTCCCTCGGCCATGGGTGTGTGTATGTGTGTGTGTGTGTGTGTCTTTTGTTCTTATCATAAGTTAGTTTAAGTAGTTTGTAAGCCTAGGGACTAATAATACGTTAAATCAATTAGATTTACAAAGATTCGATTTGTGAACTACGAACAATAAGAGTGTTTGAACTTCCTGTTGAAGTACTTATAGACGTGATTACTTCTGCATTGAAACCGTATGGGAACGTCAAAATAGCGGAAAATGGGCTCAATTTAACACGTACCCGGTACTCAATGGGGTGCGGCAAATCCATATTGAATTCACCAAACACATGCCATCATGGTCAGCCCAAGACGTGCTCCGGTTGTCGCCAAGAAGGACACGTTCGTTATGGCTGTACGCATCGAAGAATAACAGAATTGCCACCTGGGGATGAGCAGATCCTATCGGCATCGACGACGCTCCCGTTGACGTATGTCCAGGCTCTTCATACCTTCATACCTTGCCGAAACTTTGCTGAGCACGGTAGTACCTCAAGGTAGTGAGGACATGATGGAGACGTGCCGGCCTCTGAACCTCCCTTGGTGAAGGGTAATGAAGTGTACCGATGGAGGGAACAGATGGCGCCTCTATGGTCGTGCCTACTGCCGCTTTGTGGCAGACGGTCAGAATACCCAGACTTCATCAGATACTGAAGGAAACGTGCGGAAAAGACGCTCACTGAATAGAAGAAAAACCATTAGCTTGCCGCATCTGATACCTGCTCATCACAATCCAATGAAGATTCCCCTCTCCAACACCTTACATCATCGGAAGACCCAACGGTGGAACCTCATGTCCGTCTCCCATTGGAGGCAGTATCCACATTGTGTATATCTAGAAGAGCCTTTACGTATGATTAACAGCAGTTAGTCATATATCAATCGTATATTGAAGACTCATCAGTGCATACTCACTCAATAGACGCTTCGATTGATGACCAGCGTCCAAGCAACGTTGCATGTCACGAGGGTGCTGAAGATGAATCATCCACCGCTGAAGTATCAAGGGATGTTGGTTCTAAAACAAACGTCTGCGAATGGAATGAGGGTTTGGAGGAGAACGTGCTACATGCTAGTGCGATATTTCTGGATACTGATGCTCTTTGTCCTTCAGTGAGCATCCCTGTAACTGTGATCCAACGGCAGGCTTACAGAATTGGATCTTAAACACATTAATACATTCCAAACGCAGATAAAGTTTCAGTTATTCCGTGAAATGCTGCGGGCAACAGATCCCGAAGTTGCTCTCCTACAAGAAGTTTGCCTGGAGTCATTTCCAGATATTTATGGATATGATACTTGTTTAATGCCATCTGCTTGCAACGCTAATGGTACGGCCATACTTCTCAGAGAAGGTATTGTTGTTGAAGATGTCGCTTTCTTGTCGTCGGCCAGGGGCCTTGCTGTGACGTTCCATGGTGTCCGGATCGTCAACGTTTATGCTCCCTCCGGCAGGGATAAACGAAGGGAACCGTTGCAGTTCTACTCAGGACAGATAGTCCCTTCATTTGAAAGCCACTACGATCACGTTATTCTTGGAGGAGACTTAAACTTTGTGATCGCCAACATACTCATGCTCCAACGTGCCAGGAACATAAATCGAAAATTCAAGAACTGGAACTTATAGACAGATGGAAATGTACACATCGTGACCGACCTGGATACACATATTTTACTAGCCATTCAGCGAGGCGTCTTGACCGCGTCTACGTCTATGACGGACTCTCAGCAGCAACACTTGATGTCGAGTTGTGGTCGACAGCCTTCTCAGACCACATCGCCTACATTTGTACAGTTTCTCTTTAACGGCAAAGGGTGTGGCGCAGTAGAGGTACTTAAAAGTTCAATGTTGTACAGCTTAAGGATCGAGAGTGCAAACAGCACATAAAAGGGACATGAAACAACTGCCAGAGACGCCTTATGACATATCCTCTAACACTTCGAAGG
The DNA here is from genome assembly GCA_026315105.1 of Locusta migratoria. Lineage (NCBI taxonomy): Eukaryota > Metazoa > Arthropoda > Insecta > Orthoptera > Acrididae > Locusta > Locusta migratoria. Next base: position 146,521,371 of record CM048755.1, on the reverse strand, counting down.
TGGTTTGATTGCGCTATGCCCACTTTGCGTCGCACGTTGATACAATACGGACGTGACAAAACGTGTTGGCATCGATGTACAGTACAATGGAATTTAATTTACTGCACTCCGTGAGCGTGCTAGCCAAGCGCCATCTCCTAAACAACAGTTTGAAATTAAGGGGATTAAGGCGAAGATTACTTCACTTATGCATCCCCGTCTTGAGGGAACAATGACACGTGCGAGATGTCAGGATCGAGTTTGTGGAGAAACGTCTTACATGCATCAGATTATTCGACAGAAGCAACGATGTAGGACAGCGCTGGTGCACGCCATTGATACACGAGAAGATCGCCGACTGACATCTCGGAATGACATTACCACTGCTATTGTGGAGCAATATCGACAGTTGTATGCAGAAGTGGATCAGGATCCTATAACAATGAATGAATGTCTCCAGTCCATGCCTGGTTCTCTTCATGAGAAGGCTGCGCAGATTCGTATAGATACGATTACGACTGACGATCTCGCTGCTCTCTTCCTAGGGGAACAACAAATGTTCAAATGTTTGTATAGCTTATGGGACTTAACTGCGGGATCATCAGTCCCTAAACTTACAAACTACTAATGAACTAGCTAACACTAAGGACGGCACAAATATCCATGCCCGAGGAGGGGTTCGAACCCCCGACAGTAGTGGCCGTGCAGACCGTGACTGATGCGCCTCAGTCCCCTTGGCCACCGCGGACGTCAGGGGAACAACAAGAAAGTCCCCAGGCCCAGATGGCCTCCCGCTGGAGTTCTAGCGCGCATTTCAAAACATAATGGCTCTTCGCTGGATAGAAATGTATCAAGAACTGAGGACACCTGGCGTCCCATTCCCAACATCCAGACACCACTAAGTGATTATTTCAGCATCATAGCCTTGGCAGAGACTTGCCACCTCCAAGGTGTCTTATTGTCAGTAGACCTGGAACATGCTTTTGATAAGTAAGTCATGACTTTCTTAAAGCAGTGCTGCTAAGAAAGATGACATTTCCCCACGTCTTCACGCAAAGTGTCCTACAGCGGCTCCGATGCGCCAAGTCACGGGTACTGAACAATGGACGTGTGGCAGGCACTGTTACCATCTCGCGATCAGTACGACAAGACTGTCCCCTATCGATGATTCTTCTTTCCTCTGCACTTGAGCCATGCTACATGGACTGCGGTGTAGACTGCCTGGGATCACGATGAGTGGCCAGTCTTTTATCTGTCGGCTATATGCAGGTGACTTGGTGTTCTTGGCCCAGTCAGCGGACGAAGTACTAGTAGCACTGGAGTGGATTTCCAAGTATGGAACTACTGCGGGGCAGCCTTATGAATCTGACCATGTCTGGCGCTATGAACATTGCCAGGGCTCTTCTAGAAGAGAGCGTGGCCCCGCTGCGATCAGTGGATAGGTTCAAGTGTTTAGGGATTACCTTCACACTCGACATACGACAAAACTCGGCAGTTAACTATAAACGCCTTCTTCAAGTTATCCGCGCTAACGTCCGAGGCAATCTACTGCTGCCATTAGGCAGAATCCCAGATAATCCGGTCATGTGACGTTTCCACAGCTTAAACATTGTACTGACGTAAAGGGCAGACGCTCTGATACGTGCACTGACAAGAGCAAGACGTACGTCCCGAAGGGGAAGAGTTAATGTTTCATATCGCACTTTGAAAATAGTACCGGCGCTCACGAAATATCCAAACACTGCCCGCAGTCTTTGCGCTATCGTCTTCCGCATCGGCAAAATCTGGGCCAATTGCAGTATTCAGGACGCCAGATGGGTGTTCACGAAAGCAACTTTTGTGTATCAAATAATAATGAGGGGCCACACCCGGAATATGGTGGATGAACAACATCCTACAATCAGATGGCCCGTGGTCTGGCGTTCTGCGCATCATGCCCTCCTCGATACAATTGCTCGTGCGACCTGGTTGCCAACGGAAAATACATAACGAGACTTCTGCTAGATGCAATTAAGATGACGGACTCTCCGCTTCGCCCTAAGTGTCACGTGTTAGACACTGACATCGACTGATGTGTGGACCTGCTGCAGAGCTGTGGCTGTTGTTAAAGAAAATACTTGTTTTTCTCTGGGCGTGTGTGTGTGTGTGTGTGTGTGTGTGTGTGTGTGTGTGTGTGTGTGTTTTTTTCTTGTCATACAGCTCCACACGCTTATTGAACCGCAGTCACTTTTGTTTCCGGATGAGACCTTTATCCCACGCACAAAGACAAATGCAGTGACCTAGGTCAATTGACTACCTACCTCTTATTTGTTTCACGATCGAGATAAGAGTTTGCTTAATTTTTGGACCTTCCTCCAAGATCGCTTCACTCTTCTAATACACAATTCATGACACCGACAATACTACGCTAATTTCTTGGGTAGCGTTTTCCTGGATCCTTCCCGCAGCCCGGGTGTGTCGGGTATGGGAAGGTAATTTTAATATGAGTGCTCAGTCAAGAAAAATCGCATTGACGTGTTTTACGGCCCACTTTAGATTTGTAGTTTGATAAGTTTTTGCAAACATTGTACACAAAAATAATAATGTAAATAATAAAAAATTAATTAATAAGAGTGTCTGAAACCCTTTTAGGGAAAAAAATTAGGTAGTGGTAGGTTTTGAACCACTGACATCCAGCGTTACAGTGCAACGCTTCTTTTTTTTTTTTTTTTTAAGAAAACCAAACTATGGCCAACACTTAGTAGTTGCATTCTTAAATTTCATACTATTTATGGTCGTTGTTAACTGATGCTAATATGGCATTTGTAGACACTAGATTATCATGTATCGTACGAAGAACGACGTGTTTTTGTTAATTCTTCAGTGCGCCATTGCTTTGAAATAACAACGAGTAAGTTAAAATAAGAAAATTATCAAATACGCAAAGCAAGATGGCTTATGCCAGAGAGAGTTCTGGGCGATGAATGTCACGTGACATCTGCGAACGGCTGGTTTTCGTTAATTCAGTGGAGGGTGTCAAAACTCTAGTTATTTTTCCAAATATCTCTCAAACGATACGAGATATGAAAAAAACATATTTTAGAGCCAAAAAATGTTCAAATGTTTGTTAAGCTTATGGGACTTAATTACGGGGTCATCAGTCCCTAAACTTACAAACTACTTATCAACTACCTTATACTAAGGACGGCACAAATATCCATGCCCGAGGGGGGATTCGAACCCCCGACCGTAGTGGCTGTGTAGACAGTGACTGAAGCGCCTCAGTCCCCTCGGCCACCGCGGCCGGCTTTTAGCGCCAGATCAACGTTTTATGTGCATTTAAAATTACATTACAATCGGCCTTTTATTGGTATTGCTAACGCATTTCTTGTCCGAAATATTTGAAAAAGCGAGGTTCTGGTCTCTGGTAGCCAAAAATTATGTATGTAAAATTTGGTGCCGATCGGTTGAACGGTTCGACCTAAAATGTGGGAACACGTTACAGCCAGACAGACATCGGCAAATCGCCGTTATTTTTGCAAATATCTCTGCAACGATGCAAGATATGAAAAAAACATAATAGAGCGAAGTTGTAGAGAATTTTCCCCTCTACCGATTAGGTTATTCAATTTTCGTGTCAGATGAACGGTTCGTTTGCAATTACAATTATATTACAAACGGCTTTTTTTGGCGTTACTACCGTATTTTGTGTCCGAAAAATTTGAAAAAGGGATGTTCTGGTCTCTGTCGGCCTAAAATTATTTCTGTAAAATTTGGTGTTGATCGGTTGAACGGCTCGTCTTAAAAACGGGGAACACGTTACGGACAGACAGACAGGCAGACAGACATCCCAAAATCGCCGTTATTTTTGCAAATATCTCTGAAACGATACGAGATACGAAAAAAACATAAGAGAGCAAAGTTGTAGAGAATTTTCTCCTCTACAAATTCGGTTATTCAATTTTCGTTTCAGGTGAATCCTTAAGCCGTTATTTTCATTTAAATTGCGAGCTGTCGAAAAACGATCGCAAAGGCCCACTTTTAGTGTTACTACCGTAACCTAAAGTGGGCCAAAAATTAACCAATGTAACGGAAAAAGAAAATTTATTTGGGAAGACTTGCCCGAAACACGCATATAGGAAATGGAATTCAGCTAACATCTTACCCCACATGGTCGGTGTGTAGTTATTATTTGTTTGGCTCGCCGGGAGGGCGATCTTATTTAATTTAACTACCAGACACTAATAATGGTGAAATTCTTGCACAGATGATTAAATTTTAGTGGCAATCCTCACAAGAGAAGGGGATACTTTTTTCATTTTTTTTTTTTTGTTATTTAAAAAAAGAAAAATAGCTGAGGTGGTAGTGAGTTCGCCTACCAGTGCCTGCTGCTGTCGCTGCTGCATCGCCCAGAGCGCTAAGTGTCATAATTTAATTTTCGTGAAAATTTGTTGTCAGTTAATTTCTTAATTTTGATTTAGTGCTTCTGTTTTTAAGAGTCTTCTTCTCACCTACTTGAAAGATTTCGTTTGTGTTACTGTTTTAAGAGTACATTCTCTCGTGTTTTGATAAATACCGTTGTTTGTGCGTGTTTGTCAGTCGCCTGCAGCTTTTCTTTGGCTTAGGGAGCTTCTATATTTCGTGTAGATATTTTACGTTAGAGCAGTGATTTCCGCGTATATTTTGATTACAGTCCAGAGACGGTTTTTGCTAATTTCCATTGTTTCCAACAAGAAGTTTCTAGTAACCACTGTTTAGTCAGCTATGAGTCACCTGTAGTGAATTAGCGGTCTTGTTACAAGTCGATTACTTAATCTCTACAATAAATTGTTGATTTGTTAGGATGGACAGGATGTGTGACTGCTGCGTTCGGACGCAGGAGGGGCTGGCCGCCGTTCGCGAACAGCTGAGCGTGCTGATGGCCGCGATCAGCCGCCTTCAGGCTGCTGCCTCGGACTGTAGCGTCAGTGGGGAGTCTGGTGCGTCGCATGGGACACCTCAGGTGTCACATGCTTCACCCACGGTCCCTGCTATCGAGATATCTGTGCGAGTACCGGACCCGGTTGGGCCACCCACTCCCCCAGGGGAATGGCGGGTTCAACGGCGTTCGCGTCGCTCGAGGCGGAGGCTCAAAGGGGAGGCTGGCCGTGGGGCATCGCCCGCTCTGCCTGTGAGTGAGCATGTGGCCGCTCCTTCAGCAAGGTCCGAGCAGGCACACGGGGGGAGGGGTTTATTAGTGATCGGGAGCTCCAATGTTAGGCGGGTGATGGAGCCCCTTAGGGAGATAGCGGAAAGGTCGGGGAAGAAGGTCAGTGTGCACTCTGTTTGCTTGCCGGGGGGTCTCATCCGAGATGTGGAGGAGGCCCTTCTGGCGGCGATAGAGAGCACTGGGTGCACCCGACTGCAAATTGTCGCTCATGTCGGCAACAATGACTCCTGCCGCCTGGGTTCAGAGGTCATCTTCAGTTCATAGAGGCGGTTGGCGGAGTTGGTGAAGACAGAAACCCTCGCTCGCGGGGTGGAATCTGAGCTAGCTATTTTTAGTGTCGTTGCCAGAACCGATCGCGGTCCTCTGGTTTGGAGCCGAGTGGAAGGCTTAAACCAGAGGCTCAGTCGATTATGCGAAGATCTGGGCTGCAAATTTCTCGACCTCCGCTATCGGGTGGAGAAATGTAGGGTTCCCCTGAATAGGTCAGGCGTGCCCTACACGCAGGAAGCGGCTCTACAAGGGTAGCGGAGTACGTGTGGAGTGCACATGGGGGTTTTTAGGTTAGAAAATTCCCTCCCTAGGCCCGACAAGATGCCTCCTGAGCCGCGACAAGGTAGCAGTAGGCAAAACACAACAGGGAAGGAAATGAGGAAATGATCAATGTAGTAGTAGTTAACTGCAGGAGCGTCTATAGAAAGGTCCCAGAATTGCTCTCAATAGTAAACAATGACAATGCCCACATATTACTAGGGACGGAAAGTTGGCTGAAACCAGATGTAAACAGTAATGAGATTCTAAACTCAGACTGGAATGTTTACCGCAGAGATAGGCTGGACAGTGAAGGGGGAGGCGTGTTTATAGCGATAAAAAGTGCACTAGTATCGAAGGAAATAGACGGAGATCCGAAGTGTGAAATAATTTGGGTGAAGGTCACTGTTAAAGCAGGCTCGAACGTGGTAATTGGATGCTTCTATGGGCCTCCTGGCTCAGCAGCTGTTGTGGCAAAACACCTGAAGGATAATTTGGAAAATATTTCGAGTAGATTTCCCGATCATGTTATAGTTTTGGGAGGAGATTTTAATTTACCCGATATAGATTGGGAGACTCAAACGTTTGTTACAGGTGGCAGGGACAAAGAATCCAGTGAAATTGTTTTGTGTGCATTATATGAAAACTACCTTGAGCAGCTAAACAGAGAACCAACTCGTGGGAACAACATATTAGACTTTCTGGTGACAAACAGACCCGAACTGTTCGGAACAGTTAATGCAGAACAGGGAATCAGCGACCATAAAGCAGTTACAGCATCGGTAATTTCAGCCGTAAATAAAAATATTAAAAAATGTAGGAAGATTTTTCTGTTCGGAAAAAGTGACAAAAAGGGGATTTCAGTGTACTTGACGGCTCAGCATAGAAGTTTTGTCTTAAGTACAGATGGTGTTGAGGAACAGTGGTCTAAGTTCAGAGCCATCGTACAATATGCATTAGATGAGTATGTACCTAGCAAGGTCGTAAGAGATGGAAAGGAACCACCGTGGTACAACAACCGAATTAGAAAGCTGCTACGGAAGCAAAGGGAACTTCACTGCAAACATAAACGTAGCCAAAGCCTTGTAGACAAACAAAAATGACACGAAACGAAATGAGGCGTGAGGAGGGCTATGCGAGAGGCGTTCAACGAATTCGAAAGTAGAGTTCTTTGTACTGACTTGGCTGAGGATCCTAAGAAATTTTGGTCTTATGTCAAAGCGGTAGGTGGATCAAAACAAAATCTCCAAGCACTCTGTGATGAAAATGGCACTGAAACAGAGGATGACACTCTAAAGGCTGAATTACTAAATAACGTTTTCCAAAGCTGTTTCACAGAGGAAGATTGCACTGTAGTTCCTGCTATAGATTGCAAAATGGCAGATATAGAAATAATTGACAGGGGGATAGAAAAACAATTAAAATCGCTCAAAAGAGGAAAGGCCGCAGGACCTGATGGGATACCAGATCGTTTTTACACAGAGTACGCGAAGGAACTGGCCCCGCTTCTCGCAGTGGTGTATCGTCGGTCTCTAGAAGAGCATAGCGTTCCGAAGGATTGGAAAATGACGCAGGTCATCCCCGTTTTCAAGAAGGGTCCTCGAACAGATGTGCAGAACTATAGGCCTATATCTCTAACGTCGGCCAGTTGTAGAATTTTGGAACATGTATTATGTTCGAATATAATGACATTTCTCGAGACTAGGAATCTGTTCTGTAGGAATCAGCATGGGTTTCGAAAAAGGCGTTCGTGTGAAACCCAGCTCGCGCTATTCGTCCACGAGACTCAGAGGGCCATAGACACGGGTTCTCAGGTAGATGCTGTGTTTCTCGACTTCCGCAGGGCGTTTGATACAGTTCCCCACAAACGTTTAATGAACAAAGTAAGAGCATATGGTCTATCAGACCAATTGTGTGACTGGATTTAGGAATTCCTAGATAACAGAAAGCAGCAGGCCATTCTCAATGGAGAGAAGTCTTCCGAAGTAGGAGTTATGTCAGGTGTGCCACAGGGGAGTGTCGTGGGTCCCTTGCTGTTCACGATATATATAAATGACCTTGCGGATAACATCGGAAGTTCACTGAGGCTTTTTGCAGATGATGTTGTAGTATATAGAGAGGTTGTAACAATGGAAAATTGTATTGAGATGCAGGAGGATCTGCATCGAATTGACGCATGGTGCAGGGAATGGCAATTAAATCTCAATGTAGACAAGTGTAATGTGCTGCGAATACACAGAAAGAAAGAACCTTTATCATTTAGCTACACTATTGCAGGGCAGCAGCTGGAAGCAGTTAATTCCATAAATTATCTGGGAGTAGTCATTAGGAAGGATTTAAAATGGAACGACCATATAAAATCAATCGTCGGTAAAGTAGATGTCAGACTTAGATTCATTGGGAGAATTCTAAGGAAATGCAGTCCGAAAACAAAGGAAGCAGGTTAGAGTACACTTGTTCGTCGCCCACAGCTTGAATACTGCTCACCGGTGTGGGATCCGTACCAGGTGGGATTGATAGAGGAAGTGGAGAAGATCCAACGGAGAGCAGCGGGCTTCGTTACATGATCATTTGGTAATCGTGAAAGCGTTACGGAGATGATCGCTAAACTGCAGTGGAAGACTCTGCAGGAGAGACGCTCTGTCGCTCGGTACGGGCTTTTGTCGAAGTTTCGAGAACATACATTTACTGAGGAATCTAGCAGTATATTGCTCCCTCCTACGTATATCTCTCGAAGAGATCATGAGGATAAAATCAGAGAGATTAGAGCCCAAACAGAGGAATACCGACAATCCTTCTTTCCGCGAACAATACGTGACTGGAATAGGAGGGAAAATCGATAGTGGTACTCTCCGCCACACACCATCGGGTGGCTTGCGGAGTATGGGTTTAGATGTAGATGTAGATCGAACCTACCTTCACGGAAATTTTAATTTTCTTATAAGTTTTTGTTAAAAAATGAAAATACATATAAAACATCAAGTTCATTTTTTAACTTAGTTATACTTATCACATAAAAATAGGATTTATCAAAATAAAAAAAAATAAAAATAAAAATGTTAAGGTGACCGCTGGTCCGAAGTGGGAAATCCGGTTCGAATCTTGGCAGAACACAAATTTTCAACTTTGTCGTTGAGTTTATTTGAACGACCCGAAATGTTTCAATATTTCGATTTCGTAAATTTACGGCCGTTTCCGTCAACTAATGGTGTCTGTTCTTTCAGACATGTCCAAATTGAACAGACAGCATATCAATAACAAGAAATCAATGTACCTACTACATTCATTATTCCACTCTGATAAAAATTTAGACTCCACTGAAAGCAGAAATACTCATTCCGTAACGAGATATAAGTAAAAAAGTTGAATAACAATTCTGTCAACAGCTGCTAAAATGGAGTTCTCCATTAAAAGAGAAAAGGATGCGAAGTAAAATAAAACAGAATACGGACGATATATTTGCAACGCATTTCAATCGAGCGATTCACACATGGATTCGTAGGCTACAACAAATGTGCGACACACACACGCACACACACTATCCGACGAAAGCAGCTGCTATTTTATATGAAATACAAAGAAATGTAGAATATTTTTACTTCAGCAAATATTACCACCGTAATCAAAAATCAAGCAGAGTACGAGTAGCCGGCACGTATTAGACGTGCGTACTGGGGCACCGTGCTGCGGCCATTAGCCGCCGGTGGTTCCGGACCCACTCGGACATGGCTGTTTGTGTTGTCCTTAGCTTAGTTTACCTTAGTTTAAGTAGTTTGTAAGCTACGGACTAATGACCAAGCAGTTGAGTCCGATAGATTTACAAACATTTGAACATTTGAGAGTACGAGTAATATAATGCGATTTTGAGTGCAATACACCACACACATAATTATCATCAGAAACGCTGTGTTGCGAATCCATATTCTGTTTTGAACGAAATCAAAACAAATATGTAAGACTGTAAATCAACCAATAACAAACCTAGATGACAGACTGATAAACTTGCAGCGCACCAAGTGAATGGGAGGCGAACCAAGGTGTGTTACTGGAAATCCCCACAGAAGTTTCGTTCCCCGTGTATGTAACGTTCTTTCCCGATTATTAAACCAAGTATGAACAACGATTGAATTACGCTCTGTTCAAAATTATACCAGGGAGTTCAAATGTTCAAATGTTCGTTAAGCTTATGGGACTTAACTACGGGGTCATCAGTCCCTAAACTTACAAACTACTTATGAACTACTTACGAACTAGGACGGCACAAATATCCATGCCCGAGGGGGGATTCGAACCCCCGACCGTAGTGGCCGTGCAGACCGTGACTGGAGCGCCTCAGTCTCCTCGGCCACCGCGGCCGACTACCAGGGAGTCCCCATTCATTTCTATATCGAACTATTTTTTTCCTTATCTTCTTTTTCCTATTATTATATCTCAGTCCTCTTCCGCAATTAAATATTCTTCTCCCTTAGCTACCTGAAAAAAAATATTTTATCTTGCCATGCATTCTTCCAGTTTCTTCATTATTTGCGGAACTAGTAGGTATGTAAACTTCTGCTACCGTGGTAGCAGCTAGCACCGTGTCTGTCGTAGCTACGATAATATCTTATGTTAACCTACACACAATCCTATTTTACTATTCTTTATTAAATCTTTTTGATTTTATATTTATAATTTTGTACTCATTTGACCAGAAGTTGCCGGCCGCGGTGGTCGAAGGGACTGAGGCGCTCCAGTCACGGTCTGCACGGCCACTACGGTCGGGGGTTCGAATCCCCCCTCGGCATGGATATTTGTGCCGCCCTTAGAATAAGGTAGTTCATAAGTAGTTGGTACGTTTAGGGCTGATGACCCCGTAGTTAAGTCCCATAAGCTCTACAAACATTTGGACATTTTGACCAGAAGTTCTTCCCCCAACGCAATAAATTTTTTATCAGAGCGGGAGGATGAACAATTAGGGACCTTTATTTCTGATTTTTCTTCTTCTTCTTTTTTTCTAGCACCTTCCTGTTAAAAACCTGAGAACTTTTGCGTTACTATTGTTGCATGTTCTGCATTTGCAAGTTAGAATTTCTTATTTACTAAGGCTGCAAAGCACATTCAGCGACAAGAAACGGTAGCCTTCAAGGCAAAATTACATACTCAGTCTGTAACAAGGTTTAATAAAGTAGAATACCAATTTTATTAAAAGGCATTAACATGGAATTCTCCATTAAATGCAGGAAAATACGAAAAAACGGCTGTAAACTAAAATAAAATAGAACATTAAGACTACACTTACAATGCATTTTAATGGAGCAGTTCACATATATTCGTATACAAGTAGAAATGTACACGAGGACACAAAGCACAAGAAGACGTGATCTGAAACCTGGTTTTCTGTCCGGGACGACTTAGCTTGTGGCGTCTCTCTTGGGATAGTAACCATATCGGTTGGACTCTAGACGAGTGGAAAACCGTTGTTTGGTCATATTCGTCCCAATATTAGAAGGTAAGAGCTGATGGTAGGATTAGAGTGCGGCGAAGGCGACTGCGTTAGCGACGTAGTCAACAAGGCATCATGCAAGATGCTCATGAAAGGTGTGAGCTGCTTTTACTGTGTCCTCTGGTCCAACTGAGGCGACCATTGATTGGAAACAGCTATTTTGGGCTACTTGTAGGAAATTTGCAGCCGTTCATGGACTGCATGTTTCAAAACAATGATGGAATTTTTATGGATTACTAGCTGAAAATTCGCAATTGTTTGTTTTCCGTAATTATGCAAGCCATCTTCTCCTTCCTTTTCTCTCTGTCCATCTCTTCTCAATGTCTCGGCCCATCTATTCCCCCTACCTCTCCATATCTTCCACCTCTTTCCATATACCTCCTCCGACCGAATCTCTGTCCATTTTCCCCTCCTCCGTCTGCGAAAAATTACGTGTATGCCAAATTTCAAAATGTCCCTCTTGTTTTGAAGGTCATGCGAGAAAAATTTCATCAATATCAGAGTAACTGTAGACTGGTGTCTACACGCTGTATGATTAGAAGAGATTAGACTAATACTTGTTCCATAGATAATGAAATTGAGATTTCGTAATGATGTGGAACATGTCAGTTTAATAAAATATAGCATTACGTGATACCCATTTTTCTCTTCTTTTTTTACTTTTATAATTTTAATTTTATTTATTTATTTGGTAAAATTACCGATTTATAAGTAAAAATTCATCAAATGAGTAGAAGGAGTTGTCATTCAGAAGTTCTTTCAATTTCTTTTAAATGGTGGTTGGCTACTTGCCAGACGTTTGTTATTATTTGGTAAGTGACCAAAGACTTTTGTGGCAGCATAATTCTCCTCCTTCTGTGTCAAAGTTAGATTTAAAGTTTGAATAGTGTAGCTCATCCTTTCTCCTAATGCTGAAGCTATGCACACAGCTATTGCTTTTGAATTGGGTTGGGTTATTAACAACATATGTCGTAAGTGGATATATATATATATATATATTGTGAAGCTACTGAGAAGATCCCTAGATCCTTAAATAAGTATCTGGACAGTGCTCTTGGGTGGGCTCCAGAAATTATTCTAATTACATGCTTTTGTGCAACGAATACTTTTTTGCTCAATGATGAATTACGTAAAAATATGACGCCATATAAAAGCACTGAACGAAGATAGACATAGTAAGCTAGTTGACTGAGATGTTTGTCACCAAAATTTGCAATAACTCTAGTAGCGTAAGTTGCTGAACTGAAACGTTTTAGCAGATCATCAATGTGTTGCTTCCAATTTAATTTCTCATCAATGCACACACCTAAAAACTTTGAATATTCTCCCTTCGTTACAGAATTCTGTTCACAGAATATACTTATTAATGGTGTAATGTCATTTATCGAGTGGAACTGTATGTATTGTGTTTTATAAACGTTTAATACGAGTCCACTTGGAGACAACCACCTCGGAGTTACTGTGTCCCCTCTCTCGTGGGTCGACTTACGTTCAAACTCACTTAAATCGTGATAACCTGACATTGTAGCAGGATTAACAAATATAACGCTTGCGCCAGGTACCCGTTGTCATATACAGACGTTACCGACCGCAGCACCGTCCTCTGAGCGTTTACATATATCTGTGTTTACTCACGCATGCCTGTACTAGCATCTTTGGCTCTTCCGTGTAATTAAACATAATCCATTGAGCGCAGAAGTGTGTATTCACGCGAAGACAATTTGCATCAGAACCAGTAAAACAGCAAACACAGAGTAAGAATTATGCTTTACGATATAATTATGCAGAGCAGGGCCAACACTGGAAGCGGATAGTTACATGAAAATGATGGCCGCGTTTTGGTTCGCGATAGAGAGGGGGGTGGGATAATACTGACTGCAGTCGCACAACACACAACTGTATTACATGCATGCAAACGAATACTGTGTCCATAGTTTCCTGGTTAAGGAGTGGAAATGAGTGATAATGGAGGACCTCTATAAACGCATCCCCTCGTGGGAAATAGATCAGATCATGGAGATGTCTTAGCAGGCATTAACTAGTTACCAAGACAACGAATGTATTCAAGTAAAGGAAAGAGAAACTAATTTATATAGACAGTATTTATTGCTCATTAGTGATACTTGGAAAAGGTTTGTGACATGAACAGTATGATATGTAGTTGTTCGTTTCCAAATGATCCATACAAGTGAGAAGACTGCATCAATGCATGTTTTGTTTCTGGTCGTCGAGATTCAGTCGTCTTTGTTCAGTTCCAGATTGAATTATACGGATGAAGTCGATAAACTGTGCTCCAGAACTACTCCGAAAATAAATATTTCTGTCAAATCAAAAATGTTCAAATGTTTGTTAAGCTTATGGGACTTAACTACGGGGTCATCAGCCCCTAAGCTTACAAACTACTTATGAACTACTTACGAACTAGGACGGCACAAATATCCATGCCCGAGGGGGGATTCGAACCCCCGACCGTAGTGGCCGTGCATACCGTGACTGAAGCGCCTCAGTCTCCTCGGCCACCGCGGCCGGCAATATTTCTGTCCCCTTCGAGAACGATGGGTATCATGCGGTACTGGTTCTCCTAGCCACTTTGAATACACAAGCCTTTCACTGCAAGACAATAAGTACGTTCACTGGATGACATAGCGGCACGCTTATGGGTTACATTCTCATCGTAGCTTACTTTAAAAAAATCGACAAAATGTAAGCAACAAAATTTAATGGCTAAATATTTCCTTCTGTCGGTCACGTGATCGATGTCGTCACTTCCGTCACGGTTTTGGGTCGATCAAGATTTTTCTCACCCAGAGTCCGTAGACAACCCCATGTCAAAAAAAGACAACAATAAAATCTACAATCATCACTTACAATTTTCTGAAGTATTGTATTACAAAATTAAAGCGTCAGTATCTATGAGAATCCTTTTAGTAGCGTCTTATGACAGGTAAGGAAAAACTGCCAGTCAGTTTTAGCTTCTCAACCCACAGAGGAGAAGAGGGAGAGAGGACGGGAGGGGGAGGGGTAGGATGGGAAGGGAAGACAGCCCAGGAGAGAAGAAAGCCTTCAAAAGCTGGGGCCCTGTGCACACCACACACATACCCGCAAATTAACTTGGGGGGCCTCAGCATTAGTAATACCTTTTCGACTAGTGAATCAGTAGCGGCTCGCCAATACCAAGCCCACGCAGAAAATCAGAATCTTTAATTATGAATTTCTTTTGTTTTTGTTTTGTCGGGGTATATAAAAGATTTCATGTGCTGCTGTCTGTAATGTCGACAAACTTTTCATTTCATTAATTTATCCTTTAAAGTCCTGCTGTCTATCATCATGTAGCAGGCCGTACATTTTACAACTTTAAATTTCATAAAATACGTTCAGTTTGATTCTTGAAGTTTTCCCGGCGGACATAATATTCCATCATCCTTCGGGAGTGCACCCAGGACAGCTACAATTCTTCGTCCGATATTTTGGATGCAAACCTTACAGCCATCTTTAAGGCGAGTCCAAGACTGAGTTCTCAGCGTCTACGCGTGCCTATTTATACGGTAAATCACGTGATGCAAAGATACTGAGGATTAGACTGCGCATGCTCGAAGATATCACATTCGTAACTGCTGCGCTAGTCATAGATGAATATATACTTCAAAGATAAACATGTGAGCGCTGAGTGCAAACATAAACAGAGCTGTTACGTATCCACAGTGCTTACAAATGAATAATTAATCATTAAAAGTGGTAACATCAATCGGAAGTGAAAACGCAGACATTGATTCAGAACGAAGGCGTGATATAAGTGGCTTCCATGCATTGTCAAGACGAAATCCGTCGTCATGATTTAACGGCTTGTCCGCCAGTTGTATGTGTACAGCTTCCTTTACAACTGAGTCCCAGAAAGTAGAAGCTGTGGTTAAAATCTTTACTTCTTTGTAATTCATGGAATGGCCAGTAGAAATACATTGTTCGACTACTGCAGACTTGTTGGACTGAAGAAGGCGTGTATACCGCTGGTGCTCGACGTATCGTTCCTGTACAGTGCGCGTGGTTTGACCTATGTAGCGTTTTCCACACTCACAAGGGATTTCATAAACCCCCGCTTTTCGCAATAACAGATCTTCTTTGACAGATCCCAGAAGAGCTGAAGTCTTAACTGGTGGGCGGAAGATCACATCCACTTTATGTTTCTTCATGATTCTGGCTATTTTTGAAGAAACATTGCCCACGTGTGGGAGAAAGGCTGTAGACTTCACTTCCCTTTCCTCTTCATCTTTCTCCTGTGATTTTTCTGGTGTTTTTATTATTAATAAAGCCTCGAAAATAACAAGAAAGCCTTGCAAATAAAAAGACCAGAAAAATCACAGGAAAAAGATGAAGAGGAAAGGGAAGTGAAATCTACAACCTTTCTCCCATACGTGGGCAATATTTCTTCAAAAATATCCAGAATCATGAAGAAACTAAGGACGGCACAAACATCCATGCCCAAGGGGGGATTCGAAATCCGACCGTTGTGGCCGTGCAGACCACGACTGGCGCGCCGCAGTCCCTTCGGCCTCCGTGGCCGGCGTTAGCGTGTTTGCTCGCGATCCAATTCAGATGTAATTTAACTTGGCTGTACACACGCACCATCTGAAAACAGGCACGACCAGAGCTAACTTCAATGTGTTTTTATATACTGTGTTTTGTGCTGCCGCCGACTTGCTGAATTTCGCCTACGATAGCGGCGCCTGCTTCCGCCTCGTCTCAGCATGCTGATTTTGGTGTTTCGCTGTGGCATCGCGTG
This sequence comes from Locusta migratoria, assembly GCA_026315105.1. Taxonomy (NCBI): domain Eukaryota; kingdom Metazoa; phylum Arthropoda; class Insecta; order Orthoptera; family Acrididae; genus Locusta; species Locusta migratoria. The sequence goes on along the minus strand of CM048755.1, from coordinate 146,505,417 downwards.
TGTGTGAGCGAATGAGTGTTGTTTGTGAATCCTTCCCCCCAGTAGCGTTAAATCCAGCATAATTTAGGCTGGGCACCGTCCGCATTAATCCATATAAGAGATGCATTGTTATTGTATTAACAAAATTGGGCCGGTCGCGGTGGCCGAGGAGACTGAGGCGCTTCAGTCACGGTCTGCACGGCCACTACGGTCGGGGGTTCGAATCCCCCCTCGGGCATGGATATTTGTGCCGTCTTTAGTCTAAGGTAGTTCATTAGTAGTTTGTAAGTTTAGGGACCGATGACCCCGTAGTTAAGTCCCATAAGCTTAACAAACATTTGAACATTTTTGAACAAAATTGGTTCCCCATTTTGCTTGTTTTCTATCTGAATAAACAAGTTTAAGTTCAGCAAAATCCGTAACTTGCCTATAAATTGTAGTTTTAGAGTACCTTCCCTCTTTTATTTAATAGTGTTCTTCACAGGTGCTGAGAACAAGCTCAGATGCAATTTTTCCTATGTCTAAATTCCGTTGCGCCATAAATGTTTTCTTAGCCACCTTTCTAAGATAACTTTAATTGTGGTGGCTTGCTTATTAATGTCTGTGTGTAATAACGTGTGAGCTGCTATGTATATTGACCACTGTAGTACTAACTTCCTGTTATTGAAGCAATTTGAAACGAGTTAGTTCTCAGTTTGGGCCAGGGAACAAGGTTTTGTAGCAGGCAGTAACCGGTAGTGATAAAACAAATTTGAAACGAGTTAGTTCTCAGTTTGGGTCAGGGAACAAGGTTTTGTAGCAGGCAGTAACCGGTAGTGATAAAACAAAGCTCTTGTTTCGTACAGTGGTCGACTTTTATACTTCGTCTGGGAAGTTGTTCATAGCGCTCCAGCCATTCTGTCTGCATATTAAATGTCCAATGTCTTATGTTCTAGGACATTGCAGAAAAACACTATACGGTTTGGTGAGCCCAACCTCATCACAGGCACAGGTGTGAGTCGGTGTTAGGCGAAATCTGTGGAGGTGCACAGGATCGGGCCATGGCCCGTGAGCAAGTGCACCATGTCGCGTGACAAGGTGCACAGGATGGGGCCATGGCCCGTGAGCAAGTGCACCATGTTGCGTGACAAGGTGCACAGGATGGGGCCATGGCCCGTGAGCAAGTGCACCATGTCGCGTGACAAGGTGCACAGGATCGGGCCATGGCCCGTGAGCAAGTGCACCATGTCGCGTGACAAGGTGCACAGGATGGGGCCATGGCCCGTGAGCAAGTGCACCATGTTGCGTGACAAGGTGCACAGGATGGGGCCATGGCCCGTGAGCAAGTGCACCATGTCGCGTGACAAGGTGCACAGGATCGGGCCATGGCCCGTGAGCAAGTGCACCATGTCGCGTGACAAGGTGCACAGGATGGGGCCATGGCCCGTGAGCAAGCGCACCATGTCGCGTGACAGGTTGATTTTTTCAAGTTCATCCACTCTCTGATGCTAGATAAATAGACTAGACCGTCTTACTTGACGATTATGTTGAATTCTCTCTGCCATTTGTCAATCCTTTACTTGTTTAATTTCCGTATGTCGGTTATTTCCAGTGGTTTCTCTTATTTGGTCGAGTCTTTCCCTCTTCAGCCAGTTAAAGCGCTATGTTGCGGAGAGCGCGGCTCTTCGCCGTCGGAGGTTTGAGTCCTCCGTGGGGCACGGGTGTGTGTGTTGTCCTTGGGTTAGTTTAAGTAGTTTGTAAGTCTAGGGACCGATGACCGTAGGAGTTTGGTCCAACAGGTTTACAAACATTTGAAGATTGCTTCCGACAGTAGTCTATTGCTCTGTGGCGAATGACAAGATCAGTAGGGAAAACTCCCTGTACCACACACACGCACACACACACGCACACAGTGCAGCAACCGAGCTTCTGAGTACAAGACTACTCTGGCCGCGCCTCACAATGCTTCAAATGTAATCGATGTGCCCAAGCACAAGTCCTTCGGAATAGTCGCCTCCCATAACTATGCACCGCTGCGCTCTGCGATACATGTCCTGGAAATTTAGCACGAAGTCTTCCTTTGGGAAGGTGTTCAAAAGCCTCGTCACGTTGAGTTGGATGTCAGGAATATCGTCAAATCTCTTTCCTTTCCAAGCGAGTTTGAATCGAGGAGTTAGGAAGAAGCCTGGGGATTGAGATCCGGTGCGTATGGTGGATGTTCATGTTGCACTCACGCGTTTTCCGCCAGGAACTGTTTGACGATATTGGTTGTGTGTGGGCGAGCGTTGTTGTTGTTGTTGTTGTTGTTGACTCACGGATATTTTTAGCTCTATCCACCAATGTTTTGATGAGACCTTTCTTATGTTTTGGAAAATGGTTGGAATCCTTATGGAGGTAGCGGTCGTTCTGTGTATCTTTTCCATATACCTTATGCCCAGTGGCGGGTTTACCGGTAGGCTGGAGCCTAGGGCGGCAGATTTTAGGGGCGGCAAATTTGGAGCCAACATTTTTAAGCTGTAACTATAATAAACGTTATTTAACTCTTTCAGGGTTGGTTGTACATTTCGTGTACCACCATTCTACCTTGCATAAATGCTTGGCGGTACAAAAAACGTACCACATAATTATGTACCGTGGCTCAGACTCATCCAGCATGAAAGTTCATTTCCTGGACCAGCCATTGAATGTAATGTGGTAGATACCACAACGACCGAGAGGTGTCAGAAGTAGTATTGTTCATCTATGGCGTTAGTTATTTCCCACGGTGTGCGGTGTTGCTGGTTTTTTCCCCATACAGTTGGAATCATTGTAAAATTCACGGTTCTTGGATTTTTACTATTTAAAGGAGTAATTCATGAGTAACTCAGAGTTAAAAATTTGTACCACCATGCATCAATGGTCTTTCACATAACTTGAGGCGTTATCTTCCATTTCAGTTAATAATGAAACTTTAAGGAAATACTGAAGGATGAGTTAATGGCCAAACTCTATGCAGAAATACCCTCAGGTCACAGTTCGTCAGCTGAAGGGGCAGATTCTTTTAGTGATGTCCCGGGTGGGGGTACTCTTAATGTACCACCACTGTTTTCGAAAAATTGTTTAAAAATATTATAATGTTTATGAACATTCTCATTATAATGTAATTCTTTAACATTTCACAAATTCTTTATCAAATTGTTCAACAAATAAAAATCTTCTGCAGCAAGGGTCTAAATTTTTCTTACATCGCTGTACTTGAAAGAGTTAATTACATTTTGCGAATGTACATTATGCTGTAAGAAGTGTTAAGGCGTACCTCACACCTACATTATTGGTAGTATATCACTGTGCTTTTTTAGCTCAGAAATATACATACTGACAAATAGTTGGGTCGTAAAAGTTATCTGGGAAGTGACGCTTTGATCCCCTAGTTTACAGTCATACTAATGACCGAAAGAGGTGTTTTAATTAGGACCGTAGTGCACACAATATAAAGCTACAATTCCATTGATAGAAATCATAATTAGTATGATTGTGAAATACGGTATCGAAGTTTAGAGGTCGGTAGGGGCGGAGAAATTTGAATAGCGTACTGACGGAAACTGTGATAATCCGCCACTGCTTACGCCCTAAGGTCCAGGCAGCCTGTTTGATAACTGATACAGCCAAAAAATTCAATTGTCCATTTTCTCATTCTTCGTGATAAATTGTACCTTCGGGTTAATATTATTCAGGTGCACCAAGAAACCATCCAGTTCCTCTTGTCTCTATGAACACTTGCCGTTGACAAGGTACTGGGTTCTATTACTTAAGAAGTCTTCGAGCGATTCAAATTTCTGGTAACCTATTCTCGCAGCCTCGTTAGCAGTCTGCAGTTCGGCACCGTGACAAACGCCTTTTTCTCCTAACATTTTGAACATAGCTGCTATTGTCAGCGACCGTTACAACTTTAAAGGATAAAAATGCAGCCCTCGGTCGCAAATTAAAAATTATTTAACCTGGTTTCGGCAATGCTATGATTGCCTTCACCAGAAATTATAAAATAAAACAAGTCACACAATAAAAATATAGCCGCGGTGGAGTAGCCGAGCGGTCTAAGGCGCCTCGCTCCAGAGCGCGGTTGCTCGCCGTCGGGTGTTAGAGTCCTCCCTGGGGCATGGGTGTGTGTGTGTTTGTCCTTAGGTTAGTTTACCTTAGTTTAAGTAGTTTGTAAGCTACGGACTGATGACCACGCAGTTTGGTCCGATAGATTTACAAACATTTGAACATTTGAATAAAAATGTACAACTCAGCTGTAAAGCTTACGTCACAAAATTTAAAAAGAATTTTGTATAAAAAGATTTTTTTTTTAGAAAAAGCTAGCCACTATGGGCTGCACACCTGCACGGTGGCATCAGACTGCTCTTTCTAAAAAATTCCTTTTAAAATTTTGTGACGTAAGCTTTACAGCTGAGTTGTATATTTTTACTATGTGACCTATAACACAAACCTATACACAAACGATCTACCGACAACAAATGCTCGGATGTTCTGGGACGCTGATGACATGGCTTTGGCTGTGCAACATGGAAGCTTCGAAGAGTGTGTAAACACCCTCAACCAAGATCTCAGAACAATGGAAGAATACTTCAGAAACTGGAGATTAATCCCCAATCAATCAAAGACAGGGAGCTGATGCGCATACTCTGAAGATCTCTTCTTTATCACTGGTGTATTCTGTTGCAGAGTACTGCATTCCTGTCTGGCTTAACAGGAGCCACACATCCAAAGTGGACATCGAGCTAAATAACACCACGAGGATCATATCTGGGACTATAAAATCGACCCCACTGCCCTGGCTCTCCATTCTCTGCAATATAGCTCCACCACATCTCAGACGGCAAGCTGCGTTAGTTAATGAGTGGAATAAAATTTCTGGCAATATTAATCTCCCTATCCACCAAGACACTACTCCGAACAATCGTCGCCTGAGATCCAGAAGACCACCATGGAGAACAGCTCAAAACCTTATATCCATCCCTTTCGATGCCAGGACAACCTGGAAAAATGATTGGTCCAATTTTGGCCTAGCCAGGAATCATAGGGAAATATCACCTGGCAGAAATGTACCTGGTACAGACTTTGCAAGAAGAATATGGATCACACTCAACAGACTCCGCACAGGTCATGGCAGAAGTGGAGAGATGCTCTTCAGATGGGGCATGCGAGATACTCCCCAGTGCGACTGTGGACATCCTCAACAAACGACCCAGCACATCATTCTGGAATGCCCAAAACGTGCATTCACAGGAACTATTGGAGAACTGAATGAAGCCTCACCTAAAGCCGTCGACTGGATGGAAAAACTGGACATACAACTTTATTATAATTTTGTAGTTTGTTTTAGTTTGCTTATTAAATTGTTAATTTGATTTCATATGTAAACCATTTGTACTTGAAAACCACATACGCTAAATAAATAAATAAACTATGTGACCTGTTTTATTTTATAATTTCTGATGAAGGCAATCATAGTCATTGCCGAAACAAGGTTAAATAATTTTTAATTTGCGACCGAGGGCTGAATTTTCATCCTTTGGACTTTTTCTCCTGTGTCCGGCCGTCTCCTCACGTCTTTATAATAAAATCAGCGGTACATGCCATTCACAATAACACTTCCTGCATTATGTATTCAAGTTTCCCATCTCCTCTGTCCACCTGCTCCTCCCCCCTCTTTAGTCGGCTTCTTCCTGTGCACAAATGTGCATTTCGTGCTGCTGTTTCACCGTCACGGCCGGGCTCATCTTGATACAGCTGTCAGGCGTATTAACACCTGGCTTGAAGAGGCATTGATGGCGGCGGAGTTGAGCAACACTGAATGGTGGGATTTGAATCGCGGTTTTACTAGTCACGGCCTGCACCTCACTAGTCTCGGGAAGCGGAGGTTGGCAAGGATAAAGGCGACAGCGCTGCGCGGTGGGGAATCACTCGTGAGAAAATTCCTGTAGTACTGCACCATTTTCAGACTGACCTTAGCTGATAGACATTCCTGCTTAAAAGAAGACTCTCTAACGAAGGAAGCGCTTTCGACAAAAGGTTGTAATGTATATACCCTAGAAAATCACGTTTGTTTGAACAAATGAAGTATTCGATACTACATTTGATCGTAGTATTGTCTCCTAATATTCCATGTTTATATTATATAAGCATTTTATGGCGCTTTTGGCAAGTCACATTGATTATCAATTTCATTACTAGGGTCTTCTATTAAACTAAATTAATTAATTAATTATTGAAAGTCGTAAGCTTAATGTTGGATAATAATGTGTTTGTTAATGAAATTGTTAACTAACAATATCTGAGGTCCTCTATAATGTATTGACCGTAATGTAATACTTTTCTGACTGTAAAAGTAAATAATAACTTTAACTTAATAATTTCAAATAATGTAAACATATATTAATACTGTGCTAATTGTTGTTTACTTACGATCTTTCGTATTGTTTTGTTTTGATACGAAAACTTACTATTACATTTGTCATAATTTTGTGTATCTTTATGTAAAGCAAAATTTATTTATGTTTCATGAACAGATTTATCAAATATAAATATTGTAACTTACGTGTTCTAGAAGGTTCTAGAAATTAAACTAGGTATTAATACGCGCGAATTGGCGCGAACTCAGTCAGTTGTAAAGAGAGTTGTTAGGCAAAGTGTAGTCACTATGTTGTTAACAGGCAGTCTTATTTTTGTTATTATGTAACAAGCAGTCTTAAAATTATACTTTTATTTGTGCTTTATCAAGAATGAGCAATAAATGAGTATAAAATGAAACGTGTCATATTGGAAGTTTCCATGACGTATAAGAACCCAACGTCCTAATATTTTCCTGATGATTTAAAGGCAGGCGAGCACTGAACAACCGACAGATAAAGGTGAAGTATTAATAATGTGGCTTTAGTGTGAGTGCATAAAAAGCGCCACAAGGTCAAAGTATCCAGTAATGAGTGAATTAGCATATTTCATCAAAATATACAAGGTATTATATAGATAATACTGGTGAACTACTTATAGAAGTTGACTTTTAAGTTATTGGTATTCCAGAGAACTTAATGTGATAATTCGGAGGCTGCCATTACCAGGATACAAGTTAGTTGCCTGTTTTTCTGTCAGTTCTTTGCAGCGCGATGGAACGGCAATGTACGTGAAAAACGGCATTTCATTTGAATCCATTGATGTTTCAAAACACTCCTCAGAAAAGATATCTGAATGATGAGCAGGTGTGGTGGAATTTAGTGGAACTAAACTTCTAATTGTGCTATTTATAGGTCGTATGGTTCTGATTTTATAACATTTCTGCTCAAGGTAGAGAGAGTTCTAAGTTCACTTTACAGGAAGTACAAAAAGTTAGTTATATATGTTGATTCCAGTATTAATTGTGTAACTGACTGTGCAAAAAAGAGGACACTGGTTGATCTCTTTAATTTGTACCCACTGATGCAATAAACGTTTCATTCAGCGATAACCAGTACGAATGATGAGTGAATTGCTTCATCTCTCAGACTTCCAAAGAGGCCAGTTAAGATACTGCGCAGCTTTGGGAGTATCTGTGACGCATGAGTGCACTGTTTAACTTTTCAAAAAATGTTGAAATGTTTGTATAGCTCATGGGACTTAACTACGGGGTCATCAGTCCCTAAACTTACAAACTACTTATGAACTATCTAATACTAAGGACGGCACAAATATCCATGCCCGAGGGGGGATTCGAACCCCCGACCGTAGTGACCGTGCAGACCGTGACTGACGCGCCTCAGTCCCCTCGGCCACCGCGGCCGGCGTTTAACTTTTCCCTAGCGACAGTATCTTCGGTAATGACAGCACACTCCACGAGGTAAAACGTCACTGGCGAAAAGAAATAGTGGACGAAACCCACCGCGCGGGAATGGCCGTGCCGTCTAAGCTTCATGACACGGATTGCGCGGCCGCTCTCCGCCGGGAGTTTGAGTCCTCCCTCGCGTGTGGTTGTGTGTATGAGTGCTGAAGAGTGCAGGTATGTGGTGTAGTGTCTGAGTTGGTGGCACTAGAGATCACGACACTACTATCAACTGCCGTGACGACCGCGGGAACACCGACAGTTGGCAATCAGTGACCCTCAGTAACGTCAGAGGCCGCGCACTTATGAACTTCGTCAAGTGTGTCAAACCAGACTGGCAGAAACATAGTTAAATAGCCAGCAGGACAGTGTGCATCGTTTTAGCAGAGTACGTGGATTCAGCAGAGAGTACATCTTCGCCGGTTAGTTTCTTCGCCGTGAATCGAGCTCCGCAGTTCCTCAAGAATTCTCAAAACGGACTCAGGAGTTGACGTCAATTTTCCACGTGCCGCCACATGGGAGAGAACGTTAAAATATCACTCCGTGTCTGGGACTTAAATTTTATCAAACTGGAATTAGTGTGTTTTCTCCAACGCCCAAAGCTGAGCAGTTATTTGTTTTAAGAAAGATCACATGTATTAATGTAGAGGAATCTTTCCTGTTAAAATGTACTTACGCAACCTTAGCAGCATCCCCCTCCCCCCTCCCTCTCACTCTCTCTCTCTCTCTCTCTCTCTCTCTCTCTCTCTCTCTCTCTCTCTCTCTCTCTCTCTCTCTCACACACACAGTTAGTATGGTCACATGAATCATCGTTTACTTTGATACCTACAAACAACTGGGTTCACGTATCGAAAACCCCAAAGAACGTGTACTGTACGGCATGTCCTCTTCCTACAATCACGCATGGAGAAGGTTCCGTCATGATTTGGTCATATATATACAGGGTGTTACAAAAATTGTACGGCCAAAGTTTGAGGAAACATTCCTCACAGACAAAGAAAGATAATATGTTATGTGGACATGTGTCCGGAAACGCTTATTTTCCATGTTAGAGCTCATTTTAGTATTTTTCCTTAAATGTAAATTGAAATAAGTCGTACAGACAATTGTCAAAATACCCAATTGTTTCGTTAGTATGTACTGTACTTCCTCGATTCACCGCCATTTCTTCCAATTGAAGGAAGGTAATGTTGAATTCAGTGCTTGTGTTGACATGTGACTCATTGCTCTACAGTATTAGCATCAAGCACATCAGTACGTAGCATCAACTGGCTAGTGTTAATCACGAACGTGGTTTTGCAGTCAGTGCAATGTTTACAAATGCGGTGAATCGAGGAAGTAACAGACAAAAAAGTCAATAAATATTTTGTTAGTTGTACCAACGTTATTCGTCATTTCGTTCTAATTGCCATTTCCGCATAGTCGGCTCATGATGTAATATTTTATTGCCTTAATAGGTAATTCTGACATCTTGAACCCAGATTTAAAAAACACTATAGCCCCTTTGCTTGTGTGTCTCACAACGTTTGTTCCGTATTTTCTAGCACTGTCTCCGTAAATTGAAAACCTGGTGATAAATTCTGGATCGGCCGTTATAACACTTATTGTTGCCTTTGTTTAGCGAGTTACTGTACGTGAACATTTATGAAAGGCTGGTAGGTCTAGTTATTGGCTATTAAAATGATGTGTTACTAATTTGACTGAAGTAAGCTATTACACCTAAACGCAAAAGTACCATTTCTTTGAACTTAAATGAAAAACATACTTTTCTCGAAGACATTTCATTGTAAAATTCATATCGCCATAATTACGATTAACATCGTGGAAACTGTATGGAGTTCAGTGTGATAAATCTGTCAGTCATAATCTGACTTCTTTTGCTACTCTAGCAACAACTTCTAAAATCAATGATATCTTCATTCGTTATACCATTCATAAGAAATACTCCTGCCTTGATAACATGAAACAGCCATTTAAAAATGTAAAATAATGCCACCATAAAATGCTTTACTATATTCCAGTCATGGAATCAGACCGTTGACACGAGGACAGTTGACGTCATGAGGAATTGCAGCCGCATTCCCATTCCTTTCGAATTGTATCACGAATTTTCGCATTTTTTGTTAATGAAGACGTAATTGAGTTTAGAAGTTATTGCTAGAGTATCAAAAGAAGCCAGATTATGTTCAAATGTTTGTAAATCTATCGGACCAAAGTGCATGGTCATCAGTCCGTAGCTTAAAAAACTACTTAAACTAAGGTAAACTAACCTAAGGACAACACACACACACACACACACACACACACACACACACACACGCACGCACACACACATATATGCCCCAGGGAGGACTCGAACCTCCACGGCGAGCAACCGCGCGCTCCGTAGCGAGACGCTTTAGACCGCTCGGCTACTCCACCGCAGCAGATTATGATTGATTGATTTATCACGCTGAACCCCAACCATGTTTCCACAATCTTAATCGTAAATATGGCAATATGAATTTTACAATATACTTTATAACTAATTCCTGTCTTCGAGAAAAGTATTTTTTTTTTTTTTAATTTAAGTTCAAAGAAATGATACTTTTGCGTTTAGGCAGCAGTCTACGTTAGCACAAGCTGGAGCACTACTATTAACTGATGTAGAAGAGATCATTGCAGAACTGTCTTAAATGTTCACATACAGTAACTCGCTAAACAGTGGCAACGGCCGATCCAGCATTTATCACAAGGAATGGCACAAATACTGAGGTTTTCAATTTAGGCAGACAGTGATAGAAAATACGGAACCAGTTTCGTTCCTCATAAGAATTGTTAGACATACAAGCACAGAAAAGGGCTGTAATTTTTTTTTAATCTGCGTGCAAGAAGTCAGATTTAGGCCTATTAACATTAAGGCGATAAGAATATAACATCGTGAGTCGGCTATGCGGAAATGGCAATCAGAACAAATTGACGTTTGTACAACTAACAAAAGATTTATTGTTTACTTTGTCGTTTGCAAATTTTTTCGCTAAGTGAACAGATATCAGGTGTTATTTTGTTTGTTGCAGCGATGCGCAGCATACTCTTCTTTGCAGGGTTCTGGAGCAGTTGCGTTTCCTTTTTTTTTTTTTTTTTTTTTTTTTTTTTTTTTTTTTTTTTTTTTTTTTTTTTTTTTTTTGTTCATGACAGAGAACACCTGCTCACAACAGTACGTCGACCCAAAATATACACATGAACCCAGCTGCATTCGTATGAAGCCGAGGGAACGGTTTGCCTTCACGTTTTGATACCACTGAGACACTAAACGAACGCGTCTGTTTACGTTTGGCCGCCGACTACTAGCGTACGTAACGTGAGCTTCCCCCACCACCGCAGCTCCGAGCTGCGCAGTGAGCGCTCGTGTGCGTTCCTGCTCGCTGAGCAGCAGTCTACGTTAGCACAAGCTGCAACACTACTACTGACTGCTGTAGTAGAGATCATTGCAGAAAGTTGAGTACTCACTTCGTCTGTAATAAAGGTATATGTCAACTTTTCACTTTTTTTTAAGTTGCCGACCTTGTCCACATCCTTATCAGTCACAGGCCACCTCCTTCTGCTGCCGCATCCCGGAGATATAAAACTAACAGTCAAGCAACAATGCGTGAAATAACCGCAAAAGTCAATGTGGGACGTACGACCAACGTATCCGATAGTTCAGTTTGGCGTTAATGGGTAATGGCAGCAGACGACCGACTGGAGTTCCTTTGCTAACAGCACCACATCAAAAAATGTTCAAATGTTTGTAAATCGGACCAAACTTCATGGACATCAGTCCGTAGCTTACAAACTACTTAAACTAAGGTAAACTAACCTAAGGACAAACACACACACACACACACACACACACACACACACACCCATGCCCCAGGGAGGACTCGAACCTCCGACGACGAGCAACCGCGCGCTTCGCTGCGAGACGCCTTAAAAAGACGCGGCTGTAAACTGCGATTGCGGCTCGGCCCCCCTCCCTTTTCCGGCCGTGGCGGACGGTGGCGAGTCGGGAGCACGACGCGAGCCGCTGCCGTTTACCAAGGCGCGGCTCTTGGTCGGCGACTCGGGAAATTCATGACGAAAATAAAATTTCCGATTTTTTTGCTGTAAAAAAATACTGCATGTTAAGGGGGCAAATCTACATCACTTCCCACATTTAGTTTTTCGTTACAGATTCTCTTTTTCCTTTAAAAAAATTAAAAAGCGCTACTTTCGGTTGTGCGTGTTTTTTCACTTTTTATTACATATCTGTCGTGTTTGAGGAAACTAACACGCAAAAAAATTTGTTTTTTTCATATCTTGTAGTCTCATACCCCAGCTTGATAACGAAGTGTCTATTTTCTCAAAATTCCTCATAGTTATTCAGATATTTAATTTTTAAGTAACCTATTGCATTAAACTTGAAGTGTTTACATCGAAAAATGTAGTCGCTGGCTACTTTGCGTATGGTTCATTTTAGGTCATACATTGTTGCGGATGAAATGAAGCCAATAATTCGAAATTATTTTTAAAGTTGAGAGCAGGACGATACCTGTCTCCGTTTTCGAGATTTCGGCTCGTATATCTACGGTACGGGAGCTTCGCGACTAGCGTGCCATTTCTCTCCGCGTGCAACCTGAATTGTGCTGAGGTAACAATCATCACATCTTATAAACTGTTAAATGATAGCCAGGGAAGGAATTCATGTTTTACAAAATCATTAATACTCGAAGCTTTTTTTATCTACAGTTTTTTTACGATGAAACGAGGTATTAATTAAACAGTATTTAATATTTATTGAGGTCTATTTCCGTCTGTTGCAACCAAATGAAAGGCGTTTCGCTCCTTTATCTGTGAACCATCATCAATGGCAGTTTTTTAGTGTTAATTCTATGTGCGACTTCATGGAGCTGTGTGTGTATTCTCCAAAGGGATGGAAGTTTTGGTTCTTTATTTCATCACATTACCTTGTACTTCACTGTGTCATTCAAGATTTTAACTGTTAGGGTTTTCTATATATTGATTCTATTTTTGTGACATGACCATGAAAGCTGTTAAAAATTTTTTATTAACAAGCACCTTTTCAATAACGACACGAAATTCATACATGAGTTTAGATTAAATGTCAGCCAGTTTGCACATGAATTGGAACTTGCAGAGAGTGACATACAGAGAAAATCCTATAACCGATTCAACAAATCTATCAGTGCAGTTGAAAATAAATAAATAAATAAAAAATAAAACACAGTGACACTAAGGTAATTGTTCTTTTATTTTCTTATTTACGATTGCGGCTTGCATCTCTCTCGTGTCAGGTTTTTTTTTTTTTTTCATTTTAAGTGATTGGATTCATCTTCTGTATTGCCTTTGAAATAAGTTCCAGTGTTCGAAACGTACAGTTGAAATTTTTTCCAAGGGAGATCAAAAATAGCAAACATACCAAACAACAGATTTTTCTGTCGCTTGTTAAATGTATCAACAACAGTTGTAAGTCTGTTTGCTGTTTTGTTATAATTTATTTCTTTCTGACTGGTTTCTGTCCTAAACCATCTTCCAGGGAATATGGAAAACAAAAAATTTTTAAAATATCGAAGATGTCATCCATACCGTACACGAGACATTTGAATCTAAATGGTACACCACAACATTTATATTTTTTCATATAAAATAATTTTTACCGCGCGGCACAAAACGGTCTGTATTGGTATGAATGAAATTAATGAAAATATTACATCAACGTCATGCATTTCCTTACACCTGTGGGATCACCTAAACAAACAAAAAAATTAGTTACCACCGTTAACATTTTTCATTGCCAAAACCCTAGAGGCAAGTACAGCTCCTTTTCCAACCTTCATTTCTCTTTTATTTCTCGGAATATTTTCAGTCTACTCTTATATATGTCACTACAGTGCCATGAAATCTAAATCTTTTCAACGTACAAAGGCAATAGCTTAATGGCGAGACGAGCTGATCTTATGAGTGGTTCATATCCGTTTTTCTTTGGTCCGCTTGTCTCGACATCTTTCTGCCGCTGCCTTGAGTCGTCCGACTCCCATCGCAACACTGCTCACTGGTGCAGTCCTGCGATTGTCGCCGCGTCAGCCGCGCGCCGCACTCCAAACTCAAAGTGCGCATGCGCGAGCAGCCAGCCTCTGACGTCACGAGCCGATCCATAGCAGCCGCAGGCAGCAATCGCGCCTTGGACAACCCACCTTTAGACCGCTCGGCTACTCCGCCGCGGCAGCAGCACGACACGGTGTACAGCGCCTCTCATAAGAAATGTTCAAATGTTTGTTAAGCTTATGGGACTTAACTACGGGGTCATCAGTCCCTAAACTTACAAACTACTTATGAACTACTTACGAACTAGGACGGCACAAATATCCATGCCCGAGGGGGGATTCGAACCCCCGACCGTAGTGGCCGTGCTGACCGTGACTGGAGCGCCTCAGTCACCTCGGCCACCGCGGCCGGCCCTCTCATAAGACCGTGTCCATAACTATTGAGCATAGAGGACTGTGAAACGGCAGCGTAGTCAGTTGACTGCAGGTCTGAATTGGCAAGACCTGATAGTAAGGTTGGAGTATGGCGCTGAGCTCCCAAACCGTAGACTCAGTTGTCAGCAAGGCGTTGTGCAAGCTGCTGGTCGCTCCATTACGGTATGGGCGGATTTTGCATGGCCCAGAGTGCGTCCTTTGGTCCAACAGAACCTATCGTCGACTGTAAATGGTTATGTTCTGCTACTTGGAAACTATTTGTATCCATTTGTGAATTTCATGTTTACAAACAACGTCGGGATTTTTACGGATGACAATGCGTCGTGTTATTGGCCACAATTTTTCGCGATTGCTTTGAAAAGTATTGTGGACAGTTCCATGGAATGATTTGGCTATCCAGATCGCTCGACAAGAACCCCATCCAAAATTTACAATTGAGAAGCCAGTTCTTAATTATACAGAATTGGGGAGAAAAGGAATTTTGGCATACCTTGACTAAAAGAAGTGATAGATTTGGTAGGACACGTTCTTAGACATCAATGAATTGTGAATTAAGCGTTGGAGGGAAGCGATTGGGATAAAAACCGCGGAGGAAGACCAAGAGATGGATACAGTAAGCAGATTCAAACAGATGTAGGTTGCCGTTCTTATGTGGAGTTGAAGAGGCTTGCTCAGGATAGGGTATTGTGGAGAGCTGCATCAAACCAGTCTCCGGACTGAAGACCACAACAACAACAATCCCTTTTTAAACGATGAACGAACTTGTACCACACTGATAATAAGTTGCGTTAATGGCGGCCTTCTGTCTTTTGAACGTTGTTACTAGTATGCTCGCGCTAGAATCGACGCGCGACAATCGCAGCAATAAAGAAATAGTCAGTTGTAAATTCGGTACTAGTGGGTTCACTGCGCATGCGAGCTAGTAGCTGTCTGCTGCAGTCACGGCTCCGATCAGTCTGCCATTTTGCGTCCTAGTTACGTGTATCTTGACTTTTGTCAAAGTTGGTGGTCGTTTCAACGTCGCAAGGAACTTTCTGAGCAAGTGCCAGTATTGTATATTTCGTAAATATTTTCATGAAAGTTTTTAAACCTTTGTAAATTTCATAATTATTTAATGATGCGCTAATGTGAAATCAAGACTACTGCTGTTGTAGTTATGGGATGGAACAAAGCTGCAGATGTACAAATGTTTATAAATTTATGGGACCTAGCTGTAGTGGTCATCGGTCCCTAAGCTTACAAACTACTTAAACTAACTTATCCTAAGAACAATACAAACACCCATGCCCGAGGGAGGACACGAACCTCCGACGACGAACGGACGCGCGCGCCGTAGCAACGCGCCTTAGTGCTTGCTCACGCCTATACTTTTAATAGAGGCGTGTAGCGAACATCCAGCCCTTTTTCATGTTGGAAATAGCCTGTACCATAAATAAAGTACGTACTTTTTTCGTCCATAGTCACAGAAACTCTTAAATATTGGTTAACTAGCTGAAAACCCGGCGTTGCCCGGATATTTATTTATTTATTCCTGCCATTTTTCAGGTATATATTCATTTGTATAAGGGTTGTACCTCTGTAAAATCTCTTGGGAATACAATTAGTAGTAAAGAAGTAATAAACTAAAACTTGGTGCGTGATGGGGCTGTTTTCCATGAACATTACTGTTTACGTTCAAATGTTCAAATGTTTGTATAGTCTATGGGACTTAACTACGGGGTCATCAGTCCCTAAGCTTACAAACTACTTATGAACTACTTACGAACTAGGACGGCACAAATATCCATGCCCGAGGGGGGATTCGAACCCCCGACCGTAGTGGCCGCGCAGACTGTGACTGGAGCGCCTTAGTCTCCTCGGCCACCGCGGCCGGCTACTGTTTACGTGCTCGTATGTCATGACCTGCGTGTCGTACTGTGATACAATATGGGTGTAGACTGTCTGTAAAATTTCCTGCTCCTACAATTTGTAGTGTAAAAATTAAAAATTGTAACGTCGTACCGAATGCCGTAGTTTTAGTCCATGAACAGTGGAACGTTACCGTTTATGTGCTCATATCTCATGAACTACGTGTCGGAATGCGATACAATTTATAACCTACATTCAAATATATATGTGTATACTGTCTGTAAAATTTCCTGTCGCTACAATTTGTAGTGTTCAAATTATAAATTGTAACGTCATACCGAGAGCCGTAGTTTTACTCCATAAACAGCAGAAAAGTAGTAAGCGAGAAACTTTTTTTCTTTCATCATTTTACTATGGTTGTAGAGAGAAAAAGTTTAATAAAGGTTTGAAATTATATTTAAAGTTTGTTGCAAGTCGCTAAGTACTGTCATTCTCATACAGTGTATTTCGAAAGACTCGCCGCATTATATGGCATTTTTTTTCGATTTCTATTGGTTATGACGTAATATCTTTTGAACCAGGTACCGTATGTGATTCTTAACCATGCAGCAGTTGTTACCTCACGGTAAGGAATGTGTGTACCAAATTTGGTTGAAATCGGTCCAATGGTTTAGAAGAAAATGAGCAGCATTGTCGCAAAATGCAGCAGTTTTTCGCGCATCTCAATGTTTATGACGTCATATCTCGTGAACTATATATCGTATGTGATTCATGGATTGAACCTTACGTGTACAAAATTTCATAAAGATTGGAACAAAACTGTAGATTTGTATGCAAAACGTACAAATATATGGACACTCTGATTTATATATTAGATAAAGCTTGAAGTTGAGTAGCAGCAGGTTTCTTTACGTTGTTACAGTATGGCAGAAAGGAAAAATTATATATAATTCCAGAATTAATTTGGATCTTCCAGCATTAATTCTCTTGTTTTATGCGCCCCGGTTTACTTCTCTTTTCTGAAGCCACGGTTGCATCAAGAACGTATTTTTTTCTTTGAGGTTGCATCCGCGTTTTAGCAACGAAAGCAAATACAAATACAAAAATCTACAACTGTTGAACTACTTTTCTACATAGCTGCCGAAATTTTGTAGGCACTTATCATAGCGTGGCACAACTTTCTGTATGCGTTCTTCATAGAAGGTTGCCGTCTGTGTATTCAGCCAT
The DNA here is from genome assembly GCA_026315105.1 of Locusta migratoria. Classification (NCBI taxonomy): domain Eukaryota; kingdom Metazoa; phylum Arthropoda; class Insecta; order Orthoptera; family Acrididae; genus Locusta; species Locusta migratoria. The sequence goes on along the minus strand of CM048755.1, from coordinate 146,488,053 downwards.
GTGGTAGCATGTTCTTTCAGCTCGTCATCGTTGAAGTGTTGACAGGACAACTTTTAAGTGTAAGAAGAGGATTTCCATCAAAAGGTGGTGTTTGTTTCCCCGATAGTGCCCGACCTCATGTGGCGAATGTGACCAAATAACTCTTACGGGAATTTCACTGGGACGTGTTTGATCATCATCCGTACAGCCCGGGTCTTGCTCCTAGCCACTTTCACCTCTTCTTACACCTAACAATCTGTCCTTGGTGGTCAACATTTCGACGATGATGACGAGCTGAAAGAACATGCTACCACATGGCTGAATACATAGGCGGCAACCTTCTATGAAGAAGGCATACAGAAACTTGTGCCACGCTATGACAAGTGCCTACAAAATTTCGGCAGCTATGTAGAAAAGTAGTTTAACAGTTGTATATTTTTGTACAATAAATATTTTTTCTGTATCTGTACACGTTTGTTTTATATAACCAAACGGAACTTACTTTCTGGATGTACCTCGTATAAACACAGCTGTCACTATTGCTACGTTTACCAGTATTGAACTCATTTCCAGGTAATCTACTACTGTTGTACAACCCCGCAAAACAACAACCACTACGACACATTCGCTAGTAGAGTTTACTTTCTATTTACGTTTATCGTCTAAATACGTTGCCACGAAATCTTTCACGAGTTTATAGTTCGGGACTAGTACGCTAGGAGCGCTTTAGTAGACTTTCATCTACGTTGTTCACTTTCGTTCATAGATGAAAAAGGGCTTTACACAAGCTCCTGAACCAGCAATTTTGGATACAGAGCCAAATTCGTGCGGGCGACTTCAACGGCTTCCTGAGTGCTGGGCTGCTGAACTTCCCAAAGGAGAGCTGACACGATATAAGAATTGTCATTTCCGTCACCCAAGGCTGAACGAGCTGTTTCCAAATAAAAATAGCCGCTTACCTCTGGAAATATTCTTTCGCGGGTGATTTAGATCTCTGTGCGCCGTTAACGCGGTGGCGATCTTCATTTTGCTTTTGCACGCACAGTTGCTTAAACGCGTCGGGCTTCCCGCCTCGAGAAGTCGTTGCCGGCTTTTTTGTGGATAAAGGACGCGGCAGCTGGCAGGAGGGCAGCCTCCCTTTCATGTTGCCGACACGCCTCGCCACATAAAACACTCCGGCCTCACTACACGCTCTGTCGCTCTCATCTGGCAATCCACACCTCGCTGCTTCCCTCCTTTCATCTGCATCTACACTCCGCAAGTTAAGTAGCTGCGTGTGGCCGACGGTATTTCCGATAACACTACCGTCGTGTTTCTTTCCTGTTCCTTAGCGAACTGTAAGTATAACTGACAGTAAGCCTCCATATGAGCTTCCCATCAGATCGTGAAAAGATTACAATATGTTGCATACCTAAGGTCAACATGGATTTAGAAAATATCATTCATGCGAAACACAACTAGCTCTTTACTCACACGAAGTGATACGTGCTATCGACAAGGGTTCGCAAGTTGATTCCGTATTCCTTGATTTCGAGAAGGCTTTTGACACCGTACCTCACAAACGGTTTTAATCAAATTGCGTGGTTACGGTATATCGCCCCAAATTTGCGACTGGATAAGGGATTTCCTCTCAGAGAGGAAACATTTCGTAGTAATTGATGGTAAGGCATCGACTACAACAGAGGTGACATCGGGCGTTCCACAGGGTAGTGTTATTGGTCCTCTGCTATTCCTTATTTACATAAACGATTTAGGGGAAAATCTAAGTAGCTCTCTTAGGTTGTTTGCAGATGACGCCGTCATTTACCGTCTAGTAAAATCATCTGAAGATCAAAACCAACTGCAGAACGATTTGAATAAGATATCAGTATGGTGTAAAAATTGCCAGTTGACTCTAAATAATGAGAAGTTTGAAGTCGTCCACATGAATACGAAAAAAAAAAAAAATTCGTTAAATTGTGTTTACATGATAAATCAATCAAATGTGAAGGCCGTAAACTCCACAAAATACCTAGGAATTACAATTACTTCTGATTTAAATTGGAAAGAACACGTAGATACTGTCGTGGGAAAGGCGAACCAAAGACTGCGTTTTATTGACAGAACCCTTAAAAGATGCAATAGAACTACTAAAGAAACTGCATACACTACGCTTGTCCGTCCTTTTATGGAGTATTGCTCCCAGTGTGGGATCCTTATCAGGTGAGTTTGACGGAGGACATCGAAAGAGTCCAAAGAAGGGCAGCTCGTTTCGTATTGTCACGATACAGGGGAGACGGCGTTTCCGAAATGATACAGGGTCTGGAATGGGAATCATTACAACAACGGCTCTTATCGCTGCGGCGTGGGCTACTTACGAAACTACAATCGCCAACATTCTCCTCCGAATGCGAAAATATATTGTTGACTCCCACTTACATAGGTCGAAATGATCATCAGAATAAAATACGAGAAATCAGAGCCCGAACGGAGAGATTCAGGTGTTCATTCTTCTCGCGCGCTATTCGAGAATGGAATGGGAGATAAAACTGTATAACGGTTATTCGATGAACCCTCTGCCAGGCACTTAAATGTGATTTGCAGAGTATCCCATGTAGATGTAGACATACACTGAAGTGACAAAGTCATGGGATCTACATCTACAAAAATACTCTTCAACTCACATTGAAGTGCATGACAGAGGGTCATCGAACCGCTATTATGATATTTTTCTACAGCTCCAATCTCTAATAGCTCGCGGGAAAAAGGAACATTTCATTTTTTCCAGTTTGTTCTGATATCTCTTATTTTGCTTTTATGATCATCTCTTCCTATGTAGGTGCTAAAAAAATACACTCCTGGCTACACCACGAAGATGACGTGCTACAGACGCGAAATTTAACCGACAGGAAGAAGATTCTGTGATAAGCAGATGATTAGCTTTTCAGAACATTCACACTAGGTTGACGCTGGTGGCGACACCTACAACGTGCTGCACGAGGAAAGTTTACAACCGATTTCTCATACAAAAACAGCAGTTGACCGGCATTGCCTGGTGAAACGTTGTGATGCCTCGTGTAAGAAGGAGAAATGCGTACCATCACGTTTCCGACTTTGATAAAGGTCGGATTGTAACCTATCGCGATTGCGGTTTATCGCATCGCGACACTTATGCTCGCGTTGGTCGCGATCCAATGACTGTTAGCAGAATATGGAATCAGTGGGTACAGGAGGACAATACGGAACGCCGTGCTGGATCCCAATGTCCTCGTATCACTAGCAGTCGAGATGACGGGCATCTTATCCGCATGGCTGTAACGGATCGTGCAGCTACGTCTCAATCCCTGAGTCAACAGAAGGGGACGTTTGCAAGACAACGACCATCTGCACGAACAGTTCGACGATGTTAGCAGCAGCATAGACTATCAGCTCGGAGACCATGGCTGCGGTTGCTCTTGACGCTGCATCACAGACAGGAGCGCCTGCGATGGTGTACGCAACGACGAACCTGGGTGCACGAATGGCAAAACGTCATTTTTTCGGAAGAATCCAGGTTCTGTTTACAGCATCGTGATGGTCGCATGCGTATTTGGCGACATTGCGGTGAACGCACATTGGAAGCGTGTATTCGTCATCGCCATACTGGCGTATCACCCGGCGTGATGGTATGGGGTGCCATTGGTTACTCGTCTCGTTCACTTCTTGTTCGCATCGACGGCACTTTGAACAGTGGCCGTTACATTTATGATGTGTTACGACCCGTGGCTCTACCCTTCATTCGATCCCTGCGAAACCCTACATTTCAGCAGGATAATGCACGACCGCATGTTGCAGGTCCTGTACGGGCCGTTCTGGATACGGAAAATATTCGACAGCTGCCCTGGCCAGCACATTCTCCAGATCTCTCACCAACTGAAAACGTCTGGTCAATGGTGGCCGAGCAACTGGCTCGTCACAATACGCCAGTCACTACTCTAGATAAACTGTGGTATCGTGTTGAAGCTGCATGGACATCTTTACCTGTACACGTTATCCAAGCTCTGTTTGACTCAATGCCCGGGCGTATCAAAGCCGTTATTACGACCAGGGGTGATTGTTCTGGGTACTGATTTCTCAGGATCTATGCACCGAAATTACGTGAAAATGTAATCACATGTCAGTTCTCGTATAATATATTTGTCCAATGAATACCCGTTTATTATCTGCATTTTTTCTTGGTGTAGCAATTTTAATGGCCAGTAGTTTATGTTAAGTTTCGGAGAAGAAAGTTGCTGAAGAAATTTCGCAGATAGATCTCGTCGCAAGTGATGACGGATCAATTGACATTTTTTTGCACCATGTTGATATCTTACCTAAATCATTTTGCAGTTGGTTGGTTGATCTTGTGGTGTCTTTACTAACCGATAAATGATAGCATCATCGTCGAACTGTCTAAGAGAGCTACTCAGATTGCCTCCTAAATCGTTTATAAAAATAAGGAACAGTAGGGGCTGTGTAACACATTCCTGGTGAACGCCAGATATCACTTCTGTTCTTCTCGATGTCCTTCCATCAATTATTACGTACTGTTTGCTTTCTGACAGGAAATCACGAATCCAATGACACAACTGTGACGATACACAGTTACTAGGGATACATCCTAATATCCTTTCCTAGCTCGGTGGAGTGCAAGAACTCCAAGTAGCATGGATTCAACACGTCACTGCTAGTCCCCTACTGGAGCACGGCTCAATTTAAACACAGGACGTGCTATACATGTCTCCCAGTGGGGCGTTGGAACATGGGTTTCATGGGGTATGGCAACTGGTGCTGCACACGAATGCCACTATCAGCACAACGACATCAGGAATGACTACTTGATTGTACCGAATCGGCAGAAATGGACACTGGAACTGACGGAACGTGATATAGTGGTACGAATGATGATTCAACTGCACCATGCACTTGGGAGAAACCGCGTGTGGCATAATCCACATGAATCGATGTAAACCGCCTGCCAAGAAGGTGTGGTCGATGGTAGAAGTTCCTCTGTTACAGCCTGGGTTGCGTTTTCCTAGAATGCAATACACCCATGCCCCCCCCCCCACCCCCCTCTCGTTGCTCTGGGAGGTACGTTAGTCCGCGGTATTTGACCTGTTCGGGTACCATCTCCACACATTTTTCATTTTCCAAGGTTCTAACGGTTCTGCGATATTTTCAGCGTAAGCACATCCACAAACGACACTTTCCTTACATTCCCTCTGTTTGATACACGTAACCATTGTAATGCACAAAAGGCCTGCCCTTGCTCTTTGTACTTGTAACAACATCCATACTGATGGTCACACTAGGAATTTCGAAAGCAACCAATGTGCTCTGATGGTGTGCTGGACGGGGGTAATGTCTGTATGTTTTGTAATGGTGTGGGGTGCATTTTCCTCGAATGGACGGGCCGCCCAGTTGCTCTGGAAAGGACTTTCATCCTCACTATGTTGATCTGCTCGAGGACGATCTCGACCCATTTTTGGCCTTCCAACATTCTGAAGATGGTGCAGTGTTTCAAGATGATAACACGCTGCCACATAGCTTCCACACTGCTCAGCAATGGTTCCATTACGGAAAATGGATTCTGCACCCACGAATAGACCAGGAGCGGCTGCTGTTCTGCAAACAGTTTGTAGTCAGCTATATCCAGAGGAGTATCAGAGACTCGTAGACTCACTTCCACGGCGTCTCACTGCAGTCCCCATGGCCAGAGAAGGCCCCACACGATAATAGTGCCTATCTCATGACAAATACTAAGTGAGTAGTATTGTCAGAGAGGACACAGTTCGTAGTAATCGATGGTAAGTCATCGACTAAGACAGAGGTGATATCGGGCGTTCCACAGGGTAGTGATATTGCTCCTCTGCTGTTCCTTATTTACATAAACGATTTAGGGGAAAATCTAAGTAGCTCTCGTTGTTTGCAGATGACGCCGTCATTTATCGTCTAGTAAAATCATCTGAAGATCAAAACCAACTGCAGAACGATCTGAATAAGATATCAGTATGGTGTAAAAATTGGCAATTGACTCTAAATAATGAGAAGTGTGAAGTCGTCCACATGAGTACGAAAAGAAATCCGTTAAACTTTGTTTACAAGATAAATCAATCAAAAGTGAAGGCCGTAAACTTCACAAACTACATAGGAATTACTATTATTTCAGACTTAAATTGGAAAGAACATGTAGATAATATCATGGGAAAGGCGAACCAGAGACTGCGTTTTATTGGCAGAACCCTTAAAACGTGCAACAGAAGTACAAACGAAACTGCATACACTACGCTTGTTCATCCATTTTTGGAGTATTGCAGCCCAGTGTGGGATCCTTATCAGGTGGGTTTAACGGAGGACATCGAAAGAGTCCAAAGAAGGGCAGCTCGTTTCGTATTGTCACGATGCAGGGGAGACAGCGTTACGGAAATGATACAAGATCTGGGATGGGAATCATTACAACAACGGCGCTTATCGCTGCGGCGTGACCTACTTGCGAAACTCCAATCGCCAACATTCTCCTCCGAATGCGAAAATATATTGTTGACTCCCACTTACATAGGTCGAAATGATCATCAGAAAAAAAACGAGAAATCAGAGCTCGAACAGAGAGATTCAGGTGTTCTTTCTTCCCGCGCGCTATTCGAGAATGGAATGGGAGATAAATAGTATAATGGTGGTTCGATGAACCCTCTTCCAGGCACTTAAATGTGATTTGCAGAGTATCCCATGTAGATGTAGATGTAGTATATACGATATGACTATGTAAGAAAAATCAAATACGACCTAACTGCAAATCGTTCTTCCCGCTCACTGTTTGTGAATGAAAGTGGGCATTTGACGGTAGTGTCAGAAGTAGTCTACATCGTGCAAAGAATGAATGAATAAAAAAGTTTGGTTGAATATCCTGTCAACTACAATACCATTAGAAATGAAATAAAAGCTGCGATTGAGGTAGCATGGGGATAGAAATTAGTTGTGCCCTTCTCAAAGAGACCAGCCTGACGTTGGAAGCGATTTATGGAAAACCGGGAAGACATCAAATTGAATGCCAGACCGGTTTTTGACTCGCCGTCCCCGCGAATGGAGCTATTGTGTCTTAGAACTATGCCACCTCACTCAGTTCATGACACTTGTTGCTGTGAGTGACATTCAGCGAATATTTGTGTTTAGTATATATGCGTGTGTCCCACGTCTAGGTAGCTCCGAATTGTTCTCAAATTATTGCCGGAAATTCGGGATGAGTATAGAGGACTATTAAAGGACCGTTACTGTATACAAAATCCATATGCAACATCGAGTATGTGTCGATGCTTGTTGTTATATACAAGAGATTTACTGTCCGAGAACGAACGTTCCAATTAGAGTAAAGCAATACATAACCATTTCCCGCACAGGTATTGAGTAATGAAAATGATGAGAAACGGAATAAATTGCAGATCTATATTTACATACATACACTATGAAAATCAGTGTAAAATGTCGGGCAAAGGGTAGTTACTAGTAAAGGACCTCATACACAGGCAACCATCGCGTTTAATTTTTGATACCCGGCCGCGGTGGCCGGGGGGACTGCGGCGCGTCAGTCACGGTCCGCACGGCCACTACGGTTGGGGGTTCGAATCCCCCCTCGGGCATGGATATTTGTGCCGTCCTTAGTAGTAGCTAGTTCATAAGTAGTTTGTAAGTTTAGGGACTGATGACCCCGTAGTTAAGTCCCATAAGCTATACAAACATTTTAACATTTGAATTTTTGATACGTCTTGTGTATGGGCAAACATGAAGAACTATAAGATATTTTGGCTCCTTACCTCTTATATTCTTATCTTATATTCTTATCCGTACGCTCATGAAAGTAAATAGAATCTAAATAAACTACACCAATATGTAATTGTCAGCTGACTATTTTTCATCGTCATGTATGGCGCACAGCGTTCGGTGCGACAACTGATAAAAATGAGAAAATAAATAAAAATTTAAAATCCCACCACAGACCTCATCGGTAGACATCGAATAAACACGATCGCATGAAAAGTTCTCAGCTTATAACTGTCTATCGATCCAATTGATTTTGGGCCGATTTAGTGCCATGAACTTTAAGGGTGACTTTGGGGAAATTACTGATCAAAATCCTAGGGAGAGTTGGAAAATAATTTTCTCCTGTCGACTGTGGTCAGAGTTGCGTATGAAAGGAAAAAATAGAACGAGACATTAAAGATAAGATACATCTTTATTTTTCTACATAATTTCCAAGTACATTGATGTTCAGATGATTGTTAAGCTTAAGGGACTTAACCACGGGGTCATCAGTCCCTAAACTTACAAACTACTTATGAACTACCTACAACTAAGGACGGCACAAATATCCATGCCCGAGGGGGGATTCGAACCCCCGACCGTAGTGGCCTTGCAGACCGTGACTGAAGCGCCTCAGTCGTCTCGGCCACCGCGGCCGGCCAAGTACATTGAAACATTTGTAATACTGCTTTATAAGCTTCAAAAAGCCTTCCAGGAAAAACAAAGGGGTTGCGTTGAACGGCTGGTTTGACGTCAGCGTTGCTTCCATAGCGCCTTCCGCCGAGAGTCTTCTTCAAAGCTGGAAACAGATGGAAGTCACTTGGTGCGAGATGAGGACTGTATGGCGGATGGTGTAGGCGCTCCCAACCAAGAGCTGCAATATGGCTTTGCGTTGCCGTCGCCGAGTGTGGTCTCGCATAGTCATCCAACAGCGGAACGCCAGATCTGAGAAGGCCAAGACGTTTTCTCCGAATCACCAAAACGTCCAACAACAAAACTCCTTGGGCGTCGCAAGAAACGGTGTATAGCACTTAACATACATACGGAGTGCTTTTAAACTTCTTTCGGACAGGTGATGACGGATGTTTTCACTCCATAGCCGTTTAAAACTTCATCCGTGCGCAACGCCCAAATTTTTTTTCCTGGACGGCTTTTTGTACTTGGAAATTACGTAGAAAAATAAAGATATGTCTTATCTTTAATGTATCATTCTATTTTCTTCCTTTCATTTGCAAATCTGCCCGCAATCGCCAGGGGAAACTTATTTTCCAACTCCCCTCCCCCTCCCCCGTATGTTACAGTAAATCATTTTTATTCATACATAAGCCACCTATGAAAGATGAATCGAGTTGGTTGGCTTAGCATAAGTAGGCTTATGCTTATAGATCACCTAAACTAACTTATGCTACGGTCAACATATACACACCGAAGGCCGAGGGAGGACTCGAACTTCCGACGGCGAACAGACGCGCACTCTGCATCAAGGCGCCTTAGAACGCACAGCCCCTCCCGCGCGGCGGCATAGTTTACAACTATCTTCAAGAGTCTCTCATTTTACATGACTGACCCGTTATTTTTCAATTAGTGCAACTAATCTGTGACTATTCTTGTTGCCTTTCTTTCAACTCAAATGTTTGTAAACGTAAAACACCAAACTGCTGAGGTCATTTTTCCGAAGACTCACGAATTACTTAATCTTACTTTGGCTTTTGGCTTATGCCAAGGACAACTTACACACACTCATGCGTGAGGGAGAACCCGAAACTCCGACGGGAGTTCAAGTGAAATTCGTGACATGGTGACTCAAACCGCGCGGAAATTCCACGCGGTCGCCTTTCTTTGTGTACGTAAAATATACCTTGTTGATGGGATCAATATCATATATTTGAGTAATAATCTCAAGAGTACATAAAAAGGAACAAGTCCATTAGCACTATTTTATTTGGAGGAGACTAAGTTCTTCTAGCCGACAGAGAAAGTACTCTAAGAAAAGTGTTTCAATTGAATAACATTTTACAAGTCTATAAAACGCCTATACCTGAAAAAAAACAAGAGTAGTGGCAATAGAAAGCAAAAAAATATGGAGAAGAAGATATATATATATATATATATATATATATATATATATATATATATAACAAATAAATTCGTTTCCCAGGCATTACGTTAAACTGCGTCCAAAACCAGAGTAACCACCGGTATAAGTGGTCCCATCCACCTATTGGTAACGACCTCATTGGAGGGCGGATGAGCAGGTTGAGGTCTATATATGGAGTATATGTTTGTAAATCTATCGGACCAAACTGCGTGGTCATCAGTCCGTAGCTTACAAACTACTTATACCTAGGTAAACTAACCTAAGGACAACACACACACCCATGCCCCACGGAGGACTCGAACCTCCACGGCAAGCAACCTCGCGCTCCGCAGCGAGACGCTTTAGACCGCTCGGCTACTCCACCGCGGCTGGTTGAGGTCTAGGAATCCTCTTGTTCTTGGGGTGGTAAACTGTCCCTAGTATAAGTTAGTTTATAAGTAGTTTGTAAGATTAGGTACTGATGACCCCGCAGTTAATCCCATAAAAAACAAAGTCTTATAATAATACTAATAGCACTGTTTGCTTTACTTCGGCTTGCACGAGGTTCGCTTGCAGTACAGGACAAATCCGACGATTTATCTCGCACGAGCGAGGTGGTATCACAGCTGGCCTCGCATTCTGGAGAACGGCGGATCAAACCCGTCTCTGGCCATGCAGATGCAGATTTTCCGTGACTTCTCTATATCAAATGACTAGCTGAAAACTCGGCGATGCCCGGGTATTTATTTATGTATTCCTCTATTTTTCAGGTATATATTCATTTGTATAAGAGCTGTATGTCTGTAAAATCTCTTGGGAATGCAGTTAGTAGTAAAAAAGTAATAGATTATAACTTGGTGCGGGAAGGGGCGTTTTTCCATGAACGTTATTGTTTATGTGCTCATATCTCATGAACTATATGTCAGAATGTGATACAATTTAGAAGGCTAAAACTTGTGGTGTACGAATAATAAATTTTAACGTCGTACCGAATGCCGTAGTTTTACTCCATGAACAGCGGAAAAGTAGTAAGCCAGCCGCGGTGGCCGAGGGGACTGAGGCGCTTCAGTCACGGTCTGCACGGCCACTACGGTCGGGGGTTCGAATCCCCCCTCGGGCATGGATATTTGTGCCGTCCTTAGGATTAGCTAGTTCATAATTAGTTTGTAAGTTTAGGGACTGATGACCCCGTAGTTAAGTCCCATAAGCTTAACAAACATTTGAACATTTTTGTCCCTAAAGGCAGATGGGCTACTAATTGGAAGGCAAGGGGAAACCACCACATTTAAGGTTCTCTTGGATATCCCGAGCATCAGCATTTTGACCATGTTGGAAAGTGCTTCAGTAAAATTTTCCGGAGTTAACGTAGCCCTCAATCGGATCTGCAGGCAGGGACTGATCAAGCACGATCAACGAATAAATTTAAGAAAAGAATAGGAACATAGAATGTTCAAACATGACTTCTGTCTGGGAACATAGAAAATCTGAAGGTGGAAATGGAAATTATGACCTTGGGTATTCTTGGAATGTAAGAAATGAGATGACTTGATAATGGAGATTCCTGGAGTGGTGATTGTACAGTAATTCATACAGGCACAGTCACAGATAGATCAGGTGAGGGAGGAGTGGGGAATCATACTTAGAATAGAGATGGGATCTTGTGCGATGGGGTATGTACAATGTAGTGGTAGGATTATTTTAGTAAAATTGAAAACCAAATGAAAGAATACAGTGGTTGTTCTAGTATACATGCTAACATCAAGCGATGAAGATGATTAAGTAGAAGTGTGTGGAGATTTAAATCAGATTATATGTGTTAATTTGTGTTGATGAAAATTTGATAATTATGTGTGATTGAAACTCTGTAATTGGTGAAGGAAAGGAAGGATCAGTAGTTGGATGTTACTAATTAGGAGATAGAAATAAGCGAGGATAACGATTGATAGAATTCTGCACTCGAAATAATCTGATAGTAACTAATATATTATTCCGGTATCATCCTCGCAGGCGATATACTTAAAATCACCTGGAGACAAGAGAAGATACCAAATAGATTACATACTAGTCAAAGACAGATTTAAGAACCAAATGAAGAACTTTAGAAGCTACGCAAGTCCGGATGTGAACAGTGATCACAAAATGGTGTTAGAAGACTGCCTCTTGAAATTCAAAAACCTTAGCAAGACTAAAAGTTCTCGGTGGAATATTGAAAACTTGAATGATCAAGCTGTTCTGCTGGAATTTAGTGATAGAACGAAAATATCCCCAATGACTAAACCTGCAGGATCGAAGGGTTTCAATAAAGGAGAAGGTAAAGGAAATCGTGAGTGAACATAAGAGACGTTGACGTTGTAAAGAGAACAGGATCAGACAAGACTTGCTAAATAAGATAGGAAAAAGAAGGGAGTTCAAACATTCAAACACGCCAGAAGAACAGAAACAATACAAGAAATTAAGTTATGAAGTAAATAGACAAGGAAAGGAAGAAAAAGAACAGTATTTGGAAAAAATATGCAAGGAAGTAGAGGACCTTTTCAGCAGTGGTAAACTGGAAGTAGCATTTGTAAAAATCATCTTGGAGGGATTGATGGAAGGAGAGAACTGTAGAGGTAGACCCAGGCTGAGAGATCTCTGTGAGACAAGTGATGGACGATTTGGTCTGTAATAGCTACAGGGGCATTAAACAAATGGCAAGCAAAAGGACATTATGGAGAAATACTGCAAACAAACCTATGGGTTGATAATCATAGATGAAGAAATTCGTTTATACTGCTGTGTCGGACGTCCATTAGCCCGGCGAAGTGCTGCAAATACGGACTGCAATCCAGCACTGTTTTAAATCCAGCCGGATTTTTATTGGATTGCCTTCAATCCAGCGGGATCCCGCGAAGGTTACATTTTTTACGTTTTTCTTGGCCGTTCTTGAAAGCTCTGAACTCAAATCTTCCTCCTGTAGCTGCCTCTCGGCTACTCCCCCGCGGCTGGTTTTTACTTTTACAGCAGTTGTTACCTCACGTTAATGAATGTGTCCACAAATTTGATTGAAATCCTTAAAGTGGTCTAGGAGGAGACGTGGAATACTGTCTTGTGAATCAGCACTTTTTCGCACCTTTCACGACGTCATATCAACTGAACTATGTTATGCACGTGATCCTTCCTCCCACAGTGTTCTTTCTCATGGTTTTAAGGCAAGTGTGCAAGTTTCATCAACATCGGAATAAATCTCGACATTTTTTTGGTTTATTACCCGTCTAATTGCTTATGGCAAAATTTCTCCTGAACTATGAGTCGTAGGTAGTTCCTACACTTACAGCAATTGTTCAAAATGTTCAAATGTTTGTAAAGTTCAAAAATGTTCAATTGTTTGTGTAGCTTATGGGACTTAACTATGTGGTTATCAGTCCCTAAACTTACAAACTACTTATGAACTAGCTTATATTAAAGACGGCACAAACTTCCATGCCCGAGGGAGATACAAACCCCCGACTGCAGCGGCCGTGCAGACCATGACTGGCACGCCGCAGACCACTCGGCCACTGCGGCCGGCTACAACAATTGTTACCTCATGTTAAGGAATATGAGCACCAAATTTGGTTTAAATTGAGCCAGTTGTTTGTGAGGAGATGTTGCATATTGTTGTCTGATATGGTAGTTTTTCCCGCATTTCATTGTTTCTGACGTCATGTCAACTGAACATTGTGTTGTAAATATTCATTACACCAACAATGTGATTTTTCGTGGTTTCATCAACACCACAATAAAATTCTAGATGGTTTGGTTTATCACGCGTCTCTTTGTTTCTGACAAAATATCTCATGACCAATGAGTCGTAGGTAGGTTACCACAATTGTTATCTTCTGTCAAGACATACGTGCACCATATTTGATTGAAGTCGGTGTAGTGGTTTAAGAGGAGACATGGACTATTGTCGTGTGATAAGGTAGTTTTTCCCACATTCCATTGTTTATCACGTCATATTAACTGACTTGATCCTAATACCCACAGAGTCTTTTATCATGGCTTGAAGGCCAAGTGTTCAAAGTTTCATCAACATCAGGTTATAACTCTATATTGTTCGGTTTAACATTCGTCTCTTTGTTTCTAACATAATATCTCCTGGACAATGTGTTTTTGTTACCCGTACAGCAATTGTTACCTCACATTAAGGAATATATGCAAAAAAAATTTGTTTGACATCCATTCGGTGGTTTAGGAAGAGACGTGGAATACTGTCTTGTGATTCAGCATTTTTGCCCGCTTTTCGTGGTTTATGACGTTATGTCAACAGAATTATGTGTTGAATAAAACCCTACCTTGTTTGGTTTATCATGCGCCTCATTGGATCTGATGTAGTATCTCCTGAACTGTGTGTCGTAGGAGGTTCTGACCCCTTCAGCAATCGTTACCTCATGACAAGCAATATGTGTACCAAATCCTGTTGAAATCTGTCCATTGGTGTAGCAGGACACATCGTTTGATACGTTAGTTTTTCCCGCATTTCTTTGTTGATTACGTCATGTCAACTGAATTATGCGTTGTTCGTGTTCCTTCCGTCCACAGTGTCCTTTCTCATGGGTTGAAGGTCAAGTGTGCAAAGTTTCATCAACATTGGAATAAAAATCTTGATTGTTTGGTTAATCATGCGTCTCATTGTTCATGACGTAATATCTCGTGGACTAAGAATCGTAGGTGGTTCGTAGCCCTAAGACTATTGTTACCTCACGACAAGGAATATGTGTACCAAATTTGGTGGAAATCGTTCCAGGGGTTTAGGACGAGACGCGTAATATTTTCGTGTGATACGGCATTTTTTCATTGTTTGCGACGTCATCTGAATTTTGAGCTATACATGATCCGTATACCCCCAGTGTCCTTTCCCATGGCTCGATGTTCAAGTAAGCATAGTTTCATCAGCATCACAATAAAACTGTAGATTGTTTGGTTTATCACATGTCTCATTGATTCTGACTAAATATCCCCTCAAATATGTGCCGTAGCTGGTTATTAGCCCTACAGAAATCAAATCAAATGTTTGTTAAGCTTATGGGACTTAATTACGGGGTCATCAGTCCCTAACCTTACAAACTACGTATGAACTACTTACGAACTAAGACGGCACAAATATCCATGCCCGAGGGGGGATTCGAACCCCCGACCGTAGTGGCTGTGCTGACCGTGACTAGAGCGCCTCAGTCACCTCGGCCACCGCGGCTGGCAGCCCTACAGAAATTGCTGCTTTACATTAAGGAATATGTTCTCGAAATTTGGTTGAAATCGGTCCCGTGGTTTATGATTAGACTTGGAATATTGCCGTGTAATAAGGCGGTTTTTCCCGCATTTCATTGTATATGACGTCATGTGAACTGAACTATGTATAGTACGTGTTTCTTCCATCCACAGTGTCCTTTCTAATGGTTTGAAGGGCAAATGTGCAAAGTTTCATCAACACCGGAATAAAACTCTATGTGGTTTGGTTTTTCATCCGTCTCATTGTTTATGACGAAATATCTCCTAAACTATGAGTCGTAGGTGGTTCCTACCCTTACAGAAATTGTTAAGTCACTTTAAGGAATATGAGCACCAAATTTAGTTGAAATTGGTACAGTGGTTTAGGAGGAGACGTAGATTATTTTCTTGTGATATAGCAGTTTTTCTGGCATTTCATTTTTGATGATGTCATGTAAACTGAACTATGCGTTGTACGTGTTCCATCCTCCCACAGTGCCCTTTATCATTGTTTTATGGTCGAGGGTGCAAAGTTTCTTCAAAACCGGAATAAATCTTAACATTTTTTGGTTTATTATTCGTTTAATTGCTTATTACAAAGTGTCATGTGAACTATGAGTCTTAGGTAGTTCTTACCCCTAGCTCAATTGTCATCTGTTACGGTTTATGTGCACCATATTTGATTGAAGTCAATGTAGTGGTTTAAGAGAGACGTCGAATATTGTCGTGCGATAGGGTAGTTTTTCCGCATTTCATTGTTTATCACGTCATATTAACTGAACTATATGTTGTACGTGATCCTTATACCCACAGAGTCTTTTCTTATTGTTTGAAGGTCAAGTGTCCAAAGTTTCATCAACATCAGGTTATAACTCTATATTGTTCGGTTTAACATTCGTCTCTTTGTTTCTAGATTAATATCTCCTGGACAATGTGTCGTCGGTTTTTGTTACCCGTACAGCAATTGTTACATCACATTAAGGAATATGTGCACCAAATTTGGTTGACATCGATCCTGTGGTTTAGGAGGTGACGTGGAATATTGTCTTGTGATTCAGCATTTTTGCCCGCATTTCGTGGTTTACGTTATGTCAAGAGAATTATGTGTTGTACGTGATCCTTCCACCAACAGTATCCTTTCTCATGGTCAAGTGTGGAAAGTGTGATCAACATCCGAATAAAATTCTAGATTGTTTGGTTTATCATACGTCTCATTGTTTATGACGTAATGTCTCGTGAACTGTGTGTCGTGCGTGGTTCTTATCCTACAGAAGTAGTTGCCTCACGTTAAGGAATATGAGCATCAAAATTAGTTGACATCGGCCCAGTGGTTTAGGAGGACATGCGGACTATAATCGTCTGATGCAGCTATTTTCCTTCATTTCATTGCTTATGACGTCCTATCAACTGTACTATGTGTTGTACATGTTTCTTACACCCACACTGCTCTTTCTCATGCGTTGAAAATCAAGTGTGTGAAGTTTCATCAACATCGCAATAAACCTTGGATTGTTTAGTTGATCACGCGTCTCGATTTTTCTGGTGAAACATCTCCTCAAATATGTTACAGCAGTTTTTCTCGTTTTTCATTGTTTATGTCATCATGTCAACTGAACTATGTATTGAAAGTCAAGTGTGAAAAGTTTGATCAACATTGGAATGAAACACTAAGTTCTTTTTAAATCCAAATAATAAATGTATTTACCAACAGCCGTAAAGATTGTCGTTTATTTATCTACCGGTTTCGTTATTATAATAATACATTAGTTAAATAAACAACAAACTTTACGGCTGTTGGTAAATACATTTATTATTTGTTTTTAAAAATAGATCAGCCGCAGTTCCAATTCAGGAATAAGAGGGAACTGCATCGACTATTTTGGTTGGTTTATCATCCATCTCATTGCCTATGACGTCCTACAGGAAATTGTTACCTCACGACAAGGAATAGGTGCACCAAAACTTGTTAAAATCTGCCCATGGTTTAGGAGGAGACGTGGAATATTGTCGTTTCATACGGCAGTTTTCCCCGCATTTGATTGTTTATGACGTCATATGAACAGAACTACGTGTACTGCTTGATCATTACACGCACAGTGTCCAATCTCATGATTAGATGGTCAAGTCTGCAAAAGGTTCATCAATATCGGACTAAAACTCTGTATTGTTTGGTTGATCACGCGTCTCATTGTTTCTGCGTAATATCTGATGAACTATTTGTCGTAGGTCTTCTTCACCACCAAAGCAGTTGTTATCTCACGTTAAGGAATATGTGTACCATATTTTGTTTAAATTGGTCCAGGGGTTTAGGAGGAGACGTGGAATATTTTCGTGTGATATGACATTTTTTCCGCATTTCATTATTTATGACGTCATGTCAACTGAACTATGCGTTGTACGTGTTCCTTCCATCCACAGTGTCCTTCTCATGGGTTGAAGGTCAAGTGTCCAAAGTTTCATCAACATCGAAAAGAAACTCTAGATTGTTTGGTTAACCATCCATCTCATTGTTTACGACGTAATATCTGATGAACTATGAGTCATAGGCGGTTCATATCCCTACAGCAATTGTTACCTCACGATAAGGAATTTGTGCACCAAATTTGATTGAAATCGGTCCAGTGGTTCAGGAGCTGTGGAATACTGTCGTTTGATACGGCAGTTTTTACAGCATTTCATGTCAACTGAACTCTGTGTTGTACATGATCCGCACACCCACAGTGTCCTTTCTCATTGTTTGAAGCTCAAGTCTGCAAAATTTCATCTTTATTGGAATAATCTATATCTATAAATGTGAATGTCTGATCGGTGTACGTTTATCACGTCTGAACCACAAGACATAAAGAGCTAAAAATTTGTACAGTTACTAATGTCTCCACCCCCATGAACCACAGACATTGCCGAGGTGGGGTGGCTTGCGTGCCTCAATGATGCAGATAGCCGTACCGTAGGTGCAACCACAGCGGAGGGGTATCTGTGGAGAGGCCAGACAAACGTGTGGTTCCTGAAGAGGGGCAGCAGCCTTTTCAGTAGTTATAGGGGCAACAGTCTGGATGATTGACTGAGCTGGCCTTGTAACATCAGCTAATGTGGATTTGCCACAAGGTTACTGCGAACGGCTGAAAGCAAGGGGAAACTACAGCCGTTACTTTTCCCGAGGACATGCAGCTCTACTGTATGAAAACATGATGATGGCATCCTCTCGGGTAAAATATTCCGGAGGTAAAATAGTCCCCCATTCGGATCTCCGGGCGGGGACTACTCAGGAGGATGTTATCATCAGGAAAGACAATACTGGCATTCTACGGATCGGAGCGTGGAATGTTAGATCCCTTAATCGGGTAGGAAAATTAGAAAATTTAAAAAGGGAAATGGATAGGTTGAAGTTAGATATAGTGGGGATTAGTGAAGTTCGGTGGCAGGATGAACAGGATTTCTGGTCAGGTGAGTACAGGATTATAAATACAAAAGCAGTTGGGGGTATCACAGGAGTAGGACTCATAATGAATAAGAAAATAGGAATGCGGGTAAACTACTATAAGCAGCACAGTGATCGCATTATCATTGTCAAGATAGATACGAAGCCAACACCGACAACAGTAGTACAGGTTTATATGCCAACTAGCTCTGCCGATGATGAGGAGATCGAAGAAATATATGAGGAGCTAAAGGAAATTATTCAGACAGCTAAGGGAGAGGAAAACTTAATTGTAATGGGAGACTGGAATTCGGTAGTAGGAAAAGGAAGAGAAGGAAAAATAGTAGGTGAATATGGACTGGGCAGAAGGAATGAAAGAGGAAGTCGCCTGGTAGAATTTTGCACGGAACATGATTTAATTGTAACAAACACGTGGTTTAAGAATCACAAAAGAAGGTTGTATACTTGGAAGAGACCAGGAGACACCGGAAGATATCAGATAGATTTTATAATGGTAAAACATAGATTCCGGAACCAGGTTATAAACTGCAAGACATACCCAGGGGCAGATATAGACTCTGACCATAACTTGTTAGTCATGAACTGTAGGCTGAAACTGAAAAAACTGCAGAAAGGTAGGAAAATAAGGAGATGGGACCTAGATAAATTGAAGGAACGTGAAGTTCTGGTGAATTTCAGAGGGAGCTTTAGGCAACAATTGACAGAAACAGGGGCAAATAAAACAGTAGAAGAGGAATGGGTAGCATTGAGAGATGAAATAGTGAAGGCAGCGGAGGACAAAATAGGTAGAAAGGCAAGACCAACAAAAAATCCTTGGATAACACAGGAAATACTAAATTTAATTGATGAAAGGAGAAAATATAAAAATGCAGTAAATGAAACAAGCAAAATGGAGTACAGACGACTAAAAAATGAGATTGACAGGAAATGCAAAATGGCTAAGCAGGAGTGGCTAGAAGCCAAATGCAAATCTGTAGAAGAATGTATAAGAAGGGGAAAAGTAGATACCGCCTACAGGAAAATAAAAGACACATTTGGGGACAAGAAAAGTAATTCTACGAATATCAAGAACTCAGATGGGAAACCAGTTCTCAGCAAAGAAGGGAAAGCTGAAAGGTGGAAAGAGTACATAGAGCAGCTCTACAAAGGAAATGAACTTAGAGACGATGTTGTAGGAAGGGAAGAGGAAGTAGATCAAGATGAAATAGGAGATACTATACTGAGAGATGAATTTGACAGAGCCCTGAAAGACCTAGGTCGGAACAAGGCCCCAGGAGTAGATGACATACCCTCAGAGCTACTAAAGTCTCTGGGAGAGCCAGCCATGACAAAACTATTTGAACTGGTGTGTAGGATGTATGAGACAGGCGAAATACCCTCAGACTTTAAGAAAAATGTAATAATCCCCATTCCAAAGAAATCAGGCGCAGACAGGTGTGAAAATTACAGAACCATCAGTTTGATAAGTCATGGTTGCAAAATTTTAACACGAATTATCTACAGGAGAATGGAAAAGCTGGTAGAAGCTGACCTCGGGGAAGATCAGTTTGGATTCAGGAGGAACGTAGGAACCCGGGAGGCAATACTTACCTTACGTCTTATCTTAGAAGATAGATTAAGGAAAGGCAAACCTACATTTTTAGCTTTTGTAGATTTGGAGAAAGCATTTGACAATGTTGACTGGACTACACTCTTTCAAATTCTGAAGTCAGCAGGGGTAAAATACAGGGAAAGGAGAGTTATTTACAATTTGTACAAAAGCCAGACCGCAGTTATTAGACTTGAAGGGCATGAAAGGGAAGCATCAGTTGGGAAGGGAGTAAGACAGGGTTGTAGCCTTTCTCCGATGTTATTCAATTTGTACATTGAGCAGGCGGTGAAGGAAAGCAAGGAAAATTTTGGAATAGGCATTAAAGTTCAGGGGGAAGAAATAAAAACATTGCGTTTTGCTGATGACATTGTAATTCTGTCAGAGACAGCGAACGACCTTGAAGAGCAGTTGAATGGAATGGACAGTGTGTTGAAGAGAGCGTATAAAATGAACATAAACAAGAGCAAAACAAAAATAATGGAATGTAGTCTTAGAAAATCAGGCGATGCCGAAGGAATTAGATTAGGTAATGAGACAATGAAGGTGGTAGATGAGTTTTGTTACTTGGGTAGTAAAATAACATGCGATGGTCGCAGTACAGAGGATATAAAATGCAGAATGGCAATGGGAAGAAAAGCATTTTTGAAAAAGAGAAATTTGCTAACATCGAATATTAATTTAAGTGTAAGGAAGTCTTTTCTGAAGGCATTTGTGTGGAGTGTTGCCTTGTACGGGAGTGAAACATGGACGATAAGCAGTGCGGACAGGAAGAGAATAGAGGCTTTTGAAATGTGGTGTTACAGAAGAATGCTGAAGATTAAGTGGGTAGATCACATAACTAATGAAGAGGTACTGAACAAAATTGGCGAGAAAAGGAATTTTTGGCATACCCTGACTAAAAGAAGGGATCGCTTGGTAGGACATATTCTTAGACATCGAGGATTCGTAAATTTAGCATTGGAGGGAAGTGTGTGGGGTAAAAATCGCAGAGGGAGACCAAGAGACGCGTATAGTAAGCAGATTCAAGTGGATGTGGGTTGTCGTTCTTATGAGGAGATGAAAAGGCTTGCTCAGGATAGAGTAGGGTGGAGAGCTGCATCAAACCAGTCTCCGGACTGAAGACCATAACAACAACAACTAATGTCTACCCGGGAAAGGCTTTAGGCACGGTTTTATGGCGATCGGATAGCTTTTGTGAATGTCTGTTCGGTTTACGCTTATCACGTCCGAACGACAAGACGCAGAGACTTAAATATTTGTACAGTTACTAATTTATACCCGAGGAAGGTTTTAGGCACGGTTTTATAGTGATCTGATAGATATTTAGTAATTTGAAGAATATAACGCGAAATGCGGAACAATAATTACTCTTTAAAAATTACATTTACTCTTTGAAAATGATTTTATTAGTTGCATTGTTGCTTGAGGGTTGATAATGATAAAAGGGTGGAGTATATTGGGATGGAAAGTTGTCAGTGTATATAAAATTCTACGTGTGAGTTAATATTTCGCTCTGCAGCGAAAACTACATAACGCAAACGAATGGTATGTATTTAATTGTTGTCCGAAGTCTCCCGTTGTACACCATAGCAGTTCCATTCCGATAGCTAGAACGGGGTGGAAGATATGGTGGTTGAAATTCGTCAGATTAAAAAAAAAAAAAAAAAAAAAAAAAAAAAGAATTCGGACTGAAGGCCAGCGACGACGTTTGCGACTATAAAGCAAGGGGGTTACATACAGCGAAACGTGATGCCACAGAGCATATCTTTGGTCTATGCGTGCTACAATGTCTTCAGCTCTTTCTCTGTAAGGATAAGCATACGAATAAGGATATATAAGAATAAATAAATAAAGTAGTAAAAAAGAAATTTCTTTTAATACATCTTTTTAAAAAATCGATTTGACTTTTCGCGCATTACATCAAGTGATCGATCTGTGATATTATTACACTCATTACTGTTGAATTTCGTGATAAGGATTTTTCGAAACGAGTGCATTTTTACGTGTGATCTGATCTACTAACACGGGAGCGGAGCTGCGGGTTTAAGCTAGTACTCTATATTGTTTGGTTTATCATGCGTCTCATTGTTTATGACGTAATATCTCCTGAACTATGAGTCGTAAGTGGTTCTTACCCTTCAGCAATTGTTACCTCACGTTAAGGAATATGTGTACCAAATTTGGTTGAAATCGGTCCTGTGGTTTAGAAACGTGGAATATTCGTCCGATGCGGCATTTTTGCCGCATTTCATTGTTTATGACGTCATGTCAAATGAACTATGTGTTGTACATGAGCCTCCCACCCACAATGTCCTTTCTCATGGTTTGATGGTCAAATGTGCAAAGTTTCATCAACATCGGAATAAAACTCTAGATAGTTTGGTTTATCAGCCATCTCATTGTTTATAACATAATATGCCCTTAACTAATGGTTGTAGGTGGTTTTTACCATTACAGCAATTGTTACCTCACGTTAAGGATTATGTGGATCAAATTTGGTTGAAATCGGTTCAGTTGTTTAGGAGCAGACGTGTATTTCTGTATGATGTATCAGTTTTTCACACGTCATTGTTTATGACGTCATATCATGTGAACTATGTGTCGTAGGTCGTTCACACTTCGAGTGGAAACGTTAGTTATATTAAGGAATATGTGTACCAAATTTGGTTGAAATTGGTCCAGTGGTTTAGAATGAGACGCGGAATATTGCCTTGTTTTGTGTTAGAGAAGCGTCGGAGCTGCAGACCTAAGTTGCTCCTCCAACCTGAGAGCTGCAACTGCGACGGTGGGCCCAAGGCCATCCGTCCTTATATAACCCACGGAAAGCGATTTCTGCCTGCGAGAGAAATCACCGACGTAAGGAATATTGCTGTGTCGTCATCATGGTCGTTATATACTGGACATAACGTCACGCGAAATATATTCCACGTATACTCCTAAACCACTGAAGCGACTTCAACCAAATTTGGTGCACATATTCCTTATCGTGAGTTATTAATTGCTGTATGGGTAAGAATCACCTATGAGTCACAGTTTAGGAGATATTACGTCATAAACAATGAAATGCGGAAAAAACTGCAGCAACACACAGCAATATATCACGACTCCTCCTAAATCACTGGAACGATTTCAACAAAATTTGGTGCATATATCCCTTAAAGTGAGATAACAACTGCTTTAGGGGTAACAACAACCTACGAGAAATAGATCTGGAGATGTTATGTCATAAACATTGAGATGCATGAGAAACGAAGCAATATAGTGTACTAGCATATATGCCCGTGCTTCGCAACGGTTGTTAAAGAGGGACCTATGTATATTATGGTTTTTTTGGGTTTCCGGGCATAGGTCAGTTAAAACAGAATCCTTGTTGGATCCCTCTGTCAATAAATTCAGTTCTCATAGCCAAGATGTCAATTTTAAGTAGAAGTAGATGAATGTTCATAAAGTTTTTCATACAAAAAGTGAAATTAATTAAAGTCCATACTCCGGAACGATGTAAATTCAATGTTAGGTTGTGTTCATAAAGTTAAGACTGCGGTGTGTAATTGTCTGTTTGGCATAAACTTCTGAAAACACTTCTGTCGTTGAGATGAGATATAGTAATAATAATAATGCCATGTATTGATTCTATGCTGTAGTACTAAACTGATATCTCTCACAGTAAGTGTATGCTGAAGTATTTGTATGTTACAGTATAGCACTGGGGACAATGTAGTTATTCTGTGTGCAGTGCTCCCTATTATCGAAACCACGACGAATGCTGCAAGTCTGGTAATTCATCAACAGAGTAGTTCATGTCTGTTTAAATAAGACGTCATGGTGGTGTCAATGTGCGATAAAGTAAGTCTGGGTAATCGTTGAAGGAATGGAGTCAGCTGATCGTCTGTATAGAACTTTCACTAAATATAGTATTTCCAGCGAATTTTCTTGTCTGTGTTACCAGCATCGGCCACTGTTTCAGCTAATACATATCCCCACGTCCTGCAGTGATTGCTTCGTAAAACACGAAGTGCAAATCGACCCTGTGTAGGAGAACTATATATTCAGCAGTCGGATTATCACTAAGTGCAATTGTCTCTGCAAAAGAAGACGTCTTTCTCTATCTTAATGTAGTCCGCACCAAAAGTAATTACAAATTTTAATTACAATATAGTACCGAACAATTATGAAAGTAGAGAGGTTTCTGATGAGTTTGTCGCTCGCGTGTGTATAATATCTCTAGTGGCAGGCAGAGAGCAGAAATATCTCTGCAGTGAGCAATCAGCTGCGCAGATCAGATTTTGTGTTCTCAACATTAAGGTGGAAATGTCCCATGATATTAGGAAAAATCTACTAATCGCTGACCTTATCTTGGCCCCATTTTGTTCGGTTAAGACGCTATGAGTAAATGGCCCTTTTAGCGAAGCTTCCTCAACTTTCTTGTTGCTTCTGTGACACATTTATTTAGATTTTATTTCATGTTATGCAGTTGCTCTGCGAAAAGGAGGTGAGGCTTCTTTGCAGGCAGTGCGGTACAAACCAATCGTAATAGCAGGTAAATGTGGAGAAAGAGTGGATTTGTCTCAATATCACGTGGTAATTCCAGCTTAATGTTGAGAAGATGCACAGAACGCAATACTCACTCCATATACTCCACTCCATATACTCTATATACAATTAAGTGGTTATACCCATCAAAAGATGCACTTCTTTTCTTTCCATGACACTGCAAAGCATATGGGGTACAGCTAGGAAGAAAAAAAAATTGTGTCCTTTCTGGATTAAATTTTACTTGCAGTGGCAGCGGTTTAGTTTGCTATCGTTGACGACGAACTATTCGCTTTAGGAGTATGATTAATATACTGACCAGAACAGCATAATTTATTTATTTCATCGTGAACATAAAGAATTATTCCCCTCATTCTACGTGACTGATTTTTCAATAAGGATTCAACGGCCGTTGCCGACGTCAATACACTACACCGCTGGCGTAAGGAAGATCGTAAATCGTAGCCCTTGTTTCAATGCATTACACCTCTGTTATGAGCATCGTCATCTATTAGTTATTTGGTATACTATGTAAGTAACAGCGCCTCTATCGGATCTTTGCTATACTACGCTGCAGTTCAAGCTTAGCATACACCAGAAACTAAATCCGATATCTTTTCTTCCCCTGATCCGATTTTGATGAAATGAAGCTTAGGCCTATATTTTGCCCCAAGGTACTCTTAGTTGACCTATGAAACCCCATGAACGTTTGTATAGTACTCTTAGAGATTTGCTATACTACACCATACTTATAAGCATAGTATATACAAAAACTTCAAATTACGATCTCCTTCCCCGTTCTTACCCGAACAATCTGAGCACATGCTCCTCCTCTAATGACCACGTTGTCGACGGGGCGTTAAACGCTAACATTCCTCCCTTCCTAATTATAACCAAATTTTTTGTGACTTGTCTAGGATACACTATGAATATTTTCTGTGGAGAGCCCATGCCTGAGCAAGCGATATAAAGCTGTCCATGTAAGAAACATGGAGATTTCAAGTACATTGAGTAGATTGCCCTGTGATTTATAAATCATAATAGAACATGGAAGTCCCACCGCAAACTGCAATCTCTTAAAGTTAAAAGCCACATCTGTCGGAAATAATGGGTATACGTCGGATGTACTGCCGGCCGCGGTGGCCGAGGGGATAGTTCCGCTTGAGACACGCTAGCGTGAAGACGCACTGCTGCGCGCTCACAGTTAACGTAAACAAGTTGAGAACTGCTTACAATTCGTGTTGTTACCGTGCATATGTTCATCGTCTTGTGCCGTGTACTGATATAGTGTTCGTCTATTGTGTCTTGTGTTACGTTTAGCGGTTTCGGCCGATAAAACAGGTCGTCGATATGGAAATTAAAGTTCCCAGGAAGTGCACACTGAAATTTGAATTTGACAAGTCTACCCGGGACGTGCAGCCTTCATCAGTTGAAATTCATGACTGGATCTTCTCTGAATTTGGAATCACAACTGAACATGTTCACACCGTATACTATGACTTGGATGAGTACTGCTTTTATGTCAAACTAGTGGAACCTGTACACTTTGAACGAATTCTGATGAAACATGGCGGCTCTGCGAAGTTTCTTCATCGGGACTCCACGGTGAGTACTGTTTCAGTCACTAATGCAGGAATTGAGTATAAGAATGTTAGGGTGTTCAATTTACCACCGGAAGTAGAGAACTGTTTTCTACGTCAGATTCTGTCCAGTTATGGGGACGTTAAGCAAATTCGGAATGAACGTTGGTCTAGTCAACACAAATTGCAGTGCTTTAATGGAATACGTTCGGTCGAAATGCACGTCAGAAAAAATATACCGTCTTACATTGTTGTGGGCGGTTAAAGAGCCCAGGTCACCTACCCTGGTCAATTAGAGACTTGCTATATATGTATTGAGAGTGGTCACGTCCGCCAGGAATGTCCTAAAAGACCTGTTGTGCTGCGAAGTACTTTACAACAACGTAAGAAATTAACTTTAGCAGAATTAGTGGCTCCGACCCAGGTGGTAGGTGGTTCAGATCCCGTGCCCAGTAACAGTACAGGAGAACGACCGGTAGTGGTTCCGACGGACTTTCCGCCTCTGCCACAAAAACCAGTGAGCGAACAGTTTCCCGTCCCAGGTGCCCCACCCGTCGTTGCTGCGACTGTTAACAACAAACGGAGACGTACGAGTGATGAACGACACCCGTCCGATGACTGCTCTCAAGTTGAACAGAGCCCCAAAAGGAACATAGGGAATACCGTGTCAGAAATCGCTGTTCAGAAACCTGACACGGTCACAATTATGGAAACTGTTGCAACTGAAGCTGTAACCGGTGATTTTTCCATATCCGAACCGCAGCAATGTGAAGTCAACCCGCTTCCAGTGCTGCAAACCACAAACCAGGAAAGTCAACATCCAGTAACGCAGACTGTAAACACCACGGAATTAAAAGTGAAGGACAATAAACAGGCAGAGTCGCGTCAGCACAGAGCCCACAACAAGGCGACTGTATGTAAACCTGAGTCGCTTGTTGTCAACACACAGGCTGAGCAGAACCCGCAAGGCGTCCCTGGTAACGAGGAAGTAAACACACAGAGGCCTGTTGATAAGGAAAGCGCCGGTGTCAGCGGCGAGCCGCCGAGGCCTGGCCCGGCCGTCGCGGGGTCACGCAAAGCCTCGCTGAGCGATATGGAACTGGACTCCTGTAGTGAACCCCCGACGTCACCATCAGCCGGCGGGTTTGTCAGTAGTGGGAGGCGTCGGAACAAAGTGAAAAAGAATGTAAACGCAGTGAGGAAAAAGAAAGCAAATAGCGATTCAGCAAATGACAGCACCGACACTAAGGCACACACCAGCAAAGTTGTCGGTTCAATGGATTGGGACGCGGGAGGGGATGTTAAAAAGAAAGGAACAGCATAGGTCTCCGATTAACTTGAATGCAGGCTTATAAAATAGTAACAATCAATATCAGTAGAATAACCTCTGATGTAAAATTAGCAGCGTTACGACAGTTTATATACGATTCGGATGCTGACATAGTATTACTTCAAGAAGTCATAACTACTAACATCGTAATACCCGGTTTCAACTCAATAGAAAATGTAGCCCTTGAAGGCGGTGCGGGGACAGTTGTCCTGATTAGACAAGGAATTCCGTTTTATGAAGTAGAAAAATTGGAATCCGGAAGAGGTATAGGCTTCAAGTTATATGATGTTACTGTCGTCAATCTATATGCACCATCTGGAACATAAAAAAAGGCAGAACGGTCTAAATTTTTTAAGGAAGAGATCATTTATTTGCTTCGAAAAAACCCGCAGAAACTTTTATTGGGTGGGGATTTTAATTGTGTCCTGAGTGCAAAAGATCAGAACCCCAATTTTAATTACTGTAGAGAACTACATTCACTAGTGCAACATATTCGACTTCAAGACGCTTGGGAACTAAAATATCCTACGCTAGTAAAATATACGTATTTTAGGTCTCACTCAGCTAGCCGTCTTGATCGTATATATACCTCTGACACTATCGGCAATCAGGTAGTAGCAGCGGACGTCATTCCTGCAATATTTTCCGACCACTGTGCGTTCTGCATAACAATTCAATTAAATAAACAGCCAACCAAACAGTACCGAAGCCAGTGGATGTTAAACGTATCGCTTTTAAACGACAGAGAACTGGAAGATGCTGTCAAAGAC
Organism: Locusta migratoria; assembly: GCA_026315105.1. NCBI lineage: Eukaryota > Metazoa > Arthropoda > Insecta > Orthoptera > Acrididae > Locusta > Locusta migratoria. Next base: position 146,459,740 of record CM048755.1, on the reverse strand, counting down.
ACGTGGACCATTTGCTTACGTTCTCTTCACCGTCACACTTCAAAATTAGACTGGTGGGTCAATGTCGCCAAACGAAAACTTCGACAGTGTGTCATGTCTTACGGGAGACAAAAAGCCAGGGATCTGCGGAACACTACGGAATTTTATTACTCGGTACTAAGAGAGTTGTACGAAACATCCACCGATGCGAACATACGCCTCCAACAAATAAAAAGCATCAAAGCTAAACTGATCAGCATAAAACGCCAACAACTGGAAGGATTAAAGGTCAGATCCAAAGTTCAATCACCGGTACAAGGGGAGATGACTTCCATGTTTCATCTAATAAAACACAAATCCCGTCGCAGACGGTGTTTTATTGATAATTTAATAACGAAGGATGAAAATTTAATTCTTAACCGTACCGAAATAGTACAGGAACTTTATCTTCATTACAAAAAGCTGTATTCCCGAGAACACGTGAACGGAGATGCAGTATCAGAACTCACACAGGCTCTTACTAGGGAGATTACATCAGACGACAACACTGAAATTTTATCTGATTTTACAGAAGATGATGTGTTAGCGTTAATATCTAAGTCACCAGCTAATAAATCCCCAGGTCCTGATGGCCTCCCAAAAGAATTTTATTTTAAATTTTGGAGTCTAATTGGATCTACTTTTACTGCAATTTTAAACGATGTTATGAGAGGCGGGTATATTCCCCGAGATTTTAAAGAAGGAAAGATTGTTTTATTGCCAAAGTCACGGGGGCAAAATCGCATTGAAAACTTTAGGCCGATAACCCTACTCAATTTTGATTATAAGACCATTGCAAGGGCTCTCAATAATAGATTGACCCCTCATATCCGCAGAATAGTCGGCAAACACCAGTCCTGTTTTCCCGGAAGGACTGTCATGTCCACAACCTCTACATACAGAGACATACTTTCTATTGCTGCAGTTACCGATATTAAAAGTGTGTTGCTCTTTTTGGACTTTTATAAAGCTTTTGACCTGGTGAGCTACGACTACCTGGAACACACAATGTTGAAAGTTGGCCTAGAAGAGAGATTTTTGAAAGTAGTTCGAAATGTGATCACTGGTATCAACGCAAAAATAAGTATCAATGGACAAATGACACAGACTGTTAAAATCGAAAGGGGCCTACCACAAGGAAGCCCAATTGCGATGCTGTTATTCGTGCTATCCTTGGAGCCCTTCCTCAGGAAAGTGATCGCAAAACTCCCTGGTATCCACATTTCAGGGGAATCCTTCGTAGTAACTGCCTATGCCGACGATGTAGGGGTTCTACTACGCCAAGAAGGTGACGTAGCTACGCTGAAAGCAGAAATCGATACTTATAGTGCAGCCTCAGGAGCCAAGATCAATGCAGAGAAATGTAAACTCTTAAATCTCAGAGGATTCGATGATGCTGTTATATCATGGGCTCAATCCGTGGAACAACATAAAACTTTAGGCATTACATTTGCCAAAGGTCCATTAAAAATGACTGCTCTAAATTGGAGAGACACTTGTAATAAAATACAGGGGACCATGATTGAATCTACTTGGAGATCATTTAACCTTATTGAAGCAGTAAGATTTGCTAATATCTACCTCTTCTCTAAGGCATATTACGTGGCACAAGTATTCCCTATCCCCAAGATTCAGGGAAAGAAGATAATGCAATTAGCAGCCAGATATATTTGGAAGGGAAACATATTTAAACTTTCTTACGAAACCTTAACTAAACCCCATCAGAATGGTGGACTGTTGTTAACTGACATCAATAGGAAGGCCACTGCATTGTATCTCAAAAGAACCATCCGCCTATTAAATGATAACGAGAGCAACATTACGGCAAAGCTCTTCAAGGTGTTACAGCCAAAGAGCATATATCCACCGATTGATATCAGTAATATTAACTTTCAGCTGAAGCATGTCAGATTGTTTTACATCGAGCTCAGTTACTTACAGGGTATCACTGCGCGTGTGACATCACTAAGTACGCGCAGCATCATACAGACATGGCAGAAGACGGACAAGCTTAACAATATCACACTAAAATACCCAACTATTGACTGGAAAACGGTGTGGAAAAATTTTAGTTTGCGGATTCACACAGCGGAGGTATCATCAACATGGTACAAAGTAGTAAATGAAACTGTCGCGACGAATGAAAAGCTCCATCGCATTGGGCGCGCTGATTTAGACAAATGCCAAAAATGTGGCCTGATAGACACCTTGCGACACAGGTTTACCTGCTCTGGACACATGGACAATTGGAAATGGATTCGGAGGAGACTTGCCTTGTTAACGAGAAGCACCGAAAGCAGCCATACGACAGACATCTTGTTATGGCCGGATAAAAACTTCTACCCGGAAACCAAAAATAACACAATTTTTTGGCTATTAGGCCATTTCGTGAATTGCATAATCCATGGACCAGGAGAAGATAATCTAATTAGCTTTGAGAACAACATGGAGTCAGCACGATGGAAGACACAACAAGTCTGTAACGCGAAAAAGAAATTCGGCAATATGCTCGGTATTGCTTTCGAAAGGCATGGTATAGGATAAATATAAAGAAAGATCAGCAAGACGCATCCACTGCGAAGTGCCAACAAAAAAGGCACAACATGTAAATCAAAAGAGAAATATAAGCAAAACTGGTAAAATGTAAACAAACAGCAATAGAAAAAAAAAGGGGGGCGGGACTAAGGCGCTCCAGTTACGGTCTACACGGCCACTACGGTCGGGGGTTCGAATCCTCCCTCGGGCATGGATATTTGTGCCGTCCTAGTTCTTAAGTAGTTCATAAGTAGTTTGTAAGTTTAGGGACTGATGACCCCGTCGTTAAGTCCCATAGACTATACAAACATTTGAATTTTCGGATGTAGTCTGTTTCATTCTATTCCTTTCCTTGTAGCTCTATAGATATGTATTGCTTCCTCCTACAACGGTATGTGCTTCACAGTTCAAAGTTGCTTCAGGGTTTTCAACAGCACTGTCATCTTTCAGGAATTTTCTGAAGCTCACTGAAATATAGGAGTGTAATGTAATAAAACTTGATGCCTGATGTGAAAAGTTTTACCCGTCGCAGTATATATGATTCGTATTTACTGAGTTATATGTTGTACAATTGAATAATTTTTAGGTAAATATTCATTTCACTAAGTGCTGTATGTCTGACAAATCTCTTGCGGATGTAATTAGTAGTAAAGAAGTTCTAGTTTAAAACTTGGTGCGTAATGGGGCGGTTTTCCATGAACGTTACTGTTTATGTGCTCGTATCTCATGAACTACGCGTCGTACTGCGATATAATTTAGAAGGTACATTCAACTACTTGTGTGTATACTGTTTGTAAAATTTCCTACGGGTACAATATGTAGTGTAGAAATTATAAATTTCAACGTTGTACCGATTGCCGTAGTTTTACTCCGTGTCCAGCGAAAAAGTAGTAAACAAGAAACTTTTTTCCTTTCATCATTTTGCTGTGGTTGTCAGCGAGAAAAAGTTTCCCAAAAGTCTGAGATTATGTTTAAAGTTTGTTGCTAGTCGGTAAGTGCTCTCCTCAAATAGTGGACTGATAAAGTCACAGTATTACGGGGAAGTTTTTATTGTTTATGAAGTCATATCTCCTGAACTATCGGTCTTATCACAAAATGGTTTCTTAGCTGACGTCTACTACCTATAAACTACATTTCTGCCAAATTTCAGCTTCATAGGTGAAATAGTTTTTCGAGATTTCTTGTTTAGTCAGTGAGTGAGTGAGTTAGTGTATGTATGAGTGTCCTTTCGCTTTTATATCGCCGGCCGCGGTGGCCGAGGAGACTGAGGCGCGTCAGTCACGGTCTGCACGGCCACTACGGTCGGGGGTTCGAATCCCTTCGGGCATGGGTATTTGTGCCGTCCTTAGTGTAAGCTAGTTCATAAGTAGTTTGTAAGTTTAATGACTGATGACCCCGTAGTTAAGTCCCATAAGCTATACAAACATTTGAACATTTTTTAGCTTTTATATAAATAGAGATTATTCCGATATTGATGAAATTTTGCACACTTGACTTTCAAACCATGGGAAAGGTCACAGTGGGTATAAGGATGACATGCAACACATAGGTCATTTAATATGACGTCATAAACAATGTAATGGGGAAACGCTGATGCATCACATGAAAATATTCCGCGTCTCCTCCTAAACCACTGGACAGATATCAACCACATTTGATGCACATGTTCATAACCGGAGGTGGTAATTTCTGTATGGGTAAGAACCACTTACGATTCACAGTTCAGGAGATATTACGTCATTAACAATGAAATGTGGGGAAAACTTCAGCATTACACGACATTATTCCACGTCTCTTCCTAAGCCACTGGCCCGATGTCAACCAAATTTGGTGCACATATTCAATGTCGTGAGGTATTAATTGCTGTATGGGTAGGATCCACTTACGACACATAATTCTGGAGATAGTACTTCCTAAGCAATGACACGCATGATAAACGAAACAATCTAGAGTTTTTTCCGATGTTGATGAAATCTCACGCACTTGACCTTCAAACCATGAGAAAGTACACTTTGGGTCTAATGAATATTACAACACGTAGTTCAGTTGATATGATGGCATAATAATGAAATTTTAGAAAATCTGCTGTATCACACAAAAACATTCCACGCCTCTTCCTAAACCACATGACTGATTTCAAACAAATTTTGGAACATTTACTGGAAGCGTAGAAACGACCATGACACATATTCAGGGAATATCACTTCAGAAACAAACAGAGTCATGATAAATAAAAAAAAAATAGACTCTTCTTCCGATATTGATGAACTTTGGCACACTTGACCTTTAAACCATTAGAAAGGACACTGTGGGTGTAAGAATCACATACAGCATATAGTTCATTTAATCTGATGTCATAAACAATGAAATGGGGATAAGCTGCTGCATCACAAGACAATATGCCGAGTCCAGTCCTAAACCACTGGAGCTTTAAACATTGAGAATGTACGATGTGGGTATAACAATCATGTACAGCACATAATTCAGTTGAATGTCGTCATAAGCATTGAAATGCGATAAAAACTGCTGCATTACAAGACTAATTCCTCATCTCCTCCTAAACGTCAGAAACAATGAGATGCATGATAAAATAAACAATATAGAGCTTTATTCTGATGCCTATCAAATTTTGAACACTTGATCTTCAAACCATTAGAGATGAATCTGTGGGTATCAGGATCACGTACGACTCACAGTTCAGTTAACAGGACGACACAAACAATGATATGGGGGAAAATTGCTGCACCAAAACAATATTACTGTTCTCCTCCTAAACTACTAGACCGATTTCAGGCAAATTTGGTACACTTATTCCTTAACGTGATGAAACAATTGCTGTAGTGGTAAGAACCACCTACAGCACATAGTTCAGAAGATATTATGTCATAAACAATGAGACGCATGAGAAACCAAACAATCTGGAGTTTTATTCCGACATTGATGAAATTTTGCACTCTTGACCTTGATACGTTGAGAAAGGATACTGTGGGTGTAAGGATAATTCATATGCAATGGAACGAACAAGCGATTTCTAACCTACTTCATTTGCTGACAGAGTGCAGTACATGAGGAGTGTTCCAGTGACTCTCAGTCTGGCATCTGCCTTACCCAAAACTACTATTATTTGGTTGTTCCCTACTCCCACGAATCACAGACATTGACGAGGTGGGGTGGCTTCCGTGCGTTAACGATACAGATAGCCGTACCTTTGTTGTAACTCCAGCCGAGGGTAACTGTGGATCCTGAAGAGGGGCAGCAGCCTTTGAAGTAGTTACAGCGGCAACAGTCTGGATGATTGGCTTATTTGGCCTCATAACATCAGATAACGTGGATTTCCTATGAAGCAACTGTGATAGGCGGAAAGGAAGTGGAAACAACAGTCTCTACTTTTCCCGAGGACATGCAGCTCTACTGTGTGAATTATTGATGATGTCGTCATCTAGGGTAAAATATTCCGGAGGTAAAATAATTACCCATTCCGGTCTCCGGGCGGGGACTACTCAGTAAGATGTCGTCATCATGCAAAACAAAACAAGCATTCTACAGTTCGGACTTTGAGCATAGTGACGGATGTACTCAGGGATGCAGCGAAAAGAGGGAAAGGAATTTCACAACTTCACTAATTCTGGATATGGCAGAAGTATCAAACAGAGAACTTCGGAATTAGGAACGTTTGCGAGAGTAAAGGTCGGGGTGAGAGTTTAAAATAGGGAAAGATTAATCTTTAAAACTCACAACCACCAACTGCAAACCAAATTCCTAAACATGCAAAAACACTGGAACTGTGATTGCGACTGTTTGACTCGTTTTCTAGGGGATGATATCACACGTTTGCAGCTTCCCTTCCCTGCATATGATTAACAAAACAAATTCATAATAAAATCAAGTTCATGAGAGAAAAGGGTGTACTAACTACTATTTTTGAAAAACACATGAAAGTTCACTTTATGTTGTTTATTTCACAATATTAGAACCCTGTGGCTGATACGTCTGTACGTCGACACATTTCTCAAATAAAGTTATAGCTCGTGAGCCCCCAGACAAAATGAATATTTGTCGCAAATTGTTTTCACACCATGTGGCTGTCTCAAACACCGTTTATGTTCATGCCTATGCGACGACACGTGTTACATTAACAAATCACAGTCACTTTAATTCAATGCGATGCACACCTTGTTCCACCGGCTAAATATTCACAAACACACAGTAGGACTCGATTCAACTTGGTGCAGTCTACGACGAGCAACCACACGTGGCGATTGCCACACACAAATCTATAACCTCCACCTGGAGATCTACATGCCGACTGATGCAGAGCGACACCGCCCGGCCAGCTCCCCACGTGCTCCCGAGTCGTCTCTTCCAGGCCTCGCGCGCGCGCGCGCGCGCGCACGCCCCAAAAGCTCAACTGCCGGGGTTTTTTCCCCTACGTCATCAACTTCTCCATGTGAGCTGTTGTAACCGATTTGCCAACGTACAGCGCTCAGCCAATACATTTCTAAAACTTTACTCAAAATCAAAATAATTACACTACACATTAAACAAATATTTTCTTAGGTTTTTATATTGGTATAAACATCCTTTGTACTATTTATCATAATCGTGCAATTTCTTATGTCACAGATAAGTGATTTAAATGAATACTTCAAGATAAAATACACAAGATTAATTGAAAATAAAATGAGAAATAGTTAATATATTATTTTTATAAACAAACATTGCCATGCTAGTTGTGTAACTGGCAAATCTCAGTGTGGAGAATTTCTACCTATGGTCTATCTATGATGGTTGTCACCCAACTGTGTACATACATCGCTACCATAATTAATAAGATTAAAATTGTGTAACATTTAGTGCATTGGCATGGTCAATGTTTGCAGTGAACTTCATATTGTATAATTATCAAATGCTATTAATTACCAATATTTCTATTGGGCGGTAATCTTACACGTTCTATCCATTAATCTGGTAGGAAAGTCAGAAAATTTGGAAAGAGAAATGTGTAGGTTAGATATGGTGGGGATTAGTGACGTTGAGTAGGATTTGTGGACAGATAAATACAATCCTATAAATACAAAATCGGATGGGGGTAATGCATGAGTTGGTCTAATAATGAATGAGAAATGTTCAAATGTTTGTAAATCTAATGCAGTTAACTGCTGCAGTATTCAGTCTCTAGGCTTACAAACTTCTTAAACTAACTTTAACTTAAGCTAAATTGAACACTCACACCCATGCCCGAGGGAGGACTCGAAACTCCAACGGTGAGCAGCCGTGCGCATCGAACCAAGGCCTCCTTAGGGCGCTCGGCCACTCCACCGCGGCAAATGAATAAGAAAATAGGAATGCGGGTGAGTTACTATCAATAGCATAATGAACGCACTAACGTCGCGAAAATAGACAAGAAGCCAACAGCAGCCACAGTAGTACAAGTTTCTATGCCAACAACCTCCGCGTATGACGACGAGATCGAAGAAATGAATGAGGAGGTAAAAGAAATTACTCAGACAGTTGAGGGAGAGGAAAAGTTGATTGTGATAGGAGAGTGGAATTCGGCAGTAGAAAAGTGAAGAGAAGCAAATGTAGTAGGTGAATATGGACTGGCGAAAGAATGAGAGAGAAAACCAGATGTTAGAATTTTGTATATAGCATAAATTAATCTTTACAAACACTTGGTTTAATCAGCAAGAAAGAAGGTTGTATACGTACAAGAGACCAGGAGAAACTGGAAGGTACCACATTGACTTTATAATGATAAGGCATAGTTTCAGAAACCAGGTTTTAAACTGTAAGACATATCCAGGGGCAGATATAAGCTCGGACAACAATTAATTAGTTATTAACTGTAGATTTAAACATAAACACACTGCCAAAAAGTAAAAAGTTTAGGAGATGAAACCAAGAGAAACTGCAGCAACCAGACGTGGTTGAGAGTTCAGAGAGAGCATTACGCAAGGATTGACGGGAAGGGAAGAATGTAACACGGTAGAAGGAGAATGGTTATCTCTGAGAGATAGTGTAGTGAAGGCCGCATACTGCCTATTAGTTTATTTTATAGACGACAAGCCTGAGGCTGATCTCACCAGAGATCGAAGCCAGGCACCTGAACTAATAAAGTGTTAAATTTTGTGAACTTGACTGTTGTTTTCATTTTTTTTACCAACATACACTTAAAAAACATAGAATCAATATTTTTTGAACATCTGCGCACAGAAAACCAAACGTATGATGTAGACTGTGAAATCTCAAGAAAAGCAGAAAGATTGCACTATTGGAAATATTTGAAATCAATAAACATATGGCAGAAGACGCTAGTATGTATCAGATGTAACAACCCCCATCTGCTTTTAATGACATTATTCAAGCTTAGAATCTAAACATATAACAGTAACTTTTTTATATATTTTTATATTTTAGTAAATGTAATTAATGCCATAAAATGTACCACTTTCGTGTGAACATGTGAATTGATATATGTAATTTAATAACATCTGTAGAAGTAGCACATCTGTGACGAAATGTTAGGGACATTGTTATTACCTGATGATGGCTTAAGAACCTGGAAGCCGGTTAGTAACTTGTAACCTCCACCTCTTGCTGACCAACTAGGGTGTATTATTGGTTGCCAGTGTAATTAACATCCCTGCAACTTCCTCAAGACCACAAGTACAGTACTAATCAGAGAAACATTTGATTCATGACTTTTAGTTTAAACATTGTACTTCTGTTAACAATTTAAATATAAAATATTTTATAACTCTTTCTGATGCTAAATATATTTTTTTTAATATGATGAGTATTTTAACAATTTTTTTGGCAGTTTCAAATGAGAAATTTAAAGTTATGTTTTCTTAAATCATAGAAGTGTTACTTCAACAAAGGATAAATCTTGTTATTAAAATATATTAGATTTTCTGAGAAAATAGTTCAAAGTTTTCAAATGCGAATTTACAGTAACGTAACTACTGAATATTACATAATCTATTTTGCATTATATTTCTCTATTACATTGTTATATACCAAATGAGTGAGTATATCATGTTCAGTATGTTCGACTGCTTGTACGGTTACATGAAGTTGTGATATTCATAATAATTTTTAAACATCTACAAAAATTTTTGTCTCTTTGCAAATGTGGTGCAATATTATGTGAAGTATTTTATACCTATCAGGTTGGGAAATATATTGCGGCAGATATTAAGTTGTATAACAACCATTATAAATGTTTGTTTCTGTTCAGGTCATATGTTGTTTGTTATCTGTATATATTAACTATGAGTTAGGTTTTGGTTTCAATTTCGTCTGACAAATAGATGTTGATAAATATTCAAGTAGTCTCACGTTTAAAAGGTATTTTCCATGTGTGTGTAAGAGAATATTAACGGAGAAATTGAATATGAATATTTAGTCAGTTCATGGTAACAGGAAAACAGGCAGTATACGTAAAAATGGTTAATTACTTAAAGTCGTGGATATTTTATCATTTACTATTTTCTAAATACTTTTCCTTTATGTATTTCTGGGAAGTTCATAGTTTTTAATAGGCGTATATGGAAAGCGCGGGTTTTCGCTGCTTATCTCTGTGATCTGATTGGTAATCAATCTCTTCAGCCAATCAGATTACAGCATTGTGAGCGTTCATCCGGGAACTTTCACGCTTGCTTTGGTGCAAGAGAGGAGTTGAAGTTTACACACGATATTGTTATCTCCATGATTGTGCTCCGAACTTACTGGAACTATTTTGCGGTACATGTCCGTTTATTGGATTAAGATGTGCATCAGCATGCTTACTTAGTATATCGTGTGCAAAGTGGAGTTGTGAAATTCCGGCTTTTTGTATGAAAATTATGATATTATTCAACATTGAAACCTCGTGGCTTGTTACGCTAATCATGAATGCTTGAAGATTTATCTGGACTGAATTTAAGAAAAATTCAACTGAATGAAAACCAGAATCTCCACCTAATTTATCTACACAGCTTTTTACAGTGGTATTAAGGTTCTCGTTTTTAGTCAAGTCAGCACTGGATGGACTGTGCTAGAAGAGAATCGTCACGAGGTGAGTGAAAGTGTGAAATGACTGTTTTTCGGTGGAACCAACCAGGTTGCTGAGTTGAAATTTCCTCTGTAATCCAGCAATTTGTCTAATTACATCTAACAGCTCTGTTAAGTGTACAAGTTTATTTAAGTGGTCTGTACAAAATTCTTTCATAACTCCGATGTGATCTCTGAACATAGGTTCATTCAAAATTGTTTTAATCTTAGATTGCTCTGCATTTGACCAGACGTTATTTAAGAAACTGATTTCAAATTCTGTATGTGTATTTATGTTACCATTCAGACGGTTTGCGCAAGCAAGTGCTTTGTCCTCAAGGAATAGATTAACGAACTCAATTATTGCAGTGTGACTCATGCCAGGTGAAAAACTGTGTTTACAGCTTTGAATAAAATCAACCTGATTACATTTACTTTCACCAGGGAACTTCTGACTGATATGGTTGCCTTGTGAGACTATTAAAGCTCCGACTTACTACAGTTTTGCATCTAATCCTTCTTGGAGTGTGGCTACCCTCTGTTGTAATTCAGATACTATGCTGTGAGTATTAACTGTGAGATCAGAATTACCTTTAGCACTCTCTACCTTATTATTCAATCCATTAATAACATCATTTCGTTCTTTTAACTGATAATTAAGATTGCTATTACATATTCCCTGAACATCCCGAATCTTTTCTGTAAGTACTGACGTAGCATACTGGCCTTCAGAATTTACAATATTCACACTTATAGAATGTAGGTTTTCACGGACAGCGTCTTCATTAATTAAAACTTCCGGGCTAAGTTGCCGTAGTCCATCAAAAAAACTTCTTACAACCGACGTTTCGTTGCCTACTGCGTGCAACATCTACAAGGGTGAGTCGACGACTGCCTACTAGGGACTCGCTGGGATTTGCAAGCCTACATGGCTTGGCGTATTTGCAGGTAAAACTACTTAGTTATTCCTGCTCTTCCTTTCTTTTTGTAGAGTTTATAGTGTTGCATGGCTTTGTGGCTTGGCCTTTGTAGTTTTGAATTGTTATTCTGGTGAGCGCAGGGAGTGGGCGTTTGTGCTCACTCTTTCAGCTTGTCAGGCCATCGTGTTGTTGGCCTGTGGTGCACTAGCTTACCAAGTGCCTTTATTAGTATGTTCTTTGATACCTCAGAAGACTTGTAGAAGTCTTTGGCTAACTTCTTGTATCTGTTGCGTAGCATTAATAGTCCTGTATCCTCATGGAGCTGTCTCGTAGAATATTCTTTTGGGAGGTGCAGGGCTGTTTATAGTGCACGGTTTTGAATGATTTGCAGTGTGTTGATTAGTGTTGGGGCTGCGTTGCCGAACACAGGGGCTGCATACTCCAACACTGGTGTAACTAGTGAGATATATAGTGTGATGCCTTGGTGAGGAGGTAGTTTAGACTGCGGGTTTAGTATCAGATAAAGATTTAATAGTCTAGCCGATGCCTTGGCTCTTATTTTTTGTATGTGGGGCTTTCACGTTAGCCTCTGGTCCAGGGTAACGCCGAGGTACCTTCCTGTCCTGCTCCATGGTATAGGCCTATTCATGATAGTGATGGGAGGTAGGTTGGTTATGTGCTTCGTGGTGAATATTACTGCCTGGCTTTTTGCAGCATTATATTTTAGTCGCCATTTGGTCGACCAGGACCCTAGTTCATTGCACCCTAGTTGAAAGCGGTGGCACATCATTTCAGCATTCATGCTGCGAGTGTATAAAGCAGTATCGTCTGCATAAAGTGATAGCTACACCTGCGCTACTTTCGGCACGTCTGCGGTGTACAGCGTGTCTAATAGAGGTCCCAATACTGATCCCTGAGGAACTCCCGTGCGTATTGGTCTGTCAGTGGACAGCCCGTCTCCTGCTCTGACATGGAAGGTTCTTCCCTCCACGTAGGACCTTAGGAGTACTCCGTGCGACGTCTGGATACTGTGGGTGAAAAGCTTATATATAAGCCCGTCATGCCACTCGGAGTCGAAGGCTTTGGAGACGTCGAGCAGCACCGCCCCTAGCTACTCCCTCGTCTCCAGAGCCCTCATAGCCTCTTCCACGAGCCTGAGTAACTGATGGGTGGTGGAGTGACCACTGCAAAACCCGAATTGTTCGTCAGGGATGATGCCCTCGTCACCGATGTGTTCCAGTATGTGCTTTGGGTACAATCTCTCAAACACCTTAGAGAGGGAGGGGAGTAGGCTAATGGGTCTGTAGCTGGAGGCTTGGCGAGGGTCTTTGTTTGACTTTGGAATTGCCACCACTTCTGCATGTTTCCATGCAGAAGGGAAGACTCCGGATTTGAGGATGGAGTTGAACAGGTTGGCAAGGGAAAGGTGGGCTGCAGGTGGAAGGATTTTAAGGAGAGTGTTGTCGATGTTGTCGTTCCCCCCGCTCTTTTGGTGTTGAGGATCTTAAGCTGTGTGGCCACTACCTCCTCGGTGAACGGTTCGATGACATCATCCTCTTCCCTAGCTGCTAGGAAGATGGGCAGTCGATCCGTGACGAGCCTCACGTGGTCGCGGTCAACCACATCTTCTACACGTGTGAAATTCTCCGCAAATGTATCGGATAATGCGCTCGCCTTCGCGTCAGGTTCGCAGACGTAATTATTTCCTACGAGGAGGGGGGTGGGGGTGGGGGAATGCGGTGTCTTCGCCGCAGTAACTGTTTAGTTTTGCGCCAGGCGCTACCGTCATCAGGGGAGAGAGTCTCGACGAGGTCTCCCCACGAGCGGTTTCTGTGTTGCTCAACAGATGCTTTAATTTCTCTCCGCATTCTGTTCAGCAGGCGCTTTGTTGTTGGTTGGCACGTTAACTGCCATTCCCGAAACACCCTATTTTTCTCGGTGATGGCAGCACGGATTTCAGGCGGCAGTTGTCTGTCCACATGCCTGGGGCGTTGGGACCGTCCAGGCATGGCGGCATCTGTGGCGAGTAGGATTTTCTGGTTGAAGTACACCAGTGCTTCATCTACTCGCAGCTCGTCTGGGTCATGTGCTGTTGTTGTGGTCTTCAGTCCGGAGACTGGTTTGATGCAGCTCTCCACAATACCCTATCCTCAGCAAGCCTCTTCATCTCCACATTAGAACGGCAACCTACATCTGTCTGAATCTGCTTACTGTATCCATCGCTTGGTCTTCCTCTGCGGTTTTTACCCCACACACTTCCCTCCAACGCTAAATTCACAATTCCTTGATGTCTAAGAATGTGTCCTACCAATCTATCCCTTCTTTTAGTCAAGGTATGCCAGAAATTTCTTTTCTCCCCAATTCTGTTCAGTACCTCCTCATTAGTTACGCGATTCACCCACGTAATCTTCAGCATTCTTCTGTAGCACCATATTTCAAAAGCCTCAATCCTCTTCCTGTCCTCACTGTTTATCGTCCATGTCTCACTCCCATACAAGGCGACACTCCATACAAATGCCTTCAGAAAGGACTTCCTTAGGCTTAAATCAATATTCGATGTTAACAAATTTCTCTTTTTCAAGAAAGCTTTTCTACCCATTGCCATTCTGCATTTTATATCCTCTGTACTGCAACCATCATTTGTTATTTTACTGCCCAAGTAACAAAACTCAGCTACCTCCTTTATTCCTTCGTTACCCAATCTAATTCCTTCAGCATCACCTGATTTTCTTACACTGCACTCCATTACCCTAGTTTTGCTCTTGTTAATCTTCATCTTGTATGCACCTTTCAGCACAGTGTCCATTCCGTTCAATTGCTCTTCCAGGTCCTTTGCTGTATCTGACAGAATTACTATGTCGTTGGCAAATCGCAATGTTTTTAATTCTTCACCCTGAACTTTAATTCCTTCTCCAAATTTCTCCTTGCTTTCCTTATTAGCTTGCTCAATGTACAAATTGAATAACAATGGAGAAAGGCTACAACCCTGTCTTACTCCCTTTCCAACCACTGCATCCTTTTCATGCTCTTCAACTCTGGGTCATGTAGGTTTTCTAAATGGTCTACGACTTCTTGTTGGAAAACCTCGCTGTTTATTCGTTTATAGTTTGGGCGGCTAGGCGGTACTCCCGCCCCAGCAACGTCCATCTCAAAGACCACAGGGATGTGATTTGAAGACAGTGCACATAGCGTAGTGGCGGTAGTGAATTCCCCTACGTCAGGTACGCCTCTGCTGGGGTAACTAGTCCACTCGTATGGACCTAGCGCGATTGCTCCATGCTTTCCCGCTGTTTGTAGCAAGCGGCGGCCGCTGCTGTTGGTGACGCGTGAGTTCCAATAAGTATGCTTGGCGTTAAAATCGCCTGAAATGAATAGTTTTCCTCCCAGCGTCAGCAACGTGTCAAAATCCGGTGTTTGGAGCAGTCCTTGGGGCTATCTATACACGGCAATAGTATTGCCCCAGCAGGGGTATTTACCATTACTCCGGTGGCCTCTTAATTTGTCGAACGCTGGTAGGTGAACCTGGTAGTGCTTTAGGGACGTTTTAACGTACACAGCAGTACCCCCTCCATACGTTCATTCCTGTAGCAACTCACCTCACATTTACTCTGGCTTGAGGTTTGTTTCATTAACCAAGCAGACGTCGATGCCCTCGTTCTGCAAGAATTGCCCGAATTCGCCCTGTTGTTGGGTTAGCATTCTGCCAACATTGAAGGTGCAGACTTCGAGGCCGTGTATGTGTCTATTCATAGTTTAGG
Organism: Locusta migratoria; assembly: GCA_026315105.1. Lineage (NCBI taxonomy): Eukaryota > Metazoa > Arthropoda > Insecta > Orthoptera > Acrididae > Locusta > Locusta migratoria. The sequence continues at coordinate 146,444,475 of CM048755.1, read as the reverse complement.
CCGTTGTGGGGACGGTGCTGGCCTGAAGGGCCGGCGTGACTGCCCTGACTAGGAGTGGGAGCTGCTGTAGGAGTGTGTTTAGGGATTGAACGAGAGCTTGGAGTTCATTGTGTTTAACTGGTGCCGAGTTCTGCGTGTCGTCGTCGATGGTGGATGTGGTGGCAGTAATTGTTGAAGAGGAGGATATGGTAGTGGTGGGTGGAGGTCCTGCTTATAGAGAGGGCATAGATGGCGTCACAACGGGTCATGTGCTGCCGACTATGAAGCTACCTTTGTCCAACGTCATCTCTCACGGTTACAGGTAATCAATTGTCATATCTTTGGTTCGAAGTTGACCGCCAAAAATTATCTGATTTTAAACCTTCTTCTTTCTTGTTAAAATTATTGTGGTGTTTTTGTATTTCTATAGCATATCTGTACATGCGTGTGTAATAATGCGACGTCCTGGCTAGCACGCTCGTTTCACTAAATTTTATTTCATGGTCACCACGTGTAAAAACAGGCTCTGCCACAGATGACTTGTTTGTGTGACCCAGACGGCCAATTGCCGGACCGCAGATAAAAGGATGCCGCCACAGGATGATTGATAGGTCTTCCCGGAAGAACGAAAGATGATTGACAGTTTACATTTAGGTCCTTTTGATTGTCATCAACGCTACTTGTCCGACCGCTAATCAAAGGACGCCGCCATAACGCACTTAAGGATTGACAGGTTGCAACACCTCCCTCGGCCACACGCGACGCCTCCCCCCTCCACCCCTCGGAACCGCCGCCAGACAGGCGGCACCTCCGACAGGTCCAGACCTGTAGACCCCTCGACATGTCTGTACTCGCACCCGCGACCCCTACTCGCTCGGCCGATTGCCAGACCGCCGCCGCCGACAGATGCTACCCCCTCCTCCTCCACGCTGTTGTCCACGCTCGCGACCGCTTCTCAAAGGACGCCGCCATCCGCCCTACCCGCGAGAACAAACAATACCGCGACGATTGTCTTGACTGCATCGACACCGCCCCCGCCGGCCACCCCTGCGCCCAGGTCAGGGGCGTACTGCGCTCTTTTTACGGCGACCGCGCCCCGCCAGGTCAGCAGCCAATTTAATTGCTTATTTATTGTTAAGCGCGCCGCAGCGATCCGTACGCCAGATCTTGATTTATGTAACAACAATTTCCGCCGTTTATTATTATTAACAATAATTTCGGTGTAATGTTAAAAAACAATTTAGAACAGAAATGCTTAGTTGGTCTCGTATACTACAGCATGTAGTAGTAAAATATTAAAACTCTTAAGCAAAATTTGCAAGTAAGAATTTACACTCCCATCTCTCTCCACGTTCTTGTCTGTTACTGATCGCGGTTATAACACCATCTGTGGTAACTTGTTTAGAATTGGTGCTGGGCTAGTGACGGATATAATGATAGCTCTGTCTGGGTTGTTACGAACGTATACATAGCTTGCAGCATGCTAGTTGGGACAAAAAACGAGTTGGAATGGCTAGATTCGTTTGTTGTTGTAGGTTCGTGTCGACTGCAGGTGTACTTCTGTTACTGTGTTGGAAATGTTTGGCGCTTACAGAGAGTGTTGTAGGCTAGATGGGACGGAATGTAAGTAAAAAGTGTTGATATACCCTAAATATACGTCACGGTAAAGCTCTAAAGAATACCGACTTTCGTGGTGCAGTGATCTTTCGTCGAAGCATCGCCTGTTTAAGCGTATGCTAGTGTTGCCTACTTTACGACTGGTGTGCATTACGTTACGTAGCGGATGTGTCGGCTGCGGTAAATCATAATTATTTCGTCGAAAATCAACGTGTTTTATAAAACTCCTATAGTTTCGTAACTTAAAAGTGCGTTAGTTGTAGTCAATGGAGTGCGTGTGTGTGTAGTAAATTCAGCAAGTTCTATACTGCAAACGCTGGAGATAAGACGAAGTTACTATTTATGGAATACATGGGGGAAATATGTACGTCCTGTGGGTATATATCTTATAAACTGCAGCTAATCGATGTTTTTAATGGAGGCGCTCCCATCTATACTACAGCAGCAGCTTCGTGTAGATGGCTTCTATCTCCTGGATTTTTGGACAACACTTTAACCGAGTGGCGTTCGTATCCGAGCATGACTTTCGGATGGAAGGAGCAATATCAAAGTGGTTGCGGGCGAGAAACGACTGCTTAACGTGGTTGGCGTCGAATTGTAGAACCAAAATAAATTTGTCGAAAAATCACGAGCCCTGGTGTAAGCAAAGATATCGATTTTATAAAGAGTCCAGGCAGTTGATTGTTAGGACTTTTATTTTTTCGCTGGGTCGAGAAGATGGTATTACCAGGATGGAGGATTGTGCAAGAAGATTGTTTAAGTGTACTAAAAGAGAAGATACGGTATTTACAAAGTGCGCCGTTGTACTATGCAAACGCATTTAGATTTGATTACTTGGGTATTAAGAGTACCCGAAAATTGCCACTCTCTTGGACATTATGTTTTTTAGTTTCAACTGTAAATTACTTGTAGAGTCGAGCAAGGAGCTATATTTTTTTTAGCATTCCAGGACTTTATTATCCGCAGACCTAGATATCGTCTACGTTATTCCACAAGTTCTAAAAAGAAGAAGGGAAAACGAAAACTGGGTTATATGGCGAAGACACAGGCTTTAAAGAGGAGGCTATTGCATATGTGCAAGTCCGGTTTAAACAGATAGTGAGGGGAGAAATATTTGCTTTTACAGTAAACAGGCGGGGGGATTGGTCTCGCATCGTTGTATTGACCGAAATTAGCGGAACACATCCATTCCTTAGAGAGCAGATTATGATCGATGTATGCGGGCGTTGGTTGCGATATAAGTGTTTGCGAACATTACGTTGCATGTACTCAGTTGCACTGTAATAAAAAAGTGTAAACACTCCATGTCCTATATAGGATCATGAGTTTCGGGTGTGTAGGTTAGTATCTTCATTTGCGGTAGACATCTACTTGTAATTAAAATAATAATTTTTAGTTCGGATTAGTGGACTGCACAAGAAAGGAACTTGGAGTAGGAATTTTGTGGGTAAAGGGCGGGTCGAACTGGAAATCGGTGTTGCATTGGGCAGGTAACCTCGGTTCTGTGGTTGCTGTATTGTCGAATAAGGGTGTTGTTAGACCAATAATTTCGAAAAGTTTTAGTGTAGACGGTCGGAATCGGTAAATTATTTCACGTATTTTTCTTTTATTTCGTCTCTCCGTTGCACAATAGGGATTAAATGTCTTCTGGGGCGCTGGAATATCGGTGTCATATAAATGTAGTTTGCATCGTAACAGGACATAGAGATTCCATAGATGGGACGTGTACTGCTGTAGCAAGGAAATAAGAGGTAAAATTAAAGTACCCGAATTCTCAGAATGCGCAGTTATACCTCGATCTAAGAAGGAAGCGTAACAGGGCAAGATCGCTAAAGAGAGAGAGTGTGTTAAATTTCGGAACTTTCGGCATGGCTCAGCTCCATTAAATAAATGCATTGCGAGCTATCCTTGTCAGAGTGGTGCGTCTGCGTAGAAGGTTTTGATCATTTGGAGATGTAACTTAGGTGTTTTTGTTGAAACACTTAGCATATGTTTCTTTTATGTAGCCTGCCGAGAGAGCGCTCTGCATTCTGGACGATTTTTAACGGTGCTTGCAGATGTATGTTTAGAGACGTTGCGTTAGATGTCATTGCCGATTTTCGTTATTTGGAATTTTTTGTATAAACAATATGTCGTCTTTTGCTGCTGCTGCTGCTGTTTTATCGAAAGAGTGGTTGGCATACAAGTTACATTCAGTTCGATGGTTGTTGCTTGCATCGTGTAAACCAAGAGATACATTTATAGATCTAAGGTTGTGGTCGAGTTCCGAAACGGACCATTTCTTTTCTTTTGGTTAGAATTGTTTTTGTATATCGAAAGAGTATATGTTAAAATGGATACGTAAGTTTGTGGCGATTATTATCTAACCTGCGCTATTATTATTATTATTAAACACGTCTGTCGGCTGTAGTCTATGCGAAGAACGTGGAGAGAGATGGGAGTGTAAATTCTTACTTGCAAATTTTGCTTAAGAGTTTTAATATTTTACTACTACATGCTGTAGTATACGAGACCAACTAAGCATTTCTGTTCTAAATTGTTTTTTAGCATTACACCGAAATTCTTGTTAATAATAATAAACGGCGGAAATTGTTGTTACATAAATCAAGATCTGACGTACGGATCGCTGCGGTGCGCTTAATAATAAATAAGCAATTAAATTGGCTGCTGACCTGGCGGGGCGCGGTCGCCGTAAAAAGAGCGCAGTACGCCCCTGACCTGGGCGCAGGGGTGGCCGGCGGGGGCGGTGTCGATGCAGTCAAGACAATCGTCGCGGTATTGTTTGTTCTCACGGGTAGGGCGGATGGCGGCGTCCTTTGAGAAGCGGTCGCGAGCGTGGAGGAGGAGGGGGTAGCATCTGTCGGCGGCGGCGGTCCGGCAATCGGCCGAGCGAGTAGGGGTCGCGGGTGCGAGTACAGACATGTCGAGGGGTCTACAGGTCTGGACCTGTCGGAGGTGCCGCCTGTCTGGCGGCGGCTTCGAGGGGTGGAGGGGGGAGGCGTCGTGTGTGGCTGAGGTAGGTGTTGCAACCTGTCGATCCTTAAGTGCGTTATGGCGGCGTCCTTTGATTAACGGTCGGACAAGTAGCGTTGATGACAATCAAAAGGACCTAAATGTAAACTGTCAATCATCTTTCGTTCTTCCGGGAAGACCTATCAATCATCCTGTGGCGGCATCCTTTGATCTGCGGTCCGGCAATTGGCCGACAGAGGAGGGGTGGGGGTAATTCAAATTTCCCGCCAAAAAACAAAAGACGCGCGGATCTCAGTGGCGTGAAACCCCCACAGCCCGACTACTAATACTATTCAGGTGCCCCAAAAAATCATTTAATTCTTCATCACCGTGATTCCATGTCATAAACGTACCGGTACCACTTTGAGGGACTTTTTTTAGCCGACTGTAGCGCTTGATGTTAAAAAAATTTCATAAATAAATTAGCGATAGCTGGACTCAAAGGACTACCCAAGGCAACCCCTTCAATTTGTTCATAAAATTCACTGTTGTATTGAAAATAAGACGTTTATAGGCAGTGTCGGAATAAAGATACTATATCAGTTGGAAACATGTCAGTTATATAAGAAAGAGCTTCGTCAACTGGGACCATGGTGAACAAAGACACTATATCATAACTGATAAGAATATCACCTGGACTGACAGTAATATCTCTCAATTTTGTCTATAAAAGGCATAGAATTTTTGACGTGCCTATCAGTTTTGCCTATGTATGGTTGCAACATGGAGGCGAGATAACTAGCCAGCTCCTGCGTCGGAGATCCAATGGGACTCACAATTGGTCTTAACGGGATATTTGGTTTATGTACCTTAGGCAACCCATACAATCTTGGAGGGTGTGCTTCCGTTTTGAGAAGATTTTTTTTTATCCTCTGTTGGAATGGAAGACTTTTTTATTAACTGGTTGGTAGCATTTAACACTTTTTGTAGTAGGATCCTTTTTCAGCTTCATATAAGTGGTAGGATCAAGGACGTGATTGATCTTCCTGTGGTAATCCTCGCTCTTCAATACAACTGTAGCATTACTCTTATCAGCAGAAAGTACAGTAATATTCTTGTCCGCATTGATGTCCCACAATGCTTTCCGTTCTGCTTGGGACAAATTGCCATTAAGTGGCTTAGCTTTACGCAGAATCCTGGCTGTTTCCATCCTAATTTCATCGGCAGAATGTGGTGATAACATGCGAATCTCTGCCTCTATATTGGCAGCAATATCTTCCGTGGGAATCTTTGATGGAATGACTGCAAAATTTCCTCCTTTCCAGAGAACAGAAATTTCTCCTCTCGACAGTTCTTTCCCTGACAAATTAATCACTGTGTTGGCATTATCTGTAATTGGAGCGTCCCGCCTAACTTGTAAATAATCAAACTTCTTCTTCTGTCTATTGCAAGCCACATCTGCACTAAGTTCCATAGATCTAAATGTTAGTCTGTCCACCTTATCCCAATCACACAGCTGCATTGCATTGCTAATGCGTAAATGGAGACTCAATAGTAGACTACTAGTTATTGCCAATACACTACGTGTTTGGTGAATCCACTCCCGTAGTATCGCTAGTTCCATGCGGAGATAGATGCGATTGGCTTGCGCTGAATGAAACATTCTTCTTACCTTCAAAAACTTTGGAACTGTCCTGGTGTCACGACAACATAGCCCGCGCCAACGTTTCGAGTATTTGCTTCAGTAAATAATTACAAAAATCGTTGTTTTAAGCTATATTTAATCGTTTCCAGTTGGTATAAATATAAGTGTTGTTGCATTAGTGAAGTGTTAGTGTAGTAATAAATAAGGAAAAACGGTGTAAAAAGTTTATTTTTCTTCTAGCGCCTATAGCACATATTTGTAGGCCTAATTTAACGCGCGCGAATCATTGTAAACAGTGACTAAAACTTATATCTAATTATCCATTCTTCTATTTTTCACTCGCTGCATATAGTAGTTAAGATTTATAAAGTCTATCAGACGTAACTTACGTGATTTGTCAAAAGTGTGTATAGTAATCCGTGTTTATAGGCCTAAAGTTTGTTTTCGTGAGCGTGTTTTTTAGGCCTGATTTTTGTTTTCGTGAGCGAGTTTCTTTATATCCAGTGCCCTTTCAGTTAATTATATTTGCGTGAATAGATTTTAGTGTCTCTTGGTGTAACTTTCACGTTATAGTCAGTACGTAATCAAGTTTTTAAGATTTCTATTTTTACCATGGGTGAGAAGTGTGTGACATGCCGTAGGATCGTTAGTTTCGGGGTGTGGTGTGATGGTTGTAGTGGTTTCTTTCATTGGGGCGAATGTAGTGGCATGGGAAATGGGGACATAAATGAGGCTCACCAGTCGTTTTGTAGGATCTGCAATAGAGATAGGAAAATAATGGAACAGGAGGGGAAAATTGCAGCTCTTCAAGCTGAATTAGATAAGGCAAGGGAGACAATTAGCAGGTTAAAGAGGGAGAAGGGTGAACAGCGGTGGGAAGTGGCAACAGATAACAGGGGGATCAGGCTTAGGACAGTTTCAGACAGCTTTGTCATTAATGTGAAAAATAGATTTGACCTGTTGCCTCAGTCCGAATCGGATGAGCCACATGTAGTTAAAGCTGTAGAAAGGACACAACAAACTTTCAAGAAGGATTTGAAAAAGGAAGGGAAAACTGTGAAAAGAAAGAAAATCTTGTCGTTAGGTAGTTCCCATGGTAGAGGTGCTGGCCAACTACTGCAGGAAGAGCTAAGATCTGAATACCAAGTCACAAACTTTTTCAAACCAAATGCGGGCCTGGGTCAGGTAACAGAGGATATAGTATAATGGAATATGTGGACCAAATTTGGTTGAAATCGGGCTAGTGGTATAGGAGGAAACTCGGATTATTGCCTTGGTTTGTGGTAGAAAAGCGACGCAGATCATGTCATTGTATATGACGTCATATCAACTGAACTATGTGTCATAGGTCGTTTACATTTCGAGAGTAATTGTTAAATATATTATGGAATATGTGGACCAAATTTGGTTGAAATCGGTCCAGTTGTTTAGGAGACCCGGACTATTGCCTTGGTTTGTGATAGAGAAGCGACGCAGCACATGTCATTGTTTATAACGTCATATCAACTGAACTATCTGCCATAGGTCGTTTACATGTCGAGAGCAATTGTAAAATATATTATGGAATAATTGGACCAAATTTGGTTGAAATCGGGCTAGTGTTTTAGGTGGATATGCGGATTATTTCCTTGTTTTGTGGGAGAAAAGCGATGCAGAACATATCATTGTTTATGACGTCATATTGCAGCGAGAGACCACGAACACCCACTGCCGGCGTGGCGCAGGGGATAGCGTCACGGACTGCGGTGCTGAAGGTTGCCAGTTCAATCCCGCCCACCGACAAAATTTTATTTCTTTGTAATTAACAATTCCAGAATGTTCTACATCTTTCTTAGTTCACTTGTAAATTCTACTTGTTTCTTATGTTAACTGTTCTTCTAATTTCTGGTAAATTCTGTCTGTGTATAAATAGCAAGGCACTCTGCCTGAGAGGCAGAGGCTGCGTGTATGTTAAGTTCGTAATAAACCAGCTTTCAGTATAAGTGCTGTGTTCAGTTGCCTTCGAAATCAAGCCTGCTTCCATTTCAATGCGACATTGTTTGGTGGAGGCGCCGGGTACACTGTGCAACAGCTGCATCACCGTGCCTCCGATTAGGCAACGTAAGAGTCGTCGCTTACACGGACTGGAACCGGAATACAAGGGATTTACCGAGTACATCCTTCCAAAAGTCCGTATCATCAGAAGAACCATGGACGCGAAACCAGAAGTAAGCCAGCTGCACATCAGACACCAGTCGGTGTTCTCTGGAGACGCTGGCCAGGACCCCAAAAAATGGCTAAAAGGGTTCGATCGAGTCGCCAAGTACAACAGGTGGGATCATACAATGTGCTTGGATAACCTTTATTTCTACCTGGACGGAACAGCCCAGCAATGGTTCGAAAACAACGAAGAGAAGCTGAATGACTGGGAAACGTTCCAGACGGAACTCAATAAGGCGTTTGGTGACCGCCAGCGACAAATCCGCTTGGCGGAAGAACAACTGAAGAACCGGGCCCAACGACATAGAGAGCCGACACAGTCGTACATACAGAATGTTTTGGTCCTGTGTAACATAGTCAATCCGAATATGTCTGAGACCGACAATATCAAGCACCTGATGAAAGGTATTGCAGAAGACATGTACCAAGCCCTTCTGATAAGACGTCGCTACGACGGAAGAGTTCATCAAGTGGTGCCAGCGTATTGAAGAGATGAAACAAAGGAGAGATGGACGAAAGAAGTACGATAGATTCCCCACAGTAGTCCCTATGGCCGTTGTGGAAGATCAGCATGACTTCGCTTCTCTCATACGACAAATTGTGAGAGAAGAATTACAACAGTTTATGGCAGCCGGGACTATTACACCGAGCGAGCATCAGATCATGGCCATGGCTGTAAGCCCTGTAAGTCACGAGGGAGCCGACGCCGCTAAGGAAGAGGTATTTCAGGCAATAGCTCCTGTCTGCCCCGCCAATCGCACCCGACGTGAAGAATGGCGTCGCACTGCTATGACGTACCCTGCAGCCACCAAACTGTAGCCTATGAACCGACCGACGCGGCCATGGCCAACTGCCCCGGCAACTATGACACACCACTGTGTTTCCACTGTGGGCGGCCTGGACATGTCGTATGCTACTGCAGTGAGAGAAGGCGAGTATTCGACGATTATTTTCCCGCAAGACGTCAGCCATCAGAGCAGTTCTATCCCAGGCAATCACCTGCTGATGAGTTCAGACGACCTATGGGAAGAATCCCATCGCCGTACCCTAGACGAGGTCGCTCCCCGACGCGCCGCAGCCGTACACCTCGCCGTACAGAGATACCAGCCGCTCCCCTACTCGCCGCGCCCAGGAAAACTAAGCGAGGTGACCATCTACGGAGGTGAGGCCGCCGCAGATGAAAATCCTCCATGGACGACAGTCGCTAAGATGTCGGGAAATCTCATCGACGTTATAATCGACGGCCAACCTGTCCGGGCACTTGATGATTCAGGGGCGTCTTTCTCTGTATTGTCGGATAATGCCGCCGCACACTAAAGAAGCCAATGTTCTGTGATACGGGGGCAACTGTGCTGAAGATCGCGAATGGAAAGTACGTCCAGCCAGCTGGAACTTGTGTCACAAGAATAACCATCAACAACAGGACCCAGCCGTTTGAATTTGTCGTGTTAACAGAATGTAGTCACAATGTCATCCTCGGATGGGACTTCCTTCAGGCATCCCAAGCTATCATTGACTGTGGAAGAACGGGGCTGCAAATTGAAGAAGTTGTTCGGAAGGGTAAACGTAATACAGAATTTTCTGGGAATTTATTTGCCGTTGACAGTGTGACGATCCCGCCGTTGACGATGAGAAGAGTTGCAGTCACAAACACAGATGAGCGATTAAACTGTGATGTGCATATTGATGGTAAAAAGTTTATCAGGCTCACCAAAGAAATTTACCTACCAGCGGCCATCATAATCATTACCGGAGGTAGAGGAGAGTTTTGGATCACTAATTGTCACGAGCAGTCTACCCACTGCCGCGCATTGACGACACCTTAGACAGCTTTAAAGGAGCTACATACTTCTCAACTGTGGACATGCAGACAGGTTACTGGCAAATCGAGGTTGACGAAGCTGACAGGGAGAAGACGGCTTTTATTATACCTGACGGCCTCTATGAATTCAAAGTAATGACATTTGGATTATGTAATGCTCCGGCCACATTCGAAAGCATGATGGAAACTTGCTTCTACGCCTTAAAGAGACGACGTGCCTTTGCTATTTAGATGACATTGTCGTTTTCTCTAAAAGATTTGAAGAACATCTGAGTCGCCTTTCAACTGTGTTCAAGTGTGTTCAGGCTGCAGGACTCCGCCTCAATCCAAAGAAGTGCCTCTTCGTCGCCAAAGAGATAAAAATCCTGGGGCACCTAGTCAACGGAGATGGTGTCCGTCCTGATCCAGATAAAGTAAGGGCAGTCACAGAATTTCCAACTCCTCAGCACATTCGTGATGTGAGAAGTTTTCTCGGGCTGTGCTCATACTACCGACGTTTCATAAAAGGATTTTCTAACAAGGCACGTCCATTACAAGAACTTCTGCATGGAGACGCCAAGTTTTACTGGGATGAGACAAAAGAAAGAGATTTCCGGGCACTTGAGGAGGCTCTAACTTCCGCACCAGTGCTAGCCTTGTACTACGAGAATACGGAAACGGAACTTCACACAGACGCCAGTGGTTATGGGATTGGTGCAGTGCTTGTACAAGTACAGAAAGGTGCTGAACCTATGTGTCAAGAGTACTCTCAAAGTCCGAGATAAATTACTCTACAACTGAGAAAGAATGTCTCGCAGTTATCTGGGCTATCAACAAGTTCCGGCCGTATTTATCCGCAAACCATTCACCGTCGTGACAGACCACCATTGTTTGTGTTGGCTGACTAGCCTGAAGGATCCATCAGGTCGACTAGCAAGATGGGCACTAAGACTCTAAGAGTACGATGTCACAGTGGTATTCAAGAACGGGCGCAAACATAAAGATACTGACTGCCTTTCGAGGAATCCATTAGTGGAACACAACAGCATGAATGAAATTTCAACCCTCACTGAATTAGATGACGTTATACCTGGACAGAGGAACATCCAGCACTATTAAAAAACGATAGAGGCCTTGGAGAAAGGAGAACCGACCAATGGAGAGTTCCAGCTTATAAACGGAACATTCTATAAGAGCAACTACGATCCACTGGGCCCCAAATGGCTACTGGTCGTTCCAGCTCATCTCCAGCCAGCTATTCTCAAATATTTCCACGATGCTCCAATATCCGGTCATCTGGGATTCGTGAAGACCCTAGACCGAATTAGACGCAGGTATTACTGGAAAGGTCTCTACCGATCTGTATCTTTTAGGGAGGTTCCCGATGTCGACAACCGGTAACCGATGGATAATAGTTGGCACTGACTACCTCACACGCTACGCTGTCACCAAACCCGTGCCGACTGCAGAATCTCCAGAAATCGCAAAATTCCTTGTCGAAGACATTATTTATAGCATGGAGCACCACGTGTAATGATATCTGATCGTGGAAAAGTATTCAAGTCAAAACTAGTATCAGAGGTAATGTCACGTTGCGACATTGCCCCCAGAATGACAACTGCATACCATCCTGAGACAAATCGTCTTACAGAACGTTTTAACAAGACGTTAGCAGATATGCTGTCGATGTTGAGCAGAAGGATTGGGATACAATACTGCCAGTCGTGATATTTGCTTACAATACAGCAAGACAGGACACCACAGGCTTCATGCCGTTTTTCCTGCTCCATGGCCGTGAAGCTGAGACGACAATGGATACGCTGTTCACGTTCCAACCGTACGACACTCAGGATGACTATGTGAAAGAGCTCATCACCAGGGCCGAAGGAGCAAGACAGCTGGCTCGCATACGGACACTGGACGCCCAGGACAAGGACCGTCAGCGGTATACCGACAAGCACCGACCTGTTGTGCACAGCCCAGGAATCTTGTGTGGATTTTTACGCCTGTACGGAAAGTTGTAGTATCAGAAAACTTATTGAAGCGATACTTTGGTCCGTATCGTGTCATACGCCGCATCTCAGACGTCACATACGAAGATGAGGATTATGAGCCGTCGTCGAAACAACAAAACCAAAGAGACATTGTTCACGTCCTGCGCATGACGCCTTACTACGATCCTGAAGAGCAGATAGGCGACAATGGCTTCTTGTTCAAGGACGCTATGGACGGTAATGATACTGATGCAGCCTCGACAGGAACGTCTGTCGTCGATAATCGTGGAGAACGTAAGGATTCTCCAGAACTGCCATACAGAGGACCCATGACAAGATCAAGTTCCAGGACATTGCAGCTGGCTGCAAAGGGAACATAACAGCGGGTCGCTGTTTCTCCAGGAGAGGGATCAATGCCGCGAGAGCCCACGTAAACCGACGCAGGCGAAGGGGATAGCGTCAACGACTGAGGTGCTGATGGTCGCCGGTTATATGCCGTCCATCGGCAAAAATTTATTTCTTTGTAATTAACAGTTCCAGGATGTTCTATACGTTTCTTATGTTCACTTGTAATTTCTACTTGTTTCTTAACTATTCTTCTAAAATCTGGTACATTCTGTGTATAAATAGCAGAGCACTCTGCCCGAAAGGCAGTTAGTGCTGCGTGTATGTTAAGTTCGTAATAAACCTGCTTTCAGTATATAAGTGCTGTGTTCAGTTGCCTTCGAAGTCAAATCTGCTTCCATTTCAACGCGACAATATGATTGATTACCGTCTCTGTCAGTACCACTGCACGTGCTGTAAGTTGACCTTAAGAAAGACAGGTTGATGTAGGTACGTTTTTGGGAATAAACAGTTGTCTGTTTTCGGCCTATTGTGTTTTAAATTTCCGTTCCTCTGACAACACAACATACTATCAGTTATTATACGATTTAAAAAAATAGAATTATTTCACAATAATTTTCCTAATGTTTCAGTAACATGTTAAAACGTCGAAAATAGACAATTTGACAAATTTTAGAATGATTTTTAACGTCTATGTTTTTTCGCAAGAACTTCGATGGCCGGCCGCAGTGGCTGCTACGGTCGGGAGTTCGAATTCCCCCTCGGGCATGGATGTTTGTGCCGTCTTTAGTAGAATGTAGTTTATAAGTAGTTTGTTATTTTAGGGATCGATGACCCCGCAGTTGAGTCCCTTAAGCTTAACAAACATTTGAACATTTTTTTTTTCTTTTTTTACTTCGATGTCTGAATATCGGTGTTTTTTTTTTTTTTTTTTTTTTTTTTTTTTTTTTTTTTTTTTTTTTTTTTTTTTTTTTTAGAGAGAGCTGGAGTATATAGATGCCTGATTTCTACCTATCTGCCTATCTGTTTCCGATAATTTTGGCTGTTAGCTGCACAACATCTAGTATAAAGTTGTAGTGGAGCACTTTAAACAGCGAGGAAAACCTTCTTAAAGACGCCATCATTCTTTATGTAGCTGAAGTAACTGCTAAGGATGCGTTGCTGGAGCAACTTGAGCAGCTACCTCAGCCACCGTTATCAAGGCAGGCGGTCCGTCTATATATTTCGTAGGTTCAGTTTGCGCCTGCGAGAGAAATAAATTACCGTTTAACGTCTCGTCGACAACGTGGTCATTAGAGGCGCAGAACAAGCTCGGAATGTTTTCAGTTAAGTGCGAGAAAGGAAATCGGGCGTGCCCTTTGAAAGTAACCTGGACTGATATAGAGAATTATATCTAATATATAAAGCAGAGTGTCCGTATATTTGTACGTGTTGCATACAAATCTACAGTTTTGTTCCAATCTTTATCAAAGTTTGTACACGTAAGCTTCAGTCCATGATGGTCGCCGTAAGTGTAAGAATCACATACGATATATAGTTCACGAGATATGACGTGATAAACAATGAGATGCTCTAAAAACTGCTGCATTTAGCGACAATGCTGCTCATTTTCACCTAAGCCACTGGACCGATTTAAACCAAATTTGGTACACACATTCCTTATCGTGAGGTAATAATTGCTACAGGGATAAGAATCACATACGACATATGGTTCAGAAGATATGACGTCATAAACAATAGAAATCGCAAGAAACTGCCACATAATCCGGCGAGACTTTAAAAATACGCTGTATGAGAATGAGAGTACTTAGCGACTTGGAACAAACTTTAAACATAACTTCAAATCTTTATTAAACTTTTTCTCGCTGAAACCCATACCAAAATGATGGAAGGAAAAAAGTTTCTCGCTTTTTTTTTTTTTGCAAAGTCTATGGGACTTAACTACGGGGTTATCAGTCCCTAAACTTACAAACTACTTATGAACTAACTAAGACTAAGGACGGCACAAATATCCATGCCCGAGGGGGGATTCGAACCCCCGACCGCAGTGGCCGTGCAGACCGTGACTGAAGCGCCTCAGTCCCCTCGGCCACCACGGCCGGCTTACTACTTTTCCGCTGTTCATGGAGTAAAACTACGGCATTCGGTATGACGTTAAAATTTATTATTCGTACACCACAAGTTTTAGCCTTCTAAATTGTATCACATTCTGACATATAGTTCATGAGATATGAGCACATAAACAATAACGTTCATGGAAAAACGCCCCTTCCCGCACCAAGTTATAATTTATTACTTTTTTACTACTAACTGCATTCCCAAGAGATTTTACAGACATACAGCTCTTATACAAATGAATATATACCTGAAAAATAGAGGAATACATAAATAAATACCCGGGCATCGCCGAGTTTTCAGCTAGTCATTTGATATAGAGAAGTCACGGAAAATCTGCATCTGCATGGCCAGAGACGGGTTTGATCCGCCGTTCTCCAGAATGCGAGGCCAGCTGTGATACCACCTCGCTCGTGAGAGATAAATCGTCGGATTTGTCCTGTACTGCAAGCGAACCTCGTGCAAGCCGAAGTAAAGCAAACGGTGCTATTAGTATTATTATAAGACTTTGTTTTTTTATGGGATTAACTGCGGGGTCATCAGTACCTAATCTTACAAACTACTGATAAACTAACTTATACTATTCCCGAGGGAGAATTCGAACCCCCAACGAGGAACGGCCTCGCGCATCGGAGCATAGCGCCTCAATGCGCTCGGCTACTCCGTCGCGGCAAGACTTTGCTGACCAAGTGAAAGACGGTTGTTGTGTCATGTCTGATAACACAGGGTACGATATCTGCCTCTACATCCATATTCAGCGAGCCACCTCAAGGTGTGTTGGGGACGTTACTTCTTGTAGCATTCTGACTTCTCAGTTCTATTCCATTCGCATATGGTTCCCTGAGAAAAAGGTTGTCGGTCTGCCCCCACGTGGGCTCTAGAAGCGTATGCTCTTTGAACTTAGACAGAATCCCGCACAGAACGTCTCACTCGCATCATCTGCCCCTGGAGTTTCCAGATCGTCTCTGTGGCGCTTACTAAATGAGCTTGCATTGCAGGTGGCGCTGTCCGCCGGATGTTCTCTAAGTCCTCTATGAACCCTACCGGTTATGGTTTCCGCACTGATGAGCAATCCTCAAGTGCCGACCGAACGAGTTTTTATAACCTCCTTTCTTTGGTGACGGACAACACTTCCTGACTGACTCACGGTTCATATTATATGGTCTTTCCATCTCAGATCGCTCCTGATGTCTATTCCCAGAAGTTTTATGGAAGTGACTGTTTCCAGTGCTTGTACTGTTTGGCGTTAGTGTAAATTAAGTATCTCTCTTTCTGTGTAAATGCAGCCTTTTACATTGCATT
Organism: Locusta migratoria; assembly: GCA_026315105.1. Classification (NCBI taxonomy): domain Eukaryota; kingdom Metazoa; phylum Arthropoda; class Insecta; order Orthoptera; family Acrididae; genus Locusta; species Locusta migratoria. The sequence continues at coordinate 146,428,526 of CM048755.1, read as the reverse complement.
TCGCTACATTATTCCAGTATTGTGACCCCTCGATATGCTACTGCATTATCCGTCGAAATCCTCATGAAATTATATATATCTCATGTAGGAGGTTTTCTGTCTCCAGTAATGTCATAATACTCGAGAAAAAAAACGTGTTCCAACATTCTACATCCTACCGACGTGAAACTTGTAAGCCTTTTGTACTGCGCATCTGGTGGACGACCCTTCTTGAAACCGGAAGACACTTTTTTTTCTGTCCTTACAATCATGTAGAGTCGAATTGGTATCCCATCATGGTCAGCGATATTTCCTCTGTAGGACCAAAACTACGAGGCGCGTCCAGAAAGTAAGTTCCGTTTCAATTTATCTCCGCTGCAGCGCTGCGATTGCAGTTCCGCACATGCGCTGAAGACGATGTGTATCAAGGAGAACGTGCGCCATATGGAGATTGCTGTCAGTTACGTACGCTTTGTTGTGCTTGTTTGAAATGTCGGTGTTGATTCAAAATCCCACCGCCTGTGAAATCAGATCGGTGATTCAGTTTCTGAATGCGAGGAAAGTGAAACCAAGAGAAATTTATCGGTAAATTTGCGATGTTTACAGACCAAATGCGATGAGTGATTCGATGGTGAGAAGATGGGTCCGACAGTTCAATGGCGGGCGTAGTGATGTGCACGATGAAGAACGAAGTGGGCGTCCATCTTTTGTTACAGAAGAACTGGTTCACGCGATTGATGACAAGATCCAGGAAAACCGTAGGTTTACAATTAGTGCTCTCGTTATGGACTTCACCAATGACGACGAGCTGAAAGAAACTGTTTGCAACTGGTTGAAGACACAGGCGGCAGATTTCTATGAAGAAGGTATACAAAACCTGGTGCCACGCTATGACAAATGCCTGCAAAATTTCGGCAGTTGTGTGGAAAAGTAGTTTAAGAGTTGTAGAATTTTGTGCATTAAAAATTTCTTCTGTATCTGTGTAGAATTTCATTTTATTACCAAACGGAACTTACTTTCTGGACGCGCCTCGTATTTAGCTTTTTCAGCCAAATCGGTACATCGAAATTTGGTTGCGAAGTCGTCGAACGCCTCTTGCATGGCCCTCTATACGCTACTTTTGGCATCGTATGACTTTTACTTGTGTGCAAGACTTCGGCTACGTTTGTATTTGCAGTAAAGGTGTCTTTGCTTTCGTAACAGCTTAATAACTTGGTTATTAAACCACGGTGGATCTTTCTCATCTCTTATTACTTTACTCGGCACATGGTTGTCGAACGCATATTGTACGGGGCACTTACAATTCGTTCACCGATGCCCAACACTACCAGTACTAGAGATGAAGCAGTGTTGAGCAGTCAAGTAATCTGAAATCGTCCCTCTGACGTTTTCTAAACAGAAAGATCTGCCTTTCTTTCTTGATATTCCTAGTTGTAGCTGTATTAATTGGTGTTGTAAGGGTCCTAGGATCGGTGACTACCTGTTCTACGATCAGTCGAAAAATTCTGGTCTATTTTACTTAAGGGAAAACGATTGTCTCTAGTTATGATATTGTCAGAAAGTCTAATACTACAATAGATTCTTTTAAAATACAATCCCAATAGCGACAGGAAGGGGCAACTGCTTGTGTCTCATCGTACAACATTTTATGTCCCTCGGCAGGACAGTGTTCTGCCACGACAGATTTCTCTGCCTGAAGCAATTGTGTGTGTCGATGGTGCTGAACCTATAGATCTTGTATAGGACGGATTGTTTTTCCATTATGAACTTTCCCACAATGACAGGGGATTTTGTACACACCGGGCACCCTCAGCCCTAAGACATCCTTTACCTTGGCTGGCTGAAGAAAACCACTTTTGATATCCAATCTTCGTAATATTATTAGTATTTTTGAATATATGCTTCCAGAGAAGGTAGGAAATCCACCGATTTACAAATTCGTCTATTGGTTCTTGCAAAGGTCCAAACTAGAGGGCACAACAGTTCTGTTTGTCAGTATAATCACTCTGCTTAAACGCGACCTTAAGTGATCCAGTTCTTTTGTCAGCCTTTCTGCGTCAGATATGATAAAAGCTCTTCTTGGCAAAGTTCGCAGAACACCAGTGCGTTGGCACGGAGGATCACAGCTTGCTATGTACAGGTAGCGATCCACGTGCGTTGGTTTTCTGTAAACACTATGTCCCAAAAACCCATCATGATGCCTATAAAACAAGACATCCAGAAATAAAGCCTCTCCATCCCTTTGAACCTACATTGTTAATTTGTCGCTGGGATGAAGACAATTAAAATTTTCTAGGTAACGGTTCAGAGCATCACTCCCATATGACCAGCAATGTGTGACAGCAGTACTGAATAACTAACATTTTATCGTTTACGCCGGCTTCAACCTCGCTCACATACGATAGATGGCAGTAATGACGACTTTTTTTCTGCGTCTCCATCTTCCCCTTTCACCATGCCTAACACACATTAGAAAATTAAGGAAAATTAAAGCAAATCTCTGTAACTCAATGACTCCAGTGTCAAACAACGAAAATAAAGTGCAATCTCCTCTGCATAAAAGTGAATCAAAGTAAGTAGTATTCTGATAAAAGGTGAACATTGTATATAAGGAAACTTAAAACTATAGCAGGATGTGTTTACCTACTAGAACGAAAGGAAACAAATCCCGTGAGCGATGAGAAATATAGGAAGATGTTCACTTCCTGCAAATAAACTAACAACAACGTTTTTTCTTATTTTTTCTTCAAAATGAAAGAAAACCTTCTAGAACTGAATGACTTCATTGTCTAAACAAAGCGAAATTTAATGCAGTCTGCATCGAGAAATTTAAAAATAGAGTAATATCCTTTGAAACTAGGGGCTATTTGAGTCTCTAAGAACAGACGCATAGAAAATATTCAGAGGTTGAACAGGGCTTTGAACAGCTATAAAGAACGGAAAAGAAAGTCAATTAGGGGCTAAGAACAGAGGAAGATACTCACTTTCAGTAAGCAAACGAAAAACTAATCCTCCAAAGGAAGTTCTGCTAATTTAAACCGATCACTCCTATGGCTACCTGAGAGGCACAATCCAAGTAACACGTAAAATGAAAAAGGAGACAAGGAAACTAACAGTAAATAGCATCTCCCATTCCAATTATGATAATTTAAGAAAAACGAGAATCGTTAAAAGACAAAGGGCAGATAAAGGAATAAAATCTCCACCCAGGAGACAATGGGGGAAGCAAGTCTCCTGCAATGGGGTAAGGGGACAGGGAAAATAAACCGAAAGAGAAGAATATGGATTTGAGAAAAACTGTCGTCAAACTCCAATAAATCAATGGAGCAGGAAGCAAGTTTCGGACTTGCATTTGGCTTTTTCTGCATATACTGGATGTTTTCGTACTTGTATTGAAACCGGACATTGAGAATGCTTCACTGAACACTTTGATGTAGGTAACCTGGTGTGGGAGAAGCCGGCTTAAGGAGATATGGAAGTAAATTTGCGTACCGCTTTGTGTCGCATTACTGTTTTCCAACTTATTTATTAGTAACATGTGTACAAGTTTATAGATTGTGACGTTTCAATAATGTGCAACACCGGTTTTAGCGCAAAGCGCGCTAGTCTGACAGCAGAAAGTGTCGAAAGTTGGTACGAGTGAAGAGGCAATCGGCCGCGGCGAGGAGGTAAGCCTTTCCATGAGCGCGGCTGGCCGCCGAGAGCACGAGGCGATGGGGCGCCCAGCTTCGCTTTGGCGGGCCGCGTGCAAATGGAAAGCCTGCGGCGGACGTGAAGAAAGTTTTGAACGAACAGCAGTTTAGGCTAGCTCCAATATTTACACAATTACTCACCAATAAAGACTTTTGTGACACTTGTCCCAAGGTACAACCTATGGTTTCACATTGGGACATTGGTGGTTTTACCTTGGGACACGGTGATGTATTTCAATTTCTTAGTTTTACGAATGAAAAAATCGTATTGGAATCAGGTAGTACTTGTTTATTTGTTAGTCCAAATACAAAAGTTATTTTACCTTTAAACAGGAGACGGTGGGAATAAAATTATAAATGAATGAAACCCACAACACTCCACTGGAGCTGGTGGTTCTTTCACTGTATTACTGCTACCTTCAGAGCATCTGCCAAGCTTGAGAATTTCGTCATCGAAGAAGTGGAATATGAAAACTCCTTTGTCTGTGAGGTGGCTTCTTTCTTTGGGAAAGACTTCTTCTTGTTTTTTCCCTCAACTGTGTACTGTAGAAAATCCTGTTTCATCGCGATTCCAGACTTCTGAGGTTGAGGACCAAACCTGTAATAAACTTCTTGGAGTTTCTTAAAAAAAAATAAATAAATAAATAAATAAATAAAATAAAAAAGGTTCAACATTTGGTTTGTTGAAAGATGCCATTTGACCTGGTTTTCTAAGGGATATTCTGTTCTTTTAAGACTTCCGAAAGGTTCTGTACCATTGTCTTCTGGCCAATTCCTCTTCCTCGAATGTCACTGGACATTTAATGTTGTTAGCTTTAGTATATTGGAAGGCTAACTTTTTCAGATTGTTCACAGTCACACTAGAGTTCCAATGCACAGCCCTTACTACATAAGGAAGAAGTTTTCCTCTTACTCTGTAGTGAAGACTTTTTTTGTAGCACTACTGGCTTCATATTTGAATTGAGTTTCACCAGAAAATCTGTGTATTTGGAAGTGCCTGGCAAAAGTACTTTTCGACACTCCATATACTTCAGCCGATTCTCATATAGATAGTTTCTGTTTAATAACCTCATGGGCAGCTGCCTCCATGCACTTTGCATTAGGTTTTTCTCTTTTCGTTCCCATGTTGCTTCTACCCATCTATAAATGATAAACGAACTTAAGTAAAACTGTAGATGAAATGTTTGGTTGTACCTTGGGACATGTCCCAAGGTGCAACCAGAGAAGTGTCCCAAGGTACAACCAATACACAATAACAGAAAACAGTATCCTGGCCTATGTACACATTTATATCTTTATAACTTATGGTATCAATAGCTTACTTAAACAAAGCCCTACAACACTGTATTTAAGAAATATCAATAATGATGCTTAGATTTTATTTATATCTTCTAAGGAAATTGGCTATATTTTACTTTCAAACACAAAAACTTGTAAAACTCCTCCTCAGATCTCAAACATCATCCAAATACAACATGGCCTCCAATTCCCTCTGAAAATAGGTCTGACAACTTTACTTTGTAGTTCTTAGAGTTGCCACTCGAGTGCACTGCCTTTTTGAAAAAGTGTCCCAAGGTAAAACCGTCCCAAGGTATAACCCTTTCCCCTACACTTTTAAGGAAGAACAATACTGATTTGTTAATAACAATTAATACAAGACAGATACACGAACAGTGGGGCAGTGATAAGTTGCAGGTGTCGTAAACACACATTATGACCTGTTTAGAATATATTATTTTTGTTTATTTTAATATGTTGTCTTTCTGTAAAGTAAATTATTTTGTTTATCGACCGTAATTTGTTTAAATTTATGATCACAGTAATTCTGAACAGTGCAATGGAAAGAGGCCTGGAAAATCTACCTGAAAAATACTTTACCTAAGTGAGTACTTAAATATTCATTGTGCGACGGCCGAAAGACTTATTTATCGGTCATTCTGAAAACGTGCATTTGTTTAAACTTAAGATTTTGGAGGTATTATTCGTTTTAGAAATTAAAGTAAAGTATGTATTTGCATTAGAATCTTAGAGCGCATCTAACGATACCGTCATATCAATATTTCTATCATTATTTATAAAGATTTGTACACTATTGGGAGAGCCACTGAACCTCGTTAGCGGATCGTATTACTGGAAAGACCCCGCAGATCGTATATAAGTGGTTGCCGCGAGCGGCCCAGGATCAGTCGACGGCAGTTCAGTCTTGATGGCAGACGTGTGTTGCTAGTGCAGTGCAATCGAGTGAGGCGATATGTGATGAACATAGCCGCAGAGCCCGCCGCCTGGACTCTGAAATAATTCGTACGTACGTGGACTTTTGATTTTTGAACCGTAGTCGGAACTCAGAATTTACTCATCGTTTTTTAACTTGGGTTTTTGGATAGAACAATGAACTTTCACAGCAATGATTTTAGGAACATTATCCAAATAATTAAATATTCATATTACTATTTTGTTAGCAATATTGGGGGCTCGAGCTAATCATACCAGACGGAATCTAACAGATGTAGTGGTTCTCGCCAGACATAATCACGGAATGGGCAATAAACAATTTTAGTAAAAAGGAAAACCCCATGTTGGAGTCAGTTATTTAGTAGATGCCGCCCTAGTTAAACATTCCCTATCTTTGAAATTGAAAGTTTAGTTTTACAAATAAATGTATACGTGTACGGACAGCAACGAGCCAAAAGTATCAGGAATAAGTCATCCCCTACCACGAAGTTAGTTTAAGGGTCCTTACCGTTACAAGGTACTGTACTGCTTCTTTGCCGCGGCGGAGTGGCCAAGCGCACTAAGGCGCTATGCAACGATGCGCGAGGCTTCCAACGTGTACTGGAAGCCCGTGAAATTATCACCTGTTTTAACTGCTATATTAAATTTTAATTTAACTAGTGATGTGTATTAACAGAGATAATGTACAAGATTTTAGCAGCCATTTGTAACATGCATTGGATTATCACGGTTTGAAAAACGCTAATGGTTTGATAATGGACGGTAGAGTCCGAAACTAGCCTCTGACTTCAAAATTGTGCAACTGCGTCGGACAAAATAAATTGTTTTACAAAATATTCCCTGATCCTAAACCATCATTACGATGAATTTTCATAATAACGGCATGTGTTGTACTGACTGTTCTGTCGCCACTCTGACAATTTCAAGATATGGAAGACTACACTTCCCTTTTTGCGACTGCCACTGGAGGTGGTTCAGAACATTCCTTGTGTTCTTAGGCTTACTAATCGAAACTCTGGCTGAGCGTGCTGACTTTTTTTTTAATTTGGGTGTTATATTAGCTAATAAGCATTCCACGCATACGGAGAATTTTGTAGAGGTGATTGAACGAGTGAATTGTAACCTTCTTACTTAGATTTCTTGTGTAGTTTTAGATTTTAACAATACCGGACCCAGGAGCAAACAAAAGTGAGATTGATATAAAAGAAATTTTTAATGTGAATAAATTACACTACATCTCGCCCTTCAAGTGATAAAGAGACAGTTACGACAAAAGGGGTCGCTAGTATTTATGTAGCAGATGGTTTTGCAACTGAACGGGCGAATCCCCATCCGCCGATTCCTTAAACCATTGTTACCTCGCTTTGGGGGCCTGGACTTCCAGCTCGTTGTGTAACTCCTTGCCTCCAGACTTTAATCCCACCGTTGTGGTGGTACTGGCATAATTGGAATTGAAACGACAATTTTTCGTGATTCGTATACACGGCAATTATGACAATTTTTAGTCATTAGGCAACCGATTTCATCAGTTTGACGTTTGTCATGTAAGGCACAACCCGAACTGCCGCCCCGTGCGGGATGCAAAATTGCCGCCTCCTCATAAAGACACCTTGTTAATGTTAAAATCAGTTATTTTTATGACAGTTCTGCATCAGTTGTTTTGATAACAAAAAAATATGTTTGACAGTTATATAAAAGACATAAAAGTATATATACAGGGTGGTCCATTGATAGTGGACGGGCCAAATATCTCACGATATAAGCATCAAACGAAAGAACTGCAAAGAACAAAACATTTCTAGCTTGAAGGGGGAAAACAGATGGCGCTATGGTTGGCCCGATAGATGGTGCTTCCATAGGTCAAACGGATATCAACTGCATTTTTGAATAGGTACTTTTGTGTCCCAGCCTCGTCGCCGCTTTTGTGTCCCAGCCTCGTCGCTACTTTTGTGTCTCGTTTCCGCCGGTTGTAAGTGTCGGTGGCCGAGTAGAAAGCGACCGACACAGGAATAAAGGATGCACGCTTGTGCAGGTACGAAGGTGAGCAGCCAGTGGGACAGCAGAAACTAGAAACACAAGAGTAAATTAGAACGAGATATATATTTCATAAATAGATTACAATACTTATCTTTCATAAGTTTCATGACTGCAGAACGCTGATACATAGATTATATAGAGGCCTGCCTACTAATAATTCCTAGTGCCTATCCGATAGCCAAGTCTTCACTGGTGCCTATCTGATTTCGAAGTGTTAACTGGTTCCTGTCTCAGTCCCAAGTGAACGATGTCGTTCAGTGGTGGCCACGAGCGGAGTTGTAGCAGAGGGCGCTCGTGGCTGACGTCGTAAGAACGCCGCGCCGTGCGGGCATGGCGGCGCGCGGCGAAAGTAGGTGGCACACTTGTGCGACACCACAGGTACCCCTATTTTTATTACATATTCGTCTAGTACGTAAATAAATATGAATTTTTTATTTGGAACACGTTTTCGCTTTGTGATAGATGGCGCTGTAACATTCACAAACATATTGCTCACAATTTTAGACGAACAGTGGGTAACAGATAGGTTTTTTAAAATAAAATACGGAACGTAGGTACGTTTGAACTTTATTACGGTTGTTCCAACGTGATACATGTACTTTTATGAAATTATCATACATTATGAGAACGCATGCTGTTACTGCTGATTACCTGTAATTACTTCATGACTTCAATAAATGCTCAAAATGATGTCCTTCAACTTCAATGAATTTGGCAATACGCGTAACAAATTCCTCTCAACAGCGAGAGTTCACCTTCAGTAATGTTCTCACATGCATTGACAATGCGCTGACGCATGTTTTCAGGCGTTTTCGGTGAATCACAATAGCAAATATCCTTCAATATTCTCCACAGAAAGAAATCCGGGGATGTAAGATCCGGTGAACGTGCGGGCCATGGTATGGTGCTTCTATGACCAATCCACCTGTCATTAAATATTCCATTTAAGACCGCTTCAACTGTACGCGAGCCATGTGCCGGACATCCATCACGTTGAAAGTACATCACCATTCTGTCATGCAGTGAAACATTTTGTAGCAAAATCGGTAGAACATTACGTAAGAAATCAACATACATTGTAATATTTAGATTGTCATCGATTAAATAGGGGCCAACTATCCTTCCTCCGATAATGCCGCACCATACATTAACCAGCAAAGGTCGCTGATGTTCCACTTGTCGCAGCCATCGTGGATTTTCCTTTACCCAATAGTGCACATTATACCGGTTTACGTTACCTCTGTTTGTGACTGACGATTTGTCATTAAACAGAACGCGTGAAAAAATCTGTTATCGTGCCGTAATTTATTTTGTGCCCAGTGGCAAAAATGTACACGACGTTCAAAGTCTTCGCCATGCAAATCCTGGTGCATAGAAATATGGCACGGGTGAAATTTACGTTAATGTAGAATTCTCTACACCCACGTTTTTGAGATTCCCGATTCTCGCTCAATTTGTCTGCTACAGATGTGCAAATTATCCGCATTTGCAGCTAAAAAACTTACTTGGGCATCATCATTTGTTGCAGGTCGTGGTTGACGTTTCACTTGTGGCTGAACATTTCCTGTCTTTTTAAATAACTTAATTATCCGACGAAAGGTCGCGACACTTTGATGATGTCTTCCAGAATAACGATCAACAAACATAGCACAGGCCCGTTGGGTATTTTGATCACAATAGCCATACATAAATACCATATCGACCTTTTCTGCAATGGGTAAACGGTCCATTTTAACACGAGTAACTTTCTTTTCCTTTATTGTATTTTAATGCCCCTTGGTGCAGGCTGGCAGCAGCCTCGCACGCTGCTCTTCAGCCCAGGGTACATATGAATTTGGCAGCATGAATGGTAGTGTAAAACAGGAGATAAAATGTTGATTTTAACAATAAAAAATAAGACAAAAGTGTTGAATTTAACAATAAAAAGGATATAAAAGAGGCGAGTTAAAAACAATGAAATTAAAGCTTTAAAACACGCATAGTCAGTATTAAAAACTGCCACGGTGGCTAAAACATACAGATTTTGCACAGTGAATGGCAACGACAATATACAGACAATTAAAAAACACGGCAACACAGTGTTCTGCCTATGCGGCGGTTGCTTAAGTCTTAAAACCACTTGACACTGACACAACACTTTAACACGGTGCACTGTTATAAACACTGAGAAAAACACTGTTAAAAAGTACAGCACGAAGACCCCGCAGGGGGAGAGGGGAAGGAAGAGAGGAGTGGAGGGGTGGTAAGGGGGAGGGTTGGAGGAGGGGGGAAGGAAAACATAAGAACTCCGTGGGAGGGAAAGGGAGATCCAAGCGGGGAGCGAAGGGAGGGGAGTGTGAGGACGAAGCAAATACCGTCCGCACTGGCGAAATGTTACGCGATACCACGTACTTATACATTTGTGACTATTACAGCGCCATCTATCACAAATCGAAAAAAGGGTTCCAAATAAAACATTCATATTTATTTACATACTAGACGAATATGTAACAAAAAATGGGGGTAACTATTTTAAAAAAATGCAGTTGATATCCGTTTGACCTATGGCAGCGCCATCTGGCGGGCCGACCATAGCGCCATCTGTTTTCCTCCTTCAAGCTAGTAAAGTTCTTTGTAGTTTTTCTCATTTGATGCTTATTTCGTGAGATATTTGGCCCGGTCACTATCAATGGACCACCCTGTATATACCTAATAAGCACCCTGTATATACCTAATATACAAAGTTGGAAACGCTTTTATCGTAAATTTCGAAACTTCTTGATCGAATTATTACAAATTTTTAAACCACACAATGTTCATTTGGATGGACACGGACTGTATATTTCTGAAATATAAACGTCTTTCGGAAATTCCCATCATTAATTTCGAGGACTCGTACAGGAGGGTGAGTACATATTTTGATAAGGACCTCACGTCCGTAAATTTTATCCAGTGACACTATTAGTAATTCTTTATCTCCGTCACTGTGAAACAAATCTCTTCCAATGCAAGCTCTTTACTTTCCATATTTTGGGAGGACCTAACATGGACCAAAATAAGAATAAAAGTCCGGTAAACATGGAATCTACAACGAATACCTCAAGCGTTATGAGTACTTGTTCAATAGAACATACGAGTAAACATTAGGCAGCCGATTTGATCTTATTTTTGTCCACATTATTCCCTTCTAAAATATGAAAAACAAAGAGCTTCCAGTAGTTTAGATTTGATTCACAGTGTCAGAAATACTCATACCATCAGTGGATAAAATTATCAGAAATGAGTTCCTTATCGAATTATTATGTATTCATTTCCCTTCTACAATTGCTCAAAGGTTGTAATTCCGAAACGATCTACAGTATATAAGGGAATAGTAGTCACCACAAATGTGGAAAAGTTCTCGATCGACTTAGTTTGAAATTTGACATGATGTTCTACTGAACATTCAGTCAGAAACAGACAGGGAGGAAGAAGGTTGTGCACAGTGATTGGAGGGGAGGAAGAGATGAATGGGGAGGTGGAGAGGGGACTAAGAAGATGGGCTGAAACACTGCTATTGCTTGAGCTCGTCACTTCAACAAGGCGTATTCTAGATTGCTTGTACATTAAATAAAATTTTATGTCTGTAATCCTAAATATCTACCATCTTATGTTAAAATCAGCTTAAACCCTGTCTCTTGCACTTTTTGCATCTTACACACTCCTATGACTTTAATCTCCCCATGAAACGACGAAAAAAGTGTTACAGAAAAGTGCAGCCCGATTGGCTTCAGGCGCCAATTAGGCTCAACTCTTTAAATTTTCGTCACTCTCTGCTGAACTTTCTGTTACAGATGTAGCGCGTAGAAGAAACTATGCGATTAGAAGTATTATCTGCCGCTATAAGGAGAGGATTTCTCGTGGGCGAAAGCAAATTGGATGATATTATTTTCCATTTTCTTAACATTTCTGCGTCATAATGCTGAAATTAAGAACGTTATGGAAGGTAAATAGAAAAATATTAACGAACTGTACCGCGCTCACTCATTAGAAAGAACAGACACTTGGTCGAATGTCATTTTGATCATGACAACTCGTTCTTCTCTGCTTATTCAGTAAGTTCTAACAGTCTAATCTCCATCGCCGTACCACTTCACTTCTTTCCTTTATTTTTCATTTTAGTTATTTGGAAGATGCGTGCTCTTTAACCACCCTACTACCTTGTAGAAAAAAAAAGTCTAACTTACGAGCAACGTGCGTGAACTATTGTAATTATTCTTTGGCTTGCCAGATGGTCGAGATTCGTCTGGGGTCTCCCGACATTTCATATAAAGTCCAGACTCCAGGCAAAAGACAGAATCTCGTGACAAAAAGCTTCTGGTAAAATTCTGTAGGTCTATAACATAATAATTTCAACATGTCACACACTTTCATTTACTTCATTGTCGAACGGATCAAACGTCGTTCCACAGACCAAAAAGCACAGAAATTTAAAAGAAATTATAACATTTTTATTGCTCGTCAATAGTATAAGTCGGAAGTTTGGGTCTGGCAGGAACGTGCTAGAGTAGTCGGTGCAGAAGTGAGCACTGTGTGCAGATGGTGTAGTGGACAGCACGACAGCCTAGTAAGCAGGAAACGTGGGTTCGAAACGCGCCCTAGCACAAATGTTCATGTTTCCCCATTTATTTAAATCAAAGCCCAGTGACAACAAAAGTCGAAAATACCTTTGTGCCTTGCTTCAATGACGACCCAGTTCATAATTAGTTTGAAATATGATGCATATTGTTTGAATTTTAAATATTGGCTGAATACTACTATAGGGCCCAAATTGACTGGCTCTGTAAAATCCGCAACTTACGAGTACGACTGGGAACGTAGAAATTAGATGCAAATTATCTTTTAATAGTGTTAAGACTTTCTGTAGAAACTTGGTTTGAAAAGTAAAAAGATACATTTTAATTCATAAAATTTATTTCTCACAACAACATTGAGAGTAGCTTGTTAAATTTTCTATGATAGATTTCGGGCAGCAGAGATCCGTAAATGCAAGTTAAAACGCTGACTGCTGCTCTAAATTACTTTACGAGTGGCCACAGTACTTGTGCAACAGAAATTTATCTAACTGCTCGCTCCTTAAGGGAGCAGACAACGTTTTAACAAATACAAATTAATGTTAAAGAAAGGAATAGATAATTAAACATGGGATGGGGATCATAAAATTATAAAGCAGAGGTTTGATACTTTAAACCATTATCTATTCAATAAAATGAACAAGCAAATAAATGTGGGGAGACGCATATTAAGCACAATAAACCACACACCTTGTACAAAAGTGAAATTAAATCATAACGTTACTGCCCATAATACAATTGTTTCTGCCCTTCATGAATATGGAGGTAACATGGGAAAAAATTTGCAAATACACAGTGGGTAAAGGAAAGCACATTCATTCACTCACAGACACTCACATAATGCTTGCGAGACATTACTCATGCGGCAACACTTGATAGCAGCGGCAAACGAAGCGTCGGCGCGGTTTTGATGAGATGGTGGGTGTCTTCAAGGACAAATAAAATTACACTATGCACCAAACGAACTCATGTGTGAGGAAGCAGCAGCATACTATCATTGGGTACCACGTGGTTTGCGACCACGGCGAATTACAAACACTTAACAAAAAGAAATTAATTTAGAATAAGTGAGTAAAACACATGCAAGTATTCATATGGAAGAAAGCTAGTATCAGTAAAAGCATGGCTGAAGGCCGAAGTAATGACTGTTACAAAAGCACATTGTGCAATCTGCAATCGGTCATACCAAGACAGGAAAGATGGAATCAATCCAGAAAATCTGAGAAATATTTAGCATACTCACAGATACAGACACGATGCGAAAACGTTAGTAAATAAAAAAAAAGAGCAAGGAAATTCAAACATACTAAGTTTACACAAAGGCTGAAGGACACACACGTGAATTCTAACTGGAGAAAATCGGACACAAAATCATCACCAGAAAGAAAATGCAATTGCTAAATTTACACAGAATTACTCGAGTTCGGTAAGCTAAGAAACACTTCGCCTTGCATAGCAAAAGAATTACTCAAAGAAAAAATATCATGAACAAAGTAAAGTTCTAACAGCATGCCATCCCCTCAGCATGATTCCACGTTATAATCACTTCGGCGATCGCGGCAAGAGGCCACCACAAAAACCCATCCCCTCAGCATGATTCCACGTTATAATCACTTCGGCGATCGCGGCAAGAGGCCACCACAAAAACCTTCATCTCCACAAAGCGGATGCAGGGCGCGCTAAAAGCGATACAGAGCGCGTTCAGATCCTACTGTCTACCAACCCTCGCTACCTGAAGAAGATAATACCCTTTACTAGAGCTCCAGAGAGGTCTCTTTTGTCACCTCTTTCGTCCAGGATTGTGATGGTACTACACTAAGAACAGGCCACGTCGCCTTCTTGCCAAGTAAGCTTGTCTCTGGTCACCCAGCAGACGCCAGTGCAGACGACACACGAAGCCATGCTTTCTTAATTAAAGTAAACGAGGCCTAAAGCGCGAAGCGATGACTGTAAGCCATTGTGCGGCAGTCAGCCAATATTAAAAGCAACCTTCCACATTCATATGAACACACAAGCTCAATCACTCGGGTGGAAACATATATAAACATGGGGCATTGATAATTAGTAAAGGAATAAAATAATTGACATACAAATAGGCAATATTAATTACGGAGAAACAATTTAGACTAATGAATAACACAAAATGGAACACGAGCAGACATTCAGTGGACGTGTTTCAACATTTCCAAAATTCCGAGATATTCAATTTTTTTAGTGTAGGTGAAACGATCAATGATGTGTCAATTTTGAGGTAGAATGGGATAGGAATGATGATGGAAACAGGATCAGATTTGAAGAAGTGGAGAGAATGGTCAATAGATTGCATTGCAATAAAGCGGCTGGGGTAAATGAAACGGCAGATAATGGAGAAGTGGAACAGGAAATTGTACCTATGTTTTATTGATCTATAAAAGGCTTATGACCGTGTCACTAGGAGAAAGCTGTTGATTGTTCTACAAGATTCTGAAACAGGAGGCAAACTTCTGCAGGTAATGTTTCAAATGTTTGTATAGCTTATGGGACTTAACTACGGGGTCATCAGTCCCTAAACTTACAAACTACTTATGAACTAGCTAATACTAAAGACGGCACAAATACCCATGCCCGAGGGGGATTCGAACCCCCGACGGTAGTGGCCGTGCAGACTGCGACTGGAGCTCCTCAGTCCCCTCGGCCACCGCAGCCGGCACTTCTGCAGGCAAATAAAGGTCTTTACGTAGACTGTCAACTGAGTAGACGGCAAATTGAGTTCACGGTTCAGCGTAGTTGCAGGGGTAAGACAAGGTTGTAACCTGTCTCTGCTGTTGCCCATACAATTAATGGATCATATGGTAAAGACAGTAGACTGTCATGGCGGGATTAAAATAGGTGAAAACAAAATAAGCAGACTCGCATATGCAGACGAATTAGTTCTGAGGGCAGATTCGATTGATCGGTTGCAATATAATATTTCAGAGCTCGATCAAAGGTGTAAGGATTATGATATGAAGATTAGCATCTCATAAACGAGTGTAATGTCTGTGGGAAAGAGATTTAAGCAGATTGAGTGCTAAATAGGAGGAACAAAGTTAGAGCAGGTGGACAGTTTCAAGTACCTAGGATGTATTTTCTCACATGATGGCAACACATTGAAAGAACTTGAATCAAGGATAGAGAGCTTCGGGTAAACACAAAATGGGCTATCTCAAAGGGTGCAGGTGGGTCACAGGAGAAATGCAGATCTAGGAACTATCGGTATCACAGTTGTAAATTGTCGTAGCTGTGTCGGGAAAGTACCAGAACTCCAAGCGTTAATAGAAAGCACCGAATCACACATTATTGTAGGCAGTGAAAGTTGGCTCAAGCCGGAAATAAGTTCAGCAGAAGTTTTTGCAAAAGATCTAACTGTTTTCAGAAAGGATAGATTAAACAAAATAAGTGGAGGTGTGTCTGTCGCTGTCAAAAGTAGTCTTTCGTGTAACGAAGTTGAAGTTGATACTTCCTGTGAGTTATTATGGGTAGAGGTTGTACCTGAAAATCGTAAGAAGTTAATAATTGGTTCCTTTTACCGGCTCTACTCTGACGATACAATAGCAGAAAGGTTCAAAGAAAACCTGAGTCAAATTACAAAAACGTATTCGACTCATACGATAATAATAGGCGGAGATTTTAATTTACCCTCAATCTGTTGGCGAAATTACAAGGCGCGTCCAGAAAGTAAGTTCCGTTTGGTAATAAAATGAAATTGTACACAGATACAGAAGAAATTTTTATTGCACAAAATTCTACAACTCTTAAACTACTTTTCCACATAACTGCCGAAATTTTGTAGGCACTTCTCATAGCGTGCCACATGTTTTTGCATGCATCCTTCACAGAAGGTTGCCGCCTGTGTATTCAACCATTTGGTAACAGCTCTTTATCATCGTTGAAGTGTTGACCACCAGGGGCAGAATTTAGGTGTAAGAAGAGATGAAAGTCGCTAGGAGAGAGGTCCGAGCTGTAGGATGATCAAACAGGTCCCATAGAAATTTCCGTAAGAATTGTTTGGTCACATTCGGTGTGTGAGGTCAGGCATTATCGTGAAAAAAAATCTTTTGACAGTAATCCTCTTCTTACACCTAAAATCGGTCCTTCAACGATGATGACGAGCTGAAAGAACATGTTGCCACATGGTTGAATACACAGGCCACAACATTCTATGAAAACGGCACACAAAACCTTGTGCCATGCTATGACAATAGCCTACAAAATTTCGGAAGCTATGTAGAAAAGTAGTTTGATAGTTGTAGATTTTTGTACAATCAATATTTTTTCTGTATCTGTACCCGTTCGTTTTATATAACCAAACGGAACTTACGTTCTGAACGCGCCTCGTATTTTTTCAAATCAGGAGGTATGCATAAACATCGTGTGAAATTGTACTCAACGCATTCTCTGAGAATTACTTCGAACAATTAGT
This sequence comes from Locusta migratoria, assembly GCA_026315105.1. Classification (NCBI taxonomy): domain Eukaryota; kingdom Metazoa; phylum Arthropoda; class Insecta; order Orthoptera; family Acrididae; genus Locusta; species Locusta migratoria. The sequence goes on along the minus strand of CM048755.1, from coordinate 146,411,553 downwards.
TCATGAGCCTACTAGAATTGTAAATGGATGCGAAAACACTCTTGATCTCTTAGTAACAAACAATCCTGAGCTCATAACGAGGATCAAAACGTCTACAGGTATTAGTGAACACAGAGCTGTCGTAGCGAGATTGAATACCGAAAGTCCCAAAGTTACCAAAAATAAACGAAAAGTATATTTGTTCCGGAAAGCAGATAGAAATAGAATACATTGCTTCTTGAAAGATAGCTTCCACTCGTTTCTAACACTAAATGTAGGTGTAGACCAGATATGGCTCAAATTCAAAGAAGTGTTATCGACAGCAATTGACAGTTTTATACCAAATAAATTAATAAAAGAAGGAGGTGATCCTCCTTAGTACACAAAACAGGTCAGGACACTGTTGCAAAAGCAACGGAAAAGGCATACTAAATGTAAACGAACACAAAATCCCCAGGATTGGCGATCCTACACAGAAGCTCGAAATTTACCGAGGATTTCAATGCGAGATGCTAAAAGAGCAGCTCGATCACGACAGTCAACACGCTATAACAAAATACCTACAAGTGCCGTAAAGACGAAACTTCGAGAAGAGTTTAGAAACAAATGGGACATTCAGTGGCACAGAACAAAAAACGGGGGAAGCACTAAACCGTATTTTCCTACGATCCGACAAAGTTAAATGATTAAACTTACAATATCTCCGAATTTTACAGCTATGCTAACAGGCCATGGGAAACTGAAAGCCTACTATCAGCGGTTCAAAATAATTGAAGACGGAACGTGCACATGTAACAGTGCTGTCCAAACTATTGACCACGTGCTTTTTGACTGCTGCAATTTATTGAAAGAGAGGGACCATCTCAGGAAAAAAATAGCTGCCAAAGGAGGAGGATGGCCCGACAGTAAATATGACTTAGTACATAAATACACTACTGACTTTTACAATTTTTGTAATTCAATAAGATTTCCTAATGTATAAAACCTTTACAATTTTTGTAATTAATTAAGATTTCCTAATGTATAAAATTATTTGTTCCTTTGTAAACCCTGTCAACTTGTATACTGTACTTGTGTTTGTAAGAACATTTGATGTAACCGCCTGAATCAAACGATCAAACATGTAATATTGCTATGTAATGGGGCATATTAAATAATAAATAAATAAAAAAATAAAATAATGCCTACAATACGTATCACAACGAAACTCTTTCTCGAAATTTGACTGAAAACCCTAAGAGATTTTGGTCATATGTTAAATATACTAGGGGCAAAACACAAACAATACCCTCACTACGTGATAGTAATGTCGATCCTGCCGATGACAGCACTACTAAAGCAAAGTTACTAAACATAGCTTTTAGCAACTCATTCACCAGAGAAGACGAAATCAATATCGCAGATTTCAAATTACGAACAGAGGCCGTAATGAGTAACGTAGAAGTAGATATCATCGGAGTAGTGAAGCAACTAAAATCACTTAACAAGAACAAGTCTTCTGGTCCGAATTGTATACCCATTAGATTTCTATCTGATTATGCTGAAGCGATAGCCATATACAACCGCTCTCTCAAAGAAGGATTTGTACGAAAAGATTGGAAGTTGCACAGGTCACACCTATATTCAAGAAAGGCAGTATGAGTAACCCATTAAACTACAGGCCTATTTCATTGACTTCAATTTGCAGCAGGTTTTGGAACTTATCCTGTATTCAAATATTATGAATTATCTCGAACAGAATGATCTATTGGCCCAAGGTCAACATGGATTTAGAAAATATCGTTCATGCGAAACACAACTAGCTCTTTACTCACACGAAGTGATGTGCGCTATCGACAAGGGTTCGCAAATTGATTCCGTATTCCTTGATTTCCAGAAGGCTTTTGACACCGTGCCTCACAAACGGCTTTTAATCAAATAGCGTGGCTACGGTATATCGCCCCAAATTTGCGACTGGATAGGGGATTTCCTCTCATAGAGGACACAGTTCGTAGTAATCAATGGTAAGGCATCGACTAAAACAGAAGTGATTTCGGGCGTTCCACAGGGTAGTGTTATTGGTGCTCTGCTATTCCTTATTTACATAAACGATTTAGGGGAAAATCTAAGTAGCTCTCTTAGGTTGTTTGCAGATGATGCCGTCATTTACCGTCTAGTAAAATCATCTGAAGATCAAAACCAACTGCAAAACGATTTTAATAAGATATCTGTATGGTGTAAGAATTGGCAGTTGACTCTAAATAATGAGAAGTGTGAAGTCGTCCACATGAGTACGAAGAGAAATCCGTTAAACTTTGTTTACATGATAAATCATTCAAATGTGAAGGCCGTAAACTCCAATAAATACCTAGGAATTACAATTACTACTGACTTAAATTTGAAAGAACATGTAGATAATATCATGGGAAAGGCGAACCAGAGACTGCGTTTTATTGGCAGAACCCTTAAAACATGCAACAGAAGTACAAACGAAACTGCATACACTACGCTTGTTCATCCATTTTTGGAGTATTGCAGCCCAGTGTGGGATCCTTATCAGGTAGGTTTGACGGAGGACATCGAAAGAGTCCAAATAAGGGCAGCTCGTTTCGTATTGTCACGATACAGGGGAGACAGCGTTACGGAAATGATACAGGATCTGGGATGGGATTCATTACAACAACGGCGCTTATCGCTGCGGCGTGGGCTACTTACGAAACTACAATTGCCAACATTCTCCTCCGAATGCGAAAATATATTCTTGACTCCCACTTATATAGGTAGAAATGATCATCAGAATAAAATACGAGAAATCAGAGCTCGAACGGAGAGATTCAGGTGTTCTTCTTCCCACGCGCTATTCGAGAATGGAATGGGAGATAAAATAGTATAACGGTGGTTGGCTGAACCCTCTGCCAGGCACTTAAATGTGATTTGCAGAGTATCCTATGTAGATGTAGATGTAGATGAAGGTGTAGCAAAGCTAATGCAGTGAGTACTCAGCTAAGATCTAGTCTCTTCTGCAAGAAGGAAGTCAGTACCAAGACTAAGTTGACAGTGCACCGCTTTATCTCTCCACCAACTTCGTTGTATGGGAGTGAAAGCTGGGTAGAAACAGGTTACCTTATTGATAAGGTTGAAGTTACAGATATGAAAGTAGCAAGGCTGATTTCTGGTACTAACAGATGGGAAAAATGGCAGGAGAGTGTTTATAAGGAAGATCTCAAAGAAAAACTGGGAATGAACACCATAGATGAAGCAGTAATAGCGAACAGGTGGGGTTATGTTACACGCATGGGAGAAACAAGGTAACTAAGAGACTCATGGGCTCGGCAATAAATGATAAGAGGAGTCGAGATAGACCAAGGAGCAAGTACTTAGATTCGGTGAAGAATGATTTTGAAGTAAAAGGCTTAACATCAGACGAGGCATGAATGTTAGCATTGAATAGGTGTTCATGGAGCAATTTTATTAGGGGGCTAAGCTCCAGAATGAAGGCTGAAACGCATAATTAGACTCTAATGACGATGATGGTGATGGTTAAAACAAAGTGGAAAAGAACAATGTGCAAACCTCACTGTCGCAACGTTATCACATTCCAAATCGCTTTCGCATTCACGCAGTCAAATATCAAATGTTCAAATGTTAGTGAAGCTTATGGGACTTAACTACGGGGTAATCAGTCCCTAAACTTACAAACTACTTATAAACTAACTTATACTAAAGACATCACAAACATCCATGCCCGAGGGAGGATTCGAACCCCCGACGGGGAACGGCCTCCCGCATCGGAGCATAGCGTCTCAATGCGCTCGGCCACTCCGCCGCGGCAGTCCATTATCAAACGCCACACCAATTACATTTTCAAATGATGATGTTGGTATGTTGCTACGTAGGCTTATACGTAAGTGCAGTAAATTGATTGTAAATCACAGAGTGAAGAGTGAATTATTATGTTACATAACATATCATCGGTCTCGATGTCATACACTACGCTTGTCCGTCCATTTTCGGAATATTGCTGCCCAGTGTGGGAACCTTATCAGGTGGGTTTGACGGAGGACATCGAAAGAGTCCAGAGAAGGGCAGCTCGTTTCGTATTGTCACGATACAGGAGAGACAGCTTTACGGAAATGATACAGGATCTGGGATGGGAATCATTACAACAACGGCGCTTATCGCTGCGGCGTGGGCTACTTACGAAACTCCAATCGCCAACATTCTCCTCCGAATGAAAAGATATATTGTTGACTCCCACTTACATAGGTAGAAATGACCATCAGAATAAAATACGAGAAATCAGAGCTCGAACGGAGAGAGTCAGGTGTTCTTTCTTCCCCCGCGCTATTCGAGAATGGAACGGGAGATAAATAGTACAATGGTGGCTCTATGAACCCTCTCCCAGGCACTTAAATGTGATTTGCAGAGTATACCATGTATATGTAGATTTTCATGTTCAGCACATCGCAATTTGGTCCCTAATATTTCCACTACATGCGTAGTATTAATTCTCTGCATGACATCACTGCACTGTACACAGTTTACACAGTAACTCGCTTCCGAACACTCCACCAGACAAATACGTACTGCAGCTATACCACTCACACAACTGGAGCACTAGTTAGTGCAGCTACACTATGCCACCATCTAGCGGCGCTAGCAGACAAGTGCGCCGTTTTGCATGGAGATGAGGCACACCACTGTTTAGTTTATGATTGATTGTTATTCTAAGCATGATTTCGTGCGGTTCCGTGCTTTCGAGGACAAAGGTGTCCCTTCTAAGTTCAGTTCCACCTTTCAGATTTCCATTATTTGCTCAGAACTGGTTTTCCATCTTGATTTTCATAAATCTGCTTTTTTTGTCTCCAAATGTCTTTTTTTTTTTCCTGTAACCGGTCTTCATCTTTCTCTATTAATACATTCTTCTACAAACGTGCTTTTTCTCTCTAGCCATTCCTGCTTTGCCACTTTTCACGTCCTGTCAGTCTCATTCGTTAGTCATATGTACTCGATTTTACCTGTTTGATGCCGCGGTGGAGTAGCCAAGCGGTCCGCCGGGCGCCGTGGCTCAGCGCGCACGGTCAGGGAGCTAAACGCCCTCTGTAATAAAAAGGACGAGGAGCATGGGTGTGTTTGTTGTCCCTAGGTTAGTTTACTTTAGTTTAAGTAGTTTGTAAGCTACGGACTGATGACCACGCAGCAGTTTGGTCCGATAGATTTACAAACATTTGAACACTTTGAACCTACTTGATTTACTGCATTTCATTAATTAAATTTATTATTTCCGGTAATATCCAAGGATTTTTTAGGTCTTGCCTTTCTACCTAATCTGCCTTCTCCTGCCTTCACTATTTCGTCTCTAAAATCTACCTATTCCTCTCGTACTGTTTTATTTTCCCCTATTTCTGCCAATTGTTGCCTAAACTCCCTCTGAAATACTCAAGAACTTCACGTTCCTTCAATTTTTCCAGGTGCCGTCTCTTTATTTTCCTAGCTTTCTGCAGTTTCTTCTGTTTCAGACTACCCCTGGATATGTCTAACAGTTTAAAACCTGGTTCCGAAATCTGTCTCACCTTTTCTTGTCTCCAAATGTTTCTTCTATTTTCCTGTAAGCGGTATCTATCTTTCTCGTAGTTCTACATTCTTCTTCGGTCTTGCATTTCTGCTCAAGCCACTCCTGCCTAGGCAGAGTGCACTTCATGTCAACCTCATTTTTTAGACGTTTGTACTCCCTTTTGCCTGCTCCACTTGCTGCATTCTTATGTTTTCTCCTTTCATCGATTAATTTCAGGATCTCCAGTGTTATCCAGTGATTTCAATTAGACCTTACAGTTCTGCCTGTATGATCCTTCACGCCTTTGTTTCTCAGAGCTACCCATGCTTCTTCTACTATATTACTTTCCCCCGTTCAGCAAATTCTTGCATAATGCTCACTCTGAAACTCTCAACAATCTCTGGTTCCTTCAATTTGTCCAGATTCCATCTCCTTAATTTTCTACCTTTTTACAATCTAAGTTTTAATCTAGAGTTCATAACCAATAAGTTATGGTCAAAGTCTATATCTGCCCCTGGATACGTCTTTCAGTTTAAAATCTGGTTTCTATACCTAGACTTACTTACTTTCCGTGCCCGAGTCATCATTTTAAACCCCGAACTTCCAAAAATTGGCTACAAGTTTGGCTTTGTCATTTGCATTTACAAGATCTTCTCCTGTGCAAGTTTATCCCATGTTTGGGCATACAGTCAAATGTTGATGGTCCTGAACAACGCCGCATTCACATGTATCATCTTCAGTTGGTGGTAACGCAGGAGTAGGTCTGCGGGTAAGTTACTATGAACAGCATACTGAACGCATTATCGTAGTAAAGATAGACACGAAGCCAACACCCACCACAGTAGTGCAAGTTTATATGCCAACTAGCACGGCCGATGATGAAGATATCGAAAAAATGTATGAAGAGATAAAAGAAATCATTCAGAAAGTTAAGGGAGACGAAAACTTGATTGAAATTGGGGACTGGAATTCTGTAGTAGGAAAGGGAAGAGAAGGAAATGTAGTAGGTGAATATGGACTGGGAAAAAGGAATGAAAGAGGAGATCGTTTTGCGCAGAGCACAATTTAATGATCACCAACACTTCGTTTAATCATCATGAAAGAAGGCTGTATACGTGGAAGAGACAAGGACACACTGGAAGGTACCAGATCGACTTTATAATGGTAAGGAATAGATTTAGAAACCAGTTTGTAAACTGTAAGACATATCCAGGTGCAGATATAGACTCTGACCATAACTTATTGGTTATGAACTGCAGATTAAAACTTAAGAGACTGCAGAAAAGTAGAAAGTTAGGAGATGGAACCTGGACAAATTGAAGGAACCAGAGGTGGTTGAGAGTTTCAGAGGTAGCATTAGGCAAGGTTTGGCTGAAACGGGGGAAAGTAATACAATAGAAGAAGAATGGGTAGCTCTGAGAGATATGGTAGTGAAAGCAGCAGAGGATCATATAGGCAGAAGGACAAGGCCTAATAGAAATCCCTGGATAACGCAGGATATACTGAACGTAATTGATGAGAGGAGAAAATATAAAAATCCAGCAAATGAAACAGGAAAATGGAGTACAAACGTCTGAAAAATGAGATTGACAGGAAGTGCAGACTGGCTAAGCAGGAGTGGCTAGAGGACAAATGCAGAACCGTAGGAGAATGCATAACTAGGGGAAAGATAGATACCGCCTACAGGAAAATAAAAGAGATATTTGGAGAAAAGAAAAGCAGCTGTATGAATATCAAGAACTCAGACGGAAAACCAGCACTAAGCAAAGAGGGGAAAGCTGAACTGTGGAAGGAATATATAGAGGTCCTATACAAAGGAAATAAACTTGAAGGCAGTATTCTAGAAATGGAAGACGAAATGGAGGAAGATGATATAGGAGATATGAAGAAGAATTGAGAAGGACTTGAGTCGAAACAAGGCCCCTGGAATAGATGATATTTCGTCTGAACTGCTGATATCGTTAGGAGAGCCAGTCGTGAAACAATTGTATCAACTGGTATGCAAGATGTATGAGACAGGGGAAATACCCTCCGACTTCAAGAAGAATATCGTAATTCGAATTCCAAAGAAAGCAGGTGCAGACAAATGTGAAAATTATAGAACTATCAGTTTAATAAGTCATGGTTGCAAAATACTAACACGAATTATTTACAGACGAATGGAAAAACTTGTGGAATCCGACCTCGGGGAAGATCAGTTTGGATTAAGGAGAAATGTAGGAACACGAGAGGCAATACTCACATTATGACTTATCTTAGAAGATAGGTTAAGGAAAGGGAAACCTACGTTTTTAGCGTTTATCTATTTGGAGAAAGCTTTTGACAATGTCGACTGGAAAACACTATTCCAAATTCTGAAGGTAGCAGGGCTAAAATATAGGGAGCTAAGAGTTATATTCAACCTATGCAAAAACCAGACAGCAGTTATTAGAGTCGAAGGGCAAGAAAGGGACGCAGAGGTTGGGAAGGGAGTAAGACAGGGTTGCAGCCTTTCCCCGATGTTGTTCAATCTGTACATTGAGCAGGCAGTGAAGGAATGGAAGGAGAAATTTGGAGAGGGCATTAAAGTGCAGGGAGAAGAAATAAAAACATTGCGGTTTGCTGATGACATAGTAATTCTGTCAGAGACCGCAAAAGATCTGGAAGAGCAATTGACTGGAATAGACAGTGTCTTGAAATGAAGATATAAGATGAACATTAACAAGAGTAAAACGAAAATAATGGAATGCAATGTCAGAAAATCAGGCGATGCTGAAGTAATTAGATTAGGTAATGAGACAATAAAAGTAGTAGATAAATTTTGTTATTTGGGTACAAGATTACTTCTGATGGCTGAAGTAAAGAAGATATGAAATGCAGAATGGCTATGGGAAGAAAAGCGTTTCTAAAGAAGCGAAACTTGTTAACATCCAATATTAATTTAAATGGTAGAAAGTCCTTTGTGAAAGCATTTGTCTGGAGTGTAGCACTGTATGGGAGTGAAACGTGGACGATAAGGGGTTCAGATAAGAAGATGATAGAAGCTTTTGAAATGTGGTCCTACAGACGAATGATGAAAATTAGATGGGTAGATCAAGTAATTAATGAGAAGGTGCTTAACCGAATTGGGGAGAAAAGGAGTTTCTGGAATATCCTGTCTAAGAGAAGGGATAGATTGGTTGGACACATTCTGAGACATCAAGGAATTGTTAATTTAGCATTAGAAGGAAGCGTATGGGGTAAAAATCGTAGAGGGAGACCGAGGGACGAATACAGTAGGCAGATTCAAAAGGATTTAGGTTGCCGAACGTATTCTCAGATGAAGACTTGCACAGTACCAGGTAGCGTGGAGAGCTGCATCAAACCAGTCTACGGACTGAAGACCACAACAACAACAACAACAACAACAACATCCTCCCTATAGCCCCATCTTCTTAGGTTACTACAGGATTTTGAGACTCCCATTCTAGGTCTATTGAACGTCCTCCATGTTGGGTAACGTAGGTGCTGTCCAAGGCTCAGTTCTTCCCTTATGTCGATCCGCTCGTGGTTGATGGACTCACGCCACAGATTTGAACGACATACTTCAGGCCTGGTCTCTAGGGAAGTTGTCGTCCGTAGAAAGCTTTTCCAAGACTTAAGTCTGCGCTGTTGCAAATGATGTCCGTATAAGGGATGTCTATGGTCTTTTTTTCCTAACTTCGCAATAAACACGACTCCTAAATGGAGGTGGGGCAATAGCGACTATTGGGTAAATTTCTCGCTTGGCGTCGTTTCAAGCAAACAGATACAATACGGACAGTCTCGTTCAGAGCCACGTCGACGTGCCTGGTGGAAGCAGAGTTGGTCCAGACCAGTGCTGCGTATTCGGTGGCGGAGAAACATAGCGCTAACGCCGAAGTTCTGAGGACATGAGGTTGTGCTCCCCCTTTTGTATTCGTAAGTTTCCGGATGATATTATTTCTTGCATATACTTCTCCTTTGACCTTCTGGAAATGTTTTTGGTATGTCAAAGTTCAGTCCAGTCGAACGCCTAAGTACCTCAGTGTGCTCAAATGTTCAAATGTTTGTAATTCTATCGGACCAAACTGCGTGATCATCAGTCCGTAGCTTACAAACTACTTAAACCTAGGTAAACTAACCTAAGGACAAACACACACACCCATGCCCCAGGGAGGACTCGAACCTCCACGGCGAGCAACCGCGCGCTCCCCAGCGAGACGCTTTAGACCGCTCGGCTACTCCACCGCAGCACCTCAGTGTGCCGCAGTGTTCCAACTCTTGACCCTGCCATGTTATTTTTAGCTTCCTTCGTGTTTCCTTATTTCTGATTTGGACGGCACACACCTGTGTCTTGATATGGTTAGGTTTGAGATGACTGATCTTATAGTAGTCCGCTAAGTCATCGAGGGCGCGTGCCAGTTTATCCTCCACTTCGTTGAAAGTTCTGCCTTGAGTTGCCACGGCAGCATCATCGACATATATGAACCGTCTAGTAGGCTCGTTTTTTGAGTTTGTCATTAGTATAAATGTTAAAGAGAACTAGAGCTAGCATGCTACCCTTAGACAGGCCATTTTTCTGATTTTTCTACCTGATGTTCTTGGATTGTAAAGTTACAAAAGAAGCGTCGGTTTTGAAGGAAACGCTCTACCAGCTTGGTAAAATGAAAGTCTTTTGTGAGGGCATAGAACTTTAATAGCATCATTTGATGGTTAATGGTGTCATACGCCGTGGACAGGTCGACGAGGGCGACTCCGGTTATCTGCTTCCGCTCAAAACCATCCTTGATGTACTGAGTAAGATTAAACCAAGAGTTTGTTATGATTAAATTATGTTCCGTGTAAAATTCTCCAGACAGCTTCATCTTTCATTCCTTTTCCCCAGTCCATATTCACCTACTGTTTTTCCTTCCTTTGCTTTTCCTACTACCGAATTTCAGTCCGCCATCGCAATCGAGTTTTCCTCCCCTTAACTGTCTGAATAATTTCCTGTATGTCCTGATACATTTCTTCGCTCTCCTCATCATTGGCAGAGGTAGTTGGCATATAAACTTGCACTACTGTGGTCGGTGTTGGCTTCGTATCTATCTTTATTTCGATAATGCGATCACTCTGGTGCTCATTAGACCTACATGTATAATGCCCCAACTGACTTTGTATTTATAATCCTATTCCTCTTTCCAACGAACTTTACTAATCCCGACTATATCTAACTTAAAACTTATCAATTTTCATTTTAAAAAGCTGCTGCCCCCCTTCAGGAACCACACGTTTGTCTGGCGTCTCCCCAGATACCCCTCCACTGTGGTTGGACCTATCGTACGGCTATCATACAGAAGCTCGCAAGCCACCCCACCTCGGCAATGTCTGTGGTTCATGGCAGTAGGAACTATATTATATAAATTACTTACCTTGATTCTGTATAAAAATTGATACATTTGAAAGAAATTGAATGAATGACAAATATTGAATTTTATTTGCAAGCTACGTTTTATATAGTACAGTAAACTTATTTTCATGAAGTTGGTTAATCATCGTCTGTTTCAGTAGCCCAATGCTTAATGTAAGTTAACCTTACGTATGTTTTTATGAGTAAACAGATGACTATTTGTGTTCCGTTTGTCTTTTAAATTACGTTATCTCTGACAACTGAAAGACGGCTGTCTGCCGTCTTCCCTAGGTTTTTAACATTGTAAATTATCTAAGCTCACTAGGCGGCCATTTTTGCTAAATGAGAACCCCTCTCGTTTGGAGGCATGAGGAATAGCATTTCATTTCATGTTTTTAAATGTTAGTTTCTGTAATATTGCTGGGATTTTATTATGCTAATAATTTATCATTGTGTCAATGAATGTGGCAATATGAATGGTTTCTCCATGACGCCACTGTCCCTGTGAGAATGTGTACTTGTTTTATTCTGTATGTGCATGTATAAGAATCTTCTACATGGGAGTCTGAGAGTATGTATGAGAATTTTCGTCTTCGGCTGCTGGTTGCTCACTACTAGTGTTCTCTGGCTTTGTATCGATAGGTTGTCGTTATCAACCTCTGCTTTTTATGCTACCAAAGAGGTTCCTTCACCCTTTGGTTACAAGTTGGGTTGGCAATGCCCAGTTAGTGAGCCTCGACAGGACGCGCAAGTGTCAGCTCTCCCCACCACCTTGGTTTTCCCAGGAGTTTCTACCGATTTCCGGTGGATTTCCGGTGGTGGAGGAGACTGGGTGGCCGATCTGGTCATTTTGTGGCTGTGCTTCGACCTGGTAAGATGCTCTTACTTTCTTTCCTCCCTTGAGATGGTAGCGATTCGTTGTCTCGTCTGTCAGACTTCAGATCTTAGGTTCATTTTTCGGTATAAGTTTCTCCGACCATGTGCGGAAATGTATTCAGTTTCATTTCGGTGATTTGGCATAGGTAAATGCGGTGAATGTGCAACTAATTCGGTTTGATAACGACTGGGAATCGGTAACCTGTGTGAGACTAGCTGACGGTGTATGAACTCTGTTTAATTTCTTTCTAGCTTTGTGGAACACGACTAATAAGCGAGAATATTTTTTATTTGTGTAGTGCATGTGAAATATCCCCTCCGTTCTCTCCTTCTGCGAGTGATATGTACTCCACGTGGTGTATTCTTAGAACAAAGCCATCAGCTACCCCTGTGTCTGTTCCTATGCCCTTCAGGCAAGAAATTATGTATGTATCTTTCTGATTTCCATTAGTATCTTGTGGTGTCACACAAGTCTGAAGTGCGCGCCACATACTTTAGCCGCGCGCTGCCATGCAAGCACAGCGCGGAGTTCTTGCGACGTCGGCCACGAGCGCCCTCTGCTGCAACTCCGCTCGTGGCCACCACTGAACTGGATCGGTCACTTGGCAATAGGACAGGCAGTAGAACGGTCTCTCATCAGTAGGTAGGCCTCTACCTAGTTAAACTATGTATCTGCATTCCACTAGTCTTCAGTTAACAAAGTTAAGTATTGTACTATTTCTTCAAAATATATATTTTATACTAATCTAGCTTAGTGTTTCTAGTTTCTGCTGTCCCACTGGATGGTCACCTCAGACTCCGTACCCGCACACGAGTGCATCCAATCCCTGTGTCGGCCTCTCTCTGCTCGGCCACCGACACCTAGGACAACCGGCGGCAACGAGACACAAAATACCTCGCAATCTCCTCTCCGTCTATTTTAAATTGTGTTTCGTTTTTCAAACTTTTACTTTGCATTGAGACTCCCCCCCACCCCCGCCCAGTAAATTCTCTTCTAGCCTTGTACAACCCCCTGTATTAGCTTCATTATGAAATCTACGTATTTATAGGGGCTGCATGCCGTATTTCTTAGTTGATTTATCCCGACTTTGAATTTATTCCACTTTTCTGAATTTTGAATTTTTTTTTTTTTAAAGTAATAACTTCCCAATCGCGTCTAACTGTATTTCTTTAACTTCTTTATGATAATACTACGCATTTGTAAGGGTTGCATGCCATAGCTGCCTTTCTTTATTTTTCAGAAATTGATTTTTATATTTTTACTGGTTTTGCGGAACCATGTGGCTCCGAAATCCGACTTCAAGGAAGGAAGGAAGTTTAGGATTTACGCCCCGTCGACAGCGTGGTCATTAGAGACGGAGCTTACGCTCGGATGTTTGGGGAAGGATGGGGGAGGAAATCGGCCGTGCCCTTTGGAAGGAACCATCCCCGCATTTGCCTCAAGTGATTTAGGTAAATCACGAAAAACCTAAATCTGCATGGCCGGAGATGGATTTGAACCACCATCCTTCCGAATGCGAGTCCAGTGTGTTACCACTGCGTCACCTCGCTCGGTCCGACTTCAAGGGTTTACAGCTAGTCACTTGAGTTCTCGCCACTGCTCACACACCAGTACCTTCCTATTGGATATTCTTGCTTCGTAATCTGTGATTTCGTTGGTTTTTGTGGAAATGAATACGATCTTTAAGCACTTCGCCTTCAGTGGGGTGCGAATAGGTAATGTGGCAGACACGTGCCGTGTGTCTCAATAATTCCGCATGCTCGCGGTTTGATTTGAATGGAAATTAATCTCGCTACTATCGCGTACCATCTCCAGTAAGGAAAGACCAGAGCGACCTACGAAGTTTATTTTTTCTTGTGTTGTGTGGTACATCCTGGTTCGCTGAATTTCGCCTGCGATAGTGGCGCCTGCTTCTGTTTCGTATCATCACGCTGAGTTGGGTGAGTTTCGCTTTGCTTCGCGTGTGTGAGTGGATGAATGCTTGTTGATTGTAAATCCTCCCTCCGACGATGTTCAGTTCAGATTATTTTAACGTAAGTGTCAATGGGATGCATTTTTATTGTTTAACAAAATTGGTTCCCCCATTTGCTTATATTTGAGTGAATAAATAATTTATTGTCGGTTAAATTTTGTTCTTCTTATGAACATTAGTTTATGAATATACTCCCTTTTTTATTTAATATTGTTTTTCACCAGTGCTGAGAACAAACTATGATGCAAATTATCATGTTTTAATTCCGTTGCGCTATAAATGTTCTCACAGCCACCTTCATGAAACGGTTTAGTTCGGGGTGGCTTGTATGATTGTGTGTAATTCTCGTGATCTACGACGTATGTTGGCCACCGTCTCTTTGTCTTCCTGCTGCTAAAGTAAAGTTTGAGTCAGTTCTAAATTCTGGGCCAGGGAACAAGATTCTGCTGCAGGAAGTAGTCATTAGTCCAGGCGAATCCTTTAGCTGGTTTTACGGCCAGAGTTATATGTTTAAAGTAAGCTTTTTAACTGGCTCCTTGCACCTAAAATTAATTTTACAATTAAGAGTGGCCTTTCAGAACTACTGTGTTATAATAGTACTAAAATAGAATCATTACACAATGCACAATGAAATAGCTATATTCGTCTGGTTTTTATTTTTGCTTCTTGCGCTTGGTTTTTCTCAGTGTTTTATTTTTTATTTTTTGATTAGATTTATTTATTATGTTTTATTTACTTTGAAATTCCGGGGACTATATTAACTAAATTTCTTTCCTGTCTTCTGTATCAAAATAGATATTACAAATGTTTGAATGACAAATGTAGCATTTTATTTGCAGGCTCAATTTTATGTAGTATAGTAAACTAGTTTCCATAAAGATGGTTAATCATTGTCTCTGTCAGTACCACTGCACTTAATGTAAGTTTACTTTAATAAAGATAGTATCTGTTAATAAACAGGTGCTTATTTTCAGTCAGTTTGTGTTTTAAATTACCGTATCCCTGACAACCCAACTTACTGGCAGTTATTATTTAAAAAAATAATAAAATAAAATAAAATAATTTCACAATGCTTTTACCAATATTTCAGAATTTTTTTTTAAATCTAAAAACGCCAATATGACTTTTTTAGAACGATTTATTTAACGTTCATGATTTCCCGCTTGAACTTCGATGTCTCAGTATCTATGTTTTTAACAGAGATGTTATCATCCGTAGGAACACGATTTCAAAATGAAGTATGAATACAGTATGGCTATTAGTTGCAGAGATTCTGGTCTAAAGTTGCAATGGAGTATTTTAAACAGAGATCCAGCACGGCAAACTATCTTAAACGCATCATCAATGTCAAAAATTAGTGCAGCTGAAGTAGCTGCTAAGGTTGCGTCTGCAACCTTGCAGCTACATTTGATACTGCAATTCACCCACACAAGGATGGGGCCCCTCCACGCCCACACCAACGTGGTGACCATCACAAAAGTTCTACTGTCACCTCCGTGTTTGGTTAGTTTGCTAAGGTGGATCATGGGATATGGGAACCGCGATGTTATCCGTACGTGTGGGCACGATCATCCATTAATACGGTGCATTTGTCGAAAGGTATACGAAGGGTAAGGGCAGAGGAAAAAAGTGACAAGGCAAGAGCCAAGAGAAAAAAACCTCTGCGACAGTGGGGTAGGTTTTAAGGGCAGTAGCGGTATGCTATCTGCGACAGATCATGCAAGGTTTGGTAATGTTAGTAAAGGGTATATCTCGGTACCACTAACTTTGCTAGGTTTGTCATAAAGAATCAGTCCGGTTGATGCGAGGTTCTGCTGCAGCTAAGCCCCTGTGAAGTCTCCTGAATCGTCTGCGGCAGAATACCTGTGAACATAGCCAAGTTTGTCATGATAGTTAGACAGTTCGGTCATAGAACTGGCTAAATATGTGGGACTGTATAGGTTTGTTTATGTTCAGAGCGTTGAATATGGTTTCCCTGCCTTGCCTGTTGGTCGGCTGTGAGCTCAGCTGGCATTGCCAGTCAGTTTGCCGTTCTACATGGGTTCGCCATATTCATCGTGTTTGCGAGTTGGTGGTCCCTATGACCGTAGGTGGTTAGTCTCTGAGGAGTAGTGTTTTGGGTCGTTTATGTTTCCACCTATGGTTGTGATCGTAGTTCCCCAAGCGTAGTATGAAGGGTTGTTCGAGTGTCTCGAGTTTTTGTACATTCGTGTGGCGAGTTTCTTGAATACCACCGAGAGTCGCTCTAGGCGGTATTCATTGTGAAGATCCACAGTGAGTGTGTATCGTGGAGCGTTGCTTATGATGCGTAGTACCTTGTTCTGTATGAGCTGCAGGCGGCGCAGCCGTGTTGGCGCCGCGTATGCCCAGCACGGAGCACCGTACGTCATCAGAGGTCTAATATGTGTCATATAGAGGTTCCTCGACACCCGGCTTTTCAGTTTGCTTTCCCTGTTGAGCATTGGGTAGAGTTGTTTGAGCCTCGCGTTTGCTCGGTTGGTCATGTGTTGTATGTGGTCCCCCATGTGAGTTTCCGGTCCAGCCAGACACCGAGGTACTTGACTTTCTCACAGAAACGTATTGGGCGTGCATGTAGAGTAATTGGTCTACAGTATTGATGTTTGCGCAGGTGTTTCGGTCTGCGTGTGAACAGAACTGCCTCGCACTTGTCGACGTTTACTTTAACACGTCATTTCTCCAACCAATGTTCGGCAGTGATGAGTGCTGTCTGTAGGCTTGAATTTATGTTTGATGGCTTCCAATCTTGCGCCACGATGGCGGTGTCATCTGCGTAGATTGCGGTCATCGTGTTATGTGTGGATGGAAGATCATTAATGTAGAGGTTAAACAAGAGGGGCCCCAGGATGCTGCCTTGCGGCTTGAATACCGTGTCGTGTAGACTGTTCGCCCTGCACGTCAGTGTTGAAGCTTCCGTTGGTGAGATATGAGTGTATGAGATGTACGAGTCCGTCGGGAAACGCGGTGTCATTAAGTTTGCGTATAAAGCCGTTGTGCCAGAGACTATCGAAAGCTTTTTCGATGTCCAGGAACACCGCCCCGGTGGCTTTCTTTTTGTTGTAGCCGTCTGTTATATATTCAACTACGCGGAGGAGTTGTTGTGTTGTAGAGTGGTGATTCCTAAATCCGAATTGCTCCGGTCTTAGGGTGTCATTGGTGATGCAGTGCCGAGTGAGACGTTTAAGAATTACCTTCTCAACTATCTTACTGAGCGAGCTCAGCAGACTAATGGGTCGGTAATTTTGTGGGAGGGAGTTGTCTTTCCCTGGCTTCCTGAACATCAGGACCTTGGCCGCCTTCCAAAAGGCAGGGAAGTGTTGGTGTTGCAGGATGGCATTTGTGATGTGTGTCAGGTGCTCTATTGTTCTATCCGTGAACTCCTGGAGAACACGGTTTTGAATGACATCGGGGCCAGGCGCTTTTCTGGCTGTGGTATGCTTGATGGCCCATATGATTTCATGTATGCTAGTGCGTCTGATTTCGTTGCGCGGAGACTGAGCCATGAAGCATGTGATCGCCTGGCCCGTTTCAAGTGTGAACACTGGGTCGGATGGAGCCAGATTTGGTGTAAATAACGCTGCTAGTGTTTGGGCCATTAGCTCAGCTTTCTCTTCCGCTGAGTATGCAGGGCCATTTCGTCCCTGTAAGGTAGACGTGTAAAGTTTATCCCTGGTGAAGTGTCTGGCCAGAGCCCACACTTCAGGACGTGTGGTATCCAGTCCACCGAGTTTCTGGTCCCATTGTGTTGTTTCAAATGTTGTTATTTTACCCTGTAACCTGTTGGCGTGATGTTTATACACCGGACGCCTGGTACGCTGCCAGTATCTCCTGAGTCGGTTTCTCATTGAGATAAGGCCCAGGATTTCCTGGGGCAGGGCCGCTGAGTGTTGTTGTGTGGCACGTAATGGTATGGATTCGGCTATTGCGTCTTGGACAGCAGTGGTGAGCACTTCAACAGCTTCATCAATTTGCTCTGTTTGCGTAATCTCGTATCAGGAATACGATTATCAAGCGTTTCCTTGAACAGAGCCCAATTCGCGCGCTTGTAATTCAGTATACTGCGTGGTTCATTGTAATGCAGTGTTTGTTCCGTGTGAAGTATAACGGGGGTGTGGTTAGAAGGCAGATCGTTTACAACCTCAAGGTTGAGGGTAACTGTTATGCCCTTGATGAGGACCATGTCTATTACGTCTGGCCTTTGATTCCTCTGTTCGCCCCCGTGGCTAAGTGCCAGCGTCGCGGACTACCACGCAGGGGGCCCGGGTTCGATTCCCGGCAGGTGGAGGGGTGTTGTGTGTTGTCCCAATCATCATCACCTCATCATCATTGGCACGTAAGTCGCCCACGCGGCGTCAACTAAAAAGGCTTACACTAAGGCAGCCGAACAATCCCGCAAGTGATCTCCCGGCCAAGAAAGCCATACACTCATTTCATTTTTGATTCCTCTGGTAAGGAATATAAGTCGATTCAACCGGTGCAAGTGTAATGTAGTTTGTGCCTAGTGAGTGTTCGTACAGTTTTTTGCCGTTGCGATTTTGTCTGATTGAGTTCCAGTCGTGGTGTTTTGCGTTCAGATCTCCAGCGGCGATGACTCGCGGTGCAATGTTGAGTACTGTGCTGATGTCGCGTGTTACAATGTTACCAGGAGCTTTGTAGAGCGACACCAGTGCAGTGTATGCTGCATTGAACTTGACCCTGACGGCCGTGGTCTATAATCTTTCAAGTGCAGGGAGCTGCATATTTGTGTGTTCAATGTCTTTGTGTATGATGATCTCTGTTCCGCCTCCGTCTCTGCCGTCCGCTCGGTCGGTACGATAGACGCAGTAGCCAGTGAAGTTTAGTCTGTTGCGAGGTTTGAGTTTAGTCTCGTTCACAAGGGCAATCAGTATCCCCTTAACCTCAAGGAGCGCGGCAAATTCTGCCCTTTTGTTGGTGATCCCGTCTGCGTTCCAGAACAGGATCTGTGATCGTGTTAGGTTGTTTATACGAGGGACCCGCCGCACGGCATCTGCGAAGTAGGTTCATTGTCCTACTACATGGAGTGTAGGATTTACTGGTGAGAATTGCCTGCTTCAGCGGGGGGGGGGGGGGGGTGAAGGTCCTGTTAACCCTTTGCTAGTTCCTATTCCATGCGCGGTTGCCAGAGGGGGTTTAGACAGGAGGAACTGAGCGTGGGCCTGCCAGCGCGCTAGTAGGCCCACGGGCCGCGCGAAGCGGTCGTCGTCTGCAGTGGGACGTCCCAACCACCGGTTGAGGGGGTTCGTCGAGGTCTGGGATGACTGGTAGAGCATGGCAGCAGATCGCTGGATGCGGTCACGGGGCAGCGGTTCCCTGGCGAACTCGTGGAGGAGGTCAGCAGGAAAGTTCCATGGAACATGGAAAACCCTCAGCAGGGCACGGTTTTGCAGCTGCTGGAGCCGATGGAGGTTGGATTCTGAGGCAGTACCCCAGACGGGGGAAGCGTAGTCAATTATGGAGCGGATGGTTGCGCGGTAAATGCGGAGGCTTCAGGAAACAGGAAGAGTGGAAGTTTGGTTTAGGAGAGGGTACAGTGCCCCTAAGGCCGCCGATGCCTGCTTTCACAATTTGTCAATGTGGGGTTTCCATGTGAGCTGCCGATCGAGTGTAACCCTGAGGTACTTCGCAGTTGCAGTCCACGGAATTGGGGTGCCGGAGAGCGTGACAGGAGCCACCCGGGCGGAGCGGCGACGAGTGATCAGAATGGCATGGCTCTTGATGGCATTGAACTTCACTCGCCAGCGAGAAGCCCAACGGTCAACATCCTGGCAAGCGGCCTGCACTCTTCGATAGACCGCCACCGGGTTGCGGTGACGAGACAAGAGGGCGACGTCGTCGGCGTATATGTAGCGGCTGACTCGAGGCGACGAAGGAAAGTCCGCTGTGTAGATTGTGTATAACACCGGTCCCAGAACAGAGCCCTGGGGGACTCCAGCGAGGAAGGCGCGGCGGGAAGACAGCGCGTCGTCGACCCGAACGACGAACGTCCTCTCCAGTAAGTAGTCGCCGAGTAGAATGACTAGGGACGCAAGAAGTCCGGCGGTGAAGAGCTTAAACACCAGGCCCCGATGCCACACGCCATCGAACGTTCTGGAGGCGTCGAGGAGAATCATGCCGCAAGTCTCTCGGTGGTTAAAGGCGGTAGTGGCGTCCTCGACGACAGGGAGCAGCTGGAGTGGGCAGGAAAGACCACAGCGACCCAGGAACGGCGGTCAGTGAATATACTTCGAAAGGTCAATTTGTGCCTGCGAGAGAAATAAATTGCCGTTTAACGTCTCGTCAACCATCTGGTAATTAGAGATGGGGAACAAGCTAGGAATGTTTGCAGTTAAGAATGGGGTAGGAAATCGGGCGAGCCTTTTGAAAGTAAGCATAGCGGCTTTTGGCTGGAGTGATATACGAGATCACGGGAAACGTACATCCGGATGTCCGGAGACGGTTTGTACCGCCGTTCTCCAGAATTCGAGTCCAGTTGTGATGCCACCTCGTTCGGTGAGAGATAAATCATGGAATGTGTCCTGTAGCATAAGAGAAACTGGTGGAAGCCGACGTAAATGTCAAATTGCTATTGCCTATTGTTATAAGACTTTGCTGACCAACTGAAAGACGGTTGTTGTGTTATGTGTGATAACACAGATACGACTACTACATCTACCCTTACATGCATAGTCCGCTAGCCACCTCAGAGTGTGTGGCGTAGGATACTTTATGTACCATTGTCACATTCCATTCGCGTGAAAAAAATATTATCGATCTGTCTCCGAGTGAATTCTAATCTCCTTGCTGTCTTTTCGAGAGATCTACTTAGGACGAAGCAGAATATTGGTTGAAAAGTATGCTCTGGGTACTTCGACAGAAGCGTGTACCGCAATACAGAACCTCTCTCTTTCAGACTCTTTCAGGGTATACCGTCGAGTTTCTGGATCACCTCTCTAATGCTTTCACGCTTACTAAATGAGCCTGAATCCAACAACGTTGTGAAACACAAAGGATACAAAGTAACATATTGGTTCACATATGTAGATGACATAATTTGTCTCATAGATGAACCTGAAAGCAGAATACGCAGTGACATCAACATAGTACACCCCAAAATACACATCACAATAGAATTTGAAGAAAACAAGAAGCTAAATTTCTCAGACGTCACAATAAAATAAAAAAAATAATAAATAAAAAAAAAAATAAAAAAATAAAACAAAAAACCACTACAACCAACCTGAATTTTCCATCTACAGAAAATCTACAGCGACAATCAATGTGATCCATAACTCCTCCATTCATCCAGTAACCCATAAACATGCCAGTTTCACACACATGGTCCACACGTTAAACAAAACATCCCTAAAATTCGAGAACTACACACAGAAAGTAAACATAATCAAACAAATTGCTGCTGAAAATGAATACAAATCGGACAGCATAGAGAAGTTGAACAACAAGATAAAAAAGAAAGACAATAGCAATGGCCACTCACCTAAATGCACAAACGCAGGACCTCAAAACACAGGGGTAGAACATACAGATAACATAACAAATCACACTACTCCAGAAAACTGAAACAAATGGTACACACTAACGCACGATAATAAAATAGTACACAAAACTCGAAACATATTAAAGAAGAAAGGAAACCCAATAGCTTTTAAAACAAACAACACAATGCAACAAAAGCTGAGAGCACAAAAAAAAATCCAAACAATGCGGTAATGCAGGAATATATCAACTCACCTTTAGCTCCTGTCATTCACATTACATTGGAGAGACATGCAGTAATTTCATAAAACATTACACTGAACACATAAGAGCTCTTAATAGCGAAAGTACACATTTAACCTTTACAGAACATTTGATAAACGAGAACCATCATCCCACAACTGTCTAAACCGAGCTACAAATCACGAATAGCAGCAACAGCCCAAAGCGCAAACTCACAATAGAAGAAAATTATTACATTCAGAAGGCCATAAAGGAAAGCAAAAAAGGAATGAACGAATACACAACACTTTGCAACAACACATTCTTCACTGCCTTAGATGAACTAACATATAATATAGAGTGTCAATAGCACGCACACACACAGACACTCACATACACACACACACACACACAGGATCACAACACGAAGTATCAAAGCGCGCGCCACAGTTACAGAAACACTCTCGTGATATAAGACACATCTCGGGAGTCACGACACACGCAAAAAAACAAAAATGACGTAACTTTCAAACTACTACCATAAGCGGAATAAGTATTTCTGTGACGCGAGAAAATCCGTCAAGTCCATCAATAGACCCGTTCAAACTAATGTGATTACGATTCCAAAATATGCACAGCCTACTACCGGTACCCTTATAAACTGTAATAACAGTAATAAACAAAACCGAGTAGCTCACTGATATAAATGTACGAAATTGAATGTTTACACTGTGATCTCTACATTTACATCTACATACATACTCCGTAATCCACCGTAAAGTTCTGGCGGGGGGTACACTGTACCACAACTAGGCATTCCTTTTCCTATTCCACTCCCAAACAGAACGAGGGAGAAAAGAATGCCTATGCGCCTTTGCACGAGCCCTAATATCTGTTATCTTGTCTTTGTGATATTTACACGAAATGTAAGTAGGCAGCAGTCAGCTTCAAATACCGGCCCCTTAAATTTCATCAACATAATTTCTCGAAAAGAACGTCGTCTTTCCTCCAGCGAATTCCATTTGAGTTCCTGGAGCATTTGTGTGACACTAACGCATTGGTCGAACCTACCAGTAATGAACCTGGCAGCTCGCCTGTGCCTGCTTCTATGTCTTACTTTAAAACTGATCTGCTGCGGGTCCCAAACACTAGAGTAATACTCAAGACGTGGTCATACAAGCATTTCATACGCAGTCTCCTTTACAGATGATGTACATATTTCCAACATTCTCCCAATAAACCGAAGTCGGTTGTCCGCCATACTCACAACTGTCCTTACATGTTCGTTCCACTTCAAATCGCTCTGCAGTGTGACACTAAGATATATGAACGACGCGACAACATCAAGAAGCTCACTACTAATGCTGTATTCGAACATTATGGGATTGTTTTTCCTGCTCATGTGCATCACCTTACATTTTTCTACATTTAGAGCTAGCTGCCATTCTTGAGACCAACTAGAAATTTTGTCTAAGTCATCCTGTATACTGTTACAGTCAATTAAAAGCGACACCATTCCAAACACCTCAGCATCATCAGCAAACACCCGTTACAAGTTACTCTGTCCATCAGATCATTTATATAGATAGAAAATAATAGCTGTCCTAGCACACTCCCTTTGGGCACGGCTGACGATACATTCGTCTCTGATGAACACTCGCCGTCGAGAACAACATACTGCATTCTATTACTTAGGAAGACTCCCAGCCAGTAACACATCTGTGAACCTATTACATATGCTCGTACTTTCGTTAGCGGTCTGCAGTGTGGCACCGCGTCAAATACCTTTTTGAAATCGAGAAAAACACAATCTGGCTGTTGCCCTTCATCCATGGGTCGCAAGATGTCATGTGAGAAAAAGGCAAGCTGAGTTTCACACAATCGATGTTTCCTAAACCCGTGCTGATTCATAGAAAGAAGCTTTTCCGTCTCAAGGAAATTTATTATGTTCGACCTGAGAATATGCTCTAAAATTCCACAGGAAACTGATGTCAACGATATCGGTCTGTAATTATGTGGGAATCACCCGCGCTTTTTTCCAATCACACGAACTTTGCGCTAAATTAAAGATTCGCGATAAATGCAAGCCGAGTAAGGGGCCAATGCCGCAGGAAAAAGAGCCTATACCTTATACTGCAATATGTTTCATAGCTTTGTAACGATGTTATTTCGGCAGTCTTTTCAAAATGTTCAAATGTTTGTAAATCTATCGGACCAAACTGCGTGGTCATCAGTCCGTAGCTTACAAACTACTTAAACCTAGGTAAACTAACCTACGGACAAACACACACACCCATGCCCCAGGGAGGACTCGAACCTCCACGGCGAGCAACCGCGCGCTCCGCAGCGAGACGCTTTAGACCGCTCGGCTACTCCACTGCGGCGGCAGTCTTTTAGAATAAATACAAAACCCAATGATGATAGCGGGATTTGTGCCGAAACTAGTATGTAAATAAATGTTTTGCATCAAGGCGGATCTACAAATACACACTATATGTATATTGTGTATGATATTTCACCTGATCCCCTAATTGTTCTGAGCAGGGTTATTAAACTAACAAAGAAAGTACTCGGGCTCGAATAAACACAAATATACGAAACTCGTGTGAGAGATAATGTAGAGGTCCCTTATTGTAGAGGTCCCTTATTGTAGAGGTTCCGTATTGCATTAGCGATACTCTCGCATCTGCAAAAATTAGCAGTCGCCCATTACAAGCCGCTGCGTGTGCCACGCTGCATTGCACTTTGACATGCCGGTACGCCAGTATTGACGGTGCAGTGTGCCTCTGAAGTTGCGCTTTGTGACGTTATTTGTGTAGTGAAGCTTCAGATGGGTCGGCGATTGCTAATCACTCCTGCTAATGTATTGCGATTGGTAGAGATGAAATTCCGAAGAGCCGTTCTTCTTGAATACGATCTTGGTATAGAAAATGAATCATTAACATGTTTTATGGTATATATTATAGTGCAGAAATATGAGCATAGATTAGAAACACTATAATAGATACCAGGTACCATGCGAATGATTCATTTTCTACACCAATACCATCTTCACGGAGAAGGTTTCTTCGTAACTTCGTCCCAACCAGTAACAATATATTAGCAGGATTGATTACCAATCGCCAACCCATCCGACGCTTCACTACACAAATAAAGTCACAAAACGCAACTGCCGGCCGCGGTGGCTGAGTGGACTGAGGTGCTCCAGTCACGGTCTGCACGGCGACTACGGTCGGGGCTTCGAATCCCCCCTCGGGCATGGATATTTGTGCCGTCCTTAGGACTAGCTAGTGCATACGTAGTTTGTAAGTTTAGGGACTGATGACCCCGTAGTTAAGTCCCATAGACAAAAAAATAAATAAATAAATAAATAAAATTAAAAAAAAAAAAAAAACGCTACTTCAGAGTCACTACTGGCGTACCGGCAGGTCAAAATGTAATGCTGCGTGGCACACGCAGAGACCTCTAATGGGCGACTGCAGAGTTTTGCAGATGCGGGTGTATCACTAGTGCAATATGGGATCTTAACATTATCTCTCATACGATTTTGGTGTGTATGTGTTTGTTCGAGCCCAAGTACTTTCCTTGTGAGTCTTTCAATTTCTCCACTTCCATCTCCAAATGTTTTTCCTTTTTGCAATTTTGTCCAGTTACAATCTGAGGTTCATAGCCTGTAAATTTTGGCCAGAGTTCACATCTACATCTAGATAGGAAATAATAATTTTAATAATGTTTGTACAGCTTATGGGACTTAACTACGAGGTCATCAGTCCCTAAACTTACAAACTATTTATGAACTAGCTTATACTAAGGACGGCACAAAGATCCATGCCCGAGGGGGGATTCGAACCCCCGACCGTAGTGTCCGCACAGACCGTGACTGGAGCGCCTGAGTCCCCTCGGCCACCGCGGCCGGCCTAGATAGATAGATTAGTTTTTCGTTCTGTAGATCCATGTAGAGGAGATCCTCGTGGATGTGGAACATGTCAAGAAACTAAATTTACCAGTTGAATTATAGATAATACTAACAATATAAATACAGATACATACATTTTCAAGTTTTTTTTCCTGATAATATAATAATAGTAATACAGTTTGAATAAAGATACATGCATCATTTGGTACAATTTAGAAATTCACTAATGGAGTGATTTTGGTGTATTTGGTGTATTTCTGTTTGTTCGAGCCTAAGTACTTTCCTTGTAAGTTACACTATGAACAACACACGCACCCATGACTGAGGAAGGACTCGACCCTCCGGCGGGAGCGACCGCCCAGTCCGCAGTACGAGGCCTTAAACCGAGCGGCCACTCTCGTGCAGCATAAAATGGTATACTGCGACTTTTGACTCACCCTGTTCAGTGCGTTTCCTCAGCAGGGACCTGTGGCTGGAAACGGAAACTTGTAAGACGGTTGTAAAGAGCTCTTCCGGCGGGTAATCTGGGCAGAACGCTAGCGGGAGGGTCGCGGGAATGCGGAAGGCAGGTGCCGGCTAACGCGGTTTCCGTGTCGGCTGGCGGCTTTCATATGCAGATGCGGCGTGTCGTTGACTCACGCACTTAGCCTGCTAATGCGCGACGCGGCGATATTTTCCGCGCGGCCGCGGCGCGGCGCTCGGATTGTTTGAGGAAAGGCCGTGACGGGCCTGCCGATGGCCGCCACAAAGCCTGTCAGCCGCCGCCGCGTCCCACTCCGCCAGCCCTCCCCCGGCCTGCTGCATATCATTTGATAACATCCCCACTCGACTGTGGCCGCCGCCCTCCACTATTACCGAGTGACTGACTTCCGGAACTCTCGAGCTTTTTCGAGGGTGCCCCATGTGTGATAAATAACTCGTATTAATCATCAGCCATTTCACATCCACTTAGCGCTAGGATTTGTTATGCTCTGTATCGAACTCGGTGGGGCAGTGGGTAGCACACCGGACTGGCATTCGGGGAGAGGGGGGCGGTTCCTCAGTTTCCGTTATTTTCCCTAAAGGGCTCCAGAAAATGACAGGATGATTCCTTCAAAATGGCATGGGCTATTTCCTTCTCCATGCTTTTAAAAACAATCCGAGCTCCGTCTCTTACGCATGTTCAAATGTTTGTAGAGCTTATGGGACTTAACTACGGGGTCATCAGTCCCTATACTTACAAACTACTTATGAACTAGCTAATACTAAGGACGGCACAAATATCCACGCCCGAGGGGAAATTTGAACCCCCGACCGTACGAGCCGTGCAGACTGTGACTGACGCGCCGCAGAACGCTCGACCACCGCGGCCGGCTTATGGCAACGATGTGGATGTGACTTTGAACCACAATCTTCTTTGCTTCGAAATTTGACAGAAAATACAAAGAGAGTCTGGTCATACACAATCAGTACCTTACGGCGAGAGGAGGATAAAAGATCTAAATTAAAAAGATTGTTCTTTTAGAGTAAGCGTGGGCAACATTTGCGCTCGTGCCCTTGAGGCCCTGGCCGTGTGTGGCGAGCAGAGGCATGCATCGCGCGCGAATAGTTCGTGCTAGCCCGCCTTAAGCCGTCCTCTCACGGGATGTGGAAACGCACGTGGACGAGGAACTAGTGACGTCACAGCGTGGAATACCACGTTCCCCTGTCATGCGGAGCGCAAAACGAAGGATCTGGCCTGTTAGGATGCTGCAGCGGATTAGCCGCGCGTGCTGGAGCGCCATGTTGCGGTGCGCGGCAGTCCGCCGTTGGGGGTTCGAATCCCCCCTCGGGCATGGATGTTCAAATGTTTAACTACGGGGTCATCAGCCCCTAAACTTACCATCTACTTACGAACTAACTAATACTAAGGACGGCACAAATATCCATGCCCAAGGGGAGATTCGAACCCACGACCGTAGTGGCCGTGCAGACCGTGACTGGAGCGCCTCAGTCCCCTCGGCTACCGCGGCCGGCCATGGATGTATGTGTCGTCCTTAGTATAAGGTAGTTCATAAGTAGTTTGTAAGTTTAGGGACTGATAACCCCACAGTTAAGTCGCTTAAGCCATAAAAACATTTGGCCTGTTGGATTTTTGCTTCGTAGAGATCAATGCGGTCAATGAGGTGCGACTTTGATTTCACGTGGAGAGCGTAGCCGCCATATTGCAAACTGAGCTCCGTATTTCCTGCTTTGTTTCTTTGTAGCGTAGGATGTATGAATATAAGGTTTTTAAATCGTCAGCAAATTGAGGAACTTTTGAAAACGGTCATTTTAGAAGTTACCGGAAACTGCGTATTGACAGCCAGTTTTAAAAAGGTTGTCGTATTTAGTGTTATAATTTGTATACCGTGAAAAAATACCGTTTCTATGCTACAATACAACGCGATTCTATCAAGGGAGCTTCTTTGTGATTCTATGTCGTAACTAAATAACAAATTACAACATATAAACGAAGGCTTCCGCGGCCGTTGACGTTGTTGATAAAACTCTTCTGGATATTGGAACGCATCGTCTATATATCAAATGTTCCACCGACGTTTCGGCCACTATTGCAAGCGGCCTTCTTCCGGGAGTAACGTAAACTTTTTATGTGTATACATTTCTTTCAAAAATGTTCAAATGTTTGTAAATTTATTGTACCAAACTGCGTGGTCATTAGTCCGTAGGTTACAAACTGCTTAAACTAAGGTAGACTAGCCTAATGACAACACACACACACACACACACACACACACACACACACACACACACACACACACATGCCCCAGGAAGGACTCGAACCTCCGACGACGGCGAGCATCCGTGCGCTCCGCAGCAAAGCGCCTTAGTCTTTTATTTATTTATTTATTTTTTTTTTTTAATCTGGTAGATCTACGGTTCGCGGTCTTTCGTAGTGGTTGTTCGTTGAATGGTTGGCTCAGCTTTTTTATTACAGGACCGCTCGGCTACTCTACCGCGGCATACATTTCTTTTGCGTCGTGGCCTGTGGAGGACAGGTTGTTGGTATCTCGGGTTCGTGTCCACCTTCTTCCTTTTTTTTCTTTTTTTTTCTTTTTTTTTCTTTTTTGCTTCCAAATAATTTAACGATTTAGCGATTTATTTTAATTACAGTTTTTGGATCTTTGTATTAATTTGATGCAATTTTATAACATTCAATATTCGATGTCCTTTATCACAAAGGAAGACGAACTCTGTCCAGGAGAGAATATGTGGAGTTTTTCGTGCTAGGGCGCAGGAACCAATAAATTTGAAGACAGTACCCTACGCCACTCGGTTTTCCCGCACGGCGCTTACAATCTGTCGCAGTTCAGTACAGTGTTCGATTAATTCAGTTATTCAGTGAAAAGAGAATACAGCTAGTGTGTTGTCATGGAAGCAGTTGCAGCAAAAGAGGAACACAATACAAAAAGCAAAGATTATCACAACAAACATTATCGAGTTGAGGCGTCGTTCCGTGCAGAATATATACAACGTGGAAAACAGGAATATATGAGAGGGCAAGAGAAGTGGAGCTGGTGCAAATTATGTATTTCACCATTGATAGTTTTTTTATGATTTCTGCCAAAAGTTATTTGTCGTACATATTTTTATTATCAAATGTTTGTAGAGCTTATGGGACTTAACTACAGGGTCATCAGTCCCAAAACTTACAAACTACTTATGAACTAGCTAATACTAAGGACAGCACAAATATCCATGCCTGAGGGGGGGATTCGAACCCCCGACCGTAGTGGCCGAGCAGGCCGTGACTGGAGCGCCTCAGTCCCCTTTTTTTTATTTTGGGCTCCCTTCTCCCCTACACTTCGTTCTTACTCTCACCATGATCGCCTTCTTTGGCGAGCTTTCTTTCGCTTTAGTCTGGAGGTACTGGCTTCTTCTGATCCACCGTGGAAATAAATAACTAAATTTTTTTTCTTGTTCTAAAATCACAACAAAACAAAATTTTCATGATTGGTCCACGGTACATCTTGAAGACGAACGTAGAACGCATTATCCTCAGCAGTGAGAAAGTAGCAAAAGTGATAAATGAAACACAGTGCATTACACACCTGAGTAGACGAAGCCATATTTCAGAATGCTTCCCTCGGCGACTGCAGTAAGAAACTTTACTTTGAAAATAGTCTGTTCGTCTTTGTATATTCTAAAAATACAAATGAACAAATATCAGGGTGTGTCTTCTCTCCACACTTGCAAATGAGACATTGATCAAACTTAAATACTTAACTTTGATTACATCGGTTCGTGCGTATAGAAATTTTGAAATAAAATATTTAAAGCATGTACTGCAACGAAAAACCACTTCATTATGCTGTAAGTTCTGCCCTGAGTTCTTCCGTCCTGTCAGGGTTTCACAAAGATAATAAAAACACACGAAACCATGTCACTGAACAACATTAAAAAATACCGTCTTGACTGTTTTTCCTTCTATTTATTTTCGTGCTTTCTTTTTCGTTTTCTTTTCGTTCATAGTATTTGGCTCCCAAGTCGTTATATTATTACATCATATATGATCTGTCAAAAGGTGCATGTCCGCGAGAAACGTAAAAAAGTATATTTCATATAATAAGTGTGGTGTGGCACAAGTCTAAAGTGCGCGCCACCTACTTTCGCCGCGCGCCGCGCACGCACGGCGCGGCGTTCTTACGACGTCAGCCACGAGCGCCCTCTGCTGCAACTCCGCTCGTGGCCACCACTGAACGACATCGTTCTCTTGGGACTGAGATAGGAACCAGCTAACACTTCGGAATCAGATAGGCACCAGTGAAGACTTGGCTATCGGACAGGCTCTAGGCAGGCCTCTAGCTCAACTATGTATTAGCATTCTGCATTACTGAGCTATGTAAAAGTTAAGTATTACTAAGTCTCTGTGAAATATATATCTCGTTCTAATTTACTCTAGTGTTTCTAGTTTCTGCTGTCCCACTGGCTGCTCACCTTCGTACCTGCACAAGCGTGCATCCTTTATTCCTGTGTCGGTACTTTTCTACTCGGCCACCGACACCTACGACGGAAACGAGACACAAAAGCGGCGACGAGGCTGGGACACAAAAATAAGTAGTTCACAATTGTGTCTTACAATGTCCTGTCGAGAGATATGTTACAAATTCAGGGAATCATTCAGTTAGAGAAAAATTGAATGAACGACAAGTCTGAGTAACCAGAGAGTGGCGATTTGTTTCGTGGTGGGGTATGATTTACACCGCGGAACACTGGCGTTCGTTACTAGAATACGTTGGTATCCGTGGCATTCACTAAAGAACCATAAAAACGTACAACATACAGACTTAAAAAAAAGCACATTGTATATATAAAAACAGATCAACGATGCAGAGTATCGACGTTAACACTGACAAAATAGACTAAGCACAGTGAAAACTTTGATTTTAAAATCAACGCCTCCAAATACCAACATCATGCGGCACATACGGAACTAGGCATATCTATTTCGTTTAAACACACGATACCATCTTAACGGTTCTGTACCCCAACCACAGCAAGTACATTTGATGCGGGTTCGAGTCCCGTCACCGCAAATCCCCCTCAAATGTTCAAATGTTTGTAAAGCTTATGGGACTCAACTACGGGGTCATCAGTCCCTAAACATACAAACTACTTATGAACTACTTACGAACTAGGACGGCACAAATATCCATGCCCGAGGGGGGATTCGAACCCCCGACCGTAGTGGCCGTGCAGACCGTGACTGAAGCGCCTCAGTCCCCTCGGCCACCGCGGCCGGCCGAATGTTCTGCTACAGGTGCAGTGTCCATGGCGTCTATACAAGCCGCCGATTCTGTCTCCAGTACTACAGGTCTCGGGGTGACGGGAACAGAACCAAGTGCCACAGCCGCGTACGTTGTGTCTCCCTCACCTCCGTCCCGTGGCAGTTGGACAGGCCGCTTGCGTCTCGGGCAGTCTGAGGTTGCCCACTGTATGTGACAAACGCTCGACGTAAACAAATGACGGGGTATGAGTCCTCATTATCATTCGGACACTCCTCACACCGTTTTCTACTTGGTAGACGTAAGCACTCGACCATTTTTCCTTCATTACGTCAATTACGTCACCATACGGGCTTAAATGTCTCTTAATGGTATCATTCCTAATTTCGAATGGCAAGTTGAAAACGCGGATAGTACGTATGCCATATCCAGCACTAGATATCTTGACACTGCTCACTGTACCATCAAAGTGCTTTATCTTCCTGATACCGTCGTTACATTGAACTAGAGCGTCACACATATCGGTAGATTTCAATTTTAGAAACACGGAATTTAGAAAAGTGTCTAGTTGTACACCAAGAACGTCCTTTTCCAATAATCGCATTTCGTTTTTTAACCACAAATGAATTTCGTAAGCTGACGCCTAGCGACGCTGCTGTCGAACTCACATTGAACGTTGTTTTGTCGTTCTTCGGAATTATCGAATTCCATACTTACAAATCACACACGAAGCGGCCGCCGCGAAGCACCGCTCGTTGCACACGTAAACAAAGGGCCCGCTCTCCCGGAGGTGTTGACAGGACGGCGGCCGAAGCAGGAATCAGTCCCCTCGGCCACCGCGGCCGGCTTATTATTATCAACTGCATTCAGACATATATGTACCAAAAAAATGTTCAAATGTTTGTTAAGCTTATGGGACTTAACTACGGGGTCATCAGTCCCTAAACTTACAAACTACTTATGAACTAGCTAATGCTAAGGACGGCACAAATATCCATGCCCGAGGGGGGATTTGAACCCCCGACCGTAGTGGCCGTGCTGACCGTGACTGGAGCGCCTCAGTCACCTCGGCCACCGCGGCCGGCATATATGTACCGTCTTTGTGTTTATTGAGGAAGAAAAAAATACAATTTCTGGAAGCAAACGTATAGCTCTGTCTGTGACACAAGTAATTTTAATAATGTTTAATTAATGTACATAGTATTCAGGTTTCTTTTTCTTGTATTGCTAAGAGAGATACCGTGCAGTTTTACGCACATCCATCTTTTTAAGCACATTGATCTGCGCACCAAATACAGGCCGAAACGGGAGCTAGAGATGGTTATAGACTCAAATGACGATGAGCAGCACGTTCCGTTGGATGCAGCAGGTCGTTTCAAGGCGTGCAGTTGCTAGATACAGAGCAAGTCTGGCACGCGCCACTTACAACACGTCTTGTGTGAGGGCGGCTGGCGTAGCGCGAGTGAGCTGTGGCCAGCACAGTATATGTCCCACCGGCTCCGCTGCACCGGGCTGGCCGCTAGGCTGACACCAGCTCATGCAACGCCGTCACGTCACGTCACGTCGCAGCCAGACTAGAGCAAATCGCTTACAAGGTGTCAAGAAAAGGGCTCCTTGATTTCAAAATTAAATATCTCGAAAACAAAGATCGATAAAGGAATGCAGTAAACAATATGTTTGTTGTGAAAGCTGTAAGAAGTTCATACAGCAGTTTGAAATAATAGTTCCAAAAGCTGCTAACAGATGGCGCTGTACACTGTACAGCTCATATCAGCATACATAAGTGAAATAATCGTATGAAAACACTCTTTGCAAACAATCATATCACAATGTTTTCAAAATGTTCACCATTGGCACTACAGAGGTGGCGCAAACGAAGAATGAAATTCGCCATCATATTTCGTAGTGTCTCAACCGAAATGGATTCACATGCCACACAGATCGCCGATTCAAGCTCGTCCAGCGTGGCGGGATGCTTCGGGTAGACCATGTCTTTCACTGTGCCCCACAAAAAGGAAGTCAAATCCGGCGAATATGGAGGCCAATCCATGCCTGCACCAGAATATTTGGGATATTCCAAAGCAATGACTCGATTCCCGAAGTATTCCTCAAGAAAGCGAAACACTTGTTCGGTCCGATGTTGTCGGGCTCCATCTTGCATAAACCATTCAGTACTGATCGATCCTCTAACGCTTGCTGTGTGGCGACAAATTGTTCCAAAATTGCAACGTAACGTGCACCAGTCACCGTTTCTCGAATGAAAAAAGGGCCAATAATGCCTCTGCTCCATACTGCAGCCCACACAGTAACTTTAGGAGAATACAGGGGTTTAGCTTCACACCAATATGGCTTTTCGGAAACCCAAAATCGCCAGTTCTGCTTATTCACGTATCCATTCAGGTGGAAGTGTGCTTCATCTGTAAACCACATGCAGCCAACATCAAATCCTTCATTACCAATCATTGTGAGCACCTGATTAGCAAAGGCAACCCTTTGTTGCACAGCTCGTACGGGTATGACCTGGTGCGTTTGAATTTTGAATGGAAACATGAGTAGGCTCTTTCTCAGTATTTTCTGCATGCTGGGACGCTTCAAACCAGTCTCAGATGCAATTCTACTGACGGATGACAATGGATTTCGCTGAATAATTCCAGAAACTGTGGCGATATTTTCAGGCGTAACTGCGGTTTGCTTGCGGCCAACATGCCCCACTAGATCATCAGTTACGCTGCCTGTTCGTTGAAATTTTGCGAAGAGCGTACGAATGGTATCCGCATCGGTTCCTTTTGGAACATTAAATCGTGCTTGAAAACTTCGCCTTGTTGCCGTAGGACTCTCTTCTAACCTGTGGTACTCTAGCACCAGAAAAACGCGTCGTTCAATGGAGTACGTGGTTTTAATCTCTTCCTTCGGTACGCTAACCTCCTTTCACGTTTCAATAGTGGAACTGATCGCTCTGGGCTTCGGATCACTATTTATACTAGGCATTACGTATGGCGATTACAGCGCCATCTGTTAGCAGCTTTTGTAACTATTATTTGAAACAGCTGTATAAACTTCTTACAGCTTTCACAATAAACATACCGTTTACTGCATTCCTCTATTGATCTTTGTTTTAGAGATATTTAATTTTGAATTCAGGGAGTCATTTTCTGGACACCCTGTATGTTCATTCAACAGAAACCTTCCATTTATATAAATTGACCACCCAGACGGTAAAAGTTGAACACTGTACGTAATAAAAGCTTAATTTGGGAGGAGGTATCCAGATAAGAGTTTACTGAGCCGGGCGCCGTGGCTCAGCGCGCCCGGTCAGGGGGCTTAACGCCCTCTGTAATAAAAAAGCTGAGCCAAGAACACTTTGAACATCAACGAACAAATATGATCAGCGTCCGCGATGAGCAGAACTATACATAGAGCAAAAAAGAAAAAAAACTGTTACAACAAAGCTTAATTTTAGCAGTAAAATTAGAAAAAGGTTCGTGTGAACTACCGGCTACTCCCTGCTGCAAAAACCTTGTTCCCTGGCCCAAATTGAGAACTCACTTGGTTCAAATTACTCTAATAACAGGAAGTTAACGATACAGTGGCCAATATACGTAGCAGCTCACACGAAATTACACACAGACATTAATGAACAAACCACCACAATTTGAGTTATTTCATAAAGGTGGCTAAAGAAAAACATTTCTGGCGCAACGGAACTTAAACCTACAAAAATTGCACCTGATCTTGTTCTCAGCACTGGTGAAAAACAATATTAAATAAAAAGGGGAAGGTGCTCTAAAACGCCTATTTATAGGCAAGTCAAAATTATACTGAACTTAACTTGTTTATTCAGGCTGAACGCAAGCAAAATAGGGACCCAATTTTGTTAATACAATAAAAGTGCATACCACTGAAATAATGTACTTAAGTTAACCTATCTTACACAGACGATGCCCAGCACTTAATTTAATATAAATTATACAGAACTTAACGCTATTGGGGGAGGATTAACAAACAACACTCACTCGCTCACACACACGCAATGCAACAGCGAAACTCACCAAAATCAGCGTGCTGGAACGAGTCAGTAACAGGCGCCGCTATCGTAGGCGAAATTCAGCAAAGCCGGAGGTACCACACGACACAATATACAATGAAACTGCGAAGATGGCTCTGGTCTGTCGTACCTGATTTGAGATGGTGCGTGAGTATAGCAAAGTTAAGTAGCATTTAGATTAGACCGCGAACAAACACGCTAACGGCGACACACGGCTACGTTACATGATCGCACTCCACTGAAGGTGAAGTGGTTAAAAATAGTATTCATTACACAAAATCACGGCGGATTCTTAAGTTGCAATCTGAGGGTAAACTACCTAGGCACTGGTTTTATGATAAGTGGCGTGAATTCAGGTGACTAGCTGTAAACCCTGGAAGTCGGAGTTCGGATCCACGTGGTTCCGAAAACCGATAAAAATGTATAAATTCAATTTCCGAAAAATAAAGAAAATTAACTACGGCGTGAAATCCCTAGAACTGCGTAGAATTTCGTAAGGAAGCCACTACAGTGCAGCAACATGTGATTGTGAGGGTTCACAGAGACAGAACAAGTCCAGTCTCAAGACCCGGAAAAGTGAAATAATTACGTGTTTGCAAGAGAGCTTCTGTGAAGTTTGGAAAGTAGGAGGCGAGGTACTGGCGGAAGAAAGTTGTGAGGCGGCATCGTGAGTCGTGTCGGGGTAGCTCAGTCGGTAGAGCGCTTGCCCGCGAAAGGCAAAGGTCCCAGGTTCGAGTCCCGGTTCCGGCACACAATTTTAATCTGCCAGGAAGTTTCATATCAGCGCACACTCCGCTGCAGAGTGAAAGTTTCATTCTGGAAACATCCCTTAGGCTGTGGCTAAGCCATGTCTCCACCATATCCCTTCTTCCAGGCGTGCTAGTCTTGCGTGTTTGCAAGAGAGCTTCTGTGAAGTTTGGAAAGTAGGAGGCGAGGTACTGGCGGAAGTAAAGTTGTGAGGCGGCATCGTGAGTCGTGTCGGGGTAGCTCAGTCGGTAGAGCGCTTGCCCGCGAAAGGCAAAGGTCCCAGGTTCGAGTCCCGGTTCCGGCACACAATTTTAATCTGCCAGGAAGTTTCATATCAGCGCACACTCCGCTGCAGAGTGAAAGTTTCATTCTGGAAATAATTACAAAGTCGGAAAAATTAAAATAAAAACTACGGCATGCAACCCATAGACATGTTTAGAATTTCATAAGTAAGCTGTTGAAGGAGGTTGTACAAGGCTCGGAGAGAATTACTGATAAAGAGTAAGTGCATACTACAAGTTTGGAGAAGAAACAGCAAAATTAAAATAGGCGGGGAGAGAAGATCGCGAAATGTTGGTAGAAATCAGAAGGATACACGCATAGTTGCTTGCCTGATGGGCATGGAACAAACAATAGTGGAATCTGAAGGTTTTGGTCTAAGAACTGACCACGTGGAACACATATCACTCACAGAAGCAAATGATAAGAAAGATTTTTACATGCACTGTACAAAAATAAACATATCGTCTGTTAGAAATCGGGCCCCAAAAAGCTAGAAAGAATTTACACGGAGTTCGTACACCGCCACATAATCACAAAAGGTTTGAATATGCCAGGCCTTTATCAAACTGCAACTAGTAACACATACACCGCGTTTATCTGTTGGAAATCACTGGATTGAAAAACTAGAACACATTTCCGCGCACGATCGAAAGGAATATTCCAAAAAATAAAGCTAAGTTCAAGAGTCTAAGTTAGACATGCTAGACAACGAATCGCGACCATCTCCGCAGGCACAAGAGAAGAATCAACCTTACCTCACCACGATCCCAGCACAAACGGAAGTCCGAGCGGCCACCAGGCGGAAAGCTACCGGAAACCGGGAAAACCACGAGTGCAGCAGTAGTGGGAAAAGAAGATCGCGTGACTCGCCCTGGAGAAGGCTCGTCGACTAGTTGTAACCAAGGGGTGTAGAAACCTCTTTGGTCGCATCAGCAGCAGGGGTTGGTAACGACTAACTATCGACTCTGAGCCAGAGAGAAGCATGCAAAGCGAGCTATCACTACCCACATTTAGACAGCCATTAGATTTTCGCACGTCCATTTAAAAGTAAAACAAGTACACATTCTCACAGAGACAATAATAAATTATTAAAATAACAAAATGAAGTATGAAGTGAGCGCCACTTACTTTCGCCGCGCGCCGCCATGCACGCACGGCGCGGCGTTCTTACGACGAGCGCCCTCTGCTGCTATCCCGCTCGTGGCCACCACTGAACGACATCGTTCACTTGGAACTGAGATAGGAACCAGTTAACACTTCGGATTCAGATAGGCACCAGTTAAGTCTTGACTATCGGATAGGCACTAGGAACTATCAGTAGGCAGGCCTCTATATAAACTATGTATCAGCATTCTGCCGTCAAGAACTATGTAAAAGTTAAGTATTACTAAGTCTCTATGAAATATATATCTCGTTCTAATTCACTCTAGTGTTTCTAGTTTCTGCTGTCCCACTGGCTGGTCACCTCCTACCTGCACAAGCGTGCATCCTTTATTCCTGTGTCGGTCTTTCTACTCGGCCACCGACACCTACGACGGAAACGAGACACAAAAGCGGCGGCGAGGCTGGGACACAAAAATCAATATTAACTAACATTTCAGAAACTAATATTTTAAAACATGAAATAAATAATGTTATTCCTCATACCTCGAAAAGAGTGGGATTCTAGTCTTAAAAATGCTAATCTAGCGACATCAAATAAATTACAATTTTATAAAAAATATATAAAAGACGAAAGACGGTCGTCTTTCAACGGGTTGAGGCGGTGAGGGAACCAATACTGAGGATACGATGGCCACTGCCGTCTGCCATTGTGGTTGGAAAGAATGTCAACAGGAGAGCTCACGACTGGATCAACACTTGTGACCACAACCTGATTACTTTCGAGATAAGTAGTGCAGAAAACGGCTGGGAAACAGGAAGGAAGTGGTGGCTCAGGCTATTAACCTCTAGCAGGGTTGTCAAAAAAGGAAAATCACAAATGGGTGTCCTCAGGTCTCCATTCAAGGGCCACTATTTTGGAATATATAAACGTGGAATCCTTCTTATATGACATGAAAAACAGTGAAAACGTGTTAGAGGTAATAGCCTATACCGACGACCCATCCTAGTGGTCGGCAGCCGAAGCCGCGAGGACTTGGAGCACAGCACAGCTAGGGCAAAACAGATTCTAAGTAAATGGTACCAGAATACGAAATTTGAAACTCCACTTACTAAATCCGCATATCTTTTACTTAAAGGTAATGTGGTTATAAACCCTACAGTACGAATTGATGGTATACCAGTCATCAGAAGGGGGAAGGCCCGATATCTTGGGGTAATCTACATTTGTGATCATTGAGCGAAATGTAAGTAGGTGGCAGGAAGATCGTTCTACACTCAGCTTCAAATTCCGCCCCTCTAAATTTCCTCAACAGAACTTCTCGAAAAGAAAGTCGTCTTTCCTCCAGCGATCCCCAGTTTGAGTTCCCGGAGCATTACCGTAACACTCGCGCATTGGTCGAACCTATCAGTAACAAATCTAGCTCCTCGCCTCTGAACTGCTTCTATGTCTTGCTTTAAGCTGATCTGCTGCGGGTCCCAAACAATTGAGCAATACTCAAGACGTGGTCGTACAAGCGTTTTATTCGCGGTCTCCTTTAGAGATGAAGTACATCTTCCCAAAATTCTCCCAATAAACCGAAGTCGGCTCTCCGCCTTACTCACAACTGTCCTTACATGATCGTTCCATATCATATCGCTCTGCAGTGTTACGCCTAGATATTTGAACGACACGATTGCATCAAGAAGCTCATTACTAATGCTTTATTCGAACATTATGGAATTGTTTTTCTTACTCATGTACATCACCTTGCATTTTCTACATTTAGAGCTATCTGCCATTCTTCACACAAAGTAGAAATTTTGTCTAAATGTTTGTAAATCTTATGGGACTTAACTACGGGGTCATCAGTCCCTAAACTTACAAACTACTTATGAACTACTTACGAACTAGGACGGCACAAATATCTATGCCCCAGGGGGGATTCAAACCCCCGACCGTAGTAGCCGTGCAGACCGTGACTGAAGCGCCTCAGTCCCCTCGGCCACCGCGGCCGGCGAAATTTTGTCTCAGTCATCCTGTACGATATTACAGTCAATTAATGACGACACCCTCCAATGCATGTCAGCATCATCAGCAAACAGCCGCAAATTACAAGTTACTCTGTCCATCAGATCAGTAATATAGATAGAAAATAATAGCGGTCATATCACACTCCCCTGGGATACGCCTGACGATACAGTCGTCTCTGATGTACACTCGCCGTCGAGAACAAAGTACTGCGTACTATTACTTAGGAAGTCATCCAGCCATTCACAAATCTGTGAACCATATGCTCGTATCTTTACATATCATTGACACACACGGGGTCGCCCTTCTGCCAAACAATTGGAGGCTATTAGGGAACTCTCAACCCCGAAGACCGTCTCTGAACTTCAGGCTGTTCTTGGCAAGACAGCTAATGGCACTACTATTGCTATGCCGCGTCGTCCTCCACTTAGAACGTCCGTATACGGCCGTAAGAATGCAACATTTCTCGTTGCTCGTGCTAGAGATCGAAGTTGCGAACTCTTTCGAAACTTTCTACGCGGTGAAAAGAGATTTATTGATCACTAACGCTCACTGACTAACAACTTCCAAAATACACTTCGTTACTTCTGGATACATAACATCCCCTCTGCAACTCACGAGCGAAGCCGACAGGCTACGTATGTCGCAAGCTCCATGAAACCGCCCTTGAAATTATTTTAACAATCAGGTCTTTCAGCCGATAGTCCTAGCGAACGAACTTCAGATATTTCTCTCGATCATCTTCGTCTCCTTCTTACAGTCCTCAGCAAAGAGATAATTCTTGTCGGGGCTTTGCAAAGTCTATTTACATCTGCAACAGCAATAGGGATGGGCAAAATAT
This sequence comes from Locusta migratoria, assembly GCA_026315105.1. Classification (NCBI taxonomy): domain Eukaryota; kingdom Metazoa; phylum Arthropoda; class Insecta; order Orthoptera; family Acrididae; genus Locusta; species Locusta migratoria. The sequence goes on along the minus strand of CM048755.1, from coordinate 146,371,403 downwards.
TACGAATACCATGCAGTATGTTACATCATGTTGCAAGCTGGCACCACTGCGTAAGTGGTAACATTGTGGCGCGACCGCGGTTCACATTTGACGTGTGAAGTGTTGGACGTTACCTTACCGTAAATTATATGTTTTGTTCTGCAACGATCAACACAAATGATCGGTGCCGGCCGCATGGCCGAGGGACTGAGGCGCGTCAGTCACGGTCTGCACGGCCACTACGGTCGGGGGTTCGAATGCCCCCTCGGGCATGGATATTTGTGCCGTCCTTAGTGTTAGCTAGTTCATAAGTAGTTTGTAAGTTTAGGGACTGATGACCCCGTAGTTAAGTCCCATAAGCTATACAAACATTTGAACAAATTATCGGTAAAATGCGTGATCCCTCAAACAACTGGACAGTGCGCAGTTAGTTGCAGCATATGTGAAGGAAACGGCTGCACTGCTTTACGTTTACCTAGCGACAGTATTCTCGTTAATAACAGCTTACACAAAACAAGGTTAACAACACCTTCTCTACGTGATAGAAATGGCGATCCCGCCTATGATAGCGCTACTAAAGCAGAGTTACTAAACAGAGCTTTTCGAAACCCATTCACCAAAGAAGAGGAAACCAATGTTCCAGATTTCGAATTACGAACAGACGCCAGAATGTGTAACGTTGATGTAGAAATCATCGGAGTAGTGAAGCAACCGAAATCACTTAACAAGAACAAGTGTTCTGGTCCGGTCTGTATACCCATTAGATTTCTATTTTATTATGCTGATGCGTAGCTCCTTACTTAACAGCCATTTACAACCGCTCGCTCAAGGAAGTTTCTGTACCAAAAGACTGGAAAGTTGCACAGGTCGCCCCCAATGTTCACGAAAGGCAGTAGGACTAACCCACTACACTACAGGCCTATTGCAGTGACGCCAATTTACAGCAGGAAGATATCCTGTATTCAAATATTATGAAATATCCCAAACAGAATGATCTGTTGACCCAATCTCAACATGGATTTTGAAAATATCGTTCATGTGAAACACAACTAGCTCTTTACTCACGAGAACTGATCAGTGCTATCGACAAGGGATCTCAAATTGATTCCGTATTTAAAGATTTTCAGAAGGCTTTCGACACCGTTCCTCACAAACGGCATTTAATCAACTTGCGTGGTTATGGAATATCGCAACAGATTTGTGACTGGATAGGCGATTTACTGTCAGAGAGGACACAGTTTGTTGTAATCGATGGTAAGGCACCGACTAAAACAGAGGTACCGAGCGAGGTGATGCAGTGGTAGCACACTGGACTCGCATTCGGAAGAATGGTAGTTCAAATTCACCTCCGGCCATCCAGATTTAGGTTTTCCGTGATTTCCTTAAATCACTCCAGGCAAATGCCGTGATGGTTCCTTTGAAAGGGCACGGCCAATTTCCTTCCACATCCTAACCCAAACATCCGAGCGTAAGCTCCGTCTCTAATGACCACGCTGTCGATGGGACGTAAAACTCCAAGCTTTCTTCCTTCCTTATTAAAACAGAGGTGATATCCGGTGTTCCACAGGGTAGTGTTATTGGTCCTTTGCTGTTCCTTATCTACATAAACGATTTGGGAGAAAATCTGAGCACCTCTCTTAGGTTGTTTCCAGATAACGCCGTCATATATCGTCATGTGAAGATCAAAACCAACTAAGGAACGATCTAAATAAGATATAATATGGTGTAAAAATTGGCAATTGACTCTAAATAATGAGAAGTGTGAAGTCGTCCACATGAGTAAGAAAAGAAATCCGTTAAACTTTGTTTACAAGATAAATCAATCAAAAGTGAAGGCCGTAAACACTACTAAATACCTAGGAATTACTATTACATCAGACAAACTGGAAAGAACACGTAGATAATGTCGCAGGAAAGGCGAACCAGAGACTGCGTTTTATTGGCAGAACACTTAAAAGATGCAACAGAACTACTAAAGAGACTGCATGCAGTACGCTTGTCCGTCCTTTTTTGGAGTATTGTTGCTCAGTGTGGGATTCTTATCAGGTGGGTTTGACGGAGGGCATTGAAAGAGTCCAAAGAAGGGCAGCTCGTTTCGTATTGTCACGATACAGGGGAGACAGCGTTACGGAAATGATACAGGATCTGGGATGGGAATCATTACAACAACGGCGTTTATCGCTGTGGCGTGGTATACTTACGAAACTCCAATAGCGAACATTCGCTTCCGAATGCAAATATATATTGTTGAGTCCCACCTACAAAGGTGGAAATGATCATCAGAATAAAATAAGAGAAATCAGAGCTCTAACGGAGATATTCAGATGTTCTTTCTTCTCGTGCGCTATTCGAGAATGTAATGGTAGATGATTAGTTTGAAGATTGTTCGATCAACCCTCTGCCAGGCATTTAAACGTGATTTGCAGAGTATGCTATTTATATGTAGATGTAGAACATTGGCGAAGAGGAATAGTGGACGAAACGCGAACCTAATGATAACGACCGACTATCATTAACAACGAACATAAACCTACTACGACAAAAACGACTGCAAAACTCATTACTCATTTTAGTAATTTGGTTTCGATAAAAACAGTAAGGCTGGAGCTTAACATTCATGGAAGAGCTGAAGTTGCTAAACCCTGAATAACGGAAGCCAACGCAAATCTCTATGGGATGTGGGAGAAGTCAAGCATGGGAGAAGTTCCATCATGATTTGGGCATCTATGTCGTGGTATTCCACTGTTTCTGTCATTATCCTTATTGGTCGGGTGACTGAATGACTGTCTCACCATCCTCGGCAGAAAACTGCTTACTATGACTAACATATTACTAATAAACACTGACATACATAAATACTAGTTGAAAACCCGGCGTTGTCCGCGTCTTTATTTACTCTGTACTGTCGCGGTTCATCTCCGCACCCCACCTCACTCTGTTCCTCTCCCACCTCTCTGCTCATCTCCAAAAAATGTTCAAATGTTTGTATAGTCTATGGGACTTAACTACGGGGTCATCAGTCCCTAAACTTACAAACTACTTTTGAACTGACTAATACTAAGGACGGCACAAATATCCATGCCCGAGGGGGGATTCCAACCCCCGACCGCAGTGGCCGTGCAGACCGTGACTGGAGCGCCTCAATCCCCTCGGCCACCGCGGTCGGCTGGCTCATCTCCACCTTACACTCTCTCGGCCCATTTCTTCCACTCCCCTTCCTCCCTTCCGCCTCCTTGGTTCATCTCTTCCCCCGTCCCATTTAGGAAATCTGTCATCTATCGTGGTGATCAGTGAAACAGTGTCAGTTTTCTTCAAGGCATCCTTTGCCATGCACTATACAAGCTACAAGCATTTACGTAGACATTAACCTTCCTCTTCGTTTGAAGGTCAAGCGTGCAAAATTTCATCAAGATCGGAACAAAACTACACATTTTTATGCAGTAGAAACATACGGTCACATTGAAAAACACACTTTCACTTTTTCTCCAATTTTCCTGTAGATCTCCTGAAAATTTTATTTCATACTAACCTTGTCTTGAGAATTACAAATACACACACGCACACGCACGCACACACACACACACACACACACACACACACACACACACACACACATGCGCACACACATACACACACACACACACACACACACACACACACACACACACACACACACAAAGATCAGCCAAATCGGTCGACCATTTACGTATATATAAAGATTATTGCTAGCTACCTTCCCCCCATGCAGTGTACCAAAGTTTAAGTAGACGGGGACCTTCCTCTTGTTTCAAAGGTTAAGCGTCCAAAATTTCATGAAGATTTAAATAAAACAGATTTCGTCAATCTGTAGGAAAAATATCCACAGCTTTGCACCACATTTCGGCCCTATCGCAAAATGCTTTCTTAACTGACATCTTCTACCTATAAAATACATACCTGTAAAATTTCAGCTTCATAAGGGTAATAGTTTTCGAGGAGATTTCATGTTCTGTCAGTGAGTGCGTGACCTTTCTCTTTTATATACTGTGTGTCCCATTTATCTTCACCACCATTAATAACTGTTTATCCAGATGCAAATTACAAAATGTTTCAAGCACATGTTCTTTAGCCGTCAGGGTGACATTAATCAGCATGATTGCCTTCTTTTTAGCTTTGCTTTTTTACAAAGATATGAACAGCAGTATGACTTTATTAAATGGCATCCTGTATTTTTTATTCGGTAATTCATTTCCTATCATAAAGACCTATTCAAAACTGTATCACAATTTACAAGTCATGAAACACAACGTTATTAATTACAAAACACAACAGTGACTTTGAGCCACTTGCTGGAGTTGTCAGAACAAATGAAAACCGCCGCGGCGGAACGGCCGATCGCATTGAGGCGCTATGCTACGATGCGAGAAGCCGTTCCCTGTCGGACGTTCGAATTCCCCCTCGGTCATGAATGTTTGTGTCGTCCTTAGTATAAGGTATTTCATAAGTAGTTTGTAAGTTTAGGGACTGATGAAACCGCAGTTAAGTCTCTTAAACTAAACAAACATTTGAACATTTGAACAAATGTAAACCAAGTAAAAAATAACACAAAGGTGCTCAAATTGATTACCCTGGACAGCGATATACCTGTCACTCTTTGCATGAAAGAATTATTTGCTGCTTCCAGTGTTGTCTGCTGAAAAGAATTACAAGAAAGCACGATACGTTCCTGCATGTCCTCCGGAGATGTTGGAGTATCACGATAGATAACGTCTTTAATACATCCCCAAAGAAAAAAGTCCAGAGGATTTAAATCAGGAGACCTAGCAGGCCAATTCATCTGGCAGGATACCTTTGGTTCAGAATACGACGTTCACGCAAGGCGTTATGTGCTGGACATCCATCGTGTTGATAACACACAAGCATTCTGGTTCCTAGCGGCACTTCATTCAGAAGAGGAGGAAGAATTCGTCTGAGGACGCTGGCATACACTGTACCATTTACAGTAAAATTGATGAAATAAGGACCAATAATTGTAGTACCAAGCATCCCACACGAGACGTTAACTCTCCATTGACACTGTCTAAGCCATCGTGGGTTGTCGCCAGACCAATAATGCGTATTTCTTGTATTTATCTGTTCTTTGTTTGTAATGGAAAACTCATCGGTAAATAGAACATTGGAGAAGAAGTTCGGGTTTGCTGTTCCCACTAACAGAACTGTGCGCGATTCTGGAAATCATTCCCATGCAATTCTTTATGTAGGTGTATATCGTAAGGATGGACGCGTTAGATTACGATGTACACTGGTTTTAGGGATGCCAATATCGTTTTCAAACTGTCGTGTGCTCACATGTGGATTCATAGCAACGGAAGTGTGAACAGTAACTTCGGCAGCTTCGCCTGTGCGAGTGCTACGACGATTGTGTTGTGGGTTGAAACTCACGCTTCCTGCAGCGTCGCAACAAGACGGGAAAACATCCGTCGGAAAGGTGGGTTCTTGTCAGCATATCGCTCTCTGTACAGTCGGTCTGCCAGCGTAGCATTTCGCCTACCTTCAACAACAATAAAAGAAACGTTATGTCGATGCAGTTTGTATGAAGGTCAGTCTTTACTGTATACCTAATCTACAGAAAACTTTTTTTTATGAAGATTTGAAAGGTAATATTTTTATTGCATCCCATTTGACTTATATAGGCATGTAATATACTCAGAATTGTTTTATGTTCATTTAACTTGGAAGTGAAAGGAAGAAATAGGTAGTTGATGTACAAACCACTATCGATTTTGGGAGGGGCTTAGACTACTGTGGATGGTGGTCATTTAAAAGACCACCTTCTTATATCTGGAATAGATAACTTAAACATGGCATTTGGAATGCAAAGAAGACACAATTTATTAAATAATTTAATATTTCAAAAATTGAACACTTCACAATATTCAAACAATAAATCATTACCAAACACTATGAAATATTTCTAATTCCAGCGGTAAAGTTGCTTTTTAGGACGAAACGGGTGAAGAGGAGGAAGGCAAACAGCAATGTACACTGTTTTGCACTTATGGTAGGTGGCCAATATATCGACCACTATCCTATAAAGGGTTAAAAGGACTAAACTACTGCACTAAATGTACCCATATTGTACATAAGAAAACAGTATTGCAATTCCTGTTCGGCTAACTTACATTCCCAATAGATCAGTAGCATTTCTACCTTTTCTTCGTTACTGCACACTTTAACTGACACAACTCTTCAACTGAGGATGGTTGACGGGAATCCTGTGTACTTATCTTTACATTTGTCCTCTGCGAACGTCGGCACGTTGATGTGTTCCATTACCCCGAGTACCTGCACTAAGCGCTGGGAGCGTCAACGTCAATCTTGTGTTATGTAATTAATAACGTTGTGTTTCTGTGAGTGGTACACAGTGATACATTTTTAATAGGTATTTAGGGGAGGAAATAAATTACCGAGTAAAAAATACAGGGTGTCATTTAAAAAAAGTCATACCGCTGTTCATATCTTAGTAGAAAACAAAGCTACAAAGAAAACAATCGTGCTGATTGATGTCCCCATAACGGCTAAATAATATTTGCTTGAAACATTTTGTAATTTGCATCTGGACAAACAGTTATTTAGGGTGGTCAAGATAAGTGGGTCACCTGTATATAGAGTTGACAACGTTAATGATTGTATGAGCTTCTGAAGACGGGCACAGCTTATAACCGGTCGTGGTTTCATTTGTCACTGGTTGTGGAAATTATTCTGTACTCTGTAAAAGAAGTACCACGTACTTCTAATGCATCTAATGACGTCAAAATTCACTTAAGTACAAAGTGTGTTAAACATTTGATTTGTTTGTGCCAACATTTTCATTCATAAAAATTCGTCATACTTGAGGGCGATCTGTTCAATTAATTTATTATGTAAATTAGCTAAGATCGCAAAGTATTTTTATTAATATGTCGGGTTTCGGCAGATTAAACTGCCATCATCGGATCTGTAAGCATACAACTAAAATCGTACTCAACATCCTATAATAAACAGTCAGAGAAATACATATCCTTAAGTCGTAATGTTGTGTTGCATTACATACTTATTTCTCTTCCACCTCTTATATCCGTTGCTGGTAGTCTCTGTAGTTTAAAACTACCTCCCTGTTATTCGTCTTTTCGAGGACGTGCTGAAATATGTCTCCTGTCACACTTTAAAGCTTCAATAGAAGATTAATCAGTTTTCTCTCGCTGGAGAAGAAGTATTAAAGTGATTCGTAAATAAATGAAAAAATAAAAAAAATCAACAGTTACTTAATGCAAGAGTATTAGACGCAAACTGCCGATTGAAAAGAAAAATTATTTAGTGTTATCAGTGAGCGTACTGAATTTCTCAATTATTAGAGCGAATGAAAGAAAAATTTCAACGTTATCGCCGCAGTTAATTGATTGGTAGGCAACGTAAATTGGAGATGTAAATTGACGAGTCTGGTGACATACGACAGTCTAGAAATGACTGAAATCTTTATAAGAAATACGCCACTTCACTCGCGAAATCTTCATGATGACATTTAGGGAACCTGTAGTTGATAAAAACTGCTTGATATTATCGTCGTTAAAGGTCCGCGTTAAAAATATATCCGCACTAGACCAATAATAATTACGTTTTGGTTCAAAGGTAAATGACAGTACTTTGACTTACGTTCATTTACAACAGTGATTGATAGTAAAACTAATATCGGTTGAGTCAAGATGCACCATATTTGCATCATACCGCAGTATCTTGGAGATAATAAAAGCTTTGTTGACATGTTAAAAAGGTAAATATTGTGAGATTAGAGCTTCCATACTTTCGGCACAATGGCAAGTGTTACCGTTGTACTGCCAGTTCCCTACCAAACTGATTCCTTATATGTCGATTACATTAACAGAAGCCACTTACGTAATTGACAAAGATGCAAGAAAGCAATACGAAGTTTTCTGTAAGATATTCCAACCGATATATTCTTTGTTTCCTAATCTGATTCTTTTTTGTGCGTGACATATGACAAAAACAATAATCGGTATAAAAGCAGAAATGCTATCAACGGTTGTGCTAAAATATTTGCATGTGCACGGTATAACGTTTATTCAATTCGGATGCGTAACACGTTGACATTATGGTGAAGTAACGAACGTTTGATGAAACAACCATATGACTAACACTGAAGAATATTTATGATGTAGCGACAGTCTTCATTGAACTTCTGGATGCTGAAGGAAAGTTTTGAAGAAAATCTCACAAAACCCGATCTACTGACTACGACAGGAAGTTGTAGCTTACGGAACGTATCAATAAGATGACAGAAATTATTATATTAAAATGTGGATGCAAAAAAGCGTTAAAATACCTGACAATATCATAAGAACAGAAAACTTTCGTATATTGATAAGGGGCTTGCGGATGAGGTGTGAATCATTACAGATAGATCACCAGCTCGGATTTTATAAAAGTCCTCTTTAGGAAGGATGGAACGCGGTGGAGTGGCCGAGTGTTCTAAAGTGCCTTGCTGCGGAGAGCGCGGTTGCTCGCCGACGGAGGTTCGAGTCCTCCCTGGGGCATGGGCGTGTGTATTGTCCTTAGGTTAGTTTAAGTTAGTGAGGGACAGATGACCATAGCAGTTTACTCCAACTAGTTTACAAATACGGGTCGGAAAGGAAATCGGCCGTGTCCTTTGAAAGAACCATCCCGGCATTTTCCTGGAGCGATTTGGGGTAAACCCGTAAAACCTAAATCTAGATGGTAGGATGCGAATCTGAACCGTAATCTTTCAGAAAACGAGTGCATTGTGCTAAACCCTACGCGAAAAAATGTTCAAATGTTTTTAAATCTAAGGGACTTTTTTTCTTTGGTTATTAGTCTCTAGGCATACTAACTACTTAAACTAAATTAAATTAACCTAAGGAGACATACATACCCATGCCTAAGAGAGGATTCGAACCTCCGATGGCGAGCAACCGCGCACTTCGCAGTAAGGAGACTTAAAACGCTCGGCCACTCCACCGCCACCTCCGACGGCGAGCACCTCGCGCTCCGCAGCAAGGCGCCTTAGACTGCTCGGCTACTCCACCGCGGCCCGTGTGTATCGGCACACACTGTAGAAAGCTGTAGATACCACAAGAGCAACGGCGGACTAAGGGGGACGGCGGGGGCGGATCGGCCCGGGCCTCTCATCTTGAGGGCGTCGAAATACATCGAAATCAGGCTTTTTCATTTTTATTTATTTATTTATTTATTGAGCGACTTTGGGCTTTCGTTTTGGGGCCTCCAAATCTCGAAAGCTATTTTTTTAGACTGTCCGTTGCCTCTCGTCTTTGGGGGCCCCCAAATCTCAAAAGTTACTTTTTTAATAGTAATAGACGTGTTTGCAAGTGAACGGGAGGACTCATTTAGTTCTGCCGCCGCCCCGGGCCTCCGCCACTGCACAAGAGCTAAATCATCACGCGCAGGCAGTATCATCAAATTGTTTATTCCACTCGGTTGGCTGCTGCGACGGGGGCTCGGTTCTTTAAGTGAAGCCATCTTCGCCGTGACAGCGGGCAAACAATGCGGGAGAGATATCGCTGACAGCCCCCGCGCTCGGTTAAACAAGCTGTGGCAAATGGCCGATTAGGGTCGCTCTCCCGTCTGCGGCGGCGGCGCATGAATATGTGCGCGTGCTTGGGCGCCGGCCGACCTCCCCCGTTAGCAGCCGAGGGGGCGTGGCCGCGGCCGCTATGCTAATGCCGGCCCGCCATTAGCTCCGCGTCCCGTGGGGCACGCGCTCCTGTTCATCTCCCCAGTCCCTCGACGTGGTGTCGATCGGTTTCCTAGAGTACTGCCAATTTCTAGGCTTTCTCTCACCTCACGGAAAAGTACACAAAACACCTCTCGTTTTGTTAAAATGTTCAAATGTTTGTGGAGCTTATGGGAATACGACGGTCACGCAAGGCGTTTTGTGCTGGACATCCACCGTGTTGATAACACACAAGCATTCTGGTTCTTCGCGGCACTTCATTCAGAAGAGGAGGGAGAATTCGTGTGAGGACGCTGGCATACACTGTGCCGTTTAGAATAAAATTGATGAGCCGGCCGCGGTGGTCGAGCATACTGTGGCGCGCAAGCCACGGTCTGCAGGGCCACTACGGTCGGGGGTTCGAATCCCCCCTCGGGCATGGATATTTGTCCCGTCCTTAGTATTAGCTTCAAAAAAAAAAAAAAAAAAAAAAAAAAAAAAAAAAAAAAAAAAAAAAAAGTTTCAAATGTTTGTATAGCTTATGGGACTTAACTACGGGGTCATCAGTCCCTAAACTTACAAACTACTTATTAACTGACTAGTACTAAAGACGGCACAAATATCGATGCCCGAGGGGGGATTCAAACCCCCGACCGTAGTGGCCGTGCAGACCATGACTGGCGCGCCTCAGTCCCCTCGGCCACCGCGGCCGGCTAGTATTAGCTAGTTCATAAGTAGTTTGTAAGTTTAGGGACTGATGACCCCGTACTTAAGTCCCATAAGCTCTACAAACATTTGAACATTTGAACTAAAATTGATGAAAGAAGGGCCAATAATTGTAGTACCAAGCAACCCACACCTGATGTTAACTCTCCATTGACGATGATGTTCCACCTGTCTAACCATCCTGGGTTATCGCTGGACGAATACTGCGTATTCCTTGTATTTACCTGTCCTTTGCCGCGGTGGAGTTGCCGAGCGTTCTAAAGAGTCTCGCTATGGAGCGCGCGGTTGCTCGCCGTGGAGGTTTGAGTCCTCCCTGGGGCATGGGTGTGTGTGTTAGGTCCTTAGGTTAATTTAACTAGGCTTAAGTAGTTTGTAAGCTACGAACTGATGACCACGCAGTTTAGTCCGATAGATCTATAAACATTTGAAACTTTTGAAACCTGTCCTTTGTTTGTAAAGGAAAACTCATCGGTAAATAGAATATCGGAGAATAAGTTCGGGTTGGCGAGGATTTGCTGCTATGCCCACTGACAGAACTGTACACGGATCTGGAAATCACTCCCCCCCCCCCCCCAAAAAAAAAAAAAAAAAAAACTGTTCAAATGTTTGTAAATCTATCGGACCAAACAGCGTGGTCATCAGTCCGTAGCTTACAAACTACTTAAACCTAGGTAAACTAAACTAAGGACAAACACACACACCCATGCCCCAGGGAGGACTCGAACCTCCACGGCGAGCAACCGCGCGCTCCGCAAAAAATGTTCAAATGTTTGTACAGCTTATGGGACTTAACTACGGGGTCATCAGTCCCTAAACTTACAAACTACTTATGAACTACTTACGAACTAGGACGGCACAAATATCCATGCCCGTAGTGGCCCGTAGTGGCCGTGCAGACCGTGACTGAAGCGCCGCAGTCCCCTCGGCCACCGCGGCCGGCCGCGCTCCGCAGCGAGGCGCTTTAGACCGCTCGGCTACTCAACCGCGGCAAAATCATTCCCATGCAATTCTTTATGTAGGTGTATATGGTGAGAATGGAACGGTGACGTGTTAGAATACGGTGTACACTGGTTTTAGGATTGCCAATCTCGTTTTCAAACTGTCGTGTGTTCACATGTGGATTCATAGCAACGGAAGCGAGAACAGTAACTTCGGCAGCTTCGTCTGTGCGAGTGCTACGACGATTGTGTTGTCGTTGAAACTCCCGCTTCCTGAAGTGTCACATCTAGACGATAACACATCCGTCGGAAATGTGGCTGGTACGGCGCCACTAGGAGTACGCAGAGTGGAACAGAATAGGACATAATCCACCACAGCAACACGTGAGCTCACGAAAGAACTTTCCGAGAACATCCAATATGCTCAGCGTTTCACCAGAGAAGACAAGGCTGAAGTTATGGAATACGTCGACGCCTCACTTTCGCGGATGGATGTCAGATGCTGAAGAAGTACCACAGAGGTATAATGAAAACTTGCTGGAGTGGAAATCTTTGAGCAGATTAGGATCAGGAGTTGGACGACCCAGGGATAACCCGAAGAGATGGGATTTCACGACAGAATACACGTCTTGTAATTGTGGACCATAACAAACCACAAGCCATGTGCTAAAGTGCCCTTAGGACCCTACACCCTGCACTAAGAAAAATCTGGAAGCCACTCCAAGTGCCTTGGAGGTTGAAACGTATGTAATATAAATACCTTGTATCTATTTACATATTTATTGATGTGTATGGCTACTGCAAATTTGTATGTTTCTGAATCGAGAATAAAAATGTCGTGAATGATAACTATTTCAGCTCCCTGCGGGAGGTCGAAAGTTATAACCGCATCTGCGGCGAAGTAAGTGAAACTGACGCCGTCGTCGCAAAGAAATACATACAAGGGTTGGAACTTGAATAGTGGCAACTATTTATTCACAACCGATACAAAAACGTTAAATGTTTGCACCTGTTACTGTCCTTCAATGTGGTCACCAGTGTTGTGTAGAACCTGTTGCCAGCGATTGAAGGCGTAGTACACCGTTAGCAGAGCCTGGTCTGTTGATGTTGAGAATGGAGCTATCTACTACCTGTCGAATATCTAGAACAGTTCTGCAGCTAATGCTTCCTTCATCTTAGGAATCAAATGAAAGTCACAAGGACTTAAGACCGGGGAGTATGGTGGATGGGACAGTACTTCCCAAACCTATCGACCGAATACAGTAGCCACAGCTTGAGCAGTATGCGCCCGTGCATTGTCGCGCAAAATGATGCATGGGTTCCGCAGAAAGTGTTGCCGGTCCTTTCGTAAAGCGCGTCGCAGGCGATGCTCCAAAAACGAACAGTAATACAGTGCATTGACGGTCATTCTTGACCCAACTCCGTTGTTGCTGTTTCGGAAACATAGTAACACCGTTACTATGACCGCAAGGCTAGAATTAGACCGCTCGCTCACAAGTGACTTTCCCACGAAAGTACGCACGCCGCTGACGTGAGACGGGCAAGTCCATCTGCTCGGAGGTAAGGCAGGTATGACAACAACGTGTGCTATCAGCGACAATAGTAGATTCCATTGCATAGTTTCTCCACAACAGTGTTTCAACTATTAAGTTCCGGCCCTCGTATATACTCTACTAGCCATTAAAATTGCTACACCAAGAAGAAAAGCAGATGATAAACGGGTATTCATTGGACAAATATATTATTCTAGAACTGACAAGTGATTACATTTTCACGCAGTTTGGGTGCATAGATCCAGAGAAATCAGTAACCCGAACAACCACCTCTGGCCGTAATAACGGCCGTGATTCGCCTGGGCATTGAGTCAAACAGAGCTTGGACGCTGTGTACAGGTACAGATGCCCATGCAGCTTCAACACGATACCACAGTTCATCAAGAGTACTGACTGGCGTATTGTGATAAGCCAGTTGCGCGACCACCATTGACCAGACGTTTTCAGTTGGTGAGAGATCTGTAGAATGTCCTGGACAGGGCAGCAGTCGAATATTTTCCGTATCCAGAAAGGCCCGTACAGGATCTGCAACATACGGTCGTGCATTATCCTGCTGAAATGTAGGGTTTTTCAGGGATCGAATGAAGAGTAGAGCGACGGGTCGTAACACATCATAAATGTAACGGCCACTGTTGAAAGTGCCGTCGATGCGAACAAGAGGTGACTGAGACGTGTAACCAATTGCACCCCATACCATCACGCCGGGTGATACGCCAGTATGGCGATGACGAATACACGCTTCCAATGTGCGTGCACCACGATGTCGCCAAACGCGGATGCGACCATCATGATGCTGTAAACAGAAACTGGATTCATCCAAAAATAAAAAATAAAAAATGACGTTTTACCATTCGTGCACCCAGGTTCGTCGTTGCGTACACCGTCGCAGGCGCTTCTGTCTGTGATGTAGCGTCAAGGGTAACCGCAGGCATGGTCTCCGAGCTGATAGCACATGCTGCTGCAAACGTCGTCGAACTGTTCGTGCAGATGGCTGTTGTCTTGCAAACGTCCCCATCTGTTGACTCAGGGATCGAGACGTGACTGCACGATCCGTTACAGCCATGCAGATAAGATGTCTGTCATCTAGACTGCTAGTGATACGAGGCCGTTGGGATCCAGCACGGCGTTCCGTATTGCCCTCTGGAACCCACCGATTCCATATTCTGCTAACGGTCATTGGATCGTGACCAACGCGAGCAGCAATGTCACGATACGATAAACCGCAATCGCGATAGGCTACAATCCGACCTTTATCAAAGTCGGAAACGTGATGGTACGCATTTCTCCTCCTTACACAAGGGATCACAACAACGTTTCACCAGGCAACGCCGGTCAACTGCTATTTGTGTACGAGAAATCGGTTGGAAACTTTCCTCATGTCAGCACGTTGTAGGTGTCGCCACCGGCACCAACCTCGTGTCAATGTCCTCAAAAGCTAATCATTGGCATATCACAGCATCTTATTCCTGTCGGTTAAATTTCGCGTCTGTAGCACATCATCTTCGTGGTGTAGCAAATTTTAATGGCCAGGAGTGTAGTTCGGTGACACCACACAAATCAATATTTATGGTAGTAAAGCAGCATAAAAATTTCTGCCTCCCAACCACGCAACCAGCGGCAGGTTAAAAGCGGAGTATGTAAACCTCTAATACTAGTCCCGTGTTATCCTATGTTGGCGGAGAGAAGAGTCCTGGAGTGCAGATGTAGATGCAGTGTACGAGCAAAACGAGAGGGCCGGTGGCCGAGGGGACTGCGGCGCGCCAGTCACGGTTTGCACGGCCACTACGGTTTGGGGTTCGAATTCCCCCTCGGGCACTGATATTTGTGCCACTGACTGACATGTGCTCTGATCGCACCGACCGTTTAAGGTGGAATTTGAACCACATTTCATTTCTCAAGTCTCCACACATCGTAGAAAGGTGAAGCCTAAGTTAAAATGAAAAAGTGATCCCACCGGGAGTTGAATCTATGAACACGCCAATGACAGTCCAGCGCTTTACTGTGAAACCATTATCATGATTAGAGGGCCAATTTATAAGACATTCTTTCGTAAAGTGAAAATGGATTCAACAACGGGACTGATATTTACAGATGTTTGAATTTTTCCTTCCATTAAGGGCTAAACACTATGTGCATAAGAAATTCGACGTTTGTTTGTCTTCTAGAATTACCTTAGAATTCTGATGATCCAAAAATAAATATTATTGTAACTACATTATATTATCGTAATAACTTGGTTGACTTGTAAGCAGTCTAATATTTTTCATTTAATTTTACTTAGGAGAACGCTAAAATATTTTGATAATTTTTTTAATTCATAGGTAAGTGTTGAGTTAGATTTAAAGTGGGTAGGTGCCTACCTATATTCTTGCGTGGTAAACACATAGAGCGTACCTACATATTGATGAGTAGAAAAAGTAAGTTTGTTTATTAAGTAGTAGAAGAATACGCAATTTATTTTTTTTTTTTTTTACTTTTTACTGCACATTAATTTGTATTGGAATAGTTGTTCTTTTTTCAGTCGGTTTTTTGTTATAATTTTTGTTCATTTTTCGATTTTTAGTGAATGTGAAGTACACTAACTAATTTGTCTGAATATGGGTAGACCTACGGAACGTGCTGCTCATGTGAGACAGTGCCGTTTAAATGAAACAAACGAAGTCAGGGAGGAACACCTATCTCAACAGAGGAAATCTACCTCGAGGTCATCTTCAAAAGAGACTTGCGAAGAGCGCAAAAATATACTTTCAAAAATGCAGCTTTACATGGAAAAAGTTTTGAACACGGAAAATGTCGACAAACGTAGTCACCGTCTCGGCTTGATTAACGATCGTCTTTCTAATGAGACGGAGGAGCTACGTGCCCGCCGACTCGGGCTGTTTCCGGATAGCCCATCAAAGATTGGCCGAGTATCGTTAATTTGCTCCTAAGAATTAAAGAGTTCCGGAACTTTGTCAGGGATCGCACAATCAGAACCTAACCAAACTCTGGACAAACTACCCTTGAAGTACATCCTTTCCAATAAAAAAAGAATCATCGAAATCGGTTGACGTGAAATTGAGTTATTCGTCGATTTGTAGCGCACATACGTAATGCAAATTTAAGACTTTTCTTATGGATGCAATTGTCAGAACTGGACTAAATTGAAATGGGAGCTTTCAAATAAAAAAAAAAGAATCATCAAAATCGGTTGACAGAGACAAAAGAGACCATACACACCACGCTTGTCCGTCCTTATTTGGAGTGTTGCTGCCCAGTGTGGGATCCCTATCACGTGCGTTTGACAGAAGCCATCTAAAGATTCCAAAGAAGGGCCACCCATTTTGTATTGTCACGATACAGGGGAGACAGCGTCACGGAACTGATACAGGATCTGGAATGGGAATCATTAAAACAACGGCGTTTATCGCTGCGGCGTGGTCTACTTACGAAACTCCAATCGCCAACATTCTCCTCCGAATGCGAAAATATATTGTTGACTGCCACCTACATAGGCAGAAATGATCATCAGAATAAAATACGAGAAATCAGAGCTCGAACGGAGAGATTCAGGTGTTCTTTCTTCCCGCGCGCTATTGGAGAATGGAATGGTAGATCAATAATATAAAGGTGGTTCGATGAACCCTCTGCCAGGCACTTAAATGTGATTTGCAGAGAATGCCATTTATATGCAGATGTAGAAAGGTTCTGAGGTAACAAACATAAAAACAGTCTCATTGAGAACCTCCTCCTTTTTTGAAGTCGGTTAAAAAGAGACAAAACATGCAAAGTAAACACGTTTAGCTCGTGTAACAGCATTCCTCTTGTGAAGGTTTGAAGGCTGGTATTTAATCTGCAAATCACATTTAAGTGCCTGACTGAGGGGTTCATAGAACCGCTTTCATAATATTTCTCTAACGTTCCATTCTCGAATTGCGCGCGAGAAAAAGGAACACCAAAAAGTTTCCGTTTTCGATGTGGATGCTAGCAAGATATGTTCACATTCGGAGGCGCAAGTTGGTGAAAGAAACCAACGAATACCGCCTTTCTTTTAATGATTTCCACCCCAACTCGTACATCGTTTACGTGACTCTCTCCTGTACCGCCATAATAAAAGACGAGCTCCCTTGCACTATGTCCTCCGTCTGTCCCACCTGGAGAAGATCCCACAATGCGCAGCAATATTTCAAAATAGGACGGATAGTTCCAGCGCACGAGTTCTATTTAATAGAACTTTTGTAGCTTATAACTGTTCTGGCTTCCCCACAAGTTTCTATGTATTCTTTGAAGTCTAAGTGCCGCGGCGGAGCGGCCGAGCCCATTGAGGCGCTATGCTCCGATGCACGAGGAAAAAAAAAAAAAAAAAAAAAAAAAAAAAAAAAAAAAAAAAAGTTCAAATCTTTGTAGTGCTTATGGGAGGGACTTAACTACGGGGTCATCGGTCACTAAACTTACAAACTACTTATGAACTAGCTAATACTAAGGTTGCACAAATATCCATATATCCATGCCCGCGGGGGGATTCGAACCCCCGACCGTAGTGGCCGTGCAGAACGCAGACCGCTCGGCCACCGCGGCCGGCGAGGCCGTTCTCCGTCGGGGGTTCGAATCCACCCTCAGGCATGGATGTTTGTGACGTCTTTAATGTAAGATAGTTCATAACTAGTTTGTAAGTTTAGAGACTGATGACCCCGCAGTTGAGTTCTTTAAGCTTAACAAACATTTGAACATTTTTTTCTTTTTGCAATTTTTAGTTATTCGTAATAAATAGTAGTTGCTAGGTATTTGGTTGTATTTACGGGCCTTATATTTCAATGAATTATCGATATAATGAAGCTTAATTAATTTCTTTTAGTGTTCCTTCGGGTGACTTCACTCTTTTCATTATCTAGGGTCAATTTCCAATTTTCACGCCGTTTAGACATCTTATGTAAATCGGTTTGCAGTTGATTTTGATCTTTTGTTTACTTTACTCACCGATATACTACAGCATCATCCGCGAACAGTCTAATAGAGATGTTCAGATTGTCTTCTAAATCATTTATAAAAACAGGAAACTGTAGGGGCTTACGCCGCAATTCTTTGTCGGGACTTCTTCTCTTTGCCAAGCAAAGAATTGCGTCCACATCTAGGTTTGACTGAAGCAAAGCAGCCAGCTACAAACTGAGTCAACATCTGCGCTGCCGATTGAACGCGCTGAATGTAAGCAAAGTACAGTTTTTGGTGATTCGTGTTTTCCAGTATACAACTGGTCTCAAACGATTACAGAGAATTAAATGATTCGCAGTCTCTGTTGCAATATTCTTTATTACATCCAATAACGCATTTCGCGTTGTTAGCGCATCATCAGACTGGAAACAGACAAATGTTTTATTATAGTGCGTGTACCTGGCGGGCAGTGAATCTAATATGGCTAAGGTGAGTAAATTTTGAAGAGTCAGAACTTACTTGGGCGGAGATGGAGCCACAGAACTGTTTAAAGCTGTGGTGGAAGTAGCTTGCAATTTGTGTTCTGTCATTGAGCCCCTGCGAAGAGGTAAACGTACAAAGTACGTAACGGCTATTTGAAGTAGAATAACTAGGGACTAACGGGGTACAGTATGGAAATTAATAGAATGATTTTTATATGATAAAACTCACCATAGCAGCAGAGGAGTCGCTGTCGCAGCAGATCCACGTTTACAACTCGTAGTATTGTTAATAAATGCGACCGTTAAACAAAGCGGTATGGCCAGAGTTAGGGCTACGCTTGTGAGAATGGGCGGCATGCCAAGCGGCAGCTTAGTAATACAGAGATGTTTGTGGCGTGCGGGCCATGAATCTTGTGAAATGATACATGGTGGTAGTGAAACAATAATAAATGAATGAAAACAAAGTTATTAGAGGCCTGGAGGTGGGGCGGAAGAAAAATGTTGTGAACTGTCAGAAGGAGGGTCATTCTGGAAAAAGATGGATAACATGATATCGTAAAAAGTTTAATTTTTTTTGCAAGCTGTTCGTTGGGACCGTTTCACAAACATAGTGATTTCTAATTCTTCCAGAAGTGAGAGTTTTTTTTCCTTTGGGGGCAATGTGAAGAATTTGCAATTTGTCTAGGGGGGTTGAGTGTGTTTGCTTCTTCTGAGATGCTCGGCAAAGGCTGAATTATTTTTGGCAGCGTCTTTCTTAGTTAAAAGATGTTCTTGGAACCTAGTTTTGAAGGCTCGTCCAGTTTGGCCAATGTATGATAAGGGGCACTGCAAACATTGAATTTTAGAGACACCTGACTGGCTAAAAGAGTCTTTAGCCGTTCACTATGGTGAAAGCGATACTGGATCTTGTCATTGATCGTGGAGGCTAATTTTACGTGGGTGCTTCTAAGAAGATCGGCGAGTCTGTAAGAGAGATTTCCTATGGACGGTAAGGAGACGTAGATGGGTTCAGTAGTGATGGTGCTAGGGAGGAGGGAGGTGTTATTTTTAGAGATTTTCCTGCTGTGCAATTGGTGTATCAGGCTAGCCTGGTATCCTTTGTTTCTAGCAGTGTGCCTCAGGTTAGCAAGATCTTGGTCAACTGTTTCACTGTTTAAAGGGAGGTCGCGTAAGCGGTCGATCATGGAAGAGAAAAAGCTTGTTTTATAACTGCTGCTATGGTGAGTTTTATCATATAAAAAGCATTCTAGTAATTTCCATACTGTACCCCTTTAGTCCCTAGTTGTTCTACTTGAAATAGCCGTTACGTACTTTGTACGTTTACCTCTTCGCAGGGGCCCAATGACAGAACACGAATTGCAAGCTACTTCCACCAGAGCTTTAAACAGTTCTGTGGCTCCATCTCCAGTTTTGACTCTTCAGAATTTACTCACCTTAGCCATATTAGATTCGCTGCCCGCCAGGTACACGGACTGTAATAAAACATTTGTCTGTTTCCAGTCTGATGATGCGCTAACAGCGCGAAATGCGTTACTGGATGTAATAAAGAATATTGCAACAGAGACTGCGAATCATTTAATTATTCACCACTGTTGCTGCACCAGCCGCCACCACCCCCATCATGGAATGGAATGAAATTTATTACAGAGAAACTATCGGCTTAAAATAATTGATTGTTTGGAATTGTGTCACATTACAGTTTGACGAAGTGGGCGTTAGGTTTACATTGTTGATCATAATTATTATAACACTTAAAAGGTGAGTAACTCCTTACTCGTTATTCGAAGGATATTACTATCGGAAAAGGGAAATTTTAATTATAGTATGTTGTTTGTCTGTACTAGAGGAAGATGTTATTTTTTAAGATTGTTAAAACTGTGAGGGGGCGGGATGATCAATAAGAGAACAGTTCGTAGTTTAAAGGCACGACCAGTGGATGTCACTTCAGTCCCTCACAATTCTCAATCCTTTAATTTCTCCCTGTTTCTCCCTTTCTTCCCCCAATTAGTATTACTACCAACGTACATGTCCGTGATCTTATTTGTAGTGGATATGCACAACGTTTGACGGGCCAATTTGTATTCTATCTAGTTAGGTTGCAACACTGATTATATTGATTTTACTAATCTGAGACCTTCTTCAGATGTTGTTGTCCCAGGGTAGAAGTAATACTCAGGTCGTAGATCCGTAGTTCTTGATGTAAGGGTGAAAATCTAAGGTGGTGGTGGTGGTCACGGCTTTTAAATTTACCAACAATAAGTGAAATCGTCACTACAGTATAAGGATACCAAATAATTTTATCTTTATTCTGTTAAACACGTACACTAGTAGAGACAACACCAAACCGATGAAACAAATAACTAACAAGTTCACACAAAATTCACCATTCCGAATTCTTACTAGATTGTTACCAGTGGCTGCACTTTCTATGTGGTCACTAGTTCAGTGAAGCCCTGGAAAAAAAGGTCCGTTTAAACTATCATTCTTCGTTTCATTGTATATATTCGGCAGTAAAGTGTGACGAGTGTGTGTGCCACACGTCAGTGTGTTTCAGAATGACACCTACAAAATTCTGGGGGCTGTAGAAGGCGTCTTGAGGCACAAAGTTAGCACAGAAAGCCATGCCCGGAAACGTCATCCAACGACGCTAAGAGAGTCGCAGTTGCTGGAGTCCTGTAACTAGGACTCAAAAATGTTCAAATGTTTGTATAGCTTATGGGACTTAACTACGGGGTCATCAGTCAACTAGGACTCAGTGGTGTCGTTTAATGGCGTTTCCGGGCATGGGTTTCCATGCTCGCTTTGTTCCTCAAGACGCCTTCTACATCCCCCAGAAGTTTGTAGGTGTAATTCTGAAACACACTGACGTATGACACTCACACTCATCTCAGTGTTCGACATCCATTTACTGCCGGAAATATGCGCAGGACGAAATTTTGTGAGAGACTTTTTTTTATTGCTCGCACGAGAGGAATCGCGCTCCGAAGCTCGAATGCGCGAATTTAGATTCAGCCTGTATATTTTCAAAGTATTTTTATCGCATGTAAAACTGTTAAGAGAAACAGAGAGCACGGAAACGTGCCATGGCATTGCCCAGGCACTGCCGAGGTTCAGATTCTTTTCTGAACCTCCTGAAGCAGCCTATGAGCGCTCCTTCGGCAAGGAGGGTCGAAAGAAAACGTCGCTAGTAACGTGTGCGTTTCCCTGGCGAAATCACTAGCTCCTACGCTACTTCGAACCTTAGGGAAACGCACGAATTGGCCCGAATGTAAGAATGTGTAACTAGTTCTCATGCCTCACCTTGGGCATGCGCAGAACCTCCCTGAAGGCAACATCCGCCTCTCACATTAGCTTGTGTTGCATTGAAGATTTATCAAAAAACACGTCATACTTGATAAAATTTCTGATTAGATTACATTGGATTAATAATTGTTCCATAGAATACGATATATCGTAATGATGTGGAACGTGTCAATTTAGTAAAAGGTAACCTTACATATATGTTTTTTAATTCTTTTGACTTCTTACTAATTTCTGTGTAAAACAATTTCTATTGAGTAGGAGTTGTCATTCATAAATTCTTTCACTTTGTTTTTAAATGCTAGTTCGCTATCTGTGAGACATTTGATGTTATTTGGTAAGTGACCAAAGACTTACGTAGCAGCATAATTCACCCCTTTCTGTGCCAATGTTAGATTTAATCTTGAATAGTGTAGCTCATCTTTTCTTCTACTGTTGTAGCTATGCACATTGCTATTGCTTTTGAATTAGATTGGGTTATTAATAACAAATGCCAAAAGAGAATATATGTAATGTGAAGCTACTGTCAAGATCCCCAGATCCTTAAATAAGTGTCTGCTCCAAAACTTATTCTAATGACAAGCTTTGTGCAATTAATGCTATTTTGATCAATGATGAATTACCCCAAAACAAGATGCCATATGAAAGCAGTGAATGAAAATAGGCATAGTAAGCTAATTTACTGAGATGTTTGTCACCAATATTTGCAATAACTCTAATAGCATAAGTTGCTGAACTCAAACTTCTCAGTAGATCATCAATGTGTTGCTTCCGATTCAATTTCTCATCAATGCAACACACCTAAAAACTTTGAATGTTCTGCCTTAGCTACAGTCTTCTGTTCACAGACCATATTTTTAATAGTGTCATGCCATTTACCGAATGGAACTGTATATACTGTGATTTATCAAAATTTCATAAGAGTCCGTTTACAGAGAACCACTTTATAATTTTCTGGAAGATTATTTACAATGTCATCAATTAATTCTTGTTTGTTCGGTGTAATTACTATACTGTTATCATCAGTAAAAGGCACTATCTTTGCATAATTGGGAGTATAAAATGGTAAATAATTTATATATAACAAAAACAGCAAAGAACCCAAGATCGAACCCTGTAGAACCATATTCTCGATAGCTCCTCTTTGCACTCTTCCAGCTAAGTATGAATTAAACCATTTCTGCACTAACCCACTAATACCACAATGCTTAAGCTTAACTAGAACAATTCCATGATTTACTAAATCAAGAGCCTATGAGAGACCACAAAAAAATCCTAACGCGTGATGTTCTGTTGTTCAGAGCATTTAATATTTCATCAGTGAAGGTATGTGTAGTATTTTGGGTCGAATATCCTTGCTTGAAACCAAACTGACATTCTGTTAATAACTTTTCTTAAAAATATGGGAAGCTACTCTTTAATACATTACTTTCTCCAGAACTTTGCATGAAGCTGTCAGAAGTGATATTTGGTAGTAGTTGTTGATATTGGACGTATTTCCTTTTTTAGACAATTGTTTAAAAATAGCATATTTTAATCTATCTGGGAAAATACCCAAAGAGCTATTACGTATGTCGGTGAGAATCCTACTTATCTGTCGGAAACAAGCTTTTAGTAATCTGTTGTAAATACCATCAAATCCATACAAGCTTTTACTTTTGAGTGAGTTTATTATTTTCTTAATTTCAAAGGGAGAGGTGGATAGAATTTCAGTTGTATCAGATTGCATAGGTATAGCCTCTTCCATTAATAGCATTGCTTCTTCTATTGAACATTTAGATCCTATTTTCTCCATGACATTTGAAAAGTGATTATTAAAAATATTTTCAACTTATAACTTTTTGTTAGTAAACTTATCATACATTTTAATGGTAATACAGTCCCCCTGTGGTCTTGGTTGCCCTGTTTCCCTTTGAATTATATTCCAAATAGTTTAAATTTTGAGATGTACTAATCTCAGACATAACACACATGCTTATGGACTTCTTAATAGCTATTCTTAATATAGAACAATAGCTTTTTTATAATATTGGACTGTTTCTGGGTCATTACACTTTCTTGCTGTTAGATACAGTTCCCTTTCCGGTTACAAGATACTTTTATTCCTTTAGTTATCCCTGGTTTTTAGATGGTTTCTTACACTTATATTTAACTATTTTCTTGGGGAAACAGTTTTCAAATGCCCTTAAAATGTATCATTAAATATTTTATATTTCAAATTGATATCGGGTTCCTTGTACACCTCACCCTAGTCTAACTGCTGTAAGCTTTTCCTAAACGTGGCAATTGTTAAATCATTAAATGAATGCACTAATTTGGATATCTGTTTTAACTTGCTGTATCAGGCTGTGTCATGTACTGTAACTAGCTGTGCACCATGATCAGGAAGACCATTTTGAACAGAATAAGCATTTATGTTTTTGAACTTATCTTCGCCTATAAGAAAGTTATTTATCAGTGTGCTGCTGTCCTTTACTACCCAAGTAGGAAAATCAATAGTAAGTCACAAATAAGCCACAAATTCATGTTACACTCTTTCAGAGAATCAACATTGAAATCCCCACAAATAATAATTTACTTCTCCCTGTCAGACAGATAGCACAACAACGCATCGACGTTTTTCAGAAATGTCTGGAAATTACCTGATGCCATCATTCAGGCAAACTCTAAGGCACATGCGTCTGTATGTTGCCCTACTAAAAACATTATTGTTTGGTTTGTAATTTTTTATACAGTGATAACTTTTAACATAAAAGGCAACTCGTCCTCTCTCATTATCTCAGCACATGTTCTGAGAATTTACATCCATTGATGTTAACCTTTTCTATATCAGTGAGAATATGATGCTAAGGCATAGTACATCTATCCACGCATTCACAAGGAAAGTACATGGGCTCGAACAAACAAATCTGTATGAACGTTTGGTTACATGATCTCTACGTACACATCAATGTGCTGGTGGGTGTCGTTTTTCTGCAAAGCTCTGCAACCATGCTCTAGATAGCACTGTAGATGTAATTCTTGACGCCATATGTAAATCATATATCTTACCTATAACTTATGTAATAATCATCGTACATGTTCTCTCTGCCGGCCGCGGTGGCCGAGGGGACTAAGGCGCTCCAGTCACGGTCTGCACGGTCACTACGGTCGGGGGTTCGAATCCCCCCTCGGGCATGGATATTTGTGCCGTCCTAGGTCGTAAGTAGTTCATAAGTAGTTTGTAAGTTTAGGGACTGATGACCCCGTAGTTTAGTCCCATAGACTATACAAACATTTGAACATGTTCTCTAGCGAATTGTCATCAAAAGCCGTGATGATAGTTGCAACTTTAACTTTCTCCCTGAAAGACTGTTGGTATTCACTGCCACTGCTTACATCGCCTCTTCCCGCATTTACCGTAGCACTACCGCTTGCAATGAGTTGTTCGTCATTATTATCCCTATTATCATTATTATGAGTTTGTAACAACAGTATCTAACTTATGCTCATATTTTTGTACCATAACAGATACGAGAAAACATGCAAATGATTCATCTTCTACACTAATACCATCTTATCGAAGAAGGGTTCTTCGTAACATCATCTCAACTAATCGCAATACATTAGCAGGATTGATTAGCAATCACCGCCCTATCTGACGCTTCACCACACAAATAACATCACAAAACGCAACATCGGAGGCACACTGCAACGTCCCTACTGGCGAACAGACAGGTCAAAGTGCAATGCGACATGGCACACGCAGAGGCCTCTAACGGACGACTGCAGAGTTTTGCAGATGAGGGAGTATCACTAGTGCAATAAGGGATCTTTACATTATCTCTCATACGATTTTGGTGTATATGTGTTTGTTCGAGCCCAAGTACTTTCCTTGTCAGTTTCTATACCCTGTAAACATACCAGAAGCTCATCTATTTTACATATTTCTGCTTTAATCTTCTTTAATCCCCCAATATTTTGATGACATATACTAACATTATTTGCCCCTGTACTTTTGTGAAGATCTTGGGATATTTTGACAGGTTTAGTACCTGGTAACCAAATGTCACATAATGACGATTCAGCTGTGAAGGCCTTCTGAAGATCCTAAGATGAATAATATGGTTATTCAAGTATGTTATAGAGTAAGAGGAACAGGGCTTTTGCATTTTCGCATATGTAACATATTCTGACTCAGCAAAGACTTTTGTAGTGTTACTTGCTACAAATGTGTGGCCGTTTTCCTAAATACACAGCGATTTTGAAGGTGAATGATGATAAAATTTTGTCGGGCTTCCAGCCGCGTCATGTGGTTTACTGTCCACGACGTTTCGGCCGAGATCTCCTCGGCCATTGTCAAGTGGTTGACTGTCGAGTGATTGCTGCTGTCGTCCTCATATAGCTGCACTGCGGTCTGTGACGTCACTGGTGCTCTGCGACATGACCATGAAAGGCAATGTTTTGGTCGCGAGCCTGCCGGGCCCAAGCCGTGCTCAGCTGCAAGCCGCCGTCTCTATTAAGCGTATTGTCAGCTATTTTGATCCCAATCGCCTCTTTTTTACACTATCCCAGAAACTGTTCGTTCTTGTAATTATTCAGCAGCGCAATACGATGTCTGTTTTCAAGTGCATGCTCCACAATTGCTGACATTTCGGGATAACGTAAACGATAACATCGTTCGTGTTCCACACAGCGCTGTTCAATAGTGCGCACTGTTTGTCGTATATAAAATTGTCCACAACCACAAGGTTTTTATATACTCCCGGTGTTTTTAGGCATACATCATCTTTAACAGGTCTCACCAACTGACGTATTTTTGAAGGAGCCCTGAAGACCGAGTTGATCTTATGTCTCTTAAGGAGTCGGCTAATCTTTCCAGTGATTGAGCCAAAAAACGCCAATAAGGCAAGTTTCTTTGAATCCTCCTCGGGGGTCTTATGC
The DNA here is from genome assembly GCA_026315105.1 of Locusta migratoria. Classification (NCBI taxonomy): domain Eukaryota; kingdom Metazoa; phylum Arthropoda; class Insecta; order Orthoptera; family Acrididae; genus Locusta; species Locusta migratoria. Next base: position 146,344,870 of record CM048755.1, on the reverse strand, counting down.
TTCTGTGTCTTCGGGAAGATAGATTTCGTAATCTGGCTGTTGCTGTAGCCGTTGTCCCTAAAAACTTTCCGTAGGTGGCTCAGTTCCTTTTGCAGATTTTCAATGACTGACACTACTTCGCTCGGTGCACCAAGGTCCTTAGAATGTTTCTGCAATGGATGATGATGGCTTGTGGCGTTCAGGTACCGGTCTGTGTGGGTGGGTTTTCTGTAAACACCATGGATGAGGCATCCATTTGCTTTACGGCTGACGAGGACGTCAAGGAACGACAAGGCACCTTCTTTCTCCACCTCCATCGTGAACTTGATCTTGTCATGGATGCTACTGATGTGGTCGAAGAATTAACCAAGTTTTTCACGTCCATGCGGCCAGACAACGAACGTGTCATCAAAGTACCGATAAAAAACAGCTATGCCTTACAGGTGCTGTGTCCAGGGCGATGTCTTCAAAGTGCTCCATAAACAGGTTTGCCATAACTGGAGCTAATGGGCTTCCCATCGCAAAGCCGTCAGTTTGATTAAAATATTCTCCACCATACAGGAAATACGATGCTGTCAGTTTATGCTGAAATAAATCCACTGGGAGAGGATATCTATACAGTCCTTGACAGGGACGTTTGTGAACATTGATACCACATCAAAGCTAACCATCATATCCTCTTCTCCAAGTCGCAAGCATTTGATTCTGCTGATGAAGTCGGCCGTATTCTTGATATGGTGCTCACGGTGACCGACATTTGGAGTAAGGAGGCTGGCCAGATGTTTTGTAAGTCTGTAAGTCGGCGCACCAATGGTACTCATGATTAGACGAAGAGGTGTGTTTATTTTGTGAACCTTCGGGAGTCCATACAATGTAGGTGGTCGAGGTGCCTGTGGAAATAGATTTTTAATGACACTGTCTACCAGTGAAGATCGCTTTAGCAGCTCGGACGTCTTCCTCAGCATTTTGGAAGTTGGGTCCCTCGATAATTTCTCATATGTCTCCTCCTCGAATCTTCTCGTCATAATTGGCTCGTTCCATAATGACGGCTGCATTGCCCTTGTTAGCTGGTAAAACTACAATGAGAGGATCATTCCTCAGCTCTCGAAGGCTATTGCGTTCCGCTCTTGTCATTTTCTGTTTTGGTGGCTCGGATTTCGATTGAATTCGGCTTGTTTCCCGGCGAATTTCTTCTGCATTCTCACTAGGAATCTCACAGGCTGCACAGCCGCTACGGTCGGGGGTTCGAATCCCCCCTCGGGCGTGGATGTTTGTGTCGTCTTTAGTATAAGATAGTTCATAAATAATTTGTAAGTTTAGGGATTCATGACCCCGCAGTTAAGTCCCTTAAGCTTAACAAACATTTGAACATTTATCTGCTTATGCTGAATTAATAATTTTTTAAGAAAATAGGACAACACTAGTTATTTTCAGTAGCGAACTCAAAAAATGAAACTTTATGGGCAAGGGTTTATAATTAATGGCACGGTGTGTGATATTTCAGGATCTACTTGTAGATTACCGGCCACTATAACAGGGAACTAAAAGTTATATTCAACTTGTACAAAAACCAGACAGCAGTTATTAGAGTCGAAGGGCATGAAAGGGTCAGAGTGGTTGGGAAGGGAGTAGGACAGGGTTGTAGCCTTCCCCAAAAATATGTTCAAATGTTTGTAAATCTATGAGACTTAGCAGCGTTGGTTATCATTCCCTTGGCTTACAAATTACTTAAACTAGGTTAAATTAACCTAAGAGCAACACACACACACACACACACACAAACAAACACAAACACCAATACCTATGCCCCAGGGAGGACTCGAACCTCCGCAGCGAGGCGCCTTAGACCGCTCGGCTACTTTTTCCCAATGTTATTCGATCTGTACATTGAGCAAGCTGTGAAGGAATGCAAGGAGAAATTTGGAGGAGGAATTAAAGTTCAGGAAGAAGAAATAAAAATAATTCCAGTTTGCCGATGACGTTGTATTCTATCAGGGGACAGTAAGGGGGCTGGAAGAGCAGTTGAGCGGAATGAACAGTGTCTTGGAAGAAGGGTATAAGATGAACATTAACAAGAGCAAAGCAAGAGTAGTGGAATGAAGTCTCAGAAATTTAGATAATGCTGAATGAATAAGATTAGGTAACGAGACAATAAATGTTGTAGACTAATTTTGTTATTTCGATAAAAAAATAACTTCCGATGGGGAAGATGATATAAAATGCAGAATGGCTATCGGAAGAAAAGCATTTCTGAAGAATGGGAATTTGTTGACATCGAATATTAATCTGAATGTTAGGAAGCGTTTTTACAGGACTTTGTCTGAAGTGTAGTGGTGAAACGTGGACAATAAGGAGTTCAGATTAAAATATGATAGAAGCTTTTGAAATATGGCGCCACAGACGAATTATGAAGATTGGATGGGTAGATCGAATAACTATTGAGGAGATGACCAACAGAATTTGGGAGAAAAGGAGTTTCTGACATATCCTAAGAGAAGGGGTCGGTTGATGGGACACATTCTGAGACATCAAGGAATCGCAACTTAGCAGCAGAAGGAAGTTTGTGGGGTAAAAATCGTAGGAGACCGAGGGACGAATATAGTAAACATATTGAAAAGAATGTAGGTTGCCGTTCTTATTCGAAGATTAATAGGCTTGCACAGGGCAGGGTAGCGTGGAGAGTTGCATCAAACTAGTCTGCGGACTGAATAGCACAACAACAATGACAATAACGGGGTTAATCGCTCTGGTTACAGCACACACTGTAATTTATGTACCGTATCGACTACACGAAATCCTGCCTCTGAGCACCTCACGCTGTTAAGTAGCTCGTTGGTCTCTACCCTGTTCACTTTCCTCGATCAGATTATTGCCTCGCAACATGTCGTATCTCTATGGGACAACTTACACAAAACGTCAAAAATTATCGCCGTCAATTGAATTATCGACAAATGCAGCTAGTATTTTTGATATAACGATAGGATTGATGTATTATGTGTTTAAGGTGAAGGTCGTCCAAATTCAATCCCTGTCGTACATAAACTAAATATTCCAAATAAGCTTGTTACAGCATAGAACAGTGCTGTTAAACAGGTCTCCTCACGAAGAGTTTAGGATGTTATAGGGATGAGTGCGGTCTGTGAGTCACAGTGATGTTTTGTTAGACAGCTAAGGAAGAGATGCAGTGACTATGAGGTTAGGACACAAGGTCAAAAATTGTTTATATTATTCATTGATATGGTGAAGTGAGAGAATGTGGTTCTACGTAAAGAGTATATGGAATCATCTACAGTATACGACTTTGTATTCGTGATAAATATTATTCCAGGAGCTGAAGTGTTGTTGTTTTAAAGCCTGAGACATTGTTTCATTCATAGTGAAAAGGGTGATATTCGGGGATGAATTTCTTTTTTGTACAAAGGAGAAGTGTAATGGTAAGTAAAAATTTTGGGTAGATTTGTGGAGAACTGGATTGATATAGCAAAATTGTATTTGTATCATAACTGTGAATAAGTGTACCTTCTGTTTTCAGTGTAAAGGGAATGGTGGACATTGAAATTGAAATTTTTGTAAATATAAGGGGCTTAACTGCTGCAGTTATCAGTCCCCAGGCTTACAAACTAGAAACTAACTGATGAAACAGATCTCGGGTGAACAGCCTGGTGTGTGTGTGCATAGGACACAATATTTCGGCAATCGACCGTGTTGCCATCATCAGTCAGCGCACCTGATGATGGCAACATGGTCGATTGCCGAAATATTGTGTCCTATGCACACACACACCAGGCTGTTCACCCGAGATCTATTTCATCATTAAATACGCCTGGAGAAATTAAATAACTAGAAACTAACTTACGGTAAGGGCAACACACACACGCCCGAGGTAGGACGAACCTCCGATGGCAAGCAACTGCGAGCTCTGCAGCAAAGCGCCTTGATGCGTTCGGCCACTCCACCGCTGCCTTCAAATGGTAAATAACCCGTGGATCCAGGCCCGCAAAATCCTGGAAACCAGGCCAAAGCGGTCATCGCCATGCAATGCGCCAAGCTGCCGCCGGCCAGCCAGACGCATTGCATTGCAACTGGGACATGGCTGACCGGAGTGTGGTGTGGCAACTACCAACTGAGTAGGGGAGAAGCGTACTTCCAGGCAGTGCACCAACCGGCATGTGCTGGTGGATAGTCGCACACAGAACATGGAGGCGCTCAGTCACAAATATGGTGGTTCTTTGAGTATGTCTATTTTACTGTGTGACTACCCACAAGCACTATGTTATACTTGACCACCCACCGGAACATTTTCAAAATAAATGTGGAGCGTTTTAATCATCATCACCATCATTAGAGACTGATTATGCCTTTCAGCGTTCAGTCTGGACCATAGTACCTCTAATAAAATTTCTCCATGATCCCCTATTCAATGCTAACATTGATGCCTCGTCAGACGTTATGCCTTTTACTTCAAAATCATTCTTCACAGAATCTAAGTACTACCTCGACTCCTCTTACCCTCGCCGGCCGCGGTGGCCGAGGTGACTGAGGCCCTCCAGTCACGGTCAGCACGGCCACTACGGTCGGGGGTTCGAATCCCCCCTCGGGCATGGATATTTGTGCCGTCCTTAGTATAAGGTAGTTGATAAGTAGTTTGTAAGTTTAGGGACTGATGACCCCGTAGTTAAGTCCATAAGCTTAACAAACATTTGAACATTTTTTGAACCTCTTACCCTCCGCTGCCGAGCTCATGTGTCTCAGGTAACCTAGCTTCTCCCATGCGTGTAACATGACCCCCCCATCTCACAAGGAAAGTACTTGGGCTCGAACAAACATATCTGTATGAACGTTTGGTTACAGTATCTCTACGTACACCTCAATGTGCTGGTGGGTGTCGTTTTTATGCAAAACTTTGCAGTCATGCTCTAGATAGCACTGTCGATGTAATTGTAGACGCCATACGTAATGCAGATATCTGAACTAAAACTTATGTAATAATCGTCGTATATGTTCTCTAGCGTATTGTCATCAAAAGCCGTGATGATAGTTGCAACTTTAACCTTCTTCCCGGAAGACTGTTGGTATTCACTGCCACTGCTTTCTTCGCCTCTTCCCGCACTTACTGTAGCACTACCGCTAGCAATGAGTTCTTCGTCATTGCCGGCCGCGGTGGCCGAGGGGACTGAGGCGCTCCAGTCACGGTCTGCACGGCCACTACGGTCGGGGGTTCGAATCCCCCCTCGGGCATGGATATTTGTGCCGTCCTAGTTCGAAAGTAGTTCATACGTAGTTTGTAAGTTTAGGGACTGATGACCCTGTAGTTAAGTCCCATAAGCTTAACAAACATTTTAGTTTTTTCTTCGTCATTATCATCCCTTTTATCATCATTATGTGTTAGTGTTACAACAGTATCTAACTTATGCTCATATTTCTGTACCGTAACAGGTACGAGAAAGCATGCGAATGATTCATCTTCTACACTAATACCATCTACACTAAGAATGGTTCTTCGTAACTTCATCTCAACCAATCGCAATACTTAAGCAGGATTATCACCCGCCGCTACATCTGACGCTTCACCTCACAAATGTCACGAAACGCAATTTCGGAGGCACACTGCACCGTCCCTACTGGCGAACCGACTGGTCAAAGTGCAATGTGGCAAGGCACACGCAGAGGCCTCTAACGGACGACTGCATAGTTTTGCAGATGCGGGAGTGTCACTAGTGCAATAAGGGATCTTTACATTATCTCTCGTACGATTTTGATGTATATGTGTTTGTTCGAGCCCAAGTACTTTCCTTGTCAGTCTGTTCGCTCTAACTGCTTCATCTATGGTATTCATCCCAGTTTTTCTTTGATTTCCTCATTATGGACACTCTCCTGCCATTGTTCCCATCTGTTAGTACCTGCAATCATTCTTGCTACTTTCCCTCAGGGGCTCAGCATTAATTTGCTGAGTACGGGCTTGGCGAACCCGGGGTCCTGAGCTGTGGGCTGTGTCGCGCCAACAGTCCGCTACACCGTAAGCTTTGTGCGTGCCTCAACGACCATCGTTCGGCGCGACGGTGGAACGTTGTACGTTTCAGAGCCTGGGGATCTTGGCTTAATCGCCCGGGTCGCGAGGATGGTACAAACCTCTATAAAAAAAACCTCAATCTCAAGGTGTGCTACGTGCCGAGGAGATGCATGGCTGTTGAGGTTGAACAGCCGCTAGCGAGCAACCTCTGAGGAACCTGCCGCACCTCAGTTGTATAAGGCTTACCCAGGCAAGCGGGGCTCTGTCTGGGTGGACCTCTTTTCCCTAGCTGCTCGTGGGACGGAAATGAAACGAGCAATAACTAGCGTGGGCGGTCGCAAAAACGCCGTTTCTAAGCGAGGAAAGTCAGATTTTGATGCAACAGTATACGACCCTAAGACGTTCCCTTCCCTGGCTACGCCATGGGAAGAGCGCAAAACTTTACGCAGTTCAGATCCCTACACGCCGCGATACCTTGTCTTTTCCCGGACTGATGGAGACTCTTTCTTGTCCACCAAACCGCAGTTCTTCGTTGACCATCTCGAGGACAAGTACGGTGAGGTGGAGTCTTTCTCAAAAATGAGAAGTGGGGCTGTTTTGATACAGACGGCTTCCCCAGCCCAGTCCAGGGCATTATTGGCCTGTGATAAGCTGGGTGATATTCCTGTCAGTGTCACGCCCCACAAGACCCTCAATATGGTCCAAGGTCTAATTTACCATCGCGACTTACTGTCGCAGTCCGATGAGGAGTTACGGACCAACCTGGAACGCAGAGGAGTTCACTTTGTTAGACGTATTTATAGGGGACCTAAGGATAACAGAGTTGCCACCGGTGCATTCATCCTGGCCTTTGAGGGCGATACACTGCCTGAGAAGGTCAAGGTCATGATCTACCGGTGCAACGTCACACCGTATGTCCCGCCCCCTATGAGGTGCTTCAGGTGCTGGAAGTTTGGGCATATGTCCTCCCGGTGCACTTCCAGCCCCGCGTGCAGGGAATGTGGACGTCCAGCTCATCCGAACACTCCCTGCACGCCACCTCCCGTCTGTGTGAACTGGAATCAGCTGCATCCGCCGTGCTCCCCGGACTGTAAAGTCCTACACAAAGAAAGGAAAATTATGGAAATTAAGACCTTGGACCGGTTATCATACAATGAGGAAAGGAAAAAATACGAGCGTCTCCATCCGGTGACTATGAAAATTCCTATGCTGTAGTAACGTCGTCCCCGCGCACTACGGGTACGACGTCTACCAAGGTATCGCTTCCTCCTGTGGGCCCTAGAGGCCACAAAACTACCACTGCCCCCTCGTTAGGTGGGGGCAATACTCCATCTGCTGCTGCAGCACCTGTTGTGGTGGCAACTTCCCCACAACCATCGGGGACACCAGTTCCCAACCCCCAGCCGGAGAAGCAACAGCTTCCTCCGGCACCTCTCCCTCGGAAGGGGTCCTTCGGGACGCTCCCTTCTGGGGAGTCTCAGGGTGCGCCAGTGGATCCCAGCCTTTGGCTGAAGGATCCGAAGCCTGCTGGTCGAAGGGCTTCTGGCTCTTCGATGGCCCCTGATGCCACTCCCGTGAAGTCCTCTCAGCTCTTAACACCAAAGGTCCAGCGAGAGGGCAAAAAGAAAGTCAAGAAGAAGAAGAAGAAGACAGACCCAAAGGAGGACTCCTCGGCGATTCGGAAGGAACGCTCCATCACATCTTCGGCCTCTGAAGATGAGGTGGAGATCCTCGCGTCGCCTGAGGACCTCGCCATACTTGGGTCGCCAGAACCGATGGTTCTGGACCCTGCAGAGTCTGCGGAGTTGGCAGCAGGTGCCACTGCTGAATAACCATTGAACATCTTAAATTATGGATATTCAGCACGCTGCAAAAGACGTCTTGCAGTGGAATTGCGGCGGTTTTTTCCGCCGTCTGACTGAGCTGCGGCAATTACTCTGCCACTTCCCTGCTATCTGTCTCGCCTTGCAGGAAACATGGTTCCCCGTCGAGAGGACCCCAGCCCTCCAGGGCTATCGGGGCTATTTTAAGAACCGAAACTCCTACAACAGAGTTTCGGGCGGCGTATGTGTTTATGTTCACACTTCAGTCCCCAGTGCTGCTGTGCCTCTGCAAACACCTCTAGAGGCAGTCGCTGTACGGCTCCGGTTATTACGAGATTTTACGATCTGCTCTGTCTACCTTCCACCAGATGATGTCGTCTCTCCCGTAGACCTCGCTGCCTTGGTCGCCCAACTTCCCCCACCCTTTCTTCTTTTGGGGGATTTCAACGCCCACCACACTCTGTGGGGTGGCACACAGACCTCGGCCCGGGGTAGGGATGTTGAGTCTCTACTATCAGAGCAGAATCTTTGCCTTCTAAACACCGGTGCTCCTACTCACTTTAGTGCAGCGCATGGTACTTATTCTGCAATAGACTTGTCTGTCTGTAGCCCTAGCCTTCTTCCACATCTCACCTGGAGGGTCCACGACGACCTGTGTGGTAGCGACCATTGTCCTATCTTCCTGTCGCTCCCACAGCGTTTGCCTGCCGACCGCCTGCCTCGCTGGTCCCTCCGTAGGGCTGACTGGCCAGCTTATTCCTCAGCGGCTGTACTATCCTCTCACTTTCCAGCTGATGTTGATGCCGCCGTTGAGCAGTTCACAGCGGCCGTTGTTTCTGCAGCCGAAAACTCTGTCCCCACCACGTTCGGTTCGCTCTGTCGTACATCGGTGCCCTGGTGGTCACCGGAGATCGCTGAGGCCATCCGGGAACGTCGGCGAGCACTACAGCGCCACCGACGCCACCCTTGTGTCGAACATCTCGTGGCCTTCAAGCGTCTCCGGGCACGAGCCCGGCGACTGATACAGGAAAGTAAGAGGGCTTCCTGGGAGAAGTACGTCGCCTCCATTGGTTCCCGCACTTCTCCTTCCAAGGTGTGGTCGCAGGTTCGACGCCTCTTTGGGCACCGCCCACCGGCGGGAATTCCGTGTCTCAGCGTTCAGGGTACGCTCTGTACTGACCCTGTCGCCGTCGCTGAGCACCTGGCGGATCATTTTTCACGCATCTCAGAGACTGCTGCTTATGGTGCAGACTTTCGCGCCCTTAAAGGGCGAGCAGAGAGACATCTGCTTTCATTTCGAACACGACGTCGGGAACCATACAACGTCCCGTTCACTGAGTGGGAGTTTGAAGGTGCCCTTACTGCATGCCCCGATACCTCCCCTGGACCCGATCGCATTCACAGTCAGTTCCTCCGACACCTATCAGCCAAGAGCCAACTTCTCGCCCTGCTTAATCGGATATGGTTGGAGGGTGTTTTTCCGTCCTCGTGGCGGGAAAGCATTATCATTCCGGTGATTAAGCCTGGGGCAGATCCGCAGGTGGCAGATAGCTACCGTCCGATCAGCCTCACCAACGTTCCATGCAAGCTCCTCGAACGGTTGGTGAGTCGGAGGCTCATGTGGATCCTCGAGGACCGGGGACTTCTGGTGCCACAACAGGGTGGGTTCCGTCATGGTCGCTCCGCTGTTGACAATCTTTTGTCACTGGAGTCGGCCATCCGTACAGCATTTAGTCGCCGCGAACACCTGGTTGCCGTTTTCTTCGACCAGCGGAAAGCATACGACACTACCTGGCGCTACCATATCCTGTCTACGCTGTATGACTGGGGTTTACAGGGTCCGCTTCCCATATTCATTCAGAATTTCCTGGCGTTGCGATCTTTTAAAGTTCGTGTTGGTTCTTATTTTAGCTCACCTCATTGTCAAGAGAACGGAGTCCCACAGGGTTCCGTTCTCAGTGTCCCTTTATTTTTAGTCGCTATCAACGGCCTTGCGGCGGCCGTGGGGTCATCGGTATCCACTTCCTTGTATGCCGATGACTTCTGCATGTATTTTAGCTCCACCAGCATCAGTGTTGCTGAACGTCGGTTGCAACTAGCCATTCGAAAGGCGCAGTCGTGGGCGTTTGCCCACGGTTTTCAGTTCTCTGCGTCGAAGACCCGTGTAATGCATTTCTGCCGATGTCGGGCAGTGCACCCAGAACCCGAACTCTATTTAGCTGGAGACCTGCTACATGTCGTAGAAACACACACGTTTCTAGGCATGCTGTTTGACAACCGTCTCACCTGGGTGCAACACCTTCGCCAGCTGAAACGAAAGTGCTGGCGACACCTCAACATCCTGCGTTGTCTCAGCCACACTGTTTGGGGAGCCTCACGCCCAACGCTCCTACAACTTTACAAGGCCCTCATTCAGTCACGCCTAGACTATGGCTGCATAGTCTACGATTCGGCTGCGCCATCAGCACTGCAGGCGTTGGACCCAATTTTACACTGTGGTGTCCGTTTAGCGACGGGGGCTTTTCGCACGAACCCGGTGACAAGCCTCCTTGTTGAAGCTGGAGTCCTCCCGCTGCGGTTCCGTAGGCAACACCTGCTGGCTTCCTATGTTGCTCGTGTTCAGGCCTTGCCCTTCCACCCGAACCGCCGGCTCCTATTTCCAGACGCTGCACTACCTATCCCTCCACGACGGCCAAGGTCGGGATACCCGATCTCGGTCCGTGTTCGTATCCTTCTTTCATCTCTCACATCCTATCCACTTCCTACCACTTTCCACTATTCCTTTCACACCCCTCCTTGGTCCATTCCTCGTTTGCAGCTCCGTCTGGACCTGTCCCATGCGTCGAAGGACTCTGTTTCTCCCATACATCTCCGCCACCAGTTTCTGCAAGTGCTCGAGCCGTTCCGTGCAGCAGACGCCATTTACACAGATGGTTCCGTAGTAGATGGCCGTGCTGGATATGCGTTTCTACATCACAACCACGTAGAACAGCATTCTCTGCCCTGTAAGAGTAGCATCTTCTCCGCCGAGCTGGTCGCTATTCTCAGAGCTCTACAACATCTCAAAGCCTGCCCCAGGGGGTCATTCGTCATCTGTACTGACTCCCTGAGTGGCTTACAAGCGATCGACCAGTGTTTCTCTCGGCACCCAATAGTGCGGTCGATCCAGGACACTGTTCACTCCCTGGGCCAATCAGGCCGTTCTGTGGTCTTTGTGTAGACCCCAGGTCATGTTGGCATACCAGGGAATGAATATGTTGATCGATTGGCCAAGCAGGCCACTATGGAACCACCTCTAACTATTGGTGTCACGGAACAGGATGTTAAACTGGTGTTGCACCGGAAGGTGTGCGAGGCTTGGAGCACCGAGTGGGCTACGGCGACTGCACCGAATAAGCTTCGGGCAGTGAAGCTCTCCACAGATTTGTGGAAATCTTCACTGCGGCCGACCCGCCGAGAGTCAGTTGTCCTCTGTCGCCTCCGGATTGGACATACGTGGGTCACCCACAGGTATCTCCTTCGGCGCGAGGCTCCACCCGTGTGTCGATGTGGCACTGTGTTGACAGTGGCCCATCATTTGATGGACTGTCCGCTTTTAGCCGACTTGCGGCAATCTTTTCATATCCCAGACGCGCTATCATTAGCTTTAGCAGACGACGCCTCTATGGCTAACACAGTTTTAAGTTTTATCCGCGCTGCTGGTTTTTATGACTCTATCTAACGGTGGGTGCTGTGGCCTGATATCTTAGGCCACCACCAATCCAGCTTTTTACCTACTCACACCCTTAGGGGTTTAGGGGTTCTTCGTGTATGCAGTAGGGCTGGCTCATCCTGTTTTTTCTTTGTGATCGGCCAGCCAAGGTACTCTGCTATCCAGTTTTATTCCTGACTTTCTTTTACTAATTCTGTGTGTCTTCGTTTTGTATTGTCAGTGGCTTGTCCATTCTTAACCTGCCCTTTTGTGCGATGTCACTTTCAGGGCATTGTTTTATCTTTATTGACAGTTGACTCTCAGCTAGGAACAGGGGACTGATAACCTAGCTGTTTAGTTCCCTCAAAACAACCAACAACAACAACATCTTGCTACTTTCATATCTGTAACTTCTACCTTTTGAATAAGGTAACCTGTATCCACCCAACTTTCGCTCCCATACAACAAAGTTGGTCGAAAGATAGAGCGGTGCACTGCTAACTTAGTCTTGGTACTTCCTTCCTTCTTGCAGAAGACAGTAGATCTTAGTTGAGCACTCACTGCATTAGCTTTGGAGGGTTTCACTTAGCAGTTAAATACAAATTGTAGCAGAGACCGGAAGATGACACCCTTGAGTGTCGAAACCAGTCGTCTCGTATAAAAAATCGATCTTATCATCCCTCTTTATATTAATAAACATAATTAAACTATGTTCTTCATTTTTTTAGGTGTACTAGAGAACCCGTGCGAATACTTCGCACCGTTAGTCGAACGACAAAAAGGTTGAGAAAAAAATGGAAGTGTAGTTGAATATTCACGCATAGCTTTCCTCAGAATCAATTACTGCAAGTGTTTAAAAGCGAAAATGAAAGAGCTTGATCCGCTGAATGTTGTTAGGTCAAAAAGAACTGCATCACTTAATTAGTACCGAATATATCGTGAATCAAAATGCTTAAAATATTCAATGCAAGGACAGGACACCGCGTTTGAATAAAAATAAATAATGGAGAGACTTGAGTTACTTCTGATACTTGATGACAAATCTGCGAATGAATACATTTCTTTTAAATAAAAAACGAAGGAAATCAGTCGGATAGAACAGCCTGACCGACTGACTTTAGTAACAGCAAGTACATCCCAATAAGAAATATAGCCGCGGCGGAGTGGCCGAGCGCATTGAGGCGCTATGCTGCGATGCGTGAGGTCATTCCCCGTAGGGGGTTCGAATTCCCCCTCGGGCATGGATGTTTGTGCTGTCTTTAGTGTAAGGTAATTCATAAGTAGTTTGTAAATTTAGGGACTGATGACCCCGCATTAAGTCCCATAAGCTTAACAAATATTTGAACATCTGAAGGAACGCGAGAGTTATGTAAATTCTGATACTTGATGACAAATTTGTAGATGAATACCTTTCGTTTGAAACAAAAATGAAGGAAATCGACCGGGTAGTTTGGTCTGGCCGACTGACTTTAGTTTTAGTAGATTCTTTTGATATAGAAGATTGAATGAAACATTGCAATTGTGTGATGGCTGTCCTACGGATAAGGTATTGGTAATGTGTTATATTATTTTATTTTGAAGGGTATTAGCGGATGATATATTTTCAACAGACTCATTTTGTTATATTAAATATAAAAAAATCTTCAATATTCTGAAATGAGAGAGATCTCCAATTTGATTTGCTTTTGTAAATCGAAAAACAGTTCGTTAATTAATTAATTTGTTTATTATTAAAAGTTGATTTTCTTCGTTACGGAAATTTTCTCAGATTTTTGCTTAACATCATGAATCGCTGACGTTTCACACTTTACATCGCAGGTTTTCCTTCTTCCACCAATGTTTTTCCTTCACAACGAAATACTCCCGCCGCGGAGGAGTAGACGAGCGGTCTAAAGCGCCTCACTGCGGGGGTTCGAGTCCTGCCTTGGGCATGGGTGTGTGTGTGTTGTCCTTAGGTTAGTTTACCTTAGTTTAAGTAGTTTGTAAGCTACGGACTGATGACCACGCAGTTTAGTCCGATATATTTACAAACATTTGAACATTTGAAATACTCTCTCCGGTTTACGTTACATACAAACTCAGTTTTATTTACTAATGGATTATTTGAATAATTGTAAAATTACAGATGGTCCTCTCTTGCTGCTGTCCTGCCTAATACGCACTGAAGAAAGACCCCAAGAATCAGCAGATGGCCGGCAGCAGTGCCGAGCGGTTTGCGGCGCGCCAGTCACGGTCTGCACGGCCACTACGGTAGAGGGTTAGGATCCCCCCTCGGGCATGGATATTTGTGCCGTCCTTAGTATTAGCTAGTTCATAAGTAGTTTGTAAGTTTAGGGACTGATGACCGCGTAGTTAAGTCCCATAAACTCTACAAACATTTGATTTGAATCAGCCGATGCTGTTTTTTTAACAGTGTATTAATTCAATATTGTTTGTGCTTACATACTTGTAAATTGGTGATACACTACATATTATATTTGTTATTAAAGATTCAGTAAGAGTTGCAAATGAGATGTCACATTTTAGCTTATTACATATCTTAGTTGCTACGTTGGAAATATTTATTTTACTAAATTCTTTGATTGGTGTACTCCAAATGACATACATTGTATGGAGTAAATCTAGCTAGCTTTATATTATGTACTTATCCCCATCATCTCTTCAACCAAAAAAGTTTGTAAATCTAAGGGACTTAAATATGTTGGTCATCAGTCCCTAGGCTTACAAACTACTTACACTAACTTAAAGTAACTTATGCTAAGGACAACACAAGCACCTAGGCACGAAGAAGGACTCGAACCTCCGACAGCGAACGGTCGCGCGCACCGCAGCAGGGCGCCTGTGCGCATGGCCATTCTGCCGCCGTGTCGCTTCATGAATGACAGTTATTTTGTCACCTGTACAGTATTTCTAACTCTTGAAATGTTGAATTTATGAACGCGTACATACGGGCACCTAAAATATTCTATTACTTTCTAATTCACATTGGTCTAGATGAGGACTTTTATAACTGCATGCAAGCATCTTATTATTATGACGCCTCTATGAGAAAATCTGCGCTGTTTTTATCAATCAAATACCGAAAAATGAATTTTTCATTAGCTGTATTTAATATATTTCTAAATATTTAAATAAAATCCATCTAATACTCATTTGTTCTCTTGATGAAGTTTGCCACAGTTACCTTAGAACTTCATAAGGCATTTGGAATATGGATATGTTAATAAACCACAGTCAGATGAATCAAGTAGTTAAGAAATATGAACTATTTAAATTTTGCCATTGCTGTTTCTAGCACATTATCATGATGTCACTCAATTTACAAAGTAAGCAAAAGTAGTGTAAATGTTCAAATGTTGGTCAAGCTTAAGGGACTTAACTGCGGGATCGTCAGTCCCTACCTTATAATAAAGACGACACAAACAGCCATGCCCGAGGGGGGGATTCGAACCTCCGATAGGGAACGGCCTCGCGCATAGTAGCACGTAGTAGCATAGCGCCTCAATGCTCTCGGCCGCTCCGCCGCGGCAAAAGTAGTCTAATTGTTATAACTGCCAAATTGTCTGTATTAAACTAAGTTTTAAATTATAAACTTAGGTAGCACACCCAGTAAGGTGATTTCGTTGCTCATACTAGTTGTACACTTGTCAGCTTACCTCACATACCTACCTGTGCTTGCCTGTCTACTGCCTCTGCTACTCCTCAGGTGCTGCTCATCGCTGTTATTGTTAATACTTCTTCGAAAATTGTTTGGTACAACACTTTATATTCTCTCTTTAATTTTAAGGTCCTAACTAAGCAAAATTCTTACGTCACATGTACCTCTTGTGAAGGAGCAGGCGTGAACGATAAATATTTTCACGGCCAGAGTAGAGAGGTGTGGTCCCATGTGCCGTACAGCCAGTGATGATTCTGCAGTCAGCTCTGATGTCGCGTCGAGGCCCAGACGAACAATAAGCTATTTTGGGAGGTGATGAGAATAAGGCGAAGCACTGAATTAAAATTTGGGCGAACTTGGGTCTACTTCTTACTAAGCAGATCGGTTACTTGTGGGCGGCCGTGCGTGAGTGGCCGAGCGCTGTAAGACGCCTTGCTGCGGAGTGCACTGTTGCTCCCGTTTGGAGTGTCGAATCCTCCTTAGAGGCATGGATATGTGTGTCGTTCTTAGCATAAGTTAGTTTATGTAATTCGTAAGTCTAGGGACTGATGACCGCCGCTGTTTGATCACACAGCTTTACAAACATTTGTACTTGCGGAGGCACTTGTTGCATGTTAATCCGTGATTTCTTGACTTTTTTTACAGCGATCATCCAGCCCTCTCAACGAACGCGCTGAGCCACAGCACCGTGGAGCTCTGGCTAGTACAGCCGCTCGGATAAAAAAAATGTTCAAATGTTTGTATAGCTTATGGGACTTAACTACGGGGTCATCAGTCCCTAAACTTACAAACTACTTATGAACTAGCTAAGACTAAGGACGTCACAAATATCCATGCCCGAGGGGGGATTCGAACCACCAACCGTAGTGGCCGTGCAGACCGTGACTGGAGCGCCTCAGTCCCCTCGGCCACCGCGGACGGCCCGCTCGGATCACCTAAGACCGTCTCCTCCGGTAACACAAATTTCAATTCTGCTTCGATGTTCCCCCCTGTAATTCGTATCAAAATTTTTGTAGCGGAGGGGTAGTCGTGCGGTTGTACTAGCCAGATATCCGGAAATAGTGTAACGGCTGCCATATCTGCCTACTAAGCAGACGACGTGTCTTCGCAATCCAGCTTCGCACAAATTTTAATTCAATGCTTCGCCTTTTGTGGAACCTTCTTATTGTTTTGCCAAGATCTCTTTTTTTATCAAACACATTAACCGGTTTCGACTGAGTTTTCTGTCATCATCAGATCTATAAATGGAAAAGGAGAAGATTAATTAACGTACCTGCCCCTATACTACCCATGGACGCTATAAGTCATAGCTTATACATTTTATTTTGTCTATCTACTTACCTGTGGATCTGTGGTGAATCTAGTCATAGCAGTTACTATGTAGCTCTGTCTATATGGCTTTCTGTGGGTTTGTCAAATACATATAATTGCATACTCATATAATGAAAAGCAATCATGGCCCCCACAATATACACGGCCGTCGACACGCCACCACATTAAACAACTGCGCGGGCTCACGTTAAACTTACGGGAAGCAGTTCCCACACAGACCGCTAGGTGGCGTTCTTGGTGTGTGAAGTTAGAGAGCCTGTATAGGGTGAGAGTGGCCATACGTGAGACTGCTGCTAATTGGCTGAGAGCCCAGGACGCCATGTTTTTACCAGATTTGGCGGGCTACAGTGTGCGTTTCTGTACTGATGTGTGTCTTAAAAGCTTGTGGCAGCGATTTCACTGTACATTTACGTACAGTTTGTATTCTGGTAGGCACTACTCCACTTTTGCATGTCTTTTGTCCGTTCTGTTTACGTAAATTAACGTGTTCGTTCGACGTTGACGGTAACCTTAGAACTTCGCGGCAATTTTTAAGATGTGAAGTGATTTATTGACACTAATTAATAATGTGTTTCACATAATCATTGAGCGCAATCAAGGAAAATGGCTCGTTGTTCCTCTTTCTCTGTTGCCTGTAAAAACGGAAATAAAGATTGCTATATGATGCTTGTGTTCGCAAGGAATGAGGAAGTACGGGAAAAGTGAGCAGTGAAAATTAACCGAGAAAGCGAGAACCGTAAAGGCGACTTATAAAGCAAGAAATGCATTGATGAAATTCAGTAATATAATAATTACCTGCGAAATTCCCTCGTGGTGTCGTGGTTCCGTATTAAATTCATAATTTGAAGAATGCGAGTTCGAATCCGATAAGGGGTAACTTTTTTTAAACAGTTGCTAGTTTTTTTGTAAGTTCATGGTTCTGGTTTTTGACATGTACAACAAGGTATGTTTTGACATGGCTACGGCACTTCCCTCTTGGCTGTGTATTATTGGCTATTCACAATACTATAATTGGTTACGGTATGTGACATGCAAAAGGTAGGGGGCGGGGCTATTGACTCATTGTAGATATTCAGTTACCTGTTTCTGCTGTTTCACTAGAGATAGTATCGGTATTTTTGCGATTTTCTGTGATACTCTGTCCCTAAAAGTATCTACAGAATGACGTTTTTTATATCTCCCAGTGCGGGAAAATGTTATAAGATCGACAGCACACTTAAAATGCATTATATCATGGTGGAAAGCAATAATATTGTACTAATTATAGCTATGTATATTCAGACAGAAGATTCGGAAATAGCATTATTTTGTTTGAGATACATAACATGGAATATCTCTCTTTCTTATTAATCAACTGCCAACTATCTAAATTACCAGAACATCGTAAAATGTGGTACTAACATTCGACAATCATTGAAACTGTTACACGATACTTACTTGGTTTCAAATTTATTAGACCTGTATGAACATAGATGAATGGCATTTCTTTAACCACGTACTGATTAGTAAGCTGGAAGATGTGCTTTGGTGTCATGGGTGGAAGTGATGGCTTATTTCAGTCGTTAAGTGGCTGCATTTCTGCCTGGGTCGCTATGTAAGTCCACACGTCCAGCGTGCAGTCTGGTAAAAACACGGCGGCTTAGGCCGGTTGGCCACTCTCTCCCTATATAGGCTCTCTAGTGAAGTCTCCAACACATTACCTACGGCAACAGTATCTAACCGCGGTGCGGGTACTCGTGATCTCACAACACCTTATCAAAAATACTAAAAATTATGATCCACCATCTCCAGCTGATCGTTGAGAACATTTTTATTATGATATTTTAAATGTTTATAGATCTGCATAGTCTCTACTATGTTCAATTTCTTTCCTTTGGCGCTTTATATGGCATTTTCATACTTATCTTCTGGGATTTTGTGTTTGTTTTCTCGTAAGTGCTCACCAAATGTAGTTTTATTACGGCTACGTTTATGCTCTCTGGATCTAGTAAAAAAACGACCTACCTGTTTGCCCATCATAAAAACCTTCGCAGTCGTCGCAATGGAGTTTTTACACCCCCGATTTTTTAAATTTATCTTCGTTTGCTTCCGCTTTGTGGCACAATTTTGTTTTCAACTTATTTGTTGTATTAAAGGCTATCTTGATATTAGTCTTTCGAAAGGTTCTCTCGCCGGCCGCGGTGGCCGAGGTGACTGAGGCGCTGCAGTCACGGTCAGCACGGCCACTACGGTCGGGGGTTCGAATCCTCCCTCGGGCATGGATATTTGTGCCGTCCTAGTTCGTAAGTAGTTCATAAGTAGTTTGTAAGTTTAGGGACTGATAACCCCGTAGTTAAGTCCCATAAGCTTAACAAACATTTGAACATTTGAAAGGTTCTCTCGATCTTATCTGAGATGGGGCCGTTATATATCATTGGGAAATATTTCACAGTGGAGTGAGATTTTACTTAACCTTTTTTCCGATTTCTATTTTCAAAAAATGTTCAAATGTTTGTACAACTTATGGGACTTAACTACGGGGTCATCAGTCCCTAAGCTTACAAACTACTTATGAACTAGCTAAGACTAAAGACGGCACAAATATCCATGCCCGAGGGGGGATTCGAACCCCCGACCGTAGTGGCCGTGCTGACCGTGACTGTAGCGCCTCAGTCACCTCGGCCATTTTTATTTTCCACCTTGTTATGTAATTCATCAATTAATCCGGTGCTGCAGCCATTTCTACTGGCAATATATCTTAGTATCATGATTTCATTGTCAATGGCGGACTGCTCTAATGGGAGGTTAACAAGTCTATGCAGCATAGAATGAAAATACGCCCTCTTATACCGAGTTGGATATGTCGAGTTTGCATTGATCACCATGTCTGTGGACGGCGGTTTCCTATAAATTCGAAATGTATGTTTACCCTGTGCTTTTCCTATGGTCAGATCTAGAAAGTTTAGACAACTGTTGGTTTCAACCTCTACCTTGAATCGTATGTTTTTGTTCGTACCATTCAGATCTCTTTAGTAGTACTTTGTTTCTTGGTTGTTACCCCTAATTATTGCAATGATGTCATTGGCATACCTTTTATAATACACGGTGTTGTTGTTATGTATTTGATAGTTCTCGAAAAACTTTCTTTCTAAATGATTATCAAAAATATCAGACAAAGTGCCGGAGAGGCTTCGCCTTATTATCTAAGATAAAACAGAGACTTGATCTATCTCTGAAAGATATGTTTATTAGATATTTTCGGAGGTTTATTGCCGATGGCGGAGTGGAGACGCTATGCTCTCTCTGTTACTATAGTTGGATCCACGAACTATGACGAATCACGCATGTATAGACAGCATCTTTCCGGTTTCAAGCCACAGTTGAAGTACTCATAAATAAGCGCTTTGCGCTTGAACAATCTTTATAACCCAAAATAATGGCTCTCGCTTGCTTAGAATTTGTTAAAAGCCAGTGCCTTCAGCTATGACAACTTGCAATAAATTGACGAAAATACACTGAATAACTCGCTACAGTCAAGTTTAATTTCGGCAATGCCCACGACAGTCTCAGCAGAGCGTACTGAAGGCTCATTGGCTGTCGAAGAATACGTGAAGTAGTTGTGCAGACCAAGCCTAAAGTGAACCGCCGTCGTTCGTAGTTCCACCTATAGTCACGGCACGCGTCGGATCGGTCTTGAGTAGACGGAAGATTTACACAGTTCATTGCCCTGTGAGGACCCCGGTATTCCTTCTTTACAAATCAACCACTATAGTGTCAATCGTGACTTCCACTTATTATCCTGAAATTCACAGCCTGTCCTGTAATACACATTCTTAGCTTAGCCGTTCTGAACATAAATAAACAACATAAAGACACTCTACTCTGCAGTATATACAAGTTATTTTTATACCATATACCATAAGCAACAAGACGTTAGAAGAATGGAAGAAAGAAAACCTTTAATATTAGCACATCTCAAACGTGGGCATTGTTTTCAGGTAAGAAATCTGTAATGCAAAACAAGTGAAAACGTAATATTGGTCAAAAGGAGTTGTTGTACTCACTGTTATTGCACAAAATCGATTTAATGAAAAACATTTTACACATATTACATTTATTACATTAGATACTGTTAGGCTAGACTAGTCAGTCCATAACGGCTCATTTGTTAGTCAGAGCTTCAGTCCACTGCCTTTTTCCATTGTCACTATAGAACACACAGTTTCTTAAAACACACATCAGTCTACACATTTTACTCATATCAGAAAAGAGCAATGCTACTACATCTTATGAACTTAATTCTCACGAAAAGCACAGTAGTTTAATTTCCAGAGAAATTACATGTTCAAATATGTCGACAACATAAAAAATCGTTGTCACATTTAAGTTGATATGAAGTCTGTGTCATTGTTACTTACTGTTAGGTATTGTCTCAAAAGTCACTTTTGTCAGGAGCTATTGTTGTTAAACGCAGTTCTTAGTGTAATACTCGCAGGGCCTCTGTGTTTGAGAAAAAATTATAATGTTTACATCGAGATGGGAACAACTGAAGCCATTAATGAAATATTCTCGGGTTACAAGCCGCGTCATGTGGTTTACTGCCCACGAGCTTTCTACAGAGAACTCCTCTGACATTGTCAAGTCATTGTCAGTCATCCACTTGACAATGGCAGTTCTCTGTAAAAAGCTTGTGGGCAGTAAACCACATGACGCGGCTTGTAACCCGAGAAGATTTCATTAATGGATATCGCAGCGAAAACATGCAATCATGTATAACTGAAAACATTGTTAATTACTAGTAATGATTATTCTGAAAACGTGGTTGGGTAGACAATGAGAATGAGTGTTCGGAACATATTCAATGTGGATTGTCTTCATTTCTACTACGAATACAAAAAAATGACAAAAGTCGAGGAACTGCACATTTAAACGGTGAGAAATATGACGCAGAGAGTTTACTTTCAAACGAGAGAGGGAATAGACGATAAAATGCCAATACATTTTCTCATAGAGTGGGTAAAATCGCAGTGCAATAATGTGATGTTACGTGTGTTAGGATTGGTGGTTGCACTAAGCATTTCAAATTTAATATGTTGTTGAACGCTGCGAAGATTCAATGTTCTTACGAGGTTATATTGATGCGTGAAGCTATCTTTGTGACAGCATTTCGTTGTGAACTTATACAATCTGTTGTCAAAATGACGCGTATCTGATCAACGGAAAGAGAATCTTCAGTGCATAAACGTTCCAAATGCCCATGCGTGTTAATTCCGCCTCGTGGTTGTTCCAAAGCAGTTCATAAAGAGGTACAGCACCTAGAATCGGCAGCAGGCAGTACTGTCCTTGTAGCCCTGTGTTTTTCTGAAACACTGTATATATACGCCGAGGTCATAGCTATAACACAGAAGCACGCGGTCAATATCTTCCTCTCTCATC
This sequence comes from Locusta migratoria, assembly GCA_026315105.1. Taxonomy (NCBI): domain Eukaryota; kingdom Metazoa; phylum Arthropoda; class Insecta; order Orthoptera; family Acrididae; genus Locusta; species Locusta migratoria. The sequence continues at coordinate 146,322,962 of CM048755.1, read as the reverse complement.
AAATTATTCTCGCTATTCTGCTTAAAAATGAGCCACAATTTGATTTCAAGTGCCGCACTACTCATCAACTTGCGCAGTTGTTGTAACACATTACTTCTATCCTTCTGTAGTATGGATGAGTGAATAATATGCATTATTTGAGTTCTGTGCAGGTCACTTGAATACAAGCCCAGAGGGAATGTATTCAAATTCCAGCACATTTTGAAATTCTCCTTTCGAGAATTCCTTGGATATTCAACTTCCTTTCTTCAGGAGTACCATGGCTGATGTTCCATTCTTGTTAAAACTGAGCTACAGAACTGCCGATGATGTATTCAGGAAGTATTTCTGAACGGAGCTAATCTTAACTGGAACTGACTGCAATATCAGACAAAAATGTGTTTTACATCTGCCAATTCTAGTGGAATTCTGTATGTGTTTGTGCAGCGAATTATACAGTGATTTTATTCTGCAACGAAATATAATAATTACTTTCTCAGAAGGTAAAAACCAGCTCAGATACCTCGATTGTGATAGCTACTACAGGGAACCTTGCTGTCATACATACCAAGATTTATATAAGATAGGTTGCCTTTCCCCTTCTTTCCAGTTACTTTCATGTAAAGTGATAAATGTCAGTCATGTATAATGCCAAGTATCTTCATAAACACAAGAGTAACACGTTATTTACGAGACTCTGAAAATGACAACACGTATCAGAATTTAATAGGGTAGCTTCCAGTTTGCTGTAAGGCATCGTACAAACAGATAACGGTAACTTTTACCTTCATGTCAAAAATATTAAGAAAAACAATCGTTTCCTCTGAAAATACATCAGTCATGTGGTACACAAAGGAAACTCTCAGATTCCTAGACTTTGACGAATTTGGCATCTTTGGAATAACTGTAGTTACTACTACTCGTGAGGATTTGTGGAACGCTTGTGACACTGTGTTTTATGTCTAGGAGCAAGTATGCAGCTGTTCCCTACCACATAAGGTATACCCGTGTTCGCTTAGTACCTGGTATTATGGCAGAGTGGAGAAATATAGAATACTGAAAATAATATTGCTTAGGTAAATAACCTGACATAATGTTTTCGCTTGCAGGTCACTAAATTAGTCTTCAAGGTGTCAATTCTCAATATCATTCGTGCACAAGACATTCTGTGTTAACTAGGACACTGACTGTTTTGTCTGAAGTACTTAAGTGTTATCGAAACACAGTATCCTAATTTTAAGTTTGATTGATGACTGTTGGAGTTCCAGAATAATATAGTAAGTCGTTGAAATAAATTTATTGTGTATAAGTTTTCTGTTAGTACAGACACATTACAGTGACTGTCACTTGAGCAGGTCACAGGTGAGGGATTCATATGCACATTGTCTATTATGAACGAAAGAGCCGAAATCACCTCCCTGGTGAACAGTCTTGGGATGACAGCTGGCACTGGGCTGTACTGCTGTGAGGCAGGGCTGACAACACTTCCCGTTTTATGCAGCTGCAGCATAGGCTCAGCTGCAAAGTGTGCACTACTCTACCAGATGTGCTGATGTGATGTAGAGTGGCTCGCAGCCTGTTGTTCTACTCTAAGCGTCGGCTGCACTCCACAATTTGGTTCACGTGCACTGCGACAGGCACTACTTTGCTGGTGGCACTGTAGGACACGGCCGATGCAGTGGTGGGTGCCAGTTTGTCCAGTCGACGGTACCGGCAGTCCACACACAAACTGCGGCTACTACATTAGTGTGACTCGCAGGTAGTGGTGAGGCCTGGGGCATTGCGTATGTGGAGGTGTGAATCCGCCGCTTCCGGCAGCCAGTGCACGTAGACCAGAATACCGACCACGGTGATGTCACACCCATCTGACGGCGAGCTCTGCGCGTGGTGTAGTGGGGCACCCGGCCCATTTGACGAGCTGGCGACCTTGGGATAGCCAGTGCGTGTTCAGATGGCGGCGAGACCTGTCGGCGGCGTGGCGGGCCTGGGCTGGTGGTGGGGCGCGCGCAGCCCGCCGCACTTCTCCAGCTGCTGGTGCTGGCTGCGCACCGCGAACCGGTTCACGTGCACTGGGATCGGCACCACGATCTTGGGCGCCGGACCCGCACCCCCAGTGCGGGACCCAGCGCCAGACGTCAGGCCCGCCTTCACTCGTTTCCACTTGGCCCGCCTGTTTTGGAACCAGATCTTCACCTGCACACACAACCACCACGGAGCGTCAGCTAATCTATAAGGGTGTCACATTGCACACACAAAAACAGTGAAAGATGCAGTACTTGACAGTTACTGAGTAACAGACACATTGCTGGACAGGATGAACCCAAGCAATGATAGATGACATGAAACTCATAACATTAGTAACAGACGTTCAGGTAAAACTTCCGGACTGATAGGCCGTGGTCCAGGTATAAAACTTCTTCCGACGTTTCGTCTCCAACTGCGGGAGACATTTTCCAGGGACTTCTGGCAACTGCCACTGTGGTCTGAGGGGCTCTCGCATTTATAGAGGGCATAGAGGGCACCACCATACGTCACATGAGGCTGACTGTGTGGCTATCTTCGGATGACGTCATCATTCTCGATTAAAAGTAATCGATTGTCGTCTTGTTTGTACAATGTCGACATCCATATTTTATCTAACTTCAGACCTTCTTCTTCTCTATTAAAATTATTCCGGTGTTTGTGAATCTCTATTGCTTCTCTATACATGCGTGCATGGTAATGCGATGTTCTAGCTAAAGCGCTCGTTTCATTAAATTTCATTTGATGGTTCCCATGTTGAAAAACATGTTCTGCTACTGCCGATTTTTACGTGTGGTCCAGACGACAGTTCCTTTTATGTTCAGTTAAGTGGGTGTCGATGTTTCTGTTAGTTGTTCCAGTATATACTTGACCACAGCTGCAAGGAATTTCGTATACCCTCGGTGTTGCTAGGGGCTGACGTGCGTCTTTTGCTGATCTCAAGTATTCTTTTATCTTTTTGGTGGGTTTGTAGATAGTCTCGATACCATGTTTGGCCAATACTTTCCCGATTCGATCAGTAATTCTGCTAATTTACGGAAGGAAAACTTTTCCAGATGGTTGCCGTTGTTGCTCGGAACTTCTGGATTCTTCTCTTCTTCGATGGAGAGCTCGATACATTTCCTTGTCGCCATATCCATTGATCGAGCTCTCCATCGAAGAAGAGAAGAATACAGAAGTTCTGAGCAACAACGGCAACCATCTGGAAAAGTTTTCCTTCCGTACATCAGCAGAATTACTGATCGAATCGGGAAAGTATTGGCCAAACATAGTATCGAGACGATCTACAGACCCACCAAGAAGATAAAAGATTACTTGAGATCAGAAAAAGACGCACGTCACCCCCTAGCAACACCGGGGTATACAAAATTCCTTGCAGATGTGGTCAAGTATATATTGGAACAACTAAAAGAAGCATCAACAACCGCTTAACTGAACATAAAAGGAACTGTCGTCTGGGCCACATGTAAAAATCGGCAGTAGCAGAACATGTTTTTCAACATGGGAACCATCAAATAAAATTTAATGAAACGAGCGTTTTAGCTAGAACATCACATTTTCCATGCACGCATGTATAGAGAAGCAATAGAGATTCACAAATACCGGAATAATTTTAATAGAAAAGAACAAGGTCTGAAGTTAGATAAAATATGGATGTCGACATTGCACCAACAAGACGACAATCGATTACTTTTAATCGAGAATGACGACGTCATCCGAAGATAGCCACACAGTCAGTCTCACGTGACGTATGGTGGTGCCCTCTATAAATGCGAGAGCCCCTTCAGACCACGGTGGCAGTTGCCGGAAGACCCTGGAAGATGTCTCCCGCAGTTGGAGACGAAACGTCGGGAGGAAGTTTTATACCTGGACCACGGCCTATCAGCCCGGAAGTTTTACCTGAAGACAAAGCCGGCCGTGAAAGTTTACAATGTATGATTAGTAACAGAGATGGAGTGATATTTTTATAACAAAAATGGTACATATTTCACCACACAGGACAGCCGTATAACAGACACGAATAATGTTCACATATGACAAGGCAAACTCCCAGCATAAACATTGATATCCGATTGTCTGTAAGGATTATGACTTTCTGGGGCATTAAGGTACATCCTGTGCCTGTTATTCATGCGACTACAAAACTGTTGAGGAGTAGTTGGCGGAACATGTCCCACTCCTCTGTCTCGGTAGTTTCTTGTATTTGCATGCTTCAGGGAGAGACTGTTCATTGCGAAACATGTCTGCATCCATTGCGTTTAGGGCCAGCGAATATGCAGTAAATACCAAACGTTCAATATCTTTCCTACCTCACCCCTAAACAGACAGACATGATCCAGAATAATCTCCTTGCAATACCGCTATGCTCTACCGGTACATCGCATAAAGATATGCAAAGTGTACGGTCATTGTGCATAATGTGTCCCCACACCACAACGCCTAGCCAAGAGCTTTCCAAACTGGATGTTCCGACACTCTGAGGTGCCGAACAGTAAGATCAAGACAGTCACGAGACTAGTAAATCCAAATCAGATATTGCAAACCATCCTTATCTTCGTTCAGATGTCAGAGTAACCATGGTCAGCCCATATCTGTAGGAGACTGAACTGAGGTGTCTGACCTGTGCGGCGCTCGCAGAGGGGCGCCAAATGGTGTCCAAACATCGTGACGAGTGCCTCCATAGAGCGCGGGGAAGGGTGTAGTAGGGGTACCAAAACAAGGGCGCTGAGTGTGAAGGGGGAACCAGCAAAATCCTTCGCTGTGTGTCAGAGGTTGGAGGGAAGTGAAATCATTGTGAAGCCTCGGTTGGGAAATGTCACAGTTAAGCACTGACCATCGTGATAGGTATGTTGAATCTTTCATAACTATTTAGTGCTTTTGAAAGAAAGGTTCGACAGATACAGGTGTTGGACAAAATAATATGAGCACCTACAATGGACACAATATTTGTTTATTAGTAAGGAGTGGTCCTACTATTGGCTTTGAGAACAGCTGCACCTCTTTGGGGAACTGATTCGTAAAGTGTCGTTATAGATTCCAACTGAACGTTATCCAGTCTTGTACCAAAACATCTGCCAGTTATCTTGACGTTGTTGGTGCTGAAAAAAGTGATCCTCAGTCTCTGCTCAAAAACTGCCATAGCGGTTCAGTTACATTGACACATGTCGACTTTGCTGTCCAGAGGAGATGTTCGTAGCAGGGTTTGTTGGCAAAATGTTAGTGATAGTAAGCAGTTTGCTGCCAAGAATGGTACGATATCGATTGAGAGTTATCCGACAGTGAGAGTAATGACAAAAACAGTCCAGTACTACGATATAGATGCCCAAATCATGGAACCTCCCACATGCCTGGCTGTAGAAAGCAGGGATGCCATAATGTTTCTTTTTGGGGTTCTCGATACATAAACCCGGTTGTTTTCAGCAAGCGATGTAATTGGTGATTCATCGGACCATAATACATACTTCTAGTCATCAGGTGTCCAGGTTTTAAATCGCTACACTACTTCCTTCGCAGCTTTGCTTTGTCTTCCGTTATCAACGGTTTAATAACTGCAGCTCTTCAATGAATGTTAAGCTCCAGCCGTACTAATTTTATCGAAGTATTACTCAAGTGATTGTTTAGTTTTGTAGTTGCTTTTGCCACGGTAGTTTCATGCTGTCTGGCCACAATAATTTTAATGCCCGTCTGTCTTTGTCAGTTAACCTCAGGTTTTGCCCGCTATTCTTCTTCGCCAATGATGTTTTGCCTTGTTTTGTTCAAATGTTTGTAAACCTATTGGACCAAACTGCTATGGTCATCAGTCCCTAGACTCACAAACTACTTAAAATAACTTACACTACGGACAACACACCCACCCATGCCTGAGGGAGGACTCGAACCTCTGGCGGGAAGGGCCACCCAGACGTGGCCATTCCCCGCGGCCCTTGTTTTGTGTACGTTATCAGTACTGAGGGTAACATCGCTAGTGAATCATTATACAGTGCATCCTCTTGAGGTGTTCGTGTCCGTCTATGACCACCGACATGCTTTCGCATAGCATTTCCACTTTCAGGAGTCTTTTTGACAACGAGATTACATTTTTGGACAATCCCATTACTTTAGCTACAGCAGTGACACTTTGACCGTCTTCGAGCCGTCCAAATGCTCGACAACGATTGTAAGAACTCAAATGATATGTTCCAGACATACTGCCCGGAATCTTTAACTAATCGGATCCACACCAACCTTCGCGGAACACCGTATGCATGAACTGTCGAATGCTTGTGGAGCGTTCCTGCACAGGCTTCACTACAGTTAACACGCGCCGCGGTGGAGAAGCCGAGCGGTCTAGGAGCGCCGGTTGCTCGCCGTCGGGGATTCGAGTCCTCCCTGGGGCATGGGTGTGTGTGTGTGTGTTTGTGTTGACCTTAGGTTAGTTTCCCTTAGTTTAAGTAGTTTGTAAGCTACGGACTTATGACCACGCAGTTTGGTCCGATAGATTTACAAACATTTGAACGTTTTAGTTAACACGCCTCGCCCTCTACATTTGCTTGTACTATCACTGGTCGGGCACCCCATGGCACCTATTGGTTGTTACGTAATATTTTTATGTATATTTGTCATGTTCCGTGGGACCCAATTGAGGAGCAAGGCTCCATGGACATGCAACGAGTCAGTACATGAAATAGTAACGAAAGAGTAGTAATAGATGAAGTGAAACGTATAGGAAATCTACACACAGAAGTATATAAAATCAACAATTTAACCCAAAAATTAGCTTAATTTTTTTCAAGCGTTCCCCCTACAGAATAGAATGAGTGTGCCGTGAGAAAACTCTCCAATTAAACCTTCAAAGTGCGTTGATTACTACTAATTGTAAGAATTCTGAATTCTTCTGGCAACTTACTGGTAATGGATGCCCTTCCGTACAAGAGCCAAGAAGGTATAATCCAACTGCAGTTTATATTTGTGCCTAGTATTAATTGAGCGGTGAATAAGCTTATATTGTTCAAGACAAATGCCATTAAAGGAACTGTGTATTGAGAGGCTAATGTTATAATTGACAGACTACTGAACAGGGATCGACAAGATGTTCACGAGCTTACACCACATATTTCTCGAACCGCCCGTTTCTGCGCCATAAATACCCATTTTGATTCAATGGAGTTACCCCAAAAAATAAAACCATATGTCATTAGCGAATGAAAATAAACAAAGAAGACTACTGTTCGTGCTGAATTATCACACATTTCAGATATTGTTCCAACAATAAATAACGCGACATTTTGTTTTAGAACACGATCTTGAACATGGGTTTTCCATGATAGCTTACTATTTGAACACCTTCAAATTTGAACTGTTGAATCTCACTTATCATATGCTTATTCTGTGTAGTCAAAATGTCGGTTTTTGTTGAATAGTGTGTTACTAACTGCAAAAACGGAGTCTGTCTGTGATTTAGCATCAACTTTATTTTCTACAATCCAAGAACTTACGTCCTGAACTGCAGTATTTGATACTACGCTAATATTGTAAAATCACCCTTCTATACGAAGTTGGTATCATCAGCAGAGAGAAATATTTTAGGCTGAACTGTTATACAAGAAGCCATATCATTTATATAAACAAGAAATAACACCGGCCCCCGAACAAACGCCTGGGACACCCCTCGCTTCATAGTGCCCCATCATGAGTGTATAACAACGCCATTTTCAGCACTGTGGAAGATTACTTTCGGCGAAGAGTTGAACCAATTGTGAGTTACTCCCCTTAATCCACAACGTACGAACTTCTGAAACAATATTTTGTGATCAATACAATCGAACACCTTTGTTAAATCAAAAAAGCCGCCTAGTGTTCGCAACCTTTCATTTAATCCACGTATTGGATCACAGGGAACAGAGATTATAGCATTTTCAGTTGTTAAACCATTTCTAAAACCAAACCGTGCATTTGACAGCAAATTTTGTGAACTGAAAAAAATGAATTAACCCTGAATATACAGCATTTTCAATAACATTAGAAAGTACCTATGGCACAGAAATAGTTATGCAATTGTTTCTTTGTCCGCGGCAGATTCTCTTTAACAAGTGTCCGACTTTTCTTAGTAACTGCCAAGCAGTGTATATACGACGATTTATGAATGTATATGGAACGATAAATGTGATAACAAAATTTAGTCTTCAATATATATATATATGTCATTTCCTGTGTGCGCCTGTGTGCTCGACCTGTTTGCTATTATAGATGCCTGGGCCCGTTCGTGTCAGCCAGGCAAGGGCGCTGTGTTCAGCCTGGGTATGATGGGCTGCCCTTTCCCAGATTTTCCAAAATAGGTAATTGTCTGACAATACTAGATTAGCTTGATTGCAAGTGATTTTCCCATGTGATGTTTTCCAGCATCTGGTAGGTATGAACTCATTAAGCCCCTGGAAGGAAGCAGTACCTTCTAGAAACGTTCTAGTGTGAGGAGCAGGAAACAGATAATATAAATGCCTGAACACGGTTGCTGAGGGTGATTGAAAGGGCTAAATGGTAAATTCGAGGAGTGGAAATCGATGAGCTGACAGGTAGCTATCGTGGAGTTGTAAAGCTCTTACCACTTTGCCTCACTTCTTTAATAATTTCTCTTCCCTGTGTCGATGAGGTATTGTTCCATCACTGGTATTATTTAATGATCGTTCGGTTGTAGTTCAGTGATCAAAATAAATTAAGATGCTACTGTTCGTTTATTGAATCCTTCGTCAAAGGGTATATTAAATACAAGTAATAAAATCTTACCACGAGACCCAAATAAAACTTGAAATTTCACTAATTCTTCAATTTTGGACGACATTGACTATGTGTGAATTTTATTCAGTATTCTTCCGACACAAGAAAGTAAAATTCAGTGGCCGGCCGCGGTGGCCGAGCGGTCTGCGGCGTGCCAGTCACGGCCTTCACGGCCGCTGCTTAAAAAAACACATTTGCTTTCGTTTTCGAATGTTTCCAAATATGTACATTCATGGGCCCCAGCCGTACATTGATACCGGTGAAAGTCGTTTTCCAATAGCTGTTACTGTTCCAGAGATATTTTGTGTGGACAAGATAGCTGGGACACTCTGTATACCATCTTCCACTTACTCGTGGCCAAACTGAGTATCTATTATGGAGGTTCATCGCAGCTGCGTTATGCTACAGAGTTCTTTGCTGCTGAATTCAACATGTCTGCATTTTGATATTATCAAAGTTCAACCTATAAGGATATACACTTTTTAAAGTAGGTTTTTGAAATGAGTTGTATACTCCGAAATATTTCGGATGTTTCACCACAGTGGTTATAAACTTCCACGAGGGATATACACTTAGTCGTAGGCGATAGAAAACCACATCGCTATGCATGATCGTGACGACATTCCTTGTGCATTTTGACAACAAGAAACACAAGCAAGAATGGACACAACGTTCTTCCTGCAAATTAGTAGCAAGTTCAAGTAACGATGATGGAAGTGGACAGCAAGAACGCATCATTCTCTTCTAAGTAGACCTCAAAAGTTCCATAATACTGATATCTGACTGAAATTCGATGACCTTCTTGTCCAGCGAACATTTGACAATTAATCGTCTTGCCAATAACACCATTTCTGGTCTATATGAGCAGTGGGAATAGGTGTTCTGTCGTCTCGGAACACATCATCTGCAATGGGTTAATATAACACGTCCACCCGTGCGGGAACTACGAGGTTGTCCACGCCGATAGTTCGAGTCCTCCCTGGAGCATTGTTGTGTGTCTTGTCTCTACATCAGTATATACGTTGTTTGTGAGCCTAGGGACTGATGACCGCAGTAGTTTGGTCCCATAGATTTAATAACATTTGAACCTTTTTGAACAACCAGTGCTTTGGTATTACCTGATGCTGCAATACAGTCACATTAACTTTGGAAGTATTGAGAGCTTTCGGAGTAACCATTTGGCCCATGGGAAATGATGATATGGCTGTCCATTTCATCACCGAGCCTCACCGTTTTTCACTCTTTACAACAAGTAGTTTAGATCGTAACCTTTGGACGGCGTTGACCAGATGTAAACGCGTTCAGAAGTTGGAAACAGAGTGACTCAAGACTCATCCGTCAACCTACTTTACTCCAATTGCTCTACAATCCAGATTTCTTTGCCTCTGGTGGTTAATTTTCCTGTAGCAAGCACTTTAACCCTTCAACGCATGATTTTTAATTGAAAAATTGTCCTGGTAATCTTCAAGCAAAGGGAAAAGCAGTAAAAAATCCCTATGTTGCTAGTTTTTTTTTTGGGGGGGGGGGGGGGGGGGAGGGTGGGGGGAGTTGCAAATGCGGAAACTGCTATATAGAATTCAAAGTCGTATAGTACAAGCGATCCTTTTTTTTTTTTTTTTTTTTTTTTTTTTTTTTTTTTTTTGCTTATTATGGTCTTCCATACTTGTCTTAGATGGTGTGAATTTTTAGTCCTTCTGAAACTGGCTCTCTGTATGGAAAATAAACGTCACATTATGCAGAATTCATACACCGCCATTTTCTCCAGGCAAACATGTTGACAAAAGTTCACATTGCAGCCAACATCTACACAACAAACACCACAGACACTTTCTACGAACTCTGCTGCATGTGTTAAAGACGTTTTAGTTCACAAAATTCCTACTAGAGGAACTTAAAACAATTTTACAATCGATTTGGAATAATGCTACATCATGCATTTAAGGTTTTAATTACCGATTAGTGGGTTTGGAATTCCAACTCGCTTTGCTGTCCTCTGCTAATGGAACTCTCTTCGGGTTGTTTTGTTGATTTCAGGGTTCATGTGTGCGAAATTCAGCTCTGCAATGACGTCCTTATTTCTCGTTACAATCCTCCTCAATGACCCCCTGTCACGAGGTCTAAACACGCAGTTTCTTCCGCATTGTGACTTAGCGGATGATATTTTCTGCTTTTCGTCTGTGCGGTATAAATCTTAGATATGGTGGTCCTTCAAACACTACTCACTTCGGCCTCTTGGATGTGCAATAACCCACCATACGAGAACCAACAATTTACCCATGTTCGATTCACTGCATTCGCAACTACACAGCCTGTTCGTACCACGACTGAAACTTGAACGTACTAAGAGTATTGATAGGATGCTGTTCGTGGTGAAATACATCAGTGGTACCTGCAGGTTTGGATGGAATATGGATTTGGGTTCAAACATGTATTTATTGTGGTATTTACATGATTCAGTCCAACCCTCGTAGATTAATATCTAAGAATATATTACTGTTCCCTGTGTATCACCCCGTGGGTATCGCATAGGTAAAATGACACAATTTATAGCACTCACAGGAAGATGCGGAAGATGCGTAGCATGTGTTACAATGGGTGTGCTCTATGAGAAGCAATTTTCATTGGTTTACAGCACACAGATGACGATAAGGAAGTAAAAACGCACGCGAAATACTAAAACTTTTGTGCAGTTACGAAGTAGTAGCCACCAACTAATAGTGTGTGTGTGTGTGTATGTGAGTGAGTGTGTGTATGGTTGTGACCCACGCACGCGCAGTGAGAGACAGAGATAGAGACGAGAGGTTTTGAGGAGGGAGAGATTTAAGAGGGGCGGGGTAGGATGCGTATGATGAATTGGGAAGCCGAAGTGGGGGACAACGTAAGGATAAATGGCAGTGACATTAACTTGACTCCGTCTGGAAACGGCTGTCTGGCTCACACAGTGTAACGCGTACATCACCAGACACGCACTGGATTCGCATTCAAGAGGGCAGGGGTTCCATTCCCCCTATAGCCACACAGAGTTAAGTTTTCCGTGGTCTTTATAAACGCATTGAAACTGATGCCAAAGTTAAAGCTTTGTAAAAGCCACAGCCGGTTTTTTCTCGCCCCTGATCTAAGTGATCCTGTGCTTCGTATCTAAAGACCTCGCTGTTATAAATGAACCTTCGGTACTTTAGAGGGTCGCCTCGAAAAACGGATAATCCTAGGATAATGCGGAAGAGGGATAACGGACATATCACTGAAAGAAACACATTTCAACAATTGCCACATGAGAGCGTAACATTTTACAGTTGCGTATCATGTTTACGTTCCAGTTACAAACGTTGCTCAATGTGACGGCCCCCTTCATCCACAAAAACTGTGAGTACACCGAATATACGAGGCTTGAGCTGGTCTACGGCTTCACCGAGTCTGACTGTTGTCGCCGAGAATGGAAGGCTTGACAGTGTTTAACTCGCGTTAAGCGCATCTTGTCCGTGAATGACTTCAGCCAGCACAGGTTTCTAATTCTTACTGTGCTTGTCTGGAACCTTGCATGAAAGAAGTAAAACTGAAAGAAATGTGTAGCCCACATATCAAAGAACGTAAAAATCGTCGTCATATATATATGTTGAAATTTCACATATCTTGGAGACGTATAAGCTGCTCTAAATTGTTGGTTTCCGGTTGGGAAAGAAAAAGCAGTTGCCAGAAATCTCAAATGTTCAAATGTTTGTTTAGCTTATGGGACTTAACTACGGGCTCATCAGTCCCTAAACTTGCAAACTACGTATGAACTAACTTATATTAAAGACAGCACAAACATCCATGTCCGAGGTAGGATTCGAACCTCCGAGGCCGCGCGATCCGCAACTAGGCGCTCCAGACCGCTCTGCTATTCCCGTGCGGTCAGAAATCTCATTTTACAAAATGCGAAGGATTAAATCTGAACCATGATTATCCCACTTAAGAACATTATACCTACTTCCGTTATACTAATACGTCTGGCGCAAATGAAAAGCAGTTTTAGCACTCGTGTGAGGTGTGGTACTAAGACGATACTCTGTATGTGGGCGAACTCTTGGAAGTCGTGCCTTCACATTTCTAACTGTGTCTCACGCCCCGACATTGTTACGCTACACACCGCCATGTGACACGGTAGAATACAGAGTTCTCCAGCGGCAGACGGAATGTCGATCGAATAATAAGTGTGAATGTAATACCTCAATCGGATTGACCATAGAGGTGTCGCAATAGTAACATACTGGACGCGCGGTCGGGAGGAGGTGGTTCAAACCCACCTCCGGTCATCCGCATTTGGGTTTCCCGTAATTTTCCTAAATCACATCAGGCGAATGCCGGGTTGTTTCCTTCCAAAGAAGAAGGCTTTTTCCTTCACTATTCATGAGAAAACCTATCGAGCGCGTTCTACGTCTCTAATTACGTCTATGATGTCCACTTCCGTAGCTCACCCGGCGGGGTGGCTGAGCGCGTTCGGTCAGAGGACTAGTCGTAATTTAAAAAAATATAATAAAATAAAAAAATAAAAAACTCAGCAATCTCGACACACCTCACGGCCCGTCCTCATAGCTTTACTTCCGCCAGAACCTCGTCTTTTACTTTCCATGCCGGCCACGGTGATCGAGCGGTCTGCGGGGCGCCAGTCACGGTCTGTACGGCCACTACGGTCGGGGGTTCGAATCCCCCCTCGGGCATGGAAATTTGTGCCGTCCTTACTATTAGCTAGTTCACAAGTAGTTTGTAAGTTTAGGGACTCATGACCCCGTAGTTAAGTCCCATAAGCTCTATAAACATTTGAACATTTCTACTTTCCAAACTCGGTACGAAGTGTTCATTAAGATAAAAATGCAAAATATCTGCATCCGAACAGTCAACAGCTATGCTCTCTCTGCTCGCATTTCCACCCTCCATTATTTGTGAACAACGATTTGGGTTTGCGGAAGGCTGGTGTGTATGAAATTCCTTGTCAATGTCGTACATTGTCTGTATCATTATTCTGCGATTCGGTTTTTAGCGAAATCCATTGCAATTTGGCCGGCAAGTAATTTAATTAATCGGGATGATAGTTTTATTCTTGACAATTTTTTAAATCGGGCACTCACAATTGTACACAAAGACAAGGGCACTGTCAATCAAGAATATGACTGATTACATGTACTCTCCATAGATGGCATTCCGGCATCGTACTTCTCTGCCGTCTACGTTCACCACAGATAATATTTATACACTGCTCAAAAGAGGGTATCCAGTGAAATATCATACACGATATACATATGGTAACGTATTTCATTCAAATATTGGCTACAATTGTAGTTTGTCTGTGATACAGTACGATATTTTATGTCTCACCTCTTCACTTAAGGTATATAAGACGATTACTTATAGCGAGGCACCATGAGGCTATCATAATAGTGAAAAGGTCATTCTCCTTGCCCTCTATTATGATGTGTGATAACCTCGGACGAACAGTACAGTTGCACATCTGCGAGGCATGGACAATATGAGGTTATCAATCACCTCATTCCTATGGCTCTCGATGCCATAGCTTCTGGTAAGTCACGTTGTTGTTGCTTTACACTGCGTGCAAACCCAACTGCTTGTATAATTCGCTTGGTAGGGTAAACACAAGTCAACACGAATCCCCTCTACAGCAACTTTCTGTTATTACCACTGTCCCGGTTGCCGTAATGTTGTCTCCACGCCATAGAACCGACATTAAGACGTCGAACCACTTTAGTTCAATCGGCCGATGACAATACTTCAGAACCTACATATCTTAACTGATCCCCTAATTGTTGTGACCAGTGTATATAATCTGTATAGAGGGCACTATAGCCTTATATATCGTTGCCTTCGGTTGGATACGGGAACACAGTGCTGAGAGCCTACTAGTCTTCATATTCACTCTTACGATGGCTGAACGATATACAGCCAAAAATAAGGACTAGGGAATAAGTGGTTACGCCTCAGTACCCGTAATTTTATTTATCATGAAATACACCGTGAAAATATAATGGTTCATATCCACGCCACTATTCGGGGGAGTGGTACTGGACTCCACTCCATCTAAATATCAGTGTAGCTTCCCTGAACTGCTGGAGCCCATTGTACTGTATATCTTGGAGCTGGCTGAGGCCACATTGCTACAGGATAATGGCCGACCACACGAGACACGACATCTTCGTTGGCCATTTAGCTGCGCTGCTGGCTTGGCCTCAGTGTCCTCCCCACCCCTGGCCTATAAAACGCCTGGCCGATGATGATCGAGCGGCCTGCTCGCGATACGCTACAGGCTGCTGCACCAGATCAGCTTTGGCAACAAGTGGAAGAAGCATAGACTGCTACACCCCAGCAACACATCCTGAGTCTCCTTGATTCGATGTCGAGGCGTGTAGAAGTGCCTAAATCCAGCATTGACGGTTGATGTTGTTGTGGTCTTCAGTCCAGACACTGGTTTGATGCAGCTCTCCACCCTCATCTATCCTGAAAAAGCCTCTTCACCTCCTCTGAATCTGAATCCGCATGCTATATTAGTCTCTTGGTCTTCCTCTGCGATTTTTCCCCCACAAAGTTACCTACAATGCTAAATTTCCGATCCTTGATGTCTAAGAATGTGTCCTACCAATCGATCCCTTCTTCTAGTTAAGATATGCCAAAAATTCTTTTTCTCGCCAATTCTCTTCAGTATCTCTTCATTAGTTTCGTGATCTACCAACCTAATCTTCAGCATTCCTCTATAGCACCACATTTAAAAAGTCTCTATACTCTTCCTGTCTAAACTATTTATCGTCCAAGTTTCACTCCCGTACAAGGCAGCATTCCACACGAATGTCTTCAGAAAAAACTTGCTTAGACGTTAATTACTATTCGATGCAAACAAATTTCTCTTTTTTAGAAACGCTTTTCTTCCCAATGATATCCTCTGTACAGCGACCATCAGATATTATTTTACTTATCTATTGGCTTTATTGTTTCATTACCTAATCTAATTCCTTCAGCATCGCATGATTTTCTGATACTACATTCCATTACCCTTGTTTTGCTCTTGTTAATGTTCATCTTAGACGCTCCTTTCAACACACTCCCCATTCCGTTCAATTGCTCTTCCAGGTCCTTTGCTGTCTCTGACAAAATTACAGTGTCATCGGCAAAATGCAATGTTTTTATTTCTTTACCCCTAACTCTAATCCCTTCGCAGTATTTATCTTTGCTTACCTTCACAGCTTGCTCATTGTACAAATTGAATAATATTGGAGAAAGGCTACAAGCCTGTGTTACTCCCTTCCCAAACACTGCGTCCCTTTCACGCCCTTCAACTCTAATAACAGCTATTTGGTTAATGTACACTGCTCGCCATTAAAATTGCTACACCACGAAGAAATACAGGTGATATACGGGTATTCATTGGACAAATATATCATACTAGAACTGACATGTGATTACATTTTCACGCAATTTGGGTGCATAGACCCTGAGAAATCAGTGCCCAGAACAACTACCTCTGGCCTTGATGCGCCTGGGCATTTAGTCAAACACAGCTTGGATGGCGTGTACAGGTACAAATGCCCATGCAGCTTCAACACGACACCACAGTTCATCAAGAGTAGTGATTGGCGTATTGTGACGAGCCAGTTGCTCGGACACCATTGACCAGACGTTTTCAATTGGTGAGGGGTCTGGAGAATGTGTTGGCCAGGGCAGCAGTCGAACATTTTCGGTATTCAGATAGGTCCGTACAGGACCTGCAACATGCGGTCGTGCATTATCTTGCTGAAACGTTGGGTTTCGCAGGGATCGAATAAAGGGTAGAGCCACGAGTCGTAACACATGTGAAATGTAATGGTTACTGTTCAAAGTGCCGCCGATGCGAACAAGAGGTGACCAAGACCTCTAACCATACCATCACGCCGGGTAATACGCCAGTATGGCGATGACGAATACACGCTTCCAATGTGCGTTCACCGCAATGTCGCCAAACACGGATGCGACCATCATGATGCTGTAAACAGAACCTCGATTCATCCGAAACAATGTCGTTTTGCCATTCGTGCACCCAGGTTCGTCGTTGCGTACACCATCGCAGGCGCTCCTGTCTGTGATGCAGCGTTAAGGGTAACAGCAGCCATGGTCTCCGAGCTGATAGCCCATGCTGCTGCAAACGTCGACGAACTGTTCGTGCAGATGGTTGTTGTCTTTCAAACGTCCCCATCTGTTGAATCAGGGATCGAGACGTGGCTGCACGATCCGTTACGGCCATGCGGATAAGATGCCTGTCATCTCGACTGCCAGTGATACAAGTCCATTGGGATCCAGCATGGCGTTCCGTATATCCCTCCTGAACTCACCGATTCCATATTCTGGAAACAGTCATTGGAATACGACCAACGCGAGCAGCAATGTCGCGATACGATAAACAGCAATCGCGATAGGCTACAAAGCAACCTTTATCAAAGTCGGAAACGTGATGGTACGCATTTCTCCTCCTTACACGAGGCATCACAACAGCGCTTCACCAGGCAACGACGGTCAACTACTTTTTGTGTAGGAGAAATCGGTTGGAAATTTTATTCATGTCAGCACGTTGTAGTTGTCGCCAACGGCGCCAACCTTGTGTGAATGCTCTGAAAAGCTAATCATTTACATATCATAGCATTTTCTTCCTGTCTGTTAAACTTCGCGACTGTAACACGTCATCTTCGTGGTGTAGCAATTTTAATGGTCAGGAATGTACAAGTTGTAAATAACCTTCCGTTCCCTATATTTTACCCATGCTGACTTCAGAAATTGAAAGAGTGTATTCCAATCAACATTATCAAAAGCTTTCTCCAAATCTACAAAAGCTAGAAATGTTAGTTTGCTGTTCCTTAGTCTATCTTCTAGGATAAGCCGTAAAGTGAGTATTGCCTCCCGTGTTCTTACATTTCTCCTGAATCTGAGCTGAACTGATCTTCCCCGAAGTCATCATCTATCAGCCTTTCCATCCTTCTGTAAATAATTCCTGTTAAAATTTTGCGACCATGATGTTTTAAACTGATGGTTCTGCAATTTCCACACCTATCTGTGCGTGCTTTCTTTGAAATGGGAATTATTACATTGTTCTTAATGTCTGAGGTATTTTGCCTTTCCCATACATCTTACTAACCAAGTGAAATAGTTTTGTTATACCTGGCTCTCCCAGAGACATCAGTGGCTCTGAGGGAATGTCATCTACTCTAGGTGCCTTGTTTCGACTTAGGTACTTCAGTGCTCTGACAAATTCATCTGTCTGTATAGGATCTCCTAATTCATCTTCATCTACTTCCTCTTCCCTGCCTGCAATATTGTCCCGAAGTTGATTTTCTTTGTACAGCCCCTCTATATACTTCTTCCATCTTTCAGCTTTCTCTTCTTTACTCAGAATTGGTTTTTCCATCTGAGTTCTTGGTATTCATACAGCTATTTTTCTTGTTTCGCAACGTCTCTTTTATTTTCCCTTATGCGGTATCTATTTTTCCCCAATAATAATTTCCCGATTTTCCTCGCTGCACATGACGTTGTATTTTGAATGATGGGATCAAACAAATGTCCAAATGTTTGTAGAGCTTATGGGACTTAACTACGGAGTCATTAGTCCCTAAACTTACAAACTACTTATGAACTAGCTACAACTAAGGACGGCACAAATATCCATGCCTGAGGGGGGGATTCGAACCCCGGACCGTAGTGACCGTGCAGACCGTGACTGGAGCGTCTCAGTCCCCTCGGCCACCGCGGCCGGCAAATGATGGGATCTTTGTACCACGTGTTATCTCCCAAATAAAAGTTTCTGTGGTGAATTTGGGCTTTCTTGTCGTTGCATTCTGGATGGCCAGGGGCGTATATGGACTGAGTAAGGGACGGAAGTAAGATTCGCTGACTTTCTGTAAATTACCCAACTACAAATCAAAAAATATTCGAATTCGAGCCCCGTTCAGTTCTTCGATTTTCTTTCAGCACGTCTCTGCGGATTGAATTGACGCAGTGGTAACAGACAGGACTTGCATTTTTTATATTTTATTTATTTATTTATTTATTTACTTAAGGGATTTAACTGCGGGGTCATCGGTCCCTAAACTTAAAAACTACTTATAAACTACCTTATACTAAAGACGACGAGGGGGATTTGAACCCCCGACCGTAGCGGCCGTGCAGATTGTGACTGGCGCGCCGCAGACCGCTCGACCACTGCAGCCGGCTTACTTGCATTCGGAAGGTCGGTGGTTTAGATCAACCTCCAGCCATACATATTTAGATTTTTCTTAATTTCCCTAAATCACTCCAAGCAAATGCTGGGATCATGCCTTCAAAATGAAACGGTCGATTTCCTTCCTCATCCTTACCCATCTACGAGGGTGATCTCTGTCTCTAATGCCCTCACTGTCGACGGATAATTCAACACTAAGCTTCGCTTCTCCGTTCCTTCTCTTTTCACCTCTGGTAATATCTGCTGATTCGAAAATACAAAATTGAACTTCGGTTCGGAACCCACGTTGATTTGTAGGTCCAAAATGTTCAAATGTTTGTAAATCTATCGGACCAAACTGCGTGGTCATCAGTCCGTAGCTTACAAACTACTTAAACCTAGGTAAACTAACCTAAGGACAAACACACACAACCATGCCCCAGGGAGGACTCGAGCCTCCACGGCGAGCAACCGCGCGCTCCGCAGCGAGACGGTTTAGACCGCTCGGCTACTCCACCGCGGCGATTTGTAGGTCCACTTGTTACTGGCTGGGTAAGTCAGTTCTCAATCCGGGAGAAAGGCACTGGCCTACCGCCTAATAGGAGCGTGCCTAGTGAAGTAATAAAGTTTTGAAAACAGTGTTGGGGTCGAGAACGAAGGCGAGGACAGAGCTGCGCGGCCAGCCTGTTGCCTCGGCGGCGGCAGCGGCAGCTGCGCGTCCGCGATTACTCGCACATCGATCCGGCGTGGGCGGCGGGGGCGTCTGCTGACGAGTGTCGGAAACGCGCTGCGCCAGCGCGCCCGCCCACGCATAAACCACAGCAGGCGGCACGCCCACGCGCCTTCAAACGCGCCGCCGCCGCAGCCGCCCTCCCCCATACATACTGATGGCCGCTCCCCAGAGGTCACGCTTTCTGGCACTATTTACCACCGCCACTGGAGCGACGCTGCTCGCGGCTGACTCATGCGGGGACACTAACGTCCGACGCACCCCGCTGCCTGTCCAAATTTCAGTACCAAGAGAGACAGCGAATAACAAACTAGCAGTGGCGGCTGGTGATAATGTGCTAATGTGCTGCAGCACACTGTAAATATATTACTAAAATTATGCCATTTCTCTGCGAAAGCAAGCGAGAAATCGCTGTAAAATTACATCCTTTCTCTTGGCATGCGATCCAGATATCACAATAAAATTATGCCAATTCCCTTCCAATACGTATTAGAGTGCGCCTCGGTTGCACAGTGGTAGAGTGCCAGACTCCAAACCCAAAGCTCGCGGGTTCGATCCCCGCCAGGTCCTGGGATTTTTATGTGTCACATTCCACTTCTTTCACCTCTGGCAGTATTGCTCACGTGAAAAATACCGAGTAGCACCGTGGTTCGGAACCCACGTTAAACTGAAGGTCGCCTTATAACTGGCTTGTAAGTCAGTTCGAAGGTCGGAAGAAGGCAACGGCATACCACCTCCAAACAGGACCATGCCTAGTAAAGCACTGTGGTGTTCAAAACAATCTTCGGATTGTTGACTGCTTTACCTTTACGTATTAAAATGCTAGTAATAAGGATGAAAACGCATTTTGGAGCGCTCCTGCCGCGATAGCTGGAAACCAGCTCCGTGCGCTGAAGTGGGATTCAGCTGCGCTGGTATATGCACAGAGAGGCGGCGCAGTCGCCTGTTCGCTAGTGCGCATGCGCAGACGTGACGTCAGGCCTGGCGGCTCATGTGTGCTGAGATCGACTGCAGCACCAGATCAATATTTATCTTCGCGCTGCGTGTAATGGTTGCGGAAGAATGGTATATGACGAATATTGCGGCATACAGAGTCAAATAGCGCGCTGGCTCAGGCGTTTTGCGCGTTGTCTCTCAAACCTACTTGTGTGAGGCTCGTATTCAAATACCTCTGAGTCCTGATTTTTAATTTCTGTAAATAAAACTTCAATCACAAACAACATTAGTAATGAATAGCCAACATGCGAGTGAAACTGCGCTTTTCAGCCAAGCAGTTTCATTGGTCACCTGTGTAGAACGCGGATGACGTGGTGGGGATAATGCTAAGCTCCGTTATTTCCATTGTCAGTCACGCTTTTTATTTTAGTATATTTTTTTTTTTTTTTTTTTTTTTTTTTTGTAATATTGTTGCCCACTGGTAAAATTTTGTACGAGCCGCCACTGCAAACTAGCACTTGTGTGTCTACCGCATGTCTACATCTACTTCTACATCCATACTCCGCAATCCACCGTAAGGTGTGTGGCGGAGGGTACACTGTACCACTACTAGGCATTTCCTTTCCTATTCCACTCCCAAATTGTGACGAGGAAAAAAATAATGCCTATATGCCTCCGTAAGAGCCCTAATTTCTCTTATCTTGTCTTTGTCATCTTTACGCGAAATGTAAGTAGGCGGCAGCAAGATCGTACTACACTCAGCTTCAAATTCCGGCCCTCTAAATTTACTCACCAGAAATTCACGAAAAGAATGTCGTCTTTCTTCCAGCGATCCCCAATTGAGTTGCCGGAGCATTTCCGTGACACTCGCGCATTGGTCGAACCTACCGGTAACAAATCTAGCTGCTCGTCTCTATGTTTTCCTTTAAACTGATCTGCTGCGGGTCCCAAACACTTGAGCAATACTCAAGACGTGGTCGTACAAGCGTTTCATACGCGGTCTCCTTTACAAATGAAGTACATCTTCCCAAAATTCTCTCAATAAACCGAAGTCGGCTGTCCGCCTTACTCACAACTGTCCTTACATGTTCGTTCCATTTCACATCGCTCTGCAATGTTACTCCTAGATATTTAAACGACGCGACAGCATCAAGAAGCTCACTACTAATGCTGTATTCGAACATAATGGGATTGTTTTTCCTACTCATGCGTATCACCTTACATTTTTCTACATCGAGAGCTAGCTGCCATTCTTCGCACCAACTAGAAATTTTGTCTAAGTTATCCTGTATGCTACTACAGTCAGTTAAAGGCGACACCCTCCCATACACCACAGAATCATCAGCAAACAGCCGCAAATTACAACTTACTCTGTCCATCAGATCATTTATATAGATAGAAAACAATAGCGGTCCTATCACATTCCCCTGGGGCACGCCTGACGATACACTCGTCTCTGATGAACACTCGCTCTCAGACCTTCTGCTTCCTTTTGTAACCTGTGATAGTGAGTCCACGACCAGTTATATTGATAGATTGCACCAATGGTTGAGCTCGTATTTTTATTGTGTTGCGGACAACACAGACTACACCGCAAGAAAACTGTGCAGCTCATAGTTACGTTCGCTTTACGAGAATGATTAATTTACTGGTCGTTAAAGGGTAGATACAAGAATCTTCAGTCATAGATCAGGAACAGTATTAAGTATTTATTCCACGGGAAACACAAAAAGATAAATCTCCTCATTCTATGTCACTTGGTTTTCGAAGAACATTCATCGGTCATTGCCAACATCAGTACAGTACGCCGCAGCTGCCGTCAGTAACATTTTACCGTAATTGGGTTGGCAATTATCCGAAAGGGACATGCCGACAATCGGATACCACACTTTGGCCCCTTTCAAACTCTCTCAGTTGGTTGCAGGAAGCATGGTTGCGTCTCCGTGGCATGCTGCTGTTTGCTTCACACGCGATATCACGTGAGCCGTGTGGCTGTATACATTACCTAGTAAGGATTACACACAGACGGCGTTCTGGCAACTGTGTCACTGCACTAACTCTTGGCGTCTACTATCACCCAGGTGGCATCTGCCATCATAGAATCAAAATCGCATCGTCTTTCCAGGTATATTAATTTTTATACGGCTGTGTAACATTGCACAAATTAGAACATTGTGGAATAAGTGGAGTAATTCACACATGCTTCACTGTTTATCGTTTCTGAACTGTCTCTCCGGTCATTAAAGTGTCTGTCTCTTTTTGTAGCTTGGTCATTTGCCATACTCTACATTATTCAAAGTAGTTAGAATGAGCAATGTGGGAAGAAAATATTTCAAATCAAATGTTCAAATGTTTGTAAATCTATCGGACCAAACTGCGTGGTCATCAGTCCGTAGCTTACAAACTACGTAAACCTAGGTAAACTAACCTAAGGACAAACACACACACCCATGCCCCAGGGAGGACTCGAACCTCCACGGCGAGCAACCGCGCGCTCCGCAGCGAGACGCTTTAGACCGTTCGGCTACTCCACCGCGGCAGAAAATATTTCAGTCAGTAGTAAATGCGATGAATAATGAAGTAGGCGAGATGAAGCATAGACTTCTCATAGACATCTTCATCGTGCGCTGTACTCAACTGACCAGTCCCTTGTTTGTTTCTCTCTGTTTCGATGTCTGTTGATATATTATGCCCCCGTGCGTGATTATGTCGCATCGGAATTGTTGCCGCAGATCACGTAAGACCTCGAATATTGCTCCCAGTGGGGTCCGAACCACTAGCAGGTTGGTATACGGACTTGTCTGTCATGTCTGGTACTCGACATTGGGTTCTACATCTACAACTACATGTATACTCTGCATGTCACATTGAAGTGCATGGCAGAGAGTTCATCGAACCACTTTTATGATATTTTACTATAGTTCCATTCTTTAATAGCTCGCGGGAAAAAGGAACACCTAAATCTGTTTTCGATCTAATTTCTTTTATTTTACTATGATGATCATGTCCCCTATGTAGGTGGGACTAACAATATATGTTCGCATTCAGGAGACATAGTTGGTGAAAAAAATTTCGCTATGAGATCTCGCCGCAACAAATAACGCCTTTGTTTTAATGATTTCCACCCCAACTCGTGCATCATTTCCGTTACACACTCTTCCCTATATCGCGATAATACAAAACGAGTTGCCCTTGCCTAAATTTTCTCTACATCCTCTGTCAGTCCCACCTAGTGTGGATCCCACAATGCACAGCAATACTCAAAAATATGACGCACAAGTGTAGTGCAGGCAGTTTCTTTAGTAGAGCAGTTGCATCTTCTAAGTGTTCTGCCAATGAAACGTAGTCTTTGATTCGCCATCCCTACAATATTTTCTGTCGCCAATTTAGTTGTTCGTAATTGTTACTCCTAGGTATTTAGAAGAACTAACGGCCTATAGATTTGACTGATTTATCTTGTAACTGAAGTTTAACGGGTTTATTTTTGTGGTCATATGGATGACCTCACACTTACCATTATTAAGGGTCAATTGCCAATTTTGCACCACGCAGATGTCTTATCTAAATCTGTTTAAAAGGCGATGAGCCTCCAGATTTACGTAGGCAATACTGAAAGTCCTGATACCAACCTTCTGATTTGTTTCATGACGTAGGGTATGACGAAATACAAACGGAAAAAACGTTGAAATCAATATTTCAAAATGCAAAACAAAACTCATAAAATAAAACTTTCCATTAAAAACGAATAAAGTTTCCTCCGCCACAGTCTTCCCCAAGCAGTTGCCATTAGGAGCGATCAATGTTTCATGAGATTAGTGATTATTTTTAAATTAAATCTTCGTCGTCGGTATGTGAATGGTGAAATTAAATTGATCAGTTTGTATTGTAAAACGTAAAGACACATTCCTAACAAAATAAAAATTACCATTGCAGATATTAATATTGCGAGTCATACAACACAACACGCCGACCATAGGGTCGAAGTCGACTGGTGGTATGCTGTGCTTCAGTTGAACTCTTACGGTACCGTACCTGCTATTTGTTCCTCACAAGTTATGTACGATTCTCAATGTTCAAATGTTTGTAAATCCATGGGACCAAACTACTGTGGTCATCAGTCCCTAGACTTACAAACTACTTAAACTAAGCTAAACCTGAATAAAACTTTCACTCTGCAGCGGAGGTACAGGCAGAATTGAAGTTGTGGGATGGCACCGTGAGTCGTGTCGGGACAGCTCAATGGTAGAGCGCTTGCCCGGGAAAGGCAAAGGTCCCAGGTTCGAGTCCCGGTTCCAGCACACAATTTTAATTTGCCAGGAAGTTTCATAAGTTAAACATATCCACAGCCCGCCAATTCAACTAAATGCCTAGGAATTGCGATTACGGACAACTTAAATTGGAAGGAACACACAGAAAATATTGTAGGGAAGGCCAACCAAAAACTGCGTTTCATTGGCAGAACACTTAGAAGATGCAATTGTTCTACTAAAGAAACTGCCTACACTACAATGCGTTCTATTTTGGAACATTGTTGCGCATCGTGGGATCCACATCAGGTGGGACTGACAAACGATTTACAGGAAGTTCAGAGAAGGTCAGCTTGTTTTGTATTATCACGATATAGGGGAGAGAGTCTCACGGAAATGATGCACGAGTTCGGATGGAAATCATTAAAAGAGAGGCGTTGTTCGTTGCGGAGATCTGTTTGCGTAATTTCTTTCATCAACATTCTCTTCCGAATGCGATCATATTTTGTTAGCACCCACCTACAAAGGGAGACATGATCATCATAATAAAATAATAGAAATCAGATCGAAAACAAAAAGATTTAGGTGTTCCTTTGCCCCGAGAGCTTTTAGAGAATAGAACTATAGAGAAATATCACAAACGTGGTTCGATGAACCCTCTGCCATGCACTTCATTGTGACTTGCAGAGTATATACGTAGACGAAAATGTTTATTTGAAATCTTCTTTTCTGTAACAGGTCTGCGCGGTATGTTACCTGCTATCACCATTCTACATCTACATCCACACTCCGTAAGCCACCCGACGGTGGGTGGCGGAGGATACCTTGAGTACCACTATCGGTTCTTCCTCTTTTTCCAGTCACGTATTGTTCGCGGAAAGAAAGGTTATCGGTATGCCTCTGTGCGGGCTCTAATCTCTCTGATTTTATCTTCATGGTCTCTTCGCGAGATATACGTAGGAGGGAGCAATATACTGCTAGACTCCTCAGTAAAGGTATGTTCTCGAAACTTCGACAAAAGCCCGTACCGAGAGACAGAACGTCTATCCTGCAGAGTCTTCCACTGGAGTTTATCGATCATCTCCGTAACGCTTTCACGATTACCAAATGATCCTGTAACGAAGCGCGCTGCTCTCCGTTGGATCTTCACTACTTTCTCTATCAACCCCAACTGTTACGGATTCCACACAGGTGAGCAGTATTCAAGCAGTGGGCGAAGAAGTGTACTGTAACCTACTTCCTTTGTTTTCGGGCTGCATTTCCTTAGGATTCTTCCAATGAATCTAAGTCTGTCATCTGCTTTACCAACGACTGATTTTATATGGCCGTTTCATTTTAAATCACTCCTAATACCGACTCCCAGATTATTTATGGAATTAACTGCTTCCAGTTGCTGACCTGCTATAGTGTAGCTAAATGATACAGGATCTTTCTTTCTAAGTATTTAAGTATTCGCAGCACATTACACTTGTCTACATTGAGATTCAATTGCCCATCCCTGCATCATTCGTTAATTCTATGCAGATCCTCCTGCATTTCAATGCAATTTACCATTATTACAACCTCTCTAAATACTACAGCATCGTCAATTAAACTAACTTGCGACTGCAATATGTTATTACCACATGAATCATATTCCATAACTAATGTATAGTATGACAATTACCAAGGTTACAAAACGAGACAGACACTTTAATGACCGGGCAGATGGTTCACAATTTTGTGAAAAACGAAAATAAAAATTTAGAGCGTCAGGGATGTTCAAACGTGGATATCCCCCGTCCGAAGGCTGACAGTATGATCACAGAGACAGAACGCTATAACCGTAGCCATCTCCTCATTGTTGCACATCTTGTACATGGACCGTTCACTGCTTTTGCTTGCTGTTTTTCGTAGTTCCGTACACTTTTTTCCCTGTTTTCATGCTTGAACTGTGTCGTACAAGCGTTTCATACGCGGTCTCCTTTACAGGTGAAGTACATCTTCCCAAAATTCTCCCAATAAACCGAAGTCGGCTGTCCACCTTACTCACAACTGTCCTTACATGTTCGTTCCATTTCATATCGCTCTGCAATGTTACGCCTAGATGTTTGAAGGACGCGACAGCATCAAGAAGCTCACTACTAATGCTGTATTCGAACATTATGGAATTGTTTTTCCTACTCATGCGCATCACCTTACATTTTTCTACATTGAGAGCTAGCTGCCATTCTTCGCACCAACTAGAAATTTTGTCTAAGTCAACCTGTATGCTATTACAGTCAGTTAAAGGCGACACCCTCCCATACACCACAGCATCATCAGCAAACAGCCGCAAATTACAAGTTACTCTGTCCATCAGATCATTTATATAGATAGAAAATAATAGCGGTCCTATCACACTCCCTGGGGCACGCCTAACGATACACTCGTCTCTGATGAACACTCGCCGTCGAGAACGATGTACTGCGTTCTATTACTTAGGAAGTCTTCCAGACAGTCACAAATCTGTGAACCTATTCCCCCTCAGTTACACATTTCGCAGACATTTCGTAACACTTTACACTTTCACACACATATAAGACTGTACGCAGACATTTGGGGTACACATTTCCTCCTGGGGAGCATGGGGTGGCGGCAGGAACGGCATCCGGTCATCCTGTAAATATTAACACATGCCAATTCCGCATTAACATAATGCCGACCTGCGTATGCGGGAAAGGGCCAAAGGGAGACAGACAGACAGACAGTGTCCTATCATAGGAATTGTAAACAAAAGGGCGTTATTGAATTAGTTTACGTTATAGGAGGCGATCCACTTGTAATATTGTAAAAAGATATAAAATAGCCAAGATCGCTTATCATCAGTTTTTATTAATGACGACCGGTTTCACTGAACTATGTCAGCATCATCAGGTCAAATAAAATATTTTACAAGGCCATAATCTTGTAATGTCAAATAGTTGTTACATAAAACGATATACAGTGCATAGGTGCACTATGTCATTATGATAAAACGTAATTAACACAGTGAGTGACAAAAGCAAACTCTTTTGTCACTCACTGTGTTAATTACGTTTTATCATAATGACATAGTGCACCTATGCACTGTAAATCGTTTTATATAACAACTATTCGACATTACAAGATTATGGCCTTGTAAAATATTTTATTTGACCTGATGATGCTGACATAGTTCAGTGAAACCGGTCGTCATTAATAAAAACTGATGAGAAGCGATCTTGGCTATTTTATATCTTTTTACAAAAGGGCGTTAGGTAAAAATTATAGAGGGAGACCAATTTTGAGTACAGTAGACAGGTTCCATCAGTTAGGCAGAGATGAAGGGATTAGACACGGATACAGCTGTATCGAATCGGTCATCGGACCGAAGAGTACGTCAAAACGTCACTTCGCTACGAGAGATGTGTGTGGTGACGCACCTGGACCTCGGAGAGGTTGAGGGCGGCGGCGATCTGCGAGCGCTCGGTGAGGCTGAGGTACTTCTTGGCGTGGAACTCGCGCTCCAGCTCGAGCAGCTGGTCGCTGGTGAAGGC
The DNA here is from genome assembly GCA_026315105.1 of Locusta migratoria. Taxonomy (NCBI): domain Eukaryota; kingdom Metazoa; phylum Arthropoda; class Insecta; order Orthoptera; family Acrididae; genus Locusta; species Locusta migratoria. The sequence goes on along the minus strand of CM048755.1, from coordinate 146,294,558 downwards.
GGTGCGCCGCCGCCGCGACTTGCTGCTGCCCACCGCCGCGTGCTGGATGTCCCCGCGCCGCTCTGCAACAACCGAGCCCACACTGCACTTCTTGTCTCTCTGTCCCTTCGCTACATACTTTGCAACTGATTGAACACAAAATTCCCCATGAGCTAGAGCAGCCGTTCCCATACTATGGGTCTCTTTAGATTAGATTAGATTACATCTACATCTACATACATACTCCGCAATTCACCGTAAGGTACGTGGCGGAGGGTTCACTGTACCACTACTAGGCATTTCCTTTCCAATCCACTCCCAAATTGAACGAGGAAAGAAAGAATGCCTATATCCCTCCGTACGAGCCCTAATTTCTCTTATCTTGTCTTTGTGATCTTTACGCGAAATGTAAGTAGGCGGCAGCAAGATCGTACTACACTCAGCTTCAAATTCCGGCCCTCTAAATTTACTTAACAGAAATTCACGAAAAGAACGTCGTCTTTCTTCCAGCGATCCCCAATTGAGTTGCCGGAGCATTTCCGTGACACTCGCGCATTGGTCGAACCTACCGGTAACAAATCTAGCTGCTCGCCTCTGAACCGCCTCTACGTCTTCCTTCAAACCTATCTGCTGCGGGTCCCAAATACTTGAGCAATACTCAAGACGTGGTCGTACAAGCGTTTTATACGCGGTCTCCTTTACAGGTGAAGTACATCTTCCCAAAATTCTCCCAATAAACCGAAGTCGGCTGTCCGCCTTACTCACAACTACTGTCCTTACATGCTCGTTCCATTTCATATCGCTCTGCAATGTTACGCCTAGATATTTGAACGACGCGACAGCATCAAGAAGCTCACTACTAATGCTGTATTCGAACATTATGGGATTGTTTTTTCTACTCATGCGCATCACCTTACATTTTTCTACATTGAGAGCTAGCTGCCATTCTTCGCACCAACTAGAAATTTTGTCTAAGTCAACCTGTATGCTATTACAGTCAGTTACAGACGACACCCTCCCATACACCACAGCATCATCAGCAAACAGCCGCAAATTACAACTTACTCTGTCCATCAGATCATTTATATAGATAGAAAATAATAGCGGTCCTATCACACTCCCCTGGGGCACGCCTGACGATACACTCGTCTCCGATGAACACTCGCTGTCGAGAACAACGTACTGCGTTCCAGTATTAGATTAATACTTGTTCCGTATATCATGAATACGACACTTCGTAATGATGTGGAACGTGTTAGTTAAATGAAATGTGTCTATACATAATATTACATGACACTCAATATTTGAATATTTTATTTTATTTTATATTTTATTTATTTTTTATTTTTTATTGTTTTTCCTAAAGTACTAACTTTTATCTAGAAATTCATCTAATGTGTAGAAGGAATTCCCATTCAGAAATTCTCTTAATTTATTTTTAAATGCTAGTTGGCTTTCTGTCAAAATTTTGATACTACTTGGTAAGTGACCAAAGACTTTTGTGGCAGAATAATTAACTCCTTTCTGTGACAGAGCTAAATTTAACCTTTAATAGTGTAGGTCACCCTTTCTCCTAGTGTTGTAGCTATGCACACTGCTATTACATTTGAATTCAGCTGGATTGTTAATAACAAATTTCATATGTGAGTATATATATATTGTGAAGCTACTGTGAAGATTCCTAGATCCTTAAATAAATTTCTGCAGGATGATCTTGGCTGGGCTCCAGCAATTATTCTGATGACCCGATTTTGGGCAATGAATACTTTCTTACTAAAATGATGAATTACCCCAGAATATGATGCCATAAGAGAGCAGAGAATGAAAACAGGCATAGTATGCTAGTTTACTGAGTTGTACATAACCAAAGTTTGCAATCACCATAATAGCGTAAGTAGCTGAGCTCAAACAAACGTTTCAGCAGATCTTCAATGTGTTTCTTCCAATTCAATCCCTCATCAATGCATAAACCTAAAAATTTTGAATATTCTACCTTAGTTACAGATTTCTGGTTGAAGTCAATATTAATTAATGGTGTGATGCTATTTATTGTGTGAAACTGAATATACTGTTTTTTTTTTTTTTTTTTTTTTTTTTTTTTTTTTTTTTTTTTTTTTTTTTTTTTTTTTTTTTTTTACAAAACTTAAAAAGTGTCCATTTACAGAGAACCACCTAATAATTCTCTGAAATACTTCAGTGACAATTTCATCAGTTAATTCCTGTGATTCGGGTGTGATAGCGATATTGTATCATGAGCAAAGAGAACTAGCTTAGTATCTTTATGAATATAGAAAGGCAAATCATTAATATATATTAAGAACAGCAAAGGTCCCAGTACTGAACCCTGTAGCACCCCCATGGGCCACGGGTCCACTTTGGTAATATCGAAGTTAAATGCCGACTTTCGTAATAATTATTATTTTCATTAAATTATATTTCATGTAAGGACAGTTGTGAGTAAGGCGGACAGCTGATTTCGGTTTATTGGGAGAATTTTGGGAAGATGTACTTCATCTGTAAAGGAGACCGCGTATAAAACGCTTGTACGACCACGTCTTGAGTATTGCTCAAGTGCTTGGGACCCGCAGCAGATCAGTTTAAAGGAAGACATAGAAGCAGTTCAGAGGCGAGCAGCTAGGTTTGTTACTGGTAGGTTCGACCAATGCGAGAGTGTCACGGAAATGCTCCGGTAACTCAATTGGGAATCGCTGGAGGAAAGACGACGTTCTTTTCGTGGATTTCTGTTGAAGAAATTTAGAGGGCCGGAATTTGAAGTTGAGTGTAGTACGATCTTGCTGCCGCCTACTTACATTTTGCATAGTGATCACAAAGGCAAGATAAGAGAAATTAGGGCTCTTACGGAGGCATATAGGCATTCCTTTTTCCTCGTTCTGTTTGGGAGTGGAATAGGAAAAGAAATGCCTAGTAGTGCTACAGTGTACCCTCTGCCACGCACCTTACGGTGGATTGCGGCGTATTTATTTAGATGTAGATTTCACTCGATTAATAAAAGTATTAAGTTATATAGCTTTTTTTGTTTAAAACTAGCTGTAAACCCTGCGTTGCCCGGGTGTTTATTTATCCCACACTCACGTAGTCAACATACCCTTCCCCCCTCTGTCTGTATCCACCTCTTTCTCTCCCATCTCTCTGTTCGTTTCCACCTTTCCCTATCTCGGCAAAGTTTTGTACAAGGTAACCTCTGTCATGTACTCAATGATCTTCCTCTTGGTTTTAGAGGTCATTGGTGTAAAAATTCATAAAGATTGGAGCAAAATTATGCATTTTGTGAAATTCCGTAAGTTAAGTACCCTCCACCATGTACCGAACGAAATTTTATACAGACAGTGACATTCCTCTTGTTTCTAAGGTAGAGTGTGCAAAATTTCATCAATATCTGAACATAACTATAGATTTCTATGCAATAGAAACGCAGGGTGACATTGAAAAACGCATTTTGTCGTTCTCGAATACTCCAGTTTTATTTCATACAACCCTTGTTCTGAGAATAACGAAAACAACAAAAAAAGGATTTGTGAAATCGGTCGAACCGTTCTCAAGTTATGGCGCAACCAAGGTATTTAGGGATCCAATTTTATGTTGCAAAGTACCCTCCCCCATGCACCGAATGAAACTCAAGGTAGGCAGTGACGTTCCTCTTGTTTTGAAGGTCAAGCCTGCGAAATTTCGTGAAAATCGGAATGAAACTGTAGATTTCGTGAGTCTGTAGGAGAAGTATGCTCCGCCATGCACGTATTACAAAATACTTTCTTAGCTGATGTTTTCTATCTATCAAATATATTCCTGCCAAATTTCAGCTTCATAGGTGAAGTAGTTTTCGAGATTTCGTGTTTAGTCAGTGAGTGAGTGTCATTTCGCTTTTATATAGATAGAGATTAAGAAAACATTGCTTAATTTTGGATCCAAGAGAATTAAGGGAGACTTGCAGACCAAACTAAATAGTAACATGAAAATCTGTAATGCTAACTTCATTTGATAGAAATTCATGCCTGATGCATTAGTTTTACGGCATCTACAGTGAAACTGGTGTGAGCGGTAGACTTCTTTTCCTTTCATCATTTGATAGGATGTGTGTGTGTGTGTGGGAGGGGGGGGGGGTTGGTTCAGTTACAAAACGCTTCATAAACGTCCGAAATCACATGTAAATTTTGTTGCAGGTCCCCAACTACTACCATTTTGCAATAATTGACGCATAAATCTGGGTATTCTCACGAGGTGGCCTCTCATTATTTATGACGTCATATCTCCTGAGCTATGTGTCGTGCTCTTTTGTTTTTGGGTCAGGAACCTTCGTGGGCGTACGGTGAACAGTTCATCAAAGTTTCATTGCAATCGACTGAATGAAAAACGCGTCTGGGCCTCTGGTGAATCGTACACGACACACGTGCGTCATTTAACAGAAATCTCTTACTTGTCCGCCTGGTGAACGAGTGATACATGTCTCCTTGATTGATTTAGGTGCGACTATGAACGTGAATGCGATAAATCCCTAACACATGATGAAAACATAAGTTTCTCACATCAGCCGCAATAATTAACGAACGCAACATTTTCACAATCACACAGTCTTCTGTGTGTTATATATATCAACTTTTTTGAAGTTTTCCGCATGTACACTATCAAATACGGCATGTATTCAAGCAGTATAAACTTATCCTATTATTTAGGAGAATGTGTGAGAGCTTGAATACCCTAGTTCCCATCCGTTTACATATCGTTTTCATTTCTGTGAGAGGTCTACGAGGCATCTTGCCTGCACTTTTCATCAGGTTTATTGCGACGGTAATATATTCCTATGACATGAGTCATACTCTATAACTTATGAACAGCCTGACAATTGCCAAGGCTACAAAAAGAAAACAGTAACGTCAGTGACCAGACCGAAAGTTCATAGTTTGAGAAAACAAAACACACAGACCTACTGCATTCCAGTCCCAGACCATCACGACATAACCAGGAGAGCTTGACTCTGGTTGATTTCTCAATATTGGTTAGCTTACTCTTGAACACTTCGCCGGCCGCAGTGGCCGAGCGCTCTGCGGCGTGCCAGTCACGGTCTGCACGGCCGCTGCGGTCGGGGCTTCGAATCACCCTTCGGGCATGGATGTTTGTGCCGTCTTTAGTATAAGCTAGTTCATAAGTAGTTTGTAAGTTTAGGGACTGATGACCCAGCAGTTAAGTCCCATACGCTTTACAAACATTTGAACACTTGATTTGCTTATTTTTCCCAGTTCCGTTCACTTCCTTCCTGATTTAGTGCTTGATCTGCATTCACTTTTAATTACTAACCACTGCTTCATCTCAACACTAAATCTGACGGCGGGAGGGTGATGGAGAGTTTCGCATGTCAGACCTGGTTGAGATTGCAACATTAACTCGCTTTCATACCGGTTTCTTTTACAGGGGTGGAGGTAAAGGTCAAAACGTTTGGTAAATTCCTGACATCGTGGCTACCAGAACGATCAGCTTCTCAAACGTGTAGTAAACGAATGCATTCAAGTTATTTTTTATAGAATTAAAATGAAGATTGTCCATGTCGCAAATTTGTTATTGCATTTGAATTTGTAACCGGTTTCTATCAAATGAAGACCACCTTCAGACAAAGACCATTGCAGTACACAATATTTTAGAGGGACAACTGAAATTACCGTCAAATATTTTAAACGAACAACAAAAATAACAAATTTGACAAAATTAACAAAAGTTTATAGCCATGATGGCAGGCGGTGGCGGTGGATGTAGCAACTGCTGGTGAGGATAGCAAAGCTATGTGTAAAGTGCTGATGCTCCGCGCAGCGCTCATAACGTATGTCAATACCAACCAATCAGGCATTAATACCTATGAAAAAAAAATCGCACTGACGTGTTTTACGGCCCACTTTAGATTTGTAGTTTTATAAGTTTTTGCAAACATTTTGGACCAAAATAATAATCTAAACAATAAAAAATTAATTAATAAGAGTGTCTGAAACCCTTGTAGGGGAAAAAAAATTAGCTCCTGGCGGGTTCTGAGCCACTGACCTTCAGCGTCACAGTCCAACACATCGCCCAATACGCTACAGCAAACAATTAGGAATTGCGTTCTTTAATCTTATGCTATTGATGGCCGTTGATAACTGATGTTAATACGGCATTTGTAGACACTAGATTATCATTTATCGTACGAAAAACGACGTCTTTTTGTTAATCCTTCAGTGCGCCATTGCTTTGAAATGACAACGTGTAAGTTACAATAAGAAAATCATCAAATACGCAACGCAAGATGACGTATGCCAGTGGCAGTTCTGGTCGAGGAATGTCACGTGACATCTGCGGACGGCTGGTTTTCGTTAATTTCAAATGTTCAAATGTCTGTAAATCTATCGGACCAAACAGCGTGGTCATCAGTCCGTAGCTTACAAACTACTTAAACCTAGGTAAACTAACCTACGGACAAACACACACACCCATGCCCCAGGGAGGACTCGAACCTCCACGGCGAGCAACCGTGTGCTCCGCAGCGAGACGCTTTAGACCGCTCGGCTATTCCACCGCGGCTTTCGTTAACTTAATGGAGGATGTAAAAGCTCCGCCATTTTTGCAAATATCTCTCAAAGGATACGAGATATGGAAAAAACATAAGGGAACGAAGTTGTAGAGAATTTTCTCCTCTACAAATTGGTTTATTCAGTTTTTGCGTCAGATTAACGGTTTATTTGCAATTAAAATTACATTACAAACGGCTTATTTTGGTATTACGTATTTCTTGTTCGAAATATTTCAAAGAGCGAGGTTCTGATCTCTGGTATCCAACAATTATGTCTGTACAATTTGGTGCCGATCGGTTGAACGGTTCGACCTAAAAAGTGGGAGGGAACACGTTACAGCCAGACGACAGACATCGTCAAATCGCCGTTATTTTTGCAAATATCTCTGCAACGATTCAAGATATGAAAAAAACATAATAGAGCGAAGTTGTAGAGAATTTTCCCCTCTACCAATTAGGTTCTCTACCAATTAGGTTATTCAATTTTCGTGTCAGATGAATGATTCGTCTGCAATTACAATTGTATTACAAACGGCGTTTTTTTGTACTAATACTGTATTTTTTGTCCGAAAAATTTGAAAAAGGAAGGTTCTGGTCTCTGGCGGCCTAAAATTATTTGTGCAAAATTTGGTGCTGATCGGTTGAACGGATAGTCTTAAAGACACGTTACGGACAGACAGACATCCCAAAATCGCCGTTATTTTTGCAAATATCTCTGAAACGATACGAGATATGAAAAAAACATAACAGAGCAAAGTCGTAGAGAAATTTCTCCTCTACAAATTCGGTTATTCAATTTTCGTGTCTGATGCAAGGTTAAGCCGTTATTTTTATTTAAATTTCAAGCTGTCAAAAAACGATCACAAAGGCCCACTTTTAGTGTTACTACCGTAACCTAAAGTGAGCCAAAAAGTTAAAAAAAAAAATTCAAATGTTTGTAAAGCTTATGGGACTTAACTACGGGGTCATCAGTCCCTAAACTTACAAACTACTTATCAACTAGGACGGCACAAATATCCATGCCCGAGGGGGGATTCGAACCCCCGACCGTAGTGGCCGTGCAGACCGTGACTGAAGCGCCTCAGTCTCCTCGGCCACCGCGGCCGGCCCAATAAGTTAATTAAAATAAAACACGTGTAACACAGTGGTCACAAATACTAGAACTGTTACGCAGTATCACATAATGAGCTGCTATTCAAAGCAGTTTCTTAACGACATTTAAAAAATACACGAAACTTTACACAAAAATAACCAATAAAATCGGATGCAAATACAGGGATTGCCCTCCAAATCTGAAAACCACCTAGCTTTCGGCATCGCACTTCAAATGTTCAAATGTTTGTAAATTTATTGGACCAAACTGCGTGGTCATCAGTCCGTACCTTACAAACTACTTAAACTAAGTTACACTAACCTAAGGACAACACACACACCCATGCCCCAGGGAGAACTCGAACCTTCGACGGCGAGCAACCGGCGAGTGAATCGCTTTAGACCGCTCGGCTACTCCACCGCGGCGCATCGCACTTGATGGTCCGTGTATATTAGTGACACGGCTCTGTTAACAATTTCTTTCATGGCCTGGACAATGATCTACATGTAACGGAATAATTTCTAGATATGGTTTCAATGAAGAACACTGCTGTAAGGGCGACTATGATGCCATTTAAGGAATAGGACTCACTTAGGAAACCTTTTTTCCGTTACCACAGAGGAGGCGCCACCAATGAGCGGTAATCTAAATGGGTTTATTGGTTTACTGCTGAAGAAGTTTTAAATGCCAGATTTTAATTTAGTTCATTGTTTTGCTGTCCAAGAGGCTCTTCGTGAAAAACATCGGTCTTCAAAGCGACGTGTTACTCGGTAAAGCCAGCTGGTAACATCGCCACAGTAGCAAGACCGTCGTGCTTATGTCCAAGAAACAGGGAGTCGGGCCTGGTGATCTTGGGAGGAAGCGCTTGTCTGAAAACCGAAGTGTCGCGGGTTCGAATCACGGTCGGACCTCGGATTTTCTCAGTCTGCACTTTAACCCACCTTTCACCTCTCAACGATGTGAGGAGTCGCCAGAAACGACACGTGTTTTGAATTCCACGTCAGGCTGTAGGTCCCCTTTCCCCAGTTGGATAACTGGGTTAGGCTAGGGACACGCTAGTCGCCTAAGTGGCGTCCAATTGAAAGACTTGCACCAGGCCAATGAGCCACACGACATTATTAATTTTTAGAAGCAGGAAGGGGGAACATTACTCACCCCATTTACATGGGCTCTCAAAACCAAACTTCGTAAACCAATTTTCCAGTTCCGCTTTTGATTGGTCATGTAAACACTCCAAAATCGATTCTGGAAATCCACTTCTCTAAAGCGGTTTTCCAGTTCCACAATCGATTTTCGTGTCCATGTAAACGCAACCGTTTTTGAAGCGTTATTGGCTTGACAGATTGTGTTTTCTTGTTAAGAATTTTGGGCACATATGGACAGACTGACATTTTTTGCCGTGAAATAAAAGTATAAACATTAGATTGAGCATGAATCTGAGTATTTAAGTAAAGAAGAATAGCGATTGTGCTGACTACATCAGGAACTGAATCAGCTGTTTCTCAGCCGGCATATCGAGAGGGCTAGGAAATCCGCTTCACGCTATAAGTTGTAAACACGACAGCGTAGAACGGTTTACGAAATTCGGTTTTCGTCTTCCGGAAAATGCGTTGCATGTAAACGTAGTGACTGACGTACAGTCCAGCATTAACGAAAGTGAAACGCTGTTACATGCTGCTCGTCTTTCGTCACGTATGCACACGACACAATCAGCGGAAGACGAAAATCCAGTTTCGAAAACCGAATGCTATATTCGCTGTCGTGATGACACATTAGACCTGACTGAATCTGTTTTGCTAACCCGATCAAATATTCGTTTACGAGTGTCACTTTTCTTACGCAAAAGAAGTTCTGAAGACAGCTGTCCAATTTAGTCATCTCCGAAAGAAAATTATAGTTATCCAAAAAACACATATTTGATCATAACCATCATGGAATTGCAAAATTTTCATCACTGAACTTTAAAGGGTTTTATTCTTTTCTCTGTTTCATTACTTTCATGGCAGACAATTCAGTTTTCTTAACAGACTGAAAGTATTTACAAAATTGATTGTTTTTGGATAAATTAAGCTATTTTTTTTAATTAAACTAATGTAGCTACATAAAACACATTCTCTGTTGTTTCCAATTTTTGCAGGCTGAAGGTATTTTCTGTCTGTCGGCCAATGTACTGCAGTGACTATTTCCTATCTACTGTTGATAGGAAAAGAGTTGTGTTGTTCAATAAACTGGCTGGTAATTCAGTCTTGACCATTTCTCTGTATTAAGATAATGCAACTGCAGCAAATTGTCTGCCAGATAGTAAAAGTCTAACTATCTCAATTTCTGAGAGGCAAGGGAATTTACAAACAAATCTAATTTGCTTTGCAGAACATAGCTGTAGTTTTCCTTGTAACTGAGTATGTGATGAACAGATGTACAGCTGCTGGAGGAGGAGAAGAGAGAGATAGAGAGAGAGAGAGAGAGAGAGAGAGAGAGAGAGAGAGAGAGAGAGTCACCTCTCAACGATGTGAGGAGTCGCCAGAAACGACTCGTTGTTCGGATTCCACTTTAAGCTTTAGGTCCCATGTCGCCGGTTCGATAACTGGGATAGACTAGGATCATGCAAGTTGACGAAGTGGTGTCCAACTGAAAAACTTCCACCAGGCCAATGAGCAATGAGCAACACGAAATTATTATTGTTATTACAGTGAGATTATCAGCGCGTTTGTGGTTATCTTTTTTATTGTTGTTACTAGAGAGAAGGTTGTTCAAGAAGAAATGATTAAAAATCTTATCCATGAGAGACTATTTTCTTACTCCGCCAGATCACGCGCATTATGGCAAACAACTGCAAAGTGCTCTGTGGACGAATATGAAACGTTTTGTTCACTTAAATGGCGAAAAGATTCCAGAGAAGTAAGACTTCCGAATAATTGACAAATTATATTTTGTGGAATATTAATCCTATACTCTACACAGTTTAGTCAATTAAGCTTATGTTCATTTATTTTCTATAGTGAAGAATTACCTTTGAAGTCTAAGTGAAAAAAAAATACAGTAGTGACATGCAACAGGGTGTCACTTGAATTTGAATTTTTTTTAAGGAGATCGGAAATGTTTATTTAACAGCATGAGTTTTATATTAATTTTGTTTATTCAATTAATTATATTTATTTTACTTTTAATCCTTTACAGGGGCTTTTTCATCATCTTATTAATATCATTGCTTGCTAGCCACCTTCTAGATGGTTCCAAAAGTTTGATTCTACTCCACTGAATGTTTTATTACCAGAAAATGATTGTGGATGAGAGCTTCTACGAATCAGAAAACGGAGTAATAATTTACAGTTAAGCCTGGTCCATTCCCTTACTTATCGTGATATTATGCCTTATCAGAAACGACAATACTTCTTAGAGTTAGGCCTTGTATAAGCCGAGACTATTCGTATCTTTAAAACTTTTTACTGTCTAAGTGATAGTTCGATGTATGAGACGTGAAACCGGCTTGAAAATCATGTCACTAGCTGCATGCACAACAATTACACTTTTATTTGACAACCTTTATTTACGGTATAATGTGCGTGAGTTCATTTTTCGTCCAAGTAAATCACTGCCGCTTTGATACTGAAGCTTCGTTTTTCCTTAAAAACCGAAGATAGGGGCATTCCATTTTTGCAACTATTTCCTCTCGTTCACATGAAACAATACTTTTACTGTGATAACGTTTTTAAACTAAATCTCATAGACAGCACAGTTTATTTTCTTTGCTTGTTCTGAAGCTGACTTGTATGCGACGAAAATTGTGTAGTTTCCATACAAGTGATATTTTTGTATGGTTTGTAAAATCATAGAAACTGATCTTGATATTGAATTTACCCATATTGTTAATATAATAATTATTGTGAGCAACTTACTTCTGCCTCTTTGAGCAAGAAGCTGTTGGCCACCTGCCACCTTAAATGAGTTCACTTTTAATAGGGAATACGCCTGTGATAGGAAGCCACGACTCAGGGATCATAATTCTATTGTTGCACTTTCTCTTCCCATGACAATAGGCCCGCCAGGCTTATATAATTTTAACGAGGTGTATTTCACCCTGTGAATGCAAATGGATTCATGTTATGGAAAGTGTCAAATAGTGAGAAACGTAAGATATGTAATCATTACTTAAAATAAATTGGACCAGGTTTGACGAGGTCATAAATCACAGAAAGAAAACGAGTAGTCCTCGTTTTTTATATATTTGTAGAGTAAGATAGATAATTTTCTAGGGACAGCTGATAAACTACAAAGTAACCCACGAGAAGAAAATTCACCTTCTAACCAAAGTGGATAAAAAACGAGGAAGATGTTATTTATGCATTCCAAAAACAATCACGAAAATACAACAGATGCTATAAATTCATCTGTAAATGAAAAGTAGCAAGTGCCAGTCTTAGTTTAGTTACTGCTATTGACAACATTTGATTAAGGGGAGTTATGATAAACTCCATAGTATATGCAGTTTTTAAATTTTTTTTTTAATGTAAGCTTTTTCGTAATCATATAGCATGCCAAAGTAAGGTGCTAAAAATTCTTCTATAATAGGAGACCTAAGACTTATAGTTTAAAAAATTAACACAATGTAAAATTTTTACCCAATATAAGTTTTTTATCTTTGAAATAAAAGTTATTTTAATACATATTAATTATTCATTTTATAAGAATTATGTGGCTTTGTCATTCAAGGGTCCTAAGGTTCCTGTTACGATCGTCAAAATAGCGATTCCAGTTAAGGGTATGCAAAGAATACTTATGACGCGATTTCAAACTCGCGCGTCAGTTATCGATCGCGTATTTTCGGCAGTCTTCGGCAATGTTCGGACGCTGCGCGCGCATCTTGCCCGCACGGCGCAGAAGTGTCCGTACTCCGCATTGCCCGAGGGCAGCCTCCCGGATAGCTCTTGTGATCATCCGTCGCCTAAACTAATGAAGCGTTGGGCACGGTTCCAGAAACAATTAACGTTTAAAACTAATAATGAAGCCTTTGTCCAAATTCGGATGATGGAAGACGTCCCTGAGCGAGCTACGTCATCTTCCTTCCACCAGGGGCGCAGCCGGAGCGAGGAGGTGGCGCAACCGCTTACAGCGTTCGGTCACGTGAGCTAGTATTTCGCTGGCAACCGACCTACTTCCTCGCGCTGGCTGTGCTCCTGGTGGCAGCAGGCGCCTGGCGGCGCTGCGGTCGGGGACAAAACTCGTTAGGGGAAAAAAAAAAAAAAAAAAAAAAAAAAAACCACTGTGCAGTCAGACCACTTTCATACAACGCTGTACAATAGTGAAAAAGGCCCGGCCCGAACAATTTGGAGCCCAAGAACAGAACGCCGCATGACAAGTTCAGAGGTGACACAGTGTTCCTGGAGTTTTGGTGTTTACGTCGTTAAATATAAGTCGAGATTCATTGCTCGTTAACTCTTCGTATCGTTTCTTTTGAAAACATTGTTCGAGCACTTACTTCTAAATGGCTGAAGTACAGTATGTTCGCAAAGTCTCTCCGCAGTGGCGATCTCCGCGTGTCTCGTGTAAAGTTGGCAGCACAGACAGCAGCGCACCTGCACGTGTTCCGTGGGTGGGGGTAGTGTTGCGTGTGCGCTACAGCTTTTAATTGTGTTCTTGTCTTGTTCTTGTATACGCTGAGTGTAGTGAGAGGTGTCCACATCGCGACATTGTACGTGATTTATTCGCAAATTCCGGACAAGTTCATTTCATGATGCACCACGAACTGGTATGCACACGGTTTATTCATAACGGAAGCTCGACATTTCGGACTCATGTTGCGGAGACCAACAAAATCAGTAAGGAAATTATCACAAGAGGCTTAAAGTCTCTCGTTCGTCAGCACATAAGGCCGTAAACAAAAAACTGGGGCCGTATCCGTATAAAATTACTGCAGTTACATTGTATGGACTATACGAAAAGAATAGCATATTGTGAATTGTTTCAGCGATTTCTTAACAGACATGGAATTGGTGTTTTAGATCGAACATTTTTCAGTAATGAGGCTTGGTTTTGCCTATTTGGCAACATTAATTCTAAAAATTCACGTATTTGGTCATCCGAAAACCTACATGCCTGAAGAGAAACGCCACTGCACGCAAAGAAAATCAGGGTGTGGGTTGCCATAACACGAGCGCCAATTACAGGGCCGATATTTTTCGAAACTACCGTCACCTCCAAAATCTATTGTTCCCAGACAATTTATCCATTTATTGCGTTACTGAATGAAGATGAGATCAGTCGTTGATTTTTCCAGCAAGACAACGCTACTGCTCATACAGCACATCAATCCCTACGACTTTTAGCTGAAATCTTTGGAGACAGAATAATTACAAAAGGTCCTGGACCCCTCGCTCGTCGAATTTGTCTCCTCCCGACTACTTCCTTCGGCGTGCGGCTAAAACATACATCAAAATAATCCAAAGACAATAGATGAACTTAAGACAGCAATAACTGAACATCTACATTCGATTACAGTGAAACATTGGTAAATGTATTCAAAAATAAATGTAAAGGTGTTGAACTGTGCCTTCAGGAAAGAGGAAATCATTTCCAGCACGTACTGTGAAATGGTGAGTACAGTGTATTTTCTTATAATTAATATAACTAATTAATTCCATTGTTTTAATTGTAATAATGTTGAATCCCATCTGGCAACATAACTGCAGCCAGTAGCAGTGAAACCCGGCCGCTAGCTTATACAACGACATGAATGTGCTGTCATCCTTACGCGCCCCGTTGGTGGAGGTGTATTACCGTCTTTAGCAACTAAATGAAAGGCGTTTTTTTTGTGTGTCATGCGCGTTTCACTTCTTTATTTGTGAAGCATCATCAGTGGCCTGTAATACATGTTATTTTTGTATAATATTGTAGTACAGTCATACTATTATATGTATTTTTCACAGTATGAAAGTTAACAGTCTTGTTACAGTTTCTAAAGTTCGGAATTGGGTGGCGATTTGAGCACGGATTTGTCACATCGCAGTGTAACACGATGACCAAACCACGATGGCAGGTCTCTAGATTATATTAGATTAATACTTGTTCCATAGATCATATATACATTTCGTAATGATGTGGAACGTGTCAGTTTATTAAATGTTGTCTATACTTGCCAATCAATATTTTAAGGATTTTTTTAATTTTATTTCATTTATTTATTTATTTTTTATCTTTTTAAGTTTTATCTAAAAATTCATCTACATAGTAGAAGGAGTTGCCATTCATAAATTCCTTTAATTTCTTTTTAAATACTAGTTGGCTGTCAGACTTTTGATGCTACTTGGTAAGTGACCAAAGACTTTTGTGGCAGCATAATTCACCCCTTTCTATGCCAATGTTAGATTTAACCTTGAATAATGAATATCATCCTTTCTCCTAGGATGCACACAGATAATACTTTTGAATTGGGTCGGATTGTTAATAAGAAATTTCATGAGCGAAAATATATATTGTGAAGCTACAGTGAGGATCGCTAGATCCCTAAATAAATGTCTGCAGGATGCTCTTGGGTGGGCTCCAGCAATTATTCTGATTACACGCTTTTGTGCAATGAATACTTTTTCACTCAATGTTGAATTGCCCCAGAATATGATCCCATAAGAAAGCAGTGAATGAAAATAGGGGTAGTAAGCTAATTTACTGAGATGTATATCACCAAATTTTGCAGTGACTCTGATAGCATAAGTAGATGAACTCAAACGTTTCAGGAGATCTTCAATATGTTTCTTCCTATTCAGTCCCTCGTCAATGCAAACACCTAAAAATTTTGAATATTCTATCTTAGCTACAGATTTATGTTCAAAGTCTAAATCTATTAATGGTGTCATACCATTTACTGTATGAAACTGTATATCTTGGGTTTTATCAAAGTTTAATGAGAGTCCATTTGTAGAGAACGACTTAATAACTTTCTGGAAGATATATACAATTTCATCAGTTAATTCCTGTTTGTCAGGTGTGATAGCTATACTTGTATCATCAGTAAAAAGTACTAGCTTAGCATCTTCGTGAATGTAGAATGGCAAGTTATTAATATATATTAAGAACAGCAAAGGACCCAAGACCGAACCTTGTGAGACCCCATTTTTGAGAACTCCCCAGTTAGAAGCATTAATTGTTTCACCCATATCATGTGAACTGCCCATTTCAAATTTCTGCACTCTTCCAGTTAAGTATGATTTAAACCATTTGTGCGCTGTCTCACTCATACCACAATACTTAAGCTTATCTAGAAGAATCCCATGATTTACACAATCAAAAGCCTTGAGAGATCACAAAAAATCCCAACTGGTGATGTCCGGTTATTCAAAGCATTTAATATTTCATCAGTGAAGGTGTATATAGCATTTTCAGTTGAAAAGCTTTTTTGAAAACCAAACTGACAAAATGTCAGAACTTTATTTTTACTAATATGTGAAGCAACTCGAGAATACATAACTTTTTGAAAATTTTTGGATAAAGCTGTCAGAAGTGAGATGGGGCGATAGTTGTTGTGTATCCCCTTTTTTATGCAAAGGTTTAACGATAGCATATTTCAGTCTATCTGGGAAAATACCTTACTTTAATCAACTCTTACAAATATGACTGAGAATCCTACTTATCTCCTGGGAACAAGTTATAATACCCTGCTGGAAATGCCATCAACTCCATATTTCTGAAGGAGAGGTGGGTGGAATTTCTATTGTACCAAATTGTGTGGGTATGGCCTCGTCCATTAATTGTCTTGCTCCTTCTAATTAACACTTAGATCCTATTTTCTCTACAACATTTAAAAAGTAATCATTAAAAATTTTTTCAACTTCTGACTTTTTGTTAATAAAGTATTCATTTGTTTGATGGAAATACCCTCTTCCTCTGCTCTTGGTTGCCCTGTCTTCCTTTTAATAATATTACAAATTGTTTTAATTTTATTATCAGAAGAGCTAATCTCGGACATGATGCACATGCTTCTTGATTTTTTAATAACTTTTCTTAATGTAGCACAGTAGTTTTTTATAATATTTTGTTTCTGGGTTATTACTCTTTCTTGCGGACAGATATAGTTTCCTTTTTCGGTTACACGATATTTTTATTCCTTTAGTAAGCCATGGTTTTTTGCATGGTTTCTTACAATTAAATTTTACTAGTTTCTTGGGGAAACAGTTATCAAATACCCTTACAAATGTATCGTGAAATAAATTATATTTTAAATTAACATCATGTTCCTTGTAAACCTCATCCCAGTCTAACTGCTGTAGACTTTCATTGAAATTTCTGGTTGTTAAGTCATTAATCGAGCGCACAATTCTGGTGGACTGTTTCGAATTACTGAACGGAGCTCTGTCATATACGGTTATTAGCTGTGCACTATGATCAGAAAGACCATTCTCAACGGGACAAGCATTTATGTTGTTAAACTTATCTTGGTCTATAAAAAAGTTATCTATCAATGTACTGCTGTCCTTTACTACCCGAGTAGGAAAATCAATAACGGATGTCAGATTGAATGAGCCAAGTAAGACTTCCAGGTTTACTTCCTATTACACTCTTTCAGTGAATCTACATTGAAATCACCACAAATAATAATTTCCTTCCCCCTATCTGACAGAAAGCACAACAAGGCATCCAAGTTTTCCAGAAATAACTGAAAGTTTCCTGAAGGGGACCTATATATTGTTACAATTATAAGATAATCATCATTGAGTTTAAGCTGGCAGGCACATGCTTCAATATGCTGCTCTACACAAAACTTTTTTGTTTCTAATTTTCTTACACTGTGATAGCTTTTGACATATATGGCAACTCCTCCTCTTATCTTATTATCTCTACTTACATTTGAGACTAATTCATATCCACAGACATTCACATTTTCCATACCAGTGACAATGTGATGCTCAGACAGACATAGTATATCTATTACATTATCAGTTTCTAAACAAACTAAAAGCTCATCTATTTCATTCTTTAGTCCCCCAATATTCTGATGAAAAATGCTAACATTATTTTTTTACTTTACTTTTCTGAGAAACATTTGATTTTTCAACATTTTTAGCACCTGCCTGCCTGAGCTTTTTACTGGACACTGATCTTAGCCTAAAAAAGAAGTACTTCCATGAATTGCAGTGTCCCCCCTTAAGGATTTTGTTATCAACCAGGGGCGGCTCCTGTATAGGTTTGCAGGTTTGCGCTACCTCCAGGAATAATAATATTGTTAAACTCCGTTTGCTGTTTAGAAATTCTATGCAGGGGGAGAAGTAGCGCTCCATTTATCCCATTTGAAACGCCCGGGCTGCTACGCGGCGATCGCTCCCGAGTGGACCGAACTTCGCCGACAGCGGCTGGGTTTGCAGCCGGCCTGCAAACGCCGACTAAGGTGTCTCAGGGGGTGTGCGGGGTGCGGTGGCAACGCTTGGCAACAGTGTTCCCCTATAGGCGCCTTGAGTGTATACACATCGCGGCCGAGCCACCCTGTCAACTCTCCCGAAGACAACCGGAGTCGTCCGCCGTTCGAACGAAGTAGGCTTTTCGCGCCTTCTTAACCAGTTCACGTGTAGCTGCAAGTGAAGTAACTGTGCGTTGTGTCCGTTCTTTAGCGTGTTTTATGTTGAGTTTGAGGCTCAAGTGAACAGGTGAAATAATGAATCAGGTAATTTCTTTGCTTTCTGAACGCTTCAGTTTACGCAAGTTTGAATAGAAATTAGAAATCAGAGGCTAGTTAGACCGATTCCTAGTTTGACAATTTCACAGACAGTTAAAACGAAAAGTCGTCAATTCAACATAAAATTTAACTCGGAACTGTACAGCAAGTATGAATGTGTGGCTGCGATGTGAAAAACGCCTTATTTTGTTTTCCTTGTTTATTATTTGGAGGAGAGTTTCCTAGACTAAACAAGGAGTCATTGACACTCGACAGCTTCACGATAAAATAAGGAAACACGAACTTTCTTCTGTCCATGTCAATAATGTTTTGAATCTGACAGGTCTAGGCAATGTAAATATAGCCACTTGATTAGTCAGGGATACAGAAAGTCCGTGCCATTACATAATCAAAAGGTTACTGATAATAGGTACACACTAAATCTAATAATTAATTGTACCCGTTCCAGTGGTTCTTCGGAACTTGCCATCGGAGGACAAGATGAGACTGAATCATCTTCCAATCTTGGCGTTTTTCGCCTTGATTAAATTTAGTGCAGAATTAGATTCATTATTAAATCGCATTTGGAAAAGGCAACAGTTTTTAAAAGCACGTCAAAACGATCCAGAATGAACTCCTCCGATGCATGCTTCAAGCCTGACAAGAGGAAATCAGGAACGAAATGAAGGGTGCCGAGTTTCTGGTTGTAATAGCTGACGGCACCAACGATGTACTCTGTGTTTTCCAGATGGTTATAGTATATAGGTGCATTATTAATGGAAGACCAGTTGAAAGATTTTGGGATTTTACAGCACAAGAAAAGCATGATGCCCAGACTTTGGCAACGCATATCATAGAAAAGTTAAGTAACCATTTAGAGAATTGTCCACACAAATTAATAGCCCATTAGTCATAAGTAATTCGTCACGTAAGGTGCAGGCTCTTGTGAAGCAATAAGTTTTCCAATGCTTCATACATTCATTGCTATGTCCACTAATTAAATCTCATTATGCTTAATGCCACTTCTATTAATAAAGATATGCGATTATTTTTCGCCAAAATTGAGAGACTTTGTAGGTTTGCAGTTTTTTATTCATCTACATCTAAGACATCTTGGCTCAATAGCGCTTTTTCGGAATGCGTTGAGTTGCCATATTGGAGAGGTGGCAGCTGGTGAAAAAAGTGCACTACCAACTTTTCTGGTCACCAGCCGCCACTGCTATCAACCCAGCTAGTTTCCCCTTCCCTTTCCTATTGAGATGCAGGCCATGCCTTGTGAAATACCACCTATCAATAGCATCAACAGGAACCAAACCTATGTCCGACAGAGTAGCCGCCCTAAGCAGTTGATCAATCTCCATATTGACCCTCCTGACGGAGCGGTTCAATTGCGCATGAAAGCAGGCAACAGTCCAACATTTGTCTGGGTCGTTGCAGAAGCTTTTTTAACCAGGTCACACTCAATACTGTAGCCCTGATTTTTTTTTTTTTTTTTTTTTTTTTTTTTTTTTTTTTTTTTTTTTTTTTTTTGAAACCCTTGGTTTCCTTGTGAAAGTCTGTTGTTTCCTAACTGCACCTACTTCTAAAGGTGGGTTGTTCAAGGCGCGATGAAATAAATTATAACAACAGCAAACAGTCTTACAACTGTTATTGATACATTTAACAAGCTACAGAAAAATCTTTTGTTTGATATGTGTTTGCTATTTTGGATCTCCCTTGGAAAAAATTTCAACTGTACGTTTTTGAACACTGGGACCTATTTCCAAGGCAATGCAGAAGGTGAATCCAATCAGTTAAAATGAAAAAAAAGCTCGAGACGAGAGAGATGCAAGCTGCATCAGGAGTTTCAGATAAACACACTCCTGGTCTTATAACAGCGCCGCAATCGTAAATAAGAAAATAAAAGAACAATTACCTTAACAACATAGCGTTTTATTTTTATTTTTTCGGCTGCACTGATAGATTTGTTGAATCGGTTAGAGGATTTTCTTTGTATGTCACTCTCTGCAAGTTCCAATTAATGTGCAAACTGGCTGACATTTAATCTGAACTCAAGTATGAATTTCGTATCGTCATTTAAAAGGTGCCTGTTAATACAAATGTTTTAACAGCTTTCATGGTCATGTGTCACAAAAATAGAATCAATATATAGAAAACCCTAACAGTTAAAATCTGCAGTGACACAGTAAAGTACACGGCAATTTGATGAAATAAAGAACCAAAACTTCCATCCCTTTGGAGAATACACACACAGCTCCATGAAGTCGCACATAGAATTAACACTTAAAAAACTGCCATTGATGATGTTCACAAATAAAGAAGTGAAGCGCCTTTCATTTAGTTGCAATAGACGGAAATAAACCTCCATAAATATTAAATACTGTTTAATCAATACCTCGTTTCATCGTAAAAAACTATAGTTATTTCTGTATACCTGTAGATAAAAAAGCTTTGAGTATTAATGATTGTGTAAAACATGAATTCCTTCCCAGGCTATCATTTAAAAAAAGGGTTCAATATCTTCAACAGTTTATAAGATGTGATGATTGTTACCTCCGCACAATTCAGGTTGCACGTGGAGAGAAATGGCGCGCTAGTCGCGACGCTCCCGTACCGTAGATATACGAGCCAAAATCTCGAAAACGGAGACAGGTATCGTCCTGCTCTCAACTTGAAAAATAATTTCGAATCATTGGCTTCATTTCATCCGCAACAATGTATGACCTAAACTGAACCATACGCAAAGTAGCCAGCGACTACATTTTTCGATGTAAACACTTAAAGTTTAATGCAATAGGTTACTTAAAAATTAAGTATCTGAATAACTATGAGGAATTTTGAGAAAATAGACACTTCGTTACCAAGCTGGGGTATGAAACTACAAGATATGCAAAAACCAAATTTTTTGCATGTTAGTTTCCTCAAACTCGACAGAGATGCAATAAAAAGTGAAAAAAAAAAAAAAAAAAAAAAAAAAAACAGGCGCAACCGAAAGTAGTGCTTTTTAATTTTTTAACGGAAAACGAGACTCTGTAACGAAAAACTAAATATGGGAACTGATGTAGCTTTGCTTGCGTCGTGCTCCCGAGTCGCCACCGTCCGCCACGGACGGAAAAGGAAGCGGGCCGAGCCGCAACCGCAGGTAACAGCCGCGTCTTGGACAACCCACCTTAAAGGAGCCTCTTCCTGACTTGACTGTGGTAGCAAGGCAAATCTGTTGGTTGTGCCAATTGTGATGCTATCAGGAACTATACTCTCTCTGTGGCCCCTGTTCCCTGCTACCACTTCCCATCCCTTCCCACCCTTCTCCACCCCTTAAAATCGTAAGGTCCTGCCTAGCACTATCCAGTTCAGCCTGAAGGGCTCTAATCTTTCCTTCCTGTTCAGCTATTTCTCTGTTCCTTGAACACACTTTGCAAAACAAAGGAAGAGACTCGTTTGCTTCCCTCTTTCCCACACCGCTACATCCCCCCCCCCCCCCAATGAAACCACTTGTCACAACAGCTGCATTGAAACCCAAAACGAACAAACCTACTGCAGCTCAAACACATTGCATTCGTGATTGTTACTTACGTGATATCGACAATATATATTAACTACAGATACAAAGGGTTACTAGATTTGTTTAGGACACTAAAATACAAGTAACCTGTTAGTAAATGCACTTAAAATTGCGATATAACACTAAATTTGCACACTCTCGAATTTGGCTACTGAATATACACAAAACAACTTTTCGCGATTACTGAGACAATGCGCGAAAAAAGAAAAGAACCTTTAATGGTGAGCTAGAAGACGACACTAATAAACGAATTCAGTTAGTTAACTGTGTTAAATGCACTTAAAATTACGGAGAAACGCTAAATCTGTACACTCGGAATTTAGGGCTAACAAGGACGTACGTATACAAACCGAACTTTTAGTGATTACTGGATCAATACGTGACTAAAAGAAAAACCTTTAATGGTAAGCTTTAAGAGCACACTAATAAATGTTTTTAGCTACTTATAGTTTTAAACTACGTTTTATTTCTACTTAAATTACTTATCTTTTCCGATCACACTGACACCGCACGTCTGGCCTTGTGCAGGGCTACCAACCAAGCCAACCTAATTCTACTCATGTTGCATATCTAGCACTCGGATCGTTAACTGCCGCGGCGGATTACCCGTGCGCACTGGGGCGCCGTGCTGCGGTGCGCGCAGCCGTCCGCCGGGGTTCGAGTGCATGGGTGTTTGTGTTGTCTTTAGGTTCAAATGTTAGAATGTTTGTAAATCTATCGGACCAAACTGCGTGGTCATCAGTCCGTAGCTTACAAACTACTTAAAGTAAGTTAAGCTGACCTAAGAAAAACACACACACACCCATGCCCCAGGGAGGACTCGAACCTCAAACGGCGAGCAACGCGCGCTCCGCAGCGAAGCGCTTTAGACCGCTCGGCTATGTCTTTAGGTTAGTTTACCTTAGTTTAAGCAGTTTGTAAGCTACGGACTAATAACCTAGCAGTTGAGTCCGATAGATTTACAAACATTTGAACATTTTTGGATCGTTAAATGTTCTATTTTGCTTTTTCTTTTCAGTTCCGTAAAACGTCTTCCTGCTTTCGTGCCTGATCTGCTCAAATGTTTGTAAATCTATGGGACTCAGCTTCTGCAGCTATTAAAATGTTCAAATGTTTGTAGAACTTATGGGACTTAACTATGGGGTCATAATTCCCTAAGCTTACAAACTACTTATCAACTAGCTAAGACTAAGGACGGCACAAATATCCATGCCCGAGGGGGGATTCGAACCCCCGACCGTAGTGGCCGTGCAGGCCTTGACTGGCGGGCCTCAGTCCCCTCGGCCACCGCGGTCGGCTGCAGCTATTAGTCCCTAGACTTACAAACTACTTGAACTTAAACTAACCTAAGAAGAACACACACGTCCATGCCCAAGGGAGGAGTCGAAACTCCGACGGGGGCAACTGCGCTCTTCGCATCAAGGCGCCTTAGAGAGCTCGGCCACTCGATCGCGGCGCTAGATCTGTGTTCAGTTTTTGACGGGATATACTAAACCTGTGGGCCGTCGATGGCGAATTTCCCTTGTTAGTACCAGAATTTTCTCGGCTTTTCGGCAAAATCTGTTGCTACGTCATAATAATGGATGGTTGTTGCTTGCTTCGGAAATCGATATTTGTACAGACGCGCGAATTTCTGCTAACTTTTGCTTGTCTTCGTTTGCTTGAATAAGATTGCAACCGTCTTTGCGTCCTCAACATGAGAAAGAAGGAGTCGAAAACGCTTTCTCCCGGCACCCCTGAATATATTTCTGTGGTTCCTCATCCATGCTGAGTCCTGTTTTCCAAGAAATCCGCAACCTCCTCTGACATTTTATTTGTTACCGTATATCATCGTAGCTATGTTTACAGACGTCGGCACGGCACCGGGCAAGTAGCTTCTCGAAATCACAAAAATGGCTGTCAAGAAGTCATATGAGTAATCCACAATCGTTTGCATGGTATTCTAGATATCTGAATGTAGATGAATTCTTCGTTTGTGTGGCCATTATGTCCGTAGTTGCTTTCACAGTTATGATAACAGTGGTTGTCAGTCTTTGCAACTACAATAAAAATGCGATTTTTCTCACCAGACGCGTTTCGTTTTAATGACAGTAAAACATCTTCAGTGGTCTGTAATAATAGAAATCTACAGTTTGTTTTACATCGAAAACAGGTCGTTAACGGAACATGGAAAGTAGGCCTAACGTTTTGTTACTTACGGAAATTTTGTCTTTTTTTCGCCTCACATCATGGAATGCCGGTCTGTTTCATGCAGTACCGCCGGTTCTTCATGCTGTGTCGTTTTTTGCACTTCTTCCACTGTCACTTTTGCACTGCTCATAATTGTTTTCACAGATAAGACTTGTTTGTTTTTGTTTTGACTGGGGTCTGCACAGTGTGTTATTGGAGTGTTGCCAACATCACGAATGTAGTTCTTTTTATATGTTCCGTTAACGAACTGTTTTCGATCTAAAAACAAAACAAACTGTAGATTTCTATTATTATAGGCCACTGAACATGTTTTACTGTCATTAAAACGAAACGCGTCTGGTGAGTAAAATCGCATTTTTATTGTTGTTGGAAAGACGGACAACCACTGCTATTCATAATAATAAACGCCGCGGTGGAGTAGCCGAGCGGTCTAAAGCGTCTCGCTGCGGAGAGCGCTGTTGATCGCCGTGGAGGTTCGAGTCCTCCCTGGGGCATGGGTGTGTGTGTTGTCCTTAGGTTAGTTTACCTAGGTTTAAGTAGTTTGTAAGCTACGGACCGATGACCACGCTGTTTGGTCCGATAGATTTACAAACATTTGAACATAATAATGAATGTAGATGGTTGCCGCGGTGGAGTAGCCGAGCCGGCCGCGGTAGCCGAGGGGACTGAGGCGCTCCAGTCACGGTCTGCACGGCCACTACGGTCGGGGGTTCGAATCCCCCCTCGGGCATGGATATTTGTGCCGTCCTTAGGATAAGCTAGTTCATTAGTAGTTTGTAGGTTTAGGGGACTGATGACCCCGTAGTTAAGTCCCATAAGCTATACAAACATTTGAACATTTTTTGGAGTAGCCGAGCGGTCTAAAGCGTCTCACTGCGGAGCGCGCGGTTACTCGCCGTGCAGGTTCGAGTCCTCCCTGGGGCATGGGTGTGTGTGTGTTTCTCCTTAGGTTAGTTCACCTAGGTATAAGTAGTTTGTAAGATACGGACTGATGACCACGCAGTTTGGTCCGATAGATTTACAAACATTTGATTTGTAGATGGTTGGACGGTTTCTCGAGCCGCCGTTGTCTTCGGTACGAGTTCCGTGTGTCACGTGAGGCCGTTGTTACTTTGAAATGGTGCTCAGCGCGCCGGCTCGAGGGACCGGATGGATGGCGCGATCGGCCCGCGTATGCATTGTTTGACGTATCGCGGTGAGCGCGTTTGATGTCGCCGTGCGGCCGTAAAGATGGTGACTGTGTCGATAGCAGAGGCAGGCCTTTCCCTGTGTTCCCGGCGCCGCGAGATAAGGTGGTTTCCTGCGGCAGCAGTTGGTATTCAGCGCGCCTCAGCATTTCCATCTCCTCCTCCGAGTAGCAGCCTCCCGAACAAAGGCCGCACACCACCGCGCACTCCCACACGACGCTGCCGTTCCTTTCCTTCGCTGACTGACCGCGTCCTTACTATTGGCGCTGCAACATCAGACATCGATATATCGAAATATCGATACATCGGAATTAGTAATTGTAATTTGAAAGCTCTTTTGTTAGTGCGTGCCTGCGTTAAAAAATTTCGATTGTGGCTCCACATGGATGCAAACCACATCTGTTTCCATACCAAATGTTCACGTGTTTGTAAAGCTATTGGACCAAACTGCTACTCCCATCACTCCCTAGTCTTACAAACTACTTAAACTAATCTACACTCAGCACAACACACACACACACACACACACACACACACACATACGCGCGCGCGCACGCGCTCGACCGCAATCACACATGCTCAAAGGAAGACTCGAACTTCCGATAGAAACGGCCGCGCAGTCCGTAATATGACGCCTTAGACCACGGGGTTATTTCGCGCGGCATTTTCATATCCAAACTAGTTTCAGCGGAGCCATCATCAGTGGGTTTATACGAGGTATGTCCACAAAGTAAGTTCCGTTTGGTTATATAAACCAAACGTGAACAGATACAAAATGTTCAAATGTTTGTTAAGCTTATGGGACTTAACTACGGGGTCATCAGTCCCTAAACTTACAAACTACATATGAACTACTTACGAACTAGGACGACACAAATATCCATGCCCGAGGGGGGATTCTAACCCCCGACTGTAGTGGCCGTGCAGACCGCGACTGGAGCGCCTCAGTCCCCTCGGCCACCACGGCCGGCATGTGAAGAGATACAGAAAAAATATTTATTGTATAAAAATCTGCAACTGTTCAACTACTTTTCTACATAACTTCCGAAATTTTGTAGGCACTTGTCATAGCGTGGGACAAGTTTTTGAGTGCCTTCTTCATAGAAGGTTGCCGCCTGTGTATTCAACCATGTGGCAAACATGTTCTTTCAGCTCATCATCGTTGAAGTGTTGACCACCAAGGACAGATTTTAGGTGTAAGAAGAGATGAAAGGAGTCTTCTTCTTCCCTTCACGTTGCCGCCCGACCTCACAAGGCTAATGAGACCAAACAACTCTTACGGGAATTTCACTGGGACGTGTTTGATCATCCCCCGTATAGTATCGCTCCTAGCGACTTTCTTCTTACACCAAAAACCTGTACATGGTGGTCAACAATTCAGCGATGATGACGAGCTGAAAGAACACGTTACCACATGGTTGAATACACAGGCGGCAACCTTCTACGAAGAAGGCATACAAAGACTTCTGCCACGCTATGACAAATGCCTACAAAATTTCGGAAGCTATGTAGAAAAGTAGTTTTAATAGTTGTATATTTTTGTACAATTTTTTTTCTGTATCGGTACACGTTTGTTTTATATAACCAAACGGAACTTACTTTGTGGACATTTCTTGTATAATCTAGATACTTTAAAAATAACATTATTGCAAAAATTATGAAAAACATAATTTCTTTCCAGGTATTTCATTGTGTAAATAGTTATTATCGTACCTTTATATTGTTTAGTTATGGCACGTTTTGCTGCGCTTGTTGCCATTTTTTCGGAATATAACATGTCATCTGTAACATTATGAGCGGCTGTTATTAGAAAATGTGAATAATGTGAAATGTTCTATATCGGTGTTTTTACAGCTTTGGATTTGTGGCAGTGAAGTGAATACATCTACATACATACTCCGCAATCCACCGTAAGGTGCGTGGCGGAGGGTACACTGTATCACTACTAGGCATTTTCTTTCCTATTCCACTCCCAAATAGAACGAGGAAAAAAGGAATGCCTATATGCCTCCTTACGAGCCCTAATTTCTCTTATCTTGTCTTTGTGATCACTACACGAAATGTAAGTAGGCGGCAGCAAGATCGTACTACACTCAGCTTCAAATTCCGGCCGTCTAAATTTCTTCAACAGAAATTCACGAAAAAACATCGTCTTCCCTCCAGCGATCACCAGTGGAGTTTCCGGAGCATTTCCGAGATACTCGCGCATTGATCGAACCTACCAGTAACAAACCTAGCTGCTCGCCTCTGAACTGCTTCTATGTCTTCTATGTCTGTGTCTATCTGTTCCTTTACACTGATCTGCTGCGGGTCCCAAACACTTCAGCAATACTCAAGATGTGGTCGTACAAGCGTTTTATACGCGGTCTCCTTTACATATGAAGTAACCTTTCCAAATTCTCACAATAAACCGAAGTCGGCTGTCCGCCTTACTCACAACTGTCCTTACATGTTCGTTCCATTTCATATCGCTCTGCAATGTTACGCCTAGATATTTGAACGACGCGACAGCATCAAGAAGCTCACTACTAATGCTGTATTCGAACATTATGGGATTGTTTCTCCTACTCATGCGCATCGCCTTACATTTCTCTACATTGAAAGCCAGCTGCCATTCTTCGCACCAACTAGAAATTTTGTCTAAGTCACCCTGTATGCTATTACAGTCAGTTAAAGACGACACCCTCCCATACACCACAGCATCATCAGCAAACAGCCGCAAATTACAGCTTACGATTTATGTGAGCACTATACACACTACGAAAAATTACTCACGTTAATAAGGAGGTATGTGTGTGCTCTCAAACAAAAAAATTAAACTTTCATGTTTAGCAGTGGTTAAAACTTAACAATTTTTGGTAACGTGTGTCACGAGATGTATCGCATATTGCGAGAGTGTTTTGAAAACTATAGCGCGAGTTTTGACGGCTTTACTTTTGGTCCTACGTGCATGTGTGTGCGTGCGTGTGTGTGTGTGTGTGTGTGTGTGTGTGTGTACGCTTGTTAGTGAATAGTGTGTTGACGCAAAGTGTTGTGTATGCGTTTATTACGTTTTTGCCTTCCTTTATGGCCTTTTGTATGTAACAATTTTCTTCTATCGTCAGTTTGCTGTTTAAACTTTTGTTGCTTTTCATGGTCAGTTTCGATAGTTCTGGGCTGGTGGTCCTCATTTATCCAATATTCTGAAAAATTGGAGTATGTGCTTTCACTCTTCGGGGCTCTTATGTGTCAGTGTACCGTGTCCGGAAATTGCTGCATGTTTGTCTAATGTATTTGTGACTGATAAGAATTGTATGTGAGTTGTATTATTCTTGCATTACTGAATTTGTCTGGATTTCTTTGTTGGGTCTTATTCTTTATTATATGTGTTACGGACATCTCTGATCTGTATTTCTAGACGATATATTGGTAACATCTATATTTTTGGCAATATAATCAGATAATATATTTGTATTATCTAACTCATAATAGAGCAAACACGATTTTGCTTTCTGCTGAATGCAGAAATATTTACAACATAGAAATAGGACCTACAGGTTTCCAGATAACACGTTGTGCAAAGATGACGTAACTATATAACTGCACCATGTGAAGGAAGGAAGCTGATAAAATCAGTACCATTGCTGGCTACAAGTGCTCTACATGCCTCGGCATTGAATTACAGAGAATCTGGATGTGTTATTGGGGTACAGCAGTCCATACTGCTTCCAGGTGTTGCCAGAGTTGATCTGCTGTGGCAGCGGGTGGTATATCCCGTGTCAGTCGTTCCGCAATCGCCGATCAGATTTATCGATATATCGGGAGAACAAGGAAGCCAAGGCAACAATGCAGTCCGATGGGCGACGAAGAAGCGATCGGGTAACGCGGTTGCTGCAATATGGCCGTCGAGAAGTCCCAAAGGTATGGCAGGACAATAGACTGAAAATAACGGCCATCAACCTCAATGCAAACATGACAAAGGCGAACAAGATTCTGGCGCATCCTGATAAATATCCCTGGGGTGTCAGGTCCCTCGTTTCTTCTTTCCAATGAACCAGTCGACAGACAAAAATAAACACTCTTTGTGAAGGATGATGCCTGTTAGGAAACTGTTCCCTGTACAGCCTTTCAGCGGCGAGAGCATTGCAGAGTACTTCAACATACACACGGTGCATGTCAGTGAGTTCTGTATCGGTACTGCTGCATCGAATTGTACTGTACTTCTCTTCAGAGCACTGAGTAATGAACGGGTCTTCCGTTGATTCATAGCACGTAAAGTAAACAAAACCTGCATCATGACTTACTAGTAATCACGCTCATCGTTCTTGTGTGCCGGCCGCGGTGGCCGAGCGCTCCCGTAGTTCCGCTTGAGACACGCTAGCGTGAAGACGCACTGCTGCGCGCTCACAGTTAACGTAAACAAGTTGTGAACAGCTCTCAACTTGTGTGTTTACCGTGCATTTGTCATCGTCTTGTGCCGTGTAGTGATATAGTGTTCGTCTATTGTGTTTTGTGTTACGATTAGCGGTTTCGGCCGCTAAAACAGGTCGTCGATATGGAAAGTAAAGTTCCAAGGAAGTGCACACTGAAATTTGAATTTGACAAGTCTACCTGGAACGTGCAGCCTTCATCAGGTGAACTTCATGATTGGATATTTTCTGATTTTGGAATCACAACTGAACATGTTCACACCGCATACTATGACTTGGATGAGTACTGATGTCAAACTACTGGAACCTGTACACTTTGAACGAATTCTGATGACACACGGCGGCTCTGCGAAGTTTCTTCATCGGGACTCCACGGTGAGTACTGTTTCAGTCACTAATGCAGGAGTTGAGTATAAGAATGTCAGAGTGTTCAATTTACCACCGGAATTAGAGAACTGTTTCCTACGTCAGGTTCTGTCCAGTTATGGGGACGTTAAGCAAATACGGAATGAACGTTGGTCTCGTCAACACAAATTGCAGTGCTTTAGTGGAATACGTTCGGTCGAAATGCACGTCAGAAAAAATATACCGTCTCACATTGTTGTGGGCGGTTATAGAGCCCATGTCACCTACCCTGGTCAATTAGAGACTTGCTACATATGTAATGAGAGTGGTCACGTCCGCCAGGAATGTCCTAAAAGACCTGTAGTGCTGCGAAGTACTTTACAACAACGTAAAAAATTAACTTTAGTAGAATTAGTGGCTCCGACCCAGGTGGTAGGTGGTTCAGATCCCGTGCCCAGTAACAGTACAGGAGAACGACCGGTAGTGGTTCCGACGGACTTCCGCCTCTGCCACAAAAACCAGTGAGCGAACAGTTTCCCGTCCCAGGTGCCCCACCCGTCGTTGCTGCGACTGTTAACAACAAACGGAGACGTACGAGTGATGAACGACACCCGTCCGATGACTGCTCTCAAGTTGAACAGAGCCCCAAAAGGAACGTAGGGAATACCGTGTCGGAAATCGCTGTTCAGAAACCTGACACGGTCACGATTATGGAAACTGTTGCAACGGAATTTATAACCGGTGACTGTTCCGTATCCGAACCGCAGCAATGTGAAGTCAACCCGCTTCCAGTGCTGCAAACCACAAAACAGGAAAGTCAACATCCAGTAACGCAGACTGTAAACACCACGGAATTAAAAGTGAAGGACAATAAACAGGCAGAGTCGCGTCAGCACAGAGCCCACAACAAGGCGACTGTATGTAAACCTGAGTCGCTTGTTGTCAACACACAGGCTGAGCAGAACCCGCAAGGCGTCCCTGGTAACGAGGAAGTAAACACACAGAGGCCTGTTGATAAGGAAAGCGCCGGTGTCAGCGGCGAGCCGCCGAGGCCTGGCCCGGCCGTCGCGGGGTCACGCAAAGCCTCGCTGAGCGATATGGAACTGGACTCCTGTAGTGAACCCCCGACGTCACCATCAGCCGGCGGGTTTGTCAGTAGTGGGAGGCGTCGGAACAAAGTGAAAACGAATGTAAACGCAGTGAGGAAAAAGAAAGCAAATAGTGATTCAGCAAATGACAGCACCGACACTAAGGCACACACCAGCAAAGTTGTCGGTTCAATGGATTGGGACGCGGGAGGGGATGTTAAAAAGAAAGGAACAGCACAAGTCTCCGATTAACTTGAATGCAGGCTTATAAAATAGTAACAATCAATATCAGTAGAATAACCTCTGATGTGAAATTAGCAGCGTTACGGCAGTTTATATACGATTCGGATGCCGATATAGTATTACTTCAAGAAGTCATAACAACTAACATCGCAATACCCGGTTTCAACTCAGTAGAAAATGTGGCCCTTGAAGGCGGTACGGGGACAGTTGTCCTGTCAGACACGGAATTCCGTTTTATGACATAGAAAAATTGGAATCCGGAAGGGGCATAGGCTTCAAGTTATATGATGTCACTGTCGTTAATCTATATACCTCTGACACTATCGGTAATCAGGTAGTGGCAGCGGACGTTATTCCTGCAATATTTTCCGACCACTGTGCATTATGCATTATAATTCAATTAGATAAACAGCCAACCAAACTGTTCCGAAGCCAGTGGATGTTAAACGTATCGCTTTTAAACGACAGGGAACTGGAAGATGCTGTCAAAGACACGTGGACCATTTGCTTACGTTCTCTTCACCGTCACACTTCAAAATTAGACTGGTGGGTCAATGTCGCCAAACGAAAACTTCGACAGTGTGTCATGTCTTACGGGAGACAAAAAGCCAGGGATCTGCGGAACACTACGGAATTTTATTACTCGGTACTAAGAGAGTTGTACGAAACATCCACCGATGCGAACATACGCCTCCAACAAATAAAAAACATCAAAGCTAAACTGATCAGCATAAAACGCCAACAACTGGACGGATTAAAGGTCAGATCCAAAGTTAAATCACCGATACAAGGGGAGATGACTTCCATGTTTCATCTAATAAAACACAAATCCCGTCGCAGACGGTGTTTTATTGATAATTTAAGAACGAAGGATGGAAATTTAATTCTTAACCATACCGAAATAGTACAGGAACTTTATCTTCATTACAAAAAGCTGTATTCCCGAGAACACGTGAACGGAGATGCAGTATCAGAACTCACACAGGCTCTTACTAGGGAGATTACATCAGACGACAACACTGAAATTTTATCTGATTTTACAGAAGATGATGTGTTAGCGTTAATATCTAAGTCACCAGCTAATAAATCCCCCGGTCCAGATGGCCTCCCAAAAGAATTTTATTTTAAATTTTGGAGTCTAATTGGACCTACTTTTACTGCAATTTTAAACGATGTCATGAAAGGCGGGTATATTCCCCGAGATTTTAAAGAAGGAAAGATTGTTTTATTGCCAAAGTCACGGGGGCAAAATCGCATTGAAAACTTTAGGCCGATAACCCTACTCAATTTTGATTATAAAACCATTGCAAGGGCTCTCAATAATAGATTGACCCCTCATATCCGCAGAATAGTCGGCAAACACCAGTCCTGTTTTCCCGGAAGGACTGTCATGTCCACAACCTCTACATACAGAGACATAATTTCTATAGCTGCAGTTACCGATATTAAAAGTGCGTTGCTCTTTTTGGACTTTTATAAAGCTTTTGACCTGATGAGCTACGACTACCTGGAACACATAATGTTGAAAGTTGGCCTACAAGAGAGATTTTTGAAAGTAGCTCGAAATGTGATCACTGGTATCAACGCAAAAATAAGTATCAATGGACAAATGACACAGACTGTTAACATCGAAAGGGGCCTACCACAAGGAAGCCCAATTGCGATGCTGTTATTCGTGCTATCCTTGGAGCCCTTCCTCAGGAAAGTGATCGCAAAACTCCCTGGTATCCACATTTCAGGGGAATCCTTCGTAGTAACTGCCTATGCCGACGATGTAGGGGTTCTACTACGCCAAGAAGGTGACGTAGTTACGCTGAAAGCAGAAATCGATACTTATAGTGCAGCCTCAGGAGCCAAGATCAATGCAGGGAAATGTAAACTCTTAAATCTCAGAGGATTCGATGATGCTGTTATATCATGGGCCCAATCCGTGGAACAACATAAAACTTTAGGCATTACCTTTGCCAAAGGTCCATTAAAAATGACTGCTCTAAATTGGAGAGACACTTGTAATACAATACAGGGGACCATGATTGAATCTACTTGGAGATCACTTAACCTTATTGAAGCAGTACGATTTGCTAATATCTACCTCTTCTCTAAGGCATATTACGTGGCACAAGTATTCCCTATCCCCAAGATTCAGGGAAAGAAGATAATGCAATTAGCAGCCAGATATATTTGGAAGGGAAACATATTTAAACTTTCTTACGAAACCTTAACTAAACCCCATCAGAATGGAGGACTGTTGTTAACTGACATCAATAGGAAGGCCACTGCATTGTATCTCAAAAGAACCATCCGCCTATTAAATGATAACGAGAGCAACATTACGGGAAAGCTCTTCAAGGTGTTACAGCCAAAGAGCATGTATCCACCGATTGATATCAGTAATATTAACTTTCAGCTGAAGCATGTCAGAGTGTTTTACATCGAGCTCAGTTACTTACAGGGTATCACTGCGCGTGTGACATCACTAAATACGCGCAGCATCATACAGACATGGCAGAAGACGGACAAGCCTAACAATATCACACTAAAATACCCAACTATTGACTGGAAAACGGTGTGGAAAAATATTAGTTTGCGGATTCACACAGCGGAGGTATCATCAACATGGTACAAAGTAGTAAATGAAACTGTCGCGACGAATGAAAAGCTCCATCGTATTGGGCGCGCTGATTTAGACAAATGCCAAAAATGTGGCCTGATAGACACCTTGCGACACAGGTTTACCTGCTCTGGACACATGTACAATTGGAAATGGATACGGAGGAGACTTGCCTTGTTAACGAGAATCACCGAAAGCAGACATCTTGTTATGGCCGGATAAAAACTTCTACCCGGAAACCAAAAATAACACGATTTTTTGGCTATTAGGCCATTTCGTGAATTACGTAATCCATGGACCAGGAGAAGATAATCTAATTAGCTTTGAGAACTACATGGAGTCAGCACGATGGAAGACACAACAAGTCTGTAACGCGAAAAAGAAATTCGGCAATATGCTCGATATTGCTTTCGAAAGGCATGGTATAGGATAAATTAAAGAAAGATAATGAAGACGCATCCACTGCGAAGTGCCACCAAAAAAGGCACAACATGTAAATCAAAAGAGAAATATAAGCAAATCAGATAAAATGTAAACAAACAGCAATACAATATTATAAAAAAAAAGTGGTGCTTTTGTTTAACATTCTGTATGTATTGGTTTCGAAGCTCAGTGCCGTTTGTCACATTTCAAACGGAGGAGGTCATATTTGCTGGTTTCAAATGGTAAAAAAAAAAAAAAAAAAAAAAAAAAAAAAAAAAAAAAAAAAAAAAAAGCGCTCTGCGGCGCGCCAGTCACGGTCCGCACGGCCACCACGGTCGGGGGTTCGAATCCCCCCTCGGGCATGGATATTTGTGCCGTCTTTAGTCTTAGCTAGTTCGTAAGTAGTTTGTAAGTTTAGGGACTGATGACCCCGTAGTTAAGTCCCATAACCTATACAAACATTTTCGTCCTTGTGTTCTTGCAGGAAGTAAAGAATGTACATGTATTAAACAGCGCAGTACGTCTAAAATTGTACAAGAGTTAGTTGTAAATAAGCTGAATGACAGTAATGCGATACAAACCGGTAGAACAGTTTATATCCATATCTCCTAAAGTCGGATTCTACCAATCCAGGTTCCAAACCTCAAATTGTCAGTGAAACATTCTCTATGTCCTGTTAAATTTTTGCCCTCTCTTACGGAAATACCCGTATACAGAGATAGATATAAGCTGAACTGTAAGTTTTTTGTGAGTCCTTTTGTGAATGCTACCAATATCTATTAAAACTGGTTCACTTGTTAACAGCCACGCGGCCGGCCGCGGTGGCCGAGGTGACTGAGGCGCTCCAGTCACGGTCAGCACGGCCACTACGGTCGGGGGTTCGAATCCCCCCTCGGGCATGGATATTTGTGCCGTCTTTAGTCTTAGCTAGTTCATAAGTAGTTTGTAAGCTTAGGGACTGATGACCCCGTAGTTAAGTTCCATAGACTATACAAACATTTAAAAAGCCACGCGGGGATGGCCATGCGGTGTAGGGAGCCACGTTACGGATTCTGCGGCTGGTTGCATCGGAGCATGTGTGTGTGTTTGTGTGTTGTCCTTAGTGTATGTTAAAGTAGTTTGTAAGTCTAGTGGCCGATGATCTTAGTAGTTTGGTCCCTTAGGTTTAGAAACATTTGAATGTTTTCACTTGCTAACAGCCCTAATCCCAGTTACTGGTTAACGGTATTTACAGCTACGTCGCGGCTATGACGACGTACGATTACCGCAAGCCTTCCGAGATCTGTGTGGAGCTCTGTGTGCGGCTTCTTAAATAGACGCGTCGTGGTTACATTTGCTTGCAGTGAGCGGAAGCAAACACAGCGAACGTGGCGCCACGCATCGGAATGAAGGCGAACTTTGGAGGGGAGTGAGAGAGTGGGGGGGGGGGGGGGGGTGTAAGGGGGGTAGGGAGGGGGGCGGGGCCGCGACGGTGTGCTGGCGGACACTTCAAAAAGGCCTCTGTAGCGCGTCAATAATGACCACGGTATCGGTGGGATCTTAAACTTACTTCTTTTCCTTCCTCTTTCACACTGATGTGCGCATCGCGCGTCGCAATGTGTACGATCGATAAGGACAATGCAATGGAAATACCGCAAGATCCTTCACACGATACTTTTTCGAATGACTGCGTCCCGTACGAGTGGATTTTTATCGTTAAGGGGTTGACTAACTGCTAGAACTTTCCGAGCGTTGTTTACAGAGACTTTGTGTCTGTGATGAAAACTACATCTACATGGGATACTCTGCAAATCACATTTAAGTGCCTGACAAAGGGTTCATGGAACCACCTTCATACTATTCATCTCCCATTCCATTCTCGAATAGAGCGCGGGAAGAAAGAATATCTGAATCTCTCCGTTAGAGCTCTGATTTCTCGTATTTTATTCTGATGATCATTTCTACCTATGTAGGTGGGAGTCAACAGTATATTTTCGCATTCGGATTAGAATGTTGGCGATTGGAGTTTCGTAAGTAGACCACGCCGCAGCGATAAGCGCCGTTGTTGTAATGATTCCCATCCCAGATCCTGTATCATTTCCGTGACGCTGTCTCCCCTGTATCGTGACAATAGGAAACGAGCTGCCCTTCTTTGAACTCTTTCCATGTCCTCCGTCAAACCCACCTGCTAAGGATCCCATACTGGGCAGCAATACTCCAAAAAAAAAAAAGGACGGACAAGGGTAGTGTATGCAGTCTCTTTAGTAGTTCTGTTGCATCTTTTAAGGGTTCTGCCAATAAAACGCCGTCTCTTGTTCGCCTTTCCCACGAGATTATCTACGCCTTCTTTCCAGTTTAAGTCTGAAGTAATAGTAATTCCTAGATATTTTGTGGAGTTTACGGCCTTCACGTTTGATTGTTTTATCTTGTAAACAAAGTTTAACGGATTTATTTTCGTACTCATGTGAACGACTTCACACTTCTCATTATTTAGAGTCAATTGCCAATTTTTACACCATAGTGATATCTTATTTAGATTTGTTCTGCAGTTGGTTTTGATCTTCAGATGATTTTATTAGACGGTAAATGACGGCGTCATCTGCAAACAACCTAAGAGAGCTACTTAGATTTTCTCCCAAATCGTTTATGTAGCCGGCCGCGGTGGCCGAGGGGACTGAGGCGCTCCAGTCACGGTCTGCACGGCCACTACGGTCGGGGGTTCGAATCCCCCCTCGGGCATGGATATTTGTGCCGTCATTAGTTGTAAGTAGTTCATAAGTAGTTTGTAGGTTTAGGGACTGATGACCCCCGTAGTGAAGTCCCATAGACTATACAAACATTTGAACATTTGCAATTTACTTTTCTAAGTCCCCTCATACTGTGCAGCCATCGCCGCGCTGGAGTGGCCAAAGGTGCCAAGGCGCCTAGCTGCGGAGCGCGCCGCCGCTCGCTATCGGAGGTTCGAGTCCTCCCTCGGTCATGTGTGTATTTGTTGTTCTTGTAAGTTAGTTTAAGTAGTTTGTAAGCCTAGGGACTGATGACCAGAGTAGTTACGTCCCATATATTTACAACCATTTGAACATTTGCGTAACCATCGTGTGGTTGTAGTCAGTAGTGTGACTACTGAACTAGCTTCCAAACATGTGAACGTCTCACTTTTTCTTACTACTGTCTGAAGGAACTGAGATACCAACAGCCGTAAGTATAATGAAATATTTATTCTATTACAACCAGTTTCAGCATCACACTGTGCCATCTTCAGGTCCCTACATCGGAGCATGATATCCAAAAGTAGGGGTACTAAAACTGGATTCGTGGACTTCGTCTTTTAGTTGGAAACAACAACAGCAACTTCAGCTCTACAGTTCCAAAATAAAGACAAGTGATGAAAAAGTTAAGGAATATCTTATTATAAGAATAGCTCGAACTCTGGCTCCAGTTCGTAATTAGGAAACGTTGTTGTCACCCAATCTTGATCAAATGATTGCGCCTATCCAGGACATCATTTTTAATACTGTTTTAAGATTTGGGCCCTGTAGAAAAAAGACCAGACGTAAACCATGGTACTGGAACAATTTCCAAACGATACGTAACAGATAACTTATTAACAAATACGATAATCATCGCACAATGCACTGTTAAATACACCAACAAGAAAAGTCTTTTTGACAAATGAAAAAGATGTGCATCTGTCGTGTTGGATAACGCACACGTGCCCGTTCTGGTCACCGTTCAATAAGCACAGGGATAATAGTGAAAAGCAGAAAGAATCACAAATATAGTGAAACTTCATTTTATGAAAAAGCCCAAGAGAGATGAAACAAACTCGCAGACTTGGCTTCACAAATGAAAACAAAATTGTTCATCATTTTTACTTTTATTGAAACCCAGCTCAATATATGGATGTCGGACTCGAACATGGAAAGCGCCATGAAAGAAATATAGTAGAAATATACATTTGTTGAGAATATTGTCAAATTATGTCTATGTTTTTTCATATCCACAGTCTAGGCAAGCTACCCAACCATTCGTCGTGGAATATTATCTCCCCCCCCCCACCAGCGATATTTGACAACATTCTACAAAGATAAAATAAAACGCTGTTGCTACCAACATAAAAACTACCAAAATAAACAGTGACGAGCATCCAAATACCACCTGACATCTCACAAGGCAAAAAAAAAAAAAAAAAAAGACAACGCAGTCTTCTCTCCAAAGTAGTCCTCAATGGATGAATGACATTGAGGAAACCAGCGGAGAGTCGAAAATTCATCCTCGTGCTCACAAAAGCACTAAAGAATGATATGAGTTGTGTCAAAAGAGATTGTGGCCCACTGGTGAGAGTCGGCTAAAATGACTGTGGCTTCACATCTCTTCCAAGTTTAAAGCTGAGAAATTTGTTTTTAAGAGATCCTGAACGCTGTTCATTCTTGAAAACAGACTCCAAGAACAAATGAATATGCAGATGAATACTGCATCATAGTAAATAACTAAATATACTCTTAAGCGATTGTCAGATAATCGCTCTGTTAGACTGAAGAGACACTCTTTACTTTGGGTGACGTACACCTCATCTTACGCATGCGCAAAAGCTGTTTTCCTCTTCTCAAACAGCTAAACATTTGTGACAACGAAGAATATAACCGTCATTGACCCTCTAAATTGCAACATATTCGAAAACAAATGACCGAACATTTACGGTAACAACACAAAATTTGAAACTTCCTGGCAGTTAAAATTGTGTGCCGGAACCGGGACTCGAACCTGGGACCTTTGCCTTTCGCGGGCAAGCGCTCTACCGACTGAGCTATCCCGACACGACTTACGATGCCGCCCCACAACTTCACTTCCGCCAGTACCTCGCCTCCTCCTTTCCAAACTTCAGGTTCGAGTCCCGGTTCCGGCACACAATTTTAATCTGCCAGGAAGTTTCATATCAGCGCACACTCCGCTGCGAAGTGAAATTTTCATTCTGAACACAAAAGTTGTTCCTGGTCTTAGAATCTGTTATAAAAGCGAAGATGGAGAAAAAATACAGCCTGTAGCTAGACGCGAACCTTCTCACTCTAGAACCCGTTGACTTTAAGCACAGAGTCATTCCAACAGTTATTATACATTCTGATGATGTGAACGCTTTTAAAGTCATTATTTTCGTACTTAGTTATAAGAAATTTCACCAAATATGGCGTGTTTCTGACAACTCTTCAATTCTCCAAAAACCATTGTGAGGCGCGAAAGTTACCTTCAGTGAGGCTTTGCGCAGGCGCAATGTGCGTTGTGGGAACTAGTTACATTATGTTGCGTTCTAACCAATTCGAGCGTTTCCGTTAAAGTCCGAGAACCATAGGGACTGGTGCTTTCACCAACACAAACGCGCGTATTTCTTAGCGAAGTTTCCTTTCGTCCCTCCCCCCCCCCCCTCCCATCCAGGGGCTCACGGTATTTTCGTACATACCCGGAGATCACGGGCCCCCTTGCTTCCTTCTTTCCTCCTTTCCCTTCCCCTCCTTTCCTATCCTCACTCTTTCTCCTCCCCACCTGGGAAACTTACGACCTAGGCAGCTTGTTCCCCTGACCCAAACCACCAACCTCCCGCCCCTCCCTGCCGAAGAAGCGCCCATAGGCTGACACATAACGTTCAGAAGCGAATCTCAACCCCAGCAGTGCGTGGGCAATGCTTTGGCATATATGCTTGCTGTCTGCACGACTTAAAAGTTTCTCATGCGGTAAATGTACTTTGAAAATGCAGATAAAATGATCTGGTAAGAGAATAGAACGAAGAATTATGGTTTAAATAGAAAATACTTTTTCTTTTTTTTTTTATTTGCACGATGAGATTTTGTCCTGGGCACATTGAACTAGTGAACACAGCACTACTGCTGTCGCCTTTGACCGCAGCATCACCATTGGGAAACAAACGTGTGAATCACTGTGTCCCCTACCGGGCGGCAACCGTGCAGCACACTGGTGCATGGTGTGCGGCTTCGCCTCAGGCGACACTGACAGCTACGGGCACCAAGCCAAACACCGACCGCCGCTCATCTCCTATGTTATAAGACAATTTTGGATAACATTTATTTAGATAACACCGTTCAAATTGCATATGGTTAGAGCGAAAAACGACTACAGGTATGTTCAAACAACTTACGGGTATGCTGCCGGGTGACGTCGTCGACAACCGCCGATATTTCGGCAGGAGAACACCCTGCCATTCTCAAGGCACAACTGCACTTACGGAAGCAATGTGCAAGCGTATTTAATACCTCGGTTTGCAAAGTGTAAACAAGGAAGATAACACACACAGTACAAGTCGCAGCAGAGTCAACACAACCAAAGGTGACCAAACATCAAAAATATCGATAGTGACTTAATCAACAGGTGAGGCAGCATTAATTTTATCCCTCTGTTTTTTGACGAGAGACAGTGCCGGATTCCAAGCAGAATTTAAACAAAAACCACCATCTCTGTTTATAAGGTCGCTTGCTTTGTTGATTTCAACAGCTTCCTTAATTGGTCGTATTGGTCGTATTTTACGGAAATATGATGTGAAATGTGTTTTTCGACCACCTTCTAAGATAAAGGCCCTGTTGGGGTCCGTAAAGGATGATCTTGGTTTGCGTAAGGCAGGTGTATATCGTATTCCTTGCAGTTGTGGTATGTCATATATTGGTCAATCAGGACTGTGGAAGACCGGTGTATTTAACATAAACGTTACACGCGCTTACAACAGCCCAACAAATCCGCTGTTGCAGAACACTGTCTTGACACCGGTCATCCTATGGAATACAACAACACGGAGATCCTGGCATGCACCTCCACCTATTGGGATAGTGTTATTAAGGAAGCTGTTGAAATCAAACTAGCAAGCGACCTTATAAACAGAGATGGTGGTTTTTATTTAAATTCTGCTTGGAATCCGGCACTGTCTCTCGTCAAAAAACAGAGGGATAAAATTAATGCTGCCTCACCTGTTGATTAAGTCACTATCGATATTTTTGATGTTTGGTCACCTTTGGTTGTGTTGACTCTGCTGCGACTTGTACTGTGTGTGTTATCTTCCTTGTTTACACTTTGCAAACCGAGGTATTAAATACGCTTGCACATTGCTTCCGTAAGTGCAGTTGTGCCTTGAGAATGGCAGCGTGTTCTCCTGCCGAAATATCGGCGGTTGTCGACGACGTCACCCGGCAGCATACCCGTAAGTTGTTTGAACACTCATTACGCCGGGAAAAGTTAAAGACTACAGGTATGCCTCCGTATGGTATCTACCCTCTCTAAGGGGAAAGCAATATATTGCCTTACTGTTCGAGAAACGTGAGCCGTGAGGCACAACGCCTCTTTTGGAGCGTATGCCACTGTAGTTGGCCGACCATGTCCTTGATATTTTTGTTCTTACCGAAAGAACCTGTAACGAAGCGTGCTTCTCTCCCTTGTCTCTTCGCTATCTACCCTGTCAATCCTAACTGGTATATTCAAGTGTTGGTCGAACGAATGTTTTGTAAGGTACCTCCTTTTTAAATGGACTTCACTTCCTGAGGATTCTTCCAATAAATCTCAGTCTGGAATCTACCAAAAGCACCTCTAATTGCTCCTTTTGCATTCTGCTAAATATTCTGTAGAAGTAACTTTTCCGTAAATATCTGCGGTCGTGTAATCATACATTAAACGACGTTTATTTCTATGCTAACGCAATGAGTTACATTATTTAATGTTGCGGTTCCATTGCCAATTCCTTTGGCAAGCGTCGATACGCATATCGATAGAATTTTACAGTGTTGTGACTTCTCTGCAAACTCCAGCATCATACGCGAAAAGTTTCATTGAACTTTCTACAACTAAGTCATTTATTATGAATAAATCATTTATCAGACAAAAGCTGTATGTCATGCCTCTCTATTACTCAACTACATCCACTTGTTGCAAGCATAATCAGGAATTAAAAGCACATATTAGTAATTCTTAAAACAATGCTAAGCCAGACATTTAGGCGTGTCATGTATATAAAAAATTATATAGAAGCTTTCCATTTACTCTACTGAAGTACATTTCTGATGATGATTGCAACAAGTGAAACTAATTGAATATTAAAAAGGCATATTATACAGCTTAAGGCTTAAAAGTTATTTATTCAAAATACATAAAAGCGGTATATACTCACCAGCATAAAGTTCTGATAAGTCGTTTATATTTATTGTAAAAATTTTATATAAGCAGTTTCTTGTTTACTGACTGAAGCTATGCTACTCATAGGGCAATTAAATTTTAAAATTCAGTTGTCTAATACTGAATTGTTACAGGTAAAGAACCAATATTGTAAGTAGTTTCATGACCACAGCACTTTGGCCCAATATTTTTAAAAATTGAGCATTGTGTTATCAGGAACCAGTGGCACCCCTACACGACCAGCCGTTAAGGAAAGTTATGTTACGTTTAAAAAAGAAAGTTCAAATGTTTGTAAGGCTTATGCGACTTAATTGCGGGGTCATCAGTCCCTAAACTGCCGGCCGCAGTGGCCGAGTGGTCTGCGGCGCGCTAGTCACAGTCTGCACGTCCGTTATGGTCGGGGGTTCGAATCCCCCCTCGGGCATGGATGTTTGTGTCGTCTTTAGAATAAGGTAGTTCATAAGTAGTTTGTAAGTTTAGGGACTGATGACCCC
Organism: Locusta migratoria; assembly: GCA_026315105.1. Taxonomy (NCBI): domain Eukaryota; kingdom Metazoa; phylum Arthropoda; class Insecta; order Orthoptera; family Acrididae; genus Locusta; species Locusta migratoria. The sequence goes on along the minus strand of CM048755.1, from coordinate 146,251,609 downwards.
GCAGTTAAATCCCTTAAGCTTAACAAACATTTGAACATTTTTGAGTCCCTAAACTTACAAACTACTTATGAAATAACTTACACTAACGACAACATAAACATCCATGCCCGAGGGAGGATTCGAACCTCCGACGCGGGAGGCCGCGTGATCCGCAACGTGGCGCTCCAGACCGCTCGGCTACTCCCGCGCGGCGTTACATTTTAGTCACGTGTTATACTGAAAAATTAACATAATCGTGTGCTATTCATTTTCTTCATTTGTCAGACTGTTTAAGTACGTTATTGACTGCTGTTATTATCACTTGCTAAGTTGCTGTGGGCTTCCGAATTGATGTGAAAGGGACTGTCAAATGTCATTTGCTTACGGTAAACATTGCTGAAAATTTTTGAAGGGGAAAGTTTTGAGTGCCTAACTAAGTTGTGAATTTATATAATATGATTGAAAGGTTGTGGTAACTTGAACTTTGTTCCAACTAAAATATGTTTAATTATATGCTGCTGAACAGTTATTATAGCGTTAAACACTGTATATATTAAGTACATACATCCTGTGCCAATTGTCTTTAATAAATATTTAAAAATATAATTGTTCAAATGTTTTTAAAGCTTATGGGACTTATGAACTACCTTATACTAAGACGACACAAATAGCCATGTCCGAGGGGGGATTCGAACCCCCGACCGTAGTGGCCGTGCTGACCGTGACTGAAGCGCCTTAGTCACCTCGGCCACCGCGGCCGGCTCTTCATTAGCCTCTAGCTGTGCACTGTTCACTGGACGTTCATTATGAACAATCCCTTCTGGGCTTGAACTTGGACTCTTCATTACGGACTTTACCTCTGGACTGTCCCCTCTGGACTGCGATTCTGATTCGTTAGACGGGAGAGTTACCTTGTGAGATGCCTTCGTGTTAATAATGTTTTTGTTTACAAGCGAAGTGATCAGCCAGGCTCACGTTCCAGCTTTGTCTTTATTTTCCTATGCCTGGAGTTTCCTCTGCCTCCAGTACTCCTGCATGTGTTCACTGGCTGCTTCCTTTGATTTTCTGTCCAAGTTCGTCCACACTTTTTGTTTTGCTTCTAAATGTACGGGGTATCCACGAAGTTTGGTGCATAGGGAATTATAATAAAATCTGATAAATTTTAATTAATAGTAATAAAATATGGATAAAATAAATTATAATAATTCTAATTTTCCAGCTTGAATCATGGCTCTTCTTAAAGAACGAGTGGAGTTGGTACTCTTAAGTGAACCATCGTATTGCAAAATTGAACATACCCCATTCCGGACAACCAAACATTTCAGACGAAACGAAAGTGGGTGTCTTGGGCAAAATTTATGTTAGCCCAAGGAATTGTGTTTCCCAGGTAAACCATTCACAAAATCCTGGCACAGGAGAAGTTTCATGAATACAATTTATTTATTAAAATTCTTTCCGTACCCAGAGTTTATGTTCACATTGTACTCCTATTATTATTATTAATCTATTATCGTTGTTTTGTAATTCAAAGAAATTCGTGGTATTTTTGTTTGATCCGCAACTGACGTCGGAGCAGACGTACTCATTTTTAGTTCATGTAAAATTGAACGTGCGACGTCCACGCGCTACATCACGGACATAGCTAACGTCTGCGATTCAAATCAATAAACGTTTTTAACACGTTTTATTCACTTTTATTCGCTGTTATTTCAAAGGAGATTTTACAGTATTTTGAAAGCACATGTCGAGTTACGATCTATTCAATCTTGTTTTTTTTTCTTTTTTTTTGAGTTTTTGTCTGCTATGCTGTATCAGCTGATTTCAGATTCGGATTCAGCGCATTTTTAATACCGATTTACCCCCTGCGGGTTCGGGGGTAAGAATAGGCCCGCGGTATTCCTGCCTGTCGTAAGAGGCGACTAAAAGGAGTCTTCATACTTTTCGGTTTTCCATCTGTGGTCCCCTATGTGGGTTTGACCCTCCATTTTTCAAAATTTTTCAGAAGAGCGACCCATTTGGGGAAGGACACCTTACGTGGTGCAACATGTAATTCTTGTGCCATGCCATCTTATGCACCCATCATGGAATGGACTTGCGACTGCGGATTCTATTCTGCCACTGGGCACGTCATTTCTTTCTCCGTGCGAGTCGCGTCCATTGTGCACGGCCATCTCAGCACTCTCATTTCTGATGGTTCACATAGCGCCAGAAAGCCAACACGGTAGCCAGTCCGTTGTGGTGGGGTCGTCATGTACCCTCTTGGCTGTAGCCCCCTGACAACACAGGGATCGCTCTACCAGTGCCAGAGCCGCATACTCCTCATGCAAGCCAAGGAGTCGATGCTTGTCTCTGTGGGGCATCAGGACTCCCGGCAACGGTCATCCCGCCAGGTGACGTTGCTGTGGCTGGGTGGCGCCCATGAGGAGAGCCCCTGATCGGAGTGGGTGGCATCGGGGCGGATCACCCGCAATGAAGAGACACAAATCGGGTGACGTTGGCGGACGTACAACCGCCGTCTCTAAGAGAGGAAAGTTCAATGCTTCTATGTACGACCCCCAAACGTTCCCCTCCCTGACCACATCTGGGGAGGGACGTCGGGCCGCAAAACTGAATGACGATTATGCTCCTCGATATCTGGTTTGTAGCAGGACTGATGGGGACTCATTTACAGCGACCAAGCCTCAGTTCTTTGTGGAACATCTAGAGGACAGGTTTGGGGAAGTGGACTCCATCTCTAAAATGCGCAACGGGTCTGTTCTCATCCACACAGCATCCCCGGCCCAGTCACGGGCGCTACTCGCTTGTGACAAGCTGGGTGACATTGTGGTGACCATCACTCCCCACAAGTCCCTGAATATGGTTCAGGGTGTAATTTTCCATCGGGATTTATTGCTCCAGACAGACGACGAGCTACGGGCAAACCTTGAACGACGAGGCGTTCATTTTGTCCGGCGCGTCCATAGGGGTCCAAAGGATAATAGGGTCGCAACTGGTGCCTTCATCTTGGCCTTCGTGGGTGATACATTACCCGAAAGGTCAAGGTGATGGTTTACCGTGTTGACGTGCGGCCTTATATTCCTCCCCCTGTGAGGTGCTTCCAATGCTGGAAGTTCGGCCACATGTCTTCCCGTTGCATGTCCTGTGCTACATGCAGGGACTGCGGGCGTCCAGCACATCCGGGCGCCCCATGCACTCCGCCTCCCATCTGCGTAAACTGTGGTCAGAACCATCCTTCCTGCTCGTCGCAATGTCCCGCATTTCAACGGGAGCGGAAAGTTACTGAATATAAAACCCTGGACCGTATATCGTATAATGAGGCAAAGAAGAAATTTGACCGTCTGCATCCTGTAACTATGAGCAACTCGTTCGCAGCAGTAACGTCGTCGCCACTCTCCTTGGCGGCGACAGTATTTTCTACTTCCTCTGTTCCTGTGGGCCCCCAGGGCTGCCAACCTAAGCCTGCCCCCACGGAGGTTGGGGGCCATCCTTCCAAAGCTCCCAAGGCGAAAGCCTCGGGATCAGCTACCACCTCTCCGCCGGAGAAAGTCCAACCTTCTCCGGCTTCCCTCACACGGAAGGGGTCCCTTGGGACGCTCCCTTCCGCCAGTGTCGGTAGCGACACTAACCAGCAGCAGACGCGCTCGCAGACTGCTGGTCGTAGGGCTTCGCGCTCCTCCTCAGTCCCTGTGGCTGAGTCCGAGGAGCACCTCCCACCGGCGAAGCCCCCGAGGGAACGGAGGGGAAAACAAAGGCCAAAGAAAGGCCCATCACAAGAATCCACGGTGGCTTCAGTGCCACCACTCCCCTCTGCCTCCGCCTCTACTTCTGAGGATGAGGTGGAGATTCTTGCGTCACCCGAGGACCTCGCTCTCGGGGACGCCCTTGACAAACCAGTGACTGCAACTGATAAACCTCCATCGGTGGATGCAAGTGATGCTGAGGTATGACCCGCTCATTTGTCTCATTCATGTCTTCCCAGCACTCGAACAATGTCATTCTCCAGTGGAACTGCGGCGGTTTCTTTCCCCACCTGGCTGAGCTACGGCAGATTCTGAGCACGACACCTGCTTTCTGCATTGCTCTTCAGGAAACTTGGTTTCCAGCAATGCGGACCCCTGCCCTTCGTGGCTACAGGGGATTTTATTGCAACCGTAGCATATATAACAGGGTCTCAGGTGGAGTGTGTGTTTATGTCCTCACCTCTGTGTATAGTGAACCTGTGCCCCTTCAAACACCATTAGAAGCAGTGGCTGTCAGGGTGAGGACCACACGGGAGTTGACCGTCTGCAGTATCTACTTGCCGCCAGATGGTGACGTATCTGTGAACGTCTTGGCTGCACTCGTTGCTCAACTACCCCACCTTTCTTACTGTTGGGCGACTTCAATGCCCACAGTCCCTTGTGGGGTGGTTCTACAATCTCAGGTCACGGCAGGGTTGTCGAGGATTTACTCACTCAACTCGACCTCTGCCTCTTAAATACAGGTGCCCCCACACATTTTAGTGTGGCACATGGCACATTTTCCGCCATTGATCTGTCGATCTGCAGCCACAGCCTTCCACCATCTGTTCACTGGAGAGCCCATGACGACTTGTGTGGCAGTGACCATTTCCCTGTCTTTTTGTCACTCCCACAACACGAGTCCCCAACACGCCCACCAAGGTGGGTTCTGCACAGGGCTAACTGGGAAGACTATGCTTCTGCTGCCATCGTTGGCCCTCCCCCACTCGAGAACATCGATGTGGTGGTCGAGGGCGCCACACATTCCATTATTTCTGCTGCGAACGCGACCATTCCGCGTACATCAGGGTGCCCACGGAGTAAGACAGTGCCGTGGTGGTCGCCGGAGATCGCTGAGGCCATTAAAGACCGCAGGCGGGCCTTACAGCGATACAAACGGCACCCCTCTCAGGAGCACCTAATCACTTTTAAACGGCTTCGCGCTCGTGCTCGCCAGCTTATAAGAAGACGGAAACAGGAGTGCTGGGAGAGGTACGTCTCCACTGTTGGGACAGGTACCTCTGCCTCGCAGGTCTGGAGTAAGATCAGGCGGCTACAGGGATTACAGACTACATCGGGAATCCCTGGGATCTCCACAAATGGAGTCCTATGTACGGACCCAGCCGCTCTTGCAGAGATGTTTGCCGAGCATTATGCTCGTGCCTTTGCCTCTGCCAATTATCCACCGGCTTTCCGTGCAGTAAAGGAGAGGGTAGAACGCCAGTCTCTCTCCTTTCGTACCAGCCGCTCTGAATATTACAACACTCCTTTTACAGAGTGGGAGCTCCTCAGTGCTCTTCAACAATGTCCTAACACGGCACCTGGGCCCGATAGCATCCATAGCGACATGCTGAAACATCTCTCAGCAGATAGTCGGCGTCATCTACTTGCGGGCTATAACCGCATTTGGTGTGATGGTGTTTTCCCGTCACAGTGGCGGGAGGGTATCATCATCCCAGTGCTTAAGCCCGACAAACATCCTCTTTCCTTGGATAGCTATCGGCCCATTAACCTGACTAACGTGCCATGCAAACTGTTGGAGCGGATGGTCAGTCGGCGGTTGTGTTGGATTCTTGAGAATCGGGGATTATTGGCTCCCTGCCAGGGCGGTTTTCGCCAGGGTCGATCTACCACCGATAATCTGGTGTACCTCGAGTCTGCAATCCGCACAGTCTTTTCCCGTCGCCAACACCTTGTTGCCGTCTTCTTTGATATGCACAAAGCATACGATACCACCTGGCGACGCCACATCCTCAACACTTTACATGACTGGGGCCTCCGGGGCTCCCTACCGATTTTTATCCAGAATTTTTTAGCTGTCCGTACCTTTCGTGTTCAAATTGGTGCCTCCCTGAGCGCCTCACACATCCAGGAGAATAGCGTTCCTCAGGGCTCAGTTTTAAGTGTTCCATTATTTTTAGTTGCCATCAATGGTCTAGCGACAGCAGTTGGATCGTCGGTCTCCCCTTCTCTTTACGCTGACGACTTTTGTATCTTTTTTAGTTCCTGCAGCACCCAGGTTGCTGAGCGTAGGTTGCAAGGTGCTATTCGGAAGGCACAGACCTGGGCCCTAAGTCATGGCTTTCAGTTTTCTGCCACCAAGACCAGAGTGATGCACTTCTGTCGGCGCCGGACCGTCCACCCTCACCCTGAACTTTACCTTAACGACGAACTCCTGACAGTGGTAGACACGCATCGGTTTTTAGGTCTGGTCTTTGACGCTTGGCTGACGTGGTTCCCCCACATTCGTCAGCTGAAACGGAAGTGCTGGCGCCATCTCAACCTTCTCCGCCACCTGGGTCATACGACCTGGGGTGCTGATCGCTCAACACTGTTGCAGCTTTACACGGCGCTGGTGCAGTCCCGTCTCGATTTTGGGTGCATTGCCTATGGGTCTGCGGCACCTTCGGCACTGCATCTCCTGGACCCCATTCACAACTGTGGAGTTCTCATCGCGACGGGTGCCTTCCGCACCAGCCCAGTGAGCAGCTTACTAGTGGAGGCTGGGGTTCCACCCTTGGGGATCCGCCGCCAACACTTACTTGCGGCTTACGCAGCCCATGTGTATTGCTCCCCAGGCCACCCGAACCATCGTCTCCTCTTTCCTGATGTGGTAGTCCGTCCCCATCAGCGACGCCCCAGATCAGGTCATACGATTGTCTATCGGGTTCAGTCCCTCCTGCAGGAGCTTGAGTCTTCTCCCCTTCCATCTTCCTATCGGGTCCGTGCCCGTACATCTCCGTGGTGTTTGCCAAGGCCGTCTACTCGGCTGGACTTGGCCCAGGGGCCCAAAGACTCAGTTCCGCTGGAGGCGCTCCGCCGTCAGTTCTCGGCTATCATAGCGGAATTCCGTGGATATGACCTGATCTACACAGATGGTTCCATGGTTGATGGCTGTGTGGGATTTGCGTATACTCATGGTGACCATGTGGAACAGCACTCTCTGCCGAATGGCTGCAGTGTTTACACTGCAGAGCTGGTGGCCATTCACAGAGCTCTCATGCATATCCGGTCTTGCTCAGGCGAGTCTTTTGTTGTTTGCAGCGACTCCCTGAGCAGCCTCCGAGCTCTGGAGCAGTGTTACCCGCGGTCTCCTCTGGTGTTGGCCATACATGAGACGCTTCGTTCTGTTGAACTGTCTGGGCGATCAGTGACGTTCATCTGGTCTCCGGGTCACGTTGGTATCCCGGGCAATGAACGTGTTGACAGGCTTGCCAAGCAGGCTGTCGGTATGTCCTGTCTAGAGATCGGCCTCCCGGCTTCTGATCTCCGTTCATTGTTGCGCCAACGGGTACATCGGCTTTGGGATGCTGAGTGGCGTAGCCTGAACACGCCCAACAAGCTCCGGATGGTCAAGGAAACGACGTCCGCATGGCGCTCCTCCATGCGGGGTTCACGACGGGACTCGGTGGTTTTATGTCGCCTCCGCATTGGGCATACGTGGCTCACCCATGGACATCTCCTTCGTGGTGAGGATGCGCCCCAATGTCAGTGTGGCTCGCGCCTGACAATAGTCCACATCCTGTTGGACTGTCCCGTTTTAGCCGCTTTGCGGCGGAATTTTAACCTCCCTGTCATTTTATCAGATGTTTTAGGTGACGATGCTGCAATGGCAGATTCCGTTTTACGTTTTATGCGAGCAGGGGGTTTTTATCGTTCCATCTAGCTGGAGATTTATTTGTGTTCCTGAGTGGTTGACTTTTCCTTTTTTATTCTTCTGGTCGGTCAATCACAGACATCAGCTTCTTTCTTGTCAGATGTCTTTGTGTGCTCATCTTTTCGTTTTGTGTCTTGTTATTCTTGCTGTTTTTCTTTATAGACTCAGTGGGACTCCTCTCCCACTTCGCAACTTTAAACTCTGGGCGTGTTATCTTTCACGTGTATGGTTTTCCTTTTGACGCCTAAAGGAGGAATGGGGGACTGATGACCATTGTAGTTTTGTCCCCCCTAAACAACCTAACAACAACAACAACAACAACAATACCGATTTATGAGAGAGATGAAACAGTAAAATGTTTGTAAATCTATGGGACTTAAGTTGTTTGGTTATTAGTCCCTAGCTTACAAACTACTTAAGTTAAACTAACCTAAGGACAACACACACACACACCAATTCCCAGGGGAGGACTCGAACCTCCGACAGCGATTAGCCGCGAGCTCCACAGCGAGGCGTCTTAGACCGCTCGGCCAGTACACCGCGGCGATGAAACAGTTCAAAAATATAAATTCGCATGGTGTTTCATGTACAGTATCAAACGAGTGCTGCAATATAAGGGTTTTACAAAAAATTGGCCTCTTTCGGGGTAGTTGCCCCCCCCCCCCCCAATTTTCACTCCGGATCCAATATAAATAGGTCAATTATCGTCTTTTATTAAAAGATACCTTCATTTAAAAAAATATTCAGATGTTTGTAGAGCTTATGGGACTTAACTAAGGGGTCATCAGTCTCTAAACTTACAAACTACTTATGAATTAGCTAATACTAAGGACGGTACAAATATCCATGCCCGAGGGGAGATTCGAACCCCCGACCGCAGTGGCCGTGCAGATCGTGACTGGCGCGGCGCAGACCGCTTGGCCACCGCGGCCGGCCCTCCATATAAAAAATAATTAAAATCGCTTCACTAATGTCTAAGTCATCGCAATTTTTCCATTGTAGCCCAATTTTGGACGGTCCGTTTCATCCCTTAAATATGTTTTACCGCCGAAAAAAGAGTGTCCCTTAGGAAAGTGGAAAGAGAGAAGATTAATTTCAAATATTTACCGGAATCAGAAGGCACGAATATCAATAGGCAACAGGATCTCTCAAGGCAGCAAGATTGGGAGAGGTGTCAGACAAGGCTGTTGTCTCTCGCCAATTTTATTCAACATTTATCGCCGGCCGCGGTGGCAGAGGAGACTGAGGCGCTTCAGTCACGGTCTGCACGGCCACTAGGGTCGGGGGTTCGAATCCCCCCTCGGGCATGGATATTTGTGCCGTCCTAGTTCGTAAGTAGTTCATAAGTAGTTTGTAAGTTTAGGGACTGATGACCCCGTAGTTAAGTCCCATAAGCTTTACAAACATTCGAACATTTGATTTAACATTTATCAGGAGGAAGTACTCGAAAGCTGTTTGGATGGGACAAGAGGCGTAAGGATAGGTGGGCGGAAAATTGAAAGTATAAGATTTGCTGACGACATGGTCATCCTTGCAGAAAATATACACTGACTCAAATGCTAAATGACCTGAGTGGAGCCTGTACAGAATATGTAATGAAAATTAATAAAAAGAAAACCAAAAGCATGGTCATAGGTTTAAAGAAAAGAAAGTGAAAATTAAGTTGGAGTTAGAAGTCACAGAACAGATGACAGCATTCAAGTATTTGGAAAGGTGGATTAAGGAAGGTATGAATTGCGAACAAGACATCAAAGTGAGAATGGCTCTGGCGAAAAACGTGTTCCAGAAGCAAAGTAGACTCCTAACCAGTGGTTTAAACAAAGAATTAAGGAAGAGACTGATTAAGTGTCTATTATGGAGTGTGGCCTTGTATAGAGCGGAAACGTTGACATTGAGAAAGCAAGATGAGAAGATAATTGAAGCTTGTGAAATGTTGATATTGAGTAGAATTGAGAAGATCAGCTAGACCGATAAAGTCAGAAATGAAGAAGTACTGAGTAGAGTGAAAGAGGAAAGAGTATGTTGATGACGGTAAAGAACAGGAAACTAAACTGGCTAGGCTTCAGTTTAAGACGAGATTGCCTTCTGGTAGAGGCAATTGAGGGTTGCGTTCCGGGAAAGAGAGGGAGGGGCAGATGAAGGTACCAGATGCTGGATGACGTCAGCAAGCCACTAGGAGGGCACCAAGGAATGAAGATAATTGCAAAAGACAGAGAAGCGTGGAGGGCTGTGCAGTCTAAGCCTGCCGCATGGCATGACATATCAAAATCCAAAAAAAATGGGAGAGTGTGTACGCAGAGAGCCTGATAGCGCAGGTTCCGTACTGCCTGCTGCGTGTTGTACGTGTATAAACCGCCTCTGCAACAGTTAAAGCGAAGCCGCTACCAGGGATGAAGCATCGCACCTCTCAGTAGTCGATTGTCTGGCTGCCTCGCGCAAATTAGCATAGCCACCCGTGAGAGGAATGCCAGCTGACAGCTTAGCGGCTTACGTGTGCTACTGATTATCTGCGCAGCTTGAACACTTACACAAGATGCATACAAATGATCTTCTGCAGTGCCGTTTACCTCCGTTTAAGCATCCATGTCATTGTATTTCCTCTAAATGCCACTCGGTGCATAGATGTCTACAAGAAGGTGGCGGGGGGGGGGGGGGGGAGGGGGGGAGTGTTATGAGACGAGGCGAAATGAGGGGGCAACAGGGGACAGCAGTCTTTTCTGGAAGTTGCGGTACATACTTATGCAAATTTCAAGTTTTTTCTGGAAAAGAGTGATTATAATTCCCAACTGCCAAATGCATAAGGGAAAATCAGATGTTCAAATATTTGTAATTCTGTGACATGAAAGTAATCTGGTCATCGGTCTCTAGGCTTACGAACTACTCAAAACTAAATTACACTAAGGACAACACACACACACGCATGTCCGATGGAGGACTCGAACCACCGACGCGAGCGAACGCGCGATCCGCAATGTAACGCCCCAGATCACATAGCCATTCCCGCGCAGCGTAGAGGGGAACACTATGACTTTAGCAAGTGTTCAAAACGTGGGGCCGCGTGAAATGACCGCGTTGTCTAAACCGTCATGCTACGGACTGGGGAGTCGTTCCCGCCGGACATTCGAGTCCTCCCTCGGGCATGGACCTGTGGGTGTTCTTAGTGTAAGTAGTTTGTAAGCCTAGGGACTGATGACCATAACAGTTCGGTGCAATAGGTTTACTAACATTTGAACAAACATGGGTTAATTTAGTTGTCAGGCTGTTCGCGGGAAATTATAAACCTTATATAGTTTTCTTGTCGCGATGGTTTTCAGTCAAGAGAGTCGACTCTGTTATTAATATAGACAGTACCTGCGGTGTTACGGACAGTGGAAACCGTAGCTTTCTCCAGGTGCACAACACATTACTTGTTAACATTTTTCAACGTCGGGGACAAGTAACAAAGCGCGCAGAGGAAATCTTTTAGTAACGACGTATAAATGCTATTTTTACGTTCAAATATACTCTGTAGTGCTATGTAATACGACTCATACACGTACGTCAACACCATCTGACAAGAAGACCACATGGGTATCGGATGTTAGAAATTTTTGATATTTATGGTACGTAAAGTTCATAACTCAAATAATAATCAGCCAAAGCCATTCGACGCAACTCGCAAAAGTTCTCGAGAAAAACGACTTTGAAGTTTTGCAACTAAGCTTAAGAGCTTAAGTGCCAATCAGTAAATTAATTGCAGCAACTGTCGGTGTACCTCATATGATAGCGTTCTGGCTTTACAACTCTAGGGGCGGTGGTTCGAATCCTGTCATAACAATTTTTTTCGGATACTTACACATTTTTAATATCTAATGGTAATTTTTAAGAAAATTGCAACGTATTTTTGTTTATTCGTTATTTTCTATATTTTATAGAAGGTTGTTAATAATGATGGTTTCAATAAAAAAAACGTAACATTTTTTACAGTATTGGCTTCACTATAAATTGACGACGGTAGTCTTTGATTGTTTAGATAGTGAAGAGCTACGAAGCTGTTGTTGGAAAGTCATCTGCATAGCTACTAATGGCTTTGCAAGCAGCTAACGTACTCGACCATCGTTTTACGTGACACGTTTTTCAGCTCGTCTACATACACATAAACAAAAACTGACACAACACGTAGAATTAGATATCCCAAAATATTTTATATAACTGATTTCACAACGAAAACAAAATCTGTCGCAGTGGGATTCGAACCACAAGCTCTAGAGTTGTGAGGCCACAGCGCTACCACCTGAGCTACACCGATAGATGCCGCAACTGTTTTAATTATCGGTACTTACGTGTACTTTGCAAAACTTCAAAGTCGATTTTCTTGAGAAGTTTTGAGAGTTGCGTCGAATGGCTTTGGCTGGTTATTATTTAAGTTCTGAACTTTACGTACCATAAATATAAAAAAATATTAAAATCCGATACCCATGTGGTCTTCTTGTGAGATGGGACATACAAGTTATTCGTAGGCAGTCTCCGTTTTAGACTGAACACATTTTCCCAGAATCCTGCCAAGAAACCGATGCCTGCAACACGCTTCACCTAAGACGGAATCAATCCATTTCATATCCCTACAATTGGTTACACTTCAATAGTTACATGAGTTGACTGATTTCAATTGTAACTAGTTGCTGTTGCAGTTGAAGGTACTGCGTGTTTTTTTTTCTCTCTCTATTTGTGAAGCGCTCTATGCTACATAGTAGAACATTTAAAACATGTCTCCAATGTTTCACCAGTCTGTAACCTTATAGAGATCTGACTGGATATTTATGCAGCTTTCTGGGATAGTACTTCATTCTTGATAAAGACGCCATCGGTAAAATCTCTGTGATTACTTTTAACATTGCTGACAGGCCATTAATACACAACGTGAATGACAATGGTCGCAACATACTTCCATCATGCAAGTCAATTCTAGTTCTATAGATGACTCTTCGTCCAAGATAGAATGTTATATCCTCTCAACCAAGAAATTCTTAATCCAGTGACAAATTTTGTTTGCTACCCCATACGATCGTATTTATTATTGCAAATAGTTTTTACGGAAAAGAAACAGTGCATCTCCGTGATTGTCTTGATCCATTTAGCTAGAATTTCAATGAGAGAAGCTTACAATAGTTACCACAACGAAACCCTGTCACATAATTTGGTAGAAAACCCTAAGAAATTCTGGTCGTATGTAAAGTATACTAGCAGCAAAACACAAACAATACATTCATTCCACGATATGAATGGTGATGCTTCTGATGACAGTTCTGCTAGAACAGAATCACTTAACACAGCTTTCCGAAATTCCTTCACTAGAGAAGCAAATATTCCAGAATTCCTATCAAGTAAAGCTTCCACCATTCGTAATTTAGAAATAAATATCCGTGGAGTATTAAAACAACTTAAATCACTTAACAAAAGTAAGTCTACCTGTCCTGACTGTATATCAATTAGGTACCTTTCAGACTACGCTGATGCAATAGCCCCAGACCTGACTATCATATACAATCGCTCGCATAGCGAACGTTGCGTACCCAAAGACTGGAAAGTTGCACAGGCCACTCCAATATTCAAGACAGGCAATAGGAGTTATCCGCATAATTACAGGCCTATATCATTGACGTCGGTTTGCAGCAGGATTTTACAACATATACTTCCCTCAAATATTATGAACTACCTCGAAGAGACGACCTATTGTCCCATAGTCAACACGGATTTAGAAAGTATCGTTCTGGTGAAACACAGATAGCTCTTTACTCACTTGATGTGGTGAGTGCTATCGATAAGGGATGTCAGATTCCGTATTTATAGAGTTGCGAAAGGCTTTCGATACTGTACCTCACAAGCGTCTTCTAATCAAATTGCGTGCTTAATAAATATCACCACAGTTGTGCGATTGGATTCTTGATTTCCTGTCAGAAAGGACACAGTACGTTGTAATTGACGGTAAGTCATCGAATAGAACAGAAGTGATATCTGGCGTTCCCCATGGAAGTGATATATGTCCCCTACTGTTCCTTAGTTTTATAAACGATTTAGGTGACAAACTGAGTAGCTCTCTTAGGTCGTTCGCGGATGATGCTGTCATTTATCGGTTAGTAAAGTCACCAGAAGATCAAAAGCAACTGCAAAATGATTTAGATAAGATATCTGCATGGTGAAAAAATTGGCAATTGACCCTTAATAATGTTAAGTGTGAGGTCATCCATATGACCACTAAAAGAAACCCCTTAAACTTCGGTTACACGATAAATCAGTTAAACCACAGGCCGTAAATACAACTAAATACCTTATTTATTTATTTATTCTGTTCCATAGGACCCACTTCAGGAGTAAGACTCCATGGTCATGGAACAAGTCAATACATTAATTGTTACACAATAATGGTAATAGAAAAAGTGAAAAGAATCAATAAAGAAAAAATAAATTAGCTTAATTGTTTAACTTTTCTAGGAGTTCCTCGACAGAATAAAAGGAGTGAGCCACGAGGTAACTCTTCAATTTAGATTTGAAAGCATGTGGATTAGTGCTAAGATTCTTAAGTTCTTGTGGCAGCTTATTGAAAATGGATGCCGCAGAATACTGCACCCCTTTCTGCACAAGTGTTAAGGTGGTGCGGTGCAAATGTAGATTAGACATCTGTCTAGTATTCACCGAGTGAAAGCTACTAACTCGTGGGAATAAGCTGATATTATTAACAACAAACGACATTAAAGAAAAAACGTATTGTGACGCCAGAGTCAAAATTCCCAGACTACTGAAAAGGGGTCGACATGACGTTCGCGAACTTACACCAGATATTGCTCGAACCGCCCGTTTTTGAGCCAGAAATATCCTTTTTGCATCAGGCGAGTTACCCCAAAAAACAATGCCGTACGTCATAAGTGAGTGAAAGTAAGCGAAATAGACTACTTTTCGTGTTGAAAAATCACTTATCTCAGATATTGTTCTAATGGTAAATATAGCAGAATTTAGTTTTGGAACAAGATCCTGAACATGGGCTTTCCATGACAGCTTACTGTCTATATGAACACCTAGAAATTTGAACTGTTCAGTCTCACTTATCACATGCCCATTATGTGTAATCATAATGTCAGATTTCGTCAAATTATGTGTTAGAAATTGTAAGAACTGAGTTTTACTGTGATTTAACATCAACTTGTTTTCTATTAGCCATGAACTTATCTCTTGAACTGCATTATTTGATACTGTGTCAATATTACGAGCAACATCCTTCACTACCAAGCTGGTATCATCAGCAAACAAAAATATTTTACAATCACCTGTTATACTCGAAGGCATATCATTTATATAAATAAGAAACAGCAATGGTCCCAAAACAGACCCCTGGGGCACCCCATACTTAATTGTGCCCCATTGGGATTGCACGTCATAGCCATTTTCTACATTGCGGAGAATTACCTTCTGTTGTCTATTATTAAAGTAAGAGGTGAACCAGTTGTGGGCTACTCCCCGTATTCCATAATGTTCCAACTTCTGCAACAATATTTTGTGATCAACACAATCAAACGCTTTTGTTAAATCAAAGAAGACGCCTAATGTCCGTAGCCTCTTATTTAACCCATCAAGTGCCTCACAGAGAAACGAAAATATAGCGTTTTCGGTCGTTAAACCACTTCTAAAACCAAACTGTACGTTTGACAGGAAATTATGTGAACTGAAATGATCAATTAATCTTGAATAAACAGCCTTTTCAATAACTTTGGAAAAAACCGATGGCATAGAAATAGGTCTATAGTTGTCTACATTATCCCTTTCACCTTTTTTATAAAGCGGTTTCACTACTGAGTACTTTAATCTGTTAGGAAACTGACCATTCCAAAAGGAAAAATTACAAATATGGCTTAGTACTGGGCTAACATATGGAGAACAGTACTATAGAATTCTGCTAGATACCCCATCATATCCACAAGAGTCCTTAGTCTTTAGTGATTTAATTATTGACTCAATCTCACCTATGGAAGTATCATGAAGGATCATTTCAGGCAACAGCCTCGGAAACGCATTTTCTAAAAACGTTATATGATTACCTGTAGAAACTAGAGTTTTGTTTAGTTCCTCTACTATATTCAGAAAGTGATTATTGAATATTGCACATATATCTAACTTGTCAGTAACAGAAACATTCCTACTACGCACTGACGTTATATCTTCTACCTGCTGCTCCTGACCAGACACTTCCTTCACGACTGACCAGATAGTTTTAATTTTATCCCGAGAGTTTGCTATTCTTTTTGCGTACCACATACTTTTTGCATTCTTAATGACATTTTTCAGAACCTTACAGTACTGTTTGTAATGAGCTACTGCATCTTCATTCTGACTGCTTCTAACATTTTGATACAACTCCCGCTTAGTTCTACATGATACTCTTATCCCCTTTGTCATCCACCCTGGCTGTCTGTTACTGAAAGTACCCTGTTTTGAGCGTTCTAGTGGAAAGCAACTTTCAAATAGCATAATAAATGTGTTCAGAAAAGCATTATATTTATCATCTGCATTATCAGCACTATAAACATCCTGCCATTCTTGTTCCTTAATTAGGCTTAAAAAAGTCTCAATTGCAACTGGATTAACTTTTCTGAGTAGTTGATATTTATGTTTAACATTTGTTTGAGAACAAATACTTTTTAGAATTAAAAGTTGGGCATCGTGGTCTGATAGGCCATTTACTATTCTGCTGACAGAGTGCCCCTCTAATAATGAAGAATGAACAAAAATATTGTCAATGGTAGAACTGCTATTTCCTTGCACTCTCGTTGGAAAAAATACTGTTTGCATCATGTTATAGGAATTAAATAGATCTAACAGCTGACGTTTCCTTGAGCTATCACCTACACAATTAATGTTGAAATCTCCACACACAATTAAATTTTTATACTTCCTATACAGTGAACCCAGAACCAATTCCAGCTTGGGCAGAAACATTTTAAAATCTGAGTCAGGGGATCTATAAATAACAACTATTACTAGTTTAGTTCCATTAACATTAACAATTCCTGCACAACATTCAAATATCTGTTCTGTGCAGTGTTTAGAAAAATCGATTGACTCCGATGAAAAATCGTTTTTTACATACATGGCCACTCCCCCACACTGCAAGGAACTCCTAGAGTAAAAGGCAGCTAACCTGTATCCTGGCAATATCCTGTAGGAGTAATAATTACGAACAACTCAAATAGGAAAAAAAACACACAGATAATGTTGTAGGCAAGGCGAACCAAAGACTACGTTTCATTGGCAGGACACTTAGAAGATGCAACAGTTCTACTAGAAAACTGCCTACACTACACTTGTGTGTCCTATTTTGGAGTATTGCTGCGCATTGTGGGATCCATACCAAGTGGGACTGACGGACGATTTAGAGAAATTTCAGAGTACGGCAGCTGGTTTTGTATCATCGCGATATAGAGGAGAGAGTGTCACGGAAATGATGCACGAGTTGGGGTGGAAATCATTAAAAGAAAGGTGTTGTATGTTACGGCGAGATCTATTTGCGAAATTACTTGCACCAAATTCTTCTTCAGATTGCGAACATATATTTTTAGCATCCATCACATAGGGAGACATGACCATCATAATAAAATAAGAGATATCAGATCGAAAACAAAACGATTTAGGTGTTCCTTTTTCCCGCGAGCTATTAGAGTGTGGAACTATAGAGAAATATCATGAAAGTGGTTCGATGAACCCTCTGGCATGCACTTTTCTGAGTATCCATGTAGATGTAGATATATGTAGACTAGATGAAAACCCGGTGTTTCCCGGGTATGTATTTATATATTCCTGCCATCTTTCAGGTATATATTCATTTGTATATGGGCTGTATGCCTGTAAAATATCTTGGGAATACAATTAGTATTGAAGAAGTAATAGAATTAAACTTCGTGCGTGATGGGGCGTCATTCCATGAACGTCACTGTTTATGGGCTCATATCTCATGAACTACATGTCATACTGTGATACAATTTAGAAGGTACATTCAACTACATGCGTGTATACGTTCTGTAAAATTTCTTCTGGCTACAATTTGTAGTATAGTAATTATAAATTTTAACGTCATACCGAACGACGTAGTTTTACTCCATATACAGCGGAAAAGTAGTAAGCGAGAAACTTTTTTCCTTTCATCATTTTGCTATGGTGTCAGCGAGAAAAAGTTTAATAAAGGTTTGTTGCAAGTCGTCAAGTACTGTCTTTCTCATACAGTGTATTACGAAAGTCTCGCCGCATTATGCGGCATTTTTTTGCGATTTCTATTGGTTATGACGTAATATCTTTTGAACCATGTGCCGTATGTGATTCTTAACCATGTAGAAATTGTTACCTCACGGTAAGGAATGAGTGTACCAAATTTGGTTGAAATCGGTCCAATGGCTTAGGAGATATTGAGCAGCATTGTCGCAAAATGCAGCAGTATTTCGCGCATCTCATTGTTTATGACGTCATATCTCGTGAACTATATATCGTATGTGATTCTTACACTTGCGGCGACCGTCCTCATGGATTGAAGCTTACGTGTACAAAATTTCATAAAGATTGGGACAAAACTGTAGATTTGTATGTAACACGTACAGACATACGGACACTCTGCTTTATATATTAGATTGCTTTTACTTCGTATGAGAAAGGCGCTAATCGACTTTCGCATTTTATATGTAGAGATAATAATGCGACTAAAATCAGTGTATCAGTTACATATATACGTTATGACGTTCACAGCAAAAGTACCTAACACCGCACATAATCGCCATCAGCGCCCACCCCTAAATACAAGCGCAGGTATACAGACAGGGATATGGAGACTGTTAGCCCCCGCTGGCCGGCGGTGGCTGCGCAGCCGTCATAGCCAGCAGCAGTATTGATCTCCCAGCGCTCGGCCCCCGGGAATTCCAATTATCAACAGCGTTTCCATATTTCCGCATCTCAGCCGTGTAATATTGAGTACACACTTCAGCACTCCCAGGAATCTTCGTATTCTAACACCTCTGAATCTCTGATATTTTGAAAGGACATCACACACGGTTCACATAAAGAGAAGGAAGTAGTTAGTATCCGACAAAGCCAGTGGTGTATAGTCCAACAGAAAGAATTTTTAGGCGCCACGCTGCGGAGCGCGCGGTTGCTCGTCGTCTGAGGTTTGAGTCCTCCCTGGGGCATGTGTGTGTGTGTGTGTGTGTGTGTGTGTGTGTGTGTGTGTGTGTGTTGTCCTTGGGTTAGTTTACCTTAGTGTAAGTAGTTTGTAAGCTACGGACTGATGACCACGCAGTTTGATCCGATAGATTTACAAACATTGAACATTTGAAAGCATTTTTATTGCAAAACGTAGAGTAATTTTGATTTTCAGGTATATCCTGTGAGAAATGTGAGTTTTAGACCGTTCACCCATATGCGATATCCACCATCTCGAAATAACCGCTAAGATATTACTCTTTTATTAGTTGTTCATCAGTAACTCGGTTCCAGTTCATTTCACGCAAAAATAAGCCAGTACAGAATTTAAAGAGCGTTAATTTTCCTACAACTTTCAAACGTAAAGTGTTGGCAAATTCTTTGTCGTTTCTAAGATATGAGGCTTTTATAACTGAACAATTGATATGAGAATGAAGTCTTTCGCGACGGCACTCTTGTATAAAACGTTCTCGGACTGCTTGCCGCGTCAAATCTTAATGAAACTTCGAGCTTTCAGCGATTACCTCCGTCGCCTTCCTCAGGACCAACTGACTAGTTCGCTAGTGTTGCGGTGGTCTTAAATAGCAAGTAGATGGCTCGTGATTGTTTAATAGAGTTGTGGCGATTCGTCAATGAGTCGTTCATTTGAACGAATACAAATAAAGAATCGTAAGAATCGAATCGTGATCCGGACGAATCGTCGTTCAAAAGAATAGTGTGTCTCGTGACGATTCTAAGTTCCAGTGATTCACGAATCGAAAGCGACTGCCGAATCTTGCCGAATGCCGGAGAGAAAAGGGGGGACGACCAGACCAGAAAGAATCGTGAACGAATCATAGGAACAGATGCAAAAGGTTAAGATTCCAACATTCATGACACAGATATGTATTGCCATCTATGAGCAAGATGTAGAAGTAAGAATCGCGCCAATGCAGACTAAAGAATCGTGAACGAATCGTAGGAATCGATTCACAATGTGGGATTGAATCGTAAGAATCGATTCCTAAAAAAGAATCGTGTTGTCCAACTCTATTGTTGAGCTTGTGTTTGGCTGGCGGCTACGTAATGCCGTCGCAGATGTTGTCTACGTCTGCGCCGGTGGCGCCACCGCTCCCGTAGAATCGAGACGCTATATCTGGCTTCTCTGTATCTGGCGCTCGTTTCCGAGGAGAATTGGAAAAATCGACAGTCGCTGAGCAACCCTGACAAACAAACATAAAATCTTATTCGATGAAACAACAATTTTATCCCAGGCCTGCACATACTGGGATTCTGTAATTAAAGAGACTGTAGAAATAAGAATGTGCGAGGACAGTTTTAACCGTGAGAGCGGGTACAATCTTAGCGGTGCATGGAAACGAGCGCTCGTTATAGAGAAGCGGTAGAGACCTTCCGTACAGCGTCTCGATACTGCAGGAGCGGTGGCGCCACCAGCGCAGACGTAGACACCGCCTGCGACGGTATTACGTAGCCGTCAGCCAATCACAAGCTGACAAGTCACAAGCCATCTACTTGCTCCACCGCACATTGAAAAGTAGCTTGCAGAATTTGTATATATAGATACAGATGGAGTATACAGAACTGTGCTTCATGCCAGTACCACAGATAACTGCTGGTTTGAAACACATTTAGAAAATCGCTTTGTAACACTGCAGTAAACTATATTCTCTTCAAAAGTTGCCTAAATATATCGAACAGAATCACCAACTTGAAATCTTCGCTTTAGACTGAATATTATTTTATTCCTAGTACTGGCCTGCTTCAGCCGCGCCGGCCGCGGTCGCCGAGCTGTCTGCGGCGCGCCAGTCACGGTCTGCACGGCCACTACGGTCGAGGGTTCAAATCCCCCCGCGGGCATTTATATTTGTGCCGTCCTTAGTCTTAGCTAGTTCATAAGTAGTTTGTAAGTTAGGGACTGTTGACCCCGTAGATAAGTCCCATAAGCTCTACAAACATTTCACTACTTCAGCCGTTAATTTTTAAGCACACATTTATAAACGAAATGCGTATGATGTTAAAGGCAACTGTATCGTCCTTACCGAGACGAAAACTAGACAATTGAGCCAGTAGGTATATCATGCTGGAATTAGGATAATGTAATATTGAAGAAACATTTTACATGAAGTTTCCTGGGTACTGGCCAGGTAATCATTTAAAATGCGAGATGTACATTGAACTGCTGGACAAAAGAATCACTAAATATTACCTGTGAAGTATGGTTAACCATGCAACCATGAAACAACTCGGTCTGCATACTATGAAAATGTGCATAGACTGTTATAGTAAAGTTTGATGTTGTAGGGCCGGCCGCGGTGGCCGAGGGGACTGAGGCGCTCCAGTCACGGTCTGCACGGCCACTACGGTTGGGGGTTCGAATCCCCCCTCGGGCACGGATATTTGTGCCGTCCTTAGTATTAGTTAGTTTGTAAATTTAGGGACTGATGACCCGGAATTAAGTCCCATAAGCTATAAAAACATTTGAACATTTTTTTGATGTTGTAGGGTAATGGAAGTCTTGCTTAGTTATTTAAGTGAAACAAGTAGCAGTAAGAATTGCCGGTAGGATATCAGTCTGGAATATTTTTAGACAAATTAAAATTAAAACTCTTTGAGGGGTTTTGAATATATCTCGAATTCGCACAGTTGATTTTCAGCACTAAACAGCCAAGTTCACTATGATGATACCACAGAGGTGGGTATATTAATATGAACACCTAACGTAGACACAGTATTTATAATTAGTAAGGAGTTGACACACCATTGACTTTGAGAACATCTGAAACAATTCAAGAAACAGATGCTTAAAGTTTGTTTATGTTATTAAACAGAACGTTATCGGTTCTTGTACCAAAACATACGCCAGTTACTGCAACGATGTTAGAGCTCTAAATGTGGTCCTCACTATTTGCTCTAAAACTCGGTATAGCGGTTCAATTATGTTAATAGTTGGCGATTTTGCTCTACAAGGGAGATGTTGGATCATTTTCTTATGCTGTACAAAGCCGCCCGAACCTTCTCACCTGCATGTGTGGCCGCAGTTTCATTTTGGAATACTGCAGTGTTTGTTAGCAGTATTTTAGCAGTAGCAAGCAATTTGCTGTCGAGGATGGAGAGATATTCATTCGCAGTTATCCGACCAGTAAGGGTAAGACAGAAACAGTTGAATACCACCATATAGCTGCCAAAATCTGTATGGAAGTTCCCCCAGGCTTGAGAGTAGGAAGCAGACATGCATTATAGTGGGCTTCTTTTGGGTTTTCGATATACAAATCCGATTGTTTGTAGAAAGCAATGAAAACGATGATTCATCGGACCATAACACATTCTTCCAGACGTAAAGTGTCCGGTTTGTATGATCGTGGAACCAATTGCTTCGCAGCTATGCTCTGGCTTCCGTTATAGCATCTGAACACCTTCTATTAATATTAAGCTCCACCTGTAGTGTTTTAATCGAAATAGTATTACTCCAGTGAGCTTTGAGTTTTTCAATCACTGTTGGCGTGGTAGTTTTATATTGTCTGGCCACATTCGTTCCTAATACCGGTCGGTCGTTGTCAGTTAACTACAGGTTTCGCCCAATATTTCTCCTTGACAATGACTTTTACAGAGTTTTTTGTACGTTGCCATTACCGAGGATACTGTCGCTTGTGAACAAGGTGACCAACTCTCCCGTATTACACGAGTTCTCCCGTATTTTAGCATTTTTTTTAATTATCCCGTCTCCCTGATTCTCTGCCTGTTTGTCTCGTCTATTTCGTCGGTGATTACTGTTATACCTGAAACCCGTGAAGTACTATCGATACTTGAAATTCTCTCAGCGAGATATCCCGAATAACTTTTCTTATAATAATCGCTGCTATTCCCGATTACTGTTCGTGCTTCTGCGGCCTTTGGAATACATGGGGCTGTGAGGAAATTATCATTGGTTTCTTGGTCAATACTGGCAACTCAAGGACGCGATCGCGTAATACCTATCAGCAGTTAACGTTATTATACCATAACAACACGCGGAAATGACTCACGAAAACGGATTATAGATATTAGAAGCATATCCTTAGTTATTTCTCAGTTGACTCATGCGACATTTCGCAATACTCCAAAAGAACCAGCACTGATGTTTTGTTTGTCAGCTACCAAAAGTCGGTCGCGGTGGCCGAGGGGACTGAGGCGCTTCAGTCATGGTCTGCACGGCCTCTACGGTCGGGGGTTCGAATCCCCCATCGCTCATGGATATTTGTGCCGTCCTTAGTCTTAGGTAGTTCATAAGTAGTTTGTAAGCTTAGGGACTGATGACCCCGAGTTAAGTCCCATAAGTTCTACAAACATTTGAACATTTAGCTACCGAAAACAGAGAAAACTTAGCACCAAATATTTCTATTTTGGCTATTTTCCTTTTTTTGCGTAATACCTACTGTGAAGTGTTCGTGTGTATTTTCATGTCGTTTAAAGTAAATCGGTTTTCATGTTGTTTTTTGTTCCACTGATAAATTATTGAACAGCTTAAAAAATGTTCAAATGTTTGTAAAGCTTGTGGGACTTAACTACGGGGTCATCAGTCCCTAAACTTACAAACTACTTATGAACTACTTACGATCTAGGCGGCACAAATATCCATGCCCGAGGGGGGATTCGAACCCCCGACCGTAGTGGCCGTGTAGACCGTGACTGAAGCGCCTCAGTCTCCTCGGCCACCGCGGCCGGCTGAACAGCTTAAATCCATCCGTGGAAAAATGCGTCACAGATGATTTTATTAACTTCTAGCATTGCTTAAATAGTTATATAACAAAACTTCGATGTATCAAATGCAAATCCAGTAGGTTTTGGCTTACTGTTCTATAATTTGCTCCTCAAATGAGTCTTATTAATGCCATTGCTCTTTTAAAAACACACTCTCAGGTTGTAGAGCTACCCAAAAATACGGTAATGAGTAAAAATAAGCAAAGTATTTCTGATTTTTTGAATGTTTACATTCCCATTGTGATCCATTCCAAAAAAAATATGTATAGTAGTGCAGTTGAAATTTAAGGGACTAACCCTCCCTTATTCTTCCTTATAATCATGCTAAGATTTTGGTCATCTCGCTTAAACCTGTGATCAAAAGTTGGTCACCCTGCTTGTGAAACAATAAACATCGCAGCCGTTTTTCCTCACATTTGCTCTCAATTTAATGCGCATCATCGATCTGGCGTCTTTGGAAGTCTGAAAGCTCACGCATTTCACCGATCGTTTGTGCATAACAAAATGTATGCAAGGTAATGTCCGAGACTTGGTAAGTAAATTCTGCGCTGCGGTCTGGTCTATTTGTTAACATGTGCGCAGTGTTGCCAACGTGCAGCATACTGCATGGTGTTCACATTATTTTGTCCAAATGCTGTAGTAGTAGAAACTATTTTCGTGGAAAAGTATAAAGTCCTCAGATCAGAGAAGTATGTTATAGCACCGTAATTCAACGTCATAGAAGCCCGTCGAAATAAAGAGCATAAAAATCAGTTTCATTTAAGAAAGAAATGAAAATGATTTTGGACCGAATGGAATGGAAACCGGGGAACCGGATACAGCAAGTTAGGAACGCCCCATCGCTCTCCGTTTAGCGTCCCTCACCCCCTGCAGACCGCGCGAACAAAACTGTTTTTGTTGCTGCTGTGGACCAAACCCTACCCCGAGGTTTGCACAACATTTAGTACGCTATGTAGGCAATTCTAAACAGTTTAATTTATTCTCGTTAACGGAAGTAAGGTAACAAACTGTTTATGTAAAGTATGTGTGGCTCCTCTATTGTCACGTTGCGTCGTGTGACGTAAGCCTGTGGTTATATCCATTTCACACACCATACTTTTTATGTGCAAATTGTATTTAATTTATTGACACTGTTTACTCAGATTCAAAGCTAAATAATTGGCTATTGAAAATGAAGTTTGAAATCCACCTCACAATGGTATTTTGCTACTGTACGATGTGAATAATCCTTTAGCTGCTTCGGAATACAACTCGTGTTTCAGTGTTGAAAATTGGGAAGTGGGATTTATCCGATTTTTAATGTTTAATTATTTGTAAGTGTCAGAGAACAAAACATTTTTTCTCACTATAGAACATCAGCAATACATTATGATAGGAAGGAAAAAGACAATACAACACTTCATAAACAGAATGAAACTTCACTCTGCAGCGGAGTGTGCGCTGATATGAAACTTCCTGGCAAATTAAAATTGTGTGCCGGAACCGGGACTCGAACCTGGGACCTTTGCCTTTCGCGGGCAAGCGCACTACCGACTGTGCTATCCCGAAACGACTCACGATGCCGCCTCACAACTTTACTTCTGCCAGTACCTCGCCTCCTACTTTCCAAACTTCACAGAAGCTCTCCTGCAAACACGCAAGACTAGCACTTCTGGAAGAAAGGATATGGTGGAGACATGGCTTAGCCACAGCCTAAGGGATGTTTCCAGGAAACAGCTGTGGAGACATGGCTTAGCCACAGCCTAAGGGATGTTTCCAGGAAACAGCTGTGGCTAAGCCATGTCTCCACCATATCCTTTCTTCCAGAAGTGCTAGTCTTGCGTGTTTGCAGGAGAGCTTCTGTGAAGTTTGGAAAGTAGGAGGCGAGGTACTGGCAGAAGTAAAGTTGTGAGGCGGCATCGTGAGTCGTGTCGGGATAGCACAGTCGGTAGTGCGCTTGCCCGCGAAAGGCAAAGGTCCCAGGTTCGAGTCCCGGTTCCGGCACACAATTTTAATCTGCCAGGAAGTTTCACTTCATAAACACATTATGCGAGGAAGAAGAAAGATATTCAACCCTCTGGAGTCTACTAACGTCACTGATGCGTAATCCAGCATGAAAGCCTGAAATCTGAAACTATTAAAATAAAACGAATATAACTTATTTTATAGGTAGTTGAGGAAGAGGGAGGTTCACATTATTACCAGAAGTTGAAGAGCATCATAATATAGGACTAGTCTATCACTTTATTGATGTTCGTCGTATATATACACTACTTTACGAAGTAATTTATTTCCTCTCAGATTAAGCGTACAGCCTCATATGAATGGCACTTTTTTAACTTTTTGGCGTCGCTTATCAAAGCTATGTTTTGTTTCAGTCGGTAGGTGGCGGGATTTCTCCTTGCAACACTACTTATTTAGGCGCACAGTCTGAGAGGAAACGGCGGTCTGCAGAAAATTGGGCGTACCCTACACCAGGGACGGCCACAGAATTGATCTGTGAGCTGCCCTTGGCACGCACACCATTCCTTCTCTTGAAAAAATACAATTGTCTTTACCACACTTAGCAATTTATTTATACCTTATGCGCTTCGGCTTTCGTCATCTTCGAAGGCAAAGCTTTGCTAAAAATTAATCTCCACTCAAAACAATTTGTCACAGACATACGTCATTAAATATAAAACTGATCTAAATATGTATCCTGAGCCACATGCACTTGTCTTTGTGACAAAGAAATACTTTGAGAATATATATTTTAAACATAAGTTTTATGTGTAATAAGTCTGTGACACAAATTGTTTTGAGTTCGGAATATTTTTAACAACGTTTTGCCTTCGAAAATGACGAAAGTCGAAACGAGTAAGGCATAAATAAATTGCTAAGTGTGGTTAAGACATTTATATTATTTTCAAATGTATCGAAATGGCAACTAAGTCTCACCGGAGTCGAGTCTAATGCAACAGCAAGGCCATTTATTTTCGTCTTACTGCCGACTTGCCCGCAGTGGCGCTATGCCGTCTGAGAGGAAACTTTGGAGGAATAAATTGCAGAGTCGCCACTTAGACAGCAGAACCGTCACGCATAGGACACAAGACCAACTTGCGAGCGGCTAAGCAATTCAAAACTTGAAGATATATATCGTAAATGGCGTTACTCTACAGCTTCTGAATATTGGGACAAACGAAAAAAATAGAATTATGTTTGTTTTGGATCTGCATATCACTATTAATAGCCGGCAGCGGTGGCCGAGGGGACTGAGGCGCTCCAGTCACGGTCTGCATGGCCACTACGGTCGGGGGTTCGAATCCCCCTTCGGGCATGGATATTTGTGCCGTCCTTAGTATTAGCTAGTTAGTAAGTAATTTGTAAGTTTAGGGACTGATGACCCCGTAGTTAAGTCCCTTAAGCTATACAAACATTTATCAAACAAACACAATTAATATTGTGCGATCCACGTCATTCTACCTAAAATTCTTACGTTTTAACTGGGATATAGAAAGAGAGGCAAATACAAAATATGATCTCTATAGAATAACGTTAGGTATGGAACAAATTATCACAGACACATGTGAAAGAAAACAAAAATTAGGTAGCACATCTCTACCGACAGTGGCATGTCTACAGATCTTAACGAAATGTATCGCAAACAAAAAAATATTTATTAATCGTGATTTCTTTAATTTTATTATTGAAAACATCTTTCACACACCTAAGTTTAGCCATAAATGGATACAACAAGTGCAGCCTCGTTATGCAGACGTAAGAAATCTTCTGGAATAAATTCTGCGTAAGACTCTTCAAGAGTTTTAACGTAATTTTTCTTTCAATCGGGAAGTACACTGAAAATGTTTCAGTTCCATCTCAAAATACACAGTGGCACTTAAATCGCTCACAGAAAATAATCTCGAAAACGAGTCAAAAAGAAATGTGATGTTAGCAGTATCCTGAAACCGTTTTGAAAACTGTTCCTGTATTTTTTCCCAAAACTGGAATGTATTTTACAAGATTACCGTTTGCTTTAACACCAGAAAGCTAGGGGAAATTGTCGCTGTCATTTGTAAAAATATGGCTCCATGAGCCGTAAGAAATGGAGACGCATCGCACTGCAGCATGAAGGGTCGCGCCGTAGCGAGTAGTTCCCCCGTAGCACGTGTCATTTTTCACGCCGTGGCTTCCCTCTCCAAGACATATATAATCACTAACAGAGGATTTTGTTATATGCCATCCGAATGTCTATCACGTGATTGAAATGTTCAAATGTTCGTTAAGCTTAAGGGACCCAACTACGGGGTCATCAGTCCCTAAACTTACAAACTACTTACAACTAAGGACGGCACAAATATGCCCGAGGGGGGATTCGAACCCCGACCGTAGTGGCCGTGCAGACCGTGACTGAAGCGCCTCAGTCCCCTCGGCCACCGCGGCCGGCTATCACGTGATTGTTTTTTACAAAGAGTTTTATTTCACTGGTTTCATGACTGAAAATGTAGACAAAGAACACCAGAATTTAAAAAATTTCGCGCACGGACTCTCCCACTGGAGGTACGACTCCTCTGTTACGCATGGATACGAGTGTTGTTTTCAGCGTAAGTAGTTTGTACGTCTAGGGGCCGAGGACCATAGCAATATGATCCCTTAGGATTATATACATGCTTAAAACATTCTGGCAGATTAAAATTGTGTGCCGGAACCGGGACTCGAACCTGGGACCTTTGCCTTTCACGGGCAAGCGCTCTACCGACTGAGCTATCCCGACACGACTCACGATGCCGCCTCACAAATTTCCTTCCGCCAGTACTGGCCGCGAAAGGCATAGGTCCCAGGTTCGAGTCCCGATTCCGGCACACAATTTTAATCTGCCAGGAAGTTTCATCTCAGCGCACACTCCGATGCAGAGTGAAAGTTTCAGTCTGGATTCGTAAAACAGTCTGCATAATTGGTATGAGTTATTTTAAACTTAACTAAGAGAAAAGATCGATTGGTGGGACACATTGTGAGACATCAGGGAATCGTTAATTTCTCGTTGGAGACAAGTGTGTTGGGATAAAACTCGCAGAGGGAGACCGAGAGACGAATACAGTAAGCAGGTACAGAATGATGTAGGTTGCCGTTCTTATTCAGAGACGAAAGGACTTGTGCAGGACAGGGTAGCGTGGAGACCTCCATCAAACCAGCCTGTGGACTGAAGACTACAAAATAACAACATTGGTTTCACCAAAGAGTTTGCCTTAAATGCAATTGTCATGATTTGGCACATATTCTGTAATTAATGTTTTATATTTCAGGATATTATGTTTTCTGATCGAAACTGGCAGTAGCATGTAGCTATTGTGCAAAAACTAATTTTTCAAAGATATTTATAAACTTTAAATCGTCGTCTCCTTAAAACAGTCAAGACAATAACGAGACCCTGTGAAATCAGGTGACCATGGAAGTAATGCGAGATACGTAAGCCCTCATGGCTGATGTCTCATTGAGGCAGATCGGGGTTGATAAATGCTCTGACATGTAGGTTGCTGTTAGATGAGCCTATGTCCTGTTGTAAAATGAAATTTCTGTAACGTACTCACACAAAAAATATGCAGGTGCATCGGAAATAACCACAGGTAATGACAATTTACTACTGGTGTGAAGCTAAAATTCACTCTAAGTTTCTACCTCCATTCATGTAGATGCATTACTTTTATACATAGTACCTTCTTTTTTATCAGTACACACATTGGACTCCAGATACACTGAGAGAACCAGATAGAAAGATACTAGCACCCAATTACGGTTATAAAATTCTTCACCAGCCGGCTACAGTTTTTCTAATACTAAAATCCGTCTTATGTCAAATGTGACAGTACTCTAGTCTTGAAGTGAGAAACCATTGACCAGTACTACTTTCAGTTCATCAGTTATGAATGATATCTGCATATGTTCACTCTTTATCTAAATTTCTCATAGTCTTATATGCTAACAGGCGATGTTTTAACTACATTAAAATTTAAAAAAAAATTCAAATGTTTGTTAAGCTTATGGACTGCGGGGTCTTCAGTCCCTAATCTTACGAACTACTTATGAACTAACTTATAATAAAGAGAGTACAAACGTCCATGTCCGAGGGAGGATTCGAACCCCCGACGGGAAGCGACCTAGTAAAATTAGAAAGAGCATTTTTAGAAGTGGCAGCATTGTATGAGGAATAATACATTCTGTATTTTCTGAAGTCTAGTAATGTGATTTTATAGTTTTGTTTGGGGGCGGGGGGAGAAGACGATAATGGGAGTTGCGATATCGAGCCAGAAGTAAACCAGTGGTACAAACATGGGGCCGTATGTTAAAAGCACGGTCTACAGCCACAATAGCAGCGAGCTACCAAATTAGTTACTCTGATCCCATCCCAAAATACAAAATACATTTGGTTTTATGTCTGTTGCTTTTTGTGTTTTCAAAAATGTTCAAATGTTTGTTAACCTAAAGGGACTTAACTACGGGGTCATCAGTCCGTAAACTTACAAACTA
Organism: Locusta migratoria; assembly: GCA_026315105.1. Classification (NCBI taxonomy): domain Eukaryota; kingdom Metazoa; phylum Arthropoda; class Insecta; order Orthoptera; family Acrididae; genus Locusta; species Locusta migratoria. The sequence continues at coordinate 146,221,540 of CM048755.1, read as the reverse complement.
CTTATGAACTACCTACAACTAAGGACGGCACAAATATCCATGCCCGAGGGGGGATTCGAACCCCCGACCGTAGTGGCCGTGCAGACCGCGACTGAAGCGCGCCGGCCGCGGTGGCCGAGGTGACTGAGGCGCTCCAGTCACGGTCAGCACGGCCACTACGGTCGGGGGTTCGAATCCCCCCTCGGGCATGGATATTTGTGCCGTATTTAGTCTTAGCTAGTTCATAAGTAGTTTGTAAGCTTAGGGACTGATGACCCCGTAGTTAAGTCCCATAAGTTGTACAAACATTTGAACTAAAGCGCCTCGGCCACCGCGGCCGGCTTTTTGTGTTTTAAATAGAGGAATAGGTATTTGGTAATATTTTTTTTTTTTTTTTTCGATTCACCTCTCTCTCTCTCTCTCTCTGACTCTCCCTGTAGTTTATGTAATACAGCGATGTACACAATGGTTCAATATTCGAATCGGAAGCTTGCCGCCATGTTGTTTACTTACGCATACATGGAAACCATTTTAAACACGTACTATAACTGTGGCTGCATGGTACAGTCTGTATTAGACCGCAGTGTCTGTAACAGGATAGTGTATGACTGAATATAAGGTCTCTAGACGGAAATTATGAATTTCCAGACATAAGTTCATTACGGTACGCCTTTCTTTGTTCCGTATTCACTCCTCGATCAGTTTCTAGAGTTTGTACACCGTAGAAAAGGATCACCCTGAATAATAACGTGTACGCCTCAAATAGGCAATGATAATCTCAGTGCCGCGCGGGAGTAGCCGAGCGGTCTGGAGCGCCACGTTCCGGATCGCGCGGCCTGCCGTGTCGGAGGTTCGAATTCTCCCTCGTGCATGGATATTTATGTTGTCTTTAGTATAAGTTAGTTCTTAAATATTTTGTAAGTTAAGGGACTGATGACCCCGCAGTTCAGTTCCGTAAGTTTTACAAACATTTGAACATTTGATAATCTCAGTGCTGATGCACAAGTAAGTCCGATCCGTTGTGAGAATACAAATAAGGTTCTAAGCAAGTGGAATAATGGGCAGAGAGCACTACTGTCGTAGTGTGCTATAAGTTGAGAATGTGGGCAGAACGGAAAGCGTCTAATGGTTGCCCGCTCGGTGGCTTAGCGCGTTCTGCCAGAGAATTCACCACCCTCTATAATTAAATAACTGATCCAAGAACGTATCCTTCAACATAACGCGAAAACGACCACCCCTCTTCAAGGAACCGATCTACCAGGAAATAAAAATTTAACGCGATCCATCGTGCGAGTCATCTCCCGGCTCTAATTTTAATCTTCGCCAGTTGATTGTAATTCAACACCCAGAAATAACCGCGAAGTTTAAACACTTCTAATTCGTAGACTTCAGATCAAAAATGTTGAAATGTTTGTATAGCTTATGGGACTTAACTACGGGGTCATCAGTCCCTAAACTTACAAATTACTTATGAACTAGCTAAGACTAAGGACGGAACAAATATCAATGTCTGAGGGGGGATTCGAACCCCCGACCGTAGTGGCCGTGCAGACCGTGACTGACGCGCCGCAGTCCCCTCGGCCACCGCGGCCGGCTAGACTTCAGACTCTGTTGCTTAGTGGCCTTCCCGTACAGTTAGAATAGGGATATGACAGTATGTATGTGCACAACAAACTGGACGTATAACAGAAGAGTGCAGATTGTGTAGCCAAGTTTAACTGTATTGTCAGTACAGATATTTTACATGTGACATTTGTGCTCCACTACGGAAATCACCCGTGAAGTAGACATCACGGTATTACGGTGTATTTTGTGTCAGCTAATTATTTTTGGTTCTGTGTTGACAGCTTGCTGCCTTCCACTCCCAGTTACTCACTATACAGGCGGTCGCCACATTCTATCCAACAAATTGCTGGCCACCCTGCTTTACAAAGCAAGCAGTCGTCCGATCTCTTGAACACAAGCTTCACCCTTTCGAGATGCTCAATGCGAGGCGGCAGTCCATAAAAATCCGTGCTTTTCCTATGTAGCTTATTTCAGTACACTTCCCCATTTGGGGTGGGATTTTGTCGCTATGATTCTCGGTTACGTTCAGTGGATGGACAAAGGATCAGCTAGACACATAGACATAATATTGATTTATTAGTAGGAGTTGGTAAACCATTGACTTTGAGAACAGCTGCAACAATTCGAACAACAGACTCTTGTAGTGTCGGTCAATTACTTCTAAAAGTTGGAGTTGTGAATATGATCTTTACTCTCTGCCCTAAAACACCTCATTACGGTTCAATTATCTTAAGGAATAGCGATTTTGCTGTCCAGAGCAGATGTTAAACAACTTCCTGATGCTATACAAAGCAAGCCTGAACCTTTTTGTCTGTGTGTGTTGGTGCATTATTATTGTGAAATATGGCAATGAATATTAGCAACATGTTAGTCATTGTAAGTATTTGTTGTCGAGGGTAGTGAGATAGATGTTCACTGTTATTCGACCAGCGAGGGTAATGATACAAACAGTTTCATATTACGGTATAGATGCCCAAACCAAGACGGAACCTCCACTATGCTTGATTGTTAGAAACAGACATGCTTTATCCTAAGAATTTTATGGGGTTTTCGATAAATATAGCAAGCGATGTAAACGATGCTTAATCGGACCAAACCACTTAGGTCTACTTTTCAAGGAAGCTGCTTTTATGATCGTGGCACTACTTCTTTCTCAGCTTTGCATTGGCTTCCATTATTCAGTGCTTAGCAACTGCAACCCTTGCATGAAGTTAAGCTCCAGTCGTACTGCTTTTATCGAAACAGTACTACTCAAGTGAGTGTTGATTTTTACAATGGCTTTTGCCGTGGTAGATGTGTTATGTCTGGCCACAATCGTTCTTGATTCTCGTCGGTCATTGTCAGTTAACTTCGGCTTCGCGCACTATTCTTCTTAGCTAGTTATGCTTTGTGTACACTGTCATTATCGAGGATACCGTCGCTAGCGGGACCTTAAACAGTGCAACCGTTTCCGCCACAGATTCTCCTACTAACTGCCCTTCATCGAGTTTGCCTCTTAGGAAGTCTATAGATGACGCATTTCACCGATTATTTGTATTGGCGGTCGCAGAACGAAACATATAGTATACTGCAAAGTAACGTCCAAGAATTGGTACGTCAGTTGTGCACTGCGATCGCGTCTTTGTGTCAGCACGTACGCTGCGGTGCCAACTTGCAACAGGATGTATATTGGAACGTGCTGGCATTATTTTGTCCACTCGCTGTACATTCCTTGCCGCCTCACCCGCCCACTCCGCTGCAGGCGGTTTACCAGCTCTGCTGGCTGCTGCGCACACTGACTGGAGAGTTACTACTTTTATTGCATTAAGTGGTTTACATTTACAAGTAATTTATTTATTATTATTATTATTATTATTTTTGCACTACCGGTTCATAATAGTACGATATTTATGAAGCTATAAAATTACCTTTAAATGAACCTATAGTACGATATTTATGAAGCTATAAAATTACCTTTAAATGAACCTGACGACATTCGTGGGTTGGAATGTCCTGTTAAAGCAAATTTATAAAGTCCATTCCCCTTTCCTTTTTAGTGGTGAATCTTTTAGGAAACAAAAAGGGGAAAAGTAAAATCTAAAAGTATTTGGAAACAAATGGACTCGAATCTGCTACTATTATATCCATAGAACGAGAATACGTGAACTTTGTTGTTTGGTTAATCCGTAATTTGCGGACGTGGGATTTTTTTTTTATTTATTATTTAACATGCCCCATTACATAGCAATATTACATGTTTGATGGTTTGATTCAGGCGGTTACATCAAATGTTCTTACAAACACAAGTACAGTATACAAATTGACAGGGTTTACAAAGGAACAAACAATTTTATACATTACTTAATGAATTACAAGAATTGTAAATGTTTTATACATTAGGAAATCTTATTGAATTACAAAAATTGTAAAAGACAGTAGTGTATTTATGTACTAAGTCATATTTACTGACGGGCCATCCTCCTCCTTTGGCAGCTATTTTTTTCCTGAGATGGTCCCTCTCTTTCAATAAATTGCAGCAGTCAAAAAGCACGTGGTCAATAGTTTGGACAGCACTGTTACATGTGCACGTTCCGTCTTCAATTATTTTGAACCGCTGATAGTATGCTTTCAGTTTCCCATGACCTGTTAGCATAGCTGTAAAATTCGGAGATATTGGAAGTTTAATAATTAAACGTTGTCGTATCGTAGGAAAATACGGTTTAGTGCTTCCCCCGTTTTTTGTTCTGTGCCACTCTATGTCCCATTTGTTCCTAAACTCTTCTCGAAGTTTCTTCTTTACGGCACTTGTAGGTATTTTGTTATAGCGTGTTGACTGTCGTGATCGAGCTGCTCTTTTAGCAAGGTTGTCAGCTAGTTCATTTCCCCATATCCCTTGATGTGCCTTAACCCATTCGAAATGCACCAGCCAATTCTGTGTCTGCAACCTTCTGATATTACTTCTTATTTCTTCAATCAACAAGTTGTGGTTCTTCGGATTTCGCAAAGAGTCCAAAGTAATTCTGCTGTCGGTGTGAATTACTGCAGTTGTATCAGTATTCGAGAGATTATTTATGTACTCAAGAGCATTGACGATGGCAAATTGTTCCGCTTGATTGTTTGAGCATTCATTAGACAGTTTTAGCTGTATCTGGTAAGTAAGCCTCTTATTAACAAATATTGCTATCCCCGAACCCACTCCGTCGTCTGATTTGCTTCCATCTGTGTATATTTCAACAGCGTAGCTTTTGCTGGCGTCCTTCTCAATTATCCTTGTAAAGTCTGCTGGGTGTGCCCAGCTTCTGTACTCTAGGGCGATGTCGATTGTCTGTTTGGCGTCTTTCGTTTTGACCAGGTTATAATATTTAGCTATTTCCTGTATCTTAAGTGTTATAGGCATGAGACCTGATAGAACACAAAGTGCTTCGCTGGACGTCGTTCTGTAAGCTTTAACCATTTTTAAATTGATTAACCGTTGGACTCTATTAATTTTGGTACGGTTGTATCGTCGCTCTAGTGCGTCTATCCACATCGGTGAGCCGTACGATAATATAGGCAGTATTGCTCCTTTATAAATAGTTTGCAGTGCGGTAGCCCGCAGACCCCAGTTGAGTCTTGCTGATCTGGAAAGAGCGTTAATCAAGACCGTGCATTTATCTGTAATATGTTGAACGTGTTTGTTGAATGTAAACTTACTGTCGATTATGACGCCCAGATATTTTAGATGGTCTACTTGTTGAAGCACTTTGTTATTAAGGTATATTGCGGTTGTGAATGAGGCAAATTTCCTTTTCCTGGTGATAAGTATAGCTTTTGATTTCTGTTCATTCAATTGGAGTTTATTATTACTGGCCCAAGTCGATATTAATTGCATGTCTGTGTTACAGATGTTCTCAGCGGCAAGAGGACTCTGTCCTTTTGTTAGAACAATCAGATCGTCGGCAAAGGCTATAACAAGAGAGTGTCCTGAGTAAGGCAATTTAAGCAAGGAATCATATAATATATTCCAGAAACCGGGTCCGCAACAAGAACCTTGTGGGCATCCTTTGGTAGCCGATCTTTCTATGAGAAGGTTGTTGACATTCAACGTTGCAGTTCTGTGGCTGAAATAGCTACGTGTAAGGTTATACAGATTTGCAGGACAGTTAAACTCACGCAACGTCTTTAAAATACCTGGCCACCAAGCTGCGTCAAAGGCGCCCTGTACATCCAGACTCACCATAATGACGCACATTGCGGACGTGGGATGGTTTTTGTTTTTCACTGCTCGTTGAGTTCTTAGGTCAGTTTTCTTTATTAGAGAGGGTGACCAGCCCTCTGATCGAACGCGCTGTGCCACCACGCCGGCCGGACATTACCTACCCTACAGCTTCCACCGATGTTCCATCGAATCAATGAAGGACGTGATCAAGTGCAGGACGAAGAACGAAGTGGACGCCTGTCTGTCCTTACTGTTGAACTGGGACGTGTTTCATCATCCTCCGTACACCCCGGACCTCGCTCCTAGCGACTTTCTTCTTACACCTGTGCCCACAAATGGCATTATTTCATTAACTGTAACAAATAGTAGCAAAGTAACACGCTTTTGATTTATCCTAATTCTGAAGTAGTGTCGAAACGACGTACATTCATAGCATACACTTGCGTTTTTAGTTATATATATAACCTCTTCTTTATGTATATAAAAATCCTGTGTTACCATGTTTGTCTGCGATGAACTCTGAAACTATTTAATTGATCGTAAGGAAATTTTGCACTGTATGTGTGATTTGGCGCAACTTAAAAGATACGATATTTTTTATATCTATTAATAAACTCAATATTATTTTTCTTCTGGGCCTGCAGCGTAATATATGCCGAAATAAACTTATAGCTGAATTGTATATATCTTAATAAAGGTCGTAAACAGCAGCGTTCTGGTATACTATAATAATAGTATTTTATTGCAAATTAAATATTTTATCTAGATTGCGTCAGTATCCAATATTTGAGGCAGTTGTTCAACTTGAAGTCTGGGCTAACGGCAAAGTTCTTCATTAGAGAGCGAAGGTCATGGGTTCGAAACTCCCTGGGTTCATGGAATTTTTAATCTAGCCTTCACCACTCAACGTCGTAGTTCGGATTCGATGTTAGATTATAGGTCCCAATTTCCCGGTTGGGTAACTAGGGTATGTTAGGCGCCTAACTGGAGTCCAATCGAAATACTTGCACGTCACTGAGCCGCACGAAATTATTATGATCGTATTCGATTTAGGACGTTTCCTTGATACTAGAATTTATTTCACACGATACAGTTCTTTTTATTTTATTTTTTATTTTTTTTTTCAAATTTACATAAGGCATAAACGTACTTTTTAAATTTTTCGCGTATTTCATTTTAATTATAATTGTACTGTGTATCATTTTAAGTAAATTGCCACGATGAAAAATGTGTCAGCAAAGCATGTAGCCAAAATTCACGGCAAAAACGTTCTGAAAGGTCTCTGTGTATGTCACTGATCTCATTCTAACCCGCGGGCCGGCCGCGGTGGCCGAGGTGACTGAGGCGCTTCAGTCACGGTCTGCACGGCCACTACGGTCGGGGGTTCGAATCCCCCCTCGGGCATGGATATTTGTGCCGTCCTAGTTCGTAAGTAGTTCATAAGTAATTTGTAAGTTTAGGGACTGATGACCCCGTAGTTAAGTCCCATAAGCTTTACAAACAAAAAACATAAACAAAAAAATAACCCGCGGGCGGAGTACACTTTAGTTCACCGTCCCGGCCGCGACCGTGTGTCGCTAGTGTCGCCAACGGAGAGAGAGAGAGAGAGAGAGAGAGAGAGAGAGAGAGAGAGAGAGAACTCCAGCTCTGCGCTGGACTGTCCCGCGGTCAACGTAAACGAAGTAACAGAGGAAGCACAGCTCTGTAAGGTGGTCGAAGAACGGCAAAACAAGCAAACCATTTACTGTTTAGGTAAACAAAAAATGTTAATATGTGTTTTAAGCTTATGGGACTTAACTGCGGGGTCATGAGTCCCTAAACTTACAAACTACTTACGAACTAGCTAACACTAAGGACGGCACAAATATCCATGCCCGAGGGGGGATTCGAACCCCCGACCGTAGTGGCCGTGCAGACCGTGACTGGAGCGCCTCAGTCCCCTCGGCCACCGCGGCCGGCAACAGAAGTTCATAAGAGAATCGGAACACCATCGCTGTACCTGGACAGCATGCTATTTCAACGACTTCAAAGTCTTTAATACGATAAAAATACGTTGAAAATATAAATTGATATGAAACGAGAAAGAAAAAAAAAATGTTCAAATGTTTGTTAAGCTTATGGGACTTAACTACGGGGTCATCAGTCCCTAAACTTACAAACTACTTATGAACTACTTACGAACTAGGACGGCACAAATATCCATGCCCGAGGGGGGATTCGAACCCCCGCCCGTAGTGGCCGTGCTGACCGTGACTGGAGCGCCTCAGTCACCTCGGCCACCGCGGCCGGCAAACGAGAAAGACACGAAAAAATTGTTGAAATACAAAACCTTCACATATAATTTGTACAATGATATTTTACGGGATGTACTCATTGAACCATTGCTGGTTTGCTAACACTCGTATATTTCTTCTTTATCTTTGCCTTTGACCCGCACTGACGCTGATCGCCGGCCGCGGTGGCCGAGGGGACTGAGGCGCTTCAGTCACAGTCTGCACGGCCGCTACGGTCGGGGGTTCGAATCCCCCCTCGGGCATGGATGTTTGTGTCGTCTTTAGTATGGGCTAGTACATAAGTAGTTTGTAAGTTGAGGGACTGATGATCCCGCAGTTAAGTCCCTTATGCTTAACAAACATTTGTACATTTTGACGCTGATCGGCAAGGTCACAATAGCTGTGGCATGGTTAGTTTTAAGGGATGACTGGATGCCCTTCATGCGGTCTTCCCATTACCAACCGGCAGAAAGTATATATTCCCAACGGGCTGCGTATAGTGTTTTCGAATCGGCGCGGTGGAATGGTCGAACGCTCTAAGGCGCCTCCCTGCGAAGCATGCGGTAGCTCCCCGTCGGAGGTTTGAGTCCTCCGTGGGTCATCGGTGTGTATGTGTGTGTGTTGTAATTAGGTTAGTTAGTTGAAGTAGTTTGTAAGCTTTGAGACTGATAATCACACCACTTAAATCATTTTGACTAATTCTTCCGTAGGTTCTTGGTGTATCATCATCATACTGAATTAAAAATCACATTATAATACAGCAGCTGAATCCCATATATTTAAAACACTTGAACTTTTTTTTTCGAATAGTGTCAACAGAGGCAGGACTTGAGTACCAGCCCGATATTCAGCTAGTGGATTGCGGGCAACGAGCTTAAATTTCATAGAGTGGCGATAGGTCCGCCATGTTTGAGGCAAATTGAACTAGCGTCCGCCATGTTATTTGGGGTATCGGCTGACAGCTGGTGCGCCACATCTACTCCATAATTGTACCTATTTACAGTTACATGTTTTAAATATAGACTGAGTATTGAATATGGATGAGCACCAAGTTCCGTCTGACTTTATCGAAGTTTCGAATTAACGTGACTGGTAATATATTCTCTAAAAATGCGGTAAAGAAATATTACGAATCTGTCAGTAATACAGTTCCAGTTCGAACTATAACAGTTAGCTGAGGTTTGTAATAACAACGGAAGTGCTACTGTGAAAATATTTGTGTTGATTTTAATGCAAGTATATGGTCTAAACAAGTCGCGAAACATACAGCGAATGGTAGGCCTAATTGTTACGACAAACAATCATGACCACGGATTTGCATCTGTTGTTAATTTGTGTAACAATGCTCTCATAAAGTTAGTACACATTTATCTTGTGTTTACTAATCGCATTAAGTCTACAAACTTGTAAAATTGCTGTCCAAATGTTTGGTTGTGAACTTTGTTGGACGAAATTTGAGTAGAAAAACGAAAGTGACAACAAAATACTGCAGATAAAAATGCGCCTTCCTCATGTACCACAAAAGCGTTCCATGTCGAAATATGGCGTCGTTAATAACTTTTCTTGTCGTCATTCTGAAACAAGTAACGTTTGGTCCGTGAAATATCAGTACAAAGACGAAAGTGACAAGTGCTGCCACAATAGCATCCCACACCGAAATAACGTATCAGTAATAAATCAATGTTCAAATGTTTGTAAATCTATCGGACCAAACTGCGTGGTCATCAGTCCGTAGCTTACAAACTACTTAAACCTAGGTAAACTAACCTAAGGACAAACACACACACCCATGCCCCAGGGAGGACTCGAACCTCCACGGCGAGCAACCGCGCGCTCCGCAGCGAGACGCTTTAGACCGCTGGGCTACTCCACCGCGGCTATCAGTAAATAACGTTCGTTGCTGCCACGCTCAAGTATGTACATATTTGTTGTAAAATGTTCAAATGTTTGTTAAGCTTAAGGGACTTAACTGTGGGGTCATCAGTCCCTAAACTTACAAACTACTTATGAACTACTTACGAACTAGGACGTCACAAATATCCATGCCCGAGGGGGGATTCGAACCCCCGACCGTAGCGGCCGTGCAGACCGTGACTGGAGCGCCTTAGTCCCCTCGGCCACCCCGACCGGCTACCTTATACTAAAGATGGCACAAACATCCATGCCCGAGGGAGGATTTGAACCCCAGACCGTAGCGGCCGTGCAGACTGTGACTGACGCACCGCAGACCGCTTGGCCACTGCGGCCGGCTGTTTGTTGTAAAGAACACAGACATATACAACTTAAAAAATTCTTTCTGTTACTATTTCATCCACACTTTGCACTGGTTACGTGTCAACCATGCTCGATCAGTTATTGTCAACATCAAATAAAATATTTTTAAAGAAGGTGTAGACACTCAAAAGTGTGTTTTCATCAACCACAGGAGCAAGAGAAGAAGAAATATCTGAAAAACACAACAACACTAGGTAGAAAACTATTTTTTATGGTATGTACTTCAAGAGAATTGCAGAATAGGTCATCTGGAACTCCACTCTTGGGGCAGCTAAATGCCATTAGTCAAGAATTTTGTATAAGTATAGACAGTCTGAACTCAAACAAGGCAAAACATTTGCATGAAGTACTTGTTGTTTTATCACTTCGATTTGTACATTTACATCTTGAACACACTTTAGACATATTTCAGCAGCAAAAATTGTGCAGACAATACACACTAAATACAATATACGCTAAATACAACACTTCAAGCTCAACAACAACATACGCTAGACAGTAGTCTAGTGTAGTTCGCGAACGAACTAGTTCGGAAGAGCGCTCCCACAGGCGAGCTACGCTAACTAGTTCGCAGATCCCCCCCCCCCCCTCTTAGTTCGACCGCTCCTTTTCCGAAGACTGACGGGGAACAGCGAGAGGACGCGAGAGCGCGCAGAATCGAGTGATTCCCTTCTGCCATTTAGCTTCATTTCGAGCTGAGATGCAGCTCAGCTGTAGCTTCTTAGTTCACTGCCACTAGAAATCTATTTTAAAAGTAAAGTACTTCGAGTAATCTGTATGCAAAGTAGTTGAATACCATTGTATCACCCATTCGTGTAAATAACTGGTTTATTTGCCTAAGTATTTGATGTCAAATTGCCCAAAAATACGGGTAATAGCACACGCTTTGGCAACACTGATTCATTATATAATAAAGCTGTCATAAAAAAGAGCTCTTTTAGTAGCGGTAGCAAAAGCCAAAAAGAGCGGACGAACTAGAAGGAGCGGACGAACTAGGAGCAGCGGACGAACTAGGAGCAGCGGACGATTATGCCAAACGTATCTTGCTTCATAGTTCGTTGGATTCTTTTCCGAAGACCGACGGGCAATAGCGAGAGGGCGCGTAGCAGAATTAAAAATCACGTGTTTGCCTTCTGCTGATGAGTCATTTCAAGGTGAGCGTCGTCCTGCTAGATTACATAGTTCAGTGGTACAAAATTTCTGTTTGGATGTGTTCCGCACTCTGCAATATCTGACTAACAAATTCCATAATGCCAAGATAACTCTAAACTTAAACGCGAGAAATTATCCACAAACTTTCTTTTGGATTGCGTGATATCGTTAGCGGCTCGCGCAGCAAGCGCATGAAGCAGCTAGGTGGGGGAACTTCCCCCTCCACCTGCACGCGCAGACCACGCCGCTCGATCGCGAACTATTATGCGCAAGTCCAGTAGACAGAATCGTGTCAAGTGTACTGACCACCAAAAATATGGCGGCCGAGTTTACACAGGTTGCCGCAAGGAGCGCTGTAACTCGTGTATCAGCAACTCTATGAAATTTAAGCTCGTTGATTGCGGGAAACCGCCTTAAAACCTCATCCAGTGTGGTTGGCAAAGAGGCGCACGTTAACCGGCCGGGCGGATTCGAATCGATGCCGGCGCGCCTCCCCGTCCCAGCAGTAGACACTTTAACACGGTCGGCTACACTTGTGTCTTCATATCAGTCCAAATACTAATGCAGTAACGACTGTTTAAAATACGATATACTGTTTTAAGGACATTTGAAATCTCTTGGGAAGAGCTGTTTGGTAAAATAACTATATTTGTGGTTCGCAATGCAATATTCGTTTCGACAGGCAAATGGAAAAACGCTCTCTTCCCTATAATGAAGAAGTAAACACTGAACCTGGTTCGTTCTAGTGTTTTAACAGAACCGTTGCTTGCGCGCTTGTGAGAGCGGGAACGGGATGACATTTTTTTAAAAGTAATACTTTGTCCAGATCACAATAGTAATTTCTATTTATTTATTACGACCACTAGTTTCAGCACCCAGTAGTACAATTGTGTGCCGAAACAGGTCGTTGTTATACATTTACAATCGCTATCTTGGCTAAGTATGATTTCGTTTAAAATTTCATCCCGATTTCGCTCTCACAAGTGCGCAAAAAATGGTTCACTTATGACAATGGAACGAACCCAGCCCAGTTGTTTACTTCATTATGGGGGGAGGGGGAGGGGGAGAACGTTCAACAAAAAATGTTTGTATAGTCTATGGGACTTAAATACGGGGTCATCAGTCCCTAAACTTACAAACTACTTATGAACTACTTACGAACTAGGACGTCACAAATATCCATGCCCGAGGGGGGATTCGAACCCCCGACCGTAGTGGCCGTGCTGACCGTGACTGGAGCGCCTCAGTCCCCTCGGCCACCGCGGCCGGCATCACGCTTGTCCAATTATTTACAAAGTAAGGGATGAAATTTGTTAAGAACAGATACTTCTCGTCAGTATTTGCAGAAGAATTTGATGAAAAATTGAACGATAGCCGACAACAGAACATTTAAAAAAATTAACCATGAGCAGAGTACTGCGTCAGTGTGTCAGTGTAAACCTAAAAACGCGTACAAGGTAAAGCTTTCCATGGCACTCAGAGCCACACCTGAATTGCTTTACTTGCATAAAGCCGTATGATGATGGTAAACTTTAAATCTGATGCTAATAATACAAATGACGCGACCGTTTGCAGTAAATTAATATTACGTTGAAATCATCGCCCTCTTATGTAATTTCAAACGTCGATTCGTACCTATTACAGCACTCCGATGTATTCTTCCGCTCTCAAATGCTCGACGTATTTGTGTCAGCGACACACCGAGTAAACTGAATTTTTAAGTCATTGTTTTCTGACGTGAATAAATTAAAGCACTGAATAATTTTTTTCAATATATTCCACGACACTTTTTTTAAATAATCCATGCCACTCTAATTTACTTAAACAATAAAATGATTTGAAATCTTCAGTTCGTCAAATAACCGAGCGAGGTGGCGCAGTTGTTATACACTGGACTCGCATTCGGGAGGTTGGTGGTTCAAATCTACCCCAGCCATTCAGATTTAGGTCTTGCGTGATTTCCCTTAATCACTCCAGGCAAATTCTGGGATGGTTCCTTCGAAAGGACACGGTCGATTTCCTTTCCCATCCTTACCCAGAACTCCGAGCGAGCGCTCATTCGCTAATGACTACGCTGTCGACGGGACGTTAAACCCTGAGCTTCCTTCCTTCCTTAGTTTATCAAAATGGAAATACGGTGACTTCCATCACTACGACTTTAATCTCTCCATTTGTTCACTGAAGCTTGACGTTCAGCTTCTGCACGCGGAACAGTTAATTAAAGTAAGAGTACCTAGCGGGGCAAGAAAAGTTTGTAAATCTGTGGAAAGTAACTACTGAGGTTATCAGTCCCTACTTATACTAAGTTAAACTAACCTAAGGACAACACACACACCCATGCCCGAGGGAGGACTTGAATCTCCGACGGCGAACGGCCGCAGCACGGCGCCTCAGTGCGCATGGCTATTCCGCCGTGGCTCCGCAGGCTATGCCCTGACCTCAAAACACACAGGCACATACGCTGGAACACGATTCTATTTAATATCTGCAATTACACTTTTATCGAAGCGACTAAAAGGGAAAAACAAGCAATTCAACGTTCGGATTTCTCATTAAACAATGCGGCCTTTATCCTTATTTGGATACTAAATCATTAACTCCCGTAAAAGATAACAATCACGCTGTTGTTCAAAACAGAGAAATCCAAAATTTTAAATGCTGCTAGTTTTTCCGAAACTACTTACCGGATTGCGGAGGGTGAAACGTTATTACAGTCAACTCTTTCACACACGCGCCACTAGCAACAGGAATTACTGCGTTCCAAATAAAGAAATAAATTTTAAGAGATATATCTGTAAAAGAAGGAAGGAAGCTGAAGGTCAACGTCCCGTCGTGGGCGTGGTCATTAGAGACGGAGACGTGTTTGTAATTGCAATTGATATGGCAAGAGATTATAAACTGTTTCGTAAGGATTTCATTACTTTACCTTTCATATGGGTGAAAACTAAGTTACGATATATCAAACGGTTCCGAAAATATTTGAACTTGACAGCTTGGGAGGCTTATACCCTATTTGTCCGTGTGACCAGACTCGGCGTCCAACCGAAAAAATGCTCTTTCATGGCTGCCAGCGTGTCGCTGAATGGATCTTGACGCTCGTAATGACCTTGTTCTGCAAAAACGACACGACCAGCCAGCGTACGTCTCCACTAGAGCAGACAGCAGCAAGACTGTGGCACGCGCAGGCTCGTAATTGCTTTGGGCACGGCATCAAAACGCGCTTGGCAACTGCCACTGGCGTGACAGCCACTTACGATATGTTACAAGGGTTACGTAACAGAACAGCCCCAGTCGCTATTTTCAATCAGCTACTGAGTGGTAAATCAAAATATTACGTTTTAAAAAAGAGATTATATGAAATTAATAATATAGGTAACAAGGCTCCTATCGTACTTAAAAGCAGTATGACAGGAAACTGAATTTTGGAACATATACTTCGATCGAACATTATTAACCCTTTCACTGCTATGCCCGTAAATATACGGGCGGTAAATGCTACACGCGCGGAAGTAGCCGAGCAGTCTGGAGCGTCACGTTGCGGATTGCGCGGCCTCCTGCGTCGGAGGTTCGAGTCCTCCCTCGGGCATGGATGTTTGTGTTGTCTTTAGTGTAAGTTAGTTCATAAGTAGTTTGTAAGTTTAGGGACTAATGACCCCGCAGTTAAGTCCCAAAACCTTTACAAACATTTGAACATTTGGGGGACTGATGACCTCCGTAGTTTTGTCCCCCTAAAACATCAAAACAACAACAAATGCTACACCTCAGGTGCTAATCCCGAATATATATCGGCACCAGTGTTGCCAACTCGTAAATGCCAAAACACGCTCTAAATTATAGATTTTGACTCAGAATTATCGTACATCAGACAAAAAATGTTTAAAAAAGCAAATTAATTAATTAATAGAAAAAAATTGTAACCAAGGAACGGTGTACCTCGAAGTGGTGACATTAGTGCCAGCGATAATATCGCATGTTTGACTGACGTGTCTTTACTTTCTACAATAAAAACTGATCGAATAACATTGACAAAAAAAAAAAAAAAAAAAAAAAAAAAAAAAAAAAAAAAAACAGAACCTGAACACAAGCCACGTTAATTCGTGTGGAAACGGCAAGTACACTTTTGCGAAGACGAACTTTGGAATAGTTAGTGAGCAGAGACGTCATTTCTGGGAACAGACATTTTCTGTTTTCAACCACGGAAGGGAACGTTAAGTTTTACGATGAAATGTAATAAAAGTGAAGACTGCTGCAATCATCTTTACGTAAGAAACAGAAAATATAAGATAATTTTGAGCCTATTATTTCCCGAAAGGAAAAACAAAAGAAGATTGAAAAATAGAAACAACAGCACGCCGAAGAAGGCGACATTTGGAGAGCGAAAGGAGGGGCTGTGACGGGAGGTTCGGAGGCAAAAAAAAAAAAAAAAAATGATTGAATCTGGGAAATAAAAAATAAAGATAAAAAAGTGGTAAGAGATCGAATTTTTAATGAAAGTTTCGCGGGTTCGATTCCGCCAGCCGGCAACTATGTTTTTGTCCTTGGCAATGCGTACACTACTGGATTCACAATTAACCACGTCATCATATATGTTATTTTGCATTTATATGTGCACAACATCAGAATGGGACGTCATTATTTAAAACAATCATATTATCTTGCAAACTTGGAGTCGTGAACTGTCCATAAGGTGTAAACAGGAATAATCGCGAATTTAACTTGACCTTGGTGGCGCTGTCGGCACAAACAACACCTGCCCCATCGACACCGGCCTGAACGACGGGCAGCTATATAAAGGCCGCTACCAGACAACAAATCATCAGTCACCGTACTTTCAAGTACAATATGTAGTGCCAAGGAACAGAAAAAAATTTGCGGCCAGCTGGAGTTGAACCCGCGACCTTCTCAATATGAATCCGATCCTTTACCGGTTCCTAAACACGACGTCACAGGGACAGTTGATAAGCTGTATATGGTGATAGATCCGTATCAAACTTCCTTTTATTTCCTAAACGCTTGGCCATCTGGAGTTCCCACTTGGGGCACTTTCGTGTCTCACCACGCCCTACATGTACCATAAATTTGGACGAATTCGGCGATGACGAGTAGGCGTTCTCTCCTTGTGAGTCATGGTTCGTTGTTCACGTGCTACAGTATACAGAATGGCATCTTCGTCTTACATTGGTCTCAGTGATAGAGAAGTATTAAATGAGTTATTCAGCTCCTTGGAAAGTGAAGATCATAGTTTCAACGACGTAGGCAGTGATATAAGTGATGATGAAACTCCAGCAGTTTTTCGTTCTGATAATGGGCGTTTACGTGTCAATTCAGATGCTGCCAATGACGCTTGCGGCTGTGCGCCGTCGCCGTCTACAAAATGTTCAAATGTTTGTATAGTCTATGGGACTTAACTACGGGGTCATCAGTCCCTAAACTTACAAACTACTTATGAACTACTTACGAACTAGGACGGCACAAATATCCATGCCCGAGGGGGGAATTCGAACCCCCGACCCTAGTGACCGTGCAGACCGTGACTGGAGCGCCTTAGTCTCCTCGGCCACCGCGGCCGGCTCGCCGTCTACAGAACAGAAGAAGTGTTTCACTAGGTAAACAGTGAATTTCACCCAAAAGCCCATAAATGTAGTGCAACAAATTCTGATTTCAAAGACGTAGTTTGTTGTATAAACAACGTTTCTGAAATATTCGATTATTTCTAAAGTTTTGTTACTCCAGAACTTACGAGTAAAATTGCTTTCCAGACTAATAAGTATTTTGAGTGTTTGATTTCTCATACAAATCCAGCATTGTCATCTTGACTACGGAAATGGAAAGACACAAACTCCAAAGTAATTTACTTGTTTTTAGCAGTAACCATGATAATTTCTAGGAATAAAGAGATAAGCCTGAACGACTGTTGGTCTACCGATAAATTACTGCGCACTCCAATTTTAGTGAGACAATGCCTAGAGACCTCTATTTGTTGCTGCTAAGCTGCTGCATTTCTGTGATAATGAGGAACAAGAACCAATAATAAACTGTATAAGATGGACATGATGTTTAACGACATTAAACCCCCCCAAGAAGATCGACGCCTCATCTGAATAGTGATCTAAATCGTCCTCGGCTACAGAGCAGTAGTGGTATAGTGTAACACATGGCACACTATCAGGGGCTCCAGTCCGTCGCCGTTTATTACGTCTCCGCGTACCTTTGACTAATGCACAGAAACACGTTACACGGCAATGGTGTATCGAAATGATGACCGCATTCTGGTTCGCCGCAGACACGAGGAGCTGCATGATTTTGTTGGAATGAATGTGCCTTTAGCGTTATTTTAATAAAAAAAATTGTAATGTATACAGTGCGACAATAAGGTTTGCCTGTAAACATCGGGGAGACAATGATATGGTGCAGGAGTGTGTTTTTAATTTGTCTTACAGTGATCCGCTAAAATTAGAAAAAGAAAATCATCAGTTGCAATTACTGTATCAGTTGTTATCAAAGTAAATTTTACCAGTCCAGAAAATATGCCTTGCAGGATGAGATTAAGCGTAAAAAATATTAATTTGGGAGACGGAATTCGTTATAAACGACTGGATCCTAGGCGACGATTTTTTTTTAACAGGGGACTTGCAGAACATTTATTAAAACGCATAACTTAATTACTTGCGAATGGAAATTCGGCAATCTAGGATTCTCGTTTATTAAAACTTTTTTAACAGCCGTGTTTCATAAAACGTTCGCTACTTCACACGTTAATCTGATTCAATCAAACGTACCTCCTCCGTCATATTTGGTTTACTATTACAATTTTAAGGCATCTTTTAGTAATACGGCATAGAATATATTATAAAACGCCGCGGCGGATTATCCGTGCGTACTGGGATCGGGCATCGGCGTTTGTGTTGTATTTAGGTTAGTTTAAATTAATTTCAGTAGTTTGTAAGCTACGGACTAATAACCCAGCAGCTGAGTCTGCTAGATATACAAACATTTGAACATTTTTGTTATAAAACGTACAGAAAATTTTAAAAGAAAAGAAGAGAAAATAATAAAACTGAAAACAATGAAAATCAAAATGTAAATAATTTTATAATCGAAAAAAAATATTGATCATCAAAATACGAACATATTTTAATTACCGTGTGTTAGTGACAGGGTGGGTGGAGGAGTCACTTCATGCCCACCTCCACTCCCAAAAGAATTTAAAATTGTTGATTGTTGTTCACTTATATTAAAAACACACTTTTAAGGAGTTACTAATGTGTTAGTATGATCTAGAAGAGAGGTTTTCAAAATTTTCCTGATGGTGACACCCTTCCAATAAATACAGTTTCAAGATACATCATTTCACTAATCTAATATAAAAAATTGTTTGTTTGTCTTTTTGGTCGTATTTTATGCACGGCCATACCGTAAATCCTATTGCGATAAAACTTTGTCAACGCATTGCTTGCACTCGCGCGAAGGTTACAGGCATACTGAATTCAAATTCCTGTAGTGTATAGCGGAAGGTGGTTTACAATTAGTTAATTCGTTTCTTACTTCTTCAGGCTGAAATGGCTGGACGGACATGAATGAAATTTGGAAGACAGGTAGCTTATACCATACTCAATACATGGGCTACCTTTCGTATGCCACCTTATGGTGCGTGGCGGAGGCTACCTTACAATGCGTTAATGTTTGCTAATCCTTATTATGAAAGGGATGGACAGATTTCAATGACATTTAGAATGTAGATAGCTTATACCCTGCATTAATACATGGGCTACCTTTTGTAAGCCAATGTGTGGTGCGTGGTGGAGGGTACTTTACAAAAATTCAAATGTTTGTACAACTTATGGGACTTAACTACGGGGTCATCAGTCCCTAAACTTACAAACTACTTATAAACTAGCTACTACTAAGGACGGCACAAATATCCACGCCCGACGGGGGATTCGAACCCCCGACCGTAGTGGCCGTGCAGACCGTGACTGGAGCGCCTCAGTCCCCTCGGCCACCGCGGCCGGCGGAGGGTACTTTACAATTGTATCTTAATGTACATTAACGTTGTTAATTACATAATTTTCCAGAGGTGGAGGAATCAATGGACTAAGGAGATGGAGTAAGAGCTCCATAGAGAGACGAGGAGGTGTTTGTCAGGGAAAGGGGAAGGTGGAGGTGGGAAGAAAGAGGGGCTGGAGGAGATGAACAGAGGGAAGGGATATGAGGAGATGAACACAGAGAGAGAAGTAAAGAGAATGTAGACAGAAAAGAAAGGAGAGATGGACTAGTTTAACAAGTACCCAGGCAACGCCGGGTTTTCAGCTAGTATGAATAAAATTGGATCTATGGTAACAAATTATTTTTAAAGAAGTATTAATTTTTATATTTCATTTCTAAGTACAGTAAAATTACACATTCGATACCGTTAAACTGATAAAAAACTACCATTACTATTGTGAATCCAATAAACTGCCAAAGAGCTCTTTCTGGCAATACACTTATTTACATATGTAAATTAGATCATTTTGAAAACTATTGCAAAAATAATGAAGGGAATAAAAATCAGACTGAAGGAAACGTATACAATTCTGCCATATCGCCGCTCTAATAGCTTGATAAGAAAATGACCGATAGAGAGCAGCAATGTTCAGAAGCTGAAAAGAAATATCTAATGTCATAACAGGAAGTTACAAGCATAACATTGTAAAATCCCTTCTATTATAGTCTAAACACTAACTAAATACAAAATCTGAGGTTTCTGTGTCTGCTAGACGCACCTTCAAATTTTGATTATCGGTGACTGAGTGACAAAATTAATGGCTTTGGAATGTCCATATTTCGTAAACTATAAGAGATAAAATAGTATACTTGGGGAATATAACTCATTATAACAGGTCCTCTTGATCACTATAAATTCAGGCTTCCAGCTTTATCGGCAACGAAAATGCCGTGAATCACTTCGCGAAAAGTATGCGCTCTACTTGGTGGGGCACTGCCGTGTCCCCTTATACAATATACAGATTACATGTTTAATGTGTGATCTTTGATTACACTGAACGAAGGGAAGAGTGTTTGGCATTGTTTCATCACATGTTTTTCATTTCTGCTACATTTTCAATGTACCGGATGATCGCACTCACAGAACACAGAAGCTCAGGACTAACTCTGGCACCGGCATTAAATGAAGAGTAAAATATCGGTATAAAAATTGAAAACTTAATATATCACGGAATAACGTAGATAGAGAGGTAAAAACTGACACTCATGCTTGGAATGACATGGGGTTTTATTAGGAAAAAAAAGTTTCAAAAATGTCTTACAGATGGCGCTTCATCTGATCAGGAAAGCAATAATTAGCATAACAAATTAAGACAAAGCAAACATGATGTTCTTTACAGGAAATGCTCAATATGTTCACCATCATTCCCTCAACAATAGCTGTAGTCGAGGAATAATGTTGTGAACAGCACTGTAAAGCATGTCCGGAGTTATGGTGAGGCATTGGCGTCGGATGTTGTCTTTCAGCATCCATAGAGATGTCGGTCGATCACGATACACTTGCGACTTCAGGTAACCCCAAAGCCAATAATCGCACGGACTGAGGTCTGGGGACCTGCGAGGCCAAGCATGACGAAAGTAGCGGCTGAGCACACGATCAACACCAAACGACGCGCGCAAGAGATCTTTCACGCGTCTAGCAATACTTTTTTTTTTCTAATAAAACCCCATGTCATTCCAAGCAAGTGTGTCAATTTTTACCTCTCTATCTACATTATTCCGTGATTTATTAAGTTTTCAAATTTATACTGACTTTTTGATCACCCGGTACTAGTCTAGCAACAAACTTGATGCTACCAGTCGACACCCAGCTGGGAAAGCTCTGGCCTAAAAGTTAAAATATAATTCAGCATAATCTTAGCAGTAGCAACGCACTTTCACAAATTTTAGAATTTCATATCGGGAGGGGGAGCTGGTCAAGTCTCCGATGTGTACGTGTTAACATTGAAACGCAACTGCAGGGGACAAGCGACATACCAAGTCTTGGACGTTACCTTGCAGAACATTGCATATTTTGTTCTGTGACGGTCAACAGAAACGAGATGAAATGCGTGATCTCAGACTTCCAAAGAGGCCAACTGTACGGTCATCAGTTAGTTAGTGGGAGGATCTGTGGCGAAAATGGTTGCACTGTTCAAGATCTCGCTACCGACAGTATCCACGGGGGCGAAACCCCAAGTTAACCGACACCGATCGACGACCATTAGAAATGATTGTGGTCAGACGATATATGACTAACACGGCAAAAGCGACTGTAAAACTCAGCTCACTTGAGCACTCGAGTAATACCTTTTCGATAGAAACAGTACGGCTGGAGTTTAAAGTTCACGGAAGGGCTGGATTTACCAAACCCGAAAGACAACGCAAAGCTGTAAAGAAAGTCGTGCCACGATCATACAACCTGGACCGCGGCGAATTAGCCGTGCGCACTGGGGCGCCGTGATGGAGTGCGCGCGACCGTTCGCCGTCGGGGATTCGAGTCCCCCCATCGGGCATGGGTGTTCGTGTTCTCATTAGGTTAGTTTACCTTAGTTTAAGTTCAAATGTTTGTAGAGCTTATGGGACTTAACTACGGGGTCATCAGTCCCTAAACTTACAAACTACTTATCAACTAGCTAATACTAAGGACGGCACAAATATCCCACCCCCGACCGTAGTGGCCGTGCAAACCGTGACTGGCGCGCCGCAGTATGCTCGGCCACCGCGGCCGGCTTAGTTTAAGTAGTTTGTAAGCTACGTAGTAATGGCCAAGCAACTGAGTCCGTTAGATTTACAAACATTTGAACATTTGATTTGAATGAAACCTGGACACTTGATGACCGGGAAAGTGTGGTATGGTACACTGAATCATCTTGTGCATTGCTTTCTACGAACACCCTTGTTTATGTACTGAAAACATCAAAATAAGCGTACGATACGATATGCCTGCTCCGACGATCAGACATGGGAGAGGTTGCGTTGTAATTTGGGGATCTATATCGTGATATTCAACTTTTTCTATCAGAGTCCGGCCGAAACAGGAACCGAAACTTGCGTAAGTAACTTAAAATTTCTGTGTGCTTACATTACACCACATTTTTCAACATCCCCTTCCTGTACTAAGCGTTCTTGAGAGTGTGTAAGCCTAATCAGGAGACCGTAGAAGATGACATGGGAGGCTTTTATTAAAGTACTTCCCAATTGGACTCTTTTCTCCTCATTGTGACATTTTTACTTAAACAAGAAAAATTAAAGGAAGTTAGACAATAAGTAAACTCGATACAGTGGAGTCTCGATATTTCGAGTCCCGGAATTGTCGAGTTTCCCATAAATACGAACTTCATAAAACTAAACAAGATCTGCGCGTACATACCACCTTCACAGAAAAAGGAACTGCACCATTATAACGCGAAGTAAATAGTGAAAAGACTTAAAAACCTTTAGGCTGCCAATGTAAATGACTATTGAAAATATTTGTTTTAAAAATGTTCATATTTTTTACACGTGTATTGTTTTCAGAGTCGATTTCCTTCGTACTCACATGTAAAGTTCGATAGTTCGAGGTGATCCCAGTCTCGTTCATCTCGAACTAACGAGACTACTGTATAGCTACCACAAATTCCATAGTCCTGCATACATTCTTGTAGGAAAATAGTCTTTAATCTTTAGGTACGCAACAAACATACCAAATAGATACTACGAAATGCCAGAGCCTCAACATGACAACCACAATACAAAGTACGCAGAAAGAAATTATTTCTTTGCTTCCATAAGTAACCTTAAAGATTTTGTTCTTGAGAGCGCTAGATTTATATTGCCATCTTCACTTCCGTTTTTTGCAGTCGACACACAACTTCAAATATCTCCCTTTTGGCATTCATGAATACATAGCAGCTTCAATCAGTGCTGCAGAAAGTATTTCGCAAAATAAAGTCTCAGTTCTGACTAACAATATGATTGTTGCCAGAAATACTGAGCAGGAAAAGGTGTGTACCACATAATCAATATTTTCTAAGCCGACATTACTTATTAAAAAAAGGTCCTCGCTTTCAAGGAAACTCGTTAATAAAACTTTGCAGCATAACAATAAGATAAACCGTTCCATTTCGTACAATACTGATGAACTTAAATTGTTACTACCATAGTATATCACTATAAGATATGATTGCGTTCTATTGTGTTTAACAACAAAATACCCGTAATTTTTACGTAGGAGGAGAGCAGTTAAACGGCTCACGGTCAATTGAGGTAAAGCGTTACTGCTGACTGAATCCATTTAGATCGCGATCTGACATTATCAGTAAGTTCAAGAAAGATAATTTCAACCAAGCCGAAGATTCGGCTGATTTCTGGCCGAAACTGAAACTGCGGCCGAAAGCAAAATCTGGCGGAAACTGGCCGTCACCGAAACCGAATATTCGTTCTCAAAAAAATGTTCAAATGTTTGTTAAGCTTATGGGACTTAACTACGGGGTCATCAGTCCCTAAACTTACAAACTACTTATGAACTACTTACGAACTAGGACGGCACAAATATCCATGCCCGAGGGGGTATTCGAACCCCCCACCGTAGTGGCCGTGCTGACCGTGACTGGAGCGCCTCAGTCACCTCGGCCACCTATTCGTTCTCTCCTTGGTTTCTATTATTACTCTCACTGGTAGGACAACTGCTAATGAGTATATCACCATCGTCGGCAACATACTACTAACTACCATTCTGCATCTACATGTGATACTCTGCAAATCACATTTAAGTGCCTGGCAGAGGGTTCATCGAACCACCGTTATACTATTTATCTCCCACTCCATTCTCGAATAGCGCGCGGGAAGAAAGAACGCCTGAATCTTTTCGTTCGAGCTCTGATTTCTCGTATTTTATTCTGATGATCATTTCTACCTATGTAAGTGGGAGCCAACAATATATTTTCGCACTCGGAGGAGAATGTTGGCGATTGGAGTTTCGCAAGAAGCCCACGCCGCAGCGATAAGCGCCGTTGTTGTAATGATTCCCATAACAGATCCTGTATCATTTCCGTAACGCTGTCTCCCCTGTATCGTGACAATACGAAACGAGTTGCCCTTCTTTGGACTCTTTCGATGTCCTCCGTCAAACCCACCTGATAAGGATCCCACACTGGGCAGCAATACTCCAAAAATGGACGGATAAGCGTAGTGTATGCAGTTTCTTTTGTAGTTCTGTTACATGTTTTAAGGGTTCTGCCAATAAAACGCAGTCTCTGGTTCGGCTTACCTACGACATTATCTACGTGTTCTTTCCAGTTTAAGTCTGAAGTAATAGTAATTCCTAGGTATTTTGTGGAGTTTACAGCCTTCACGTTTGGCTGATTTGTTTTGTTAAAAAAGTTTAACGGATTTCTTTTCGTACTCATGTGGACGTCAATTGCCAATTTTTACACCATACTGATATCTAATCCAGATCGTTCTGCAGTTGATTTTGATCTTCAGATGATTTTACTAAACGGTAAATGACGGCGTCATCTGCAAACAATCTAAGAGAGCTACTTAGATTTTCCCCTAAATCATTTATGTAAATAAGGATCAGAAGAGGACCAATAACACTACCCTGTGGAATGCCTGATATCACCTCTGTTTTAGTCGATGCCTTACCATCGATTACTACGAACTGTGTCCTCTCTGACAGGAAATCCCCTATCCAATCGCAAATTTGGGGCGATATACCATAAACACGCAATTTGATGAAAAGCCGTTTGTGAAGTACGGCGTCAAAAACCTTCTGGAAATAAAGAAATACGGAATCGATTTGCGAACCCTTAATATATTGCTGACAAACATCTCCATGTTCAAAAACATAATGCGCCGACACACAGCCAAAACGGTTGAGACGTGTTTAGTACAGCATCAGAAAATGATCAGACACCTCCCTTGGCAGCACAATCGCCATGTTTTAACATAATAGAAACCGTAATGAGGAGGTTTACAGCACAGACAGAGAGAGAAGAATAAATTTACAACTCCAGCATTGTTGAACGAATTGGAGGATTTTATTTTATTTTATTTTATTATTATTATTATTATTATTATTTTACAAAAATGGATAATATTCCATTGGTAACTGTAAAGACCATTTACGAATCTGTTCCTCGGAGAACTGCAGCTGTTCTCAAACGTGTGGTGGCCCAAATCGCTATTAAATAAGTATTTGATCTATTTGTTACTATTATATAGTGTCTATGTGCTAATATTATTTTGTCCACCCTGTAATTTTCACGGATATTTCAATGGCTACGTATGGTCCTGAACCTAAAAATATTGCATATGACATACATTGTCAAAAATCACATCTACTACTAAAGCCTAAATTTTTGTAGTGTATTTAACAGAAAATTTTTTAGACAATGTGATTAAAACCAATATATATTTCTTATGACATTTAAGGTATAAAGAACGTCACTATATTACATATTTTCTTAGCAGTAGTGGTCATGAAGCGCCACACGCCTTGATCTTGCAATTATTAAGAGACTTCTTGGTTTTTGTTGGTGTATGAATACCAGTTTTTATTGACAATGAAAACTCCGATTGGAATGTCAATAATTGAGGATAGGTAACAACTCACCGTAAAGAGGCTCACTGAGCTACTGACAGGTATGAAAAATAGACAATTATATTCACACAACTTAAATTTTCGGTCATGGACTTCATCAGAAAAATAAACTCATATGTTCACACAATCATTCAGGCAACTATAAACACACAACCATCACTCAGGCAACTGTAAACACACAACCACCTTGTACGGCCACTCCAGCGCTGCAGTGGCCGGGCGTCGTAGTTGTGTGTGTATAGTTGCCTGAGTGATTGTGTGAATATATGTGTTTATGTTTCTGATGAAGGCCATGACCGAAAATTTAAGTTCTGCGAATGTGATTATCTATTTTTCTTGCCTATCAGTAGCTCAAAGGGCCTCTTTACGGTGAATTATTATCTGTCCTCCATTAATAACATTTTATTGACAGTTAGTCCTCTGCAGTCATTGTACTCGTATTTTCTTGGCACTTTCCGTTCGTTTCGGAGCTGTAGTGCTGTTTTCAAGAACACAGTCCCGTTAATTATGCTGCATATGCTTCATTTTTTGAAAGAATTATGTTGAAATAAGGAAGCCGTATTTTAGCGGTATTGGTGTAGAATGAAATTATGTCCATAAATATCTGAAGACATGGATATACGTAGATTACCTTAATGTATCTCTTGCATAGTTGTCATTCGTAGCAACGACATAATCTCTGTATACAACGTTGCTTCAACGCAAATAAAATTCATCTTCACATTAAATGTAAGTGCATCGATGTTATTATCTGATGTATAGGAGTATTGTAGAATGAATAAAGTGAATTAACTTTCAAGAAATGGTGTCTCAACTTACTTTAACGCAAAATTTCTATGAGAATTCAATGTTGCTAATCACAACTACACCCTTTTTCAATATTTGCCAGCTGAAAATCTATAGTAGATCTAGAGAAATCAAACTGTGCTATTAAAACGTGGTGGATGTTGTTATGAAAATAAATCCGTAGCTGTAAGAGGTAGTATATTATCACTACCGGAATATTTCCGTAAATTGTCAGTGTGAAGAGCAGTTTTATGCCCCAGGGTTCAAATTTGGGAATTGTTAGTGAGAATTCCAGATTTTTGCCCATCTAATAATTTCACAACCGCGTGAAGTAACCAGAAGTTCCCATAAGACAGTACTTCTGGCAAGCGTAAAATTTTAAAAGTTTCTGCAATAAACCACATTTGACGATTCGGTCCAGGAATTTGTGCCAAGTGCAGTTTTACAAATTCCCAGTTCAGTATTTTACCCGGCAAAGCAAGATGTGCTCCCCGCCTAAGTGCAAACACTTCGTGTTTAGATGTGGGAACGAGAGGAATAGAGAGAGAAAGATAGGGCGGGAGAGAGAAAAAGAGAGAGAGAGAGAGACAGAGAGACAGAGAGACAGAGAGAGAGAGAGAGAGAGAGAAAGAGAGCAGCGACACCGAGGTATAGTTATGAACAAAGCATAGTACGTGGTTCCACGTGGCCACAGTAACACAATCAAAGATTTTTTCCCTGTGATGTCTACACTTATTTATCGATGTATGAACAATTCATTTCTATACCGATATCGCGTTTTTTTGTCGAAAAATTACCTGTTACAAGTTCTGCGGGGGTAATGAGGGTCCTTCAATGTTTGTGGTCTTAAATCTTTAAATTAAAATCTCTTTATAGTTGTAGTCAACCTGAACGTTAATGAACATTGAGTGCTTTACGAGGCGTGATCCTGTTGAAGGTGGTATGCCGTTGCGTTCCTCCGATCTCCGAGGTGACTTAACCAGCTATTTATAGGAGGACCTACAGTTCAACGTGGACTCCGAGCCCCGCTACAACTCGGTAATTTCATTCATTTGCCAGATGTTAAAGGAGTGACAAGCGACAGAAAAAAAATTAATTACTTAGCAGACTGAACCCAGACCTATGGATCTGTCGTCTGACACGAAACTACCCTTTCTATTTTCTTAACTTCTGGCATATTATATTTATTACATTTTTAATGAGTCTCTAAGTGAGTTGTATCCAGGATCGAAACTCTATGACCCTAGAAGATTTGTCTTGAGGACCGAAAATAAAACGAGTTTCATATTATTGATAAATATAGTCTGAAAAAGCTGCAACGTACAGACCACTCATAGCCACAGCCCTGTATCAGGGTGCTATGTGACATACGTAATAAGTAAAATAATAATAACGCGAATCTAATATGGAAAAAGAAATGTTTGTTTGTTTGTTTCTTTCTTTCTTTCTTTGTATGTTTATTCGTATTTTATGCGCTGCCGAATCACCCATCCGATTGTGATTAAACTTTGTCAACTCATTGTTTGAAGTTTCGCGAAGGCTGTAGGCATAATTATATCACTTAATTATATCACTTTATGATACACAGTTCAAGCGATATGACGTCATGAAGACTGTGATGCATGGAAAACTGCTATATTATGATTGACGTTTAATGTTCAAATGTTTGTAAAGCTTATGGGACTTAACTGCGGGGTCATCAATCCCTAAACTTACAAACTACTTATGAACTAGCTGATACGGCACAAACATCCATGCCCCGAGAGGGGATTCGAACCCCCGACGGGGAACGGCCTCGCGCATCGTAGCATAGCGCCTCAATGCGCTCGACCGCTCCACCGCGGCCGACGACTAACGTTTAAATTCATTACTTCTATGCTACTAATTGTATTCCCAACATATTTTGAGAACAGTATCCATGTACGCCAATGATTGTATCTACAAAATTATTTCATTGTACGTCTGATAGTTTAGGAGATATGGCGTCTTAAACACAAACGCGTGGCTAACTGCTGCATCCTGTTTGTTCGTATTTTATGCGCTGCCGTAGCGATCATCCAATTGCCATGAAACT
Source organism: Locusta migratoria (assembly GCA_026315105.1). Taxonomy (NCBI): domain Eukaryota; kingdom Metazoa; phylum Arthropoda; class Insecta; order Orthoptera; family Acrididae; genus Locusta; species Locusta migratoria. Next base: position 146,192,648 of record CM048755.1, on the reverse strand, counting down.
TCGCACATTTGATCTTCAAAACAAGAGGAAATTAACTGACTACATACAGTTTTGTATGATGCACAGCAGAGGATAGTTTAACTATGAACGTCGACAAAATCCATGGGTTTATTCCGATCTTGATGAAATTTTGTACACTTAACCTTCAAAACATCATCACATATCAAATGTTTTTTCATTCATCTCAGTGTTCAAGATGTCATACCTCCTGAACTTTGTGTTGTACAGTTATATAATTATGCTTGTAACCTTCGCGAAAGTGCAAGCAATATGTTGCAGTTTCATCTCAGTCACAAGAACGGTACGGCAGCGCACAAAATACGAACAGACATTTATTTTTGCATATTAGTTAGCGTCCATCAGAAAGGAGAAAGTTAAGACACGTGTTATGATTTAGTCTGTGCACTATGTTAATTCTTTTATGACAGAACCAATTTATAAATTTTGTATTGCTGCAAAAATCGAAGTATTTTCCAAAACCAAGGTTCATAGAACGAAATATTTGTTTGAGACAGGATAGTTCGAATACTTACTTTACATATATTTGAATAACTACCTGATTCTAATATGTAGATATTGTATTAGGCTGTTCAAAAAATGTTTACAAAGCTTATGGGACTTAACTGCGGGGTCATCAGTCTCCTGAACTTACAAACTACGTATGAACTAACTTATACTAAAGACAACACAAACATCCATGCCCGAGGGAGGATTCGAACTTCCGACGTTGGAGGCCGCGCAATACGCAACGTGGCGCTCCAGACCTAATAGGCTGTGTAATACTATTAAGTACATCACTCCATAATGCTAGATATTTTAGCCTACGTTTTTAATGTTAAAATTTATTCATTTATAGGCCTTTCCCATAAATCAGTTCCAGCAGGTACGACGGGCAAATATTTCTTTCATCAAATGTTCTATTTATCCTCAGAATACATTTCAGCATGATAGTAACATTATTCTTAATATTGTCTATGACAAGGTAACAAAAAAAAAAAAAAAAAAAAAAAAACAGAAAGTAAAGTTATCACAAAATACAACTAAAATGACCCATAAATTATTACGGACAGTCACACAACATAGTATCTTGTCCTGCATGGATGTCTATTTCTTATATAACATATAGGTATCGGAGATTAACTTCAAGCATACAGTGTAACCACCAACTTCCTTCCTCAAACATGTACTTAAAAAATCTCTGGCATCCTTTTCTTTCTCTGTCTTCACTGATTTAAAGCCATTGTTGATAGTTTCAGATGAAAAGTGTTCACATGTTTGTAAATCTATGGGATTAAACAGCAATGGCCATCAGTCTCTATATTTACAAACTACTTAAACTAAACTGTGGACAATACACACACCCATACCGGAGGGAGGATTCTAACCTCCGACGGGGCGCAGCCTCGCGCTCCGCAGCAAAGCGCCTATTACAGCACTCGGCCATTCCACCGCGGCAGTTTCAGAACCGTCAGCTTTGTATGTCAGAGCAAAATAGTTTTGAGCGTTAAATAGAATTCCATTGGCAGTAGGTTTCTTGCAGATATTCCATTGTGCCCAGATCTCTAGCGCTGAGTTAATAATAAAAAAACAAAGTGGAATATTCTACATAACCAAAAAACTATAAACAATTTTCAGAAAAAGGCACAATGATCTAAATATCTTTATTCTGGAAAATACCTTAATTGTTGTTGCTTGACTGTATATTTGTAGTTTCCCCCTTCTGTTTGCAGGTTTTATTATTATTTTATTTGGAACATTTATTCCCCCCTCCCCCCCCCCTGGATTATTCATGGGCTATATTTAGCCGCAGTGAAGTGGCCGAGCGCTCTAATGCACTTGCTGCGTAGCGCGCGGTTGCTCGCAATCGATCGGAGGTTCGAGTCCTCCCTGAGGCATGTGTGTGTGTGTGTGTGTGTGTGTGTGTGTGTGTGTGTGTGTGTGTGTGTGTGTGTTTTTGTCCTTAGGTTAGGTTAGGCTAGTTTAAGTAGTTTGTAATTCTAGGAACTGATGACTATTTGGTCCAATAGGTATACAAATATTTGAATATTTCGATTGGCCATATTTAGATTGAATTTTTTTGTAGAAAGAAAGTGTGATATGTAAAAGTACTGGAGTAGAAACATTAGTATTGTGTCAATACGAATTAATTATTCAAAGTTCAGATCTATGAAATTTTTGAGTGTAAGAATGTATACACTACGTACTTTACAATGTTCATGTGCGATAGTTGTTTTGGTGTGCTGCATTCTCTCGTTGTGCTTTTTACAAGGATGTTCTTGGCTACCTACCACAAGTAGCCACCGCATACTGTCACATACCCGCCAAGCCTTATTTTTTGCTGTCTTTTTTGTGTGTGTAAGATAGGCCATCAATTGTCGTTTTTTCACCATCTGTCCAATTAAGAGCTGCCTTACAAAAGTAAGGCGAAAACTCGTTCACACTGCCTACCAGAATTGAACACGTAACTGTTAAGTATTCGAAAGTTTACGATAAAATAAAATTTAAAAAAAACTGGATTTTTAGTGACACAACAGATATTCTTATCATTAGAATAGAGTATAATTCAAAGATACACATACTACAATTAAACGTAAAGATTCGGTTTCAATACAATCACTGTGAATTTCTATGCTCGTGCTGGCTACAAGTAAAAACTATTTGACTTCATCAAGACTAATTTGCTGCTCAGAATAAATGCCGAATAGTACGTATATATCAAAACATAAAAAAAGGTAAAGCAGTCAAGAATCCGAAGATTGGTTTGAACACCACAGTGCTTTACTAGGCATGGTCCTGTTCGGAGGTGGTATGCCGTTGCCTTCCTCCGACCTTCGAACTGACTTACCCAGCCAGTTCTAGGGGGACTTACAATTTAACGTGGGTTCCGAACCACGGTGCTGCTCGGTTCTGCCAGAGGTGAAAGAAGTGGAAAGTGACAGATAAAAATCCTAAAGATAGGAAATATCTTTATTCATCTTTTACAAAAACATAAATAATGAAAACAGAAAAAAATATTTGTATTTCATTTTTGGACGGGAGTATGATCAGTGGCCTAAGCGACTGAGGTTCCTTCCTCTGCGTACTATTGCCCTATCCTCCCGGTGTGCAAGATTTGTGTCCGAACTGTAACTGTTGTGCTCATGTGACTTTAAAAACTGTGTATTGATAGCATAGCACGTGTCTGAGTGGTGTGGTGACAGGAGAGGGGTAGCCATTAGTAGGCTTCTCCCCTGGAATAACACCAATGGGGCAGCTGCGCCTAACGACCCGTCTGATGGACGGTTCGCTATCAGCCGCGACGTATGCCCTACTTTATAAGACACCGCGGCGAAATTTAGAATTGAATGTACGACACTGGCGCAGAGGCTGGTGATGACGTCATCGCCTGTCCGCGGCTTTTCAGCCAGATAATGACACCGCACAGGTGTACGTTAGGTATCTAGTCTTTTCTATGTAAGCAGCTCACTGGACGCTTTGAAATGTGTGTGTGGATCAATCACATTTCTGAACACTAAAGTAAAGTAAAGCTCCATGCAAGCTTTAAAAAAAAAAAAAAAAAGAAATATAAATTAAATTAAATTAATACCGTTCCTATTTACAGATAGTCTTACATTGCTGGACATTAGTAAATTGGAGTAAGATATTTTACATACAGTCTTTTTAAAATCATTTTACTGTTCACAGGTAGTGTTGAAATGAAACATTTATTTCATAAAATTGCCCTTTCAAAATGCAGTGTTGTTGACGGAAGTGGTGCAGGCAATCAGGTATAGAGGGGTGTACTGTATTTACCATGTAGTAGATTCGCTACCCAAATATAGCTACAGCGTTTTGAAGTTGCAGGTAACTTCCAGACTCTCCGCGCTATAGACTTGGTATCAATCTTTTGAGGAAACGTCCTTATCATTGCCATCTTCTTCTTCGTCCAATACCAAATACTTGTACGTTCATCACAAAGAAGGTAGATTGCAATATCGGCAACTTGGCTGCAGGAATTAAAAAGTAAACTCCGCGTCAACTTAAGTTTAAATTTCCTTTCAGGTGTTAGTGTTTAATTTCATTCATCATAACGAAGTTTTTTTAAAGCGTGTAACTGTGTTATTCACAATTTATATAAAGAAAACACACCATTTGCTTGTTTTTAATGCTCTGCATTACGCGTTTCGAGAATTTATTCCCATCTTCAGATGCTTTTTGTAACATAATTTGTATTTATTGTGATGTCTCCATTTGTGGTTTTCTGTCTCTCCTGCCATGTGGTTTTGAGATGATAAGGTATTGTGCCTTCTTCATTGTACAGAATCTCACACATATAGAGAACATCACTACACTGCTCTCATTTTCCAGTACTGTTCACAGGTAGTTCTGAAATGAAACATTTATTTCATAAAACTGGCCTTTCAAATTGCAATGATGCTGACGGAAGTGGTACACGTAATCAGGTATAGAGGGATATATTGCTTGTTGTACAATGTAGTGATGTTCTCTATATGTGTGAGATTCTGTACAATGAAGAATGCACAATACCTTATCATGTCAAAACCACATGGCAAGAAAAACAGAACACCACAAATGGAAACATCACAAATAAATACAAATTACGTAACAAAAATCATCTGAAGTTGGGACTAAATTCTCGAATCGCGTAACACAGAGCATTAAAAACACGTAACTGGTGCGTTTTCTTTATAAAAATTGTGTTGGTAGTGTTTCTTAGATTGCGTCACACAACTCAGGTTTTTTTTATGGTCTTGGGGCGAATTTCTGTGTGTTGGCTGTAATATAAGTGTTGTACAGTTTACTCGCAGTTCTATTCACTTCCGGAATTGGTTTGTTTAATCAGTGAAGTTTCTAAAGCATTAAATGACATTTTTTAATAACGAAAAACTATGTGTCCAAACCACATACAGATCAGGAAAAAACACTTTTCAGTTGTTTTTAATTTAATTTTTTTTTTTTTCATTTTGATTACTGTTATTAAAATATGAAAGTTACACTAAATGATATATATTTAATGTTTAAAAGTATGTTTATTCGGAAATGAAATCTTTTAGAAATGAATAAGATTTATAATATACAAGTGATACTAAGGAATTGTAGAATACTCAAAGGCAATAGTGTAGGCTATCTTACCATATCACAGTACAGTAATTTTCATTCTAAGGTACTGAAGGCCAATCTATTTACCTTTTTTTTTATGTCTAAGATGTCGAGTTTTACGCGACTTCAAAACATCTACGCTTTAGCGTATCAAGTTTATTATTGCAAAACAATAGAGTAACGAAGCTTGCAAAAAAACGTATGTTAACGACGCGCGCAGCTTGTAAATGTCAACTGGGCTACGGTACGTTGCGACGCACGGGCTGTCCTTATTTTTAATCCGTGCGTCACAGTTTCCTCTATTTTGGCCACGAGCTAAAAAATGCTGACGCTCAATTGCTGGCATCACAGGGCGACGTCCGATTTAGCGGGCGTGGCAGGACACTTGTCAACGCGGCCAACAGTCCTAGGATTAATCATTATTTTATTTCTGTGCCCGCCCGTCGCCCCTTGTGTCTAATACGAGAGGGACGGGAAGTTGTGCACGACTTATGTCTTTCGTGTAAACATGCCTACTGAGGTGACCAAGTAGCTATTAATTCTAGTAACCTGGAGAGATAAGGCCAGAACGTCCTCTATTACATATAAATAGCCATTCTAACTACTTTAAATTACGACATTCTGGACATTAACAGCCCAGAGTGACTGCAATAAGATCAGAAAAGTATTTCTTTACGGTAGCTGTTTCGGCTGTCTTGACATTTTCAATGATTCTAAAATATTACCATGATAACAGTATCTACGCATAGTGGTTGATCACGTGAATAATTAATAATCGAAACACTCATTTTATTTACGTCCATTTGTAGGCCTATTTGACTTTCATATTACATCTGTAGTGAACTGTCATCTTCTACGTTGTTATGGTTTCGTGTTACCTAGTAAACAGAAACGTTTGGAACACGTTTTGATAGTTCTTTCGAAGTTTTTCTTTGGATGTGCGTTTTTACTTTTATTTAACAGTTCACATATATGTTTACAAAGTATACTTCCACAGTATACTTCCACAGGTGTTCAACAAAGTGCCGAATACTTTCAGGGTGGTAGTACTCATTGAAAAAAGAAAAATAAGTCCAGTAAACATGGGTAGGAAAGCGCACACTTTCCGATCAACAGACGAGTTTATAAGAAGCGCTTCGAGACGCTTCGTTGCGGATATTTGCACACTTGGCGATAGATTAATAGGGCCATACGTGCTCCCACAAAGGTTCAATGGAGCGCATTCTGTAGACCTTCTCATTACTGGTTGCCTACCTTGCTGGAGGATATGTCATGTCAGCAAACGTTTACAGATGTGGTTCATGCATGACAGCGCACCAACACGCTTTCGTCACAATCTGCGCGAACACCTGACGCAGAGGTTACAGGACCGTTGGATTGAAGGCCAGTCCCCACACCTTGGCCTGATCGTTCCCCAGACCCCAATGCCTCAGACGTTTCGGTATGGGGACAATTGGAGGAAGTGGTCTACGCAGCTACAGTGAACGATACTCAGACACTACACGATCGCGCCTTCAATGCGTACCAGCAAATACAACAACAAGTGGATGTTCTTCAAAGGGTGCACCATTACTTACGCCGAAGGGCAGAGGGACGTTTTGCTTGTTTGGACGCCACCTGGGACACCTCCCATAAATATGGGCTAATGTCAGAAGATGTTAGTTTCCGGACCCGTGATTACTGGACTGAAGTTGTGAGGACGGATGGTGAGTCGTGTCGGGATAGCTCAGTCGGTAGAGCGCTTGCCCGCCAAAGGCAAAGGTCCCAGGTTCGAGTCCCAGTTCCGGCACACAATTTTAATCTGCCAGGAAGTTTCAGAGTTTACATTCTTTCATTCTTTAACATTTCTTTCATTCTGGGTTAGCCGTGAAGTCTAACGCATAGCTTTCCTAGACGGGGAGGCGTACCGGCCCCGGTTCGAATCCGCCCGGCGGATTAACGAAGGGGTTCGGAGTGCCGCCCAGCCTGGATGTGGTTTTTAGGCGGTTTTCCACATCCCCATAGGTGAATACCGGGCTGGTACCCAAGTCCCGCCTCAGTTACACGAGTCGCAAACATTTCGTAACACTCTACACTTTCACAAATATAACACAATACGCAGACGTTTGGGGTACACATTTCCTCCTGGGGAGGCGTGGGGTGGCATCCAGCCACCCCGTAACTATTAACACGACACCGGATTTAACAAACAATGTGCAGGAACATGGCCAAAGAGAAAGAAGATCTATCTTGGCAATTTCCCTGGTATATAATAAAGAATCCTACACAGAACATTAAGGCCACAGCAGATACAGTGAATAACGTTAATATTTAGACACTATGAAATTACTTTGTTCCATCATAAATTTATTACTAACAAAACAAACAAAGAAAAATAACCAAGTATTCAATCGAATTAAATCTCTTGTAAACAACAGCACACAATTTATTAACATAACTTACAAAAATTCTTTAATAATATGATTTAAACACAGCTATGTCGTAGTTCCAAGATATTAAATATTCGGACACTTTCCTGAAATATGTCATGACAAGCTATTGTGAAAAAATTATGTTTCAGTATTTTTTGGGGTAGTCATTCTGTTGTTTCAGATAATTAAGACCACAGCAGGTAATAAAGATAAAATATAGGATTTAAACTATGAGCGCTGGCAGCTGTTGATACAGACGTGCTAAAAACCAAGTAACATAGATAAGAGGTAACAAATAACTGTGACAGAGATATGAAACGAGAAAAAGAAATAGTACCTTTTCTTCACTGTTTGACGGAGGGGAAACTGACCGTATACGTATTTTTGGGGAAACAATACGAGGATTGCAGAAGGAAGTGCTTCGGATTCTGTTAAACGAGACAGAGCACAGAACTGTGTGCTGTCTGCAAGGGGAGCTTGTTCCTGGTGCGAAAAGCAGAAACACAGATTGCGTTTTTGAATGTTTTGTATTTATGGATCGACAGAGTGAGAATACATGGGCTACGACTTGTATTCGGGAGGTCAGGCTTCGAATCCCAATCCATCCAGATTTATCGTGTGGCTTGCATAAATCGTTTGGGCCAACTGTTGCGGTGTCTATTTTAAAGTAACACGGTCGCTTTTCCTGTCCTTTCACTTGCTTGGTCATTAGTAACCTCGACATAGTAGCTTGGCGTATATTTTTCTTTTTTTGCGTTAACATGCCGTAAAAGAAAGAAGGAAAATTAAAATTTAAAATCTGTTAGACGTCTAGGTCTTACGAGACGTAGATTCGGATTGCAATAGTTTCAATACCTAAAATGGCCTTGAAAGGAGACATCTCACTATTTGGTTTAAACTATTTATACAAAGGACGGGAACAGTAAGCTGGAAGGCTGGACCACTTCACTTGATAGTTTTTGTTAGAAATTACGTAAGTCGTTGAGCGTAATAAGTGAATACATATAACTGAAGATATACTTGTTAACGGAAAAGTTCATATCATTCTAGTACTAGCCGAAGGCAGCCCCCAAGCCAAGGCAGCAACGAGAGAAGTAGGTTATCAACGGCAAAACCTTCCTATTAAGGAATACGACTTGAAGAATGCCACATTGGACCATTTGACTCTTTAGTTTCTGTGGCGGTTCCGGAGAGTTTACTGGTGTCAAAACACGCGAAATAATTCGTTAGTGAATATTCTTTTCGTCCAGATATGGAAAGAGCTAAATAAATTTTGTTTTTGAGAGTTTTCCCGTTTTGTAATGTAGAAACTCACACATATTAATCATCACTTAGTGGTTGGCTTTCGCACGTGAAAAAAGAAAGAAAAAAGAAAAAAACAAACTGAAACAACTATTTGATTTGACTTTTCGCTTGTACAGATTATTCCTGTATTAATCATCACGCTAAGGTTGGAAACACTGTTGGCTATTTAGCGTGTTTGCAAAATTAAATTGGAGTTTTTCACGGTTACACTTTCTGAAAAACACAACTTCATTCCTTTTTTATGCCTTAACAACACATGCTTCGAACATTAAGTAACATATTCAGTGGATTTTGTCATATTATTAAAAGTCTGTCGTCGCTTTACTGCTTTAGGCCTAAAACCTAGCAGATGTGGATTTTTATGTTTTTATTTTTTTATCTGAATACATATTAATTGTAAAGGTGGAATTGTACTGTTTGGCATGTTTCATATGAATTTAATGGCTTCATAGTGTGTCATCTCTTAAGTGGTCGAAATGATTTGTTTGAGTTGTAACATTAATTATTTTTCGCAGATCGTCGTACTGCAAATGTCAGGTGTAATTTTTCTGTTAATTGTAATTACGCCCTCTGTTGTTGACATCCGTGTCACCTAACTCTCACATGTTACACATTTTTCCATGTACAAAGGAGATATAGAGAAACAAGGAGACAAAAATCCTATGAAAATGCATGTTTTCGTAGGATCATTGGACAAATCTCAAATTATCTTTTTTATGATTTTCTGAATACAAATATCTATAGTTTTTCCGTCCAGATTTGCATAGATTGACTTTTTTCCTCAGTAGTGCTTATAATTAATTTCCTTTTTAATGGTTTTAGGTAGACACCACAGTTTTCAGATTTTAATGACTTGGAAATAACAGAAATATAATGTTATGATTCTCAATGTAGGTTGTCTTTCGCAGAATTTTCCGGACAGCTCTCTGCAGAGAACAAGCCATTAAGAGACTTATTTATTCAGAACAACGACCAACAAGCCTCCGATTTCACGGTAATGTAAATTCAGTCTTCTAATGCAGGTACTGAGGCTGAAACAGGAATGATATAGCAGTAAAGTGGCCTTATGTAAACTGAACAAACCTCACTAGCAATTCGAATCTCCCAAGACTGAAATTATTCTCTGAAATATTTTCAGCGTTAAAGATCTGCGTTATTTTATTTGCGTTTCCAATGTGCTTCTCAGGTGCCTCCAGGTAAAAGTTCCAGGGAGATATCGTATGCTGTGCTTCTTGCAATAAAGAGGGTCTGTGTTCTTATTCTGAAAATGTTCAGTGGAGCAATTCTTTGTAAAACTTATAAATTACAAAAATTATTTTAAATAATTAATCAAATAATAACAATAGTTAAAAAATCGTATATATTTAAGTGGCAGATCTTTTTAAAATGTCAGATGAACGGTACTCAAAAGATCCAGGTCGAAAAGCATTTTCTGCCTATAAAAACTTTTTTACCGCTTGCGCAGAAACAGAAAACATAGAAATTATATTTGTTGTTAACTGTGTAGAAACGAAAGTTGATTCATATATATGGTTGGGAATTTTATACTTTAATGTATTTTTAATTTGATCGTGCATGCGTTGTAGTTTGATAGTACATAATTACATGCATATTTCGGGATTTAATAGTGCAAAAATGTTCAAATGTTTGTAAATTTATCGGAACATACAGAGTGGTCATCAGTCTGTAACTTACAAACTACTTAACTAAGGTAAACTAACCTAAGGACAACACACACACATCCACGCCCCTGAGAGGACTCGAACATCCGAAGGCGAGCAACCGCGCGCTCCGCAGCGAAGCGCTTTCGACCGCTCGGCTACTCCACCGCGACGGATTTTATAGTGTAAGGAACTTTCGTCTTTAAGCATCACATTCATTTAAAAATGCTAAGTTATTACCATCGATCAAATGTAATAGGAGTACACTTTTCTGACGGCCAGGATAAGCATCAATGTGCAGCTGTTTGCTAACGGCGTTCTGCTGTTCGGGGAGGTGTCAAGAGCGACTGCAGGAGCAAACAGTCATTCAGACCAGTGTTTCCCAATCTTTTTGAATACGTGACCTCTTTTCGACTAAAAATATTTTGGTGCCTCCCCCCAACCCCTCCCGGAACCATAACACAATTATATGTGTAACTTTAAATGCGATGAACTTAATTTTCTAATGTTGATACAACTTTCTTGTAAAAACAATAAAAAGTACAGTATTGTAAATTATAGGTCAAATTTAGTCAATTTTTGTGAATGGAACACAACCTGTTATTCCATGAATTTCCACAGAAAAAATATGTTACCTAACGAGGTTTCGGACTGCAGGTAAAGCTCAGAAGCGAATTATCCTCGTTGAGCAAGGTTCCTGTGTATAGTCAATTTGTACACAATCGAATTTCTCAAAATTACTTATTGTATCTTGTAAATTTAGTTACCATCTGATACTTGAAAACAATTTTCAGACCTTTCGTTTATTCGTTATTAACAGGATGTATTTATTACAAAACTATCTTTGTTCTATTCAACTGAGAATTGATGATAAAAAGCCGCGTAATTCTAATATAAAATACATTTCACTGTTTAGGCTATGTTTTTCCATTTCGGAACACCTAGTATTCAGGCATGCTCCAAGCTGGTTGGAAGTACTTCCTCTTGCAACAGCGACACTCCGAACGAAACTTTGCGATCCCCGTTAGGGTTGCGACCCACAAGTTGAAAAACACTGATTTAGACAAAATTTCTGATTCTTGTGGTGTATGGCAACTTACACTAAACGTAAAAAAAAATTGAATGAAAGAAAATTAGCAGGGAAAGCAACCCCATGATTTTCGAACATATTACTAGCGTGCTGATTGACAGTCGTACGTACACCTGTGGAAGATTCGATCGAGCCCATAAATACAGGTTGTAGAGAAAGTGAACGGTCGGTTTAGATTTAATGTGAAGACTTTAGGAAAGTCTAGTTCATCTATAAAGGAGCCATAGTGCAGAATATTTGCACGACCCATTCTTGAGTAGTGTATGGGATGCTCAACAGGTCCGATTAAAGGTAGATCCAAGCAATTTAGAAGCGTGCGGTTAGATTTCTTACCGGTAGGTTAGATGAATTCGCGGATATATAAAGAAAGGTGGTAATGTAGATATTTATGTAATCTATCAACTGAATCATAAGAGTTTTATATTGCCATATGCATTTCGTCTTTATTCATAAGGCAACTTCAGTGGCTTATAATATATGATTACTTTTCACAATATTTCATTTTTTAGTTTTTAGTATTTTAGGTTATAAACAGTTCTGGCGCGTTATATAAGTTTAGATAATGATATTTGGATGTTATTACTTACAATTTTTGGTGGATGCTCGTCTACATGTTGTGCTGATTGGTGACTTTAGCACCAAAAATTGTAAATAATTACATCCAAATATTATTAACTATACTTAAATAACGCGCCAGAATTGTTTATAACCTAAAATACTAAAAACGTAAAAAACGAAATACTGTAAAACATAATCATGTATATATTACAGACCACTGAAGATGCCTTACAAATATGCATATGTCAATACAAAACTTTTATTCTTCAGTTGCATAAACGGATTACATAAATATATACATTACAATATAAAAATGAACTGTGGGAGGCCAGGACAGAAAGGAACTAACAATAGTAAGTAAATGCTCCGTGAATTAAATTGGAATTCCTTGAAGGGAAGATGCCGTTCTTTTTGGGGAAGCACTACTGAGAAATGTGCATCGCAATGGTTGTTCCAAAGGAACAGACGTAGATGATCCGCAACAATGTCAAATATTCACATATTTATTCCTAATTTTTTCCGACATTAGCTGTTCTTCATTCGATGGACAAGCATTTTCGACACTTGAAGATTTGTGCCGGACAGAGACTCAAACCTGTGTCCCCCGCTTACGAAAATCAGGAGACAGATGGTAGCTGAAATCTTGTGTAAATAGGAATACACGATACCAGTTGAATAGGCTCCTAATATAGTAAATGGATGTGGAACCTCTATTTGGTTTAGGGGCCTAAAGATGACGTTAATGTAAAGCCGAAACTGGGAGCAAAATAAATTATTTATCCTAATTTACGGCTGTCAGTACGATTTAATTTAAACTTGACCAGCCGCAGTCCTCAGTCCACATTAATGATGGATCCAATAGAAACGGGCTGTTGTCGGGATGTCGGGTCAAGAAGGTCCAGAACGGTGAGGGTGCGGATATATCGGTATGACGGACACCGTAGGCGTGGCATAAGCGGGGCTCTCAGCATGCGCGTGATTGGCAGATGCACGCCGGCTGCGTGCGCGCTAGCGTGTGACGGCGTGGCTTATCGAGATGGACACGAGCTGCCCTCCAAGTGCACTCCCCATTCTCATGGCCGAGGCACGCCGCTGACGCACCGGTTCCGGCACCGCGTGGGTGGCACCCCACGCCGGAATCTTAAGCTGCGTCTTGCTGAGCGTCAGGAGACGAGCCACTAGCCTCTCTCTCTGTCTGAGGAGAACGCGTGTGGGCACTTCAGTCGCAGGTGGGTTACATGAAGGCAGGGCCGGTTTAAAGCACAGTGACAAAAACGGCCGCTTGGGGCGCCAATCTGACAAGGAAAGTACTCGGACTCGAACAAACACAAATATACCAAAATCGTCTGAGAGATAATGTAGAGGTCCCTTATTCCACTAACGATACTCTCGCATCTGCAGAACTTTGCAGTCGCCCATGAGAGGCCTCTGCGTGAGCCACGCCGCATTGCACTTTGACCTGCCGGTACACCAGTCGGGAGCACTAGGGACAGTGCGGTGAGCCTCTGAAGTTGCGTTTTGTAACGTTATTTGTGCAGTGAAGCGTCAGAAGGGTTGGCGATTGGTAATCAATCCTGATAATGTATTGCGATTGGTTGAGATGAAATTCCAAAGAGCCCTTCTTCGTGAATACGGTCTTGGTGTAGAAGATGAATCATTGACATGTTTTCTGGTATCTATTATAGTGCAGAAATATGAGCATTGATTAGAAACACTATAGTATATACCAGGTAACATGCGAATGATTCATCTTCTACACCAATACCATCTTCACGAAGAAGGTTTCTTCGTAACTTCATCTCAACCAGTCACACTATATTTGCAGGATTTTTTACCAATCGCCGACCTATCCGACGCTTCACAAAACAAATAACGTCACAAAACGCAACTTCAGAGGCACACTGCACCGTCACTACTGGTGTACCGGCAGGTCAAGGTGCAATGCGGCGTGGCACATGCAGAGGCCTCTAATGGGCGACTGCAGAGATTTGCAGATGACGGAATATCACTAGTGCAATGAGGAACCTTCACATTATCTCTCACACGATTTTCGTGTATTTATATTCGTTCCAGCCCAAGTACTTTCCTTGTGAGAGGGAGCTGAAGACTCCAAAGTACAAACAAAAATAAAAACTGCCTGACAAACACGTCATACTCTCCTCTGTAAAGACTCTTGTATTTCATTATTAATTGTATTTTTCGTGTAAGTAATAACTGTGTAAATCGTACATCAAAATTGTAATTTTCCGCGCGAGGATGACCACGTGGTCTGACGCCACATCCTACGGAATGCGCGACCGCCCCCGCTGGATGTTGAGAGTTCTCCTTAGGACATGGGTTGCCCTTATCGTAACTTAGTTAAAGAAGAGTGTAAGTCGAAGGACCGATGACGTGTGCATTTTTTCCCCCTAGCAATTCAGCATCATCATCATCATTAGACACTGATTATGTCTTTCAGCGTTCAGTCTGGAGCATAGTCCCCATAATAAAATTCCTCCATGATCCCCTATTCAATGCTAACATTCATGACTCGTCTGATGTTACACCTTTTACTTTAAAATCATTCTTCACCGAATATAAGTACTTCCTCCTTGATCTACCTCGACTCCTCTTACCCTCCGCTGCCGAGCTCATGAGTCTCTTAGGTAACCTTGCTTCTCCCATGCGTGTAACATGACCCCACCATCTCAGTCTGTTCGCTCTAACCGCTTCATCTATGGTGTTCATTCCCAGTTTTTCTTTGATTTCCTCATTATGGACACCCTTCTGCCATTGTCCCCATCTATTACTTGCATTCTTGCTACTTTCATATCTGTAACCTCAATCTTATGAGTAAGGTAACCTGTATCCACCCAACTTTCACTCGCAAACAACAAAGTTGGTCGAAAGATAGAGCGGTGCACTGCTAACTTAGTCTTGGTATTGACTTCCTTCTTGAAGAAGAGAGTAGATCTTAGCTGAGCACTCACTGCATTAGCTTTGCTACACCTTGATTCAAGTTCTTTCACTATTTGTCATCCTGTGTGAAAATACATCCCAGGTACTTGAAACTGTCTACCTGTCCTAACTTTGTTCCTCCTTTTTGGCACTCAAACGGTTTAAATCTCTTTTCCACAGACTACTTTCGTTTTGGAGATGCTGATCTTCATATCATAACCCTTACACCTCTGATCGAACTCTGAAATAATAGAGCACTAATAGAGAAATCAGGGCAATCAGAGCAAAACGGCCTTAGGAATTAAAAATTTTAAAATTAAAAAAGTGTGAAATAATTCTGTTTTCGATATTCAGTTGTCACCTGACAATGGACGAGTCAAAAGTCAGTTCGTAACCAAATATACTGTTCTGCAGAACGTTAGAAAAGTTATCCATATTTACTATTGTTGTAATGTTCTGCCGACGACTGAAGGAAAATTCAGTTAATGGAAAACTTTCTTTTCGGGTACAGTAATATTAACCAGTACATGACACTGAAATCATTGAAGGCATGTCACACATTCGTAATTATGTCGCAAACAGTTCGTGTTTGCAAAGACCCATCACAGCTTGGTGTAAGTTTTCATCTGATCCCATTTCACTGACGGCATGCCGGTTTAAATTAAGTGTAAAAGCTACCATTCAGCTGAGAAAGGGTTATTATACATTTTGATTAATAACACGCAACTGCTCTTCGGCAATGCTCAATAATGAGGAATTAACTGTTTACGGACACGCAATGACGGGCGCCGGCCGCGGTGGCCGAGAGGACTGAGGCGCGCCAGTCACGGTCTGCACGGCCACTAGGTCGGGGGTTCGAATCCCCCCTCATGCATGGATATTTGTGCCGTCGTTAGTATAGGGTAGTTGATCAGTAGTTTGTAAGTTTAGGGACTGATGACTCCGTAGTTAAGTCCCATACGCTATACAAACATTTGAAACATTTTGCAATGACGCGCCCTAGCCAGCCGCGGCACCCTATCCTTTCCTTCCCCACTGAGTAGACAACAACACGGAGATCCAAATAATGTGGTAATAATACTTGATTTCAGATTGCAGTATCGAGTCTCCTAGAGAGTTAGTGTTCCGAGCTAATACATTGTTCTGTCAGCTTGTTCAGTACTTTCTTTGTTTTCGTAACAACGAATCAATTGAAGAAAATATGTCTCAAAAGATAACCATTTGGTGCTTATCATCGGAAAATTAAAGCACAAGGAAGGGTGGAAACTGAAAAACAAGCTAAGGCTATAAAAGATTTCTTTACGTCGCCCTCTACAAGTAGCAAAATATCTTACGAAGATGATATTTCTCCTAATATAAATACTACTGTGATCGTAGCAAATGACCTCACGACAGCTAGAGATGCCTCTTCAAGAGTAGAACCATCGCTGATCAGGTAAGAACTTATTTGGTTGTAAGTTTCTTCTAAAATAAGGTACGTGAACCAAATAAGGCCCAACTAACGTTTAGGAATTTCGTACGCAGTATGTGTTCAAAATGTTCAAATGTTTGTATAGCTTATGGGACTTGACTACCGGGTCATCAGTCCCTAAACTTACAAACTACTTATGAACTAACTACGACTAAGGACGGCACAAATATCCATGCCCGAGGGGGGATTCGAAACCCCGACCGTAGTGGCCGTGCAGACCGTGACTGGAGCGCCTCAGTCCCCTCGGCCACCGCGGCCGGCTGCAGTATGTGTAAGTTATAATATTACTAGATTGTACGTGCAACATCCTACAACTATATTCAGTTCAAAAATAAATTAAAATGGAAAGTTTATGTAATTAATATCATCACTTTAAAGAAAATGTTTAACCCCTGCAAGTGGGCCTTGTTATGAGACCCTGTTCCTAATCTGGCTCGTAGCCACATCTAGTTCATATTAACATTCTAAGACACTAAATAGCAGGAAAACTGTTGGAATACACTGCAAGAGTTGTAATGTAATTTTATTTCCGACATAAGCTGAATGAGATGATACATCGAATTTTATATTTACAATTTTTTACAAACGCCTCACACAGTACTGTTGGTAACTTACTTACTGGTTATTAACTCTGAAGATTATTAAATTTAATCAGCAACATTGTTCTGAAAGCAGTAAGTTTCCTTATCGTAAGTTAATAGGAACATTAGTCTAATCATTATATTTTCTATGATGGGTCTTATTGGGAACAACACGTTTAAAACGCGTGTGTGTTTATTGTGTAAAAAGAAACGTTTTTTGGGACGATTTTACCAATATCATAATACAGCACAATTTTCTGTACACATATACAAATTTATCAGCACAAGTGCTTCATGACCGAAGCGATTGCATTCGAGGAAACGTACCGTGAAAATAAGCAGCAGCCCTCCTTCGTTGAACGCCGTAGCACAACCGAAAGTAAAATGGCCGGCACGAAGGCGGGTGCGGAAGTAGTTGTTGCCTTGTTCACTAGTTGTCACAAGCTATCATTACCAACGACATTTAACGCTGTTTTCAAACTTTCTGTGCTAGAAAATGAGAGTGGGTCTTATTAGGAACCGGGCCTTATTTGGTACATGTACCTTATTAAACAAATTATGAAAATTAAATTTTATTCGTGTATGTTTTTATTATTCGATTCAGCAAATTGTTTGTAATCAAATAAGTAAAAGTAATAAGAACATTAAAAATAACGAATCCAGTAGAGTCTCGACCCTAGCTTGCAACTATTCGGGTCTCCATACTTTACAGCTTTTACAAAAATGCAGTTTCAGATTTATAGATGGACTGCAACCAGGCGTCAGTCTCGATTCCATTAGTACTGCGTGCAAATCTGTTACATAATGGAGATGGAAAGGACGAATTTTCTTGAGTACTACGTGTGTGTCATTTCACTTCGCTGTAATTTAGTTAAACATTAATCTCCGTCGTGGTGTGACTCCAAGGCGCCTTGCTTGCTTACGGGTCGGAAAAATTCCTGGAATCGGCCGCAGTACTGCTCTTTGACTAGGTGAGTAAAATGGCGATTTTCTAGTAAATTAAAAAAATAAAATAAATACACAGTGGTCTCAGAGGCACATACCTAGTATCTTTTAAAACCCCTTACTTGACAGATTATTTTAAATGATTGTTTATGTTATCAGTAGTACTGGTGTATTAGCACCGCCAAGGCATGGAGAAACTACCCCACAAAAAGTATTTTTACGTTTCTTCCCAAAGATTTTTAATAGAAATAAAAACAAGTAATAACTAAACGAGCTTATGTTTAAGAGGGATGTTATTAAAGTAGGGAACTGATTTGTGATGAAATAAGAGAAACTTCATTTAAAAACGTAAATGGTCTCAAAAACTAAAATATGCACATTTTTCGCTTGCCAACATAGTCACCATAAACACTGAAACATTTGTCAAGTCGCGTCACCAGTTTTTGATCCCTGCATCGAGTATCCCTGCCGCATGACCGTCGCATTTTCTTTACTTGATAAGCCAATTCGCCAAAACAGGTGCTGTTCTATTAACAAACTTATTATTAGAAAAAGTGACGGTGCGGTGGCCGTGTTCTTTGATGCTAAAATCCAAAAGCTCGTACCACGACGTGACACTAGTTTAAATGTTCATGGCGACTATGTTGAAAAGTGAAAAAAAAGTGTATATTGTTGTTTGTGATATAATTTACATCCATAAATTATATATATATATATATATATATATATATGTGTGTGTGTGTGTGTGTGTGTGTGTGTGTGTGTGTGTGTGTGTATAGCTTATGGGACTTAACTACGGGATCATCAGTCCCTAAACTTACAAACTACTTATGAACTAACTAATTCTAAGGACGGCACAAATATCCATGCCCGAGGAGGGATTCGAACCCCCGACCGTACTGGCCGTGCAGACCGTGACTGGAGCGCCTTAGTCCCCTCGGCTACCCCGGCCGGCCCATAAATAAAATTTGTCTCGCTCCATTACAAATGGAATCTTACCCTCAAAATTTCCCTCTTACAATCTCAAAAATTTCTTCCTCAAATTAAGGCCAATCTTTGACACCAGTAAACTCCTGTTCGCCATAAATGTCGTCTATGATGTGCCAGTCTATTTTTTATGTGCACCGTTCTTCGCCCGTTGTGGGTTCTGGCTCAACTGAAGCACGGGATACAACTCGTAGGCTCTGACAAATGACGTCATATCTTAGTCACAAACAAGTACAGAAAGTTGCTTTGGAAATACAAATTGCTACCAAATCGTGATTCACAAAATTACATCGAGAAGTAGTCACTAAGTGAATGTAACAATTATTTTCACGTAATGTAAAGTGTCCGCATTTATTTAGCAATAATTTCTGTTCCTATGACGTCATTGGTCAAAGCCGACGGTTTGTATCCCTTGCTTCAGTAATCCCTGGGTTCTTCCAAGGTTCTTAATTTTATTTACGTCGCGATCATTTGCCTTAAGTTTCTCGCTATTTTCATTTCTGCAGATTCTCATTACTTTTTTAATTTTTTTACTGTTTATTTTGAATCTACATTCTTTACTTATTCATATCTAAAATCATACTTATTACTGCATTATTTCTTGCTCGTTGCATCTCTTCCTCTAGTGCAAAATCACAACACAAATTATACGCAACGAAAGAAAGAAACCAATGGTTTTACTTCAGATAGGCCTATTTTATGTTTACTAAACTGTGAAATTGACGAAGAATCTGGACCACTTCCTGGCTCGTGATTACCAATGTCATCACTGGTATTATGTTTCACATATAAAATGTGCAGAACCTCACTTTCTGAAAGGCCTCTCTCGGCATTTTTACCCTACAAGTTCTCAGCGAATTACGAAGTTGCAGTGCACGCTAAGTAAAAATGTGGTCTTTAATGTGCTCTTATCACAAATAGCTCACTTATACGTCTGAAATGTAAACTCCGACTGGTGCTGCATCTAATGTATAAAATATGAGCCACTGCGGCTACCCTACAGCCGGCAGACGTAAGCGTAGCATACGGGAAAACACATTTCAGCGAGTTGAAAAGCTGACGGATAGAGGCGCAGCCCATACACACATAACCACATAGCGTACTGGCATTGTGACGAATGTGTTACAGGAATGGACAAAAGAAAACAAGGAACGAATTTCTTAATATTACGAGATTACATGTGACGTGAACTCAATCTTCTTCTTGCAGGCAATTGTCACATGCGCTGTACTTCAGATTATAACTACCGTCAGGATCTCCCTCCTTTTGAGGGAAAAAAAAAAAAAAAAAAAAAAAAAAAAAAAAAAAAAAAAAAAAAAAGAAACGTACCAACAGCATTCGTGACGACGTTATACCCTTTATTAAGAAATTTATTAGCTGGGAGAGTGACTAGAAAAACAGATATTTTAGAGCTGTGTGCAGTAGGTAAATGATTGCCGCCTACCAATAGGAAACAGAGTTCATTCGTGAAATGAAATGAGATGGTCAATTTCAGAGTAAGTAATACTTCAGAACAACTCGGTACATACTAATGATTAAACCCTCAGCTTACACGGTAGAGTATATGTCAAGGTGGTACATAAAGCGCCGCGGTGGAGTCGCCGAGCGCTGTATGGCGCCTCGTTGCAGAGCGTGCGGTTCCTCGCCGTCGGAGGTTCAAGTCCTCCCTCGGGTATGGGTTTGCGTGTGTTGTCCTTAACATAAATTAGTTTATGTAGTTTGTAAGCCTAGGGACTGATAACCACTGAAGTGCCTTAGATTTACAATCATTTGGCAGACTTGTACATAACAACAAGTAGTGCTCGCTTTCACATGGAGACACGGTTCGCATGTCGTTGCCGTTCGGTCGATCTCTTTGACGTCATCCAACTAAGTAACTGAATGAGCCAGTGAAATGGTAGCAGAAATCGTCCGTCGATGGATTAGTTACCTGAGTTGAGCTGAGTGGCTTCCCCGCCATCGTACCGAAACGAACGGACGTGCTGTTAATTCCGTGCCTGATATTTTCTTTCTTTAATGGCTGCGTTCTGGCCCAGACGAGCCAATCGGACCCGACCGATAGCCGTGTCAGCCTCTGAAAGTGACGTCATTGGTTACGATGGATGGGCATGTGGTCAGCACACCGAACGTTGTCGGGTTTCCTGACTTGGAACCGCTACAATTTGGTTACGTAGCTCCTTAGTTTGCCACACGAGATTGAAGATATTTTCACTATGCTGCGGAGTGCGCGTTGTTATGAATCTTCCTGGCAGATTAAAACTGTGTACGGGCACACTAAAAACTTTTAAAAAAAGTTCGATCTGTTGTGTACGTGTGTTCATTTTTGTTCGCTGTTCATCTTTCAGTTTTTTTTTTTTTTTTTTTTTTTTTTTTTTTTTTTTTTTTTTTTTTTTTTAAATCCGAGAGAGAACACTGACAGAGCTACCTTGAGAGGCCTCACCGCCCGTCCTCAAAGCATTACTTCCGCCACCACCTCAGTACCTATAATTGGTTTCTATTCTACTTCATTAAAACACGTTTTACGGATAACAAATTGGCACGAGAGTTTCATTTACATACTCCGTTCTGCTCTAGTTGGCTGTTTTTTCTTTGTTTTTCTCTATATTGTTAATAAAAAGCTCGCCTAGAGATCGTTTGTTGATATACCCTACCTAGTACGAAACGAAGAACACCGCCAAACGAAACAGAATATAAACCGAAAATTTGAAACTTCCCTATTCGACTTTTAATTACTTAGAGCTAGTTTTACGTTTCTCTTTTGGGTTTGTTTCACTAATTTTATCTTCAGCCTCTGTTATGTATGCAGTGCTGATGTTTCAATGTGCTTCTGTAAAGTTTTCGCGCATGCATTATGTACAACCAATAAGAGACACGCCAATGTACTCACTGTCTGTTAATGTAAGTTTCATTGTTTTATTTTCAGGCTGCGCCGCCAAGCACGACAGGAGCAAACTTTTTCAACCGGTTTCTTACAATGTTAAATATGCGTTAGGAGGCTTTCGTTAATTTTATTGTGTCCAGAAGTCCAAACGTCAAAATTTTATAATACATTTTAATATCCGTAATAATT
This sequence comes from Locusta migratoria, assembly GCA_026315105.1. NCBI lineage: Eukaryota > Metazoa > Arthropoda > Insecta > Orthoptera > Acrididae > Locusta > Locusta migratoria. Next base: position 146,170,532 of record CM048755.1, on the reverse strand, counting down.
TATAATTAATATGAGGACAGCCTGTAGAGTGAGATCTACATCGACAGGCGACAGCCAGTCCTTCATGCTGGTAATTCAAACGACGATAAAAATCGTTGCCAGTGGTTAGCTCCGTCTTCCTACTCAAAGAAAAACAAGGGTAACATCACTCTGCTCTCTTGGTTACTTTCATACATAAACGGTAGAAGCTATATTTTATTTTTATGATGAATAAATTTATTATTCATGAAATTTAAGCCGAATATACGTTTTGGCCTTGCTACAAGTAGCGTGATACGGAATTGTGTGATCCCTAACATTAACAAAAATATGGTGTACGACGCAAATACCTTGTGAGAATTCTGTTATACTGTTACGATCTGATACTTTCTGTATAAATGACATTCAGAGCGTATTTTATTTGAGCATAAATAATAACTGAATATAGATGGCTTTATAAATGTTTAAATCAATCTATCTAGTTGTCTTTAGTGATGTAAGCATGTTCTTTCGCTTTCTACTTCTTTATATAAAGTGAAAGAAAGAAAATAAAATATTTTAACCTTACATTAACATGTTATATCTAGGCAAAAACTAATGCTTTAAAATGTGAGTACATATTGTTGAATAGAGACTCTGCAAGTAGTTAGTACTATGTATCCCGCGAACGTTAAACAGGGCTTGAAAACAAATCTTTTATTTTTTCAGTTACGATTATTTCTCCGATCACTAACGTAATCTTATTTTCTTTCACATCTAGTCCGTAAACCTTTTAGAAGATTCAGCAAAATGGGAGCTGGTTCCAGCATCTGCCGTCAAATTCAAATGTTTGTAAAGTTATGGGACCTAATTGCAGTGGTCATCGCTCCTTAAACTTAAAACTACTTTAACTTATCCTAAGAACAACACACACACCCATGCCCCAGGGAAGACTCGAACCTCCGACGGTGAGCAACCGCGCGCTCCGCAGCAAGGCGCCCTGGAGCGCTCGGCCACTCCACTCAACATTTCTTTTAGTAATCATGTGGACGACTTCACACTTTTCATTATTTTGGGTTAGCTGACAATTTTCGCGCCATAGGTGCATTGCTTGTGCTCAGCTATGTGTTTCGTTATTTTATTCTAGCGTTTTGCGTCTCGGTCTGTGCCGATTTCCAGACCGGATGATGACAGGATGATGAATAATAAATAACGATCTTGGAGTTTTGAAGTGTGCTTCTGTATTCGTAGTGTGATAGATCGCCCCAAAAAATTTGAAAACGCCAAGTATATCTATATAAATAAAAATGTTCAAATGTTTGTGTAGCTTATGGGACTTAACTACGGGGTCATCAGTCCCTAAACTTACAAACTACTTATGAACTAGCTAACACTAAGGACGGCACAAATATCCATGCCCGAGGGGGGATTCGAACCCCCGACCGTAGTGGCCGTGCAGACCGTGACTGGCGCGACGCAGTCCCCTCGGCTACCGCGGCCGGCTATATAAATAAAAATCATGCTGCATGTGGGTTAGAACATCCATTAATAACGGCTCTATCGATCTGCCTAACCTTTTTTTTTGTGTGTGTGTTCATAAATCTCAGGTTAGGATTTGTTTAGAAGAAAATTTTTGGGAAACTCTACCTGAAAATTGGTGAACTTGAGAAAAACTTAAAGGACGTTGTGGAATGAACTCAATACTATAACTTACGGTTCGGACGATGAATAGGGGCATTTTTTCTCTTTGTTCGTTATGGTACCGGAATAGTTTTCAGAAAAAATCGAGACAGTTAACAGAGGAAAGTTAGAAAATTCGGACTAAGTGCAAATATAATATTTTTCTTTGTACACGACATATTTAGTCTGACAGATCACCATCAAATTAGGCACATTCTCGTATCTTTTTATCGAGCAGGTTTTATGCTTCGCTACCCACCATATGGTGAATGGCGAATGCAGTAGACTTCGACGCCATTTCACCGATCAATGGATTTCGACACGGTTTCATTGATCACCATGAAACGTGGCACATGCCAATATAATTTCATGAAGAAGCTGTTTACTCCGTGAAAGCTGCTGTACGGTCCATGGAGGGTAATCTCAAGTGGGATTCGAGACGGTTTGATCACTCGCCACGGATGTTGATAGGTATATGTCATTTTCAACAGTTAGCGGGGAGGTTCCCTTTGCAATAACAGTAAATGAGATAAGAGAGAGGGGACAGAGAAAGGGAGGGAGGATATAGAAGCAGAAAGGAGTGTGCGATAAGAGATGTACAGTGAGGTGAAGGAGTAGGAGATGTACAAAGGGAGGGGAAGGACAGGGTTAGAGGTAGGGCAGGAGAAGGGGATTAGAGTGTATACACGATTCCCATACATATCAGCAATAGCGAAGGATTGCCGGCTTCGCTAGTCTTTATATATCCGAGTGTGAGTCATTAAATAAGTCGCAAACTGAGGTAGACACGCCAGTTCTGCGCGCTGTGTAGGGGTATTTCTCTACCACTACGACACATCCGTCTTGTAAGTTGCAGCAGTTTAAGGAACCAAAAAGTTCAAAATGTTTGTAGAACTTATGGGACTTAACTACGGGGTTATCAGTCCCTAAACTTACAAACTACTTATCAACTAGCTAAGACTAAGGACGGCACAAATATCCATGCCCGAGGGGGGATTCGAACCCCCGACCGTAGTGGCCGTGCAGACCGTGACTGCAGCGCCTCAATCCCCTCGGCCACCGCGGCCGGCTTTAAGGAACCAATAAAGTTACAGCTCAAGAGCGTCACTTATAGGATGCAAACACTGCCACGAAATTGACAAGTTTCAGGCTTTTAAAGCCTTCTCGAACGATGACCCGAGTGTTTAAATTTACAGGTGTAGTCAGCTGCAAAGTAAAGCAATTTTCAGGCTTGTAAACGCAGTACTGGCGTGTCTACCTCAGTTTGCGACTTATTTACTGATTCATCCTTGTAAAAATGAAGATCTGTGCGTTAGTCTCAGAACCTCAGAAATGACTTAACAGATTCTAATAATTTTGTTTTCTTGTTTTGTTCGTTTTAATAGAGGAGTGGAAAAAAATTTAAAAAATACGATTAGGGAAAACCCAAAGGAACAGCTGAAAATAGAAAAAAAGTTCTTAACTCTGACGCATATTATCCCCATCGTAAGGCAACCCACCATACACAATTGTTGGGGAGCTGCAGCCTCAGTAAAAAAGGGGAAGCGACTGCTACTCCTATGATGCATCATAATATTAATAAGCCTACGTAAACATGGAAACTGAAGTACCGAGTTATAATCCTGTCTTTCTCATATATAAAGAAGAGTGTCCCTTTCTGTGTTTGTTTGCATTTCAAACAAATCTACAGTTTTAATCCGATCTTACTGAAATTTTGCGCACTTGACCTTTAACACTAGAATGGCCACGTAGGGTTTCACAGATACGTTATTTCCAGAATAGGCAACCCGCGCGACAGCAGATCGTAATGTTCTATAGTTACAGAATGAAAATGAGTCACGTTTCAAAATGTTTTTGAGGTGTATTTGAAAATAGGGTGACCGGTTTCGATCTCACTGAGACCATCAACGACGAATCGGTCTGATGGTCTCAGAATAGAACGAAACCGGTCACTTTATTATCAAATAAACTGCAAAAACATTTTGCGAACGTGACTTATCTTCATTATGAGACTTATATCAGTTCGTTGACTTTCCAATAGGAAACTACGTTTTTCGAACTTATTCTATTGTTAATTTTCATAAAATGAATGTTTAGTTGCCTACTATTGTAATACATGTTCCTCCGCTCGTTTTGTTTACTTGTTCACTGAAACGTCTGAGGTTAATCAAAGCTAACGGTGCAATGTTGACCCTGTATCTCACAGATACAAAGCGACCAGCAATGTTTCTCCCAGTGACACGACCGCTGCAATGTTAAAACAAGAGGAAGGTTACCATCTACATAAAATTTCGTATAGGGAAAGGCGGACTGTAATTTACTTACCATCTTCGACATATACCTACAGTTATATTCCTATCTTAAATAAATTTTGCTCACTAGATCATCAAACAAGATGATCCTGATAACAGACTGACACCGTATTTCCTTATTTTTGTATATTTATCTACATTCTTATTTATTACGTTTGGCAAGACCGAACTGAGGAGCAAGTCCCCATGGTTATGGAACGAATCAGTACATAAAATTATATGGAAAGAGTGTTTACAAAGTGAAACATATAGCAATCCTATGCACGGGACAGGCCTAAGCATAGGTAAAAAGAATCATCAACAGTACAGAAATTAGCTTGTTTCTTTTTAATATTTCCAGGAATTCCTCGACAGAATAGAAACAGTGAGTCATGAGGACACTCTTCAGTTTAGACGTGGAAGTGCGTGGGTTACTACTATTAAGCTTTTTGAATTGTTATGACAGCTTATTAACATATATGAGGCAAAATACTCCATACCATTCTATACAAGTATCAAGGAGGTGTGACCCAAATGCAGATTCGATTTCTGTCTAGTATTAACTGAATGAAAGCCGCAAACTCTTATGAAGAACCAAATAGTATTAAAAATAAACGACATTAAAGAAAATAGGTTTTGTCAGGTCAGTGTCTGAATTCGCAGGCTACTAAACAGGGTCGACAAGATGCTCACGAGCTCGCTCGAACCGCCCGTTTCTGCATAATAAATAACTTTTTTTAACAAGAGGAGATACCCCCCAAAAAACACCAAACGTCATAAGCAAATGAAAACAAGCAGACTACTTTTCGTGTTGAACTATCACTTACTTCAGATACTGTTCTAATGGTAAACAAGGCAGCAATTTTTAAAAATATCCTGAACATGGGCTTTCCCCGACAGATTGATATCTGAACGCCTAGAAATTTGTACTGTTTAGTCTCACTTCTCATGTGCCCATTCTGTGTAACCAACACGTCAGTTTTTGTTGCATTGTGTCATAGAAACTGATTCTCATTATGATTTAGCATCAATTTATTTTGTAAAAGCCATTTCTTTAAGTGCATTATTTGATTAATTGATACTGCCTGAAACAACATCCTTCACTACCAGCAAACAGGAATTAGTCTATTAGAAAGTCACACACGTATGGATGTTTGCATGGAGAGGGTTTATATAAGCCGCAAGTCAGTGTATGGCGCATGGAAAAAGATACATTGCAATAAACATTGACAGTGTTTCACTGATCACCACGAAGGTTGGCTCACGTGTTAATACCGCCGGCTTTGAGGCCTCACCTCGGCAGGTTGCGTTGTTTGACTCGAAACATTTGCCTTTCTTTCTAAGGCTGGTTTATTATTTTTTACTATAGAAATTGATCAACTTACGTTCACCCATCCACCTACCAGAGCTCCATGATTTAATTAAAAGTCACAATTCACTTGTGACGGATCACTCGTAATGGCAACAACTTGGCAAAACACTGCGGCAAAGGAAAGTTTATTTACCACGCGAGAATGGCCGCGTGGTGTGAGGCGCCATCATTGCCCGTCCTCTGCATGAATATCTGGGTTGTCCTCAACGTGATTCAGTTTAATTAGTTTGTATAGGGTTCGATGACCCTTTCAGGTTTGGTCTCTGACATCCACAAACATCTGAAAATGTTTCATGTTTCTTTGTTTGTAATATAAAGTTTTATTTTATGAGTTTTGTGTTCGGGACTGTTGTTTTCCACATTTTTATCGTATTGGTATGTTCCAACCCATTAACCCTTTAATTCTCAGTGTTGTTCCTTGACAACAACTTATTGAAAGCTGGTTAATATCGTATTTTTTGTATCACCCTTAAAAGTCACATTGTTGTTGATGAACAAGAAGCTTCTAGTACGACATTCTGCCGCTTGGTACGGCGTGTAGACGCTTCTGAGGCATTAATCTATCCGGTTTGGAGGTTGTCATCTGTTGGTGGCTGCGAGTATGGGCGTAAGTGTGGTTCATGTTATTTTATTTCAGCAGCGGATTGTTTTGTTTTTGGTGTTGTGGCGAAAATTATGCTAGCATTATTGATCTGACAGTGTTAGCTATCAACAAAATAACGTTCCAATTAATAAAATACCCCGATACAAACGTCTGTGTTGTGCATGTAATATATGACATAAGAATAGTTCGATCAAAAATTTTAACCATCGTCATCATTAGAGACTGATTATGCCTTTCAGCGTTCAGTCTGGAACATAGTACCTTTAATAAAATTCCTCCATGATGCTCTATTCAATGCTAACACTGATGCCTCGTCTAATGTTACACCTTTTACTTCAAATTCATTCTTCACCGAATCTGAGTACTTTCTCCTTGGTCTTCCTCGACTCCTCTTACCCTCCGCTGCCGAGCCCCTATGGGTTTCTGTAGTGCCGTAGTTCATGAACCACGGGAACGTATGAGTGGCTAAGTAAGTGGTCCTGGCTGTTGGGATGCCAGTTACTCTGGAATAAGGTTGGGCATCTCGGACATATTCTGGGTTGTGGACATCTTTGTGCTCAGACGGCAAAGACTACCAAATCCACCGGTTAGTCCCTCAACCGTTGGGGGTAAACCCATTGGGGCCCTGGGCAAATAAGGCTAGCAACCTGCTTCCCACGTACTTCAATATGATGCTGGCAACAATCAGAGAAAACTCCCGCAAAAATTTTAAAACACATATTTTAATGTTTAGTGTAGTGTATTAATACCGAAAACTCTGAATTTTAATTTTTCCAAAGCCGAATTCATAATGTGAGACTGAAAGGGTTAAGTTATGGGTCCATCGCTAGTACCCGAAAGTTGCCAGATATATGTGAGTTCTCATAGAGAGGGGGAGAAGGAGATCAACTGAAGAGGCGGAATGAACAGAGAGAGCAGAAGGAAAGGAGATGAAGGGTGAGGCATAGGTATGGGTCGAGATCAGAGAGATGGGAGAGGAAGAGATTGACAGAGAGAGAGAGGATCGAAGGGGAAATGAACAGGGGGAGTATGGAATATAGAAATATCAAGGCAACGCCGGGTTTTCAGCTTGTATGAAATAAATATTCCATGAGTGAACGGTCACAAATGTCTTATTTTGTTATGGAAAGAAGGAAGGTTAGTGTTGAACATCCCGCCGACATGGTGATTGTTAGAGATGGAGCTCACACTCTGCTTGTTCGGATAGGATGGGGCAGTGTTTTCAACCTTTCCGAATATGCGACCCCCTTCCAAATAAAAATATTCTGGCGACCACCTTTTAAACAAAAATATTCTGGCGACACCCCCCGCCCCTCTCACGAGCCGTAACAAAACAATGTTACCTCAAAGGAAACAAATTTTGATCTTTTCTCTTTTGCTTCAGCTTTACATTGTTGTACAAAGTTTTTTTGTATATTTCTCGGAATGGTACACAAATATTTTTACGCGATTTTCGGCAGAAAAGTATACTTTGTTAACGAGTATTCCGGACAAGACACCGAGGCGAATTATGCTCTTTAAAAAAGGTCCCACTGTATAGACAATTTGTAAAGAAGTAGATATTTTCTTCGAATTTTACTGAATTAGTTATTGCAACAATTTTTATTCCTGAAAACAGTGCTTATTCATCATTAACACACTGTATTTTAAAACAATCTATGACCTATTGATTACATATTGAATATTACACAAATAACCGCGTAATTTTAACATCACATACATGTCACTTAGACATACGTTTTTATATTACTGAACGCCTAGTTGCTTTACGATGCAACCACTTCCTTCTCTAATGGCGAATCCCCAAGCAAGAGTTCGCGACCCCCTGGGGTCGCGACCCACAGATTGAAAAACACTGGGATGGGGGAAAACCTGCTGTGTCCTTTCGAAGGAACCTTCCCGCGATTTGCCTGGAGTGATATGGGGAAAACCTAAATATGGATGTATGAGGAAATGCATAGGCCTACTGTACCCCATCAGCTGTTTATTATTTTTCAAACTTTTACCGGTTTCGGTTATAAACCATCTTCACGGAAGACAACTAGACAGACTGATTAAACAGGTGCATTATATGCCTCCTTATGCACCTGTTTAATCAGTCTGTCTAGTTATCTTCCGTGAAGATCGTTTATAACCGAAACCGGTAGAAGTTTGGAAATAATAAACAGCTGATGGTTTACAGTACGCATTTTCTCAAATATCTTACGGCTGTTGAAACACATCTCAATAAAAATTTGTAAATATGAATGGCCGGAGTTGGATTTGAACCACCTTCCTCCCTAATGCGAGTCTCGTTTGTTAGGTCTGCTCGGTTGAATTTTTATGCATTATGTCGGTTGCGAGGTCCCGCGACTGACCTGCGCTGGAGGTGCCGTCGGCGGCGGGCGGCGGCACAGGCGCGGGGGCGGGCGCCGGCGCCGCCGGGGGGCTGTGCGGGGGCGGCTGCTGCGGGGGCGGAGGCGGCGGCGGCTGCGGGGGCGGCGCGGCGACGGGCAGCCAGGCGCCGTACAGCAGCGGCAGCTGCAGCGGCAGCGGCAGGCCCAGCGGCAGCCCCAGCAGCGGCAGCGGCGCCTGCGGGGGCGGCTGCGGGGGCGGCGCGGCGTCGGCGCGCGCCATCAGCGCCTCGATGGAGAACGCGCTGCGCGCCGCCTCCATGCGCTCACATCGCCCGCGGCTCCCGCACTGGCTCCGGGAGCCCGCGGGGCGGACGCCGCCGCCGCCGAGGACACGCCCCCCTCCGCCGCCATTGGCCGCCTCGCCGCCAATCGTGCTCCGCCGCGTGCGCGGCGCCACGCCCCCCGCCGCCGTCGCCGACGCTCGGCAGTTTCCGCCTCATTAGGAAGTCGCTCGGCCGTAACGAAGCGGCCGGCCTAATGAATCGATGCCGCAGCCTGCACTAAATACGCCCGCCTCGGCAGCTGCGAGGCGCGCCTCATTTCTCGCCCTAATGTCTTCCCTGTACTCCCCGGCCGTCCTCTCGAAGACGATATTTTCTGTACAATTTATGTCCCTGCGGTTTTGCGTATCACTCTCTCCGAATGATTCCTCTTCCAGATGTACGGACATCGATAAGCGTGCGGGCACGATTCCAAACCTCCCGCCCCTCTACACAATACACATTTACATATATCACTTTTCCGAATTTCTCTGCCAACTTCCGGCGAATAAAGTAGCCTGAAAACCGAAATCTCTTAAAGTAGGGGCTATGTCAGGTGTGCCACAGGGAAGTGTCGTGGGTTCGTTGCTGTTCACGATATACAGGGTGTTTCACTAAGTGTGTTTGCCTAATGTAACTTATAAAATAATAGCTGATGGGAAATTTTAATGCGGTAGGTCAACACAACAAATGTTACACTTTCTGCGGAGCTATGAACATAGTTTATTGTATCATTTTCCAAAGAGTTACACCACAAACATATAATTTTTGTAATGGAACAATAGTTTTTTCTGTCGTGCATTGGATTTGTTGAAACCAGCTGCGTCAAAATCAATTTAAACTACATTCCTATCACGGTTAGTTTGGGAGCTACAACCCCTCAAAGTTTAGGGGGCGCAGGCTACGACAGCGTAGCTGACTGGCTGGTGGTCTTGAGACAGTGGGCCGTGCCCCAGGGGATAGCCACTCGGCCAGTTAGCTACGCTATCGCAGCCTCCGCCCCTGGAACTTTGAAGGGTTGTAGCTCCCTAACTAACAGTGTTAGGAATGTAGTTTAAATTGATTAGGACGCAGTTGGTTTCAAGGAATCCAATACATGATAGAAAAAACTATTGTTCCATTTAAAAAATTATATCTTTGTGCTGTAACTCTTTGGAAAATGATACAATAAACTATGTTCCTAGCTCCACAGAAAGTGTAACATTTCTTGTGTTGACCTAACGCATTAAAATTTCCCGTCACCTATTATTTTATAAGTTACAGAGGCAAACACACTTAGTGAAACACCCTGTATATAAATGACCTTGCGGATAACATCAGAAGTTCACTGAGGCTTTTTGCGGATGATGCTGTAGAGAGGTTGTAACAATGGAAAATTGCATTGAGATGCAGGAGGATCTGCATCGAATTGACGCATGGTGCAGGGAATGGCAATTAAATCTCAATGTAGACAAGTGTAATGTGCTGCGAATACACAGAAAGAAAGATCCTTTATCATTTAGCTACACTATAGCAGGTCAGCAACTGGAAGCAGTTAATTCCATGAACTATCTGGGAGTAGTCATTAGGAGGGATTTAAAATGGAACGACCATATAAAATAAATCGTCGGTAAAGCAGATGCCAGACTTAGATTCATTGGGAGAATTCTAAGGAAATGCAGTCCGAAAACAAAGGAAATAGGTTACAGCACACTTGTTCGCCCACACCTTGAATACTGCTCACCGGTGTGGGATCCGTACCAGGTGGGGTTGATAGAGGAAGTGGAGAAGATCCATCGGAGAGCAGCGCGCTTCGTTACATGATCATTTGGTAATCGTGAAAGCGTTACGGAGATGATCGCTAAACTCCAGTGGAAGACTCTGCAGGAGAGACGCTCTGTAGCTCGGTACGGGCTTTAGTCGAAGTTTCGAGAACATACCTTTACTGAGGAGTCTAGCAGTAAATTGCTCCCTCCTACGTATATCTCTCGAAGAGATCATGAGGATAAAATCAGAGAGATTAAAGCCCAGACAGAGGCATACCGACAATCCTTCTTTCCCCGAACAATACGTGACTGGAATAGGAGGGAAAATCGATAGTGGTACTCAAGGTACCCTCCGCCACACACCGTCGGGTGGCTTGCGGAGTATGGTTGTAGATGTAGATGTAGAATTGCAAACAGTTCTGGAACTAACACGCTACGCTTAAAACTGGACATTTTGCAGTTGCTTGTGAGAGGGATGGGCTTACACCCTGAGTGGCAGCAAAGTGCAGGAAATTCGCAGACTGGCCGTACCTGTTTTCAACAACAAATGTCACGCGGTTCCTGAGGGTTATATCCCCTCAACATCAGGAAGTTCAGTGAAGTAAGAAATTAAACGGAAACGATTGTATATCTTTCTTTCTCTTGAGACATGTTCCCGAACATACTAAGTCGACTTTTCTTATGTCGGATTTGGCGTGTTAATATTTACGGGGTGGCCGGATGACAGTGTCGCCACCCCATGCTCCCCGGGAGGAAATGTGTACCCCAAATGTCTGCGTATCTAATATGTAAAGCAGAGTGTCCGTATATTTGTACGTGTTGCATACAAATCTACAGTTTTGTTCCAATTTTTGTGAAATTTTGTACACGTAAGCTTCAATTCATGAGAACGGCCGCCGTAAGTGTAAGAATCACGTACGATACATACTTCACTATATATGACGTCGTAAACAATGAGATGCGCAGAAAACTGCTGCATTTTGCGACAATTCTGCCCATTTTCTCCTAAACCACTGGACCGATTTCAACCAAATTTGGTACACACTTTCTTTACCGTGAGGTACAATTGCTGCAGGATTAAGAATCATATACGATACATGATTCAGAACATATGACGTCATAAACAATAGGATTTGCAAGAAACTGCCACATAATGCGACGAGACTTTATAAATACGCTGTACGAGAATCAGAGTACTTAGTGACTTGCAACAAACTTTATTCATAATTTCAAACTTTTATTAAACTTTCTCTCGCTGACAACCATAGCAAAATGATGAAAGGAAAAAAGTTTCTCGCTTACTACTTTTCCGCTGTTTATGGAGTAAAACTACGGCTCTCGGTATGACGTTACAATTTATGAGCACATAAACAGTAACGTTAATGGAAAACCGCCCCATCACGCACCAAGTTTTAATCTATTACGTCTACACTACTAATTGTATTCCCAAGAGGTTTTACAGACATACAGCCCTGATACAAAATGAATATATACCTTAAAATGTCAGGAATAAATAAATACCCGGGCAACGCAGGGTTTTCAGCTAGTAGCGTTATATATTTTAAAGTGTAAAGTGTAACTGAGGCGGGACTTGGGGAACAGCCCGGTATTCACCTAGGGGAATGTGGAAAACCGCCTAAAAACCACATCCAGGCTGGCCGACCCTCCGACCCATTTCGTTAATCTGCCGGGCGGATTCGAACCAGGACCAGTACGCCTCCCTGTCTCGTAAAGCGGTGCATTAGACCACACGGCTAACTGAGAGGGTCGGAAATGAGAATTAGTACACCCTAAAGATTTATTTTTGAAACATTGCATAAGGAGAAATGGCTATTCACAACATCAGATTAAGAAAGCCTTGCAAATAAAAACACCAGAAAAATCACAGGAGAAAGATGAAGTGGAAAGGGAAGTGAAATCTACAGCCTTTCTCCCATACGTGGGTAATGTTTCTTCTAAGATAGCCAGAATCATGAAGAAACATAAAGTGGATGTGATCTTCCGCCCACCAGCTAAGACCTCAGCTCTTCTGGGATCTGTCAAAGATGATCTGTTATTGCGAAAAGCGGGGTTTTATGAAATCCCTTGTGAGTGTGGAAAACGTTACATAGGTCAAACCACGCGCACTGTACAGGGACGATGCGTTGAGCACCGGCGGTATACACGCCTTCTTCAGTCCAACAAGTCTGCAGTAGCCGAACATTGTATTTCTACTGGTCATTCCATGAATTACAAAGAAGTAAAGATTTTAACCACAGCTTCTACTTTCTGGAGGAAAAGATGTAAAGGAAGCTGTACACATACAACTGGCGGACAAGCCGTTAAATCGTGACGACGGATTTCATTTTGACAATGTATGAAGCCACTTATATCACGCCTTCGTTCTGAAAGAATGACTGCGTCTTCACTTCCGATAGATGTTACCACTTCTAATGATTAATTATTCATTTGTAAGCGCTGTGGATACGTAACAGCTCTTTTTATGTTTGCACTTAGCGCTCACATGTTTATCTTTTAAGTATATATTCATCTATGACTAGCGCAGCAGTTACGAATGTGATATCTTCGATCATGTGCAGTCTAATCCTCAGTAGCTTTGCATCGCGTGATTTACCGTATAAATAGGCACGCGCAGTCGCTGAGAACTCAGTCTTGGACTCGCCTTGAATATGGCTGTAAGGTTTGCAGCCGAAATATCGGACGAAGAATTGTCACTGTCCTGGGTGCACTCCCGAAAGATGATGGAATATTACATATGGAGTATTTGGAATGATTACATTCACAGATCAGAAGGCCATAGGGTAGTGAGGTATCAGGCGCCAATATATGCTGAAACTCAATTATAGTTGGAACATGTAGCAATGCTCTTCCGCGCATAGAGGCGGAGCGAAAGGAGAACTGTTGAGGGAAGGAGCTATCGCCGAGTGCCAACAGTTGAACCTGCGGGAGAAACTCGCGGCCAGCCATGCGCCTAGACGGTGAATATTACTGGCTGCCACTGAGGTAGTGTCGGGGGATGCGCAGAACGGCTCAAAACTGGGCCGCCTTCCTACGTGACGCGGACTATAGTACTGGTGTTGCCTCCACAGGTAGCAATGTAGGCGCCGATTCCGGCACCTGCTCGATTATACAGTTGACGAATACTGTCTCGGCAAAGTTTACTCCACACCGCCTCATCATCTTGCTGTGGACCTGCAAAAATTGTGGGTTGACAAGTCGCTTGTCTCACTTTGGCGTCTCTTCTTATCCCACACGTGCTCAATTGGAGACAAGTCCAGAGATTGCGCTGGCCGGGGAAATTTCTGCACGCCTCGCAGACCACTTTAGTCTCACACACACTGTGTGGCCGAGCATTGTCCAGTTGTAGAAACACATCTGCTTTCTGTTCCAAGTATGGTGAGGGAACGGGTCTTACACACGTACCGCGTGCTGGTCAGCGTTCTCTCCACAAACGCCAAATGTGAATGACAGCTGCAGATTATCTCACTAACAGGAAACAAAGGGTGTCAGTGCAAGTGACTAGTGAATTAAGCCAACAGTCATCATCGGATTGGGAAGAAATTACATGTGGTGTCCCACAAGGATCCATCTTAGGGCCATAGCTTTTTCTTCTGTACATTAATGATCTCTCATCAGTTACACTACCAGAAGCAAAGTTCGTTTTGTTTGCAGATGATACAAGTATTGCAGTAGAAAGTACGTCAAGCATAGTGATAGAAAGGTCTGCTAATGTGTTTTCATGAACATTAATAAATGGTTTAAAGCCAACTCATTGTCATTAAACTTTGAAAAGACTCACTACATGCAGTTCAGAACATGTAAGAGATTTCCTGACAGCATATGCATTAAGTATGAAGAAGAGCAGATAGAAGAGGTTGACAGTAGTAAATTCCTGGGATTACAGCTTGATAATAAATTTAGTTGGGAGGAGCACACCACAGAACTGCAGAAACGACTCAACAAATCTGTATTTTCAATACGAGTGTTATCAGACATAGGAGACATAAAAATAAAAAGGCTTGCATACTTTGCTTACTTTCATTGCATAATGTCATATGGTATAATATTTTGGGGTAACTCTTCAAGTCAGTCAAAAGTCTTCAGAGTCCAAAAACGTGTAATACGTATTATTTGTGGAGTAAATTCACGGACGTCCTGTAGAAGCCTCCTTAAAGAACTGGTTATATTAACTACTTCCTCTCAGTATATTTATTCCTTAATGAAATTTGTCATAAATAATATATCCCTTTTCCCAACAAACAGCTCAGTTTATATTATTATATAAACACCCCCCCCCCCAAAATGTATCTGTATTTATATTATAAGTGTATGTGTCTGTATTTATATTATTAGTATTATCTATTATGCAACTTGTAAATTTTGTTTCTTGACATGTTCCACATCCACGAGGATCCCCTCAACATGGATCTACGGAACGAATAACTAATCTAATCGATCCAGATTGTAAGGACAGGTTTGGGGCCAGTGTCTTTGACGACTGCCTACGTGAGAAAGAGCTCGCCAGGTCTGCAACAACGATCGTCACCTGCCGATACGCAGAAATTGTTTTCATTGCTGAATACCGCGGCCAGCCATTGCATTATCCAAGTGATCCTCTGACTACTTTGCACGTCACGCTGTCGCGTGAGAGCAAGACGCGCTAGAAATGTTCGTGCCAGTAGTGCAACTGCTGTATTGCAACCAGCATCGTTACACAAATGATGTCTACCTTGTGAGGCAAGGCTCTAAAAGGACCATCCAGCCACTCGAAATGCCACTATTTGACCCCTTTAAACCTCGTCAGTTGCTGTACGAGGCAGGACTGCGTCTCCGTGGCATGGCGCCTGTTTGCTGCACTCATTTGTATTACACTGAGCTGTATGGCTGCAAACATTCCCTATTAAAGGATAGGGCACACAAACTCATAGATACTGGCCATTAACATTGCTACACCAAGAAGAAATGCAGATGATAAACGGGTTTTCATTGGACAAATATATTATACTAGAACTGACATGTGATTACATTTTCACGCAATTTGTGTGCATAGATACTGAGAAATCAGTACCCAGACCAACCACCTCTGGGCGTAATAACGGCATTGATACGCCTGGGCATTGAGTCAAACAGAGCTTGGATGGCGTGTACAGGTACAGATGCCCATGCAGCTTCAACACGATACCACACTTCATCAAGAGTAGTGACTGACGTATTGTGACGAGCCAGTTGCTCGGCCACCATTGACCAAACGTTATCAATTGGTGAGAGATCTGGATAATGTGCTGGCCAAGGCAGCAGTCGAACATTTTCCGTATCCAGAAAGGCCCGTACAGGACCTGCGGTCGTGCATTATCCTGCTGAAATGTAGGGTTTCGCAGGAATCGAAGGGTACATCCACGGGTTGTAACACATATGAAATGCAACGGCCACTGTTCAAAGTGCCGTCGATGCGAACAAGAGGTGACCCAGACGTGTAACCAATGTCACCCCATACCATCGCGCCAAGTGGTACGCCAGTATGGCGATGACGATACACGCTTCCAATGTGCTTTCACCGCGAAGTCGCCAAACACGGATGCGACCATCATGATGCTGTAAATAGAACCTGGATTCATCCGAAAAAATGACGTTTTGCCATTCGTGCACCCAGGTTCGTCGTTGTGTACACCATCGCAGGCGCTCCTGTCTGTGATTCAGCATCAAGGGTAACCGCAGCCGTGGTCTCTCGTAGCTGATAGTCCATGCTGCTGCTAACGTCATCGAACTGTTCGTGCAGATGGTTGTTGTCTTGCAAAAAAAAAAAAAAAAAAAAAAAAAAAAAAAAAAAAAAAAAAAAATCAACTGCGTGGTTATTAGTCCGTAGCTTACAATCTACTTAAACTAAGGTAAACTAACCGGAGGACAACACAAACACTCATGCCCGAAAGGGGATTCGAACCCCCGACGTGTCTTGCAAACATCCCCATCTGTTGACTTAGCGATCGAGACGTGGCTGCACGATCCGTTACAGCTATGCGGATAAGATGCCTATCTTCTCGACTGCTAGTGATACGAGGCCGTTGGAATTAGCACGGCGTTCCGTATTGCCCTCTTGAACCCACCGATTCCATATACTGATAACAGTCATTGGATCGCGACCAACGCGAGCAGCAATGTCGTGATACGATAAACCGCAATCGCGATAGGCTACAATCCGACCTTGATCAAAGTCGGAAACGTGATGGTACGCATTTCTCCTCCTTACACGAGGCATCACAACAACGTTTCACCAGGCAACGCTGGTCAACTGCTGTTTGTGTATTAAAAATCGGTTGGAAACTTTTCTCATGCCAGCACGTTGTAGGTGTCGTCACCGGCGCCAACCTTGTGTGAATGCTCTGAAAAGCTTATCATTTGCATATCACAGCATCTTCTTCCTGTCGGTTAAATTTCGCGTCTGTAGCACGTCATCGGTGCGCCTCGGTTGCACAGTGGTAGAGTGCCAGACTACAAATCCAAAGGTCGCGGGTTCGATCCCCGAGAGGTCCTAGGATTTTTATCTGTCACTTTCCACTTCTTTCACCTCTGGCAGTATTGCTCATGTGAAAAATACCGAGTAGCACCGTGGTTCGGAACCCACGTTAAACTGTAGGTCCCCCTATAACTGGCTGGGTAAGTCAGTTCGAAGGTCGGAGGAAGGCAATGGCATACCACCTCCAAACAGGACCATGCCTAGTAAAGCACTGTGGTGTTCAAACCAATCTTCGGATTGTTGACTGCTTTACCTTAGCACGTCATCTTCGTGTTGTAGCAATTTTAATGGCCAGGAGTGTATATACGATGGTTGGAACTTAAATAGTGGCAACACTGCTGTGGGGACACTATGCAATTAAATCTACTATAGTCGCTGATTGCACATGTTACTGACATACTTACCTTACCTTCGAACA
Source organism: Locusta migratoria (assembly GCA_026315105.1). Lineage (NCBI taxonomy): Eukaryota > Metazoa > Arthropoda > Insecta > Orthoptera > Acrididae > Locusta > Locusta migratoria. The sequence continues at coordinate 146,153,297 of CM048755.1, read as the reverse complement.
AATGGGCTCGCCTGTCCCACGTCATCGGCATGCTAACGTAACGGTGTCTCTGTTTTCGAGACAGGAACGAGGAGTTGAATCAAGATTGAATGTGCCAGAGGTCGAACAGCACGACAGTCTCATCAAGGTCTTAAAGAGGAGAGCGGGGAATCGGCATTGCCATACAGTACAGCGGCACGTTGGGTAAAAGCCTTCAACGAAGGTTGGCAAACTGTGGCACACGTGCATAGAGCAGGTAGTCATAGCGTCTCTGAAGAATTGATTACTATTACCGCATTAGCGGACGGTGATCGACGCCAGACGATTCGTGAGCTCGCCCACGGAACCGGATTGTCGCATACCACTGTGCATCGCTTCCCCAAGGAACAACTGGGCATGCGCAAAATTGCGTCACGATGGGTTTCACATGCATTCACTGAAATGCAGTAATGGATGCGTTACGACGTTGCTCAGACGCACTTGCAGCATGTTGAGCGTGAAGGAAGGCTTTCTTACGTCTTATCGTAACACTGGATGAGGATGAGAGATGGGCCACATCGTACGAGCCAAAACTGAAACGCCAATCCAACGAATGGCGTCATTATGGGTCATTGCGGAAGTCGAAGGTGCTCAGAGCCAGTATGGTGAAATTTATGGTGATTCTCGTGTGCGACTGTGATGGTGTTATCATAACGCATTACGTTGCTCCACGGCAGACCGGCAATGCACAATATTACAGTTCGTGTTTGGAACAAAATCACATGCGACCAGCTTAGCGAAAGAAGTGGCTACACATTCTGCGCAACCCACCCATCCTTTTGCAGGACAATGCGCGGGAGCATGAAGCGCAAGCTGTGGCGCTCTGTTCGGTCCGTGGGTCTGGGAAGTACTGTACTATCCACCATACTCTCCAGACTTAACTCCTTGTGACTTTGAGTTGATTCCGAAGATGAAGGAACCACTTCGTGGGCCGGCCGCGGTGGCCGAGGGAATTTTTGTATCGGTTGTGAATAAAAAAGTTGCCACTACTTTAGTTCCAATCCTCGTATATACATGGTGTCCCATTTATCTTAACTATCCAAAATATCTCTGTATCAACAACAGCTACTGTAAAACGACTTTCACGGGTATCAATGTAAGCAATGTAAGGCAGAGGCTCATGAATGTAAATATTTTGAAATATTCTAAAACGAAAGCATATGTGGTTTTGAACACAAAGATGTATTTTTAAACGGACACCCGGTATTATTTCATCAGTAATTTATATCAGTGTGTTTCAACCAGTGGTTCAGGACCTCCAGGAGGGGGGGGGGGATGCAGTCACAGGAGGAGGTACTTGCATCATAAAATAACTAGGGGTGCAGTGATACAAAAACATATTAGTTAATGTTAAAATTACGAAGTTCCTTGTGTAACATTAGTAGTGGGACTGTGGGAGTTTCAACCCACTGATATTCCACCCATGATGCATTGCGCGAGTACCGCTACCTCCACCCCTCCTCCCTCGGCCAATTGCCTGACCGCAGATCAAAGGATGCCGCCACAGGATGATTGATAGGTCTTCCTGGAAGAACGAAAGATGATTGACAGTTTACATTTAGGTCCTTTTGATTCGCTACTTGTCCGACCGCTAATCAAAGGACGCCCGCATAACGCACTTAAGGATGATTGACAGGTTGCAACACCTCCCTCGGCCACACACGACGCCCCGCCCCCCACCCTCCACCCCTCGGTGCAGCCGCCAGACAAGCGGCACCTCCGACAGGTCCAGACCTGTAGACCCATCGACATGTCGGTACTCGCACCCTGGACCACACACCTGGCCGGTTCGACGCCCCCCTCCACCCCTCGGCACAGCCGCCAGACAGGCGGCACCTCCGACAGGTCCAGACCTGTAGACCCCTCGACATGTCTGTACTCGCACCCGCGACCCCTACTCGCTCGGCCGATTGCCGGACCGCCGCCTCCGCCGCCGACAGATGCTACCCCCTCCTCCTCCACGCTAGCGACCGGTTCTCAAAGGACGCCGCCACCCGCCCTACCCGGGAGAACAAACAATACCGCGACGATTGTCTTGACCGCACCGACACCGCCCCCACAGGCACACCCTTCTCTCTTTTTACGGCGACCGCGGCCCGACAGGTCAGCAGCCAATTAAATTGCATATTTATTATTAAGCGCGCCGCAGCGATCCGTACGCCAGATATCGATTTATGTAACAACAACAATTTCCGCCGTTTATTATTATTATTCTTGGAAAAAAATAGAGCTACCATAGTGTTCTTCGTATGCTAAAAAACAATTTAGAACAGAAATGCTTAGTTGGTCTCGTATACTACAGCATATAGTAGTAAAATATTAAAACTCGTATGCAAAATTTGCAAGTAAGAATTTCCACTCCAATCTCTCTCCATGCTCTTCGCATAGACTACAACCGACAGACGTGTTTAATAATAATAATAGCGCAGGTTACGGTAACGAACGCCACAAACTTACGTATCCATCTTAACATATACTCTTTCGATATACAGAAACAATTCTAACGAAAAGAAAAGAAATGGTCCGTTTCGGAATTCGACCGCAACCTTAGATCTATAAATTTATCTCTTCGTTTAGACGATGCAAGCAACAGCCATCGAACGGAATGTAACTTCTATGCCAACAACTCTTTCGATAAAACAGCAACAGCGGCAGCAGCAGAAGACGGCATATTGTTTATACAAAAATTCCAAATAACGAAAATCGGCAATGACATCTAGCACAACGTCTCTAAATATACATCTGCAAGCTCCGTTAAACTCGTATGCAAAATTTGCAAGTAAGAATTTACATTCCCATCTCTCTCCAGGCGTGTTTAATAATAATAGCGCAGGTTAGATAATAAACGCCACAAACGTACGTATCCATCTTAACATATACTCTTTCGATATACAAAAACAATTCTAACCAGAGCCAATTAACGAAAAGAAAAGAAATGGTCCGTTTCGGAACTCGACCACAACCTTGCATCTATAAATGTATCTCTTCGTTTAGACGATGCAAGCAATAGCCATCGAACGGGATGTAACTTGTATGCCAACCACTCTTTCGATAAAACAGCAACAACAGCGGCAGCAGCAGAATACGACATAGTGTTTATACAAAAATTCCAAATAACGAAATCGGCAATGACATTTAGCACAAAGTCTCTAAATAAACATCTGCAAGCACCGTTAACAATCGTCCAGAACGCAGAGCGCTCTCTCGGTAGACTACATAAAAGAAACATATGCTAAGTGTTTAAACAAAAACACCTAAGTAACATCTCCAAATGATCAAAACCTTCTATGCAGACGCACCATTCTGACAAGGATAGCTCGCAATGCATTTATTTAATGGAGCTGAGCCATGCCGAAAGTTCCGAAATTTAACACTCTCTCTCTCTTTAGCGATCTTGCCCTGTTACGTTTCCTTCTTCTTAGATCGAGGTATAACTGCGCATTCCGAGAGTTCGGGTATTTTAATTTTACCTCTTATTTCCTTGCTACAGCAGTACACATCCCATCTAAGAAATCTCTATGTCCTGTTACGATGCAAACTACATTTATCTGACACCGATATTCCAGCGCCCCAGAAGACATTTAATCCCTATTGTGCAACGGAGAGTCGAAATAAAAGAAAAATACGCGAAATAATTTACCGATTCCGACCGTCTACACTAAAACTTTTCGAAATTATTGGCCTAACAACACCCTTATTCGACAATACAGCAACCACACAACCGAAGTTACCTGCCCAATGCAACACAGATTTCCAGCTCGACCCGCCCTTTACCCACAAAATTCCTACTCCGAACTAAGATTTATTATTTTAATTACAAGTAGATGTCCATCGCAAACGAAGACGCTAACCTACACGCCACAACACATGATTCTATATAGGACATGGAGTGTTTACAATTTTTGTTTTGTTTATTACAGTACAACTGAGTACATGCAACGTAATGTTCGCAAACACTTATATCGCAACCAACTCCCGCACACTTCGATCATAACCTGCTCTCTAAGGAATGGATGGGAGTCACACACAGTACAAACACGTTTGTCGTGTGTTCCTCTAATTTCGGCCAGTACAACGATGCGAGACCAATCCCCCCGCCTGTTTACTGTAAAAGCAAATATTTTTCCCCACACTATCTGTTTAAACCGGGCTTGCACATATACAATAGCCTCCTTTTAAAAGCATGTGTCTTCGCCATATAACCCAGTTTTCGTTTACCCTTCTTCTTCTTCTTAGGACTTGTGGAATAACGTAGACGATATCTACGTCTGTGGATAATAAAGTCCTGGAATGCTAAAAAAAATATAGTTCCTTGCTCGACTCTACAAGTAATTTACAGTCGAAACTAAAAAAAAAACATAATGTCCGAGAGAGCGGTCAATTTTCTGGTACTCTTAATACCCAAGTAACAAATCTAAAAGCGTTTGCACAGTACAACGGCGCACTTTGTAAATACCGTATCTTCTCTTTTAGAACACTTTAAACAATATTCTTACACAATCCTCCATCCCGGTAATACCATCTTCTCGACCCGGCGAAAAAATAAAAGTCCTAACAATCAACTGCCTGGACTCTTTATAAAATCGACATCTTTGCTTACACCAGGGCTCGTGATTTTTCGACAAATTTATTTTGGTTCTACAATTCGACGCCAACGACGTTAAGCAGTCGTTTCCTCGCCCGCAACCACTTTGATATTGCTCCTCCCATCCGAAAGTCATGCTCGGATACGAACGCCACTCGGTTAAAGTATTGTCCAAAAATCCAGGAGATAGAAGCCATCTACACGAAGCTGCTGCTGTAGTATAGATGGGAGCGCCTCCATTAAGAAACACCGATTAGCTGCAGTTTATAAGATATATACCCACAGGACGTATATATTTCCCCCCATGTATTCCAGAAATAGTAACTTCGTCTTATCTCCAACGTTTGCAGTATCGAACTTGCGGAATTTACTACACACACACACGCGCGCGCACTCCATTGGCTACAACTAGCGCACTTTAAGTAACGAAACTATAGGAGTTTTATAAAACACGTTGATTTTCGACGAAAGAATTATGATTTACCGCAGCAGGCATATCCGCTACGTAAACGTGTTGCACACCAGCCGTAAAGTAGCCAACACTAGCATACGATTAAACAGACTATGCTTCGACGAAAGATCAATGCACCACCAAAGTCAGTTTTCTTTACAGCTTTACCGTGACGTATATATTTAGGGTATATCGACACTTTTTACTTACATTCCGTCCCATCTAGCCTAAAGCACTCTCTGTAAGCGCCGAACATTTCCAACACAGTAACAGAACTACACCTTGCAGTCAACACGAACCTACAACAACAGAAGAATCTAGCCATTCCAACTCGTTTTTTGTCCCAACTAGCATGCTGCTAGCTATGTATACGTTCGTAACAACCCAGACAGAGCTATCCTTACATCCGTCACTAACCCAGTACCAACTCTAAACAAGTTACCACAGATGGTGTTATAACCGCGATCAGTAACAGACAAGATCTCCCAGACACACAGCGTTTTAATAAAGTTTCGATCTCGCTCTCTCTCCACCCAATAAGTACGCTGGTTGCTTGACCTGTCCCTAACATCCAACCACAACTTTGTTTCCAATGCATAGCCGGCAGACAATATTTCTGGAACGCTCTCTATCAGCCAATAGACTATATACCTCGAGCATTCGCGCACAAATCACCATCGTATTCCACTCCTTCTAACAAATTATTACTCTCGATAAACATCTGTAACACAGTGTAAAAAAATGAGCGACGTGCACACGCACAGAACAGCTAACAAGAAAAGATCTAGATCCAAGCCAAGTTCTTATAATCCTTACAAGCAGCAACGCAAAATAGTCTACACCATTTCGAACTAATGCAACACCAGATTTTTTTTTAACGATCTCCAAGAGCAATCCTTTAGTGACTAATCATACGATTAAATGCACCTCCAATGTAGGTAACTAATCCTCTAACTCGATACTTATCGACCAAAGAACATTAATTTACCACTGAAATCATCTCCGATACGCTACCGAGAGACGTCCATTCGTAAACACAGCTAAAAGAAGATATAAATGCCCCACATCCATGCTACGAAGTATCTATATGTATTTCCACAATTGTGAACCACATCTGCGTTGCATCGTATCGCACGACTAAACAGTTCAAAATAGGTACTTCGCGCAAGCTAGCATGCATAATCACATTCCATGTTATTTCTGGCTGTAGGCGAGTGCGGACCTGTTGACTCATCGTAGACGCCGGTTTGGAGCGTGTGTACGTCCTATACATGTAAACATACCTGTCCACGCTCGCACCTGACCCGGAGAAGTTTTCGGTTTAATTTTTCCTGGCCGCACCAGATTCCGAATACAAGAGAGCTATTTTCGCGAAGATAGATTTCCTCGCAGCTGACGCAAGCGATGTTTTTACCGTACGAGCAGTCGTTAAACTTTTATACGCAGATACATATACAGACAGTTGGATGTGCGCAAATTTGCGATGTAGCTCTTACAGAAACGAAACATAGTTTTTTTAGAAATTCGATAAGAAGAAGAAGAACGAAATTTATACAAAATGAACCAATGTGCAATAAGTCAAACCCCAATCCATGCAGCAATGTACCGAGCAACATCGATTTAAACGAACGCTTTGCTTAACTGTAGAATAGAACAACACAGAATTACACCTCCCTAACAGATACTTTACCGAGGAGTTACTGCTCTTTGCTAACAAGAAACATGTCTTCTGGTATCTTCTCCTAAACCCTATAAGACCGAAACTTTCTACTCGAGAAGCTAGACACAGAATACAAATCGTTCTTTATTATGTTCTCGAACTCCATTACGTATCTTAGTTTCCTCCTGCACCTTCGGGCAATGCTTCTAGACGAGAACAATCGTGTATTTTAACTTTTCCCATTATTTCCTGGTTATAGCACTATGCGTCGCTATGTGTGTACGTTACCAACTCCGGTGGTAATTTCCGTATGGAACACTAGGTTTTACGATTATTGCAAACGATTGCTTGTTATTCCATCCGTTTTTAACTCTGCAAATGACGGTCCCCAGTCCACCACATTTGGATGCAATGTAGTCCCTTCTCCAAACGATAATGCAATACGTTTTTCGTGTCTTCCGCTGTTTTCGGCCAGTACACCGACGCGTGACCAATCTCCCTGACTGTTTACTGTAAAAAGCAAATATTTTATAAGTCCCAGTCGTAACCAGATTTCTCCATACCCTCCGTTTAAGCCGGGCTTACACATATGCCATAGCTTCGTCTTTCTCCAGCATTAGTTTGTACTCGTCCTTTATGGCAGTTGCTTTAGCCATATATTCTAGCTTCCTTCTCTTGGTCTCGATATCCGCCATTTCCAGTTTTCTTTTCGCGCACATAAGACATTAACTGCACGTAGCGATGTAATTTCTTTAATGGGGGATGGCTTAAGCCTGTGTGATACATTTACTCTTTTCGCTGGGCTTGCAGAATGACATTGTTTGTAGGTACCAGACCTAATTCGGCGATATCTATATCTGGAGGCAGTGTGGAGAACAATGTTCTGGATTGGGAGAAGTATGTTTCCCCTGCATTAATGTAGCTTTCAAGTGTACTACTTATATCGTCTTTGCCGCTGCCAGTATTACGAATCTCCACCTAATTTACAGGTAAACAATGGAAACTAAAAGCTGACAGAACGTAACGTACAAGCTTTTATCGATCTGGAAGGTTTAACCTGTACACCGATCAATTTTCGGGTATTTTTATTACCCCAGTACACAAATTGCAGGACACTATTAAACACTACAAAGCATCTGTTGTCCCAGATGTTTGTTATTCGCCCCCCACATGGTGGAGAAACACTTTGCAGATACCGATAAAAAAACTTGCACAAGATCAAAAACACACTCCATCCGGTAATCGTATATTGTAATACCCCTGTTCTCGACCCAACGACGAAGTAAGTGCTCAAATGCAGCAAACAGACCTCTATCTCTCTTTTTAGGGTAAATTGGGTCACGGATCACAAAATGCACACCACAACCAGCGGTTTTATCCCCCAGTAAGACTCCAGGACGTTCTCCAAATTATGGAGAAAATATTTCCAGGCGAAGTACTAAATAACCTCCATATAGGCGAGATTCTAGTTGTGTTCTTCGGGACTTGTGGTATAGAGACAAGTGCGTAGAATCGAATCCTGCATATGACAACGCGACGGTGACAAGTTCCGAAGCGCAGCAGCTGGGAAGACCTCCAGGCTATAGCGAAGACACACATCCTCCGCAACTCCCACAAGGTGTTGTATTGGAATATATAAGGGATGGTTGGAGAAGCCTCCACGTCACATCCTCGAAACGCAAAGCATGCTCCTGGATAGCTAAAATACTCTCTGATGCGCCAATCCCTAACCTCTAAGCATTCGTATTCTATTAATACCGATACAAATATTACGTTGTACTTATAGAGTATCGCTCGCTATCTTTTCGATACCTTTCCGATACCTATTCGCTACCTTTCCGCTACCCTTCCCACTACCCATTACCTTTCTGCTACCTTTCTGCTACTATTCATTTACCTTTCCGCTACCTTTCCGCTACCTACCCGCCACCATTCCTTTACCTTTCCGCTCCCATTCCCACTACCTTTAGCGCATCAGAAGGCATGTTAGCTATCCAGGAGCATGCTTTGCGTTTCGAGGATGTGACGTGGAGGCTTCTCCAACCATCCCTTATATATTCCAATACAACACCTTGTGGGAGTTGCGGAGGATGTGTGTCTTCGCTATAGCCTGGAGGTCTTCCCAGCTGCTGCGCTTCGGAACTTGTCACCGTCGCGTTGTCATATGCAGGATTCGATTCTACGCACTTGTCTCTATACCACAAGTCCCGAAGAACACAACTAGAATCTCGCCTATATGGAGGTTATTTAGTACTTCGCCTGGAAATATTTTCTCCATAATTTGGAGAACGTCCTGGAGTCTTACTGGGGGATAAAACCGCTGGTTGTGGTGTGCATTTTGTGATCCGTGACCCAATTTACCCTAAAAAGAGAGATAGAGGTCTGTTTGCTGCATTTGAGCACTTACTTCGTCGTTGGGTCGAGAACAGGGGTATTACAATATACGATTACCGGATGGAGTGTGTTTTTGATCTTGTGCAAGTTTTTTTATCGGTATCTGCAAAGTGTTTCTCCACCATGTGGGGGGCGAATAACAAACATCTGGGACAACAGATGCTTTGTAGTGTTTAATAGTGTCCTGCAATTTGTGTACTGGGGTAATAAAAATACCCGAAAATTGATCGGTGTACAGGTTAAACCTTCCAGATCGATAAAAGCTTGTACGTTACGTTCTGTCAGCTTTTAGTTTCCATTGTTTACCTGTAAATTAGGTGGAGATTCGTAATACTGGCAGCGGCAAAGACGATATAAGTAGTACACTTGAAAGCTACATTAATGCAGGGGAAACATACTTCTCCCAATCCAGAACATTGTTCTCCACACTGCCTCCAGATATAGATATCGCCGAATTAGGTCTGGTACCTACAAACAATGTCATTCTGCAAGCCCAGCGAAAAGAGTAAATGTATCACACAGGCTTAAGCCATCCCCCATTAAAGAAATTACATCGCTACGTGCAGTTAATGTCTTATGTGCGCGAAAAGAAAACTGGAAATGGCGGATATCGAGACCAAGAGAAGGAAGCTAGAATATATGGCTAAAGCAACTGCCATAAAGGACGAGTACAAACTAATGCTGGAGAAAGACGAAGCTATGGCATATGTGTAAGCCCGGCTTAAACGGAGGGTATGGAGAAATCTGGTTACGACTGGGACTTATAAAATATTTGCTTTTTACAGTAAACAGTCAGGGAGATTGGTCACGCGTCGGTGTACTGGCCGAAAACAGCGGAAGACACGAAAAACGTATTGCATTATCGTTTGGAGAAGGGACTACATTGCATCCAAATGTGGTGGACTGGGGACCGTCATTTGCAGAGTTAAAAACGGATGGAATAACAAGCAATCGTTTGCAATAATCGTAAAACCTAGTGTTCCATACGGAAATTACCACCGGAGTTGGTAACGTACACACATAGCGACGCATAGTGCTATAACCAGGAAATAATGGGAAAAGTTAAAATACACGATTGTTCTCGTCTAGAAGCATTGCCCGAAGGTGCAGGAGGAAACTAAGATACGTAATGGAGTTCGAGAACATAATAAAGAACGATTTGTATTCTGTGTCTAGCTTCTCGAGTAGAAAGTTTCGGTCTTATAGGGTTTAGGAGAAGATACCAGAAGACATGTTTCTTGTTAGCAAAGAGCAGTAACTCCTCGGTAAAGTATCTGTTAGGGAGGTGTAATTCTGTGTTGTTCTATTCTACAGTTAAGCAAAGCGTTCGTTTAAATCGATGTTGCTCGGTACATTGCTGCATGGATTGGGGTTTGACTTATTGCACATTGGTTCATTTTGTATAAATTTCGTTCTTCTTCTTCTTATCGAATTTCTAAAAAAACTATGTTTCGTTTCTGTAAGAGCTACATCGCAAATTTGCGCACATCCAACTGTCTGTATATGTATCTGCGTATAAAAGTTTAACGACTGCTCGTACGGTAAAAACATCGCTTGCGTCAGCTGCGAGGAAATCTATCTTCGCGAAAATAGCTCTCTTGTATTCGGAATCTGGTGCGGCCAGGAAAAATTAAACCGAAAACTTCTCCGGGTCAGGTGCGAGCGTGGACAGGTATGTTTACATGTATAGGACGTACACACGCTCCAAACCGGCGTCTACGATGAGTCAACAGGTCCGCACTCGCCTACAGCCAGAAATAACATGGAATGTGATTATGCATGCTAGCTTGCGCGAAGTACCTATTTTGAACTGTTTAGTCGTGCGATACGATGCAACGCAGATGTGGTTCACAATTGTGGAAATACATATAGATACTTCGTAGCATGGATGTGGGGCATTTATATCTTCTTTTAGCTGTGTTTACGAATGGACGTCTCTCGGTAGCGTATCGGAGATGATTTCAGTGGTAAATTAATGTTCTTTGGTCGATAAGTATCGAGTTAGAGGATTAGTTACCTACATTGGAGGTGCATTTAATCGTATGATTAGTCACTAAAGGATTGCTCTTGGAGATCGTTAAAAAAAAATCTGGTGTTGCATTAGTTCGAAATGGTGTAGACTATTTTGCGTTGCTGCTTGTAAGGATTATAAGAACTTGGCTTGGATCTAGATCTTTTCTTGTTAGCTGTTCTGTGCGTGTGCACGTCGCTCATTTTTTTACACTGTGTTACAGATGTTTATCGAGAGTAATAATTTGTTAGAAGGAGTGGAATACGATGGTGATTTGTGCGCGAATGCTCGAGGTATATAGTCTATTGGCTGATAGAGAGCGTTCCAGAAATATTGTCTGCCGGCTATGCATTGGAAACAAAGTTGTGGTTGGATGTTAGGGACAGGTCAAGCAACCAGCGTACTTATTGGGTGGAGAGAGAGCGAGATCGAAACTTTATTAAAACGCTGTGTGTCTGGGAGATCTTGTCTGTTACTGATCGCGGTTATAACACCATCTGTGGTAACTTGTTTAGAGTTGGTACTGGGTTAGTGACGGATGTAAGGATAGCTCTGTCTGGGTTGTTACGAACGTATACATAGCTAGCAGCATGCTAGTTGGGACAAAAAACGAGTTGGAATGGCTAGATTCTTCTGTTGTTGTAGGTTCGTGTTGACTGCAAGGTGTAGTTCTGTTACTGTGTTGGAAATGTTCGGCGCTTACAGAGAGTGCTTTAGGCTAGATGGGACGGAATGTAAGTAAAAAGTGTCGATATACCCTAAATATATACGTCACGGTAAAGCTGTAAAGAAAACTGACTTTGGTGGTGCATTGATCTTTCGTCGAAGCATAGTCTGTTTAATCGTATGCTAGTGTTGGCTACTTTACGGCTGGTGTGCAACACGTTTACGTAGCGGATATGCCTGCTGCGGTAAATCATAATTCTTTCGTCGAAAATCAACGTGTTTTATAAAACTCCTATAGTTTCGTTACTTAAAGTGCGCTAGTTGTAGCCAATGGAGTGCGCGCGCGTGTGTGTGTGTAGTAAATTCCGCAAGTTCGATACTGCAAACGTTGGAGATAAGACGAAGTTACTATTTCTGGAATACATGGGGGGAAATATATACGTCCTGTGGGTATATATCTTATAAACTGCAGCTAATCGGTGTTTCTTAATGGAGGCGCTCCCATCTATACTACAGCAGCAGCTTCGTGTAGATGGCTTCTATCTCCTGGATTTTTGGACAATACTTTAACCGAGTGGCGTTCGTATCCGAGCATGACTTTCGGATGGGAGGAGCAATATCAAAGTGGTTGCGGGCGAGGAAACGACTGCTTAACGTCGTTGGCGTCGAATTGTAGAACCAAAATAAATTTGTCGAAAAATCACGAGCCCTGGTGTAAGCAAAGATGTCGATTTTATAGAGTCCAGGCAGTTGATTGTTAGGACTTTTATTTTTTCGCCGGGTCGAGAAGATGGTATTACCGGGATGGAGGATTGTGTAAGAATATTGTTTAAAGTGTTCTAAAAGAGAAGATACGGTATTTACAAAGTGCGCCGTTGTACTGTGCAAACGCTTTTAGATTTGTTACTTGGGTATTAAGAGTACCAGAAAATTGACCGCTCTCTCGGACATTATGTTTTTTTTTTAGTTTCGACTGTAAATTACTTGTAGAGTCGAGCAAGGAACTATATTTTTTTTAGCATTCCAGGACTTTATTATCCACAGACGTAGATATCGTCTACGTTATTCCACAAGTCCTAAGAAGAAGAAGAAGGGTAAACGAAAACTGGGTTATATGGCGAAGACACATGCTTTTAAAAGGAGGCTATTGTATATGTGCAAGCCCGGTTTAAACAGATAGTGTGGGGAAAAATATTTGCTTTTACAGTAAACAGGCGGGGGGATTGGTCTCGCATCGTTGTACTGGCCGAAATTAGAGGAACACACGACAAACGTGTTTGTACTGTGTGTGACTCCCATCCATTCCTTAGAGAGCAGGTTATGATCGAAGTGTGCGGGAGTTGGTTGCGATATAAGTGTTTGCGAACATTACGTTGCATGTACTCAGTTGTACTGTAATAAACAAAACAAAAATTGTAAACACTCCATGTCCTATATAGAATCATGTGTTGTGGCGTGTAGGTTAGCGTCTTCGTTTGCGATGGACATCTACTTGTAATTAAAATAATAAATCTTAGTTCGGAGTAGGAATTTTGTGGGTAAAGGGCGGGTCGAGCTGGAAATCTGTGTTGCATTGGGCAGGTAACTTCGGTTGTGTGGTTGCTGTATTGTCGAATAAGGGTGTTGTTAGGCCAATAATTTCGAAAAGTTTTAGTGTAGACGGTCGGAATCGGTAAATTATTTCGCGTATTTTTCTTTTATTTCGACTCTCCGTTGCACAATAGGGATTAAATGTCTTCTGGGGCGCTGGAATATCGGTGTCAGATAAATGTAGTTTGCATCGTAACAGGACATAGAGATTTCTTAGATGGGATGTGTACTGCTGTAGCAAGGAAATAAGAGGTAAAATTAAAATACCCGAACTCTCGGAATGCGCAGTTATACCTCGATCTAAGAAGAAGGAAACGTAACAGGGCAAGATCGCTAAAGAGAGAGAGAGTGTTAAATTTCGGAACTTTCGGCATGGCTCAGCTCCATTAAATAAATGCATTGCGAGCTATCCTTGTCAGAATGGTGCGTCTGCATAGAAGGTTTTGATCATTTGGAGATGTTACTTAGGTGTTTTTGTTTAAACACTTAGCATATGTTTCTTTTATGTAGTCTACCGAGAGAGCGCTCTGCGTTCTGGACGATTGTTAACGGTGCTTGCAGATGTTTATTTAGAGACTTTGTGCTAAATGTCATTGCCGATTTCGTTATTTGGAATTTTTGTATAAACACTATGTCGTATTCTGCTGCTGCCGCTGTTGTTGCTGTTTTATCGAAAGAGTGGTTGGTATACAAGTTACATCCCGTTCGATGGCTATTGCTTGCATCGTCTAAACGAAGAGATACATTTATAGATGCAAGGTTGTGGTCGAGTTCCGAAACGGACCATTTCTTTTCTTTTCGTTAATTGGCTCTGGTTAGAATTGTTTTTGTATATCGAAAGAGTATATGTTAAGATGGATACGTAAGTTTGTGGCGTTCGTTACCGTAACCTGCGCTATTATTATTATTAAACACGTCTGTCGGTTGTAGTCTATGCGAAGAGCATGGAGAGAGATTGGAGTGGAAATTCTTACTTGCAAATTTTGCATACGAGTTTTAATATTTAATACTACATGCTGTAGTATACGAGACCAGCTAAGCATTTCTGTTCTAAATTGTTTTTTAGCATACGAAGAACACTATGGTAACTCTATTTTTTTCCAAGAATAATAATAATAAACGGCGGAAATTGTTGTTGTTACATAAATCGAGATCTGGCGTACGGATCGCTGCGGCGCGCTTAATAATAAATATGCAATTTAATTGGCTGCTGACCTGTCGGGCCGCGGTCGCCGTAAAAAGAGAGCAGGGGTTGGCCTGTGGGGGCGGTGTCGGTGCGGTCAAGACAATCGTCGCGGTATTGTTTGTTCTCCCGGGTAGGGCGGGTGGCGGCGTCCTTTGAGAACCGGTCGCTAGCGTGGAGGAGGAGGGGGGTAGCATCTGTCGGCGGCGGAGGCGGCGGTCCGGCAATCGGCCGAGCGAGTAGGGGTCGCGGGTGCGAGTACAGACATTTCGAGGGGTCTACAGGTCTGGACCTGTCGGAGGTGCCGCCTGTCTGGCGGCTGTGCCGAGGGGTGGAGGGGGGCGTCGAACCGGCCAGGTGTGTGGTCCAGGGTGCGAGTACCGACATGTCGATGGGTCTACAGGTCTGGACCTGTCGGAGGTGCCGCTTGTCTGGCGGCTGCACCGAGGGGTGGAGGGTGGGGGGCGGGGCGTCGTGTGTGGCCGAGGGAGGTGTTGCAACCTGTCAATCATCCTTAAGTGCGTTATGGCGGCGTCCTTTGATAAGCAGTCGGACAAGTAGCGAATCAAAAGGACCTAAATGTAAACTGTCAATCATCTTTCGTTCTTCCAGGAAGACCTATCAATCATCCTGTGGCGGTATCCTTTGATCTGCGGTCAGGCAATTGGCCGAGGGAGGAGGGGTGGGGCGTAATTCAAATTTCCCGCCAAAAAAACAAAAGACGCGCGAATCTCAGTGGGGTGGAACCGGCACAGCCCCACTACTAACATTCATTATGCATTGAATAGGTCACACATTGTTTTATAGTACAACTACCTGAAAACCCGGCTTTGCCCGGGTATGTATTTATTTATTCCTCCCTTGAGTCAGTACGTCTCCTACCTCTTCTCCGACTGCCATCTACATTTTTTTCTAAAAACATGCTATATTTATCGGTGAATAATTAAGAAAGCAGGCTGTCTCGCATAATGTACAATATTGTAAGTGCAGTAGACATGTAATAGTCATACGATCTCATATTAATTGAGTTATATGTTGTACAATTGTATAATTTTTTAGCTATGTATCTGTTTGTATAAGTGCTGTATGTCTGTAAAATCTGTTGTGAATACAATGTAGTAAAAAAGAAATAGATTAAGACTTAGTGCGTGATAGGGCGATTTTCCATAAACGTTACTGTTCATGTGGTCATACCTCATGAAATACGTGTCATACTGTGATACAATTTAGAAGGTACAATCAACTATATGCGTGTATACTGTCTGTATAATTTCCTGCAGCTACAATTTGTAGTGTAGAAATTATAAATTGTAGCGTCATACCGAAATCAGTAGCTTTAGTCCATGAACAGCGGAACGTTACTGTTTATGTCTCCATGTCTCATGAACTACGTGTCGGAATGTGATACAATTTAGAAGCTACATTCAACTATAGATGTGTATACTCTGTCTGTAAAATTTCCTGTCGCTACAATTTGTAGTGTTCAAATTATAAATTGTAACGTCATACCGAGAGCCGTAGTTTTACTCCATAAACAGCTGAAAAGTAGTAAGCGCGAAACTTTTTTCCTTTCATCATTTTACTATGGTTGCCAGCGAGAAAAAGTTTAATAAAGGTTTGAAATTATGTTTAAAGTTTATTGCAAGTCGCTAAGTACTGTCATTCTCATACAGTGTATTTCGAAAGTCTCGCCTCATTATATTGCATTTTTTGCTATTTCTATTGGTTATGACGTAATATCTTTTCAACCATCAGCCGTATGTGATTCTTAACTATGCAGCAATTGTTACCTCACGGTAAGGAATGTGTGTACCAAATTTGGTTGAAATCGGCCCAATGATTTAGGCGAAAATGAGCAGCATTGTCGCAAAATGCAGCAGTTTTTCTCGCATCTCATTGTTTATGACGTCATATCTCGTGAACTATATATCGTATGTGATTTTTACACTTACGGCGACTGTCCTCATGGACTGAAGCTTACGTGTTCAAAATTTCATAAAGATTGGAACAAAACTGTAGATTTGTATGCAACACGTACAAACATACGGACACTCCGCTTGATATATTAGATGTGTCAGTTATGAATAAGCGTAAGATCTGAATACTGTTTTCATGGACCAGCCGATAGGTAAAAGAACAGGATACAATATGTTACGTTAATTCCGTATCTGATGACCAAGCTGTCGGCGGGGCGTTAAGCCCTAAGCTTCCTTCCTCCACAATAAGTTACTCAGAAAAATTGGGGGGAAAAAATCAACTTCTTTACAAATTGTCCATGGAGAGGGACTGTTCTTAATCGGCATGATTCGCGTTTGAGTTTTGCCTGAAATGCGAAACACTCGTTAAGCAAAATATATTTTTCTTTCGGAAATCGTGTAAAAATGGAATAATATGTTCCATTCCGAAAAATAAATACAAAAAAACTTCGTCCAACGAATTAAAGGAAATCTGAAGCAAAAGAAAGATTTGTTTTCTTTGAGATAACAGTTTTGTTACGGTTCTTGAGGAGGAGGGGAGAGGAAGGGTGCGTCGCCAGACAATTTTTACTTGGAAGGGGGTCGCATATTCGAAAAGATTGAGAAACAGTGATCTTTAGCATGACAAACACGTAAACAATGGCGTTGATCGCATCGCAATACGCCAATTACGTCCCGAGATATTGCGAAGCGAAGTTGACGCTTGAAATACGCGAAATGAACGGCTAGCACACGACTTGATTATCTTTACGATTATCTTCAGTTGCTATAGGGTAGTGACGGACCGGGATTCAAAGACGGCATAGCTGCTTTTGTCTGGCGGTCACCTTTAACCACTTGGCTATCCGTAGTACGCCTCCCTTCCCGCCCCACGTTGTCAAAAGTCCTGCCCTCCAGAAGTAACAGCCCTAGCGCCCATAGTCCTCAATGCTCGCCATCCGGATTCCCAGATGATACCGAAACATTTTTCTGTATCTGGGATGAAGAAATGAGCGCTAGCACCATCTTCTCGCGATCATACATTTTTGAAAGGAACTCGTGAACTCGCCTGATATCGTGTAGGGCCCCCGCGACCACCAGAAGTACTGCAACACGACGTGGCGTGGACTCCGATAATGTCTGGAGTAGTGCTGGAGGGAACTGACAGCATACATCCTGCTAGGCTGTCCCAAATCAGTAAGAGTACAAAGGGTGGAGATTTCTTCTGAACAGCACGTCGCAAGGCATCCCAGGTATGCTCACTAATGTTCATGTCTTTGGTGGCCAGCGGATGTGTTTAAACTCAGAAGAATGTTTCTGGAGCGACTCTGTAAAGAATCTAGTCTTGTGGAGCGTTTAATTGTCCTGCTGGAATTGCCCAAGTCCGTCGGAATGCACAATGGGCATGAATGGATGCAAGCAGTGCCGGGTTATCCATAAGGCAGAGTAGGCAGCTGCCTAGGAGCCCCGTGCCTTTTAGGAACCCCGTGTGCACCGATAGAACAATGAGAATTTTTTAGAAAGACTTTTGCGATTTAAATAAAAATTAGTTGGCTTTTTGTTGTTTGTCTGCGGGGAAGTAAAAGAAAATATATATCATAGGAAATGACTCCTGGTAGTTCTGAAGAGTTTGAGGATACAGGAAGGTCACTTGGGGCCCTTTCTAGTCTTCAGCGGAAGTTGTCCATACCAAAGCTTATTGTAGCTCGTAAGGGGGCTATCTTAGGGTGGCAAGATTTCAAAAACCAAAATATGGGACACATATGGATACTTAAGATTGCGCCACGTTAAGGATCGTGCGGCCGCTGGCGTCTGAGTTTCGAGTCCTCCATCGGACATGAGTGTATGTGTGTTTTCCTTATTGTAAGATATTTTAAGTAGTTTATAAGTATACGGACCGATGACCACAAAAGTTTCGTCCCTTAGATTACAAACTTTTTGTCATTTAGGAGTTCGATATTTTCTCATAGATTTTTATAGTAATGAAGTATTTTGAAAATGAGTTCTTGTTTAATTATTTCATTTTCACACTAAATATTCAGTTTTAATTGATTTTTCCGTCGGTACTTGACAGAACATGATAATAATATCAAAAAGGAACAACTTTCTGATGTTCTGCAAAACTTTTTTATTGGTCACAAACCGGCTTTCGGCTTCTTAGGCCATCATCAGATGATAACTGAATGTAGTACACATGTTTTCAAAGATGTTAAGATTTACAAAGATGTTATCACAGACAATCGATACTTTACAGGAAAGTTCATCGCAAAAACTTATTTATGAGACTTATTAACATTTATATAAAAATATAATAAATATGTGTAAAGAATCAAAACTAATAGGATTATTTTTGTTGAAATGGAAGGTTGAAAATAAAACTTATTTCAGTAGACGTGTAGATGGGAACTGGATCTGATCGTTTAATACTAAACTAGCATCCTGAGCCAAATGTTTATTGATTTCCAATATTTCCAGTAGTGTCATCTTTCTGCTTTTCTTCAGGGGATGTAGAATCTCACAGTTTACATCATAATCATGGCCTTCTCTGAGCAGATGTTCAGCAAAGGTTGAATCTGTCTTTTTTAACCTCCAGCTTCTCTCATGTTCTGATAATCTAATAGCTACAGCCCTGCCAGACTGACCAACATACAGTTTCCCACAATGTTTGCATGTGATCTTGTATACACCACTCTGTGATAGGGGTTGAATTTTATCCTTACTATTGAATAAATATTTAGAAATGTTATTAGTATTGTAAAATGCAAGCCTGTAATTTCGAGATTTTAACTTTCTAGCAATTTGATCTGAAATTTTGCCTAAATATGGGATGACACACCAGTTTTTCTTACTATTAACTTGTTCTTGTTGGCCAGCATATAAAACTGTTCTGGTTTTTCTGATTTTCTTCTTATTCATTATACTGTCAATAAGGGCAGGGCTATAGCCATTACTGGATGCTATATGTTTGATTGTTTGTAATTCTGATTGAAATACAGAATCAGATAATGGAACAGATATGAGGCGATGGACCATTGAATGGAAAGCTGCATGTTTATGGCTGTGTGGATGCTGGGAACTAGCAGGGATAACTGTATCTGTTACTATGGGTTTTCTGAAAATACTAAATAAGTGTTTCTTTGTGCTAATGTCAATAGTAAGGTCTAAAAAGTTTATAGAAGATCCTCCTAGTTCCATAGTGAACTTAATTTTATTGTGTTGGGAATTTAAGTGTTGTAAAAAGGAATCTAATTGTCTGGTGGTACCAGTCCATAAACACAGCACATCATCCACATACCTGAACCAATATCCAACTTTGCACCTCAGTGGTTCCTTCTGTAAGAAAATCTGCTCAAAATGATCCATGAAGGTCTCAGATAGAATGGGACTAAGTGGAGAACCCATAGCTAAGCCATCAGACTAATTGTAATATTTATTTTCAAATTGGAAATAATTTTGCTTCACACATGTCTCTGTAGCAATGATTATGTCATGTGTTTCAACAGGGTTTACTTTACATTTGTGCAAAAGATCAGTAAGGATGTCAATACTTTCATCAGTGGGAATATTTGTAAACAGACTGGTGACATCAAACGATACAAGTTTAGAATTAGGTGGGACTTGTATGTCTTTAATTTTGTTAACAAGAGCTATGGAATTTTTGATTCCAAATTTTGGTTTAAAACTTGTTTTCTTTTTAATTATGTAATCTAGCTCTCTTGCTAATAAGTAACAAGGAGCAGAAAATGATGACACTACTGGTCTTACAGGAATCAGATCTTTATGTAATTTGGGTAAACCATATAATCTAGGAGCCAAGGGGTTCATATTCACTAGCACTCGGATGTTATTTTCAGGTATAATGCTGTTACATGATTTTATAGTGGCTTTGACTTGTTCATTGAAACTAGCAGTAGGATCTTTAGGTAGTTGCTTAAAATCTGGATTATTAAGGAACTGGTTCACTTTGTTGACATAATCACTTTTGTTCATAAATACCAAAATGTTTGATTTGTCAGCTTTAGAAACAATGACATCATCTGAAATTAAACTTCTGCAACGTATTAAGTTCGTTGCGTGATAATACATCAAAATTAGAATGAGCATTTTTAATTTCATGAGCTACTAAATGTTTACAAGAGATGTCTTGTCCTAGAGCGAGCTCAAGATCAACTTTCAGTATGTCCAACTGTTTATTGGTGATGTTGCAAGGTGGAGCATATTTAATACCTTTATTTAACACTTTTAGTTCGTCTGTAGTAATAACTGTACTGGATAAGTTTGTGATACGATCCGAAAACTTTTGAATAGGTAATGTTGCTACAGATACCTCCGATGTCGCAAGTGTTTTGTCACTAGTTAACTTTAGCAGCTTTTCATGCTGGCGCAGATAAATTTGGTGGACAATAGAGTTAATATCTTCACGCACATTACGATCAAAACAATCGAATTCGTACGGATGTGTGAAGGCCACAATACACATGTGACACACCTTCAGATGTAGACTTACGTTGTCACGAATTTTGTACCAATGTCGCATTTCTTCTTTCACCCACGTTCTTTCGGCGACTTCTATAGCCTTCATTGCCACCTTGCACCATCACCCATAGTAACAGATACAGTTATCCCTGCTAGTTCCCAGCATCCACACAGCCATAAACATGCAGCTTTCCATTCAATGGTCCATCGCCTCATATCTGTTCCATTATCTGATTCTGCATTTCAATCAGAATTACAAACAATCAAACATATAGCATCCAGTAATGGCTATAGCCCTGCCCTTATTGACAGTATAATGAATAAGAAGAAAATCAGAAAAACCAGAACAGTTTTATATGCTGGCCAACAAGAACAAGTTAATAGTAAGAAAAACTGGTGTGTCATCCCATATTTAGGCAAAATTTCAGATCAAATTGCTAGAAAGTTAAAATCTCGAAATTACAGGCCTGCATTTTACAATACTAATAACATTTCTAAATATTTATTCAATAGTAAGGATAAAATTCAACCCCTATCACAGAGTGGTGTATACAAGATCACATGCAAACATTGTGGGAAACTGTATGTTGGTCAGTCTGGCAGGGCTGTAGCTATTAGATTATCAGAACATGAGATAAGCTGGAGGTTAAAAATGACAGATTCAACCTTTGCTGAACATCTGCTCAGAGAAGGCCATGATTATGATGTAAACTTTGAGATTCTACATCCCCTGAAGAAAAGCAGAAAGATGACACTACTGGAAATATTGGAAATCAATAAACATTTGGCTCAGGATGCTAGTTTAGTATTAAACGATCAGATCCAGTTCCCATCTACACCTCTACTGAAATAAGTTTTATTTTCAACCTTCCATTTCAACAAAAATAATCCTATTAGTTTTGATTCTTTACACATATTTATTATATTTTTATATAAATGTTAATAAGTCTCATAAATAAGTTTTTGTGATGAACTTTCCTGTAAAGTATCGATTGTCTGTGATAACATCTTTGTAAATCTTAACATCTTTGAAAACATGTGTACTACATTCAGTTATCACCTGATGATGGCCTAAGAAGCCGAAAGCCGGTTTGTGACCAAAAAAAAAGTTTTGCAGAACATCAGAAAGTTGTTTCTTTTTGATATATTCAGTTTTCGTCGCCCATAAACTATTTGTGGTGGAGCAGCATTAGTTCCAGATAGGGCTAGCACAACCAAGTAATGAGGTACACATTTTTTTCACCAGATATCTTCAAGTATAAGTTGAAAATGGGAGACATGTTTTTACCATCTCGCTTCGCAATTGTCAATTAATTTTTTGTTCACATACATTTATGACGTGGCTAAATTACTAAAAAAATAGTCTTTAGATCGTTCTTTTTAAATTATTTTCCCCAAACTTCGGTACAGTTTTAAGACTTTACTAGACAGATTTCCAACGAAGAAGATATTTGAGCTGAACATGTTTTCAGCGTACGAAATGGGTAGGTCCATTTCGCAATATAATCGATTAACGTTTAGAAAATGAACGTGAAATGTCTTTGAAATCAAACTCTTTCAGCATGTCAGCTTCTAGCAATGAAATTACTAATTGGAAAAGCTGCAAATTTCATGTGAAACCATTATGTAATACCAACCATAGAAATTCGAAAATCGTGTCTTATTGATGCCTATTTTCTGTATTGTTTCAATATGACCCCACTTTTCCATTTGGTTACACTGCACGCTCTTTAGAAACACATTATTTCAAAATATACCGGACGGTTAGCAAAAAAGCGACAATATACGTCCCGTATTTAGTTTGTCGGGACTTGACTAAATAAGGGACGATCTCGTAAAATACGGGACGTCTGGTCACCCTAGGCTATATTAAACGATGGCTAAACATGTTAATTAAAACGAATGCTTCGGTTATGGACTACTCCAGTTTTATTATTATTATCATGGATTACCTCAATTTTATTATTTTTATTATTATTACCAATATATTTTTGTAATTTGGTAGAAATTATTAACATATTAAGGGGTGCATTTGGATTGGGGCCCCAAGATTTGGATTGCCTCGGGGCCTACACAGGTCTTAATCCGGCACTGGATGCAGGTGATGAGCCACGATGCGTACGTACGTGTCACCTGTCTCAGTCACATGTAGTCATCAGTCGCATCCGGGCTCCCATATGACACCAACTACACACGGCCCACACTAATACAGAGCCTCCGCCAGCTTGAACAGTCCCTTGCTGACCTGCAGGGTCCATTGATTCACGAGGTTGTCTCCATACCCGCACTCACCCATGCACTTCTGTCCCGCTGAATAATTCTCTTCAGTCGTCGTTGGTCCCGTTCTTGCAGGATCCTTTTCCGGCCGCAGCGATGTCAGAAATTTGATTGTTTACCGGATTACCAATATTCATGGTGACTAGTGAAGTGGTCGTACAGGAGAATCACAACCTCGTCGCTGCCACGGAGATGCTGTGTCCCATCTCACTTGCGCCGATTATAACACAAAGATGAAAGTCCCGGCGGATTAGCCAGGCCCACTGGAGCGCCATGCTGCTGTGCGTATGACCGTTCGCCGTCGGGGGTTCGTGTCCCCCGTCGGACATGTGTGTTTTAGTCCTTAGGTTAGTTTACCTTATTTTACGTAGTTTGTAAGATACGGACTAACAACCACGCAGCCGTCCGTGGTGGCCGAGGGGACTAAAGCGCTCCAGTCACGGTCTGCACGGCCACCACGGTCGGGGGTTCGAATCCCCTCTCGGACATGAATATTTCTGCCGTTCTTAGTATTAGCTAGTTCGTAAGTAGTTTGTAAGTTTAAGGACTGATGACCCCGTAGTTAAGTCCCATAAGCTATAAAGAAAAGAAAATAAAATAAAAAATAACCACGCAGTTGAGTCAGATAGATTTACAAACATTTGAACATTTTAACAAAGTTCAAACTCATTTAAATCGCAATAACCAGTCATTGTAGCAGCAGAAAGGATCTAACACTAGTAGTATAGTAATGGGGCTACCACCCTGCTGAGAATCGATCGTCTACGTTAGAGTCATCAGGTTCAGGTGCCGTTACCCCTCGCCCCCTGCCCCCTCTCCACCCTCAGACAATGGCGCTCTTCCCGGAACAAAAGGGTGATTGACATCGAGCATAAAATTGCACAAGAAATTGAAATCTCGTAAACAACAACTTTGGCTACCTCTGCCACCAGCCGCTCCAGGAGGACGCCCACAACCCCCCGAGTCGGCCCCCGCAGCCTCCCCCATCAGCCGCTGCCAACAGCCCGCAAATAATTTTATTAATCCTGCTTCGAACATAAATTTATTTACAATAAACATTTCGTTTTCTCTCGCAAATCGTCAGTGAGCAACAGCATCTGCCATTCTGTTTGTAAGTAACGTTTAAAACTAACAACAATTGTTCACAAACAATTACCAGTGAGGTCAAGCGTGTTTCACGATTGATCGATTGCGATGGGCGAAAGCGTGATGAGGGGATGAGGTACGGACATTGAATCAGATCTGGGTTCGAAACCTGGTCACAACCACCTATCACCTCAATTTCTTTGCAGGGAAAGAAAAATTATAATTTCACCACTAATCGCCAATACATTGAAATGCAAATGAAAGGGTCGATAAAAAACCTACGTACATTCATCGATGATTATCTAAACAATTCTAACCGAGGTCGAAAATTTGGGACTACCCCCCCCCCCCCCAAAAAAAAATTAAAAAAAAACTCTATTTTGTATCGAATCTCCGGCCTGTACCGTAAAATACGAATACATCGTAGTCGAAGTATCCCGAAATATTCTTTTCGAAATGTTCCAAGACTTTACAACATTTAACTGACACATGTCAAACTTACAAATACCGATGATCAAGCTCCCCAGAAAACACATAACATTGCTCTTTCTCTGTGTTTAAACAAATCGAAACCCTAGTGTCCAACATTATTTCCTTAGAGATTCACAATAGACGGTAGAAAAGAAAATGCAATTAAGTAAATTAAGATTGTCCAGTTATCGATTTCCGTCCGTCTGCACTGAAACTTGTTTCGAAATCACTGTCCTACCAACCTCCTCCTTCGAATTATCACTTGCCCATACAACAACGAAGTAACCGCAGACTGCTGAGTCACTACGCAAACATCTCCCTATTAACCGAGAGCCGCGGTGGAGTAGCCGAGCCGGCCGCGGTGGCCGAGGGGACTGAGGCGCTCCAGTCACGGTCTGCCACGGCCACAACGGTCGGGCATGGATATTTGTGCCGTCCTTAGTAAAAGGTAGTTTGTACGTTTAGGGACTGATGACCCCGTAGTTAAGTCGCATAAGCTTAACAAACATTTGAACATTTTTTGGAGTAGCCGAGCGGTCTAAAGCGTCTCTCTGCGGAGCGCGCGGTTGCTCGCCGTGGAGGTTCGAGTCCTCCCTGGGGCATGGGTGTGTGTGTGTGTGTGTGTTTGTCCTTAGGTTAGTTTACCTAGGTTTAAGTAGTTTGTAAGCTACGGACTGATGACCACGCAGTTTGGTCCGATAGATTTACAAACATTTGAACATTTGATAATAACCGAGAGGACACAAGGGTAGTACTTTACCAGCCTCCAATGCTTGGATACAATACGCTTACAATAGATTTTCACTTCTGTAGAGTAAGATCAACCAGCCTTTTACACAGAATATAGATAGAGAGAGACAAACGTTCTTACTCCAAACACAATTCCAGGTCCTTTTGCGGGTAAACTACGATTTTTTTTCAATCCCATTGACCGAACTCTGATTTCTTTAAATCTATTGCAGTTGTTGTCTACTGTAAACGAAGATTTCTATTCTATAACCTAGGATACTAGTTACACACTGCAACATCCAATCAATAAAAATTTTGTCGTCATCACCGCAGAACACCAACAAATCTCACCTACTTCGAAGTCCTATGTAAAAGTAAAAACGATGATAGGTTATTCAACCTATTAATAATAGTAGACATTGCTTAAACACAATGAAATTTAGTAGACCCTCTACAGTCCAAAACATTCATCAACGTGGCCATCAGCGCTATCATCCTGTTTCCAACTGGTTGAAGACACAGGCGGCAGATTTCTATGAAGAAGGAATACAAAACCTGGTGCCACGCTATGACAAATGCCTGCAAAATTTCGGCAGTTATGTGGAAAAGTAGTATAAGAGTTGTAGAATTTTGTGCAATAAAAATTTCTTTTGTATCTGAGTACAATTTCATTTTATTACCAAACGGAACTTACTTTCTGGACGTGCCTCGTACAATACCGAAACACTACAGAAATGACACCATTCTTACCGTAAGCACTACTAACAAACGAACTGTAGTCTTCGAAGGTAAAATTATTCAAATTAATACTTGGAAAATGCTGGCAAACTTAAGTAAGTTACGGAAAAGAAAACACTTTTTAATGACGATTCACATCATACGTTCACCACAACAACCGACAAACAATTCCATATAACTAACATCCACATCATGTAACAACTGAGCACAACTTTCGACCGTAGACATGTAATGGACATTTATGTAATCAACGTAAAAGATTGTCGTGCACCAAAGCATCAAACAAACAATGCTTCGATTTATAAGAATAATTTTATCCATTTTTACAACCAAATGACCGTACTTCTAACTTAATTTCTGTAGAGCATGTGGCGCTTTTTATTGCACTGACATTAAAGCCACATTATGAATACTTCACCTTTTGCATTTGTTCAGTGGTAGATGTTTTGATAGCTCGCCTGCCTTTTAAATCATCATCAAAATAATAGGACGTCGGATTCTTAGGCGCCTTATGGAAACTGCTAATATGACACGTTTCATTTTATACGTATTTATTTATATTATTCTTGAAGCACAGAAACAGAAATAATACATTTTTAAGACTGCTTGTTACTGATACAGAATTCATACTGGGTGACAAAGTGAGACTGATTGAGACAAACTTATACTGACTACATCCTGGCTCAAAACTGATTTAAGACTGACTGTGTCCAAAGTAATACTAACTTCACAACTGACTAAGTGATACTCACTGACAAAGTGATACTGAGTTCTCGTCAATTCGCGCGTATTAATACATATAATTTCGAGAACATTCTAGAACACTAAAGTTACAATGTTTCATATTACATACTTTGTTTATAAAACATAAATGAATCTTGCTTTACGTAAAGATGCACAAAATTATGACAAATGCAATAATAGATTTTTCCTATCACAACAAAACAATACAAAAGATCGTAAGTAAATAACAATTAGTGCAGTGTTAATACATGTTTACATTATCTAAAATGGTTAAGTTAAAGTTATTATTTAATTTTACGGTCAGCAAAGTATTACATTACGGTCAATACATTACAGAGGACCTCAGATATTGTTAGTTATTAATTTCATTAACAAACACATTATTGTCCAACACTAAGCTTACGACTTTCAATAATAAATTAATTTAGTTTAATAGAAGACCCTAGTAATGAAAGTAATGATCAATGTGACTTGCCAGAAGCGCCATAAAATGCTTAAATAATATAAATATGGAAAATTAGGTTACAATACCACCGGCCGCGGTGGCCGAGGAGACTGAGGCGCGTCAGTCACGGTCTGCACGGCCACTACGGTCGGGGGTTCGAATCCCCCCTCGGGCATGGATATTTGTGCCTTCTTTAGTGTTCGCTAGTTCATAAGTAGTTCGTAAGTTTGGGACTCAAAATGTTCAAATGTTTGTAGAACTTATGGGAGTTAACTACGGGGTCATCAGTCCCTAAGCTTACAAACTACTTATGAACTATCTAAGACTAAGGACGGCACAAATATCCATGCCCGAGGGGGGATTCGAACCCCCGACCGTAGTGGCCGTGCAGACCGTGACTGGAGCGCCTCAGTCCCCTCGGCCACCGCGGCCGGCAAGTTCGGGACTGATAACCGCGTAGTTAAGTCCCATAAGCTATACAAACATTTGAACTTTTTTTTGTTACAATACCACGACCAACTATGGTATCGTACGTTTCATTAATCCAAACAAACGTGATTTTCTAGAGTATATAGATTACAAGCACAACGTAACAGAGCAACATCAGCCGTAGCAAACAGAAATTGCTTCGTTTATTTTAGAGTAATTCTAACCATTCATACTAAAGTTCTGATTCACTAGCCGACTACATCCCTCGTAAGAGGTCGTAGCAACAACCAAGCTCAACTAAGTGACTTCGCTAATGACCTTAGCAGTTGTGCGCCCTAAAACCACAAAAAAAAAAAAAAAAAAAAAAAAAACAAAAAAAAAAAAACTAAGTGACTCAATTATTCTTGCAGTCATACCTAACCTACAATAAATGGAGATATCCATCACACGTGACATAAATAAGTTACCACAGACATCCCATCTACTAGCTCCTGCAAACAGTCATTCCCACACTGACAAGGCTTACAGCAACCCCAATGCATCGTGTTCCATCTAAAATCATTCTAATACAGCATCTGTATGTCACGAGCAATACTGTCGAGATTAAACATATGTACAACCTGACCTCACACACGGTTCATTGATGGCAACTAGCCCACTTTAAGTCACCAAAATATTGGATATTTATCAAACCCTTTGATCTTCGACCAAAGAACAGTAATTTACCACTGCAAGCATCTCCGCTAAGCTACCGAGATGTGTCCATTCGCACCACTAACAGAAGTGAGAAATGTACCCAACCCTAGCACGGTCATTATACAACGTATCTATATGTGCATCTACAAGTGTGTGACACCTCTGCTTTACAATACACAAGATAATTGTCCAATTTTGGAACTATGTAGTTGACAGTGGAGGACTGACTTCGCCATCTCAAGAGCAAAATAAGAAGGACTGAGCATTCCAGCAGGCTACTCGATACAACAGAACACCGAACATGTCCACAACTCCATTTCCCTAACTATTACATCGCTTTTTTTCTTCTACTAATCATCTGATTGCTTATTTGCACACCAATCATGCGAAGTATTAAACCTGATCGATTCAATCTAGTTACATTCAAATCCCACTAGCACTAGTGATTTCTTTTAAAAGTTCACGTTACCTTTAAGAGAAGAAACGCTACATGGCACTGTGAGAAATGAGAAAACAACATTGCTACATCCGAGTCTGCAACATTTAAACTACCCCATACATACATACACATACAAACAGACACACACACACACACAGAGAGAGAGAGAGAGAGAGAGAGAGAGAGAGAGAGAGAGAGAGAGAGAGAGAGAGAGAGAGAGACGAGTGTGCGCTAATTTGCGATGTATCTATTACAGAAACTAAAGTAAGCTTTTAGAAAATCAATAATAAGAAGAAAGAAATTTCTACAGGATGAACCTACTCTTCTCTGCATTTCAATTTCTTGGAATGGAAGGAAGGAAGTAATATTAGAGTTTAACATCCGGTCGACACCTTGGTCATTAAAGTCGAAGCTCATGCCTGGATTAGTTGGGTAAGGATGGGGAAGGAAATCGGCCTTGCCTTTTCAAAGGAACTATCCCAGCATTTGTCTGGAGTGGTTTAGAGAAAACAGAGAAAAGGAGTAGGCGTGTTCGAGGTCAAATGTAGTGCAAAGGGGAAGAGGGTGACCTCTCGTCCGAGGTGTCTATGGAGCGCCGGTAGGCATCCCAGTCAGCAAGGGAGTAGTCATGGAGTAGCTTGTGAGGGGGGACAGGATGGGGAAGTGGGGGACAATAGTGAGGAGGTTATGGACACATTCACTGCCTATTAGGTCGGGGACATCCGCCATAAGGCACCCAAGGAGGTTGAGGGATGCCAGGACAACAACCAGGGGTGGTGGTGTTTTCAGGGTGGGTGGGTCACGGGAGGGGTTCCGAGGCGCCCCGAAGCAAGGATGTGACGAACAGACGTAGCTGCTTGAGTTCGTTGAAGGCGGAGGGGAGGGAGACAGGTTGATGTCAGCGGCAACCACATAGGTCATGAAGGATCTGTCTGTCAATATGGGATAAGAAATCGTAGGGGAGGGGAACATGGCTGTGAATGTAGATGGTTGCTAGGGTGATGGTAACGGAGGGACGAAACGAGCTGAGGGTACAGTGTTCTGTAGGATCATTGAGGAGGGTCTGTAGAAGGACAGGGTGGTGACGGAGATGGCCAATAGCCACTCCACCTCAAGCAAGGGGAGGGGAGCCATCTGTGTGGTGTAGGAGGTGAGGAGAGGTGCTGATGGAATGACAGGGCTGCAGGAAGGTCTCATTGAGGAGAAAGGCATCCACACAGCTATGGGAAACGGTGGGCAGGAAAATGTTCTTGTTGGCAGGGAGAGAGCATAAAATGTGATAGGTGACTGTAGGAGTGTGGCGTGCCATGGGAACTGCTGGGTGTGGGGCAGGACGTAGATGGAAAAAACATTAAGGTGTGCTTTAAGTGAGGCTTACCCTACCAGGAGAATGTGAAATGGGAACTGTTGCAGGGAAAGATAGCATAGGTTTCGAACTGAAAGACAGTGTGGGTAGTGAGGTAAATCTGTTGGAGGGTGTAGGGACGCTGAAAGGGGTGGATGTTTTGGAGGGCAGTGGGACAGAGAGTTCAGGAGAGACGGGAGTGAGACAGTCTGTGAATTTTAGGGATGGGGCCACCACAGGTATTATAGGTTGGCCGAGAGGCAAGGTTGGGAAATTCTTTTAAAAAAGTGATTGGGTATAGAGTAGGAACAAGTAGGGGAGGGGGTTGCGACAGTTCTCTGGGAGGTGTTTGTTGCATACGTGACACCATGAACATTGGTATGATAGGGGAGGGAAGTGGGAGAGATCCACCTTGAGCAGCAGAGATAGATCAGGACTTCTTCGGTAAGGAGGTGTTCAATGGAGGATGCAGACACCGTGAAGAGATGCATCAGGTATGTGGGACCAGAAGCGTTGTTGATATGATTAGCGAAGTGGATGGATAAATTGGGATGGGTGTTTATCTGGCCCAGCACTTCCTCCTCCATAATCACTGGGCTTAACTTGGAGATCACGGCAGTGAGTGCAGGTGGGTGGCAGGACGGTTGAAGCTGGTGGGGAAAGGAGGCGGTGAGGTAGTGGGTGATGGAGGTATGGGGACCAAAGTGGATTCTGGGAAGGTGCCTGGCGATGTCTGTGTGGAAGATATGGCTGGTTGCCTTTATCAGGACAGAGTCTCTGTGGGGAATGAGCTGGATGATGAGAATGGTAAGGAAGTACTACTTCATGATGTCCAAGGACAAAGCCTTGTTCTCCAGAAAGTGGGTATTGACGTTGGAGAGGATATAGACGTGGATGGCAGGATCAGTACGGTAAGAGGGAAGGGGGCAGTGTCCATCGGGATGACGGAGGGAGTTGGAGGGACAGACACAGTGATGGGGAGAGACTTCTTGGGGACAACGAGAGTGGATTCCATGCTGGCCCACTTGGATATAGATTTTTTGGTTTTGACAGGAATAGAGGTAGGGTAGAGCATGGGTTGGACAGGGATGTGGTGGGGTGCAGGGCCCAGCTGTTGGTGATCCAGACTCCGTGACTGCAGCATATCTACCACTGTGGTGGATTCGTGCAGGGGAGATGGCAGGGAAATCGTGGGGTGATGTGAGGGGAAGGGCGAGGACAGCTGAAGAGGGATCTGGGGTGGTGTTGACGGTGGGGAGAAGGAGGGGGAGATGGGCTGGGCGGCGAGGGCAGCGAGGGTGCTGGCTGATAAAATTACGGAGAGGGGGAGGTTTTTTATGGCTGATGACATGACGGTACAGCCTCTATATTAACATTCATTTTGAATATATATGTGAACGCGTGGAATGGGCGCGATCGCGAGGTTGGGTTGTTGCAGTCGCCATTGCAAAAACGTTCAAATGTTTGTAGAGCTTATGAGACTTAACTACGGGGTCATCAGTTCCTAAACTTACAAACTATTTATGAACTAGCTTATATTAAAGACGACACGTACATCCATGCCCGAGGGGGGATTCGAACACCCGACCGCAGCGGCCGTGCAGACCGTGACTGACACGCCGCAGACCGCTCGGCCACTGCGGCCGGCTCGCCATTGCAGTGGCACGGTCCATGATGGCATTAATCACGTGACTGGCAAACCCAAAGTGACCAGTGGTCATCGAGCGGCCACGAGGTGGTCCACTATGGTAACCATCCTGCCGCCTTTAATAAAAACAATATTAAAAAAAATTAATTACTCGCAAACCAAGCGAGGTACATGGCAGCTAGTACTGACACGTTAAAGAGAATTTTAAGACGGACAACATGGTGTTCTTTTGTGTTACGTGTGTCCCATAATTGTTTAACTAATTGGGGGTTGGGTTATTTGGTTTGGATACGGGGACTAAACTTCTAAGGTTATCAGTCCCCCAGTTGGGAAGGGAAGGAGTGAGGATAGGAAAGGAGGGGAGGGGGAAAGCAAATGCAGTCCGCGAAGTAGAGAAGGACGGAAGACAGTATTATCTCGGGGCCCCGTGCTCGCCACGTACAAACTCACGAAAAAAACGGTGAGCCCCCTTGGGGGGAGGGGGGGTGTTAACTAATTAGCGGTAAATAATTTCGTAATTATCGAAACTTCAGAAATTTATAACTTATTAACAAATTATTCGATTTATATGTATGAGGTCTTGATAGACGGATCCCGGAGAGCTCTATCAGACAATGATAACAGAAATTTTGTAACTATTAATATTCTACATCTACATTCATACTCCGCAAGCCACCCGATGGAGTGTGGCGGAGGGTACCTTGAGTACCACTATCGGTTCTCCCTCCTGTTTCAGTCACGTATTGTTCGCGGAAAGAAAGATTGTCAGTATGCCTCTGTATGTGCTCTAATCTCTCTGGTTTTATCCTCATGATCTCTTCGGGAGATATTCGTAGGATGAAGCAATATACTGCTAGACTCCTCGGTAAAGGTATGTTCTCGAAACTTCGACAAAAGCCCGTACCGACCGACAGAGCGTCTCTCCTGCAGAGTCTTCCACTGGAGTTTATCGATGATCTCCGTAACGTTTTCACGATTAGCAAATGATCCTGTAAGAAAGCGCGCAGCTCTCCGTTGGATCTTTTCTACTTCCTATATCAACCCCACCTGGCACGGATCCCACACCGGTGAGCAGTACTCAAGCTGTGGGCGAACAAGTGTACTGTAACCTACTTCCTTTGTTTTCGGACGGCATTTCCTTAGGATTCTTCCAATGAATGTAAGTCCGGCATCTGTTTTACCGACGATTGATTTTATATGGTCGTTCCATTTTAAATCACTCCTAATGCTTACTCCCAGATAATTTATGGAAGTATCTGCTTCCAGTTCCTGACCTGCTATACTGTAGCTAAATGAAAAAATGTTCAAATGTTGCCCGCCGCGGTGGCCGAGGGGACTGAGGCGCTCCAGTCACGGTCTGCACGGCCACTACGGTCGGGGGTTCGAATCCCCCCTCGGGCATGGATATTTGCGCCGTCCTTAGTGTTAGTTCATAAGTAGTTTGAAGTTTACAAACTACTTATGAACTACCTAATACTAAGGACGGCACACATATCCATGCCCGAGGGGGATTCGAACCCCCGACCGTAGTGGCCGTGCAGACCGTGACTGGAGCGCCTCAGTCCTCTCGGCCACTGCGGCCGGCGTAGCTAAATGATACTAAATGATACAGGATATTTCTTTCTTTCTATGTATTCGCAGCTATGTATTACACTTATCTACATTGAAATTCAATTGCCATTGCCTGCACCATGCGTCAATTTGATGCAGATCCTCCTGCATTTCAATACAATTTCCCATTGATACAACTTCTCTATATACTTCAGCATCATCCGCAAAGAGCCTAAGCGAACTTCCGATGTTATCCGCAAGGTCATTTATATATATCGTGCACAGCAACGGACCCACGACACTCCCCTGTGGCACACCTGACATCACTCTTACTTCTGAAGACTTCTCTCCATTGAGAATGAAATACTGCATTTTGTTATCTAGGAACTCCTCAGTGTAATCACACAATTGGTCTGATAAGCCATATGCTCTTAGTTTGTTCATTAAACGTCTGTGGGGAACTGTATGAAACGCCTTGCGGAAGTCAAGAAACACAGCATCTACCTGAGAACCCGTGTCTATGGCCCTCTAAGAGTCTCGCGGACGAATAGCGCGAGCTGTGTTTCACACGATCGCCTTTTTGGAAACCTATGCTGATTCCTAAAGAGCAGATTTATAGTCTCCAGAAATGTAATTATGCTCGAACACAATACATGTTCCAAAATTCTACAACTGACCGACGTTAGAGATATAGGCGTATAGTTCTGCACATCTGTTCGACGTCCCTTCTTAAAAACAGGGATGTCCTGCGCCATTTTCCATTCTTTCGGAACGCTATTCTCTTCTAGAGACCTACGGTGCACCACTGCAAGAAGGGGGGCGAGTTCCTTCGCGTACTCTATGTGTAAAAACGAACTGGTATCCAATCAGGTCCTCTTTTGAGCGATTTTAATTGTTTTTCTATCCCTCTGTCAATTATTTCGATATCTGCCATTTTGTGATCTGTGCGGCAATCTAGAGGAGGAACTACAGTGCAATCTTCCTTTGTGAAACAGCTTTGGAAAAAGACATTTAGTAATTGAGCCTTTAGAGCAGGGACGGCCACGGCGTGTCAAACTCCACGCGTGTACAGATGTGCGGCACGCGTGCCGTCCAGGGCTCGGCCCGCCTCGCCAC
This sequence comes from Locusta migratoria, assembly GCA_026315105.1. NCBI lineage: Eukaryota > Metazoa > Arthropoda > Insecta > Orthoptera > Acrididae > Locusta > Locusta migratoria. The sequence continues at coordinate 146,118,594 of CM048755.1, read as the reverse complement.
TAGGGATGGCGGTTATCGCTGAAACAACCGGTTTTCGGTTATACCGGTTCTTTTCATCTCCAGTTTAACCGCACCGTAAAAATTGCTCAAGATAACCGGTTTTTTAAATAACCGGTTTTCGGTTTTTATTGCTATTATTTCCGGTAGAATTCGAAGGAAACATATTTTGCGGCCGAAACTGAAACCGTAATCGTCGGTTCTTCTAGTTTCGTTAGAAACCGAAACTTACGAAATTTAGTTAATATTTAGGTAAATTTACGTTATACGACAAATCACTAGTCTTTCCATATTTTGCAAGATCCCCTCCCAGTAGTACGCCTTCTTGAGTGTGTGTAAGCCTAGCCACGAGTCCGTAGGAGACGATATACGAAGCATACAGATTTACTGGCCTAGTATTTCCATCCGACAGTTGCGAATATTGAGCCAACCACTCCGTAAGTTGGACTTGTGAGCCAGCGGATACGAATATCTCGTTATACATACAACATACAAGTTACAGTCAGTAAATAAACTTCAATCAGTGCTGCAGAAGTATTTCGAAAAATAAAGTCACAGTTCCGACTAACAGTATGATTGTTGTCAGTGTAAATTTACACAAATTGAACTAGGAAAGCTCTGTACCACATGATCAAAGAATATTCAAATGGGTGTGAGTTCTTATGAGACCTAAATACTTAGGTCATCGGTCCCTAGACTTACAAACTACTTAATCTAACTTAAACTAACTTACGATAAGGACAACATATACATCCATGACCGAGGGACGAGGGAGGACTCGAACCTCCGACTGGAGCAGCCGCGTAGTCCGTGAAATGGAGCCTCAGACCGCACGGCTACCTCGCGACGCACTACATGATCAACGTTACCTAAACCCATATTGGTTATTAAAAAAGCCCCTCGCTTTCAAGGAATCACATTAATAAAACTTATTAGCATAACAATATGATAAAACATTAAAAGTTAATATTCCAAGCTTAGAGTACATCACTTACAAAATATGTATATGAATCGAATTAACCTTCTCCTTCAAGGAAGATTTTGGATAGTTTCTCCTTAAATGTCACTACATGTTTGTAGTACCTCCACCCGTTTTCAGCTTTTTAAAGCAAATGGAGCATTGTATCTCACTGCTTCCGTACTTCGTGAAGTACTTCCATACTGGGGATGGTGCCATTTAAGGCACAACCGATGTCTGGCGACGACAACAAGGAACTGCCGCATGACCAGACGGAGGCAAGTCTTGTACACTGCCGGTGCACGCGCGTCGTCTAATAGGCCACGCCACACGGCAACAGGTGCATCGATGCCTCAATAGCTGCACCAGTTCTTAAGTTCTTATGCCACGCGTTTGTTGCGCGTTTCTGACTGCCGGGATTGTTCTTAAATTATCACTGATCGCTTTTCATAGTTTTTGCGATGACCTAATATTCCACAGCAGTGGAAATTTTAGGAATAGCCCTAAATATTAGGGTCTACTAGTTTTAATTTTTTTTTTTTCAATTATTTACAAAAAACACATTTTGAACCACTACTACAGGAAGTAGTCGTACCGGTTTTTCTTACCCGGTTCTTGGCAATAACTAAAAGAAACCGGTTACAACCGACACCAAATAAATACCGAAAAAAACGGTTATTCAAAACTAAAATACCGGTATCGGTTTTAACCGGTCGGTTTTTCCCATCCCTACTCGCCACTACTCGGCTTTCCTCGGACTTTCGCGGCACTGCTCGGCAAGGCACGACATTAGACTAGCTGTGCGATGCGACACGGTTTCTTCCGGCATATGCTGCGTTAGTTGATTCGTGGTGGCAGACGTGGTTATTCCTCGCTATTTGTTAGCAATTCGTAGGAAGTTTATAAGTACAGTACAGTGGTTGTTGCAATGGATCACACGCACACAAAGAGGCGGTCTAGTGACACAACGTCACGAGCCTTCAGAACTGAATGGTGTGGAGTCGCACAGTACAAAGTGCGCGCCACGTACTTACGCCGCGCGCCGCCATGCACGCACGGCGCGGCGTTCTTACGACGTCAGCCACGAGCGCCCTCTGCTGTGATCCCGCTCGTGGCCACCACTGAACGACATCGTTCACTTGGAACTGAGATAGGAACCAGTTAACACTTCGGAATCAGATAGGCACCAGTGAAGACTTGGCTATTGGATGGGCACTAGGCAGGCCTCTAGCTCAACTATATATCAGCATTCTGCAGTACTAAGCTATGTAAAAGTTAAGTATTGTATAAATTCTGTGCAATATATATCTCGTTCTAATTTACTCTAGTTTTTCTAGTTTCTGCTGTACTACTGGCTGCTCACCTTCGTACCTGCACCAGCGTGCATCCTTTATTCCTGTGTCGGTCTCTTTCTGCTCGGCCACCGACACCTACGACGGAAACGAGACACAAAAGCGGCGACGAGGCTGGGACACAAAAAATGGGAATTGCAATTTTTTTTCCGTAGAGAAGAATGAAAATTCCCAATGTCTATTATGCAGCGCATACTCGCCGGGCACCGCAAATTTGCAATAGAACGGCATTATAACTCCACACACAAATAACTTAATGATTTACTTAGGGCTGAAAGATCAAACAAGTTGGCGGAATTAAAAATACGTAGTGTTATGCAGTGAGACGGACAGAACGTAAGTATCCCTTACAAATCTTTGTGTTTCTGAATTTTGCATTTGTACATATTTGTCGTTAGAATTGTAATTTAGAGTTCACTCAGTTTTTGTTTCCTTTTTGGCCCACTTTAGGTTACGGTAGTAACACTAACAATGGGCCTTTGCGATCGTTTTTTGACAGCTCTAAATTTAAATAAAAATAACGGCTTAACCATTCACCTGACACAAAAAATGAATTACGGAATTTGTAGAGGAGAAACGTCTCTACAACTTTGCTCCCTTGTATTTTTTTCATATCTCGTATCGTTTCAGAGATATTTGCAAAAATAACGGCGATTTTATCTGTCTGTCCGTAACGTGTTCCCCGTTTTTAAGACGAAACGTTCAAACGATCAACACCAAATTTTACAGACATAATTGTAGGTCGGCAGAGACCAGAACCTCCCTTTTTCAAATTTTTCGGACAAAAAATACGGTAGTAATGCCAAAACAATCCGTTTGTAATATAATTGTAATTGCAAACGATCGGTTCATCTGACACAAAAATTGAATAACCTTATTGGTAGTGAGGAAAATTCTCTACAACTTCGCTCTATTATGTTTTTTTTCATATCTTGCATCGGTGCAGAGATTTTTGCAAAAATAACGGCGATTTGACGATGTCTGTCTGGTTTTAACGTGTTCCCACTTTTTAGGTCGAACCGTTCAATCGATTGGCACCAAATTTTACAGACATAAATGTTGGCTACCAGAGACCAGAACCTCGCTTTTTCAAATATTTCCGACAAGAAATACATTAGTAATATCAAAGAAAGGTCGTTTGTAATGTAATTTTAATTGCATATAAACCGTTCATCTGACGCTAAAATTGAATAACCGAATTTGTAGAGGAGAAGATTCTCTACAGCTTTGTTCCCTTATGTTTTTTTCGTATCTCATATCGTTTGAGAGATATTTGCAAAAATAACAGTTTTGACGCCCTCCACTGAATTAACGAAAACCAGCCGCTCGCTGTCACGTGACATTCCTCGCCCAGAACTCTCTCTGGCATAAGCCATCTTGCTTTTCGTATTTGATGATTTTCTTTATTTTAACTTACACGTTTTCATTCCAAAGCAATGGCGCACTGAAGAATTAACAAAAACACGTCGTTCTTCGTACGATAAATAATAATCCAGTGTCTACAAATGCTATATTATCATCAGTTAATAACAGCCATCAATAGTATGAGATTAAAGGACGTGGCTTTCAAGTGTTGGGAGTACCGTAGTGGGCAATGCGTTCGAGTGTGACGCTGAAGCTCAGTGGTTCAAAACCCGCCACTACCTACAAATTTTTGTTTTCCTAAAAGGGTTACAAACATTATTATTAATTAATTTTTTGTTGTTTACATTATTATTTTGGTCCAAAATGTTTGCTAAAACTTATAAAACTACAAACCTAAAGTGAGCCGTAAAACACGTCAGTGCGATTTTTTTAGCCTGCAAGCGAACGTAGCGACCTGTCTTTAAGAGCAAGCTACAAAATAGCGCTCAAAATTGCAAGAGCGAATAAGCCTTTCAGTGATGGTGATTTCATCAAGAAGTGTATTGCAGAGGCGGCGGAACTCTTGACGCCACTGGAAGTAAAGAAGTTTAGTGAAATTACTCTTTCCCGACATAGCTGACATGCCAGCGGATGTTTACAGGCAGTTTACAGCGGATAGTGCCAGCAAGTTTATTGCATTCTCGCTTGCTTTGGACGAGTCGACCGACATTTCGGACACAGAACAACTAGCGATTTATGTTTGTGGAGTCGACAAAAATTTGCACGTGAGGGAAGAACTGTTAGATTTAGTGTCAATGAAAGACATAACGAGGGGTACCGACTTGCTAAAAGCAGTTGAAGAGGCAGTTGAAGCCGTTGGCCTGAATTGGAAAAGGTTAGTTTCAGTCACCACGGATGGAGCGCCAGCAATGCGAGGGGCTCAAAATGGGCTTGTAGCATTGTTGCGTAAAAAATTAGAACGATCGACAGATTTGTACGGAATTCATTGTTTTGTACACCAAGAAGCTCTTTGTGCTAAATATGCAAATTTGGAGCACGTGTTGAAGTTGGTAGTCACCGTAGTAAATTTTTTGAAGTCGCATGGCTTAGTACACCGTCACTTTCAACAGTTTCTCATGGAACTGAACGAAGAGTACGGAGATGTTATTTACCACTACGAAATACGTTGGTTAAGTCGAGGGGCATGCCTCGAAAGAGTTTTCAATCTAAGACTCGCTATTGTTGAGTTCCTGAAGGAAAAAGGAAAGGAAGAGCCAAAATTAGAAGATCCAAAATGGATTGCAGACCTCGCCTTTTTAGTTGATCTGACTGCACACATGAACGCTCTCTATAAGACTTTGCAAGGTGAGAAGCAGCTTATTTCTGATCTGATGAAAAAGTGGATGCATTTAAAAAGAAACTCGCATTGTGGAAGGAACAACTCATGACAAAGAATACCGCCCATTTCCCTACGCTCTCTAAAGTCAGAGAAACGCAAATTTTGACGAATTCGTTTCTGTGTTGGAGGAAATACATGCACAATTTTCTAAACGTTTTCAGGACACTGCCAGTCTGACATCTGTTTTTGATCTATTTTCTAGACCCTTTGCCGTTTCAGTTTAAAGAGCTCCTGTGCGTTTGCAAATGGAATTGATTGACCTGCAGTGTAATTCCCGTTTAAAGCACTTTTTTTTTCATGTAAAAACTGTCCAGGAATTTTACGAGCCGGCCGCGGTGGCCGAGGGGACTGAGGCGCGCCAGTCACGGTCTGCACGGCCACTACGGTCGGGGTTTCGAATCTCCCCTCAGGCATGGATATATGTGCCGTCCTTAGTGTTAGCTAGTTCATAAGTAGTTTGTAAGTTTAGGGACTGATGACCCCGTAGTTAAGTCCCATAAGCTATATAAACATTTGAACATTTGAATTTTACGAAGGTTTTCCGCGGGAAGAGTTTCCCCGTCTCCACAATGAGGCTGCAAGAGTTATATAAATGTTTGGATCAACATACGTGTGTGAAAGGTTTTTTTTTTTTTTTCGATTATGAAACAAAATAAGTCACGATTACGTGGCAATCTGAGTGACGAAAATATGTGAAACTGCCTGCGTTTGTCCGTGTGCCGTCAGTTTGTGCCAGATATGAACTTTATTATGTCTACAGCGATCCAAAAATAATTAAATTAACGGTGAAAATGTTTTGTATTTGTCATATGTTTTGTTGAGAATTGTAGTTATTGCAAATTCTGTACAGTAGTTCAAGATAATAAAATTTGCTTGTTTCACATGTAGTTGGAATCACTTATTCCACATCATACTGCATGCTGTAAACTACTTTTACGTCCGTTTCTATATCTCAGCTTAAATGTTGTAAGAATTTTACGAGTGAAGATGTGAGAAGCACGATATTGTTGGTAAAATGCAGTTTCAAACCCAGCATTATTGTTATTTTTCTGTAGGTGTACCAACAGCCAACAAAGATTCAGTATTGCTCAACATGATGTGTTGTACAGAGCTTAATATTTTCAAATGTCGTAATATGAAACTAAGCCACATGCTAGCAGGGCGGTGTTCCTTACGCGAATGCATTCGGCGTATTCGTAGTTCCGCGTTTGCGCGCGCAGTCAGCTGGCGTAGGGTGGGGGGGGGCGTGTGACGTCAGAAGAGAGAGATTCGCACGCGTGTAAAAGCTCTGCACGCGTGCATGCACACGTGCCGAGTTCATGGCCGTCCCTGCTTTAGTGTGTCATTCAGCGAAATTAAGCTAGCACCCCCACCATAAAAAATAAAAAAATAAATAAAAACATTTATAATCGAATTTTATGCTAATTTTGTGCTAATTTGTTGCTCTATTCAAAAATTTTGAGGCGCTCCAGTCACGGTCTGCACGGCCACTACGGTCGGGGGTTCGAATCCCCCCTCGGGCATGGATATTTGTGCCGTCCATAGTCTTAGCTAGTTCATAAGTAGTTTGTAAGCTTAGGGACTGATGACCCCGTAGTTAAGTCCCATAAGTTCTACAAACATTTGAACAAAAATTTTGTGCTCTAGCCGTTTAACCGGAAGTCGAAATCTAAGAGTGCGGTGCTAGCTTAATATTAAACTAGCACCCCCACCCTTGAAAATCACATTTCCAACAATTTCGGAATTAGTAATTGAGTAAATAAAGTTCGAAATTTGACATTTCCCGTCGAGCACAAAATTCGGGACCTGGATATCTTAAAAGCACATAATTCAACCTATAGTTTTGCATTGTTAAACTAGGAGCAACAAATTCCATTAAGGCACTTTACTGTTGATCCCGCGGCGCGAAAATACTAAAAATTGCTATTATTTACATAAATAATGCAGCTCGAAGGTTGGGGTTTGCGTCATTTAAGAGCACAAAATTAGCACAAAATTCCCACGTGGTTGTAATTCCAAAATTTTGTTTGGAAATGTGATTTTCAGAGGTGGGGATTCTAGCTTAATATTAAGCTAGCACCGCACTCTTAAATTTCGATTTCGGCTAGACGCCTCGAACACAACATTTTTGAATAGAGCAGCAAATTAGCTCAAAATTAGCACAAAATTCCCACGTGGTTATAATTCCGTAATTTTGTGTGGAAATGTGATTTTCAGAGGTGGGGGTGCTAGCTTAATATTAAGCTAGCGCCGCACTCTTAAATTGCCGTTTCCGGCTAAACGGCTCGAGCACTAAATTTTTGAATAGAGCAACCTATTAGCACAAAATTCTGGTATAAGTGGTTTTTTGATTTTTTATGGTGTGGGTGCTAGCTTAATTCGTCTGTGTCATCCCCTGTTACGTCTGCATACCAGAAGCACCTGCAAAGCAGACTTCACTCATCACATCCTTGTGCGCCGTATTACATATTCAAAACACTCGCAGGCGCAGGCTCGTAAATAACGCCTCACCAAAACAAACAGAAGCTACTAGATGCTAAAATGGACCTTTTCCTCCAGAGATGGCGCCGCCGACACGCGGATGACTGCACCAGATCGCCGGCTTAATAAGCCGTCCGCGGCCCAGGTCTCAGGCTCCTTACTGTAAACCCTACAAAATCCCAGGCAGTCATCATAGGTCGCACCACCCCTTCCTTTCGCCACCGAGACCTGTACCTCATCCTCCATGGTCGCCCCATCCCGCAAACGAAGACCCTCCGCTACCTCGGATTAACCCTAGACAGAGACCTTTTCTGGAACCCTCACCTCAAAACCGTCCGACAAAAAGCTCTCTCCCGCCTAAACCTCTTAAAATGCCTCTCCGGCCGGACATGGGGACTAAATCCTTCCACCATCCTGTATACCTACCGTTCCCTCATGCGTCCCGTCCTTTGCTGCTTCCATCTCGCCTGGATATCCGCTCGCCCCTCCGATTATGAATCCCTCAAAATTCTCGAACGCCACGCCCTTCGCCTCGCCTACCGCATCCGCCTCCCCTCCCCCACGCGGATCCTCTATGACCTCATCCCATTCCCACACCTGGTCCAATTCCTTCAACACATCCGCCTCAAGTACATCCACCGAAAGATAGAGTCCCATAACCCCCAATTACCTTGTTCCACCTCAAGAAAAAAAAAATAGTCTCACCAGTTCTCCGCCGAGCGAAGGACCAGATCAACCCGACTTCGACATCGACTACCAGCAGAACCCAACGAGGAAGAATACCATCAAGAAGCCATGATTCCAGGACCGGCAGCTCTTCGAGGGTTTTCTCCAACTCCACATAGACTTTTACACAATTGAATGTTAATCGAGTAGAAATAGTTTGTGTAATAAACTTTACTAAGTGAAATCCACTGAGTATACTTCATCCTCTGTTTCATTGGCATTTTCGTCACAGAGTGTCTGGACATTTTGTTTTGGTCCACCTACCGCTTTGAGATAAGACCAAAATTTCTTAGGATTTTCAGTCAAGTCAGTACAAAGAACTTTACTTTCGAATTCGTTGAACGCCTCTCGCATAGCCCTCCTCACGCTACATTTCGCTTCGTTTAATTTTTGTTTGTCTACAAGGCTTTGGCTATGTTTATGTTTGCAGTGAAGTCCCCTTTGCTTCCGTAGCATTTTTCTAATTCGGTTGTTGTACCATGGTGGCTCCTTTCCATCTCTTACGATCTTCCTTGGTAGATACTCATCTAATGTATATTGTGCGATAGCTTTGAACTTTGACCACTGTTCATCAACGCTATCTGTACTTGAGATGAAACTTCTGTGTTGAGCCATCAAGTACTCTGAAATCTGCTTTTTGTCACTTTTCCCGAACAGAAATATCTTCCTACATTTTTTAATATTTCTATTTATTGGTGAGATTATCGACGCTGTAACCGCTTTATGATCTCTGATTCCCAGGTTCCGCGTTAAATGTTTCGAATAGTTCGGGTCTGTTTGTCACCAGAAGGTCTAATATGTTGTCGCCACGAGTCGGTTCTGTGTTTAGCTGCTCAAGGTAATTTTCAGATAATGCACTCAAAAGAATTTCATTGGCTTCCTTGTCCCTGCCAGCCGTCATAAACGTTTGGTTCTCTCAGTCTATATCCGGTACATTAAAATCTCCTCCCAAAACAATGACATGATCGGGAAATCTACTCGAAATACTTTCCAAATTTTCTTTCAGGTGTTCTGACACAACAGCTGCTGAGCCAGGAGGCCTCTAGAAACATCCAGTTACCATGTTCGAGCCTGCTTTAACCGTGACCTTCACCCAAACTATTTCACATTTCGGGTCTCAGTCAATTTCCTTCGATACTATTGCACTTTTTGTCGCTATAAACACGCTTCCCCCTTCATTGTGCAGCCTATCTCTGCGGTATACATTTCAGTCTGAGTTTAGAATCTCATTACTGTTTACATCTGGTTTCAGCCAACTTTCCATCCCTAGGATTATGTGAGCATTCAGACCGTTTATTAATGAGAGCAGTTCTGGGACCTTTCTATAGACGCTCCTGCAGTTGCTTGTCTGTACCGCCTGAAATGTAACTAGAGAGGTCCCAATCTTTACTCTTAAGGTTGAAGTCTCCCCCAACTAATATTACATGGCCCGGATACCTACGCACTACCTGGTGTAAACTTTCTTTGAATGACTCTAAAACTGCTACAGCAGCACTGGGGAACCAGTAAAAACACCCAACTATGAACTTTACTTCTTTTAGACCTGTTATATGCGCCCAGATAACTTCACAGTTACTTTCAACCTCGATCTCAGTAGAAGCAATATCTTTGTCCACAGCGATGAACATTCCTCCTCCAGTTACAAAATAGCGCTTAATATTGCAAGAGCTGAAAAGACTTTTGAACCTATGTCGTTCAAGATTGGGACGTAGCTCATTGTCACTCGGCAGCAGCAAACACCAGTGGAAAATAACATTCTGGACCATGTTGAGAGAGTTTCGGGGACTAATGGTCTCTGCAATGGCACCCACATTGTCACAGGCTAGTAGCGCCCAAGACTGGATGGGAGATACTATGTGGATCAACACAAAACTGTTGAGAATCTTCGACAGTGTCTCCACATCTCCGAACTTATCCTCTAGGTTGTCATAGAAGAACTGAGGCTCGATCGCTGCGAAAGAGTCCTCGTCAGTCCTGCTACATACTACATACCTCAGAGCATATGGTTCATGCTGGTTTGTGACCCTACGTCTCTCCCGCAGCATTGCCAAAGAAAAGCAGAAGAGCGCAAGCGCGGAAGGGCACAAGAGCGGAAGGGCAGAAGGACAGAAGGGAGAAAAAGCGGAAAAGCGTTCAAGATTGGCATGGAGCAGGAAATCCCAATGGAAGTGGAAGAAACCGAGGTATCCGTATTTTTTGCCTTTTCCTTTTTCTTCCTATTCCTCTTCGCCCTCAAGGGTTTTGCTGGTGGTGAAGGCTTCTCAGCCTCAGTCGCGTGGACCGAGGAAGAATGAGAAGCCCTGCATGCAGTATCCTGCTGTTTTCCTTGCTGCTGCATAGTATTATCACTGGGAGAACCCTGGCAATAGTGTGTCCCGAGGGACACCTTCTGATCGAGGGAAGCGGAGAAGGCTGGTGTTATTCTGAAAGGTCTAGTAGGTGCTCACAAAGTAGTAGCATTGAGAGCAGCAGAAGGACAGGAGTCCCTTAACCACCACGGGGCAGGCATATGCCTGGGGGCCCACAAAATGATGTATGGAATACCGTTGTCGCCAAAGAGGGTGGCGACGATGTAATTGGTGCAAAAGAGACATTGTTACAGGCTGCAACCACTGGAATTTCTTTCTTGCCTTAGTATGTGTCATCCTGTCTAGGATATTGTAATTTTTATTATCTTCCCATGCCGATGAAGCATGGTGCATGGCAATGAGCATGGTTCTGGCCCCAATTCATGCAGACAGGAGGCAGCATTTGAAGCACTTCAGAGGGGGAGGAACATAGGGTTTCACATCACAATGGTGAACCATCACATAGACCTTTTTGGACAATGTGTCACCCTCAAAGGCCAAGATGAAGGCCCTGGGGGCAACCCTGTTATTCTTATGACCCCTATGTACACGATATAAAATGAAAGCCTTAGCGTTCAAGATTGGCACGTAGCTCGTTGTCGGTCTGGAGCAGCAAATCCCAGTGGAAAATAACACCGTGGACCATGGTGAGAGATTACTGGAAGTAATGGTCACTGCAGTGGCACCCAGATTGTCACAGGCTACGAGCGCCCGTGACTGGGTGGAGGATACTGTGCGGATCAATACAGAACTGTTGCGCATCTTTGAAAGTGGCTCCACATCCCTGAACGTATCGTCTAGGTTGTCAAAGAAGAACTGAGGCTCGATTGGCGAGAAAGAGTCCCCATCAGTCATGCTACATACCACAGAGCATAGGTTCAGACTGGTTTGTGGCCCTACGTCCCTCCCGCACCATTGCCAGTAATAGCGCCAAGGCAGCAAGGCAGAAAAGCGTTCAAGATTGGCACGTAGTTCATCGTTCGTATGGAGCAGAAAATCCCAATGGAAGCGGAAGCTTAAGCGGAAGCGGAAGCCACTGAGGTATCCGTATTTTTTGTCTTTTCCTTTTTCTTCCTATTCCTCTTCTCCCTCAAGGGTTTTGCTGGTGGTGAAGGCTTCTCAGCCTCAGTCGCATGGACTGAGGAGGAATGAGAATCCTTGCATCCAGTATCCTTCTGTTTTCCTTGCTGCTGCATAGTGTTAACACTGGGAGAACCCTGGGAATGGTGTGTCCTGAGGGACCTCATCTGATCAAGGGAAGTCAGAGAAGGCTGATGTTATTCTTACAGGGGTAGTGGGTGCTCCCAAAGTAGTAGCTTTGGGAGCAGCAGAAGAACCGCCGTGGCCCAGGCATAGGTTGGTGGCCCTTGGGTCCCACAAAAAATAGAAAACAAAACAAGCTTTGCAAACTCCATATTTGTGTTAATGCTGAAATAGAAATCCATTTCGATGTAGTTTCAAACATGTGTAGTGTCCTACCTGAAAGAGTGTTTTAACTACATTTCAGATATGAAGCCATTTGAATGGCAGTATTTTGAAAAATCTGTTACGAAAGTTAGTGGTGACGAAGATAATGTTTATAATCTCTTAGATGTCACAGTACATATTGTTTCTATACTGTGTTAATAAGGCATTGTATGAGATCTTTCGTGATCGCTGTCATCTTGTTCTAAAACTAAATATAACCAGCACTGAAGTTTCTGGCGTCTATTTTATGTCAAAAATATTTATAATCCCAAATAATTGTTTCTTTAATGAGTTTGGTTACAACAATTATGATGCCAATATAAGAGGAGGACAGCCGTCATTAATACGAGCATTGATAATCAAGATGGTCAATGGTTTAATGATTGTTTGAACAAGGTGAAAGACGTGTCTTGTTTTACTGTTCTCCTTCAGTCTAGTTCATAAAAAAATTTTACTTCTGTGGTTTTAGTGGATACTGCTACAAATACGAACGCACATATACACTCATGCACATGACACCACGAAACTGGCTACCACAACCTGGGGCTCGACACACAAAAGACTGATACACTGAGATTTGCATTTTCATTATTTGTATTGATATATGTACATTTGTGTATTGTGTAAAAAATCTAGAGGCTCAGCTGATCATATCCTACCATAGGTGGACTTCATAGGTGAACTGCTGAATCTATGCCTTTTATCATCCTTTTCTGCAGCAAATTCTGAAAGGTAGGGAGTGCAGTGCATGTTTTCATGGTGCCTATACATGTATTTTGTAGGTGAAGGTGCAAAAGTTCATTTGCTAGCTAGGCTAATAGTCAATGTACAGACAAGCATAGATTGAGTTTCTAGTATAAGTAGTGTAGTATTTATGCCACCAGTACTAGTAGTTACTATATTTTAATAGCATTTTTAAAACTGTGTGTACATATATTTGTGATTTATTGGATTTGTGTGTATAACGTTACTGGAGGATAGTTACCATGGGTAGACCCAGCGCTAAAATGGACAAAATAGTTAGTGGTGCTTTGCTAGTGGACAATATTGGGGAATCCGATGTCGAAGAGGAAAGTAGAACTATTATTAAATCAGGAAGCAGAAATGGATACTATCCCCACAAATGTAGTAACAGCAAATACGAAAAGTGAAGTGTTGACACTTCCTAGGCACGAAGCGCTACTGACTACCAATAGACCCGGGTTAATGAATATATGCTCGCTGATGGCTGATACATTTGCACAGTCACTTACGAGGTTTGAAGCACGCGAAGAAGCTAGGGCATGAGACGAGAAATGACGAAAATTGATACAAGAACGCGCAGAACAGCTAGAGCAAAGGTTATCGGAACGCGAAGTAGACCGAGACCGAGGACTTGAAGCGAAGTTTAAAAATGTAGTGTCGGAACAGAATGCTAAAATTGAAGAGACTGTCAGAAATTAAACAATCCCATGAGAACCTACCGAACTGGTGCAAGATTTAGTCTCACAGATGCAAGTGATAAAAATAGAGCAGTACACTATAAAGAAAAAGATACAAGCCATAATAGAACGTGTAGAGCAGATGGAGACTAAAGCACAGGAGACGATAGAGGAAAAGTGTAATGAAAATAAAATCTGATTGTTTATTTTTTATAACACTTGGCTAGAAGAGAAAGATAAAGAGGACGTTGAACAAGTTGAAGGTGAAGTAAACAAAGCAATATCACGTGTCAGCAGGGAGATAGCTAGCAGCAGGACAGTATTAGACAACTGTAGCGGCTAGCGGTGAGGAGCATGGAAGTAAAATAAGCCCTCACAGCAACACGCCACGCCAAGATACATTTGGTAACGCGAGGAAGGGACATTGTCAGTCATGTTGCAGTGTAAATCCGACCCAAGGCCCGTTTTCAAATTAAAATAACCAGTTAGTACCGGTAAATACTTATGTGCCAAGTGTAATTGTGGAAGGAGGATTAGCTAAGAGTCAACAATTTCAAGTATTTATCGATGAGAAAAAGACCATACACCCTGTTGTATTTATTAGAAGTTTTAGAAACATTCTGCCTAAAAACTGGTCAGACCGAGAGAAAATATATTTCATGGTATCGTATATAAAAGGTGAGGCAGCTTTGTGGGCGTGAGAAATAATGGAAGATTGTGAGACATGCTTACAGTTTGAAAAGGCTTTTCTGGACAAATACTGGTCAGAAAGCATTCAAGAAAGATTACACAAACAAGTATATAACCCAGAGTACTATAATCCTAAGTTTAAGAAAATATTTCGAAAAATACATCAATAAAACACGATTTTGGAATGAGCCGATATCAAACAGGGATATTATCAGGTTATTAAAGCCTCGACTCCCAGATCACCTGCGGGGTAAATTAGTAAACACACCGGAGAAGGATTTGCAAAACTTAAATGTGTTTGACAACATAGATCTTATGTATGATGACTGGAAAGCGAACAATGTCAATAGCAGGTATGGGAGTTCATCTCCGTACAAGAACAATGAGAATGGAAACTCACCGAGAAAGAATGGAAGTAGAAATGGCAGAAATGGTAATAAGTATAACCACGAACGACCAGGAAACGAAATGATTCATATAATAGGAAACGACAGCACAAGGGGAGGTCAAGTGGCGAATATCAAAATACCTACAAGTGGAGAAATATTAAAGACAACAGTCAAAGCAGTAATAATAACAGATGGAATCACGATAGAGGACCAAATGAGTCATGCCATAACCAACAACAACAACACGCAGTACTAGAATCTAGCTGTAACATGAATTCAAGTGCAAAACCATGGGTTAAACAGAATCATAAGGTAAATATAGTTGAGATCACAGACGAACCCACTCCAGCCAGAAACGTCACAAATCGTATCACAAACACAGTCATTAAACTAGAAACGGCCGCAATCTGCTTTGCATTGTTGGCTGTAAGACGGAAGGAGAGCACAGAAGGAAACAGTAAAATGCAACCACTCCACATGCTCAGATACCAGGATAATAAATTAACAGAATAAGAATTGATAGAAAACTATAACGCTTGCAACCACTCTGAACTCTATCAGATACAATCAATTGTGCATGGCAGAATCTTTGATACATCAGTCAACACAATTATAGATACAAGAGTCACAGTCAGCATTATGAGTGCTCATTTATACAAACAATTGAGTGGTGCCAGAAAAATTCCGAAGCTTCCAGTAAACAATTGTGTGAAAGGAGCAATAGTTACGCAAGCACAGGCAATTAAAATTCATATGCAGGTCCCCATAATGCTTGGGAAGGATGATCTTATATGCACGTTCTTAGTAGTCCGAGGTTTGGGTGTACCATGCATTTTAGGGTGTGATTTCCTGCGTAGGAGGCAAGCAAAAATTGACCTCTCAAGTGGATCTCTATTGTTATTAGTTGATGGAAAGAAAAAAACGCTGGAATTAATCCAGACAAATCCAGAGGAAACCACAGATTGCAGTAAAATCAAAATAACTTCTAAGGCTCCATGGATCATGCAGCTCTGTAATGAAGTGTCAGAAGGTGACTTCTATTATAGTAATATTCAGAAAGATCTGAAAGAGAAGTTCAGTTTGGCTGTATAAAAAATAAAGGAATCTGAATATTTAGTACACAGAAAGAGCAACTTAATTATTAGCTAAAAATCTTTATACATGTGTTCTCTGAAAAACTGGGAACAATAAAATGTTATATGTATAACATTTAAGTGAAACTACATGATACCTTCCATGTAAATACTTACTCCATCTCATGTTCAAGAGAGGAAGCAGTTAAAAAAAAAAAAAAAAAAAAAAAAAAAAAAAAAAAAAAAAAAAAATTTGAATGGGGCATCATTGAGCATCATCCTACAAGCAAATTCCGCTTACTGACGAATCAAGAAAGTACACTACCTTCACTTTTGTGGGAAGGTGTTACCAGTTCCAAGTATTACCTCAGTGCAGGGGTTTTTATTGCTGCATTGTAAACTGTAATAGGAAACGAACTTTTGGATCAGATTACATTATACATTGATGATTTCTTCATAGCAACTGAAACATGGCAGGAACATGTAGAAATATTAGGAACAGTGCTACAGAGATTTGCAGATGCAGGAGTCACTGCAAATCTTGTGAAGCCGAAGTTTGACCATGGAAAATTTAAATTCCTTGGGCACATTGTGTCACCACTTGGAATTATACCCGATCCGAAGAAGATGTCAGCTATAGAAGAGTTTCCTAGGTCAAGGACCAAAAGACTATTGAAGGCTTTCTTAGGAATAGTATCTTTTTTTCGCAGATTCCTGCCACACAGCATCATGAACTGTGGAGCTTTGTTTACTTTATTGAAGAAAAATGAGTATTGTAAATGGATAGCTCAATGTCAGCAAGAGTTCGATAAGATTAATCTTGGACTGATATCAGAAAACATGTTATATCACCCAGATATGGAAAAGGAATTTGGTATCGCCACTGATACATCAGCCTACAGGATTGCTGAATGTTTATTTCAAGTCGAAGATTATGAGAAGAACAAGTAGATAAGGTTTATAGGGTTTGCCACTAGAATCCTGACAGAGTGCGAAAGGAAGTATTCAGTTACTGAGAGAGTGTGTTGCATTGATATGGAGAATTAAGAAATTTCATTATTATGTATATGACAAACCGATTAAAGTGTGCTGTGATCATCAGGCACAGGTTTTTTTACTGACTTGTAAGCTGATACATGAACGACTTACAAGATGGGCATTGATGTTACAGAATTATCTACTCCATGTATGTAAAAGAAAAAGATAATGTAGTTGCAGATTGTATATCAGGGTTTGGATGAATTATCAGATATTTTGGAACAAGTGGGGGAATATCACATCTTAACCATTAAACAAAAAATTAAAATGAAGCAGTTCCTGAACATTTGTCACAGTATACAACAGTTACAAGAATCGGATGAAGCATGGAATAAGATAAAAGAGGATATTAACAAAACCCCTTTAGTGAACAGAGTAAACATTACCAAATTGTAAATGATTTACCCACTCCCATGAACCACAGACATTGCCGAGGTGGGGTGGCTTGCGTGCCTCAACGATACAGATAGCCGTACCGTAGGTGCAACCACAGCGGAGGGGTATCTGTGGAGAGGCCAGACAAACGTGTGGTTCTTGAAGAGGGGCAGCAGCCTTTTCAGTAATTACAGGGGCAACAGTCTGGATAATTGACTGAACTGGCCTTGTAACATCATCTAATGTGGCTTTGCCACACAGCTACTGCGAACGGCTGAAAGCAAGGGGAAACTACAGCCGTTACCTTTCCCGAGGACATGCAGCTCTACTGTATGAACATATGTTGATGGCATCCTCTTAGGTAAAATATTCCGGAGGTAAAATAGTCCCCCATTCGGATCTCCGGGCGGGGACTACTCAGGAGGATGTTGTCATCAGGAAAGACAATACTGGCATTCTACGGGTCGGAGCGTGGAATGTTAGATCCCTTAATCGAGTAGGAAAATTAGAAAATTTAAAAAGCGAAATGGATAGGTTGAAGTTAGATGTAGTGGGGATTAGTGAAGTTCGGTGGCAGGATGAACAGGATTTCTGGTCAGGTGAGTACAGGATTATAAATACAAAATCAATTGGGGGTATCACAGGAGTAGGATTGATAATGAATAAGAAAATAGGAATGCGGGTAAACTACTATGACCAGCACAGTGATCGCATTATCATTGTCAAGATAGGTACGAAGCCAACACTGACAACAGTAGTACAGGTTTATATGCCAACTAGCTCTGCCGATGTTGAGGAAATCGAAGAAATATATGAGGAGCTAAAGGAAATTATTCAGACAATTAAGGGAGAGGAAAACTTAATTGTTATGGGAGACTGGAATTCGGTAGTAGGACAAGGAAGGGAAGGGAAGATAGTAGGTGAATATGGTCTGGGCAAAAGGAATGAAAGAGGAAGCCGCCTGGTAGAATTTTGCACGGAACATAATTTAGTTATAACAAATACCTGGTTCAAGAATCACAAAAGAAGGTTGTATACGTGGAAGAGACCAGGAGACATGGGGAGATACCAGATAGATTTTATAATGGTAAGACATAGATTTCGGAACCAGGTTTTACAGTGTAAGACATACCCAGGGGCAGATATAGACTCTGACCATAACTTGTTGGTTATGAACTGTAGGCTGAAACTGAAGAAACTACAAAAAGGTAGGAAAATAAGCAGATGGGACCTGGATAAATTGAAGGAACCTGAGGTTCTTAAGAATTTCAGAGGGAGCTTTATAGTCGAGCCGCCGAAAGAACGACCCTGACAGCTAGCGGCTATGTTGCCAATGCTGCTACACGGCTGTTTGTTGTTACGCCGTGCCAGTCGCCGGCATACGAATATCACGTCCGAATATTTTGGAACCGCTGCTATGTACTACTAAAGCGTGAACGAACGAGAACAATCACGAAATAATGAAAAACACTCTTTTTCAGTTAAAAAGAAAAGGTTTAGAAATATATGTAGAGTTAAAACTTTATATGTTCCAGTATTCCATTAAATACAATGTATCATTTAGTCTTTAGCCAAAGTTCTCTAGCTGAAGAATTTTGTTTATATATTTCATCTTCTATAACTATTTTCCACAGACTCGCTGTTATTACTCGGACACTGTATTGTGGAAGTCTGCCGAGAGGGTAAACAAATAAGGACTACCACTTTACAAGTAGTAAAACTGCCTCTTCCAGTGAAATGATTTGTCTTTTTACATAAAAAGAGTTTTTGCCTCATTCGTTTATGGTCGCTGTGACTGCCATTGTATAGTGTCTGAGTAATATTATCAGATCAGTTTCGACAGCTAGTCTATTGGTCACAGAAGTAGAAATAAAATAACGTAATTTTTCAGTAAATGATCTTTGGTTGCGAAACAAACTATACATTAAAAATCAGTCGCGGCTATCATCATGTGCAATGCACCGCTGCTACTGCTACTATCGTCCCCTAATCTTATTATTAATTCTTCTACCCGTTCTTCTAGTGTACCTTCTCGTTCCCATGCCTCTTCTAAGATGTGCCACGTATGTGTGACAACATTGTTCCATTTTGTGGGAATAATACTGCCCAATGCTTCACGAACTAAGAATTCTACTTTTATTAATGACAAACGTTTATTATTTCTGCAACTTACGATTTCATCTGAGCCGACACTAGTTCTATTGCATTGAAATGGCAATGATATGGTGGAAGGCGAACCCTCTATGACCACTTTCTTCAGCAATTGTATCAATTTCTTAAAGGATTTTTCGGCTTTTGTTTTTGTAACACAACGAGACAAACGATGAACACGCGACAGATGCTTTGCAGCGACTGAAGCACGCCACCCTGTGCGACCTTGCGTGGCAGGGCGGCAACGCGGTACCGTTACCCCGGCAACGTTTACGAATTCCAGAGCTCAGGTTGGTGGTTGAGTGTCCGCCCCCCCCCCCCCCCCACCACCCTCTGCGGCACACGTGCGCGAACTGTCGGGTCGTTCTTTCGGCGGCCCGACTATAGGCAACAATTGACAGAAACAGGGGAAAATAAAACAGTAGAGGAGAAATGGGTAAAATTGAGAGATGAAATAGTGAAGGTAGCAGAGGACAAAATAGGTAGGAAGGCAAGACCTACAAAAAATCCTTGGATATCACAGGAGATACTAAATTTAATCGATGACAGGAAAAAATATAAAAATGCAGTAAATGAAACAGGAAAAATGGAGTACAGACGACTAAGAAATGAGATTGACAGGAAGTGCAAAATGGCTAAGCAGGAGTGGATAGAAGGCAAATGCAAGGATGTAGAAGAATGTATAAATAGGGGAAAAATAGATACAGCCTACAGGAAAATAAAAGAAACACTTGGAGATAAGAAAAACAGCTCTATGAATATCAAGGACACAGATGGAAAACCAGTTCTCTGCAAAGAAGGGAAAGCTGAAAGGTGGAAAGAGTATATAGAGGGGCTCTACAAAGGAAATGAACCTCGAGACAATATTGTAGGAAGGGAGGAGGATGTAGATGAAGATGAAATAGGAAATACTGTACTGAGAGAAGAATTTGACAGAGCCCTGTAAGACCTAAGTCGAAACAAGACCCCTGGAGTAGATGATATTCCCTCAGAGCTACTGAAGTCTCTGGGAGAACCAGCCATGACAAACCTGTTTCACCTGGTGTGTAAGATGTATGAGACAGGCGAAGTACCCTCAGACTTTAAGAAAAATGTTATAATCCCCATTCCAAAGAAAGCAGGTGCAGACAGGTGTGAAAACTACAGAACCATCAGTTTAATAAGTCATGGTTGCAAAATTTTAACACGAATTATATACAGAAGGATGGAAAAACTGGTAGAAGCCGACCTCGGGGAAGATCAGTTTGGGTTCAGGAGAAATGTAGGAACACGGGAGGCAATACTCACTTTACGGCTTATCCTAGAAGATAGATTAAGAAAAGGCAAACCTACATTTCTAGCTTTTGTAGATTTGAAGAAAGCTTTTGACAATGTTGATTGGAATAAACTCTTTCAAGTTCTGAAGCAAGCATGAGTAAAATATAGGGAGCGTAAGGTTATTTACAACTTGTACAAAAACCAGACAGCGGTTGTCAGAGTTGAAGGGCATGAAAGGGATGCAGTGGTTGGAAAGGGAGTAAGACAGGGTTGTAGTCTTTCTCCAATGTTATTCAATTTGTACATTGAGCAAGCTATAAAGGAAAACAAGGAGAAATTTGGAGAAGGAATTAAAGTTCAGGGTGAAGAATTAAAAACATTGCGTTTTGCCGACGACATAGTAATTGTCAGATACAGCAAAGGACCTGGAAGAGCAATTGAACGGAATGGACAGTGTGCTGAAAGGTGCATATAAGATGAACATTAACAAGAGCAAAACTAGGGTAATGGAGTGCAGTGTAAGAAAATCAGGTGATGCTGAAGGAATTAGATTGGGAAACGAAGCAATAAAGGAGGTAGATGAGTTTTGTTACTTGGGCAGTAAAATAACAAATGATGGTCGCAGTACAGAGGATATAAAATACAGAATGGCAATGGGTAAAAAAGCGTTTTTGAAAAAGAGAAATTTGTTAACATCGAATATTGATTTAAACCTAAGGAAGTCCTTTCTGGAGGCATTTGTATGGAGTGTTGCCTTGTATGGGAGTGAGACATGGACGATAAACAGGAAGAGGATAGAGGCTTTTGAAATATGGTGCTACAGAAGAATGCTGAAGATTAGGTGGGTGGATCGCGTAACTAATGAGGAGATACTGAACAGAATTGGGGAGAAAAGAAATTTCTGGCATACCTTGACTAAAAGAAGGGATAGATTGGTAGGACACATTCTTAGACATCAAGGAATTGTGAATTTAGCATTGGAGGGAAGTGTGTGGGGTAAGAATCGCAGAGGAAGACCAAGAGATGGATACAGTAAGCAGTTTTAGACAGATGTAGGTTGTCTTTTTTATGTGGAAATGAAGAGGCTTGCTCAGGATAGGGTATTGTGGAGAGCTGCATCAAACCAGTCTCCGGACTGAAGACCACAACAACAACAACAAATGATTTACTGAACTGGAGAAAGAATAATAAAAGTTGTTGGCGTATATGTATTCCACTAACTTGCATTACAGATTTGGTGTGGTATACACATCTGAATTGAGGACACTGTGGCGTAGGAAAATGCTTCAATTTACTACAGAAATATGTATATTTTCTCAATATGAAGAAAGCAATTCAGAAAATCGTAGAAGTTTGTGACATTTGTCAGAGGGCAAAACACAGTAATCAAAACTTACAGACAGAATTACATCCCATATTGACCAGTCAACCACTACAGCTTGTATCTATAGATATTGCTGGAAGTTTTCCAATGGCTATAGGAGGACTGAAACTGTTAGCAGTACATGATACTTTTTCAAAATAGGTAAAGTAATACCCGTTGAAAAATAGTACATCAAATCAGATAGTAAGGAGAATAGCAACAGAATACATATCACAAGTTGGAAAACCAAAGGCGATTTTTTCAGACAATGCTTCATATTTTATTAGTCATCAGTGGAAACATTTTCTGGGGGAACAAAATATCAAGTAAGTGTTAATTTCAAGATTCCCTCCAGAGGCGAGTATGGTTGAGCAGGTATTTAAAGATTTCAACTAGTTTAATAGGTATTACTGCCAAAGAAACACACAAAGTAGGCAGAATATGTACCTTTTCTTGTTTTTTTTTTTTTTTTTTTTTTTTTTTGAGAAACTGCACAATCAAGAACCCCATAACTCCATTGATTACTCTCCTCGGCAAGTATTATTTGGTGAAGTAGAAGTTGAATGGATACATCCTTTACCATGGATTAAGATATGTACAAAGAAGAAAGATCTCATCTTTGAGGTACAAGAAAACCTGAAGAGGAACACTGAGAAGTAAAAGGTCAATGACTTGGTAGTACTTGGGAATCATCGAAAGTCGTCGTTCCTTACAAAATGTAACAGTATATGGCAACCAATATACAGTGGACCATATCGAATAATGAAAATTATTCATGAATGTCCATATGTACTAACATATCATGAAACTGAAAAGGTGAAGGGTCTGTACCCATACAAGGATATTAAACTGTGCAAACAACAATAAAGAAAGAATTGTGAAATGTTTAAGTATTGTAGTACTAGAAAGTGTTTATTCAGTCTGACATTTAGAAAGGTGTTGCAGTAGAAGTTAATGTTTGTGTTTTGATTATTTTGAAGTGCTTTAGTAACTTCTGATTCACGTGTACAGTTAACTGTGAATGAATAAGGTAATTTAGTGAATAAACATTTTCATCTGTGGAAGATCACACACGTTTACTGTTAGTTCTGGCAAGGTCAGTGTTTTATTTCAAACCACATAATGTATTTCGAAGTAACAGAACTATGTGTAACGTTTTTCTGAATATGAATGTCTGCTGTGACATTAATGGAATAGATTTACAGAAAATACTTTTACTCTGAAGACTATCAGCCGTTTCCTCGAATATAAGCATTCAGACTTTTGAAAAGGAGAGAGCAACCATTATTGGTCCAGTGGAACAACGCCAGACATGAAAACCACAGGGAAACTCGATACGAATGCAAAAGTAGAAAGTATGGAAACTGGTGGTGCACACGTCACAGTGACATCATGGTGGTGCGTGATTTGGGTGTCACTAACGTCTCCTGCCGAAATCGAGTCACATGAGTTTTTCCGCCATCTTGGTCCTATGGATGACTTTCCTGCCATAAGAAGTGTTGTGAATAGTTGTAAGTTTGAGTGTGAGTAATGCGACAGTGCTGTGCTTTCACGTGTTCTTTACAAGCCACAAAGAGAGGTAAACTTTATAGACTTCCATCTGAATTCAGAAATGCAGCAATTAGAAGAGACTAGCTGATGAAAATCGGCAGAGTGCGACTCTGCTGTGATAACTTTAATCCATAAAGTAAATTAATGGATTAAAGATTCCCTCACGATTATATTACAATTACTGAAGAAAATTCATGAGTAAAGTCATGATGTTAAATTATTCACATGCTGATGGTTTTATTTGCCGGTAGTTGCAGAAAAGACACAGAAATTTTGAAATATAATGGATTAAATTAAAGAGATTCTCGTTTAGATATGTAATTAATATACAGTTCCTGAAGCAAGCTTTTCTCATTCGTTTATACATATTTTGTGTATTATTACAGGAAAGAAAGAATTTAAACAAGATAAATATTACATATGCAAATGTAATTGGCATTCAATAGGCAGTTTTAAGATATCTGTTTTTGGTAAAAGTGATGTAGTGGGCATCCCCTTGCATTTTTTGTAGTTCATATAACATTTATATACACAATACGCAAGAAAATACTCAACAAAGACTTGTCCTATATCCAGGGCCGGATCTAGGACATTTATCAAGGGGGGCAAGCTTAAATTTGCCGCTCCTTCTTTCACCCCCCCCCCATTCCCCTGTAAGAATCGACTTTTTGACGCTAATTGGGTTACACATTTCTAAATAAATGTCACAATCTTACAACATGATCTTATTTTATTGACTGAATTAAGATCAAAGTAAAACAGAACAATTTTAATACATACAAAAATATTACAAGATTACTCATCGTACAAAAATCAATTCAATATATAAATGGAGGATGAGCTTTGTGAGGGACTGCTTAACAAGTATGTGTATAATATCCATAGAGCACAAACGAGTTGCTTCTCTAAACTATGATAATATCAAAAACAGTTTTGCAGCAAAAAAAAAAAGATATATATATATATATATATATATATATATATATATATATATATATATATATATATATATATATATATATATATCTTTTTTTTATATATATATATATATATATATATATATCTTTTTTTTTTTTTTGCTGCAAAACTGTTTTTGATATTATCATAGTTTAGAGAAGCAGCTCGTTTGTGCTCTATGGATATTATACACATACTTGTTAAGCAGTCCCTCACAAAGCTCATCCTCCATTTTCTTCTTTCTTCGAATCCTTTTTTCGGAGAATACCGTCGATACCTCATTATCGTCTGCTAGCACTTTGGCCTAAGAAATAGTTTCAGAGGTACAAGAATATCGCGAAGTTTTGAGAAAGCCCAAAAGTCCTAGAATGTTTTGAACAGCTTTATCAATTGTAAAGTATTAACTTCGCAGAAACCGATTAACATGAGCAATTTATTTTAATATTGCATACCAGAAACAAGGTAAAGTAATGAATTTGAGTTTTCCCATAATTTTTTTTAAATAGATCTTGTCTCTGATTTTGTTTCTGGTGTTGACAATTTATAAGTTTCAGTTTCTTCCAGGGCCTTCAAAACTTTATGAAAATGCTTGTAAACAGCTTCAACCGCATCTACTCTTGCAGATCACCTAGCTGAATGTCTGCTAAATATGCTCCTACTAAATTTAAAGAGTGAGCAGCACGTGGTACGAAATAGGCCAGTTCATTCTTGTGAAGTATTCTTGACTGGACCCCTTTGTACTTTCCAGCCCTGTTTGCCCCATTGTCATGAGACGCCCAGCGGACGTCGTCCAGAGCACACGTCTCCAGGGATTCAGCAGTAAATTATCAGTTGTAAGTGTAACCGGCTTCTCTCTAGAAGCTACATATTTTTACTTTTCAGTGCGTTTTCCCTTCAGTTCATTAAATTTATTGTGTGCTCGCGTTTTTATTTGATTCATATTCGAGTTAAATATCTGGTTAGTGCATTATTCCGCCGTGTGAACCGCGTCGTGACAGTCGTCAGGCTTTATTTTCTGATTAGAAGCGACATATAGTATTTTGATTTTCGTCTGCACTTTCTCGTCTCAATTTGTAAATTTATACTGAGCTCTCGTGCGTATTAGATTCAGATCCCCGTTTTAACAAACAGTGCAGTTTTCCTTTGAACGCATCGCGACTGTAGTTTTTGTTTTTGTTGGTACTGTAATCATGAATAGGGACTGTGACTGCTGTGTGCGGATGCAGTCTGAGCTGGTGACACTTCGCTCCCAGCTTCAAGCTGTGGTAACCTCGGTTGCACAGTTGGAAGCTGCGATCGATGGGCGTCGTTGTTGTTGGCCGGCAGTGGGAAGGGAACGTACTACCGTCGTCTCCACCGATCGGCCTGCGGCAGCGACATGCCCTGAAACTGCTAGCAGTGAGGCAGACATCCCACCCGTGGTTGCGTGGGAGGTTGCTCCAGTGCGTGGCAGGAGGCGCAAGACATTCCGGGGGACCGATCGTGAGGCGCTGTCTGCTCAGGACGACGTTCCTGAGTCGGATGGTGTCTCTCACCCTGTCACCACCCAGCCTGTAAGATCCGGGCTTTCGCAGAGGGTGGGTTTACTTGTAGTTGGGAGCTCCAACGTTAGGCGGGTGATGGAGCCCCTTAGAGAGATGGCTGCCAAGGAGGGGAAGAAGGCCAACGTGCACTCCGTGTGCATACCGGGTGGAGTCATTCCAAATGTGGAACGGGTCCTCCCGGATGCCATGAAGGGTACGGGGTGCAGCCAACTGCAGGTGGTGGCTCACGTCGGTACCAATGATGTGTGTCGTTTCGGATCTGAAGAGATCCTCTCAGGTTTCGAGCGGCTAACTGAAGTGGTAAAGACTGCCAGTCTTGCTTGCAAGATGAAAGCAGAGCTCACCATCTGCAGCATAGTTGACAGGACCGACTGTGGACCTCTGGTACAGAGCCGAGTGGAGGGTCTGAATCAGAGGCTCAGACGGTTCTGCCACCGTGTAGGCTGCAGATTCCTTGACTTGCGCCATCGGGTGGTGGGTTTCCGGGTTCCGCTGAATAGGTCAGGAGTCCACTATACGCAGGAAGCGGTTACACGGGTAGCGGAGGCTGTGTGGCGTGGACTGGGCGGTTTTTTAGGATAAAGAGCTTCGGGGAAAAAGAAAATGGGCAATCTCAAAGGGTGCAGATGAATCACAGGAGAAATTTAGATCCGGAAACTATCGGCATAACAGTTGTAAATTGTCGTAGCTGTGTCGGGAAAGTACCAGAACTGCAAGCGTTAAAAGAAAGCACCGAAACACACATCATTATAGGCAGCGAAAGTTGGCTCAAGCCGGAAATAAGTTCAGAAGAAGTATTTGCAAAAGGTCTATCGGTGTTCAGAAAGGATAGATTAAACAAAATAGGTGGGGGCGTGTTTGTCGCCATCAAAAGTAGTATTTCATGTAGCGAAGTTGAAGTTGATAGTTACTGCGAGCTATTATGGGTAGAGGTTGTACCCGAAAATCGTAAGAAATTAATAATCGGTGCATTTTACCTGCCTCCCGACTCTGACGATACAATAGCAGAAAGGTTCAAAGAAAATCTGAGTCTAATTACAAAAACGTACCCGACTCACACGATAATAGTAGGCGGTGATTTTAATTTACCCTCGATCTGTTGGCGAAATTATATTTTCAAATCAGCAGGTAGGCATAAAACATCGTCCGAAATTGTACTCAACGCATTCTCTGAGAATTACTTCGAACAATTAGTTCATGAGCCAACTAGAATTGTAAATGGATGTGAAAACACACTTGATCTCTTAGCAACAAATAATCCTGAGCTCATAACGAGCATCAAAACGGATACAGTTATTAGTGAACACAGAGCTGTAGTAGCGAAATTGAATATCGAAAGTCCCAAAGTTACCAAAAATAAACGCAAAGTATATTTGTTCAGGAAATCAGATAGAAACAAAATACATTGCTTCTTGAAAGACAGTTTCCACTCGTTTCTAACACTAAACGTAGGTGTAGATCAGATGTGGCTCAAATTCAAAGAAGTGGTATCGACAGCAATTCACAGTTTTATACCAAATAAATTAATAAAAAAAGGAGGCGATCCCCCTTGGTACACAAAACAGGTCAGGACACTGTTGCAAGCAAAGGAAAAGACATACTAAATTTAAACGAACACAAAATCCCCAGGATTTGCGATCGTACTCAGAAGCTCGAAATTTAGCGAGGATTTCAATGCGATATGCCTACAATATTTATCATAACGAAACTCTTTCTCGTAATTTGACTGAAAACCCTAAGAGATCTTGATCATATGTTAAATATACTCGGGACAAATCACAAACAATACCTTCACTACGTGATAGTAATGGCGATCCTGCCGATGACAGCGCTACTAAAGCAGAGTTACTAAACTTAGCTTTTAGAAACTCATTCACCAAAGAAGACGAAACCAATATTCCAGATTTCGAATTACGAACAGATGCCGTAATGAGTAACGTAGAAGTAGATATCATCGGAGTAGTGCAGCAACTAAAATCACTTAACAAGAACAAGTCTTCTGGTCCGGATTGTATACCCGTTAGATTTCTATCTGATTATGCTGAAGCGATAGCTCCTTACTTAACAGTCATATACAACCGCTCTCTCATAGAAGGATCTGTACCAAAAGATTGGAAAGTTGCCCAGATCACACCTATATTCAAGAAAGGCAATAGGAGTAACCCACTAAACTACAGGCCTATTTCATTGACGTCAATTTGCAGCAGGGTTTTGGAACATATTCTGTATTCAAATATTATGAATTATCTCGAACAGAACGATCTATTGACCCAAGGTCAACACGGATTCAGAAAATATCGTTCATGCGAAACACAACTAGCTCTTTATTCACACGAAGTGATGGGCGCTATCGACAAAGGTTCGCAAATCGATTCCGTATTTCTTGATTTCCAGAAAGCTTTTGACACCGTACCTCACAAACGGCTTTTAATCAAATTGCGTGGTTATGGTATTTGCGATTGGATAGGGGATTTCTTATCAGAGAGGACACAGTTCGTTGTAATCGATGGTAAGGCATCGACTAAAACAGAGGTGATATCGGGCGTTCCACAGGGTAGTGTTATTGGTCCTCTGCTATTCCTTATTTACATAAACGATTTAGGGGAAAATCTAAGTAGCTCTCTTAGGTTGTTTGTAGATGACGCCGTCATTTACCGTCTAGTAAAATCATCTGAAGATCAAAACCAACTGCAGAACGATCTGAATAAGATATCAGTATGGTGTAAAAATTGGCAATTGACTCTAAATAATGAGAAGTGTGAAGTCGTCCACATGAGTACGAAAAGAAATCCATTAAACTTTGTTTCCAAGATAAATCAATGAAATGTGAAGGCCGTAAACTGCACAAAATACCTAGAAATTACTATTACTTCAGACTTAAACTGGAAAGAACACGTAAATAATATCGTGGGAAAGGCGAACCAGAGACTGCGTTTTATTGGCAGAACCCTTAAAAGATGCAACAGAACTACTAAAGAAACTGCATACACTACGCTTGTCCGTCCATTTTTGGAGTATTGCAGCTCAGTGTGGGATCCTTATCAGGTGGGTTTGACGGAGGACATCGAAAGAGTCCAAAGAAGGGCAGCTCGTTTCGTATTGTCACGATACAGGGGAGACAGCGTTACGGAAATGATACAGGATCTGGGATGGGAATCATTACAACAACGGCGCTTATCGCTGCGGCGTGGGCTACTTGCGAAACTCCAATCGCCAATATTCTCCTCCGAATGCGAAAATATATTGTTGACTCCCACTTACATAGGTAGAAATGATCATCAGAATAAAATACGAGAAATCAGAGCTCGAACAGAGAGATTCAGGTGTTCTTTCTTCCCGCGCGCTATTCGAGAATGGAATGGGAGATAAATAATATAATTGTGGTTAACTCATCTTGTATATTTTTGTAAAAATAGCTAATCTGGCCTTTCTTGTGGAGTTCAATACGCAGACGAAGGGGGATACTATAGTATGATATGAGATCTATTGTATTTAGAAATTTGCCGCTATGTGGATCACCAAAATCACCATCTTCTTTTGTTCCTCTAAAAGGACTTCCTTGCTTAGCTAGAAAAAGGACAGCATCAATAATACAGTGAGATTCCTCCTGTTTTATCTGGTCTTGCTGCCCAGTGTGCGATACTTATCAGGAGGGTTTGTCGAAGGACATCGAAAGAGTCGAAAGAAGGGCAGCTTGTTTTGTATTGTCGTGATACATGGGAGACAGCGTCACGGAAATGATACAGGATTTGGGATGGGAATCTTTAGAACAAAGGCGTTTATCGCTGCGACATGGGCTACTTAGGAAACTACAATCGTCAACATTCTCCTCCGAATGCGAAAATTTATTGTTGCCTCCCACTTACATAAGTAGAAAAGATCATCTGAATTAAGACGTGAAATCAGAGCTCGAACAGAGAGATTCAGATGTTATTTCTTCCCGCGCGCTGGAATGGGAGATAAATAATATAAAAGTGGTCCGATGGACCCTCTGTCAGGCAGTTAAATGTGATTTACAGCGTATCCTGTTTAGATGTCTATCAATTCCACCGCTACGGAGCGAGGACTCTAGATCCTTAATGCTTTTAACTTTCAATAAGAAGTGTGTGCACCTGAAATACTTTTTTTTATAAGGACTGGAACGTTATTCAAATTCACCTGCTCTACAAATATTACCTTGATATGAAATATGAATATTCATTTATCTGAAAAAGGAAATTTATGCAAATTTAAGGCTAATATCTAGTAGATTTTTAAAGTTTGATTAGCTGAAGTATCTGTGACAGGGCAACACTGAATTCAGCAACCAGGAATTTTAGTTTTATTAAAAGATTTCGGTATTTCTTGCAGTCATTTTACTTTTAATAGTTCTGTGTCAATTAATTTTATTAAATTATACCAGAAAGATATATTCTGTAAAATAAATAAATAAATAAATAAATAAATAAGAGTCGGTCAACATTGCCGCCCTCTAAATTTTGCCGCCCGGGGCAACTCCCCCTTTGCCCCTCCCTACATCCGGCCCTGCTATATCTCAATTGTTTTCTTAATTTAAACTTTTCTCCAATGACGAAATGGTCAGTCTGTTTATGGAACAGGTCAGTCTGATTTTATAGACGAAGTCTTTCGATCTGAAGTCACAAATTAAACAACAATTTTCTTAAGTTTTCTTAAGCCACAAGTCCTCATGGTCAGAACTGTGTGCACTTACCTCACCTGTTCCTCAGATATGACGCCCTATATCACGAGAATGAAAAGAGTTATTGTTCTGTGCTCAACCTTAGATAAATTTCGATATGTTACCCACATTTCATGTGCAGCTTTATATGTGCTAAAACAACCATATGCAAAGTCTAAGCAATGCCTTTTTTGTCTGTGTATTCATAAAATTTTGCGCAGTAGTTTACTTAATTTGGTGTAGCACAGGATCTATAAGGAATAACGAATAGAAAGTCAGATCATTGTCCAGCAAATGTATCGCACTACAAGATGTGAAAAAAAAATTAAATATTTTAATTGCATAATTTTCTCAAAAAATCGATTGATAAATATTCCAAGATCAAAAATGTTCAAACGTTTGTAAATCTGTCGGACCAAACTGCGTGGTCATCAGTCCGTAGCTTACAAACTACTTAAACCTAGGTAAACTAACCTAAGGACAAACACACACCCATGCCCCAGGGGGGACTCGAACCTCCACGGCGAGCAACCGCGCGCTCCGCAGCGAGACTTTTTAGACCGCTCGGCTACTCTACCGCAATATTCCAAGTGCTTGGAACTTTGTTGCGGTCAGTGTTTAAACAGCAGTGTGATAGGCCCAACATGGACGCCGCTAGTAAGCTGGCCATATCTTCCCTACACAGAACTTTAGTTCATGGCAGGAAAAATGCAGCATACTCTAATTATTGTTATGCACTCTGTATGTGTTTACTGTTTGATAAGACAATATGTAACATGAATTTTACTTCAATAAACGAAAATATATACAATTATCACATAACATGAAGATATGGATACATTTTGTGAAACCTTACTCTTGCTTGCACTGATATTGTAGTGAGGAGAGTCACAGATTATCTAAATCAAAGGTCCTATGTTGAAACCTCATTACTGATGCATTATTTTACTTACTTTTATTTCAGTCATATGTTTTCTGTCATCTGGAAATTAAAATAAATAAATGGGAATCATCATTTTGTAATGAAAATGACATCACTTTATTTTGAATTGTGGATTTATGAAACTATGCGATACAGATATATGAAAATAATGACTTCTGCACACAAATAATAGCTACTGAAGAATAATTCCCAGTTTTCAGTGGCGAGAATGCTGAAACAAAATATACTTGTAGGTTAACATTAATTTAATTTGCTGGGAAGAAAGGAAACTTAGGGTTTAATGTCCGTCGACAGCTTTGTCATTGTAAAATGTAAACTTTCACGGCCGAATGGTCAATATTACTAAAAATTTCCGGGCTATTATGCCGTGGTCTTATGGATTTATTATGGAAACCCAACGTTTCGTCCCCGACTGCGTAGGACATTTTCAAGGCGATCGTGGCACTTTTGAATGTCCGATCCACACCCTGACTTGCTACTGACTGAAGCCAAACTCCGTTTACGAGGGCTCGCACGCACAGGTGTGACGTCAGATGTTTTTGCTATGCGCGCTCAATTCGTCATTGCCGATTGCCGTCGTCCGTTAATATCGTCACATGGTGGAAGACTGTTACATTTCTTCTTCAACACCGAAATCCAGATTTCATTTAGTTTCACGCCCTTCTCCATCCTATTCAAATTATTGGGATGTTTTACACTTTCTATAGCCTCTCAGTACAGTCTTTCGTGGTATCCATTTGTGGCTGCTAAAACCTGAGTCTTATCAAATTGAATAAGGTGGTTGCCTGGTTGAAAAACATGTTCAGCAATAGCTGATCTGTCAATCTCTCCCCTTCTACAATTCCTCTTGTGCTCTTCTAGTTCAAATGTTTGTATAGCTTATGGGACTTAACTACGGGGTCAACAGTCCCTAAACTTACAAACTACATATGAGCTAGCTAACACTAAAGACGGCACAAATATCCATGCCCGAGGGGGATTCGAACCCCAGACCGTAGTGGCCGTGCAGACCGTGACAGGAGCGCCTCAGTCCCCTCGGCCACCGCGGCCGGCGCTCGTCTAGTCGTATTTGACTGTTCTTTTTGTGGTACCCACGTATACATCTTCACAGCTACACGGAATCCTATAAATTCCTGCTTTTTCCAGCGGTTTGCGAGCATCCTTCGCCGATTTCAGGTGATCCTGTATCATCCGAGTAGGTTTGTAAATAATGGCAACATTCCGTTCGTGAAATCTAAAGTCTTCCTGTCTTTTATTAAGGACGTCACCGACTGCATCGGTAAAATTTTGACAAAACTGAATATTGCCGTTATTTACAAACCTACTCGGAAAATACAGGATACCACGAAAGACTGTACAGAGAGGCTATAGAAATTGTAAAACACCCCAATAATTTCAATAGGATGGAGGAGGGCATGAAACTGAATGAAATCGGGATTCCGTTGTTGAAGAAGAAATGTAACAGTCTTCCACCATGGGACGATATAAACGGACGCCGGCAATCGGCAACAACGAATTGCACGCACATATCAAAAACATCTGACGTCACATCTCTGCGTGCGAGCCCTCGTAAACAGACTTTGGCTTCAGTCAGTAGTGAGCCAGGGTGTGCATCGGACATTCAAAAGAACCACGATCCCCCTTGAAAATGTTCTCAGCAGGCGGGGACGAAACGTCAGGTTTCCATAATAAATCTATAAGACCACGGCATAATAGCCCGGAAATTTTTAGTAATATTGAGCTTTGTCATTAGAGATGTAGCTAACGCTCAGAGTTTTGGGTAAGGATGTTGAAGGAAATCGGCCGTGCTCTTTGAAAGGAACCATCCTGGCATTTGCCTGGAGTGATTTAGGAAAATCACGAAAAACCTAAATCTAGATGGCTGGAGGTGGATTTGAACCAAAAACCTCCCGAATGCAAGTCCAGCCCACTGCGCCACCTCGCTCGGTAATTTGCTGGGAAGGTACATAAATAACACTGGTGCAATTCCCACATTTCTCCACAGAAGGAAGGAATTATTGCGCATTAGCCTTAAGCAGAGGAGATATAAAATACCCAGAAAATGTATCTGCAGTTGATATGCACAGCTTTCTGCAGATTCTGTCCAGACTTTTGAATTTTTAGATCCAGTAAATGTCAAGTCTTCCAAATTTTTACGTTAGTACGTGTAGAAAGCTTAGTTGATCAATTGCATGTGCATTTAATAAATAATAATAAATGTTTGTATAGCTTATGGGACTTAACTACGGGGTCATCAGTCCCTAAACTTACAAACTAGCTAATACTAAGGACGGCACAAATATCCATGCCCGAGGGGGGATTCGAACCCCCGACCGTAGTGGCCGTGCAGACCGTTACTGGTGCGCCTCAGTCCCCTCGGTCACCGCGGCCGGCGCATGTGCATTTATCTGGGGTATATGATATTCCTATGCTTTCCACTGATGCCAAATAAATCCCTTGTTTCTGTCTTCCTTCCATCTGAGGAGAAACGAGCGTTTATGAATTTCACCAATGTTATTGATGAAGTTCCTGCAGATATATCTCAATTCATTCTGCAAGGAAATTTAAACGTACAGGCTACTCCATTGAAGAATGTAGATTCACAGCTATTCATTATAATCTCAATTTGACAGAAAATATAGACCTGAAATAATAGTAAGTAAATGAAATTGCTGATTTATTGGAAATCAACTCTGGTTATTTAGCCAGGAGCACAAGCTATGGTTTTGGCTAAATACATATGTTCATAAGCTGTTCTTGTGCAATAAACACTTACATTTATGTTTGCTGAAGTAAAATTCATACAGCGCACTGTCTGACCCGACAGCAGACACATACAGATTATGTAACAAATCCGACAACAGCTTCAAATACACCACACTTATTCTCACGTTATGAAAAGAACAACTCAAGGCCCCTGACATTTAGTGGCAGCACTAAATATTTGGTGACTCTGCTATCTGTGTCTGCTACCCTTACCATCAAAGGCTCAGGATTTAACGTACAGTAAAAGAAAATTCTAAGTCGAAATGGAACACTGGAAATTTACCGCTTACTTCTTTATGTTTTCTTTATTCTGTTGTTTGTTCTTCTCGTGATTTTCATTCTAGTTTTACTAGTGATACCAATAAATCTATGGCCCACAGAATTATTATTAAATTATTCGTCATGCAAGATAGCCACAAATTGGTGATCTGCAATGAACGACAGACGAGCAAGCAGAAGAGGTCATATAGTATCAACATATCAAGAAACGAAGCGAAGTCAGACGGAATCCCAGCTCCATACGATGTAGAAATAGTTGCAAAGACAAGTAGAAAAGCTGTAAATAGAGTTAAACGTACAGGGCAATAAAAAGTGGATCCCACTATTAGCAGAAGTAAACGGTAAATTTGCGAATGGAGAGCCCGAACAGTATGATAGCAGTCAAACCACGGATGAAAGCATAGGTTCCACAGTGACTACCAGATGAAATGAATTATGGTTTGCCATCTTCTAATATATAAAGCAGAGTGTCCGTATGCTTGTACGTGTTGCATACAAATCTACAGTTTTGTTACATTCTTTATGAAATTTTGTACACGTAAGCTTCAATCCATGAGGACGGTCGCCGTGAGTGTAAGAATCACATACGATACATAGTTGACGAGATATGACGTCATAAACAATGACATGCGCGAAAAACTGCTACTTTTGCGACAATGCGGCTCATTTTCTGCTAAGCCATTGGACCGATTTCAACCAAATTTGGTACACACATTCATTACCGTGAGGTAACAATTGCTGCATTGTTATGAGTAACATACGGCACATGGTTCAAAAGATATTACGTCATAACCAATAGAAATCGCAAAAAATGCCATATAATGCGGCGAGACTTTCGAAATACACTGTATGAGAATGACAGTACTTAGCAACTTGCAACAAACTTTAAACATAATTTCAAACCTTTATTAAACTTTTTCTCGCTGGCAACCATAGTAAAATGATGAAAGGAAAAAGGTTTCTCACTTACTACTTTTCCGCTGTTCATAGACTAAAACTACGGCATTCGGTATGACGTTACAATTTATAATTTGTACACTACAAATAATAGCCGCAGGAAATTTTACAGATAGAATACACACATACAGTTCAATGTACCTTCTAAATTGTTTCACAGTAAGACACGTAGTTCATGAGATATGAGCACATAAACATTAACGTTCCGCTGTTCATGGACTAAAACTCCGCAATTCGGTACGACGTTGCAATTTATAAAGTCTATACTACAAATTGTAGCCTCAGGAAATTTTTCAGACAGTATAGTTGAGTGTACCTTCTAAATTGTATCACAGTACGACACATAGTCCATTCTATATGAGCACATAAACAATAGCGCCCCATCACGCACCAAGTTTTGATCTATTTCTTCTTTACCAATAATTGTATTTCCAAGAGATTTTACAGACATACAGCCCTTATACAAAGGAATATATACCTGAAAATGGCTTGAATAAAGGTATAAATACCCGGGCAACGCCGGGTTTTCAGCTAGTACTAGATACGGCTTTTGTGCGGAACAGTGTGATCGACGAGTACACGAAATTCGCTGTAACAGTTAACAGCCTCGACGATAGGGCGGCCTATATAGCATGACTTGTTATTTTAAAGCTTCACTGGATCGACAATATAACAAGTTGTTGTTGTGGTCTTCAGTTCGGAGACTGGTTTGATGCAGCTCTCCATAATATCCTATCATGAGCAAGCCTCTTCAACTCCATATAAGAACGGCACTCTACATCTGTTTGAATCTGCTTACTATATCCATCTCTTGGACTTCCTCTGCGGTTTTTACCCCACACACTTCCCTACAACGCTAAATTCACAATTCCTTCATGTCTAAGAATGTGTCCTACCAATCGATCCCTTCTTTTAGTCAATGGCCGGCCGCGGTGGCCGAGGGGACTAACGCGCTACAGTCATGGTCTGCACGGCCACTACGGTCGGGGGTTCGAATCCCCCCTCGGGCATGGATATTTGTACCTTCCTAGTTCGTAAGTAGTTCATAAGTAGTTTGTAAGTTTAGGGACTGATGACCCCGTAGTTAAGTCCCATAGACTATACAAACATTTGAATTTTTAGTCAATGTATGCCAGAAATTCCTTTTCTCCCCAATTCTGTTCAGTACCTCCTAATTAGTTACGCGATCCACCCACCTAAGCTTCAGCATTCTTCTGTAGCACCATATTTCAAAAGCCTCAATCCTCTTCCTGTCCGCACTGTTTACCGTCCATGTTTCACTCCCATACAAGGCAACATTCCACACAAATGCCTTCAGAAAGGACTTCCTTAGGCTTAAATCAATATTCTCTGTTAACAAATTTCTCTTTTTCAAGAATGCCTTTCTATCCGTTGCCATTCTGCATTTTATATCCTCTGTACTGCGACCATCATTTGTTATTTTACTGCCCAAGTAACAAAACTCATCTACCTCCTTTATTGTTTCGTTACCTAATCTAATTTCTTCAGCATCACCTGATTTTCATAGACTGCACTCCATTACCCTAGTTTTGCTCTTGTTAATCTTCATGTTATATGCACCTTTCAGCACACTATCCATTCCGTTCAACTGCTCTTCCAGGTCCTTTGCTGTCTCTGACAGAATTACTACGTCGTCGGCAAAACACAATGTTTTTAATTCTTCACCCTGAACTTTAACTCCTTCTCCAAATTTCTCCTTGCTTCCCTTTATAGCTTGCTCAATGTACAAAGTACATAAGTATGTGAGTAAAAAGCTGATTAGCTGCATGTCCAAACCAGTGGAACAAAGACTGCAGCAAGTACTTCGTAGCGAGTAGATGGGCGATAGAAAACCTTCTGGAATCTGACGGCATTTACGTGGTATTGTAAGCGAAGACGAATTATCACACTCACGTTGCGACAGGTATGCACGACATAACGTCCAGTAGCGGTAAACGCAGATGTGGTCACATTTGATGAAACTAACGTCACTTCGTTGATTACAATGGCAGACAAAATGTGACACTGCACCTAGCAGCCACATCAAGCATGATATTAAGAGATAGGCCCATTGATAACAACCCTCAAGAGTTAGATTAGTTTGGATTAGATTAATACTTGTTCCATAGATCATGAATACGAGATTTCGTAATTATGTGGAACATGTCAGTTTAGTGGAGGGTAACATTACACAACATACATTATTTATTTTAATTTTGTTGTTGTTGTAAAATTACTCATTTCTATGTAAAAGTTCATCTAATGGGTAGGAGTTGTCATTCAGAAATTCTTTCAATTTGTTTTTAAATGCTGTTTGACTATCTATCAGATATTTGATGTTATTTGGTAAGTGACGAAAGACTTTTGTGGCAGCATAATTAAGCCCCTTCTGTCCTAATATTAGATTAAACCCTGAATAGTATAGAACTTAATTTGTCCCCGTGTTGTATCTATGCACACTGCTATTAATTTTTATTTTTTATTATTAATAACAAATTTCATATGTGAACATATTGTCGCGTTGAAATGGAAGCAGGCTTGACTTCGAAGGCAACTGAACACAGCACTTATATTGAAAGCAGGTTTATTACGAACTTAACATACACGCAGCACTAACTGCCTCTCGGGCAGAGTGCTCTGCTATTTATACATAGACAGACTGTACCAGAGATTAGAAGAACAGTTAACATAAGAAACAAGTAGAATTTACAAGAGAACATAAGAAAGATGTAGAATATTCTGGAACTGTTCATAAGAAAGAAACACATTTTTGCCGCTGTATGGGACTGAACCGGCGACCTTCAGCATCGCAGTCGGTGACGCTATACGCTGCGCCACGCCGGCAAATCGGTGTACGTGGTGTCTCGCGGCATTTCTCCCTCTCTTGGAAAAACAGCGACCCGCTGTTATGTTCCCTGTGGAGCCAGCTGCAGTGTCCTGGATCTTGACCTTGTCATGGGTCCCC
This sequence comes from Locusta migratoria, assembly GCA_026315105.1. Lineage (NCBI taxonomy): Eukaryota > Metazoa > Arthropoda > Insecta > Orthoptera > Acrididae > Locusta > Locusta migratoria. Next base: position 146,080,125 of record CM048755.1, on the reverse strand, counting down.
TGTATGGCAGTTATAGAGACTCCTTCCCTTCTCCACGATTATCGACCACAGACGTTCCTGTCGTGGCTTCATCAGTAACATTACCGTCCTTAGAGTCCTTGAACAAGAAGCCATTGTCGCCTACCTCCTCTTCAGGATCGTAATAAGGCTTCATGTGCAGGACGTTGTGAGGATACAGGGTTTTAGGTTAGTAACCTCTTTGGTACGTTTTGGTCGAACGATAGTTATCGTTGGCATGCAGCGATAGCTGTTGGCAACAATGCTTAGGTTGGAATGTTTGTTTGTTTGTTTGTTGGCCGCTGTGCAGCAGTCTCCCGCCGACCGCATAGCGAGGCAGTAGCATGTTGACAGTGCGTTCGTAACCCGCGTTTAGCGGTGGCTAAAGTTTTGCCCATCAGTCGTTTCGCATATGAGGTTCGGTTGTAATTGCATATTGAAATGTTTCAGTGTGGGCTTGAAGACATTATCGTATTGGCACGCAGTTATTTAATCAGTGTATTTAAAGAAAGTTATTAACATTTCTCGTTCCGTAATAAAGGAGGTTAACAAAGTTTATTGTTAAGGATCAACCTAGTAATTGTCCGCATCCCATACCGTCAAATCATTGGAACAATTATTAAATGATTAAGCAGCAAATAGAATATAACGGCAACTTCGCCCATCGAGGATTAGGTGGACGCAGCTGTGACGTTACAACGTGAACAATGTTTCTTCGTTTTTGTCGTTTCGACGACTGCTCATAATCCTCAACTTCGTATGTGACGTCTGACAGGCGGCGTATGACACGATACGGTCCAAAGTATCGCTTCAATAACTTTTCTGACAGTCCAACCTTCCGTACAGGGGTAAAATCCATACCAGATCTCCTGGGATGGACACAACAGGTCGGTGCTTGTCGTTATACCGCTGACGGTCCTTCTCCTGGGCGTCCAGTGTCCGTATGCGATCCAGCTGTCTTGCTTCTTCAACCCTGCTGATGAGCTGTTTAACATAGTCATCCTGAGTGTCGTCCGGTTGGAACGGGAACAGCATATCCATTGTCGCCTCAGCTTCATGGCGATGGATCAGGAAAAACGGCGTGAAGCCTGTGGTGTCTTGTCTTGCGGTATTGTAAGCAAATGTCACGACTGGCAGAATTTGTATCCCAATCCTTCTGCTCAACATCCACGTACATGGACAGCATGTCGGCTTACGTCTTGTTAAAACGTTCCGTAAGACCATTTGTCTGAGGATGGTATGCAGTTGTCATTCTTTGGGCAATGTCGTATCGTGACATTACCTCTGATACTAGTTTTGACTGGAATACTTTTCCAAGATCAGATATCATGACACGTGGTGCTCCATGCTTCAAAATAATGTCTTCTACAATGAATTTTACGATCTCTGGAGCTTCTTCAGTCGTTCAGGGTTTGGTGACAGTGTAGCGTGTGAGGTAGTCAGTGCAGACTATTATCCATCGGTTACCGGTCGTCGACTTCAGGAACCTCCCTAAAAGATCGATCCCAACTCGGTGGAATGGAGCTGCTGCCGGCGGAATCGGTACTAGATGCCCTGGAGGTAATTGCGGCACAGGCTTCCGTCGCTGGCACTCTTTACAGTGACTCACATAGTGCTTGACAGATCGATAAAGACCTTTCCAGTAATACCTACGTCTGATTCTGTCTAGGGTCTTCACGAATCCCAGATGACCGGATATTGGAGCATCGTGGAAATACTTGAGAATAGCTGTCTGGAGATGAGCTGAAACGACAAGTAGCCATTTGGGGCCCAGTGGATCGTAGTTGCTCTTATACAATGTTCCGTTTCTAAGTTGGAGCTCTCCATTGGTAGGCTCTCCTTTCCCCAAGACCTCTATCGTTTTTAATAGTGCTGGATCTTCCCTCTGTTCAGCTGTAACGTCATCTAATTCAGAGAGCTGAAATTTCATTCATGCTGTTGTGTTCCACTAATGGATTCCTCGAAACGCAGTCTGCATCCTTGTGTTTGCGCCCGTTTTTGAACACCACTGTGATATCGTACTCTTGGAGTCTTAGTGCCCATCTTGCTAGTCGACCTGATGGATCCTTCAAGCTAGTCAGCCAACACAAAGAATGGTGGTCTGTCACGACGGTGAATGGTTCGCCGAATAAATACGGCCGGAATTTGTTGATAGCCCAGATAACCGCGAGACATTCTTTTTCAGTTGTAGAGTAGTTTACCTCGGACTTTGAGAGTACTCTTGATGCATAGGTTATCACTTTTTCAGCACCTTCCTGAACTTGTACAAGCACTGCACCAATCCCATAACCACTGGCGTCTTGTTGAAGTTCCGTTTCCGCATTCTCGTCGTACAAGGCTAGCACTGGTGCGGAAGTTAGAGCCTCCTTAAGTGCCCGGAAAGCTCTTTCTTTTGTCTCATCCCAGTAAAACTTGGCGTCTCCCAGCAGAAGTTCTTGTAATGGACGTGCCTTGTTACAAAATCCTTTTATGAAACGTCGGTGAAATGAGCACAACCCGAGAAAACTTCTCACATCACGTATGTCCTGAGGAGTTGGAAATTCTGTGACTGCCCTTACTTTATCTGGATCAGGACGGACACCATCTCAGTTGACTAGGTGCCCCAGGATTTTTATCTCTTTGGCAACGAAGAGGCACTTCTTTGGATTGAGGCGGAGACCTGCAGCCTGAACACACTTCATCATAGTTGACAGGCGACTCAAATATTCTTCAAATGTTTTCGAGAAAACGACAATGTCATCTAAATAGCAAAGATACGTCGTCCACTTAAGGTGTCGAAGCAAGTCGTCCATCATGCGTTCGAATGTGGCTGGAGCATTAGATAAGCCAAATGGCATTACTTTAAATTCATAGAGGCCATCAGGTGTAATAAAAGCAGTCTTCTCCCTGTCAGCTTTGTCAACCTCAATTTGCCAGTAACCTGTCTGCATGTCCATAGTTGAGAAGTACGTAGCTCCTTTCAAGCAGTCTAAGGTGTCGTCAATGCATGGCAATGGGTAGACACCTTTCTTTGTGATTTTGTTCAGATGCCGATAATCGACACAGAATCGCCATGTGCCATCCTTCTTTTTTACGAGGACCACCAGAGACGACCAACGACTCTCTGAAGGATTAATAATGTCATCGGGCAACATCTTCTCCACTTCCTCCCGAATTATCTGTCTCTCAGCTGGCAACACTCTATACGAACGCTGGCTAATTGGTGGATGATCCCCAGTATTGATACGATGCCTTATTGTGGGCCGTCTGACTTTTCCCCTGCTGAGGCGTGAATGCCCCCGAAAACTGACGTAGTATAGCAAACACCCGCTGTCGTTGTTCCTTGGTCAGTCCGGGCCCTATTGGCAATTCCACATTTGTTTCCTCCAGCATGTTGTCTGTACTAACAGCAGAGCATGGGTCTTCGTTGATGACCTTGAGCTCACCGTCCTGGATTGGTTCAGCTGTCCCGATACACATTCCTTTGGGGATAAGTTGGGACTGCTCGTGACAATTAGTGATGAAATTCTCTCCTCGACCTCCAGTGATAGCCGCTGGTATGTAAATTTCTTTGGTGAGCCTGATAAACTTTTTACCATCAACAAGCACTTCACAGTTTAATCGCTCATCTGTGTTTGTGAGTGCAACTCTTCTCATCGTCAATGGCGTGATCGTCACACTGTCAACGGCAAATAACTTCCCGGAAAATTCTGTGTTACGTGTACACGTCGGAACAACTTCTTCAATTTGCAGCTCAGATCTTCCACAGTCAACGATAGCTTGGTATGCCTGAAGGAAGTCCCATCCGAGGATGACATTGTGACTACATTCTGTTACCACGACAAATTCAAACGGTTGGGTCCTGTTGTTGATGGTTATTCTTGCGACACAAGTTCCTGCTGGATGGACGTACTTTCCATTTGCGACCTTCAGCACAGTTGCCCACTTATCACAGAACATTGTCTTCTTTAGTGTGCGGCGGTAATTACCCGTCAAAATAGAAAAAGAAGCTCGTGAATCAAAAAGTGCCCGGACAGGTTGGCCGTCGATTATAACATCGATGAGATTTCCCGACATCTTAGCGACTGTCGTCCATGGAGGATTTTCATCTGCGGCGGCCTCACCTCCGTAGATGGTCCCCTCGCTTAGTTTTCCTGTGCGCGGCGGCTAGGGGAGCGGCTGGTACCTCTGTACGGCGACGGTGAACGGCTGCGGCGCGTCGGGGAGCGACCTCGTCTAGGGTACGACGATGGGCTTCTTCCCATAGGTCGACTGAACTACACAGGAGGTGACTGCCTGCGATAGAACTGCTCTGATGGCTGACGCCTTTAGGCAAAATAATCGTCGAATACTCGCCTTGTCTCTCTGCAGTAACGTACGACATGTCCAGGGCGCCCACAGTGCAAACAAAATGGCGTGTTGTCTTCTGTCCTCCAAACATCTGTTCTTCTGCGGGGCGTCATAGTAACCAGGGGAGTTGATTGTGGCCGCGTCGGCCGGTTCATAGGCTGCCGTTTGTCGGCTGCGGCATAAGTCATAGCCGGACAACGCCGTTCTTCACGTCGGGTGCGATTAACGGGGCAGACAGCAGCTAATGTCTGAAATACCTCCTCCTCAACGGCGTCAGCTTCCTCGTGACTTACAGGGTACATCCATGTCTATAATCTGAGGCTCGCTCGATCTCATAGTCCCGGATGCTATAAACTGTTGTAATTCTTCTCTCACAGATTGTCGTATGAGAGAAGCAAAGTCATGCTGGTCTTCCACAACGGCCATATGGACTACATTGGGGACTCTGTCATACTTCTTTGTCCAACCCTCCTTTGTTGCATCTCTTCAATATGCTGGCACCACTTGATGAACTCTTCCGTCATAGCGACGTCTTTTATCAGAAGGGCTTCGTACATGTCTTCTGCTATACCCTTCATCAGGTGCGTTATTTTGTCGGCCTCAGTCATATTTGGATTGACTATGTTACACAGGGTCAAAACATTCTGTATGTATGACTGTGTCGGCTCACCATGTCGTTGGGCCCGGTTCTTCAGTTGTTCTTCCGCCGAGCGGATTTGTCTCTGGCGGTCACCAAACGTCTTCTTGAGTTCCTCCTGGAACGTCTCCCAGTCATTCAGCTTCTCTTCGTTGTTTCCGAACCATTGCTGGGCTGTTCCGTCCAGATAGAAATAAACGTTGGCCAAGCACATTGTATGATCCCACCTGTTGTACTTGGCGACTCGGTCGAACCCTTTTAGCCATTTGTTGGGGTCCTTTCTAGCGACTCTAGAGAACACCGACGGGGGTCTGACGTGTAGCTGGCTTGCCGCTGGTTTTGTGTCCATCGTTCTTCTGATAATACGGACTTTCGGAAGGATGTACTCCGTATACCTCTTGTATTCCGGTTCTAGTCCGTGTAAGCGACGACTTTTATGTTGCCTAATCGGAGCCACAGTGATGCAGATGTTGCACAGGATACCCAGCGCCTCCACCAAACAATGTTGCATTGAAATGGAAGCAGGCTTGACTTCAAAGGCAACTGAACACAGCACTTATATTGAAAGCAGGTTTATCACGAACTTAACATACAAGCAGCATTAACTGCCCCTCGGGCAGAGTGCTCTGCTATTTATACAAAGACAGAATGTACCAAAAATTAGAAGAACAATTAACATGAGTAGAATTTACAAGTGAACATAAGAAAGATGTAGAACATTCTGGAACTGTTCATTACAAAGAAAAAAGTTTTTGCCGCTATACGGGATTGAACCAGCGACCTTCAGCATCGCAGTTGGTGACACTATCCCCTGCGCCACGCCAGCAGTCGGTTTAAGCTGTCTCGCGGCAATATATGTATTGAAACGATACTGTAGTATCATTCAATTTGACTTACTTGAATTTATGTGTGTTTCATGTAAGCCACAGTGTCGTGTGCACGAGTTCTGTTCTTTGCGGATTAGGCTCAGTTCATGTGCGGATCTCTTGTGTATCAAGTTTACTTATTTCAATATAGTTAGGTTGGGAAGTGGAACGATCTCCGCTTTGTCGATTTGAGATTCTACTGTGTGCGCGGAGGAAATTTATTAATGAAATCTCGTGTGGATTTGTTTGTCATTTTGTCATTCACTTAGATTCACGTGCTGGTGACCATGTGACATGGTGGGGCAAGATACACAAAGAGAAGTGGACGTAAAACGCTCGTAATCGGATTTAAAGTAGCTGCAACAGTTAGCTAGTGAGTAGTAGGTATCCGTGACATAAGATTCTGTGTGATCAATTATTTTGGGGGGATTTTCTTTGTGGCATTTTAAATTTACGTGTGTGTCGCCATGTGGGTAGTACATCATGGCACTACGATTGTGGAATCCAGCCAGTAGACAAAGAGTGTGAAAGCTTTTGGTCCCTTTCTTAATCCCTCCACGAAATAATAATTGTATTCTAAATGTTTTAACTGAAATGTCCCATATTTCTTGCTTACTTGAGTAACGACGAGATCAGTAAATAAAATGTAAAATTGTTAAAAGGGAAACTGCTTTTTTTATACTAATTCCATGCCCTTGTTTATATGGAAAATATTCAGATGGGAAATCATGTTAGGCACATCCATTAAGGTAAGTTACTGCCACCACTACGCAATTAGTTGCCATAGTTCTGTTGTTTTTTTTTTTATCAGTGCACTAAGATCTGCTTTAACATCTTTTTTATACGTGGAACAGTGTGGCAACTGATAGGAAAGATGCAGTTGGTAAGCTTACAATATTGTGAAGCCACTTTGAAGATATCTAGACCGTTTAGATATGTGTCTGCAAGATGATCTTAGGTGGGCTCCAGAAATTATTTTAACTATACGCTTTTTTGTAATGAATACTTTTTCGCTCAATGATGAGTTACTGTTAAATATACCATATTAAAGCAGTGAATAAAAATAGGCGTAGTAAACTAATTTACTAAGATGTTTGTAACCAAAATTTGCAATAACCCTAAGAGCATAAGTTACTAAACTCAGAAGTTTCACTAGATTTTAAATATGTTGCCTCCAAATCTATTTCTCATCAACACAGAAATCAGGAATGAACGACAAAGAGGTATCAATAAGTAACTAAGCATCCTAAAGGAACAAGTAGTTGCCCTGAACATTGTTACAAGATTAAAATTGTGTTCTGTAACCCCTAATTTTGAAAACATAAGGTATCAGCATGTCAGTAGTTATTCTCAGGTTTTGTGTTTAATATATGTTTTCTCTCCCCCCCCCCCCCGGCTCTCTCTTGCTGTGTGTGTGTGCGTGAGAGAGAGAGAGAGAGAGAGAGAGTCTAAAATAAAAACCTGCATTAAATAAGTTTCATTCCATACATTGGTGAGACCACAGCTCAAAATTTCCTTGGTATCTGTTAACATTAGACCTCACTGAAAATTTGCATATGAATCTTTAATTAAATAAAACGTTATTTTAAAAACATTGTAAATTAATTCAATATTGTTAAGTATGCAGTTTTATGATCAATTGTTGTTCTAACATACAAATTCTTCAGGTATTTTGAGGTGCGAGGTTTGGTGTTGCTGTAGTACAGCTTTATTTACACTGAGTTTTTATTACCAATTTCAAAACAGATACCTAACACTAATCATGTCACAGCTAAAATGAAGCAGAAAATTGGAATTCTTTAGATGTATTTGAAGAAAAATGATATGATTTTCTTCTAGAGTAAATAAAACTTAGATGAGATAAATATCTTTGTCTGTGTATCATTTTAAATTAATGGAAAAAAGTTACTGATCACAAGACAGAAAGCAACCTTTTATGAGTTCCCAGGATAATGGTCATTTGTATGAATATGTTTGTTAATTAAATCATATTTACAAAAAGTAATTGCCAGGAGAAATTTAAATGAATCTTTAAAACTCTCTGTACTATAACATATTTCACAATATTGGTATGCACATTTACCACACATAACTGATAGGAGCAGAAAACTACAATTCTTGTATTAAGTTATTTGTATGACAAATGGTGGACTTTAATTTCGAACTGAAAACGAAATTGATGGTAATAGATTATGTTTTGTGTTACTGTATACAATGCAGTTGTCAGCTACTTCTAAATAGTGGCTTAGCCTCATTCTCATTGTTTTCATTTTGGAATTTACATTACTGAAGCACTAAAGGAACTTGGATTACACTGATTCCAGATGCCAAAGTTCAAGCATAAGTCCAAGCACCTGTGATGCCTCTTAAAGTAGCACATAAGATCTTGGCAGACAAGTAAGGAATCACTATAAAATAGAATTGTGCCTAAGAAGTTGTGGTGCCTGTGTTACCAAACAAGCATGGGGGTGCATAGTGTGGTGTATTTTTGTAGTGGTTAACACTTGAAGGACTGGTTTTATGCAGAAGCTACTGAATCTTGAAAAAGTCTCATCATCTCTGAATAGAAATGGAAAACCTCATCTCTTTGAACTAGGTTGCTGTATTCAACTCTTTGACTCACTCTAATTTTTATCCTCCACATTTCCCTCCAATACTAAAATGATAATTTTTTGATTCCTTAGAATGTGTCCTACCCTTCCTCCTTATTTGTTACACAACCTATGAATCTAATTCTCAGAATTCTACTGTACTACCAAATTTCAAAAGCTTTTATCCTCTTCTTGTATGAATTGTTTATTGTCCACATTTCACACTTGTGCAAGGCAGTACTTCAGACAAATGATTATAGACACTATTGTCCTTCTTGCATTTTTTTAACAATTTCTGAACTTAGATGCAATAGTAATAAATCCAGACATTAATGACTTCTGTCATTTTTGTTGTATTTGTATGAAAATTCTGGCACAGTCACACTATTGAGTACACACATCAACAACCTGCTGATGTTACTGGTTGAATTGCATGTTGACCCCTACTCTTCCTCCTCTAAGACTATAGTCACTGTTCTAAACAAATGACAAGGAACACAATCAGACGATGATGTAAGTTTGGTTTGAAATGTATATTTTGTGCATGCATAAATGTTTGACAACAAATTCCCTTATCTACATCTTAAACTGCCAAAGCTTTGAAATGCATTACTTAACTCTTAGCACACATGAAATGATACTTTTTTCAGCACTGACAATTTTTGAACGTTTGTGTTGGGTGGGGGAACCAATGCTCATTAATAAACAATTACGTATGGTTGCCTATTGGGATCCCTGACTAATTAGCCACACAAAAAATGTCAATACTCAAGTTACTTATTTGATTAACAGGACATGTTTGCAAAATTTGCAAGTGTACAACCACAGTAAACATAGTTTCCCCTCAGTGCATTTTTGTTTGAGAAAGTAAAACTGAAATAAAATTAATAGTTCATAGAAATACATTAGTTGTTATTGAAAGTTGCTGAATTGATAGCACAGAGTTCTTACAATGTTATCAAAATTCAAATATTTTCCTAAATTAATGTAAATGAAATTTGTCACTTCCCAATACCAGGCATCTACTAGCTTTCATATATGATCATCTTTTGATATTACCAGTGACATAATTTGGAAATTTAAAAACAAGAAGCTCTTCACATTTAAGCCAGATCATTACAATGGGAAAATGAGATGTGCAGAGCACTAACATTTCTAAAACTTTATTTCACTGGAGGTATATGAACTTATAAAACTTATCATTGCTGGGAATGTGGCTTTTTTATGCTTTTCATTATGAGCTGAACATTTACTCAAAAATACTGATCCTAGCAACTAAAACAGCCAAACACATAAAACATTATTTTAACATGGTTGGCACTGGTGGCCTTGAAACAGCCAAGCTCTTAAGACATGTTTAGCATCCTTTGCTGGGTTTATCTTTGTAGAACTTATGGAATTCTTTGAATACAACAGCCACACCAAGAAAGGCTTTAGTTACAGACAGATCTGAAATTGTAATCTCTAGAATATCTAGAACCAGTATGTTTGCCTGCAAACAATGGTGTGCGGCACATTGAGTAGCTTACATATAGAGTGTGCGTGGGCTTAAATAGAATACTTGGAACATTTTATACTCATTCCTCCTTTAATTACTAAATCCCTAAAGCATTTGCACATTTATTATGAATTATGTGAAGACAAACTGCAAACATACCACAATTTTAAAAAATTGCAGACTATTGAAGTATAGTTTATAAGAAAATTGAATTAGCAAACCATGGTTGCAAAGGTGCAACTATGACTAGAAAAATACTCTTTGATGTTCCTTAAACTAAAAAATATTAACACATTTTCTCAATTGGATAGTTACATTGAAGTGAGAAAATTTACGTGTACTGGATTCATATACAGAATTTTTCATTCATACCAGCAATTGCACCATTTATGCCAATGAGTAAAACAATCCTGCATTCATATTAATGTAATGTGCAGCATATATTCTTCTTCAGTACAGTAACAAAATTATACAAACTACCATATATTTCCATGTTTTTATGCTGTCAACATACTTGAACATTTTCTCATATCTGTGAATAATTTCAACAATTTTTTTATATTTTTAATTGGTCATTGCATCCATTATTCTAGTGTAAGGTAACCATTCAAATCAGAGTTTAAAATGAGCACATGAAGAATAGATAGGTTATAAAAAAATTGTGTTGCTTCTGTGTGAATTCTTACATGGATTTCGTAATACCTTCATGCATATACAAATTCAAAACTCATCAGTAAAACAGCACAAATAATCCATTAAGACACAAAAGGAACTAATAAAATTTTTCAATAAGAAATTGTGAATACTGTTGCAGAAATTAAGTAACTTACTGCTAGTTAGAAACAACAGACAATATGGGCATATTAACATACGTGATGGTAAACTAATTTTATTTAAAGTCGACTACATCTCAATTTTGCACATCAAGAACAAATGCTCTGTTAAAAAATGTTTCTTAAAAGATGTTTGTATTTACTTCCTTTGTTAAGCAGTGTAGCCCTACTCCAGGACAAATTAACATTTCGTGAATGCTAGTATTTACAATAGTATGTTTTCAGAAGTTTGTTGTAAGGGCAAAGTTACATTTTGTAGACGAAAGAAGACGACATTACATTTTGCACGCAGTACCCAAATGAATAAACACATCAATTAAAACATTATTTGTGTTTATCAGTAATCTGCTAATAAAATAATACGGCAAGTGCACCAGATTCATAACATTACTTCCGAGTACCGCTACTGCTACATTATTCACAACATGGTTCACGGAACTTTGACGACCAAAAAGGTGACAGTTGTGACCAACGGTCGAAGCTGGAGGTATACACATAACCCTGATGTCAGGATGGTGCGAGATTGGGGTGTTACTAACGTCTCCCCATTTCAGCCAATCATGAGCTTCAGACGCCAGCAAGCAGCATGGAAAAGGATGGCCGTAGTTTCCCTATATGGAGCTTTATCATGAACTTGTTATGCCTGATATCTAGAGGCAGCATTGCCTACTAGCGATTAACATCTGCTACTGCAACCCCAAGAAAGCTCAAGATTTGAAGTCCTATTATTTTCTTTTTTCCCCATTAAGTGTTCTTCTAAAACCGAGATTGGATATCTGAAACCGAAAAATTGTCTATGCTTTACAATGGCATAACAAAATAGACTGATGTGAACAGTGTATATAGATAAGATTATAATTTGATAAAGAGGTTTTCATGAAATATCATTTTAAATGGAAATATCAGTGCTAATAAAGGAGAAAAACACAGTTGTTTATTACGTTATTAACAATACGAGGAGGTAAATCGTAATGGATGAAGCAAACACACTCTACTTATTCATTTTTAAATATTGTTTCATGTGTTTGTATGTTTTTTATTTTCGCATGATAATAGATTCCGATATTTTGAAATTTTTTTCATTCCCCAGCACTTTACAATCCTAAGTTGACAAAAAATATACATTATAAAGTCTCATTTGGTCATCAATAAAATTAATTGTTGTCGTTTCCTCATTTTCAGTACTAAAGTATGACATTTTACATGAAGAATGGTAACTCATAACCTCACTTTCAACATTGGATATTGGTCTTTAAATAGGTTCATATAGAGGTACAAGAAATAAGGATGGCCCTAGATAATGGCACTATATCCTGTAGTGCACAGTGTTTTATAAACAGGTGGCAATAAACGGACATGCGTCTAGCCCCATGAATATACCGCCGGAAAGGTACAGAGATAAAAATGAGAGGTACCTGGCGATGCTGATAGATCTCACTCTGGACATACATTATGAGATGTGATCTGCAGTACAGCTGACAGCTGTTAAACGAAAACGAACGGAGGATCTGTGAAATTGTATAGCTCGCCAGTAATATAATCTCATTTTATATGTACGTTTCTTCAGTGTCACAATAGATGTTATTCTGCTTACAACAATGTAATCACAGGTTGTGTACGAATTAGACAAACATGAAATAGACCAGTTTTACATTTCATTTTACGCATTTCAGTCTCAGTGTGAACACATTATTTGAGGAAATGGTATAGTTTAGTACCCTAATGCTGCATGTTGGGTGTCATTTTTCTTCTTTTCCATCTGATTTGCAACAAAGAAATATCTATGTTTCTTTTTAGCCCAAGCAAGAAGTTAGAGAAATGCTGGTAAACCCAAGACTTACATTATGGCAAATTGAAAAACATGGAAATGGAATTTCTAAAAATCAAAGCATCGCAAGTCACATGAAATTAGTAGGGGAAGGCAGGGTAAGATGATGAGGAATTTTAGATGAGGAATCATTAATTTAATGCGATTGACGAGACAGAGCAGCAAATGAACGTCTTGCCTTGTTAGCGATTTGCACTCCACATGTGCTACAATATGTACTAAAGCCAAACTCCATCATTTAGGGCTGACGCACATCATTTGTGTTTACACACATGTTGGGTGTAATATTTCAGTGCACTGAAATAGAATCTGGAACACTTGTAGCAAATTTTAACAACCTAGTTCCAGTTTTTTGTAAACTATAAACCATGCTGTTTCATTAATGTATATATTAAACTCCAAAAAGAATTTAATGAAGTGTTGTTCTCGTGTTTAACTCATGAATGGCTGTTTCGGGTAAGTTAACGAATTTACTGGGTGGACAAGATGATGGACTAGTCATCTTATTCAAACATTTTGAAAAACATATTAAAGATCTTTTGATACTAGCTTGCAGTACTGAGCATAAACAAGTATAAAGGAAGGACCAACAGACTGAAATGGCCAAAGGAATAGATGACCATTGTGCGGGTGGTACAGAATGGTGCATTCGTGTGTGGAAAACAGAGGAACAGGTTTTCCTCATTGCAATCACAAGCAGAAGAGAAACTGAAGAAAAAGAACTATAAAAGACAAAAGCAGAAAATTCTCTCCGCCATATCCTTTCTTCCAGGAGTGCTAGTCTTGCGTGTTTGCAGGAGAGCTTCTGTGAAGTTTGGAAAGTAGGAGACGAGGTACTGGCAGAAGTGAATTTGTGAGGCGGCATTGTGAGTCATGTCGGGATAGCACAGTCGGTAGTGCGCTTGCCCGCGAAAGGCAAAGGTCCCAGGTTCGAGTCCCGGTTCCGGCACACAATTTTAATCTGCCAGGAAGTTTCAAGTTTCAAAACTCAAATGGTTTCTCTAAAGTATTCATGTAGGTGTCAGGTCTAAAATGAGGGGATGAAAAAATTCCCTCCTACACCTACAATCGATCTATTTTCCGTATTACTGCAAACGTATGCTCGAAATGAGTTTGCTTGTTGGTATTAGTAGGTACAGTTCTGATACTTATGATTTGATGTACTTTTAATATATCATTTCAGTGTAGAAATACTTAAACCATTCCCTAACACAACAAAAGCATCTTTTTTTTAACAATTCTCTTACACATGATCATGTACTCTCATAGTAAAGTGATGTGTTGTTATCTGTGTGCCATTTCCTAAATGTGAATATGTTGACTATTTTACTATAATTCTTGGTTTGTCATTTGTATGTTTAGCAAATTCTTGTCGCAAATGAAGCATTCATAACATGTCGAATTACACATTTCTTGAAGAAATATGAAACGGCAAAAATGTTTGATACACTTGAAAACAAGAATAGAACCTTTCTTCACTGAAACAAGCACAAAACAAGAATGAAGCGAATACCGTTCTGCTCCAAAGATCTTTCGCTGCAGAGACTTCTCTGGCTTCCACTCCGGTGGTATATTTGGGGGCTAGCGTCAACACACTAAACGGTGGTCATAGATGCCACTAACTGAATGTTATATTGGAATGCCTCTTTAGGTAGCAGTAAACGCCAAAGATACACACATACCTTGTTATATTTCGAGTAGATATCTCTGGAGTGAGCAATGCGTTCTGTGCATGTTCTCAACATCTTTATGGGAGAGTCACATGATTTCAGTGAGCATCTTTCTGTTAGTGATTGTGAATGATCCGTATTACATGTATTTCTTGCGTTTGCAACTGTTGCTTGTTATTAATAGCAATGCTGAATTACTATTGTAGCTATGGTTGTAAAGAAAAATACGTGAAAGTAGGAGAAGACACTTTTCATAGGCATGTACCACAAAGCGATAATGAAACTTAACATGTTATTTTAGGCGGCTTATGGGGTGAAAAATTTCGAAACACCTTGTAATTAAGGCTAAATTTTCTAGCCCTATCGTCTGTGATTATATAACGACATAACAGAATTTACTACCCGTACAAAGTCTTGCAAACATTCCTTTATTCCCTGTTTCATTTACGAGTGGGGTAGGGAAAAAATGAGTTCCTGTTTTAGCAACTACTATATATAATGCATTTTTCACTACTTTCTGAATTATGTGTATAGTCATACATTTAAAAGACAAGAGATAAATGTTACAGTTTGCTAACACACAATCTATTCAATGTATAGGCTATACTTTTTCAAATATCAAATTTTGCCACTATAACTACTACTCAGAAGAAACTACCTTAACAAATAAATAACAGAAAAAGTACTGAACTCACACTTTCACACGTTTGACAGGTTTCCAACCATAACAAAAAAGTAGATAAATTACTATGTTGCTGCAGTCAGCATCAGAAACGAATGAATTTAGCATATCTTTGAGCTATAAATGGTCAAATAGGATGGTTTTATATATCGCATAATATGAAAAAAAGGTCAATTACTGGTAGGAATTTAGTGCAAACACTGGTGCATCTGCCTTA
The DNA here is from genome assembly GCA_026315105.1 of Locusta migratoria. Classification (NCBI taxonomy): domain Eukaryota; kingdom Metazoa; phylum Arthropoda; class Insecta; order Orthoptera; family Acrididae; genus Locusta; species Locusta migratoria. The sequence continues at coordinate 146,064,977 of CM048755.1, read as the reverse complement.
GGCATACATAAAATACGCAAAATAAACATCTCAAACTGTTACCAATAAAAAAAATTTAATGCTGGCCAAAAAAACGGAAAGAGAAAAATAAACTTGCTACAGAAAATCTGTTGAAATAACGTTGAAGATATATATGGTATGATTATCAATTTGTCATAAGTGATTTTTGGACACTATAAAAGGTACTGGCCTCCTATCGAGACAATTTGGAATGTTGTTATGAGAAATATTTACTACAGAAGCCTTAGAAATACGTGTACAATGCCGCATAAAACAGAACAATGGATGTAGTTGTCACAAAAATAAAAGCAGTAGGTAAATTTGAGCTGTGATACTTGTCCATTAGGACGAAATGATACCTCATTTTACTCTTCAAAACTAAGAGCCCAGTTACCCTATGTATCAAATTTAAACTGTTTTCATGTTCAAGAAGTTTCTATACGTAATCCACGACACCTATGAGGTCAATTAGCCTGTGCTAGTGCTGAAATGACGTTTGAAATGTACACGGCACTTTATGGACAAACCTCCTGCGTACTGATGTCACGTGACCAGGAGGCCAATACATGTTGAGAAGGAGATTTCTGTTCTGCACATATCAATGCTCACTCCAGAGATATCTACTCTACAGTTCCCGCGTTCGGCTGTAGCATCGAGATGTATCAGGACTTCTGACTTGTCTGTGGATGAGTAAGGACACAGGTCCATTTTGTGAATCTGTCTGCAGTGGCAGCAGATACTGATTATACAGAAATATATTATGTGATGAGTCAGGCATCTCTCAAATTACTTCATTGTGAAAAGAAGTCACCACAAGGTATTGATACTGTATTTTTTTTTTTTTTTTTTTTTTGTTGCAAAGTTGATTGCACAATGACGACTTGTAGTTTCATTGTTGTTTGATCTTTTTTGAATGAGGTTATTTATTAGATGTCTATGGTTATCCTTTCAGTAGTTAATACTTACACCCTTGTAGTTAGTTTGAATACTTATGCTACAGGAGTAATGATTTTTGATCTTTGATGTTATTTACAAAAAGTCTCAGAAAGATAATAGTCACAGCAGTGTCGTTTCTGTGAAAGAAAATATGGCCGCCCGTTGCACAGGAAAAAAAGGTGCTGAAAGATATTAGAACAATGAAAAATTTCTTACTGTAGTTAATTGCTGTGTTTCTTATTCTCATGAGTTTCAGATTAGGCAGTATTATCCAATGCAGAGAAATAATAAAAGGGTCACTATTAAGTCAGATCTTGTGACATAATAAGGAGCTGTGACGATTCCATTTACTGAGCCTGCACGTTTATTTGTGCATAAAACAATTCAGGTGTATTTGACACATCTATACAATACTTTGAATTCATGTACATGATACTGCATTGCTTTACCTTGACAACATGCAAGTATATATATATTACAGCGTCAGAATAGTTTGACAACAGCAGCATTAGAGAAAGTTACATTTTACAAAGTTTCAGTCTAAGCAAATTGATGTGATGGACAGTGTGAATACACTTTGATGTGATGGTGTGGTAATGTGACTTTGATGTGATGTTCAATGTGCATTGGCCTTAATGGATGAAATCATGTAGAGTGTATTTGTATGGAATGTACTAATCAAGTTCCATTTGTATTTACCATATTGTTAAAAGTAGCTTCAACCAGAAGTATAATATGACCCTGTTAAGGCAAAGTCACACTGTCCATTACATTATGTCACGTCACCGTCCATCACAACATTTCACAATGTATTTCCAATAGCGGTATTCACACAGTTCGTCACTGAACTGTCACATCAAGACAAGCTCTCATTAGAAGCATGTTTTCACAGAATGATCGTCTGCTAATATAAGAAGTTAACCTATTTTCATTATGCGATTTTCATGTTGTAGTGAGTATTACACGGTTTCCACCCAAATGTGTCTTATTAATCTTTATTTTATCAGCATACTTTGTCTTAGGGATAAATTGCAGCTGCGACGGATTGGCCGAGGGCACTGAGGAGCTATGCTGCAATGTGAGACGCCATGCCCCTTCAGGGGTTCGAATCCCCCCTGGGGCATGGATGTTTGTGTTGTCTTTAGTATAAAGTGTTTCATAAGTAGTTTGTAAGTTTAAGGACTGATGATCCCACAGTTAAGTCCCATATGCTTCACAAACATTTTGATAAATTGTATATATTTCGTGATGACTTAAATAGCTTTTTCAATTGAGTGTCTTCCTAAAATCAAGGTCGCAAATCTGAAACCAAAAAATTGTTTATGTTTTGTAATATAGTCACAGAAAAGACTGAAGCAAACTGCTTATTTGAATAACATTCAATTTGATAGTGCAATTTTCATTAAATAACATTTTAAATTATAAAGCCAGTGCTAAAGAAGGACAAAAATTCATTTCTGTAGGGCAGTATTAACAATGTCAGCAGGGAAATCATAATGCATAAAAAAAAGAGGCTCTATTTATTATCTTATAAAAATTGTTTGATGTGTTTGTATGTTTATATTTTTCTTTTAAAATAAATGTTGACGTTTTGAAATTCTATTTCACTTCCCAGCACTTTACTACACTAAGTTCAGCAGAAACATACATTGGAAAGTTTTCTTTGGTCGTCAGTAGCATTTAACGTTGTTGTTTCCTCAATTCCAGTATTAAACCATGACGTTCTACATAGCAGATCGCCACTTATAACCTCACTTTCAAGATCAGGTGTTTAGCATAAGTGAATTGACGTAACAGACAGGGTAAATACAGCTTGACGTGATGGTGCTGTGGTGTGATGTTGACGTTATGGACAGTTTGAACTGGCCTTTACCCTCTCGCAATATTACACAAACTTTTATGTAACAATCAAATACTGTACAATCATTTACTAAAATTGTTAAAATTATTCAAAGTAGTTGCAAATAAAAATCCATGTGAAGTCTGCAAACCTCTTGTAAGATTGCAAAAACTTTTATGTATCAACAAATCATGGTAACAATCAACTGTAATATTACTAGTAAAAACTTGTTCTTTAAGGGCAATACACACTGTCCAACATGTCGCATCATGTCACGTCTCTGACCTTCTGAAAATTCCGCAGTGTATTTCTAATGGCATTAACACTGTCCATAAATGAACTGTCACATCATGTCAATGTCACATCAACCTTTCTCGAGAAGAATGTTTTGACGGAATGGTTGTCTGGTAACACCGGAAGTTAACGTATTTTAGTCACACGATTTTCATGTTGTTGTCGGCGATTATACAGTTTACATGGAAATGTGTGTTATTAATCTTTACTTTATTATTATACTTTGGTTGCGTAGACTTTCCCGGCGTAGTAACTGATAATATTGATCTCGGGTATGCAGCCGGATACCGTCGTCAACCAGACACGATATTTCAACAGACCAACTGGCTGCCATCTTCAGGTGAGAGTGCAGAACACTAACTCGCCGGAAACTGTTCCGGCGAGTTAGTGTTCTGCGCTCTCACCTGAAGATGGCAGCCAGTTGGTCTGTTGAAATATCGTGTCTGGTTGACGACGGTATCCGGCTGCATTACCCGAGATCAATATTATTATTATACTTTGTTTTAGCGGTAAATTCCAAAGGTTTCATTACGACTTGAATATATTTCGCAATTGAGTGTCAAAAACTGAGGTCGGACATCTGACACCTAAAAATGGTTTACGTTTTGTAATATTGTAACCAAAAAGAATGAAGCAAATTGTTTATTTGAATAAGATTGTAATTTTATGACTCTATTTTCATTAAATAACATTTTAAATGACAAAGTCGTTGCTAATTAAGGACAAAGATTCAATTGTGTACAACAGTATTAACAATGTCAGTGGGCAAATCATAGCAGATAAAGTAAACAAGCTCTATTTATGGTCTTATAAATATTATTTGATGTGTTTTAATGGTTTTTTTTTCACTTGAAAATGTTGATGTTTTGAAATGTTGTTTCAGTTCCCAACACTTTACCAAACTAAGTTGGCCATAAACTTACATTGTAAAGTTGATTTTCGCCGTCAATGACATTACAGTATTAACCTACGACTTTCTACATTACAGATCGCCACTCATAACCTCACTTTCAACATCAGGAGTTGGGATATGCGAATTGATGTGATGGACAGTGTAAATACAACTTGACCTGATGGTGACATGACATGATATTGACATGACGGATATTGTGAATTGGCCTTTACTTCTCCAATATGGTATCATACAATGTTTGTATAATATCGTGATTTCTTGGATCTGTAAAAAAAATTAATAAAAGTCTAAGAATTTCTGTACAGGGCAGTTCACACTGGCCATCACGTCAACATCACATCACCACACCGTGACATCAAGTTGTATTCACACTGTCTGTCACGTCAGTTCGCTTATCCCAATACCTGATGTTGAAAGTCAGGTAATGCGTGGCGATCTGTTATGTATAAAGTCATAGTTTAATAATGGAATTAAGGAAACAACAACGTTATATGTTAATTATGGCCAAAGAAAACTTTACTACACTAGGCTGACCAAAAACATACATTGTAAAGTACTGGGAAGTGAAACAAAGAAACATAATATAGTAAATATAATAAAATTAAGAGAAATAAGACACATTTGCATGTAATCCGTCACTATAACATGAAAATCGCTTGATGAAGATAGGTTAACTTCTGATGTTAAGGCCAATGCACACAGTATACATTAGCGGCGAAAAAATACCACTTCCGTTTTGGACCCGAAATTATACACAGCATGGACACAATCTTTGGCACGATGTGACAGGCGCCATTTTAAATGGAGCTTATTCAGAAATTGTGAACTTTAAACATTAAGAATGCAATTATGATGCCTTTAAGAGTAACCATGAAAACGATTACCTTAGAAATAAATAGTAGTTTGTAGCAAATTAACAACGTAACTATTCAAGTGTATGTATACATATTCAAGAGCCTCTTTCAGCATGTCATCATAGCATAATTGATAGCGTTGCTGATTCGTAATTTGTGTTATGTGTAGGTATAGGTCCAGAATCGTTTCCTCTCATAATATTTTTTCTTCGTCGTTACGTTTTTAAATGAATTTCTCTCAATGTATTGAAAGTTAATTCTATGTTTCTGTCTTTTATTTTTATTTACAACTGATTAGAAAACACAGGACAAAACAGTTATTTAGATAGTAATTTCCGGATATGTGACGATTTCCAAGTGTGTGTTTAGGGGAATACTGTTCTAGTAACAAATCACTGTAAATGTAATAATATTTTCGGATGGGTAATATCACTTAACAAAGTGCACTGAGAAGGATAAATATTTCTGAATTTGAGACTTGACAGTAGCCATTATTCATTGGTGGGGTCATTAATAAAGAAAACGTTGATACCCTAACACAGGTTTGTCTGAGTAATATGATAATACAAATATTTTATAAGCAGCTTCCTATTCATCTGCAGAACAGGGGCTAATGATACTATACGTTAGTGGCGGAAAAATACCATTTCCCTTCTGGACCAGAGACTATACACAGCACGGTTAGAAACTTTGGAATGCGGTGACAGGCGCCATTTTAAATTCAGCTTATTCAGAAATGGTGAACTTTAAACTTGCAGTATCCCATTATGATGCCTTTAAGAGTGATCACGAAAATGTTTACTATACAAATAAATAGTAGTTTTGTAAGAAATCAACATCGTAAATATTCATGCATAGGTATATATATTTCTATAATTAAATTGTTGACATCAGATCGTAGTGTAATGGATAGTGTGGTAGATTCCTAAATTTGCAATATGTGTGGGTGGTGGTTCAGATCCTCTTGCCTCCTATTTTTCTTTTTCAAATCTTCATTTTAATTGACCTTCACTGAATATATTAAGTTAGTTCTATGTATCTGTCTTTTATTTATATTTACAACTCATTAGAAAAAAAGGACGAAACAGTTATTTGGATAGTAATTTCCGAATATGTGACGATTTCCGAGTGTGTATGTAGGGGAAGACTGTCCTAATAACGAACCATTGTAAATGTAATAATCTTTCCGGACGAGCAACGTCACTTTACGAGGTACACTGACAAGGATAAATATTTATGTATTTGAGCCTTAACAGTAGACATTATTCATTGGTGAGATCATTAATACAGAAAACGTTTCTATACTAACTCAGGTTTGTCTGAGTAATGTAATAATACAAATGTTTTAAAAGCAGTTTCTTCTCTATCTGCAGAAAAGGGGCCCTAAATGAACTAATGTGTATTAAAATTTTTTATTGTGGTTACAAAGTAGGTACATTCCAAACAATCTATTGGTATTGACAATCATAATAACAGTCGCAGCTACCGAACGTTCAAGATATTGGGAAATACAGATGTTGTAAAGATGGGTTGCAAATTCTTATCTACCGTACATTTTAAGCTTTTATGGTCATTTGTTGACAGGTTGCCTGTTATGTCGAAATATGATGTTTGACAGTATGAGCTGCTGACATTGCCCAGTTTCAGCCTCAAAGAGCAATGAAATATGAAACTTTAACAGTGCTAGCCAATCTGAGTCTGAATTGGTGGTAGCGAAGCGGCAGTTGCAACATAAAACTAACATGGACTGAAAATTCTGAGACAGAAGCCAACACGCTCTGTCTACAACGTAGAATGTAGCTGGGTAGATGATTTAAAGAACGTCATTATTGAATATTTATTTCAAAAAATAAGTAGTTGAATAGTCACTGAAATTCGTACCGTTTGTCTGCAAAACAGTTATTTTTCACTTGGATATTAAAGAAAGGAAAACAATACAGAAAAAAACCACCAAGCTATTTCGCTAGTAATCCACAGATTGATGTAAACACTAACCTAGTGTTAACACAAAATAGAATGATCGTCTGCTTTGTTTTCATTCTAAGCTGTCACTTTGCGTTACGTAGCCTACTCAAAGATCATGAAGACACAGATACTATACTTCTAACTGCCAAATTTCAGGCACTTCCGGTTGGTATTTTTCCGTCGCTAACGTCATGTCAATGGACACATGCACCCCGTTTACATGGGCTCCCAAAACAGGATTTCGTAAACCGATTTCCCAATTCCGCTTTTGGTTGGTCATGTAAACACTCCAAAATCGAATCTGGAAATCCACGTCTCTAAAGCGGTTTTCCAGTTCCACAATCGATTTTCGTGCCCATATAAACACAACCGTTTTTGAAACGTTCTTCGCTTGTTAGATTGTGTTTTCTCGTTAAGAATTTTCGGCACATATGGAAAGAGTGATATTTTCTAATGTGAAATAAAAGTATAAATATTAGAGTGAACATAAATCTGTGTATTTAAATAAAGAAAAATTGCGATTATGCAGACTAAATAAGGAACTGAATCAGCTGTTTTTCAGCCGCCATTTTAAGTGAGCTACGAAATTCAGGCTATGCCATGTAAACACAACAGCGAAAAACGGTTTACGAAAATCGGTTTTCGTCTTTGAGAAGACGTGTTCCATGTAAACGTAGTGTGTCCGTCATGTCACATCACGTCACCGTCCATTAGAACATACCACAGTGTATTTCTAATGGCGGCATTCACTGGACTCTCGCTTTATGTCCACGTCATGTCAAGCTTGAAAAGATTGTTTTGATGGAATGGTCGTCTGCTAACATTGGAAGTTAACCATTTTCGACACGCGATTTTCGTGTTGTAGTCGACAATTACACGGTTTCCACACCAATGTGTCTCATTAATTTTATTATTATACTTCGTTTTAGTGGTAAATTCCAAATGTTTCTTGATGACTTAAATTTTTTTTTCCTAAATTGAGTGTCCTCCTAAAAGCAAAGTTGGATATCTGAAACAGAAAAATGGTTTATGTTTTGTATTATTGTAACAGAAAGACTGTAGCAAATTGTTTATTTTAATAAGATTGTAATTTGATGACGCAACTATCATTAAATAACATTTTTATGAAAAATTCAGTTGTGCACATGGAATTAACAATTTCAGTGGGCAATTCGTAATGGACAAAGTAAACGCACGCTATCTATGCTCATAAATATTGTTTGATGTGTTGCTATGTTTATTTTTTCGCTTGAAAATAGATGTCAACAATTTGAAAAGTTGTTTCACCTTACCACACTTTTGTCGACCAAAAACATCCATTGTAAAGTTTTCTTTGCCTCTCAGTAACATTTAGCGTTGTTGTTTCAGTATTAAACTATGACTTTCTACATATCACCACTGATAACCTCACTTTTAGCATCCGTTATTGGGATAAGCATATTGACATGACAGACAGTATGAATACAACTTGACATCACGGTGCCGTGACATGATGGACAGTGTGAATTGGCCTGTAGTAGACGACCATTCTGTCAAAACATTCTTGTCTTGAAAGCTTAACGTGACGGTCCGGTGACAGACAGAATGAATGCCGCCATTAGAAATTCAGTGAGGAATGGTGACATGACATATCGTGTCATAATGGACAGTGTTAATTGGTCTCTATATTCTACATCTACATACATATACTCCGCAATTCACCGTAAGGTGCGTGGCGGAGGGTACACTGTACCACTACTAGGCATTTCCTTTCCTATTCCACTCCCAAATTGAACGAGGAAAAAAAGAATGCCTATATGCCTCTGTACGAGCCCTAATTTCTCTTATCTTGTCTTTGTGATCTTTACGCGAAATGTAAGTAGGCGGCAGCAAGATCGTACTACACTCAGCTTCAAATTCCGGCCCTCTAAATTTACTTAACAGAAATTCACGAAAAGAACGTCGTCTTTCTTCCAGCGATCCCCAATTGAGTTGCCGGAGCATTTCCGTGACACTCGCGCATTGGTCGAACCTACCGGTAACAAATCTAGCTGCTCGCCTCTGAACCGCCTCTATGTCTTCCTTCAAACCGATCTGCTGCGGGTCCCAAATAATTGAGCAATACTCAAGACGTGGTCGTACAAGCGTTTTATACGCGGTCTCCTTTACAAGTGAAGTACATCTTCCCAAAATTCTCCCAATAAACCGAAGTCGGCTGTCTGCCTTACTCACAACTGTCCTTACATGCTCGTTCCATTTCATATCGCTCTGCAATGTTACGCCTAGATATTTGAACGACGCGACCGCATCAAGAAGCTCACTACTGACGCTGTATTCGAACATTATAGGATTGTTTTTTCTACTCATGCGCATCACCTTACATTTTTCTACATTGGGAGCTAGCTGCCATTCTTCGCACCAACTAGAAATTTTGTCTAAATCAACCTGTATGCTATTACAGTCAGTTACAGACGACACCCTCCCATACACCACAGCATCATCTGTAAACAGCCGCAAATTACAACTTACTCTGTCCATCAGATCATTTATACAGATAGAAAATAATAGCGGTCCTATCACACTCCCCTGGGGCACGCCTGACAATACACTCGTCTCTGATGAACACTCGCCGTCGAGAACAACGTACCGTGTTCTATTACTTAGGAAGTCTTCCAGCCAGTCACAAATCTGTGAACCTATTCCATAAGCTCGTATCTTCGTTAGCAGTCTGCAGTGTGGCACCAGGTCGAACGCCTTTTTGAAGTCGAGAAAAACACAATCCGCCTGTTGCCCTTCATCCATTGCTCGCAAGATGTCATGTGAGAAAAGGGCAAGCTGAGTTTCACATGAACGATGTTTCCTAAACCCGTGCTGATTTATGGAAAGAAGCTTTTCCGTTTCAAGGAAATTTACTATATTCGAACTGAGAATATGCTCCAAAATTCTACATGAAACTGATGTCAACGATATTAGCCTGTAATTGTATGGGTCAGTTCTCTTTCCTTTCTTATACATGGGAGTCACCTGCGCTTTTTTCCAATCACTAGGAACTTTGCGCTGAATTAAAGATTCGCTATAAATGCAAGCTAAGTAGGGGGCCAATGCCGCAGAATAGTCTTTGTAAAACCGAACTGGTATTCCATCCGGACCAGCAGACTTTTTCGTATTTAGCTCTCTCAGCTGCTTCTCTACACCGGAAATACCTATTGCTATGTCCTCCACTTCGGAATTAGTACGTTGATCAAATGATGGTATATTTATGTGGTCCTCCTGCGTGAAAGATTTCTTAAAGGTTAAATTTAGAACTTCAGCTTTCCGTTTGCTTTCTTCTATTACTGCCCCAGAATGATCAACTAGTGACTGGACAGTGGGCTTTGACCCGCTTATCGATTTTACATAGGACCAGAATTTTTTCGGGTTCTCGGAAAGATCTTTTGCTAAGGTATGGCTGTGATAATTATAGTACGCTTCATGCATCGATATTTTTATAGACACACGAATCTCTACTAACTTTTGCCTGTCATCATTTGCGTGTTCTTTTTTTGAATCGAGAGTGCCACAGCCTTTGCTTTGTCAGCAGCTTTCTAATATTATTATTATACCACGGTGGATCTTTTCCATCCTTAATCGTCTTTACTGGCACATATTTTTCTAACCCTTTATTAACAATGCACTTAAATTTAGTCCACAATTCCTCTACATCCATAGTTCCAGAATTAAACGATGCCCATTCATTTTCTAAGTGCGATCGTAACATTTGCTTGTCGGCTCTTCCCAACAAAAACACACTCCTAGCCTTCTTGACTGGTTTATGAACTTTGGTCACCATCGACGCTATGACGATATCATGATCACTAATTCCTGTCTCTACACAGACATCGTTAATAAGGTCAGGCCTGTTTGTGGCTATAAGGTCTAGAGTATTTCCATTGTGCGTGGGTTGCCGGTTTAACTGCTCAAGACAGTTTTCGGAGAATGTGTCCAAAGGTAGCTCGCAAGACTGCTTGTCTGTACCGCCTGAAATGTAACTAGCGAGGTCCCAATCTATACTCTTAAGGTTGAAGTCACCTCCGACTAATATTACATGGCCCGGATACCTATGCACTACCTGGTGTAGACTTTCCTTGAATGATTCTAAAACTGCTACAACAGCACTGGGGGGCCAGTAAAAACACCCAACTATTAACTTTACTTCTTTTAGACCTGTTATGCGTGCCCAGATAACTTCACAGTTACTTTCAACCTCGATCTCAGTAGAAACAATATCTTTGAACACTCCTCCTCCATTTGTATCAGATCTATCTTTCCGATATACATTCCACACTTCGCTAAATATTTCTGAACTTGCCACATCATCATTTAGCCAGCTTTCGGTGCCTAAAACTATCTGAGCGCAATAACTTCAATGCAGCGCTGCAAATTCGGGAACTTTGTTTCTAATACTCTGTAAGTTCGCGGCTAATATTTTTATGTTCGAATTTTTGTTCCGTACGTGACCTGAATTCGCTGTTTGAATGCTGACAGGCGAGTGCTCATCAGAGTTAGCGCCTAGCCTAAGAAAACCCCATGTGCACTCCACAAGTACTCTTCTACCCGAGTAGCCGCTTCCTTAGTGTAGTGCACCCCTGATCTATCTAGGGGCACCCTACAATTCCCCACCCGATAACGCAGATCCAGAAATCTGCAGCCATGACTGTCACAGAGTCAGCGAAGCCTCTGGTTCAGACCCTCCACTTGGCTCCAAACCAAAGGACCCCGATCAACCCTGGGAACAATGCTGCAAATCGACAGCTCTGCTTGCACCCCACGTGCGAAGGCAGCAGCCTTCACCAATTCCGCCAGCCACTCGTAGGACCTGAGGATGTCCTCAGAACGCAAGTGACAAGCGTCATTGGTGCCGACGTGAGCCACGACTTGCAGTCGACTGCACCCCGCACCCTTGGTAGCCGCCGGCAAGGCCGCCTCCACATCTCGGATGAGGGCCCTCGGCAAACACACTGAGTGCACGTTGGAATTCCTTCCAGATCTGGACGCTATCTGCCTAAGGGGCTCCATCACGCGCCTAACATTGGAGCTCCCAATAACTAACAATCCCCTCCCCCCGTGCACCTGCTCGGACCCTGCTGAAGGAGTGGCCACACACCCACTCACAGGATGAATGGGCGCGGATGGACGTCCAGCCTTCACATTGGCCTTCCGCCTCGAGCGACGCGAACGCCGTACAACCCGCCACTCCCCTTGCGGAGAAGGCGGCTCGACGACGTCCGGTACACCTGAAGGTGCCTCGGTAGCAGGGACAGAGAGCGCACCCCGAGACAGCAGCCTGAAGACGGCTGACCGTAGCCAACAGCACGCTTAGCTGTTCGCGAACCGCGGCCAACTCCTCCTGCGTCCGCACACAGCAGGCACATATCCTATCCATCCTATTGATACAATTAACAGCAATTAACAACTTTAAAGAAGCCTAGTACTCTAATGAAGGCGGCTGGCTGCTGACTGAACTGTGGTCAGTGGTAACTACACTGTCAAATCAACAAAATTGAGTCTGGCAGTTTAGCGCTGTTAACGCCGCGGCACTGGTGACAGCTGGCACTGGACTGACTGATAACGAGCTTAGTAACGGTCTCTGACTTGTTTTGAAATACACCGGTCAAAAACGAAGACTAAACACAACGGTATTTATCAAATACGATAGAATAAACTATTAAAACAGTAGTACAAACAAAATCTGCAAGTACGCGGGAATAAACCTCTTAAAACAGAGTACAGAGTAGTATTCTGATTCTGTCTAATACAGTAAAGAAATTGGGGAAAAAAAATAATCAGAATGGCTAGTGTCTTAAAAAAAGAAAACAAAAGCAAAATAATGGTGATGAGATGTATTCGAATTGAAGGCCAATTCACACTGCCCATTACGTCAACGTCACGCCACGGTAACGTCACGTCAAGTTGTATTCACACTGTTATGCCCATATGCTTTTCCCAATACCCGATGCTGAAACTGGGGTTATGAGTGGCGATTTGTTATGTAGAAAGTTATAGTTTAATGATGCAATTGAGGAAACAACAACGCTAAATGTTATTGAAAACCAAAGAAAACTATACAGTGTATGTTTTTCGTCAACTTAGTGTGGTAAAGTGCTGGGAACTGCAACTACATTTCATAACATCGACATCTATATTCAAGTGAAAAAATAAACATAAGAACACATAAAACAATGTTTATAAGAGCATAAATAGAGCCGATTAACTTTATCCATTACCATTTTCCCACTGACATTGTTAATACCGACGTACACAACTGAATTTTTGTCTTTCATTAGCACAAATATTTTCTTTTAAAATTTATTTAAGGAAAATTGCCTTATCAAATTACAATTTTATTCAAATAAACAATTTGCTTCAGTCTTTTCTGGTACAATATTACAAAACATAAACCATTTTTCGGTTTCAGATATACGATCTCGCTTTTAGGTGGAAACTCAGTTGCGAAATATATTCAAGTCGTCATTAATTTACCGCTAAACAAAGTATAATAATAAAATAACGATTATTAAGACACATTTGCGTGTAAACCGCGTAATCGTCGATTTCAGCATGAAAATCATGAGACGAAACTAGGTTAACTTACGATGTTAGTAGACAACCGTACCGTCAAATCATTTTTCTCGAGGAAGATTTACGTGACGTTGACGTGACGTGACCGTCCGGTGACGGACAGTGTGAATGCTGCCATCAGAGATACATTGTGGAATGTTCTGACGGACGGTGACGTGACGTGACGGACAGTGTGAATTGGCCTTCAATCAGGAGATGCGTTAGAATTAGGAAACGAGGCACTAATAAAATCATTGCACATGTATGTACCGGTATGGTTTTTACAAAAATCTACAGTTTCAAGACTGTATCAGAAAAATATAACAAGCCTAAATATGATGTCTATATTTTTTTTAAACACGCTACAGAAAACATATCTAAATTAGACAGATCACGTTTCACGCCTATATATGGACTGTGATTAATCTATCGATTTTCTTGATGAAGCGAAACATTAAAAGTCTTTGGTGGGAGTGTCACCTAATTGAAATATCTTTGTTTTGTACATAGGTACTTGGAATCAGTAATCACGTTGGTGATACGGGTGTGTGGTTGTCATCCTATGCTTTACGGTGTAAATGTGTGTGATAGAGAAATGAAAGTGTATGGATGTTTTAAATGATGCCATCGAACACTAACGATCATAACCGCACAAAACTGTATATGTGGTGCTTCCAAACCGTGAAATGGGTTCCTGTACTCTTCATAGTTACGATCGTCGTGTGGTCGTATTATGCATACGTAATTCAGCTGTGTATATGTGAGTATATTTTATGTTCTACTGTAGTTAGCATGTTAACTATTGACCGGTTTTTTAAATCATAGCTGTTACATAACTATTATATAACTTCTGTTAGAGTTGTCTTATCATTGTTTACAGTACATGTTTGTTGTCATTCAAAGAAAATATTGCAGCTATATGAAAGTTACAGTTTTTGTATTTTTCCAAAAGTCAATTGACAGTGAATTTCTCGTAATTTGAACTACGTAAACGTGATCTTTCGTCACCCCGTTGTATTTGCTGCCATGTAAAGTAGTAACAAGTTAACGGTCGCTGTGTTGTATGGTTATAGGTAACATTTGCGTTGTACTTAAAGATGTTTATGCTTTATAAAAATATGAAACAGGACTTGTAGGTCTTGACAACTGTCAACTTTAAGAATTACCAGTGTACTATCGTAGAGGTGAAGAAAATGTTCTCGACTGAACGACCGCAATTCTGCTTTGGATTCTTTCTTTTAATAAAGAATGTCAGTATTTTCTGCCCATGGTTTATAAGTAAACCCAAAAGAACACTCTATGCCTACTTAGTTTCCTAAAGTTGGGTCGGCCTAAGTTGATCCCTGACAGCTTGTTTTGTTGTTGAAAGTTTTCAACAGTGAAATGCTGTTATCATGACCGAAATACCACAACTGTCAATGACCAACTTTCAGGGACTCAACTATAGTGATGTTATTCGTAGTAGCGACTTATTGTTGACAAAGATGACCATGTAAACCGCAAAAATATAACATATTTGAAGCTCAGTTAAGCACTAGTTTCTTTAGCCTGGTACACTATGCCTACCGTTTGCATTCCTTGGGATATTATTATTATTATTATTATTATTATTATTATTATTATTATTTTTTGTGAAATTGTCAGGTAATCCAATACGAGGTCCTGAGTCTCTTCATAATAGTTTGACTCGTCAGTAATGAATTTCGTAATCGTCCGTAAGATCCGTGTGTGCTATTATGTGAATAGAACTTTATTTAGCCTAATCACATTTGATGTTGATCGAATCAGAAAATCTTTGGATTGAACAACTATGCCAAATTAAACTGGCATAACCATGTAATACACATTGGATCGTAGCGAAATTGAATTGCAATCTTTAAAGAGGAACATTGTGATACAGGCCTAATTACTTCGAATGGTGTCAGTTGCCTAGTTATATGCTGTGGTTTTGTCATTATTCTTACTTTGCTTATTTAGTTGTCATCCTTGATGTTTGTACAGTCTCCTTTCTTCAAAAGCCTGTTCCTGGTGCTTTTGTGAATTTCAACATTAAACAATGAATTTCATATCTGCTAATTTGCTGTAATAGTTCTCACTTGTAACAAGTTGTCCATTGATCCTTCTCGGAACTAAGATTTTTTGTTCTTACTTTCATAGCCCATAATGTATAGATGATTCTTTAGGTTGTAGGTTGTGGTTAGTGTTATAGTGGAACTCTGCTATACGTATTTACACTGAACTGATGCATAGTTAGACACTTAGTTTGCTTGGAAGGTAGTGATGTAAACGAGATAAATGACAATGAAGCAAATTAGATACAGATGTTTTGGTAATTGACTGCTTTGTAATGTTTGCACATTGCTGTATCTAGCTCCCTTGTCATTATAAAACTGCACCATAAAAGTAAATTTAACAATCCCATACATCAGATAAGAGATGCATTGAAACAATTCATATGCACAATGCTAGGTTTCTTTATAATTTCAATTAAAATGGGAATGTTATCGATATGCTTTGTGGACTAAGTAGGGAATTGCTGTTACAAAGGCTACATTCTTTCGTGTAACATTATAAAGCATAGATGGTCGGCATTTTACACTGATCGCAGGCTACTGTTCTTTCATTTCGTAATATATTTCCCTCAACATTGTTTCATTTGATTGTGTTACCATGGTGATGTTATTGCACTCTCCTTTTGAGTCTCTCAATATAGAATTTTCATATTTGCAGAATATATGACCTCAACTGCGAATGGGCAAAGCTGAAAATGTGTACCCAGCCGGGCTTCGAACCCGGGTCTGCTGCTAGCTAGGCATTTGCTCTGACCCCTACACCACTGGGGACACAGTGATCACCGCACCTGCAAGGACTACCTAAGCATGCCTCCTTGTCGGACACAAATTTCCAGCTTTACCCTGCCCACAGTCCTCGAACTCGCAGTCACTATGTACAATTTCCCGTAAGAGTAAGGGCTCCAAACTCGCCCACCCCTCCCCACTAATGAAAGGATCGTTGCTTGTCACTGGCATATTATATATATATATAGGCCTATATACATCTGGCGTCTATTCCGAAAGAACAGACGTCACTTCTGATCCTGCAGTTGTTTTCATATTCACAGAATATGAAAGCAATCTAATATTTGTGACAATTTTCTGTAGCTAAGTAATGGTGTTAAGTTAGAAGTGTGAATGCTTCTTTGGCAATGTACATCTCATTGGACTAAAATCTTTCAACCAAACCACAAGTTTCGGACCAGTCAGAGATGGGACACACTTTAGACTATCTCCGTGACCTAGGTAATGAAAGATTTATAGCCTAGGTTGTGATTGGACTAGACTCCATCTGAGCAGTTAGGTGCTAAACTACCATTGGTTTTCAACATACGAGTGAGAGCATACCATCAAGCTCTGAACTAGAGAGCCTGATTGTACATACAAGAATGTAAGCTATCATTGATGCAGCCCTCAAGGAGGTGGAAGACCACTGCCGAATGACACTGCACGCTGAGATGGAGGCGGCATGCCTCATACTGAAAGAGAGACCTGTCGACCCCGCCCAGCCATGAAGGCAAGTAACCTGCAAACCATCGCAGCCACGACTGTCGCGATGTCTTCCTAAACGGAAGGAACAACAGCGAGAAGCACTGAGAAACTCAGCCTCCAGGAGTGATGGACACAGACGCCTCGAGACACCAACCTCAAACCAGATGGCCAGAAAACTGTGAAGGCGAATAAGATGAGTCAGCTGCACCATCCAAATGGCAACAGACGAAGGGAAGAAATAAACAGCTGAAAAGGCCAGTCAGTCTGTAGAGTTCAACAGCAGCGACTCCCTGGTTAATGGGGAGATAATGGATAGCTGCATCCCAAGTCTTGAAGATCGTGTGGAACACAAAGTAAACTGGATGGTCTATACCAAGAAGAAGAAGAAGAAGAAGAAATATGATAGACAACGAAAGTATCCACGACTTGACTTGATCATTGGAATCTGATGACTTGATGTACACACAGTTTTACTGTGTTTCATACAGTTGTTTTGAGACATGTGATACTTTTCTCAGTGTGCAGCTTCTTGCAGGAACGTGTGAACTTGTAGTGTCAGCTGTCAATATTCTTTTGACTGTATCTGTATTGGTGACAGTCTTTTTTTGCATCACCTTATGTGATACTACACCCCTCCCCCTCCCAAAAGTAGTGCACTGTCATTGATCCATTAACAACTGGTGTAGAAAATGATATTGGTGGCAAAATGCTACTGGATGACATCAAACAGCCCCCACCCTGGCATTCACCTTGTGAGCCCAATTGGAAAAGCTCGCACAAACCATGGGAAGGATGCATGTCCTGGGCAGGTCATCATGGGTGTTAGCAGACAGTGTCCATGGAGGAAGCTGCAGTTGGCCATGGCAACAGTGATGCTGAGAGGAAGTGCAGATACATGGGTACCAGTGTATCTGGCAGGTCCACATCCATGCCGGCTGGCTACTGGAACAGCGGTGCCATGGTCGGTAGTTGTGCGGCGGTAACCAGAGGCAGCAGAGCCTGTAGATGTTCTTGTCCAGGAGGGGAAAGTCCTGCAGCTCATAGGTCGACAGAGCATTCTGTCAGAGTTGGGGGTGGTTACTGCTCGGAATCTGTGAACGGAAAACCCTCTGCAGAATCACCATATAGGCCCTATGCATTGAAACTTATTTTGATAACGGCATAAGGTGCGACCAGAGGAAGTTTGGACATTGTAAAGGGCTCATCCATATATTGCAACAATAGCACCTGGTTCCCAGGTGTGACCTTGGTTGTATGTGGGGAAGTACACACAGACACAAAATTGTTGTGACACTACTGTGGAGATGGCATCATTGGAGGTTGCAACAAGCATAAAATTGTACCATCAGGATGTACATGTAACTATTCAGCTGGGGACTTGTCATTTAAGGCATGAGACAATGTTCACTAAGCAGCATATTTTTATTTACCTTTTTTTTTTAAGGCCCTTTCCTGGCTCTACTTGATATGAACCTTGTTGGGGGCAAATTTTATGTAATATGACAACTTTCCCAGGCCTGACTGTAATTCACGAATATCCTGCAATGCCGGTAACTGATGAGTGGCATCAAGATGTTTTTGTGCAGGGTTAATTCCCTATATGTTGATCACATGGTGCAAGTATTCTAATTTTGTAACACAAAGTGGACACTTGTCACAATTGCATTTAAGAACATTATTGCTGGTTTCATATAAGGTGCTTCTGCACAGAGGCGGAGGAATAGGGAAAGCGTGGAGGGGAGGAGCTACAACCAAACGCCAACAGTTGCACCTGCAGGAGACACATTGTATAACTAGTGGCCAGCCATGCGCTTACAGAATGAACATTATTAGCTGTCATTCATAGATGGCGCCTACTATAGATGATAAAATGGAGAAAATATTTCTCAGCTTGCGCAAGTGGTCTTTGAGTGTCTTAATGGAAATAAAAAATCTCATCCAATTAAGGTCAAATAAGGTGCACAACAGGGTATGTTGCATAGTAGTTGCTTAAGGTACCTTTGAGACAAAGCCGGTGGAAATGAGCTTCTGAATGGTGAATGTAGGAAACTGAATAGTCCATTGTGAGTATTAATCACCATAAACTGTCAGGTTTGTTCATACAAAGGTATGTGAAGATACGCATCTTTCAGATAATTTTTCAAAAGGTATTTTCTGTGATGGAGTTCGTAAATCAAATTTTAAGGTCAGGTAAAAAAGGTAAAACAGTTAACAATCTGAAGATTGGTTTGAACACTAACAAGCAAAGTACTTGGGCTCGAACAAACACACATACATCAAAATCGTATGAGAGATAATGTAAAGATCCCTTATTGCACTAGTGATACTCCTGCATCTGCAAAACTTTGCCGTCGTCCGTTAGAGGCCTCTTTGTGTATGCCATGCCGCATTGCACTTTGACCTGTCGGTTCGCTGGTAGGGACAATGCTGTGCCTCCGAAGTTGTTTTGTGATGTTATTTGTGTGGTGCAGCATCAGATGGGGTGGCGATTGCTAATCAATCCTGATAATGTATTGCGAGTAGTTGAGATGAAGTTACGAAGAACCCTTCTTCGTGAAAATTGTACTAGTGTAGAAGATGAATCATTTGCATGCTTTCTTGTATCTGTTATGGTATAGAAATATGAGCATAATTTAGATACTGTTGTTACAAACTGATAATAATAATAGGGATGATAATGACAAACAACTCATTGCAAGCAGTAGTGCTGCGGGAAGAGGCGATGGAAGCAGTGGCAGTGAATACCAACAGTCTTATGGGAAGAAGGTTAAAGTTGCAACTATCATAAAGGCTTTTGATGACAATTCACTAGAGGACATGTACGATGATTACATAACTTATAGTTAAGATATCTGCATTATGTATGGCGTCTACAGTTACATCTACAGTGCTATCTAGAGCATGGTTGCAGAGCTTTGCAGAAAGACACCCACCAGCACGTTGAGGTGTACGTAGAGATCATGTAACCAAACGTTCATACAGATACGTTTGTTCGAGCCCATGTACTTTCCTTGTAAGTCTGGTGCTGTTTGTAGGTGGTATGCCATTGCCTTCCTCTGACCTCAAAACTGACTTACCCAGTCAGTTATAGGGAAGTTAATGCTTAAAATGGATTCTGAACCATGGTGCTACTTGATATTTTTCATATCAACAACATTATCGGAGGTGAAGGACTGAAAACTGGCAGATAAAAATCCTAGGACTTGGGGATTGAATTCTCGACCTATAGCTTCATAATCTGCCACTCCATCACTGTGGAAGTGTATTAATGATGGTTTCTGCATTTACATTTGATGTAAAGGAAACATAAAATACGATCATTTGGCATTGACACAATCACAAGACATTATGCCCATAAATAAGCTGTAATGCGTTGTTGTACACCAATATTTTGTAAACAATACGGTTCTGCTGCTCTACAAATTTTGTCGTGCGTTAGTGCACACGCCCAAGAGAATCATCAAACAAATCTTTAAAGTCATCACAAACACCTGTAATATTGCCAGCCTCTGTATTTGAAGCAATGTGCAGCACTGTGTCCTGAATTTAAATGATGAATATACCAAAGGCACCTAGTCCAAAAATGTTTTGGCCTGTAGGTGCATGAAGAACACAAAACTGCATAGATATTGTGTATTTGTAAATAGCATCCAGACTGTAAGTTCCCATAACACATAGTATAGAGCTGTAATAATGTATTTGTGTGAATGACAAAAAAAAAAAAAAAAAAAAAAAGGTTGACTACTAAGTATTTTGTAAGTATTATAAGTCAGCAAAGTCAATAATGATCCTATATCAAACTCAAATTGTATTTCTTTCTGAAGAATAGTCAAAGAAATTCTGAAAAGTTTGTTGAAAGTTCTTGTGACCTTATGCGATGATTGTCGACATGACAGTTATGAAGAATTCAGGACATTTACAAATGTTCCAGCTTTAGGATTGTTAGAATGCAATTTCCGAGGACATACTTGCTGAACATTACTAGACTTGTTACAAAAGAAACACTGTATTGCAAATTTGTGTAGACAATGTCATGGCAGACAAAGAATTGTGGGCAAGATTTTAACTTCTTATAATAATTCCAGAAAGGGTGGTTTTTGTTAGGACGCGCAAGGTGGGCGTTATGTAAAAGTGGGCCGTACTGCTCACTTGGATGAGGAAGTAATCTTTTACTGGCACAGTGACGGGCATGGTATTGTTGATAGTAAACTCTAGCAGAAGAGATGTTGGTATTAGCAGAGAAAAGTTTCCTGCACCTCAATGACTTGCAATATGTTTGACTGGGTTGGATTCATGTGTTGCAGAATCTTAAAATGAATGTGGTCATTTGCAACATTCTGCATGATTGCATCACAAAGCATCTTATCCAAAAAGGACTTGCCACAATCAGTGAAATTTGTAGTTCCTAGTAAGGCTTCACAATTGTCTGGCATTCTCTATATTTCATGAAAGATACTCTATATATGATTACTGATTTTGGTTTCAAAAAGCTAAAGAATTGAATCTAGTGGCAACAACATAAATTTGGGTGTCTTAATATTCTGTCAATTACTTAATGAAATTATTATAATACACTGTCTGGTTGGTATGAAGAAACAACTAAGATTGCAGGTCCTGGTCAAGAGAGAAAAATGCATGGCATGGCTCACCTTGAACATTGTATACTGTGAAATGCTGCTGCAGCTCTTTTACATATTCTACCCAGATTTCCTTTTGTGCATCACACTAAATGGAGGCACAGGTATTTGTGGTGGTGGCTGAGCAGCAATCATAACTTGTTGCTGTTGTATGGTTTCTGATAGTGCAGCCATAAGCTTCGTCACCTCTTGTGACTGAGATAAGGTCATGTAAGTTTTTGTCATTAGCCACCATTAACATTTTTTAAAAAGAAATACAAATAATGTAACAGTTCCCTACAGGTAAAATTGGCTTTTCTCACCTTTTAAAAACGCATGCCGGAATATGCCAACTGCACAGATGTTGTGGGGTGTTATTGGTAAGACAATGTAGATACACTGTAATATGGTGCAGTTTTGAATTCTGGCATGTGCAAAACTGTCAACTGTACTATGGAATATGGATATGACACAATTTGTCTGGTGAGCTGCATTTCCAATTTGATATAAAGTTGTTGGCCCCTATTGATGCTAGTTTCAAAACTGCACTGCTCTTAATCAGAAATTTATCAAGAGCCACATAAGTTTACACAAACTGCAATTCAGTCAGAACTGTTTATGTAAGGAACAGGTTACCAACAGCCATAGGTTGTACAGAAACATTTATTCCTTAGCTACCAGTTTTGGCATCCCATTATGCCATCTTCAGGCCCCTATATCGGTGTATTATATCAATTTAAATGGGTATCCAAACTGGTTTCGTGGACTTCTTGCTATCAGTAAGATCCGGCAACAGTGACAAGGACTCAAAGTTATTGGCTTATTTTCTCCCACACAGTGAGAGTGGGCTTGTGGAGTGTAGCTGTAGATAAAATAACAGCACAAAATCTAGTGGAATCTTTCCCTCAATAACCAAGCAAGAGTTTATATAGGCTGTAAAATCACACATTACTTATCTTGTTCAGCCATTACATATCTTGTTCTGTCAGGAAAAAGGATGAAAATTTATTGATGAATTTTGTTTGCCATTCTTAGAACACTTGCAAAAAATAGTGCTTGCTCATCCTGATCTGAAGTTTTCCTGCATGGTATGGGACCAATACCTCATATGACTGATGGATTTTGGGGGGGGGGGGGGGGGGGGGAATCAAACAACACAAAATGAAGTTCTTATCATGAAACTATAGTGTCATTGATAGGATACCTAAGTTTGGATAGTAATCATTTAAACAATGTTTTCGTGAGATTTCAATCGCCAACTTCTTATTTCAAATGTTAAAATGTTTTGTTGGTTTACATTTCCATAGGGAGAAATGCAGTCATAATAAATTGGGAGAAATCAGATCTCAGAGATGCTTAAGTGGTCATTTTTCCCCACTTGCTAGCTGAGAGTGGAATGGTTGAGGAATAACCCGAAAAATTTTATGGGACATCTGCCAACCATTCAAATATGAATTGCACATTGGTCATGTTGGCTAATGTTTAGTGTGCTGACATTGGCCAAGGGGACACATAGGCAAGTGTTGTAGGTAGTCTAGCTGCTCAAAAGAAGGCGAGGCATGAGACTTCAAGTGACAGTCTGTGTGACACTGCGAGAAATGACAACACTCACACCTATCTCGTATCATTTTCACTGGCCGGTGTTATGTATTGTGGCTAGCTAGCATAGGGAAGGGAACTTGTGACCTGTTACCAATCTGTCCCCTCAGCCAATGTCAGTGCACAGGAACACCCAAAAGTTCACTTTATATTTCCTCATTTTTACCATTCAACTGCATTGTCATTTATTGACAGAGGAAAATGCTGAAAACAAATTTGTTTGTAGCTCAGTATGTGACAATTTGTACAAAACATTTTTCCTCATTTGTGACTCACCCTGTATATTGCTTCTTATGTCTCTGACTGCTGCAGTGTTTGCCTGTATGTGGTTAGTGGCTACATTGACAGTGTTTGATCTCTTGATTGTCAAGGCTGTTGATATAAACCTTAGGCAGGTTTAATAAATCACTCTTTCCTTTTAAGGGGCTGAAGACCAAGCTGTTTGATCCCTTCCTCCAATCAATCAACTCCTCCCTTATAATTGCCATATGGATGAAAACGGTCAGCTTAGTCTAGACTACTGTTATAGGGGAAATATTGGTGCCAGATTCCTCTCAAAAAGTTTAAATGGCAGTCTTTCTTTTTGAGGTAGTCCACTCGGTTTAATCTTTAGAGGCAGAATTTATAGATGCTTTAAACTGTTGGCCACATCTGGTGTGAGTGGTTGGAGATTAGTGGCTCTTACGCCATGGGTTACCACAAAATAACCCCAATTTCCTCTTTAGGGCCACTTACTGAGGTGGGTTTGGAAGCTGTACCAGTGTGCAGCTGCTGATAGGAGATAAGGCTTTTGTTTGCAAGAGTTGTCAGTCACAGGTGATTGTGACAACACCTAAACTGCATCAGATCAGCAGTGACATCTAACATCTGGTGATGGCCTGCTACATCATCTGAAGTCTATCCCACACTTAAGACAGAGGTCAGTGCCTAGTTATGGACATACTGGGATATGGTGAGTCTAGGACATATTGCCCGTGGATGTCCTAAACTGAACAAAAATGCCTAACTACACACTGACTGGATGTGCTGAACTGTCTGGTGGCATGTAGTGCCTGTGCTCTAAGAAATCTTTGTGCTACCAGTAATACATGCCTGGAAGGAGGTGGACATCAAATGCTAAGTCCTCTTATAGCTTTGGTAAAGAGAGAGAAAAAAGGGTAAAGCAGTCAATGATCAGAATATTCGTTCGAACACTGCAGTGCTTTACTAGGCATGGTCCTCTTTGGAGGTGGTATGCTGTTGCCTTCCTCAGATTTTCGAATTGACTTACCCAGCCAGGTGCAGGAGAACCTACAGTTTAACGTGGGTTCCGAACCATGGTGCTACTCAATATTTTTTACAACGACAACATTGCTAAAGGTGAAAGTAGAAAGTGACAGATAAAAACCCTAGGACATGACGGGGATCGAACCCACGACCTTTGAATTTAGTCTGGAACTCTACCTGTGTGCTGCTGATCAAAGAGTGCAACTTGCTAATTATTCTGAATTGTTAATTATTTTTCAGCTCATTGGATGTTGAAGACTTATCGCATACAATAGGACCATAATTGGTTAAGTGGTCAGGTGCATAAAATAAGTATTTGTGGAGGTGTATAATCATGTATTGCAACTAACTCTAGTTTAGTACTAGAGTTAATGACACATTCTCACTGAGTTTAAGATAAAAAAAAAAGTTATAAAGAAACTGTCTAGTATAAAAGTTGGCGAGAGTGCAATTTTTTTAGTTTAACAGTATTAATGTATTTATAAACTACTCAGTATATGTTGCTGTGATTGATTTCATGTCTTTAACATTCTTCTTGGTGATTGTGTTAAACAAATTGTAGCATATTTCAAAGATTCTCTTGGCATTACTGACATTTCACAGACCATTATTTCCGAAATGGAACGGAATTCTGAAAAACTGTTTTCACTTATTTGCCCATCTTTTATTGCTGCATCTGTTTGGCCATTTACAGTTTAGAAATCTATTTTCATCTCAAAATAGAGAATGTCTTATTTTTCCACTAGAAACATTCTGCCCTTATCACTGTAAGAAGACGTATAAATTATACACAAAGAGAACAGGTTTTTGTGTTGCCTTAATTTCTGTATGAGCCACTCACATTCACTGTATTACCACTCCTGATTAGGGGACATTATGGCATTTATGTAAGTATAAAGGATATTCCACCATCTGTTTATGCATTGTGTGAATTTTAGGGATAGCAAAGATTTGTGTTCTCAGTGTGATATGTTTGTGAATTTACTTCCCTTTCCCTTTGACATTTAATCTCGGAAGAAATTTAAAGCCTCCATAACATTATGTATGTAAAAGTAGATGCATTTTTTCTTCCAAATTATCAAAAGTACTCATTGGATGGTACCTTTCCAAGAAATCTATTAAATGTTTTGTGGTTAATATTTACCCTTATTTAAAAATATTGTGTAATGTTGGGACAAATTATCATCTAAATGAGAGTAATTATAATTGGGGTTTATCTGAATTGATTTGTGATACTTACGTATCATCTTGCAGGTGCAGGTGCATACATCAGACATACTATATCTAAGCTGCCAAAGACAACTGAAAGAGACCATTATCTCAAAGTGGCATTAAAACATCCACAGGCAGCTAGAAGATGTTACAAACAACCAGAGAAATTAATGATGAGCAAAGAGGGAAATAAAATGATAAAACATTACTGTGCAATACAAACTGCACAACAGGCAACCACCAATTGCCAAAGATGAGCTCACTGTACAATAATGTGTTGTGAGAATTTGTAATTGTAATTGAGGGCATGAATGAAGTCCCTGGCTTGCTTTTGGGCCAGGTAAAAGAGGGCTTCATTGTCTAACAAGGAAAGAGCATTGTCATATAATAGACTATGTCAAATATAAATCAGCTTGGATGGACATGTTTGTCATATGCCAAGTGAGAAGGTACTAGTATGTGTATTGCAAAAAGAGCTTAGAGAATTGTCAGTGATGCTCAACCTTGTGTCCACACTGTGTTGTAGCACTATCACATACTGGAAAAAAAAATATTTGTGGGGGAAATATGTCACCCGAGTTTTTCTTTGAAAACTTAAGATGTTGACTATTTCCCATTGACTGTAAACCCTGCAAATAATGAATGAGGGAACCAGTTTTTTAATTGTTCTGATTTTGTGAGGCATGTTAATTCTGATCAGCACAGTCGGATATGAATCCGTGTCAGAGCTGGTCATTTTATTAGTCATTTTCAGATGGAATTGTTGGCTGCACTTAAGATTTCACAACATGTCACTGAATACAGTATTGTTTCTTGTGAGATGTAATTATTTTTTCTTCGTATAGTTTTTATACCAAAAATTAATTGAATAAATTGAATGTGACACTCTAAAATTGAATAAAAATGTTGTGATGCGAAAGTTGAGTTTTTTTATCTGCACTGCAGACTTGGTCAACTGTGACAATAAAATTTATGGCTCTAAATGAAGATTAATTTTAAACTTCAGAGGTAAGTTAATAAGAACTTTTCCAAAATGCGAAGAAAATCTCGTCATAGGAGCTTGATATTGACTTACCAGGAAATTGGAGTTCTATAAAAATATTTGATTGTACCGAACACTGAGATGAGGCCAAAACTGCTAGAAATTTTTATTATTTTTCAAATTCTATAACTTAAAAGAAGTTGATTCTGTATATTTCCTCAGAAATTTGCCACTTAATATATAAGTATTAAATAGATCTTTTTAATAAATAATAATTGCAGTTACTAGTAAATGTTGCAAAACTAATACTTTGTAAGCATTTATTTAGTGAATAACACACAAATTACAAAAATAAAATTGTAAACACTTGAAACTCTGGGATGAAATAACCATATAAAATAAGGGAGATTGCTATTCACAACAGATAGTAGTAGTTGAGTGCTAGACAGGCACAATTAAATGTATTTTTAAATGTTCATTGATGTCTGTACAATTCAAAACATGCAGGGATAATTCATAGATTGATTGCAGCCCTCTTTATACCTCTATATCATTATAAATGGCTCAGTGGCATATTTATTTTTGTATGTGGCAGTACTAACTGTAGTTATTGAAATAGTTTATGCTTATTCCTTATCCATGCCACATAGCTGTCGAATTAAGACGGAGCATTAAAACAATTTATGAATGAACACACACCAAATTCCTGGAAGGAATTCTACAAGTATACCATTTTTATATTTATTTTGACTGACTTGAAGTGAACCAAGGTGAAAGTTGTCATCACAGTATGAGCTAGTATTAGCAGTGCCTGTGTAGTACTTATAGGTTGGAAAAACACTACATTTAACATAGCCAATGGTGTGCCACTTTGATGCTTAACCAGTGACAGGTGAGAAACGATGGAATGAATTTACGCCACTGTATTTAAATCAACTGTTTTTTCGAATGTCTATTATACTTATGCATCATTATTGGAGCCAGTTGATTAAAATGGAGTTAAGCGATAATGTGCGTTGACATTATTGAATGTGTCTTTACTTTTTACAATACAACCTGTTCCGTTTACTTCACAAAGTCACCTACTAAGCCCCATGATTAATTAAAATATGCTAATCAATAGAAACAGTGATCATTTTATGTGCTGTTTGTTCTTTCTTCAGTTGAAGTGTTGTTCATATCAGTGACACCCCACAAGTTATGTGACTAATGAGGGTGGCACCAACTCAGAAGTGAGCAGAAGTTGAGAATTTTGGTCTGTCAGGAAATATGTTGAGGTACTCTGTGTAGTGTATTGACAACTGTATTTGGAAGGTATAATGGTCAGCACACCTCCCTAGTGAACAAAAGACCCTTGTTCAAATCATGTTCTGTCATAAATTTTCCCATTGATGTAATTCATTGTGCCCTAGTGGCTAATTTCTTTAATACCTTTGTGTCTTAAAACATGTTTTTCACATCATACCGTTCACTTTGCATCATATTATCTGGGCAGATTTAGTTTAGTTTCTTACATAAAGATGGTGCAATGGAACAGCAGCACAACAATCAAAAAACTTTTTGTTCATTCTTTATTATTAGAGGGCATTCTTTTAGTGGAATAATTAATGGCCTTTCAGAATGTGATGCACAAATTCAAAGTCTAAAAGGTTTTTGCATTTGAATACACATAAAGCAAAGATCATCCAGTTGTAATAGAAACCAAATAGTTTACTTGGTATGAATTTTTTAAAGGAGGAAATTTCTACTAAAAATACACACACAAAAAAATTTCCTTTCTAGCTGATTTACAGGGAAACCCCTTATTATTGTTTACTGGTGTTACTTTGCTGCACAGAAAAACATTCATGTACCTAGCTTTAGTAGTTTGCTTACAATGTGTTCCAAACTGCATGAAATAATGTAACTAAGGTAAATGACCATAAATTTTAGAGGAATCTCACTGCACCTAACTTCAGTCAATTCCTAGAACATTCCAGCCCCATAGCCTGGATCACTCGTCATTTTTGGTGGCTCAAGTTTTTCTGAATTCATCTTGCCCTTTTAGCCATTTCTTCCATCAGTATATCTGCTTTCTTTACACAAATTTCATCCAACTCTTTCAAAATATTCAGTGTTGAATCCTGGATTAAAGTTCATCTATTGTAGCATTTTAGCCCTGCCAACATTTCCATCATTGAATGATAGAACAGCATCAGTCATAAAAAAATCTTTGTAATTCTATGGGACCAAACTATGTTGGTCATCATCCCTAGTCTTACAAACTACTTAACGTAGTTAAACGTACAGACAACACACAAATCCATGCCCAAGGGAGGATTCAAACCCCCGACAGGGAGGCTGCGCAGTCTGTAACTTGGTGCTCCAGATCACTTAGCTAGACCTGCGCGGCACAAAGACCTATTTGAAGAGTATTAGAACCAGAAAACAGACTTTAAAATTCTTGACCACAATATGTGGTTGAATGCTTTACTCACATTCTGCATTTTTCCATGGAGGTACTTTTTCAGAAGATCAGGATGTGCTAAATCCCTATGCACTTACTTTATAGCATCAGCTACAGCAGGGTGGTGTCTATAATTTGGATCTTTCTTGTTGTATTTGCACCATGAATCCTCTTCTTTAGGCAAAGCCCATGTATTGGTTCTTCATCTGTTGACATAAAAGTAGGCCATAAAGCTGCTTTCATTCCGGACAAATCAGATTTGTTATATCTAATTGCTTGGCCATAGTAGTTCTGCAAGTGGGCAGTCAAGCTGTCTGTAAGTCTATTTGCACCACCAATACCTTTCCCATCAATTTTTCCCAACATAATCCTTTTTCAGTCTACGGAGCCTTGTACCCATACATTTACGCACATGTCCTATGTATTCCACTTTCTCGGGTAAAACATTTTCTCCTTAAGGTTTACTATGTACCACCATCATGACGCCTGTGCTATATCCATCCCCCAAGTACTGTTCGTATACCACTCCTCGTCTCAACAGATCTCTGAAATATTCGCACTGCACCTTCCACTTCCATATTCCCACTTGGTCCCTGAAAAGTTATAGCACAGTTTTCGTGCATGTGTTCACCCTTGTTCTTACACGCAAAGCAGAATTTAGAAAGCAGTTCTATATTTAGCACCTTTCCAGTATCTACAGAAGGTAACCACAACACCATAAAGAGAAGTATGTCCTCTTATGCAAAGTATTATCGACAACAATTGCTATGTTTGGGTCTCCGTCATTATGCTGCACTGAAACGCTTTTCCCCACACTCAATAATACTTTCATCAATTTTGTGGAATTGCATCACTTCACAAAATGTTTTATCTGCAGTGTTCCCCTTGCTACACATCTCATTCCGTAAACAAATCTTATTGTCACATCATAACTGTGGTTAGTTGTTTTTGAAGTATAAAAGGAATCTCTTTATGACAAGAACAACAAACAATAACTAGTGAAGATGCCAACCCTCTTTGTTCACCATATTCTTTGAAAACTGATGAAGAATCAATTGCATTACAATTTTTGCAAATGGCTTCTGAAAGATCAACATCCACTATTACATTACCTGACTGAAGCCTGCCAGTTTCACACACATTTGAAAGCTCATTTTACCATATTTTCTCGAGGAATGGTTGGAAATCACAGTTTCTTCTTCAAGGAACTAACTGGAGTTTGTTGTATGTGATGGACATTTGGCACTGTTGGGGAACAGCGTCCTCTGACGTTATGCAGTCATTCCTGTTTTCACCATTATTCTCATAGTGGTATTTCTGTGAGCAATGGTTTCTGTTGTACTTTCTCTTCCCAAATTTCACTTGAGCCATTGTTGAGAGAATAAAAAAAACTGTAATGCAGCACTACAATAGTTAAAAAAAACATAAAAAAATGTTCTGGAAGTTGTCAGTGTTACCAACATAGAGGATACGCTTTACAAAGTAAAGTGGAAGTGAGCTCTGAAGCATCTCTTTTAGTTTTGACATAGTACGCAATTATGTAAAGTATGGCAAAAAGTAGGTGTCATTCATGATCACTACATACTTTAAAGCTACATACCTTAAACCTAATTAAGGCAGAAGAACGGCAGGATGTTTATATATAGTGCTGATAATCTAAACGATAACTGTGCTTTTCTTAATCCATATCTCATGTTCTTTAAAAGTTGTTTTCCGTTGGAATGCTCACGAAAGGGCATGGCCACTAACAGGTGGTCCAAGTGGCTGGCAAGAGGGCTAAGAATATCATATAGAACAAAGTGGGAATTATGTCAAAATGTTGGCAGTCACAATCAACGTGCTGCAGTCCAATACAAACTGTATTGCAATTTTCTGAAAAATGAATTTAATAAAGCTGAAAAAGAAAAAGCTAATCCTCAGGACAAAATTAAAACCATATGGTGAGTCATGAAGAATCTATTCAGCAGTACAAAGTTGAGGATACAAATGTAGTGTGTAGTAGAAAACTTTGTTACTGATAAGAGATATACAATATTTAATAACCATTTCCTGAATATGACAGACATTAGGCAGACCCTTAGGTTGTACAAGTAATCATATAACACTCTTAGAACATAGCATTCTGCGGCTGTTAATGGCAATAGTCATCTATGATGCTGACAAGAGAGATAGTCAATAATTAAATCACTGAAGACTGAGTCATGTGGGTATGATGGGGTATCTTGCAGAATACTAAAGTATTATTCTGCCTCTGTTAGCCCAGTACTTGGCCATATTTGTAATTTTTCCTTTCGATGTGGCCAGTTTCCTGACAGATGGTACTACTTAGTAGTGAAACCACTTTCTATAAAGGTGATAATGTAGACAACTTTGGACCCATTTCTATCATCAGTTTTTGCAAAAGTTATTGAAAAGGCTGTATATTTAAGTGTAATTAAGCATTTCAGTTCCCATGATTTGCTGAAAATATGTAGTGTCTGGTTACAGATGTGGTTTAACAACAAAAAATGTTATATTCTTATCTTTGAGTCACTAGACCAATGAATAAATGGAATGCTAGGCATCTTCTTTGATGGTACTGATAACAAAATATTGTTGCATAAGTTGGAACGTTATGGAATTTGGGAAGTGGCTCATAATTGGTTCACCTCTTACTTTAAGAATGGAAAGCAAAAATAATTCTCTGCCATGATGAAAATTGCTGTGGTATACTCACACTGTGGCACAACAAAGTGGTGACAGACCCAGAGGTCTATTTGGGGGGCAACTGATCGTTGTTTATAAAATAACGTGTCTTCTAGAAGTAGTTAATTCTAAATTGTTTGCAGATGACTCCATCTTGGTAGTTAAAGGTGTTCGCAATATTGACACAGCAACAAATGTAGTTAAGTTCCTGGTGTCCAGATAGCCTGTCTTGGAAAGCCAATGTTCAGGATGACATTAAAAAACTAAATGCTGTTTTATTTAAACCTACTATTCGAATAGTATCTGATGTGATACTTCAACATGAAAAGTAGTATACTTTGCTTATTTTTACATAGAATTGCTAGACATGGCCCCAATGGAGATGATATGCTGTTGTCTTCCTTTGTTTGAACCGACTTTCCTCGATGACTACAGGGGCGTGTAGTTTAGTGTGGACTCTGAAGACAGTGCAACACTTTTCACATCAACAAACACTGTCAAACGTGAAAGACATGATAAATGGAAAGGACTGACTGTGGATAGAACAAGAAAATGTTGGACTTTTAGTCTGGCACATAGAACCAGCCACTGAGCCACATGATGGCCAGGCAAGCCTGCAATTTCTTTGAGTGTGCAAACCCTGTGATTTTAAGTGAACTTGACTAATTTGGGACTGCTCTACCAATTGGGCACATAAAATTTTACTTCAAAATCTGTAAACAAACTGACACTGACCATCACATAAGGTCTAGTGGACAGTATTTGTTTGTGCTAGCTCCAACACAAAATTGGAAACAACTGCAGAAACACCAGAGAAAAATGCGCTTGATCAGTACAAAGACGATGGTATAAACAATTTATGTAGCGAAACTGGCAGCGTTGAATGCAATCAAAATTTCAGTATGTCATAGGTTCAAGTCTGTCTAAAACAAGTTTTAGCCATTTGATCAATTCCAATACTTGCATCATATAACATTGAGAAGTATCTGCTAATTAATGGGTATCTTATCAGTATGTTCGTCTCGTTGGCAATAATGCATCTCATCCACAGTTCCTTTTGCAAATATAAATTGTTTATAATCGATATTTAATGAAACATGATAAAGTTTTGGATAAATAAGGAAAAGTCAAATTCTGTTCTTGTACTTCTTTGTTTTGTTCCAGAAATGTCTGTCAACAGCAAGAATAATATGCATCCTAGAAAACTGGGAAAACATTTTTACACATGGGACACTATTGTACAGTTTCCGCCGTACAACTGCAATCTGAACCCAGTACAAATAAGCCATTGCCAACTTAACTGAAGTCATTCACGCTACCAGACGTAACTTGTAGTTTCCTCGCGTGTTGCTGGTGGGATGCGACAGGAGGAAATTGGCCACTTGTACAACTTTATGGAGTCGGTTGGTCACCTCGTCTTCTAATATATAAAGCAGAGTGTCCGTATGTTTGTACGTGTTGCATACAAATCTACAGTTTTGTTCCAATCGTTATGAAATTTTGTACACGTAAGCTTCAATCCACGAGGACGGCCGCCGCAAGTGTAAGATTCACATACGATATATAGTTCACGAGATATGACGTCATAAACAGTGGGATGCGCGAAAAACTGCATTTTGCGACATTGCTGCTAATTTTCTCCTAAACCATTGGACCGATTTCAATCAAATTTGGTACACACATTCCTTACCGTGAGGTAACAATTGTTGCATGGTTAAGAATCACATACGGCACATGGTTCAAAAGATATTACGTCATAACCAATAGAAATCGAAAAAAATGTCATGTAATGCGGCGAGACTTTCGAAATACACTGTATGAGATTGACAGTACTTACCTACTTGCAACAAGCTTTAAACATAATTTCAAACCTTTATTAATCTTTTTCTCGCTGGCAACTATAGTAAAATGATGAAAGGCAAAAAGTTTCTCGCTTACTGCTTTTCCGCTGTTTGTGGAGCTCTCGGTATGAAGTTACAATTTATAATTTGAACACTACAAATTGTAGGCGCAGGAAATTTTACAGACAGTATACACATATATAGTTGAATGTAGCTTCTAAATTGTATCACATTCCGACACTTAGTTCATGAGATATGAGCACGTAAACAGTAACGTTCCGCTGATCATAGACTTAAACTACGGCAGTCAGTATGACGTTAAAATTTGTAATTTCTACACTACAAATTGTAGCTGCAGTAAATTTTACAAACAGTAAACAGGTATATAGTTGAGTGTACCTTCTAAATTGTATCACAGTACGACATGCTGTTCATGAAATATGAGCGCATAAACAGTAACGTTCATGGAAAAACGCTCCATCACGCACAAAGTTTTAAGCTATTACTTCTTTACTACAAATTGTATTCGCAAGAGATTTTACAGTCGTACAGCCCTTACACAAATGAATATATAGCTGAAAATGGCAGGAATAAATAAGTAAATACCCTGGCAACGCCGGGTTTTCAGCTAGTTATAAATGTAGAAGACGATAGTTCCAGTAATTATGTGTATTCTTTGGATTCAGACATGGAAGGAGTTCAGGAACTACGTGGCTATTTAGGAATATCTTCAGTAGCCACGGTATTCAACTACACATTGCATCACTGGAATACGCTTTTACGACACACAGTTAACGCAGAAAAATACAGTTCTTGAGTTAAGAGCTCATTTTTCGAAATAAAAGAAGTGTTTAATTATTGGTGCGCATTGTGGAATCCATACCAAGCGATACTGGCTCAGGATACAATGTTCAGAGAGGTCAAAGTGTTTCTTATTATCGCGATGCAGAGGAGCGTGTCACAGAAATTATCCACTATTTGGGCGGAAATCTTTTACAGAAATACCTTGTCACTCTGTTTGCGAATTTTCCCTCTAAGAGTATTTTGTCAGCACCCACTTTCACAGGGTGACATGATCATAATAATAAATCAGTTCCCTCACGCTCTTAGAGAATGGAACGGTAGAGAAATATTATGAAAGATGTTCGATAATGCCTCTGCTAGGCACTTAAATGCGATTTGCAGGATACATAGTTGTAGCTGTCAAATCCAAAACTATTAATAATCTTACTATACCCCCTCCCCCTTGTACTTCAGAATTAAAAGTTTAGATCTTCGAAAACATTCACTGGTATTGAAATGTAGTGGAGAATTAAAATTACGTTGCACTTAATGTGTGTTTAATGCACTATTTTAATCCCCAATGCCGCTTTGCACTAGTCTGGATAAGAACGAAACCTGCTAGGTTTTCCTTCTGGTCCACTAAAAACCGCATTGCTGAAGTATTGTCGTGAAGTCTCATGCTGGTCAGAAAGAAATGACATTCAAAACTACATTGTTTCTCGGCTCGCCTTTTATTTTTTATTTTTCCCCTTCGTCTTAACTGAAACTGTTCACATTTATGCCTCTCGTCGCCGAGTCGATAACAGAGTAAAACGATAGCACAAAGGATATTTTGACTGGAATCCAGAAAGTTTAGCTACCACTCTTCGTGAAATAAATCCAATGAGATTGTACGAAACATGGAACAATTCGTAGCGAATGGTTATTGGGTCTACCGTATTTTCCGGTTTTCACATATTTTGACCTTTTTTAGTCTACATGTACACTTCACAGCAAAAACGTGGATCACCCCTTAATTCCAAAGTGGAGGCCGCACCTGACACTATGCAACCAACATAGCACAGCTGCATCGCAGTTCAAATCATTCCATATCAGGGTACTACGTAAGCCAATGTAGACTATTTCTCCTTACGGCATTCAGTCAAGGTGCAAACCAAGACTGTCGTTCAACAAATATTACAATACACGTTATTAGAGATGAGACAGTAACACTTGTAAAATAAATTTAATTGTAATAAGTGAAAAGTCAGATACATTATCACACTTATTAAATGACATGGTATGTTTTTGTTCTTGATTTGAATTTGACGCACTGTTCACCAAACAAAAGTTGTTTGCCTGATCGAGACGTGATTAGGCATAAATAGACGTAAAAAACTGACGTTTTCATTAGTATCGGATTCAAAGAGCGATGTCAGAACCGAGAGATAAAAGATCTTAGCACTGCACCAGGAATTGCATGAAGTTCATATTGTTACTGAGAGGTAACCACTGAAGATACGTAATTTAGTGCAACTGAAAGATGTCCTAAATCATAAAGTTGTTGCATAGAATGCAGTACATTAATGAATTGTTAACTAAGCACACTCAGATGTCAGATATTAAATATGTTCACATATAGCGTTATACTGGAACCTGAAACGATACAATTTTTTCCCCGGCAGGGACTCGAACCCAGCATATGTTGTATAATAGGAAGAAGTACTGCTGATGTATTTATTTCTTCCGGGGACTCCAACCCCGCACATACCGTCACTCTTGACCTGACGCCATGAGGCGTCATCTATCACATTGTCAATCACTAGTAGTAAGGGTCGCACCGTTTGTAGAGACTTGTAGGGGTTTGGTATTTTGAGGAAACAACGAAAACTCTGTTTAACTTAGTAGCTCATGGACATGTGCAATGTCGATTTGAAACAAAGCAGAGTCCTGTGTTCTTTACTTGGCGTTACTGGAGATACAGTGATATTTTTGTGTCCGTTAAAAACTGTTACCCTCAGCGAGAATCGGACCCATATCTTAGCCTTTACAAGTTACCCTCACCCCGGCCTACCACTGAATTACAGATGTTAGTAGAATGTTTCGTCATAATGAAGTACTCATTAGACGGTACGACCATTCAAAGAGCTAAGTAATACATTCTTGGAGGTAGGAGGAAACTTAGGGCTTAACATCCTATCGACAGCGTGGTCATTAGAGACGTAGCTAACGCTCAGGTTTTTCGGTAAGGATGGGGAAGGAAATCGGCCGTGCCCTTTCAAAGGAACGATCCCGTCATCTGCCTAGAGTGATTTCCCTAATCACGGAAAACCTCAATCTGGATGGCCAGAGGTGGATTTGAACCACCGTCCTTCCGAATGCGATTCCAGTGTTCTACCACTCTACCACCTCGCTCAGTAAGACATTCTTGTCCACACGAGATGGTCTGAGGCGTCTTATCGCGGATTTTGCATGATACTATACTACGTTTTAGCATACTACATTACGATTTGGTATGGCATTTTCCTATAAGCTAATTTAACTGTGGGCTCATTTTAGTCAAGAGCGTTGGATAGCTGTTGCCACGATGACTTGAATATTACGCATTTTTAAAGTTAAGAGGATCGTCGATTATGCATGAGAAAAATGAATCTGAAATTGGGAGAGTAACTTCGTTCTGAGATCTATTATTCAACACGTTCAGGAAGACAGACTTCGATGAAGGGAGTTTGTGATTTACTAGTAGGCCCATGGTCAAAGACAAGGTATCCGATAACTGGCAAGTGTCGAGGCAATATTCTTCGCCATGTGGTTGCCTTCAGTAGTCATATCGAGGTTAAAAAACAGCAAGTAGGATTCCGGCACCGTGTCGCAACGAAAGTACAATTACATACAATCATAATAATCCAACTGCGAAGGATGGGAGACAATGTCAGTCTTTGCCATTCCACAGGTTGGTTACTGGGTTTGTGGGAATAGATGGACATCAGTTCTTGCGCGCTAAGGTTCAGTTGTCCATTATATCCACGCGCTTTTCGAGAGTCGAATGGAAGAGAAATAACGGCAGTGATAAGTGAAAAACCTGCCAAGCACAAAATTAAGAAATGCAGCACGTAGATGCAGTTAAATGACAAGTGAGGAGTATGAGGGAGGTTGGGATCTCGGACTGAATAGGAGTGCAGAACTGGCAAATAGTGAAATGCTAGCAAAGTACTCCTTAGACATGTGACGGCCGTGGCGAGTGGCAGAGCTCAGATTTGCGAGGCCGTTCCCGTCGGGGGTTCGAATCCCCCTAGGGCATGGATATTTGTGCCGTCTTTAGTATAAGGTAGTTCGTAAGTTTAGGGACTGACGACCCCGCAGTTAAGTCCCTTAAGGTTAACAAAAATTTGAACATTTTAGACATGTGACATGTCAGTTTGTTTTAGGGCCTAGGAAAGGAAAGGATGTTTTACAGAACGAAGGATGGATTATCGGAGATATAAAAGAACACTGTTTCACGGAGAGGGCCGATGGACAGTAAAGAAAGCAACATTAAGAGACAGTTTGGTTTTAATGGAAACCACTAACTTTTTTTACGTCTTGGATGAATAGACCAGAAGGACAACTGAGGTTATAATGTGTGGAGAAATTAACAACGAATAACTGAAAGACCAAATCGTTTGCATTTGCGTACTTTGTGAAGGCCGGAGAGTGTATTAATGGATGAAAGGGAAGAAAGCGGCTCATTTGAAATAACAAAATATCCTTTATCACTTGGTTCATAAAACCTTCCATTATTTGCGGACATCCTTTGATAGCGCTTATGTAAACCGATTACTCTGTATGATAATAAACTGTATATTAAAAAAGAACACTCCAATTAAAAAGGCAACTAAATAGAATCACTAACTCATATTTTATTTCTGTTGCCAGGTGATCTTCCACTGGCTCTCGCTTAGAAAGAAAAAGACGTAACAAAAAGGTTATAGGGACTTTAATATTTTATCCAGAATCCATCATTTTTACTTCTATCATGCGTCTTGGCATAGACTCTGTCGTTGGGCTTGACACCCTGAAGAAGAAACTTCCTCCCGTGCTTCCAGAACGCAATCCCAAAGAGCGTCCGGTGTAGTTTGTTGGTTTTGTGGCAAGTTCTCTGTTAACGTCCTAGCGACCGGGAGGACGGTGGTTCAAATCCACCTCCGGCCATCCAGATTGAGGTATACCGGGATGATTCCCTTGAAAGGGCACGGCCGATTTCACTTCCACATCCTTACCCAAACCTTCAGAGTGTAAGCTCCGTCTCTAATGACCTCGCTGTCGACGGGACGTTAAATTCCAAGCTTCCTTTAATGGCGGCAGTCCATGGCGTTGACGCCAATCGTGGGGAGCCGCTGCTGGACGAATGCAGATTTGTGAACAGGGGAATGGTCCTCTTGCAGCATTAAGTTCTCTTCCCCGTACAGCATTCGCACTGACGGAAGCATAACGTTTTCCAGTATGGGGCGTACTGCACACTGTAAAGGATAGCTTCTATCCTAGGAAGGATTCCTGCTCCTCGTGCAAATATCTAGCCCCAGCAGGAAATGGATATGCGCCCACTTCTCATCGTTGTTACATATTCTTGTCGATGGCGAGTCCTTCGAGGCCTGAAAATGACCCTTGGACCGTCGTTACTGGTGGAAAACAGTCAGTGAAAATAACATTGTCCCACGACGCCCTGAGATGGAGCTCTGCAAATTCCAGCCGGTATGTAATATTTTCTTCGCCGAGTTGTTGTTTTACAGCAGACCCTCGAGTGTGTAGTATAGCGTCCCTAAGCCTTCATCGAATCGTGTCACTGGAGCCAGGGAATTTGGTTACCTGCCTAAACGGCTTCGCATTCAAGAACGGATTTTGTCTGCTCGTAGACACTAGCTCGCGATCCTCCTGCTGCGAGCTTACTCTCTTCCTGCCTGATCAAGGAGCTCTCTAGGTGGTGCCCCTGTGAAGGTTGTATACGAGACGCCAGACTTTCTGCCAGGCTCTGATGGAGCATCATCCATCTTCAATAAGAGCGACGACTCTATCTCGAATTGACCTCTCCCAGTGAGCCATTGCCACAGACTGCCTGATGCATACTTCCGCTTGTCGCTCTGATTTACCAGGAGAGTAAGTAAATACATTGAGCGTCAGAGGCAGAGCTGTGTGCGCGGCCTACTGGCCCCTCGCAGCACCGCTATCGGCCTTGCCTCGCATTGGCGCCAGTCTTTCTTGCCTGCCAGCCCGTTATCCATCCAGCCCGGCTACCCTGTAGTTCGCGAGCCACGACGAACTCAGCTCCAGGCTGCAAAACCACGTTCGCCCCTTGAACAATCAAGTAACATCTGTTGTTGTTGTTGTGGTCTTCAGTCCAGAGACTGGTTTGATGCAGCTCTCCACCCTACTCTATCCTGAGCAAGCCTTTTCATCTCCTCATAAGAACGACAACCCACATCCACTTGGATCTGCTTACTATACGCGTCTCTTGGTCTCCCTCTGCGATTTTTACCCCACACACTTCCCTCCAACGCTAAATTCACAATTCCTTGATGTCTAAGAATGTGTCCTACCAATCTATCCCTTCTTTTAGTCAAGGTATGCCAGAAATTTCTTTTCTCCCCAATTCGGTTCAGTACCTCCTCATTAGTTACGCGATCCACCCACCTAATCTTCAGCATTCTTCTGTAGCACCACATTTCAAAAGCCTCTATCCTCTTTCTGTCCACACTGCTTATCGTCCATGTTTCACTCCCATACAAGGCAACACTCCATACAAATGCCTTCAGAAAGGACTTCCTTAGGCTTAAATCAATATTAGATGTTAACAAATTTCTCTTTTTCAAAAACGCCTTTCTACCCATTGCCATTCTGCATTTTATATCATCTGTACTGCGACCATCATTTGTTATTTTACTGCCCAAGTAACAAAACTCGTCTACCTCCTTTGTTTCGTTACCTAATCTAATTCCTTCAGCATCACCTGATTTTCTTACACTGCACTCCATTACCCTTGTTTTACTCTTGTTAATGTTCATCTTATATGCACCTTTCAGCACACTGTCCATTCCGTTCAATTGCTCTTCCAGGTCCTTTGCTGTATCTGACAGAATTACTATGTCGTCGGCAAAACGCAATGTTTTTAATTCTTCACCCTGAACTTTAATTCCTTCTCCAAATTTCTCCTTGCTTTCCTTTATAGCTTGCTCAATGTACAAATTGAACAACATTGGGGAAAGGCTACAACCCTGTCTTACTCCCTTTCCAACCAATGCATCCCTTTCATGCTCTTCAACTCTGACAACCGCTGTCTGGTTTTTGTACAAGTTGTAAATAACCTTACGTTCCCTATATTTTACTCCTGCTTGCTTCAGAACTTGAAAGAGTTTATTCCAATCAACATTGTCAAAAGCCTTCTCCAAATCTACAAAAGCTAGAAATGTTGGTTTGCCTTTTCTTAATCTCTTCTAGGATAAGCCGTAATGTGAGTATTGCCTCCCGTGTTCCTACATTTCTCCTGAACCCAAACTGATCTTCCCCGAGGTCGGTTTCTACCAGCTTTTCCATCCTTCTGTATATAATTCTTGTTAATATTTTGTAACCATGACTTATTAAACTGATGATTCTGTAGTTTTCACACCTGTCTGCACCCGCTTTCTTTGGAATGGGGATTATAACATTTTTCTTAAAGTCTGAGGGTACTTCACCTGTCTCATACATCTTACACACAATGTGAAACAATTTTGTCATGGCTGGTTCTCCCAGAGACTTCAGTAGCTCTGACGGGATATCATCTACTCCAGGGGCCTTGTTTCGACTTAGATCATTCAGTGCTCTGTCAAATTCATCTCTCAGTATAGTATCTCCTATTTCATCATCATCTACATCCTCTTCCCTTCCTACAATAGTGTCTCGAAGTTCATTTCCTTTGTAGAGCCCCTCTATATACTCTTTCCACCTTTCAGCTTTCCCTTCTTTGCTGAGAACTGGTTTTCCATCAGTGTCCTTGATATTCATAGAGCTGTTTTTCTTATCGCCAAATGTTTCTTTTATTTTCCTGTAGGCTGTATCTATTTTTCCCCTATTTATACAGTCTTCTACATCCTTGCATTTGCCTTCTAGCCATTCCTGCTTAGCCATTTTGCACTTCCTGTCAATCTCATTTCTTAGTCGTCTGTACTCCATTTTGCCTGTTTCATTTACTGCATTTTTATACTTTCTCCTTTCATCGATTAAACATCTAACCCACCCAAATATGTAGTTTAAACAAACACTACTAGAGCTATTTCTTTATGACCTGAGCTGTCTCACAAACCTTTGAAGTTTGATTCAGATATTTAATGAAGTTCAATATAATGATGACGTAGCTACCACATATTTCACATAGCTAACAATGTTACGATGCAGGAAACTATTCTCTCCTGTAAGCACTCTGCGATCTAGTTACGAAACTACATATTGAACCTATCTAAGTAAGACTGAATAGTTTTTGTGGCTGCAAAATTGCTACACCACGAAGATGTGCTACAGACGCGAAATTTAACCGACAGGAGGCACATACTGTGATATGCAAATTATTAGCTTTTCAGAGCATTCACACAAAGTTGGCACTGGTGGCGACACCTACAACGTGCTGACATGACGGAAGTTACCAACAGATTTCTCATACACAAACAGCAGCTGGCCGGCGTTGGCTGGTGAAACGTTGTTCGATGCCTCGTGTAAGGAGGAGAAATGCATACCATCACCATTGTAGCCTATCGTGATTGCGGTTTATCGTATCGCGACATTGCTGCTCGCGTTGGTCGCGATCCAATGACTGTTAGCAGAATATTGAATCGGTGGGTACAGGAGAGCAATATGGAACGTCGTGCTGGATCCCAACGGCCTCGTATCACTAGCAGACGAGATGACAGGCATCTTATCCGCATGACTGTAACGGATCGTGCAGCCACGTTTCGATCTCTGAGTCAACAGATGGAGTCGTTTGCAAGACAACCATCTGCACGAACAGTTGGACGACGTTTGCAGCAGCATGGGCTATCAGCTCGGAGACGATGGCTGCGGTTTCCCTTGACTCTGCATCACAGGAGCGCCTGCGATGGTGTACGCAACGACGAACCTGGCTGCACGAATGGCAAAACGTCACTTTTTCGGATGACTACAGGTTCTGTTTACAGAATCATGATGGTCGCATCCGTGTTTGGCGACATCGCGGTGAACGCACACTGGAAGCGTGTATTCATACTGGCGTATCACCCGGTGTGATGGTATGGGGAGTCATTGGTTGCACGTCTCGGTCACCTCTTGTTCGCATCGACGGCATTTGGCACAGTGGCCGTTACATTTCAGATGTGTTAAGACTCGTGACTCCACCCTTCATTCGCCGGACGCGGTGGCCGAGGGGACTGCGACGCGTCAGTCACGGTCTGCACGGCCACTACGGTCGGGAGTTCGAATCCCTCCTCGGGCATTGATATTTGTGCCGTCCTTAATGTTAGCTAGTTCATAAGTAGTTTGTAACATTTGAACATTTTCTACCCTTCATTCGATCCCTGTGAAACCGAACATTCCAGCAGGATAGCGCACGACCGAATGTTGCAGGTCCTGTACGGGCCTTTCTGGACACAAAATGTTAGACTGCTGTCCTGACCAGCACATTCTCCAGATCTCTCACCAATTGAAAACGTCCTGTCAATGGTGGCCGAGCAATGGCTCGTCGCATTACGCCTGTGACAACTCATGATGAACTGTGGTATCGTGTTCAAACTGCATGGGCATCTGTACTTGTACACGCCATCAAAGCACTGTTTGACTCAATGCCCGGCGTATCAAGGCCGTTATTACGGCCAGAGGTGGTTGTTCTGGGTAGACTTCTCAGGAACTATGGACCCAAATTGCGTGAAAATGTAATCACGTGTCAGTTCTTGTATATTTGTCCAATGAACATCCGTCTATCTGTGTTTCTCCTTGGGTAGCAATTTTAATGGCCAGTAGTGTATTCGAAACAGGAGATGTCTACTTCACTTTGCTGGAAGAATCACACTCGTCACGTCCTTTCCACTAGTTGACTCCTCAGTTACTGGAATCTATTACCTTGCAGACAGGACATCACGATTCCAGTCACACAAATATGACTATACTCTTTAGGAAAGTGATATGGTTCGAAGTTGATGATGAAGATGCCATAAACCGTTTCGGCACTCTAAATACTGAACTACTTTGGAGGTACTCAGTACTTCATGCAAATATAGTATCGCCAAAGTCTCACAAGAGCAAAGATTTCGAAATCCATGCTGGTTTGATGTTAGTAGGTGATATTATTCATAACTCTGGGAAAAGTATTTGTTCCAACGTCCTGCTACTGTCGATATCAATACAATGGATCTGTAATTCCAGTGTCCTGGAATGACAGAAGAATCTAGATTAAAAGAAATAATCCGAACAGGCTGCTTGTGACCATTGAGTGAACCCATTGGGGAAGTTGAACATATGTGGCCAGCCGGAATTCGGACCCGTTTCCTACTGCTCTCTAAGCAGTTACGGTAACCACTGTGCGAGCAGGGAAACAACGATCATAGCAAGTGCGCCCTCCCCCCCCCCCCCCCACTCGTCTTCCACAAGACTTGCTTGCTTGCTCACTTACGTAGTTGCTATAACCATTTTGCACTCACTGCTCGTGGCACTTAGCCGATTACCTCAACAGTTCAGGCGTGCTGTGCATCTTCACTGAAGGCTGGATCTGTGATCGTCTTCTCCTTAATCCTGTATATTTGGTGTCCTTTCGAAAGAACAGAAGAATCATTTTATAAGCTGGTTATCTTATTTTTTTAAATGGATATAAAATAAGTGCAACATCATATAAAAATACATATCTTGTGAACTGTCATGTTTTAACTTATCTATTTTTATATGACTAAGTGCTATGTTGCACTAATTTTATATCAGTTTTTTTAAAAAAGATGTCCAGGTTATAAAATGTGTATCACCAGATGAGGTGGCACAGTCCTCTGAATCGGTCGTCATTAAATAAATTATTAATTCGCGAGCTTGGCGTTTCATTTTGAAGAATATAAAACTATCAGATCGCCTCCTAAACCGGTAATGACAGGTAATGTTTCCAATTAAAAAATATGAAATTTCAACTTTGATGTGTCACGTACTTATCGAATATATGATTACAGACCATTGTGATGAATTTCACGTAGCAACAACAATTATTCTCGTTCCCTGCTTTCTAAATTATCTGCATCAGCCTTCACAAGGGCAATGTGGATGCGATTCACGATGCAGATGTTTGCTTCCTGCATGAAAATGTCGACGCTCTCTAAAGATTGAGGCCATAGCTCTCTATTGCAAACTGGAGCGAGAGTAACAAGGGTTTCGT
The DNA here is from genome assembly GCA_026315105.1 of Locusta migratoria. Taxonomy (NCBI): domain Eukaryota; kingdom Metazoa; phylum Arthropoda; class Insecta; order Orthoptera; family Acrididae; genus Locusta; species Locusta migratoria. The sequence continues at coordinate 146,020,258 of CM048755.1, read as the reverse complement.
CTTACCGACAGCTTTGAGGGTCTATCTATGATAGGTAACGTTACTATTCCGGATAGTGTTGCTCGTCCTGAAATCACCTCGCAGCCTGCAAGATCTGGGCAATCACGGAGGGTGCGATTACTTTTAGGTAGCTCACTTTAGGCGTGTAATAGGGCCTCTCAGGGATATGGCTCGCAGAGAGAGAGAGAGAGAGAGAGAGAGAGAGAGAGAGAGAGAGAGAATATCAATTATACACTCCTTGTGCATATCGGGTGCAGTCTTTCCAGATGTGGATTGCCATGAAGAGCATAGGGTGTGCAACCAACTGCAGGTGGTAACTCGTGGCGGTACCGACAACGTGCTTTGGATCGGAAGAAATTCTCTCTGGTTTCGGATGGCTAGCTCATACCTGCCAACTCTCCCGATTTACGCAGGAGTCTCCTGATTTTTCACTTTTTCTCCCGCCTCCTGATTTTGCCATCATTTCTCGCGATTTTTAGCTTTTATCCTGAAACCCAAGATTCATTTCTTGACCAATTGTCAAAAGTCCTTTGTTCATTTCTCAGTTTAATATAAATACGTATCGAAATTCATAGAAATTAGGAGTTGCGCGTGGCTTGTATAATAATAATTTCTGTACGTATTTGCAAATACATGTGTAGTGTTTCCATGTTGTACTCTTTCTGAATGTGAAAAAAATGTTCAAATGTTTGTTAAGCTTATGGGACTTAACTACGGGGTCAACAGTCCCTAAACTTACAAACTACTTACCAACTACCTTATACTAAGGACGGCACAAATATCCATGCCCAAGGAGGGTTCGAACCCCCGATCGTAGTGGCCGTGCAGACCGTGACTGGAGCGCCTCAGTCCCCTCGGCCACCGCGGCCAGCTTCTGAATGTGATGTTTTGTCATTGTACGTAAGTGAAATCACTTCCAAGGCTTTTAAATCTATGGCTACGTTTCGAGTGGATAGTTAGGAGCTTCAGTTCCATACGTGAAATGCAGAAAGGCAACTTTCTTGTAAACAGCTATTTCACGCGATTCTGGGATTTCTATTCGGTGGTGTGTGTTCCACTATAGAAAGAAAAACTTTTTAAGCAGTTTTTGAAACATTTTTTGTGTTTTGTGCGCTTTGTCAATGTGATATTCCACATCACATGGTGGAAAAGCGATGTACCAGAATACATGCAGAGAAAATGAAAAGTGAGTGAGAAACAAGGAAAGACTGAAATTGCTGAGAAAAGTGAATGTGGTCACGTGATACATGCAGAGTACTTATTTACATTGTTTATTTTAGAGTACTGTTTACCAATTAAATGCAATGATCATGTGGGTCACTTGTTCCATAAAATGTTCCCAGGTAGCAGTATAGCAGCAAAAATACAGCTGTGAACTAAAATCAAACACGTCACATGGACTGGCTACAAATAAGGATGTAATCAACTTTTGTGCTAATACAAGTGTTTTTGTAGCCATTATGTAGTATTGTGAGATGATAGGAAAAGTCTAAAATCAGTTATCTTGCGGTTTGTAGTAAAGTGCGCCACAGTTTTTGTTAGAACGTATCTTCTGATTTTTTGAAGAATCTCCCGATTTTTTAAACTGGATCTCCTTATTTTTACATTTTGAACGTTGGCAGGTATGCTAGCTGAAGTGGGAACGGCTGCCTTTCTCGCTTGTAAGAGGAAGGCAGTACTGACCATCTGCAGCACAGTCGGCAGGACTGATCGCTGACTCGGGTACACTGCCGTTTTGACGATCTTAGTCAGTCTAAAGGTCATTTCACACCAGCGAAACGTATCTCGAGCTACGTCTTCGGAAGACGTCACAATACATAGCACGTATCGTGACTACAGATACGTACCCTACAATCCGAAAGCTTACGTTTTTTTTATCCCATGTTTGTATTTGATTAGTTCTTGAGAGGGTGTGCTAACTTCAGTATTGTTTGTGGGTAGTATCAGAAATGGCGTTCAGTGTGCCGCGGTGTGAGCCAGATATCAACTTCATTGTGCCGTGGGTGCACTGTAGTTAAAGTAGCGATAGTGATGAACTACTGTTGTTGAATTCAGTGTCAAATCGGATTGGGCTCATCCGATAAATGTTAAAAGAACAGCTTATGGCGAATACCACCACATAATGCAAGATTTACAGCTTGACGATGAAAAGTTTAAAGCTTATTTTATGGTTAATGAACAGTTAATGAAGTTTATCACTCATCAGCAGTGACATTAAAAATCAGGATACAAATTACAGAAAATGAATACCTCCTGATGAACGGCTAAGCAACAACGACAAAAAGAAATCAGCATAAGATATATTTTGTTTAAAGTTCATGATCTGTGCGTAAAGTATTTGAAGATTGCTTTCAGCTGTTCATCCTGAATAGTGTCCCACTAACAAACATCTGTGTCTTCTTCCAATGATCGAAGCAATGTGCCAGTTTGCGTAAGTTACGCTGCACTTCTATGATGGATCGTGGGATGGTTTGAATAATTACTACCGGATCATGTTGAGCTGTCAGAGGACGTACTTGCCTACAACAAAGGAGAGCTAGTTTGACGCGCTGCCGGTGTTACTACACACATCAATGTCATTTTCATCTTCAGTTCGGTTTACTGCGTCTAAAACTTCTTTGCTCTGTTTTGTAACCTCCGAGGCAATTTTTTACCGACATTTATATGCTACCGAAAAACAAATCTATTTCGTCAGGGGCAGGCCGACTAGGTTTTTCTCCTCATTTTTCAGAAATTCAGAATTTTGTCGACTCCTTTGGGTTTGTTCTGAACTGTGTTGATATCGTGATCATAGTTGGACATTTCATCGCCATCGGGGGTAGCAGAAGCTTCAGCATTTACAATTCCATCATCGTTTATTTGATTTTCAGGAACTTGCGTGTCATCGATGACGTCTTGAATGTTACTGTCGTGGCTGAAAAAATAATTTCAACAACTAAATCAAAAATTACTCACAGATGAATGCCCTTTAGTGGTTTATAAATTCCCACCCACTTTATTGGGAGGCCAATGTACTCGGGCGGGATATTCTGTTTACGAAATATCAATTCAAAAGAACACTTACAGGCTGTAAGCTGGCAATACGAACAGTAAAAACTCCATTTCTTTTTCGTGCTTCCAGGTTTTAGAGTTTGTTGCAGTTTGACCAGTTTTCGTCTCTTCTTTTTAGGGCATTCCTGTGGGCATCTTTTTCCAATCCGTTTTTATAACAGATTCTGTAACAACAATTTTATTTCAGGTATCTCTCTACCGGAGACTTATACACTACGATATGCTTCAGCTACAAAGAAGGCATTGCAAATGTATCATTGATTGTAAATAAAGTTTGTGACGCTTTGTGGCGTACAATACAACCGTTGTACATGCGAACACACTGAAGATATTTGGAGGAACGTTACTTTGGGATTTCGCGACAGTTGAAATGTCCCTCATCTGTATCAGTACAATAGATGGAAAACACATCAGAATTCAGGCACCACCTGCATCTGGAGCGTCTTTCTACAATTACAACAAAATACTACTCTACAGTGTTGTTGCGTTTGGTAAATGCTAACTATAAGTTTATAAACGTAGACGTGGGTTCTTACGGAAAGGGATGCGAGTCCATCATTTTTTCAAATAGTACACTTAGGTAAAGACTATCTACCTATAGCCTTGCAGTGCCAATAGACGAGCACTCTGTTCCATATGTTATCATGGGTGATGTTTCCCCCTGCAGCGGTACATGATTCGTCCCTATCCACGCAGGAATCTTAACAGGTAGAAGAGAGTTTACAACTACAGAGTGTGTCGGTGCAGACGCGTTGCTGAACACGCTTTTGGCATATATGCCGAACGATGGAGATTGTACTTTTGGCCATTACAGTACCACCTTGACACTATACATAAAGTACTAAAAGCCGCAGTAATACTACACAACTATCTGTGCAATAAAGGTGATGTTATAACAGTTGAGTTAAGGAAATAAATTTCGGTCCGCCTACAGTGCATGTTGGAAAGCTCTTTAAAAAAACTGCTGCTGCAGCTACAAAGGAAAATGCCGCAATAAGAAACAACTTTGCCAGTTTATTTAGCTCTCCTGAAGGATGCGTGCCTTGGCATTGGCGGCACATTGCTAAAATCTAACTACAATTAAATTATTAAAAATAAGTATTCGTTTAAAACGCCACCAACTTTCAGTAAGATTATTGTAACAGTTTTCTAGGTAAGTTGTTGTGACTACCAGGGCCGGCGCAAGCCCAAATGCCGCCCCGTGCGAGCTGCCAAATTGCCGCCCCCAACTTTTTTGTTTGCAAAACGTTTATGGAATTTTATTTAAACAAATCTGTATGAAATACCAGTAATCAATAGCAATTTTTATTTTACTTTTCCGATCTACCTGGGTTTCGGCCAATGAGTGGCCAGTCTCAGTTTTTAATATGTGCTTCCATCTAACCGTTGTTTACAGTTACGTTTAGCATGACGGTATAGATGTAAACATAACTCAAAGCCTTGAGAAGAGCCACACTGAGCCCGAAATCTATGTAGATCTGGAAGATAAAAATAAAAATTACGACTGACTGGGGACATTGGCTCCAGATTTGTCGCTGGGTACCAGCTTAAAAATGGAGTCAAGCCTGATAAGGAATCTAGCTAATTTTAATAAGCCTTGTGAATTTACAAAAATGTTCATATGTGTGTGAAATCTTGTATTACTGTAAGATACACTGTTCAGGAATTGAAGACACGAGAATTGAGCCACGTGAAATAGCATTTCAGACAGAGTTTCACTACAGACGCAGGTGAAATGCTCAAAGCGTGGGGCGGAAGACTATGGAGAGGAAGGATGAGGAGATGGAGTAACATAATGCAATAAATACACACCCGGGCATCGACGGGTACTAATGCTAGTCGAAATATGTTAACTCACTGCAATGCGGTTGTTAATTTCAAACAACTGACACTCGACATCTGTCGTAATATCTAGCTAGGTGTCAGTTCTTTCGTTTCTGATTGTGGAATAAGGGGCAACATACTAGTCATCGCTGTATCACGTCACTTTTCTGCTCTTTATTTTCATTCTAGCTATTGAGACGATGCGTGCTTATTTGCCGACTTGCCAGTTTTTGAAGTAACAGATCATAAGAAAAATAAATTTTCGTATTCTGCAATCCGAAAAGAAAAAAAATTCTAACTTATGAGTAACATACATGTACAATAATAATTGTAGGTTATATGAAAAGCACTATCTATTACATCCCAAGTTGCAAGAAATTCGGACGCACCAATTCTTCTGTTCTACATCTACAACCATACTCCGCAAGCCACCTGACGGTGTGTGGCGGAGGGTACCTTGAGTACCACTATCGATTTTCCCCTCCTATTCCAGTCACGTATTGTTCGTGGAAAGGAGGACTGTATGCCTCTGTGTGGGTTCTAATCCCTCTGATTTTATCCTCCCGGTCTCTTCGCGAGATATACGTAGGAGGGAGCAATATACTGCTAGACTCCTCGGTAAAGGTATGTTCTCGAAACTTCGACAAAAGACCGTACCGAGGGACAGAGCGTCTCTCCTGCAGAGTCTTCCACTAGAGTTTGTCGATCATCCCCGTAACGCTTTCAGGATTACCAAATGATCCTGTAACGAAGCGCGCTGCTCTCCGTTGGATCTTCTCTACCTCCTCTATCAATCCCACCTGGTACGGATCCCACACCGGTGAGCAGTATTCAAGCTGTGGGCGAATAAGTGTACTGTAACCTACTTCATTTGTTTTCGGACTGCATTTCCTTAGTATTCTTCCAATGAATCTAAGTCTGGCATCTGCTTTACCGACGATTGATTTTATACGGTCGTTCCATTTTAAATCCCTCCTAATGACTACTCCCAGATACTTTATGGAAGTAACTGCTTCCAGTTGCTGCCCTACTATAGTGTAGCTAAATGATAAAGGATCTTTCTTTCTGTGTATTCGCAGCACATTACTCTTGTCTACATTGAGATTTAATTGTCATTCCTGCACCATGCGTCAATTCTATGCAGATCCTCCTGCATCTCAATACAATTTTCCATTGTTACAACCTCTCTATATACTACAGAATCATCCGCAAAAAGTCTCAGTGAACTTCCGATGTTATCCACAAGGTCATTATATATATATATATATATATATATATATATATATATATATATATATATATATATATATATATTATATAAAATCGTGAAAAACAACGGACCTACGACACTCCCCTGTGGCACACCTGACATAACTCCTACTTCAGAAGACTTCTCTCCATTGAGAATGACCTGCGGCTTTCTGTTATCTAGGAATTCCTCAATCCAATCACACAATTGGTCTGATAGACCATATGCTCTTACTTTGTTCATTAAACGTTTGTGGGGAACTGTATCAAACGCCTTGCGGAAGTCGAGAAACACAGCATCTACCTGAGAACCCGTGTCTATGGCCCTCTGAGTCTCGTGGATGAATAGCGCGAGCTGGGTTTCACACGAACGCCTTTTTCGAAACACATGCTGATTCCTACAGAGCAGATTCCTAGTCTCGAGAAATGTCATTATATTCGAACATAATACATGTTCCAAAATTCTACAACTGACCGACGTTATAGATATAGGCCTATAGTTCTGCACATCTGTTCGAGGACCCTTCTTGAAAACGGAGATGACCTGAGCCATTTTCCAATCTTTCGGAACGATATGCTGTTCTAGAGACCTACGATACACCACTGCGAGAAGGGGGGCCAGTTCCTTCGCGTACTCTGTATAAAAACGAACTGGTATCCCATCAGGCCCTGCGGCCTTTCCTCTTTTGAGCGATTTTAATTGTTTTTCTATCCCCCTGTCAGTTATTTCGATATCTGTCATTTTGTAATCTGTGCGGCAATCTAGGGAAGAAACTACAGTGCAATCTTCCTCTGTGAAACAGCTGTGGAAAAATACATTTAGTAATTCTGCCTTTTGAGTGTCATCCTCTGTTTCAATGCCATTTATGTCACAGAGTGTCTGGACACTTCGCTTTGATCCACCTACCGCTTTGACATAAGACCAAAATTTCTTAGGAATTTCAGCCAAGTCAGTACAAAGAACTCTACTTTCGAATTCGTTGAACGCCTCTCGCATAGCCCTCCTCACGCTACATTTCGCTTCGTGTAATTTTTGTTTGTCTACAAGGCTTTGGCTACGTTTATGTTTGCAGTGAAGTTCCCTTTGCTTCCGTAGCAGCTTTCTAATTCGGTTGTTGTACCACGGTGGCTCCTTTCCATCTCTTACGACCTTGCTAGGTACATACTCATCTAATGCATATTGTACGATGGCTTTGAACTTAAACCACTGTTCCTCAACACCATCTGCACTTGAGATAAAACTTCTGAGCTGAGCCGTCAAGTACTCTGAAATCCCCTGTCACTTTTTCCGAACAGAAAAATCTTCTTACATTTTTTTTATTTACGGCTGAAATTACCGATGCTGTAACCGCTTTATGGTCGCTGATTCCCTGTTCCGCATTAACTGTTCCGAATAGTTCGGGTGTGTTTGTCACCAGAATGTCTAATATGTTGTCACCACGAGTTGGTTCTCTGTTTAACTGCTCGAGGTAGTTTTCAGATAATGCACTCAAAACAATTTCACTGGATTCTTTGTCCCTGCCACCTGTAATAAACGTTTGTGTCTCCCAATCTATATCAGGTAAATTAAAATCTCCTCCCAAAACTATAGCATGATCGGGAAATCTACTCGAAATATCTTCCAAATTATCGTTAAGGTGTTCTGCCACAACAGCTGCTGAGCCAGGAGGCCTATAGAAGCATCAGATTACCATGTTCGAGCCTGCTTTAACCGTGACCTTCACCCAAATTATTTCACACTTCGGATCTCCGTCTATTTCCTTCGATACTAGTGCACTTTTTATCGCTATAAACACGCCTCCCCCTTCACTGTCCAGCCTATCTCTGCGGTAAACATTCCAGTCTGAGTTTAGAATTTCATTACTGTTTATATCTGGTTTCAGCCAACTTTCCGTCCCTAATACTATATGGGCGTTCTGATCGTTTATTATTGAGAGCAATTCTGGGACCTTTCTCTAGACGCTCCTGCAGTTAACTACTACTGCATTGATCAATTCCTCCCCTGTTGTGTTCTGCATACTGCTACCTTGTCGCAGCTCAGGAGGCAACTTGTCGGGCTTAGGGAGGGAATTCTCTAATCTAAAAAAAAAAAAAAAAAAATGTGCACTCCACACGTTCTTGCGAAACGCAATGAAAGTGCTTCTGACCAATCTTGACTCCAAATACCGAACGAATTCTGCATTTTTCGTTGTAGAGAACGCAACAGTACCTATCGGCTGGAAAGGCAAAGTGGTGACGCGGCAGTGCCAGGAACTACGTCACGTGACGAGGTACAGCGAGGCTATGGTTAAACTAGCGCCCAAGAAGAAGAAGAAGAAGAAGAAGAAGAAGAAGAAGAAGAAGAAAAAGTATGTGACCAATGATATGGACAAAAGTATTATCAGGCAGCAATTTCTATGGTATTACGAACAATAGAAAGAAATGCGAACTTTGGGAAAAATGCACAAATTTTGTAAAACAGAAATGTGCTTCAAAGCTAGCAAGGAAACCCTTAGAAGCAATGTTCTGCCTATGGATTTTCGTTTTGAAAGGTGTCAAAATTAACGTTTTGTTTTTCGCGGACGAGAGGGCATTGTTGCTAAAAGATCATACTTTCTCAGGTTTTCATCAGAATCAAAGCGACCAGTAGTTTACTTAGCTGAAACGTGAAGTCACACGCATTATACAGTAAATAAATGTTGGCAAAGTGATAGTGTGCGAGTAGTATTGTCAAATAAAAGTTCCGGTCAGAGTTTGTTGTTCATGCTGGCGGAGACAGGTGTTTCATGGCTAAAAAACCAAAACATTCGACTATCACTCAAAAACTGATAGCAAAAATGTTCAAAAATACGTCGAAACCCAACTTATGCCAGGCTTGCTACCAGTGTTTTTACCCCGTGTAATTACTCGCAACGTATTTACTCATTCGAAATACTTGTAGCCGTTGTAGGTGTTGGACATGTTTGACTGTAGTAATGTTCAACCATTTTTTTTTCCATATTGCGGGAAGAATGAAACACTCTGAAACTGTCACTGAAGGGCTTAGCAAAATTGCTTCAGACTTAACATGTAACTGCAGTATCAAACATTGCATTCAATTTTCCAAATTAGATTCTCTTGCAAATTTAGTTGTGAGTAAACGCACGGTGGAGTAGCTGAGCGGTCTAAAGCGTCTCGCTGCGGAGTGCGTGGTTGCTCGCCGTGGAGGTTAGAGTCCTCCCTGGGGCATGGGTGTGTGTGTGTGTGTGTGTGTGTGTGTGTGTGTGTGTTTGTCCTTAGGTTAGTTTACCTAGGTTTAAGTAGTTTGTAAGCTACGGACTGATGACCATGCAGTTTGGTCCAATAGATTTACAAACGAATGAAATAAATCGCAATTTGCGATGTTATGGCTTCACTGTATGAGGTTTAGATTGAATACCAAACTATGGCGAATGAAAATTTGTGCCCGGCCGTGATTCGAACCCGGGATCTCCTGCTTACTAGGTAGTCGCGTTGACCACTCCGCCACCGAGGATACAGTGACCAGCCCGACTGCAGAGGACTCTTCCCTGCATGTCTCCCGCCACACACAAATCTCCATTCGCCACGCTCTCTCTTTCCTATACCACAGACGTGCAGGGAACAGTCCTCTGCAGTCGGGCTGGTTACTGTGTCCTCGGTGGCGGAGTGGTCAACGCGTCTGCCTAGTACGCAGGAGATCCCGGATTCGAATCCCGGCCGGGAACATATTTTCATTCGCCATAGTTTGGTATTCCATCTAAACCTCACATAGTGAAGCCATAACATCGCAAATTGCGATTTATTTCATTCATTTGAACGCTGTGTAATACGTCAAAAATATATATAATTGTATACAAGCCGAGGCTAGGCTCCTGACAATTGTCTCGATACCTCATGGTCTGTTCTCGCTGATGCGGGAATACAGTATTGTGGCTGCGAGCATTATAGAATAAATAGGCTGTGGTATAGGAAAGAGACAACGTGGCGAATGGAGATTTGTGTGTGGCGGGAGACATGCAGGGAAGGGTCCTCTGCTGTCGGACTGGTCACTGTGTCCTCGGTGGCGAAGTGGTCATCGCGTCTGCCTAGTAAGCAGGAGATCCCGGGTTCGAATCCCGGACGGGCACAAATTTTCGTTCGCCATAGTTTGGTATTCCATCTAAACCTCATACAGTGAAGCCATAACATCGCAAATTGCGATTTATTTCATTCATTTGAACTCTGTAATTCGTCAAAAATCGCCTCGGTTGCACAGTGGTAGAGTGCCAGACTAAAAATCCAAAGGTCGCGGGTTCGATCCCCGCCGGGTCCTAGGATTTTTATCTGTCACTTTCCACTTCTTTCACCTCTGGCAGTATTGCTCATGTGAAAAATACCGAGTAGCACCGTGGTTCGGAACCCACGTTAAACTGTAGGTCCCCCTATAACTGGCTGGGTAAGTCAGTTCGAAGGTCGGAGGAAGGCAACGGCATACCACCTCCAAACAGGACCATGCCTAGTAAAGCACTGTGGTGTTCAAAACAATCTTCGGATTGTTGACTGCTTTACCTTTTTTTATATATAATTTAGATTTACAAACATTTGAACAAACAAACGCACGGCGCGTAACAGGCTGGCAGCGCCCCACTCATGAGAATACTGGTTACTAGCGTGTACGCCAGACTGCTTCCCCCTCTCTGTTCCTCCAGCGTAAACACGACGGTGCTGCCACAGTGGCGAGGAAGAAATTAGTACTCCTCCCTCCCCTTGTTTAACAGGGGCAGCCGGAAGGTAGTCGAGGAGCCATGCCACAGTTCCCGAAGCCGCTTCCTCCGAGGTTTGGTTTCGAATCCCTCTTCGGTCATTAATGTTGAGTTTGTCCTAAAAAAAAAAGGGGGGGGGGTGTCCGGCAGATTTGCCGCCCCGTGCGGCCGCACGTTTCGCACGTGCCTTGCGCCGGCCCTGGTGACTACTTTCTGCAATTAAACACTAGTGAATGCTTGATTACAATTTTTGATGATTAGTTCTTTTATTGGTCAAAGGAAAATTGTTTACCAATAGTAAACACCAGCAGAAGAGGGTGCGAAACCTCGATACGCTTCGTGAAGGAAAAAAAAGTGTCAGAAAAATTTATTTCAGTTTGTCATCAGAAACGGTCCCACATTCCTGATCTAGTCCATCATAGACGAAATATGAGTATTTTAGTGTTATTCTTTTACTGTCCATTGGCATCTAACATAGGGAAAGCGTAAATAATATTGGTCACCTAATTTGAACATCGACTTCAATATACCCTGTGATTTTATAAACATGTTGTTTGCAGATTCTCAGATAAAAAAATGACACACAATACTAATTGAATTGTATTCAGCATGTTACTTTGTCATTTAGCCAGGAGAATGGCCTAGCATTTATAACAATTGCTTCAAATTCCTAAATCAGGCACTGACATTCAATTTTAGGTAATTAGTAAATTTCAAATTATTTTTTTTTTACGTAATATTAAGAGGATGTAGATAAAGTATATCGATATATTGATGTATTGTGTACTGTAGTAGAAAAGAATTGGTAGTGGCCACGTTTCCGGGTCTGCCTGCTTATTTGAAGAATTGCTTTTATTAACTAAACTTCAGGACAACATGAACATACCAAAAATATCATAATGAGGAAAACTTTGTACAGCCGTAATGACTAAATATTGCAGTCTTTCTTACACCTATAATACTAGAGGAAAAGAAATTTTCATACTTGGCTTCCTTAAAACTTGCAAAATTTCTTCCCAAGCTAAGTCACGCAAGTTAGCATTTCTGTATCCAAATGTTCAAATGTTCGTAAATCTATCGGACCAAACTGTTTGGTCATCAGTCCGTAGCTTACAAACTACTTAAACCTAGGTAAAATAAGGAACACACACACACACACACACACACACACACACACACACACACACACACACTCACTCCCCAGGGAGGACTCGAACCTCCGACGGCGAGCAACCGCGCGCTCCGCAGCGAGGCGCTTCAGATCGCTCGGCTACTCCACCGCGGCTTTCTGTATTCAATTTTAGAGTAGTCCCACAGCACTGGATAATTCCGCACTTGGTTAATTAATGCAGTCATTGTCAGCAATAAACACACACACGCAGCACAGAGCACGTGGTTTGTGGAGCGCGCATGCGCGAGCCGAGATTACGCAGTGACACTAAGTGTGCAGGCGTAGCTGGAGATACGCGTATTATGTATCCCGCCTGGACGCGACGCCAGCTACGTTGGTGTAAAATGCCCTATTTGTTTACAAGATACGTCTGCGACGTCTTTCCGACGACGTATCTCGAGATACGCAGCGCCGGTGTGAAATGACCTTAAGACGGCTCTGCTACTCTGTAAGCTGCAAATTTCTCGATTTCACCCATAGGGTGGTGCCTTTGTGGGTTCTGTTAAATAGGTCAGGCATCGAAGACACGCAGGAAGAAACTACGCGGGTAGTCGGGGTTGCGTGACGTGGGCGCATCTTTTTTTCCCAAGTTAGAGGATCCCCGGAATACACAAATAAGGTTTCAGTCTCAAATGGTGCAGGTCACCGAATGAATGCAAATATGGCAACCATCAGTATAGCAGTTCTAAATTGTCTTAGCTGTGCAATGAAAGAACCTGAGCTCCAAGCGCTAATGGTACTGAAATACAAATCATTATAGGTTGTGAAAGCTGGCATAAGCCACAAATAAGCACAGTGATTTTTTACAAAGGGCCAAAATTTTACAAAGGGCCAAATAGTGTTCAGGAAGGGTAGATTAAATAAAGGTGGCGGTAGCGTTTTTTTTTTTTTTTTTCTAAAAGCAGTTTATCCTTTAGCGAAATGCCGCGGTGGAGTAGCCGAGCGGTCTAAAGCGTCTCGCTGTGGAGCGCGCGGTTGCTCGCCGTGGAGGTTCGAGTCCTCCCTGGGGCATGGGTGTTTGTGTTGTCCTTAGGTTAGTTTACCTAGGTTTAAGTAGTTTGTAAGCTACGGACTGATGACCACGCAGTTTGATCCGATAGGTTTACAAACATTTAGCGAAATTTAAGTAGATAGTTCCTGTGAGTGGTATGGGTAGACGTTCTACCTGGTAACCGAAATAAATTAATAATTGGTTCTTTTTACCCACCTCCCTACTCAAGATACAATTGCTGAAATGTTAAAATCAAACTTACCAAATTTGAAACACACAGCAGAGGCATATAATTTAAGTTGGCGGTGACTTTAATCTACCTGTGATATGATGGCAAAAAATACATGTTCGAATCTGGAGGCACGCATTAAACAGCGACTGAAATTGAATCGATTGGAGCTGAAAGACATTAAGTCCAAATGTGCATATTTTGTGTTGTCCAATATCGAGCGTTACTTGGCCATGAAGCATCAAACGGTATTGAAAAGAATTACGTCGGCGCTCGTTTCTACGTTAAAACTGGTGCTGCGTGTGTGCGGAACAGAAATGCGTCAAGTCACGGACTCAGGTCTGCGCCGTGGAAGTCCATGTAGCAGACTATGGTGGAATTCTGAAAAATGATGGCCATGTTGCTTTGAGAAGACTGTTATATCCACAGAAACTAAAGGCTTCCAAGAGACAAGAACCAGGCAATTTCTCGCCTAAAATTTAAGCAATTGAAGTACTAGAACTAAAAGATAAGAGGGGTTGAAGCGTCTGTTTTCCTGTTAAACACAGATTTTTTCTGGTCGCTGCCTTATCTTACGTACCAAGCCGCCTGAAAAAGCGTACAAAGACAAGGTTCCCATAAACTTCAGAAATATGCAGGACATTACAGAAATAGTAAAATAGTGCCTCAGGACACCAAAGAATTTCACGATGTTCTAAAATGGCCAAAAATGAGTACTTTGTGTGAATCTGTCCATCCCTAACAAGTCGTTTGTTTATTCATTAAATTGCATTAGATCATTAATAATACGTTTTATAACTAACACTTGTTGATTAATATATAAAGACATCAGATCAATATAGCTTGTTAAATTTATTAATTATTACAGGTCCGGAATTTATTAGTAATCGTGGAGCTGAAAAGCATTAAGTCCACTTAAAAATAAATGAATAAAAGCGGATTGGACGTTGATCTTGTATTTTCACCAACATACTTTACATTCTGAGACGTTATTTTATAGATAATAGCAGTAACAATCTATATCTGGTTCTGGAAAATACAGTTATTTGCTTCTCCTGAAAAGTTGTGAAAATGTACTTAATGCCATTCAGCTCCGACCGATTCAATTGTGATGAACGCATTTTGTGTAAATTATTCTCAGCAAATGGGCCATTAACCCACTATAATAGTTATGGGTTGTGAAAACACATTCACCTTCAAGCAACCACTAATCCTGAGCTAATAAAGAGCGTCAAAACTGATACAGGGGTCAGTGAACACAGATGTAGTAGAGAGACTGATTACCGAGATCCTGCAAATCCATCAAAGTTGAACGAAAAGTTTACCTATTCAAAAAGCAAACATTCGTTTCACTGTTTCCTGCGTGAGTCTCTCCACTCTTTCGAAATTGGCAATGCGAATGTAGATCAGACGTGGCTTAAATTTAAAGAAATAATATCGACAATTCTGAGATTTATACCAAACAAATTAACAAAAAAAGGTGGCTAACCTAAGGTGACAAGACGCACCCTATTTTATTGGATCTCCCCCTATTTAGCTGAAGTGTCCCGTTGTCCCGACAACGACGAATCACATACGGGATGTACATTGTCCCGTTTTTTATTAACTGTCCCATATTTTTGAAACGTCGTGTTTTTAAGTAACATATACCATAATAAAACTGATCTCCCAGCCATCGACCAAGCAGGAGACTGGGAGCCTACACGACGCCAGTAAGCGGTCACAGACACGACTCGTGTCTTCCCTTCTGCCAAGTCGTTTGCGGTGTAAAAGAAAATTAAATCAATTTCATTGGTTGAGACTGACGGAAGCGCGCTTTTTTGTGTACCGTGCCACCTGTAGTAAAACATCTAGTTAATAGCACTGGCTATTATTATAATACTGTTTTATTATTACCGATGGTTCATGCATATAGTATTCAAAATGTATGCCTTTGAAATTTTAATACCCAATATTTGTAATGTGAAAACGTGTGGCGCATGCATTAATTAATCATACCTGCCAACTCTCCCGATTTAGGCAGGAGTCTCCTGATTTTTCGCTTTTTCTCCCGCCTCCTGATTTTGCCATTATTTCTCCCGATTTTTAGCTTATATTCTGAAACCCCAGATTAGTATTTTGGCCAGTGGTCAAAAGTCATTCGTTCATTTATCACTTTAAATACGTATGGAAATTCATACAAATTAGGAGTTACACTTGACTTCTGCTCTTTCCGCATATTTGCAAAGCGAAGTATTCTTTTTGAATGTTTTGTTATGTCATTGAACATAAGTGAAATCACTTCGGTGGTTTTTAATCGATGGAAACCTTTTGAGTGGATATTTAGGAGTATGTTTCATAATCGAATTGTAGAAAGTCCATTTTTGTGTAAACAGCTAGTTTACGTCACTATGGGATTTCAATACTGTGGTATATGCTCTAGGATGGCAAAAAATATGATCCTTTTTTTTTAAGCATTTTTCAGAATATTATTTGTATTTTGTACTCTTTTTCGATGTGATATTTCCACATCACATGGTGGAAAAAGCGATGTATCAGAATACGAACAAAGAAAATGAAAACTGTGTAACAGTAAAAGACTGAAATTACTGAGAAAAGTGAAAGTGATCATGTGATACATGCAGAGTGCTTATTTGCATTGTTTATATTACAGTAGTATTTACCAATTAAATGTGATGAACGTGTCGGTCACTAGTTCCATAAAATGTCCCCTGGCAGCAGTATAGCACAAAAATACAGCTGTGAACTTTTTTAGTAAAAAAAAATCTTTGAACCGTGACTGGCTACAAATAAAGATGTATTCAACATTTGGGTTAATGCTAGTGTCGTTTTGTAGTCATTTTGCAGTGTTGTGAGATGACAGGAAAAGGCTAAAATCAGTTGTCCTTAAGGTTTATAGTAAAGTTCGCTGCAGTTTTTGACAGAACGAATCTCCTGATTTTCTGATGAATCTCCCGATGTTTTAAACTGGATCTCCTGATTTTTAAGTTTTGAAGGTTGGCAGGTATGAATAATTGATGCAGGAATAGTTCACCAAAGTCGCCAACGATTTTATTGCACTACAAATGCCATGAACTGTGCGATTTGTCTCAACAATATCTATTTTCTACTATTATCTATTATATGCACCCCATGTATTTAGTTTTAAATGGTAGAAATATTGTCGTAGCTATTTAAAATTTCACACGCGCAGATTTTAGGTCTATATGTAGGGGTTCGGCATTTGTATGGGATTAGGAGAAATTATTGTATTCGGTTTTAAAAACGTATTTTATTAAAAAATATTTTCTGGTTCATGGTCTAGTCACTGAAATTTTTAATCGATTTAAAACAATATCGGGCGCTGATGACCTCGCTGTTGAGCGCCCTAAAACGCCATCATCATCATTAAAACAATATATTTACAGCATAACGTGGTTACTTCAGTTTTGAGTCGATCAATATTATGCCGTCGCCTATGCATATCTCGACAAAAGATAATAGATATTTCACACACAGTTAAGTATAAATTATTCTTAGCGCGAAACATTCGTGACAGGTACAGGGAAAGAGACAAATAGCAGTGGTACAAAATGTGCCCTTTGCTATACACCAGATAAGAAATTTATTAAAGTTTTCTACACAAAGTTCGCACTTTGCGAAACCACGTGGCACGAATGCAACTAAGCGAGTATGCGAGCAACACGTCTACCAGCGGCGGCTCCGCTATTGGCTCCATTAAACTGAATGACTCCATTTAACTACCCTTGCCGCGCCACTTGTCGTAGAGCACCTCAGTCTCTCGGAGACTGAAGTATCCCCTCGCGAAAAGGACCTTGAGCGCACGGCCATCCCCATCTCCTCGTCCTCCGTTCATTCCGCCTCTTTAATCTCCTCTTGCCCCTATCTATGAAAATTCGCATGGTGATCAGTGGAACACTGTCAAAATTAGTTGCAAGGCGCCATACGATGCCTTGTGGTTTACATAAACCCTTTCCATGACAACATTCATACATGAGCAAACTTTCTAATAAGTAGTAAAACGGCGTCAAAGTCTGTTGTAAGGTACACTCTTGTTTCGAAGGTCGGTGTGCTAAATCTTATAAAAATCGGAATAAAACTGTACATTTGTATGACTTACGAAAAAACACACAAAGGGATACTCGTGTTTATATATATATACATACAAGAAAGATAAGATTAAAAATGAGTGCCGCGATGGAGTAGCCGAACGGTCTCGGGCGCCTCGCTGCGGAGCGCGCGGTTGCTCGCCGTCGGAGGTTCGAGTCCTCCATGGTGTGTGTGTGTGTGTGTGTGTGTGTGTGTGTGTGTGTGTGTGTGTGTGTGTGTGTGTGTGTCCTTAGGTTAGTTTAACTTAGTTTAAGTAGTTTGTAAGCTACGGACTGATGACCACGCAGTTTGGTCCGATAGATTTACAAACATTTGAACATTTTAAAAAAATTGTGCAGTACTTGAGTTTTCACATATTATGATGCAGCAAAACAGTATTTTCTTCCCCCAGTTGCAGTTCCTAACCAGATGAGTATGGCGGGTGGCCTTTATAGGAGATAATAGGCGTCGGATTTTAGATTTTTTTCGATTTTTCTGCTGGTCCTTTAGGTTCCCCCCGTTTTCCCTAAACCACCCCTGTATTAGAGTGAACAAAGCAAAAATGACTCAAATCGGTCAAGCCATTTCTGATTTTTATCAAGACTAACGCGCACTCGGGCGCAGAGGATCAAAAGCAACTGCAAAACGATTAAAAGTATGGAGCAACTGACCACAAATAATAAAAAAAAAAAGTGTGAGGTCGTCCATATGAGCAGTAAAAGAAACCCGTTCAACTCCAGTGTGGGATCCTGGTGGGTTTGACGGAGGACATCGAAAGAGTCTAAAGAAGGGTAGCTCGTTTCGTTTTGTCACGATACAGGAGAGACAGCGTTACGGAAATGATACAGGATCTGGGATGGGAATCATTACAACAACAGCGCTTATCGCTGCGGCGTGGGCTACTTAACGAAATTCCAATCGCCAACATTCTCCACCGAATGCGAAAATATATTGTTGACTCCCACTTATATAGGTAGAAATGATTATCAGAATAAAATACGAGAAATCAGAGCCCGAACGGAGATATTCAGGTGTTCTTTCTTCCTGCGCGGTATTCGAGAATGGAATGGGAGATAAAACTGTATAACGGTGGTTCGGTGAACCCTCTGCCAGGCACTTAAATGTGATTTACAGGGTATCCCATGTAGATGTACAGGATAAATCGGCCAAATCTAAGGGCCAAAAATTCAGGTACATATCGGGGAATTAGTCATTAACAACTTAAATTGGAAAGACCACACAGAAAATGTTGGGAAGGAGAACCAAAGGCTGCCTTTAATCGTCAGAACGCAACACGCAAGGATTCCACTGCGTACACTACACATGGCCGACCTCTTCTGGCGTTCTGCTGGGCCGTGTGGTATCCTTAACAGTTGGGATGGGCGCAGGACATAGAAAAAGTTCAGAGAAGGGCAGCTCGTTTTGTATTGTCGCGATACAGGGGAGCGAGTGTCACGGAATAATGCACGAATTGGGGTGCAAATCATTAAAAGCAAAGCGTTAATCTTTGCAGTGAGATCTTTCACCTTTCTCCACAGAATGCGAACACATTTAGTTGGCACCTACCTACATAGTCCTGGTCATAATGAAATAAGAGAAACGAGATGCAAAACGGAAAGATTCAGTGTTTCCTTTTTCCAGTGCGTTTTTCGAGAAGAAAACGGTAGCGAAATAGCCTGAAAGAGGGTTGATGAACTCTGCCAGGCACTTATTTCAATTTCAGAGTTGTTACGTAATTTTCGGAGATGGATTGGGGATAAGGAATGAATAGGAAGCCGCCTCTTAGAATTCTGCACAGAGCGTAATTTAATAACACTTCATTTAAGAGTAATGAAATAAAGATGTAGATATACGTTCAAGAAATCGGGTAACACTGAGATATTTCAGATTGATTTTATAATGGTAAATAAAGATTTCGGGACCAGGTTATGAGCTGTGATACATATCCAGGGAGAGATGCCATTGACGTATGAGTAGAGAGAGAGAGAGAGAGAGAGAGAGAGAGAGAGAGAGAGAGAGATGGCTTTATCGGGGGTATGCCGAGCTTCTGTTTGCAGGAGGAAGGTGTGGTCGGCCGCCATGTTTAAGGTCAAAAGTCACAAGGCTCTTGTTCCGATCGTTTGTTCCTCGTATATAACGTCCTGGCCACGCAATCATTTCAGACGTGGTGAATTTTACAATGTTCACGTGCGTAACACAATATCAGAAAAACATTTTGAGCCTTTTTTCGTGTTTTAATGCATATGTGAAACAAAATACAACGGATTTGGTTTCGATATTGTTTGGCTACAAACTACGAATAACACTATTGTACAAAATAAACTCATTTCGATCTTGCGTTACATTGCCTTTTACTTTATTTACATCGACCTAAGCTGAACGTATGAGACACGAAGTAATGCTTGTTTAGGTATTAAATATTATTTCTTGCTCATTATATTTTTCACCTTACGTACTTGCACAATATTTCATTGCTCATATTTTTAAAAACATACCTTACATGTGCTTTGTCTCTCACAGCATAAAATTGTGCAATTTGAAAATGGATGAAAAATTAGCATACAGAACTCTTTTGTGAATATCAACGCAACGAAATTACAAGTAGGCCCTACACACGATAGGATTTTCGGTACCATTGAAGTTTCACAGTCTGAACACCACGAAATCTTTAACAGTTCGATATATGTTACTACGAAACTGTTCCTATTCTAGTCATACAGTTAAACAAATCTCGACTACACCAATTTGTGTAAACGACAAAAGTTTGATCACAGTAATCATTAATTCAATTAGGACGCCCTGCTAACGAGTGGTCTCACAATTTGAACTTATGTCTACTTGCTGTCATTGATCCGTATTTACTATTTGTAATAGTGTGAAATGTCATTGTCAAGTATAAAATGTAATGGAAGAGGGTGGGGCATCTTGTTTGTTTTGACAGACTACTTTTTATTACTTATTTGGATGATTATTGCATAAAGCAAAAAATTCAAAGGTATTTGGCTACATATGATATTTCTTACATATTACATTTAAACTGACATACATACATTCATGCGTTATGTCTTATTTCTCACTTAATAACTGTAACATAGTGCAAACGTTTATGGGATAAGTACAAAAGTAAATAATAAAATAGGAAATAGTAAAGGGCATACTATGGCGATCATTACATATCTCCCTGAAAATGTTGGAAGATATTCTTCATAGTTTGTTCGATTTCCAGCATGTCCTTTATACAGCACGATTCTGGAGGCCCTACAAATTTGGTTAATCGGCAATAACAACATAAAAACAACTACATGAAAGTAAAAAAGATCACAGATTTCCAAAATATAAACGGTAACACTGACGGTTCGAGAATACGTTTTGGGTGTTCACAGTTTTGGCCAACTTTAGGTTACGGTAGTAACACTAAAAGTGGGCCTTTGCGATCGTCTTTTGACAGCTCGAAATTTAAATGAAAATAACGGCTTTACCATCTCAAACGAAAATTGAATAACCGAATTTGTAAAGAAGAAAATTCTCAACAACTTTGCTCTTGTTTTTTTTCATATCTCGTATCGTTTCCGAGATATTTGCAAAAATAACGGCGATTTTGGGATGTATGTATGTCTTGTCTGTCTCTGTCTGTCTGTCAAGTGTCCCCTGTTTTTAAGACGAACCGTTCAACCGATCAGCACCCAATTTTAGACTTAATTTTAGGCCGTCAGAGACCAGAACCTCCCTTTTTCAAATTTTTTGGACAAAAAATACGGTAGTAATACCAAAAAAGCCGTTTCTAGTATAATTGCAATTGCAAACGAACCGTTCATCTGACACGAAAATTGAATAACCTAATTGGTAGAGGGAACATTCTCTACAACTTCGCTCCCTTATGTTTTTTTCATATCTTGCATCGTTGCAGAGGTATTTCAAAAATAATGGCGATTTGACGATGTCTGTTTGGCTGTAATGTGGTCCTACCTTTCAGGTCGAACCATTCAACCGATCGGCACCAAATTTTACAGACACAATTGTTGGCTACCAGAGACCAGAACCTCGCTTTTTCAAATATTTCGGACAAGAAATACGTTAGTAATGCCAAAAAGATCCGTTTGTAATGTAATTTTATTTGCAAATAAACTGTTCATCTGATCCGAAAATTGAATAAACGAATTTGTAGAGGAGAAAATTCTGTACAACTTGGTTCCCTTATGTTTTTTCATATCTCGTATTGTTTGAGAGATATTTGCAAAAATAACTGAGTTTTGACACCCTCCATTGAATTAACGAAAACCAGCCGTTCGCAGATGTCACGCGACATTCCTCGTCCAGAACTCTCTCTGGCATACGGCATCTTCCACGTTGTCGTATCAAAGCAATGGCGCACTGAATAATTAAAAACACGTTCTTCGTACGATAAATGATCTAGTGTCTACAAATGCCATATTAATATCAGTTGACAACGGCTATAAATAGTATGAAATTAAAGAAATTCTAAGTGGTATCCGTAGCGTAGTAGGCAATGCGTTGGACTGTGACGCTGAAGGACAGTGGTTCGAAACCGACCACTACCTAATTTTTTTTCGTAAAATGATTTCAGACACTGTTATTAATTAATTTTTTATTATAAATAATAAAGATTACTATTTTTGTCCAAAATATATGCAAAAACGTATAAAACTACAAATCTAAAGTGGGCCGTAAAACGTCAGTGCAATTTTTTAGATTCAGATAAAGTTGGGAACGTGAAACAGGATCTGTTTTACATCATTATGAAAAAATAATACGACTGCAGGCACTGCCAATAATTATGTGCATGTCGTGGATGGCGAAAGAAAAATTTTGTTATGAAATCTGTTGTTTTGTAGATAATTCTGTACAGTTTAGGGCAAGAAGGAAATAATTAGCGAACTTTCGCTACTCTGCGTGTCGTGAGCCATGTATTAACGTTACCGAAGTATTATCGCTCACGAGATCTTTGTTTTAAATAAGAAAACAGCTTAATTTCTTGTGTGTCCTGTTCTATATAGTTCACAACATGTACGACTTCAGCAGATTTTAGTACGTTTGGAACGCCTTATCAGTGAATGAAGTTCAGCAGACTGAAGACCCCAATCACACGGGCGATTTAGTGATAAACACGAGAGGCTATACACAGCACCCCATCTAGTCGACTCCTCAAATGTGAAGCATGTCTTTGCTCATTTCACTGTTACAGCAATGTATGATGTAATATTAGGTTCCTATCTAACCACAACCTTGGAAATACATTTTCTGGATAAATAGGCAAATTTGTGACAACTAACAATATAAGTGCTAATGCTGGTTCCGGAATCTGCTACAAGCACATACATGGGAGGGGGGGGGGGGGAGGAGAAATCCACATGTCAGGACACGAACCAATGATCATGACGAACTACTTCACATCTTGGTGTCTTTGACCACACGCTCATACTGAAGACTGAAATGCAGCTGATGCTAATTAATGTTGTCATATTTTACGCCTTTTACCGCTAGTGTGTCAGTAGTAGAAATTTATTCTAAAAACCATCCGCGAAATAAAATACTGAAGCCGTCCTCACACGGGACGTGTTGTCCTAAAGTGACGCAGGTCAGTCGTGCTGTCTACCTGCCTACAGCACGCTCTGAAACGACCTGCTGCATCCCACGGAACACAACGTGCTGCTTATTATGATTTGCGACCGCAGCGACTGTCGCAGGCTGGTGCGTAGATCATTGTCTACAAAGATGGATGTGCCTAAAATTGCACGGTATGTTAGCCAACGCCGGAAAAAAACTGAATACTGTAGCTTTCTTATGATTGCACGTTCCATGGAATACTCTTCCACACATTTTTTTCTTCAAGAAACACGAAGACGGTACATTAACTGAAAGCTTTAATAATGAAACAAAATTCACGACCAAATCACTTTCGGAAAATATCATAAAAAAACTCTATAAACATTGAAATCCATCATCTGCGCCAGCTTCACTTGTATTGCTCTCTTATATTCCTTTTCCTTTTCACGATGTACATATTCTGCATATCCAAATGTTTACTTCGGCACTCCTTCGAAGATAAGTAGTTCAGCCTGACACATTCTACTTGTTCATACATGCGGGACAACGCCTCAGCTCGAAAATGTTCGTTATGCACGTAAATACTTTTGCTCCTTTACTTCATCTGCTTCCATAACCACTCTCTCCTTGCACTGTGAAACTGAACTATTCCAGCACTGTACTGAACTGCAACAGAATACAAACACCGTGGCGAAAACCGAATGACGTGGGGTACTATCTCGAAATTTATTGGTACCTGTGCCCTTGCACGAAATATTCAAGTAGTTCTCAAATCAAATGTTCAGATGTTTGTAAAGCTTATGGGACTTTACTGCGTGATGATCAGTCCCTAAACTTACAAACTACTTATGAACTAGCTTATACTAAAGACGGCACAAACATCCATGCCCGAGGGGGGATTCGAAACCGAACCCCTGACGGGGAACCGCTTCGCGCATTGTAACATAGCGCCTCAACGCGCTCGGCCGCTCCGCCGCTGCAACAAGTTCTCTCGTGGGCAGAGTTCGTTCTTGTTTGTAGTAAATAACGTCTAATACTGGTTATTATAATCGGATTAAATTAACAAATTACATAAACCATAATTATACGAAAACTCTAAAAATACATCTCCGAGAATGTAGATGCAAACCTTTTATTTACATCTCTTTTCCTCCACAGCTCGTAACGCTAGCCACCACGCTAATCCGTCGTCTTAAAAAGAAATAACAACGGATATCGGATATTACACTTAATAAGAACCAGAAACATTAAAGAAACGAAAAAGGAAAAAATAAATTTTTTTCTGAAGTATGGGGTCGCAAACCCGAACTTCGGCCCCGCAGCTTGCCGCGCTACCTACGACACTATTTCTCCTCTGGAGATTTTGCGCTGTATTTGTGATATACTAAGCACCTAAAACATGTTGTAATATCTTACTTATCTATGACAAAGTATCATAAAGACGCTCCTTTGATAGAATGGCGTTGAACCGTAGCATAGGAACGATATTCTTTCACGGTATACAGATTATAACACAAACGTTAAATACGATATCCTTTAAGGCTATATAGTTTCTGGTATTTTATTGTAACAAATCATACCTAAAATGACGCGTTTTCAAAAGTTCAATTTTCTGGCAGTTTAAAAAGATTATATTTATACATCGTAAGCTAAAACGAAAGAAGGCACGAAATACGGAGTTCCATTCGCAATATGGCGGATCAAAAGTTCTTGTCACTTGAAAACCAGGTTGCTTTTCATTGGCCACGTTCCAATCCACGAAGCAAAAATCTAACATGCCAGATCCTTCGTTCCATGCTTGGCAGGGCAGTGGAACGTGGAGTTCCACGCTGCAGCGGCACCACGTCCTCCTCCACGTGCGTTTCCACGGCCCTTGAGAGGACGACATTTGATAAAGGTCTAGCAAGCTATAGAGCCTCGTGGGGTTCGCAGTATGCTACCACATAGTGGTGTGCAGCACTCTTACGAGGAGACCACATGGGTGTCGGATTTTCGATGTTTTTTTTTTTTTTTTTTTTTTTTTTTTTTTTTTTTTTTTTTAATATTTACGGTACGTGAAGTATAGAACTTGAACAACAATCGAAGACATTCGATACAACTCTCAAAAATTCTCGAGAAAATCTACTTTGAAGTTTTGCAGATACACGTAACTACCAATAACTAACACAGTTGTACCATCTGTTGGTGTAGCTCAGGTTGGTAGTGTGCTGGCCTTCCAAGCATAGAGTCGGTGGTTCGATTCCTGCAGAAACTGATTTATATTTTTTTCTTCTTTGTGTTCGAAAAACTACACAATTTTAATATCTAACGGTAATTTTTATGACAAATGAAGGTATTTTTACTTGTAATTTTCTATATTTTATAAAATAGTTTCAATAAAAAACATACTTTACATTTTTCTTACAGTATCGGCTTCAACATAAGTTGACGACGGTAGTCTTTGATAAGTTTGTGAGAGCTATTTTTTCGTAGTTTTCGAATTCAGATGCCTGAAACATTAGGGATATCTAATTCTATGTGTTGTCAGTTTTTACGTGTGTTAACGAGCTGAACACGTTGTCGTAGCATAAAACGATGCTTGAGTAGGTTAGCTGCTTCGAAAGCCATTAGAATTTCCAAAAACAGTCTTGTAGCTCGTAGTATTTATTGGATGAAATGATTAAATTTAAAAGCGTGGCAAATGAAGAAGCAAACAGGTATACAGGTGACTGAATATGAGAGATATAAAGTGTAAAATGGCTAAGCCACGAGGTGTAGCCAAGTCCTCAAACACTACGTTTACATGTAACACATCTTCCGGAAGACGAAAACCGATTTTCGTAAACAGTTTTTCGCTGTCGTGTTTACGTGGCACAGCCTGAATCGGATTTCCTAATCCAATTGAGATGGCGGCTGAAAAACAGCTGAATCAGTCCCTGATTTAGTCAGCATAATCGCTATTTTTCTTTACTTAAATACACATTCATGCTCACTCTAATATTAATACTTTTTATTTAACATTAGAAAATATCACTCTGTCCATATGTGCCGAAAATTCTTAAAAAGACACACAATCTGACAAGCCAAGAACGCTTCAAAAACGGTTGCTTTTGCATGGGCACGAAAATCGATTGTGGAATTTGAAAACCGCTTTAGAGAAGTGGATTTCCAGAATCGATTTTGGAGTGTTTACATGACCAACCAAAGGCGGAATTGGGAAATCGGTTTACGAAATCCGGGGTGAAAGACACCTTTCTGCGGAAGGCACGGTTGCTCACTGTTGGAGGTTTAAGTCCTCTGTCGGGCATGGGCGCCCGCGCGCGCGCGTTTGTGTGTGTGTGTGTGTGTGTGTGTGTGTGTGTGTGTGTGTGTGTGTGTGTGTGTGTGATCCTTAGCATAAATTAGTTTATGTAGTTTGTAAGCGTACGGACTGATAAGATTAGCAGAATAGTGGAAGACCAAAGCCAAATGAAGGCTGTCTGAATAGGCGAAACACCCTCAGACTTCATGAAGGATGTAATAATTCCAATTCCAAAGAAAGCAGGGGCAAACTCAGAATTTCAAAATTTACCCTTGAAAATGTATTAGGTTTATAGAAATAAGTGTACAAAATTTTGTAATCTTTATACGTACATAAACCTTAAACTCAATTTATTTTTGTATTTGCCTATACCACCTCATAAACAGCCCTAGATTAATACTTGGGATTCTCCTTCCTTTCAAGATCTTTTGCAAGTTTTTTTTTCTGCCTTCTTATACCTTCATCATTATTTTTCCATCGTTAAATACCAGAATTGCAACATAAGTTGTTTCTATATGAGTGAAATTAGAAATTCTTTTGGGTTTTATCATCAACATACTTGTTGAAAATTTTGTTCAGCCAGATACAATTTTAAAGCCTGTCTTTGCGAATGAAAGGGGTCTCGCTGTGTGTGTAGATTTTTACACGAGCTAATGTGACTGGTTTGTTGCTTTCCCTCACAACTTGCGTCCACACAATTTTGCAAACACAGTATATTTCACTTTCCACACATTCTTTGTGACCATGATAAAATTAAATTACGATAGAATCAGATACTTCAATAAATCTATCAGTAGCGCAAGCAAAAATTAAAAAAAAAAGCAATGCCTTTTCATAAACAAAGTTACTGGTTTATTATTGCTTCTTCGATATGTAAAAGTCACAAATGATCTATAACACTAAAGAGTTTGTCATAGCCTTCTAGATGTGTCCTGCAGAAGTTTGCTTGAAATATATGCATAGAATCATTGTTCACCAAGCTAGTACTGAAGTGGGCATGGCGGGAAGGTCACATCGCACAGTCATTTAATTATTTTTAAGGCTCTCTGGATTGAATTTTATCATTGAAACTTTGGGAACTTATTGTCGATGAGTTCAACTAATAAGTAAAAAATAAATTGAAAATTGATATATTTAGTCAATTTTATGAATGTGCCGCCGCCCATTAAATGACACACCTCTGGAGAAGGTTGTAAGATATGTATGTTGTCAAGACTGCTGCCCAAATTATTGGTTGGGCTATTTTATCACAAAGTGGGTGTTTGCTTCTTTATACATTCAGTGATCAAGTTGACATGATTATTTAAATCAATTTTACAATTTTTACTTTGTGCACAATTCTATTAATATTTACTGTTAAAGTGAGACTTAAAATTTTTGTTCAAGCTGTTTTAACATTTATGTATAAAACTAAACATTTACGTGGTTGACAGTGATTGTATTTACTTTTAGTTATTAGCCACTCATATGTACTAGGGAATAACTTTTAAAACTTTCCTCAGTGAATTCTGTTCCATTTAGTATTTTATCTCATACAAGTAGTTATAGTTCTATTTTAGAATGGATTTGAATGCAGACACATAAGCTCTCGTGCATGATTTTTATTATCTGTTTTAGCATGTTTAAAAGCAACTATGGTTTGTGTCATTGTTAGTCTGTGATTAAATTGTTTGATGTTTGTGTCTATGGGACATTGTTAAAAGAAGATTGCATACCATGAAAGACTTAATTCTCATGAAGTATTTAGTTCATATTCTGCTAACCGTACCATATAATAACCACACCATTGAGTGCCCTGAAACCAATATCATTTTATGAAAGAAAATAATAATAAAAAATGGGGGTGAGGTGCATCGTTGTTGCTATGGGTTTCAAAATATTCCTATTCCCAGTAAAAATCACAAATTTAGGCAGAATAAAGGACCGTTCAAAAATAAGTTAAATCATGAAGAGATTCATAATGGAATGGATTTTATACATTACTAGTCTTAAGAAATTAATCAAACGGATATGGAGTATGCACTGTGTCATGGTGTTCATATATTGCCATGACATTGTGATTCAGCTAGCTATTACAATTTTATTATAACTTTCTCATATCGGCTAAATAAAGTTCGAAATGATGGTATAAGATGTTATGAATTTGTGTGTGGTACACTTCTTGCTACAAGCAGATGAGAAAGTTGGCAGGTAATTTGTGTGATAATTGATATTACTGTCAGAAGTGTAGCATAAATTTTGTATTATGATAAATCACAATGTTTCGCTGTATAAAACTTAATTTACTAAAGTGCAACATTGTTTATATTATGAAGTATTGTCACCAAGCAGAAGAAAT
Organism: Locusta migratoria; assembly: GCA_026315105.1. Classification (NCBI taxonomy): domain Eukaryota; kingdom Metazoa; phylum Arthropoda; class Insecta; order Orthoptera; family Acrididae; genus Locusta; species Locusta migratoria. Next base: position 145,991,751 of record CM048755.1, on the reverse strand, counting down.
GAGACATCTCATAGCCATCTTCATTTTCAACCTGTAGTGTGCAGACTTTTCAAAAATGAGTGGTAGCATATTGCAGTTTATTCACTCCCATTTTAATTTTGAGGGCATCTTGATCTCAGTAAAATTTAATAATTACTTCAGTATATAAGCTGAAACCAGTTGTAACTCCGTGGTGAACTCAATACATATTACAGCTTAAATGGGCGAATGTTACTGTCACTTAACATCACATTTGGTACTGCAAAAAACAAAATGAGAATGAGTGGTATTGTTACACGGTAGATGGGAAGGAAGCTAGTTGGTATTGTGTGTGATGAGAAATGAGTGAGTATCCAGCATTTAAGACACTGGCTTTGCATCCAGGATATGTGGAATCAGATTCTTCATCTTAACGTCCTGATTGATGATCACAATAGTGTCCTCATCGCTTTCTGTAATTGCTGTGATAGTTCCTCAGGTAAAGCAGTTGAAATTCTTGTTCAAATGAGTTAATTCTTCACCTCGTTTTGCCCCAATGTTGATATGGCGTTAAATGCAACCATATCCAACTCTTTTCTGTGACAGGAACTGTTCAGCTTTTTCATTGTTACATGCCATAGTTAAATGAGCCACTGCAAATGTTTGTACAACAAATTCTAATAAATTACTATTCTTTGGGCTATTGGTAGCTACTTTTATTTGCCACTGTTGGTATCGTTTATTACAAGAAAGGGTAGTCAGAGCAAAATTTAGTGATTGCATTTTAAGCTATTAGTTGATTTTTGTTTTAGCTATTTCCCTTGTGACCTGTGTGCATTTAAAACATCCACTTCACTTTTTTCCTTTGCCCACAACATAGCATGTATAGTTTTTAGTTTTTTGTGTAATATAATGAGCATATGTTGTAGCTCACTGTAAAGATGATTGCTGAGCTGTTTACAAACACACAGAAAAGACAATCACACTCATACATCTATAAATTTTTAGCCACAACCTTCACCAGGAAAAGAGAGCTACAGCATCTGAATACGTTGGTGATGGGTGCACGAGTGCCTGTGTTGATTGTGTGAATGTTCGTGTGCTCTTTTTTCCTAAGAAAGTTGTGAGCAAAATCTTAGCTGTGTGAATATGAATGTTTTTATATGTGCTGGTCTGCAGCTCAGTGATCTTTATAGTGAGTTGCAACATATCCTCATCATATTTTTATTCCAGCCTAGACTTTCCATTTTTAGTTTGTTCTGTTTCACTATTAAACCTCTTTCCATGAACAACCTTGTGTCATTTATTATGTTGTGTGTTCGTGAAAATTATTGTTTTTTTAATTTTAATTTTCTTCTTATTTCAGTCACAGTGGTCAACAATGTAGAGAAAGGTGAGTCGAAAATGAAATGCAGTACCCTCTGACATTGGCGAGGAAACTAGGATTGTTGTTCTGGAGTTTTAAAATGGGCAGGGCTGTGCGATATTCATTGTGTTCCCATATACCTTGGTACAGTAGTAGATTAGGCAGCATTATTGCACCATCTTTCCGTAGTACTATTTGTAGAATATGGGTTACTTGCACGAGAGCAGATAAGGAATGAAATGGTATCCACAAATAGTCAATGGTATTTGACAATACATATTTTAACATTATTTTGGAACTATAACAACAATTTTTTATAATTCAACTGAAATATACGACTGTGCTCGTTTCAGATTTAGATGGTTTGGAAGGAAAGTACAAGAAAGCAATATACAGATATGTGAAAATCATAAATGTAAAAAGAAATTAAAAAAAACTGGATCATTGAGTGCCTGTATATGAACTCATTCACAAAGTTATTTCATGCTCAGATTTTTAGTTTCATGCACCAACCAAACAAAAGAAACTAAAGTGAATGTGGTGTTAACCATTTTTATGGCAGTCTAATGAGTATAATGTATTTTTCTTTTTTGAAAAATGACAGCATTTACTGCTACCAAAGATTTTGAAGTTTGTTAAATGGAAGGAAAAAATAGCAAAAATAGAAAAAAGAATACAGCTGTTTGCTATTAAAATGTCATAAAAATGTTTCTCCTGCAAAAAAACTAGGTGGTCAATCCATTGTCATATACAAACACTACCTAGTTTCTGGTGAGCCCTCCTAAGTTCTTTGTGGTAATACTTTGAGAGTGATAAAACACAAATCTTATTAAGAGCGGAAATGCTGGTGAGGATTTTTGACAAGCAATTCTAGTGTAGCACAGAATATTTATTCTTCGTGTAAAATTTCCAAACGTCTTTAAATTTTCTCATGCTTCCTGCCAAGTGAATCAGACATTCTAGTAGTCACATCATATTTCTGAACAAGTTTAAAGAGATATGTGCCAATTTTTATAGGTACTTCTCTATCTCAACTATCCCAAGTATCATTCGTAACGGCAAAACTAACAACTGTGGAGTCCCAAGACTGCAAACTTCAAATGCATTAACCCCCTACCTCCAATATACACACTCCCTCTACGGTTTCAGGAAGAGGGTATTCTACTTTGTTTTGTTCAAATGTTTGTAGAACTTGTGGGACTTAACTACGGGCTCATTAGTCCCTAAACTTACAAACTACTTATGATCTAGCTAACACTAAGGACGGCACAAATATCCATGCCCGAGGGGGAATTCGAACCCCCGACCGTAGTGGCCGTGCAGACCACGACTGGCACGCCGCAGTCCCCTCTGCCACCGCGGCCGGCAATTACTTTGGTTTGTTAATTTTAAACTATGTAACAAAAGATACTACGAAACTATTCCTGAAAATCAACGTTGTCAAAATATTGTGCATCTTCCCGCAGCTCTTGGTTCACACTCCACGGAATTTGTATTTGAATAATTTGTACAAATAGTTTCAGTTGACGTTCTTGAATTACTTATTTCCTCATTCTATTCACCACTGCCACTGCTTCACAGTTCATGATTGACCCATCTGACAACTTCTGCTGAGCGTCATTTCCTTGAATAAGTAACAAACAAATTAGCTTCTTTTTAGATTGCTAATCTCGTATAGAAAAGTATGCACATTTGCGTATAAAAATCGAATATGTATTTCATAGACGAATCCAGGGGCGAGGAGGGGCTATGGGGCTGCAGCCCCATCCCTCCCATTAACTGCACCTGAGAGAAGAGACAAACTTAGCATTCATGATTTAGTCACGTAGAAAACATCGTTTGCCCTAGGAAATTTGGAAAAGACATAGTTAAAAAATTTCTATTGCCCACCCCCCACTGACGAAGGAACAGGCACCAGATCAATAACTGTGTACAGGGTGTCGCCCGTAAAGTTTTCACCCCTAATATCTGTGTAACGACAATAGATATTGAAAGACGACTTTCATAGGCATGGACTTAAACGGCAGGGGCGTATGAGGTCAAGGTGGCGAGATGGCGCAGTGGTAAGACACTGGACTCGCATTCGGGAGGATGGTGGTTCAAATCCACCTCAGACCATCCAGATATCCGTGATTTCCCTAAATCACTTCAGGCAACTGCCGGGGTGGTTCCTTTCAAAGGGCACGGCCGATTTCCTCTCACATCCTTCCCGGAAAATCCGAGCGTAAGCTCCTTCTCTAATGACCATGCTGTCCACGGGACGTTAAACCCTATGCTTCCTTCCTTCCGTAAACACCAACGCTGAGCCGCTGCCCGTAAGCGTGCGCTAGCTTTTTGCTTCGTTTCCGAGAGGGAGTTGGAAAAGTAGTTTCCCCTGTCGACTGTAGACAGTTGTGTATGAAAGGAGGAGGAAGAAGAAGAAGAAGAAGAAGAATAGAATGAGACATTAGAGATAAGACATCTTTATTTTTCTACATATTTTCCAAGTAGATTGAAACATTTGTCAAACCGCTTTATAATCTTCAAAAAGCATACCAGGAAAAAAAATCAGGGCGTTGCATACGGAAGAAGCGTTGAACGACTATTGAGTGGAAACATCCGTCATCACTTGTCCTAAAGAAGTTCAAAAGCACTCCGTCTGCAGGTAAAGTGCTACTCACCGTTTTCTGGGACGCTCAAAGAGTTACGTTGCTGGACGTTTTGGAGGATGCAAGTATCAGTGCTGCGCGGTACTGTGCCACTCTGTCGAAGTTGAAAAAGGTGATTCGGAAAAAGCGATCTGGTCTTCTCAGATCTGGCGTTCTGCTGCTGGATGACAATGCGAGACCACACTCGGCGACGGCAACGCAAAACCGTATTACATCTCTTGGTTGGGAGCGCCTACACCATCCGCCATACAGTCCTGGCTCGCACCGAGTGATGTCCATCTTTATCCGTCTTTGAAGAAGACTCTCGGCGGTAGGCGCTTTGGAAGCAATGTCGACGTCAAACAAGCCGTTCAAAGCTTCATCAGAATACAAGGTCCTAATATTTTCCTGGGTGGCTTTTTGAAGTTTATAAAGCGGCTTGACAAATGTCTGAATGAACTTGAAAATATCGAGAAAATAAAGATATGTCTCGTCTTTAATGACTCAATCTATTTTGGCCCACTTTAGGTTACGTTAGTAACATTAGAAGTGGGGCTTTGCGATCGCCTTTTGACAGTTCGAAATTTAAATGAAAACAACGCCTTAACCGTTCATCTGACACGGAAATTGAATACAGGAATTTGTATAGGAGACATTCCTCTACAACTTCCTCTGTTTTTTGATATCGCATCGTTTAAGAGATATTTGCAAAATAACGGAGATTGGACACCGCCCATTGAATTTACGAAAACCAGATATTGGGAGATGCCACGTGACATTCTTCGCCCAGAACTCTCTGGCATACGCCATCTTGCGTTGCGTATTTGATGATTTTCTCATTGCCGCGGCTGATTAGCCGCGCGTACTGGAGCGCCGTGTTGCGGTGCGCGCGGCCGACCGCCGTCGGGGGTTCGAAACCCCCTCGGGCATGGATGTTTGTGTCGTCTTTAGTGTAAGGTAGATCATAAGTAGCTTGTAAGTTTAGGGACTGATGACCCCCGCAGTTATGTCCCTTCAGCTTAATAAATATTTTGTATTTTTATTTTTTTTTATTTTCTTATTATAACTTACACGTTGTCATTTCAAAGCAATGACACACTGACGAATTAACAAAAACACTTCGTTGTTCGTATAATAAACGATAATGTAGCTTCCAAAAATGTGATATTGGCATCAGTCAACAACTGCCATTAATTGCACGAGATTAAAGGACGAATTTTCCAATTGTTCGCTGTAATGTTGTTGGGGCCCGTTGGACTGTAATGCACATGGTAAGTGGTTCGGAACGAGCGACTACCAAAAAGTTTTCTCCTTTTTTCCGTAAAGGGGTTTCTGGTACTCTTATTACACTACTGGCCATTAAAATTTCTACACCAAGAAGAAATGCAGATGATAAACGGGTATTCATTGGACAAATATATTATACTAGAACTGACTTGTGATATCATTTTCACGCAATTTGAGTGCACAGATCCTGAGAAATCAGTACCCAGAGCAACCATATCTGGCCATAATAACAGCCTTGATATGCCTGGGCATTGAGTCAAACAGAGCTTGGATGGCGTGTACAGGTACAGATGCCCATGCAGCTTCAACACGATACCACAGTTCATCAAGAGTAGTGACTGACGTACTGTAACGAGCCAGTTGCTCGGCCACCATTGACCAGACGTTTTCAATTGGTGAGAGATCTGGAGAATGTGCTGGCCAGGGCAGCAGTCGAACATTTCCATATCCGGAAATGCCCGCACAGGACCTGCAACATGCGGCCGTGCATTATCCAGCTGAAATGTAGGTTTTCGCAGGGATCGAATGAAGGATTGAGCCAACGGTCGTAATACATCTGAAATGTAACGGCCACTGTTCAAAGCACCGTAGATGCGAACAAGAGGTGACAGACGTTTAACCATTGGCACCCCATACCATCACGCCGGGTGATACGCCAGTATGGCGATTACGAATACACGCTACCAATGTGCGTTCACCGCGATGTCGCCAAACGCGGATGTGACCTTTATGATGCTGTAAACAGAACCTGGATTCATCCGAAAAAATGACGTTTTGCCATTCGTGCACCGATGTTCCTTGTTGCGTACACCATCGCAGGCGCCCATGTCTGTGATGCAGCGTCAAGGGTAACCGCAACCATGATCTCCGAGCTGACAGTCCATACTGCTGCAAACGTCGTCGAACTGTTCGTGCACATGGTTGTTGTCTTGCAAACGTCCCCGTCTGTTGACTCAGGGATCGAGACGTGGCTGCACGATGCGTTACAGCTATGCGGATAAGATGCCCGTCATCTCGACTGCTAGTGGTAAGAGGCCGTTGGGATCCAGCACGGCGTTCCTTGCCCTCCTGAACCCACCGATTCCATATTCCGCTAACAGTCATTGGATCGCGACCAACGCGCGCAGCATTGTCGCGATACGATAAATCGCAATGTCAAAGGGCTACAATCCGACCTTCATCAAAGTCGGAAACGTGATGGTACGCATTTCTCCTCCTTACACGAGGCATCACAACGACGTATCACCATGCAACGGCGGTCAACTGCTGTTTATGTATGAGAAATCGGTTGGAAAATTTCCTCATGTCAGTACATTGTGGGTGTCGCCATCGGCGCCAACCTTGTGTGAATGCTCTGAAAAGCTAATAATTTGCATATCATAGCATCTTCTTCCTGTCGGTTAAATTTCGCGTCTGTAGCACGTCCTCTTCGTGATGTAGCAATTAGACCAATTACGATCGGTGGGGTTAGTCTGCCACTGTAAAGGACTCTAGATGAAGCAGCCCTCAGCAGGCACATCAACATAATGAACACTCCTGGGAACACCGTATGACGTAGGACAGTCGTAAGAAAGGAATGATCTATTCTATCAAAAGCCTGCCTGAAACACAGTGACGGGAGTGTACTGGAAAGGCGTCGTGCCCGTGCCATGGTGATCATATCCCTGTAGTGACATAAAGCCGTATGGATAGTATGGTCTCCTCCTAAGGATGCTTGGTCTGATGACACGACATGTCGAGCAGTGTGTTTGAGGCGTGCGGCCAAAAGGCGAGTGAAGATCTTATCACTGTTAAGGACTATGATGGGGTGATTATCCCTGATACAGATGCCAACATGGGGCTTATGGACAGGAACGATGATTCCTTCCATAAAGGCATTAGGAATTTGCACCTCCGGAGACATCAGCTCTTGACATATGGAAGTGAAGGTGGGTATGAGAAGATTGCGGAACCTGTGATAAAATTCAAGGGAGAGACCGTCAGGTCCTGGGGAGTTACTAACGAATCCTGCCCGGATCGAATCGAGGACTTCATCAGAAGCTACGCCCGCCATCCGTTCCATTATCTCATCCCCTGGGACAGCACCTAATGTGAGATGTGATACTTTCTCAATCAACTCTAGCGTATGTGGAACTTCTGCATACAGCGATTGATAATGAGTATAAAGGGCATGTCCTATGGTGAATTGTGTGTCGTAGTGTCTCCTTTGCTCGTCCGTTAGGGCATAAATCAACTTCCTACGTCATGTCGTCGGACCTTCAATATATGGTACATCGATGGGTGTTCAGAGAGGCATACTATCAGCACTACGAGACGTCACTACTGCTGTCCAAATTCTGTCGCATGAGAACTGTTAGTTGGGCTTTAGCACGTTTCATCATTACCTGGCGCTCAAGGGAGATAGGCATCATGGAGCAATCCCGTAGGATTCTATAGTAAAAGTCCATCGTGTTTTTCGTCCAATTTGCAACTTCTTTACCATATTACATCAGAGTATTGCGGAGAGCGGGTTTTGCACACCTGACCCACCAGGATATGGTTGACGGATACATTTGTAGGCGACGTTGACATGTAGTCAAAGTGTCTTCTATTATCCGGCGACAGTCTGTCAAAGCCAGAAGTGCTTCGTTTAGCTTCCATAATCCTCGTCCGTGCTACACTACGTGCCGAGTGAGAACTACACCACAAAAATAAGTCTCATGATCGGAGATAGCAACAGGCCATATTTCCGCCTGTCGAGTGGCCCCAATAGGTATCGCGAGACGTAAAGGCGATCCAGTCGCCTCGAGGAATGTGCGTTGTAATAGGTACTTTTTTTATTGCTTTACGTCGCTTTTCAACCGCTATCGTTATGTAGCGACTATCTATATCTAACTAATGTAACAAACTAGCTTAACCGAAAGAGGAACCCAACATCCATGCCCAAAGGGGGATTCGAACCCCCGGCGGCAGCGGTCTCGCGCACCGTGGCATGACGCCTTAGTACGCTCGGCCACTCCCGGCCGGCAATAGGTAAAAACGCAACTATCACCGTGGTCATAGCGCCACTTGTCAACGAGTGCTAGGCAATTGAAAGTAGGTTCAAGAGCCGCGCACGGTGAGTGGTGTGGTAATTGGTCTTAAGGTCGCTGCGTAGAGTTAGTCTCCACCCAGTACCATGTCATCATGCAATCCTAAAGAGAGAGGCGTAACCTCTTCTGCGAAGAAAATATATTATGTTCCTGACTGTAGAACATCTTCAGCTGGGAGACAGTGTCGAAGTATGACAGCCACACCACTACTGGTGTCAGAGGCATGAGAGAGATAAGTCGTTAAGCCATATGGCGGGGAGGCATCGGCGACGTCCACTTTCTGAAGGAGTGCGATATCAGTATCAGCACCATAAATAATATTGCAGAGTAGCTCCGTTTGTGTTGGGCACGTATGGTGGCGACGTTAATTGTGGCAATAAGATATTCTGACAAGGTGTTCTGGATGGCACAGGACAGGGTTCGCCTTCTACAGACACACGTCGCTGAATGTGCAGGCTTGCTTAAGCAGTGGCCATTATAGTGTGTGTTCAGTGGCAGGCACAACCGACCGGGCGCCCCATCAGCAGCACCATCCACTCCCATTGTCGCTCTCTGTATCTTCTGCCCAGAAGGTAGAGGCGGTGGAAAGACAGCTGCCATATGGATCGGACGGTTGCGGAAAGGGTTCTCCAATCGGCGCCTCGGAGAGGTACACGTTATCAGCTTTCCGTCCTGGAGTCAGCGGCAGTACGGAAGAGGGAGCGGTCACGGAGGGCGCCTGGGGCACGCCATCTGCATCAGACACCTTTCCATCGGTCAGCTGTTCGATTTCCTCGTCAGCATTCCTGGTATCCATTCTAATCGAAGAATCATCAGAAGTAGTACGGCTGCACTTCTTCCTATTCCTTGGCGATCGTTGTTTACGAACGTGTTGTTCAGAATCCGACGGTGAGTGGCTTTCATCAGTCACCGGACCAGTTTGTAGGTAGACGGAGGTAGGTACGACTCCCTGATCAACTTGCATCAGAGCCAAAGGAGCGCCACTCTGCAAGATCTGACATTGGCGGCGCCGAGGTAGGTTTCTCCTTGGTAATTGCTGTACCCCATGTAGATGACAGGGACAGATCAGAAATTATTTGAGAAGTAGCACTCGTGTCACGGACGACCTTGGCATAGGTGACAGGGAGTGATGTGGTCACAGCTGAGGGTACTTCTCCGATCAGCGTCTGTACAATGCGCAGTTGTGTGCATTCCGATCTGACGTGACCCTCCCGGCCACAGCCTGCACAAGTACTGGGTTGACCATCGTACATAATTATGGCTCGCACTCCAATTGTTAGGTACGACGGCACGTGTTTCTTTGATTCAATTTTTACCTGTCGCACACCATTGAGCACACGGTATAGGCTGAAGGTTTGCCAGTTTTTCTTCTAGGTAACCGGTATGGAAATGAGCGTGTGGCCTTATTGGCTGGGAGAGCCCTTACGGGATTGTTCGGCCGCCTCAGTGTCTTTTGATTGGACGCCGCGTGGGCGACTTACGTGCCGATGATGATGATTATGATGATGATGATGATCAGGACAACACACAACACCCAGTCCCTTGCTGGGAATCGTACCCGGGCCCCCTATGTGGTAGTCAGCGACGCTACCGCTGAGCTACGGGGGCGGACTAGGTAACCGGTAACGTTACCATACGGTTCGAAAGCCGAGACGACTTCCTCGGTGACTTAAAAGGATGTTCAAATACTCAAATCGTATGGAGACCGTACTCTGCAAGTTCGAGTGACACCGCCCCTATGTGTCTGAACTTATGGCCATTGACATGTCTGTGAATAACACCCAGACACACCTCGGCATTCGGCATTTTAATATAAACGACACTTCTCATTATCGAAAAGTGGATACCAATAACGTCAAGAGAATCTAAACGAATTTCTTCAGGAATGAACGTTTCAACTTCATGAGCATGGGGTCTCACGTGATCGGCAAGAAAAGAAACTGTAAGGGTTGCTCGGCGATATGAATGCGACATGTTGTTCGCGGAAGACGAACACAAGACTTAGGGCTACGGCCGCGGCGGATTAGCCGTGCGTACTGGGGCGTCATGCTGCGGTGCACGCAGCCGTTTGCCGTCGGGGGTTCGAGTCCCCCCTCGGGCATGGATGTTTGTGTTGCACTTAGGTTAGTTTAAGTAGTTTGTAAACCTAGGGACTAATAAGCAAAGACGTCCCAAAAATTTACAAACAATTGAAGTATAGTGTCAACGGAAGCCACAAGATTTGTTTGTTTTGGAGGTATAGACCCGGAGGGTAACTGTGGTTGTTTTGAAAGAGGCGCAAAACACATACATACACACACACACACACACACACACACACACACACACACACACAGACAGACAGAGAGAGAGAGAGAGAGAGAGAGAGAGAGAGAGAGAGAGAGAGAGAGAGAGAATGGATGAGAAATTAACAATGTATAAATGCTAGACGAAGTCGTTTGCATATTTTGTGGAGGACGGAGGGTGTATTAATGGGTGGAAGAGAGCAACGTATTTGAAATAACAATAAATACATTGGCAGTGTCCTTGTGTGATTTCTCTGTATGTATGGAGACACGGTATAAATGAAATAAAAATGGAATAATAAATGTTATACATAAAAACACTTAAAAAGGCAACTCATAGAAAAAGTTTCATGTTTTATGTTCCGAAATGATCTTCCACTGACTTGCACTGAGGAAAATTCAAAATAATTTGCCCAGAATCCCTAATTTTTTACTTCTGTCATGCCTCGTGGCATAGAATCTACACTACTGGCCATTAAAATTGCTACACCAAGAAGAAATGCAGACGATAAACGGGTATTAATTGCACAAATATATTATACTAGAACTGACATGTGATTACATTTTCACGCAATTTGGGTGCACAGATCCTGAGAAATCAGTACTCAGAACAACCACCTCTGGCAGTAATAACGGCCTTGATACGCATGGGCATTGAGTCATCTAGAGCTTGGATGGCGTGTACAGGTAGGTACAGATGCCGATGCAGCTTCAACAAGATATCACAGTTCATCAAGAGTAGTGACTGGCGTATTGTGACGAGCCAGTTGCTCGGCCACCATTGTCCAGACGTTTTCAATTGGTGAGAGATCTGGAGAATGTGCTGGCCAGGGCAGCAGTCGAAAATTTTCTGTATCCAGAAAGGCCCGAACAGGATCTGCAACATGCGGTCGTGCATTATCCAGCTGAAATGTAGTTTCGCAGGGATCGAATGAAGGGTAGAGCCACGGGTCGTAACACATATGAAATGTAACGGTCAGTGTTCAAAGTGCCGTCGATGAGAACAAGAGTTGTCAGAGACGTGTAACCAAAGGCACCCCATAGCATCACGCCGGGTGATACGGCAGTATGGCGATGACGAATACACGCTTCCAATGTACGTTCACCACGATGTCGCCAAACACGGATGCGACCATCATGATGCTGTGAACAGAACGTGGATTCATCCGAAAAAATGACGTTTTGCCATTTGTGCAGCCAGGTTCGCCGTTGCGTACACCATCACAGGCGCTCCTGTCTGTGATGCAGCGTCAAGGGTAACCACAGCCATGGTCTCCGAGCTGATAGTCTATGCTGCTGCAAACGTCGTCGAACTGTTGGTGCAAACGTTTCTTGTTTTGCAAACGTCCCCATCATTTGACTCGGGGATCGAGACGTGGCTGCACGATCAAGTGTTTTTCAGCTTCCATTGAGGTACCGCAAGACGTGGTTGTTGAAGCCTTCCGCCCCTATGGCAAAGTTGTGGGACACCTAGCGGAAAAATGGCAGACGTTCATGTCGTACCAAGTGTTAAACGTCGTAAGAAAGATAAAGATCGAACTGTCAAAAAACGTACCATCCTACCTAATGATTGGTGGTGTGCGAGCCCTCATTATGTATGATGGACAGCCACGGACTTGTGCAAGTTGTGGACAAAAGGGCCACGTTTGGACCGAATGTCTCCATCGCCGTTTACTCCGGATTCCGACAGATGAGGCAACTCCATCTGCAACAGCAACTCCTGCATCAGAGTCCTGCGCCTCAGCTGTGCAAAACGCTTCCCCCCGAGGGCTACAGCGTGGAAGGGACTTTATCATCCTCTTCTACCATGCCTGAGGCGAGACCGACAAACTTTCATAACATGACGGACGGCGCGGCCGAAGCGATGGACCTCGACCCAAGAGTGGTGCCCACCACAGCTTTCATACAGACGGGCACTACGTCGGACGACGGACAGTCGCATTCCGACACGGAGCAGCAAGTTCGGAAGCAGCGGTCGCCCAGGAAACGGAAGAAAAGTCGAACGTCTTCCGATGACATCCCCCACAGGAAGAAGACAGGATGTCTGACAGTGTTCTCTCTTCGACCGTAACAACCACGGAAGCTGCCGTGCCCGATGTCCCAACCGAAAAAGTCCTATTCACTGCCTCTTATCTCCCTCGACAACAGTGGATCCTGTGGAGGTACATCCCATGGTGGTGCCCGACAAAACTTTCTCCTAGTGATTGCGGACAGTGGCGGCTTCTGACGCCCCACACCGACCGGACGTCATAACAGGACCCCCCATCGTCATCAGCAGGAGCACGTCCACATTATTACCGTTTTGCTACGATGAATCTTGCTACCATCCGAGCTCCTCACAAATTGGCGATGATCCGTGACACCATTTACGCTGCTGATGTCGACATTGCCCTTCTCCAAGAAGTGTTCGTCTCTGCCTTCTACGCACCTACCGGCTACGAAGCCCGCATCTCTCACGCCTCCGACAATGCTAGCGTCAGACATAGAGAACGACTTGTCCTCTTTGCTGACAAGGTAATGCCGCTTTTTGAGGGTCCATTGTATGATCTGGTGCTTGGTGGGGATTTCAACTGCACACAAGGGCCCGCTGATCAACTTCCCACACATTCTCCGTGCGCAGCCTTGTCTGCCATTATCGACCGACAACTAATCGATACATGGATGAAACTCTATGGAACACGCGCGGGGTTCACATACTACACAGCACTTTCGTCCAATCGCCTCGACCGCGTTTACCTTACACGCACCCACGCTGACGCCACACGACATGCTGAAGTGTGGCCTATGACCTCCAGTCGTTAAGTCTACTTCTGCGACGTCGTCCTTGCACGACAACGAGTGTGGCACAGTCGCGGACCATGGAAACTAAACGTTGTCCACCTGACTGCTCCTGATTGTCGATGCGTAGTAGAGGACACATGGGCGCTCTGCCGCCGCCATCGCCCCGCCTACACGTAGACTTTATCATGGTTATCGTGCGCGAAACCGGCACTACGCAGAGCATTGAGGGATACGGTAAAGATGTCAAGGCCTAGCAAGCAAGCATCTTAGACTTTCACTACGCGATCCTACGAGAGTGCACTTCGATGCCATTTTCTCCGGTACGACAGACGATCGTGCATCGTGCTAAATCACATATCACTCTTCTCACTCGTCGACGTTTAGAAGGCATCATATTGAGGTCCCGTACTAATGATCGCATACCTCAGGAACCACTGTCGATGTACCACTTACTCGCAGTCGTCGACGTCGAGCTCTTATACAAGATCTTGTCGATGAGGAAGGACGTCGTCATAGGTCCCAAAAAGCTATTGGTCATGCTTTCCATTCTCAGTTCGCCCGGTTGTACACGGTCGCTCCACATAACCCAACTTTAATCGAGGAGGTTGCGGCACTCATCACAAACACTATTCCGGAAGACGTGGCGACTGAACTCCAAGAAGACGTGACCATTGACGAAGTCCTGGACGCTATCAGGGCGGGAGCCGCCAATAAATCCCCTGGACCTGACGGCCTCCCCCCTGAATTTTACAAGTGTTTTAGCTACCCACTTGGACAGCTATCTGCCGTGAACGGATGTCCCCAGCAACGACGATCCCTCCCACCTACCTCGACGGTGTTATTGTTTCCGTCCCTAAACCTCACGGATCACGGATCAGCGACTACCGGCCCATCACCCTTCTCAATAGTGACTTGATATTCACCCGCTTGTTAGCAACTCGACTCAAGAAGGGAGCACCGTACGTCACATCCCACGACCAGACTTCCCTGAGAGGAACCAACAATGTTCGAACGGCCCTTTGCCGTTACGGGGAGATGATTGCGCTCACCAAGCTTAGACACCTGCCGGTGCACTGGCTTCGCTTAAATCAGGCATTCGATCGTGTAGATCACACTTTTCTCTTGACGGTCCACCAACACATGGGCTTTCCTGCACAAATAGTAAGCGTGGTGAAGCGCCATTTGAGTGGTGCAACTGCCAGAGTATTCTATAATGGACGCCTCACTGCGCCTCTAAGGATTGCACGGTCTGTTAGACAAGGTTGCCCACTTTCTATAATTCTGTTTGCATTTGTCTTAGAACCCCTGCTCCAGGGACTCTGCGAACGTCTGACGGGCATGTTTTGGCAAGGACACTGTTTCTGCTGTGTGGCATACGCTGATGATCTCATGCTCTTCCTACGCAGTGAAGGCGACGTTCGTGCTGCTCTGACATGGATAACAACATATGGCGAAGCATCGGGCAGTTCTCTCAACGTTTCTAAATCGAAGGTTCTGCTCATTGGAGAGGGTCTACCTGCTAGATGTTGCCCCCGTAAGTGTAGTCACCATCGTCCGCTATAGGCATTGACTTTACAAAAGATCTTCGTCGTTCAGCAACTTTAAATGCCAGACGTCTGCTCCAAACGATCCGGGGAAGCCTCTTTCAACATCGATTTAATCCCTGGATGTGATTCAACGTGCGCGATACGTGAACGTCTGTCACGCTTCTCGCATCCCCCCATATGGCACAAGTGTTCCCGATCCCAATACCCCTTGCCCGTCGCATGATAGCGATGGGATCCTTTGTTATTCAAGGTCCAATATGCCTGTCTTTCCCTCCCATGGTATCGTGGTGGGTCGGTCTATTCCACGTCCCACAAAAAGTTACGGCACTGTTTGTTAGCTCCCAACTGGCGACACTGCCCAACGAGCATGACCGGACTGCTTGAACGCGAATATGCACCGTTCTCTAAAACATCCCCGTCAAGTTATGTGACATTACAGGCCCTTTTTACGACATCCGGCATTTCTTTCTGGAATTAAGCTACATTTACCAATCCCTAACTCTTTCACGAATACTACGGGCTAAGACTGTATATGAGGCCCTCTAACTACATCAGCCCCCAATCCTATTGAACAAAAGTTTCCCCAAGTAATATGGCGTCGTGCATGGAAAGCAGTACATGCAGCTTTTCTGGATCCCAACGTCCAATCCGCCTGGTATATCGCCGTCAACGGCAAACAAGTCAACAGTTTTCGGCTGCACCGTATCCGACTCGCTGACACACTACTATTTATTCACTGTGGGGTGGATGACACCGACAACCATCGGTCCGAATGTGGTCCGTCCTCCGACGTCTGGAGAATCGCACAACGCATTCTGGCTTTCGTCACCCGACGTACTACACCTGCTCAGCTCTCATTCCAGACGCTGCTATTCCCGGACACGATTTATTACCCGGTTACGAAAACTAACGCTGTGAACTGGATACGCGGCCACACCGTCCGCTACCTTTTCGACCGCGACGAGAAATCGGAACTGGATTACTGGACGTATCTGAATGATCGCCATTGCGCAATTGTTCGTAACCCCAAATACCAACAATTCTTTTCAAATTTTTTATGGAGCGTCTTTCACGATCCGCCTCCTAGCTGGAACGTTCAAACTATAAGTTAATGTGTTCTTGTTGATACGAGTCCTGAACGAACTGAAAACGGAACCTCATCAAAAATTATCGAGAAAGTGTGTGAAGAACTGCATAGAGAGAACAAGACAGAGAACTAAAATTAATTAAAGAAATAGATAATTGCAAATACTCTTTCCCACTCCCTATATTTCCTCCTGTCCCTTGGTGTATCTGGGTTAGTTTGATGTGGGATAGGTGTAGACAGGAGCCAATGCCTGAAGAGGTACAGTTAGTTTTTTGTTCTTAGGGTTAGTGGTGGCGGCACATGGGCCACTTAATTTTTTTATTTATTTATTTTTTGTAGTAAACATTTTCTTTACCATGGGTAGGAAAACAATTAAAATAAAAAAAAGGAAAAACAAAATCCGGTACAGCCATGCGGATAAGATGCCAGTGATATCGACTGCCAGTGATAAGAGGCCGTTGGGATCCAGCACGGCGTTCTGTATTGCCCTCCTGAACTCACCGATCCCATATTCTGCTGACAGTAATTGGATCGCGACCAACGAGAGCAGCAGTGTCGCGATACGATAAACCGCAATCGCGATAGGCTACAATCCGACCTTTATCAAAGTCGAAAACGTGATGGTATGCATTTTTCCTCCTTACACTAGGTATCACAACATCGTTTCACCAGGTAAGCCGGTCAACTGCTATTTGTGTATGAGAAATCGGTTGGAAACATTCCTCATGTTGGCACATTGTAGGTGTCGCCACCGCCGCCAACCTTGTGTGAATGCTTTGAAAAGCTAATAATTTGCATATCACAGCATCTTCTTCCTGTCGGTTACATTTCCCGTCTGTAGCACATCATCTTCGTGGTGTAGCAATTTTAATGGCCAGGAATGTATAAGCCGTCAGAAAGGCTGAAGAAGCAACTTCCTCCCAGACTTACATAATGCAATCCCAAAGAGCGTCCGCTGTAGTTCACTGGTTTTGTGGCCTGTTCTCTGTTAACGTTCTGGCGACTTGAGACCACATATTCTCCATGGGGTTCGTGTCAGCCGCCTGCGGCGGCCAGTCAATGACATTGACACGCATCGCTAATAGCCCTTGCTGGACGAATGCAGACTTGTGGACGGGAGAGTGACCCTCTTGCAAGGTGTAGCATTTTCACTGACGGAAGCATATTGTTTTCCAATATGTGGGCGTACTGCTCAGTATAGAGGGTTAATTTTATTCAAGCCCCAACAGGAAACAGATAGCCACCAACTTCTTGTCGTCGTCGTCCTCGTGGTTACGTATTCGCGCCGATGGCGAGTCCGTTGCGGCGTGTAAAAGACTCGCGGACCGTCGTTGCTGGTGGAAAACACTTTCGCTTCAGTGAAAATAACGTTTTCCAACGATGCCCTCAGATGATCTGCAAAGGCCAGCCAATATAAAATATTTTCTTCGCCGAGCTCTTGTTTCGTGGCGGATCGTCGTGCGTGTAGTTTTTCAAATGTTTGTACAGTCTATGGGACTTAACTACGGGGTCATCAGTCCCTAAACTTACAAACTACTTATGAGCTACTTACGAACTAGGACGGCACAAATATCCATGCCCGAGGGGGGATTCGAACCCCCGACCGTAGTGGCCATGCAGACCGTGACTGACGCGCCTTAGTCCCCTCGGCCACCGCGGCCGGCGTGCGTGTAGTCCAGCGTTTCTCAGCCTTAGGCAAATCCTGTCACTGGAGCCAGGGAAGTTAGTCTGCCGCTGCAACTGCTTCCCGTTGAGAAAGGGATTTTCTCTGATCTGAAGCCCCGTTTTACACGATCGACTTTGTGGTGAAAATTGACTACTCCGTGTGAGTGCGCCTTTCGTGCCTGCGTGTAAATCGGTAGCCAATCCGATCGCGAGTGCGTGTATGACATCAATGATCTATAGATTGTGCCGAGTGTGGAGTTCTAAATTTTCGAGTGAGCTGCAGAATGCGCATGCGCATGCGCAGAAGTAAGTAACAGTAATGGTGTCTGCTAACAGCGGAAGTTTACCTATTCTGGTCGAGCGCATTCATATTACAGAAATGCTTGCGCATCTTCTTTAACTTCATTCTGTTGTTTGCTTTGTGTTTTCATCTACATCTATATGTATACTCTGCAACCCACCGTGAAAGTACGTGGCGGAGGGTACGCTGTACCACTACTAGACTTTTCACCACATCAAGAAAGTTTTACAAAAGCCTAATACCGTTTTTTCTACTAGTATTCTCCCTCAAAAGTAGTATCAGAAAACTGAAATTTTTCGTTTTACTTTTTAAAAGCTTACACCAGTCAGAATTATTAGATACCAAAATTATTTACGGCGTTATTTTGACCGTTAGCAAGAAAACAAGATATGACAACTAAAATAGTTTTTTACCGCACTTTCGATATTACTTCATGTTTGCCAGTATACATTTTCGTCAGCAAATAAATGTGTAGGTTTTCAAACGTTTGACAGTTTTCCTATTATTAAGGTTCTCAATTGTGTTAAAAATTTGCTACATAGCATTTGAGGACAACTGTGAATTATTCATCCGTCATTTAATAAACTGAGTTATCCTTTACTTACTCCTACCTAAAAAGTGCCCTCCTAACCTCACTTCCTCATGCAGTTGCGAAACTATATAGACAGCTTTACAGTTTTGGTGTTTACGTCTAAACGAAAACGACTATTAGAAACAGGCGAGACGCATTACGGGAATAGCATGCCAGGGGCGCAGCAGAAGACCCACTCGTTTCGAGTAGACAACTGAGACAAGAAAGTTCGCTAGACACTGGCTCCCTGTCCTGCTGTGAACTCTCTCTTCCTACCTGAAAATTCAAATGTTTGTATAGCTTATGGGACTTAACTACGGGGTCATCAGTCCCTAAACTTACGAACTACTTACGAACTACTTACGAACTACTTACGAACTACTTACGAACTACTTACGAACTACTTACGAACTACTTACGAACTACTTACGAACTACTTACGAACTACTTACGAACTACTTACGAACTACTTACGAACTACTTACGAACTACTTACGAACTACTTACGAACTACTTACGAACTACTTACGAACTACTTACGAACTACTTACGAACTACTTACGAACTACTTACGAACTACTTACGAACTACTTACGAAGTACTTACGAAGTACTTACGAAGTACTTACGAAGTACTTACGAAGTACTTACGAAGTACTTACGAAGTACTTACGAAGTACTTACGAAGTACTTACGAAGTACTTACGAAGTACTTACGAAGTACTTACGAAGTACTTACGAAGTACTTACGAAGTACTTACGAAGTACTTACGAAGTACTTACGAAGTACTTACGAAGTAGGACGGCACAAATATCCATGTCCGAGGCGGGATTCGAACCCCAACCGTAGTGGCCGTGCAGACCGTGACTGGAACGCGTCAGTCCCTCTCGGCCACCGCTGCCGGCCTTCCTGCCTGAGCCAGGAACTCTATTGGTGGTGCCTCTTTCAGTGTAGTTCCTCCACCATGTGGTTGCAATGGTTTATGGCGTGCCGTTCCTTCTACCAGCTTTTCTGATGCAACATCTTCCGTCTTCAGTAAGAGCGACGATTCTGTCTCGAGGTGACCTCTGCCAGCGAGCTATTGCCACAGACTGCCTGACGTGAATTTCCGCTTGCCACTCTTATTGATTCCAGGAGAGACAGTAAACATTAAGGCTACAATAAGTAAGAGCTGACGCATCCACCATTTTTATTCCGGTAGCTCGTAAGTTAAAACATGCTGCAGCGCTATAGGATTTGCGTGACGGCACTTTGCCTGCCGCGGTGGCCGAGGGGACTGAGGCGCTCCAGTCACGGTTTGCACGGCCACTACGGTCGGGGGTACGAATCCCCCCTCGGGCATGGATATTTGTGCCGTCCTTAGTCTTAGTTAGTTCATAAGTAGTTTGTAAGTTTAGGGACTGATGACCCCGTAGTTAAGTCCCATAAGCTTAACAAACATTTGAACATTTGACGGCATTTTAGCACGACATTATTAGTGGTTGTATTGCCATAAACTGCTCGTATCATTCCAAAGGTGGTTACAGTATGTTTAGTTTCCTGAGAGATTCAGAGAGAAAGAAAATGGATCATTAATTGTCGGCACAAAAACTGGGAACCCGGACCGAGCGCACAGTTATATATTGTAAGTGAATGTTATTTATTATGAAGTGAAGCAAATTTAATAGTAAAAATCGTTTGTGGTATCCGAACGTAAGTTTTTATTTAGCTCTTTTGAAAGTACTACCTAGTAACAGAGAAGCTGGCTGTAGGGAGTTACCAGCCGCAAAATATCATAAAACAGCAAAACATCCCAGAACATACAGTTTTTAGAGCGCAATATGCGTGTCTTACGTGGTATATTGAGAAATAAACATCTAAAAGTTTTGTACTGACATTGCACAAATTGTTGAAGATACTTCTGTTTCGTTATTGCGAGAAAGTATTACAAACACTAAAACAGAAAATATAAATATACTGGGGAAAAAAGTTTAGTTGAGGCTGTGGTAGCGTAATGGTGAATGCTATTTGTGGTATTGCGAAGTTATAGTATGGAATTTGAAAGAATAGTACCTGATGTTTTATCACCAAATATACCCGCAACTCAATTTCTTATTAGTAAATGCCAATATTGACGCTTATTTATAAGATACTATAACATAACTGACACTGAAAAACTGGGTAAATTTTACTTACGGCTGTGGCTACGTAGTGTGCTAATGTTGGCAACGAAATGTTTGCTTTACAAGACTTAGTAAATTACTGACAAGACAAGGGTACTGTTACATACAAAAAACCTGTCAACGTTAGAGAAGGAACATAAATATTCATTTCATAGTCAACACACAGGATTATTCCCCTCATTCTATACGATTAGATTTTCAAATATCATTCAACGGTTGTTGCCAACATCGGCACCGTGTGCCTCTACGACCGTAAACTTTCTATCCTGTACACTAATATCCTTTTTCGTTTTAGTGTTTGTAATACATTCTGAAACTTTCTCAATAACGTAATAGTACATTCAGCAATGTGAGTACAAAAATCCGATGTGGTGTATTTGTCAAAGCAGACAGCAAACTTATTGTAAGATGGCAAACAAACCTCATTTTTGAAATACAAGCCAAAGTCGCTTAAAGCTTTTTATCTAGACGACCAGTTTCGGCGGAATTAAACGTAGTACGCGATTTTTATTCTCGAAATATATGATTCTTGCACTTGATTTTATTATTCGGACAGTAAAGAAAAGCAGCAATAAGTAAAGAAAACGCGAGATTTTTGTGGCTGATCCACATATCGATGTAAACAAGAGCGGAATGCAAGCTGAAAGTACCACGGTCTAAGGCTCTATGCCGGACATTTCTAAATTATTTTAGTAAACTTGAACAAAACATGGTTCGCATAATCTACGTGTTGTGTTAAGCATTCGCAGGGAATGAAAATGGCGGATGCGCCAGACTGTGTTTTTTAGGGGCTCTAGTGAACATATTAACGCCAGAGCTGCAGAGGCAGCGCGGCCGTGCTGGGGGCTGTTGCCAGCTAGATTGCTTCCGTGTCGCCTCGGCCTGGAGCTCTATTCTGTATCTTCCGCACCAAAAATGTTCAAATGTTTAAGGGGCTTAACTGTGGGGTCACCAGTCCCTAAACTTACAAACTACTTATGAACTACTTACGAACTAGGACGGCACAAATATCTATGCCCGAGGGGGGATTCGAACCCTCGACCGTAGTGGCCGTGCAGACCGTGACTGGAGCGCCTCAGTCCCCTCGGCCACCGCGGCCGGCTCTTCCACACCGTTCGGTTCGGTAGCCAGAATGGTTACTCAGTCGGCTTCGGCAACTTACTAACGCGCTGCCCGGCCCCCGAATTTTCGGGAGCTGCACCGAAAGTTGCTGAGGTTTCGACAGAGCCGTTCGTTCGTCTCATCAGTAGGCTTTGACTGCGACGATAAATTATTTTAGCAATGCCGAGGGGTTTTAACTTCTGATAACGAAACATCTGGTGTTTTTAAGTTTAAAAAGTGAATTTTGAAAATTGTTTACAAATATTACCAGAATATTTTCTAGAATTTGCTAGGGGTTTAATGTTTAATATCTCAAAGTAGCACTTCTGGATACTTTACTTCGGCTTAATTTATCTTAAAATACGTGTTTCGAAAATGTTTTCAATGCGCCGTTTCATTTGCCATGCAAACTTACATATTACGAAAGTGTAAATATGAAATCTATAAACTACGGCGTCACTTCGTTTTCACGGTTTGCAAAGCTGTCGCGATGTATTGTCAAATTTCGTATTTTTACTTAAGAATTACTTAAATATTCACTTCAGGTTCTACACCGCATTAAAGATGTCCATAAAATTAGCATTTTCTCCACGATCCTAAGTCCTGTTATGCCCACAATTGCGTTGTCTCTTTCAAACAGACGGTGTATTTATTACTTACAGAAAACGCGTTTACAACTTTTAACTTAAAAATCGAAAGGAATTTTGTGAAGCCAGATAGTGGAAAACATACAAATTTTAGCAGTATATGTATGCTCTCGTCATTCCTCAAAGAAGTCAACAGAAACAAAGGACATCATTGCGTGAAATAGATTTGGACGAGTGGTTTATGTGATAAGTTTTGAGCAGAGATGTTACAGGTTCGGACCCTGCCAGGTGCAAAATATTAGCCGGCGCTCGGCCGTGGTACGGAGCGCCACCTTGATACAAGGCCTGTGCGCTGCCTGCCAAGATTATTCGTAACACAAACTATTTGTCTCTCGTAGCGTTGTGATGAGTTTCGGAATACGTGCACGTTGCAAAGTGTGTTTCAAAAAATGTTCAAATGTTTGTAAATCTATCGGACCAAACTGCGTAGTCATCAGTCCATAGCTTACAAACTACATAAACTAAGGTAAACTAACTTAAGCCCCCCAGGGGGCCCACAGTTCTTTTGTGGGTACGTGTGGGGCGCGCACGGGGCCCCGAGCCGGAGCAGCCTTTCTTCTGCCCCAGGCTGCTTCACTTTCCCTCCCGGTTTATGCCTTCGCCCGGAGACGGGCATATTTCGTGAGATACGGTGGTTCTTGTTCTTGTTTTTCTTCCTTCGTTCCTTCCTTTCTTACCCTTCGTTTTCTGTCTTTCTCTCCTTGTACTCTCCTAGCCTTCTTCCCCTCATTAGTCTCCGCCTCGGCGTTTGAGACACTTCTTTCCTTCTTTCTCTTGACATTTCCTATCCTCTTCTTCTTTCCTCCCTGTGCGTGTCTGAAGGCCGACCCACGCATTATCGTGCGTAGCAGGTGACGGGGTAACGCGTAATTCCCCGCCCCGGGTAGACAAGTAAGGCACGTACGTACCCCCTGGTAAAGGCCAGGCCCAGGGAGGGGTGATTACCCGAGCTGGTACCTTCCGAACGTGCCGATTGGTCCCTTCGTCAGTTCTCGGGAGGTGTGACCTGAGGTGTGAACAATCACCTAAGGCGGGTAAGCCCTCGGAGAGGGCCCCCACTAGGAAGGAGCGCGCCATCGGAGACGCCGGTAATCATGGGGGACACTTCCGCGATGACTTCCTTATCTTCTTTCGTGACGTTGACCCATAAACGTAAGTTAGACTCGCCTCAGCCTAAAAAGACTCTGCCTAATGTACCTAAATTTCTGGTTGTCTCTCGCACCGACGGAAAGGATTTCAATTCTGTCAATCCTTTCGTTATACAGAAAGGTGTAGATGCAATTGCTAGCCCTGTTAAAACCTGTTCACGTCAGCGCAATGGCACATTGTTGCTGGAAGTGGAAAGTGCCTTCCAAGCCCAAAAACTGATACGTACTACGTTGTTGCACACTTTTCCAGTTAAGGTCGAAGCGCACCGCACACTCAACTCGTCACGGGGGGTAGTCTTCACGAGATCACTTGACGGGTTGTCTGATGAAGATATCCAATCGTATATGTCCGATCAGGGTGTGACAGCCGTCCACAGGGTCATGAAAAAGGTCGATAACCATCTGACACCGACTCGTACTGTATTTTTGACGTTCGACAGAGTTGACCTCCCGTCGAAGGTCAAAGCAGGGTATGAAGTCATCTCCGTCCGCCCTTATGTACCTAACCCAACGCGCTGTTTTCAGTGCCACAGGTACAACCATACCCGTGAACATTGCCCAAATGCAGCAAAGTGTGTCACTTGTGGTAGGGACGCCCATGAGGGGGATTGCCCACCTCCGTCCCCTCACTGCCTAAATTGCAATGGTGACCATGCGGCTTCCTCTCGCGACTGCCCTGTATACAAGGATGAGAAGGTAATCCAGCAAATTCGGGTTACGGAGAAGGTATCGACATCTGCCGCTCGTAAGTTGTTGGCGAGTCGAAAGCCCACTGTCCTCCCAGCGGGTACATACAGTAAGGTACTCACCTCAACTCGACCTACCAAGGATTCCAGTACCCAGACATGTGACTTCACTTTCGCTGACACAGTTGTGCGATCCGCCAGCCCGAAGATTGCCCGTTCCACGTCCCCGCTCCCTCTTGCTGCTTCTAGGGTACAGTCTTCGTCAAACTCTAGTAAACCGCGGGCACCTAAACAAGATGCCCGGACCTTGAAAAAGGAACCCGTCCGTGAGGATTTTCTGCGTTCTCAGGCTTCCCAACCGTCAACTGCCTCTTCCCGCCGTCACTCTTCCAGAAGAGCTGACAAGAAAAAGAGTTCCTCTCCTTCCCCGCCGAGGCGTGACCCATCTGTCACGCCGTCCAACAGTTGCCGGCCTCAGCCGTCTTCTGTTTCACCGGGACGCTCCGTTTGCCGGGCGCCCGGCCCTTTACCGGCGGTGGAAACTGCCCCTCCTGATCAACTCAGGGAGGTGGCAGGCGCGTCGGTCGAACCAATGGAACATGACCCTTTGCCCCCAGACAGCGATAGCAGTGCTCCCTCGAAATCCGGTCCTCAGCGGCCGTCGAGGTGACCCCGCTTGCTAGTTGGTTTTTATCCTTATTTCTTCTCTCATTTTTATCATGGCACTCCTTCAATGGAATATTCGCGGCGTGCGGGAGGAGTTAAAACTACTCCTTCGATTGCACTGCCCGCTTCTAGTCTGCCTCCAGGAAACTAAGTTGCGTCCTCGTGATCGTGCAGACTTTCCACACTACACCTCTGTGCGGTTCGACCTGCCACCTGTGGAAGGTGTCCCAGCCCATGGAGGGGTCCTGATGCTCCTTCGAGACGACGTCTATTTCCATCCCATTTCCTTGCACACTCACCTACAGGCAGTTGCCGTCCGCATCACCTTATCCACATTTACCTTCTCCCTCTGTAATATATATTCGCCATCGTCATCTGCCCTTACTAGGGCAGATATGCTAAACCTTGTTGACCAGCTCCCTTCACCTTTCGTGTTGGTAGGCGACTTTAATGCCCACCACCCCCTATGGGGCTCTCCGGCACCTTGTCCGAGAGGCTCCCTTTTGGTGGACATTCTCCACCACCTCGATCTTGTCTGCCTCAACACCGGTGCACCGACCTTCCTTTCTGACACAACACACACTTATTCCCATATAGACCTCGCAATATGCACTCCTCAGCTTGCCGGTCGGTTTGAGTGGTATGCACTTTCTGACACGTACTCGAGTGACCATTTCCCTTGTATCATCCACTTCCTACATCATTCCCCATCTCCACGTCCCACCAGTTGGAACATTTCTAAAGCCGACTGGGGGCTTTATTCTTCCATGGCTGTTTTTCACAATCAGAATTTTCCCAACTGTGACAGTCAGGTCGAATACCTCACAGAGGTTATTCTCACTGCTGCTGAACGTTCCATACCTCGTACATCCTCTTCTCCACGTCGTGTCCAGGTCCCTTGGTGGACTGCAGCCTGCCGCGACGCGCTTCGAGCCCGGCGCCGTGCTTTACGCACCTTCCGCCGCCACCCAACTTTGGAGAATTGCATCAATTACAAACGTATGAGAGCGCAGTGCCGTCGTATCATAAACGACAGCAAGAAAGCTTGCTGGACTGCTTTTACTAGTTCTTTTAACCGTTTTACTCCCTCCACGGTTGTCTGGGGTGGCCTACGCCGTTTGTCCGGCATCAAGGTCCACTCCCAGATTCCTGGCCTGACCGTGGAGAACGCAGTCCTCGTGGACCCAGCTGATGTTTCAAACGCATTGGGTCGTTTCTTTGCGGAGGTTTCGAGCTCTGCCCATTATCACCCTGCCTTTCTCCCTCGCAAACAGGTAGAGGATGCACGGCCGCCTTCTTTCCGCTCTTTTAATCGTGAAAATTATAACGTCGCCTTCACCATGCAGGAGCTAGATCGTGCTCTAGCCCTGTCTCGGTCTTCTGCTCCCGCGCCCGATTCCATTCATATTGAGATGCTGAAGAAACTCTATCCTGCGGGCAAGTGCTTTCTTCTTAGTACCTAAAATCGCATATGGACTGAAGGTCATGTTCCCACAAGTTGGCGTGAAGCCATTGTTGTCCCCATCCCCAAACCAGGGAAGGACAAACACCTTCCTTCCAGTTATCGCCCCATTTCTCTGACGAGCTGCGTCTGTAAGGTGATGGAACGCATGGTTAACGCTCGGTTGGTCTGGCTCCTCGAATCTCGCCGCCTCCTGACTAATATCCAATGCGGTTTTCGTCGACACCGCTCTGCTGCTGACCACCTCGTTACGTTGTCGACCTTCATTATGAACAACTTTCTAAAGAAGCGTCAAACAGTAGCAGTGTTCTTCGACTTGGAGAAGGCATACGATACCTGTTGGAGAGCGGGCATTCTCCGCACATTGCACACATGGGGCCTTCGGGGCCGCCTCCCTCTTTTCATTCAAGCGTTTTTGGCGGATCGCAAGTTCCGGGTACGGGTGGGCTCTGTTTTGTCAGATACCTTTTGCCAGGAGAATGGGGTACCACAGGGCTCCGTCTTGAGTGTGGCGCTCTTTGCCATTGCAATCAATCCGATCGTAGATTGCCTTTCAGCCGACGTCTCCGGATCTCTTTTTGTTGACGATTTCGCAATTTATTGTAGCGCCCAGCGGACGTGTCTCTTGGAGCGTTCTCTCCAACGCTGTCTTGACCGTCTATATTCCTGGAGCATCGCAAACGGCTTCCGATTCTCCACTGAGAAAACTGTGTGTATCAATATCTGGAGATACAAGGAATTTCTTCCACCTTCTCTACGTCTCGGCCCTGTTGCTCTCCCTTTCGTGGAGACTACAAAATTCTTGGGACTCATGTTGGATCGGAAACTTTGCTGGTCCACACATGTGTCCTACCTGGCTGCCCGTTGTGCCCGATCCCTTAACGTTCTTCGTGTCCTCAGTGGCACGTCATGGGGAGCGGATCGTACCGTCCTGCTTCACCTTTACCAGGCCATTGTTCAGTCGAAGCTCGACTATGGAAGCCTTGTATACTCTTCAGCACGGCCGTCGATTCTCCGACGTCTCAACTCTATCCACCATCGTGGATTACGTCTGGCGACCGGTGCATTTTATACCAGCCCTGTTGAAAGTCTGTATGCCGAGGCTGCTGTATTACCCTTGACCAATCGACGTGACATACTCTTGTGTCGGTACGCATGCCGCCTACGGTCGATGCCCAACCATCCATCTTACAGATTATTTTTTGACGACTCACTCGATCGCCAATATCAGTTGTCTGCGATTGCCTTGCTTCCACCGGGAGTTCGGTTTCGCCGCCTGCTACAGCGGCTCGATTTTACCCTTCCTTCCACCCTTCGGTTGAGCGAAAGCCCATTGCCACCGTGACATCAGGCCCAGGTTCACACACACCTCGAACTTAGTTCGCTCCCCAAGGAGAGCACTCCGGATTTTGTATTCCGCTCGAGGCTTGTCGAACTCCGTTCGCGGTTCGATAATGCCGTATTTATTTACACTGATGGTTCCAAGAGCACTGCCGGTGTCGGATCTGCCTTCGTCGTCGGGGACAACCGTTTCCAATACAAGCTCCCTGACCGGTGCTCAAACTTCACGGCTGAGCTTTTTGCCCTCCACCAGGCCGTTTTGTATACCTGCCGCCACCGCCACCCTTTCTATGCCATATGTTCTGACTCCCTTAGTGCCCTGCAGAGTCTTAAGGACCCTTACTCGAACCATCCTCTCGTGTATCGGATCCAACGCTCCCTCCAGTTGCTGGCGGATGACAGCTGTCACGTTTCTTTCCTGTGGGTCCCTGGCCATGTGGGTGTGTCCGGGAATGAGGCCGCCGACACAGCAGCCAAGGCAGCAGCTCTTTTGCCTCGCATGGCTACCTTTTGCGTCCCATCGGACGATGTTCAACGGGCTCTTCGCCGGAGTATCGTGTCGCAATGGCACAGTGTGTGGCTTTCACTGTACAACAATAAATTGCGAACTGTCAAACCGATCCCGACCGCTTGGAGGACATCCTCACGCCCCTCTCGGCGGGAGGAGGTCATCCTGGCTCGGTTGCGGATCGGTCATTGCCGTTTCAGCCACCGTCACTTGTTATCCGCCGAACCTGCACCGCTATGCTCCTGCGGTGAACTGCTGACAGTGCGACATGTTTTACTGACTTGTGTAAATTTTAATCATCTCCGTGTAGCCCTTCACTTTCCGTCTACTCTGGAGGAAATTTTAGTTGATGACACACGAGCAGCTGCTCGAGTTTTGCGTTTTATCAACTTGGCCAACTTATCCAAGGATATTTAACTCTTTTAATTGTCTTTTATCTTTCGTTTTTAGCCTCTTGTTGATGTTCCGACAGTCTACATTTTTTTAGATCATAGCGAATCTATGTTCTTGGCTGGGCGCTAATGACCATAGAAGTTGTGCGCCCTAAAACCACAAAAACAAAAAAACAAAAAAAAACTAACTTAAGGACAACACACACACCCCCATGCCACAGGGAGGACTCGAACCTCCGATGGCGAGCAACCGCTCGCTCCGCAGCGTGGCGCCTTAGACCGCACGAGTGTGTTTCAAAATGTTCTTAATGTTATTTGTATTCTCCATGCAGATTTTTGCTGGAATGAGACAAAATGCCAAATTTGAATCGTCCGTCTTCAATATCGGTAAGATATTTTACTAATAGTTCATATATATCCTTACCAACACGAATTTTTCTGTGAATCGTATGAATAACATTAAGAGCATTCTGAAACACATTCTGCAACGTTCATGTATTGCCAAACACAGTACAACGCTAGATAAGACAAATATTTTCCTTGTGTTATGACAACTCTTCGCAGGCAGCGCACAGGCCTGGTATTTAGGTGGCGTTGGAACTGTGCGGGGCCCGTTCGACTTTCCGCGGTACCCCGTTTGTTTACTCGCGTAAGTGGCGTTATTAATTTGTAACTAGATATCCTGACCGACGATGGCGCTTTCGTATCGAACGGCCACAGTACATTTTACGTTCCAAGCACAGTACGAACGACCCAAGGGACGAAATATAACGTTTTCTGCGTGAAGTAGTGCACGTAGACCCACAAGAACTCACCAGACTACATCTTTCGATCGTCTCTAGCACTGTGTACCGGATGATCAAAAAGTCAGTATAAATTTGAAAACTTAATAAATCACGGAATAATGTAGATAGGTAAAAATTGACACACATGCTAGGAATGACATGGGTTTTATTAGAAAAAAATGTCCGACAGATGGCGTTTCATCTGATCTGAAACGCAATAATTAACATAACAAATTAAGACAAAGCAAAGATGACGATCTTTACAGGAAATTATCAATATGTTCACCACCATCATTCCTCAACAACAGTTGTAGTCGAGGAATAATGTTGTGAACAGCACTGTAAAGCATGTCCAGAGTTATGGTGAGTCATTGGCGTCGGATGTTGTTTTTCAGCATCCCTAGAGATGTCGATCACGATACACTTGCGACTTCAGGTAACCCCAAAGCCAATAATAGCATGGACTTAGGTCTGGGGACCTGGGAGGCCAAGCATGATGAAAGTGGCGGCTGAGCACACGATCATCACCAAACGACGCGCGCAAGAGATCTTTCACGCGTCTAGCAATATGGAGTGGAGCGCCATCCTGCACAGAAATCGTACGTTCCAGCAGGTGTTTATCAGCCAGGCTAGGGGTGATGCGATTCTGTAACATATCGGCGTACCTCTCACCCGTCACGGTAGCAGTTACGAAACCAGAATCACGAAGTTCCTCGGAGAAAAAGAGACCCGATAACGGTAAATGAACTTAGGTTTTTTTTTCTAATAAAACCCCAAGTCATTCCAAGCATGTGTCAATATTTACCTCTATCTACATTATTCCGTGATTAAGTTTTCAAAATTATACTGACTTTTTGATCACCCGGTATTTGTAACTGGTTGACAAGCCTCGTGCGAAAGGCCTGTTCTCCGTTTCACCAATGGATACCGGTTCCAACATGCAGATGGCCACGTGGGTACCCTATATGTAGATAATGTTGGCTTTAGTGTTAGGTCCATAAGAGTCTGCGAGCTACCTTTTGAAGGACCGCGAGAACTCGTTGAGGACGCATTGCAACCTCACGGGGAAGTATCAAGTCACGTCGAATTGGATCACATTCGAGACGTACCCCGTTCTGAATGGAGTCCGTCAGGTGCGCATTGCACTGCGGAAACACATACCATCGTACGTGACCATTGGCGGTTGCAGATCGATCGTTATTTAAGACTGTCAACCGCGAATTTGATCGGAATGTGGATAGGATGGACATGTAATATCAGCATGCTTGCAGAAACGCTTAGTTCAGCTGCCTCGTGCTGATTCGTCAACAACGTGGCAACCGACGATCCTGCCTCTTACCTACGTTGAAGCAGCGAGAAATGTAACGCACGCAGAAGACGCCGTGAGCCCGACAGTCTGCACTGGAACAGTCGACGTGCGCGTCTGCAGCGACCGCATCTGTCCCGGTTACAGAGCCAGAAGCGTAGAGTAAAAGGTTGAATCCAGCTCGGATATTGAGCCTGCAGCTCGAGGTGATCCGGCTGAAGCAGAGGTGCGTTCCCGTAAGCAGCGGTCGCCGACTGAAGTGACGAAAGACTAGGCTGATCACAGAAAATGACTCACAGGACAATTATACACTGCAGGAAGGTAACGATAACTCTGCTGCAGTCAGAACTGAGGATCAGCCGCTAGCGGCCTCTGGATCAACAACGGCAGCTAGATGACGCCGCAGCAACAACAGACAATATGACGCCTACCGTCCTGCATCTTCAACTTGGTAACTGCGAGACGAAGAACACTATTAGAGACTCAGGCCCTTTGATGGACACGGCGGACTATTCTTCGGACGGAAATCCTGTTACGAACATCCACCAATAGAAGACTGGCCAGCGGCAGGACCATCCTTTTCAATAACATGGCGCCTACTGGCCTTGCCGAAAGCAAAATGTTCAAATGTTTGTATAGCTTTGGGACTTATCTACGGGGTCATCAGTCCCTAAGCTTACAAACTACTTATGAACTAGCTAACGCTAAGGACGGCACAAATATCCATGCCTGAGGGGCGATTCGAACCCCCGACCGTAGTGGCCGTGCAGACCGTGACTGGAGCGCCTCAGTCCCCTCGGCCACCGCGGCCGGCATTGCCGAAAGCAAGATGCTTCATCTTACTGCTCCATGACATAGGTGTACATAATAGGTATAATCAATGTCAGCGGCATTAGTTCAACGTCAAAAATCAGTTGTTACGGGACATTGGTATTGTGCTTAAAGAGGTCCAACATGAATTGTTTGGATTTTTATGGCTACAATTTCATTTACAGGGGATTCGAATCCCCCATTGGGCATGGATGTTTGGGTCATCTTTAGTATAAGCTAGTTCATAAGTAGTTTGTAAGTTTAGGGACTGAAGACCCCGTAGATAAGTCCCATAAACTCTACAAACATTTGAACTTTTTTTTCCATATACAATCCCGCTATGGAAGGTGTCTGTAGTACAGCCATCCTATTACGTGATGGCATAGAACCAATGAACATACACTGCTTATCAACAGCACATGACAGTGCGCTTACCATTCGTGCTGTTTGCCTTGAAAATCTGTACACCCCGTTTGGAATGGCAAAACTTCGTGAGCGGAACATCTACTTCTCCACAGAGATGGATCCGCAGTTTCAGCGAGCCCCGCAACGGTAGTAGGCGGGGACTTCAATAGCGTCCTACGGAAAGAGGATCAAACTACGTTTTGTGTCCAGCCCTCAATGCGGTGATTGCACGATACAAGGACACTTCTACACGGCGACCAGCGTGGATATACGTACATAACTAGCCACTCAGCAAGGATGTTGGACAGGGTTTACGTTTCCCGAGGTGCGAATAATCGTGCTCACTGGGGCGCCATGCTGCGGTGCGCGCGGCTGTTCGCCGTCGGGGTTCGAGTCCCCCCTCGGGCATGGGTGTGTGTATTATCTGTAGGTTAATTCAACTTGGTTTAAGTAGTTTGTAAGCTAGGGACTAATAACCAAGCAGTTAAGTCCCATAGATTTACAAACATTTGAACATTTCTTACGATCGTCAATACCCAGCTGTGGGGCACCGCCTTCACCGACCATCTGGCCTTTATCTGCGGCGTGACACTACCACGACAACGGACGAGGTGCAGTAGAGGACCGTGGACTCCAAACGATACCCTCCTCCAAGAAGAGTCCTGCTGCGCAGTCATCAGTGATAGTTGGCGCCATTGTGAACGACGGTGTACCTATGATTTTGCGATGCGTTGGGTAACAAACTGCGCAAAACCAGCTATTCGTCGGACACTCGTGTCGTATGCACGCGACAGAGCACTCTGGTAACGGGAAACGTCCGAGTTTTACTACACGGTCTTGAGGGAACTAGCGATGCAACCTCCTTCACCAGAACGCCAAATGGCCTCTCCACCAAGCACAGGCGCTGATTATGCAACTTACAGCAATCAAATTAGACGGCACACGAGTTAGAGCAAGGCTACATGATTCTATTCCAGCTTCTATTCATGCTTAGTTCTATCACGTCGTCGGTGAACCGCGTTATCGCTAGAGGACACACATCATGGCAGTTAACGCAGCGAACGGACAACGAGAAGAGACACAGACCGGCATCTCCCGTGTCTTCACCGAGTACTATCCCGCTCTATGCGGCGAGAACGTACTGCACGACCTGCCACCTTCAGGAAAGGCGCAGGCAGAATCTTCACTTTTAGAGGATGTCACGAAGGAGAAATTGAGCACGGCCCCATGGCCCTAATGGCCTTCCACATGAACGTTATAGCTCCTACTCGTATCAGCTGGGAGTGGTTTGGCGGCAGATGTTTTGAATCCAGCTGTTCGCGTGCCCCCCCCCCCGCCCCCTCCCACCTCTCGGAATCTTTGGAGCGCATGATCATCCCTGTATCAAAGCCAAAAGGAGGATGCAGACCGCAAGATGCCCGCCCGCTGACGCTGGTCAATTTTGATTATAAATTGTTTGCACGCATCCTTCGTGCTACGATCAAGGATGCCATTATCATTGACCAAACAAGTTTGGAAGGTGACAGCAACATACATACGGCATTAAGCGCATATCGAAACATAGTAGCAATTACGTCGGCTTGTCGCTTGGGAGGCGCACTCTTCGCAGTCGACTTATACCACGCTTTTGACCGAGGTGAACACGGTTCCTGTATGCCGTATGACAAGATGGGTATCACCTATCTCAGCTGATGTAGTTCTCCGTCTCATTTGCAGGGAACCATCCACGCTTGTGGTCAATGGCTGTAGTCAGTCACCATTTCCTCTTGAGCGCTCAGTGCAACAAAGCTTGCCCCCCCCCCCCCCCCCCTGTGCGCCTTTCTCTTTGATGGTGCCCTCGAACCTGTACTCCACGGTCTACGAAAACGCTTGAAGGATGCCCAGCTACGCAATTCTTGATTTCAGTGTTGTGCATGTGCAGATGAAGTTGTTATATTGGCGAGGTCGGCGGAAGACGTCTGTACGGCGGTAGCGTGGCTTCAACGATACGGTGAGGTGCCAGGGGCGTGGGCGTGGGTAGAGTGTTAATTATGAGTACGCACGTACAGGTAATCAGTCACAGTGTTGAAATGCTTAGGGGGAACGTAAAACGTACTGCGGCTGCTACGTTCCGTAAACGCTCAACTTGATTCGCACTCAAGTCTTACTTCATTTCGAACGCTTGTCATGATGAGTCCACTTTGTGAACGCCTACCTCGCACCGAAACTGTCACTGCATGCAAGTCTTCCCGCTGGCTGCTACGGTCGCAGCTAAGTTCCACACGGACTGGTATGGTAGTGTGTTCAACACTCGTTATCAGACAATCACATTGCCGCTAGACGCAGGACGCATTGGCCTGATACATGTGTAACATCCTCTTTCTGGGGTCGATGCATCGCCTCTACATCTCACTGGTACACTGATTGAAGAGGTGAACCACCCCGCCCCCTGTTGGACATACCGCACCGCCCCTACATCACATTACAATCTATCTAATCTAAATGAGCTTTGTGCTGGAGGTCTTACCAACTAAAAGGGCGTCTAGTTCCAAGGACTTTTACCGGTACTTTCAAAAGCAACTGCCTGTCGATGTGATTGAACACCGCTAACCGTCTTACTGGAGGAGGGTGTGGCGTAGCATACTCTCCCTTTCTTTCCACCGATGTGAGGGCGTTGTAGTATATGGTAGCGACTGCATTCCATACATATGGCCGAAGAACCATTGTTCCAGATGCGCCTCGGTCGACACCGATACACAACGTTTAGTTTGTGATGCGGTAGCCGACTACTGGATACTTGGACGCTGCATGTTGGCGTTGCTGTTGCGATGGACGCCACACTCTGTAGAACCTGTGGAAACGATTCATTCTGACATTTTCTTCTCTCAAATACGAGACATAAATGCCACAGTTTGGATCGAAGGTAAGACTGTGTCATCCTTTATGGTGAGGGAGTGATCGATTTTTGGTGCTATGTAACGACCAGCTTCACGAAATTACGACGCAACGCAACGTGTTGATCCATTTTTGGAAATTATTTGGGGTTGTTGTTTACGCGTCCCCCGGTGCATTGGGGTGTACAGGGTGAGAGATGAGATTTAATAATTACCATAGAATACGTTGACGAGAAAACACAGTAACATTGTGGGTATACCCAATTCTTAACGAGAAGACAACCTGGAGACCCGACGCCTGGACGTTGCGAACACCCCAACAATCTCTAGAATAAACGAACACGGCTAGAGCTATTTTTCTATAACAGGAGCAGCCACATAATCTTCATTTCATTCAAATATTTAATGAAGTTAAAGAATGGAATCGTGATAAACGTAAGCTGTCTCACATTATTTCACTTAGATCGCAGTCACACAACACAGGGAACTATTCTTTCACATGCACTCCGCATTAGATACAGGATGTAGAAAATACGTTTTCAGTCTAGAAAACTAAGCGATTTGTAAAATTAAAGTTTTGGTGTCAACATTGATTGATTGATATATATATATATATATATATATATATATATATATATATATATATATAATCATTCAAGTTTTGTGCACTTATAAAGTGTACTCAATGTCTTTGAAACAATAAATTCTGCACGACGGAAATTACCGTTAGCTGATGCACTTCATTTAAATCCCAATGATACTCGATTGCTGTGCTATTTGAAGTTAAGTGCGTGTCGTAAAGGGTTCATAGTATCGCTTCAGTTTCTCGACTGTTCCACTCTCACACGAAGCTCGAGAAAAACAAGTACCAGAATCCTTATGTGCGAGTTCTAATTACACTTATGTTGCTATTACAGTTGTAACACTGCACGGCCACTACGGTCGGGGGTTCGAATCCCCCCTCGGGCATGGATATTTGTGCCGTCCTTAGTTGTAAGTAGTTCATAAGTAGTTTGTAAGTTTAGGGACTGATGACCCCGTAGTTAAGTCCCATAGACTTTACAAACATTTGAACAGTTGTAACACCATACTTTGTACGGCAATGGGCACAAGAGCTGTTTGCCTTCGGAAGAGAAGGTTGGTGATTGAAATCTTATGGCTAAACGTGCAGCAGTGAAATCGCTTTTGTTTTAATATTGCTTCCCCAACTCATCCCCTTACCCTCTCCCCCTTCCAGCCTCAAAGAACAAAAACATCCGCTCCCCTTCTCTCATTCACTATATTACACAATCCGCTACATTATTTCATCTTTGTCGATGTCCTCCCTGCATCCCGTCAGATAATAATCGCACACTGCTCAGCAATATTGCAGAAGAAATCGAACAACCGTAGGGTTGGAAGTCTCCTTAGTAGACGTTTTGAATCTTTTAAGGGCTGTGTCAATAACGCAGCATCTGTTTCCCCTTCGCCAAAACATTTGTTGTTTCCCTGATGCGTTGTGTATAATTGCACCCCAGGAATTTCATTGTATGTATAACCCTCAATTTTGTTTTACTAATAGATATCTCGAAGCCTGGCGAAACTTCGTAAGTAATCATGCGGAGAACCAAACAAACATTAATATTTAGGGTCAATTGTCAGAATTTGCGCCGTGAAGATATAATTTCAAAATCATTTTGCCTTGTCTTTGCTTTTCTGAGTAGTTTACTAGACAGCAGCATAATCTGTCACAAATATTTGAGTCCTATATAGCGGCTTGTAGCACAGAGGAGGTAAAACGATACTCTCGCGCCAGTGTGTAACTGAGAGCCACTGCGTCATCCTCTTCTACAGTGCGTCAACATTGTCATGGAGCAGGCGAACTTTTACAGCGTCATCCGGCTCTGTCTCCCTGCCTGCTATCTCAAGGCTGTCATCTCCTTGGCTTATACCTAATTGGTGAAGAAGAAAACTTTCACTCGCTGTTTGTTGTTTTTGCCTTAGTTTCAGAAGTTTGTTAGTTTTTGTTTCCATAAGTTGATTAGTTTATCAATGAAGACAATTTCCGTTTCAGTGTCTTTCAGTTAACACCGATGCGAGATACAGCAATGTGCACATCCAGCTAATGGTGAATAGACAGTGAATATATTACCTTTATTCATATCTATAATACAACAGCGAATGGTGCCGAGTTCGAGTCCCTGCCGGGGAAAATTCAATTGTATCTCGGTTTCAGGTCCCAATATAATGTTAATTGTGAATATATTGAGTATGTGACATCTGATTGTGCTTAGTTAACTATTCATATAGGCACTGAATTCAATTTCACAACTGTGGCGTTTAACACATGGGAGTTGCAATATATTACCTACCTTCAGTGTTTACCTCTCAGCAACAATATGAGCATAATTCAATCCCTTGTGCAGTGCTCAATTTATCATTTATTTTCGGGTTCGGATTTAGGTCTTGTAAATTGATACTAATGAAATGTCACTGTTTTACGTCTCTTTATACCTAATCAAGACTCGACCAAAAACGTAAGCTTTGGTTAACAGTGAGTTCAAATTCATATACTGAACAATAACTCATCACGTCATTAAATGAGTGTGAGAAGGTATAGAACTTATCAGTTATTGTAATGAAATTTAAAAGTTTCTGTCTCATCTTTAATAACGTGTATTGTAATCTTTGTTGTATAATGGCATTGGTTTATATCTGGTCTGACTGCCAAAGGAGTAGTGTTCTCCAGTCTCTTATGGCACCCATTGTGTGTAGTCACGCGACTGTACCACACATCAGCCGGCCGCGGTGGCCAAGCGGTCTACGACGCGCCAGTCACGGTCTGCACGGCCACCGCGGTCGGGGGTTCGAATCCCCCCTCGGGCATGGATATTTGTGCCGTCCTTAGTATTAGCTTGTTCATAAGTTGTTCGTAAGTTTAGGGACTAATGACCCCGTAGCTAAGTCCCATAAGCTCTACAAACATTTGAACATTTAGTACCCCACATGGGTTTGGTGTTTAGAAGATCTGCAACACAGCTACATTAGTTGGGTTGCATTTACCAGGGGAAGGGAGATTAGTGTTTAACGCCCTGTCGACAGAGGGCGGAGCTCAGATTGTTTGGGTAAGGATGGAGATGGAAACGGCTGTGAACTTTGAAAGGAACCGTCCCACCATATACCATGAGCGATTTAGGGAAATTACGGAAAACCTAAATCTGGATGGCCGGAGGTTGATTAGAACCACTGTCCTCCCGAATGCGGTTCCAGTGTATTACCACTGCTCCACCTCGCTCGCTCATTCAGCAGGGACCCACTTTTTTTCCCATTATTTATATCAGAACGATGACTCCTCAGGAGCTCAGCATTAATTTGCTGAGTACGGGCTTTGCAAACCTGAGGTCCTGAGCTGAGAACTGTGTTGCACCAGTAGTCCACTACACCGTAGATCTGTGCGTACTTAAACGACCGTCGTTCGGCGCGACGGTGGAATGTTGTACGTTTCAGAGCCCAGGGATCGTGGCTTAATTGCCCGGGTCGTGAGGATGGTACAAACTTCTATAAAAAAAAAGTTCAATCTCAAGTTGTACTATGTGCCGAGGAGATGCATGGCTGTTGAGGTTCAACGGTCACGTTGTGTAAGGCTTACCCAGGCAAGCAGGGCTCTGCCTGGGTGGACGTTTAGATCGCTAGCTACTCGTGGGAACACCATGAAACGAACACGAAAGGTTGCCGGATGTACAACCGGTGTCTCTAAGAGAGGTAGAGGCGACTACAATGCCGCAAAGTGTGATCCCCAAACGTTCCCTTCCCTGGCCACACCATGGGAGGAACGTCAGGCCAGACATCAGGGTGAGGCTTATGCCCCTAAATATGTTATCTGTAGCCACACTGATGGGGACGCCTTTAAGACGACTACGCCCTTGTTCTTCGTGGAAACTTGGAAAACAAGTATGGTGAGGTGGAAAGAAGGTAAAAAATGCGCTCTGGGTCGGTATTAATGTCATCCCCAGCCCAGTCACGGGCATTGCTTGCCTGTGACAAGCTGGGTGATGTTTCTGTTACTATAACACCACAAAAGACCTTAAACATGGTGCACGGAATAATATTCCACAGAGACCTTTTGCTGCAGTCAGACGATAAACTGCGTGCAAACCTAGAATGGCGGGGAGTTTATTTTATTTGACGGGTTCATAGGGGTCTGAAGGACAACAGGGTTGCCACCGGTGCCTTCATCTTGGCTTTCGATGGTAATTAATTGCCCGAGAAGGTCAAGGTGGTGATCTACCGGTGCGATGTAAAGCCCTACGTTCCTCCCCCTGTGCATTGTTTTAAGTGCTGGAGGTTTGGCCATATGTCCTCCCAATGAGATGTCAACCCTACATTTCGGGAGTGCGGATGTGCTGTCCATCCGAACGTCCTCTGCACCCCTCCTCCAGTATGTGATAACTGTGGCCTAAATCACTCCCCTTGTTTGCCTGTCTGCACGGTTCTGCTCAGAGAAAGAAACATCATGGAATTTAAGACCTGCGACCGGCTGACCTATTCAGAGGCAAAGCGAAAATATCAAAAGCTCCACCCTGTTCACCTATGCCACAGCAGCATCACCATCATCATGTACAGTGCCTGGTCTACAGTCTGTACCACCTATGCCAGTGGGCTCCCAGGCCTAATCAACTGACCCTGCACCCTTGCCAGCTGGGGTCAATTCTTCAGTGGCTCCCACTCTTTTCACTGTGGTAGCAACAACCCCTCTAAGCTGGAGAAAGAGAAGCCTTCTCTGGCCCCTTTCGCTCGGAAGGGGTCCCTAGAGACAACCCCTTCCGTGGCTACTCAGAGTGCTCCAGAGGATCCTGGCTGCAGGCTTAAGGATCCACAACCTGGCGGTCGAAGAGCCTCCCGCTCTTCCTCCATCCCGGATGCCACTTCTGAGAAGCCCTTTCGGCCCTGCAAACCAAAGGGCAAGAGAGAGGAAAAGAAGAGGAGAAATAAGAAAAACGAATGTTCGGTGGCTTCAAAGCCACAATCACCCACATCCTCTACTTCAGAGGATGAAGTCGAGATCCTTGCATCTCCTGAGGATCTCGCACTTACTGATTCACCAGACCATAAGCTCTCTGGTTCTGTGGATTGAGAGCAGATGGTAGCAGACTATCCAATGGAATGATCTGCTTCTTTCATTCAACAAGGCGCTACAGCCTGGAGAAAACATAATCATCCAGTGGAATTGTGGCGGCTTTTTCCCCCACCTGGCTGAGCTACAACTACTTCTAAGCCTAACACCTGTTTTCCGTATTCCTCTCCAGGAAACCTGGTTTCCATCAATGCGGTCCACTGCCCTTCAAGGCTATTATAAAAACTGTTCCACATATGACAGAGATTTTGGTAGAGTCCACATCTACGTCCTAACCTCTGTCCCAAGCGCTGCCATGCCTCTACAATTTTCTAGAGGCAGTTGCTGTTCGGCTCCAGGCACTGCAAGATGTTACAATATGTTCTGTCTACCTCCTGACAGATGAGCATGTCTCTTCTGTAGACCTCGCTGCCTTGGTCGCCCAACTTCCCCCACCCTTCCTTCTTTTGGGGGATTTCAATGCCCACCACACTTTGTTGAGCGGCACACAGACCTCTGTGCAGGGTAGAGGTGTTGATACTCTACTCACACAGCTGAAAATCTGCCTCCTCAGTACTGGAGCTGCTACACACCTTAGCGTAGCACACGGAACATACTCTGCCATAGACCTGTCTATCTGCAGCCCAAGCCTGCTTCCACATCTCACTTGGAAGGTCCACAATGACCTGTGTGGCAGTGACCATTTTCCTATCTTCCTGTCGCTCCCACAGTGTCCGCCTGCTGATCGTCTGCCTCGCTGGTCCCACCATAGGGCTGACTGGCCAGCTTATTCCACAACCTCTGTGATTACCTCTCCTCCTCTGGGTGTTGCAGATGCCGCTGTTCAGATGCCATCATTTCTGCTGCTGAGAAAACCGTTCCCACTTCACTCAGATCACTCCGCCGTAAGTCGGTGCTCTGGTGGACACCGGAGATCGCTGAGGCCATCTGGGAACGTTGGCGAGCACTACAGCACTACCGACACAACCCTTCCATCGATAATCTTATCGCCTTTAAGCATCTCCGGGCACGGCAATTGATCCAGCACAGCAAGAGGCCTCCTGAGAGCGGTATGTTGCCTCCATTGGATCCCATGCGTCTCCTTGATGGGTATGGTCGCAAGGTCGATGCCTCTTCGGGCATTGCCCACCAGTGGGAATTCCGAGTCTCAGCATTCAGGGTACAATCTGTACTGACCCTCTACTCACCATAGCTGAGCACTCGGCAAACCACTATGCTCCCACCTCAGCAACTGCTGCATATGGTGCGGACTTCCACGCCCTTAAAGAGCACACAGAGCGAAATCCGATATCTTTTCGAACGTGACTCTGGGAAGCATACAACAGTGTCCCTCCTACTCGCCCCGATACCTCCCTTGTACCTGATCACATTCACAGACAGTTCCTCTGGCACCTATCAGCGAACTCGAAGCACCAGCTTCTCGCCCTGCTCAATTGTCTCTGGGTTGAGGGTGTTTTCCCAT
Organism: Locusta migratoria; assembly: GCA_026315105.1. NCBI lineage: Eukaryota > Metazoa > Arthropoda > Insecta > Orthoptera > Acrididae > Locusta > Locusta migratoria. Next base: position 145,950,338 of record CM048755.1, on the reverse strand, counting down.
CTCAGTGGTGGGATAGCATCGTCATCCCGGTGATGAAGCCTGGGGCGGATCCGCAGGTGGCTGATAGTTACTGACTGATCAGCCTCACCAACATTCCATGCAAGCTCCTCTGACGGACGGTGAGTCGGAGGCTTATGTGGATCCTTGAGGACTGGGAACTCCTGGCCCCACAACAAGGTGGTTTCCGTCATGGCAGCTCCACTATCGAAAATCTCGTGTTGCTGGAGTCGGCCATCCGTACAGCCTTTACTCGCCGCGAACATCTGGTTGCCGGTTTCTTCGACCTGCGGAAGGCGTATGACACCACCTGGCGCCACCATATACTGTCTGCGCTGTACGATTGGGGCTTACGGGGTCCACTTACTGTATTCATAAAGAATTTTCTCGCCCCTATGTTCTTTTCGTGTTCGTGTTGGTACTTATCTCAGCTGACCTCATTATGAAGAAAATGGTGTCCCACAGGGTTCCCTACTTAGTGTTCCTCTATTTTTAGTCGCCATTAATAATCTTTCTGCTGCTGTGGGTTCATCAGTATCCACCTCGTTGTATGTTGATGACTTGTGCATGTATTTTAGTCCAACCAGCATCGGAGTTGCTGCACAGGGGTTGCAGATAGCTAATTGAAAGGTGCAGTCATGGACGTTCGCCCACACTTTCCAGATTTCTGCATCAAAAACCCAGGTGATGCATTTCTGTCGATGTCGGGCGGTACACCCAGAACCCGAACTATATTTGCCTGGTGACCTGCTGCGTGTCAGAGACGCACCGTTTTTTAGGCATGTTCGACGACCATCTCACCTGGGTGCCACACCTTCGCCAGCTCAAACAAAAGTGCTGCCGACACCTCAACACCCTGCACTGTCTCGGCCACACTGTTTCGGGAGCCTCACGCTCAACGCTACTGCGACTCTTTATCAGGCCCTCATTCAGTCACGCCTCGATTACAGATGCATGATTCGGCTGTGCCTTCAGCACTGCAGGCATTGGACCCAATTTTACATTGTGGTGTCCATTTGGCGACGGGCTTTTTACACGAGCCATGTGACTAGCCTCCTAGTTGAAGCTGGGGTCCTTCCTCTGCGGTTCCGCCGGCAACACCTGTTAGCTTCATACATTGCCCATGTTCAGGTCTCGCCACACCACCCGAACCATCCGCTTCTTTTCCCAGACGCTGCACTCCCTATCCCTCCACAACGGCCCAGGTCGGATTATCCGATGCCCGTCCGTGTTAGTTCTCTCCTTTTGTCCCTTGAATCCCATCCACTCCCTGCCACTTTCCGATATTCCTTTTGAAACCCTTCCTTGTTCCATTCCATGTTTACAGCTTTGTCTAGATCTGTCCATGAAAGGCCTCTGTTTCTCCAGTTCCTGCATCTTTGATTCTTTCCGTGGCGTCGAAGCCATTTGTACTGATGGGTCCCTAGCAGATGGTATTGCTGGGTATGCATGTCTACATGGTGACCATGTCGAACAGCATTCATTACCCCGTGAAAGTAGTGTCTTTACTGCAGAGCTGGTCGCCATCCTAAAGGCTCTAGAAGATCTCCAAGCTTGCCTCAGGGGTCATTTGTAATCTGTAGTGACTTCCTGAGTGGCTTTTAGGCAATCGACCAGTTCTTCCCTCACCGCCCGTTTGTGCGGTCCATTCAAGACACTGCTTTCTCTCTTGGCAAATCTGTCCGTTCTGTGATCTTTCTGTGGACCCCTGACCACATCGGCATACCGGGGAATGAACGTGTCGATCAGTTGGCCAACCAGGCCACCACTGCGCCACCTTTAGCCATTGGCATCATGGAATCAGACCTCAAGTTAGCATTGCACCAGAAGGTGCGTGAGGCTTGGAGTGCTGAATCGTCTACCACGAGTGTAACAAATAAGCTTCGAGCAGTGAAACTTTCCACGACTCTGCAGCCCATACGTCGAGAGTCGGTTGTCCTCTGCCGCCTCCGTATTGGACATACCTGGCTGACCCATGGCCATCTCCTTCGCCGTGAGGCCCCGCCTGTATGTCAGCGTGTCGCAGCACTGACAGTAGTCAATCTTCTGATGGACTGTCCAGTTTTAGCCAACTTGCAGCAGTCTTTTAAACTACCATATGCGCTACACTTAGTTTTAGGTGACGATGCCTGCATGACTAATTCCGTTTTACGTTTTATTCGCGCAGCTGGTTTTTAAAATTCCATCTAGAGGTGGGTGCTGTAGCCTGATATGTCAGACCCCCACCTATCCCGCGCTTCTAAAGACTTTTAAGACTGTTATGCAAAATGCCTAGGGGTTTTAGTGTGTGCAGTATGGCTGGCTCATCCTGTTTTATCTTTATGATCAGCCAGCCATGACATTCTGCTGTCCCGTTTTTAACTTAGTTCCTGACTGGTTTTTTTTTTTTTTACCTACGTGTCCTCTTGTCTTGTCAACGAACTGTCATTGTCAGTCTGTCCCTTTTATGAGTTCCGATTCTTGAAGTCTATTTTTAGCTTCTGACAGTGTGCTATTATCTAGGAACAGCGGTCTGATGACCTAGATGTGTAGTCCCCTCAAAACAACAACAATCAGAAGGATGAAATGGATCGTGAGCGGAGTCAAGTGTATATGGACAAACAAAAGTCTACAACAAATAAATATCTGGATGGAAAGCCAAATTAATGTCAAATATTACCAAATGTTGCGTTGAATTCATTAAAAACCCCAACAAATGACAGTGAAAATAATGAATTCTGATTTCATTCCGTGATAACTAATTCATATGAGTAAGCAATCTCTTTTGCAATAGAGACAGCTGACTGATTTAAAATCCGATTTATTTAGTTTCAATAAATTCTTGGTAGCACTGAAATTGTTTTGTTTCATATATTGGGAAACATTTGGTTGGATAAATCTCTCCTAAATGGAATGAGCGACCAAATGACAGATGCAGACATATCTATATATGACTGGCGATATAGGCATGAAATATTATATTCGCTAAGTGCACCTCCCATTTTATGTATTAATAAATTACACCCACACGAAGCCGAGGTGGGTCGCTAGTTTGTAATATAAATACAGATCGCCAATATTGTTCAAGAATTGTAGTTTGACCTTTATTCATTGATTACATATTGTGGAGTTTGGCTTGGAATATTTGTCTTTCTCAAGACAGCAAAGTCATAAAAATCATTACAAATGATGTTGAATTAACCCAAGACCCTTCAAACTAACTTCCCTACGTCACCCAGACCATCACAAAGATCATCAGATGGTTGCGTGTCTTTCAAAATGAAGTGGCAAACTTGGATCATTAATAGCCGAACAGCAGACGCATTGCCTAATCTGGTCAGCCTATGCTGTAAGGTAAAGGTAAAGTGGTCAACAGTCCGAATATTGGTTTGATCACCGCAGTGCTTTACTAGGCATGGTCCTGTTTGGAGGTGGTACGTCGTTGCCTTCCTCCGACCTTCGAGCTGACTTACCCAGCCAGTTACAGGGGGATATACAGTTTAACGTGGATTCCGAACCACGGTGCTACTCGATATTTTCCACATTAGCAAACACTGTCAAAGGTGAAAGACGTGGAAAGTGACTGATAAAAATCCTAGGACCTGTCGGCGTTCGAACCCGCTACCTTCAGATTAATAGTATGGGCTACCATTGTGCTAAAACATGCAAAAAACTAAAATACCACAAAATGTAAACACAAGGGGGAAAAAGGCCCATTGATGCTGCTGCAGCTGTAGTGAAACATGACGAACCCGCGACCTTCGGTATGATAGTTTAGCACTTACGACAGGACTACCGAGCCACTTCGCTGTAACGAAGTTAATTATTAGGTTATTATTATTGGTTTCTGTTTTACAACTCAAAAATGGACTCAGCTCTTACAAAGCTGGCTACTCCACTTTGAAATATTTAAAATACATGAAGCTACACGTTACATTTGTCTTTTCCCCATCGGAATTGGTCGGTTAGTGCGCTTTATCCGTTCTATGAGTGTAAACTCTTCAGTTGTTATTGATTTACCTATGCTCATTGCATTATCCAGGTCGTGCTTTTCCCTTGTAAATTTTCGAGATAATGGAAACACGACTCTCAAGTAAGAGGATGACTTCCGTCCTGCTGCCACTCTTGAACCTCTCCTGAACGACACGATCGACGTAGTGGTAGAGAATGTCACTAAGACGATTGTATCTGTCCCCGGCGAAAGACAGTGCCTTGGTCGTCGGAAGTTGCGGAAGCCATCAGAGACCGTAAGCGTGCTCTTCAACGCCACCCATCGCACGATACTCTCATCGCGTTTAAACGCCTCGGAGCTCCTGCTCGCCAGATAAGAGGCGCAAACGAGAGTGTTGGGAAAGGTAGGTCTCAACCATAGAGTCGCATACAACCCCTTCCCCAGTCCCCCCCAGGGGGCCCACAGTTCTTTTGTGGGTACGTGTGTGGCGCGCACGGGGCCCCGAGCCGGAGCAGCCTTTCTTCTGCCCCAGGCTGCTTCACTTTCCCTCCCGGTTTATGCCTTCGCCTGGAGACGGGCGTATTTCACGAGTTCAGGTGTTTTCTTGTTGTCGTTTCTCTTATTCCTTGGTTCCTTCCTTTCTTACCCTTTGTTTCTGTCTCTCTCTCCTTGTCCTCTCCTCGCCTTCTTCTCCTCATTAGTCTCCGCCTCGGCGTTTGAGACACCTTTCCTTCTTTCTCTTCACTTCCTCTATTCTTCTTCTTTCCTCCTGTGCGTGTCTGAAGGCCGACCCACGCATTATCATGCGTAGCAGGTGACGGGGTAACGCGTAATTCCCCGCCCCGGGTAGACAAGTAGGGCACGTACGTACCCCCTGGTAAAGGCCAGGCCCAGGGAGGGGTGATTACCCGAGCTGGTACCTTCCGAACATGCCAATTGGTCCCTCCGTCAGTTCTCGGGAGGTGTGACCTGAGGTGTGAACAATCACCTAAGGCGGGTAAGCCCTCGGAGAGGGCCCCCACTAGGAAGGAGCGCGCCATCGGAGACGCCGGTAATCACGGGGGACACTTCCGCAATGACTTCCTTCTCTTCTTCACTGACATTGACCCAGAAACGTAAGATAGACTCGCCTCAGCAAAAGAAGACTCTGCCTAATTTGCCGAAATTTCTTGTTGTGTCGCGCACCGACGGAAAAGACTTCAATTCTGTCAATCCTTTCGTTATACAGAAAGGTGTTGATGCAATTGCTGGCCCTGTTAAAACCTGTTCGCGTCAGCGCAATGGCTCATTGTTGCTGGAAGTGGACAGTGCTTTCCAAGCCCAGAAACTTATCCGGACTACGTTATTGCACACGTTTCCAGTTAAGGTCGAAGCGCACCGCACACTCAACTCGTCACGTGGGGTAGTTTTTACGAGATCCCTTGACGGGTTGTCTGATGACGACATCCGGTCCTATATGTCCGATCAGGGTGTGACAGCCGTCCACAGGGTGATGAAAAAGGTAGATAACCAGCTGACACCGACTCGTACTGTGTTTTTGACATTCGACAGAGTTGACCTCCCGTCGAAGGTCAAAGCAGGGTACGAAGTTATCTCAGTCCGCCCTTATATTCCAAACCCAACGCGCTGCTACCAATGCCACAGGTACAACCATACCCGTGAACATTGCCCACATGCAGCAAAATGTGTCACTTGTGGTAGGGACGCTCATGAGGGGGATTGCCCACCTCCGTCCCCTCACTGCCTTAACTGCAACGGCGACCATGCGGCTTCCTCTCGCGACTGCCCTGTATATAAGGATGAAAAAATCATTCAGCAAATTCGGGTTACGGAGAAGGTATCGACATCTGCCGCTCGTAAGTTGTTGGCGAGTCGAAAGCCCACTGTCCCCCCAGCGGGTACATACAGTAAGGTACTCACCTCACCTCGACCTACCAAAGATTCCAGTACCCAGACATGTGATTTCACTTTCGCTGACACAGTTGTGCGATCCGCCAGCCCGAAGATTGCCCGTTCCACGTCCCCGCTTCCTCCTGCTGCTTCTAAGGTACAGTCTTCGTCAACATCTAGTAAACCGCGGGCACCTAAACAAGATGCCCGGACCTTGAAAAAGGAACCCGTCCGTGAGGATTTTCTGCGTTCTCAGGCTTCCCAACCGTCAACTGCCTCTTCCCGCCGTCACTCTTCCAGAAGAGCTGACAAGAAAAAGAGTTCCTCTCCTTCCCCGCCGAGGCGTGACCCATCTGTCACGCCGTCCAACAGTTGCCGGCCTCAGCCGTCTTCTGTTTCACCGGGACGCTCCGTTTGCCGGGCGCCCGGCCCTTTACCGGCGGTGGAAACTGCCCCTCCTGATCAACTCAGGGAGGTGGCAGGCGCGTCGGTCGAACCTATGGACCACGACCCTTTGCCCCTGGACAGCGATAGCAGTGCTCCCTCGAAATCCGGTCCTCAGCGGCCGTCGAGGTGACCCCGCTCGCTACTTGGTTTTTATCCTTATTTCTTCTCTCATTTTTATCGTGGCGCTCCTTCAATGGAACATTCGCGGCATTCGTTCTAATCGGGAGGAGTTAAAATTACTCCTTCGATTGCACTGCCCGCTTCTAGTCTGCCTCCAGGAAACTAAGTTGCGTCCACGTGATCGTGCAGACTTTACACACTACACCTCTGTGCGGTTCGACCTGCCACCCGTGGAAGGTGTCCCAGCCCATGGAGGGGTTCTGATGCTCCTTCGAGACGACGTCTATTTCCATCCCATTTCCTTGCACACTCACCTACAGGCAGTTGCCGTCCGCATCACCTTATCCACATTTACCTTCTCCCTCTGTAATATATATTCGCCATCGTCATCTGCCCTTACTAGGGCAGATGTGCTAAACCTTGTTGACCAGCTCCCTTCACCTTTCGTGTTGGTAGGCGACTTTAATGCCCACCACCCCCTATGGGGCTCTCCGGCACCTTGTCCGAGAGGCTCCCTTTTGGTGGACCTTCTCCAACACCTCGATCTTGTCTGCCTCAACACCGGTGCACCGACCTTCCTTTCTGACACAACACACACTTATTCCCATATAGACCTCGCAATATGCACTCCTCAGCTTGCCGGTCGGTTTGAGTGGTATGCACTTTCTGACACGTACTCGAGTGACCATTTCCCTTGTATCATCCACTTCCTACATCACTCCCCATCTCCACGTCCCACCAGTTGGAACGTTTATAAAGCCGACTGGGGGCTTTATTCTTCCATGGCTGTTTTTCACAATCAGCATTTTCCCAACTGTGACAGTCAGGTCGAATACCTCACAGAGGTTATTCTCACTGCTGCTGAACGTTCCATACCTCGTACATCCTCTTCTCTACGTCGTGTGCAGGTCCCTTGGTGGACTGCAGCCTGCCGCGACGCGCTTCGAGCCCGACGCCGTGCCTTACGCACCTTCCGCCGCCACCCAACTTTGGAGAATTGCATCAATTACAAACGTATGAGAGCGCAGTGCCGTCGTATCATAAACGACAGCAAGAAAGCTTGCTGGACTGCTTTTACTAGTTCTTTTAACCGTTTTACTCCCTCCACGGTTGTCTGGGGTGGCCTACGCCGTTTGTCCGGCATCAAGGTCCACTCCCCGATTCCTGGCCTGACCGTGGAGAACGCGGTCCTCGTGGACCCAGCTGATGTTTCAAACGCATTGGGTCGTTTCTTTGCGGAGGTTTCGAGCTCTGCCCATTACCACCCTGCCTTTCTCCCTCGCAAACAGGTAGAGGAGGCACGGCCGCCTTCTTTCCGCTCTTTTAATCGTGAAAACTATAACGTCGCCTTCACCATGCAGGAGCTAGACCGTGCTCTCGCCCTGTCCCGGTCCTCTGCTCCCGGGCCCGATTCCATTCATATTGAGATGCTGAAGAACCTCTCTCCTGCGGGCAAGTGCTTTCTTCTTAGTACCTACAATCGCATATGGACTGAAGGTCATGTTCCCACAAGTTGGCGTGAAGCCATTGTTGTCCCCATCCCCAAACCAGGGAAGGACAAACACCTTCCTTCCAGTTATCGTCCCATTTCTCTGACGAGCTGCGTCTGTAAGGTGATGGAACGCATGGTTAACGCTCGGTTGGTCTGGCTCCTCGAATCTCGCCGCCTCCTGACTAATATACAATGCGGTTTTCGTCGACACCGCTCTGCTGCTGACCACCTCGTTACGTTGTCGACCTTCATTATGAACAACTTTCTAAAGAAGCGTCAAACAGTAGCCGTGTTCTTCGACTTGGAGAAGGCATACGATACCTGTTGGAGAGCGGGTATTCTCCGCACATTACACACATGGGGCCTTCGGGGCCGCCTTCCTCTTTTCATTCAAGCGTTTTTGGCGGATCGCAAGTTCCGGGTACGGGTGGGCTCTGTTTTGTCAGATACCTTTTGCCAGGAGAATGGGGTACCGCAGGGCTCCGTCTTGAGTGTGGCGCTCTTTGCCATTGCAATCAATCCGATCGTGGACTGCCTTTCAGCCGACGTCTCCGGATCTCTTTTTGTTGACGATTTCGCAATTTATTGTAGCGCCCAGCGGACGTGTCTCTTGGAGCGTTCTCTCCAACGCTGTCTTGACCGTCTATATTCCTGGAGCATCGCAAACGGCTTCCGATTCTCCACTGAGAAAACTGTGTGTATCAATTTCTGGAGATACAAGGAATTTCTTCCACCTTCTCTACATCTCGGTCCTGTTGCTCTCCCCTTCGTGGAGACTACGAAATTCTTGGGTCTCATGTTGGATCGGAAACTTTGCTGGTCCACACATGTGTCCTACCTGGCTGCCCGTTGTGCCCGATCCCTTAACGTTCTTCGTGTCCTCAGTGGCACGTCATGGGGAGCGGATCGTACCGTCCTGCTTCACCTTTACCAGGCCATTGTTCAGTCGAAGCTCGACTATGGAAGCCTTGTGTACTCTTCAGCACGGCCGTCGATTCTCCGCCGTCTCAACTCTATCCACCATCGTGGATTACGTTTGGCGACCGGTGCATTTTATACCAGCCCTGTTGAAAGTCTGTATGCCGAGGCTGCTGTATTACCCTTGACCACTCGACGTGACATACTCTTGTGTCGGTATGCATGCCGCCTACGGTCGATGCCCAACCATCCCTCTTACAGATTATTTTTTGACGACTCACTCGATCGCCAATATCAGTTGTCTGTGATTGCCTTGCTTCCACCGGGAGTTCGGTTTCGCCGCCTGCTACAGCGGCTCGATTTTACCCTTCCTTCCACCCTTCGGTTGAGCGAAAGCCCATTGCCACCGTGGCATCAGGCCCAGGTTCACACACACCTCGAACTTAGTTCGCTCCCCAAGGAGAGCACTCCGGATTTGGTATACCGCTCGAGGCTTGTCGAACTCCGTTCGCGGTTCGATAATGCCGTATTTATTTACACTGATGGTTCCAAGAGCACTGCCGGTGTCGGATCTGCCTTCGTCGTCGGGGACAACCGGTTCCAATACAAGCTCCCTGACCGGTGCTCGACCTTCACGGCTGAGCTTTTCGCCCTCCACCAGGCCGTTTTGTATACCTGCCGCCACCGCCAACCTATCTATGCCATATGTTCTGACTCCCTTAGTGCCCTGCAGAGTCTTAAGGACCCTTTCTCGAACCATCCTCTCGTGTATCGGATCCAACGCTCCCTCCAGTTGCTGGCGGATGACAGCTGTCACGTTTCTTTCCTGTGGGTCCCTGGCCATGTGGGTGTGCCCGGGAATGAGGCCGCCGACACAGCAGCCAAGGCAGCAGCTCTTTTACCTCGCATGGCTACCTTTTGCGTCCCATCGGACGATGTTCAACGGGCTCTTCGCCGGAGTATCGTGTCGCAATGGCACAGTGTGTGGCTTTCACTGTACAACAATAAATTGCGAACTGTCAAACCGATCCCGACCGCTTGGAGGACATCCTCACGCCCCTCTCGGCGGGAGGAGGTCATCCTGGCTCGGTTGCGGATCGGTCATTGCCGTTTCAGCCACCGTCACTTGCTATCCGCCGAACCTGCACCGCTATGCTCCTGCGGTGAACTGTTGACAGTGCGACATGTTTTACTGACTTGTGTTAATTTTAATCATCTCCGTGTAGCCCTTCACTTTCCGTCTACTCTGGAGGAAATTTTAGCTGATGACACACGAGCAGCTGCTCGGGTTTTGCGTTTTATGAACTTGGCCAACCTATCCAAGGATATTTAACCCTTTTAATTGTCTTTTATCTTTCGTTTTTAGCCTCTTGCTGATGTTCTGACAGTCACCATTTTTTTGAGATCATAGCGAATCAATGTTCTTTGCTGGGCGCTAATGACCATAGAAGTTGTGCGCCCTAAAACCACAAAAAAAAAAAAAAAAAAAAAAAAAAAAAACCCTTCCCCAGTCCGGCGCCTTTGTGGCTACCAGACCCAGACAGCAATTCCTGGGATATCTATAAATGGAGCTGTCTGTACGGATTACGGCGCCATCGCTGAGGCTTTTGCCGAACACTACCATCGTGGCGCTGCGTTCCAAAATTATCAACCTGCCTTCCGAACGTTAAAACAGGGACTTTCATTTACCACACCACACCGTGAGGTGTATAACGCTCTGTTTGGTGAGTGTGTGTTTCTCAATGCCCTTGCCTACTGCCCTGACACCGCCCCAGGGTCCGACATAATCCACTCACATGTTAAAACATCTAACTGTCGCTTCTGAGAGAAGTGTTCTAGCCTTGTTTAATCGCATCTGGAACGGAGGTGTCATCCCGTCAGTGGCGGAAAGTAACATCGTTCCGGTGCTTAGGCCGGGTAAATACCCTCTAGATGTGGACAGATCTCGGTCCATCAGCCTTACGAACATTCTCTGCAAACTGCTAGAACGCATGGTGAGCCGGTTGTTGTTTTGGCTCCTTGAAACCCAGGGCCTGCTGGATCCATGCCAAGGTGGTTTCCACAAGGGGTACTCGACCTTGGACCGTTACCTATCTAGAGTCTGCCATCTTGACAGTGCTCTCTCGACGTCACCATCTGGTAGCCGTGTTTTTGTTTGTCGAAGACGTATGACATGACCTGGCGACGCCACATTTTAACCACATTACATGAGTGGGGTCTGCGGGGCTCACTTCCACTTTTTATCCAAAACTCTGTCCGTAGATTTCGCGTTCAAGTTGGTTTATCTTGTAGCTTCTCTCATGTCCAGGATAATGGAGTCCCTCAGGGCTCAATTTTAAGGGTTCCTTTGTTTTTAGTTGCCATTAACGGCTTAGCGACAGCAGTCGGGTCGTCAGTATCCCCTTCATTGTATGCTGACGACGTCTGCATATACTTTAGTTCTTTCAGCTTGTGTGTTGATGAATGCCAGCTGCAGGGCGCCATACGCAAGGCGCATACATGGGCTCTCTCCCATGGGTTCCAGTTTTCTACCGCTAAAACGTGCGTTATGCACTTCTGTCGCCGATGGCCTGCCCACACACATTCCGAGTTTTACCTTGACAGGCAATTACTCAATATAGTTGAAACACATAGATTTCTAGTCCTGATATTTGATGACAGGCTCACATGGTAACCACATATGGCAACCACATATTCGCCAGCTGAAACAGCAGTGCTGGCGGCACCTCAACACCCTCCACTGGCTCAGCAAAAAAATGTTCAAATGATTGTATAGTCTATGGGACTCAACTACGGGGTCATCAGTCCCTAAACTTACAAACTACTTATGAACTACTTACGAACTAGGACGGCACAAATATCCATGCCCGAGGGGGATTCGAACCCCCGACCGCAGTGGCCGTGCAGACCGTGACTGGAGCGCCTTAGTCTCCTCGGCCACCGCGGCCGGCACTGGCTCAGCAGTACCACTTGTGTGACAGACTGCGGTATCCTGCTGCGTTGCTACAAAGCCCTTGTTCTGTCGCATTTGGATTATGGGAGTGTAGTTTATGGTTATGCATCGCCCTCGGCGCTGCAGTGCCTGGATCCAATCCACCACTATGGAGTTAGATTCGCGACAGGGGCTTTCAGAACAAGTCCTACGGACAGTCTCCTTGTGGAGGCTGGGGTGCCTTATCTGCGAATCAGATGGCAACACTGCTGGCCAGTTATGCAGTTCACGTGTATGGTATGCCTACTCATTCAAACCACCGTCTCCTTTTTCCTAACAGATTACTCCATATTCCAGAACGGTGGCCGAGATCGGGTTTGACGGTTAGTGTCCGTGTTCGGTTTCTTCTGAGTGAATTGGAGTCTTCTCCGCCACAATCTCTGTTCCAATTCCAATCGGGTACCTCACCATGGTGTTTACCTCGACCTCTACTTCGACTGAACTTGACACACCACTCCAAACGCTCTGTTCAACCAGAGGCACTTCGCCGGCAATTCCTGTCAATTGTGGATGGGTACCAGGGATCCACAGTAATCTTCACTGATGGCTCGAGGGCAGATGGTTGTGTCAGCTTTGCATATACGCATACAGAACATATGGAACTGCATTCCCTACCAGATGGCTGCAGTGTATTAACTGCTGAGCTGGTAGCCATCCTTAGTGCAGTCGATCACATTAATTCCTGCCCTGGGGAACCTTTCCCCATTTGCAGTGACTCCATAAGCAGTCTACAAGCCCTCGATCACTGCTTCCCTCGCCATCCCTTGATGAAAGCCTTCCAAGAATCCCTATACGGCATCGACCGTTGTAGACGGTCGGTGGTATTTCACTGGACTCCAGGGCACGTTGGGATAGATGGAAACGAGATGGCTGACAGGTTAGCAAAAGAGGCTACCCATAAAACTACATTGGATATAGATATCCCAGCTACTGACATCCGTTCGATGTTACATAGTTGCGTTCTTGGTCTGTGGATTACAGAATGGCGTACCCTACGGAAATCCAACAGATTGAGACTAATAAAGGAGACAACGAACTTGTGGAGGTCCTCTATGCGGAATCCTCGCAGGGATTCTGTCGACTCCATATCGGCCATACTTGGTTTACGCACGGTCTCCTTTTCCGTCGCGAGGACCCTCCTCACTGTTGCTGTGGTGTGCCTTTGACAGTCTCCCACATCTTACTGGAATGCCCAACTTTCGACGCTCAAAGACGGGTTTTAATCTCCCTTCCTCCTTAAACCTTGTTTTAGGTGACAATGACTTTGTGGCTGACGCTGTTTTAAATTTTATTCGTAACAGTGGATTACACAGTTCCATCTGACGTTCATTGAATATGTTTCATCTATTTCATCTGCACCTACTTAACATTTTTCGGCAGGTGATTTTAATGTGTTATGGAGTGGCTGGACGTTGTACTTTTATTTTTGTGAACGCCCAGCCTAGACACTCTGGTATTCTCTTTTAAATGTCTTCTTTCTTCCGTTTCATTTGTTTCTTTGACTTCTGACATCTTCCATCTACGGTTTGATGTAACTTAACACATTATGTTCCATTTTAGCGATCACTTGCGTCATCTCTGTGATTAGCAAAGGAACTGATGACCATAGTAGTTTGGTCCTTTTAAAAACACCAACCAACCAAAATATCTGAATTCAACAGTCAAATCTTTTATTTCTGGTTGGAATATATTTTGCAAAGGTAGACTGGCTACCAAAGATAGTGCTGCACTTATTTGTTGTACGGGAAAAATTGTATAATGCTGCACCATCAGTATCCTGCATGAGTCATAGTGTTGTAATACTTAAAGAGAAACATCCAGTAGCAAAATACGGTTCTGACACTTTTCGAACATCCTTCCCTATATGTCGGCGGTTCCCCTAATAAGATCCTTTCCGAATCTCAGTTGGAATTTTCTATAAAGCAGAATGGGGGGCAGTTACTTCTACATTAGTGGACATCAACAGATTCATCCCTCCTACAATAGATAAATACGACAGGTTCGCTAGACTCCTCAAAGCTACAGCTAAAGCCTATGTATCTAGGGACTATAGAAAGACATATTCCGGATTGGAGCCAAGAGTGTGAAGTCCTGTACAATGAATTTTTAAGCACTGAAGATTGACACTGCTGACGTATTGAGACTGCTTGGTAACGCCTGGAGAGAGAAGTGGGTGAAAAACCTTGAGTTCTGATTTCACTCTCAGCAGCAAAAAGGCCTGGTCACTGCTGAGGAAATTGTGTACCAATGTTTCCGAGAAGAAACTGCCCTGCTCGTTTCCGACAGAGCCAAGCGAATCGTAGCATTATCCCAGTCAAAACGCCAACAGTGTGACAGATTAATATCCAATAAACTAAACGAACTTAGACATGCCAGCAGACTCCCCTGGAAGTATCCAAACCTTTTTGCTTAGACGAACTGGACGTGGCTCTAACATGAAGACGGGAAAAACTACAGTTCTTGATCATATTTTCCCAGAATTTATCAAACATACTAGTCTTAAAATCCGATTGTAACTTCTTTGTTCAATATCATTCTTAAAAACAGCTCTCTATCAAAAGATTTTAGATCTAAAGTAATGGCTGTTTGAAGCATGTGAAACCAGCCGGCCATGAAGATACCTATCGCTCAATTGCACTGCTTACTGCTAGTATTCCTCTTGAACAATCTGGTTTCAAACAATGTCGTAATTGCTGTGACCAGGTCCTAGAAGACATCTTTCATTGAGACTGGTTGTGAAAAGCTCACCACTTCCGTCGCTTTTCTGGATCTCTCAGCAGCTTACGATACCGTTTGTAAGGACTTCATATTGGAGCTTTGCAGTTTAATTCCTTGTCCTATTTTATTACAACTTCTAAACTCTGTTAAGTGGCTGTCTGATCAAAATCTAGCTTGGTAACGCGGGAAGTGGTTTAGACAGCTTTACGATGGCCTCCCCGTGGTTCGGTTCTTGCTCCCATTCTTTTTAATGTTTACACCGCAGATACTCCAGCTAGGCAGTCCAGAAACTTAATTTATGTCAATGATATTGCCACTGCGTCACAACATAAGAGACATCCATGTGACGTAAACTACCATAACATGTAACTATCCTTAAAAATTACTTCCAAATTTGGAAACTGAAGCCTAGCCCAAATAAAACAGAAGTAGCCTGCTTCTGCATCAACAATAGGATGGTGTTCAACTTACACAGTGAACAGCCACAGTACCTAAGAGTCATCTAGAATAGATCTCTCATTTAAGTACCACCTTCAAAAAACAGCAGGATCAACTTGGGAAGCCAGTGTTAAGGTTTTGCGTACAACAGATATATCTCTAGTGTACTCTGCGGCTGAATACTGTGCGCCAGTCTCGCTCAACAAAGTTGGTGTGAGAGAAGTTGACGTATAATGAACTAAGGCGATGAGGTTGACCAGTGGCATTCTGATGGCTACAACCCTTCAGTGGTCCCCAGTACTATGCGATATCGCCTCTCCCGATGTAAGATGCAATGAAGACTTAATGAGAGAGTATTACAAGATGTTGACCACTCCTAAGCTTCCTGTTTTGTAAGACTTTTCGCCTCAGGTAAGCTGGATGAAATCGCATAAATCCCTTCTTAAAACAGCAGTCCATCTACACGAGACTATCTTCTCACGTAAATCCAACTGGGTAAGAACTTGAGACTCGTTTAATGGACAAAACATCATCTGGATAGATAATCCCTTGAAAGAGCTTCATGGAATGGATCGTCACAGGAGGGAATGGTCTTTGATCAGCCGCTTCCGTACTGGTATTGGTCGGTATAACTGTCGGAAAATCAAATAGGGACAGGCAGATGATCAATTCTGTGACTGTGGAGCGGACTTAAAATGGCCCACATACTTACTAACCGTCCATTGCGATCATTTTCAGGAGGGATGACTGAACTTCATCTGGTCAGTCAGGAAGCTGTCCAATGGTTAAAGATGTTGCGTTTGGCTCTGTAATGGAGATATGTTAAAATATTTGTTAAGCTTAAGGGACTTAACTGTGGGGTCATCAGTCCCTAAACTTACAAACTACTTATGAAATACCTTATACTAAAGACAACACAAACATCGATGCCCGAAGGGGGGGATTCTAACCCGCGACGGGGAACGGTCTCTTGCATCGAAGCGCTATGCTTACGCGATTTCATCCAGCTTACCTGTGGCGGAAAGTCTTACAAAACAGGAAGCTTAGGAATGGTCAACATCTTGTAATACACTCTCATTGTCTTCATTACGTCTTACATCAGGAGAGGCGACATCGCATAGTACTGGGAACCACAGAAGGGTTGTAGCCATCAGAATGCCACTGATCAACCTCATTGCCTTATTTCATTATACGTCAACTTCTCTAACATGAACTTAGTTGAGCGTGACTGGAGCACAGTATTCAGCCGCAGAGTACACTAAGAGATATATCTGTTGTACGCAAAACCTTAGCACTGATTTCCCAAGTTGATCCTGCTGTTTCTGAAGGTGGTACTTAAAAGTGAGATCTATTCTAGATGACTCTTAGGTACTGTGGCTGTTGATGTACACTGTGTTTCAGTTGAACATCAAACGAGATGTTGAGTTTATAGCCACCCATCCTATTGTTGATGCAGAAGCAGGCTACTTCTGTTTTATTTGGACTAGGCTTCAGTTTACAAATTTGGAAGCAATTTTTAAGGATAGTTACATGTTATGGTAGTTTCCGTCACATGGACGTCTCTTGTGTTGTGACGCAGTGGCAATATCATTGACATAAATTAAGTTTCTAGACTGCCTAGCTGGAATATCTGTGGTGTAAACATTAAAAAGAATGGGAGCAAGAACCGAACCAAGGGGGGGCCATCGTAAAGCAGTGTAAAACCACTTCCCGCTTTACCAAGCTAGTTTTTGATCAGACAGCCACTTAGTCTGTCGTCTTCTAAACTCTCTATTATGTCCATATTGCAGCGTGAAGTTGTCAGTTTTATTTATATAGCTGCATATAATTGCAGTCTCATTATTCTTTCGAAATTATTTGATGTTATTTAACTTTTGTCAGATTATGCTCTTACTGGCTATTGTCCTGACATTTTTCAGTGACAGATCCTCCAGCATCGCTGTTACCTACAGCACAATTGTGTTATCACTTATATTTATAATATATCCTTCTACATCTACATGGCATACTCTGCAAATCACATTTAAGTGCCTGGCAGAGGGTCCATCGAACCACCGTCATGCTATTTATCTCCCATGCCATTCTCGATAGCGCGCGGGAAGAAAGAACACCTGATCTCTCCGTTCGATCTCTGATTTCTCATATTTTATTCTGATGATCGTTTCTACCTATGTATGTGAGAATCAACAGTATATTTTCGGAGTCGGAGGAGGATGTTGGCGATTGGAGTTTCGTAAGTAGCCCACGCCGCAGCGATAAGCGCCGTTGTTGTAATGATTCCCATCCCAGATCCTGTATAATTTCTGTAACGCTGTCTCCCCTGTATCGTGACAATACGAAACGAGCTGCCCTTCTTTGGAATCTTCCGATGTCCTCCGTCAAACCCACCTGCTAAGGATTCCACATTGGGCAGCAATACTCCAAAAATGATAGAGCATCGCTGGAGGATATGTCAAACTGACAGATTAGCAGTAAAGAATTAATAACTGATAAACGTAATATATATACCATCTAAAGAACATATATACTGCAATTATATGCAGTCATTGTAATAAATTATACCTCCACGATGCCATATGGAAATAGCCTGATGATGGCCACAGTGCCGAAATAGGCATATTGCTATAATAATAAACAGTTTTTAACATCTATAAAGTGAAGCAGCATTTTGGCATTACTTAGATTAACTTTAACTTCGCTACACGAAATGCTACTTTTGACGGCGACAAACACGCCTCCACTTATTTTGTTTAATCTATCCTTTCTGAACACAGATCTTTTGCAAATACTTCTGCTGAACTTATTTCCGGCTTGAGCCAACTTTCACTGCCTACAATGATGTGAGTTTCGGTGCTTTCTATTAACACTTGGAGTTCTGGTACTTTTCCGACACAGCTACGACAATTTACAACTGTTATACCGATAGTTCCCAGATCTACGTTTCTCCTCTGATCCACCTGCACCCTTTGGGATTGCCCATTTCGTTTTTCCCCAAAGCCCTTTATCCTTAAAAACCACCCAGTCCACGCCACACAGCCGCCGCTACCTGTGTAGCCGCTTCCTGCGTATAGTCACAGAGTAACATATACAGAGAAGAAGCCCACCCTAAACCACTGTCCTACGCTCCCCTCGTAGTTTCGTAAGATGCTAGCAGGTGTCAGGCGGTTCGCTGGCTTAGGCTGCCTCTCGCACGTCAGAGGGTAGCGTGGAGGGGAGGCTGAGGGGAGAGCTCGTGCCGCCTACCATGAGGCCACGGCTTGCTGGCGTTTGAGGGGAGGTGGTGGTGGGGGCAGCTGCTACCTGCCGCCTGCTCTGGCCAGTTTAAAGAGCTGCTTCTGACCGCACCACAGCGCCATCATGGGACATCTTACGGAACTGCTGGAAACCCTCCCTCCCTGCACCCCGGAGCGTAGGACCGGGGCCTTACGGAGGTTTCCCAACTGTATATATTTGTGTGTGGTGTAGTGGACTCCTGACATATTCAACGGAACCCGGAAACCCTCCACCCAACGGCGCAAATCAAGGAATCTGCAGCCTACAAGGTCGCAGAATCGTCTGAGCGTCTGATTCAGATCCTCTACTCGGCTTTGTACCTGAGGTCCACAGTCGGTCCTGTCAACTATGCTGTAGATGGTGAGCTCTGCTTTCATCTTGCAAGCGAGACTGGCAGTCTTTACCACTTCAGATAGCTGCTCAAAACCTGAGAGGATCTGTTTAGATCCGAAGCGACACACGTCATTGGTACCGACGCCAGCAACCACCTGCAGTTGGCTGCACCCCGTACCATTCATGGCATCCGGAAGGACTCGTTCCACATCTGGAATGACTCCACCCGGTATGCACACGGAGTGCACATTGGTCTTCTTCCCCTCCTTGGCAGCCATCTCTCTAAGGGGCTCCATCACCCGCCTAACTTTGGAGCTCCCAACTACAAGCAAACCCACCCCTCTGTGAACGCCCGGATCTTGCAGGCTGGGATGAGAGACACCATCCGACGCAGGAACGTTGTCCTGAACAGAAAGCACCTCAAACCTGTTCGCAAGACGAACTGGGGAGGCCTCACGATCGTTCCCCCAGAATGTCTTGCGCCTCCTGCCACGCACTGGAGCAACCTCCCACGCGACCATGGGTGGGGTGTCTGCCTCACTGCTAGCAGTGTCAGGGCATGTCGATGGCGCAGGCCGATCGGTGGAGACGACGGGAGTCCGTTCGGTCCCCACTACCGGCCAACAACAACGACGCCTCTCGATCGCAACCTCCAGCTGTGCAACCGAGGTTAACACAGCTTGAAGCTGTAGCGAAGTGTCACTAGCTCAGACTGCATCCGCACACAGCAGTCACAGTCCCTATTCATGATTACAGTGCCGAGAAAACAAAAACTACAGTCGTGATGCGCTCAAAGGAAGATTACACTGTTTGTTAGAACGCGGTTTTGAATCTAATATGCACGAGAGCACAGTATAAATTTACAAACTGAAGCGAGAACGCGCAAACAAAAATCAAAATCAGAAAAAAAGACGGAAGACTGTCGCGACGCGATTCACACGGCGGAATAATACACTAACCAGATATTTAACGTGAATATGAATCAAATAAAAACGAGAGCACACAGTAAACTTAATGAAGGGAAAGCGCACTGAAAAGTCAAAATATGTAGCTTCTTGAGAGAAGTCGGTTACACTTACAACTGAAAATGTGCTGGCGCTGGAGAGGTGCGTACTGGACGACGTCCACTCGGCGAAAAGACATACACAAAACTGCAGGCCCAAAATAAATGAAGCCCTTACTCTTATCGAATAAACTAGTGCAGCACAAAAACAAATGGCTATCCACCAGAGCACTCTTCTGACTGAATCAAAACACGAGGCCACGCAAAATACAACACACAAGAGGAAGCATTCAAATCGGATGCAACTTGCAGAATGCGTTTGCGGTTACGAGGAATGAAGTCGCTTAGCATTCCAGCGTATACACACACTTCACGGTCGCTACTAGCGCCTTCGGCAAATGCTGTTTTAAGGGGGAATACACGGATGTGTGAACGTACTGCAATTGCTGTTTTGTGCTCTTCAGTATGCCTCTTAGACAGGGAGACTCTTTTAAGCACGTTTCGGTGTTCCACCGAGGAAGAATATTTCCTTGAGGGATTGCAGATTATCCTAAAGAGAGATTGATGCTCCTGTTGGACGTACTCAGGTAACTGAGATGTGCTGAATGCAGGAGGGAACGGTGGGCTGACGGGACCAGTTGACGTCCCAACTGGCGCCACTACACGAAATGACAGATTGCAGGCAGTGATGGATCTCTCTGCAACGTCACAAACTGTCATAAAAAAATTGGGACTTTTGCAACAACAAGCAGTGGCCATTCGTACCAATTCTGTGCAGGTGTTCCGCAAGACAGTCATGGCCTGTAATTCTCCGAAATGGTATCCACTGAAAAGCTATTCCAGTTCCGGTTTCGATAATTCAGAAAAGGTAGAATTTAATTTCGTTTTTACTACAATTTAGAATTGTTCATTAGGATTCTATCGCCTGTATCGCAGAAATTGAATTACAATATATAACAACTCTTTGTGGCCTTTAGCGCTGAATAAAACTTGCTTTAGCACCAGGTTTATTGCCTCCAACTAGTAAGGTGACTACTGAATGGAAATTTCGTACCTTAGGTTTTGGGACACTATATGTTGGCAACAATATATATATATATATATATATATATATATATATCTTTGTTGGGTCCGCAAGGATTATCTTTGGCGGCCGGTAGGCGGGGTTTGCTCGCAGAGTGTCGGATAGTAGTAGCGGAGCGGGACGGTTGCACTGGAGCTCGCGGTGGACACAGCCCGGATTTCTTCATGATGCTGCTAATTTTTTGGTAATTTACTTTAAATGTTTTTCGCATTGCGCAAGGTCTCTCATTTCATTTTATATCACTTTCCATTCAGTAGGAACCTATACACAACCTTGATTAATTCGTGGCTCGTCACTGTAATTGTTGTAATAACATAGATAGGGCATTAACCAAACGTAATAATAAAAAGCAGTTCCCATTCACTTTTGACATTTTGATTTTTTATAATTAATCCTTTCCTGATGGTAGGGCTGCATTCCTATTTTAGAAACTGCCTCATGGCACGACTTTGCAATAATATGCATATTCTTCATTTTTATAGTTTGTTACATGTGTCGAATTTGCTGATTGCTAATTTTCTTTAATTCAGATTTATTTAGTTTGATTGGTTTAATTTTGTTTGTGATTGTAAGTTAATGGTAATTAAGTACATTGTAGCAAGTGGGTGACATGAACGATATGAAGTGGAGAATGTGTGTTGGTTTACAACAAAATAATATTCCTTGCACACCTTTATTTATGTATGCAGACTGATCGTATAGCAATACTAAGACAGAGCCAACAAGTACAACACAGTACGACATTCTTTTTTTGTTTTCGTAAATTGACTATCAGCCCACCAAGACTTTGCATCTTTTTAATCCTTTTAATATTGCAGTCAGATAGCGTAAGTTTCGATGTGCCCAAACTTGCCTTACGTAGGTCAGCATTACGTTGCGCACTAATTGTCAAGTTACTCTCCTAGTAGTATTGCAGACAGATCCATAATTTTAGTAGCCCGATACGATCTTCATTCTTCGTAGATCTCTGTTAGTACTGAAGGCAACACACACACACACACACACACACACACACACACACACACACACACACACACACAAATGTTAAGTAGTCCCGTCACATACATCAACCAGGAACGTTGCAAACTCTCCAGCAAAATGGGAGTGATACTGTCCGGCAGACTTGAAAAAGGAAAATATTTCACTGTGCACTACAGCACTAGACACACTATCGATGTAGGGGACTGATGACCTAGCTGTTTAGTCCCCTCAAAAACCAACAACAAGAACAACATCATCGATATGCATAGTTTCAGGTTTGAGTATTGGAAGCTGTTCACCTCTTTACCAGTTGGCCTGTGGGAAGACCCTGCCCCCTCCCCTTCTTTTTACACGCTGATCACATGGGGAGACACTCCTACCAGTCAGATTATTACACTTACCTTTTATCGTTATTGTTGGTCCATTTCATTCCTTCTTACTTTTACTATTATCATCTCCCACCTAGAAGCATTCTGTACTCTATGTACCTGCCTGAACCATATACTTCTACTACAGTCTTGTTAAATTAATTCTCAGCCCTGGCATTTGATTTCAGCGCTTTGGTGGTGGCTTGCGGAGTATTGGAGTATTTACGTAGACTAGCTACGACCGCCCACGCTGCGCTCTTACTTAGGCTGTTATGAAATAAGCGCCAAAGTAAATAAAAACATTTCTGCGAACATAGAATCACCGAGAAAATATATCAAGCAAACCAATATGTGCCCTGATTTGCGTTCTTGTAGCTATATCAAATGATGATAAAGATAGAAATCAGATGAAACTTCTTGTCAGATTAAAACTGTGTGCCGGATCCGGGATTCGGACCCTTGCCTTTCACGGGCAAGCGTTCTAGCGACTGAGCTATCCCGGCACGCTTCACGGCCCGTCCTCAAACCCTTACTTCAGCCAGTACCTCCCCCTACTGGCGTATGCCGGCGCGGTGGCTCAGCGCGTTCGGTGAGAGGGCCGAGATGTCCTCTCCAACAACAACAACAACAAAAAATAATAATCTGAGCCAAGAACAAAACGGCCAAAATAAAACATAACACGATACGACGACCGCGAAAGGCATAGGTCCCATGTTCGAATCCCGGTTCCGGTACACAGTTTTAAACTGCCTGAAAGTTTCATATCAGCGCACACTCCGCTGCAGAGTGAAAATACGAGGTATGTTCACAAAGTAAGTTACGTTTGGTTATATAAAACAAACGTGTACAGATAAAGAAAAAAATATTGTACAAAAATCTACAACTATTACTTTCCTACATAGCTTCCGAAATTTTGTAGGCACCTGTCATACCGTGGCACAAGATTTTGTGTGCCTTCTTCATAGGTTGCCACCTGTGTATTCAACCATGTCGTAACACGTTCTTTCAGCTCGTCATCATCGCTGAAGTGTTGATCACCAAGGACTAATTTTAGGTCTAAGAAGAGATGAAAGTCGCTAATAGCGATGTCCGGGCTGTGCGGATGATCAAACACGTCCCAGTGAAATTCCCGCAAGAGTTGTTTGGTCACATGCGCCGTGTGAGGTCGGGCATTATCGTGGAAAAGAAAACCACCTTTTGACAGTAATCCTCGGCGCTTGTTTTGTATTGCACGGCGCAATTTCTTAATGGTCTCGCCGTAATCGAGTACATAGATTGTTTGGCCTCTGGTAAGAAATCAGTCAGCAAAATGCCTTTTCTGTCCCCCCAAAAAAAACGGTGCACCTGACTTTTAGAGGTGTCAAGATTTGCTTAGGCTTAAACTTCGTTGGAGATGAAGTCTGCCTCAATTCCACTGATTGCCGTTTTGTTTCAGGGGTATTGTATGATATCCAAGTTTCATCCCCCGTTATTATCCGAAAAGAAAACCTTCACCTTCTTGTGATTCTTCAGTTTCTCCTGGCGTATTTGATGATCAAAATATCCACGGGTGTACTGCCGGTCTATAGTGTCCAACGGGTACAATATTTCGGCGATCATACATGTCGCCATCATCAGGTGAACTGACGGACTGAGCTCCTGGAAACGCGCCGGCACGCAGATCCGCACGCTACGGCTGCTCGAAGGGAACTGGGTTCTAGTCCGGTAGCGGGCCATTTAAACACCCTCGGCCCGCGGAGCGACCCCTCCGCGGTCCGCGCCCCGCGCCGCGGCCGCGCAGTGGAACCGATTGCGCCGGCGTCTGAGAAGTCGTCGGTGTGAGGGCTCTGTCCGCCGTGGTCGTCACTTCGTTACGTTTGCTAAATTTACTCTTAATTAACCCAATCGCTGGTTCCCAAGCTTTGCTAAGATTATAGCCAGAGTCACGGTTTATGAGGTCGTCACTTGTGCGAATTTCAATGGCCTCTCTAACGACGCAGTCCCAGTATCTCGACGTCTGTACCAGAATCCTAGTGTGTTCATACTCCATGGCGTGATTCTCCGACAAACAATGTTCAGCGACCGCCGACTTGCTCGGATACATCAATCGTGTGTGCCTCTGGTGTTCAACGCATCGTTCCTCGACGGTACGCATCGTCTGTCCAATATATGACTTTCCACACTGACACGTAATCTGGTACACGCCGGCCTTCCTCAAACCGAGATCATCTTTAGCGCTCCCCACCAGTGCACGAATTTTATTCGGCGGACAAAAAACAGTTCCAACCTGGTGTTTTCTCAAAATGCGTGCGATCTTCCCTGAGAGTGCGCCGGTATATGGAACGAACGCAGTGCCTACATCCTCCCTTGCGTTTTCATCTGTTTCCACAGGTTGTGTTGTGGTGGTTGGGCGGAGAGCCCGCTTAATCTGCCACTCTGAGTACCCATTTTTTCGAAATACAGTTTTCAGGTGTTCCAATTCCTGGGGTAGACTCTCTGTGTCGGAGATAGTGCGCGCCCTATGTACTAGAGTTTTAAGTACCCCATTCCTCTGTGAAGGGTACTTAAGAGTGGCATTTTTAGCGTAACACCTGATCGGTATGCAGGGCTTGAGGTTAGTAACGCTTCAATCTTCGATGTTATCTTAGTTATGACAGTTTGAGACTTTAATGCGCGATAATGTTCACTTAGTCATAGATATGACCACACGTACTTCGTTTTACCACTCTTTAACGGCTCCGTACACAATGATTTTTGTTTTGCGTGCATCTACGGCCAATTACATCGCGAATTATATAAGTTTCATTGACCACCTCTTAAAATGAAAATTAATTAATATTATGGTATAGATGTAAATGTAAAGGCAGACATCGGAATGAATGACGGAGGTGTAGAGAAGCAACTGAAATTGCTCAACAGAGGAAAGGCCACTGGATCTGGTAGGGTACCAAGCGAATTCTGCACAGAGTAAGCGAAATAACATATTCCTAGGAGCAGTGTACCGTGGGTCTCAAGAGGAGCGAAGCGTTTCTATAAAAGCGCAGGTCATTCCCGTGTTTAAGAAAGATCGTTGGAAAGATGTACAAAACTGTAGGCCTATATCTCTGAAGTCAGTGTGTTGTAGAATATTGGAATATTTTAATGCAGGTGTATAATGACATTTCTGGAGATCGAAAATCTCTTCTGTTGGAATCGACATGCATTCTGAAAGCAACAACCGTGTAAACCCAGCTTGCGGTATTGGTCCACTAGACAGAAAACAGTAGATACTGGCTCCCGGGTAGAATAGACGCTGTCTTCCTGGATGTTTGCAAGATGATTGCTACGGTTCCCCGCTGTCTTCTATTGAACATATGTTCGTACAAAATAGCAGACCAAATGTGTGATTAGATTGAAGAGCTCATCTACTTCCACACAAATATTCCGCAAGTCACTAGAGGGTCATTTCCTTTCCTGTTCCACTCAGAGTGAGGGAAAACCATTTTCCATATGCCTCTGTACAAGTCCTAACTTTTCTGTGAGTACCCTTTCACGAAATCTTAGCTGCTGGCAGAAGTATCGTTCTGCAGTCAGCTTCAGATGTTGGTTTTTGAATTTCGTCAATTACCTTACTCATAAAGAGTCACTTGTCCTCACTCCTTCCATTTGCGTTCCAGAAGCATCTTTGTAACATTCATGTGTTGATCGAACCTACCAGTAACAAATCGAGCAACCCGCCTCAGTGTTGTCCATCTTGCTTTAAACGGACCTGCTGAGTATCCCAAACATTTGATCAGTACTCAACAATGGACCGCGCTAATTTTTTGTATGCAATCTTATTTACGAATGAACCACATCTTCCCAGAATTCTGCTAATAAATCAAAATCCACCATCCGCCTACCCTACAACTGTCCGTTCGTGCCCGTACATATTGCTTTGCATCGTTACGTCTGAATATTTAATCGACTTTACTGTCTCAAGCAACACACTACTAAATTGTCTGTATTCGACCATTTAAATTCAGCTGCTCTTCATCACACTAATTAGAAATTTTGTCTAACAAGGAGACCACAGGATTTAGTTTTTTATATTTATGGTACGTGAAGTTGAGAACTCAAATCAGCTACAGCAATTCGACGCAACTCTCAAAAATTCTGGAGAAAATCGACTTTGAAGTTTTGCTACTACACGTAAGTAGCAATAATTAAAACAGTTGTAGCATATGTGGGTGTAGCTCTGGTGATAGCGTTCTGGTTTTCCAATCCTACGTTTGGTGGTTCGAATCCTGTTGGGTCAGATTTTTATTTCTCCTTGTTGTGTTCGAATACTTACACAATTGTATATCTTATGGTAATTGTTACGAAAATTTGACGTATTTTTGTTTATTCGTAATTTTCTATATTTTATAGAAGGTTGTTGATAATGGTTTGAATAAAAAAAAAAAAAAAAAGTGTTTTTCAGTATTGGCTTCACTATCAGTTCACGACTGTAGTCTTTGATTGTTCAGTTTGTGAAGAGCTATGACCCTGTTTTTGGAAAGTCATCTCCATAGCTGATAATGACTTTCCAAGCAGCTAACCTAGTCAACCATCGTTTTACGTGACAAGTTGTTCAGCTCGTCTACATACACACAAACAAAAACTGACACAACACGTGGAACTAGAGATATCTAAATTTTTTATGTAACTGAATTAGAAAGCGAAAAATATAAGTGTCATAGTGGGATTCGAACCCCTGCCTCTATGAATGTGAGGCCAGAACGCTACCACATGTGCTAAGTCGATTTTCTGAAGAATTTTTGAGAGATGCGTCGAATGGGTTTGGCTGATTGTTATGTACGTTCTGAACTTCACGTTCTATAAATATAAAGAAATTCTAAAATCCGACACCCACGTGTCTCCTTGTAAGTCATCTTGTGTCCTCCTGCAGTTACGGTCCTATTCCACTTCCCTGGTACACACTGATGATAGCGTTGGCTCGGATGAACAGCCGCCTTCGCATATTGATAGTTTTTATAGCCGCTCGAATATGTACAAACATTCGCCTGTCTTCTTTTGCATTTATTTATCTGTCTTTGCTTCATCATTTTCTGAACTTTGTTAACAACCACGGTGGATCGTTTCCGTCCTTAATCCACTTTCGACACATACTTTTCCAGAGCGTGATGTAAAAAGCATTTAAACTTTCGCATAATTACTCTACGTCCATCGTACCGGAAATAAATGAACTCCATTTTCTAAGTAGGATGTTAGCAATTGTTATCTACTCTTTCTGGCTAATATACTCTACTTGACTGGTGTATTAACGTAAGCAATCACCGTCGTTGTGACATTATCTCCAATCGCTGTGTGTTCACTGGCATACTCGATAAGGTCAGGTTTGTTTTTAGATAAAATGTATGTGTATTGGCTGTTACATTAGCTCCTCCAGATACATATAGGGAAAATTTGTTCATAAGTAGTACTCCAGACATTGGGTGTACCATCTGCAAAAAATCTATAGATGTCCCAGTCCATACGCGGTTGGTTCAAGTCGCTTCCAGCTAATATCACACCATGCGGGTATTTCCGCACTACTAAGCGTAGGCCTTCTTTGAAAAAATCTAAAATTACCTTGATTGAAAAAGAGCGGCTGGTGAAATCACTCAACAATTAACGTTTTCCTCTAGGCCCTTTATAGGCTTCCATATAATTTCACAGTCACACTCAACTTAGACCTCATAGCGACAATATTCTTGTTGACGCAATGAACATGGTGCCTACTCTAGCAAGTCTTCGTGACTTAACAGAAGCTTCTTGTGTGCCCCGAGAGAATGTTGCAGGATCATTACTTTTCACGATGTATGATCTAATAGTGTTTGAGATGGTTGACGGATGTTCCTGTAGTATATTATATAGAAGACACAATGCTACGAAAACTCCTAGCAAAACCTGGGATAATCTGCAGCGCATCGCCGCTTGGTGCAGAGCGTCCCAATTCATCTTCCACGTAAGCAAATATAGCTTATTGTGAATACATCGAAAGAAAGACCGGCTCACCTGTAGATGGGATACCGCTCGTCAGCTTTGACCCGTGACGTAATCCCAGCTCGGTAGTTTTGAGGTGCGTGCGTATCTGTAGTAGGCGTGAGTGATTGTGCTGTTTGAGCTAAAGACGATAGTTTGTTTACAAACAAAACAGATTAATATTTTTTGTTTAAAAAGTGATCTGTAACTTCTCTCTGATGGTTAGGTGTAGGTTAACAGAATATTTAATTTTTGTGAGCGCCGAAGGCGCGAATTTTTGGGCTAAGACCTGTGATCGATGGTACATTCTTTATCTATAATAACTACAGCTTATTTGTATCTACAATACAGAAGTATTAAGATATCCCGTTTACTGGTTTTCCGACATCTTGATGACGTCATGGGTCAAAGCAGACGGGTGGTATCCCAGTCTACAGTTATGCCGAAAAACCTTTTACTGTATGATTACTCGATTCAAGAACAGTAACTGGAAGCAGCTAGTTTGATGAAATATCTGGATGTGTGTGTATGAAGCAGTTTGAAATGGAACGACCACATAAATTTAATGAGTAATGCAGATGCTAAATTGAGATTCATTTGCAGAATCATCGGGAAGTGTAGTCCATCAAGACAGGAAGCAGCTCGCAGAACACTCGTTCAACCAATATTTGAATATTGCTGGTCAGTGTGGGATCTGTAGCAGATATGATTGGTAGAGGAAAAGATCCAAAAACAGAGCAGCATTCTTTATTGCTGGGTCACGGAGATGATCGTTAAGTCGAATGGCAAACGATGTAAGAGAGTCGTTCTTGGGCACTGTATGGGCTACTGTCATAAGAGTTCAATGTGTACGTTTCTCGAAGGGTCAACCAAAATATAGCATTCTCTCCATATGTCGCAAAACGACCATGCATATAAAATTAGAGATTACAGTCCTCAACAGCGATCGTTCTTCCCGCAAGCTATACACGACTGGGACAGGAAAAGGTGGAAGTGGTACTTAAAGACTTTTCCACAGCACACCATAGGCTGGCTGATGGAGTGTGGATGTAGGTGTAGTAAGACTGATCTCTCTGAAGCCCAGTTTACACGATGATAGCGCTAGTAATGAACAGGTCACGTTCTCGCTATCTAGCGACGTAAACGCGGAACTACTAGCATTTCGTGAGCACGCTTTAGGACAGGTTCTAAAATTGCTAATAGCGAAGTGGGTGCGCATGCGCAGAAGTGAATTCGTTGTGTGGTTTTCATGTTTGTGTGTGGAAATAGCCGTGTCCTTACCGAAATTGCTTGCTTCGTTGGAGTGCTACGTCTTGCATCAGTGGAGTGGAACAGAGCAGGAATTCTGCTTTCCATTGAAGCAGACAATCTCGCTGCAGAAAATCCTCTCTATTTACTGTAAGATGGTACGATGAAAGTTATTTACGAAGAAAATAACAGAAAAGTATAGATTTAAATGAATTTTGAATACGTCTTGTTGATTAACTTCATACTTTTAAAATTTTATGATTTTTAGCGTGTCAAGTCAGTTGCACATAATCTCGAAAGTGTGATGCTAAAAGCAAAGCAAAATTAGTTGACTGAGGTCCCATTATGTATCGGAAATTGAAATTGCTGTGCAGACTTCAACGGCAATATTTGCAAGAGTCGGTACAGAAATTCTTTGTGCAAAGGCTAGGCTTTCGAAACATTCTCCTGTCGTCAGAAACCACAATGTTATACCAAACCTGCAAAAAATAAGAGGAAGTAACTGACGCATAACTTTAATAAAGCTGAAAATGTAATTAAAGTGTAAAAAGTATTTCGTACCGAAGTTACTTCATTATCTGTATGCAGTACACATGTCATTTTTCGTCTCTTCCTCTCAACCAAGGACACATCCAACTTCTGTTTCTTCTTCACGTGGAGTGCCACAGCTCCTGCAACCGCCGACAGTGTAAGCTTTTTAAGTTGAATATTATCAGCTATGACATACACCCAAACAGTAATAAGCCCGTATTTTCGCACAGTCGCTGCAGTTAGTGGTAATCCGACATGTAGACGGAAGTTTATCGTATTAACGCAACCAAGCCTGTATGATCGCACGTCATTAGTACAGAGTTAGTACGCTTGGAGCGCTGCAACAGACAGTTATCTTACTTGTGAACTTTCGATCGTCGTGTAAACTAGGCATTACGGTAGTCAAATGCGGTGGACCAGATCTGTCCTCACAATATTATACAGTCCAACATCAGGCCACAGTCACTCCCAAATAAATGTTCAAATATTTGTAAACATATTGTACCAAACTGTTATGGTCATCACTCTCTGGACTTACAAACTACTTAACTCTTTAATGCATGACTTGTTTGAAGCTATAAGAACTACCACGAATAATTTCTAGTGCGTATATACTGAGAAAAATATTGAAAAATAATTCCTTAAGATTATTATGCACTACTGGTAACAAAAATTTCATAGCTGGTCAGCTATATAGTACTTCAATGATGTGCCCAGTGCAGTAAATGTCACTAATGTGGAAGGAAGCAAGCTCGGAGTTTAACGTTCCGTCGACAGCGTGGTCATTAGAGACGTAGCTGACGCTCGTAATGTTTGGGTAAGGATGTGGAAGGAAATCGGCCGCGCCCTTTCAAAGAAACCATCCCGGCATTTGCCTGGTGTCATTCAGGGAAATCACGGAAAACCTAAATCAGGATAGGATTTGAACCATCATCCTTCCGAATGCGAGGTCGGTGTGTTACCACTGTGCCACCTCGCTCGGTCACTATTATGCCTCTAACATTTCCAGAAAGTAACTCATAATGCAACAGTAGTATGTGATTGACTACTTTTACACGGCAAAGAACGAATACTATTTATTATTTATTGGTTTTTTCTGTTCCATAGAACCCAATTAAGGAGTGAGGCTCCATGGTCATGGAACAAGTCAAAACATTGTTACATATGAATGGTACTAGAAAATTTTTAAGTAGTCCTTTGCACACGACAATCTTCGACAAAGTGAAAAGAATCAATAAAGAAAAAATGAATTAGCTCAATTGTTTAACTTTCCTCGACAGAATAAAAGGAGTGAGCCATGAGTTAACTCTTCAATTTAGATTTGAAAGCGTGTGGATTAGTGCTAAGATTCTTTAGTTCTTGTGGCAGATTATCGAAAATGGATGCCGCAGAATACTGTACACCTTTCTGCACGAGTGTCAAGGTGGTGCGATGCAAATGTAGATTAGACTTCTGTCTAGTATTCACAGAGTGAAAGCTACTAACTCGTAGGAATAAGCTGATATTATTAACAACAAACGACATTAAAGAAAAAACGTATTGTGACGCCAGAGTCAAAATTCCCAGACTATTGAAACGACATGACGTTCGTGAATTTACACCAGATATTGCTCGAACCACTCGTTTTTGAGCCAGAAATATCCTTTTTGCATCAGGCGAGTTACCCCAAAAAACAATGCCGTACGTCATAAGTGAGTGAAAGTAAGCGTAATAGACTACTTTTCGTGTTGAAAAATTGCTTATTTCCGATATTGTTCTAATGGTAAATATATCAGAATTTAGTTTTGGAACAAGATCCTGAACATGGGCTTTCCACAACAGCTTACTGTCTATGTGAACACCTAGAAATTTGAATTATTCAGTCTCACTTATCATATGCCCATTGTGTGTAATCAAAATGTCAGCTTTCGTCAAATTATGTGTTAGAAATTGTAAAAACTGAGTTTTACTGTGATTTAACATCAACTTGTTTTCTACAAACCATGAACTTCTCTCTTGAACTGCATTATTTGATAGTGTCAATATTACGAGCACCATCCTTCACTACCAAGCTGGTATCATCAGCAAACAAAAATATTTTACAGTCACTTGTTATACTCGAAGGCATATCATTTATATAAATAAGAAACAGCAACGGTCCCAAAACAGACCCCTGGGGAACCCCACACTTAATTGTGCCCCGTTGGAATTGTACGTCACAGCCATTTTCTACACTGCGGAGAATTACCTTCTGTTGTCTATTATTAACGTAAGAGGTAAACCAGTTGTGAGCTACTCCCCGTATTCCATAATGTTCCAACTTCTGCAACAATATTTTGTGATCAACACAATCAAACGCTTTTGTTAAATCAAAGAAGACGCCTAATGTCCGTAGCCTCCTATTTAACCCATCAAGTGCCTCACAGAGAAACGAAAATATAGCATTTTCAGTCGTTAAACCACTTCTAAAACCAAACTGTACGTTTGACAAATTATGTGAAGTGAAATGATCAATTAATCTTGAATATACAGCCTTTTCAATAACTTTAGAAAAAACCGATGGCATAGAAATAGGTCTATAGTTGTCTACATTATCCCTTTCTCCTTTCTTACTACTAAAGTAAACAAACGCACATATTAGGAGTAACTCAATGCAGCTGTCGAATTGATTCAGTAGCATTCTACAATGTATAATTTCTAGGACGAGTTACTAGCATATGTAACAATATGTATACAAGCAGCTACAAATGAATGTTTGGTAAAACGTTGATCAGTTTGAGAGATAATGGAAAAAATAAGGTATATAGTTGATCAGCTACACTATGCATTAAGAGGTTAAACTGACTTACACTAAGGATAAAAACACACACACACACACACACACACACACACACACACACAGCAAGCGCCTTAGAGCGCACGGCCACTCCAACGCGGCCTGCGTTTTACACAGTACATTACTGTGTAAGAATTATAGCCAACATATCGAAATTGTTTTTAATGGTGGAAGGAGAGCCATAGCTCTTCAAGAAAATACGTGATACGTATTGGGGTTTGACGGCAACGCGGTCGGTAGCTATGCACCACACGCGCGGCTGTTACCGCCCGCTGTGTCGAGTGCGGAGCCGCCCCGTACTTACCTTCCTCATATGTTGCCTACACAGACAGAAGCTGGAAATGATCACCTTACTGAAATGAAAAGATACCATGAATCATCAGTTAACGATGCTGATTGTGTGCTGTTTTGGCTCCAGGAAACTTTGACAGGTGTACTTCTAAATGAGCAGCTCGTCGAAGCCAGGAAGGATGCGTCAGGATTTCTTGTATCATCAAGGGACTTCTGTTTCTTGAAACACTGTCCATCCCTACATAGAGTTCACCACCTACTGCTACACCATCAATGATGACTTATCTACAAATCCAGTTATGTTTCATGCCAGTACTCCTGAACCTAAATTGTATAATACTTTGCGAAGTTGAACATTTGTAACAATACTACCGTAGCTTTAATAGTTATTAACAAATATGATTACTAATGGTCATCTAATTCGAAATCAGAGACATAACAGGAACGCAATATAAACATACACTGGATGTACAAGAACAGCTGCTGACGAAGAAGAGAAAAATATCGTGGTACTCAAGACCATGAAGAGCTGTGAATAAAGAGCTAAGGGAAGAGATACTTAACGTGTGATTGCAGTTAAACAAGGAAACTGTAATTTACATAATTTTTTCGAGTTGCTGTCCCTTTCATCCAAAGTTTCGAAAGCCTACCAGATGTCACTAAAGACAGAGTGTTTCTGATCGCATGAACTGCACCACTTTCATGATAAATCAGGTTATTTCAATTATTGAATTGACGGCGTCATTTCTTTCGATAATTATAAAAGAATCGAGAGGAAAATAGATTTTTTAATTAATCCCTAAAACACATTCGTATTTTTTCTTTAGTAGGTATTGTCTCACAAATAACTTCGCTTCCTTTTGAAGTCTTCCTCTATCAGCGTGTGAATCTCTTTGAACTGTCGTGTGTTTAGTCGGAAGAGTTCCCTGAAGAGTTGATAAGGAACTTACAAAGACAACACACGTTCATCATATTTTCTTCCCTTTTGCATGTTGCTTGACAAAGACCTTTCATTCTGTTATACGCACTACACACAAAGAAATAAATGAAAACTTAAATTAACTGAAAATTTAATCAGCTCGGGGTTTAAATGTAACTGCGTTTTATTGCAGCGGGCATGGAGCACGTGCTGTGTTTTGCGAGCATTACTGTCCTGTCCTGTCCTGTCTGTGCTGCGTGAAGTGTGCATTGACCTACAGAGGTCCTGCCTCTCTGCTCTGACTGCTCAAGTGTGAGCTGACGTCATAAGATAGAGTAGAGCACTGTATAGTACAAGCAGAACAATCCGCCATTTTGAATCCCATATGGAAGGCGCCCATTAAAGACTACGGAACACTTACGCTATTTAACATGCTCTTAAGGTCATTAAATATACTTTCCTAAGGCAGAAAATATTACGGCATAGTAAATTTATAAGCATACGTCTGACTGTAAGAGGCAAGCAACTTAAAGTTATCGGTTAGATGGATATTTAGAGGTATGATACATTCACTTACATTCCAAACTGACGCATATATTGCCATTTGCCGTTCTAAATATTTACCACATACAGTTAAAATACGTTACAATTATCTTATTTTCTAGTTTATAAATGGTTCGTCCACATACGTTTATAATAACTAAAAGATGCTTTCTAAAACAGTCACGGAATATTATTAAATTGTGATACTGTGCTTCCCGCATTCTCCCCTCTAATATATTTTGCACACGCCATTTTTCAGAGTAGATTATACGTCAAAAATGTGTTTAATAACTTTGAACGTCTGCTTTCCTTAGATAACAACTAAGTCTCTGTGGTAGCTCGCACTTCGAAATGAAGTGAATGTTGTATGCTAACTTTTTAATTTAATGTCTTACATGTACAATTTCTTTGCGAAATTAATTTTTTTTTTCAGTCACCCTGTTGACAGCTTGGTTTAGATCTACTTATTCCAGTGTTGAGAGTCACATTTAAATTAAACGGAACTAATAAGATATAATTTAAAAACCAATACCTGGCTAAAGCCAGCTACACTGATGCATTACTTAAAATACAATTAACAGCTCTTACAATAACTCCTTAGTTGGTCTAAATAAAATCAAGTAAAGTAGCTTATTTTAAACACTCTGTACGTCGTCTTATGTTAACAATCTGCAGAGAAATTAAAATAAACCATTGTTTACAGTTATAGGCCTATATTTTCATTACTACCTCTCAACATAAGTATTTCTAATACAAATAAAGGTTTGTTTCTTAACGTTACACAGATAGCTGCTCGATTTTGCCGACTATACTTGGCGTCTGGAATTTACAAGCCACCTTTCACGCCGATCTAACTTACGTTGGAGGGAAACCGATAAAACTTACAGCCACCATGCCTACTATTATTTGAACAGTTTGCAGCAGCACAACCAACCATTTCACACCGTGAAACAAGAAAGTAGCAAAATATTCGCTGATTCACTTCGCTACTCAACACAGAGCAGACAACACTGCCGTTGGATTGGGATTCAACATGGCGGATTGTTCAGCTCGGTGTATCTAGTGCTTTAAGTTAGAGGAAGGCGAAACTGCTAAGTACAGGGTTCGTAAGTCGACAATTACAGATATAAAAAAAATTTACACTGCCGAAGGAAAAAACTATTGAAACACCTCGAAAGAGAATGCGTAGTTTAATCCGATGATGTCAGATGCAACTCGTGGGTAGGCGGCAGGCGTACGCGCAAATAGTTGGCGAAACTAAACAGTTACGGCATGTTCCAACTGTGACGAAACTGATTTCGCCTGTTTTTAGGTTAGGTTATAACCATAACAGAACAAAATACAATATAAAGGGGGGAACGGAAGAAATAGTTCGCTTATTGGACATAATGCGATGCATAGGTGTTTGTGCGATATTAACTATGAAATTTTCAGGAATAAGCAGCGGCTTGTTAGTGCTCTTGAAGAAATTATTCGTGAATTAAATATTGATGGGTTTAGGATTACTGAATTCCAGACTAAAATACATTATATTCGAAATACCTATACAAACGAACTATGACAATTGTCGATTTCGGAAAACGGACAGGTACAGTGGAAATGAAACGTAATGCAATTTGTAATTTAGGTTCTGGTAACAATGATTCACGCATAACGGTATCTTGTTTCTTTATTGCATTACTAGCTCTATTTAAAAAACAACGTGAACTGCTCTGATGACATTCTAAGTTGATTAAAATAACTTCTAGGGTCTTCATCAAAGTTTCTTTCGGCAAGATCGCGGAGTAGCCGAGCTGACGCCTTTTTTAATCCAGTCACGAACCCAAACACGTTTCTTATTCTTTTTTAGTCTTATGAAGCGACTTCACACAGAGAAGCAATAGCTCTGCCATAAATCTTACAGCTACCAAAACTTTCATTCTATGGCGACTACGGCACTCGAAAAACAACGAAACTGAACGGCATAGTATTGGCACCGTGTCTGCAGACACACACGAAACCAGTTGCGCGAAATTCGTAACACGCAACGAGTGTCGCAACCTGGTGTCGTCGTGTAGACTAGCCTTAAGGCTCAGTGTGACATCTACGTGTGAAGCATGCTACCGAACTGCAGTCGTGCTTCTAACAACCAAATGAGCGAGTATGAAAGGGGTCAAACTGTTGCCTTCCGAGTGGTGGAATGTTCCTTTCAGAGAATTGCCAAACAATTTTCGGTGGTGCGGCATCATTTGTGCTACGATGGTCACGTTAACATTACCACACTGTTAGACGAGGTTCTGCATGTCCATGCAGCATAGACGTTCCCAAACGTCGTCGTAATGTAATGTAAGGTAAGCAGTGGCAGATCGTACAGCTACCACTGCACAAATAAGAGGCCAGAATGTGTAACGTAGAAGTAGATACCATCGGACTAGGGAAGCAACTGTAACCACTTAAGTCTTCTCGTCCGGACTGTATACCCTTTAGATTTCTATTCCATTATGCTGATGAGATAGCTCCTTAAACAGCCATATACAACCAATCGCTCAATGAAGGATCTGTACCAAAAGACTGGAAAGTTGCACAGGTCACACCAATATTCAAGAAAGGCGGTAGGAGTAACCCATTAAACTACAGGCCTATTTCATTGACTCAAATGTGCAGAAGGGTTTTGGAACATATCCTGTAAGCAAGTATTATGAATTATCTCGGACACAATTATCTATTGACCCAAGGTCAACACGAATTTAGACAATATCGTTCATGTGAAATAGAACTCTTTACTCGCCCGAAGTGATGAGTGCTATCAACAAAGGATCTCAGATTGATTCCGTATTTATAGATTTCCAGAAGGCTTTTGACGCCGTACATCACAAACGACTTTTAATCAAATTGCGTGGTTATGGAATCGATATCGCTGCATATTTGTGACTGGACAGGGGATTTCCTGTCAGAGGACACAGTTTGTAGTAATCGATGGTAAGACATCGAGTAAAACAGAGGTCCGGCCTTCCAAAGGTTAGTGTTATTGGTCCTGTATTATTCCTTATTTACTTAAACGATTTGGGAGAAAATCTGAGCAGCTCTTAGGTTGTTTGCAGACGACGCCGTCATTTATCGTCTAGTAAAGTCATCTGAAGATCAAAACCAACTGCAGAACAATTTAAATAAGATATCAGTAAGTTGTAAAAATTGGCAATTTACTGTAAATGAGAAGTGTGAAGTCGTCCACATAAGTACGAAAAATGATTTAATGATGGGATCGTCGGGAGGATTAAAGTATTAGGAAGAATGGGTTTCAAGATAGGAAATTATACTCAAGACATACTGAGAAAAATATACAGCGCGTCTCTGCAGCTGTAAAGGCAGTTGAAGACCTGGCAAAGGAAAGAAGACAGACAACAAGAAACCAGAAGAGAAGTCTTGAAGGGAAAGACGACCCACAGTACAAATGTGGTGCCTTGTCAAGTGACATAAGGAGAAAAGTTAGTTTGAACTTTAAATTGCGTTTCCTGAAAAAGTTTGTTTTTTAAAGTTTATGTGCCAATGCTAGAATTATGAAATTTTGTACACACATTTCTGTAAACGTAATAAACGTTGCGTCAAGAGTAAATTTTGAAATTCTTATTGCGAGCTGAGATATGGGGCAAAGTGCTTCGGATTTTGCATGAATTTAAATTGTACTTGTGGAATTATAATAAATATGAAAAGTCTCCTATTTGACCTATTCCGAAAACCCCGTGAGACGCTTATAACATAGAGATGAAAGAGAGAAATTTTTGTAGAAATCTCTTGAATACTTTCTAAGAAAAAGAAACATACATTATTTTTTGAAAACTTCAAATTTCATAAAAAAGTTGAATATAATCAAAGGTTTTTATATGTAAATGTGTTACTTGCATGTAAAGCGTGGTACAAAATTTCATTGCCATATCTCCAAAACTGTGTATTTGGTGCCTTTTAGAAATAGTGTGTGTTTCATTAACGTCCCCCACCCCCTTAAGATGATGATCTTTTCTTTTCGGCTACGGTATCTAACAAGGAGTAGATCTGTATGTGACACCGATTTTGAATAAATATTGCATGGGCGTTCTATATTGAAAACAGAGACATGTGTTTCGGCTTTTCGCTAGACACTCCCTGGTGTTTGAAGAAAAAAAAAAAAAAGGCTTAAAGTTGATGACAGTGGTATTTTCAGTGCTACGCGTCCTAAGAGCGCCTAAAAACAGATTTTATTAATATGATACGGGTTCTAATGTAAATAATCTTAGAGTTACTAACGTTGAGTGTTTTCATGCTGGTCGAGTGCAGCTGGCGTGGTAGCACAGCGTGTTCGGTCTCAGGACTGGTCGCGCTCTCTAACTGGGTCAAGAACGGGTTAACAGGATTTAAAGCCATGACTTAGAGTCCTTTATTGCCTAGTCTCGTTTCTTTAACCACAACTAATTCCTGACTACTCGACCGGCGACCGTGCTTGCCCGGCTCCTTGCGTTTCCGGGTATCAAAGATACAGCAGGAAAGCACAGAAACGTTAGTAACTCCAACATTATTCATTTTGGAACCCATTTTATGCTAATAAAACCTGTTTGTTTTTAGGCGCTCTTTCGAGTATAGCATTGAAACAATATTCTGTGATGAACTTTGACTTGATTTTTTCAAATATTGAGAAGTTTTAAAACGCTGAAATATTGGTCTTTTGAATTATAGAACGTCCATGCAGTATTTAATCAAAATTAGTGATCCACATGCCACTTTCCTTGTAAGCTTCACTCGACCCTGATGGCGCCAAAAGTAATACTACTAAGTTCCCCATGAACACGGCTCTATATAATTGCTGTTTACTAGTGGTTTACAAAGAAAAGATCGCAAGGAGAATCTACCTCCTGTCCCATTCTCCGAGAAAAGACTATTCAAAGTAACGAAAATCTACGAGGGTTGTAGAACGTTAAAGTGAGAAAGGACTGGTTAAATTGCTCTACGTCAAGACATAGCATCGTAGTAGATTCAAGTACATGGAGAACTGTTGAAGAGTCTTTAGGAATTTATATTTTCAAAATCAAAATTGAAGTAAAAATTTGCTTTCGAAAACGTTTGCCGCGCAGCCACAACTGGGCTAAATCCCTTAATGTCGTGAATTAGCAGCACATCAGCTGTTACTTGTTGTTGTGGCATTCAATCCAAAGATTAATTTGGCGTAGCTGTCCACGCTACCCGATATAGTGACCCTTTTTCTGAAAGCCGAAGCTGCCCTACTGCCTACAACTACTCACTACACAGAATGCAACAGTGCTTTGTAATTGTTATACGTTACTAAGGTTACAATGAATGAATGATAAGCACCAAATGATAATAGAATAAATGCAAAATATAGACATTCACTGTATAATTATGACACTCAATTCAAAAAATGTTCAAATGTTTGTATAGCTTATGGGACTTAACTACGGGGTTATCAGTCCCTAAATTTACAAACTACTTATGAACTAACTAAGACTAAGGACGGCACAAATATCCATGCCCGAGGGGGGACTCGAACCACCGACGGCGAACGGCCGCGCGCACCGCACCGCAGCACGGCGCCCCAGTGCACACGGCTGATCCGCCGCGGCGCGTCTATTTCGCTTCGCAATATCTCGGGATGCAATTGCCGTATCGGGATGCAATCGACATCATGGTTTATGCGATTTGTCAAGCTATATATTGCTGATGAAATAATATAGGATGTCCATTTAAAAACACATAAGTTTGTGTTAAAAAACACACATACTTTAGTTTTAGAATGTGTCAAAATATTTACATTCATGAACCTCTGCCTTAAATTGATACCTATGAAAGTCATTTTACAATAGCTGTTCCAGAGATATTTTGGGTGATCAAGATGGGGACGCCATATATATGCGAACTGTTGTTGTAGTGGTCTTCAATCCGGAGATTGGTTTGATGCAGCTCTACTCCCTACTCTATCCTGAGTAAGCCTCTTCATCTCCTCATAAGAACGGCAACCTACATCCGTTTGAATCTGCTTATTGTATTCATCTCTTGCTATACCTCTGCGGTTTTTACCCAAACACTTCCCTCCAATGCTAAATTCACGGTTTCTTGGTGTCTAAGAATGTGCCCTACCAATCGATCCCTTATTTTAGTAAAGGTATGCCAGAAGTTCCTTTTCTTCCCTATTCTGTTCAGTACCTCTTTAGTTACGCGATCCACCCACCTAATCTTCAGCATTATTCTGTAGCACCACATTTTAAAAGCATTTATCCTCTTCCTGTCCGCACTGTTTATCGTCCATATTCCACTCCCATACAATGCCTTCAGAAAGGATTGTCTTGCGCTTAAATTAATATTAGACGTTTACAAGTTTCTCTTATTCAAAAACGCTTTTCTTCCTATTGCCATTCTACATTTTATATCCTCTGTACCGCGACTATCATTTGTTATTTTACTGCCCAAGTAACAAAACTCATCTACCACTTCTTTGTTTCGTTACCTAATCTAATTCCTTCAGCATCGCCTGATTTCGTAAGACTGCATTCCATTACCCCTGTTTTACTCTTGTTAATGTTCATCTTATGTGCACCTTTCAACACACTGTCCATTCCATTCTGCTGCTCCTCCACGTCCTTTGCTGTCTCTGACAGAATTACAATGTCATCAGGAAAATTCATTGTTTTTATTTCTTCACCCTTAATTCCTTCTCCAAAGTTGTCCTTGCTTTCCTTTATAGCTTGTTCAATGTAAAAATTGAATAACAGTGGAGAAAGGCTACAACCCTGTCTTACTCCCATCCCAACCACTGCATCCCTTTCATGCCCTTCAACTCTGACAACTGCCGCCTGCCTTTGTACAAGTTGTAAATAACCTTCGGTTCCCTATATTTTACTCCTGCTTATTCCAGAATATGAAAGTGTAAAAGCTTTCTCCAAATCTACGAAAGCTAGAAATGTAGGTTTGCCTTTCCTTAATCCATCTTCTAAGATAAGCCGTAAAGTGGAGTATTGCCTCCCGTGTTCCTAGATTTCTTCTGAATCCAAACTGATCTTCCCCGACGTCGGCTTCTACCAGCTTTTCCATCCTCCTGTAAGTAATTCGTGTTAGTATTTTGCGATCATGTCTTATTAAACCGATGGTTCTTTAATTTTCCCACCTGTCTGCGCCTGCTTTCTTTGAAATGGGATTGTTACATTTTTCTTAAAGTCTGAGGGTATTTGGCCTGTCTCACACATCTTACACACCAGGTGTAATAGTTTTGTCATGGCTGGTTCTCCCAGAGACTTCGGCAGCTTTAGAGAATGTCATCTACTCCAGGGGCTTTCTTTCGACTTCGGTCTTTCAGTGCTCTGTCAAATTCAGCTCTCGTTGTATCATCTCCTATTTCATCTTCAGTTACTACTTCTTCCCTTCCTACAATATTTTCGCGAAGTTCGTTTCCAATTACAAACAATAAGTAATAAGTTCACACATTAGAAAACAATGTTGTTTTATACAAGGTGGTCGGAAATTTCAGTTACAACCTTCTAGGACTTATAGAGGGTAGTGAGTACATAACATTTTGAATAGGAACCCATGTCCGGAAACGTATCGTTTCCGTTCCACGACGGTTTGAATTCAGATAATTATTTCATCCACTCCTACTTGAAGAATGTAATTAGGCTTGTCCCAGTATAATTGTTGAAATCAATTTAGAAATAATACTGAATCGTTCCGTTATTGTTCAAATGTTTGTAAATTTATCGGACCAAACTGCGTGGTCATCAGTCCGTAGCTTACAAACTACTTAAACCTAGGTAAACTAACCTAAGGACACACCACACACACACACGACTCGAACCTCCACGGCGAGCAAGCGCGCACCCCGCAGCGAGACGCTTTAGACCGCTCGGCTACTCCACCGCGGCGTTCCGTTATTGCTTACGCATTTTCATTAGTGTTTCCACCTTACGGTATACATTAATCGACGACGACAACAAGAACCCAGCATGTGCAGCACCAGCCACAACGGCCGGCCGCGGTGGCCGAGGAGGCTGAGGCGCTCCACTCACGGTCTGCACGGCCACTACGGTCGGGGGTTCGAATCCCCCCTCGGGCATGGATGTGTGTGCCGTCTTTAGTATAAGGTAGTTGATAAGTAGTTTGTAAGTTTAGGGACTGATGACCCCGTTGTTAAGTCCCATATGCTTAACACACATTTGAACAGCCACAACGTATTGATGCATTACATCAGCGGCTCGATGTGGCGACCACCAACGTCGTTACATATATTGTACCTCCAAAGCATGTTCTGATACACTCTATGCCAACTAAGTGTTTCTTCAACTCGTGCCAGCAGATCTTCTGTCCAAGACGGTACTGTGATTAGCAGCCATTTCACGCGTAATTGTTCTGGAATCGTTGACGGGCTATCTTCAATGTGACGCAGTACGCCTTCTTCAAATTCGGGAGTGCGGCATCGCTATGGAGCACCACAGTCCTGTCTCCCTCCCGTTTCTCGTAGCCGTTGTGTAACTTGGGCAAACAGTTTGTGCGATGGAGTGTGACGTTGTGAAAAACGTTCGTGATACAGCCGACTAGCAGCTCGTCCGTAACCTCCAGCTTCGCCATACACAAGAAGCAAGTCTGTGTATTCCGCAAACGTGTACTGCACCATGTTTACTCTATCAGTGATGCACAGGTATTGACTCGGTCTCAAAGCAAAGCAGGCGATAAGTGACATCTGGTGATCGTTTGACGTAGTGC
Organism: Locusta migratoria; assembly: GCA_026315105.1. Taxonomy (NCBI): domain Eukaryota; kingdom Metazoa; phylum Arthropoda; class Insecta; order Orthoptera; family Acrididae; genus Locusta; species Locusta migratoria. Next base: position 145,907,327 of record CM048755.1, on the reverse strand, counting down.
ACGTCATCGTGTCTACCCTGTTTGCTACCAGCACAGGGAACTCTGAGACGTTTCTCTGTCCCTAAGCAGACATTGACGAGTTACACATCTGAATTGAAACTGTCGTAGAACGGAAACGATAAGTTTCCGAACATGGGTTCCCATTCAAAATGTTACGTACCCTCCACAAGTCCTACAAGTTTGTAACTGGAATTTCCGATCACCCTGTATAAAGCTTTACATAAATACAGGATGTACATAAAGTTCGGGAACACTTTCAATTATTTATTGCACAAGAACTAAATATTGTACATATGTCATACATATTGCATTTTGAAGAGAAAATCTTAATTTTTTTTTTTTTTACAAACATTCGATATGCAACTGCAAAATTGCGACTGGATAGGGGATTTCCTGTCAGAGAGGACACAGTTCGTAGTAATAGATGGTAAGGCATCGACTAAAACAGAGGTGATATCGGGCGTTCCACAGGGTAGTGTTATTGGTCCTCTGCTGTTCCTTATCTGCATAAACGATTTAGGGGAAAATCTAAGTAGCTCTCTTAGGTTGTTTGCAGATGACGTCGTCATTTACCGCCTAGTAAAATCAACTGAAGATCAAAGCCAACTGCAGAACGATCTGAATAAGATATCAATATGGTGTAAAAATTGGCAGTTAACTCCAAATAATGAGAAGTGTGAAGTCGTCCACATGAGTACGGAAAGAAATCCGTTAAACTTTGTTTACAAGATAAATCAATCAGAAGTGAAGGCCGTAAACTCCACGAAATACCTAGTAATTACTATTACTTCAGACTTAAATTGGAAAGAACACGTAGATAATGTTGTGGGAAAGGCTAACCAGAGACTGCGTTTTATTGGTAGAACCCTTAAAGGCTCCAACAGAACTACTATAGAAACTGCATACACTACGCTTGTCCGTCTATTTTTGGAGTATTGCTGCCCAGTGTGGTGTCCTTATCAGGTGGGTTTGACGGAAGACATCGAAAGAGTCCAAAAAAGGGCATTTGGTTTTGTATTGTCACGATACAGGGGAGACAGCGTTACGGAAATGATACAGGATCTGGGATGGGAATCATTGCAACAACGACGCTTATCTGTGCGGCGTGGGCTACTTACGAAACTCCAATCGCCAACATTCTCCTTCGAATGCGAAAATGTATTGTTGACTCCCACTTACATATGTAGAAATGATCATCAGAATAAAATACGAGAAATCAGAGCTCGAACGGAGAGATTCATGTGTTCTTTCTTCCCGCACGCTATTCGAGAATGGAATGGGAGATAGATAGTATAATGGTGGTTCGATGAACCCTCTGCCAGGCACTTAAATGTGATTTGCCGAGTATCCCATGTAGATGTAGAAACCATGAGTGACCCGGCAAACGTCAATACGGTAATCGAATTCTTGCCCTACTCGTCCCAGCATGGCATCGTCGTCTGTGGCAGTCCATCCCGTATTCTCTCCAGGAGCTTGCTACATCACGTGGTAGAGGCGATATATACATTTAAGCTTTGTGTCCCACGGAGTGAGATCTGGTGATCGGGGAGGCCATTTCATGAAACAGCTGTCCCCTTCTATAGCACGACCGATCCATCGGTGCGGCAACTCCGTGTTCATGTACCCAGGAACTTCACGATGAAAATGGGCTTGAACCCCATCTTGTTGAACGGAGATTCCAATTACATTTGATGCATCAGCCATTGCTGCAACATGTCCAGTGCTCTCGGCGAAGAATTACCCGTACAGATTTCGACGTGACAAGGCACAAAAAAACATTTACCGTTGGAGAATTATGCTCAAATTTAATGCACTCGTGTATCTGCTTTATCACCTAGATTCGAAAGTTCACTTTCCCATTAGTGTGAAAAGTGGCTTCGTCGCTTAAAAAATTAAGCGGTTAACAATACCATCCCCATCCTCATTCAACTGTTGCAACTGCGAACAAAACTCAAAACGCTTGTGTTTGTCGTCGTCATTGAGCTTCTGCACTAGATCCAATTTGAATGGTTTCATATACAGCTTCTGTCGCATAATTTTCCGCACTTTTATTGGACTCATTTCGAGTTCACGAGAGGCACGACGCACGGATTTCTTTAGACTCTCTCTGAATGTCTCTCGTATGCGCTCCACATTCTCTTAACTCACACTGGGAAGTCCGCTGCTCTTTGCAGAACACAAGCAACTCGTCGTAACGAATTTGTTGTGTCAGTGGTAAATGGCCTTCCTTGTTGCTGACATCTTACCGTACTACGTTCTGAACACCCGTTGATCAGCCGTGGCACACTTGTTTTTGTGGAAGACCAACACAAAGCTCGCTCCGCGCCTGAACTTGCCATGCTTGCGACTAGCGTTGGCTATCGACAGATTACAAAATTACGCTGTGGCGGTATACATGGGGAGAAAACCCTTCAGGATTTCTCTTCAAAATGACATGTCTATGATAACTGTACAATGTTTGGTTCATCAGATGTTGGGCTTTGTACGGTCGTGAGTAGTTTACTTGTCGGACATTTACGGAGGTAGTCCATGGTCTGGATGTTCTCGAATAGTCGCAAAGCACTTTCCCTTATTTTCACGTGTGTAGATTTTTATTCCATCATCCCATTTCCGAACACAGTTTGTTCATAGTTTTCGAACTCTGCCAGTTAAGTTCTGTATCTAGCTGCAGCTCTTCCTCAGTAATAGTGGGCGTACTATTGTTCTTGTAATAGCCTTAATCTGGTTGTTTTTGGTGGGTCTGTTGATTGTACGGTTGAGTGTCGAAAACTACTACTTGACTTAAGGCGTCTTGGTAAAGTTTGATACCAATGTAGTGGATGACGTTGGTATCAGTTTTGTTCGTGAAATTCTCCTGTGTTGAAAGTCGGATCTTTGTTGGAGCGATTACTGACAAGGAGTATAGATGTTCTGTTCTCGATGGTTTAAGACAGCCAGTAATATCTGTAGAGGTCTGATTCAGGACCGTGTCCAGTTTGTTTGACATGACCGTCCCCACATAGGACTTGCACACGCAGGGTGCCACTTCGGTGATGGGTAAAACGCTTGGATTAGCGCGCCCCCCCCCCCCCTGCCGTGGCGGAATAGCCGTGCGCACTAAGGCGCCTTGCTGTGATGCGCGCCTCCGTTCGCCGAGGAGGTTAGAGTCCTCCCTGGGACGTGTGTGTGTGTGGGGGGGGGGGGGAGGTGGTATTGTTCTTAGGGTAAGCTAAAACAGTTTTTAACTTTAGGGACCGATGGCCACTGCCGTTAGGTCCCATAGCTTTACAAACATTTGAATTAGCTCCCAATTTTGATGTTGATTGTTTGCCAATTAAATTGTTCCGTGTTTGAACTTTGGTACTGCTCTTCTCAATGTGTCGCTTAAATGATAGCGTCCTATCTATGGTAACTCCCAAGTACACTAGGAAAGGCCAGTGTGTCAATCTTGTGCAATTCCACCAAACATTGTTCTCTGTTTGCCTCTGTTGTTAAAATGGAGTAGGCAAGTGTGGGTCTTACTTTGATTAGGTTTCAGGTGACGTTTATTGTAAGAGTTGGTTAAATTTTCTAGGTTCTCAGCTAGTCTTTCCTCAATATCCTCGTAGATTGATGCCTGACTGTTATTGCTCTTTCGTTGCCATATATGAAAGAACGTTTTAGAGGACTAACAGTCTGGTCATTCGTGTAGATATCGAATAACATGGTAACATGGGTGCAAGAACATTGCTCCGGGAAAGCCCATTTTTCTGTAGGCGCCATCTGCTCTTGCTACCCTGGAACTTTTGTTAAATAGAACTGATTAGCGTACTGCAGCAGTGAATCGAGGGGTTTTTTTGCTCCTTCGCAGTGAGATTTCTGAGATTGATGGTACGATATGCTGAAGTCAAATCTATAAACACGACCCCTTTTCTAAAATCCATCTTCTGTTAATTGGTGTAGGTTGAGTGCTTGGCTAGTAGATTTGCCAGATCGAAATCCTACTTGCTCTTTAATTATGACGTCCTCAAGCAGCTCTCTGAACCTGCTTAGTATCATTATTTCAAACAGTGCATAAATTATACACGGCAGAGAGTTAGGCTGATAGCTCTTGCGATCTTTTGAGTCCATACCAGGCTTAATAATGGCAATTATATTTGCCTGCATCCAGATTTTAGGGATTCGTCCATTTGTCCAACAGCTGTCCATAAACACAAACATATTTTAGATGGAACACAAAGATGTATGAGCTGTCCATTTTCAATATCATACAGGCCTGCAACCTTGCCAAACTTAAAACATTTTGTTTTGCCCAGTTCTGATAATGTAAACGGGTGATTGTGTGTTTCATTACTTTCCTCTTGGAGAGTATTTAGCTTACTTGTATGCCCTGTCTTCAATCTGTATTTCATTTTACTGTTTTTCAGCAACTGGGAGGCTGTTTGGTTTGCTGTGAGTTACAGAGACTGGTGTTCTTGCAGAAGCACTATCTTTTTGAGCAGTCTCCACGCTTCCCCGGTACTTTGGGTTATGTTAATGCTTTCTACATTGTGTTGCCACTTCTGTCTCCTATTTTTCATTGCCAACTAATCCTTCTACCCAGTGACTACTCGTCATTGGTAACAAATAGTGATGTTTGAAACACGTTAATTTGTCTGTGATGCCTTTTATTTATAGACCGCAATAGAGCGCCTGTATGTGTACAACTATTCCATTTTCGTGGAATAGTTTATGGAAGTTTATGTACCCTCGGTAGCTCATCACTTGCAGAATTCCAAACTGAAGAAAACACTACTGTTGCTTAATAATTCGTGTTTTAGAGTATTCAGAAAAGGCGATTATATGAAAGTGTTCCACCTAATTTAAGTTCGTTATTATAGCCCATCGATGAAGGCATTATTAGGATGTTCAACGGTTTTACAGAGAAGAGTTGCTGCATAGAGTAGTACAAAGCAACACAATTTGAAAAATCCTGGAATACAATTTTCGAATATGGCGAAAACGCAGAACAAAAGTCATGTCCGAAATGCTCAATATACTAAAGGCACTCAACTGGCAAGAATTTGATAAAGACGACGTTCTAGAATGGATGAGTGGCGCTCTAAAGCCGCGGTGGAGTAGCCGAGCGGTCTAAAGCGTTTCGCTGCGGTGCGCGCGGTTGCTCACTGTCGGAGGTTAGAGTCCTCCGTGGGCATGGCTGTCTGTGTTGTTCTTAGGTTAGTTTAAGTAGTTTGTAAGCCTAGTGACTAATAACCAACGCAGTTAAGTCCCATAGATTTACAAACATTTTGACGCTCTAAAGACGGTATTATGAGTTGGATTTCCTTAGCGGTAGCAGTACTGGTTTTGTGTGTCAATACGGATTCAGGGCACCAAATCATTGAATACAGCGAAGTTTATGAACTTCGTCATTGATAAAGCCAACGCCGTCAGCATCTAGACAGTTAGTGGACCAAAAATGATGATAACATACGAGCTACTTAGAAAGTATTTGCATGTTTAGACTGTGCTTCACCATGACTTGCAGTTCAAGATGAAAGTGAACAGTAGCAGATATCTGTTCTGAGGGGGGGGGGGGTGGGAAGCGTGCCGCGTGGTCTAAGGTACCGTGCCACGGATTGCGCGGTCGGCCCCTGTTAGAGGTTCAAGTCCTCCCTCGGGGATAAGGGGGGGCGCGCGCGCGCGCGCGCGCGCGTGTGTGTGTGTGTGTGGGGGGGGGGGGGGGAGGTTTTCTTAGCGTTAAGTTGGTGTAAGTAGTTTGTAAGTGTAGGGATAGATGACCTCTGCAGTTTATAAATATTTAAACATTTTTGAAAAAGGAAGGGAAAAAAAGCGTGACTGAACTGCTCGTCAGTGGATAGGTTTGCTTGTAGGGAGCCAATTTTTTTAAAGCATTTATTCTATACATACGTATTACATATGCAAAATGCACACGTACTTCTTTTTTGTTTTACTAGAGGCTACACTATATACACACCTTCTGTACTTTTCTTTACAACAGTAAAAGAGATTCATGTTGTTATAAATATATGTAGATGGTATGGCAAGTAAAGGAATACAGTTCGATTATCCGAATAAAATCGTTTTCCGAGCAACACCCATGTAACTCAATTACTTTGGACAATCGGAGCTCCAAAGTGGACTATTTGCTTTTTAAACATCACGATTTTACAATTATTAACACATTTAGACATTACAGTTGCAGCGTATGTCCAGGTGACTGTAGTGTTGATCTTCATGACTACAGTTCATTCAGAAAATCAATATGCAGAAACAGAAACAGCTGTTTTCACCTCATTGGCAGGATCTGTAGCATTTTTAGTACTATTTTCACAGTTTCAATTTCGTCGTAATAAACATATTTGAACCTTTTCCATGCATTATCTATTCTACATATTAACAGAGAGTTCGTATCCCCCTGGGAGATCCTGCTGCAATATCCGTCGAATCCAGCCAATATGCACTCTCTATTCCAGCCACTTTTAAATATACATCTTCATGTTTACTCTCCAAATCACATTTAAGTGCCTGGCAGAGGGTTTATAGAATCGCGTTCATATTATTTCTCTACCTTTCCATTCTCTAATAGCGCGTGGGAAGAAGGATCACCTAAATCTTTCCGTTTTGATATAATTTATTTTATGATCATCATGTCTCCCTATTGAGTGGGTGCTAAAATCATATGTCCGCATTCGAAAGAGAAAGTTGGTGTAAGAAATTTCGCCAATAGATCTCGCCGCAAGAATAGAGACTTCCATCATTTCAGTGACACACTCTCTCCTATATCGCGATAGTACAAAACGAGCTGCCCTTCTCTGAACTTTCTTCGTCAGTGCCACTTGGTGGGGATCCCACATTGCGCATCAGTACCCCAAAATGGATCGTACAAGTATGAGGTAGGCAGTATCTTTAGAAGAACTGTTGCATCTTCTCAGTGTTCTACCAGTAAGACGTAGTCTTTCGTTGGCCTTCCCTTCGGTATTTTTTGTGTTTCCAACTAAGGTTGTTCGTAATTGTAATTCCTAGGTATTTTGTTTGATTTATCTTGTAAATGAAGTTTAATGGATTTCTCTTAGTACTCGTATGGATAACTTCACACTTCCCATTATTTAGGGTCAATAGCTAATTTTAGCAACAGGCAGTTGCTTTTAACCTTGTGGTGTCTTTACTAAGCGATAAACGACAGCATTATCCACGAACAGTCTAACGGAACTATTCAGATTGTCTCCTAAATCATTCATAAAGACAAGGAAAAGTAGGGATCCTATAACACTTCCCTGTGGAAAGCCAGATATGACTTCTGTTTTACTCGATGACTTTCCGTCAGTTACTACGTACTGTGTCCTTTCTCATTCTGCCATTGAATTTCGCCCTACATTTAGAGTTTCTGAGAAAAATTGCGAGTCTACAGGACCTTGTGTCTGTTTAAATTTCACATGCTTCTTTCTTTGCTTTTTCAAGAGTAATCCAACCTGCTTTGTGTACCACGGGCGATCAGCCCCCCCCCCCCCCCTCTTTTGTTAATTTGTGTCGTATAAATCAATAGGAGTCGATATTATTGCTTTGAGTGTAAGCCAAGTTTGGTCTAAACTCACATTGTTAGTTTCTAAGACTGGAGATTCACACTCAGGAAAGCGTTAATCGAATTTTGTATCTGCTTTTTGGAATAGATAAATTTTTCCCGTAATTTTGGTGGATTTGGAAATTTCGATATACAGTCGCGCTACGACAACTGTGTTAACTAACCACCGTATCTGTTTTGATGCTCTTTATTAGCTCCGGATTATTAGTTGCCTGGAGGTCAAGTATGGTTCGACAACCAGTTACTATTCTTGTGGCGTAGTGAACTAACTGCTCTAGATAACCGCGGCGGAGCGGCCGAGCACATTGAGGCGGTATGCTACGATGCGCGAGGCCGTTCCCCGTCGGGGGTTCGAATTCCCCCGCTGGCATGGATGTTTGTGTCGTCTTTAGTATAAGGTAGTTCATAAGTAGTTTGTAGGTTTAGGGACTGATGACCCCGTAGTTAAGTCCCGTCGGACTGAGTTGCCTCCGATGTCGAACAAGTATTGGCCTACTTTAGGTTACGGTAGTAACACTAAAAGTGGGCCTTTGCGATCGTCTTTTGACAGCTCGAAATTTAAATGAAAATAACGACTTAACCATTTATTTGACACGAAAATTGAATAACCTAATTGGTAGGGTGGAAAACTCTCTACCATTCGCTCTGTTTTTTTCATATCTTGCATCGTTGCAGAGATATTTGCAAAAATAACGGCGATTTGACGATGTCTGTCTGGCTGTAACGTGTTACCACTTTTTAGGTCGAACCGTTAAACCGATCGGAACCAAATTTTACAGACATAATTGTTGGCTACCAGAGACCAGAACCTCGCTTTTTCAAATATTTCGGACAAGAAATAAGATACTAATACAAAAAAATCCGTTTGTAATGCAGTTTTAATTGCAAATAGACCGTTCATCTGACGCTAAAATTGAACAACCTAATTTGTAGAGGAGAAGATTCTCTACAACTTTGTTCCCTTATGTTTTTTTCATATCTCGTATCGTTATATATTTGCAAAAATAACAGTTTTGACAGCCTCCACTGAATTAACGAAAACCAGCCGTTCGCAGATACCATGTGACATTCCTCGCCCAGAACTCTCTGGCATACGCCATCTTGCGTTGCGTATTTGATAATTTTCTTGTTGTAACTTACACGTTGTCATTTCAAAGCAATGGCGCACTGAAGAATTAACAAAAACGCGTCGTTCTTGGTACGATAAATGATAATCTAGTGTCTACAAATGCCATATTAGCATCAGTTACCAACGGCCATGTATAGTATGAGATTAAAGAACAACTCATAACTTTCAGCCGTAGCGTAGTGGGCAATGCATTGGACTGTGACGCTGAAGGTCAGTGTTTCGGAACGCGCCACTAATTTTTTTTTTTTTTCCTGAAAGGGTTTGACACTCTATTTTTTATTCTTTAGATTATTAGTTTGGTCCAAAATGTTTGCAAAAACTTATAAAACTACAAATCTTAAGTGGGCCGTAAAACACGTCAGTGCGATTTTTTGCTCTAGATAGTTTTTGGAGAGTGCGTTCAGCACAATGTCGGACTAAGTTGCCTCCGGTGTTGAACCAGTATTTTTCCAACATACCGAGGGGAAGTTAAAGTCATCACCAATTACAATTGTATGCTTCGGGTAAGTTTTTGAAATTTGATTCATGAACATTTCTACAATCGAATCGTCTGAGTCGGGGCATCGGTAAAAAGAACCCATACCGTACCAACTCACAGGGACCATCTGCTTCGATGTCGCTACAAGGTAAAACAGCAATAAACACGCCACCACCTAATTTATTCAGTCTATCGTTTCTGAGCACCATTTGTTCCGTGGTAAAAATTTCGGCTCGAGTTATCTCCGGCGTTACCTAGCTTTCGGTCTTCACCAGGTTATTCGACTCCTTCAGAGGCCGAGCCCCCTATGATAGCAGCCACGTGATTTACTGGGTCTGCTGTGGTCATTGCGCAGCTTTTTACGTTGATGTGACTATCAACTAGCTGTCCATTCGAATGAATGCTCGCCAAGGATAGGATTTCATTTGTAAAACACAACATAAAATATCAACAAATAGTACAATCCCTTGAGACAACATTGTCTCATTATACCAAAGGTATTACACATAAGGAGAGGCATCGAATTAATCTACGCCATTATGAGTTTGAATGTACAGCACACCAGCTATGTTGCTTTGGCTACAACGCGGTGTTAGCTAAGTGGTCTAAAGCACCTACCTAGTAAGTAGGAGGTCCCGGGTTCGAATCCCGGCCACCGCATAAATTTTATTTCAATGCCTGTGTAATACAACATAAAATGTTCAAACCACAAAGATCTCTGGCATCAGTTACAGGTAAGAAACTACACCGTTTGATGCAATAAATGAAGCACTATGGCTCGTTCGCTCATCGTCATTGTTAACAAGAACGTCTTAGGTGTACAGTACTTCACGCTTGGACTTAGGCGACTCCCGTGGTGAGTGACATAGCTGGTGTGCTGTACATTCAAACTAATAATGGCGCACTTTAAGGGGTTACGTACACGAAATACAGGTACAAATATTATTTGCAACAAAATCTACAATTATTGCGTTACATAAATGAAATTATGTACAGTGGTTGATGGCGTTCAAAGCATCGAAAGAAATTTTTTGTGATTTTTTTATTTGAAATTTAGAAAATTTTTAAGTTTTGAACTCAAGATTCACAAAGGTACCATTTACTAAGAAAATTTCTAAGAAATTGTCTTGTAAATTTTACTGCATGACCTCAACATTCGTATAAAGAAACCCACAGAATCATTTCAATGTATTGACATATAACTAAGTTTTAGGTTCATTATTTTTATTGGAAAAACTACACATAGAAATTCTACTTTCTTTATTCTATATCTTGGCATACATGAATGATAAATATTCACTCTGTATACATGTCTTTTATACATAATGCAAAAGACATGCCAAAACTCAGTTAAATCTTTTGTTTTGGAGAGAAATGTACCTGAATAATGAAAATGGTAGTTCTGGGAAAATTTTAACATGCTTTTCTCGTTGTCGTTCCCTCCTTCAAAAACCTCCAGATCTGAAATGAATGTCCTCATTTACTTAAAGACTTCTCTTCTGGCTTGCCGGCCGCGGTGGCCGAAGGGACTGAGGCGCTTCAGTCACGGTCTGCACGGCCACTAAGGGTCGGGGGTTCGCCCCGCCCCCCCTTCGGGCATGGATATTTGTGCTGTCCTTAGTCTTAGCTAGTTCATAAGTAGTTTGTAAGCTTAGGGACTGATGACCCCGTAGTTAAGTCCCATAAGTTCTACAAACATTTTTTTTCTCTTCTGGCTTCTTCTTTTCTGTCTTGTTTGCTTTCTAGGGTCTCCAATGTATTTATCGGCTGCAAGTACGTGTTGAGTGTGAAACCCCCTCAAGATGTCGCGAATGAAAACTCCGGGCAAGACTTATATCCTCTCTGAGCTGCCACCATTAAATCAATAACTGCATCATAAACTGCAATTTTAACTACTTTGATGAGCAAAATGTAGTTATGGGGCAACGTTTCCGGATGAGAGCCTACAGAGACTCATTAGGAGTCTGCGTTTTGTCATGAACACATTTCTTGATAAGCTCGGGGTTGGATAGAAACTTGAATGTAAGCTTAATGATGTTGAGAATAGATGTAGGAAGACTTGTGAGTATAAGGAATGCCACCTCCTGAGCTTATTTATTACGACACCAACTAATTGGGCAAAGATTGTGTGTGGGGTGTTCCTCTGTGAATAACGTAACATCTACATCTACTTGGGATACTCTGCAAATCACATTTAAGTGCCTGGCAGAGGGTTCATCGAACCACCTTATACTATTTTGTCTCCCATTCCATTCTCGAATACCGCGCAGGAAGAAAGAACACCTGAATCTCTCAGTTCGAGCTCTAATTTCTCGTATTTTATTCTGATGATCATTTCTACCTATGTAAGTGGGAGTCAACAATATATTTTCGCATTCGAAGGAGAATGTTGGCGATTGGAGTTTCGTAAGTAGCCCACGCCGCAGCGATAAGCGCCGTTGTTGTAATGATTCCTATCCCAGATCCTGTATCATTTCCGTAACGCTGTCTACCCTGTCTCGTGACAACACGAAACGAGCTGCCCTTCTTTGGACTCTTTCGATGTCCTCCGTCAAACCCACCTGATAAGGATCCCACACTGGGCAGCAATACTCCAAAGATGGACGAAAAAGCGTAGTGTATGCAGTTTCTTTTGTAGTTCTGTTGCATCTTTTAAGGGTTCTACCAATGAAACGCAGTCTCTGGTTCGCCTTTCCCACGACATTATCTACGTGTTGTTTCCAATTTAACTCTGAAGTAATAGTAATTTCCAGCTATTTTGTGGAGTTTACGGCACCCGCTTTTGATTGATTTATCTTGTAAACAAAGTTTAACGGATTTCTTTCCGTACTCATGTGGACGACTTCACACTTCGCATTATTTAGAGTCAATTGCCAATTTTTACACCATAGTGATATCTTATTCAGATCGTTCTGCTGTTGGTTTTGATCTTCAGGTGATTTTAGTACACTTCCTGATGTTCTGCAAACTTTTTTATTGGTCACAAACCGGCTTTCGGCTTCTTAGGCCATCATCAGGTGACATCAGTTATCACCTGATGATGGCCTAAGAAGCCGAAAGCCGGTTTGTGACCAATAAAAAAGTTTGCAGAACATCAGGAAGTTGTTCCTTTTTGATATTATTATCATGTTCTGTCAAGTACCGACGGAAAAATCAATTAATTTTAGTACACAGTAAATGACGGCGTCATCTGCAAACAACTTAAGAGAGCTACTTAGATTTTCCCCTAAATCGTTTATGTAAATAAGGAACAGCAGACGACCAATAACACTACCCTGTGGAACTCCCGATATCACCTCTGTTTTAGTCGATGCCTTACCATCTATTACTACGAACTGTGTCCTCTCTGACAGGAAATCCCCTATCCAATCGCAAATTTGGGGCGATATACCATAACCACGCAATTTGATTAAAAGCCGTTTGTGTGTTGACCTTGGGCCAATAGTTCATTCTGTTCGATATAACTCATACTACTTGAATACAGGATATGTTCCAAAACCCTGATGCAAATTGACGTCAATGAAATAGGCCTGTACTTTAATGGGTTACTCCTACTGCCTTTCTTGCGTTGCCCAAACAGCGCGGCGCATGTCTTCCACACTTGATAGGTTATCCCTAATATTCTTACCACAGTACACTTGAAGAGTATCAGTCATCTTTGTCGTTAATCTGTTCTTTCCACTTAAACCATTTCCGTCTTCAAACTTCTTCCCCTTCCTGTCATCCACAATTTTTCGCAATCTTAATCCTATACGCTTCTGGACGTGATCTACGCAGTCAAGCTTTTGAATAATACTTTCTTCGCCATAAGGTTTGATGTCACGTACTACCTTGAATGCGCTGGAGTCACCATCACCAAGATACTCTAAGTGTCTGACTCCATGTTTAGAAACAGATCTGTCGAAAATTATCCCCGGTTCAGCACCTTGATCCACGACGGTTCATTCTCCAACTGTGATTCATCATCAAATCTTCTCTGTTGATATTATAATAGGACAACTTTGACAGTATTTGCTAATTACTTACACGTCAAGTACCGTCAAACGGGGTGATTTCGGACAGTTTTGAGATTTTCACTATAACTTTTGTAGGTTATGTCAGATTTTTTACGGAAGTGGTAGGGTGTATGTATAACCTTTAAAAGATCCTAGAAACAGAACGTCAATGTGCATTTACTTTTGCCTGAGACAAAGTGTCCGAAATCATCCCATGGACACGTGTATTTTCAATCTCTGTCCGGTTGACATATTTTTATTATTCTACTTTCTTTCTGCTTGATTTTAGTAACTTTTACGATATTTCAACGACGTCCATCATTAAAATAAGGGATAAGGACTGAGGTAAGGAATTTTATTTATTAAAGGCTTTTCTATATGTTAATTTGCCATACTGAGTGTCTCCAACCGCTTTATGTAAAATTTCCAAGTCATAATTACGCCGATCTTGAACACCTTTCATACTTTTATACGATTCGGCATTGTCCGAAATCACCCCCAAAAGTACACAATTTCGATAAAACCTCCGTTACTTTGAGACTTTACACAAAACTCGTGACGTATTGACACAGAACTTCTCTCAGTGCCGCAGCCTACTGATCTCGTTGGCAACTGACGCTGCAATACTTTCCCGCCAGTCGCAGCAGCAGAACGTTTCCGCTCTGTAACACAGCGAGAACTTTCGACAGTGAGACTGTCCGACTCATTATTGCGTCGGTAAACAATCGATCCAAACGCGGGAATTACAGTCTCGAGCATAAAATAAGCAGCGCGCTTAGTTGGAAATTAGCGCCAATTCGTTGCTACGCAGTGGGAAAGAAAAGATAAACCATATCGTCCGAAATCAACCCGGTGTCCGAAATCACCCCATTTGACAGTACTTTACTTTCACCTTCTCTGTGACAGTCATGGCTGCAGATTTCTAGATCTGCTTTATCGGGTGGGGAATTGTAGGACCCCCTAGATAAATGTTCAAATGTTTGTATAGCTTATTGGACTTAACTACGGGGTCATCAGTCCCTAAACTTACAAACTACTTATCAACTAGCTTATCCTAAGGACGGCACAAATATCCATGCCCGAAGGGGGATTCGAACGCCCGACCGTAGTGGCCGTGCAGACCGTGACTGGAGCGCCTCAGTCTCCTCGGCCACCGCGGCCGGCCCCCCTAGATAGATCAGGGGTGCACTACACCATGGATCTCCAATTTACTAGGCCATGAGGGCCACATTTAAAGTTCAGAATCGCAGTGCGGGCCGGATAGTATATTTGGCGATTACTATTTTGACCTGTGACGTCACTGGTACGGCGGAAACCCGACTTTAACCTGTATACAGTATTATCACCATCATATCACACTTTACACCACAAATAAAGATCAACAATATGTGAACTACGTTAAAATGCAGTTTACGTGTATGCTTATTCTGCTTAACACGTATATTTTGGCACAGACAAATTCAGATCACTAGCAGCAGCGTACCGCACTTACGTGACGACGTTGGCAGCGTAGCTGTGCTGCACGCAGAGACAGTTGTGCTGGTCACTTGTTTATGATCGTTAAGTGTTCCGACGAAATTTTTGACGACGTATTAAAGTTTCACTACACTGTAGTGTCCATTGCAACTGTTAAATATTTAACTTTCTTTGTATTTTGTAATTAAAACATGGGTTCTCGGAATACGGAATCGTGAATGTAAATGGATCAGTTTGTACTGTAACGATACATTAGAAAGAAGGAAAAAAAAAAAACGCATCACACAGTTCCATTCATTTAATCGAATGGTCGGTCATGACGCCGCGAAAGTGTAACACACACTCACAAAAATATACCGGACAGTCGTTTCAACTCCCGTGCCATGTTTCATTCAGTTATTCCA
This sequence comes from Locusta migratoria, assembly GCA_026315105.1. NCBI lineage: Eukaryota > Metazoa > Arthropoda > Insecta > Orthoptera > Acrididae > Locusta > Locusta migratoria. The sequence goes on along the minus strand of CM048755.1, from coordinate 145,892,305 downwards.
CGTCTGTCATTGGTTACGTCGAAGTGACACACCAGTGGTTACCCATGTTGGCTCTGGTCCGATGAATGATGGAAAGTGAAGGCAGCCAATCAGGAGTGTGGTTCAGACAGACAATAAGAATGTCTTTTTTTTCTCTCCCACGGCACGAATTAATCACGAAATTATCTGTTTTGCAAAATGAGTGGCACTCTGTTGGGAATGCAGATCCTATTGGAAAATTACACAGAAACTAGCCATTACATGGATGTTACAGGTTTTCTAATCAATGGAAATTGAGCACATTTACCTTTATTGGTAATTTAAGACACCAAAATTAAAGTCATGCCCACGTAGTGACTTATTCTCTAAATGTCTTTTTTTTTTTAAGTTTTTCAACGAACGTACTGACTTTTGGGTTTGTTGTTAAGCAGGTATCCAATAGAAAACCTTAATTTCTACCTGTGAAAGGAGCAGCAATACCATTTACAAGTAAATCTCCTATTGTCAACGCGTATGTCTCTATTTTGCTATGTTACTCGTAAAAAACGAAGTCCGTCCACAACCCCGATTTGTACCAATTAGTACTCAGCCAGACGAGTTGCGGACGCAACTATAAGATCTGAAGATGATCCAAGTGATCGAAACATGTTATTAAACAATTATATTGCAACTGTTGACGGAAATAAACACATTTAATATAACTATTACTGTTGTCAGTAGATTCGTCCAGGGCTATAGAATACCGTACCAAGCAAAGTTTGATGCTCTTTCTTGAAACAGGTTTGTTAAATTGGAAGAAATGTCTTTAAGTTGACGCGCCACAGTATTTGCTGACAGAGAAACAACCTTACATTGTTTAGTTTTGCAATGGAACAACTCTTCAGCTGTAATTAGAATGCAGTTCTTTGTTATCACAATCCGTGAATGGCTGTCCTAGTTTGGCGATTTCGTGGGCAGTTCTTAAGCTAACTTTCGTAGCGGCTTCACTTTCATGAACTCGTTTCCTACAAATGTTTTGTTCCAAACAGTCTACGTTTTAGTATTTCGAATTTGTGCTCACGTAAATCGTCTTTGAACTCATCAAACTGTTCATCATGCTTTGTTTCGTAATAACAACGGATATTACAATCCTGGAACACAGCTAAAAGTTCATTGCAGATTAAAGGCCTACGCGTGGCTTTGTTGCATTACTCTATGACGAAGTATTTCACGACCCCCCCCCCCCCCCCCCCAATGTTTTATTGAGTAGTCGACACTAACAAGGGGAGGCCGCGAATTGTGAAATTCAGATTCGATTCATACTGCGCATAATGAAAGCTCATGGCCAGAGGTGCAATTTGGCAATGTACCAAGATGCACGTCTCAGCCTTTGTCGAGAAAATCGACAGTTAAAAAAAGCCGTTGCGGTGAAATACTCTCTACGATTAATAATATTGTACAGAGGCGTGGCGTAGCGGTAAGCGCTCGGGTTCGTAATCCGAAGGTCGCCGTATTATTTGTTCTTTTGTACACACACACACACACACACACACACACACACACACACACACACACACACATTATATGACAATTGCCGCGGTGGAGTAGCCGAGCGGTCTAAAGCGTCTCGCTGCGGAGCGCGCGGTCGCTCGCCGTGGAGGTTCGAGTCCTCCCTGGGGCGTGTGTGTGTGTGTGTGTGTGTGTGTGTGTGTGTGTGTGTGTGTGTGTGTGTGTGTGTGTGTGTGTGTGTTTGTCCTTAGGTTAGTTTACCTAGGTTTAAGTAGTTTGTAAGCTACGGACTGATGACCACGCAGTTTGGTCCGATAGATTTACAAACATTTGAACATTTTTATATGAAGACAATTAATAACATCTGATGTTCGAAGTCGCCAGTTTTTCCACGACAAACGACTTTCAAACAACTTATTATATGCAACTAGCGACTTAAAACTTCACTATGTTTTCCGCAAACAAAGTTGTATTTCACAAATGTTATTGTCTTCATAATGTTTTCCACGTATAGTTAACGGAAGAAGCATAAACGATATTCCGAAACGAATACTTATAGTGTAAGTCAAACCTGACGAACGATAGGACTTTTTTTTTTTTTCAGAATGTCAATCAGATGTGTTTCCCAAACAGATAATTTAAAAAAACAATTGTTCTTGTAAAAACGCATCGTTTATCAGATGTGTTCGATGTCGTGCCTTTTTCTGCTTCCCATATTTCTATGATAACTATCACTCTGGTTCGTGACAAACAAATAATAAAAAAGTTGCATGCCGCGAGATTCGATCCTGCGACCTTCGGATTACCAACCCGAGCGCTTACCGCTGAGCCACGCCGCTGTAGAAAATTATCAATCGTAGAGAGTATTTCACCGCAACGTTTTTTTAATTGTCTATTTTCTCGACAACGGCTGAGAAGTGCATCGTGGTGCTTTGCCAAATTACACCTCTGGCCACGAGCTTTTATTATGCGCAGTATGAATCGAATCTGAATTTCACAATTGGCGGCCTCCCCTTGTAAGCATCACACACTGAAAAAAACAAAGAAAATCTTATGTAAAAAGGGACACGCTACAAGGAACGAACGGAGCAAACAAGACGAAATCAGGAAAGCAAAATACAGCCAGGAACCTACTTTAAACTGATGAAAGCCCTCCGCGGGCCGGATGCGGCCCGCGGGTCGTATTTTGGAGACCCCTGCACTACACTAGGGAAGCGGCTACTTGGGTAGCAGAGTGCTTGTGGTGTGCACATGCTTTTTTTAGGCTAGTCATTAATTCTGATGAGCACTCGCCTGTCAACATTCAGACAGCGAATTCAGGCCGCGTTCGGCTCAAAAATTCGGCTATCGAAATATTAGCCGTGAACTTTCAAAGTATTAAAAACAGCCGCGGCCGAGCGCATTGAGGCGCTATGCTGCGATGCGCGAGGCCGTTCCCCGTCGCGGGTTCGAATCTCCCCTCGGGCATGGATGTTAGTGCTGTCTTAAATATAAGGTAGCTCATAAGTAGTTTGTACGTTTGACTGATGACCCCGCAGTTAAGTCCCATAAGCTTAACAAACATTTGAACATTTTAATAAAAACAAAGTTTCAGAATTTGCCGCGCTGCTTGGAAATTATTGTGCTCAGATAGTTTTAGGCACCGAAAGCTGGCTAAATCATGATGTGGCAAGTTCAGAAATACGAGGCGCGTCCAGAAAGTAAGTTCCGTTTGGTAATAAAATGAAATTGTACACAGATACAGAAATAATTTTTATTGCTCAAAATTTTACAACTCTTAAACTACTTTTCCATATAACTGCCGAAATTTTGCAGGCATTTGTCATAGCGTGGCACCAGGTTTTGTATACCTTCTTCATAGAAATCTACCGCCTGTCTCTTCAACCAATTGGAAACAGTTTCTTTCAGCTTGTCGTCCATAGCGAGAGCACTATTTGTAAACCTACGGTTTTCCTGGATCTTGCCATCAGTCGCGTGAACCAGTTCTTCTGTAACCAAAGGTGGACGCCCACTTCTTTTTTCATCGTGCACATCACTACGCCCGCCATTGAAGTGTCGGACCCATCTTCTCACCATCGAATCACTCATCGCATTTGGTCCGTAAACATCGCAAATTTGCCGACAAATTTCACTTGATTTCACTTTCCTCGCATTCAGAAACCGAATCACCGTCCTGATTTCACAGGCGGCGGGATTTTCAATCAACGCCGACATTTCAAACAAGCACAACAAAGCGTACGTAACTGACAGCGATCTCCAAATGGCGCACGTTCTTCTCCTTGATACACATCGTCTACAGCGCATGTGCGGAACTGCAATCGCAGCGCTGCAGCGGAGATAAATTGAAACGGAACTTACTTTCTGGACGCGCCTCGTATTTAGCAAGGCGTGGAATGTATATCGCAGAGATAGATCGGACACAACTGGAGGGGGAGTGTTCATTGCCGTGGAGAAAGATGTTTCTAGTGAGATCGAGGTTGAAAGTAACTGTGATGTTATCTGGGCACGTAAAACAGGTCTAAAAGAAGTTAATAGTTGGGTGTTTTTACCGCCCCTCCCCCCCCCCCCCCCCCCCCCCAGTGCCGCTGTAGCTGTTTTAGTCATTCAAAGAAAGTCTACACAAGGTAGTGCATAGGTATCCGGGCCATGTAATATTAGTCGGGGGAGACTTCAACCTTAAGAATATAGATTGAGACCTCTAGTTACATTTAAGGCGGTGCAGACAAGCAGTCTTGCGAGATACTTTTGGACACATTCGCCGAAAACTGAGTTGAGCAGTTAAACCAGCAACCCACGCGCAATGGAAATATTTTAGACCTTATAGCTACGAAGAGGCCTGGCCTTATTAATGATCTCTTTGTAGAGGTAATATTTGGTAATTTAAATATCAGTCCAATGTAGTAGATGAATAGCCAATAAAAAATTTTCACAATTTTGGTCATTTTCGTCCCACCTTAAGAATGATAGCCCAACGTTTTGTGAAAGATCGATCCTGTGGTTGATAACTAGCAAGTGGGCTTGTTTTCTCCTTAAGATACAGAGTCGATTTGATTATATTTCGTTGTTAGATCTTGGGAATATTTAATAACACTATTTATACTGCTGAAATGGACTAAGTATACGTACAACAAAGAGCAATAGGATGCACAAGTGTCTCAGTAATGTTTTCCATTTTGATACTATGTTGCTATCGAGAAGTTGACGTAGCTATGTTTTCCACTGTGTACTATTTCTCTTGAAAGCTTCCATACACCATTTACTTCACGTAAAAACAGCAGATAAACAATTATATCACCATTCTAACAACTTTTGTTTGTAGTTTATCAAAATGTTTTATTACACACAATTTACTTCATTAAGATTAACTGGCTCTCCTTTCTCCTTTTTTTACAGTGTTTTACCTGCTTGTGTTCCATTTGTTGTTTGCCATTTTTTGCTGGGCGTACTGGCAGACAATATTTACAAAAATTGGCAAAGTTCCAAGCCAGGTAAGTATTTTAAAGTTTACTTCATTAATTCCAGTAATGCTACAAATATACAAATTTTTCTACCCGTTTCCCGTTAGTACTGTATGAAGTGTAAGACTTTCGACTAACAGTCATTATATACCAGCATTTTACAAGGTTGACACTCTAATAATACTTGAGGAATGAAGGTTTTTGCACTAACATTCTTGTGTGAAATATTCTTGGTCTTATTTTTTACATAAAGATAAAATATAAGCTCGAGCTTCTGACCTCCCTCGAACCCTTAAAAACAACTGATCGTTATAACTCAGACGTCACAGAAGGCACACTTAAAAGGCGTCTCAATAATTTCAGCTTTCTCTCTCTCTCTCTCTCTCTCTCTCTCTCTTTCTCTCTCTCTCTCTCTCTCTCTCTCTCTCTCTCTCTCTCTCTCTGCAGTAGGCTCTCAAAAGCTTTAATTATCGAATAACCTTTCAAAAATGCCTGTCTGAAACTTAGTGCGGTATCTGTCTGGTGAGTAGCAATATATCCTTTTCAAAGTATTGTTGTTAATCCTCCTTGCACTTAACGTTGTAGGATTGTTGTAACTGTTACAGAATGGTCTTACACAGGGTATATCAGAACTCCATCGACAAACTTCCAAGAATTTGGTTAAGCTCTCGGAAATGCGACAAACGCCTGTTTCTCGATACAAAACGTCTCTTGCACCGTCTGCCACTGGAGTTTCTTAATGCCCGTAACGAAGCGCGCCGCTTTTCAATGGATTCTTTCTATGCCTTCTTTCGACCCCACCTGGTACGGATCCCACACTGTTGAGCAATACGCAAACGCTGGCCGAATGATAGTTTCGTAATTCCTTTGTTGACGGACGACACTTCTTTCTTCCAATGAATCTGTGTCTGGCATCTGCCTTACGCACGATTGTTTTTATATGGTTGTTCCATTTCAAATCGTCCCTTACACTACTACCAGATACATTGTGCAAGTAACTGCTTCCAATTTTTACCCTGCTATTGCGTAGCTATATAATCTTTCGTTCTCTGCAAACGCAGCACTTTACACTTGTTTATATTGCCGCGAGACACCACGTAAACCGACTGCCGGCGTGGCGCAGGAGATAGCGTCACCGACTGCTGTGCTGAAGGTCGCCGGTTCAATCCCGCCCACTGGCAAAAATTTATTTGTAATTAACAATTCCAGAATGTTCTACTCCTTTCTTATGTTCACTTGTAAATCCTACTTGTTTCTTATGTTACCTGTTCTTCTAATCTCTGGTACATTCTATCTATTATATCTATCTATCTATCTATTATATCTATCTATAGCAGAGCACTCTGCCCGAAAGGCAGTTAGTGCTGCGTGTATGTTAGTTAGCAATAAACCTGCTTTCAGTATAAGTGCTGTGTTCAGTTGTTAAGCCTGCTTCCATTTCAACGTGACATTGTTTGGTGGAGGCGCCGGGTAACCTGTGCAACAGCTGCATCACCGTGGCTCCGATTAGGCAACGTAGAAGCCGTCGCTTACACAGACTAAAACCGGAATACAAGGGATATACCGAGTACATCCTTCCGAAAGTCCGTATCATCAGAAGAACCATGGACACGAAGTCAGCAGTAGGCCAGCTGCACATCAGACATCCGTCGGTGTTCTCTAGAGACGCTGGACAGGATTCCAACAAATGTTTAAAAGGGTTCGACCGGGTCGCCAAGTACAACAGGTGGGATCATACAATGTGCTTGGCCAACGTTTATTTCTACCTGGACGGAACAGCTCAGCAATGGTTTGAGAACAACGAAGACAAGCTGCATGACTGGGAGACGTTCCAGACGGAATTTAAGAAGACATTTGAATATCGCCAGCGATAAATCCGCGCTGGATTGCAGAAGACATGTACCAAGCTCTTCTGATCAAAGACGTCGCTACGACGGAAGAGTTCATCAAATGGTGCCAGCGTATTGAAGAGATGCAACAAAGAAGGGTTGGACGAAAGAAGTATGACAGACTCCCGAATGTAGTCCCTATGGCCATTGGGGAGACCAGAATGACTTCGCTTCTCTCGTACGACAAATTGTGAGAAGAATTACAACAATTTATGGCAGACGGGACTGTTATACCAAGCGAGCATCAGATTATGACCATGGATGTAAGCCCTGTAAGTCACGAGGGAGCCGGCGCCGCTGAGGAAGAGGTATTTCAGACATTACAGACATTAGCTCCTGTCTGCCCCGTCAATCGCACCCGACGTGAAGAATGGCATCGTCCGGCTATAACTTACGCCGCAGCCGCCAAACGGCAGCTTATGAACCGGCCGACGTGGCCACAACCAACTCCCCCGGTAATTATGACGCCCCGTAGAACAACAGACATTTGGAGGACAGAAGACAACACACCATTGTGTTTCCACTGTGGGCGCCCTGGACTTGTCGTACGCTACTGCAGAGAGAGAGAGAGAGAGAGAGAGAGAGAGAGAGAGAGAGAGAGAGAGAGAGAGAGACGTCAGCCGTCAGAGCAGTTCTATCCCAGGCAGTCACCTGCTGACGAGTTCAGTCGACCAATGGGAAGAAGCCCATAGCCGTACCCTAGACGAGGTCGCTCCCCGACGTACCGCAGCCGTTCACCGTCGCCGTGCAGAGGTACCAGCCGTTCCCCTAGCCGCCGCGCCCAGGAAAACTAAGCGAGGCGACAGAGGTGAGGCCGCCGCAGATGAAAATCCTCCATGGACGAAAGTCGCTAAGATGTTGGGAAATCTTATCGACGGCTAATCTGTCCGGGTACTTGTTGATTCAGGGGCGCCTTTCTCTGTATTGTCGGATAATTACCGCCGCTCACTAAAGAAGACAATGTTCTGTGATACGGGGGCAACTGTGCTGAAGGTCGCGAATGGAAAGTACGTCCAGCCAGCAGGAACTTGGGTCGCAAGAATAACCATCAACAACAGGACCCAGCCGTTTGAATTTGTGGTGTTAACCGAATGTAGTCACAATGTCATCGTCGGATGGTACTTCCTTCAGGCATCCCAAGCTATCGTTGACTGTGGAAGATCTGAGCTGCAAATTGAAATTGTTCCGACGGGTACACGTAATACAGAATTTTCTGTAAGGTTATTTGCCGTTGAAAATGTGACGATCCCGCCGTTGACGATGAGAAGAGTTGGTCACAAACACAGATGAACAATTAAACTGTGAAGTGCTTGTTGATAGTAAAAAGTTTATCAGGCTCACCAAAGAAATTTACCTACCAGCGGCCATCATAATCATTACCGGAGGTAGAGGAGAGTTTTGGATCACTAATTGTCACGAGCAGTCGCAACTTATCCCCAAAGGAATGTGTATCGGGACAGCTGAACCAATCCAGGACGGTGAGCTCAACGTCATCAACGAAGACCTATGCTCTGGTGTTAGTACAGACAACACTCTGGAGGAAACAAACGTGGAACTGCCAATAGGGCTCGGACTGACCAAGGAACAACGCCAGCGGGTGTTGGGTACACTACGTCAATTTTCGGGTGCATTCACACCTCAGCAGGGGAAAAGTCAGACGAAATGGCCCACGATAAGCACCGGCTCAATACTGGGGATCATCCGCCAATTAGCCAACGTTCGTATAGTGTGTCGCCAGCTGAAAGACGGATAATTCGGGAGGAAGTGGAGATCATCTTGCACGATGACATTATTCAACCTTCAGAGTGTCCTTGGTCGTCTCCGTTGGTCCTTGTAGAGGAGGAGGATGGCACGTGGCGATTCTGTGTCGACTATCGGCGGCTGAACAAAATCACAAAGATGTCGACTCATTGCCGCGCATTGACGACACCTTAGACTGCTTGAAAGGAGCTACATACTTCTCAGCTATGGACATGCAGACAGGTTACTGGCAAATCGAGGTTGACGAAGCTGCCAGGGAGAAGACGGCTTTTATTACACCTGGCGGCCTCTATGAATTTAAAGAAATGCCATTTGGATTATGTAATGCTCCGGTCACATTCGAACGCATGATGGACAACTTGCTTCGGCACCTTAAGTGGGCGAGGCGAACATGATAGTCGACAATGCACGAGACCAAGGGAACAGACCGCCACCTGGCGGCTCTGTGGAGGACCTCACCCTGCGAACTATGGATGGTGCCAGAAGCACAAAGATGCCAGTAGGAAACGGAGAGGACTATGACCCATGAAACCTACTGCCAACTACACGCCGTTCGCGACAGCCGGCTGCGGAAGTATCTTCCACGATTGCTTTGACCTGGCTGTCTTTCAGCGTATATTTGATGATCTTTGACGATGATGTGGGCAAAGTTTAATTTTAATGGCAGTAGATAGATTACAAGATGCTGTGTTTTTTAAGTATAATACGTAGTCCATGGAAAAGATGTTTGTGGTCAGCAGCAAATTAAAGATCCATTAAAAATATATCGTTTGAATTATTGAGAAAAAACTTGTTACAGGAAAAGGATTCACCATCAATTCTTCTTCTTGAAAATTTCCTTGTTAATGTTAAAAAAGAATCTAAGGAAAATTGCTTTTATTGACATCTAATGGTTAATGGTATGCCTCTTTCGAGGCGGATCGCGGGAAGAATTTGCTGCATTTCGCATGAAATTTGTTGTTTAGAACTGTCACTGTTCAATACATCAGATTTTTCTTCCTACAATTTGTTATATTACACTTCTCAACAGGAAATCGTAAGCCAGTCCTCTAACCAAATATAAGAATACTTGTAATGGAACAGATTTTGGACACATCACTGAAACTTTGATGTAGTAGAAACATGTAATAAGAAATTAAGTATCTGTTACGGTCATTTATAATACTGTAGGCTTACATTGAAATGCATAAAGAAGTAGGCGACGGAAAGTAGAACATTTGGAGTAATTTTCAAATGTTTACCTACTGTTGGTCTAATGCCATGCTATTAATGATGATTAAATTAAAAAACTGTTATTTCTGTTTGCATTGCAGTATGCTCATTCTTTTATTGTGACTTTAATATTGCCTTTCTCACTCAAAATAGAAACAGGGAGACATTTACTAATCTTGCAAAATCATATAACCCGCAAGGTCTTGTAAATGAACCCACAAGAGTGACACCCACATCTAAGGCTACCTTAGACCAACTACTCGTTTACGGAAATAAACTTAGATCAACAGTTCAAGTAAATAAGGAAGGATTCAGCGATCACAACACTGTTGTACTAAATGTCAGTCTCAACGAAGTTATTTCAACCCCAGTCTCACCTACCCTTCAAAGGTATAACTTCAACAATCTTAATGTTCTCCTAAGTAATGGAAAAATAGAATTGTATGCTGTAAACGATATCAATACAAACATTGTTAGTTTCTTTCTTTGTCCTTTCGTCCCGCAGTTACTTTTAATAATATTATGTAGATCTATAGTCTCGCCTGAAGACGGGGATACCGCTTGTCAGCTTTGACCTGTGACGTCATCGCAATGCGGTAGTTTTGGGGTGCGTGTGTGTTAGTAGAAGGCGTGAGAATTATGTGGTGTCTGAGATAAAGACGATATTTTGTTTATAAACAGAATAGATTTTAGAGTAATATTTTGTGTTTAAAAAGTAACCTGTAGCTTCTCTCTGATGGTAAGGGTATAGGATAGGGAAGGCGCGAATTTTTGGGCTGAGACCTGTGATCGATGGTACATTCTGTAAATTATGAGGATAACTACCGGTACAGATTTATTATATACAATACGTGAGTATTAAGATATCCCGTACACTTGTTTCCCGACATGCTGATAACGTTATGGATAAAAGCTGACGGATGGTATCGCAGTCTTCAGTAATGCCGATATGATGTTTATTTTCCTATATGCATTTCGTCTTTATTTGAAAGGCGTCTTAGGCGGAAATATTTGGCCATTGGAATAAAAGACGGAAACAAAACAACCTGAAGGCACCAAACACCACGTTTTGTAGACCAGCATCCACTAAAAATGCCTTACAAATATAGGCCAAATGCATATGGCAAAATAAACTACAAAACGGAACTGAACCACGCTTCGCGAAAAAGTTCAAAACAGACAAGGCAAAGGCGCTCGTAAAAGACATATCTACTCAGCCTGGTCAAAGAAATCGTGAAAGACACTTCTGCAACCGGCTGTCCCGAACGGCATGTCTACGAACTCGGCAACGAGACAAGAAAGACAGCCGCCGCCGCCGCCGCCGCCGCCGCCGCCGCTGCCACCACCACCACCACCACCACCACAGCCGACGACCGACTTACGAACGTGGCCCAGAGCCATCGGCACACGGAGCGTGTATCTGAACGAGTGTGGCTAACGTAGCGAGTTTCTGGCGTCACAACGTGCGAACCGCACCTTGGTGAGGCTTTAGCAAGGTGGCAGGCAGTATCAAGCATGCCAGAAACTTAGGTCTTATGAATGTGTGACATTTCAAAGCAAGTAAAAGTAACTGAGTAAATTGAGAATCTCTCCAAAACCGGTCATTAGAGGTACTATTTGTTGGAATAAATGACTGGAAACGTCTTATATGTGATTACCCGATTTCCGTATTACAGTAATCTGCCGTTTCTAGGCTAGGCGGACTGAAGATCTATCAACACGAATTCTTTACATCATTTGTTGTAATTGCATGTTAGCAACCGACATATCTACCAGTAGTGTATACAGTACGTCTAATATCTTTGTTGATGGCACTTAGTTGCGTTAGTGGCAGTAGTGTAGGCAGCAACGTCGTGGACTCCGAAGTGGATAGCGCTGTTTCAAAGCTCCTGGGTAGCAAATACTTTTTTCTTCTTTCATTCGGGTTTTCTGATAGACTCAGACTTTCCTATAAATTTCACAGAAGTGTACTGTATAATATTCGATGCAATGTGAACATAGGTACGCAGGGGAGAGATTGACAGATCAGCAGTTGCTGAACATGTTTTTCAACCAGGGGACCACCTTATTCAATTTGATAAAACTCAGGATTTAGCAGCCACAAATGGATACCACGAAAGACTGTACAGAGAGGCTATAGAACTTGTAAAACACCCCAATAATTTCAATAGGATGGAGGAGGGTGTGCAATTAGATATCTGGAGTCCGGTTTTGAAGAAGAAATGTAAGAGTCTACCATCATGGGACGATCTTAACGGACGGAGGCAATCGGCAACGACGAATTGCGCGCGCATGTCAAAAACATCTGACGCCACACCTCTGCGCGCGCGTGCCCTCTAATTTGGCTTCAGTCAGTAGCGAGCCAGGGTGTGAATCGGACATCCAAAAGTGCCACGATCCCCCTTGAGAATGTCCTCCGCAGTCGGGGACGAAACGTTGGGTTTTAATAATAAATCCACTAGACCACGGCATAACAGCCCGGAAATTTTTAGTAATTTTGATAGGTACGCATCGTCTGAAGAATGAGTTTGTTGGATTCTTTTTATGAACGGGACAGTTTGTACCTTACTTAGAGTAAAATACGCACTTTATTCTTTCACATATTGCATTTTACACGTTTTTAATATTCTTTTCTGAATAGTAACATTGACCGTGGAAGAATGACGTTTGTTTTACTAAAAAGCGAGACTGTTTGCCTCGTGTGAAGGCCTTTTTAAATTTTATATCCCACAGTTTGTCATGAAAATTTTATAATTCGCTGCACTTATTGACATAACATGCAATTTTAATAAGAGTCTTATGTTAATAGATATTTGTTACCTATGTAGGCATATATCACAGAACATAACATATGCACAAGTGCGGAAATAAGCGATTTAATAGAGATAAAGCAGGAATTCCACTCTTGATTCCTTAAACAGCGTGATTCCAGAACCTGATACCGCCGACAACTGTCGCTAGGCACACGTCTCGTATGCTAAAGTCGAACCGTCTCGGAGCGTTCAGCCACACGTTGGACTTGGCACGTTGACCACACACGTTCAGACAAGCTCCGTGTGCCGACGGCTTAATAGACGGACGTGCTGCTGGTATCCTACCCAACCGCACCATGGCAAACGCGGTGAAACAACAACCTGTGCATGCAGAACCACCTCGCACAATGGCTCCGCCAAGCCAGCAACAGCAGCCGCCGTCTGAAGCTACACCAACGCCAGGCCAAGCAGAAATCGTAACTCTGCTTACGCAAATTATGACATCACTCGCCGACGTGAGCAGATCCCTTGCTCAGTTACCACACACTATAGCAGCAACAGTTGAAGCTGCCATCTGCAGAACCATGGGAATCAAAGAAGCTTCGGCTTAACACCATGATAGTCCCACGATTGGATGACCTAATAAGAATCATGGCTTACAATGCCAACAATTTGACCCATGACGTCCCAGAGCTGCAGCAATTCCTTATAGATCACGATATAGACATTTGTATGGTGAAGGAAACTTTTATGAAACCAGACATACAAAGCAACATCGCCAACTAGCGTTGCTATAGAACATATCGGACAATATGGGGAGGAGGTACCGCCATCTACATTAGACGTTCAATCCGACACCACGAACAGCCACCCCCAACTACTCACGCCATTGAGGCGACACTTGTAGGCGTCTACCGCAGCCCTAAACGAGTCTTGGACCTGGAAGATGCACGAACTTTGCTTCGACAGCCAGGAAAACTGATCACTGCTGGACACCTAAACTCCAAGCATTCAGCCTGGAATTTGCTGATCACTAACATGAGTGGAAGATTGCTGCTACAAGCAGTTAGAGGAAGCTCAAGCACATGCATGTGGCCCGGACGAACCTACATGCTACCCAATCAGTGGAAGACCGGACATCATCGACTTAGCCATCAGGAGGAATCCCGCAATTTATGACAGCAGAAGTAGTACACGCACTGAACTCCAACCACCTGCCAGTGCTGTGCTATCTACAGGTGGCACCCACTCAATACTTACGCGAAATGAACATCAGACACACTAACTGGGAACTATTTCAAGAACATGCAACACAGGCTATTGAAGAACTACAGGAAGAGGACATAAACGAAGACTCGGCAGCCCATCTCGCAGACACCATCCACGAAGTACTTGAATTCGCCACACCACCGCCGAAGCCACCTCACACACATCCGCCAGGACTGACACAGGAAATTCTTCGCGATATACGGGAGAAGAACCGACTCATCCCCGAATGGCGAATAATGCGAGATCCTATACTCAAAAGAAGAATCAACCAACTTCGATGAGATATAAAAGCAGCAATAATCGCCCATAGGAACAAGATATGGGCTGATAAAATCCGCTCATTTACCCCAGACCCACAGCACTGGCACTCTATTAAATTCTTCACAAACAGACGAACCAGAATGTTACCGTTAGTGACTCCTGAGAAGACAGCATCCCGACCAGGACAAGGCGAACCTGTTAGCGGACACATTCGAAGCAAACTTCTGGCCACTCGACGACTGTGTTGACCAGCAGCGGGTAGCCACGATAGAACGAGAAGCAGACAACATACTGCAAGAACCACCTGAGGAAGAAGCAGAACCAATTCCTCCTATCACACCAGAAGAAGTAGAAGAAGGCATTAGAATGCTACCAACGAATAAAGCGCCTGGTTCGGACGACATTTCTGGACATGTCTTGAAGAAACTTCCATCTTACCGCCATCTTCAACTGGATCTTGACATCTGCAAACTACCCAACAGCGTGGAAACATTATATAGTGGTGGCAATTCCCAAATCCGGAAAAGATAGTAGTGACCCGTAAAATTATAGACCGGTAAGTCTCCTACTGCACATCAGTAAACTTTTCGAACGGCTTTTACTCCGAAGATTACAAGTCATCAACCAGCAAGAGATATTACCATCGGAGCTATTTGGATTTTGGGCGAAACACTCAACCACGCAACAGATACACTGGGCAGTAGAGTAATTAACTTCTGCATGTAACAGAAGAGAACACTTTGGAGCTGTCTTTCTTGATGCCAAAAAGGCCTTTGACAGCGTCTGGCGCAAGGGCCTCATGTGGAAATAAAACCGCTTCGGATTTCCTGGGATCTATGTCAGGCTGACTACATCGTAGTTCCAGTAGAGAACATTCGCAGTCACGGTAGATGATGTCCTCTCCACGGTCCGTCCTATTGCCGCTGGAGTACCACAAGGGTCAGTACTTGGTCCGGTTCTCCACACAATCTTCACGTCTGACCTACCCACCATACCCCGGGTAGAGAAAGCAATCTACGCAGATGACACCATGTTGTATACCCACAGCCGATGGAAGGAAGTACTGGTACCTAGACTTCAGAACGCCTGCAAGGTCCTTGAACAGTGGGCAGCAAAGTGGCAGTGGTCTTCACACGGAAACGGACTATACCAGAAAGAAGACTTAGACTCTATGACGTACAACTACCGTGGGACGACACCGTGAAATACCTCGGTGTCATGTTGGACAAGAAATTTTAGTGACAACACATACAGAAAATACGTGCCAAGGTCAACAAAAGAATTGGAGCATTATATCCGCTAATCAACGAAGGATCAACCCTCTCGGTAGAAAACGGCCTATTTATCTTCCGTATGTATATAAGACCAATACTAGACTACGCATGTGAAGTCTGGAGATGTGCAGCTAGTGTCTGCAATCCATACAAAACAAGATCTTAAGGAAAGTCTACCATGTTCACACACAGTTTCCGCACCAATATTAGATGAAGCTGCAGAAGAACCGCTGATGCGCCAACGACATCAAAAGATTGCCCGCCGATTTTACCAGTAGACTGGGAAGTGGAACCACCACCTCATCCAAGGACTTGGAGCACCACTGAACTCCAGGGACACCTAATAGAGGCCAATTGCTCTTCTAGACAGATAAAAGCAGAACAGTCAGAAGAAACAACCTTAATGTATATTGTACTGTATATTAGTTATAATATTATCCTTTTAATAAAGCCACTAAGGCACAAAGAAAATAGTGTTAGAACACAACATTAAAGTTCTCGCAAGAACAAGATGCCAAAATTAAAATAAAGAAGTAATTATCTCGCCCAAACCAGAAGATGTAGGCAATGCTAAATCAGTAAATCCTATGCCATATAGTTTGAAGTAACGTTAGAGAATGCTAAGTGTGGCACATACTTATCTAACGGGTATTTTACGATCCACTTGAATTCCACACAATCATCTTGAGCAGTCAGGTAATCAGAAATCTGACCATTTCGCTTGTACTAGTTAAGATGATCTTCCTACCTTTCTTGATATTTCTGTTTACAGCTGTATTCATTTACGCTGTAATGGATTTGTGATCGCTGACTCCCTGACGTACGCTAACTGAATAGAAACGTTCTGGCCTATTTATCATCAGCAGGTCTAACACGTTATCTCCACTAGTTGGCTCTGTACTTAACTGCTCGAGGTAATTTTCGGGTACAGCACTTAAAGTAGAGCCTATTGCTGGATTCTCTGTCCCTCTCACCGGTCTTACACACTATATCCGGGTAGTTAAAATCTCCACCTAAAGCTATAACATGACTAGGAAACCCACAGGATTTGTTTTCCATCTTTTCCCTGAGAATTTCCGCCATTACTGCTGCTGAGCGAGGTGGTCTGTAAAAGCTTCCAGTGACCATGTTTGAGCTATTTTCCTGCTGGCTTTCGCCCAAATTATTTCACATTCCGAATCTGTACTAATTTCACTTGATACAATTGTGTTCCTTATCATTATAAACTCGTCTCCCTCTTCAGTTTTCATCTTATCTTTACAGTATACGTTCGAGCCAGATTTCCAGCCCTAGTACTATGTGGGCATTGCGACTATCTAAAAATGAGAGCATTTTTGGGATCTTTCCATTGATGCTCCTGCATGAACTATTTCTATATTTATCATTTCTTTCTCTGTCCTCTTGTATCGAGTGCTGCCCCGACCGAAATCAGTAAGCTTCTTATTGGGCCTGTGGTTGGATTTCTCTGTCTTAAAATAAAATGCCCCTCATGTGTACAATATGTACTGCACTACCCCAGCAGCCACTTCCTGCGTGTAGTGCACACCCGACCTATTCATGGGAACCCTACATTTCTCAATCTGATAGCAGAGGTCGAGAAATCTACACCTGACATCACCACAGAATTGTGTCTGCCTTACACTCGGCTTCAAACCATAGGACTGTGATCGGTTCTGGGAAAGATGCTGCAAATCAAAGTTCCACTTCTACCCTGCAAGTGAGGCTAGCTGTCTTAAATAAATCTGCCAACCACCTGAAGGAGAAAAGGGTCATCTCTGAATCCAGGCAGCAAGAGTCATTGCCCCCTGACATATCAACAATTTACAGACAGATTTACCCAATGCTCTCTATCGCTGCTGGCAGAGCCACCTCCACATCTAGGATGAAAACCCCCAACAAGCAGAGTGCATACTAGCATTTTTTTCTTGACCTTCACAATATTTCCCCAAAGGATTCCATCACCTGCTTAGGCAAGCATGAAGCATTTAGGCACTTAGGAATTATCTCAGTGTAAGTGCAGGATGGCTTGCCCTGAATGGCAACAAAATGGGACATAGAATATAATTGACTTTCTTGCGTACTGTAAAAGTGTTGTAGAAGACAACCAAATAGGTCCTGCCACAAAATGAAATATCACCCAAGACCTTCAGTCCTTGTCATGCTGTACAGTGATCAGCAGTCTGGAGCATCTCCAGAAAAAATCTTTCTAGATTTACATACTCCATAATCCACCATATGGTGTGTGGCAGAGGATGCCTCATTCATTGACTGTCATTTACTTTTCTGTTCTGCTCCCAGATAGAGTGAAGAAAGAAAGAAAGAATGAATGCTTGTATGCCTCGTTGTTGTTGTTGTTGTTGTTGTGGTCTTTAGTCCAAATACTGGTTTTATGCAGCTCTCTACATTACCCTGTTCTCTGCAAGCATCTTCAATAACAATGACAACCTACATCCTTTTGAACCTGCTTACTGTATTCATCTCTTGATCTCCTTGTGAGATTTTCACCCCACGAACTTCTTTCCAATGCTAAATTGACAATTCCTTATGTCTCCAAATGTGTCCCACATATCAGTACCTTCTCTTTGTTGAGATATGCCAGAAATTCCTCTTCTCCCAAATTCTGTTCAGTACCACCTCATTAGTTACTTGATCTACCCACGTAAGTTTCAGCATTTGTTTGTGGAACCATATTTCAAATGCTTCTATCACCTTTGTCTGAACTCACTACCTCCACGTTTCGCATCTGTACAGTGCTACACTCCAGACAAATGCTTTCAAGGAGGACTTCCTAACATTTAAATTGATTTTAGTGTCAACGAATTTCACTTCTTCAGAAACGCTTTTCTTCCAGTAGCCATTTTGCATTTTATATCTTCTTTCCTTCAGCCATCAGAAAAACATTTTGTTACCAAAATAACAAAACTCGTGCACTGCCTTCATTGTCTCATAACCTAATCTAATTCCGTCAGCATCACTTGATTTTGTTAAACTAGATTCCATTAACCTTGTTTTGCTTTTGTTAATGCTCATCTTATACCTTTCTTTAAAGACCCTATCCATTCCATTTAACTGCTCTTCCAGGTCCTTTGCTGTCTCTAACAGAATTGAAATATCATTGGAAAACCACAAAGTTTTTATTTCTTCTTCCTGAACTTTAATTTCTTCTCCAAATTTCTCCTTGCATTCCTTCACAGCTTGCTCATTGTACAGATTGAATAACATTGGAGAAAGGCTACAATCCTATCTTACTCCCTTCCCCATCAATGCATTTTTTCATGCCCTTCTACTCTTGTAGTAGCTGTCTGTTTTTGTACAAGTTGTACATAACTTTTCATTCCCTATATTTTACCCCTGCTACCTTCAGAATTTGAAATGGTGTATTCCACTCAACTTGGTCAAAAAATTTTCTCTTGTGTGAGCCCTAATTTCTATTATCTTTGTCATCTTTATTCACTTATGAAATTTGTTATTAATCATCAAACCCAATTCAAAAGTAATAGCACCATGCATAACTACAGCATCGGGAGATAACATTATATTCACTATTCAAGTTTAAATCTAACTTTGGCACAGAAAGGGGTAAATTATTCTGCCACAAGTTTTTGGTCTTTTATGAAATAGTATCAAAAGTCTGATAGGTAGACAACTACCATTTATAAATTAAAATGATTTTTGAATAGCAACTCCTTCAACTATGAAAAAAAATTGAATGTCTTCTATCACCAGGTAAAGATACCTACATAATTTAACTGAAAAGTTGCACATCATTATGAAATGTCATATTTTGTTTACAAATTTGCATTTTTTATTGATACCTGTATAAATGTCAATTTGTGAACAATGTTTAAAACTCATTTGAGGTGAGTAGCATTTTTGTATTAATTTGTAAATAACTTTTCTGCCAAATAAAACAGTAACTAAAATAAATGTAATCTGTTTGATTTTAAATATCTCTTAAGTCAAAATTCGCAACTGGTTAACATTCAGTAGTGTGTTGCTCCAACCCATGTGTTGTAACAGTGTTGAATCCTTTGTTACACAGTGACTAAATGATTGCCCATTTTATGTCTTGCAGCATTTTGTGGCTTTGCAACTATTGTTTCATGTCAGTAATAACAATGAATCTTACTCTGGATCAGAAGAGATTCTCTCTTTTCTTCTGGTAGCTATCAGAATTGATAAAAACAGTCTTGCCTAAAAATTGAAATTGAAGTTGAAGCTCATTATCTGTAACATTGTTGAGAGAACTAACTGTGACCCTTGCTGAGTAGAGGTCCTGTGTAGTCTCAAGAGTCCTTGACTTGTGTCATTGGGTGCAGAGATGTTGGAATCCACTTCATAGATCAGGTGTCCATGGCTGCATGGATATTGAGGACTGTGTTTAATGGAGTGGGTGGTTTTTAAGGTTCAAGGTCTTAGCAAAGTACAAACAGGGTTCAAGGAGAGCAGTTAAAGTACAAATTGAGGGAAGATCTAGGAAATGTTGGTATTATAGCCTAGTTGCAAATTCTATATCTGTATCTTTTTCTGATGAAGTCCACGGCTAAATATTTAAAATGTATGAATATGGTTATCTATTCATGCTTGTCTGTGGCTCAGCTATGGTCTTCACAGTGATTGCCACCTATCCTCTATTATTGACATTACAACCCAAACTTTCTTTTGTAACAGGTGTATGATGTGGTAAAATAAAGTATTTAAGTAGCTAAAAATATTGATTGGTGTCTGGAATTTGATACTAGGAAAAGAAGCAGCATACATGCCTTTGGAAAACATTATGCCAATTATGTCTAAATTTAAGAAACCTTAGAAGAAAAGATAAACCACTCTGTGGTCATCAAGAGTGGATATAAGAAGTGAGCACTAAGGAAAGAGGAACAGTGTTGAATGTGGAAGAAATATGTTGGATTATACAAGGAAAAGGACTATGAATATGAAAAGGAAAGAAAATGTATATCCAGATGAGTTTGGTAGATGCGATACTGCAGGAATAATGTGGCAAAGCACTGAGAGTATTTATTTGAAATGAAGCACTGGAGTAGATGTGGTTCCATAAGAATTACTTACATTTGGGAGACTTAATCAGGGTAGATCTTTCTTACTTGTGTGGAAGGTCTATGGTACAGATGAAGTACCATCAGACTTGGAGGAATGTATTGAGCCCTATTCCAAACAAGACAGGTGTTAACAGCTGTGAATATTACCAAACTTTCAGTTAAATAATATGTGATAACAGAATAACAACACCTATTATTTACAAAATGGAAGCCAACTTTGTGGGAGACCAGTTCAGCTTTTTGAAGAATACAGGAAAGTGTGAAGCAATATTAACCCCCTAACTTGCTTTACAAGGTAGATTGAAGAAAAGCAAACTTAAATTTATGGTATTAGTGGATTCAAATCAGGCCTTTAACAATATAAACTGGCAAACTCTCTTTGAAATTTTAAAAGTAACATGAATAAAATACTGTTTGCTGATGATACCAGCTTGGTAGTGAAGGATGTTGCTCATAATATTGACACAGTATCAAATAATGCAGTTCAAGAGATAAGTTCATGGCTAGTAGAAAACAAGTTGATGTTAAATCACAGTAAAACTCAGTTTTTGCAGTTTCTAACATATAATTTGACGAAAGCTGACATTCTGATTACACATAATGGGCATGTGATAAGTGATACTGAACAGTTCAAATTTCTAGGTGTTCATATAGACAGTAAGCTGTCATGGAGAGCCCATGTTCAGGATCTTGTTCCAAAACTAAATTCTGCTATATTTACCATTAGAACAATATCTGAGATAAGTGATTTTTCAACATGAAAAGTAGTCTATTACGCTTACTTTCACTCACTTATGACGTACGGTATTGTTTTTTGGGGTAACTCGCCTGATGCAAAAAGGATATTTCTGGCTCAAAAATGGGCGGTTCGAGCAATATCTGGTGTACGTTCACGAACGTCATGTCGACCCCTTTTCAGTAGTCTGGGAGTTTTGACTCTGGCGTCACAATACGGTCTTTCTTCGATGTCGTTTGTTGTTAATAATATCAGCTTATTCCTACGAGTTAGTAGCTTTCACTCGGTGAATACTAGACAGAAGTCTAATCTACATTTGCATCACACCACCTTAACACTTGTGCAGAAAGGGGTACAGTATTCTGCGGCAGCCATTTTCAATAAGCTGCCACAAGAACTAAAGAATCTTAGCACTAATCCACACGCTTTCAAATCTAAATTGAAGAGTTACTTCATGGCTCACTCCTTTTATTCTGTCAAGGAACTCCTAGAAAAGTTAAACAATTAAGCTAATTTATTTTTTCTTTATTGATTCTTTTCACTTTGTCTTGAGATTGTCGTGTGCGAAGGACTACTTAAAATTTTTCTATTACCATTCTTGTGTAACAATTAATGTATTGACTTGTTCCATGACCACGGAGTCTCACTCTTCAATTGGGTCCTAAGGAACAGAAAAACCAATAATAATAAAATAAAATACTGGGAACAAATAGTTATTTACAATTTGCATGTAAAACTGAGGCATTAATGACAGAGATGTCATCTGTCTCCTACATTACTCAATCCAAACATTTGATGTGCAGAAAAGGAAATCAAGGAGAAATTTGGAAAGGGAGTCAAAATTTAGGAAGAACAATTTTCTCAGAGATGGCAAAGAACTAGGAAGAGGAGAATAGTTAAAATTAAAAAAAAAAAAAAAAATAAAATAAAATAAAATAAAAATAAAATGAATTTCATGTAGGTGAATGTGACATTGCTGAGGAATGTGACTAGAAAATGAAACAGAGAAAATAGTAGGGTTTTTTATTTTATTTGTAATTTTTTTAATTTTTTGGAGTAAAATAACTGACAATGACAGAAACAGAGAGAAAATAAAACACAATTTACAATATGGAAAAACCTTATGTAGCTCTCCATATAATTTTTAGATGAAATGCCAAGTATACTAGCATAGAAACCTTGATTGAATTACTTCATTCCTCATTGTATTACCTTTGTAACATATATTACTTTGAGTATCTATACTTTCTGCCCTGCAGTTCAAAATTCCACCTGACGAACTTCAGAGACTGGAAGAAGCGGGTAATGTGGAAGCAGAAAACCAAATTCTGGAGCAGTTTGCACAGAATCTACCTGTAACTACACGCACAATTTCTGGAGGTGAGAGCAGTAACTTAATGTGTGGAGCTACAAGCAATGTACAGAGAAGTGGGTGAGAGTAACTTATATCTACATAGAATGGCTGTTTATAAAGAAACATATTCCCATGAATTTATTTATTTTTGCTGAACTCCATATGCTTATCTCTACTACATTTAAGAAATGGACATTAAACATTCTTGCTACTTGTACTTCAAATGTATAACCTTTTGATTCATATCAGCAGAAATATTATCATATTCTATGATATGTTGTTCTGTTTCTTGTTTAACATGTTCCATACGTGCTTAATTCTGTTATACAAATTATTAATTTCCGACAGTCTTTTTAAATTGCTGCCAGTGTAGTTTGTTGAAAGTTCCAGCAGTAAAGAAGTGGTACAGTCTCTAGTCTTTTACAAAGTGCACATATTCTCTCATGCAGTTTGGAGCCTTCATTCTAATACACACTAATATAAAGAAATGTCAGAAACATTATCTGCACAGGAAATGAATGCAAAAGCAGTTTCTCTCCTATGACTCCAGGCAAATGCTTTCAAGGACGACTTCCTAACATTTAAACTGATTTTGGTGTCGATGAATTTCACTTCTTCAGAAATAATTTTCTTCCAATAGCCAGTCTGAATTTTATATCTTCTTTCCTTCGGCCATCAGAAAATTTCTTGCTATCCAAATAACAAAACTCGTGCACTACTCTTATCTAATTACCTAATCTAATCCCTTCAGCATCACCTGATTTCCTGACACTACATTCCATTACTCTAGTTAATGATCATCTTACACTCCTGGCCATTAAAATTGCTACACCACGAAGATGACGTGCTACAGACACGAAATTTAACTGACAGGAAGAAGATGCTGTGATATGCAAACAATTACCTATTCAAAACATTCACGCATGGTTGGCGCCGGTGGCGACACCTACAACGTGCTGACATGAGGAAAGTTTCCAACCAATTTCTCATACACAAACAGCAGTTGACGGGCGAAGCCTGGTGAAACTTTGTTGTGATGCCTCGTGTAAAGAGGAGAAATGCATACCATCATGTTTCCACTTTGTTAAAGGTCGGATTGTAGCCTATCACAATTGCGGTTTATCATATTGCGACCTTGCTGCTTGCGTTGGTCGTGATCCAACGACTGCTAGCAGGATATGGAATCTGTAGGTTCAGGAGGGCAATACGAAACACCATGCTGGATCCCAACGGCCTTGTATCACTAGCAGTCAAGATGATAGGCATCTTACCCACTTGACTGTAACGAATCGTGCAGTCATGTCTCGATCCCTGAGTCAGCAGATGGAGACTTTGCAAGACAGCAACCATCTGCACGAACAGTGCAATGATGTGTGCAGCATGGACTATCAGCTCAGAGATCATGGATGCATCACAACAACGAACCTGGGTGCATAAATGTCAAAACGACATTTTTTCGGATGAATCCAGGTTCTGTTTACAGCATCATGATGGTTGCATCCGTGTTTGGTGACATGGAGATGAACGCACATTGTAAGCATGTATTTGTCTTCGCCGTGCTGGCGTATCACCTGGCGTGATATGGGGTGCCATTGGTTACGCATCTAAGTCACCTCTTGTTCTCATCGATGGCACTTTGAACAGTGGCCGTTACATTTCAGATGTGTTACGACCCGTGGCTCTACCCTTCACACAATCCCTGGGAAACCCTACATTTCAGCAGGATAATACACGACCACATGTTGCAGGTCCTGTAGGGCCTTTCTGGATACATAAAATGTTAGATTGCTGCCCTGGCCAGCACATTCTCCAGATTGCTCACCAATTGAAAAGTCTGGTCAGTGGTGGCCGAGCAACTGGCTCATCACAATACGCCAATCACTACTCTTGATGAACTGTGGTATCATGTTGAAGCTGCATGGGCATCTGTACCTGTACACGCCGTCCAAGTTCTGTTTGACTCAATGCCCAGGCGTATCAAGGCTGTTATTATGGCCAGAGGTGGTTGTTCTGGGTACTGATTTCTCAGGATCTATGCACCCAAATTGCATGAAAATGTAATCACATGTCAGTTCTAGTATAATATAATTGTCCAATGAATACCTGTTTATCATCTGCATTTCTTCTTGGTGTAGCAATTTTAATGGACAATAGTGTATCTCTTCCTTTAAAGATACTGTTCCTTTCAACACACTGTCCAATCCATTTAAGTGCTCTTTCAGATCCTTTGCTGTCTGTCAGAATTACATCATCAGCAAACTGCAAAGTTTTTATTTCTTCTCCCCCAACTTTAATTCCTTCTCCAAATTTCTCCTTGCATTCCTTCAAATCTTGCTCAATGTACAGATTTAAGAACATTGTGGAAATGCTACAACCCAGTTTTACGTCCTTCCCAACCACTATGACATTTTTATGCCTTTTGACTCTAATAACTGCTGTCTGGTATTTGTACAAGTTGAATATAACTCTTCGATCTCTATATTTTACCCCTGCTACTTTCAGAATTTGAAAGAGTGTATTCCAGTCAACATTGTCAAAAGCTTTCTCCAGATCTGCAAATGCAAAACATATAGGTTTCCCTTTCCTAAACCTACTTCTTTTCTATGTAAGTGACTTCCCAAATACATTTAAAAATAATTTTTTTACAATGAATGCAGATGACACTTCAGTCCTTCTCTGGGGAAATGATTTGTATAGTGTTGGCGATGAAATTAGATATTTTGTAGAAAGAGATAAGACAAAGTTCGAAAAGAACAACCTAAAAGTAAATTTAGGGGAAAAAATGCCTTTTTATTTAAGTGACTTACAAGAGTGACTGTAGCTGAGGGTAATGTGTTTGGTAAAATATACAGTGTAAACTTTTAGGACTATACATTAATAGTAAGCGTTGATGGATCAATCAAATTGACAATGTGTTTTCGAGGTTGTTGTTCTTGTTGTTATTGTTGTTGCTGCTGCTGTTGCTGCTGCTGCTGCTGCTGCTGCTGTTTTCAGTCCCGAAACTGGTTTGATGGACTTCTCTACCCTGCTATATCGTGAGCGAACCTGATAAGAATGGCAATGGCAGTTTACAGTCCATGACCAGTAAGATATGGTCGTAGTCTATATCTGCCTCATGATACGTCTTACAGTTAACAATTTGGTTCCAAAATCTATGTCTTACCATTATAAAATACATCTGGTACCTTCTGGTGTCTCCTGGCCTCTTCCACGTATACAACCTTCTTTCATAATTCTTAAACAAAGTGTTTGTTATGATTATGTTCTGTGCAAAATTCTACCAGGCAGTGTCCTCTTTCATTCCTTATCCTACTACCGAATTCCAGTCTCCCTTAACTGTCGGAATAATTTCCGTTACCTCCTCATACATTTCTTCGATCTTCTCATCATTGGCAGAGCTATTTGGCATATAAACGTGTACTACTGTGGTCAGAGTTCGCTTTATATCTATCTTGACTACGATAATTGGATCAGTGTGTTGCTCATAATAGTTTATCCGAATTCCTGTTTTCTTATTCATTATTAGACCTACTCCTCTACTACTCCCACCTGATTTTGTATATATAATCCTGTACTCAACTGACCAGAAATCCTCTTCCTCTTTCCACCGAACATCACGACTCCCCACTATATCTAACTTCAACCTATCCATTTCCCTTTTTAAATGTTCTAACCTTACTACCCAATTAAGGGATATAACATTCCATGCTCCAATCCATAGAATACCAGTATTGCTTTTCCCGAGTAGTCCCTGCCCGGAGATCCCAATGGAGGACTACTTTACCTCCAGAATATTTTACCCAAGAGGATGCCGCCGTCATATATTCATACAGTAGAGCTGCACATCCCGAGGAAAAGTAACAACTGTAGTTTGCCCTTGCTTTCAGCCATTCGCAGTAACTGTATGGCAAAGCCAAATTTGCTGGTGTTAAAAGGCCAGCTCAGTCAATCATCTAGAATCTTGCCACTGCAACTACTGAAAAGGCTGCTGCCCCTCTTCAGTAACCACACATTTGTCTGGCCTCTCCACAGATACCCCTCAGCTGTGGTTGCACCTATGGTACGGCTAGCTGTATCCATGAGCCACACAAGCCAACTCACCTCAGCAATGGCTGTGGTTCATGAAGGTGGTGTTCGAGGTTAACATCTAGTTCACATGTTCTATGGAGACTAGCTCCATATGTTAACACAGAGACAATGAAAATGTTACACTTTGGATTGATATATTCTTATTTATTATATGGTTTAGTATCGTGGAAGGGGGAGCAGCCAAAACTCATGTAGACAGGATATTCAAATTGCAGAAAAGGGCAGTAAGAATTATAGGCAAAGTTGATGCAAGAACAACATGCTAGGGTTTGTTTGTAGACCTCAACATTATGACTTTTTATGCAATATATATGTACAAAACCATTATACTGGTTGTAGAGCATAAGAAATATACAAGACACAATGTTGCAAAACATGAACATAACACATCTCTTATTAAACTGATAGTTATGTAATTTTCACATTTGTCTGCACTTGCTTTCTTAGGAATTGCAATCACTATATTCTTCTTGAAGTCACATACATCTTACATAACAGGTGGAACAATTTCTTCATGACTGACTCTCCTAATGATATCAGAAGTTCAGATGGAATATCATCTTCAGAGGCTTTGTTTCTACTCAATTATTTTAGTGCTCTGTCAAATTATCACAGTATCGTACCTCCTATCTCATCTTCCTCTACTTCATTTTCTGTATCTAGAATATTGTCTTCAAATTTATTACCTTTGTATAGGCCCTCTATACAGGGTGTTACAAAAAGGTACGGCCAAACTTTCAGGAAACATTCCTCACACACAAAGAAAGAAAATATGTTTTGTGGACATGTGTCCGGAAACGCTTAATTTCCATGTTAGAGCTCATTTTATTACTTCTCTTCAAATCACATTAACCATCGAATGGAAACACACAGCAACAGAACGTACCAGTGTGACTTCAAACACTTTGTTACAGGAAATGTTCAAAATGGCATATTGTATCACAGCCATCCACAATAAGAGCATGAAGAGTCTCTACATTTGGTACCGGGGTTGCGTAGACAAGAGCTTTCAAATGCCTCCATAAATGAAAGTGAAGAGGGTTGAGGTCAGGAGAGTGTGGAGGCCATGGAATTGGTCCGCCTCTACCAATCCATAGGTCACTGAATCTGTTGTTGAGAAGCGTACAAACATGTCGCCTGAAATGTGCAGGAGCTCCATCGTGCATGAACCACATGTTGTGTCGTACATGTAAAGGTACATGTTCCAGCAGCGCAGGTAGAGTATCCAGTATGAAATCATGATAACATGCTCCAGTGAGCGTAGGTGGAAGAACATGAAGCCCAATCAAGACATACTAAAATGAGCTCTAACATGGAAATTAAGCATTTCCGCACACATGTCCACATAACATATTTTCTTTTTCTGTGAGGAATGTTTCCTGAAAGTTTGGCTGTACCTTTTTGTAACACCCTGTATATTCCTTCCACCTTTCAGCTTTACCCTTCTTTGCTTAGTACTGTTTTTCCATCTGAGTTTTTGATATTCATACCACTGTATTTCTTGTCTCCAAATGTGCCTTATTTTCCTGCAGGTGGTATTTATCTTTCCCCTAGTTAAACATTCTTCTACAGTGTTGCGTTTGCCCTCTAGCATCTCCTGTTCAGCCAGTCTATACTTCCTGTCAACGTAATTTTTTAGCCGTCTGTACTTCCTTTTGCCTGCTTCACTTGCTGCATTTTTATATTTTCTCCTTTTACCAATTAAGTTCAGTATCTCCTGTGTTATCCAAGGATTTCTATTAGGCCTTGAACTCCTGCCTGTATGATCCTCTGTGGCATTCACTACTCTATCTCTCAGAGCTATCCATTCTTCTTCTATTGTATTACTTTCTATTGTTTCAGACAATCCTTACCTAAGGTTCCCTCTAAAACTCTCAACCTTGTCTGGGTTCTTCAGTCTGTGCAGATTCCATCTCCTTAATTTTTCTGTCACGTTTGGACTGCGGGAGTTTAGTGTATGGTTCCGCATTGCCCTCGGCACTGTATCTTCTGGATCCTATCCACCACTGCGGTGTTCGACTTGCGATAGGGGCTTTCAGAACAAACCCTGTGGACAGTCTCCTTGTGGAGTGGAGGCTGGGGTGCCTCCACTGCGAATCAGGCAGCAACAACTGCTGGTAAATTACGCAGCCCATGTCTACGGTATGCCTACTCATCCCAGCTACTGTCTCCTTTTTCCAAATAGAGTACTCCATATACCAGAACGGCGGCCGTGATCGGGATTGACGGTCAGTGTCAGCATTCAGTCTCTTCTGAGTGAATTGGAGTCTTTTCCTCTACCATCTCTGTTCAAATTCCAGTCACATATGCCACCATGGTGTCTACCTCAACCTCTACTTGGACTGGACTTGACACACCACTCCAAACTCTCTGTTCACCCATAGGCAATTCGCGGGCAATTCCTGTCAATTATAGATGGGTACCAGGACTTCACAGTAATCTTCTCTGATGGCTTGAGCACAGATGTTATGTCGGCTTTGCATATATGCATGCCGAATATAAGGAACTGCGTTCTCAGCTGGATGGCTGCAGTGTATTCTCTGCTGAGCTGGTAGCCATACTTTGTGCAGTCGACCACATTCGTTCCTGCTCTGGGGTGTCTTTCCTCATATGCTGTGACTCCCTAAGCAGTCTACAAGCCCTCGATCAGTGCTTCCCTCGCCATCCCTTGATTAAGGCCATCCAAGAATCCCTATACGACATTGACCGTTGTGGGCGGTCTGTAGCACCAGGGCATGTTGGGATAGCTGGAAACGAGATGGCTGAGAGTTTAGCGAAAGAGGCTACCCATAAACCGACCCTGGATATAAGTATCCGAGCTCCTGACATCCGTTTGATGTTACATAGTCGTGTTCTCGGTCTGTGGAGTACAGAATGGCGTACCCTACGGACGCCCAACAAATTGTGACTAGTAAAGAAGGCAACCAACATTTGGAGGTCCTGTATGTGGATTCCTTTCAGGGATTCTGTCATCCTCTGTCAAATATGCATCGGCTATACTTGGCTTACACATGGTCACATTCTCCATCGCGAGGATCCTCCTCACTGTCGATTTGGTGCACCTTTGACAGTCGCCCACATCTTACTCAAAGGCAGACCTTGATCTATCTGACTCCTTCCATCTTGTTTTAGGTGACAATGCGTCTCTGGCTGATTCTGTTTTAACTTTTATTCATAACAGTGGATTCTAAAATTCCATCTGACATTATTGAGTATGCCTTATCTCTTTTCTCTGCACCTGCTTAATATTTTTAGTCAGGTGGTTTTAATGTGTTGCAGAGTGGCTGGATGTTGTATTTATGTTTTTGTGAACACCCAGCCTGGACACTCTGGTCTTCTCTTTTAAATCTCTTCTTTCTTCCCTTTAGTTGATTCTTTGATTACTGACATTTTCCATCTACAGTTTGATTTAGTTTAACACGTTATGTCCCATTTTAACGGTCTGTTGTGTTGTCTCTGTGATTGGAAAAAGGGACTGATGACCATAGTAGTTTGGTCCCTTTAAAACCCCAACCCAACCAACCAACCAGACCACGGGTCTCCAATTTACTGGCCCACGACGGCCACATTTCAAGTATCGAGTCAGTGTGGGCCGGATAGCATATTTGGTGATTACTTAAGAATGTGATACCAATGACTACTTCGACATGTGACATCATTAATGTGGTGGAAAACCAATTTGACCCGTATACAGTACAATCATCATACCACTCTTTACACCCGCAAAAAAAGATAAATAACACGTGAATTAGATTAAAATGCAGTTTAGGAACCGGCAGCTTCTGCTTAACATGTATATATTGGTAGTAAAAGTGCAGATCACCAGCAGCTGCATACTGTACTTACGTGACGATGTTTCTGCATGCTGCAAAGCTATCGCTGCAAACAATGTTTCACTTGTCAGTTGTTTGTTTACGAGCTTCAAGTGAGATTATTATGTTCCGATGAAATTTGTGACAACATAAAATTTTCATCACACTGTAATTTCCATTGCAAACGATACATTTGTCAAATTCATAGTATTTTTAAATTAAAACAGAGTGCTTGGTAGGTGGATGCGTGAACAAAAACGGATCAGTCTGTACTGTAAAAAGTAATGACACTTTTGTAACAAAACAAAAATCGATCCTTCATTTCACTCAGCTCCATTCATTTAATCAAACAGTCTACCGTAATGCCACAAAAGTATGACTGACTGACACTCGCAAAAATGAATCCGACAGTTGCTTCATCTTCCGCGCTATAAACGTATTCAATCGTTTGACGCCTATCATTGGTTACGTCGAAGTGGCACGCTATTGGTTGTCCTTGTTGGCACTGGCCCGATGTATGATGGAAAGTGAAGGCAGCCAAGCCAATCAGGAGTGGCGTTCAGGCAGACAATAAGAATGCTTTTCTTTTCTCTCCCATAGCAGGAATTAATCACGAAATTATCTGCTGTTAAGAAGTGGGTGGAATTCTGGTGGGAATGCAAATTGCTACCCGATTGTCATGGAAATATTCCATCAAGAACCAGCCACTACATAGATGTAAAAGATTATCTAATTAATGCAAAATAAGCACATTTCATTCAGCAATAACCTTTATTGGTAATTTAAAACACTTTGTTTCTACTCAAAGCTGCATACTTTGTCACCCCCGGTAGTGACTGTTTTTATAACTGTTTTTTTTTTTTTTTTTAAGATTTTCAACAAATGTAATGACATTTGGATATGTTGTTAAGCAGGTACCTAATAGCACAACTTAAATTCTACCTGTGAAATGAGCAACAATAACATTTACACAGTAACTTTAAAGAATTATATTTTTCACGCATATATCGCGATTTTGCAGTTTTACTAATACAATGCCTTATTGTTTGTTAGGACAGTTTGAACAGACTGAACGTCACTCAGCTGCATTCATTTCCCATCATTCATCACGCCTCTACCTACATTACATCAAGCAGAATCCTCCTCCATGAAATCTACAAAATTAATAACTTTGAGTTATTTAACACAACACACTAGCTGTTTACGCGACGTACAGAACACGTTTTTTAGCTTTACAAAACCCAAGGCCACAATTTCATGTGCAGCAGCGGTGGCGTAGTATGCTGATGATGGCAACGGCAGTAGAATGCGCATTAAAAGCTCAAGCACATGGAATGAGGAGAATGGTCTTTGTGTTGAAATAAATAATGTTCATTGTGCTCTACAGTTAACAGGTTCTTTAATGTAACCTCTTACGGTAAGTAAATTAATAACGTAAATCAAACATTTCATTGGCAGCATTAACACACTCGGCAGTTACTTCCGTAAATAAAATTTAACCAACACGAAATTCAGTGACTACATCGGGTAGACTTTAGTACCTTTCAGTACATTTAGTGTGAAATGTGTGAAACTATGGCTCCAACTTCGTCAATGAGTTTAATCATGTATTTAGATTTGTCAAATTTGAGGAACGAAAATGTTTGCTCACATCTGAAGGTATTGCCAAATACTGGTATATATAAACAGCTTCGTGCAGTCTTTGATGAGAGGCTTGTTTTCTTCGGGAAGAAACTTATAATTGTACAATATGGCCTTCCTTAAAATTGCCCTTCATTATGTCATCTACTTAGAGATCTTTTCTTTCTTTCTTTTCTTTTAATGTCATGAGAATATCTTGCATTTCACATGAGAAGGGGTTCAGAAAAATTCGTATTTTCCTCGAGTGTGTGTCTAAATCGAAAAAGCAGTGGAAGAGAACTCTTTCTTGAAGTCAACAAGAAATTTCAATGCAAAAGTGTGCGAATAACATTTCACCATGTTCACTTTTCAATTATTGGCAACTGGCAAAATGGGATAAAATCGCCTGTTTGATATTATTTTCAAAAAGTCCCCCCAGGGGGCCCACAGCTCTTTTGTGGGTACGTGTGTGACGCACACAGGGCCCTGAGCTGAGGCTGCCTTTTTCCACCCCAGGCTGCTTCACTTTCCCTCCCGATTCATGCCTTCGCCTGGAGACGGGTGTCTTTTGTGAGTCAAGGTGGTTGTGTGTCGTAGTCTTTCTTTTTCCTTGGTTTCTTCTTTTCCTAACCTTTACTTCGTCTTTCTCTCCTTGCTGTACTTTCCTAGCCTTTCTCTCCTCCTCATTAGTCTCCGCTTCAGCGTTTGAGACACTTCTTTCTCTTCACTTCCTCTATTCTTCTTCTTTCCTCCCTGTGCGTGTCTGAAGGCCGACCCACACATTATCATGCGTAGCAGGTGACGGGGTAACGTGTAATTCCCCGCACCAGGTAGACAAGTAGGCATGTACGTACCCCCTGCTAAAGGCCAGGACCAGGGAGGGGTGATTACCCAAGCTGGTACCTTCCGAACATGCCGATTGGTCCCTCCGTCAGTTCTCGGGAGGTGTGACCTGAGGTGTGAACAATCACCTAAGGCAGGTAAGCCCTCAGAGAGGGCCTCCATTAGGAAGGAGCACGCCATCGGAGACGCCGGTAATCATGGGGGACACTTCCGCAATGACTTCCTTCTCTTCTTCTGTGACTTTGACCCAGAAACGAAAGATAGATTCGCCTCGGCAAAAGAAAACTTTGCCCAATCTCCCGAAATTTCTAGTTTTGTCTCGAACCGACGGTAAAGATTTCAATTCTGTAAATCCTTTTGTCATTCAGAAAGGTGTTGATGCGATTGCTGGCCCTGTTAAGACATGTTCGTGTCAGCGCAATGGTACATTGTTGCTGGAAGCGGACAGTGCCTTCCAGGCGCAAAAACTAATCCGGACTACGTTGCTACACAAGTTTCCAGTCCAGGTAGAAGCGCATCGTACGCTCAACTCGTCACGGAGGGTAGTTTTCACGAGATCCCTTGACGGGTTATCTGACGAAGAAATACAAAACTACATCTCCAATCAGGGTGTAACAGCCGTGCGTAAGGTGTTGAAAAAGGTAGATAACCAGCTGACACCAACTCGTACTGTGTTTTTGACGCTCGACAGAGTTGAACTCCCGTCGAAGGTCAAAGCAGGGTATGAAGTTACCTCCGTCCGCCCTTATGTACCAAACCCAACATGCTGTTTAAAATGCCACAGATACAATCACACCCGTCAATCTTGCCCTAATGCAGCAAAATGTGTCACTTGTGGTAGGGATGCCCATGAGGGGGTTTGCCCACCTCCGTCCCCTCACTGCATTAATTGCAACGGTGACCATGCGACCCCCTCTCGAGACTGCCCTGTATATAAGGATGAAAAGGTCATCCAGCAAATTCAGGTTACGGAAAAGATATAAACATCTGCCGCTCGAAAGTTGGTGGCGAGTCGAAAGCCCACCGTTCTCCCAGCGTGCACATACAGTAAGGTCCTCACCTCTACTCGACCTACTAAGGCTGCAGGTACGCAGACCTGTGATTTCAGTTTCGCTGACACAGTTGTGCGATCGGCCAGCCTGAAGATTGCCTGTTCCACGTCCCTGCTTCCTCCTGCTGCTTCTAAAGTTCAGTCTTCGTCAACCTCTAATAAACCGCGGGCACGTAAACAAGATGCCCGGACTTTGAAAAAGGAACCCGTCCGTGAAGATTTTCTGCGTTCTCAGGCTTCTCAACCGTCAACTGCCTCTTCTCACCGTCACTCTTCCAGAAGAGCCAACAAAAAACAGAGTTCCTCTCCTTCCCCGCCGAGGCGTGACCCATCGGTCACGCCGTCCAACAGTAGTCGGCCCCGATCATCTTGTGTCTCGCCGGGACGCACTACTGTTAGCCGGGCAACCGGCATTTTACCGGCAGCGAAAGCTGTCCCTCCTGATAAACTCGGGAAGGTGGCAGATGTATCATTTTGAACCTATGGAACATGACACTCTGTCTCTAGATGGCGACAGTAGTGCTCCCTTGAAGTCTGGTCCTCAGCGGCCGTTGAGGTGACCCCACCTGCTTGTTCCTTTTTATCTTCCTTTCTTCTCTTATGTTTTATCATGGCGCTCCTTCAATGGAATGTTTGTGGCTTTCGGTCCAATCGGGAGGAATTAAAACTACTCCTTCGCTTGCACTGCCCGCTTCTAGTTTCTCCAAGAAACTAAGTTATGTCCAAGTGATCGTGCAGACTTCCCCCTCTACACATCTGTGCGTTTCGACCTGCCACCTGTGGAAGGTACCCCAGCCCATGGAGGGTTTCTGATGCGTATTCGGGACGACGTCTATCACCATCCCATTTCATTGCATACTCACCTACAGGCAGTTGCCGTCGGCATCACTCTATCCACCTTTTCCTTTTCCCTCTGTAATATCTATTCGCCATCGTCATCCACCCTTACTAGGGCAGATGTGCTACACCTCGTTGACCAGCTCCATCCACCTTTCGTGTTGGTAGGCGACTTTAATGCCCACCACCCCCTATGGGGCTGTTCAGATGTTTGTAAATCTATCGGACCAAACTACGTGGTCATCAGTCGGTAGCTTACAAACTACTTAAACCTAAGTAAACTAACCAAAGGACAAACACACACACCCATGCCCCAGGGAGGACTCAAACCTCCACGGCGAGCAACCGCGCGCTCTGCAACGAGACACTTTAGACCGCTCGGCTACTCCACTGTGGCCCTATGTCGCTCTCCGGCACCTTATCCGAGAGGCTCCCTTTTGGTGGACCTTCTCAAACACCTCAATCTTGTCTTCAACACTGGTGCACCGACCTTCCATTCCGACACAACACACACTTATTCCCATATAGACCTCGTGATATGCACTCCTCAGCTTGCCGGTCGGTTTGAGTGGTATGCACTTTCTGACACGTACTCCAGTGACCATTTTCCTTGTGTCATCCACTTCCTGCATCATTCCCCATCTCCACGTCCCACCAGTTGGAACATCTCTAAAGCCGACTGGGGGCTTTATTCTTCTATGGCTGTTTTTCACAGTCAGAATTTTTCCAGCTGTGACAGTCAGGTCGAATACCTCACAGGAGGGGTCGCTCTGCGGGCCGAGGGTATTTAAATGGCTAGCTACCGGGCTATAACCCAGTTCCCTGCGAGCTGCCGTAGCGTGCGGATCTCCGTGCCGGCGCGTTTCCAGGAGCTCAGTCCGTCAGTTCACCTGATGATGGTGACATGTATGATCGCCGAAATATTGTGCCCGTTGGACACTATAGACCGGCAGTACACCCATGGATATTTTGATTATCAAATACGCCGGGAGAAACTGAAGAATCACAATGCCATATTTATCTACACTGATGGTTCCAGGAGCACTGACGGTGTCAGATCTGCCTTCGTCGTCAGGGACAATCGTTTCCAATACAAGCTCCCTTACCGGTGCTTGAATTTCACGGCTGAGCTTTTTGCCCTCCACCAGGCTGTTTTATATACCTGCCGCCACCGCCATCCTTTTTATGCCATCTGTTCGGACTCCTTTAGTGCCCTGCAGAGCCTTAAGGATCCTTTCTCGACCCATCCTCTTGTGTATCGGATCCAACGCTCCCTCCAGTTGGTAGCAGATGATAGCTGTCACGTTTCTGTGGGTCCCTGGCCACGTGGGTGTGCCCGGGAATGAGACCGCCGACATAGCAGCCAAGGCAGCAGCTCTTTTGCCTCACATGGCTACTTTTTGCGTCCCATCAGATGATGATCAACGGACTCTTCGCCGAAGTTTTGTGTCGTCCTGGCACAGGGCATGGTTCTCACTCCATGACAATAAACTGAGAACTGTAAAACCGATCCCGACCACTTGGAGGACCTCCTCACGCCCCTCTCAGCAAGAGGAGGTCATCCTGGCCTGGTTGCGGATCAGTCACTGCCGTTTCAGCCACCGTCATTTGCTAACCGCCGACCCTGCACCGCTGTGCTCCTGCGGTGAATTGCTGACGGTGCGACATGTTTTACTGTCTTGTCCCAATTTTAATCATCTCCGTGTAGCCCTTCACTTTCCGTCTACTCTGGAGGAACTCTTAGCTGATGACACACGAGCAGCTACTCAGGTTTTGCGTTTTATCAACATGGCCAATTTATCAAAGGATATTTAACCCTTTTAATTGTTTTTATCTTTTGTTTTCAGCCCTCTCTTGATACTCAATCTCGTAGTTATTAATTTTTTGAGATCTAGAGTTGTGTGCCCTTAAAAAAAAAAAAAAAAACCAGTAGTATGGAGACAAGAAATAATGCTGAAATTCTTATGCATCATACCTTGTAAAAAAAACTAGCCACACTACTCAACAACATGCTGGCAAATACACACATTGAAGTTCACCTTAATGGCAAGAAGAGCCGCAGCTATCAACTCACTGATGGCCTTCCCCAGGAATCAGTTCTGTCGCCTCTGCTCTTCAATATATATACTACTGGCCTTTAAAATTGCTACACCAAGAATAAATGCAGATGATAAAGGGGTATTCATTGCACAAATATATTATACTAGAACTGACATGTGATTACATTTTCATGCAATTTGAGTGCATAGATCCTGAGAAATCAGTACCCAGAACAACCACCTCTTGCCGCCATAACGGCCTTGATACGCCTGGGTGTTGAGTCAAACAGAGCTTGATGGTGTGTACAGGTACAGATGCCCATGCAGCTTCAACACGATACCACAGTTCATAAAGAGTAGTGGCTGGCGTATTGTGATGAGCCAGTTGCTCGGCCACCGTTGACCAGATGTTTTCAATTTGAGAGAGATCTGGAGAATGTGCTGGCCAGGGCAGCAGTAGAACATGTTACATATCCAGTAAGGCCCGTACGGGACCTGCAATGTGTGGTCGTGCATTATATTGCTGAAATGTAAGGTTTCGCAGCGATTGAATGAAGGGTAGAGCCACTGTTCAAAGTGGCGTCAATGTGAACAAGAGGTGACAGAGACGTGTAAGCAATTGCACCAGTATGGCGATGACGAATACATGCTTCCAATGTGCGATCACTGCGATGTCGCCAAACATGGATGCGACCTTCATGATACTGTAAACAAAACCTAGATTCATCTGGAAAAAAAAAAAAAAAGATTTGCCATTCGTGCACCCAGGTTTGTCATTGCGTACATCACAGGTGCTACTGTCTGTGATGCAGTATCAAGGGTAATCACAGCCATGGTCTCAGAGCTGATAGTCCATGCTACTGCAAATGTCGTCGCAATGTTCGTGCAGATGGTTGTCGTCTTGCAAATGTCCCCTAGCTGTTGACTCAGGGATCGAGACATGGCTGCACGATCTGTTACAGTCATGCAGATAAGATGCTTGTCATCTCGACTGCTAGTGATAAGAGTCCGTTGGGATCCAGCACAGTGTTCTGTATTGCCCTCCGAAACGAAACCCACGGATTCCATATTCTGCTAACAGTCATTGGATCGCGAGCAGCAATGTCACGATACGATAAACCGCAATCACGATAGGCTTCAATATGACCTTTATCAAAGTCAGAAATGCGATGGTTCACATTTATCCTCCTTACATGAGGCATCACAACAACATTTCACCAGGGAATCCCAGTAAACTGCTGTTTGTGTATGAGAAATCTGTTGGAAACTTTCCTCATGTCAGCAAGTTGTAGGTGTCGCAACTGGTGCCAACGTTGTGTGAATGCTCTGAAAAGCTAATCATTTGCATCTTCTTCCTGCTGGTTAAATTTCGCATCTGTAGCATGTCATCTTCATAGTATGGCAATTTTAATGGCCAGGAGTGTACGTATCTGACCTACCGGACACTTAATCTAAAAAGTTCATTTACACCAAAACATATGTTTAATTAGCCAGCGTGTCGACTTTGGGACATCACAGATTGCTCTAGAAAATGATCTGAAAAAGATTGATGACTATTTCAAAGTTTGGCATTTTAAACCCAATGCCATGAAGATAGAGACAATCTTCTTTCAACTAAACAATAAACAGGCACGCTATGCACCCAGAATCACTTTCAGAAACCAATTGTTGAGATACAACCCTCAACCAAAATGTCTGGGAGTAACACTTGACCACACTCTCACCTTCAGATCCCACCTGGAGAAGACAGCCTGCAAAATCAAAACAAGACATCAGTCCTTGCTCTTGTCTATCCAGTAGCAGAATACTGCAGCCTGTTCTGTCCAACATTCATCCTTAACACTTACGAAGACAGCTAGCACTGAAAAAAGTGGCAGAAATGCCTAGCCAACTGTCAACTCCATTTTCATCAAGACCTCATCTCACAATCTCGACCAAGGTCTTGTAAACCATCATAGAAGTTGAGAGACAGTTTATCTAGAGACAATTTTAATATTGATGATGATTGGCGCCAAGAATCGTGTACCTCTAACCTAGACCAAAATTATCTAATCAAAGATCCGACACAATGCCAGGCCGGATTCGAGATACCGAGAAGATAGTGGACATCGCTCAACCAGTTCTGAACAGGGCATGGAAATTCCCACTACTGAAGGCATAAATGGGGTGTGATTGATAGCCCTGACTGTGACTGTAGACATTACAGGCAGACACTACAGCACATCACCACTGAATGTCCTTTTAGTAAATTCAAAGGCACCTTCAAAGACCTTCATTCGCTTAAGGGAGAAGATGTCACTTGGCAAAAAGGACTGGACATACATCCCTGAGCAGTGCAGTGATGCCAACTACATGGTCACCTTACATATTCATAGAAATTATTATTTCATTCTATATGACTTATATATATTATCAGTATTTTATCTTTAACATGTATGTATTGTATAAAAATATTTTATCTTAAATTTGTACCAGATGTAACCTTATGCTGTTTTTAAAGCCATACGAAATAAATAAATAAAAAAAATCAAACTTTGAGCTAACACCTTTCAAGATCAATAGAACTTGGGCACTATCAAGCAAACTTCGATGACCTTCCTTGCAACTGTTTTGTTAAATTGGAAGCAATGTTTTCAACTTGATGCACCACAGTACTTTCTGAAAAACAAACAGCTTTCCATTTTTCTCTTTTATCAGGGAACATTTCTTCAGCTGTAATCAGCTTGCAGTTCTTTATGTTGTTACGCTCCGTGAATGGGTTTCTATGTTTGGCAATTTAGTGGGCTATTCTTAAGCTTACTTTCATAGCAGCTTCACTTTCATGAACTTGCTTCCTAAAAATGTTTTTTTTTTTTTTTTTTTGCAAACACAGTCTACATTTTAACACTTCGAATTTGTGCTCTTGTACATTGTCTTTGAACACATCAAACTGTGTGCCATGCTTTGTTTCATAATGAAGATGGATGTTATAGTCTTTGAGCACAGTTATAAGTTCATTGTAGATTAAGCACATGGCTTCGTTGCTTTCCTGTATGATGACATATTTCACACCTCTTGTTTTATTCCCCCCAGGGGGCCCACAGTTCTTTTGTGGGTACGTGTGTGGCGCGCACGGGGCCCCGAGCCGGAGCAGTCTTTCTTCTGCCCCAGGCTGCTTCACCTTCCCTCCCGGTTTATGCCTTCACCCAGAGACGGGCATATTTCGTGAACTACGGTGGTTCTTGTTGTCGTTTTTCTTCCTTCGTTCCTTCCTTTCTTACCCTTTGTTTCTGTCTTTCTCTCCTTTGTACTCTCCTAGCCTTCTCCTCCACATTCGTCTCCGCCTCGGCGTTTGAGACACTTCTTTCCTTCTTTCTCTTCACTTCCTCTATTCTTCTTTCCTCCCTGTGCGTGTCTGAAGGCCGACCCACGCATTATCGTGCGTAGCAGGTGACGGGGTAACGCGTAATTCCCCGCCCCGGGTAGACAAGTAGGGCACGTACGTACCCCCTGGTAAAAACCAGGCCCAGGGAGGGGTGATTACCCGAGCTGGTACCTTCCGAACGTGCCGATTGGTCCCTCCGTAAGTTCTCGGGAGGTGTGACCTGAGGTGTGAACAATCACCTAAGGCGGGTAAGCCCTCGGAGAGGGCCCCCACTAGAAAGGAGCGAGCCATCGGAGACGCCGGTAATCACGGGGGACAGTTCCGCGATGACTTCCTTCTCTTCTTTAGTGACGTTGACCCAAAAACGTAAGTTAGACTCGCCTCAGCAAAAAAAGACTCTGCCTAATGTACCTAAATTTCTTGTCGTCTCTCGCACCGACGGAAAGGATTTCAATTCTGTCAATCCTTTCGTTATACAGAAAGGTGTAGATGCAATTGCTGGCCATGTTAAAACCTGTTCACGTCAGCGCAATGGCACATTGTTGCTGGAAGTGGAAAGTGCCTTCCAAGCTCAGAAACTACTCCGGACTACACTGTTACACACGTTTCCTGTCAAGGTGGAAGCACATCGCACACTCAACTCGTCACGGGGGGTAGTCTTCATGAGATCCCTTGACGGGTTGTCTGATGAAGACATCCAATCGTATATGTCCGACCAGGGTGTCACAGCCGTCCATAGGGTCATGAAAAAGGTCGATAACCAACTGACACCGACTCGTACTGTGTTTTTGACGTTCGGCAGAGTTGACCTCCCGTCGAGGGTCAAAGCAGGTTATGAAGTCATCTCCGTCCGCCCTTATGTGCCTAACCCAATGCGCTGTTTTCAATGCCACAGGTACAACCATACCCATGAACATTGCCCAAATGCAGTAAAGTGTGTCACTTGTGGTAGGGACGCCCATGAGGGGGATTGCCCACCTCCGTCCCCTGACTGCCTAAACTGCAACGGTGACCATGCGGCTTCCTCTCGCGACTGCCCTGTATACAAGGATGAGAAGGTAATCCAGCAAATTCGGGTTACGGAGAGGGTATCGACATCTGCCGCTCGAAAGTTGTTGGCGAGTCGAAAGCCCACTGTCCTCCCAGCGGGTACATACAGTAAGGTCGTCACCTCAATTCGACCTACCAAGGATTTCAGTACCCAGACTTGTGACTTCACTTTCGCTGACACAGTTGTGCGATCCGCCAGCCCGAAGATTGCCCGTTCCACGTCCCCGCTTCCTCCTGCTGCTTCTAAGGTACAGTCTTCGTCAACCTCTAGTAAACCGCGGGCACCTAAATAAGATGCCCGGACCTTGAAAAAGGAACCCGTCCGTGAGGATTTTCTGCGTTCTCAGGCTTCCCAACCGTCAACTGCCTCTTCCCGCCGTCACTCTTCCAGAAGAGCTGACAAGAAAAAGGGTTCCTCTCCTTCCCCGCCGAGGCGTGACCCATCCGTCACGCCGTCCAACAGTTGCCGGCCTCGGCCGTCTTCTGTTTCACCGGGTCGCTCCATCTGCCGGGCACCCGGCCCTCTACCGGCGGTGGAAACTGCCCCTCCTGATCAACTCAGGGAGGTGGCAGGCACGTCGGTCGAACCTATGGACCACGACCCTTTGTCCCTGGACAGCGATAGCAGTGCTCCCTCGAAATCCGGTCCTCAGCGGCTGTCGAGGTGACCCCGCTTGCTAGTTGGTTTTTATCCTTATTTCTTCTCTCATTTTTATCATGGCACTCCTTCAATGGAATATTCACGGCGTTCGTTCTAATCGGGAGGACGATTGCACTGCCCGCTTCTAGTCTGCCTCCAGGAAACTAAGTTGCAACCACGTGATCGTGCAGACTTTCCACACTACACCTCTGTGCGGTTCGACCTGCCACCCGTGGAAGGTGTCCCAGCCCATGGAGGGGTTCTGATGCTCCTTCGAGACGATGTCTATTTCCATCCCATTTCCTTGCACACTCACCTACAGGCAGTTGCCGTCCGCATCACTTTATCCACATTTACCTTCTCCCTCTGTAATATCTATTCGCCATCGTCATCTGCCCTTACTAGGGCGGATGTGCTACACCTTGTTGACCAGCTCCCTTCACCTTTCGTGTTGGTAGGCGACTTTAATGCCCACCACCCCCTATGGGGCTCTCCAGCACCTTGTCCGAGAGGCTCCCTTTTGGTGCACCTTCTCCAACACCTCGATCTTGTCTGCCTCAACACCGGTGCACCGACCTTCCTTTCAGACACAACACACACTTACTCCCATATAGACCTCGAAATATGCACTCCTCACCTTGCCGGTCGGTTTGAGTGGTATGCACTTTCTGACACGTACTCAAGTGACCATTTCCCTTGTATCATCCACTTCCTGCATCATTCCCCGTCTCCTCGTCCCACCAGTTGGAACATTTCCAAAGCCAACTGGGGGCTTTATTCTTCCGTGGCTGTTTTTCACGATCAGAATTTTCCCAACTGTGACAGCCAGGTCGACTACCTCACAGAGGTTATTCTCACCCCTGCTGAACATTCCATACCTCGTACATCCTCTTCTCCACGTCGTGTCCAGGTCCCTTGGTGGACTGCAGCCTGCCGCGACGCGCTTAGAGCCCGGCGCCGTGCTTTACGCACCTTCCGCCGCCACCCAACTTTGGATAATTGCATCAATTACAAACGTATGAGAGCGCAGTGCCGTCGTATCATAAACGACAGCAAGAAAGCTTGCTGGACTGCTTTTACTAGTTCTTTTAACCGTTTTACTCCCTCCACGGTTGTCTGGGGTGGCCTACGCCGTTTGTCCGGCATCAAGGTCCACTCCCCGATTCCTGGCCTGACCGTGGAGAACGCAGTCCTCGTGGACGCCGCTGATGTTTCAAACGCATTGGGTCGTTTCTTTGCGGAGGTTTCGAGCTCTGCCCATTACCACCCTGCCTTTCTCCCTCGCAAACAGGTAGAGGCGGCACAGCCGCCTTCTTTCCGCTCTTTTAATCGTGAAAATTATAACGTCGCCTTCACCATGCAGGAGCTAGACCGTGCTCTCGCCCTGTCCCGGTCTTCTGCTCCTGGGCCCGATTCCATTCATATTGAGATGCTGAAGAACCTCTCTCCTGCGGGCAACTGCTTTCTTCTTAGTACCTACAATCGCATATGGACTGAAGGTCATGTTCCCGCAAGTTGGCGTGAAGCCATTGTTGTCCCCATCCCCAAACCAGGGAAGGATAAACATCTTCCTTCCAGTTATCGCCCCATTTCTCTGACGAGCTGCGTCTGTAAGGTGATGGAACACATGGTTAACGCTCGGTTGGTCTGGCTCCTCGAATCTCGCCGCCTCCTGACTAATATCCAATGCGGTTTTCGTCGACACCGCTCTGCTCTTGATCACCTCGTTACGTTGTCGACCTTCATTATGAACAACTTTCTAAAGAAGCGTCAAACAGTAGCAGTGTTCTTCGACTTGGAGAAGGCATACGATACCTGTTGGAGAGCGGGCATTCTCCGCACATTGCACACATGGGGCCTTCGGGGCCGCCTTCCTCTTTTCATTCAAGCATTTTTGGCGGATCGCAAGTTCCGGGTACGGGTGGGCTCTGTTTTGTCAGATACCTTTTGCCAGGAGAATGGGGTACCACAGGGCTCCGTCTTGAGTATGGCGCTCTTTGCCATTGCAATCAATCCGATCGTAAATTGCCTTTCAGCCAACGTCTCCGGATCTCTTTTTGTTGACGATTTCGCAATTTATTGTAGCGCCCAGCGGACGTTTCTCTTGGAGCGTTCTCTCCAACGCTGTCTTGACCGTCTATATTCCTGGAGCATCGCAAACAGCTTCCGATTCTCCACTGAGAAAACTGTGTGTATCAATTTCTGGAGATACAAGGAATTTCTTCCACCTTCTCTACGTCTCGGCCCTGTTGCTCTCCCTTTCGTGGATACTACGAAATTCTTGGGACTCGTGCTGGATCGGAAACTTTGCTGGTCCACACACGTGTCCTACCTGGCTGCCCGTTGTGCCCGATCCCTTAACGTTCTTCGTGTC
This sequence comes from Locusta migratoria, assembly GCA_026315105.1. Classification (NCBI taxonomy): domain Eukaryota; kingdom Metazoa; phylum Arthropoda; class Insecta; order Orthoptera; family Acrididae; genus Locusta; species Locusta migratoria. The sequence continues at coordinate 145,848,095 of CM048755.1, read as the reverse complement.
CTCAGTGGCACGTCATGGGGAGCGGATCGTACCGTCCTGCTTCACCTTTACCAGGCCATTGTTCAGTCGAAGCTCGACTACGGAAGCCTTGTATACTCTTCAGCACGGCCGTCGATTCTCCGACGTCTCAACTCTATCCACCATCGGGGATTACGTCTGGCGACCGGTGCATTTTATACCAGCCCTGTTGAAAGTCTGTATGCCGAGGCTGCTGTATTACCCTTGCCCACTCGGCGTGACATACTCTTGTGTCGGTACGCATGCCGCCTACGGTCGATGCCCAACCATCCATCTTACCGATTATTTTTTGACGACTCACTCGATCGCCAATATCAGTTGTCTGCGATTGCCTTGCTTCCACCTGGAGTTCGGTTTCGCCGCCTGCTATAGCGGCTCGATTTTACCCTTCCTTCCACCTTTCGGTTGAGCGAAAGCCCATTGCCACCGTGGCATCAGGCCCAGGTTCACACACACCTTGAACTTAGTTCGCTCCCCAAGGAGAGCACTCCGGATTTGGTATACCGCTCGAGTCTTGTCGAACTCCGTTCGCGGTTCGATAATGCCGTATTTATTTACACTGATGGTTCCAAGAGCACTGCCGGTGTCGGATCTGCCTTCGTCGTCGGGGACAACCGTTTCCAATACAAGCTCCCTGACCGGTGCTCGAACTTCACGGCTGAGCTTTTCGCCCTCCACCAGGCCGTTTTGTATACCTGCCGCCACCGCCAACCTTTCTATGCCATATGTTCTGACTCCCTTAGTGCCCTGCAGAGTCTTAAGGACCCTTTCTCGAACCATCCTTTGGTGTATCGGATCCAACGCTCCCTCCAGTTGCTAGCAGATGACAGCTGTCATGTTTCTTTCCTGTGGGTCCCTGGCCATGTGGGTGTGCCCGGGAATGAGGCCGCCGACATAGCAGCCAAGGCAGCAGCTCTTTTGCCTTGCGGGGCTATCTTTTGCGTCCCATCGGACGATGTTCAACGGGCTCTTCGCCGGAGTATCGTGTCGCAATGGCACAGTGTGTGGCTTTCACTGTACAACAATAAATTGCGAACTGTCAAACTGATCCCGACCGCTTGGAGGACCTCCTCACGCCCCTCTCGGCGGGAGGAGGTCATCCTGGCCCGGTTGCGGATCGGTCACTGCCGTTTCAGCCACCGTCCTTTGCTCTCCGCCGAACCTGCACCGCTATGCTCCTGCGGTGAACTGCTGACAGTGCGACATGTTTTACTGACTTGTGTTAATTTTACTCATCTCCGTGTAGCCCTTCACTTTCCGTCTACTCTGGAGGAAATTTTAGCTGATGACACATGAGCAGCTGCTCGAGTTTTGCGTTTTATCAACTTGGCCAACCTATCCAAGGATATTTAACCCTTTTAATTGTCTTTTATCTTTCGTTTTTAGCCTCTTGTTGATGTTCTGACAGTCACAATTTTTTTTGAGATCATAGCGAATGTATGTTCTTGGCTGGGCGCTAATGACCATAGAAGTTGTGCGCCCTAAAACCACAAAAAAAAAAAATCTTGTTTTATTGAATTATGTAGATTTTCCAAACACAGAAAACTTGAAATAACATGGCACATGCTACAATGAATGAATGAAACGAACATCATGAAACCAGCAAAGCAAAACAGGAACAGGGAATCCCAGTCATCTGCAGCCATGGTGCACCTTGTGGGGTCTTTCTTATTTATTAACAGTTGCAGTTGATTTTGAAATGCTTTAAGCACTACAATGCCCCTTTGGGGTCTCTCACAGAGTTCAACGAGCCATAATCTCGTGCTAAATTGAAACTCATGTGCAGGCCCATGGGCCTTATTTCGTAGACCCTGATCTAGACTATTTTTAAACATAAATATTAATTTAAAGTACTGATAAATGTTATCTTAATGAGTATGGAAATTTAAATTTGTACTGGGTCTCATATTTTAATAATCCATGTGGCAATTTCCTGTATTAAATTTTGCAGGTTTGATTTAATACATGGTTGTTGATTAATGTGTAGTGAGGCAAGACATTGTTTTGGCAACCACACCTGTAAATGATTTATATTTGATGATACTTGAATTAAATCATTATATACAAAAATTCACAATGTACAGTAATTTACACACCTATATTAGTCATATAAAATTAAGCAGGCGAATACAAGCAAAACAATGAAAGGAACACACATCTTCTAAGAAAAAAAATTTACTATTTATAACTATTATTATTCATTGTTGTACACAGGAGTTAAACTTAGTTCAGTCGTATTGAAAGGACTTACATTCCTTGAAATGAAAGGGAAAGGTGTCACATCCACTTGTTGAAAAGCTTCAAAGACTGGGGAACAGGTCACTATTTTTGCTTCAAATTGTTTCATGCTATGTATGTATTTAAATTATTTCCTCATTGAGAATAAGGTGGTAGCTAATCTCCACGATGTAAGTATGAAATGAAAGCTTCAATTTAAACAAAATGTAGAATTGCAGAAACAGAGTTTTTGTAAGTCATGTCAAACAAATTATTTTGCCTGTTCTCTAATATTTAACACGCATTGTATTCATTTTGTGGATATCAATTTAATACTTAAGACAATGGAAAGAAACTGGTCTAATGGAAAAAGAAGCCATGGAAACGCCTAAAAAACGTACCATGAATGTTTTAAATAGAGAGAGTTGTTTGTTGAAAGCAAAAGTGAGATGTTACCAGACGGTGATCCTCCCTAAATTACTTAAGAAACTAGAACTCGTGCAAGGAATGTTACATTGAAGGATATTTTGGCCTATAAGAAAAGGAGTGAAATGACAATTGTATACCCAGATGTAGAAAACCTCACACATCCTTCTACTGAGCCAGGAGAGGCTGTTACATCAAATAATACAGTTTCTTTTGAACAAGGTTACCAGGGGACTATGAACATGATATAACAATATTTTATTAGACTTTTAGTCAAGTATAATGAGGTGTACTGTCTGTATAATATTGGCAGCTTATACTATTTACTCCCTGTATATCACCATTTACCTTTTAAATGAAGCTAGTAGCATTGAGCAGAACATTTGAAACAGAGACAGTACCATTTTTAAATCTGTAAAATAGTAAATTTTGTGTTTCTTTGAGGTAATTAGTGATTTGGTACACTTCTCGCAGTCATTGTGTTCTCATTTGCTTTGCTGTCACTAGATAAGTGATGATTGTTACTGCTATTTATGTTCTTTTTCATTCACTATCATTTTCTTTTTATTTCCTAGATATCAGATACTGTGGAAAATGTCAGCACATAAAACCTGACAGAACGCATCACTGTAGTGCGTGTGGTGAATGTGTTCTAAAAATGGACCACCACTGTCCATGGGTTAACAATTGTGTGGCATTTACAAATTACAAATTTTTTATTTTATTTTTGGGGTATGCACTTCTGTATTGCCTCTTCATCGCATTTACGTCATTGCCTTACTTCGTAGGCTTTTGGAAGGTGAGTGCTTCATTTTTCCATTGAAGATCATTCTATTTCTGGAATACATTGCCTTTGCTTCTTCAACATATTAACTTGTGTATTATATTGAAATGAAAACTATTACTAAGGTTGCCACAAGTTACATAAATCAGAGAACATCAGAATTTCAAACGTCAAGGAAGCAGGGAATGCCCAGCAAATTCGGAAGAAAGAAAGAAGGGGAAAAAAGAGAGAGAGAGAGAGAGAGAGAGAGAGATAAAAATACAATGGAAAATCTTTATTTTATCTTAATAGATGACATGGTTTGTTCATGAAGATGACACACATCTGAAATGACAAAGAAATCACGTCTCTCACAAAGGAGTTTTGTTTAGTTTTCTTTGATTGTTTGTTTCACTTGGTATTGTTTGACAAAACACAGAATTATTTGACAGAGAAAATGTCACTATACGTACCCCTTTGCAATCTTTCTTATTTTTGAAATTCTAATGGTATGTTATACAACATAAGTTTTTGTCTTTTGTCCAGTCTGATGCATTCTCACATCTGGACACAATAAAAAATAAAGAAGTCTATACACATTTTGTCAGCTTACTTGTTTACTTGCTGTTCAGATCTCAAAATTTTGAAATATGCTAAAACTGTGTCTTAAAATCAGGGAATTTCACATTGGGAAACTTGTGGCAACCTTGATTACCTCTGCTGAACTCTGCCGAGAGAGAGAGAGAGAGAGAGAGAGAGTAATGAATATGTAGTAACTTTTTCACAGAGGGACTAATGCAAAAAGTAGTTGGAACAATATTTGTGAAATACAATTTTATTTGACTAAATTTTTATCATCCATTTGTGATTTCTTTTTCTCATATAATTTGTATTGTTCTTATTATTGGTCTTAATTAAAATGTGTAGTTGCCTTTCTGTATATTTTAATAGCTAATTGCAACTTTAAAATTGTTCAACAGATATGAAAAAGCGATTTTGTGTTTCAGGATGAACTGAAGACTGCTGGAAGATTTCACATATTGTTCCTTTTTTTCGTGGCTGTGATGTTTGCAGTTAGTCTTGCATCTTTGTTTTCCTACCACTGCTACCTTGTTCTGAAGAACAGATCTACACTTGGTAAGCTTTTATATCATTATCACCTTCATCCCTGAAAGTTTTATGTCACTGTCACCTTCATTCCTGAAAGTTGTCTTGTTGAAAATTTATGCAGGCTTGTCATTTAATGTAAAGCTTTGAAACAGAATATTGAGATACCTTCATCTTTTCCTTTTGCTTAATCATTTTCATGATTCTGCTAAAACTTTATGAAGTTGGAATCTTTTTTTCAGGAATGAAGGTTTTGGTTGTCCTTTTTTTTCCTACAGATTGAAATGGTTTGTTGTTTGAGACAGCACATTCACACAGCGTTACTTATAAGCACCTCCAGGGTTTCAGAAAGTGACTGTGTAAAAACTAGAAGACATACAGAAAAGATACAACTATCAGTGGATAGGACACCTTCTAATGCTCTTAACACACATTATAGGCATTCAAAATGGGTACTGTTGATTATGTGGCAATCATCAGTATGGGTACAAGAGCACCTGCTTTCAAGTCGATGATAGTGACACACAAATTGACCAGCTCATAAAAACCATCATAATACATGCAGATTTTCTTGCACTGCAATCGTTACTATACTCAGTGCTGATGATTGACATGTAGGAAAATCAGTGTGTACTATGTTGTTGTTAACATGATGTTGTTGTTATGTTTCATGCATGGGCGATGTGTAAATTGTTTCAAGCAATTTATAATACCAGATGGTGGTCTAAGAACAAAACTGGTTGTTCTAAATAAGTTGGAGTATTGCAGTAACATGCCATGAATTTTGTAGGAATTTATCATTTCAATAGAACCGATTGTATTTCAGTCAGAATAGTAATTAATTTCTATTATTTATTCAGTAGTGATGTGCAAGCAGAATACAGTAATGAATAGAATTTTTTTTCTTACACATTATGGCCTGAACGAAATATTCAGTAAGCCATATCCAACAAGTGACTATTTCTAGTACTGTGTAGACTACATATAAATTACATCTTGGGTTGACCCCCCCCCCTTTTTTTCCAATGCTGTCCAGCATATATTAAATGGTTATATATGAGGGTTATTTCAAATGCCCTGTATGTAGCACACCATACCATTATGGTGTCATGGTAAAATTTGATTTCATGTCTTTTTTGAGTCAGACTTTGAGCCGAGTATGAGAAATTGAATTGGAAGCAACACATTGAAGATTTACTCAAACATTTGAGTTGAGAAACTTGCGCCGGCCGCGGTGGCCGAGGGGACTGAGGCGCTCCAGTCATGGTCTGCACGGCCACTACGGTCGGGGGTTTGAATCCCCCCTCGGGCATGGATATTTGTGCTGTCCTTAGTATTAGTTAGTTCATAAGTAGTTTGTAAGTTTAGGGGCTGATGACCCCGCAGTTAAGTCCCATAAGCTATACAAACATATATATATGAACATATGAGAAACTTGCGCTGTTAGGGTTATTTCAAATTTTGGTGACAAAGAATTTAGTAAATTAGCTACTGAACATATTTTCATTCACTGATTTCATCTAGCATCAAGTTTTGGGATAATTAGACACTGTGCAAAGACTTTCTCATTGCACAAAAGTGTGTAATTAGAATAATTTCTGGAGCCCACCCAAGATCATTCTAAGGATCTATGGATCTTCTCAGTAGCTAATGAAGTCAATCTCCCCTTAGAATTGTAACTCTGGCAATATGCATGATCTGTCAAAGACTGCATGATATGGAAGTCTGGAGGAAGTTTTATCTCCTTCTTGAGCAGGTAATGAGCTGTAAAAGTTTGTGGTTTTGTACTAAGCATTGTACTGTTCGAATATAGGGCCACAACTTAGTCCACTCACTCCTAAAATTTTTAAAACAGCATTTCAGTGATTGCTAACGTTATCAATCTGAGGAAACCTTGAATACTGCCTAACCCACCAGTAATATAAAAAAAATTACAGTAGTAATTCCACAAAAGAGCTTATGGTTGCCTCGAGATCCGAACTTTTATATTCGGGAGTCATCTCACTGACAGCAGCTAATGGCACATGGCATCAGCTGCCATAGGCCAGATGCCTAACAACCCTGTGACAGTGTCACAGCACTGAGAGTCTGTTTATCAACTATTATTTTTGTTACTTGACTTTATAGTACCTATAATATTCCAGTTATGTAATGGATTTTGGATCTCAAAACCTTTGTACTGTGTTTGGGGATAGCTTTGAGACAAAACATGTATGAAAATGCTTCTCTTGTTTTTAAAAACATCACTTTGGCTTGAAAGATTTGCCACATCCAAGAAGTCTCAATTACAAACACACCTGATGAAATGTGACATTTCATCTGCTGTGAGACATTTGTGTTCACTAGTCAAGGTCCAGAAGACATTGTAGGTCTACTGCATACTGTAAATAAAGCACAAAAAAGTTGGCGACTGTTATGCATTTTTCTTGTGTTGTCAGTTCGCTCTTTGAGCATTCTGATTTACTATTGTTACTAGTAATGCGTAATGATTCCTTGATGCTGACTTCTTAAGAATAAATTAATGACTGAACACTAACAAAATCATTGTATGTGTGGACATAATGTCTTGCATCTAGTGGCTCAGATTAGTCTTGTGCATTATGAACGCCATGAAAAAAGTGTGTCCATCACAACTGCAATTTTATGCAAACAATTGAGATATAGTTTAGTCACCCTGTGCGAATAAACGTTGTATAAAACAGCATCACATGTTACTACTGCAAGATAATACTTCCTACTGATTTCACAAACATCCAATAGTTTATGTTGGAAATCAACTTATTCTGTTGATAAAATGCATGCAAATATTTGTCTTTTGAGCACCACAAAGAAAATTTATTTCCAATCAAACACCTGGTCAACATATTCCAATCATTACCAGTTTGTTCCATAGATCCATATTGAGGAGATCCTTGTGGATGTGGAACATAGAATAACTATTGTATTAATGGTTTCAGTTGAAAGGGCATGTTACCCCTTTGAGCAATCTGAGAAGAAAAACTATGCTCAAAGAAAACTTTTGTAAGTCTGTTTCACTACCAAGAAAAGGGCTGAATGGAAACACAATTGGTTGCTTATTGCATGTCTACTACTTGAAATTACAGAAATAGTGGTACAGCTTACTAAGAGAGCCATGCTCCTTAAAGGAGCACATATGTATCGAAGTAAAAGATAAACTTGCTGCATAGAAGACTGATCTCGTTTTGATATCCATAGGAATGAATTAAAAAGTACAGGCACTAGTTGCAGCCATAAATAAGGCATTCAAGGAAAACATCTAGAAAATGTATGAATAAAGGCTCCTGGGAAGAGAGCATAGCCCTACACTGTTTGACAAGATTAAGAAGCCATTGGTCACCCTCCTGTTCAAGTGGATGCTTATTTCATGGTCCTCTATCTCATCAGGGTCCATTGTGAAAGGTTTCAAGAAATTTTGCATATTGAATGTGATATATAACAGTGAAGATGATGTACTGTGGAAAGACAATGAAGAAAATGATAGTGATAAAGTGATTACTGGTACTCATAGTAGTGAGAGGTAATAAGAAAAACTACATTACCAATTATGTTAGGTGCCAATGTTTTGTATTATATGTTACAATGTTTACAAGTAAATACTGGGAATTTTCTCCACTGTCAGTGTGCAATTTATTTATTTATTGCATTTTAAATTGCTTCCTCAAAATTTGTGAGTGCAGCTTATTATTGGCCAAATACTATCAGATAAGGTTAGCTTCACTGTTGTGGCTGATCTTTCATCAGTCAGCAGGAGGAAATACACTGATCAACCAGAAATTTATGACCACCCACCTCTTTTTTGTATATAGTAGTGTAACCTGATAAGGATTGACTGCTAGCCACACATATGCACGGTGCATAGTATGTGTTGTGTATGTCTAGAATGAAGAAGGCATGCGATCTAAGAGAGTTTGACCAAGGGTAGATTGTGATAACCCAGAGGCTTTCAGAAACTGCACAACTTGTTGGAAGTTCCAAGGAGTGGGGTTGGTGAGTGTATTTACAACTGCCAAAACCACGGTGAAACCTTTTCTAAACAGAGAGAGGTTGGCGACCACCCCTCATTAGAGATGTCGGACGTTGTAGGCTGTACAGACTGGTAGAGGAGGACAGGCAGCAAACTGTGGTGAAACTAACATAAAACTTTAATGCTGTGCAGCGTACAAGTGCCTGAACACACAGTGCTCCGAACACTCCAAACTGTATTTCTCCTCAATCAATGACCGAAGAATGTACCAGTGTTAGCACCATGGCAATGGTAATTACAACTGAAATAGGTACATGATCATTGTGTGTGACTGGTCATTTGCTTGGTGGCAGAGCATTCTCTGGTCTTATGAAGCCTTATACTTTCTTCATCGTACCAATGGGAGGGTGAAAATCTATTGTCTTCCAGGTGAACAGCTCCTAAACACCTGTAGTATGGGACAGAGAGAAGCTGGTAGTGGCTTAATTATGTTTTGGGAAACATTCACATGGGTATCTATGGTCCAGGAGTGTTATAAAGTGGTTTGAGGAACACAGTGGCAAGTTGCAGTTGATGTGCCAACTCTTCAACTCATCATATCTGAACCTGATCACACACATACGGGATGTGATTGAATGTGGCATCAGAACTCATATCCCCCCATATCTGGAATTTACAGGAATTTGGTGACTTGTGGGTGCAGTTTGGTTGCCATCTACCTCCAGCAACCTGTCAAGGCCTCGTCACTTCCTTTCCAAAATGTAACGATGGTGTTATTAGTGCCAAAGGTGGACATACTGGCTATTAGATAGGTGGTCATAATCTTCTGGCTAATAAGTGTAAGTTTCTTTAACTTTCGGAAAACACACAGGTAGTTCTTCCATTTGAAGAAAGCCCTAGTACAAAGTGCTTTTAGTGTGCCAATTTATTTATTTGAGTCACAGTTTTGTAGTTTTGACTTTTGTTTTAAGGATTAGATTTTTATTTAAACTTTCTTTAAGATCAGTTTAGAGAACTGGATAGATAGTAATACAGAAACAACTTCAAACAGGTTAAGGTATAAAAAATATAGATGTATCACCCACCTGCCCATAATGTGAAGAATGTTCACTAAAGTTGTCACTAATAACACAGAAAAAATATTGAACTTGAGTCAGGTAAAGAAATGATTTACCCTTAGAGCTGACTGTATCATAGTTGACCATTTGCAAGTAATGTATTTGGTTACAGACCAGAGTATGACTTACTGGGGTTGGGAAAATTACTTTCTTAAAGTAACTAAGTTACAGATAAAGCTAATCCCGTGAAAGATGACTTACAGTTATAGTTACTATACCATACTATACTGTACTGTAACTGCATCAGTTAAAAGTATCTTTACAGTTATTTTTACTGTTACTTTTTGAAATTGTAATTGTAACTCGTTTGAAAATCTGTAACGAACCTTATCATGTAGAAAGGAAGCAAGCTTTAATGTCAATCAATAATGAAATACATTAATACATGAATAATAATACATAATTATCTAGAGCACTGATGACCAAAGTAGTTACGTCCCTTAGATTTAGAAACATTTGAACATTTTTAGAGCTAGGCCATGATAGGTGACTAGGAAGAATTAGTGAAATGAGGCGCTGCATTAATAGTAGGCTACTCAATGAAATAAGCATTTGAAGAATATGAAGTTGTTGGAGGAGGACAAAATATCGAATATTTCCGCAGATAAGATGATGGTTGAATCATAAAAAAGGCCCCAAAATCCGAGGTCATCTTATATGACGGTACACACAAAAAAAGATGGAAATTAAGTCTGATTTTTACATCGCGGAGGAAAGTTTTATGAAAACAAAGGTTTGCATAATTTTTATAAAACATTCACTTTATGAGCTTTATTAATTTACTAAGCAGACAATGGTACATGCAATAATCTATACGCCATAAAACAGGAATAGAATAAATTAATTTCAATGCAGCTTGATTTTACAATGTTGCTTGTCAAAAATAATTTCTCAATATATCCCGAGTCGTACTGAAATGATTAGCTGATATTTACGTATGGAACAGTGAATGGGTTAAAACATTTTGGAGCTACACACAATTATTGTGGTTTCCTTTGAAATTATTTATCTTATGTTCTTGGGCAATTTCGTGTGTTTTCACCCACATAATATGTGCGTCAGTGCGATTAAATGTAGTATCAGTGAAAGAAATTACTTTTCTCGTAAACTTCACGGTGTAAAACCACACTTCTTCACAATCGGATACATCGTGGCACTACACACACAAAAGTTCAAAACCAGACCATGAACATTGCAACAAAGGGTGAAATCCAGATGTACCAATCATGAAAATAGAGAGCCTATATATGGATACTTATGGCGGCTTCTAGCAGCATTTTTTGGAACTAACATTCACAAAACTAGGCTCTCTACACAAAACCAGGAAGGTTAGAATCTCCTTGCATAAAACCATGATTTATTCTTACCTCCATGCACAAATCCTACTTATGGCTGTTTCTAGTGCCATTTTTTGGAACTTCCTGGAGCTTTGCCTCCACATCTAAGCCACAAGGCATATTTTTAGATCCTGAAAGCTGGAAAAAAAGTGTGACTTGCATTCGGGTAAATACGGTAAGTTGGGGGTTGTCTTATAGGGCAGATATATGCTTAAACTATAAAATTTTGATGAAAATTTGTACCTCATCTTATCTGAAGGTCGTCTTGTCTGAGGAAATATACTGTACATACTATAGAATATGTGACGGGAATGACGCGCTGCTGTGTGGGGATGGCTGCGTGGCCTAAGGCATCATGCTACAGACTGAGCTGTCTTTGCTGCTGGTGGTTCGACCCTCCCTCAGATGTGGGTGTGTCTGTTGTCCTTAGTGTAACTTTAAATAGTTTTTTAATCTAGAGACTGATGACCATAGCAGTTTGGTCCAATAGGTTTACAAACATTTGAATTTGAATGACATGCTGTGAAAGCTAAATTTGGAAGATGTTCCTGTTTTTTTTTTTGTAACTTCACCAAGATGTTGCCATCAGAAATTATAATATTGCAGGGCCAGTTGTTTCAAAGAAAGGCAGGAATTTCAGAAAAACAGCTCTTGAGAAGAGAAGACTTGCTGTTACTCTTCGTTTCTCGCCAACAGGAAGTGTCTATGAAACCCTTGCATATTTGGTCCACATATCAAACCCAGCCATATGTCATTACTGTCCCTGCAGTTTAAGCTTTGTATCAAGTTATATTAACAGCACTGAAACATATTTAATTGATCATATATTTATTTTTCACAATAATCCAAATCATCATTTTCAATGCAGGAAACTTGTTTAGCCTCAAAGTCAGTCACACTACAAATGAATATGATAAGGAATCTGCTGCTGATGATCCCCTTTTCATGTCCATGTTTAGTATGCACTGCATGTGTCCTACATACATTCATTTCTGCTTCATAAAAAGCACTGTAAAAACAAAATGATGTCATTGCTCTTTCATAAGTCTCCAACTAATGTAACTTGATGATACATTTTCCAAAAGAAGATAACGAATCTTGGTGTTATTGATGCAGTCTTGAGAAAGGAGAGACTTAATTATTTTATCTATTTCACATATGGCTGGTGCCAGACAATGTGACAATTTTGTATGGAGAGTCACGCTTTTTTGTAATACTTTTGATATCAAACATTCCACAAGCACCCCTCTGCCTCTTATTAGGTGACGAGTTCATAAATGTTGCTTATTGTCTGCTTCATTTCCTGAATGCACACACAGAAAGACAACATATAACTCTATAGATACACAGAGAAACACTGAACACTGCCTCTGCAAAAAGAGCATTTAGTGCTGGCAAGCCACAAACATTGTTTCTTTACCAACACAGCCATGGAACACAGCTTTTGTGTTGCCAGCATGATCCAGAACTAGTAGCAAACAGCGTTGCTGAACATGTTTCAAACTCATTGTAAACGCACCTTGACACCAACAGTGAGCAGAAACCTAACCTGTATGTGTTTTCTTAAGTTCGCTGTGGAGTTTCAACTGCTTTGAATTATTTTCTCACCAACACACAATTTGCAGTGAAAAGACTCATGTTTCCATCTGACGTCAAAAATTCTAACATTTCAAGATAATCTTGTCGAGGCATGCATGTCTCTTCTTTCTTCTCCATGTCGAAAGGTGTGGAAAATAATCAGACACGGCACACTGTTAACGTGTGACATGTCAGGTGATTGTTGTACACTCAGTATTGCGTACATAATTATAAAAGAAAACTATTATGAATGAATGATCCCTATTAAATTTTATAGCAGTACTAAAATGTATAATTCATACATTTCCAATGTACATTATTGTAAAGTTTTCATTTATTAACAAATATTGTTTCTTTTTTCTCGTCACTAAAATCAAAGTCTGGTATTCTGCAGTCTTGAGATTCTTACATAAAATTTTACTTTCCTCAAAAAAGTAACAATACTTCTGTTAAATTGTTAACCAATAAAAGTAACTTAGTTATAGCTAAAGTTACTTTATGTTAATAACTACTATTTTATCATCAATTACCTTTGAAAAGTAACTGTTACTAGTATTGGCGTTACAAGTAACGCATTACTCCCCAAACCTGTGAATTACCATTATGCCTAGAATTCATAGAATCTGATACTTTAGCTCATCTTTCCTGACAAGTCTTCATAAATAAGACAATACAACCTCCATTAGGATACCAAAGATTATTTACATCACTGCAATAATTTCTATTAAACTTCATTCGGACAGTGGGAAATTCAGAATAGAAAGAGATATTAGGCAAAATGATTTCATATCATCAAGACCCATTCTTGGCATCCTTGAAGGAAATGTTTGAAATCAGTTAACTGGGAAAACGGAAAAGGAGTGTGTGTGTTGATTAAACATACCTGAATGATAGTCAGTTTGCTCGATATCATGTATTTATATATCTCTGATGCACACACATGTAAATGAATAGAAGTAGTTAAAAAGTTGACTTTAAATCAACTAGAATGAGACTAAAATAATGTATCATCAAGACCTCATAAACAGGTGTATGAATGAAGAATGAAGTCTTAGAACCAGTTGATGTTTCTTTTGGGGCATTTGAAAACAGTGACTGACTGAAACTGAAAAGAAATATACAGAACATTAAAATTGGCATTAAATTTCTTTTAGCTATCTAAATGGAGTTTTATGAACAAATATTTCACTTTGTCTGAAATGTACTGTTTGCAATCATTGTTTTTTGCCAGTTTTGAATTCTTGCAGACAGCCATAGGATTTCAATGCAAAAGTTGTGTAAACTCTTGAATGCTACTCAACAAGCAATTGTCAGATGCATGATGGGAGTTACTAGGAAAGATACAAATATATGAGGAAATGGACTGAAGTTGAATATTTAACTATGACTGCAACGAAAGTGAAATGCAGACAACGATCGAATGTTAAAAGGACAGATAAGCATTAGAAAACATTCAGGAGCAACAAAGACGCATATAGCTGAAGAATTAATGCAATGAAAGGTATGAGGAATGCCATTATCCAGTAGTAGATATTAAATGCCCAGTGATTTTTGTAAAGTTGTATAGAAGTATAACTTCCCATAATATTCTGCTTCATCCAAAATATTTTATTTGCATATTTTAGCTATGACAGTGCCATAGAGTATGCACTGGCACTAATAACCTTGTTCTGTCTAGATATAGAGATGTGTAATTCAGGCCTGAAGTTGGATGGAACATACATATGCCGGCCGCGGTGGTCGAGGAGACTGAGGCGCTCCAGCCACTACGGTCGGGGGTTCGAATCCCCCCTCGGGCATGGATATTTGTGCCGTCTTTAGTATAAGGTAGTTGATAAGTAGTTTGTAAGTTTAGGGACTGATGACCCCGTAGTTAAGTCCCATAAACTATACAAACATTTGAACTTTTTTTTTTGAACATACATCTTATCCTTATTGAGTGTTTCTGAACAATGAGTGCTTTCTTATTGAAGAGAAGCCACACAGCAACTAACACTTTTACAAGTAACATTGTTACTTGTTTGCTTTCCTCCTCTTCCTCAGTTGATTATAATAATGTGCGGATACTTGTTTATGGGGTCCATCTACACACTGAAAAAAAAAAAAAAAAAAAAAAAAAAAAGCAAGGGATTATTATACCATACTAATCTTGCCTTATATTATTTAGAAGGTATCTTCAGTGATCTTGGATATATACATGTTTGTGTTTTATATTATTTCGTATTTTATGTCTCTGGCAGTTTAGGTTATAAACAGCTTTGGCATTTTTTTTTCTATCTATGACTGCAATATTTTGATTAAGACTTGCAGTTCTTTTTAGATGTTACTCTACATGTGTTGTTGTTGTTGTCTCTTTTTGGCAGCAACACATTTACAGCAGCAGCTACAAAAACTCTAATTCTTAATAAAATCAAAGTATTGCTAGTCGTCGAAAGAAAAAATGCGAGAACTGTTTATAAGCTAAACTGCCGGCAATGTAAAACACAAAATATATAAAATATAAACAATGAAAAATACAGATTGGAATGTCATTATTAGAGGATAGATAACAACTCACCACAAAGATGATTGCTGAGCCACAGAAGGCATGTAAAATAGACAATCACGTACACACAACTACGTGACTAACAAAAAAAAAAAAAAAATCAGTTACAGAGGGGACCCTATAAACAAATATCTGTGTTTGTACAGGTGTATGGTATTGTAATTGGGAAATCAGATTCATTGTTAGCTCCCATATTCCTTCCATAGAAATTCTTTATCACTCTCGATATGAGGGCTCTGTTTCATAAAATACATCTTACTATTTTTCAGCTTAATGAATACTAAATTATTTATTCAGCAGACTTCCATCAACTGAAACTGTACTAAAAATTATTGTCTTTCTGAAATGCTTTCATGATTTAATCGTAGTTTTGTATTGTGTTGCCAATTACAAGATTAATTTTGCTGCATGCCTGATCCCATAAGCTACTTGTGTTCCGTTGGTGGAGTGTGCGTATATTGAACCCAAGGTTTGTGAGGTGTAATGTGGCTACTGCCACCGATCCTTTAAACCCGTAAGAATGTGTAATCACTGTACAAATCAGCAAATAAAATTTGTGATGTTCATTAAGCTGTCTTCCTGTACTGATAAATCTCAGGAAACACTTGCAGACTGTTGGCGGTCTTCAGCTATTAATGCCACTGAGCTGTGATTTACTTCTCCCAGCTTGTAATTTATTAACTGTGACTCATGTCGCCCTCTTATTCATTAACTAGATGGGTATTTTATTGATTTAACCTTGAAGGCACTCAGTCTACATGTGATCTTACATGAAAGTTTATTTTAACTGTTATAGGAGGCAGTTAAATGAGAAACAGTAAAGTCTTAATCATTCCTGTTATATGGGTAAAACTACTTTGGAATGTGTGGAGACAACTGCTATGTAACTTCAATTTATTCCAAAGCATTTATAAAAAATCACATAACACCACTGAACAAAAGTTATCTAATTGAAGTTCATTGCACTCTGTGTTGCAAGGCCACCACAGTCACCTTCTCACCAATAGATGGTGTAAAAGATTTAATTTCAGTTGTTAAAGTGTAATACATGTTTAGTTTACATGTCTAGTGATTTTCAAAGGGTGTATAATTTTCGTAAGAAATGCAGTTCTTGCCTCATTTTGATTTTAAAGCACTATTTCTGATAATGAATTATCCCGAGACATGTATGTTATAATGTTCCTATAAAAGAGGTTTTCAGCCAAGATCACTTTCTTCTTTTAATTACATGACCGGTTTTGGCATGCTAGACACCATCTTCAGACCTAATACATCAAGTTTTTTTACAAAATGAGCTGCATTATACATAGGCAAAAAATCTTATCTATCTAAAATTACATAGTTACATACTTGTCATAATTTTTTACAAGACTTCACTGCTATTGCAACAATTTTTAACATAGCAAATTGGTTTACATCCACATTGATGTGTCATACAAATAAAATTTACATGTCAATAATAAAAATGACTGAATCCATCTTTCTCAAGGTCTAAGTCAGAGGCACTTCAGAATCAAGTTCAGTACTGACCGAAGTGAAGCACAATATTGATTATTAGGTGGGAAACCAAATACAGAGATGTTGCATGTACAATAGCTTATATATTACATATGGTCTTAGCCTTTGAGGCAACTGTGAATAAAACCAGATTACATATAAATTAATATACCTTGGAAAATAGTTTCCATGTGAAACGGAAGCAAGTGCATACTAATGTGTAGGTTTGTGTCATGCAGGCAACCAGCATAGGTTGCAAGGACTGGTTATGTAAAGGCTTACTAACATGGTGGTTGGTTGAAATTTTATACTAAGAAAGGCAACACCAATGGAGCCACTGTATTTTATTTTATTTTTGACTCTATTTATTATCATAATAGCTGAACATTTTACCTAATCCTCAGACTACTGTAATTCTTATACTTTTAACATTGATATACCCTTATAAATTGACTGCCCAGGTCCAACCCACCATCATGTTAGTAAGCCTTTACATAACCCGTCCTTGCAATTTATGCTGGTTGCCTAAATGACACAAACCTACACATTAGTATACCTTGTGGCAGGTATTATTTTCCGTATAAGGCAATTTAATGATTATGGTAATACTGTCAACCTTTATATATACTTTAAATAAAATATAGAATATCACAATAACAAATGGATTGTGATATGTACTATTCATTATAAAGTACTAGACACAGCAGGCCCACTATCAGTTCTCGTAAGATCTTTGGTAATATAATCTTGAATTCTTATATGGATGAGGATACCCCAACATTTTTGTAATATAACATAATGTCTGTAGAATGGTTCTAATATCCTTGATATATAAATATGCTTACTACTTTACAGAGAGAGAGAGAGAGAGAGAGAGAGAGAGAGAGAGAGAGAGAGAGAGAGACCTTATGTATTATAATTTCATTTGTTGTACTGTATAAGGACATCAGCAGTTACTATGCTGTCTGTACTTAACCCTAGATGCTAATAGACCATGCCCCTTTTCCTTATACACGTGAAATAGAGAACACAAAATATTACACTTTGTGGGATACTATACCTTATATACAATCCATCTGGGACAATGACCTATACATCCATTTACCAGTAGTTTATACGTATAAGCTCTTGTTGCCATTGTCTGCCACACAAAGGGTAGAATGTGGATAGCACATTCTATGCAATTGCTTCCTTTTCACATGGAAACTATTTTCCAAGGTATATTAACTTATATGTAATCTGGTTTTATTCACAGCTTTATATTGTCACGTTGCAATGGAAGTAGGCTTGACTTCGAAGGCAACTAAACACAGCACTTATACTGAAAGCACGTTTATTACGAACTCAACATACATGCAGCACTGACTGCCTCTCAGGCAGAGTGCTCTGCTATTCATACACAGACAGAATTTCCCAGAAATTAGAAGAACAGTTAACATAAGAAACAAGTAGAATTTACAAGTGAACATAACAAAGATGTAGAACCTTCTGGAATTGTAAACTATAAAGAAATAAATTTTTGCCGGTGGGCGGGATTGAACCAGCGACCTTCTGCTCCGCAGTCCGTGACGCTATCCCCTGCGCCACGCCGGCAGTTGGTGTTCGTGGTCTCTCGCGGCAATATATAACAAAATTTGTAACATAACAAATTTAATTTTCCTTCTAGTTCAACTGACATGGCACTTACTTATATATTTGATACTTGACAAAGCACCCCATACTCTGTGGTGCAGAGCATTGTACTTTATACAAATTATTTATGTATGACATGCAATGCATAAGAAATGGTATTTTATGTAACCATGTAATTTGTGTATATATGATGTTAAAAAAAAAAAAAAAAAAAAAAAAAAAAAAAAAAAAAAAAAAAAAAAAATGCCTCTGAGGCAAAGACCATATGTAATATATAATCCATTGTACATGTAACATCTCTGTATATGGTTTCCCACCTAATAGACAATATTGACCTTTACTACAGTCAGTACTGAACTTGATTCTGAAGTGCCTCTGACTTAAACCTTGAGAAACTTGGATTCAGTCATTTTATTATTGACATGTAAATTTTATTTGTATGATACATCAATATGGATGTATACCAATTTGCTATGTTAAAAATTGTTGCAATAGCAGTGAAGTCATGTAAAAAATTACGACAGGTATGTAACTGTGTAATTGTAGATAGATAAGATTTTTTTGTCTATATATAATGCAGCTCATTTTGTAAAAAAAACTTGAAGCATTAGGTCTGAAAATGGCGCCAGCACGCCGAAACCGGTCATGTAATTAAAAGAAGAAAGTTATCTTGGCTGAAAACCTCTTATTAAACAATTCTAGATCACCCCCATAATGGGTTCCTTCTATTATAATGTTCCTATTGGATATTCATGTTGGCTGGGAGAAAGTAAAAAGAAAAGACTTTCTCCTCGTGTAGCATCATGCAGTCAGAATTTTATTAGAAGGAACAATTTTTTAAAGATTGGTATTATTGGAATAAGTGAGGCAGTACTGTTAAAGATTGAGCTTAATGATGGTAAACAGATTGCATATTTCTGTGGTTTTTTTTGCCTTCACCATAGAAAATTAACATTATCATTTGTTTTCCTAATTTTTGCCTTCAGAGGCCTTTAGACCTCCAGTTTTTCGTACGGGTGCTGACAAAGATGGGTTCAGCTTGGGGACATATAACAACTTCCAGGAAGTTTTTGGAGACAACAGGAAACTCTGGTTCTTACCTGTTTTCACAAGGTATGTTTGCTGTTACAAAAGAATGACTATTTTTTCTCTCATCCATGTCTCTGTACGATCATATAATGTGACTTATTATAATGTCACCTTTCATGTACTCATGTGAAACAGATTTCAGTTTATCATTGCAGCTCAAAACTGAAATCAGTATACTGATATTTTTTTGGTAATAGACAGATTTTTCTGTCAAATCTAAAATTAGGATACAATGCATGCCACAAATAAATTAAATGTGAAATGTGTTTTGTGCCCACATATAAGGAACATTGGGTTTGGTTGTCAAACTCTATTCCCTGGGAAAGATTATCCACTTTCAATTTCAGTTGACGAGACCAGAGTGAAGATTTGTGCAGATATGAAAAAAATCTAGGCTGGTAGAAAATACTGCTTTTCTACTAAGGGAAAAAAGAGTAAACTTAGAATATAAAGAGGCAGTTTCCTCCCAACTACTGTTTTGTAAAAAGTGTTATCAGAAATAATTAATTTTCAGAGACATATGTTGCCTCAACATTTCAAAGTTATTCAGTAGAAGTTAAGGCATTGAATTAAAATTTGTGCAATAGCCGGTATTCGAATCTGGGACCTCCTCTTTACTAGGCAGTCACTTTATCCACTCAACCACTGTGGAATTATGAATAACACGAAAGCAAGGAATATTCATAAAGCCATGTTGGCTGACTGGGTAAAACAACTGCCTAGTAAACAGGAGATCCAGTGTTCAAATCCCATCCTTGGCACTAATTCTAATTCAATGCCTCACCTTTTATTCTGTGTGTTTCAGGAAAGTAAATCATGGTTAATAATTTTTTTCATAAATTGTGTGTGTGTGTGTGTGTGTGTGTGTGTGTGTGTGTGTGTGTGTGTGTATTTTAGGGCCACCACTTTTCTTAGGATTCAATAACCATTTTACTGATACCACTGAACTAATAAGGACAGAGTTTAAAAAAAAAATCTCTTTTCAGGTGGCATAAGACTCATTTTGATAATATGCTTTGAAAAACAATCAATCAAAAACACCATTGATGCCAAAATTTTAGCAAAACTATTTTGGTTTACAGAGAGTGTTTTATATCATGGCAGGTAATAACAATTTTGTGTGGCTCATTGGCCTGGTGCAAGTCTTTTGATTGGATGCCACTTTGGCGACTTGCATGTCCCTAGCCTGCCCCCGTATTTGAAATGTTCTTTAACAGAACCTCGTATGGCAGCAAATTATTACTTTGTATGTAGCAGACAAAGATTGGCTTTTATGTGCATACTTGAGGGCTATATTGCTAACAGTTTATATCAGAAGCTCAAATAATTCTGCAAATTGCAAATGTATGGACTCGATAAATAGAAAGTAACAGCAATTGAAAGAAGAGAGAATGGTTGTACAAAGGCAAATGAATCTACATGCAATTAGAGCTATAAAAGTAATCAAGGGTAAAGCAGATTCCTCAGGAATTGTAGTCCAAGAACAAAAGTACTAGTTTAAAAACACACTTTGTCAATAGTTGAAGATTGCTCATCAGTTTGGGAGCCACACCAGATAAGTTTGATATAAGGAGTAGAAAAGACCCATTGAAGAGAAGTGCACTGTTACATGTTCATTTAGCAAGCAAAAAACCTTTATAGAGATGATTGGTAAACTATAGTGGCAGAAGCTGCAAGAGAGATGTTCCGTGTGATACTACAGGCTTCTGTCAACCTGAGAGACCACATTTCTTGAAGAATCAACCAATATATTGATTTCTCCTACATATATTTCATGAAAAGATCATAGGGATAAAATTAGACGGATCAGAGCCCATACAGAGGGGTACCAGCAATATTTTTTTATGAACTATACACAACTGGAATAGGGAAAGGAAGAAGTGACAATAGTACACAAAGTACCCTCTACCACACACCATGAGGTGGCTTGTGGAGTATGGGTGTAGACATAGAATCATGTAAGACACAGGTAAAGGTAACTCCGCAAGAAGTAAATGCTGAAGCAGAGCTCGTAGAATACAAGAAAGAAAGATAATATTAATTGTTAATAGTCATTAAAGGTAGGCTGAAACTGAAAAAACTGCAGAAACATAGAAAAATAAGGAGATGGGACTTAGATAAATTGAAGGAACGTGAAGTTCTGGAGAATTTCAGAGGGACATTTAGGCATCAATTGACAGAAACAGGGGGAAATAAAACAGTAGAAGAGGAATGGGTAGCATTGAGAAATGAAATAGTAAAGGCAGCAGAGGACAAAATAGGTAGAAAGGCAAGACCTACAAAAAATCCTTGGATATCACATGAAATACTAAATTTAATTGATGAAAGGAGAAAATATAAAAATGCAGTAAATGAAACAGGCAAAATGGAGTACAGACGACTAAGAAATGAGATTGACAGGAAGTGCAAAATGGCTAAGCAGGAGTGGCTAGAAGCCAAATGCAGATCTGTAGAAGAATGTATAAATAGGGGACAAATAGATACAGCCTACAGGAAAATAAAAGAAACATTTGGAGATAAGAAAAACAGCTCTATGAATATCAAGGACTCTGATGGAAAACCAGTTCTCAGCAAAGAAGGAAAAGCTGAAAGGTGGAAAGAGTACATAGAGCAGCTCTACAAAGGAAATGAACTTAGAGAGAATATTGTAGGAAGGGAAGAGGAAGTAGATCAAGATGAAATAGGAGATACTATACTGAGACATGAATTTGACAGAGCATGAGCAATTGGGAGACTGGAAGATTACTTGTTAAGTAACAGAGCTCAGTATTTGTTCTCAACAATTAGTGTCCATCAAAAGGAAGTGTGTACACAGGGAAGTGTGATAGGACTACTTACTTTGTATCTACATAGATGATCTAACAGCAGGAAGTTCAGAGTGGAGTATCAATAATAATGTGGCTGCTGAGTTGCAGATAGGTACGTAGAAAAGACAATCACATTGCCACCGCGTAAAGTTTTGGCCACAGCCATCCTCAGGGAGATTGAGTGCAGCCACACTCATACAGTGAAAATGTACATACACATGACCTCTGTCTCCAGCCAATGTGTCTTAATAAAATATCCAGTGGCCAGAGTTGGCAGTCATGTGTGAGTTGTACCTGAGTGATTGTCTGAATGTGTGTGTGTGTGTGTGTGTGTGTGTGTGTGTGTGTGTGTGTGTGTGTGTGTGTGTGTGCGTGCTCTCTTTTCCTGATGAAGGCTGTGTCTGAAAATTTGATTTGTTGTGAATGTGGTTGTATTTCCTGTAAGGTTGTCTGTGTCTCAGTAGTCATCATAGTGGTGAGTAAAAATGTACAAGATGACTTAAATAAGATTTATAGTTGGTGTGATGTGTGCCAGCTAGCTCGAAATGTAAAAATTTAAGGTAATGTGATGGGTAGGAAAAACAATCCCATAATCTCTGAATGAAGCGTTACTAGTTTGCTGCTCGACACAGTAACTATCATTAAATATCTAGGCATAACAGTACAAAGTGATACAAAATGGAATAAGCGTGTAAGGGCAATTGTGAGGAAGGTGGATGATAGACCTTGGTTTATTGGAAGAATTTTGGGAAGTGAGGTTCATCTGTAAACAAGACCATATATGGGATGTTAGTGTGATCCACTCTTGAATTCTACTTGAGTGTTTAGAATTCCAACCAGGTTGGATTAAAGGAAAACATAGGATCAAATCTGAGGAGGGCGACTAGATTTGTTATCAGTAGGTTCAGTCAACACGCAAGTAGTATGGAGATGCTCTGGGAACTCAAATGAGAATCCTCACAGGGAAGGCAACATTCTTTCCGAGGAATACTGTTGAGTAATTTAGAGACTCAACTTTCAAGCACACAACATAATGATTGCTACCAATTTACATTTCATATTACTACCACAATAATAAGAGTAATTAGGACTTTGATGTATTTGGGAGTGGAACTGGAGAGAAAACACTAGTAGTTGTATGAGGTACCCTCCACCAGACACCATATGGTGCTTTTTGGAGTGTTTATGTATACATAGATGTAGAAATAGAAATATTTTTACTCACACCAATACCTGTGAACATGTAGTTGTGAACTGATTCTACCTAGTGGCATAATTATAATTATTGAGAAAAGTAGCTTCTGCTAGGAAAGTTTGTTTTCATTAAAAAACTAGAAAAAAATATTGTATGAATTATCAAAGGAGATTATTTGTGGAGATTTTGTACATAGAATTAAAATTTGTATGATAGAATTAAAATGATTGTAGAACAGTTGAAAGAAAATAAGATTTATGAGGATTTAATTATTTGAAAACACTTTATGATGACTGACCAGCAACAACATTATCAAGTAACCATGTGTCAAAAGTACTATACAAAATGTGTACAAACAATTAAAGTATGAGACAATATTTGCATTTGAATAGTTGGTTTAATGATATAATAATAAACATAATTAATTTTCTCAAAAGCAAACATCTAAACATTGTCAATTTCAGTTTGAGTTTCAGAAATATCATGTTGTATAAAGTATAACTTACCAATTCACTAACCAAAGGATTCAATTTTGAAATGACAATAATTTCCATTTGAGATTTTACAAGGGATTCTAATTTTTTGTACATAAAATATATCCTGTAGTTATATTCCTTGCTAAAGAAATTATATGTCATGTAAAATGCCGATTGGAAATATTATATGAGAACAGCTTTAACTCTTCTAATGTATTGTAAAAGATCAAGAAACTAAGTATACTATGAATTAGTGAGGATAAATTGCTCCTGCTATAGTAGAAATATTTTAGGGTCAAGAAAGTTAAATCAAATGTTATTAAATTGCAAAATATTTTCACTTATTAGTGTTTTAAAACATAATACTGTGGAGAAATGTTTGACTGCATATGAAAGTGTGCAGTTAACTTCATAACAAGAATACACTGTTTCATTCATCATCAAATCATTTGTGATAGTAACAAGTTCACATTATGTGCATTCTGGAGTAACACAGTAAAATTCCCATCCAGCCATCCAGATTTAGGTTTCCTGTGGTTACCCTCAATTTCTTATGGCAAATGCCAGACACATCTTTGTCAGTTACACAGATGTAAAATATGATATAAAATACACACAGATTTTTGAAATAAATTAATGTATCATAATAAAATCTGGAACTGCAATATGCCAAATTGAAAATAAAACTGCCACGGTGGAGTAGCCGAGCGGTCTAAAGCGTCTTGCTGCGGAGGTTTGAGTCCTCCGTGGGACGTGTGTGTGTGTGTGTGTGTGTGTGTGTGTGTGTGTGTGTGTGTGTGTGTGTTATCCTTAGGTTAGTTTACCTTAGTTTAAGTAGTTTGTAAGCTACGGTCCGATGACCATGCAGTTTGGTCTGATAGATTTACAAACTTTTTTTTTAACACAACTGCAAACGTATTTGCCACATACTTCCAGTGGCAAGTGAACAGATTTCAAACTTCCTGGCACTAAATTTTACTCACCAAATAAACAAACCAAAAAAGTGTTGCATCACCTTGGGTCTAAGGTCTCTGAACAATAATGTTGAATATTTCTATTGTAGCAAAACTACAGTTCGTTAGATTAACCATAGAGGTCACTCAGCCTGCACAGTGCCAATGTGATGGAGTGGGTGAGATGGTCTCTCAGTTCATCATAGTATTAGGAAAGAAGTACAGTGCTTGTATTGAGTGTAGTTCTGCCATGCCCGAAAGGTCAATTCTGAAGTTTGATCATATCCTCATTGTTGCTTTGTATCACGAGGAATTCTCATTGAGGGAAGTTTCCGGACATCTTGGAGTGAACCAAAGTGTTGTTGTTCAGATGTGGAGGAGGTACAGAGAGACACTAAACTGTTAATGACTTGCCTTGCTGTGGCTACTCAAAAGCTACCACAACTACTGATGACTGCTACTTACGGATTTCAGCTCAGGGAATCCTGAGAGGAACACCACCGCGTGCTGAGTAATGATTTTCGTGCAGCCACAGGGTGCTGTGTTGAAACCCAAACTGTATATAATAGGCTGCACGACATGTAACTTCACTGCCCGAAGTCCGTGATGTGATCTGGCATTAACACCTGCACACTGTACAGTGTGGTACAGATGGGCCCAACAGCATGCTGAATGAACTCGTGGACTCATCAGAATATGTGTCGAGTGCTATTCACAGGTGAGACACACATCTTCCTTCAACCAGTCAGTCATCGGAGTTCTTTTTGGAGTCAGTCTGAATGTCTTAGACCCACCATCCAGTGAGTGCAGCGTGGGGGTGGCACTATATGGGGGCAGCATATGCCACTGGTGGTCACAGAAGCCAGTCTGATGGCTATAAGGTACAGGGATGACATCCTCTGACGTATAGGGTGAGGGATTTGTCATAATGCACAATAATTCTCATGCTCATTGTGCACATCTTTTGAATGCCCTCCTTTGTGATAATATCGCAAGGTTTAGAATGGCCAGCATGTACTCTAGACATGAACCATATCAATTGTGCCTAAAATAAATTGAAAAGTGATGTTTGTTTTTTATGAGATGACCCACAAAACAATCTGAGAGATCTACAATGAATCGCCATTGCAGAGTGGGACAATCTGGACCAAGAGGCCCTTGATGATCTAGCGTAGAGTATGCCATGATAAGTAAAGATATTTATTAGTGCTGGAGGGCATGTTGCCATGTATTAGGTGTACTGGTGTATGTTAAATTTGGAATATAAATTCAGAAGGTCTAAGTTATTGTCATACAACTTGTTGGTTTTTGTTATCATGGGCAATAAAGAGATCTGAAATGTTTTTGTGTGTTTCTGTTCCATTTTTCTGTAAAGGGTCATGAACCACTAGAATTGTGGTGATGCAACACTTTTTGTGTGTGTGTAGTATGCAGGAGCCTATGTGGATGAAAATACAAAAATCTATACTGAAACAGAAATTAGTTTTCTTTGCTTGGCATTTTTTGATCCATATAAGAATTTAACATCAGACAAACATTTTATAGTAATGAATTCTGCTTTATTTTGCAAAAATTCCCACTCCTTTCAATTTATTTACCCAAAAAGATTTTAAAAATCTTTGGTGTTGGACTAATGTGGACGGAAGGTTGGACAAATTTGTGAAAATGCCGGGTAATCAGGAATGGTGTTAGAAAAAGAATAGATGAGGTTGTTTTGTTATAAAATACTTTCTTTTGGTACTTTAGAATACAATACAAATGATGGAATACAGTAACACAAATGTAAGACAATATCTAACAAATGATATTTGTTACTTACACTCACATGGACTTCAGAAAATGTGATTAAGAAAAGACAAAGGCTGTAGACAGAGTGGCAGAGTGCGCACAGCCATGTCATGTGTGTCATTGTTGTCTGCTGTAACAAAGTTCATTATTTTCCATCATGCCTAAGCTGATTTTAAATGACACTGTAAAAAATGCACTCACATAATTTTGATAATGACTGTTTTTAGTATGAAAACACATCTACATACTGCATTAATGAAACTCAAAGGATTCTTAAATAGAGTATAGGTGGCACAAGAAAATATGTCTTGTCCCATACGTACCATAGCCTGTAACTGCTATATGCTATGATTAGGCGAGCACGGAATGATTCCGGGGTGTACCGGGGTGTGGCAGAGTTATCCATACTCCTGGGTTACCAAGAGCCAAATTTTTGGGACTCTACTGTATTTAGTATGGTTGATAAAAATTAATGAAAGTTATTGCAAACCCACAGTTGGAGAGATTTTTGTTCAATCTTTGCACCTTCCTTAAAAATTAGAAGAAGGGAAAAACTAATTTATCATGTTCTCCAGTATGTGCATGATTCTGGAAAGAATTATTTGTGTAAGACTACATTTGAATGATCAAAGCTGTTCACAGAAACATTTTAATGACTTTAACAGCAACTTAATTGCCTATAAAAATGATCCTTTTGTTAAAAAAAATTCCATGGTAACATATTATAGGCTAATGAAAAAACTCATGCTAAGTAAATATGTATATAATTAGCAAAAACTCAATAGCGATAACAAAAATGATTTCAAATTACTTTTAATTATGAAGTTGTTGTAAAAATATTTAAAATTTTTGAGGTATGTAAGTAATATAAAATACCTGCTGAAGTAGGTGCAAATATACTAAAGCAAGTTTAGATGAAGAAATTGTCATTACATGAGAAGACTGTTTCTCATTATCAGTTGATACCCTTTATCTAGTATTTTTCTGTAAAATGGATGCCTTAGAGGTCGTGAATTAAAAATAAATAATTTTCAATTGTATGGATTCTTCTGTTACTTTTTGGAAGTATAATCCCTATTTCTGGTTAAAACAAACTGTTTTTCTTTATTTTTAGTCATTTCAAACTAGTTTTCAATTTATTAGGCCACGATCAGGAAACAAGCTAATCTAATAATAATATAAAAATTGTAAAACTATAATGTACTGTAATTAAGAATGCCATTATCAAAGCCGCGGTGGAGTAGCCGAGCGGTCTAAGGTGCCTTGCTGTGGATCTCGTGGTTGCTCGCCGTCGGAGGTTAGAGTCCTCTCTAGGGCATGAGTGTATGTGTGTTGTCCTTAGGTTAGTTTACCTTAATTTAAGTAGTTTGTAAGCTACGCACTGATGACCACGCAGTTTGGTCCGATAGATTTACACACGCGCACACGCGCGCGCGCGCACCATTATCAAATGTAACACAATATGAAAACCATAATGTCTGATGCACAGCAAATGTAACAAGTGTTCATTGTGACAGTTCAGAACACAGGTAACCATTGATTGTAAAATAATGTTACATATTTTAGGTAGCTTAAGTAATGTGTATAAGTTTAGCCTTTCTTGAACCAAATGTTAATAAATGACAATAAGCAATTTTATTGAACACCATCTGTAACACGAGAAGAAAAAAGACAACTTCTCAACAAATGTTGTTACCTAAGACCTTGTGTTTATGTACATCTTTGAGTAAAATGTTTGAAAATAAAAAAAACTGGCATTTCTTATTGACACTTGTCAGTTGTTCCTGATGGCCTAATAAGCTGGAAACTAGTTCAAATTGACTAAACAATTAGTATAACAAAAACAATTTATTTGTTTTAACCCAAAATAATTATCTGATATTACTATTTTAATTTTCAATTGTATGTTTACCATAGATAGTAATGACATTTGTATCTTAGTCACATAATTTACTCATATTAGGGAGCGATCATATTTTATAAATGAAAGGATAGATGCCAAGATCACAATTTTCTTATTTTATTTATTCAAGATGACCGGTTTTGACACTCTCTGGTGTCATTGACAAAAAACTGCTTATAATAATGCTCCACATAAAATCTGGTAGGTGTACTGGTTATAATTTATATATAAAATCATGTGCCGGTGGCTCAAACAGACATGTGCACTATGGTGGTTATTTTTTATGTATATTTTACTGTTTAATTTTGACCAACAATCTATTTTATTTCTGACTACCCACCAGCACATGATTTTATATATAAATATCAACCAGTACACCTACCAGATTTTGTGTGTTGCATTATTATAAGCAGTTTTTCTGTCAATGAGACCAGATGATGACACCATAGAGTATCAATAAATAAAATTAAAAAAAAAATGTGATTTTAGCATCTATCCTTCCATTTACATCTTAGTGTTGTGCCACTATTTTCTACATTTAGACCCAGTTAGCCCATTTTATTGCTTATTACCTGATCAGGTTAAACAACAGTAGATCTTTTAATTCTTTCATATACTGAGTGTGAAAGATGCCTACGAACTGTACTCAGTCTTTATTGATTTAGGGAGATTTATCAGCTTTTGAAAAGAAGCTGAAAACAGTGTTGGCTGTAGTTGACTGGTATCGAGCCAGTGCTTTGTATATCTGTGACAGTGAAGTTGCACAAAATGTATCATTGGTGTCACTTGGGAGCTGAATGGTATCTTGTGAATGTTACATGTCTGGATTCGGGGAAAATGGGAATACTCATTGCCCAGCTGCCTTGTATACCTTAACAATAAATATTACATGTGGACTGTTCCTTCATCTGTCGGGTGTGCATCCAGAATATTATAAATTCTTGGTCAGATATTTCAGTTGATGACCTTTCAGGCATACTTGAGGTGGATTGCTTGCAAGATTTTTAATTACCCTACACACTTCTGTGGTGTGCTCTGGGATATTTTAGATTCTAGTTGCAATATTTCACATGGCAATTGTTCAATTTTTTTTCTAGCTAAATAGCTTTCAATGTCTACTCCACAGTATTGTGTAAAGTGTTTTAAAGGTCTTGAAAGTGACTAACCTCATTACAAGAATTACCATATTTGCTGGCATATAAGATGCACTGGAGTGTAAGACACACCCCACTTTTAAGACATTTTTAATTTTTTTTTAGGAAAAATAAATCACACCTAATACATCTATTGCAGTATAATTGTAATATATATGTTCATGTACATGAAACATCTAAGACAGTGCCTTCAAGTAGTGTTCATAAATTTTATGCAGTCAAGTTTCTTGACCGTTTGTGCTTATTGAAACGGATATTTTACCTTTTGCTGTTTACATTGCGCATAAACTATGGCGCAATGGTTGACGAGAGCATTGTAAAGGCTTACAACATTGCAATCTAGGTGACACTGCTTAAGATTGCTCCCATCAGCCACCATGCCAACTATCAGTTTGTGCAAAGAGTAGGAGGTTTGCAGGTTTTCATGTTTAAAATGACGCCCTTTTTTTTTTTTTTTTAATTTATTGTGAAGCACAAATATTTATGCATGTATTTTTGTGATGTTCTATAAACTGTGGGAATGATGGATGGTTTGCATCTGTGTATTGCTCAGCACACTATATGGGCCACATCATGTTATAACTGACAAAGACAACAACTGTGAGATGTTGACGCTATGCAAATGTTACAAAAAATATTGATGTACATATTTGCACTTCAGAATGTGAATAAATTCTCAAATATCGTCAGGCAAGACATGGACAAATATATGATCTGTGTTTCGTTATTCAGATAATGAATGACACCATTACAGAATTACCGAAAACATTGATTATGATGAATGAAATTACATTGAAAGTTTCTACCTTCTATGAAGATACCAGTTTCAGTTGGGCTTGGCACTAAAACTAGTACAAAATTCAGATAACCTTTACTACATAATAAATCTCCTGGCAGGTATTTTGCTGCATATTATGTACATATATAAAATATAAACTATGAAAATGTAAGAGAGAAACTTAAATCAAATTTTCCAGCATAAAACATTATTTCCTGCATTTTACAATTATTTTTTTTAAATCCCTTGAAAAGAAATGGAACTTGTAGATGCCTACCTTAACAGGCAACCAGCGTATAAGACACATCCAGTTTTTGGACATATTTTTGTAGGGAAAAATGTGCATCTTATACACCGCCAAATACGGTAATAATATCCTGGATGCACACCGGACAAGTGATGGAATATTTGATCCTCTGGGATAATTTCAATAAACATTATGTAGTGACTGTTTCCAGTAATGTTCCTGAGTCAGTATCGGTGACCTCATTTACTAAAACTTGGGCCGATTTGCCTGTAATGGTCCTGACTTGCACAAACCGAGAATCAGTCTTTATTGGGAATGCCTATGTCAAATGGGTGTCAATGCATATCAGGGAAATAAATGTTGTGCTATGGAAAAATCAATTGGGTATCAATTAAGATGTGCTAAATGCAATGGGTTCAGCAGAATGCTACTTATCTACGCCTACCTCTCTGAATATACTGACTTCCAGATGCAGTGGGGATGCTATGAGACAGGTTAGGTTCATTTTGTGTTTCAGCATGATTACACCACCCTTTAGATTCCTAATTTGTTAGTCCGTTGCGAGTAAAAGTCAGTGCGCAATAACATAGTTTAGGAGTAATGTTCACTGAAATGGACTGATAACCGTTGCAGTTTAGTCCCTTCCAAAAACCAACAAAAACACTGTTCACTGAAACAATGAGTATAACTTCACAAATGTTCATTTTATTTACTAATAATTTGTATAAACATTCTTCTATTAATAAACAGAAAGGTGTGCTATCCATTTAATAAATAGTTGAATTACCAGGCAAATTCAAACTACATTCTGAATTGACTCAAACCCAGAATCTCATCTTTATAGGATAATATTCTTACTGATGAGTCGTCATAACTTCATTTATGCCATGACCTCTTGTACTTCCCACATGTCACAGAATTTCTCCTGCATAAATTGTGGGACAAGCACTCCTGAAAGACAAGAAGTTATGGAGAAATGATTTGGCCACAGCCAAGGGGAGTGTTCTGTAGAATGAATCTTCAATTTGCTGCATATTAAAACTGTTTGGCAGACAAGAACTCAAACTTGGAACAATGCCTCTCATGGGCAGTGCTACCCAAGTCTGAGGACAATTGGTCCCCCATATCAGATATAGAATATAATGAGAATCCTGTAAGGTCCACTTAACTTCTCTCCATAGAAGAATTTTGGTTTGTTTCAAGTTCCTCACTAATTCATTACTGTATCTACCATTTAATTTGTGTGATTATTAAAAGAGTAGGGACCACTTGAAATTTAAAATATCTGTTACAAATATTCACAAAATAATGAGGACAGTTTACAACTCATCACAAAGATGTGTGACGAGCTGCAATAGGGGGGCGCGCGCGCGCGCGCACACACACACACACACACACACACACACACACACACACACACACACACACACACACACACAGGAGCAAGCTTCAACTCTTTGAGAAGGAGTAAGAATATTTGGAAATATAATCCTAAGAAATTAGCAGTAATTCACAGCAAAAAGACGCATAAACAAATTTTAGAGTTTGACAATGTTTTGAAACTTACTTCTTTTTTGACCTAATTACCTAAAATGGTCATTTCATGATTGTGTGCATGCATGCAAGTGTAATGGCAGCACTGAATGGTGTAAATATGGTTTGTTTCCTCTGCACTGTCCCCTACATGCATTAGCTGCCTATGTGCTAAGGGTCTGGAGGAGTAACTGGAGGTTACCAACTAAACAGAGCCTCTGTTTTAAGCTTCTCAGTGGTCCCCAAAATAAAGACTCAAAGAGACTCACTGTCATTTCCTAGAGATGATGCGTCAAATCATGAGGTGCAGTTACGTTATGTGAGTGAGAGTAAACTTTTCACCATTTTGCCAGCCATTGTAGGGAACCCATGCTCACCTTTGGATATTAGTGACACACTTGTAGATATGAAACTGCACCTTGCAGTTTACTCATCAATAGAATTATTTTGTTATATTTGTTTCTACAAGATCTTGAGAGGTAAGACCCTGTGACCCAACTTAGCTTCCCTTTGTGGAGAGATGCAGCAATTGGCAGGTGTCATCTTTGTAACATCATGCAGTGCTTTGACTTTTTCCCTGACAATGCCGAGCAAGAAGGTAGGTGTAACATAACAATAATGAATGTAAGGAAAGTCGTACAAAAACTGTTGTGATTATATCTACCATAGAAACAACCTACATTCTTTATGGTGCATCACCTTGAATATTTTGTTGAAGTAAATATTTTAAAATGAAAAATATTGTTGCAAGTCTTCTAATTAAGACATAATATGCTTTCAAAGGCATTCATTAAGATTAGGATATGTTCATGAGCCTTGAGGGCCTTATACTGTGCAAACAAACAGTCATCTTAGTGGAGAGATGAAGTGCAATTGATTGGTAAAGCAAATTAGCCTGTGACTAATCAAATATAAGAAGCTATTAAAACTGCACCAGAACTATAATTAAATAACTATGAGTTTATTATTCATTGATGGTAGATACAACTATATAATAAAACAGCATCCGTAAAATACATCAAGTCACTTGTGTATGACGGCATATTTAGGGTTAAGGTACTCTTTCTTCACGAATTGTTAAATAACTGATCTCTCTGTACTAAATTAAAAAAATACCAGCCGGCCGTGGTGGCCGAGAGGACTGAGGAGCGCCAGTCACGGTCTGCACGGCCACTCCGGTCGGGGGTTCGAATCCCTCCTCGGGCATGGATATTTGTGCCATCCTTAGTATAAGGTAGCTGATAAGTAGATTGTAAGTTTAGGGACTGATGACCCCATAGTTAAGTCCCATAAGCTTACCAAACATTTGAACATTTGTACAAAAATACCAAATAATATTTGAGAAAAGTCAGTCAGACTCCATTTATATCACACACACTGTTGTTCTTAAGGTTCACAAATTTTGTGTATGTAGTTATTTAATAAGTGTGAAGCATACTTTTGAATTATATCTGGAGTAATAATTAAAATACAGATACTGTGAGGCATTGTATGAATCAGCTTATAAGCATGTTTCAAATGTTCATATAAATATTATAAACAAGTTTTTACAGTAAGAAGTTAAGGCTTCTACTATTAATGTATTTAGTAGTTTTTCCCCATTTATACTGAAGAGAGAGAACACAGTACACGAAACAAGGCAGGAACTATGATAATGTATTCATAGTTGAATTGTGTAGTTAATGTGAGATACATGTTTTACAACTTTGAATTGTTTTTTTTTATTATTTATTTATTTGTTAATGTGATGTTTTGCACAGTTTGATAATATGTAAATTCTTTGACTAATTTTTAGAGTCATTTCTACTTTCATGTCTACCTCTTTTTTACATAGTGCTGCTATCTGATTCTGCATATAAGGAGACCAATTAGATTGATCATTTTGCGAATACAGTTGGGAGATTGTTTTTATTTTATTTTAGTGAGGTTGGAAGCTATTTAAAGTATTAATTTTAAGAAGGAAAGCAAAATAAAATTTAAAAAAAAAGTAATTTTTGCACGCAATATGATCAATTATGCTTCCATCATCAGATCTGTAAGCAGAAATAGAAATTTGTACTCAACTTGCTATAATAATAATAATAATAATAATAATAATAATAATAATAATAATAATAATAATAATAATCAAAAAATACGTAACCATTATATATATATTCCAATCCTATTAAGCCCAACTGTCATTCACATATGCCACATCACATAGGAAACTTGTTAAAATTGTAGTTTCTCCACCAACATTAAAAATATAATGTAAACCATTAATCAAAATTAACCCACTTTGGAATAACATCAAAATACCTTGACTTAATGTTTCATAGGTAGCACAGACATCAGTGACTTACACATTGGGAAAAGGAAAGGATCTATATTAACTGCAGTTAATAATTTGCTGCAGAACAGAAAGGGTATCTAATGTATTAAAAGAATTTATGAAACGGATTAAAAATCTATGAAGTCTGTGAAAGGGCAAACCTGAAATAAAAGAAGGAAGAAGAAATTAAGTAGAAATGAGTTTATTTACTTTTTATTGTATATACATGCTTGGGGTGGGGGAGGGGGGGGGGGGGGAAGCTGGCTGCAAAAGCACATTTTTTATTGATAGCATTTGCAGTGTTGAGGTGGATGAATGGATGGTATCAGATTGTGTATAGTTTCATTATAATTTAATAATACTTGTACTTTGCTGAAAAAACTTAAGGAATACAGTCACAAACAAAGCTGTTATGTTGAAATATAAATTATATTAAAAATTTACTTAAGTCTCCCAATATTACGTTTTGTCAACAGTGTCTGTAAATATGTAAAATACTTAGCAACATAATGCAGATGTGTTTACAACTCACTGAAAATATGACCATTAAGCCACAGACAGGCACCCAGAAAAGACAATCATGTACATAAAACTTAGCTTTGGTCACAGCTTTCATCAGAAATGAACACTCTCTCATTCACACACCCACAGTCACAACTCACTTGCATGTGATGCTCATATCTGGCTGCTGCATGACTGGAGATGGTGATGGTGTATTAGTGAGTTGTGTTTGTATACATCAATCAGTTTGTGTTCATTATATCTCCATAGTTACTCTTCAACTCATACTGAAGTGGCTGGCAGAAGGCTGTGGCCGAAACCTAAGTGTGTGTGTGTGTGTGTGTGTGTGTGTGTGTGTGTGTAATTGTCTTTTTTACTTGCCTGTCATATTTGAAATAAACAGATACCACATACATAATCTGGCACTGACGGCCAGTGATCCTTTCTTCATTGTAGATGCACACCACACCCTAACTCCAGTGGGAATCTGCTACCTGCTATGAATACTGAATGATAATGTGTAGGGGCACTAGGTCAATAGGATGTGGATAAGTTGAAAATTTCTGTCTGGCGGGAGGTGTGCAGGGGTAGCCAACACAGCTGTTTGCCCAGTGACATAGAGGTCAAGCACAACTGCATAGTAAGCAGGATGACCAGGTTTCAAATCCTGGCTTGGCATAAATTTTCAACTATCTCCATTAAATTATTTCATTGCCCACTAGCAGTTAATGCTGTAAATAATATGTGAATGTTTTCTGTTATGATTTCATTGCCCTTTTGATATGTGTGTAAGTCCATATGCCTCTCAGCAGTCTTGCTTTTATTCTGTTCTTCAGATAAACTGTTTTATTTAACCTTCATGAACACCAACAGATTAAAGTATCAGATGTTACAGCTTCTCAGCTATGGGTTAGAAAATGGTACAAACCATTTTGTAATCTTCAGTTCACTTTCTTATTTATATAACTGATATACCTTCTAGTATATCAGGTGACTAAAATATTTGTTTTCTGCAGACACCAGCATGGTACTTACAGAGTAGGATCATTAATCTTTTGTTGGCCCCTATTTAGCTGTGTGGGTATTATGTGATAGGTCTCTCAATACATAATATCTTTAATGAGATTTGTTGTGAACCATATCCGGTTATTCCCATTAGTTTGCAACTTTCACTCAGTTAATACTGGGCATACATCAAATTTGGATCTTACCTCCTTGATTCTTGTGCAGAAAGGCATGCAGTATTCTGATGCATTCGTTTTCAGTAAATTTCCACAAGAATTCAACAATCTTAGTGGTAATACGTGCACTTTCAGGCCTAAAGTGGAGAGTTTCTTCATGGCTCACACTTTCTATTCTGTTGAGGAACCCCTTGAAAAGTTTAGTGAATTTCTGTGTTACATTGCTGATTATGTTTACTTAAATTTATAGATTCTTAGCTGCAAAGGATTTCTATACCTTTCATTTTATTTGTAACTAATCTTCTGTTACAATTTCATGCACTCACTCATTCTATGACGATGGAGAGTTGCTGCTCAAATGGGTCCTGAGGAAAATGATGTATATAAATAAATAACACTAGATCTCATTTTGCTGTGTTGTAAGTGAATATCACAACAACATTCCTCTGCAAATCTGCCAACATCTTTGTACAACATTCTGTGAGCTTATTCATATCAGATATTAGACAGTTATCATCCTGTGTTCAATGAAGCACAATCAAATTACTTCTGAAACCAATCTTGCCTGGAACACGTTTCACAGAAGATTATTGTATGTGTTTCTCCATGCTTACATTTTTCTTTTATGATAAACCTGGCAATTTCCAGTGCTTCAGCAGATAGTACTGCCGTGTTGCCAGTGTTGAGGTCCATATTATTAGCCACACATTCTTATTTGTTGACTTCGGAAACTGCCATAAGAGGTGAATCCCTCTGTGGTGGAATGGAGCAACATCAGGAGACATTAGTTGTGCCAGGTGTATCTGAGGATAACTAAGGCATGTGTGTCTGACATTAGCATTCCCTACTATGGCTTACAATTTAATGTCTGAAAGGTCACTGGAGATCTGGTAGATGGTATCTGCTTCAGATTCTATTGATTGTCTCAAATCCCTAATGTTAGAATATCATCATATACTTCAGTATGGCTGTTGTGATAGAACTGAGATGACTAACAACTGTATCCATCACATTGGGTCAAAATTCCTTTGTACAGTGTTCCAGTTCTCTTTTGTCAGTGTCTCTCTTACCTACAATCTTTATTGCCTTCGGCAATAGGGGATATTTCATTTGTTCAACTGTAATGTTTATTAGTGCAAGAATGATTTGGATATCACTAGTGCTGTAACACTCATTCAATGAATTCAGCGAAAAACAGTTGTCATCCTTGTGTTACACATTTTGCACACTACAAAAGCTGTAGAAAGAGAGCCACTGCTCGAATGAAGTCAAATTTAAACAGTATACTATGGATGCAGGGGGAAATGTTGTGGAACGAAAAAGGTCAATGTACATTTTAGCAATGAATGCATCTTAAGGTAAATGAGAACAGTTACAATGACAGATTAGTCACAGTGCAATGGCTGTTGTTTGAGTTTCACATTACACAATCTATATTTTTCAATGCACATGACTGCACAAGTTTGGCAATTACCAGTTGTGGTACAGTTAGTTAAGTAATTCCAACCATCTTGGCAAGGTTGTACCACATTGGATGGGAGAAAATCACTTTTTAATTGTGCTTATGCCAAATTGCAGTAGTTTTTACCTGTTGTGAGACAATAGTCATGTTTAATATGGTGTTCTTATGATTCTGCCTCAAGTTTAAATCAAAATGTTATATGTTCCACAACAGATCAAGGTTCAGTCATTGGCATAGTATTATTGTTTGAATATAGAGAAATTTGTTATCCACAAATGAATAGCAGAGCGAGTACATACTAATCTCCTCCTACATGTTTCAACCATATGCAAAACTAATGATACTAATACTTAAAAAAATTTTTCTTCTTCCAACAATCGTCTGCCTGAAAAACTTTGATAGTAGTCTGTTACAGTCTTATATTTTACCTCTAGTGATAATGGTGAAACCTCTGTATGCAAATGTAACTTATTTTCAAGCAGTGTGGGCCTTATTAAAGTAAATATATTAGTTGTTATAATACTCCATATTTGCACTGCTTCTTGCTGTTGTGTCCAATAAAAACTCTTACAATTTGACAGTTTTATGTAGAGTATGTTGTTGGGGTTGTTGTTTGTGGTGATCGTGGTGGTGGTGGTTATAGTTGTATGTAATAAACAGTCTTGATGTGATTTACTTCTTTATAATGAAGTCTGGTAAAATAGTGGTATAAAGGTTATTTCTTAGTGAATTGTGTTTTCATTCACCTGGCAGATAAGAATAAAAGGAAAGAAAATGAAGTTTTAAAAAATGAATATTGTTAACTATCAGCTGTTTATTATAGTTATAATTTTATCGGTTTCACTTTTAAACCATCTTCAGAAAAGTATCTTATATAAAAGTGACACATATGAATTATACACAAGTTAAAATATATTATATAACCCAGTAGTTTCATCAAGAAAGTACTTACAAACTAAACAGACTGATTACATTTATACATTGTCTTCTACCTTATATCCATGGCAATCGATAAAAAATTCACAACATGTCACTTGACATTGAGTCTTAATGACAAAGAAAAACAGTGCCAGGCTGCGTTATAGTGAACCACCGTCTATGAATTCAAACAGTATCCAACAAAAATAATGATCAATACATCAATTGATGTGATAAAGTTAGCAAATACTGAAGTATTCGTGGTGTGAAAATAATATATCTTTGACAGCAATCATAGGATATATCGTTGGTAAGGTGTCATAGCGACTGATACAGAGAGAGTGGTAAGCAATTTGTCAATAACAGTTTGCCCTGTGAAAACAATAAATAAATATGTATCATAAAAACCATTGTCTGTCAAAGTATAAAGTTAGGTAATCGAAATTTGCATAAAAAACCTAATATTAGGGAGTACAGTAGATTGTTATCCTTTGACTGAATTGTATAATTATCAACATGCACACAAGTAGACTAAGGGACAGTACTGAGCATAGCACTATAACAGAGCGTGCATTATATGGATACACCTTGAAATTATCTGAAGTTAACATATTATGATCAAGTCCAATATAACATAGCTTGACATAGGCAGGTAGGTGGGATATTCAACACTACCAGTAAGGCATAAAGATGAAAGGGTGTGTACAGTAATGTGGATACAGCATCTGTCACAGTAAGTAACATAATAAAATTATGTCAAGAACATAAGCAAATGAATTACACATGTAAACATTGGGCACATTGTGCATTTATTTAAATGAATATGATAATTATGAATAGGTATATGTCTAACTGAACCTAGTTGGACACATGC
Source organism: Locusta migratoria (assembly GCA_026315105.1). NCBI lineage: Eukaryota > Metazoa > Arthropoda > Insecta > Orthoptera > Acrididae > Locusta > Locusta migratoria. Next base: position 145,808,699 of record CM048755.1, on the reverse strand, counting down.
AAAAAAAATAGGTTGGTATGTACTTAGCCATAGAGGCCCATATAGATGAATAAGGATCATAATACAACAATAGAGATGTTCAAAATGTTTGTAAAGCTTATGGAACTTAACTACGGGGTCATCAGTCCCTAAACATACAAACTACTTATGAACTACTTACGAACTAGGACGGCACAAATATCCATGCCCGAGGGGGGGGGGGGATTCGAACCCCCGACCGTAGTGGCCGTGCAGACCGTGACTGAAGCGCCTCAGTCTCCTCGGCCACCGCGGCCGGCAATAGAGATGGATTATGGTGCAAACACATAGATATGTTGTTGTGTGTTAGGCTGATTATGTAGGTTAAGCATAATGTAAACAATACTTAAACAAAATATGCATGTTAATTATAGGTCATATGTAATTAGACTGCCAACAATAAAGCACGGGACTTATCTAAGAATGACAGGTAGTAATGCGTATCATGATGAAATATTGTCACATAACAGAATACAGCATCATGGGTATGAATATATACAGACATGAATCATCATTGAAGAAAGAAATAGGCTATATCATATCCATTTAAAGTAAAAACAAATGATGCATATGTATTAGACAAGATGTATTGTTGAAACCAGTAACATAAATTACATTGGTCGCATCAATGAGATTCCATCCATGGGCATCCATGGGCATATTTTAGAAATTGGATAGTGGAACATTAGAAACATGGAAAATTAGTTTGGGGAAAGAGGCAATAGGTATGTAGGTGTAAAAAGAAACCTATCAGTGAAGTACATGATATATGGACTCCACAAACATCTAGTAGAAAGTATATTTTAATACAAGACACACACATTAAAACATATTCCAGGTTAGCAGTATGGTACAAAACATTATCAGTCTTATAGTGTCTTACATTTTACTGTCAGAAATCTAGCTTCTTAGTCCTTATCAACCACATGTTTAAATTGTTTAAATAATACTTCACCTGCATCACTGTTACTTGTGTATAATAAGATATAAAAATATTTAAATGGATATTGTTGTTTGACCTAATAGCTATGCACTTGTTCTTGACACAACTGTCTTATATTTTTTATGAATGGAAATCACCTTCCAGTCTGGCATACTCCATTGTGATCTTGGGCAAATAATATCGGGTGATCAAAAAGTGAGTATAAATTTGAAAACTTCATAAATCATGGAATAATGTAGATAGAGAGGTAAAAATTGACACACATGCTTGGAATGACATGGGCTTTTATTAGAACAAAAACAAACAAAAAAGTTTAAAAAATGTCTGACAGATGGCGCTTCATCTGATCAGAAAAGCAATAAGTAGCACAACAAATTAAGACAAAGCAAAGATGATGATCTTTACAGGAAATGCCCAATATGTTCACCATCATTCAACAATAGCTGTAGTCGAGGAATAATGTTGTGAACAGCACTATAAAGCATGTCCAGAGTTATGGTGAGGCACTGGCGTCGGATGTTGTCTTTCAGCATCCCTAGAGATGTCGGTTGATCAAGATACACTTGCAACTTCAGGTAACCCCAAAGTCAGTAATCGCAAGGACTGAGGTGTAGGGACTTGGGAGGCCAAGCATGACGAAAGTGGCAGCTGAGCACACAATCATCACCAAACGATGCCCTCAAGAGATCTTTTTATGTACTTTTTTTCTGATTGTTAATTGTCAATTTTTACCTCTCTCCCTACATTATTCCGTGATTTATTAAGTTTTCAAATTTATACTTTTTGATCACCCAGTATATCACATAATTAGAATACCATCTCCAATAAGGTTTCTAATATTTTCATAGGTATCCCATACTAGTCATACTCTACCCTACTTTCAGTTCCTGGAGATGTTCTTACCAGTGCCTTAGTATCTATACATTTACATAATCATGACCACATACGGGTACTTAGATTTAATTTATTTATCTATTTTTAGGTTATTATCTTATCACAATGGTTTTACTTTGCTGTTATGGTGTTTTCTATATCATGTTAATAGTCTTTAATGTCACAGCTCACACTGTGCAGTATAGATATATAAATACATAGATTGATTCCAACATTGAAGATACGTACCTTGTGTCTATATACAAAAGTTACGCAAAGTGCCATCAACTTTCAATTCCTGTACAGAATGACAACTTATCTGTATTAATAATGTGTCAGTTTAGTCTTTAGCATATTTAAATTTGTTTTCTTGATGTCATATGGCAGTGCATTACAGAAAATGGTTCCTGTTGTTTGTGGGCTACGGTCATTGGCATTTTTATTGCTCCCAGTTCTGTGATAGTCTTCCCTTCCCCATGTGTTGTAATTAGGTACATCACTGTTTATTACAATATATTCTTGATTTTGCTTCACAAACATGACTACCTGCAGAATTTACCTAGAGTAGACAGTAAGAATTTTATATTTTCTGAAAATTTCATTACAGGGCTCTCGCTTTTTTACCTTAGATACCACTGTGACTGCCCTTTTTTTGCAGTCTAAATACCCTGTCTAAATATTCTGCTGGTGCCCAACCCCACAGTTCTATACCATACTGACGATGTGGATGTATCAACCCAAAATATAGTTGTCGGAAGGTACCATGGCTCAGTTTTATTTAGTATACATTAGTTCTGATTTTTTTTACAAATGTCATCTCTGCGCTCTTTACATGACAGGTGTTCAGCAACAACTATGCCCAGAAATTTGTGTTGTTTTGCATAGCGTAGTTCCAACAGAGGTGTACATTGAGTAGTTATCATATTAGAGTTATAGCTAAGCATGAATTGCATTATTACTGTCTTTTCTTTATTTACAAGAAGCTTATTTTGAGTAATATAAGTAGACAGAACATTGTAGGTTATTTCAGAATTGTTGGCTGCAGTCTGTATATCATTACTCCAGCTGACAAAAGATGTCATCAGCATAGCTTATGACCTTGCAGTTTTGGGGTTCAGTTATATCATTTGTATAGACAATGAACAGAAATTGTCCTAGTATACTTCCTTGAGGCACACCATTTTGAAGTATCCTGAAATTTGACTTATTTGTCAGGAGCTGTTCATTATGTTTGTACATTAGCTTAACACACAGCTTCATGTCTTTTAAATATGAGGTAAGTAGTTGTAGGCCTACTCCTCTCATCCCATATTTTTCATGTTCATCCAGCAGAATGCTATGGTTCACAGTGCCAAAGGCCTTGCTCATATCTAAGAAAGTGTCTATTACTTTTTCCCCTTTTTCCAGCTTGTTTAGTATTTCATGTATAAAGGTTGCTACTGCTGGTGTTTTTTTTTCCTCCTAAAACCATGCTGTAAATTGTTTAGAAGATTTTGTCTGTTGAAATATATGATTAAAGTTGATTTAGTTTTACTCTCTCTAGCAACTTACCAAGTTCTGAAGTTAAAAATATTGGCCTATAGTTTTTTGTGTCAGTTTTCATTCCTTTCTTATACACAGGTATGATTTCAGTAATTATTAAGAGGCCAGGGAATACACCATGAGACACTGAGGTATTTATTAAGTGTGTCAGAAGCTTCACCAGTTCTTCCCTACACTATTTTAGCATCATCATCAAAGATTGATTATGCCTTTCAGCATTCAGTCTGGAGCACAGTACCTCTAATAAAATTTCTCCGTGATCTCCTTTTCAATGCTAACATTGATGCCTCATCTGATGTTATGCCTTTCACTTCAAAATCATTCTTCACCGAATCTGAGTACTTTCTTCTTGGTCTACGACGACTCATCTTACCCTCCACTGTCTCTTAGGTAACCTTGCTTCTCCCATGCATGTAACATGACCCCATAATCTCAGTCTGTTCGCTCTAACTGCTTCATCTATGGTGTTCATTCCCAGTTTTTCTTTGATTTCCTCATTGTTCCTGCCATTGTTCCCATCTATTAGTACCTGCAATCATCCTTGCTACTTTCATATCTGTAACCTCTACCTTGTGAATAAGGTAACCTGTATCCACCCAAATTTCACTCCCATACAACAAAGTTGGTCAAAAGATAGAGCAGTGTACTGCTAGCTTAGTCTTGGTACTTACTTCCTTCTTGAAGAAGAGAGTAGATCTTAGCTGAGCACTCACTGTATAAGCTTTCCTGCACCTCGATTCCAGTTCTTTGACTATGTTGCCATCCTGTGAGAAAATACATCCCAAGTACTTGGAACTGTCTACCTGTTCTAACGTTGTTCCTCCTATTTTTGCACTTCCTACTTTGACTCCTGACAGGTAGACTTTGTATTCTCCGACTTCATTCTCTTTCTCTCCCCTTACTCTAACGTCACTAACAGCTAAAACATCTAATCCCATCTTACTTGAAGCCTCCACCAGCTCTACCTTCTTACCAGTGTAATTCCCGTTGATATTTACCCATAATGGTTGAGGGACTAACTGGTGGATTTGGTAGTGTTTTGCCATCTGAGCACAAAGGTGGCCACGACTCAGAATAAGTCCGTGCCCAACCTTATTCCAAAGTCACTTGTTTCCCAACTGTACTTATTTTAGCAGTTTAGATTAAATGTCATCCCTGCCACAAGACATTTTAGGTTGTAGTTTGGAAATTATTGTTGGGATGTCCATATCAGTAATTTCATGCATGAAAAAGGATTTTACGTTCGGGGGTTCGAATCCCCCCTCGGGCATGGATATTTGTGCCGTCCTTAGTCTTAGCTAGTTCATAAGTAGTTTGTAAGCTTAGGGACTGATGACCCCGTAGTTAAGTCCCATAAGTTCTACAAACATTTGAACTTTGATTTTTTGAAAAAGGATTGGCTGTTATTTGTAAGGTTAAGGTTTGCGCGACAGTCCTGTACTTCATTACTGTCAATTATACTAGCAAACTTCTGTATAAATTTCTGACATACTTCCTCTGGGTCATTATTTTATTATTTTCTTTTAATGTTATGTTCAAAAGATTCCTGTTTCCCACATTCTCAATGCATTATTTTTCAGTCTGTTTTACTGACACAGCTGGAATTGCTAATTTCAGAGGCATATTTCTGAGCTTCAAGGTTAGTCACACACACACACACACACACACACACACACACACACACACACACACAACACACACACCCCTCCCCCCCTCCCCTGAAAAGTTTATATGTACCACGTATCCTTCTGATGGGTTATATTACATTTACATATTAATGTTTTGTACCATATTGTAAACCTGGAATATGTTTTAATCAAATTTAATGTGTCTGTCTTGTATTAATCTATCTACTAGATGTTTGTGTAATCCACATATATCTTGTATTTCACTGATAGGTTTCATACCCCACTTACTGCCTCTTTCCCAAACCCATTCTCCACGATTTTTATGTTTTTCTATCTAATTTTTAAAAATTTTGTAATACATAATGTACAAACATAGATGGAATTCAATACAATCTCATTGGTGTGACCATTCTAATTTATGTTACTGGTTTCATCAATGCATCTTACGTAATACATATGTATCCTTTGTTGTTTCTTTGGATGGATATGATATAGCCTATTGCTTTCTGCAATGATGATTCATGTCTGTATATATTCATACCTATGATGCTATATTCTGTTATGTAACAATATTTTATCATGATATGCATTACTACCTGTCATTCTTAGATATGTCTCACACATTATTGTTGGCAGTCTAATTACTTATTACCAATAATTCACATGCATATTTTGTTTAAATAACATTTATGTTATGCTTAACCTACATAATTAGCCTAATACTTACGCAACAAGATATCTCAATGTTTGCACCATCATACATCTCTATTGTTGTATTATGATCCTTATTCATTCATATGGGCCTCTGTGGCTAAGTAAATACCAACCTAATAATTTTTTTTCCTGTGTGTGTGTGTGTGTGTGTGTGTGTGTGTGTGTGTGTGTGTGTGTGTGTACACGCAACTAGGTTCAGAATGCACAATGTGCCCAAGGTTCATTCCCAGCTTTTCTTTGATTTCCTCATTATGGACACCCTCCTTCCATTGTTCCCATCTATTGATACCTGCAATCATTCTTGCTACTTTCATATCTGTAACCTCTACCTTGTGAATAAGGTAACCTGTATCCACCCAACTTTCACTCCCATACAACAAAGTTGGTCAAAAGATAGAGCGGTGCACTGCTAGCTTAGTCTTGGTAATTACTTCCTTCTTGCAGAAGAGAGTAGATCTTAGCTGAGCACTCACTGCATTAGCTTTGCTGCACCTCGATTCCAGTTCTTTTGCTATGTTGCCGTCCTGTGACATGCATAATTCATTTGCTTACGTTCTTGACATAATTGTATTGTCACTTGCTGTGACTGGATGCTGTATCCACATTTAACAGAACTTCATATATCCTGTACTACATAACTGTACACACCCTTTTACCTTTATGCCTTACCGCTTGTGTTACGTATCCCAAGGTCTAACTATTTCATGCACTGTTATTTTAGACTGGATCACAATATGTTAATTTTAGACCATTTAAAAATGTATCCATATTATGCCCACTCTGTTATAGTACTGTGCTCAATACTGTCCCTTAGTCTACCTGTGCACATGTTGATTATAATTGTACAATTCAGTGACAGGATGACAGTCTGCTATATTCCCTAACATTAGGTTTTTAATGTATATGTCGTTTACCTAACTTTATACTTCGACTGACAAAGGTTGTTGTGGCACATATTTATTGTTTTCACAGGACAAACTGTTATTGACATCAGGTTTACACACCACTCTCTGTATCAGTTGCTATGATACCTTAGCAATGATATATCCTTTGATTGCTGTCAAATATATATTATCTTCACACCATGAATATTTCAATTTCTGCTAACTTTATCACATCGACTGATGTAGTTCTTAATATTTTTGTTAGATACTCTTCGAATTCGCAGACCCCGGTTCTCTATAGCACAGCGTGGCACTGTTCTTATTTGTCATTAAGGCTCAATATCAAGTGACATGTTACGAATTTCTTATTGATTGATATGGATAAGGTAGCAGACAATGTATCAATGTAATTATTCTGTTTAATTTGTAAGTACTTTCCTGATGAAACTACTGGGTTATGTCAAAAATTTTATTTTAACTTATGTTTAATTCATGTTAGTTATTTTTATTTGAGAGACTTTTCTGAAGGTGGGTAAAAACCGAAACCAGTAAAGTTATAATTTTAATAAACAACTGGTGGTTGTTAATATGCATTTTTTAAAATATATTACAGCTGTTACCCCTCTAACCTCAGTAAAAATTTGAAATTCTGTCGGTTAATGTTACAGATTATCACTTGTTCAATGCACAGAACTCTATAAACACAGATGAAGTTCCTTCATCTCATAAGTAATGGCAGTAACGGGGTACAACATGAAAATGTCATTCAGCCCTCCTTAATGTATAGAATGACTATTGCAGCATAAAACCAAGGAAATGAGTAAGGAATCTATAATTAATAAGATTGTTGCTGTTTTACACAGTGACGTGAATTACACACTTGAGGATTGCTTCACTGATGCTCTGATGAGATATTTAAGTTCATTGACTTGAGTAATATCATTCTTTGAAACATGACAGCTGTTCAGTGTGGAGTATTCTATGTTTATATTAATGAGTTCATCATACTAATAAAATTAGGTATATCCCCTCACAAGTGCATTCATACTCAAGAAATATTGTAAACCCCTTAAATTATTAGTGTTAATGTAGGCTTCCATATACAGAAGCTGCTGTTGCAAGAGCTGTTTTTCTTAACAGGATGATAGAACATTTTGTCTTGGAAGGAGTCTTTACTTCCTGTTTAAAATTGTTTTGAATTTTAAGTCTTCGGTGTAGTCAGTTGACAGATTTCTGTTAAACAGCAGTTGCTACTCCACCACTACTCTTTTGGTAGTATATATTTACATAGAAATCAGTGGCTTTAGAAGGAAGTCAAGAAGACATAATAATTGTCTTCATGTTTCCTGCTAAAGGATCTGTACCTGTAAACATATATTTTCTGCAGAAAGAGCAACACTTATATTAGTAACTGCTGTTTAAAATATCAGAAAGCTTTCAACTTTCATTCTTCTTGATCTTTGCCTTTTTCCTACCATTTGTATGGTCAGTGTGGTACACACACAGGACAATGAGTTCCATTCAAAGTACCACAGTGAATAATTGCTACAGTCAGCCATCCACATCCTGCTCCAGCTTTATCATTCTTCTTAACAGTAAATTTCAGAGTAGCACAACAAAAATAGAAGGACCATCAAGTATTGCCTAAGATCCTATACCTTTAATCTTTTCTTATTGCTCTTTGTAACATCACCAGATGTAAAGGTAATATTGTCAATAGGCCTAAAAAAAAGTAGTGCAACTGTGCTTATGCCTCCTAAATCTCCACATCCTGTGCAGTTGCCTGTGCAGCAGCACAAATCAGACTGACAGTGCAACAGGATGCTGCCGCTGCTTATATAGCCTTGTGTGCTTTATCTAACCGGACACGCTTATCACTTCCAGTCTTGAATTTTCCAGCAGCTTGTACCTAGCAAAACTAGGGTACAAGCCCACCTGTCCATGCATTGAAGTCACCAAGCCTACATAAGATTCAGTGCTGTGCATGCACAAATTGTACTGTGGCTCACAGAGATACTCGGGGGTGTCTCACAGAGAGAACATCCCAGGGTGCCCCTAAGAGCTATACCACCAAGAAGAATCGCTTCTCAGCTTTTAGCAATATCAGTTTGTATTTTTTTTTCTCTTCAAGGTCACACGTAATTTGTGGTATTACAATTACAATCACCATTAAACTTAAAATTTTCACAAACACCAAAACCTTTAGCCAAAATATATACATTCTTGTGTCCATCTACCTTATGCCTACTGTGTCCCCTTACAATAAAAGGCACTAACATGAAGTGTCCTACAATTAATATCAAGACCACCAGTTTCATTCAAAGTAGTGCAACAACCAATCCATTGCCTAGGCTGTGGCTAAACTATGTCTCCATCATATCCTTTCTTCCAGGAGTGCTACTCCAGAAAGGTTTGCAGGAGAACTTCTGTGAAATTTGGAAAGTAGGAGGCAAAGTACTGTCAGAAATAAGGTTCTGAGACTGGGCCATGAGATGTGCCGTGATAGTTCAGTTGGCAGAGCGCTTGGCACAGTTTTAATCTCCTAGGAAGTTTCAAGTATGCAACACTTCTCATATACTCTCAGCATGCACCTCTGATGCCCAAAAGAAAATTTGTGTGATTTAGTACAGTTTTAAAGAAAACAGTTTACTACAAAATTGTATTCATTAAAAATAATAGTCCAAAATGGTGTCTATGGTTACCTAAACAGGAAAGATGTGAAAATTTGTCATAAGTCATGTAAATTTGTTTGCATAAATTGAGTTTAAAACTTCTACAATGGACAATAAGATACAGACTGCAACATTGACAGTTGGAGTGTTTTTAATAGTCATATATTCACATGTAAATGCCAGCTACACTGAAATATCACTGAAAACATTCATACTTACTTAAAATGAATAAAAATGTTCTTTATATCTATTTGAGGAAATATCAGTAGTAATTGTTCATAAAAATTAAATCACCTTTCTCTGGAAAATACACAGTACCAAATGTGAAGAAAAAATAATTATTTCTACCTTTAAGGTAGAAAGGAATTGAAAGTAGGAATACTGTGGAGAAATGGAGAATAGCAACACCAGAACGATATATCAAGAACAACCAAGGTGTTGGTATTTCTCTTTTGCCCCCCCCCCCCCCCCCCCATTCTTTATAGTGTCCTAGAATCAGCACTAGTAATATCAGGTAAACAGTTTCTATGGCAACTCACACTATCTGTATCATTTACAAATTTGTGCAGGCCTTACTACCTATGGAATTCTCTCCATTGTGACAGTTTTGTTTCCATTTTGCTGCATAGGCAACCATGTTAGTGGTATGTCATCTGTCATATTTACAGGTAAAAGAGTCATTATCATCAATCTCTCTCTCTCTCTCTCTCTCTCTCTCTCTCTCTCTCTCTCTCTCTCTCTCTCTCTCACACACACACGCACACACACACACACACACACACATATATATATATATATATATACTACTACTACTACAGAGAATGCCCATGGTGGCAGAGAACCATCAACATCTGTTCAACCTCAGTGTGATGACATTATTTGTGTGTGCATCATTGAACCTGACGCCGTTCCCCACAAACTCACAAGTGAAGCATGTCTGCACTTCCTTTGGGTTACCATGCTTCCCTCGGAATGTATTTATGACTATATTATAAGAGCGGTTATGCTCCTTATTCTCTCCGTGACCATTTACTGTAGTTTGTCCGTATTTAATGAAATCACCCTATTCAGTGCTGCTGTATATTATTCTTTAAGAAGCATCCAATAAACTTCCTTTTTTATGTATCTTTAGAGATATTTGCATATTTGTTTGTTTTTATTTCACTTTATCTTTTTATTTATTTAATATTTATTGTTTTTTGTCATTTGTTTCCACTTAAATGCAGCTTCATTCATTTCTACACTATATGCAGAAAGTTATTGCTCTTCATCAGGCATGGTTTTTTTTTTTTTAAAGGAAAATATTTAATTATGATATCTGTGCATCATCATTTTCAAACACTTACTTGTAATAGCTTGCTGATAATAACTGTAACATCCTACACAAAGAAATGGCCTTGTGTGGCTGAACATTATTTCATTATTTTCCTCCGTGTTTAATGTATGTCTGTGTTTTATAATTTATTTTGCAAGTTCACTGTTATTGTTTATCTCCTTGTTAAAATAAAAGATCTACATCGTTTGTATAAAGATTTGCAGCACTGGCCAAATTCTATAATGTAAAACCTCTAACCATTTTTCAGTGAAAAATATTTGTTGGTCATCATCGACAAGGATTAAACAAAATGTAATACTCTTACAGAAGCATCTCATTTCCAGAGCATGTTCTTTGGTTTCCTTGCAAAAAGACTGTGAAGATGTTTACATTCTCCCTTTAAAAGGGTTTGGGGCAAGTTCTCAACCACCAGTATATATCTCATTGTGTGGTATTAATTCATCTACTATGATTTCATAGTGTGCTTAATTTCAGTGTGCATTTTGTGGTGGTGTATCCAGGAGAATACACACAAATCTATTAGGAATGGATAGACTCCAGATATCTCTTGTATCATGACAACATAAAAAACTTCATTTACTAAATACTGATAGATACTCCTTATTGAGAAAAGCAGGAGGGCATTAATGTTGATTGTGCCTAATGATAATAAGAATGCCAGAAAACCATCTCCTGGGCTTAATATACACCTAGAGCACAGTTTCAGTGAATTTGAACAACACTGTGTATACCAACAATGAAGAAACAAGTATTTTATTTGTTAATTGTTAAAACGTTTTCATCAAGAACCAGAATTTACTTATGGCTAAAAAGCAATGAACACACAAACTGCCATGTGCCGATGCACATAGCAAACCCTCACACCAAATAATCTGTGTCTGATCTGATCTGATCTGACCTGACAGGAAAATATCCATCATGTAACATGTGGCAATCAGCATGTTAAACTTGAATTATGGAAGATGTCACCTGTTTACAACACAAGCTCAGAATTCTTGAGCATTATGTAAAATGAATATGGGAATGATACATTGGATTTTCTAGGAGGTATAATCTTAATTAAACTAAACTAAATTGTTGGGCTAAACAGAATAACTGTAAAATTGAGTGGATTGAAAAAAAAAACTGAAAAATCTGAAAATCAATCAGCATTCTTTTGAACTTGTTTTTCCCAATCTTTCTGTCAACGACATGCAGAAAAAATAAACAGCTTCTGTGCTATAAGGAGCCCAACATATGTGTTATTGACCCATGGAAAATTTTGATGCATTTCAAAAAGTGTACTTTTATGTTGATTAAATGTAGGTGAGGTTGTCATTATGCTTTCCACTCATCACATACACTCTTTCCAAAAATTTACTGGGAGAACCAGCCAACAAGACCACTGACTGGGAGACTTTCGTATACCCCACAAATCAACTTCCCACAGCTATTTGAGAACTCAGATGTGAATAATGCATTTTGTTCTCTCTCTCTCTCTCCCTTCCTAATAGGTGGAGTAGTTGAGAAACTCTACTCTTTCATTCAGTAGAGCTCAAGTAAGGTTGTGCAATGTATAAAGACATGTAGTGTAATAATTGACTTTAAATATATATCTGGACATACAAATAAATATTTTCTGTGTATATTGGTCAGGGCAAATGCTGTAACCATTTCTTTAAAATGGTATCACCTTGTGCTCAGTCTCCAAAGAACTTGTCTTTGATGACACATTAAACACTAATCTTTCTTCTTTTAATTCAGATGTTGTTACCATATATAACATGAACAAAAAGAAAAGTGTGTAAGTAGACATCCTGAATATGGTGAAACATGTCAACAAGATCCAAACCACTGAAGCTGCCATCCCACAATCCTTAGAATAGCGAATCCTTAGAGTAGTGTATGAACTAATTTGTCACTCAATAGAATGAAATGTCTGTTCACGATTGTAGCTGAAGAAAGGCACTGATTGTTGCTAAAGAGACTCAGTATTTCAAGGTGCAAGGAATTGATGTCGAGAAATAGTTAAAAGGACAGAAAGGAAATTATGATAAGGGTTCCTCAACTCATTAAATTTGTTAACTAATTTGACTGAATTATGTTCAGGATTTCTGCCAAATGTGGCGGACCACTCACAACTGTAGTATAAAAACAGTGTTGCCCCATAACCAAACATAGATAAGTTAGGTCAGGTAGTAGATGAGTTTTTCTTCAACATTACTGCCACAAAATCCAGCACTCTCTCTTCCTTCACAAAGTAGCTGAAGTTTGACCTCAGTAGTAGTACTGACAAAAACAATATGTCCAAGTGCACCCTTTCAAATGTTAGATGGATTTGGCATTGCACTAGCTACAAGATACTGCATGAATCTCTGACTGAATACAATTACCTTGTGGTGCAGCATCCTAATCATAGATTTAAAGTGATCCAGTGTAACCTTTTACTGAAGTTTGCTGGACAGGAAGTATTGTCAAATTCTGTAACTAGGTGACTTTGCTTTTGCTGTTTTTTTTCCTGCTGTGGACTTGCTTTAGTGGTAACCTTTTCTTGTCCATGCCTTTGCCACTCTTTTATCTTCATTCGAAAGATCTCGTTCCCATACTTGATTACATTATAGATCACACTCTAGAGGTACTTGTAACACAGGATATAAGACTTATCCATTTAACATCCCATCATAACAAATGATGTGATTAAAATTGCAGAGTCTGAAATGTAAACTATGTGTGCTATCAATCTTTAACTATTTAGTGCTCATGTAGTTAATAATAATAATAATTCTGTACTCAAACATGGAACACAAATGAACCAAACATATTCAGGACATGAAAAATAGGAAGGGGATAACTCCGATGCAGATAAAAGAGTTGGCAAAATATTTGTTTGTATATGATTTTGTAAAAAGAGCTGTGTTCTATAAATATATTTTAATCCACTCACACAATATAACACAAAGTATTAATTGTAAGAATAAAAAGAGTTTGGCTTTATTACTTTTCTAGCATAAAAAGCTACATTTGAAAGATGTAATTATCCAAACCTACACCATTGACACAAATATGCATAAAATAAAAAATAATTTCTGAAATTATATATTTTTAAGTGAGTTTCTTTTTCCCCACAGCATCAGCAAAAAGAATATTAATTATTTTTAAAGGTATATTTTAAACGCAAAAACAAACCACAACCAACTATAAATTACTCCATCAGTGAATTACCTTCCATGGTTAGTTTTAGCACTCTGCAATCTTTCATTTTGTGTCCTATTTTCCTCCTCCTTTTTAATTCTGATGTTTACATAATATAATTCTTTTTGTGGACCTCCAATCATTGTAATTCCAATGTGTCCTCCATTTTCTGTCTGTGAGAACACCTTCTAATGTACTCTCCAACTATCATATACAGGTTCCTCACTGGCACCCAAACCTCTTGAGTTCTGAGTTATTACCAATCAAATGTCCATCCCATTCAGTTTCTGCAATTACTTTTATTTCTACACTAGCTCAAAATGTGTACAACTGTGTGGTTTCTCTCCATATTACCCTACAAACTAAGATAATGTACCCAACAAATGTTTCCATTTATTTGTTGCCAACCTTAGGATTTCATTACAGTCATTGTTCTTGTGTTCAGTTTTATGTTATTGTTCTGTCTTATAAAGTGGTGTGTGTGTGTGTTTGTGTGCACGTACACTTTCATTCTCTGCAGTCTGTTGTGATATTTTGTAAAGTAGGTATGACTTAGGAGTGGCTTGAAATGCCTGAACTAATGCCTTTTCTTTATGACATATTGTTTTACAGTATTCATCACTGTTGAGTCATGTACTTGATGTAAAACTTGTTGGTGGCATTGCTGGGATACTTGTGCACTTCCTATTCCAGAATTTGCTGCTCTCTGATGACAAAGAATTTTATTGTGCAATGGGATCTGTTATTAGATGTCACAGTGATTGTGATGTTTCTTTCATACACTTAATAGGACCACCAAAAGTGTTTCCTGGACAGATATTTAGAGATAAGGTGGTGCTTCTGTTTTAGTCTGGGCGATGGTGTGGTTTTTCCAGTCCGGGCTCAGCACCAACCCAGCTCATACAACTCGATGGGCAGTACACAGACCAGGTCAGAAACATATGCTTTGTAAACAGCTTTAGCATGTTTCCCTGTGTACTCAAAGTCCTGTGGTTTATCACCTTCAGTTTCGTGTGTCACTAATATAGCATTGGTAGTGCCAGTGCCAGTAGACAAGATATGGATGTGCTGAATGATCCTAACACCACTTTTGCTTGGGGAGGACTTGTTTCTTAGTATATTTTGAGAGTGACACATTCTCATCATACTCCATATCATTTGATGTTATTTATAATCAAATGTTTCATAGACTGTGTGGATTGATTTAATGAACCAACAGAGGTCTTAACAACTATGAAAGACAATTTTAGTGTGTCATTTTAAGTTACAGTTTATTCAAGGAAGCAGTTACCTAACACTGCCCAGTTATTTATAGATGGAATACAATGAAGCAAACTACAAACTTGATGTGATAGATGTATATTTTAAATGCTTCAGTGTGAAATGCAACTCTGTGTATGATGCATGTTTTTTTCTGTTGGCATAAATATCCCTGTTGCTTAAGTTGTTATATAACAGTGACATTTCAAGATGAAAACATCTTGAGCATGTTATGACCAAAAGAATAAAGTTTATGAGCAGTTAATCCATGCCATGCTTCTTGCATGTTGAAAACATTTTTCATTGCAATAAGCATAAAAATGTGGTGCAGTTATTAGCTTGACATTAAATTACTGTTAAATGTGTTTATTATTTTGTAAAAGAAACTTTTATAATATCTAAGTCAAGTGCATGTGTGTTAATGTATTTATGTATCTTTCAAATATTGGTGCAAAGTCATGAAGTATAAAAAATTAAAATTATTGCCAGTGATATTCAGTTTCTTCTTATTACCTTGATATTACCTTCTTGCATAGATTGCTCTATCATCTCTGCATATTTGCATGAAATGATAAACCACTCCAAATTGCCGTTTTCTTTACGCCTAAATGAATATGCGCAACTATTTGAAAATGATGCACTTTTGTATGTTTGTTTGCCAAAACCATTGTTGTGAAACTTGGAACATCTGTGTTATCAGTTGTAATGCCAAGATTTCATATCATTGTGATAACACTTCAATGGAACACACAATTTACTGAAATGCTTTAATAGTAGCGCACATATCTTTTTCAAGAACCATTTAAAGAAAAATATGGTTTGTCTCACAACAAATTATATTACTATCATAACTAATCTGCACACTTGATACACTGCTACTGAAATGTGCATAAATATCATGGAGTAAAGTGATTTCTGCTTTATTTAATGACCATGTAAACTATAAACTTTCAAAATCTGACATAGTATCTTCATGACCCTATCTGAATGACCATGCTGTCGACTGGACATTAAACCTGAATATTCCTTTTTTTCTTGTACGAACATATTCCCTTGAAATTTTCACATTTAAACCGCAACTTTACACATCTCTTCTTTTCTCCCAACTACCACTACAGTTGGATCAGTATTTTATTATGTTTTCACATTTACTAACTGATATGAAAAGAATATTTACTTTTCATTTTTGAAAGTTTTCTATTTCCTTTGCCTATTGTACTCAGTAAGGGTACCAGATTGAGAAGACATATGTAAGTCAAATTAGGGTTTTGTAAGATACTGCTTGTTTGGGAGCACTTACTATTATGAGGAATTTCAGTCTGTTATCTGCCTTTCCTTTGACAATTTTT
Source organism: Locusta migratoria (assembly GCA_026315105.1). Taxonomy (NCBI): domain Eukaryota; kingdom Metazoa; phylum Arthropoda; class Insecta; order Orthoptera; family Acrididae; genus Locusta; species Locusta migratoria. The sequence goes on along the minus strand of CM048755.1, from coordinate 145,792,309 downwards.
GTATTGTCTTCCCACTTTAAATTGCTGCATACCCATTGTCCCGGATTTTTAATAGATGACTGTTTCCATTGATGATTTAATAATTATGTACACATCAATAACTGATCTGTCTGCTTATTTATTTGTAACTTATCCCATTTGTTTATGTTAGGAACAATATAAAAACCTACACCAAGTGTTGACCATCAGAAATTTGTCCTGAGTTTTGTTAAGATTTTTTATCATAGTGAGTGCCTTTTTTACATCAGCATATCCACAAACAGCCTCATGGAGTTTCTCATGCTATCAGGTGTGCCATTTATATATGCTATTAACTGTTATAGTCCTATAATACACTATTTTAATTCATGTGAAGCTACTTCTATCTCTGCCCTTAATAATGGCATGCTGTGTTCTGTTTGCTATGAACTTTTCAATCCACCGCACCCACAAAGCTGGCCTTATATGCTGTACACAGCTATTTTGTTCACATTGCTTTCTACATCTACATCTATATTTGACAAACCTGTCACAGTGTATGGCAGAGGCTACTTTGTGTACCACTGTTACTTATTCCTTTTCCTGTTCCAAATAAAAAGGGTTTTTGGGAAAATGACTGCAGGTAAGCCTCTGCATGGGCTCTATTTTCTCTAATTTTATCTTTGTGGTCTTTTCATTAGATGTACATAGGATGAAGCCATATATTGGTTGACTCTTCTAGCAAGGTATGCTTTTGGATCTTCAAAAAAGCCCATATTGTGATTAAGAATGCCTGTCTTGCACTGTCTACCATTGGAGTTTGCTGATCATCTCCATGACACTTTTGTGCTTACTAAATGAATCTGTAAGAAACCATACTGCTCTTTTTTTGGATCTTCTCTATCTTCTGCATCAGTCTTTTCTGGAATGGATCCTACACTTATGAGCAATGCTCAAGCATCAGCTGCACAAGTAGTGTTTCCTTTGTTGATGAACTACACATCCCAAGGATTATTCCAACAGTATGGCGTCTTCTTACTCATGATTAATTTTATGTGATCAATCCACTTCAAACTATTCCATATGCTTACAGCCAGATATTTTATAGAAGTAACTGCTTCAGTTCCAATTTTCTATCCCCAGAGATTGATTTTAGTTATTTTTCTACCCCACAGTCACCTATATAGATTTGTCATTTTGGTGTTCATGTGACAGATGAAAGGAAGAATGATAGTATGATAGTCTTAAATGTACAGGTGCTCAATGTGTTAGCCAATACTGACACAATTAGATTTAGTTGTTAGAGAAAATTACCTCATATGAACAAGAAAGATATGAACAACCATTACTGTTTTATTGTGCATAAAATGGACACAGTTGTTTTATTCAGTTGACATCTTGCCAAATCCCCCATATATTTTCATCACTGATGGGGAAAGTACCATATTTCATTTTATGAGCTGTGTGCAATTTGTAGGAAGAGGAAAATTTTGCAAATATTATAATGGAAAAACAATATAAAATTTGCAGTTTTTAACAAAATAGTGCAAAATGGATATTAAAAACAAAAATCATGATGTTAGTTATACTGCTAGGTAAAAAGTGTTATAAATCTGAAGACAATAATTCACTAATATTCATAACTGTAGTTATTGAGAAATTTTTTCCTAAAGGCCAAAGTTCATGTATAATCTTAAAAGGGGAGTTCACTTCATGTTTGAACTATTATATGGTGTAAACAACAGCACTGAAATTTCAAGAGCTTAACACTGAATTTGGAAAAAAGTGCAACTAAATCTGTCAAATACAACGACCCTAAAACTTCATTGAATACTCATAATGCTGGGAAAATTTTGGGATTCACACATGTTAAGTTAATGTAGGGGTTGATATAATGGTTTCCTAGCCCTGAAAGTGTTTTCTACCCAGGTTATGTCAGTGCCATTAATTTTCCTAGAGAGCCAGGATGTGTTTTAGAAGTGTACCTTTTTGCCTATTTTAATTGATGTGTCATTCAGTTTGCACATCATCAGATTCTGAACACTTTTAACAGCAGAAGCATCATAATTCATAAGTGAGAGGGCTGAATAGTGGTGAAGTCATTGGACTTGCATTTGAGACGACTGAAGTGCATATTCCTGCCTGGGTAGCCAGATTGTAATTTTCTGTGGTTTTTCTAAGTCACAAGACAAATACCAGGATTATTCTTAAAATGATGTGACTTGTTTCATTTCACATCCTTCACCAGGTTAAGCTTGTGCTTCACATCTAATGATCCCCATCACCAACAGAACAGTGACCATTATCATTCTTTCTTTCTTTCTCCCTTTCTTTCTTTCTTATGTACAGGTAATATATTCTTAGTCTTGTACCTGTGCATCATTGTTCAGTAGTGCCCACTAAAATCACCAGCCATGTTCAGTCTGAGAGGAATCAAATTACCCTATGTTGTCACATTTGAAGACATCAGTGTAATCTGCATCAGGCTGACATGACAAAATACTATCATTTGGGCTCTACATTCTTACTGTGTATAGCTGTAATGGCTATTTCTGTATCTGAGAACTGCAAGTATGAAGTATGATAGCAGTTTGACTTACATTCATATTGAAACATGGTCAGCTGTATGGTGTCATGTTTGTTAACCGGTCACAAGAGCATGTAGTTAGCCTATTTTGGTCACTTTTAGTTGTTTATGGTGCAAGTTTTCAAATGTGTGTGTCAGATGGAGCACCTGTTTGGAATATGTAACATGATTCCAAAAACATTTGAAACTCTCTCTGAACATTGGATGCAGTATTGCAGGAATAGGTAAGTATGTAAACAGCATTTCAAAAAGCTTGTTAGAATTGTTAAATTGCTCTTGAGGAATGTAGATGCCAGGTGGTTGTCATTAATATCCTGAAATTCATTCTCATTACATAGTACTTTGAGCCTTAAGAACAATTAAATTTCTCTGTTGCATCAGGTTGAGGCATTATAATTGACATTACAGGAAATAGACACATAAAAGAAACCTTTGAATATTTTGATAGTACAACTAAAACCCAACATTCATAGCGCAAGTATGGCTTACTAAATAGTTTCCCTGTACAGGAACATAAACACAATTGTGATAAATTCCTTGTAGTGTGGATGTATATTCCTTAGACTCTTGTAATTACATTTATTGTATGTTAATGCTCATAAAGCACTTTACTGAAATAAAAACAGTTTAGTCCATATAACAATACATAAGTGTATAGCAGTTTGACTTAAATTAATTTTTAAACATGGTCAGCTGTATGTTGCCATGTTCATATATGGTTAATTAGCCACCAGTTCTCATAGGCAGCCTCTTTTGGTATCATTCAGTGGTTTATGACACAAATGTGTCGGATGTACCATGAACATGAATGGCGTGAATGTCAGAAATACCAATTGCATGTTGGTTTCAGGATGAATAAAATTGTGTTGCATTGTAGGCTATGTCATTATAAAGCTGACATTTCAAATGTCCTTTAAATGGATATTATTTTGAGTGACAATTGTTATGAAAGCAATGAAACCTGTTGTCGTTCAGTTTTTTTTATCATAACTCTTCGTAGTTGGCCTCTATTACTATTAACAAATTGAGTCATGCAACAAATAGGAATAAACCTGATCTTTTGAGTAACTGGGTATTCCTTTGGATGTTGATGACCTGCACTGCTGTGCACTGTTGAGAGATTGCCTTTAATATTATACCATTACTGTCATCTCATATTGTGTTTTAATAACATAGTCCACAAGCTAAAGACACATGGTTATTAAATGTCAGGTGACTTTCATTCACTCTATGATTCCCCCCCCCTCCCCACACACACACACACACACACACACACACACACACACATTATTGGCAACTATCAAAGGTCCGGAGTTGTCTATTCATGGCATGAAATTGAATGGATTATCAGTTTCTTAATTTGATCATTTCCCTTAGTTTGCATTTCATTACATGTGGTTGTCTTGTTACAATACAGACAGCTAAATATTTAGCAGCTTACCCTGTTGTTCTGAGTTTTGGATATTGCTAGTTTTCAGTACTGTTGTGGTTTCACATAGCACTAGTGCTCCTATTACATAGATGATAATCATCTCATAATTTCATAAGTATAGACTTCCTAATACACGTTAACCACATTGGAAGTCCATCCTCTGCAGAATGTTACTGTGGATCTGTTGTTGGCCATATGAAACCACAGTGAAAGATTGTTAATGCCCAACTGGCATCAATAACATACAAGGGTTTCTTTACTAACTTCCCATCATGTTTTATTTCAGTTTTAGTGCTCTCTCTCTCTCTCTCTCTCTCTCTCTCTCTCTCTCTCTCTCTCTCTCTCTCTCTCTCTCTCTCTAACAGTTAGGGAATCAGGTAAGATATCATACACATTACACATATGGTAAAATATTTTATTCAGATATTGGTTATAGTTGTAATTTGTGTGTGATACTTATCAATATTTTGCTGTCTGAACTCTTTGCTTGAGGTTTAAATGGCATTAACTCAAAGCGAGCCACCATGGGGCTACTGTAATAGTGAAAACATCATTCTCGTTACCCTGTAGTATGGTGTGTGATCACCTCGAACAGAGAGTATAGTTGTACATCAGCGTGGCATGGACAGTATGAGGTTATCAATAAGATCTTTAGGGATATTTGGCCTTTTTTACATGAGTGCAATATCTAGTTGTGGAAGGTGCTGCTCTGCCTGCAATAGGTCTGCTAAGTCCATCCCAGACATGCCCAATCAGGTTCAAGTCCAATAAACAAGCTGGCCACTCCATTCGTTCAATTCCCTTAGCTTCAAGTTTGTTGTTCACCAGTGCAGCTCTGTGGGAACAAACACTATCATCCACCAGAAGGAACTCATCTCCTATGGCACCAGGGGTAGGGCACTAGAAAAAATTGAAGGAGCTCGTCTCTATACCTCTGAGCAATCAAAATGCCATTCTGTATGACATAGAGGTCCGTAAATCCACCAATACTGACTCCTGCCCACACCATCTACCAATATGATGTAGTGATGTTTCCTGCACATAAGCAGGATTGTTCAGAGTTTCGCATTCTCTCCAGATGAGGGAACAATGATTGTTCAGCTGAACAAACAATCTTTTCTCATCTGTGAACAGAATCTGGTGCCATTCATTATGACTCCAAACCTGAAGTTCCTATATGCAGTTTCAATGGGCTCTACAATGTTGTGGTTTTAATGGGACACATGCCTTAGGCCTTTTTCTATAGAGGCCACATTCCTGAAGGCAATTTTGCAATGTTTGTGTTGATAGTGTGCGTCCTGTTGCTGCCCAGTGGGTTTGTTGCAGCTGAGTTGCATTCAGCTTCCTGTCTTGACAGGCTGTTAACCAGAGATAAGTCATCTCTTGCTGATGTTACCCATGAACAACCTTGGCCTTGCCTTATTTTAACAGTTCCTATTGTCTGAAATCACATCCAGGTTCTTGAAATTACACATTGGGACACTCCAATAGCTGCAGCCTCACCCCTCTGTGTCTGCTCCTTCCTATGGCTCTCCATGTCATAGCTTCACGTAAGTCACATTGTTGTTTCATTGCACTACTTGTTCACTACACTATCGGAACCCAACTGCTTGTGTAATTCATTTGGTAGAATAAACACAAGTCAACAGCTACCACCTCTGCAGCAACCACTATCTCAGTTTCTGTAATGTTGTCTCCACTTGGTAGGAAGGACATACCTCTATTAAAAAAAGAAATGCACTGAGGATACTGCCACAATTAAGTCGTATATGGCTTACCTAAGCATTCAGACCTCTGTCTAGACTGACTTCTGGATCCATAGCGACTTGTGGGACCAAGATAGGTCCGTTGAATGTTTTTAACCCCAGTGGGATGGGTGCATCATCTGGGAGTACACACATCCATACATCAAAGTGCAAGAGAGAGCCAAGTCAACCGGATACTCACATTGTTTGCACTAAGAGGGATCAAGGAGTCGGGGACATTTGAATAATTTGTTCCATTCTATATAAACAAGGGATTAGAAGGACTTGCCAGGATGTTAAAATCTATTACAAGGCTGTCCAATGGTTTCTTGCTAGTTGATAACAACAGATCAAAGAATGTGGACCTACTTTCGAAATCTAAAAAACTGTGTGATTATGACATAATTGCCGACTTGCACAATTTCCTCAACTCTAGTAAAGGTGTGGTCACATGTCGTGATGATATGGACTTAGACACCACAGAATTTAAGTAAGAATAGGCATCAAAACGTATAGTAGGTGTGGAGCAAAGAACTTGAAGATTTGATGGAGTTATTGAGAAAATGCCCACCTTCATGGTTACCTTCAATTCTCAAAGGCTGACAAAATACATCATAGCAGGATTCCTCTGACTTAAGGTTAGGCCGTATATATACGGAATCCTATGAAGTGCTACACATGCCAGTATTTGTTCATACAACCAAAAGTTGCGGAGGTCAGCCAACCTGTGGGAACTGTAGCAAAGCAACCCATGAATCTTGGGCTGACTCCCCATCTCCAGCATGTTGTATAAATTGTTCTGGGAGCCCTCCAGTCTGGTGTCAAGATTGGGCAATCTTTGTGAAGGAAAGGAAAATACAGGAAATCAAGGTAACAAAGCAGATCCCCTATTTGGATACTAAAAAAGAATACATAACAAAAAAGCCTGCTGTATTGGCTATGTCCTATGCTTCATTGGTCAAAAACATGTTTCAGATCTTGCCAATATCCACTGCCAGCTCTTGTATTTACATCTGTATGTCAAAGCCTGACTAGCAAAGACAGTGATATTCAGGCAACTCCAATTGAAGAAATAGTAGAAAACCTATAGAGATCATTGAGAAGACACCCCAAAAGCAGTGTGCTCTCCAAAAACAGAGTGCTTCCGAAATCCCCTTTCCTCTTCATCTTCTAAAAATAAGAAGTCGAAGAAAGGGTCACAAAGTCCAATTAAAACTCTTCCCCAAGAATCATCAGATGTTGATAGGGTATCCTTGACTGATGAGGAGTACATCATCATGGAAATCAATGCCTCATCACTGGAACCAGGCAGCCCCTCTGCTACTACTCATTCTAAGAGTGCCTCACCATCCACAAGAATAGAAGTAAACTAGACCCACAACTGTTACGTGGCTACCAAACTCCAGTGGAATGAATTATGAAGATTAGATGGGTAGATCATGTGACTAATGAGGAGGTGCTTAACCGAATTGGGGAGAAAAGGAGTTTCTGGCATATCCTGACTAAGAGAAAGGAAAGATTGGTAGGACACATTCCGAGACATCAAGGAATTGTCAACTTAGCATAGAAGGAAGTGTGTGGTGTAAAAATCATAGAGGGAGACTGAGGGATGAATACAGTAAGCAGATTCAAAAGTACATAAGGTTATCGAATGTATTCTCAGATGAAGAGACTTGCACAGGACAGGGTATCATGGAGAGCTGCATCAAAACAGTCTGCAGACTGAAGACCACAACAACAACGGAACTTGTTTGGAGGAACTGCAACTTCTTATGAATGATAGGCCTTTCTGTATATCTCTCAAAGAGACACATGTTAACCCTCTATTGCACAAGAATAATTAAAGTAAGAATTTTCCTGTAAGAACATTGGAATTATACTTCATGGTGCCCCAGAATGTAAAATATATGATCATAAACTTTCTAATATATATAATTTGGAAAATATCACTCCAAATATTCAAATTTACACTGCGCAAATATGGATGTTGTGATTACTTACATATAAGTTAGTAGAAGGTACTAAATTTCTGGGGAACAGCATTCAAAATTTATGATGCATCAGCAAATTAATACTTTAAAGTAAAATGTATTTATTAAAAAATGAACACTAGAAAGGTTGGGTATACATCTGATGGTAAAATGTTACTTCTTTACAATTACATACTTCTAGAATTTACACATCATGAAAGTTGTAGAAACAATTATATTTTGTACAAACACAAATACATGTCATATTTTGTACACATTAGTTGCTTTTTTGACATTTATTATATTTACATCTGCCAGATTTTCCACAGTAATTAGGCCAAAGATTGATCTGGTCCTTTCTGATATCAGCGTTTGCTGTATTTGGCTACCTTCTCTTTTTTTCATGCTATTGCGTGGTCAGCTATTCAGAGATTGTCTCTTGGATGGTTTTTCTGGCTAGCATAAGAATTCAACAATATCAAACTTGACATCAAACAAAGCCATCTGGTTTTTCTCTTCAATACTATTTTAAATACAGGCTCTGTTGTGAAGTAGCCAAGCGACAACATTAATCGTGTCAAGTATGTACTCTTGAGGTACTCATGTGGACTTCTACACATTAGGTCTGTCATGTAATAGGACAGTAGAAAATGTTGGCAGTTCCAGACTTACATAGGTGTGTTGTGTAACACTGGATTTACTCAACTGATGTAAGTAGATACTACCATCTGCTCTGGTACACGAGAAGCACTGCTGTATATCGAAGTATACACTGTGCTTGAATTTCACACTTACATTACATGAGGTAGTATAAAATTATGAAAAAAAATTATATTTAAATATACACAGTGCAATAGAGGGTTTACCATGATGGCACACCTGTACTTAAAGGCTATCACATCTACAAGATAGATGACCTCACTGGCAATAGGGTGCAAGGTGGTGTGGCAGTGTTCAGGGACATATTCTACTCCTCACCTTTGTCCTTAAATACAATGCTACAGGTGCATACTGTTCATGTACTGGCCCATATTGATATTACAATGCTCTCTCTGTATTTAGCACCTGAATAGCCTGTTGACAGTGCACTCTCAACACTGCTCATTGATTACATTCCCTGCCCCCTTTCTCCTTTTAGGAAATTTTAATACACACAATACATTATGAGGATCTAACACCACTTGTCCCCAGGGGTTGGAAGGTTGAGGGAGTCATATGTTCAAAAGACATAATGTGGCTGAACAGCTGAACACAGGTTGAGCTACACATTGTAACATTGCTACAAGTTCATCCTCAGCTGTAGACCTATCCTTCTGCTGGCCCATTATGGCAGATACTGTTCAGTGGAATGTGGATGATGACCTTCATGATAGCAATCTCTACCCTATCTGGCTAAATCTGCCAGATGGAATAGATAGAGACAGGAAGTCACCAAGGTGCCAACAACTTGTATGGGTGCTCCATACACAGTAGACTATTTAGAGCAGTGTGAAGGCATCTAGAACTGGAATGTTGAGTGTTGTTCTGCAATCAGGGAAAGGAGGGAAACTTTGCAACAATTCCATGTGTGCCCCACAGATGTGAATCTTGCAAATTTTTGAGTGGTGATGGCACAAGTGAGGTGAGTTATTAGAGAGAGTAAGCAGAGGTCTTGTCAAGAGTTCCTGAATTCCATCAATAGATCCACATCAGCAAGCAGAGTCTGGGAAGCCATTAGGAGGATCTCAAGGTGGAACACCAGACTACTAACAGCAGCTGTATGAGGACAGGGATGTCTCGTAACATTGCCAAGAGACACTTCTGAGGTAAAAGCAGAATTGTACAAAACCATTAATCCAATTTTAGCCAGGATGCAGCCTTCCTTCAATATCGGGCAATACAGTAGAGGCTTGGTTTTGATTTCTAATCCACCAATGTTGAGGAATACAAGTAGCCTTACTCACTGTGGAAGGTGGAATCTACATTGTCAGTAGCTCATGATACTGCCCCTGGTCACAACAAGATAACTTACTGCATGCTGAAACATTTGGAACCACGATCGAAGGAGGTCCTCCTTCATGTTTTTTTATAAAATTTGGTAGACGGGACTATCCAGTTCGTGAAAAGAATCAATTTTAATCCCTGTTTTAAAACTGGGGAAAAATTGGTCTGACAATGGTACTTATTACAGCATTAGTCTCACCTGCTATTTAGGAAAGGGTTTGGTGTGTATGGTCAACCAGCACCTTGTATGGGTCCTCAAAAAGGAGGTCCTTACTCAGCTGCTCCCAATGCGGGTTCAGAAAGTACCACTCAACACGTGATAACCTAATCCTGCTCAAGAGAGAAATTCAACAAGCTTTCTTATGTAAGCAATACATTACCGGTATTTTCTTTGATCTTGAAAATGTATGATACTTCCTGGTGGCATAATATTATACAAGATACAAGGTTAGAAGTGCTTTGTCTGACCGTTTAAAGCAAGAGAATGGTGTCCCACAAGACAGTGTTTTAAGCATAACTCCTCATGGTTCACCAGGCATACAGGTCTATGTATGTTTATAACTCCCTAGTGTCCTCCATTGTTATGCAGCAGCAATTTAAGTGTCTGTTCCACAACTGTCCGCAGGCAACATGGCCATTTGGGGTCAGAGCAAAGAAATGCCTCGAGTTGCTACAGGTGTAGGGTGTTAATATCCAATGCCAGTGTTGGAGTACAGGATCTCCTTGGCTACTTAATAGTCCTAGGTTGCTTTAAGATCTGACTGCTTTCAGGAGGAATTGTAACTCAAACCACTTTTACAAAACTAAGTTTTTTGATATTTTAAATTAACATTTGGATTTTATTACAGTTTACACAGATGGGTCCAGGCAGGGTGATCTTATTGGTTGCTCTGACAGGTTTCCCCATGTTGTCCTTCAGGTAGGGCTCCCAGGACTGTTCCATTTATGTGTGAAACTGTTTACTATCCTGAGGGTAATAGAGCAGATAAAATGCCATGATGGCGTGGTGAAGTTCCTCATCTATTCAGAATACAAAAATGCCATTCTCTCTGTTGATCAAATGTACCCATCAGACAGTTTTAAAACCGGTAGTTTTTAGTTTATCATTGAAAAATATGTTTGACAAACTCCAACCTGGACAAAAAAGTCATATTTTTATAGCAGTTTGTGTGCTTTAGGAGAATAGTATAATTTATGTTGTAGGATAGTCCATAATATTCGTCACGGAAAGAAAAATATTGCAAATCTCAAGTACCTATTATAGTTTTGAGTTATGTCAATGTGCAAGATAGCGTGCGATTTAAGTTTCTTTCCTACTATTATATACTTTATTGATTCATGTTCAGAAAAGTCCTTATTTCCACCTAATAAATTACAAACATAACAAATAAAACTGTCTCCATATTATTCATTATTTGCATTAGAATTACAATGAATAGTCAGGATATCATCGACCCGTTTTGGATCGAGTCTGCTTCTTTTGTTGCAGATAAGATTCCCTGCAGCACTGAAACATCTTTCACTAGCTGTGTTTGAGGCCGGAACACAAAATGCTCTTCGCGCTAAAACAGCTAGCTTTGGAAAGAGATTGCTGGTACGTTTCCACCACTCAAGCGGGTCATCGTCATCCCCAACATCCATTCTATTTAAGTACAACGCCACTCATCATTGGTCTGATTATCAGCCGGCCCACAGTCCAGCCACTCCATAAAAAAAGACTTCATCTTTTTCGCTGGCGAGCGTGGATGACAATCTCTAGATGGCCCTACATAAATATGTCATAGATATCACAAAAACAAAATAAAATATTACTGCCTTTTTGCAACTGTTTTCTAGCTTACCTGGAACCGATATTTCACCGCAAATGTTTCACACAGCATTTAACGTCTCCTCCTTCTCAGTTTCTGACAGTTAAAAATGATATCTGAACAGTGGGCAAAGAAATGTTGGTATTCTGTGTAACATCTGAATTTCAACCTTTTCCTCCATGAGATGGAGACAACGCTCTTTCAGCATTCGTAGTACCTACAGTTAACATAAGACAGGAAGTGTATACACTGACAAATACCAATAACACTCAAAGTGGCTTTTATTGTCAAATACAATAAGCACACACTGCACTTAAACAAGGAAACTGTAGTACAGTAATTTAAAGAAACTTACCTCTGTATCACAAGGCTGTCTGTTGCAGTGGCTCTTCAGTTTATGACCCTACAACGAAACAAACTGAATCGTCAGATACTTCTCTCCTTCTAGCACTTCTGTGGCATCGTTGAATGGCTGCAGAAATGTCTCGAGTGTTTTTGCAATCTCATTGTCGTAACCGCAAAGTTTATCAGAGGTCGCCTTCTTTTCAAGCATTTCTCGGATTTGATCATACTGCCTAACTACAGAGCTTAACATCCTGAACAAGCTGTTCCATCTCATATCCATTTCTTGCTTCAAGCTTGTTGGTAGTGCATTCACATCACCCGTTTTCTTCATGTAACGGACAGTATTTTTGGCAGCATAAATTGTGGCATATACCACACCCACCTTTTTTTTTTAAATAATCCTCGAAAATGTGTTTTAGGACAGTATTCAAAAGATGGGAAATGCATGCGTAATGCAGGAAGTATTCCAGTGCCTTGCATAAATTAGCACCTCGGTCCATGACAAAAGAAATCTTATTGTGGATTTACTCCTAAATTTAAAAAACGCTTCCTCAATAAGGTTCTTAATGTATTCCCTGGATTTCTTCTTCTCAGAAAAATGAGTTGTTGCCAAAACTATGTTCCTTAATGTCCACTGTTCATGAATAAAGTGCGCAGTAACAGACACATAACATCTTTTTTGATACGGATCGGTCCACAAATCGGCTGTGACGCACATGCATTTGCGCCTACAGCCTGGACAATGCTGGGCATAAAATTTGCCTGTATTTCATCAGCTTGCCTTTCTATGTTTCGTGCCACTGTCGTAGGATGTGGCAAAATGTTGGAGACATCCACCTGTCCAAATTCCGATCCAATATTTATGAGCTCCTGGCAAAAAGAACGAAATCCGTTTCCTGAAATCATTCTAATTGATCGAAGATCCCTGGCACATATTTCAACACATTTTTTAGTGACAGGGTCTTTAACTGAAGTCGGTAATGCTTCAGAATTTCCTTGCTCCTGTTGTGTTCTGCAGACATGTGCCTTCAGGTGTGTTGTTGTATTTCAATAAGATAGGGGCGCAGAACACTTGCCACAATAAACATAGCCAATGGAATTTCCCTCCTTATCATTTACTAATGAAAAAGTTTCCCAGACACTACTACGACCACTAATTTTCGTACTGAGAATATATTCTTTCGAATCAATTTTTGCTTTCACACTGTCCTTAGTCTCACAGCAGGCAATGCAAGCATCGAATGCTTGCAAGCATGAGGAAAATCAAATGCACTTGCAAGCAACGGGCAAAGCGGTTACATTGACATCTACTGGACTGTCACGGAACTACGTGCTCGAGCAAGCATGAGCGCTAAATGCAGACTTCTAATTTGGGTCTTCTGCAGAACCTTCCCTCTATTTTAACTGGTGATGAGGCAAGTTTGAATCATGTTTTATGATTTTGTGTGATGTCTGGACTTCTGCTCAAAATATTGGGAGTGAGATTTTGTGTCTGCAATGGAGACTGAATATAAAACACTTGTAAGATCCTGTATTGAGTGTTTGGGCTCCCCACCAAATTGGCTTAAAGGAGGACATATAAGTAATTAAAGAGGCGAGTAGGTAGGTTTGTTACTGGTAGGTCCTATCAATGTGTGAATATTATTGAAATGCTTCGGGAACTCAAATGGCATTTGCTGGAGGAAAGGTGACTTTTCGAGAAACACTGTTGAAGAAATTTAGAGGGCCGAAATTTGAAGCAGACAACAGAACATTTCTACTGCTGCCCAACCTACATTTTGCATAAGGACCACAAAGATAAGATGGGAGAGATTTGGGCTCGTATAGATGCATACAAGCATTCATTTTTCCCTCCTCCTATATGTGAGTAGAACAGAAAAGCAAGTAACTAGTAGTGGTACTGAGTACGCTCAGCCACACACCTTTGGGTGGATTGTGGAGTATGTTTGTAGAGTGCATGGTGATCCTATATTTCTAAGTAGTTACTGGGCCACACCCATCTGTAAACATTTTAACAATGTTTGTAGTCATATTTTTAACTATTACATTTTGTCTCATGTTTAGAGTTGTTTCCAGTCGTCATTACAGCATTTGGTTGTACTTTCAATTTCTGGCCATCCTTACGACATGCTCTGTTTGTTTTGATGACCTAGCTGTTTAGGGCCCTAAAATACATCATTATTGAGACTACAGAAGAAATAATGGCTACTGCTATGAGAAATGAAGATATAATATCCAGGAACAAAAGCTAATATTTCTGAGCAATATAATTTATTATTTAATGTAGTGATCACTATCATGAATAATGCTTTAAAAATTAAATGTATGTTAAGTCAATGTTTGAGTCATAATTATTTTCAGTATTATTTATGTACTAATTTCTTGCATTTCCACTTGCATCGCTACTCTTACTAATTTCTTCCTCAGGCCAGTTTGGAATGTTTACACTAGGATTTACTGTTCGTAATAGCTTCTTTCTTGAAGGTAACCATGCAAGTTCATTTCTTAAATCTCGTTCATAATATTTGAGTTGAAAATTAACTGAACACACAGGTGCAGTTTTCAATTCATTTTTCATTTTTGTTGGTGCATTTGCATCAAACTATTCATCCACGTTTCAAGTAAACCATTGGAAATAACAATTGTCATCACTTCAAGAAGTGTTAATGCATTGTGTTGTGCTACAGTTTCAGTAACTCTGGCTCACGATTGACACAAAACAAGGTATATTACCTCTATGTTATGGTGAATGTATGGCAATGCTGTGTCATCACAGTGATGCCAAGGAGCACAAGGGTGTCTGAAAATTTTTTGTTCACTAGGGACCGAAATAGCCTACCTTCTTTTTCTGTATACCTTGCTGGCCCTCAGAAAGTTTGGCAAGCATCTCATCCCAGTGCAGTAAATGATATGATCTATAATGGATTGGGCATTCACTGTAACCTTAGTCACTGCAAAGTCACAGTCAGCTATTCAGCTTTCATACAAATACCATAGTAGTAGATCACTCACTAGAAAAAAATGGACTGAATGCCCCAGATATATCAATCTCTGAAGTTCTGCTTTGAATGGGTTGCCCAAGACCACTGGTGTAGAGCACACCCAAACAGAATGTGGCCACACTGTTGGCCTTGCTGTTGTTTACACTGAGGTCAAGTTTCAATAGCTGCCACAGCGTCCATAATCACACAAACGAGTGGATGCCCTGTGCCCATTATCATGAGCCACTGCCACATCATCACACTAAGTCTCTATTTGTTTGCTTACTGCAAAAGAGTCTTAAAGGGCCTGAGCAGTACTCAAAATGTCCGATTAAGATGTATTTTCAAACTGAAGGGCTTGGGGATGCACTTCCTTGTTGGGAGCCATGTTATGGTAGCATTATAAACCATTAAATTCTCATAAGACTCGTGATCAGTATCTGTGACAAAGTTGCAGTTACTACTGAGGACATGATTTTCATAGCCCAATTGCTGTCAGACTGATGTAGCTGCTTTTGATGATGGTAGAATTCAATATGTGGTACAATGATATCCTTGCATTTATAATAAGAAATAGGCAAAACGTTATCCATTTCCACAAGACAAAGAGGTGTTGGTTCCCACAGAGGTGCTAACTGACATATCAAATGGTAAAAATATGGAGAAATCCAGTTCAAAAATAAGTACTTGCACTAATGTTAATCAGCAATGCTGAAGGTAAGAAAGTATTGGTAAAGCCATTTGTTCTAGACGGTTGTGTCGTACGGCAGGAAGGGTAAGCAGAGGGGACTGAGAAACCTGATTACATTATGTTGCTGACAAGATGTTGAGTGTTGAGAAAATCACACACTCATTACCAATTTAGTTTTATAACTTCTAGTCATTAATATGATTACTAGAGCACTGGCAACATATGATATGAAACGTGTGTGTCATTGGATAATGTGGAATTGACTCGTACAGCCACAGGTGGCTGTGATGGTGTTATGATCACACACAACACTGCATGTGGCACTTCTGTGGCCACCGGGAAGAACTACAACTAGCAGCTCATTTAAAATTACACTGCAGCCCACTGTAACAAGTGTCATTGTCATTATTATTGGCAAGATACATATGGCAGTCATATCCATAGCTCGGTTGACAGTGTTGCTGACTACCATGCAGGGGCCTGGTTTCAGTTTTTGGCAGGGAACTAGATGTTGTGTTGTCATCATCATAGACAGGCAAATCACCACCTGGCATTAAATGGAAAGACTTGTACTAGGTGAACAATCAACCCCAGACATGGTCTCCTGAACAATGATGCCATACAATTATTTCCTTTCATTTTTCATACATGCGGCAATGGTATTTTTACAAGTGAAATAGTGAAAATGTACTTTTGTCAAAATAGCTAGGGAATCAAAAAATTATGTGTAATATAAAAATAAGCCTTTACTTCACTCTCATACCATAACAATAATGATACTGTTTCAGATACAGTATGGTATACTGATGCAAGCACTGTGTAAGTCTTGCATGTATGAACCCAGCATGGACAATTTTGTATCAGTGAAGTAAACAGGCAAACTAAATGTAATATGTTACAGAAATGTCTCGTATGGGCAGCACTTGTTCCAGAAATGCGCCCCCCCCCCCCCCCAGTCTTTTCCTCACATTGTTTGATATTCATGTTTTGGTGGTTTTCCCATGAAAATTTTGAACTGTGAGTTCTGGTGGCCCTCGTAAAGGCATCCTGATGAATAAAATTAATATTTTGAAGCTTACCAAAATTTCCTGTCAGATCTTTGGAATTGGAGTTTGGTGAAGAGCTGGTAAACTGTTTTTGCATCAGGGCCATTTGACACATTAAACCGTGTTTGAAAACTGTACTTTGTCACTGCAGGACTGTGTTGCAACCTGTGGTATTCCAGTACCAGGAAAACATGTAGTTTGATGGAATGCATGTGTGCAACCTCGTCCTTTACTATGCTAACCATCTTTCATGTTGCAGCAGTTGTACTGATCGCTCAGAGTTGCAGCGACTGTTCGTAGGCATGCCAATATGCAGTTACAGCACCATTTTGTAGACAATTCTTACAGATTTCGTAGTACAAATGCTTCTTGATGCGCTCATAAAGACATATAATTTTGAAATCTGGGACTCCTTCATTGGACACTGTGCCATTACAGGAAAAAATGACAATATTTGTTATTATACAAGGTCGGTTCAATACTATTTTTCCACACAAGTGACTTACCATTTGGTGCCATCCATTCCCCTTTTCCCTCATAGACTTTCACCTGTATCAGTCTTCACTAATAGTTCTGATACAAACAGTAGTCAAATTTTGCACTTGGGTGCACCTAGCACCCCTCTCTGCTTGACACCCAGAGTGGCTACAACTAATAGTGATGGCCCTGTGCTGTGTCAATCTTTTGGCCTTGGTTGCCTTGAGGTAAAGCACTCAACAGGAAACCAAACAGTCATGGATTCGAATCATGGTTGGATCACAGATTTTTTCAGTCTGTGTTTTAACTCAGCCTTCACTTACCAAGAATGTGAGGAGTTACCAGAAAGGACATGTGGTTTATATACAATTTTAAACTGTAGATCCCCTTTCCCCATTTGTATTATTGGGGTAGTTTAAGGACACACAATTCACCAAAATGGAATCAAATTGAAAGACTAGCTCTAGGTCAATGAACCACATGAAATTATTATTATTTTTATTATTATTATTATTATTATTATTATTACTGTTGTATTGGTGTTTCCAGCCACAAAGTTTCTTTCCACCTGGTGTAGTTAAGCACTACGATATTGTGCATAGAGGCCAACATAATTTAGGCATTTCATACAGTTTTGGTTGATGTTCTACATCCTATTGCTGTTTGTAAGATACATTGCAGCAGAATAGCATTTTGTCACTTTTTCTGTTGGGTCACAAGCAAGAAGTAACAATCTCCTCAAAGAAGATCTTTTCCCTATCATACTACATTACATTTCATTGTTTGAAAATGAGTTGAAAACTATAAAAGTACAATTTTGGATACTGCAGCAGCAGTTACTACTTCATTCTCTTGTTAAACCACATGCTTATGCAGGACTATCTATAATCATGCTCTGAACTGAGAACCATCTTTCCCACAATCCTTTTCATCCCTCCAAATGTGGTGCTCCATTCCCACCCAACCTCCACCACAAGAACAACAATGACGTGCCGCGGTGGAGTAGCTGAGCGGTCTAAGGCGTCCCGCTGCGGAATGCGAGGTTGCTCGCTGTCGGAGGTTCAAGTCCTCCCTGGGCATGGGTGTGTGTGTTGTCCTTAGGTTAGTTTACCTAGGTTTAAGTAGTTTGTAAGCTACGGACTGATGACCACGCAGTTTGGTCCGATAGATTTACAAACATTTTGAACATTTGAACGACAACGTAGTCTGTCCCAATGCCATCTCCACTCCCAACCTCTTGCTAGAGGGATCAGACCACTGTGGAAGACCTAGGTGCAAGACCTGCCTTATCTTAAAACCTGCTTATCCTAATATATCAATGGCTGGGCCAATTGTGAAAGTAGCCATGCCATATACTAACTCTGTTGCAATCATTGCATAGCTTTCTGAATGGTTATGACTACCAACCAGCTGTCCTCCAGGATGAAAAAACAAAGTGAACCAACCCTTGGCATGACATGCAGCTGAACATGTCACTTTTTGCTTCACAACTCAGGCCATCAGAATCCACCTTACACTAGCAGCTTTTCTGAAATATACAGATTTGACCTATCCTTACAACACATTCTTAATCTCTGTAACCATTCTGACTTCAACCTCTTGTAACCCACCCAAAAGTTTCCCCTTGTGCAACCTGTCACCCCTCCTAATTTACGTCTACACATCATCTTCATTGTGCACCACACTCCACCATCTTGACGCTTGTGCTTAGCATACCCAGAACATACCCCCCCCCCCCCCCCCCCCCCCGCCCAATTCCTAGCCAGTTAACCAGCTGCTTCTCTCATAAATCTCTAGTCACCTGCTCCCAGTCCCTCTTCCTGCATCCTGCCATATTTCCCTTAATCTGCCTCAGCCCACTCCATTCCAGCCCACCTTACACAAATTCTACAACAGCCTTGTCAACTTTCTGAACACAGTGCTGCAGTGTGTGTTCAGCTGACTCCGTGTAAGGACCAAGCTGTGTGTATGCATGTGTATGTGTGTTTTCTGTTTGTATTTGTACCCTAGCTCTAGAAAGATATAATTCTGAAAGTTAGCAAGAGTTCTTTCTTTTCTGTGTTTACATGTTGCCAACTCAGTGCTTCTACTTTCCATTGAGTGGTCTTGTGTATTCCTAAGTATTTATCTTTGACCAGAACTTCCCTGCAATTATTACAGAAAGAGAAGCTTTTATGGTCTGTTCAAAATCAGTTTATGCATGCAGGAGTGTGTAATTTCTTATATATCTTCTTTATTATTGTGGGTTTTCTTATAAACGTATAAATTGGTGTCACTTATGAGGCTGAAACTAGCAAGATGGTTGACGTGGGCTGTGAGAAATATAGAATACTCAAGTTGTAGCCATTTAGACATCTGCTAAATAAATTGCACAAGTTTTGGTTGGATGGCTTTATCTCATGAATTGGAAATTTGGTTATCATTCAGTATACTGTAATCTTAGAACACATTAAAAATTGAACACAACTACCTTGTGCTGTTTTTGAGCTTTGCTGCTGAGATTCACATACATATGCCGCTACTCATGACATAAGTTAAATTTGAACTGCACTGAAAAGCTGCAAATGAGTGGCACCCTGTATTGTGTTAATCAGTACTCTACTGTAATCATTTTTCTCCCCACTAGTAAATGATTATAAAGGCCATGACACTAAATTTAATTAATTATTATATTCAGTCACACATTTGTAGGCATTTATGGAAACCTTTTCCTCACAGGGACACAGAGGATGGAACAGCAGGTCAAGAAGGTTCACCATTTTCAGAATCTCAAACAAGCAATAGAGGGGATTACCATGATCCTCATCACCACCATCCAAAACAGCCTCTGTGTCATCATACAACAAATTGACATACATTCTTTTCAGCATTTGATTATGAAACTTTGTACTACATAACAAAAGTGCCAAAGGGAAATTGCAGGCAAGATACAAACTATGGTTTGAATATTTTTGAAATCACGTGTTAAGTTCAGAAAAGCAATTCATTATGTCTTCTGCTGGACCGTATTTTGCATGATTGTGCTTCACTTCATTATGCTTTGTGTGTGTGTGTGTGTGTGTGTGTGTGTGTGTGTGTGTGTGTGTGTGTGTGTGTGTGTTTGTTTGTTTGTTTCACCTGTATATTGTTCATTGCCTACCATGCACTCTTAGCTGTCATTATTGAACTTCAAGACACAATGGTACTGTGTAAACTGTAACTGAATATTATTTGTCAACAACAGTACGTATTTAGCCACAGAATTCAGCAGAGATACTGCAGCATACTCAAACTACTCATACGCCATGAATCCTTATTTAATGAAATATGTGTGATACATTTCAGTTATGTGAGCTATAGGTCACTTTCTGAATGAATGTGTTGTGTGATTATTGTCTGCTACTGTGGCATTTTTATATATATTTTAAAGTATTTTCAATTGTCTTGCCTTTTTCCCTTGAGTACAGTTAAAATCTCATTTGCCAGTTTGGTACCTCTCCATTTTTATGGAGGAGTATATCATGTTAGATCTCATACCTAATTAATGAAATATTGTGCTTTTATTTTTTATATTACACTCCTATTTTTGTAATAAAAATTCAGTGTTCTGTAATCTTATAAGGCAAGCTTTGATTAACAGTAAATGTTACAGAGCTTGATGGTGATGTACAAAGTGGCACATCTCAGCACTGAGACTTAAATTATGAATTATGCTAAAAAAGCATGCAGCATTGATCTAGTTTTCCAATGTAGGCACATCATTAGTCAATACATTTGGTCCAATATGTTTCTTACCTTTAAATGCCTTCATTAAAACAATATTTATCAAAATTATACATCTGTATTCACTTCAACCTTGGCCTGGCAGCTGTTTGTTGAGGTTTGGTGTATATATACGTACATGGAGTATATATTGTAAATGTGGAAGTAAAGGTTGTTTGTTTTTGTAGTGACTATCTCCGAGTTGTGTTCTCATGATCGAAGATGACTTACTTATTTGTAAGGTGTGGTTGTTTAAGATTAAGTATTATCCTTCTGTTTACTCAGAAATAAAACACCTGTTGATGTTTGTGACATAATGAACAGTCTTTGAACTAGAATGTCTCTCTTCTTTTTGGTCCTTACACAAAATGTAAGTTTGCAGTATCTGAATCGTCCTGCATTCAGATTCAAATAACAACCCCTTGAATTTGCTTAATATTGTTCCTAAAACAAAACATTGTCTTTCTGAATTCCATAAACACCTCTGTAAAATTTGCATGTTGATCGAAGCTACCAGATGCAAATATATCAGCTCACCTCTAGAGCACTTTCACATACTTTTTAAACAGCTCCTTTATCTCTAGCCTGTGATAATGATTCCAAATTTCATCTACTATTCTGAAACACTAGAGACAATCACTGGAATTAAATAACTCTAAACATATTTAGTAACTGTTCATTTGAATTCGATTTTTGACAAGTGGTTATCAGACATCTCAAGCACAAAGCTATTTAAAACACAAAACTTTAGCTAAAATATAGTGAGCACAACCTTTTAGGATCTTAACAGTGTTAGGGAGCTTGAGTACCTTCGACTAATAATGAATCCTTTATTAAAATAGTTTTACTATTAGCTCAGATATTGTAATGAGTGTTACAGTATTGATGTTGTTTACTCTAAAAATCATAAGGGTGTTGAACATACCTTCCTCTTCATAGGAGAGAGAGTTCTGAAAAATGGGTTGGGTTGCAAAAGGTGGAGTAGCGTTGATTTTTAGGTATGTTTATTTATTACCCTTGTAGTGAAAAATAAAACTTCTACCATCTAGAAAAAAAGCTGACAAGAAACAGCCCTTTTTTGTTTAGTTTCTCCTCAGCAGCTCACTTCCAGTGCATTTTAGACAAAAATCATTATCAATTTTAAAGAGCTTTAGATTTACAACAAGTTTCATACAGAAAATGTTGCAAAATTTGGAAGAGTTGCAGAGATACAAGTCTTTGAAAAACTGCAAAAATGGCAGTGGTTATACCTTAATGACTTTTATTAGCGCTGTTTGATGCAAAAGTCATAATACCACATGTTTTAGAGGATTTAAATTTCTTCAAGATTCATACAAAATATTTGTAATTATTCCCTAGTCACCCTGAAAAATGTTAAATTAGCAGTGTTAGTAAAAATTGACTTAAAATGCCATCCTTAGTGAAAAATAGTATGTGAATGTAATATCATCCCCCATCCATTATATGTGCAATATATTACTGGAGCTGGCTGCATGACAGAATGTTTGTGATAAAAATTATGAACTTCTGCAGTTGTGAACAGAACAACATACTGACATCACCAGGGATGGAGTAATAGTGACAATAAACTAACTCGGTAGTTTTCCAGTCACAATATTTTACAACTGTTAAATACTTAATGTTACTTTAATAACTAAAGGGGTGATTGGAAGTTAAGACATATATTGCCATATATTCTTGTAGGCTACTTGTAGAAGACTGAATAGAATTGTCAAACTTTGACTATGGACTTGCTTCTTTTCCATTGTCACACTTTTTTGAGGAAGATGTTTGTAAAGGGACAAAGTACACATTTTACCCTGACTTCTTATGCTTGCCAGGTGACACAGAAATGAAAATGAGCACAGATGATGTAGTAGGTGGTAGCTTCTTTCTATAAGTGTTTCCTGGAACTGGAGAAAATGTTTTCCTTTTATTTTTGAAAGATTTGTGACCTATGTACAGTGTCTTCATGGTCAAAATGCTGTCAGTCTTCATTGAGTACACCACAGAAGAAATTAAAAGGAGCAGCAAAGGCACTGAAAGACCTTACTGGTTTGGGCTAAAATCTTATGCAGAAGTTCTCTTTGATGCTACCATTTTTCTGCAGATTCCAAAGAATAAATAAATATCCAATGGAAAAAAATCTCACTTCATCTCACTGATTTAGAAAGAATTTGAGAAAGCAGAAATGATCAGCAAGAAGACAATAGAAGATGCAGATATGTAGATTGCAAAAACTCCCATACTATTGTCTTCTGAACAGTAATAAGTATCACAGTATTAACTGGGTAATCTAAATATCATTCATTATGGTTTTACAAAATCGGGATGGGGCATCATAGGTAGTATGCTGTATTCCAAATCAGTGATCAAATATAATTATATTTTGGGGAACATTCTATTTCATCATTATTTTTTGTTATAGATAGAGAAATAGAATAGAAGCTTTTGAGATTTGGTGCTTCAGATTAGATGGGTAGATTGTGAACCAATGAAGAAGTAATGAACAGAAAAGGGGAGAAAGCTAAATTTTAGGAATACCTGGACAAAAAGAATGGATTGATTGGTAGAACACAGTCTGAGGTATCAAGGAATCATCAATTTAGTATTGGCAGGAAGTTTAGACATAAAAAATCACAGACAGAGACTAAGAAATCAATACAGTAACAAGTAAATATTAGTTACCGTTCATATTCAGAGATAAAGAGTCTTGCACAGGATAAAGTACCATGAAGAGCTACAAGAAACCAGTCTCTGGACTGAAGTCCACAACAAAACCACCTTCAGAATTCAAAGAGTATATTCCAGTCAACATTATCATAAGTCTTCTCTAAATATACAAATGTAATAAATGACCCACTCTGAATACAAGTGTTGCATGTCCATAAAAAGTGTTTTTAGATATTGGAGATTGAAGATATATGTGATTAAAAAAAAAAAAAAAAAAAAATGCAAATTTTAACACATTTACATTTAGTTTATTTGTGAATAGAAAATTGTATATCACTTGCTCCATATGAAATAGAATAAATAGAACAAACATTTTATGCTATAAAATTTTTTTAAACTAAGTTTATGGATTTGTTTTAGTACTCTACTGAAAATTATTACAATTTTTTGTACAAGTAACATTTCTGTTTTTAATATTTCTATATCAAAACATATTTCTTCCATTTATGTCCATAGAACAATTCATTGCTGTCTCCAGTTTTAGTGTCTTTTTTGACAACTCTGTGTTTGGCTGGTATTTGTAATGTAAGGAACCTGAAGAAAGAGTAGTGGATGGGAAGAATGAAAGGGAACACATCCAACATATCGTACTTCTATACATTCATAGCAGCACATTTCTGTGTGTAGAGATAATCTTGTTCTGGTAGCCATCATGCTGATTTTCCTTTGCCTTTTTCTGACAAATTAATTTTGTAAAATGCGACATCAGAATTGGGACTGGTCTTGTATTATTATAGTGAAACTTCACATCCCTTTTTGTACCTCCACTACTGAATTTCTTGCCAATTACTTAGAGACTTTCAGCAGTTTGCTTTCAATTTGCCATGCTTGCTTACAATTCATTGGTGGATAAAAATACTTAATACTTCATTTGAACTAATTTAAAAGGACTTTAAAAAGAAAAGTCTTTCGCAATGATTATTGAACTATTTCACAAATAAATATGTGATGCCTTCCTACTGTTCTATCATGTGAAAATCAACATATTTGATTAGTAACAATGCCTTGACACAATAGATTTATGATCTGTGATTTGTGTTTCTTTTCCCTATTCTCACAATAACTTCCTGAAAGCATGTGCTATTTTTGTGTTCCACTTTTCTCAAAGGAGTTGTTTGAATATAAAATTAGTGTTAATTCATTTAGATGCCTCACTAAGCACAATGAAAAGTCTTATGATTCTCTTCCTCCCCCTCCTATTTCATTCCACAGGTGCATAAAAGCAATTTCTATTATTAATTCCAAAGTTATACACATACGGATCCTACGCTAACAACATGGACAGTTTTGGAAACAAGAGTGTCTTCCATAAATCAAAAGTCAGTTTAATTCATCAGAACCACAATGCCAAAAATAAAAATTAGTACACCCTCTTAGAGATTTCCAATTCACTCAAGATTTATCTTTTAAACATTGCATGTAGAGAACATCAAATGTTGCATTTACAGATCTAGAGCTCAGTGGTATTGAGGTACCAGGTGTCGATCCATTCTGAAACACCCATATTAGTATGTGGTGTAGACTCCATTGACAGAAATTCAGGCATCCTTTTTATCATACTAATTCCCACTACTGCCTTGAGGATACATTATTCCGTGCCTGCTTGACCTGTTCACACAGTTCTGCAAGTGTTGTAGGCAGACAAGTTGCATGTGTCAGTTCTCATCCCATCGTATTACACATGTGCTCAACTGGAGACGAGTCCAGAGATCATGTTGGCCAGGGAAGTTGTTGCATGTCTTACTGAGCAAATTGAGGTTCATGCACATTAGCATTATCCTGTTGGAACAACACATCACTTCCTGTTGCAAGAGCGACAAAAGCACGGGACTTAAATATTCTGCGTGTACTGAGCTCTGCTCAGTATTCCCTACACAAACACCAAATGTAAATGAGAAAGTGTAGTTTATTGCATCCTGTGCCTTAAGGCCTGGGGAGGGGCCAGTGTGTCTTCAACAAATGCACTCTACAAGATGGTCTTCACCAGTTCTATGCCATTCGTGCAAACAACCATCACTGGCATTCAGGTAGAACTGCTTTCATTGCTGAAGGCCATGGCCTGACATTCCACGTTCCAAATGATCTGTTGGCACCAGTCACGTCCTACTCACTGATGCTGTGGCACGATTGGAAGACGGCTAGCGCTCTGCGTGCCTGCAATCCCACTGTTTGTAACAATTTGGCAACAGTTTATGTTGACACTACTGAATTCACAAACACCGTTATGTGTGCTGTGGTAGCTGTATGGTCTGCCACCAGTGCTCTTACAATACAACAATTTTGCTGGGCATCTATGATGCCTGGACGTTCAGGATATCGTCTATGGGTATGAAAATGTTCACTGTCCATTGTGACCAGCATAGCTTATAACTGACATAGCATGTCCAACTTGTGCAGCAAGTCCCTGTAAGAAACATCCTGCCACTCAGTAGGCCACAATGTGACCCCTTTCAAATGCAATCAGTTGGCTATAGAAAGCATGAGTGTGTCTACTTGTTATGGCACCTGTTTGCTTCACATGTTGTTATCACATTGAGCCTTATAGTTTTAAACATTCCCTATTGAACAGTACACACAAATGTCACTGTGGCAGCTATGTCACTACACTATTTGTAAGCAGACAACATTGACACTGTACTATTTCCCAGGTGGCATCTGCCATCAACACGTATATTTAAAAAAAAAAATCGACATCATCCTCACAGATGTACTAATTTTATTTTTAGTATATTTATTTATTTTTCATTTTCTGGCAGAATATTTGCAGTATCTAATTTCATATTATCTCTAACCTGGTCAGTTTTTCCTCAGTGCACTTCCATTTCTTTCTTACTGATATTAATTTAGTGTCATTCTGTTCCATTGAAATCTTCATATTAATGCCATAGTGGATACTGCATGCACCTTTTGATGGCAGGTTGGATTAGATTTTCTTTCTGTTTTGTTTTTGTTAAAAAGACATTGTAATATCATTTATCTTTCAGTGCTGTTTCATGTTTTAACATTATATTTCCGGATTACATACCGTACATTTAGGAAAGAAACCAATCTGGATTTAAATATTTTCTTTTAAATATTTTGTTTCCTGTTTGATAACTCCGACAGGCAGGAAATGTGTTTATGTGAGTAATAATATCAGTATCATACATTTTATTGCCTGGGGTCTTCTTGACACCCAAGTTAACTGAGTTTAATGGCTTTGATATGCAACATGCAGTTGTCCATCAGATATGTGAAATGTGTTCAGAAAATGATTTACAAACCTGCTGGTTTTCTATCTCTAGGATTACAAAATCATTTCATGGTCACTTCCTTTGATTACTGAATGGTTACAATTTTCTTCGGAGATTAACAGTTTGTTGTGAGTAGTCATGCGGCTTCCAGAGAGAGTCAAACAATTTCCTAAACTGTCTTTCAATTATCCTTGAAAAGCATTTTAATCAACATGAGCAGTTTCTGTAGACAACCACTTTTCTGTTAACAACCTTACCTTTTCTGGTTATATACTCTTGTCCGGTATTTTGGAGACACTATTTCTTTTATTGGCTATCTAGCTCTCCATATTTCGTGTATGCCTGCTTTAATCAGGACTCACTATGATTTCCTCACTCATCCCTATAATGAAAAATATGTAATAAAAATAGCTTTAACAAAGACAAAAACTGTAATTAGTGAAAAAATAGATTATGTTCCACTAGAGTTTACAAAAAAAGGTTATTTTACTTTAAATAGCATATGTAAATTGTGTAAGTCCCAAGGAACTTAAGTTGTTTCACATTTTAAAACAAGGTTTTTTTTCACTTTATATTCTTCTTAACACTTTTCTCTGTACGCAGTAATATTTAAATGATTATCCAGTGTAATAGAATAATGAAATATTAAAAAAGCATGGAATATGGACTTGCTCTACTTGTATTCTGAAATAAGAAGCAACTGTTTCAGGAGTTAGGAACTTCATTCTCCAATCCTGTGCACAGACTCCATGCTGGAGAATATAAAACACCGTTTTCTTAGAGAGAGAGAGAGAGAGAGAGAGAGAGAGAGAGAGAGAGAGAGAGAGAGAGAGAGATTAAACCACTTTTTGTATTGAGTTCCTCAATTATAGGTTTACCCTAAAAAATGTCCTAGGGTCAAGTATTTCCTTGTATATGTCCACATTTCGCCTGATCTTAACCCTTTCGTGCACCATAGGGGATATAATTCCCACTAATGGTATTCCTTTACTGCATTTGTGGGAATATGTGTTACCACTACTGTATGCTCCTGACTTCTAGTGGTAGTCCACTGCAGTAGGTCTGGTTTCTGCTTGTTGTTAAATGTCACTTTTAGGTCTGTGTGAAATATATATACCATCTATTAATATTGTTTCCAGGGTTCTTGGGAAGTATGCTTAGCGCCAAAGTTGATCCTGAAAGAGGCTTGGGAAATATACATACCACAATGTCTTTTGTGGTCTTTAGCAAGCATACTTACTAGTGACTTAAGGGTACCCAAAAGTATCTGTTAAAACGTCTTACCACCCCTGTATGTGCCTGACCTCTTGTGGTAGTACACTGCACAAGATGTATGAAAATTGCTACAACATTCAATATCTGTTTGTCTCTGGATCATTACTGTTGTCAGAAGAGATTGTGATGATCATTTGAACATTTGATTGTGGAAAAAAAATTAGGCCTACTTGTAAAAACGAAATGTAAATATTTTTTAAATAAAGTAAAATAAAAATAAATCATGGTTTGTTTTTTTTTTTTGTTTTTTTTTTTCGCATGTAATGGCAATACGTTACAGCTCACAAAAAGGAAATGGGGAATCCATTAACCACCAAAGTGTAAAGCTCATAAAGGTGCTTTTGTGATTGATATATATACCATTGTAGTTATTAGACATAATAAATCACAAAAGTAAAATATAATGAACTGATGGCAGTGCTAATGTGATAAAAAAAATAGCTTCATTGAGTCACCACAAAGAAAGTGTCTGTGAAAGGGTTAAACTGGTCCTTCCAAAGGTCGGCTTATACTAGTTTTACATTCTTCTGTAAATAATATATTCTTGTGACCACATTACAAACATGAGTTGTTAAACTGGTAGTTAGGTAGTATTTACATTTGTCAGCATGTGTCTTTTTCTCAATTGGAATTATTATATTCTCATTGAAGTATTAGTTTATTTTTCATGTCTCATATATCTGCTCGCCACCTGAAATAATTTTGTTAGGGCTGACTCTCCCAAGAATACTGAAGACATATTGCTTATGCTAGGGCCCTTGTTCCTAGTTCTTTCCTTTATATAAATGATCATCACATTAATTTTCTTTCCTCTTTCCTTTCAGCTTTCCATTCCTTTTTTAATACTGTCTTTACATAAGTTTAGTAAAATGAGCAGCCAGTGAGGCTTGTGTGTGTCTCATTCTGAACTGCCAGGAAGAATTAAATTAGTCATACAAGTAGAGATGAACTGGTACATCAGATTCAGATTCAAAATGTATTTTAAGTCTGGGAACTTGTACATATTCTTTTCTGCATTATTTTGATTCTTGAAATACATAAAGAGCTGTAATAGTTTTTGCAGTATACTATTTGTTTGAAATGTTCATGGAGATTGACTTATCCAGTTTTCATCTAATCTCAGTAGGATTCACTCTTCTTCAGCTGGTTGTTCTGACACATTTTAGTATTTGTGTAAACAGTCATCATGTTAGGCAAGAGCAACTGTGAACACAACTTAGAGTGTAATGTTAAGAATAGGCAAAACTCAATAATTACTAAATCACCACATTGTTATTCACGAGATTTGGCTGCTGTTTACATCAACTGAAATCCCAGATGTTATTGAAGGAGATAGTAGTGCCAGGTAATGATATTGGGTAGCGGATTCAGCTCAGTCATCTCTCTGCTCAATCCTCAGACTCTAATGACCACAATTCCAATGGAACATTAAAACCTAACCCTTCTCCCTTCCTGTTTTATGTTCAATTCTGTGATTTTGTACCTTTCACCACGACTCTGGTAACTGCAGATTTGGATGTTTCTACTTGGTGATACTGTCCCATTAATTGAATATCAAGGATCATACACACCACAATAAGATGAACATTCTATCTGTAATACCAGTATCTCTTACTTGCTCAAAAATGCTTTGTTGAGAACATTTCTTTCACTCGACAGATATTATCAGAAGTATGTGGTTTGAGTATGGCTCTCTGACAAGTAAATTTATTATAGTGGTAAATAGAAACACAGTCCGAACTTACACATATAATTAAAAAAAGTAATCAGAACTGTTGGAAGGGAAAGTCTTGCATGCAGAAGTGGTGTTGAAATTCTAAGTATTGATTACATTTAGACTATAGAACTTCAGATAAATACATTATTACAATAATGAGTTTTTTGGATTGTAAATGATATACTTACATTGTATTCAGCAATAATAGGAGAAAAATGAGCATGTGAACGTGATTTACCTTATTCAAGCACTGAATGAATGAGGTTATAGCACAAAGAGGAAAGAGAAAATAGTGTAAATAGTAGTAAAATACATGTTGCAAAAATACCAGAACATTGCTGTATACTTGGCAAAACTATTAGAACCACCAGTTATAAGGAGTCAGTTGGAGACTCAGATGTTTAATTTCCCTTGGAAATTACAACAACACTATGAAAACAGTGTAGTAAATAATTGTAGGATGAATGTGTTTATATTGTGATTTTGTTGAATGAAATTTTATATATACTAATAACTGAAACAATCAGAACATTCTAAGTCATATTTATAATGTTGCTTGGCATTGCAACTAAAACCGGAATATATATTTTTGGTGAATAAATGTTTTAATACAAGTTTACAGTTATGTAATGAATTGATCTATGTGCTTCTATTTTATTGATTGTAAATTGTGATAGTGAAATCTGTTGAATTGTTAATGTATTCATTGTAGACTGAATAAACATGTGAATGTAATTTCCCAATAACAGAAAACCAAAAGGTCAAATTGCCTATGTTTTATATTGTTTATCTTTCCTTTAAATTTATGCCTGTCAGTATGTATAATTTGCTCCTGGTGTTGATAATTTTGAATGATGTTTGTAGTGATACCTCTGAGGTATGAAATGTGGATACAATTGGCAAAGATTACCTCATCACATTGATGACAATAACAATATTTTTCACTTGTTAAGGTTACTAATATTTATTATTATAAAAGTCACACTAATTTGAATAATGTTGGTGACATTGCAATAAATTTATTGCAAAAATGTACACATTGTTTCCCTTATTAGTCCTACATATACCACTGAGGCATATCATCGTAACTGAGGGAGGTAGCACTGTTGTAACACACTTAAATCAGATTTTAGAGGGTGGTGGTTCAAATCCATCTCTGGCCATCCAGATTTAGGTTTTCTGTGATTTCCCTAAATCACTCCAGGAAAATGATAGGCTGGATCCTTTCAATCTCTTTACCCACACTTAGCCAAAAATTCGAACATGAGCTCCATCTCTAATGACCACACATTCAGTTGTATGTTAATCACCGGGCATCCTTCCTTTTATTTTCATATCATCATGGCAATCTGCTTATTTCTATGTTTGTCCATCATGGGAACACAATACAGCATCAATTCTCCATATCATAAATTCAACAAGTTCTTAATAGTTTCAGGAGGTAGGTCACACCACATGTTTGTACACAGCTCATGTAATTCACATAATTATGGACCACTGGTTATGAATGCGGAACTGATGCCCAAATGTGTTTCATCAACTTCATATCAGGCAGACCTGGTGACTGCGACATCTGCATGATTAGATTAAATTGATACTTCTTCCGTAGATTATGAGTACAATATTTTGTTAATGATGTGGAATGTGTCAGTTTAGTAGAAAATAACATTACTTGATATACATTATTTCTGCGGCGGGGCAACCAAGTGCATTGAGACGCTATGCTCTGATGCGCAAGGACGTTTCTTGTCTGGGGTTCGAAACCCCCCCCCCCCCCCCTTGAGCGTGGATGTTTGTGCTATCTTTAGTATAAGTTACTTCATAAGTAGTTTGTATGTAAAAATTTACCTGCTGAGTAGAAGGAATTGTCATTCAGAAATTCTTTCTTCTTTCAATTTGCTTTTAAATGCTGGTTGGATATCTGTCAGACATTTGATGTTATATGGTAAGTGACCCAAGACTTTTGTGGCAGCATAATTCATGCCCTTCTGTGCCAAAGTAAGAGTTAACCTTTCTTCTAATGTTGTAGTTGTTCACACCACTATTGCTTTTGAATTGGTTTGGGTTCTTAAGAGCAAATTTCATAAGTGAATATATATACAGGGTTTAAAAAGTAGAAGCAACAAAAATTATACAGATGGTACATCTCAGAGTACTTGAGAAAAAAGTCTAGTAACATGTTTTCGTATTTCCAACGGTTGTCCCAGAAAAAAATAGTTCATCTCTGGATAATGTTTTTGGAAAAGTAGACACTTGACAGTGTACTTACAAAAACGGTTCAATTTATTTCCCTCTGCACATACTAACATCACAAGCATGATTTGTAAACACATAGGCAACTACGGTCTGAGGGCTGTGTCATTGTAATATGCTCTGCGACAACAGTCGAGTAATCTGTGCAGACGTTATAGTGGATAGTAAACCACATGAGGCGCCTGGAAGCCCTACGAAATTTTATCAACGTAACTCGCCGCAAAACAATGTATTCATACGTTATTGCAACTCTGTTAACTGTTAGGATGGAAGGGAGATTTATTATTGCTGAACTATGTCATATTCATTCAATTTCTGGTGAGGTAAAAGGTGTTGTGAAGGCAGCTGGTGGAATGTATCGAGAACACTTCCCACGATGGCAACTTCCTGCATGAGAGACATTTTTTGCTGTTCACCAGAAGAACCCATTGGGAGAACAAGATTTCCCTCCACAACTTGAATTCTCAGAGTGCTGTTCGTTACACAGTGTGCAACGTGATTTTGTCAACAAAATACTGTCACAGATGAAGCATGTTTCACTCGCGACAAATAACTAATTTCCATAACATGCACAGGTGGAGTACTCAATCACCATGTAGTGCAACACATTTTCAGCTATGATTTTCCGTAAATGTGAGGGTGTGTATGCTCGATGGTTACATTATTGGGCCTTACGTTTTACCTGCATGTTTGACTGGTAACTATTACTGAACGTTTCTAGAGGAAACATTGTTACCAACATCGTTAGATGTCTCTTTTGCCATACCTCATAACATATGGTTTCTTCCTGGTGGTGCTCCATGCCATGTTGGTCACAGAGTACACAGATTTTTGGATAGACGATTTCCAGGACGATGGATCGGGTGGTCAGGGCACGTCAGTGGCCAGTACACAGCCCTGATTTAAATCCACAGGATTTTTACTTCCAGCACCAATGAAGGAAATAAGGAAATTGCTTATGCATAGCAACTTATGAATGTGCTTGAACTTAGGCAGAGGATTTTCAATGCTGCCAATACCATAAAGCAAATATAAATATGTGTGAATGAGTGTGAGGAAACTGTTACACTGTCATGAAGCATGTGTCGGATCAAATGGTAGTGTTTAAGAGGAAACAAAGTAATTTGGGTCTCATTTACATTAGTGTTGCATAAAAGGAAAATAAACTAAAAGTAATTTTTGATACAGTTGTGTTGTAAAAAGAGGAAATGGTTGATTGTAAGTAATGTACAATTACTAGGTAACTGGTTGATCTTGTACTAAGGGAAACACATTTTCTTTGATATTAGCTTTTCTTTACTACCATAACTTTCATAATGGCACTGTAAAAGAGAAAAGTATGGTTGTACTTAATTTATTATTTATGAAACATTAATTACACATTCTTGACATCCCAATAGTTGTTCAAATTACTTGTTTCAGCAGCACTTAGCCACCGTGTCCCATTGTTGTACGTGTCCAATGTTTACATTTCTCATTGTGTAGTGCATTCGTGTGCTCTCTCTCATCCCCAGGCACATGCTGGCAGCACGGATAGGCCACGCGGTTACAGAGCGCTCTCATGTATCGCCAATTGACAATGTAAATGGTAATATGCGTATCATCAGTCCTACATATATTGGTTTTTACAAGTACAAAAATATAGTACATGATACAATAATATTTCATTAGACTTTTTTTGTCAAGCGGACAGAGATGTACCATCTTTGTAATTTTGGCAGCTTATACCGTTTATACCCTGTGTGTGTGTGTGTGTGTGTGTGTGTGTGTGTGTGTGTGTGTGATGAAGCTACCATGAAGATCCCTAGATCCTTATATAAGTGTCTGCAGGATTATTTTGGGTGGACTCCAGAAATTATTCTAAATTAATTGCTTTTGTAGGATGAATACTTTTTCGCTCAATGATGAATTACCCAAAAATATGATGCCATATGACAGCAGTGAATGAAAATAGGCATAGTAAGCTAATTTACTGAGATTCTTGTCATCCAAATTTGCTGTAATCCTATAGCATAAGTTGCTGAACTCAAATGTTTTTATAGATCATCAATGTGTTGCTTCCAATTCAATTTATCATCAATTCACACGCCTAAAAACTTTCAATAGTCTACCTTAGCTACAGACTTCTGTTTACAGACTATATTCATGAATGGTGTCATGCCATTTACCGTACAGAGCTGTATATACTGTGCTTTATCAAAATTTAATAAGAGCCCATTTGCAAAGAACCACTTAATAATTTTCTGAAATACATAATTTACAATATCATCAATTAATTCTTGTTTGTCAGGTGTGATAGCTATACTTGTATCATCAGAAAAAAGAACTAGCTCTGCATCTGTGTGAATATAGAATGGCAAGTCATTAATAGTTATCAAGAACAGCAAAGTAGCCATGACTGAACCCTGTGAGATCCCATTCTTGATAGCTCCCCGATTTGAGGAATTAACTGATTTTTGCAGTTTATCCAGACCACTTATTTCAACTTTCTGCACTCCTCCAGTTAAATATGAAATAAACCATTTGTGCACTGCCGCAATAATACTTAAATGCTTTAGCATATCAAGAAGAATTCCATGATTTACAAAATCAAAAAGACAATGAGATATCACAAAAAAAAAAAAAAAAAAAAAAAAAAAAAAAAAATCCCAATAGGTGATGTCTGGTTATTTAGAGCATGTAATATTGGTCAATGAAAGTATAAATAGCA
Organism: Locusta migratoria; assembly: GCA_026315105.1. Classification (NCBI taxonomy): domain Eukaryota; kingdom Metazoa; phylum Arthropoda; class Insecta; order Orthoptera; family Acrididae; genus Locusta; species Locusta migratoria. Next base: position 145,757,624 of record CM048755.1, on the reverse strand, counting down.
TTTTCAGTTGAAAAGTCATGCTGAAAGCCAAACTGACATTTAGTTAGTACCTTATTTTTACAAATATGGAAAGCTACTCTTGACTGCATTACCTTCCCAAGAATTGTGGATAAAAATGTCAGTTTTGAGACTGGACAATAGATTCTGATATTGGATATATCTCTTTTTATTCAATGGTTTATCAATAGCAAATTTTAGCCTATCTGGGAAAATATCTGACTTCAGGGAGCTATTTCATATGTGGCTGAGAATCCTACTTATCTATTGAGAACAAGCTTTTAGTACTTTGTTGGAAATGCCATTTATTCCATATGTGCTTTTACTTTTGAGTGAGTTTATTATTTTCATAATTTCAAAGGAAGAGGTGTGTGGAATTTCAGTTGTATCAGATTGGATAGTTACTGCCTCTTCCATTAATAGCTTTGCTTCTTCTATTGAACATTGACATCCTATTTTCTCCATGACATTGAAAAAGTTATTATTAAAAATATTATCAACTTCTGACTTTTTGTTAGTAAACTTTCCGTTCGTTTTAATGCTAATACAGTTTCTCTCTCTCTCTCTCTCTCTCTCTCTCTCTCTCTCTCTCTCTCTCTCTCTCTCTCTCTCTCTCTCTCTCTCTCTCGGTTGCCCTCTTTCCCTATCAACTATTTTCCAAATTGCTTTGATTTATCATCAGAGTTACTAATGTCAGACATAATGCACATGCTTTTGGCCTTTATATTAACTTTTTATAATATTTGGGTCATTACTCTTTCTTGCTGTTAGATGCAGTTCCCTTTACCAGTTACAAGATACTTTTATTCATTTAGTTACCAACGGTTTTTTACACGATTTCTTTCAATTACATTTAACTATTTTTTTGGGAAAACAGTTTTCAAATACACTTATAAATGTACCATGAAATAAGTTATATTTCAAATTAGTATCAGGTTCCTTGTTCACTTCATCCCAGTCTAACTGCTGAACCCACTACTCTCTTAACTTGCTGTATGGGGCTACGTCATGTATTGCAACTAGTTGTACACCATGATCAGAAAGACCATTCTCATCAGGATGAACATTTATGTTTTTGAACTTAACTATAAAAAAGTTATCTATTAGTGTGCTGCTGTCCTTTACTACCCGAGTAGGAAAATCAATAAAGGCTGTCAAATTGAAACAACCAGGTAATACTTAAAGGTCATTCTTCCTATTACATTCTTTCAGAGAATCAACATTGAAATCACCAAAAATAATAATTTGCTTCCCCCTGCCTGACACACAACACAATAAGGCATCAAAATTTTTCATAAATGGCTGAACATTGTCACATGAGGACCTATACACTATTTTGATTATAAAAGTGCTATCATTCATTTTAAGCTCACAGGTACTTGCTTCTGTATGTTGCTATACACAAAACTTTTTTGTTTCTAAATTTTTCACAAAGTTATAACTTTAGACTCTCTCCTTATTATCTCTACTTACATGCAATGCGAATTTTTATCCATTGAAATTAACGTTTTTCATATAAGTGACAATGTGATGCTCAGATAGCATTACACACTCAGTTTTTATATCCTGTAAACAAACCAGAAGCTCACCTGTTTTACTCTTTAATCCCCCAATATTTCGATGAAATATACTAACATAATTTTTCACTGTACATTTGTGAAAATCTTGGCTATTTTAACAGCTTTAGTACCTGCCTGTCTGAGGTTCTCACTGGACACTGGTGTTATCCTAAAAAGAGGTACCCCCAAGAGTTGAAGTAGTGCCCCATAAGGACTTAGCTGCCAACCCAGCCAGTTTACCATCCCATTTCCTGTTGATATGCAGGCCATACCAAGTAAAATACCACCTAGCAATAGAATCAGCAGAAACCAAACCCAGGCCTGAACAGGTATCCGCTTTGAGCAGTTGATCTAACTCCATGTTAATCCTCATGACAGAGCTGTTCAACTGGGAGCTATCATACCACATGAAGGCAGGCACCAGCCCAACATTTGTATTGCTTGTTGCAGATGGTATTGTAACCAGGCCAGTCTCAATACTGTAACGCTGGTCCCTATCAATACTGTTCCCCACTCCACCCACTATCACATGATCCTGCTTTGTAAATTCCTTGCACAAGGAACCTCTACAACCTGGCTAAGACAGACACTCAGCTTTAAAATGTTTGTGACGTGGTACCTGTCACCTAATTCTTCTTGCAGAATGTGGCCCACACCCCTTCTGTGGCTACTACCTAGCAATCTATTGTTAGTGCCCACAATGAAACTGTCAGACACTGTTATCTTTCTGTGGGCCCTGTTACATGCTACCACTTTCACCTTTTCTTCACCCTTCTCCCCCTTTAACCTCATCAGTTCCTCTGTAGCATTATCAAATTCGACCTGAACGACTCTAATCTTCCCTTCCTGTTCTCTTATTTTCCTGTCCTGTGAACATACTTTGCAAAAGAATGGAAGAGTCTCCTTCTCTTCCCCAATTTCCATACCACTAATAATAAAATGACTTCTTACAACAGCTGCACAGAACCCCCAAACTAACTTTCCTACGGCAGCTCAAACTCTTTTCACTCATGGCTGATTACAGTATTTAGCAAGATGATAATGATAAAATTCAATTAGCTACAGATACGAGGCACGTCCATAAAGTAAGTTCCGTTTGGTTATATACATCTAGACTTACATCTACATACATACTCCGCAATTCACCGTAAGGTGCGTGGCGGAGGGTACACTGTACCACTACTAGGCATTTCCTATCCTATTCCACTCCCAAATTGAACGAGGAAAAAAAAGAATGCCCATATGCCTCCGTACGAGCCCTAATTTCTCTTATCTTGTCTTTGTGATCTTTATGCGAAATGTAAGTAGGCGGCAGCAAGATCGTACTACACTCAGCTTCAAATTCCGGCCCTCTAAATTTACTCAACAGAAATTCATGAAAAGAACGTCGTCTTTCTTCCAGGGATCCCCAATTGAGTTGCCGGAGCATTTCCGTGACACTCGCGCATTGGTTGAACCTACCGGTAACAAATCTAGCTGCTCGTCTCCGAACCGCCTCTGTCTTCCTTTAAACTGATCTGCTGCGGGTCCCAAACACTTGAGCAATACTCAAGACGTGGTCGTACAGGCGTTTTATACACGGTCTCCTTTACAGGTGAAGAACATCTTCCCAAAATTCTCCCAATAAACCGAAGTTGGCTGTCCGCCCTACTCACAACTGTCCTTACATGCTCGTTCCATTTCATATCGCTCTGCAATGTTACGCCTAGATATTTGAACGACGCGACAGCATCAAGAAGCTCACTACTAATGCTGTATTTGAACATTATGGGATTGTTTTTTCTACTCACGCGCATCACCTTACATTTTTCCACATTGAGAGCTAGCTGCCAAACTTCACACCAACTAGAAATTTTTTCTAAGTCATCCTGTATGCTATTGCAGTCAGTTACAGACGACACCCTCCCATACACCACAGCATCATCAGTAAACAGCCGCATATTACAACTTACTCTGTCCATCAGATCATTTATATAGATAGAAAATAATAGCGGTCCTATCACACTCCCCTGGGGCACGCCTGACGATACACTAGTCTCTGATGAACACTCGCCGTCGAGAACAACGTACTGCGTTCTATTACTTAGGAAGTCTTCCAGCCAGTCACAAATCTGTGAACCTATTCCATAAGCTCGTATCTTCGTTAGCAGTCTGCAGTGTGGCACCGCGGCGAACGCCTTTTTGAAGTCGAGAAAAACACAATCCGTCTGTTGCCCTTCGTCCATTGCTCGCAAGATGTCATGTGAGAAAAGGGCAAGCTGAGTTTCACATGAACGATGTTTCCTAAACCCGTGCTGATTCATGGAAAGAAGCTTTTCTGTTTCAAGGAAATTTACTGTATTCGAACTGAGAATATGCTCCAAAATTCTACATGAAACTGATGTCAACGATATTGGCCTGTAATTGTGTGGGTCAGTTCTCTTTCCTTTCTTATAAATGGGAGTCACTTGTGCTTTTTTCCAATCAATAGGAACTTTGCGCTGAATTAGAGATTCACGATAAATGCAACCTAAGTAGGGGGCCAACGCCGCAGAATAGTCTTTGTAAAACCGAACTGGTATTCCATCCGGACCAGCAGACTTTATCGTATTTAGCTCTCTCAGCTGCTTCTCTACACCGGAAATACCTATTGCTATGTCCCCCATTTCGGAATTAATACGTTGATCAAATGATGGTATATTTGTGCGGTCCTCCTGCGTGAAAGATTTCTTAAAGGTTAAATTTAGAACTTCAGCTTTCCATTTGCTTTCTTCTATTACTGCCCCGGAATGATCAATGAGTGACTGGACAGTGGGCTTTGACCCGCTTATCGATTTTACATAGGACCAGAATTTTTTCAAGTTCTCGGAAGGATCTTTTTCTAAGGTATGGCTGTGATAATTATTGTATGCTTCGCGCATCGATCTTTTTATAGACGCACGAATCTCTACTAGCTTTTGCCTGTCATCATTTGCGTGTTCTTTTTTTTAATCGAGAATGCAACAGCCTTTGCTTTCTCAGCAGCTTTCTAACATTATTATTATACCAAGGTGGATCTTTTCCATCCTTAATCGTCTTTACAGGCACATATTTCTCTAACCCTTTATTAACAATGCAATTAAATGTAGACCACAATTCCTCTACATCCATAGTCCCGGAATTAAACGATGTCCATTCATTTTCTAAGTGCGATCGTAACATTTGCTTATCAGCTCTTCCCAACAAAAACACGCTCCTAGCCTTCTTGATTGGTTTATGAACTTTGGTCATCATCGACGCTATGACGATATCATGATCACTAAGTCCTGTCTCTACACAGACATCATTAATAAGGTCAGGCCTGTTTGTGGCTAAAAGGTCTAGAATATTTCCATTGCGCGTGGGTTGCCGGTTTAACTGCTCAAGACAGTTTTCGGAGAATGTGTCCAAAAGTAGCTCGCAAGACTGCTTGTCTGTACCGCCTGAAATGTAACTAGCGAGGTCCCAATCTATACTCTTAAGGTTGAAGTCTCCTCCGACTAATATTACATGGCCCGGATACCTATGCACTACCTGGTGCAGACTTTCTTTGAATGATTCTAAAACTGCTACAGCAGCACTGGGGGGGGCTGGTAAAAACAGCCAGCCGCGGTGGAGTAGCCGAGCGGTCTAAAGCGTCTCGCTGCGGAGCGTGCAGTTGCTCGCCGTGGAGGTTCGAGTCCTGCCTGGGGCGTGTGTGTGTGTGTGTGTGTGTGTGTGTGTGTGTGTGTTTGTCCGTAGGTTAGTTTACCTAGGTTTAAGTAGTTTGTAAGCTACGGACTGATGACCACGCAGTTTGGTCCAATAGATTTACAAACATTTGAACATTTTGAAAAACAGCCAACTATTAACTTTACTTCTTGTAGACCTGTTATACATGCCCAGATAACTTCACAGTTACTTTCAACATCGATCTCAGTAGAAACAATATCTTTATCCACAGCGATGAACACTCCTCCTCCAGTTGTATCCGATCTATCTTTCCGATATACATTCCACACTTCGCTAAATATTTCTGAACTTGCCACATCATGATTTAGCCAGTTTTGGGTGCCTAAAACTATCTGAGCGCAATAACTTCCATGCAGTGCGGCAAATTTGGGAACTTTGTTTCTGATACTCTGAAAGTTCGCGGCTAATATTTTGATGTTTGAATTTTTGTTCCGAACGTGGCCTGTTTGAATGCTGACAGGAGAGTGCTCATCAGAGTTAGCGCCTAGCCTAAAAAAACCCATGTGCACTCCACAAGTACTCTGCTACCCGAGTAGCCGCTTCCTTAGTGTAGTGCACCCCTGATCTATCTAGGGGCACCCTACAATTCCCCACCCGATAACGCAGATCCAGAAATCTGCAGCCATGACTGTCACAGAGTTGGCGAAGCCTCTGGTTCAGACCCTCCACTCGGCTCCAAACCAAAGGACCCCGATCAACCCTGGGAACAATGCTGCTAATCGACAGCTCTAATTGCACCCCGCGTGCGAGGGCAGCAGCCTTGACCAATTCCGCCAGCCGCTCGTAGGACCTGAGGATGTCCTCAGAACCCAAGTGACAAGCGTCATTGGTGCCGACGTGAGCCACGACTTGCAGTCGACTGCACCCCGCACCCTCGATAGCCGCCGGCAAGGCCGCCTCAACATCTCGGATGAGGCCCCCCCGGCAGACACACTGAGTGCATGTTGGAATTCCTTCCGGATCTGGACGCTATCTGCCTAAGGTGCTCCATCACGTGCCTAACATTGGAGCTCCCAATGACTAATAATCCCCTCCCCCCGTGCACCTGCTCGGACCCTGCTGAAGGAGTGGCCACACGTTCACTCACAGGACGATCGGGCATAGACGGATGTCCAGCCTCCACATTGGCCTTCTGCCTCAAGCTACGCGAATGGCGTACAAACTGCCACTGCCCTTGCGGAGAGGGTGGCTCGATCATGTCTACTGAAGGTGCCTTGGTAGCAGGGACAGAGAGCGAAGCATGAGTCACCTGAGGTGTCCCACTCGACGCACCAGACTCCCCACCATCGCTGCACCCTGAGACAGCAGCCTGAAAATGGCTGACCGTAGACAACAGCACGCTTAGCTGTTCACAAACCGCAGCCAACTCCTCCTGCGTCCGCACACAGCAGGCACACATCCTATCCATCCTATCGATACAATTAACTGCAGAAAGTAGAAAACTATTCAACTTTTAAGAAGCCTAGTACTCTAATAAAAGCGGCTGGCTGCTGACTTAACTGTGGTCAGTGGTAACTACACTGTCAAGTCAACAAAACTGAGTCCGGCAGTTATCAAAATAAACAAGAATAGCTGTGGAATACACCGTTTTCAAACGCGCGGGAATATAAGCTTAGCGCTGTTTACTGTGTGTCACTGGTGGCAGCTGGCACTGGACTGACTGACAACGAGCTTTAGTAACGGTCTCTGACTTGTTTTGAAATACACCAGTCAAAGACGAAGACTAAACACAACGGTATTTATCAAATACGATAGAATAAACTATTAAAACAGTAGTACAAATGGAATCTGCAAGTACACGGGAATAAACCTCTTAAAACAGAAGTACTAACGAAAATGAACTAGACTGGCAAATTAAAATTCACACAAATTAAATTAAGATACTTAGCGCTGTTTACGATGTGGCACTGGTGACAGCTGGCACTGGAATAAAACGAATGGGTACAGATACAGAAAAAATATTGATTGTACAAAAATCTACAACTGTTAAACTACTTTTCTACATAGCTTCCAAAATTTTGTAGGCAATTGTTATAGCATGGCACAAGGTTTTGTGTGCCTTTTTCATAGAATGTTGCCACCTGTGTATTCAACCATGTGGTAACATGTTCTTTCAGCTCGTCATCATCGTTGAAGTGTTGTCTACCAATGACAGATTTTAGGTGTAAGAAGAAGATTACTGTCAAAAAAAATTTTTTTTCACGATAATGGCTGGCCTCACACACCGAATCTGACCAAACAATTATTACGGAAATTTTAATGGGACCTGTTTGATCATCCTCCATACAGCTCGGACCTCTCTCCTAGCGACTTTCATCTCATCTTACACCTAAAAACTGTCCTTGGTGGTCAACACGTCAATGATGATAAAGAGCTGTTACCATATGGTAGAATACACGGGTGGCAACCTTCTGTGAAGGAGGCATGCAAAAACTTGTGGCACGCTATGACAAGTTATGTGGAAAAGTAGTTTAAGAATTGTAGAATTTTGTGCAATAAAAATTTCTTCTGTATCTGTGTACAATTTCATTTTATTACCAAACGGAACTTACTTTCTGGACACACCTCGTATAAGGAAAAACTGAAGTTGACTAGGACACAATATATGTGTATATACTATTAGTAGAGTGACATAATTGCCCTTAAAATTATGCAGTACTGATAAACCTATTCACCTGAAAATTATACCTAAAGTCACTGTATGTTAACATGGACACGCAAAGGTTCTGGAGTAGCAAAATAAAATTTACACTATTCTACACAAATAAGAAATGAAACAATGAAAGGGTACCATGTCCTTAACTTGTAACAAAAGAAAAAGAACAAATAAGCAAGATTATTCAGTTTTACTGTGCCCAAGCATAAAGAAAAATTACAACTGTAACTCTGTTATGTGATCTTTTTGCATTTTATGAAGAAATGTGGAAGAAAATATGAAACATTTAATGGTAAGACAGAAAAGCACACTGAAAAATATATTTGATTAGTTGTAGTTAAATTATGTATTATTACAGTAAAAATTATTGAATTCAGTGTCGTGCTCCTTAAACCACTGTAGGAAAATTCTAGCCTTATGATATTGATAATTACCATGCTGGAAGATGGCACTGCTCTCAAGGAAATCATCAAGTGTGAAGGGATGCAGGTGGACTAAAATGTTAACAGAAACTGTAGTGCCTTTAATTACTACCACTTGCCATGTGGAAGGCAAGCTGGATGTCTCACATAGCATTATATTTTCCCACTGGTCTTTGCGAGTCTCAGTTCCCACAGCAGATGTGTAGTGAACAGCTCAAACATTATGACAACCTACCTACTACCAATATAAACCAGTATACATGATAGAGCATCACCTGATGATGAATGACTGCTATACAGTGGTGCCTTTAACTGAGAGTGTATTGTGATGGCCCAAAGGCTCAGCATGAGCATTTCAGAGATTGCACGACTTGTCAGGTGTTTGAAGAGTGCCATAGTAAGTGTCTTCAACCAATGGCTCAACCACGGGGAAACCACATTAAAATGTTGAGAGATTAGACTGCCACCCTTATTTATAGATATCATATGTTGTAGGCTGAGAAGACTGGTAAAACAGGACAGGTAACAAACTATGACAGAACTAAGATGAGATTTTTTGCTTGGCAGAGTACAAGTGTGTCTAAACACACAGTGCACTGAACACTCCTAATGATAGGCCTCCACAGCTGATGTAGCTTGCTTGTGCCAATGTTAACACCACATCATCAGTTACAACTGTAATGGGCATATGACCACTGTCACTAGTAAAGCATAGCACAGTCATTATGTTGATGGGATGATGAAGAGACCTGATGTCATCAATGCAAACTATATCACAAAATGACAGAGATCGACAATTTACATGACAATTCAATGCTGTAGTGACAACTGACATTGATGGAATTGTGGCATGTCACTCAAACAACTTCCCAAATAAGGACAGTTTCACATGTTTGTAAGAATGTTCTGTGCATTGTACTTAGTTTGTCGGGGGGGGGGGGGGGGGGACAAGACACCTGAAACAGAAAAACACCATCTTAATATTTCTCTGATTGTTATTAATTCACTCTGTAAACATTTTGGACTGATGGGGTATAAAGCATGTGTCACCTGGAAAAGAAACTAGTTCTCTTTCTTATGAATTAAAATAAATTATTAACAAATGTAAGAATAGTGGTGGACCTAAGAACAAAGCATGTTGATAACTCCTGCTTGGTCAGAAAATGTCTCTAGTTGAATTATTTATCATACCTTACAGAATTCTTTTAAGTAAAATATATGTATAAGTTGATGATTTACTGTAATTAATTATTTTTTAAAAAGCCAGTGCTGCCTTGTAAAAAACACAAAGGACTGTAGCTATTTCTTAACCTTTTAATATTTGTTGTCTGGTTCCTGAAATTCTAAGTTTTGTACCTTTTCATCTCTATCTTGTGGTTTATGCAGTTTATTATTATTTTATTTATCACTGTCCTGGAGTGTAATACCTTCTCAAAAATATTAGAAAATTTTTATCAGCATGATGCATATTGGTATTGCATTTTTATGTAGGATCTTAACATATAGAATATTTTAATCTCTTTATAAATAATTACTAAACCACCAATCCATCACATTTATGTATGATGTTCCTTATATGTGGGAACAGCTTATGAGTACTTTGTTAAATATAGTGTTAACACCATTGGAGTTTCTATTTCTGACAGAACTGTTTTTTTCTTTATTTGTTAATTTAATACTGGTTAATTGACAAGATTGTTAGTAGCAGCAACTTATTTTCCACTTATGGATCACTGGATCCATTTTTTCCCATTTGAATTAAGAACTAATAATTAAACTCAGTAATTGTGATTGATTTATCATTATTGCTCTCTGTTTCAGCTCAGTAGTGATACTATGTTTGTCCATGACTAATCTCTTATAACATTTTGTAATGTGTTGAATTACTATTTTCTAGTGTGCAATGACAGGATTATTTCTACTTGTTCTACCTATTTTGAAATAGTGACAAGTTTATTTTGAAACTTGTTAAATTTAATATTAGTCTCAAGTTCAAATGCATAGTTTTACAATTTGTGCTTCAGTATATATATGTAACTTTGTTACTAGAGTCAAACAGTAGAGACAACAGAGTAGTACTGTTTTTAATTTTATTCATTCCTTGAAAACTTTTACAAAATCTAGATTGTAATCAATTTTACTTGCTATTTCTTTGTTTATGAGATATAGTGTAACAAACAATCAAGTTATTAAATGCACACATCAACATTTTACAGTGGTAATCTCTCTACAGCTGTAATTGTAAATGAAATATTTTTGTAACAGTTCACAAGTAGTCTTCTATCTGCTCATTTTCACAGTCAAATACTTCGGACAGATGGCAAAAAGTAAGCATTAGACTATATTTTTTATTAATTATTTACTGCATTTAATGAGAAAGTGTTTAAATAGCAGTCAGTGTTGAGCAATATTCATGAGGCACATCTATATACCTGCTAATATACTATTACTACTTCTCCCTTAAAGACTATAATTTGTGGGAACATTTATACAATGACGTCTGTGAGAAAATTGGATTGATTATTTTTCTCTCTCCTGCAGACTTTTTGATTAAGATATATCATGAAAACATTTGTCAGGAAAGTTTCTCTCATTTGGTGATATAATACATGTGAGACATTATTTATTTAAGGAGAACTTGAAATCCTGTTTGAAATACTATCACCACCACAAGTAATTTGGTTTTTATATAATTTATGTAAGGCATAGTCAGATGAAATACGAAAGTTTTAGTTAAATAACAAAGAATAAATAAAAAAATGAATAGGTAAATAAGTGTAATGGCATTTAATACATTTACACCTTTATAAAGAACAAATCTCTTTTCTGTTGAGGTAGATATCTTATGGCTTGAATAGTTAGCACAAATTTGCCATTGAATAATTTCACAGAGTGTCCTTCTTTGCAGTAAGTGTATCAACAGTGAGGTTGGAGACCAAAATCTGTATGGTCACAAAAAAATTGATATACCTCACAGACAATAGTGTGGGACTCTTTTCAATTCTTTATTTTGTTTAAAATTGCTTTTGACACTGAGGTGCTTACAGTTCAGCAACATAGGTATCTACAGATACAAAAACACAGTTAACATAACCTTTCAAATAAGCTACTGCATCTTGAGTTTGTTTGGCATGCTTCTGAATGTTGGTAAGCTATCATTATGACTGAAAATGTTGCCACCACCATATGTTTTATGCCACTGGACTCAAAAGAATACCCGTGTGCTTGCACTAAACATAGGTGTATTTTCTCGCATTCCAGGTATGTGCAAAGTGCTGGCAAACATTCATAAATGTAGGTAGTGCTGTGATGTGTGATCACCATACACAATTAAATTACACCACACACAAGGAAAGAAAGAAAGAAAGAAAGAAAGAAAGAAAGTAGACAGTCATTGTCATCTTCATCATTGATACAGACAGTCCAAAATAAATCATTGTCAGTGAGAATATTTAGTGGGAATCAGGCCAATATCCTAAAAGCATTTGGTATACATTTTAATGGGAGCCAGTGTTGGGACTAAAACAATAATCATGACAATTGTCCTCTTTGATTAAATCTCACAGGACAGCCTCCTGCACCTGCTGAGCCACCTTGATAAAGTTGGTTTCCATGCTATTCAGAGGATGTTTTGAATTTCTTCAAAATCATAATCCCCACCCCTCCACCTGATGAAACTGGCATGCATGCTCAGTAATTTATTTATTTTTTCTTCCATGTTTACTCTGAGACTGTATAGGATTTTTTTTCCTTTTTTTCCCTCTGGTGTTCACAGTTCAATTAAAGGGCATGCCAGACTGCCCTAGTCGCTCAAGACATGGTTCAACGTAATCTTGGGGGCTAAAGGCGGAAAAGATGGTCTTTCTGTTTGTGAGTCCACATAAAAGTGGTTGGGTTGACCATCAAAACAATACCCTAGACCAGGAGCAGCCAAGAATTTGGTTTATGGGCCTTGCACCAACCCATGTGCTACAGGGGCCTGTCTGCATTCTGCCCCCATTGCAATGCTGCACTATCTGGCATGAGAAGGGGGAAGAGGGGTGACACTGGAAACATGTTACATTTAAATAGAAATGCAGTCACAGTGCACAGGACTTGGTTTCGTAAATCATATTCCTCGTCAACATAACTGACAAAAAAAAAAAAACCTCTCATTATGACCAGTATTTGCTTATCTTTGATGCAGTAAAGGCAAATTTTGTTTCCTGTTACATACTGTCATCATAAGTGCAGATGCAGACAATTTCACAATTTTCACATAACTGTGACTTATTCAGTTTTCTAATGTAAAAAGACCTTTCACATGCATGCAGTGATTGAAACACTGCAGCAATATTGCAACCTCATCATAGTGATGTGAAAACTCTACCTGAGGAAAACGGTCTAGAAATCCTGGCCAGTTTTAATGTAAATGTATTTGTCTTTAAAACAGGAATTGTGTTACAGATAAGTCAGTTCCATCTGCCCATTCACAGGGACACTTTCAATCATAATGGCAAATGGCCTCAAAAACCCAAGTGAGGTGGTGGAATAGTAACAAACTGGACTCACATTTGGAAGGACAGTGGTTCAAATTCACCTCTGGCCATCTGTGATTTCCCTAAATCACTCCAGGCAAATGCAGGGATGGTTCCTTTCAAAAGCCACAGCCGATTTCCTTACCCATCCTTATCCAAACATTGGAGTGTGAGCTCTGTCTCTAATGACTGTGCTGTCAACAGGACATTGAACCCTAATCTTCCTTCCTTCCTCCAGAGTCAAAAACAGGCGTAAGATTGGCAGTCTCCTCAAAACATTTAGAAAACTATCATTGTAATTCTTTCAATGCCAAACAAATCCCTCAAACCCTAACCTATCTTTAATGCCAGTGATCTAAAGGAACTTAACTTTTTCTTTTGTCAGAATTTATTCTTTCTACAATGTGATTTTCATTTTAAATGCATCCCCATCAAATCAAAAACACATTGTTTCTCATCTTGCAGTCTCTTACTGTGGGCAGCATTCCATTAAGCACATCTAATACAGGGTAAATCCGGGAGAGATTGTGCACATTTTCAAAATTATTCATAAAAAATCTCATAATGCACTTAAATCAAAATAATTTCTTTTACATGTAAACAAACCAGTTTTCTTAAAATATAATTTTTTGAGAATTTTACATGCACTCAATTGTGAACCATTAAGAAAACCTTACATTGCGGCATATATCCCTTAGGCCAAGGGTGAGATGCTGCGCCCTTATGAGTGACATGCCACATGATGATATTTGTTGAAATTTATGATCTTTTAAACAAAATATGTTAAAATTTTAGTTTATTATTGTAAAAATTGAGGAATAAAAATAAACACTGAAGAATTGGCAAACAAATCCTTTATTTTTGTTATAGCAAAACAAATTTTAAAGATTAAATTTGGCCTATCAGGGTTTTTCAAAAGAAATCCTCTCCATCATTACCTTTTATTCTGAATTTCCCTGCCACAGACAACACAGTTAAGTATCAAAGATTGCGGCACGTATCCCGATCTATCAGGGATAGACACCACACCCTATGACTCTGTGACCGTAGCAGCCAAGTTGGCCAGACTGGAATCAAAAGGCACCCAACAGAAGTTACTGATTGTTCAGCTACTCAGATATTAAAAATATGTCACTCTTTAGCACCCTCTAATAACTAACCAAAACATTAAAGAGATTTCCTTGCAAGATATAGGGACTTAACTTAGTTTTAACCGAGGTAGTGTTAATAAACAACACTGTTGAAACAACAGCAGTCGCCTCACCGCCCAGCATCTACTGCGCAACTGCAAAGTGCCTACACACACACACACACACACACACACACACACACACACACACACACACACACACACTGTGGCGGCGTTTACCAAAACGGGGGGGGGGGGGGGGGGGGGGTTGTGCGCAATCTGTACCGCTTGTGACAACTCTCCCGGACTTACTGTATGACATTTGCTATTCATTTTGGAAGTTCTAATTTTCATTTCTGTTCTCATTTTACCTTCATCAATTCAAAAGTTTAAATCTTTTTTAAAGCCTTTTCACGATGCATCATTAGTCAGCCTCTTTTTGCACTATCGCCTCTTTTTGTGAATCACACATGGGCTGCACATCTGGCTCTCATAAAGTTTGGAATTCCATTGGCCATTGCATAGAGATATGTGTGGCTATGAAATTGTCAAATTTTCCTTATTTTATAGTGTGTTCTCTCATGGAACTTAATTAATTCATATCAACAGAGTCCTCTGTTTGAAGTGATCCATAACATCAGTGTCACTTGCAGGGCTAAGCCAACACTGTTTTGGACTAAAGTATTCATGTTGGCTCATCCAGCCTTCAAATATTGTGAATACTGACAGGTCGCATCCTTAGAAATTTATCATTGTGGCAGGCACTAGCGCACAATGAACTGAGATGGCCAGAGGTAGCACATCAGCATGTCAATTCTAAAGGAATACTGTTGTTAGGCTGCACCCACTGATTGATGGCCCAGTAAGTGTATGACAGAGCATAAGAGTCCAGTTAGAGGATGCCTTGTCCACTGCCTCCTTTGTTTGATTCTTTAATGAGTATACCATCTATTCAGATGTTTCATGTGGGGTGGAATGATGGGTTGGAGAAATTTTGGATCACATTCTGGGTGCAAAAATTGAAAATTGGTCACCATTATGTATGAGCTGAAGTTTGCTAATTGCGTTGACTGCTGTGTAGGCTTTGATAGATGGCTTATTTGTGACACAAAAGTAATGGGTTAAAGTCACCAATAATGATTAACCACACTGACCTTAGAAAGGATTAAGTAAGTTGAGATGAATGTAGTCTGCAAGTGGTGGCTCGTGTAGTGAATTAAACAAGTGTGGCTGCTTGTTACTTTTTTAACTGAATGCTCCACATCACTATCAGTGTCGAACTAATATGTGTGGTACCATCAGAGTACATTTGTGCACACTATTTATTATCTAGTGCCCCTCGTTCTTGGAACTTGGAGTCTTTTGGGATTATTGTGCCTCTCTTTAAATTAATTTTAGTTTACAAGTAGGGAACACCTCCCATCACAGACAGCAATGGCATAGGAAGAATGTGTAAACATTGTCAGGTATCTGTCAGGTATCTGTTATTACATACAGTCAGGCCAGCCAAACTCAATGATCCAACATTGGTAGTACACTTTCATGTTTGCAGAACAATGCATTGTCATGAGAAAAATCTAGGTGGTGTAGTCTCCCCCCCCCCCCCCCCTAAAAATAAAGAATGTCTTAAAAGCACAATAAATAATGGTATACAGTCAGGCCAACCAAACTCAATTTTTAGTATACTTTCATGTTTGCTGTACAGTGCATTGTTGTGGGAAAGGACTAGGTGGTGTAGTGTTCACCTGAAAGTAAATAATGTCTTACAAGTGCAATAAATTATTAATTGATAGGTAAATCTTATGATGATAGTAGTCCTTGAAAAATACATTTCACAGTTTTTATCTTAGTTGTGTGCCACTTTGCATCACAAAAATTTAATACACAACTAAACTACTTATCATCACAAAAGTAGCCTACACTTCTTTTATTCTGTTTATCAGACTTAGTATTCTTCCTATTGTACAAATAACATGTCAGTTGCAATTGCTGAAAGTCTGTAATTGCATTTTATAAATATTATACGTTTATCTCAAGTTATCAAATGTAGTAGAAATAAGTGGTTGTACTATCCAACTTTGACATAATGAAAACTACTGTTATTTGGCTAAGAACCATTTTGTGCAGTGTAATTAATCTTATCAAACAAGTATAAAGAGGAAAAACATCTTCAATTTTATCAATTTCATACACTTTCTATTTTCTTTCCACAACTGACAAAGTTATTTACATGTAGCATATTTTGTGAAAGACTGTTCAGATATTGTCTGATAATTCTTATATGACTAAAATATTTATTCTTAGTTACTTTTGTGCCTCTCTAACATACTTTGTCTTGTAACTTGAATTTAACCTAGATTTTTCTCTTATATCAGCTATATTGCTGTGATTTAGTTTTCATGTCACAGCAAAACTGTTGCACTAAGTGTGATTCATATGTGTGCTAGAAGGCGTATGCACTCAGTACAGCATAACTGTTTTTGGTTTATGTATGTATTACTGTTTTTGTCTGTTTATGTCTGTATTTAATATGAACTCATAAGTCATTGGTGGAACACAAATAATAGAAGCAGTAAAGTCTTAAGTGCATGTAATGTCACGCTATATTAGTTAGCTCTGAAGGAGGACATTTAGAAAAAGTTTAGTAATGTTTTCAGTCTTTTTATGCACCTGTTGAAACACTGAGTGTTAAATTGTGTGGTGGGTTGTAACCATTACTCCTTCTGTTGTGTGTATTTCACCATTTTATATGTTAAAGACTATTTTTGTTGTTTTATTTCTATTGACTTTTCCATTAGTTGTATTTTGTGCTATTTACAGTTCCTTTCTAGTTCTTGGCTTCGCTTTATGTACTTCAGAGTACCGAATAAATGTTATTCGATGGCACTGGCGATAGTCACCTTGCGTTCCCTACAAACTAAATTAATCAAATAGCAGCTAGCATGTAATACAAGTTAACATTTTTGTGGCTCAGATTTTTTTTAGAATTGTTCCAGCATGAAATATACTAAATTTTTCATTTTGTAGTTTTAAAACATTAATAGTTGTCAAGGATGCACAACAAATGTAGGAATAACAATTAAAAGAAACTTTAAATTATTGTCTAGAATTGACTCATGTGAAAAGGTATGTTAAACTTTATGAAATTTTCAGTTGTCATTGTGGGATCTCTTCATGTTGCTTTATCTTAACGGAGACATTCAGTGCATGTCACTGCTCTATTGATGGCAACCACCACAGGCTACTGTTCATCAGCATCTGGATAAATGCAGTGCCCACACTTCATCCATGTATTGCAGTCTTTAACTTTACATGTTCAAGTAGACCCCACCAATTTCTAAAACTTTGGAATATCAATTGATAAAATAACATAATCAGTGATCCTATAATGGCTCAATTACAGTGTGGGGATTATGCATCATTTGGGTATCATTACAGTTAATATTGAGTGCTGCTCTCATATGTATTCTGTTCTGTTTTCATGTCGTATTAAAAATTGAGCTACCAAAACTGTCATCTACAAATGATGCTAAAGAAAAAGCTAACATTTTTCATTTCTGAATTTTGAACACTCTTCATTTAATCTGATTGAAACTATAGCTGTACTGTAGCAGCTGCACTATAAATTTATGTAAGGAAATTCAGTGCCATGTTTCTAAAGTATTTTCAGTCGAAATTTTGTCAATGTGGAGCCCAAAGCTGTCTTGAACTCCATATATATGACTCAAAAGTTTGATTTATACTCATTATGTCTTTATAAATTCCTATTTACCACTTAAAAGTGCGTTTTGGTACTGTGTATGTTACAGAAAATAACAAAAAACTTACATGTCATTTTTTGATGTAGTCTCTCTGATGTTGAAAGCATGTGTTCCACTGCTTTGGAAGTGCAACGATACCACTTATTTCCTGAATAGTCTCAACTATCTCCTTGGCTATATGTGGTCAGGTGTTGTCATACAGTAGCAATTCTACTGAAATCATGTCTCATTGTTTAGTCCTGATCTCAGGGCAAAGTTGATTTTTCAACAGGCAGACTTAGAAGTACTGGTTATCATCACTCCTCTATCCATGTAATGCTCCAGAATTACTCCATTTGCAATAGAATGAACATGTCTTTTCTAACAGACAGTTAAGTGCAGAATTATTTAGGTTTTGGCGATGAGCTGTGATGCCATTCCTTGCTTGACCTTTTTGCTTCTCACTAGTAATAGTGGATCCAAGTTTCATTACCTGTAATATTTTTTCCCCAGAAATGCATCACATTCTCTCAGCATTGATTATTTAATTACCACACTCTCTGATTCTGATAGTGTTGAATGGAAAATTTTAACCCTTAAATCTCATGGAAACTTATTTTTTTGAATTAACAAGAATATCCATACAGTAGTTTTTGTTAATTATGAAATTATATTCAGTTAAACCACAAGTAAAATCTTTAAATTTTTAAATATTTTTCTTGTAATTCTGTTATACATTCTCCTCCCCTGTTTACAATAGAAAGAGTTGTCTCAGGTTTAATTTTGTGTATCAATTATCAATCAGTCCGACCTTTATAATGAAGAAATTGGTTAATCTCATTGTACTCTTCCTTCATTTAACTGTAAAATAAATCAACATATAGACACGGAATAGATCAAATAAATATTTGGGAAGCTCAGTAAGTAATGCATCATAATTGCATCACAAGAAAGTTTAGTGCATGACGAACAAACAAAAACACTAGTGAATTTACTTCCTGTACCTACATTTCTAAATATTTGCCAAGGTTCTTATAACATTTCTCCACTGTGGTAGCAATTTCAATATGTCCTGTTTGTAGAAGTCTGTTTAGTTGTAGTATAGCCATCTGCAGACTGATGATTTTGCTTTCACATCTGTCACAAAATGTTGGCTGGTCAGGAATTTCTTCGTGGCACCAAAAACATGCAAGTCTAAAAGTCTAATGGTGCAAAGTGTGTACTGTATGGTGCCTACTGGAGCATCTCCTACTGAAATTTACTATTTTCTCGTGAACAAGACCTGCATCATGGGGGCGATCATTGTCATGAAAAAGTTTGACACCATCCACATTAACATTGTAGTTACAAAAGAGACGGAGCAATTTCACCAAGGTCACATGTTCAGCAAATTCAATTGGTAACACACCATGCACATATTCCAAAAATCGTACAAGCATTTTCCTAGCATACTTATTCATTTTGGTGGTTTTCTTTTTCATACTGGGGAACCAATATGTTTCCACTCCATAGAGTAGTGCTTGGTTTTGGATGTGTAGTAGTATGGCCATGACTCATTGCCATTGACAGTTCCTTTCAGAAAATTATGCCCTTCTACAGCTTCATGTGTTGTGTGATCCAAGTTTATCATTTGCTAGCTATTGTGGTTGTTTGCCAGGTCTTGGCATTCCGAGAGCACTCACTTTATACAGAATTTTAAATTGTCGTGAACAGTACCATACACCACACAATAGCAAATGTTGAACTGCTGCAATAATGTTCACAGTCGCAGATACCAATCATTAAAAATTTCTGCTGCAAACCATATTGTTGTCCCCATATACACCATACATATTCCTGTGAAATTCAATCAGTTTGGCCCACAAAGAATGAAATACTGCTCTTCACAAGTTGATAACATTAAAATGTAATATGTATTTTTTTCTCACTATAGCACTTCTATAGCTCTAACCTCAAAGTATATTGTTGTGAAATTTCAACATTGCAGCTGAAGTATCATGGGAGAAAAAAATCTGTGCATAGCTTTCTGATCCTCTTCATAGTTTTGCAAATTAAAATCAGATTCATTATAGCCTACAACCATTATCCACAAAATACAGTATTAGTGTCTTGTGAATGGGTACCTCATTTTCACATACCTGAATAGAAAAAATTACTACCTATAGCAAAACAATTTGGTAGCCATTCCTCCCCTCCCACTGACTTGTTAGCTTACAGTCTCTACATTTCATAAGTGAAACTAGGGATTTACATTGAAAGCAGTCCAAAAACTGGTCCAGTAGTTCATTTGTGCTTCTGTCAGCAGTACACACAGAATTGTCCAACTTCTAAAGCTGGTACAACTTGTTTTATTCTGTTGTGTCGTATTGCTTAATGACATATGACCTGAAGTTGAGCAGCACATTAAATTGAAACTGGCTAAAAATCAGACTTTGTCAATGTCAGGCTATATCATCTCTTCAAGAGGAAATTAAAAAGTCCTTCCTCACTTGTACACCACTTTCCTGCTGTAGATGAATGACCTTCCATTTACTTGAAACAGAAGGCAGATTTCAATAAAATATAATCTTTCAACAAAATTAACTGCCAGTAGAGAAAACTGAAACTGGTGTATGAAATTTGATAAAAAGTTTTCCACTAACTTGCACCATTTGAACTATAAAAGAATTAAGTTTGGATGGTTTTATCTTCATTAAACTATATAAAAAAGTGACTTTAATCTGCCAAAAGGAATAGCAAACATGGAATGTTGAAAACACTTACTTGCAGCAGGGCCAGATTAAGGGGAGGATTGACAGAGGTGTGGACCCGGACCTAAACTCTGATTTTTTTTTTTTTTTAATTATTTTTTTATGCATTTGGAAACTTTCATTCAGTAAATATCATCTAATGCATGGCATGTTTGATGTTGTCACTAAGTGTATTCTGTAACTTTCTTACTGTACTGTCACAGAAATGAAGTCAACAGGAGCCACACTCTTTCCCTAGCCTGAGCCTCCACATGGGTGAAACAAATGAATTAAGTGTACTGTAGGAAAAATATATTAATTATATAAATTGAATTGTTCAGTCTCTCATGCCTTGAGAATAATGTACAGTTTATAAATGGAAAAAAAGTAATGAAGTTAATTTTATCTTCTTATACCATATGGTATAATATCTTAAATTTTAGAAAAACACTCGTGATAAAGTGTCCGTTAGACTTCCCAAACATTTTTAGCCCGTGCAATAACAATACATTTTCATTAATTTGTATTCCAAGGCTGATAGGAATGGAGGGGAGGAAACTTTATTATTCACATCCCAAGAAAATTAATTGTTGTTGACTTTTGTTGGGAACATTCTTATTTAAGAGGTACATAAGTTAGGTCCACAACTTAAAAAATATATTTCAGCATACTCTTAACAATACCAGTGCACCTTCACGAACTAGGTGGAGTGGGGGGGGGAGGGGGGGAATCACATCTACTACATGGAAGGACTATACAGGTAGGTATCAGTAGTCTGCATATATATTAGAGGTAGTCAAATGAAATCCAGACACTTGCTGCATCAGGACTTTGGAATGATTCCATTCAGAAGTACGAGGGTGTGTCAGTAAATAAGTCACAAATTGAGGTAGACATGCCAGTACTACACACTGTGTAGGGTCATTTCTCTACCGCTATGACACATCCATCTTGTGGGTTGCAGCAGTTTAAGGAACCAAATAAAGTTACAGCTCAAGAGTGTCACTTATAGGAAGCAAACGCTGCCACAAAAATTCTAAGCTCCAGGCTTTTAAAGCCTTCTTGAACCATGGGATGAGTGTGTAAATTTACACGTGGAGTCAGCTGAAAAGTAAAGCAATTTTAAGGCCTGTAAACGTAGTACTGGCATGTCTACCTCAGTTTGTGACTTATTCCTGACTCACCCTCATAATCACAACATGCATGAAGACCTTTATCCGCAGGGAGATGAGATGTTCAGTTCATTGTCTCTGAATTGAGTCCAAGTGACTGAAGTGTAACTATTTTGCATTTGCCAATATGAGGCAGTTGTTGTCATGCAACATAATGATTCTATCCAACTTCATTCCTGCACATTTTGACTTCATGGCATGTTGCAGTTTCTGCAGAGTGTCTTCATAATGTTCTGAATCAATAGTGGTTCCACACGAGGACCCCTGCAGTCAAAGCAGAGGACCTTACTGCAACTTGTGTGAACAGTTTTGAATTTCTTTAGTGGAGGAGGTGTGGAATCATCAATTGTAGGTTTGTTGTTTGCCGTTGGGCTCAAAATAGTCACCTCTTTCCATGCCATGACAATTTAGAATAGAAGCACGATAACACCTGACCTCACCCTACCACTTTGACAAAAAGAGTGCTTCAGCAGTTTGGTTTGTAAACACAGCATCATCCTTGATACAACCTGGATCTTTCACTGAAAACAGACAGGCAAGGAGGTGCAAAATTTGGTGTAGCTGTGGAATCATCAACAATTGATGGTGTTCTACAAACTAGGAATTGAGCATCGTGTCTCTCAGTGGGATAAATACCTTAACCTGTGTGCTGATTACCTTTGAATAAAAATGTTCCATTGTCCTGTTATGGCAGGTGTTTCATTTTCATTTGAATGCCCCTTGCACCAGATCTTTCCTAAACACTTCGTGACAGGTATAGATAATGAGAAGTGCTTTTGTACCATTGCAGTTACTATTTGATGACAGGTAAGACAAAAAAAGTATGCTGATTAAAATAATTAGTAATATTATCAGGTACATTGATATCTGTGGGGATCTCTTTCAATACACACAAGTGATTTAATATACTTTAATCGAAATGTTGTCTTGTATTATGTTTTACCAAGTTAAACTCTGCTGTAACCTGATTTATCACATAAATGTCTACAAATAAAAATCAAGAGTAAAACATATAACAATGCTGCAATGCATTATAAATGCTAAAAAAAATTGAATATCCTGTTCTGGGCACATTAATAATGGCACACTTGACATCACAAATATGGATGGAAATAGCATATACAGTCATTTACCACATGTTACAATTTAATAATGACATGAAGTGAATCTAAGTATGTTCATGGGGAGGGGGGGGGGGATTGCACACCCAGGTTTCGAGTCACGAAATATGTCTTTTATGCATCCATCTGGGTGACTGTTTTGATTCAGTCATCACAAAAATATTTTAGTATAATTAAAAATTGTAGAGTAGAAGGATTCAGTTTAGTACTGGTAGAAATAGTATGGTTACAGCAAACAAAATTTGACAGAGTATTATACACAGGCATGTTGCATTGTTACAAAATGTAATGAAATATGAGTTGCTGTAGCTTCTGTGCATGATTCTGAGTGTAGTGCTGCCTTGCAAGCTGTATGTAGGAAAAATATCTGTATCTGTGCATTGGTAGTTCTGTGTTTATAGTTTTATAATATTAATTTTTTGGCCCATAACATTCTTTTGTTGTGTAAGTAAACAAAGGGCCAGAGTTTTGCTAGGATTATTGTTTTCAGCTTGGGAGATGGTGTCACGTTTCCTCAGCGTTGTGTGGATGAGGATACGCACACACTACTGGGATCTCATCAACAGTGGGCTGAAGAGGCTGAGCTAGATTCTCCTCCCTTTGCCTCTTCCACAGGTACGCAGCTGTATTAGGACAATTGTCGTCAACCTGTGCAAGCAGAGAGGAATTAAAAATTGTTATAAGAACAAATTTTGTGTGTCCTCAAAAACTCATCCTAAGCCTCCTTATTAAATACTACAAGTGTGTATGTGTTGTGTGTGTGTGTGTGTGTGTGTGTGTGTGTGAACCCATCAGTGTGATATCAGAAGTCTGCAACATTTAAAGACTTATCACTGAAGTGCCATGTTAATAACACTTGGGAGACTATCAGTGCCAAGCATCACTACAGAGCCAGTATTTATACTACTGAATAGTGCAGATTTTAGTGAATAGAAAGAGCTATTGAACAAATCCTGTATATATTTGCTCTTTTAAAAGTATAGTTATTCAGCAGCACAAAATATAGTGAAACAGTGAGAAAAACCAATAATCATGTCTATGTGGGAATAATTTGAGTTTTATTGAAACAATCCAATTGAAGAATGTAGGTATTGACCTATGACATTTATCAAATAAAAATTTCAAAAATATTGTTTATTATGAAAGTGTCCATCTACAAAGATATGGCAATGGTTCATCCCACTGAAATCAACTGTAACAGTGGCGAAATCATTAACTATTTTAGTTCATATTTTGTTGAACTACTTTAACTGTAGAAATATAATTTATTCTTTATTTCATTTGTATGTGAAAAATTGTTTTTGTGGTCGTCATTGTTAATTACTTACTCATAACTCCAAATTACACTAAGCATTCATGTAGTAATGGAATGGTAATGGCAATGTAAAAATAAAGAAATCCTCAATTATCAGTCACCTAAAACAACGGGTCAGTAACAGTATGTCAATATTTATTGCAAAGTCATTGTTTCATCTCTATTGTTGCTCTTCTTGTTATTCTTGTTTTTCATATTTTCATGTATAAAGTTATATAGCAGAGTAGGTTGTAAGTAACTTTTTAATTAATTTATACAAGTAATCTTATGGTTGTGGTACTGATAACAGAAATGAATTATATAAGAGAAATCTTTCATGTGTGTGTGTAATATATTATTTCAAAATTTAAGTATCACAGTGTTATTATTGTGTTTTGTTATAACAATGGTTTTTATTGTTAAGGTGATTCTCATGTTCATAAAATTATAAATACATTCAGGTAATAGTAATTACTGAATTATTTCTATTATTTTATCAGGCTGTGAGAAACTAATTTGTAATATGAATATTATTGTTTTAATTAATGAGTTGTTGTTATATTATTTTGGTTTTATATTTGGTAAATTAATGACGCCAGAAATGAGAATTTGATTGTATACAACAGACACGCTCTTGTTTTGTATGTATTATATCATTATTCTTTTATTCCAGCGATATATACAATATTAAACAAAGTTTTTGTTATTGTTGACAATGTGTTGTGCTGCAGTTTAATGCTGTTACTTTTTTTATATATAAGTATCTTATTGAAACACCATGAAAGTTGTTATTTTCATTTCTACAGTACTTAGGAACAATCTCTCTCTCTCTCTCTCTCTCTCTCTCTCTCTCTCTCTCTCTCTCTCTCTCTCTCACCCGTAGTTGGCTATTGTTCAGTGTTTTCCAATATTAAAATTTCATCTGTTTTCTAGAATTTTGTATAATTTTCTTAATTTTTATGCTATATAATTTTAATTCAATGATGCATAAAGCTGTTTTCAAAATTTTTAATATTTATATATATGATTTCATACCTACTAATGGAACTGTATATATGTAATGATGATGCTAAGTATACCAAATCAATCAGTTTTTGCTATTGGTCTTTAGTGACAACATACAGACTTGTTGTTCTTATTAACTACTCTTGATTTTTTTAACACTTAAATAGGTAAGTAAAATATTGGTGAGGAGCCAAATGGCTAGTTGAACCTTTGAATCAGTTTGTTATGTATGCTCAAGTTGCTATTCACTACCTGTGAATAGCTGGAATCTGTTCTACATAGAATAGCACACACTTTTCATTTGTCACAAATGAAAATAGAGTAAAATATATACTCTTAAATAAAAATTTGTTGCAGAAGTCAGTACTATGTGACTAGTACTAATCATTCATAATCACAGCATACCTTGAGACTGTTATGTTTGTAAAATAAAAACTTGCACAGCTGGAATTGTCACTCTTATTAAAATATAAAGTGTTCCAAGCTATTGTGCTGTGGTCAAAACAATTGCTTGAAGGAACCTAATATTCTCTTCCTATTTGCAAAGGACATCTTGACAGGGGAGAGCATAGCTTTTATGAAGGTCCAGTTCACTCCTCAACTCGCTGGTGAGTGACCTTCTCAGATAACTGAGTATGTGAACTCACTGCTTTCAGAACATGTGTAAGTCTGCTACACGAATTGAAGATGGGTTTCTTGACCCATCCAGGCCAAATGTATTTTTTAGGAATTTTTCTACATCCCACTATGAAATCCTGGAACGGTACCAATCCCCTGTCTTGTGAATGCTGGAATTGTTACTCATGTCTTGTCTCAGATAATTGCTTTAAAAACATTTAGAGAATGTTCTCACATTTTCACATAAAATATACTCTAGATTGGTTACACAGATTCCATCCTGGGGAACTGAATCAGAGACATATGACCTTAGATGTTCAGTATCTTGAGACCCTTAGGCAACAGTATCTGCAGTTTGAATTACTGTGACATGTCTCTGCAACACAAACACATTGCCCACATCGGTGAGCAATTTTTTTAATAAATGATATTATATGTTCAGCCACCTATTTTGATGTTTTAGCATTTCAAAGAGACATATTTAGACATGTGTATAAGACAACATTTGTGGCAGCATAAAAAATAATGGGTGGTGTACAGTGTAAAATGTCAGTTAAATACAGAAGTTGCACCAATTCTCAACTTATCCAAATATTACTTTCGTAGATCCCCTGTGCTCATTACCTATATTAGTGGTCTCCACAACTGTGCAGACTACCCTAGGCAGCCATCTGCTGTCCCCAGATTCTCAATTTACCTACACACTACTTTCACATTGACCCTTACTCATTATGCCTATTACTCACAGCATTTCACTTCCTATAAGAGTTTGAGCATGTTATGCATCTGCACTTTGACCATCTTAACCTTAATTATATAAATATGTGGTTTCTGTAATTTCAAACAAGTGCAAACTCTTACAGGAATCAGTAAGGTGCTGAGTAATGTGTATAATTGGCAAGGGGGCACTATGAAAGTAGTGTGTGAAGAAGCTAATTATTTGGGCCCAGCAGGTGTTGTGCTAGGAGTCCATGCAATCGTAGTGGCCCCAATTTATATTAGTAAATATTTCATAAAAGCTGAAACTATACAAGTCATAACATCAAAAGTCCATGTTACATAAAAAAGAATGAATGAGACAAGCAGCAACATGCATGAACATAAACACAGGAAAAACATTGATATGTGTCACACTACTGATGCGAACTTACTAATTGGGGGTCAAAAATTACATACTGGTGTTAGATAATTGTAACACACATTAACAAGCAACCTAAATGTAATGATAATTTCATTCCCCCATAAATCAATTGCAGGAATATTATGTTAGTTCAGATTAATACTTGTTCCATAGTAACAGTTAAATTGGTGAATAAGAAATGAGGAAACACTTGTAGATTGACATGTTAGTGCGATACCTTTGGATATGTACATTTTAACTAACTATGCTATTTTAATATTCTTTTTTCTTACTGTACTCTTTTTCCTCATATTCTTCTTTCTTCTGTTTCCTCAAAACCTCATGTTAGAACCCAACTGTATGAGTTTTTGGATGATAGTATGTTCTTCATTCTCTGTTTTAAATCTTCATAGTTATTGTTATTGACATTTATCCTTTTACAAAGATAATTTTCAATGATATATACAGCTGTGTCCTTTCCTACTAATAAGTCATATAAATTACTCAGATCCTGTGTATAGAGCCACAAAAGTCTTTGGTCATTCCCAAATACCATAAAATATCTGACATAGTCAACAAGCATTTAAAAACAAATTGAAAGAATTTCTGAATGACAGCTCCTTTTCTGTAGATGAATTGTTACATAGAAACTAGAAATTTTACAGACACAAAAATTTGAAAAAATGGGTCAAGTAATGTCATCATATTACTAAACTGAGACATTCCACATCATTATGAAACATGTATTCGTGTCTTTGAAACAAGTATTTCTCTAATCTTACAGATGTACTGTGGCATGAGTTACATGGATACTTCATTCACATGATACTTAGTTCTTTAGTCTTAGTATATTTCAGTATTTTCATATTTGTTTGTCATATTATGATGTAACTACTTGTATTATGTCTACAGTTTCAACTAGGTGACATGCGGTGTTCCTCCCTTCATTTATTACACAATAGCTTCAGATATAGCAAAATGTTTTCAAATCTTACAATTGTGTCTAATTGAAATCTATAATTATTATAATTTGCAGTGTCTGTTTATCAATGGAACAAATGCAAATGCCCTTTAGGCATGCGTGCATGCAAAAAGTGGGAAATCCAGATTTGTGTCCCAGTCCAATGAAAATTTTCACATTTTACCATAAAATTGTACAGCTACTTATTCATATTAACAATTGTGAATGTGTTTTTTATATCCCATTGTTTTTGTCTTACTTTTGATTTACCTGGGTTTTCACAGAGGGCCGATATGGGTATGTATAACATCTTGACAAGTACTTATAACTTAACATTTCTTAAATCTAATTACTTGATTACTGTTATTCATCAGTGTTAAACTCGATGTGTACTACACCACATAGTTGGCATTATGTGATTAATGATTTGAGTTCTTAAGTCTTTATGCTTGCCTCACAGTACCAAGTGAGGTGGTGCAGTGGACTCACATTTGGTAGGAAAGGTGGTTCAAATCCACCTCTGGCCATTCAAATTTACGTTTTCCATGATTTCACTAAATCACTCCAGGAAAATGCCAGGACGGTTCTTTTCAAAGGGCACAGCCGATTTCCTCACCCATCCTTCCCCAAAATTCCGAGTGTAAGCTCCGTATCTAATGACCACACTGTCAGAGGGACGTTAAACCCTAAGCTTCCTTCCTTTCTTGCCTTACAGTATATGACAGGTGTTTGTCTTTACACCACTACATCTTTAACTGCTGATTTAGCATGTAGTTCTTGGTTCCTTATGATCACTACTCATATTTTTATACTACATGACATAGATGAGAATTAAGTCCAGGAATATATTAGTAACAACTAACGTGTCAGTGTATGATGTACATTAACTATTCCTCAACCAACTTTCTTCTTTAATTGATTCTTTTCTGTGTTTCCTTGATAGATGTAGCACTATTCTAAACGGAATTAGGTATATGAAGTTTTGAGTTTTAATCTCTTGATTTGATATGGATGTGATTATATAGGACAGGAGTTCTATATGCCTACACCTTTACTTAATAACTTGGTTATGCAGTTTTTTGTTCCTCTTTTTTGCTACTTATCTTTGATGCTACATGACTTAGCTTTTCTCATTTTATTATTTGACAACCACTTCTTATTTATCACCATGATCATGCATACACAGATACATTTATCACATATATTTCATACTGTACCATGGCATAGTTCTCTTTGGTTTTGAAAATTTGGCAAATAGATTTGCCCTTATTACAGCATTGACTGTACTTACATTCTATTTTAGTGCACGACAGAGAGAGATTTTTACATAAATTTTTAATTCCATACAAAGTAGGACTATGGCCTCCATATATTTCTCTTTTTAAATACAATCATTCTGTTTGCTTTTACTTGACTCTATCTTTGATGTTTTGCTTAAATTTGTATAGATCGTGATACAGGTACTTGCTTATATCTGGTTATGTGACACAGCTAAGGATAATCATGCCATTACTTTTACCCTCATTATCAACATGACATTCACCACACTATATGTGGTGTTTTATGAGGGATAGTGAATGTTTTAGGAGTTGGTAGTATAGACAAATTGCAGTAAAAATTTTCTATATAAAGTTTGTCCAAGTTTTACAGAATACAGAAATATAACTGTTAGTATGAAATCCAAATAAACTTAAAGCAAAGAGCATTGTGTTGGAAAAATATACTTAATTTGTACACTTTCTTTATTATTTTATGTATGATCAATTTCTGTGTTCTATGAATTTCTTTTTATTTAGTTAACTAGTTTTCAGTTTACAAGGGTGTCTTCAGAATTTAAAACCTGTTAACTAAATAATTATAAACTTGTAGAACATTCACAAAATTGTGCTTTTAATTCAATATCAAGCTGTTCTACTAAAAATTTATGGAAGAATCGGTGAAAATGTTCTCATTTCTCTTTGCTTTAAGTTTGTTTGGATTACACTCTAAAATCTATATCTCTGTACTCTATAAAAACTGAACACCTGTTATATGGCATTTCTTACTGCAATCATCTATACTACCACTCCTCCTGAAATATCCTGTCTAAAAGTGTTAATAACATAGTAAAGACAGTTTACAACTCACCGCAAAGACGTAGCAACGAGCTGCGACAGGCAGATACAAAAGACACACACATACAACACTTTCAGCTATCATCCATGGCCTTCTTCAGGAAATAGAACACTCAATCACACAGGCACTTCGATTCGAAGTGTGGCAGCCGGAGGTGACCGTTGTATTACTGTGTTGTGAGACTGTGATTGCATGAGTGTTCCATTGTCTGATGAAGGCCATGGCTGATAGCTGAAAGTGTTGTATGTGTGTGTCTTTTGTATGTGCCTGTTGCAGCTCATCGCCATGTCTTTGCGGTGAGTTGTAAACTGTCCTTACTATGTTATTAATTCCAACCTGGACTTTCCATTATTATATTCTGTATAAAAGTGTTTACTACATGACATATAGGTTCACACTTGAATGAAATTTTCACTCTGCAGCAGAGAGTGCACTAATATGAAACTTCCTGACAGATTAAAACTGTTTGCCAGACCAGGATTCAAGCCCAGGACCTCTGCCTTTTGTGGGGAAGTGCTTAACTCACTTAGCTACCTGTGCATACCTCAAGGCCCATCCTCAAACCTTTAGTTCCACCAATACTTCATCTCCTTCATTCTAAATGTCACAGAAGAAAGGATATTGCAGAGACATGGCTTAGCCCCAGCCTAGGGGATGTTCCCAGAATGAAATTTTCACTTTTCAGCAGAGTGTGCACTGATAGGAATCTTTCTGGCAGATTAAAATTTCCCAGTGCCTGCTCATAAAATTTGTTGGTGAATATACCTGCCACCACCATGTATGAAAGGCTCACTGTGGACAAGCTATGTATGTGTTTGTTAAAAGGGTCACTCTGTTTAAAGTACTTGGCCATTAGAAAGAAAGAAGTTGGTACCTTTTGCCACATAGTGTACTGAAAAACCACACATCTGCAGCATTACATACGCTGGTGACCAAATGAAGATCATGGCAAAAACATGGTGCTTTGTAAATTTTATTAAATAGAATGAGGTACATTTTTGAACCAGATCTGCTTGATGTAGAATTGGAATATCACATTGATGTATTACTGTGGAATGGCTATTCATGTACTGGGATAACAAAGAGTGTTAAGACCACTGTGTAAAGTTCACTTCACAAAATTTTACTTCCCTTGGTGGTGGTCTAGGATGCAGCTCAATTTTGTATAGCAGCTATAATCCCCCTTAAAGATGTCCTTCACATGTGGGCAAAAAACACAGAGTTGTTCAAAAATATGTTCATGTGACCACTGTACAATACCTGGAATCTTGTAACAAGTATGTTACATTTGTTCCCTTTCTTTTGATATATTTGAGCAGACAAATACTCGTGGTTAATAATGCACTGCGATTATTATTAAATAATATAAATGTAAACTGTATTTATTTCATAATTTCAGAACCTCAGGAAAATGAGTTGTCTACCAAGGACCATTTAGAATTAGATAATAAGTACATATGGCTACAATTGGTGAAAAGATTATTTTGTGCTTTTAAGCACATAGTCACACTGTATAACATAGTTAATTTTACAGATGAAAATCCTGAGAATAGGAAAAGAAAGATTGAGAAGCAGTATTCAAACTCCTTTAAACCTTTTTGTAGAAACAGTCAACAAATGTTTGATATGTTTTACAGACATTATTGTTAGAAAGAATGGCTGCTGTACAACTGCTATTTTGAATGCATGACACCAAATATTCTAGGGAAGAAAAAAAAACATAAAAAGAAAACATCATAGTTTAGGCGATGAATTGTACACAGTTTTGAGATAGGTGTTGTACAGGTCAAAATTTCATTATTTGTGTAATTAGTAATAGACTAATAATTTGGACTGTCACAGAAAAAGGTGTTTGACACGATATGTCATGTCCGTGTTGTCCAATATTCTGCACTGCCATCTCCTTAAAGTTTTATTTCTGTGCACACTAGTCGTCTGAACTCCTCTTTCTATACCTTTCTTTTCACAATCCTCTATCAGTCAAACACTACAAGCCTTTAGTCCTCCTCCTTCTGACAATCTTTTCTCACTTCCTTTTCCACAGGTTGCATATCTCTGACATCATCCAATCCTGAGAAACTCTCCTTCACCACATTCTCTGGTCCTTTAGCTCTCTCAAAATGTTTAAGTGTATATGTCCTGGAGGGGTCTGAGGACAACCTGGAATTCTGTGGTTGCACAGATGTTTAGTTGTAGTGGAACATGTCTTTAACATTTGGTATGAAAATTTTCCAGAAAGTTGTTTTATGATATCAAAGGACCTCATGAAAGCTTATCAAATACAAAATTTTGAACTGCAAGAAAATGTTAGAAACAAAACTTATTTTAGATAAATGGGGTTTTAAAAATAAATATCATCTTGTTATGAATAAGAAAAAGAGAGATTATTTAAGGTAATTACAGAAATGTTGAGAATGAATTACAAGGCATGATTAGTACTGTATCGGATGCAAAAGCAAACCAACTTAATGCACTAGAAGTATAAAAATGTGACTGAAACAGAGTGGCAATAGAGATATGAATTAATATATGTGGAAATCAGATGTAAGCTACCTTGCAAAAAGAAAAAAAAATGAGTACATTCCACACAGGGAGAAATTATGTTTTTAATGCGTGTCAAGACATCAAGGGAAAATCTGTTTTTAGTAATTAAGTAAAGCAGGATTTAGTAAGGAAACATACTGTCAAAGTGAATCACACATACATTCTAACATACAGCAAACTTTCAAAAGAAGCAATAGTACTGTCTGCTGCATAAATTTTTGTTCCTTTGAGACTGGCAGGAAGTGTAGAACAAAATGTTTTGACATGTTATATTTTTTATCATTTTCGAAAATGAAGGTTTACTGGTTAATCATAAGACGTAGAACATTCATTACTGTCTTCTCACCATGGAATGATCTTTTTATATCATACATATTATTCAATGTCTTTGATTACTGGATTTGAAATTAAATAATGGAAATGTTACTCTAACACAGGTTTCAGTTTTGATGTTTTGTGTTACCACTGAAATTTTCTTGTACTGTATATTGTGTATAAATGTATGAAACATGTCTCTATAAGCTCATTGTATGCCAGTGGAAAATTGTGCCTTTGATGTTCCTAACCTTTTCACAAAAATAAAGGAAAAATAGATTAATTTATGTGGACATACTTCACTGTTGTAATTTACTCCAATCTATTCATAATATGTGGCTGTAATTCTTCTCTATTGTCTTCTCAGAGGGGAATCTCACATATATACTGTAATTGTGAAATATTCAGAATAATATGGTGTGTATAGATCATCATCATATTTATCATTGTTTATTCAACAGCAACGAAACTAAGTGTTCAGCTTGTAAAGCATATTTTTATCACTATACAATTTCTGCACAGTTTTCATGTTACATCTTAACAAAATTGATGTGCTGATTTCTTTTGTACTGTCAGAAAATAAACAATAAAAATTCAGAGAACAGCTCGATCACATTACATTATTTTACTTGGTTCACACTTTTGAAAATGATAGGATGATTTCTTTTGTTAAGTCTATAAATGTCTACAGAGATATACTTTAAAGCAAACAACTAAGGAAAGTAAATTCTGAAGTAAGTAACACCGATATTTATGACTCGAAGAATACCTGTACTTTTCTTCTTGTACAAGCTAAATTTAATTATAAAATGTAAGAACAAGATCTGAAAATGTTTGTAAGTAGTTGTCTTTGTTTCCTGTGAGAGACGTATGCTGCTCAACTTCTGTTGCCTGATCTAGTTAATGCTCCTCAGTCAATAACTGTAAAAACTAATGACTGCATTTCATGTGACCCTTCACTGTATCATATTTACTTTGAAAGAACTGATAAATCATTTTACTTGTTCAGATTACGTTTGCTACTGTTTCAAATGAGTGCTTTAAAAATAGATTAAGTACATTCTTAGTCACTGAACTTTTTTTATGTCTGTATTGTAATTGCAACAGTCTCTGGAGCACTGTTTAATAATTATTACTTACAGTTCAGCTACTCTTACATGCACAAAATTCATACTAGCAGTCTGCAACTACATTGAACTCTAAAACGTCTGTTACTTAAACTTATTTTTATCATTTTTATAAAGAATCTAAATTTGTGATGTTGTTCAGTACACTGTTATAACCACCAAAAAATACTAAAATTTATTACTGATAAGGAGACTGCATGGGTATCATATTTTAGAGTTTTTGTATATTTATGGTACTTGAAGTTCAGAACTTAAATAATAATCAGCCAAAGCCATTCGACACAACTCTCAAAAATTCTTGAAAAAGTCAACTTTGAAATTTTGAAAGTACATGTAAGTACCAATAATTGAAACAGTTGCAGGATGTGTTGTTGTAGCTCAGGTGGTAGCATACTGGCCTCACAACCATGGAGTCGGTGGTTTGAATCCTGCTGTGACATATGTTTTTTTCATTTTTTCATTTTCTTCAAATACTTACACCATTTTAATAGCTAATGGTAATTTTTATGAACAATGCATGCATTTTTGGTTATCAAAATGATAATTTAACTTAATAAAAAGAAAACACAAAAAATCATTGCAAATTCCATACTTGGGGCAATACTGAGAAATAAAAAATCCTTCATTTCAATGTGGTCTCACACATGCCAGGTTGATAAGCATCATAAAAACATGGAAAACAATTTTCAAAGCACCGAGCACATCATACAAATGCTACATGTCGTGAATTACCTTTCCCCTTCTGTTCCCAACCCTTTTTTCTTCCCTTCTCTCCCACCTGAAGAAGGAACTGTGTTCTGAAAGCTTGTCCTTTTTCGTCCTTTTTTTTTCTTTATCTTCATTTGTGTCACTATCGGCGGTACAGCACAAAGGTAAATACTGGCCAGCCAATCTATCTCTTTTGAAGAATAATGTATCATCTCTGAGGAGAATTTCCATCATTAATCAAATGCTACATTTTTGCAATCACAATTTTTCTTTGATATGTCAACTGGAAAGTAAACTTAATTTATGTTCTTGAAGATTTCTCTTGTATCACACAGTTTACAAGTGAATCAGGCATACCTGATCATGTCACCAAAGATTGCAGAGGGCAACTAGTGAGGAATAATTGAATAAATTTTGATGCAATCTTCTCTATCATTAATTTCATATCCTCATAGATCAGATAGACACAGTTTTGCAGGTGCTTAATGAAATTTTTTACATATTGGTAGAAATACATATCAGAAGGCCAGGGCCGGATCTGGGGGGGGGGGGGGGGGGGGCAAAGGGGGCAGTTGCCCCGGGTGGCAGAATTTAGAGGGCAGCAAACTTTGAACGACCCCTCTCTTTTTTTACCAAATGTATCTTATCTTTCTGGTATAATTTAAAAATATTAACTGACACAGAATTATTAAAAGTAAAATGACTGCAAGAAATACCGAAATCATTTAATAAAACTAAAATTCCTGCTTGCTGACTTCAGTGTTGCTCTGTCACAGGTACTTCAGTTAATCAAACTTTAAAAATCTACTAGATATTAGCCAGACTGAGGGAGATATTTGCGTTATTGCATAAGTAAATGCACAATGTTTATTAATTTGCATAGATTTCCTTTTTCAGATAAATGAATATTCATATTTCATATCAAGATAATATTTGTAGAACAGGTGAATTTGAATAACGTTCCAGTCATTAAAAAAAAAAAAATTTCAAGTGCGCACACTTGTTATTGAAAGTCAAAAGCATTAAGGATCTAGAGTCCTCTCTCAGTAGCAATGAAATTGATAGACATCTACACAGGATGCTCTGTAAATCACATTTAACTGTTTGACAGAGGGTTCATCGGACCACTTTTATACTATTAATCTCCCATTCCATTCTCGAATAGCGTGCGGGAAGAAAGAACATCTGAATCTCTCTGTTTGAGCTCTGATTTCAAGTATTTATTTAGATGATCTTTTCTACTTATGTAAGTGGGAGGCAAAAATATATTTTTGCATTTGGAGGAGAATGTTGACAATTGTGGTTTCGTAAGTAGCCCACGTCACAGTGATAAACGCCTTTGTTCTAATGACCAGATAAAACATGAGGAATCTCACTGTAATATTCATGCTGTCCTTTTTCTAGCAAAGCAAGGAAGTCCTTTTAGAGGAACAAAAGAAGATGGTGATCCACATAGTGGCAAATTTTGAAATACAATTGATCTCATATCATACTACAGTGTCGTCTGCGTATTGAACACCACAAGAAAGACCAGAGTAGCTATTTTTACAGAAATATACAAGATGAGTTCCGTGACTTGATTGCTGACAAAATAAGACAAGCTATAATTAAAAATATCTTAGCTGTTAAATACTTTTCACTGATGTTTGACTGCACTCCAGATATCAGCCACAATGCGCAGATGCCACAAGTATTCAATATGTTAAGTCAAATGACTCAGAGGTCGTGGAAAATTTTACTGACTTTTTTACAGTTACAGACAAAATAGGAGAAGGCCGTAGTCAAGAGATACTGCAAAAATTGGAACAAGATGGGTTGAACATTAAGTACTGCAGGGGGCAGTCTCATGACAATGGGGCAAACAGGGCTGGAAAGTACAAAGGGGTCCAGTCACGAATACTTCAGAAGAATGAACTGGCCTATTTCATACCATGTGTTGCTCACTTTTTAAATTTAGTAGGAGCAAATTCAGCAGGCATTCAGCAAAACAAGGTGATCTGCAATAGTAGATGCAGTTGAAGCTGTTTACAAGCATTTTTATAAACTTTTGAAGGCCCTGGAAGAAACTGAAACTTATAAATTGTCAACAACAGAAACGAAATCAGAGACAAGATCTATTTTAAAAAAATATGAGAAAACTCAAATTAAAAACTTTAACTTGTTTCTGGTATGCAATATTAAAATAAATTGCTCATGTTAATCAGTGTCTGTGAAGTTAATACTTTACAATTGATAAAGCTGTTAGAAACATTCAAGGACTTTTGGGCTTTCTCAAAATTTCCCGGGATTCTTGTACCTCTGAAGCTATTTCTGAGGCCAAAGTGCTAGCAGAAGATGAGGTATCAACGGTATTCTCCAAAAAAAGGATTCGAAGAAAGAAAAAAATGGCTGATGAGCTTTGTGAGGATGAAGTATCCAACATTCACAGAAAAAAATAAGGAATAATTGGCAGAGCTTAGTACCAGGTTTACTGCACTTGAGAAAATTGGTGCAAAAATTAGTTTTCTGTGTGGTGTGCAAATTCGAGAAATGGAAGCCCAAAGCAGCGGAACTGGCAGAAGATCTTAGTGAGGAAGAACTTGAAGTTGAAAGTTTCAGACAACATGTGCTGGCAGTAGACAGAGCCTAGCAAGATTCCACTGCATCATCAACATTAAGTTTAATTTGCCAATTTATTTTTATAAAGGGGTATTCCAACCTTACTACAGCATTAAAATATATCTTACCATTCTAGTTTCTGTTTCGTCTGGAGAAAGAGGTTTCAGCAAGCTGAAACTAATTAAATACACTTGATGAGCATTAATGCTTAACAAATCTGAGTATAATATCCATAGAGCACAAACGAGCTGCTTCTCTAAACTATAATGATATCAAAAACAGTTTTGCAGCAAATAAAGCTCGAAAAGCGAAATTTTGAATTGATTTTTGTACGATGAGTAATCTTGTAATATTTTTGTATGTATTAAAATTGTTCTGTTTTCCTTTGACCTTAATTCAGTCAATAAAATAAGTTCATGTTGTGAGATTGTGACATTTATTTAGAAATGTGTAACCCAATTAGCATCAAAATGTCGATTCTTACGGGGGGGGGGGGGGGGGCGGGGGGGAGGGAGCGAAAGAAGGGGCGGCAAATTTAAGCTTCCCCCCCCCCTTTGGCAAATGTCCTAGATCCGGCCCTGACAAGGCTGCACCAATGGGGTGCATTTTGGTGGAATCACTTGCACAGTGCAGGTAGGTAGACACCTTTCATTTCAAAAAACTTCATTGTAAAACACGGGATCAGCTGGTCCACTTCAAGAATCAATTAGTAAAAGAAACTTTCCCTTTTTTTACATATGGCTTTACATGGTTGATTAAAAAGCCTTTCTATAGCTTCGAAGTCAAGACCCAGTTCTTTTCTACTATTTATCTTACCGTGAATAGTTGGACAATGGTTAAATTATTCTTTCTGAACCCAGCTTGTGCTGTGTCTAATACTTCTTCAGTGTTTGGGTTGGGCCTATTTAGTTCAATTGTTATTATTTTATAGAACATCACTCACCAAAAAATTATTTCCAAAATTCCAAATGAACTTCAGAGAACCATATCATGACTCATAGAGTAGGGCAAAGATATTGCTCTCAAATATAACTACCAGATATTTTTTTCCCCATTCCACAACATTATTTGACATGCTCAAGATATTCTTAATTGCTCACAAATTTGAAATTCATGTTTCAAATACAATTATCATTCATTACACACACATCCTAATAATAAGCAAACTACTGATAATTTAGTGTTTTAAGGTAATTTCTATATTTCCAAAACTAAGAAAGATACCTGAAATTTATATCATAAACACATTCCTATAAAATGTAATTGCATAATGCTTTAATAACATTGGTTCATGGAACTTGATAAACAAGAAAGCCTAAGCTGGTTTATGAGTTAACATCTCACTTAATGACCTAGTGCTCTTTTCACAGCATATACACTGGAAAGTACATCCTTTTACACCATGGTCTTCATCAGAAAAAGAAACACATACATACTCACACAGACAACTATACACACACAAACACCATGTCCAGCGACTCCAGTGCCACAAGCATCTACTGTGAGTGAGGAGGGGAGGGGAGGGAGGAGGATGCCTGCTAAAGGCGGTGATGGAAAGTTACACATTGAATGATGGGTTGTAAAAGCTGTGATAGGCAGGAATTTGAATTGCGGCATTGAATACAGTGAAGGGAAGGAGCAGGAAAGGATAAAAGGTAGGTGTAGAGGAGTGGGGGCGGGATTTGAAACTATAAAAATAACAAGGAAAAAATAAAAATAGGAAAATATAGGAAAAATAAATAAAAGTAAAAAGTAATTAATTAAGGGGATATTGTAAGGGGTCACACACAGTTGCAAGGAAGACATGAATTGGAGAGGTACAGCATAATGAGGAAGGAAGAGGGGGGAGGGGGAGTTATCTTTGGTTGAGGCTGGGGTGGTTGTGGGACCATAGAATTTGTTGAAGGGTCAACTCCCATCTGTGCAGTTCAGAAGAGCTGCTGGTGGAGGGGAGGATCCAGATGGCTCAGGTAGTGAAGCAGCCATTGAAATCCAGAGTGCTGTGTTCAGCTGCGTGCTGTGCCACAGGGTAATCAGTGGCCATTCATCCTGGCAGACAGCTGGTTTGTCATCATACCAATATAAAATGCTGTGCAATGATTGCGGCAGAGTTGGTATATCATATGGCTGCTTTCACAGGTGACCTGAACTCTGATGGGGTAGGATAAGCCCGTGACAGGCCTGGAATAGCAAGTGCTGGGTAGGTGGATTGGGCAGGTTTTGCATCAGCCTTCCGCAGGGATATGATCCTTGTGACAAGGGGTTGGGGTTGGGAGTGGCGTAGGAATGAACTAGGATGTTTTGGAGTTTGGGACGGCGATGGAACACCATTTTAGGAGGGGTCGGAAATATCTTGGGTAGAATGTCTTTCGTATCAGGGCATGATGACAGATAATCAAAGACCTGACGAAGGATGTGATTTAGTTGTTCCAGTCTGGCGTGATATTAGATGACGAGGACACTCCTTTGTGACTGTTTACTGGATTTGGAGGGAGGATTGGTGAAGTTTGAGGATATGGCATGGGTAATCTGTTTGCAGACTAGGTCAGGGAGCTAATGTATGTCTGTGAAAGCCTTTGTGAGGCCTTCATCGTATTGGGTAATGGGGGCTTCTCATCACTGCAAATTCGCTGTCCACAGCTGGAAAGTCTGTATGGGAGGGATTTTTTGATGTGGAATGGATGACAGCTATCAAAGTGCTGGTACTGTTGGTGATTAGTAGGTTTAATGTAGATGGAGGTGTGGATGAAGCCGTCAGTGAGGTGGAGGTTAACATCCAAGAACATGACTTGCTAGGTCGAGAAGGACCAAGTGCAACTGAAGGGTGAGGAGGAGTTGAAGTTGTGAAGGAACGAGAATAGGGTGTCGTGGCCCTGAGTCCAAATCATGAAAATATCATCAGTGAACCTAAACCAGACCAGGGGTTTGGGGTTTTGGGAGGCTAGGAAGGTTTCCTCTAGATGGCCCATTAAAAGGTTGGCATAGGAGGGTGCCATTAGTGTGACCATGGCTGTGCCGCAGATTTGATTAGTAACTTTTTGTTAGGATGTAATTGGTAATGGCTATAAGGAGTGAGATATGGGGCTTGAAGTCTGAAGGACATTTGAAAAATGTTGTGTTTGAGAACAGCAAGACCATGGGCATGCGGGATGTTGGTGTACAGCGATGTGGCATCAGCAGTGACAAGTAAGAATCCAGGAAGTAAAGGGATGTGGATGGTGGAGTCTGTGAAGGAAGTGGTTGGTATCTTGGATGTGAGAGGCTAGGTTCCAAACAATTGGTTGGAGGTGCTGTTCAATAAGGACTGAAATTCTTTCTGTGGGAGCACAGTAACCAGCCACAATTGGGCGTCCAGGATTGTTAGGTTTATGGTTTTTTGGGAGTATGGTAAATGTTGGTGTGCGGGATGTTGTTTGAGTGAGGAGTGAGACGTTCTGGGAAGGGCTATAAGATTTTAGCAGGGATTGTAGGTCATTTCGAACTTTTTGAATGGGGTCACCCTGGCACAACTTGTAGTTGGCTGAATCAGACAACTGACGTAGGCCTTCTGTCGCGTAATCACTGTGATTCATTACAACAGTGGTGGAGCCCTTTCTGCAGGGAGAATGATTAGGTTGGGATCTGTTTTGAGGTTGTGTAAGGCTGTCCTTCCTTCTACCGAAAGGTTGGTATTCTTAGGAAGGGACTTGTAGAAGGATGGTGATGCTAAGTTGGATGTAACGGAGAGTCATGGTTGGATGGTAATATGAATTGGGAGAGGCATGGTTCGATGTTGGAATTAGATTGGCTTTGATTGGAGGGATTGATGGCAAAATAGTTTTTCCACTGGAGGGATCAGCAGGAGGAGTGGAGGTCTTTGACAAGTCCAATGTGGTTACATTTGGGTGTGGGGCTGAAGGTGGGACCTTTGGATAGGACTGAAACTTCTGTGGAGTTGAGGAGTTTCGCAGAAAGTTTAACAATGGTATTCTGAGATTGTTTAGGCTTTGGGTACTGTGGATTGTTGGTGGGGAGTTTGGGGAGATGTGGAAAGTGCAAAACGTCTGTGAGTCAATATCTAGGTGTTCTGAGGGGTTCACAGGGAGGAACACTTTGGGTGGAATAGGGGTTGGCTAGTGGTGCCCCTAGACAGCAGTAGATTGTCAGCAGTCTGGATAATTTATGAAGGTTGTCTCTGGAATGTTCCTCAAACTGCTGGAATGCAATGGATTCAATTTGGGATATGGGATTTATGTATTGGGGATTACACATTAGCACTATCTTTTGGAGGGAGCAGTGGTGGTTCATGGATGAAGATGATGGGATATGGAAGGGATTAAAAAATTACTGGATTATGTTGCCTCAACAATATAGGTAGCTGTAACCAAAGAAGTGCAACCACAACAAATGGGTATCTCTGGAAAGGGCAGACAAACATTTGGTTTATTAAGAGAGACAGCATACATTTCAATAGTTACAGGGACAACAGTCTGGATGACTGACTCATCTGGCCTTATAAATTTAGCTCACATGGCTTTGCTGTGTTTATACTGCGAACATCTCACAGAAAGGGAAAACTTCAGCCATTATTTTCTCCATGGGTCTGCAGCTGTTCTGTATGGCCACATGATGTCACTCTCTTGGGTAGAATAGTGCCCCGTTTGGTTTTGTGGGTGGGGACTGCTTAGAAGGATGTTGTCATTTGGGAAAAACAAGATTCATGTTCTGTGAGTCAGAGGTGGAATCATAGATCTCTGAATTGGGTAATGAGATTAGAGTATTTAAAATGGAAATGGGTAGATTGCTGGTAGATGTAGTGGGAATTAATGAAATGTGGTGGTTGCAAAAACAGCACTTCTGGTCAGTTGAGTAGAGTATTATAAATTCAGATTTCAAAAAGAAAATAGGGAACTTTGGTGAACTACTATGAACACCATAGTGAACATATTACCATAGCAAAGTTAGACACGAAGACAACACCCGCTGCAATAGTATAAGTTTGTATGTCAATTAGCTCCACTGGTGATGATGACACTAAAATAATGTATGACGAAAGAAATAATTGAGGTATGGTACTTAAAGACAAGAAAAGATTATTTGTGATGAGGAAACTGGAATTTGACGCTAAGAGAAGAATAGAGGGAGAATCTGAACTAGTGAAAAGAAGTGAAAGAAGAAGACACTTGGTAGAATTTTCACAGAGCACAATATAATCATTGCTAACACTTTGTTTAAGAATAATGAACGTTGGTTGTGTGTGTGAAAGATATAGGGGATAGGGAAAAATATGGAAGAATCAGAAACACATTCCCATACCTAATACAGTGTAGGAAGAGAATTGTCATGTGTAGAGGTTGTTGTCATTCAAAATCACCTCCAGTAATCTCAGAACAGGTAAGTGCAGATTCTGTAAGGAAATCTTATTTCATTCTTCCCAAAATAACAGCAAGTTCAGAAAATTATGATAGAGGTGGATATACTGATTGTGCAATTCTCTTTCGAAAATAGAGCACATGGTACTGTAGAATATTTAGACCTGCTGGCCAGGATAGATGTAACAGTTGATTTTTATACCCACAAAACCAAACCTTTAAATGTGATCTGTGTGTGAACAGGGCCCCTGTCTTCTTGGAACATAGATTCACCACTGAAGAAGAAATACTGCAATGTGGCATTGACCTAATCAGCCAAAATACTGACATAATTGTTGGTATTGATGTGAATTTACAGAGTAAGAATACAGTACCATGGAATACTATGATGTGGCTGCCCAAATCATCAACGAGCACCCGTCATGTTTCACACCTGGCAACAAGCATTCCCTTTCCAACACTCGGGACAGCGTTTGCCAGACATGAACTAGACCAGAATTTGGAAACAATGTGAAACAAGGCTCACCCAACCAAATAAATTTCTTTCCTTTGCTGTTGTCTAGGTTTTATAATTTTGTCATCAGCTTTAGGTGTTCCAGGCATTTGCAGCACTTATGAATGACTTCGTAATTCGAGCTCTATGCCCAGGAATGACTGTGCAATCTGAGACACCATGTCACAGATTGCGCGGTCGCTCCTGTCGAAGGTTCGAGTCCTTCCTCAGGTGTGGGTGAGTGTGTTGTCAATAGCATAAGTCAGTGTTTACTTGTTTGTAAGTCTAGAGACTAATGACCTTAGCGGCTTGGTCCCTTAGGTTAACAAACATTTGAACATTTTAATTCCAGTTCATTGATTAGATCTAGTAATCAATCAGAAAATAGGAAATGTCGGTGAACTACTATGAACACCATAGTGAACACATTACTATAGAAAAGATAGACATGAAGACAACACCCTCTGCAATAGTATGTCACTGTTAACAAAAGCAACATTTAGTCTGCAGTCACTTTGCGGTTGTCAGCCGCTTTATTTTTTGTTACAGTTCGCTTCAGAGAATGTCTGTCATGGCTACTCAACACACATTTATCTGTATTGTGACTCATCAGATAATGTTTTTCCATTCCAACATATGCAGTATGAATCTTCAATATGGTCTCTTCTAAAGCCCCAATCACTTCAGCTACCTTCCTCACTGAACAACTTGCTATATGAGCAACAACAGTTTGTCCACATTTGAACTCGATACGCCTATCTCTAACACAATACACAGAAACTGTTCTGACCATGCCTCACAGGTTGTAACTGCATTGGTCAAAACAATTAGGGTATCAGTTGAGATATCTAGGTTTTGAGGTATTGTCATCAGCAGAATGAACTAAATGGTTTTACGTCTTTCTGTTGGTTCTACGTAGTGAAGAAAACAACATAATGGTAACAGAGATAGTGGTAATAACAAATTTGCTGCAGAGGGGGTTGGAGCTGACTTGTGTTTACTTTACCAAACGAATTACACGAGCAGTGGTGTGCAGATAGTGTAGTGAGCAGGTAATAATAATGCCGTGTGGCTCATTGGCCTGGTGCAAGTGTTTCAATTTGACCCACTTCGGCCAGTTATCCAACTGCGGAAAGGGGATCTACAGCTTGATGTGGAATCCGAACCACGTGTCTTACATCGTTGAGAGGTGAAGGATGGGTGAAAGTGCAGACTGAAAAAATCCGAGCATGTAGTGCAATGCAACAACAACCTGTCTTATCCGAAGCTATGGCATGGAGAGCCATACGAAGTTTTGAAGTGGGGCAGCTATTGAAGTGTCCCAAAGTGTAAGTTCCAGGAGCTGGACGCGATTCCAGACAATAGGAACTGTTAAAGAAGCCAAGGCCAAGGTCGTCCATGGGTAACAGCAGCAAGAGATTTCTGCTTAACAGCCCGTCGAGACAGGAGGCTGAATGCAACCACAGACAAATATATGTTACTCTGTGATGCAACTCAGCCGCAACGCACCCTCCAGGC
The DNA here is from genome assembly GCA_026315105.1 of Locusta migratoria. Classification (NCBI taxonomy): domain Eukaryota; kingdom Metazoa; phylum Arthropoda; class Insecta; order Orthoptera; family Acrididae; genus Locusta; species Locusta migratoria. The sequence continues at coordinate 145,713,086 of CM048755.1, read as the reverse complement.
AGCATCAGGACGCACAATATCAACACAAACAGTCCGAAATCGCCTTCAGCAATGTGGCCTCTACGCACGGAGGCCACTGGTGTGGCCTATGGTGTGTTTCCCATTAAAACCACAACACCGTTTAGCCCATAGATACTGAGCAGAGGAATATCGGGACTGGATTCGTTACGAATGGTGCCGGATTCTGTTCACAGATTTTGTGTTCAGCTGGACAAGCGTCTTTCCCTCATCTGACGAGAACGTGGAATTGGGAACAGTCCTGCATATGTGCAGGAAACATGGCCATATCCTGGTGGTGGGCCAATGGTATGGCCAGGATGTACGGACCTCTTTGTCGTTCAGAATGGCGCTTTGACTGCTCAGAAGTAGAGAGACGAGGTCCTTCGGCCTTTCGTTGTGTCCTACGCTGGGGCCATAGGAGATGGATTCCTTCTGGCAGATGATAGTGTTTCTCCCCACAGAGCTGCACTGATGGCCAACATGCTTGAAGCTGAGGGAATTGGACGAATGGAGTTGCCAGCTTGTTCATCGATTGAGCATGTCTGGGATGCATTGGCAGACGCATTGCAGCCAGACTAGCACCTCCCACAGCGTTGCAGAGCTGGGCATTGCACTCGTGGAAGAATGGCCAAATACCCCTCAATAGCTGATTTATAACCTTATGCCATGAACGTAACCAGGGGAGTGGTCTTAATGGTTCAAACCCCTACCGAAACTTTAACAAAGCTAATAACAAAGGGGTAGAAACTGTCTAAAAAGGGCTGCAATTTAATCTTTATTTAAAATTACCGCCTTATCAAACTATTGGGAACGGTTAATGTATGCAATGTTACTTCCTGGGAGATTAAAATTGTGTGCCGGAAGTGGGACTCGAACCTGGGACTTTTGCCTTTCGCGGGCAAGCGCACTACCGACTGTGCTATCCCGACACGACTCACGATGGCGCCTCACAACTTTACTTCCGCCAGTACCTCGCCTCCTACTTTCCAAACTTCACAGAAGCTCTCCTGCGAAGCATGCAAGACTAGCACTCCCAATTCCGGCACACAATTTTAATCTGCCAGGAACTTTCATATCAGCGCACACTCCACTGCAGAGTGATAGTTTCATTCTATGCAATGTTATTATCCGATTTTTTTTCTTTTTTCCTAATCTACATTTAACGATCCTTCGGTATTTTTTATTATTATTATTTTTGACTGCTTTCTCTCTACTCGCCGGTATTCTATTTGTTCAACAGTTCATTACTGACATAAAAAGTAGAGTTTGATGGCAAGACGAGTCTACTAAGTATGTGTCCTTAGTATGCGATTAATGGATCTTCTGGAATGATGTTCAATACATCAATGATCTGGAATGGTTTCTTTATGTTTCAGTTTAAGTTGAGGGAAGAGGCAAACAAAACAGTTTGCTGTGTGTGTAAACAGCTTGGCAATAGCTGCAGGGAGCAGAAACCATCCGAATTCATCAGTCGCGGCCAGAATTTTCTGCCTTCATTATTTCGAAAGTAATCGCCATTACAGTAAACCGATTTATTCCACTGCGAGGCGAGATACTGCACGTCTTCATTCGAAACAAATCGACAGCCGTGGATGTCTATTTTGATGTATGTTATTAAGAGACCCACGTTAATTTTTGGACGATGTTCATTTGTTGAAAACCCCTCCCGAATCAAATCGTGGCTACGCCTTGTCTCATACTGACCATGCCACGCAGTTGTGCAACTGTATTGGCCGTCCGAGGTGATCACACACCACATTAGATGACAACGAGAATGACTTTTCACTATTATGATAGCCCCATGGTCCCTCGCTCTAATTAAACGCCATGAAACGTCAAAAATGTTCAAATGTTTGTAATTCTTATGGGACCAAACTACGTTTGTCATCAGTCCCTAGGCTTACAAACTACTTAAACTAACAAGGAAAGTACTTAGGCTCGAACAAACAGAAATACACCAAAATCGTGTGATAGATAATGTAAAGGTCCCTTATTGCACTAGTGATACTCCCGCATCTGCAAAACTCTGCAGTCGTCCATTAGAGGCCTCTGCGTGTGCCATGCCGCATTGCACTTTGACCTGCCTGTACGCCAGTAGTGACATTGCAGTGTCTCTCTGAAGTTGCGCTTTGTGACGTTAATTGTGTAGTGAAGCGTCAGATGGGTCGGCGATTGGTAATAAATCCTGCTAAAGTATTGCAATTGGTTGAGATGAATTTCCGAAGAGCCCTTCTTCGTGAATACGGTCTTGGTGTAGAAGAAGAATCATTCACATGTTTTTTGGTATCTATTATAGTGCAGAAATATGAGAATAGATTACAAACACTATAATAGATAATAGGTAACATGCGATGGATTTATCTTCTACACCAATACCATCTACACGAAGATGATTTCTTCGTAACGTCACCTCAACCAGTTACACTATATTAGCAGGATTGATTACCAATGGCCGACCCATCTGACGCTTCACTACACATATAACGTCACAAAGCACAACTTCAGAGGCACACTGCACCGTCACTACTGGCGTACCGGCAGGTCAAGGTGCAATGCGGCATGGGACACGCAGAGGCCTCTAATGGGCGACTGCAGAGTTTTGCGGGAGTATCACTAGTGCAATAAGGTACCTTTACGTTATCTATCATAAGTTTTTGGTGTATTTCTGTTTGTTCGAGCCTAAGTACTTTCCTTTTAAGATAAACTAACCTAAGGACAACACACACATCCATGCCCGAGGGAGGATTCGAACCTCCGACGCGGAAGGCCGTGCGATCCGCAACGTGGCGCTCCAGACCGCTCGGCTACTCCCGCGCGGCCATGAAACCTCAAGTAAAGAGTTGAGACAGCAAAATATCGTATTGTTTTCACACACACACACAATTGTAACCAATATCTGAATAAAATACGTTACTATATGTATATTGTGTATGACATTTACCTGATCCCCTAGTTTTTTTTAGCAGTGTAGGCCTGTATGAGCGACGTGAGTCTCCACTGTACCTGTTTTGTTAGGATTTAAGCAAGTTTACTGGTTATCCATTTTGTTACTGGTGGTTATACATGTCCCTTGGGTTGCAAGGCGACGCTGCTCCGGGTGCTGTGTGGAGTCAGGTGTCAGCGGCCTCCAGCCAGCTGTGACGTCAGCAGCTGTGCGGGTTGCCGGCCTCGTAGGCGCTGCAGGCTCGTGTGTTCTTGCACTCACACGACTAGTGGTAGCGGATACCTTGAGCCACGCATGCGCGATCTCTCAAAAGCAGCTGGAGAGAAGAAGGCACGCGAGAAGTCTCCCTGATGCGCTCGTCTTAATTCGTGTGTGGCGCTCTGACATTTTGAAACTTTTAGGCAGCGCGGTGGTTAAAATGGCTGTTAGGTTGATGTTTACATTCTGATTTATACAATTCACATTTTGAAAATTTAAGCGAGAAAAATGTACATTCTGACATGCAGTATTGTAGCAGCACATATCAAGCAAATATTACAGCAGTACACAACAATGATTGCGTGATTTACTTACGATTAATGAATTAAATTGAATTTGCGGAGAGGACATTTCCCTTGTGTTCACAAAAGCATCTCACATTCAAATGTTTGTAACGTTATGGGACCAAACTGCAGTGGTCATCAGTCCCTAGACTTACAGTATCACAGAGGTGATATCGGGCGTTCCACAGGGTAGTGTTATTGGTCCTCTGCTGTTCCTTATTTACATAAACAATTTAGGGGAAAATCTAAGTAGCTCTCTTACGTTGTTTGCAGATGATGCCGACATTTACCGTCTAGTAAAATCATCTGAAGATCAAAACCAACTGCAGAACGATCTGAATAAGATATCACTATGGTGTAAAATTATCAATTGACTCTAAATAATGAGAAGTGTGAAGTCGTCCACATGAGTACGAAAAGAAATCCATTAAACTTTGTTTACAAGATAAATCAAAGGTGAAGCGCCTCAGTCCCCTCGGCCACCACGACCGGCCGCTACTTTTCCCGTGGACATGCAGCTCTACTGCATGAATATATGATAATGGCGTCTCCTTGGGTAAAATAGTCCCCCCATTGCCGCGCGGGAGTAGCCGAACGGTCTAGGGCGCCACGTTGCGGATAGCGCTGCCTCCCGCTTCAGAGGTTCGAATCCTCCCTCGGGCATGGATGTTTGTGTTGTTTTTAGTGTAAGTTAGTTCGTAAGTAGTTTGTAAGTTTAGGGACTGATGACCCCGCAGTTAAGTCCCATAAGCTTAACAAACATTTTTTTTAACAGTCCCCCGCTCGGATCTCTGGGCAGGGACTACCCAAGAGTATGTCGTCATCAAGAAAAACAAAACAGGCATTCTACGCATCGTAGCGTGGAATGATCTAACCCTTAATCTGGTATGTAAGTTAGAAAATTTGAAAAGAGAAATGGATATATTAAAAGTTATATATGGTGGGAATTAGTGAAGTTCGGTGGCAGGGTGAACAGGATTTCTGGAGAGTGAGTACGGGATTATAAACAAAAAAATCGGTGGTGACGCAGGAGTAGGTCTAATAACGAATAAGAAAATAGGAATGTGGGTAAGTTACTATGAACAGCACAGTGAACGCATTATCGTAGCAAAGATAGACACGAATCCAACACCGACCACAATAGTACAAATTTATATGTCAACTTGCTCTGCCGACGATGACGAGATCGAAGAAGTGTATGAGGAGATAAACAAAATATTCAGACAGTTAAGGGAGACGAAAACTTGATTGTGGTGGGGGACTCGAACCCGGCAATAGGAAAGGGAAAAGAAGGAAATGTAGTAGGTGGATAAGGACTGACGAAAAGGAATGAAAGGGGAGATTGCCTAGTAGAATTTTGTGCTGGGCACAATGTAATCATAATAAACACTTGGTTTAATCATTATGAAAGAAGGTTGTATACATGGAAGAGACCAGGACATACCGGAATATACCAGATTGACTTTATAACATCTAAATCTACATAGATACTCTGCAAATCACATTTAAGTGCCTGGCAGAGGGTTCATTAACCACTTTCATAACTTTTCTCTACCGTTTCATTCTCTAATAGCGCGCGGGAAGAAAGAACACCTAAATCGTTCCGTTTTCGATCTGATTTCTCTTATTTTATTGGGATGGTCATGTCTCTGTGTGTAAGTGGGTGCTAGCAAAATATTTTCACATTCAGAAGTAAAAGTCGGTGATTGAAACTTCGCAAACAGATCACGCCGCAATGAAAAACGTCTTCCTTTTAATGGTTTCCACCCCAATTCGTGCAACATTTTCGTGGCGCTCCCCCCCCCCCCCCCCCCGTAACGTGATAAAAAAAATCGAGCTGCCCTTTCGGAACCTTCTCAATATCTTCCGTCAGTCCCACCTGGTGAGGGTTCCACAAGGGGCAACAGTACTCCAGGAGAGGACGCACAACTGTGATGTAGGCAGTCTCTTTGGTGGAGCTGGTGCATCTTCGAAGCGTTCTGCCAATGAAATATTTTATGTGTGTTCTCTCCAGTCTAAGTTGTTCGTAATTGTAACTCCTAGGTATTTGGTAGAATTTACAACCTTAAGGTCTGACTGAATTATCACGTAATTGAAGTTCAGCGGATTTCTTTTATTGGTCATGTGTATTACTTCACACTTTTCTTTATTTAGTATCAATTGCCAATTTTCGCACCAAGTAGAAATTTTGTCTAAGTCGCTTTGCAGTTGCTTTTGATCCTCTGTTGACTTCACTAACCGATAAACGACAGCATCATCCGCGAACAGTCTAAGGGAGCTATTCCGATTGTCTCCTAAATCGTTATAAACACAAGGAAGAGTAGGGGGCGTATAACGCTTCCCTGTGGAACGCCAGATATCACTTCTGTTTTACTCGATGACTTACCGTCAATTACAACGAACTGTGTCCTTTCTGATAGGAAATCGTGAATCCAATCGCACAATTGGGGAGATATTCCATAAGCACGCAATTTCATAGACATAGACAACTGTAAGACATAGGTTTAGAAACCAGGTTTTAAACTGTAAGACGTATCCAAGGGCAGATATAGAATCAGACTGTAACTTATTGGTTATGAGTTGTAGCATAGCGCTTAGAAGACGCTATGGTTGTAGGTTAAAACTTAAGAGACTGCAAAAAGGTAGAAAATTAAGGACATGGAACCTGTACAAATTGAAGGAACCAAAGGTGGTTGAGATTCTCGGAGGAAGCATTAGGCAAGGAATGAGAAAATAAATTTATTAAAAAAAAAAATTGTACGTACACAGTTGTCTGGTTTGGGCATTCTCTACAAATTTTTATGATCTGCACCATCTTACAGTAAAGTGCCTTTGAAAGAAATGACATCACAGGATCATTTAAAATCAACTGGCTGCCATATATGATAGCTTCACATGTCAAAACAAGGATATCAACACCTTTACAACAAGTCTGTCTTGCCGCCATTGTAAGTGTACTGCAAGTTTGCAGACTGCTTTTGCCACCCATTGTAGAAACATGGAACTAAAACACGGTGCGCACGTTACCACAGTCCATCCACGATTGTGTGATGCAGGCCAGAACTTCCTAGCGTGAATCACAAAGAAATAAAGCGAGCAAAACCACAACCTCGCATTTGTGCGTGCAGGGCCTAAGAGGGTTAAGGAAAGGCAAGCGTACGTTTTTAGCATTTGTAGACAGGGAGAAAGCCTTTGACAATGTTGACTGGTATACACTCTTTCAAATTCTGAAGGCGTCAGGGGTAAAATATATAGGTTGCGAAGAGTTAGGTCATCAGAGAAGAAGGGCATGAAAGGGAACAATAGTCGGGAAGGGAGTAAGACAGGGTTCCAGTCTTTCCCCAATGTTGTTCAATTTTTAAATTGAGCACACTGTGGGGGAATGCAACGAGAAATTTGGAGAAGGAATTAAAGTTCAGGAAAAAGAAATAAAAACTCTGCAGTTTGTCGATGGCAAAGTAATTCTGCCAGAGACAGCAAAGGACCTGGAAGAGCAATTGATCGGAATGGACAATGTATTCAAAGGAGAGTATAAGATGAACATTAACAAGAGTAAAAAAAGGGTAATGGTATGTAGTGTCAGAAAATCAGGTAATGCCGAGAGAATTATATTACGTATTGAGACAATAAGAGAAGTACATGAGTTTTGTAATTTGGGTAGCAAGATAGCTTCTGATGACCGAAGTAAAAAAATATAAAATGCAGAATGGCTATGGGAAGAAAAGCGTTTTTCGACATCAAATATTGGTTTAAATGTTAGGAAGTCCTTTCTGAAAGCATTTGCCGGGAGTGTAGCATTGTATGGGAATGAAAAGTGGACGATAAGGAGTTCAGACAAAAAGATGATAGAATATTTCTAAATGTTATGCTCCTGAAGAATTATGAAGATTCTACATCTACATACATACTCCGCAATCCACCGTGAGTGGCGGAGGGTACACTGTACCACTACTAAGCATTTCCTTTCCTATTCCATTCCCAAATAGAACGAGGAAAAAAAGAATGCCTATATGCCTCCGTACGAGCCCTAATTTCTCTTATCTTGTCATTGTGATCATTACGCGAAATGTAAGTAGATGACAGCAAGATCGTACTACACTCAGCTTCAAATTCAGGCCCTCTAAAATTTCCTCAGCAGAAATTCACGAAAAGAACGTCGTCTTTCCTCCAGCGATCCCCAATCGAGTTGCAGGAGAATTTCTGTGACACTCGCGCATTGGTCGAACCTACCAGTGACAAACCTAGCTGCTCGCCTCTGAACTGCTTCTATGTCTTCCTTTAAACTAGACTAGACGTGATCGCACAAGCGTGTTATACGCGGTCTCCTTTACAGATGAAGTACATATTCCCAAAATTCTCCCAATAAACCGAAGTCGGCTGTCCGCCTTACTCACAACTGTCCTTATATGTTCGTTCCATTTCATATCGCTCTGCAATGTTAGATTAGATGGGAAGATCATGAAGGTAGTGGGGCGCTCAACAGAACTAAGGAGAAAAGGAGTTTCTGGCATATTCTGACTAAGAGAAGGCATAGGTTAGTGGGACACATTCTGTGACATCAAGATATCATCAACTTAGCATTAGAAGAAAACTTGTGGGGGTAACTATCGTAGAGGGAGACCTAAGGACGAATAGAGTAAGCAGATTCAAAAGGATGTAGGTTGCCGTTCTTATTCGCAGGTAAAGAGGCTTGTACAGGACAGGGTAGCATGGAGAGCTGCATCAAACCAGAATGAAACTTTCACTCTGCAGCGGCGTGTGTGCTGGTATGAAACTTCCTGGCAGATTAAAATTGTGTGCTGGAACCGGGACTCGAACCTGGGACCTTTGCCTTTTGCGGGCAAGCGCTCTACCGATTGAGCTATCCCGACACGACTAACATTGCCGCCTCACAACTTTACTTCCACCAGTACCTCGCTTCCTACTTTCCAAACTTCACAGAAGCTCTTCTGTGAAACGTCCAAGACTTTCACTCCTGGAAGAAAGGATATGGTGGAGCCTAAGGGATGTTTCCAGAATGAAACTTTTCACTCTGCAGCAGAGTGTGCGCTGATATGAAAGTAGGAGGCGAGGTACTGGTGGAAGTAAAGTTGTGAGGCGGCATAGTGAGTCGTGTCGTGATAGCTCAGTCGGTAGAGCACTTGCCCGCGAAAGGCAAGGGTCCCAGGTTCGAGTGCTGGTTCCGGCACACAATTTTAATCTGCCAGGATGTTTCTGCATCAAACCAATTTGCGGACTAATGACCTTAAAAAATTGAAACCAACGACAAAATTTTATTCATCAAATGCAGGGGGTGTTGAAACTTGCACCAACATTCAAGACGTTGACTACTGCGATGACGTCAGAGGCGCGCCGGAGAATGGTGGATATTTCCTTTACCTCGGAGGAAGATACAACTTCCCAATGGTCACGTCAGAGGCGCGCCAGAGAATGGTAGATATTTCCTTTACTTCGGAGGAAGATACAACTTCCCAGTGGTCACGTCAGAGGCGCGCCAGAGAATGGTGAATATTTCCTTTACCTCGGAGGAAGAGACAACTTCCCAGTGGTCACGTCAGAGGCGCGCCAGAGAATGGTAGATATTTCCTTTACTTCGGAGGAAGAGACAACTTCCCAGTGGTCACGTCAGAGAATGGTGAATATTTCCTTTACTTCGGAGGAAGAGACAACTTCCCAGTGGTCACATCAGAGGCGCGCCAGAAAATGGTGGATATTTCCTTTACTTCAGAGGAAGAGACAACTTCCCAGTAGTCACGTCAGAGGCACACCAGAGAATGGTGGATATTTCCTTTACCTCGGAGGAAGAGACAACTTCCCAGTGGTCACGTCAGAGGCGCGCCAGAGAATGGTGAATATTTCCTTCACTTCGGAGGAAGAGACAACTTCCCAGTGGTCACGTCAGAGGCGTGCCAGAGAATGGTGGACATTTCCTTTACTTTGGAGGAAGAGACAAGTTCCCAGTGGTCACGTCAGAGGTGCGCCAGAAAATGGTGGATATTTCCTTTACTTCAGAGGAAGAGACAACTTCCCAGTAGTCACGTCAGAGGCACACCAGAGAATGGTGGATATTTCCTTTACCTCGGAGGAAGATACAACTTCCCAATGGTCACGTCAGAGGCGCGCCAGAGAATGGTAGATATTTCCTTTACTTCGGAGGAAGATACAACTTCCCAGTGGTCACGTCAGAGGCGCGCCAGAGAATGGTGAATATTTCCTTCACTTCGGAGGAAGAGACAACTTCCCAGTGTTCACGTCAGAGGCACGCCAGAGAATGGTGGATATTTCCTTTACTTTGGAGGAAGAGACAAGTTCCCAGTGGTCACGTCAGAGACGCGCCAGAAAATGGAGGCGCGCCTCTGACATCATCGCAGTAGTCAACATCTTAAATGTTCATTGTCATTTGTTGGTTCAAGTTTCAACACCCCCTGTATTTGATGAATAAAATTTCGTCGTTGGTTTGAATTTTTTCACATGAAATGAAGTCACTGAATGACTGAAAGTGTTCTACCTGATACATCATGAATAATTTTGAATTTTTGGGAATGGCCAATGTCTTTGCAGCTGTAAAGTCACAAATATTGCACATACTAGCAGAATTGTGGTCACGATAATTTCCTATTTTTTTTTTTCTTGATTGTTATTTCAATTCTCCTAAACGGGGCAGGCTGTCAGCACATGCAGACGCTCTTCAGTTGAGAGATACACAATTTTAAAAATCGCACTGACGTGTTTTATGGTCCACTTTAGATTTGTAGCTTTATAAGTTTTTGCAAACATTTTGGACCAAAATAATAATCTAAATAATAAAAAATTAATTAATAAGAGTATCTGAAACCCTTTTAGGAAAAAAAATGTTGGGTAGTGGCGGGTTCTGAACCACTGCCCTTTAGTGTCAGAGTCCAACGCATTGCCCCGTACGCTACAGGTAACAGTTAGGACATACGTTCTTTAATCTCATATTATTGATGGGCGTTGTTAACTGATGCTAATAAGGCATTTGTAGACATTAGATTATCATTTATCGTACGAAGAACGACGTGTTTTTGTTAATTATTCAGTGAGCCATTGCTTTGAAATGACAATGTGTAAGTTACAATAAGAAAATCATCAAATACACAACGCAAGATGGAGTACGCCAGAGAGAGTTCTGGGCGACGAATGTCACGTGACGGCTGGTTTTCGTGAATTCAATGGAGGATGTCAAAACTCCGTTATTCTTGCAAATATCTCTCAAACGATACGAGATATGAAAAAAAGGGAACAAAGTTGTAGAGAATTTTCTCCTCTACAAATTCGTTGGTTCAATTTTCGCGTCAGATGAACGGTTTATTTGCAATTAAAATTACATTACAATCGGCTTTTTTTTTTGTATTACTAACGTATTTCAAAAAGCGAGGTTCTGGTCTCTGGTAGCTAACAATTACGTCTGTAAAATTTTGTGCTGATCGGTTGAACGTTTCGACCTAAAAAGTGGGAATACGTTACAGCCAGGCAGACATCGTCAAATCGCCGTTAATTTTGCAAATATCTCTGAAACGATAGGAGATATGAAAAAAAAAAAAAAAAAAAAAAAAAAAAAAAAAAAAAAAAAAAAAAAAAAAACATAAGAGAGCAAAGTTGTAGAGAATATTCTCCTCTATAAATTCGGTTATTCAATTTTTGTGTCAGATGAATGGTTAAGCCGTTATTTTCATTTAAATTTCGAGCTGTCAAAAGACGATCGCAAGGGGCACTTTTAGTGTTACTACCGTAACCTAAAGTGGGCCAAAAAGGAGTGCACAGAGAAAGTAATGGTGATAAAATTAGAAGGTAATTAAAATTTACATGGTGACAGTTTTGAAGAAACAGTACACGAGTTCACGCCGACAATGAAGATAAAAAATAAATAAAATAGATTCGGAGACACTGTGACACATAAAACATTTAAAAGAAACACAAGGTGTCGGCTGCAGGTTGGCCATTCACTGTTCATAAAATAAAACACCACACAGAGACGACACCAAATTAACTGAGCACTTACTAAAACACTAAAGATGATGAGATGGATGGGGAGGGGGGGGGGAGAATACATTTAGGGTGGTGGAAAAACATGGAGGAGGAGGAGGAGAAAAGCGAGACGGGATGTCCCTGAAAGCCAGGAGGGGAGGGAGAGGGGGGATGGTGGAGGGAGGGGTGGGGAAAGGAGTGGTTAGGAGCACAGAGTAACATATACAGAGAAGAAACCCCCCTAAACCACTGTCCTACGCTCCCCTCGTAGTTCCGTAAGATGCCAGCAGATGTCTGGCGGTTTCCTGGCTTAGTACCGGTAGACCACACTAGAGGCGCTTCTGTGGGTGCCTCTCGCACATCAGAGGGTAGCATGGAGGAGAGGCTGAGGGGAGAGCTGCCACGAGGCCACGGCTCCGGCGTGCCGGCGTTTGAGGGGAGGTGGTGGTGGGGACAGCTGCTACCTGCCGCCTGCTCTGGCCAGTTTTAAAGGGCTGCTTCTGACCGCACCGCCATCGTGGGACATCTTACGGAACTGCTCTGGCCCTCCCTCCCTGCACCCCTGAGCGTGTGACCTGGCCCTTATGGAGGTTTCCCGTCTGTATATATTTGTATTTGTCTGTGGTAGCAGACACAGGAGGGATGGGGCCCTTCGGAAGGGATATGAGGATTGAGAGTGGTGGAGGATGACAGCAGGTAGGAAGGATAAATGTCAGTGTGGAGGGCATCATCCAGGAGGGGGTGGGTATGGGATTTGCCACAGGAGAGAATACCGGAGGTTGTGAGGGAGGTGTGGCAATTAAACACTGTCTGTGAGGAGGAGATGGACGTGAGGGTTGGCCGGGTCTGATTTGTGGGAGAGGTAGCGGAGATGGAGGTGTTCCGTGAGGAGGACAAGATGGGGGAAAGAGATGAGATCATAGAGGATCCGCGTGGGGGATGGTGGATAAAGGGGGAATGGGGATACAGAAGTAAACAACACATAACCAGAACCGACACCGAACATGGCTGAAGAAATAAGGGTAGAATAACAACTACACTTCTTGTACGTCATTGCAAAGGGCATCAAAATAAAAAAGTCAATACTAAACAACATGCTGTGCCAACAGCAAATACACGTAGTAGGAGTAACCGAAACGTGGACACAAGAAGGAGACAACTATGAAATTACAAGATACAGCTGTCACATTAAACACAGGAGATCAGACAGTACAGGGGGTGTCGCCATATATGCACATAAAAAGCTACCCATAACCACAAAAGAACTTCCGCAGCAATTTCGGCACCTAGAAGCTATCGTCATACAAATCCCAATGGGAGGAAGGGAAAAACTATAGCACACCTTTACACAAGACCAGGAAATCCACTAGAAACGGACTTCCTAACAAGGGAATGGTCAGACGTGTCATGCACTGTTAGTTAACATTGAAGGAAGGCTGTAGGCAGAATGTTAGCTGCTGACATGACCTGGAAGTAATCTAAACAAATCAAGGAAATGGCTATTTTTCCTGCTTGGTGCTTGCGGTGACAGCTGGCCACCCCTGGAAATGGTGAGTCGCGAGCTCTTGTTATGGTGAGCGGTGTGCGCATGATCGGGAGGTGCGGCCGTCTTATCGCGGCGTTCACTAAAGAGGAATATCGTTGCACGGTTTTGGTGGAAAGGGAAAACGAATATTCGTTTGTGTGGCATGCACTTCCTTTTCATTTCTGGTACGTATTTCGAAACATGCCGTCCTGAAACTGGTTAGAGATGTGAAAGATATTCTGAACATGTACACTCTTTGACAAAAAACGTGGCCGCCGGCCGGCCGCTGCTGAGCCTAAGTCCGAGCCGATTGCACATGGGACAATAAACGTGGCCGCGCTGTTACGCTCTAAGTCCAGCTATCTGCACAATCTGGCAACACTGTAGACTGCGGCAGTTCATACAGTACTTCTTATATGCTGTTAGAAGACAACTAGGTCAGCTACATCCGTGGTCTTGCGGTAAAGTGCCTGACTTACGTTCGAGTCTTTGCGATCGAATCCGACTGTTGTCCCTCGTGCATGCTGATGCCACATGTGTAAGGGGAGCATATGCGTAGCGTATATCATTTTCTGAAAAAAAAATGTTCAAATGTTTGTTAAGCTTATGGGACTTAACTACGGGGTCATCAGTCCCTAAACTTACAAACTACTTATGAACTAACTAATACTAAGGACAGCACAAATATCCATGCCCGAGGGGGGATTCGAACCCCCGACCGTAGTGGCCGTGTTGACCGTGACTGGAGCGCCTCAGTCACCTCGGCCACCGCGGCCGGCTCATTTTCTGATACACTGTTAATAACATACGGCCCAATAACATCGCTGCCTCTGGCCGCAGCACTTGTCAGAGCTCTCCACGGCCCACTCGCCGGCAGCAGCGGTGGCGGCGCTACACAGCGCTGCCTCGCCCTCTGCCCACAGCGCCTGCCGCCGCTCATCGCCCTGGATATGTAAAATGCTGCAGTGTTGCTGAGTGGTGATCCACAATAAAGGTTGCGATGTGTATTTCATACACGATATGAACGGAGCAGACAACCCATTGAATGATGAGCATATTATTACACTAATACATAATACATTAGAGAGGCAAAATATTATCATAGTCGTTGATTCAATCCAATGGCACACTACGATGGTTAACACTTATTTGTGGTTTAAATCTCGATCCTTTTCCTTTCAGAAAAGCCCTTCATGTAATTTGTTATTGTCATCAGTTCATATATTTACATCAAGACACAATGCGTAACTCACTAAAATGTTTTAGTGTTGTTTTTTTAACGTTACGGTAAATGTATGAGCTAAATTATGTGAATACGTTTCAGTGCACGTTTTAAAGCAACACAGGCACACTGCAAGGTGCGTGTCTTCATGTCTCATTTCTACAGCAGATATTTCGCATCAATGGAGGTCAATTTGAATTCCTTCAAAGTCGCTTGTATGGTGAAGCAAAGAAGACATCTAATACCATTTCCATAATTTGGAGTCGACCTTTCTGAAAGACTTATTGTATAAATCTTTTCTTCTGATTCTGTTAAAGAGTTTCTTCTTGCGATCTGCAGCGTATAGAGTAAAATAAAACGAAGTAAAATGAAAATCCACCCCCAAACGCACTTTCTCCGACTAGGATTAGAACTGCCAACTCACACCAGCGTTGTATCACAAGACACAAGCAGAACCACACAGCCAACCACATGCTGTGGCATCGTGCCCTCAGTCTCTCAGATATTCAATGCTGAGCCAAAAGTTAAATTTCTGTCTCTCATATCACATGGGCATTATACAGCATGAGTCATGAAAGTAGAAGAGGAATGTCAAGTGAACTTAGCAAGACAATTCAGTACCACTTGCGGAAGTAACTGCACTGTCACAGTGTTGCCAAATATCAGCAACGATGTTGCCAGTTCTTAGCTGTACTAGGAAGACCTGTGTAGCGATAAGCGAGGCGAAATAACGCTCGTCTCATGTGGACTTCTAGAGGGGAGTTGCGGATTTCGGTTAATATGCGGCGCTATCTCCTGATAGATTCCATCGTCACATTTAGGATGCAGATATTTAATTCGTCCAATGAGCCCGAAACCAGCCATTAAATTTTTTGAAGCTTTACAGCATTATGATTTATTTTCAGCAAATGACTAGATAAGTTGAAAATACTGATGTGCTTGCAACATATGGTAGGTCAAAGACTGAGATACGTAAACATCCATCACGATTACAGCTTCACCCCCGCCCCCCCCCCCCCCCAAAAAAAAAGACTAAACCACTTTTTTTTTTACATTTCGACATAAGCTAATTTTTTTTTCATGAAAAGTTACTGGAAATCAATGATGCCACACCCGTCATGAAAAACTTCACAACTTGAAAGTGACTGCCTTTCAAAATGCAGCCTTATGACTGTACAAGCAATATTTCATGTCTTCTACGTGAATACATAAATTTGTTGGTTTTCTTGAAATCCAGAAGGAAAATAGTTAACTGATTATTTGTGTTACACAGTAATTATTTCATTTTAGGATTCAGGAGACAGGATACTTATAATTACGGCCATGAACATAGAAACTAAACTGTATATGTGGGAAAATTTGCAATTCTGAGGTTTTTCCTCTGCAAACACATACATATAATTTATAGATTACTAAACAGCTTATTGATTTCGCAGTGTTGCAGCCTTTTTGGACCAACAAATGATGATGAGAATTCTAACCCATGTGTCTGATGGCTTCTTCGAACGTTGCAACCTACGATTTGCATGTATTGTTGACAAATCAACAGAAATTGTTACTAACTTTTTACCTACTTTCTCCTATTGCCTTATTTTTCGACAAACCACACATTCTTTCTGGTGTCTTGGCCACATGGGAAAGAACGCTTTTGCAACTGAATTAATGATAATGATGATGGTAATAATGATCGTAATCAATGATGTTTATGGCATTAAAGCAGAATGATAACGATTACAATAACAACAGAAAATGCCGATCTCTTGGTTGACACACTGCAATGAGGTTTGGTATTTCGTTGCTGAATACCGTTTAGGACATTTTCCAGAGGAGAAAAATAGACATGAAGCCACACACATGACTAGTACAACGATATCTCACTAATCAACTATGCTTGCTGTAGATCAGGAGACGAGAATGGCGCCACCGAGCTAAAATGAGATTACAGTTCAGTGGTCTGACATATGTTAATACAGACAGTCCCAACATAAAACACAAAATTGTTTGCAATTTAAGCAGCGGTCGACCTTTCTGCGGTCGAAAAATTAATTCAGGATAACAGAGTCATATAAATGCAATTACTAATATCTTATCCTCATGAATAATGGAAAATAATCCGAAGTCTGGAACTGAGGAAACGATAAGAGTTGCCTAGCGTCGTAAGCAATACTGCTAAGCTATACGAAGTACTTCTTGGCCATCCCACAATATCCTAATTTCTACAAACAGATTGCTTCAACTGGCTTTTAGCCATGTTGCGTTGCCAAAGCCCATTCTAAGTAAGGCTTCAGTGCGAAAGCAGACAACAGCATTGAAAAATGCTGATGAATAGATGTTTTACCCTCATCAACTTCTGGGGAGAGTTTCTTTTAACAAAACGAAGAAGTGTGAAACGATGACTTTCTCCAAAGTTCCTACTGACTTTTGTCCCAAATTGGATGTATATACGTTCAGTCTTGTCATACGCGGCTCACATTCCAGGAATATCACCAAAATGAGCATCTGGCGGGTACCGTCCTAGAGCAACTATTTCGCAAGTTTTTACCAATAATCATAAAATTGACCAGACGGCTTTTGCTGCAGAATATAGCGACTGCTATTACATCCGCGTAAACTTTCCCGATAAGAAACTGTTTTCTTCGTATAGTGATGTCCCTGTTTAGATGAATTATAATGTAGTAGTTCAGAAGAACTTTTTGCCTGAAATATTTTTATCTTTGCAGGTGATTCAAAGTAATTGTAATAATTAGTTTCCCCTCAAATTACTCCATTCATTTGATGTATTATTTGTAAAGTAATTGCAACTGGCAAAAGTGAAATTGTCCTATAAACCAAACCGTTTGGTTATTTTAGATCTATCGTCCATGGGCAGAATATTTTCATCTGAAATCTGAAATATCTCCACGAAAGGTAGAGAAGCGGACGGTTCTCTGTCATAGTAGAATAAGGCTCGCGTAGCCGGTCCTCTGTGGAGAAGAGATGGAATTATATGTTGTAAAAACAAGTAATACCAAAGAAACTTGCATATCAATTTTTTTCCTCGTGTATTTATATTTTTTCAGGCTTATATTCGCCTTTCCTTCTCACAAAATAATGAGATATATTTTTCTCTGTTAGTAGCTACCTTTGGTCGTTTCCGACCGCATTACATTTTCCGTCGTCTCCAGCTGGATCATACTTTGTCTCTGCCGGTCCAAGATTTCACGTCGAAAGAAAAACATATGCTCCACATCATTAATTTCACAGGAGGCGGTGGTATTTTTACCGTTGGTATATGTACTTGTACGAATACTGTCTGTAACCGTAAACAGTTTGCTCTTGCTGTTTGTCTCCTTAATATTGTTAAACACATTTTTTTCCTATAATTCTCATCATGAAGTGGTTGAACTGCTGTGCCTTATTATTGTTAGTACCATTAGTTTTTATTTCAAGTCGACCTTTGAATTTGTATTTTTCATTACCGTTACAGTTGTTTGTTCAATATGTTTCACAATATTGAAGATCAACAAGTTCTCATATCCATTAACATAAGCGAGTTAGAGCTAATGTATAACGGTCATTTTTGTCTTGTTTCATCCGTAAAAGGTCCTCTGAAAATGTGGAACACTTATTTTAACGCCCTTCATTTGACACAGTGTGTAGGCAGAGGACATTCACGGATTACTCATTTATTAACTTCATTCATAATGATAATTTGGATCAAATTTATTTACAAATTTTGTACCCAGTCCATTTAATTTTTGTAATAGCGGTAAACTTACAACCCTGCGCCTTCTACGACATGTGTTCAAAATCAATGAATACGTTTATTTACTATCTTTTAACAAGCAACAGTGGAATTGCTTTCCTTAACACTGTTTTAAACCATGGCACAATTCATCGATCAATTTTAATCGTTGTAACACGTGTTGATTAGGTTGCTTTATTGACTATTATGTGTTTGTTACAAATTTTACAATTGATTTTATACTAACGATAGGCCAGAACCGCGCGACAATGCAATATTTACTCGCATTCGTTTTTGCTACGGAGCGAGTTGGTATAGTGGTAACACACTGGACTCATATTCGGCTGCACGGCGCATCGAACTGGCCTTCGGCCATTTGGGATTGAGTTTTCCATGATTTTCCTAAATCAGTCTAGGAAAAAGCCGGAATGGTCCCTGCGGCAGGGCACGGCCGTATTCCTTCCACATCCTTATCATAACAATCCGAAATTCTAATCCGCTCTAATGACCCCCTTGTCGAGGGGACGTTAAATCGTAACCTTCCTTCTTTCTTTCGTGTCTCGTGAACAATAGACAGAATTCGTTTATGTTTCCGTGTGCTGTTACAAATTTAGCAAAAATGTATAGCGTGTGGGACTTAACTATGGGGTCATCAGTCCCTAAACTTACAAATTACTTACGAACTAGCTAATACTAAGGACAGCACAAATATCCATGCCCGAGGGGTGATTCGAACACCCGACCGTAGTGGCCAAATTTTGCAGTTCACTTCAAACCAACTTCTCTGTAAACAAGAGGCCGTAAAACTTTCAACTTAACTTAGAACTGGATGACACTGCTTCATTAACGCCATTTCTTAATTGGTGTGTGGTGGAGGGCAATTTTTATACAACTGCTGTTTCCGCCTATTTCTATTCCAGTCGTGAATGGTTCACAGTTAAAACTATTTCTGGTAAGACTTAGTGTGAGTTCATATCCCCCTATCTTTTACTTTCGCGATCTTTCCGTGACTAATAAGTAAGAGGGGTCAGGTGAAAAAGAAATAAAAGAAATGTATCGAATGTCTCTGTTGTATTCTCATGAAAACGTTTGAAATTGAATGAAAAATTTCACACATACAAAATTTGAAAAGTGTATAATAATCATTCAAATGCATATTAACGTGGTTTTAAAATAGACTAAGACGTGTATAAAGTAACTTTTGTCCACTCGAAAATTGCTACCGTGTTAAAGATAGTTACAAAAATATTACGAATTTTCAACAGCTATGTCAGGTATCATAGTAACACTGGAACATAAAGTGTTCTTGCTTCATGAGCAATGCTAGCAGTAGCGTTTAGTTGCCACCGACGTGAAGGGTAATTTATTTCATTAACTTTCTGAAGTCGATAAGAGGTATGACGCGGTGGCGGCAGCCACGGTCGTTTTGGTAAATGCGGCACAACGAGCCAGAGAAGGCGCGCATGTCTGGAAACGGAGAAGCTGAGCGCGCCTGCTGGAGGGAAATGATAGTTGTCGTTCTGAATAGACGAAGCCATCAAACGGCGTCTAACAGATGTTCGGTAGACCTCCCCGAACTTTCGCGTTTTGACTGTAACATAAGAAATAAATGAAATTCACGAATTGCATTGAACATTGCAATAGTTAGTAAATTAATGCCGTCCGCTATCTGCGACGATATCGATCGAATGATAATCTATCGACGTGAGATACCTGACACCTAAAAGTCGCCATTACGTTTGTACTCTGAACCCTATCACCACGCTGTAATGAGCAAATTGCAATTAAAACTATATCTGCAACGCATACGGCCATGAGACTACGTAACATTTTATGAAATCAACGAGGGAGGCTACAAACACAGGTCCGGAATCTATTGAGCACGTCATCAAGGAATGTGCACAAAATTAGTGTTGGATTCAAATGGAACGCTATTTAACGTAACAAGATGTTCTACCAACAACAGGTCACTTGTAATTTCCATATTGACCTGCGGACATTTATTTTTATCAGGAAGCAAACTGGAAGGAAACTGGACAAAATTTGAGTATTTAGGAAGACTTTTCTGCGACAAATTGTGAGTCTTTTTGTTAGTTAATGGAGTAAAGAAAACATAACGATAAGGCCTACCTAGTAATCAACCATAAACCGAGAAACAAAACTGGTAATACGCTCAATGAGGTATTCATTGATTATTTTTTCTCTCTTTAAAATAGCTGGCCACATGGCATATATGCAATTTGGAGAGCACAGTATCTCGAGCCTGAGTGGAATTATGGATCCTATCATGCAGGACGCCAGCTACAAAAACTCGTTCATCAGGCCACCAATGTAATCAAGATTTTCCTACGTCGTAGTAGGGCCTATTGTTTCGCAACTTCGGCATCGTGTGCATCATGTAGATGTGAGTCTGATATGTAATTCTGCAGTCAGTTGACTTTTTCTTGTCACCTACATTAAATATTTTGAAAAATTAACATCATAATATGCACAAGAAGGTCGTTTCATACATTAACTACTCCTACTCTCTTCCACGTTGCGAGCAATCTGCCTCGGCTGTGAGTAAATCAATGAGGTAGGGTTTACAGCAGTAATGTCTAGCTGTATAATAGTCACTTTCTAAAAACCTAGCCCAATTATAAATCGGATCAGGTGTGATGCAAAAACTGGATCTCATCATTTCGTCTCGTTACGTCTTTAATTTATTCGCATACTGTCAAACGAAACCATCCGTGCCAACTGTCTCCTGGCAAACTCATAGCAGATGCAGTAGCCACCTACTTCAAGAATATCAAGTGACATCACAAACAAAACGAAAGAACAATTTCTTAAATGAAATTATCAATTGTTCTAAAATGATGGTAAAATTTTAAATATAGATACAACAACTTATTTGTAAATTACTTCAATTGTTGTCATCCCATAAAGTATATAATAAATTCTGTAGCCGCATCAGCTGTTTTTTAAGATCGTTGCTTCACAGGTCCACGACCGTTTTCATATTTTTAAAGACCCATCTTCAGGTGTTAATTTTTTAATTAATATGAAAATTCATTATAGTGACCCAAGGTTCTAATTACCTTCATCTGTCATGGGAATAAAGTTTCATTAATTAGGCCTGGACATATGGAACCAGTCAAACAGAAATTATCACTGTCATTCAGAATAAAAACCAAGGACGTTAAAATGTGGAACAAATAGTCGCGTAATTTTGATTACTGTATTTTCCATGAAACCAGTAGATCGCCGACGAAGTGAAGGAGTACAAACCAAAGAAGACTGTCCAAAGAATCGAAGAAACCGATAGAATATGGATTTGTATTTTGTTCATCTTTGCATCAAGTATTACAGCAAGGTAAAGAACTTACGAATATGCACAACCACCCACATTCTCTGTTTCAGCTTAATGAGGACTAAATTCAAAACATGCTTGTGTAAACGTGATTTGATTATAATACTCAACTGCATCGGTGCTTTCGGTATATTTCTATAATAGCTGCTCATTTAGGTAATATTCCTTGAATGTGAGACATGTATGACAAGACTCAACGTAGATACAGTCCGTCTTTGGACAACAGTGCCTAGTATCATTGCAGAATATGATCGTTCGCATTAATTTTTAGTTTTGTTACAAAAAGCTCTCACTGAAAATTGGTGAGGGTAAGTTATCAATTCATCAGTATTTCTCAATCCTGTTGTCTGCTTGCTTTCGGACTGAAGCCTTTCTTTATGATGCCATTTGCTAGCACGGCATGGCTAAAAGCCAGTTGAGGCAAGATGCTTGTAGGATTGACGACACTGTGAGCTGTAGCTTTCAAGATGTGAAGTGCTTGATACCTTACTGTTTAGTGACAGATGGGGCAACGTTCATTTCCAGTAACTTTTCATGGGAAAAAAAATTAGAAAAATTGTCACAACTTAACAAAATAAATATATACATTTATATATATATATATATATATATATATATATATATATATATATATATATATATATTTTTTTTTTTTTTTTTTTTTTTTTTTTTTTTTTCTTCTTGGCGTGGATGAAATTGTAATCGTGATGGATGTTTACGTATCTCAGTCTTTGACCTACCATATGTTGCAAGCACATCAGTATTTTCAACTTATCTTATTTGCTGAAAATAAATCATAATGCTGTAAAGCTTCAAAAAATTTAATGGCTCGTTTCGGGCTCATTGGACGAATTAAATATCTGCATCCTAAATGTGACGATGGAATCTATCAGGAGATAGCGCCGCATATTAACTGAAATGCGCGATTCCCCTCTAGAAGCCCACATGAGACGAGCGTGATTTCGCCTCGCTTATCGCTACACAGGTCTTCCTAGTACAGCTAAGAACTGGCAACATCGTTGCTGATATTTGGCAACACTGTGACAGTGCAGTTACTTCCACAAGTGGTACTGAATTGTCTTGCTAAGTTCACTTAACATTCCTCTTCTACTTTCATGACTCATGCTGTATAATACCCATGTGATATGAGAGACAGAAATTTAACTTTTGGCTCAGCATTGAATATCTGAGAGACTGAGGGCACGATGCCACAGCATGTGGTTGGCTGTGTGGTTCTGCTTGTGTCTTGTGATACAACGCTGGTGTGAGTTGGCAGTTCTAATCCTAGTCGGAGAAAGTGCGTTTGGGGGTGGATTTTCATTTTACTTCGTTTTATTTTACTCTATACGCTGCAGATCGCAAGAAGAAACTCTTTAACAGAATCAGAAGAAAAGATTTATACAATAAGTCTTTCAGAAAGGTCGACTCCAAATTATGGAAATGGTATTAGATGTCTTCTTTGCTTCACCATACAAGCGACTTTGAAGGAATTCAAATTGACCTCCATTGATGCGAAATATCTGCTGTAGAAATGAGACATGAAGACACGCACCTTGCAGTGTGCCTGTGTTGCTTTAAAACGTGCACTGAAACGTATTCACATAATTTAGCTCATACATTTACCGTAACGTTAAAAAAACAACACTAAAACATTTTAGTGAGTTACGCATTGTGTCTTGATGTAAATATATGAACTGATGACAATAACAAATTACATGAAGGGCTTTTCTGAAAGGAAAAGGATCGAGATTTAAACCACAAATAAGTGTTAACCATCGTAGTGTGCCATTGGATTGAATCAACGACTATGATAATATTTTGCCTCTCTAATGTATTATGTATTAGTGTAATAATATGCTCATCATTCAATGGGTTGTCTGCTCCGTTCATATCGTGTATGAAATACACATCGCAACCTTTATTGTGGATCACCACTCAGCAACACTGCAGCATTTTACATATCCAGGGCGATGAGCGGCGGCAGGCGCTGTGGGCAGAGGGCGAGGCAGCGCTGTGTAGCGCCGCCACCGCTGCTGCCGGCGAGTGGGCCGTGGAGAGCTCTGACAAGTGCTGCGGCCAGAGGCAGCGATGTTATTGGGCCGTATGTTATTAACAGTGTATCAAAAAATGATATACGCTACGCATATGCTCCCCTTACACATGTGGCATCAGCATGCACGAGGGACGTGAATTAAAAATTTTTGTCAACAGTCGGATTCGATCGCAAAGACTCGAACGTAAGTCAGGCACTTTACCGCAAGACCACGGATGTAGCTGACCTAGTTGTCTTCTAACAGCATATCAGAAGTACTGTATGAACTGCCGCAGTCTACAGTGTTGCCAGATTGTGCAGATAGCTGGACTTAGAGCGTAACAGCGCGGCCACGTTTATTGTCCGATGTCGCGATCGGCTCGGACTTAGGCTCAGCGGCGACCGGCCGACGGTCAGGTTTTTTGTCAAAGAGTGTACATCTATACTCCGCAAGCCACTTTACGGTGAACATTCAATCTTCCCTTACAGATAATTGTAAACCCTGTAAATGTTTTGCTGCTTGCCATAGAGATATACCACAGACGCCAAATGAAGCAATCAACAGAAAACAAGCATGAAGACTATGTGATGTGCGACATGGTAGATAAACTTCTAGACGAGTATGTAAATAGCGCAGAAATGTGGCTAGAAACGACTGAAACACTCGATATTGCAGACTGCGAATCTACAGACGGCTAGAAGACATGAAGACTCTTCGAGTGATAGTGCCACGTACCATCATCAATTATCTCCGAAAGCAACACCAGCAACTACAGTTACATTATCAGACAAAGAAAAAGCGGTGAAGTATTGGTTGAACGAAAGTGGTTATAAACGCCTACGTGTCAGTACTGTTGAAAATAGGTATCGCTTTGTCCATTCCGAACGTCAGTTCTATAGATGGAAAAAGGAAGTCGCTGGACGACGTAAGAGTCAACTGGAAATTGCGACGGAGATAAATGCGCGACTTTTTGAGCAACTTACCGATGCCAGACGACAGTCATTGAATGTCAGCGACACAACTTTGCGTGATTGGGCGTTAGAGATTGCCAACGCGATAGGCGCTAAAGATTTCACAGCTTCTTAAAGTTGGATAAGTCGCTTCAAAATATCACATAAAATTGTGGCACGAAAAATAACAAAATTTGTATCGAGAAATAGGTCGGAAAATGAAATGACTCATATGGAAATGAAAGCTTTTCTTACGACTGCAAAAAATAAGATCTTCAGTTTTAGTGAATTTTACATTTACAGTGCAGATCAGTCAGGTTTTTAAAAAGAACTGCGTGCGAAAATAACACTGTCCTTTAAAGGGGAATTCATATTGAGGCAATTGCGCAGTCCACGACTGCAGTCACCCATTCATACACTATAATGCCGATAATTAGTCTGGATGGTTCATTGCTGCCTAAACTACATGTGTGTCTTCAAGAACCAACTGGGCGTTTTGGACCAAGTGTCAAACAATGTTCTACGCAGACAATCTTGTGGTAGACGCATCGCAGTCTGGAAAAATGGGAAATGATAACATTACACTTTTCATGCGTCATGCTTTTCTTCCGTTCTGCGGGAACAAATCTCTTCTCCTTCTAGATTCGTGGTCAGATTATAAAAGTTCTGATTCATTGAAAGCTGTATTTCGAGCTCACCCTGGCAAAGAAGTAGAGATACTACAGATTTCACCAGGCACGGCGAACGTAATTCAACCGTTAGACAGATAATTTTTCCGCCAGTGGAAGGCATTTTACAGAAACCTAACAGAGAAAATTATTGTGTGCAAATCACTGCAGTTTCCTGTCTATCACCGTGACAATATTCTCAAGTTGCAATCAGTCGTACATTATCAGTTTTCCTCCCCACGGTTTCAAAATGGGATTAAATATGCGTGGTACGCCTCGAAATATACTGATATTAGGCCTGATTCCTTCCTAACACCGGCCGAGTTTTATCTACGGACGTCTAACAACGTCTGTGTTTCGCATGGCTGTCATATGTCGTCTTTGCTTGTATGTTCTTGGTGCACAAAAAATATGTTTTGAACATTGTATCAATATTTCGCATGTTTGCGGTAATTACAAGAAATAAAAGTTTGACGTGTTCTAAACCGTATATGTATTTGTGCCTATTTCATAGCTATTTGGAAAGAATGTTTTAGATAACATATCAGCTACATTTGTCAACGAATTTATTATTATCGTATTTATTAATTAACGTACGATCGCTTTCACTGGGCGAATCAGCTCTCTCACTGCTGTGGCAGGAGAGCGGCGCGTAGCTAACGCCACCTTGTCCCTAGATGGCATTGGTATAACGTAGCGAGAGAGGTCAGGGTTGTACAACAGGCAGTTATAAGCGCGGAAACCATGCGACAATAATGTCACATTTCATAAAAGTTTTTACAGACTTCCAGGTCATGTCAGCAGCTAACAGTCTGCATACAGACTTCCTTCAGTGTTAACTCACAGTGGTAGAAGTAACAACACAGGTTTTGACATGACAAGTCTGACCATTCCCTTGCAAGATACCTCCTAACGTTTCGGAAAGTCATAATAATGACAGACGCAAACGCTAAGCACATGCATCTAGGAGACACGGCAGACAATGCAAATTGTCGAGAAGTATTCGATCGACTTCCACACAACCGAACCTGTGGATTGCAACAGAGACTGATATTTATTTAATTATTCAACACTGTTGCTACACCAGCCGCCGCCGCCACCACCACCACCATCATGGAATGGAATGAAATGTAAGAGGGTCAGGATCGTAAGACACCAGATCACAGGAAGACAATGCCGAGTTCAAGTCGGAAATGAGGTCTCCGACTACTCCACTCCCCAAGCAGGGGTACCACAAGGGGGAATTCTGTCTCCACTCGCCTACACTTTATACACAGTATATATCCCTAACCCATAAAGCGACAAAGAAATGGTAGAGCTTTATGCAGACGACACAGCGTATTGAGTAACGGGCAATAGAACAGAAATGATACAGAGGAAAGCAAACACATTACCGGACTTGAGACATGGATGGCCAAAAACAAGATAAAACCAAATCCAACAAAAACACAGATGGTATTGTTCCGGCACAGAGACCTCACGGAAAAGTAAGACCAAGAGGAATGGGATATACAGCTAACTCTATGGGGGACCCGGCTCAGACTCACAAGGGGAACACCAAGTATGGTAGCAACGAATTTTGATGAGTCGCAGGTATATTGTGCGGGAACTCCTCCAGACCACCAAGCTAAAAGGATTTGTTCCAATGCGCCTTAGTTTCCACGAAAATCGCGATCGAAGTCCAGCGTTTGACACCTATACCTGTGTACTGAGCCACCAAGAGAATGTGAGCCAGCGTGGTGTAATTAGCAAGGTGCTAGCCTGTCGTGCATACGCCCCGAGTTCAAATCCTGCTTAGAACCAATTTTTTTTTCACTTGTCCGACGATTGATTGTGCATAATTATATGCTTTAATAGTCACTTTTATGTTAATGCTTGAGTAATTGGTCGTGATAGTAGCTTATTTTAATTGCTCAATATGTTATGTATTGCGCACGATTATTTTATTTTATTCGTTATTTTGAAGCATAGTTTTACGGCGACTGAAAGATCAGTAAACTGTCTGTAGTTATCAGCTGTAACATTTGTGCAGCATTTGTCAGCTGCGTTTACAGTCCCCGACCCCAGTGTTGTTACACCGTCGAATGCAGTGTGCGCCCACTTGACGCGTCCCAGCGGCTTATTATGCTGCGGCCAGGCGGTTAGTCATTCGTAGCGTATCGTTCACATGTAACTGTAATTACCTGATATAACTTTAGCTTTGCAATAAGAAATAAGGAATATAATTATACAGTCAATCGCCGGACAAGTAAAAAAAAATCCGACTAGGATTTGAACTCGGGTCGTACGTGTGACAGTCGAACATCTTGCTAATTACACCACGTTGGCTCCCGGCTCTTGATGACTCAGTACAAGTATAGATGTTACGCGCTGGACTTTGATCGCGATTTTCGTGGAAACTAATGCGCATTGGAACAAATCCTTTTAGCTTGGTGGTGTGGAGGAGTTACCGCACAACATACCTGCGACGCATCAAAATTCGTTGGTACCATACTTGGTGTTCCCCTTGTTAGTGACAGCGCCAAAAATCTAAGCATTCACTTTGACAAATATCTAAATTGGAAACACCACCAAAGAGAAACCTTGAACAAAATAAGGAAAAGACAAGGACTAGTGCGTAAGGTACAGGGTAGACTAGAAGGCTGCAGCACAAGAACAACAGTACACACATACAAAACATATATACGACCGGACCTGGAGTATGGAGCTCCTGCTCTAGAAGGAATGCCTGCCACAACAGTCGCAAAAATGTACTCCGTGGAACGTAGATTACTAGGCAGCTTCATGAGACTGCCCAGCGCCACACCAAGCAATCAGGTATATGACAACGCAAGAGTTACACCACTGCAAACAAGATTAGTACAGTTCAGGGCCAAGTACAGTAGACGCAGACCAGACCTAGAACACATGTTCACAACGCGTCCCACCAGAACCAGGAAGCCAAAACGTAAATACATACATTCCTACAGGGTCATTGCACATCTCGAACTCCCAATGCTGCCATTAATACAAAATGAAGAAACCCCACCACACCTGGATGAAAGACGCTAGAACACGCGGAGAAAGAAGAACAGGATCAACTTCCTGTCCCGCACGGTCTACGCTCAGCCGCCCCCCTCCCTGCCTGGCCAAAATCCTGGCTTTGCTACTGGTCCAAAGACAGTATTGGTCACGTGGAAGTTCGAAAGGATGCCGGAATCAGCGCCTGCATTGCTGCCTGCTACCTCAGTATCGATTGAACTACTGATCTGTAAATGTAATAATTTCATCTATCCCACTCCATATGCACTGTTTCGACAACAGAACTTGTGTGAATTGCAAACCTCTAAAAGGGTGTACTAAGTTTTATTTGTCACAGTGTATCTGCAGTTGCTAATATGGATAAGTGTTCTTTTGACATAACGGAAATTTGTGTCTGGCTGGACTCGAATTCGTATTATCGCTTTTTCGGTCGTCGTAAATATTAGGCTTTCTGAGCACGTGCACTAGACTGACGCAACTTCGATATGCCACTCACTAGTATTACCCTGTAGAGCTCGCACAATATCTCTGATTCTCATACAAGACGAGACATTTATTTTATTCATATACAGGGTAGGGCAAATAGAAATGTCATGCAGAACTGAGTTTCAGTGTACAAAGAAACACAGCATCGGAAATACAGTTCTGCCCTGAGTATAGCAGATGATGAAAGTGACCAACACTCTTCTCATTGTACTTTTGGACCTTGGGCAGCAGATTGCTGAAAGCGGATGGAAGCTGGACTGCTAGAATTCTGCCATTTCGTTCCAGCTGTTATGTTACAGTTCTGGAAGACTGTGAGGGTTCTACTCGTGGGCGTAGCCAGAGGGGGAGTTCTGGCATTCAGAGCCCTCCCGAAATGTTGACAAACCTTACAAAAGTAAAGGCTCCCTTCTGTATCAGGGTAAAGCCCGCAGGCGTTTTCCGAAGGTTGTGAATCCGTTGCATATGTTCCATACATTCCCTATTTCCCCCATGCAAATCCCATTGTTATTTATTTGTTGATTTATTTTTAGAGTCCTGAAGAAAGACATTCATGGCCATCGATATGTTTCGGGCGAAGAGGTGCACAACTGGGTAAAAATCAGGGTCCTGTAGCTATCTGCATACTTTTTTGCATGGGGTAATCTACCATTTAGTCTCGTAGTGGGTTAAATGTTTTAACGCCGCGGTGGAGTAGCCGAGCGGTCTAAAGCATCTCGCTGCGGAGCGCGCGATTGCTCGCCGTGGAGGTTCGAGTCCTCCCTGGGGCATGGGTGTGTGTGTTGTCCTTAGGTTAGTTTCCCTAGGTTTAAGTAGTTTGTAAGCTACGGACTGATGACCACGCAGTTTGGTCCGATAGATTTACAAACATTTGAACATTTGAATTTTTTAACAGTTATAGTAATTACTGCTGAAATAATGAGAAGTATACTTTTTTTTACTCCGATGTCTTATTTTAGATGAGTGTGACGTGCCCAATCACTTGGAACAATTCCTTGCTGAAGGTACCCACGGTAAATTAGGAGGGGCACTAAGTCCGGCGGTGATTCTGTGGAGACTGTCAATGACCCTAAACCATCATTGCACATCAGAGATTTGACCGGTTGTTCAACACCACTGTTAGTAATTACAATGCTAGTAAGAAATATTTCTTGATCTTCTCATGTAAACAAATGAGGGTCCTGTCTAGTCAAAGAGTACAATTATTTTTTGCTACTGATAGCTTTCAGGTACTGCAAAAACTACAGAAGTTCTCGGAAGCGTCATGCACTGCCTTTCTGATTGCCATCCGTGTTCCGATCAGCATTTGCCTAACTTTATGACATGATTTGCCTTGTTCCTATTTTGGGTAATATGTAGATTCTTAGGTAGCTATTTTGTTTCATACCGTCGTGAAACTCTATTATACAGTCCTTTGGAATGAAATATAGTGTATACAGTATTGATGACGTTTTAAATTCTATGAAGAGTACATATTGTAATAATGCCCATTCTTTGTAAACCCCTCTCTAAATCACATCCTGGCTACTCCTTGGCCGTGTGCGTCTTTGCAGCGGTACATTCGGCCGTGACTTCGTTCCTATTGATGACAATGAGCGACCGCATCCAACAGCGCAGCTGGAGGAACTGTTGGAACGAGAGGGTATTCGGCGAATGAACTGTCCTCCTCGTTCCCTGACTTAAATCACATGGAGAAGGTGTGTGTGTGGGGGGGGGGGGGGGGCGCTCGCATTGGGACCATCCTTATTTACGGCAATTACATTGTAATTATTGTTCACATTTTTGTAAACCTACTGGACCAAACTGCTATAGTCATGAGTCCCTAGACTTACAAATTACGTCAACTAACTTACACTACTTTTACCTTGGTTATTACATTACACCACGAGATGCTCACTGTCAGTGTGGCGAGGAGCACAGGGAGAAGATTGTGCGCTTTATGGAAACACAACAAAAGCAGCCAAGACCTTCTTGCAAACATAAACAACCTCATTGTTTGTCTGATAACTAGGTCAACGTTGACCATTTGGGCTGTATTGTTCGCCCCAACTGATATGTCTGCTAGTTGCGATTTTTTCTGGGTTGAGGATAGTAAACTGTATTGTAATTATTTATATTTGTGGTGTCTATTCTTTCACACTTGTCTGACGAGAGATGTGCAATAGTAGATCGCGCACTCATGATGATACAACGTCCCCTAGTAGTCAGCGCGACTACCTAGTAAGCAGGGGGATCCGGGTTCAAATCCCGACTGGGCGCAATTTTTCATACCATATTCCTTTATATAAGTGCTAACTCCTTACACGCAACTTCGACGCCGATGTGTGAACAAAAATGACCACTCGTGACAGGCGAGTCTAATTACAGGAGATAAGCCAAGGCGGTTGCGATAGCCTCACTAGTCGCAAGGAGAAGATATTTACTTTTTTAAAAGGGGACCTTGAGAGCTACGCGCCATGAGCACTAGAGTCCTAGCGGCAAACGTGACCTATCTCACAGTTAGTGGGCTAATGTTTGCAGCTTAGGCTGTAGCAGCTGAGCGGCTGCACCTGCTGCGCCTATAGTAGGCCGACTTGTGCAACGCTGCCGAAACTGGGTCACAGCGTGACGCAATGCGCTCCAGGCAGCCCCGAGCTTCTTTCATCGTAAAGCTGACCGCCATTGATCGTCCTGTGTGCTGCACCCACACCAGATGTGACGCTACTGGTAAACTTGCGCCAACTTACATGAACCATTACAACCTTGTAGGACCTCTGTATAGAGCAGGAGTGGCCATGTACCTTACCTTTGCCAGCCACAAACGTATATAGCTGTTTCTAAAGGAGCCACGTATTTTAGAGTATTTAACATCAGTGACGAATTATTTTATGTACGTTTGTTATGAGCTTTTTTCAGTGTTTATTTTTGCTGTGAGCTGTTGATATCTGGCTGCTAATTACTGTTGAGTGCAGTTCAAGCAAATAATTAAATGTTCATCAGATAGTACAGTTATTCACATATAAATGCTCCAAAAATTGAGGCCGCGTGGGAGTAGCCGAGCGGTCTGGAGCGCCCCGTTGCGGATCGCGAGGCCTCCCGCGTCGGAGGTTCGAATCCTCCCTCGGGCATGGTTGTTTGTGCTGTCTTTACTATAAATTAGTTCATAAGTAGTTTGTAAGATTAGGGTCTAATGACCCTGCCGTTAAGTCCCATAAGCTTAACAAACATTTTTTTTAACAGTCCCCCATTCGGATCTCTGGGCAGGGACTACACAAGAGTATGTCGTCATCAAGAAAAACAAAACAGGCATCCTACGCATCGTAGCGTGGAATGATCTAACCCTTAATCGGGTATGTAAGGTAGAAAATTTGAAAATAGAAATGGATATATTAAAAGTTATATAGAAATAGCATTGTTGGATCGAGTAATTGGAAACACCTGGTTAGAAAATTACCTTCTGATAGCCATCCAACTAAAGAGTACCAACATACATCATCAGTCAGGTCGTCATTGCTCATTCCTTCTATGAACGATTTGAACTGTCCCTGTGTTTAGTTAGCCATATGAGTGAATGAAGCTCACAATTTGTACCACCGCCTTTAGTCTTCGCAGGAGTTACTGTTAATTTGACTAAAACACCGTAAAAAGCTTGTATAATTTTTATTTTTTATACTTTATTTATATGTACTTTAAGAGCTACAGCACATTGAAGCAAGAGCCACGTTCTGTCCACCCCTAGATAGAGCATAACGCTACACTCGCTTCCAACAGCCAAACTATAATCTGTTCTACAAAACACTGTCTTGACACCGGCCATACAATAGAATATACCAACACAGACAGTCTGGCGTGAATTTCTAATGACCGGGATTAACACGTTGGCAGCCGTGCTATTGCCAACACCGCCTGGAAGACAAGGCCTCACAACTGGCCGTTATGGCCCCCACATTACACTGCGGGCCCTGGATCCAGAAGCAGAGACGGGCCCTCCCTCCCCCTGTACTTTTTTACTGTTGTGTGCAGTAATTTCTAATTGCAAGTTTATATCTTAATTATGCTCTTTTTAGAATGTACTTTAATATGGTATAACAAGGAATAAATTTGATACGATAAGCTTCATTTATAAAATTATTTTACTTAAAATTGAGACTTACAATGGCCTGTAGTCAGAATTTGGTTTCGGTGGGGCGGGGGGGGAGGGGAGGGTAGAGATCAGGCATTTATAACATATATTCTAAATTATGAAGTTAGCAACATTAAGTTGAACTGAAGTCGCAGATACAATATTAAATTTTATTGCCGGCCGCGGTGGCCGAGGTGACTGAGGCGCTCCAGTCACGGTCAACACGGCCACTACGGTCGGGGGTTCGAATCCCCCCTCGGGCAAGGATATTTGTGCCGTCCTAGTTCATAAGTAGTTTGTAAGTTTAGGGACTGATGACCCCGTAGTTAAGTCCCATAAGCTTGACAAACATTTGAACATTTTAAATTTTATTCAATACAAATCTCGAAGGAACAACTTCAGCATGTTTTGAATTACTTTATCAGGAATTAGGTGAATAGTGGGGCTTTTCGGGAGGGGGGGGGGGGGAGGGAAATTGATCCTCTTCATCCCCCCCCCCTTCTGGCCATGGGCCTGGTCCACAGTAAGCCCTAGTTTAGCTTGTAAGGCGGAATTGCTGTACACGCATGAAAATCCCATCTGACAAAAAAAAAAAAAAAAATAAAATAAAAAAAAAAAATAAAAAAAATAAAAAAAAAATATAAAAAAAAATAATTAAAAAAAAAAAGTCTGTTACTACATTACACCGAAAGCTGATACATCAATTCCTTTTCAAGCCACGCCAGAAGTAACGTCAAACTGCTGCGCCAACGGCATGACTTGAGAACGAATTCCTAAGCGGTATGACAACAAATGTTCAAAATGTTCAAATGTTTGTTAAGCTTATGGGACTTAACTACGGGGTCATCAGTCCCTAAACTTACAAACTACTTATCAACTAGCTTATACTAAGGACTACAACAATATCCATGCCCTAGGGCGGATTCGAACCCCCAACCGTAGTGGCCGTGCAGACCGTGACTGGAGCGCCTCAGTCTCCTCGGCCACCGCGGCCGGCGGTATGACAACCAGAGTAAAATCGGCAAAGAAACTAATGATATCACGTTTTTATAGCTGCTATAGAGTCTACTTGACATTTAATGCTAGAAGGATCGCATGCAAGCTACTACGTATAAGAACCTCTGGGGCCAAATTGGCCCCATGCAGGTTTATTGCTTATACGGCCAGATTATGAAAGATAATTCAGTGTAACCATCATATGTACTTTTATGTACTTCTAACAAAAAAAATGTTCGTATAGCTTATGGGACTTAACTACGGGGTCGTCAGTTCCTAAACTTGCAAACTACTTATGAACTAGCTAACACTAAGGACGGCACAAATATCCATGCCCGAGGGGGGATTCGAACCCCCGATCGTAGTGGCCGTGCAGACCGTGACTGACGCGCCGCAGTCCCCTCGACCACCGCGGCCGGCTACTTCTAACAATGGAAGGTCCAGATTGGAATGTTGGTAATATGAGGATAGCTAGCAACTCACCATAAAGATGATCGCTGAGCTGCCAACAAACTCATATTCACATCCATGCAGCTTGTAAATTTTCAGCCATGACATTCGTCAGAAAAGATCACACTCGCTCAGACAATCAATCACACAGGCACAAACTCATCCATACATGCCCGCCATCTTCAGCTGCCCTACCGCAATCAGTGCTGAAATGTATGGCATTGTAGTCGCATATTGAAACAAGAAGAAGACAACAGTTGGTTTTATTTCATACACAGTATTACAAGGAAACATGCCGAAAACACAGAGAAAAGCTATGAGAAGCCAAATTGGCCCTGCAGTCCTTAATTTCGTATCACCTCCGTTAATCATTCTTCTGCATTTAATCACGACAGTACTATCGCCCGTATAGTTCACCAATTGTCTTTGCCAAGTGATATATACGTATTCAAATATGCACAAAATGCAGGAAATTTAAGTTAAAGCAAGGAAAATATTTAAAAAATACCAATATGAGCTTAAAACAACGAACTTGTATCTAAAATAACACAACATAATACTGGAGAAATAGGAATGTAACAATGTATTAGGTGTTTTTAATATTATAGTAACACTAAAGCTATTATATATTCATCTCATTTATGGCTTTATAGTAAACTGGTAAATATTTTTCCATATTTAAAAAAAAAAATGTCTTCTTAACATCTGGTATAATATTTTTCGCATATTTATGGAGTCTAGCTGACGAAATAGAAATTCATTGTTGCAATATTCAAAATGTTCAAATGTTTGTATAGTTTATGGGACTTAACTACGGGGTTATCAGTCCCTAAACTTACAAACTACTTATGAACTACTTACGAACTAGGACGGCACAAATATCCATGCCCGAGGGGGGATTCGAACCCCGACCGTAGTGGCCGTGCAGACCGTGACTGGAGCGCCTCAGTCTCCTCGGCCACCGCGGCCGGCGGTTGCAATATCCGGTATCGTAATGTCTGATGTAGTGTTTCTATGAGTTGATAATAACGGCAAATATGAATATGCAGACTTTTTCATCTAATAACTAAGGTTTACTTAAAAATTATTCGTAGAAACGGAAGGAACTGCAGATGTTGCACGGGCTGAGGGCAGCCTCTGCAGACACTACCTATTGTTGTAGGCCTAAAGCGCCGCGTTGTACGCAAAAAGGCGAACTGCGCCTGTCGGCGACATCAAACATTTCTCGTGTTTCGACACAAATCGGTGGCCGACTGGGCGACATGGAAATGTGTATTGTCGCTGGTTCACGTGAAGTAAGACTGCCGTGGTATTCAACACTACTGTCTCGTAAAAGGTAAAGTAGAGACAATAATAAAGGTGCGCTCGATGGCGGGATTAGTGTGAATACATGTTAATATTCTAAATTCGATAATTTTTTCTTTTACTAGGAAACAAGACTCTTCGTTAAATAGTGACAAATTTCGAAGGCGATCATGGAGGGGCCCCCGGCAGCCACTGTACTTGCGATTGCCTTCATTCGGCCCTCAATCGTACAAAAATGTCTAATTGTTTTTTTCAGTACAAAAAAATTGATTCAAGCTTTTCTCTTAAATGGTTTGAGAACTTTCACTGGATCCCTTTATGGTTGACAGACTGCAGTCCTACTGAAGACGGTCTACATGGGTAGAATTTCAAAGAAGCTGTCAGTATCTGCTAAATCTGAAGGATACTTTGAGATGGGATTGATGATTTTAATTTTCAGTTCATTACTTTATAGATCCACGAAAGCCAAAAACTGGTGAAAATAGATGAAAAAATTGTTCATAGCTCGCAAATATTGTTGTCAAATCTTGCATTACAAAGTTGAAAACATGAAAGTCAAAACCAGATCTGAATTAATTTGATGCTTAAAGCTGAAGTTGTTCAGCTGTCCTTTCATTTGCATCAGGTTTCCTATTGATAATCTCTGATAAAATGCCAACTGCCTCAGCAAATACTTTTTCTTCATTCAAAGAGATGTCATAATATCTTTAAGTTAATCACCGGCATCACTTCGTTGAGGGAAATTTCTTTGTTCTGTATAACGACATTTTTGTGGTCAATAGACGTCAAGATATTGCGCCAAAATGATATCAAGAAGCCTTTGAAAGCTGTCAAGTACTTCTTGAGATCCAAATAAATATTTTTGCTGATGGAGTTAATACAGCAGGAACACGTCTAAAAATTTGAAGATCGAAGGATGTTGCTTCAAAATTTGGCGGAGTATTTGTAGCCTTTGATTGCAACAAGACTTAGACAAATCGACAAGTTGCTTCAACAGTTCCCAATGACCAGCCCTAATAGAGAAGAAAGAATGAAACTCTCAAAATTTCTTAAAAAGAATCACATCATAATTCAGTTCAGCAGCATAAGCACCGTCTGATTAGTGAGTGTACTCCACAAGGAGAAAACATTGCAAACTGTGTTAATACCAAGGTCACCATATTTTCTAGATTCAAATTCGGGACATAACCACATTTTCTAGATCCAAATTCGGGACACATTACAAATTTTGTATTTTGTATGTATATTTTTATTATATTAGAAGAAGATTTTAGTGAAAGTAATAATTAGAAACTATCAGTTTGTTACAAAAAGTACATTAATTTACACTTTATTAGTACTTTATATGATGAAGGAATGCGGTCAGAACAACTGTACGCCTATTTAGTAGTGCAGTGAATTTTCTTCAGCAAGTCTGTATTTTTCAACAACATGTGAAAAAGTTCTATACAAGATTAGTAATAATTTACTATAATTACTAATACTGATTTCACAGTTTCCTCGGCAAGCTGTGTTTTGTCATTTGTCCATATGTTATTCACGTGCGGAAAATGCCCATTCAGTAACAGTGGTGTTAGCAGTCCATTCACTGATTTTATCACTGATATAGTTTGTGCGCGTATGCTCAGTGGAAACAGTTTGAAACGGTTTCGACAGTTGGTGATAAGCATCTTAAGTCTAACGAACCTTTTGTTAAACAGTTTCCCATCATAATTAAAACTACTAACAAAATAGAGCGATACGCGTGAGATAAATCTCTAAATCGAAACGTAGTTGTTAAATACGGGACAAAAAGGTGCACCGAAATACCTTCAAAAAAATTCGGGACACACACAAAAAAATGGTGAAGGGCCCGAAAAAAACGGTACGGTTGGTCACCTTAGTTAATACACACATACAACACCAACCAACGGCAATAGCTAAGAGCATCAATCGAAGTAATCATCTAATATATGAAGCAGAGTGTCCGTATGTTTGTACATGTTGCATACAAATCTACAGTTTTGTTCCAATATTTATGATATTTTGTACACGTAAGCTTCAATCCATGAGGACGGTCGCCGCAAGTGTAAGAATCACGTACGATAAATAGTTCATGAGATATGACGTCATAAACAATGAGCTGTGAGAAAAACCGTTGCATTTAGCGATAATGCTGCTCATTTTCTCCTAAATCACATGACCGATTTCAACCAAATTTGGTACACACATTCCTTACCGTGAGGTAACAATTGCTGCATGGTTAAGAATCACATACGGCACATGGTTCAAAAGATATTATGTCATAACCAATAGAAATCGCAAAAAACGCCATATAATGCGGCGAGACTTTTGAAAAACACTGTATAAGAATGAGAGTACTTAGCGACTTGCAACAAACTTTAAACATAATTGTACCGGCAGGAATGTAGCCTCTAAATTGTATCACATTCCGACACGTAGTTCAGGAGATATGAGCACATAAACAGTAACGTCCATGGAAAATCGCCCCACCACGCACCAAGTTATAATCTATCACTACTTCTTTCTACTAAATGGAGTCCCAAGAGATTTTACAAACATACAGCACTTATACAAATGAATATATACCTGAAAAATGGCAGGAATATATAAATAAATACCCGGGCAACGCCGGGTTTTCAGCTAGTTTAAAATAAGCGGTTTATCATAAATCTACAATTGCCTGTAGAATCTTCTAAAATTTCTTTGGATGAAAAATATTCAACAAGTTTTTTCTAGTATGTTTTTAATTTAAGTAACCAAAAAATTGAATCATTTAGGGCTGGGTTCTGGCCCCCTTCAGCACCGGGCCCTGGACCCATGGGTCCACCCAGCCCCACCCTTGTGGGGGCCATGCTGGCCGTGCCTACGTCACACCTACAGGCCGCGAACGCAAGCTGACTGGCCGGCCGCTGCGCGGCGGTGGGCGTGCCCCAGCCAACAGCCAGTGAGGTGGCGGCCGCGGCCTCTAAGTGTGACGTAGGCACGGCCAGCTGTGAGGCCTTGTCTTCCAGGCGGTGTTGCTCTGGCGCGCCTCTGACGTCATCGCGGCAGCCAACGTGTCCCTAGGCAACCGTTCAAATGTTAGTAAACCTATTGGACCAAACTGCTATGGTCATCAGTTCCTAGACTTACAAACTACTTAAACTAACTTACACTAAGGACAACACACACGCCCATGCCCGAGGGAGGACTCGAACCTCCGGCGGGAACTGCCGCCCAGTCATGACGCCTTAGACCACGCGACCATTCCGTGCGGCTCTTTGTAGGTTTTCCCAGCGTAGTAATTCTTCATAATCTTTGCGGGTTTGGTGCCGGATCGTAAAACCGAAACGACTCTATATTTCGAACATCCAGCTCTACGCTATCTTCCGGAGAACGTCGCTATCGCAGAGTCCCGCTGAGTGCTGATGGCAAAGCATTTCTTCTTATTGTTATTTCAATGCCCACTAAGAGACGGGACTGGCAGCGGATAGTTACCGATCTACAGCCAAAAGTTATATACATTTAAAGATGGTTATAATACACAGGGTGTTCAGAAGGAATAGTAAATTTTTAGTAGCTTGTAGTGTAGACAAAATGCAAAGATAAAAGCCTTCTAACATGTGTCCAATTGAGTGCCGAGATACAGCTAAGTTCAATGCATTTTTGTACACCGGTTGCTATGGGTTGCTAGTGGCGTGTTTATCGAATGTCAGCAGTAGTGTTTTGATGTTCAAGTTGGCAAATCGTGTTTTAATTTACATTGGAGTTTTCATTGTGTTTTATTGGCCAAGTCTATAGTAAACACGCCGCACGTACTTACACATCTTGAGTCTGATGATAAGAGTTTCGTAATGGAAACGCTGCTGCTACTTGCAGCGAATGCGGCATACGATTTCCTAACCAGATAGCAGCAGATTAAAGAGTGACTACTCGCGTGTTCAATGGAAGAGTTCCTAGCAGTCATATTGCAGCTGAACGTGACTGTGGATAAAGCAGAAGATATTATTCAGTATATAGAACGTAGTCGTTCAACAAGAACACGGAGAATTTCTGCACGTATAGGTGTTCCACATACAAGAGTATAGCGAGCATTACATACGCACAGGGTCCATCCATACCGTTTACAGTTCTTTCGACACCTTCGAGCAGGAGATAAAGAGACGACTGGAATTTTGTCATTGTATACCTAAAAACAGCCAAGTAATCCCATTTTTACTCTTTACTAATTAAGCCACTTTCACTCCTGTTGGCACTCGTAATTCACATCAGTGGTCCCAAGAAAACCCACATACCATTGTGGAGACACTTTTTCCAGAAGATTCTGGGTAAATGCGTGGTGTCGTTTGATAGACAATCAGTTGAGTGCGTCTGTTGTGTTACCGCTTCGTCTTGAAAATGGGTTTCCAGCATTACTGGAAGAAATTCCCATGGCTACAAGTTCGCATATGTTCTTCGCATAGGCGGATCCAAGGGGGGAGGGGGGGCCAAGGGTTGTTCGCCCCCCCCCCCCAACAGCCCTTACTGCACTGTGTCTTCAAAACTGCGAGACTTTTATTTGAATGGGCGTGGGGTAAAAAGGGGTGGCCGGTACTAGAGACTATTGAGCCAGAGTTTATCTGACGATGAGAATTCTTTCACCGCCCCCCCCCCCCCATCCCTTAGTAGACTGTCCTGGATTCGCCACTGGTTCTTCCAGCATGATGGAGCTTCTGCACATTCTAGTAGTCAGGTGACAAATCATTAAACCTAACATTCCCCAGAAGAAGGATCGGTAGAGATGGGCACGTTTCTTGACAACCAAGGTCCCCTAACCTTAACGGTTTGGATTTTGTCAGTGGAGATTGTTGAATTGCGAAGTCTACAAAGAAAAAGTAAACACAAGGGCGGATTTGATCGTTTGGAATAGCGCAGCCCTCATAAAAGAAGGAAAAGACGACCTCATAAGAACTACACGTGGTGTCATCAAGACAAGTCAAAGGTGCATTGAAGTTGGTAGCGGATTTTTTAAATCAACTTTGAACGTCTTCATTTGCCTCCCCTATACGTCTGTTTGGGTAACATACTAACAGCTGCATCTCCTTCTTCAAAAATTGGACACATGTTATAGTGCATTTCTTATTGCAATTCGTCTGTACCTGTTTTTCTGATACTTTTTTTTTATAGTGAAACGCACAATCTGTCTGGAAAAATTTTCGCAGCCCAATATAAATAATTGCAACCCTACACACACAACGGTATAAACCGCCAAAATTATACAGATGGTACATCTCTGTGTGCTTGACAAAAAAGTCTAATGAAATATTGTTGTATCATGTACTTTGTAGTAGCGACAAAAAATGTATACATCAAACGTGTACACTGACGTGGCACTGCAGCTAGGTCCTCCTAAAACGAACGATTTGAACAACCATTGGGTTGTCAAGAATGTGTAATTCATTTCTCATAAACAATAAATTAAATACCACCAGACTTTTCTCTTTCACAGTACCAGTATGAACGTTGTGGTAATAAAGAAAAGCTGATATCAATGAAAATATGTTTCTCTTAGTACAAAATCAACCAGTTATCTAGTAATTGTCCATCACTTACAATCAACCATTTCCTCTTTTTACAACACAACCGTAACAAAATTAAATTCAGTTTTTTCCCCTTTTATACAACACTAACGAAAATGAAACCCAAATTACTTTGTTCTTTCTAACACAATACCATTCGATCCTACACATGCTTCACGACAGCGAACAGTTTCCTCGCACTCGGTCACACACATGCATATTTGCCTAATTGTATTGACAGCATCGAAAGTCCTCTACGTAAGTTCGCGCACATTCTTAACTTGGTAAGTATAAACAATTTCCTTCACTGGCGCCAGAAGTAAAAATCCCGTGGATTTAAACCAGGCCATCGACTTGTACCTTAAAGCCCGATCCATCGTCCTGGACTCGCATTCGGGAGGATAGTGGTTCAAATCCACCTCCGGCCATCCAGATTTAGGTTTTCCGTGATTTCCCTAAATCACTCCAGGCGAATGCCGGGATGGTTCCTCTCAAAGGGCACGGCCGATTTCCTACCCCATCCTTCCTCAAATCTCCGAGCATTAGCTCCGTCTCTAATGACCAAGCTGTCGTTAAATGACGTTAAACCCTAAGCTTCCTTCCTTCCCATCGTCCTGGAAATAGTCTATCCAAAAATCTGCGTACTCTGTGACCAATGTGGGGTGGAGCACCATCGTGGATGAACCACATGTTACGACGTATCTTCTAACAACGTTGGTAGCAATGTTTTCGCTAGAAACGTTCGGTAATAGTTACCAGTCAAACTTGCAGGTAAAACATAAGGCCCAATAATCATAATCATCGAGTCTACTCGTCCACACATTTACAGAAAATCGTCGCTGAAAATGTGTTGCCACTACGTGCTGGGGATTGTGTACACTCCACATGTGCATGTCATGGAAATTAGTTGTTCCATCGCGAGTGAAATGCTTCATCAGCGACGAGTATTTTGTTGACAAAATCATGCTGTGGACTGTGTAACAAAAACCACTCTGAGAATTCACGTCACGGAGAGAAATCTTGTTCTTCCGATACATGTGCGCGTTGAATGAAGGCCACAGACGCCCCTCTTTCAAAGTGCGAAGAACGGCGGTGTGCGATACACCCACTTGGCGGACGATGCTCCTAATACTCTGAGAAGGATCTCCTGGATGCGGTCCAGAATTCTTTCCTCAGCTTCCAACGCACGATCGGCGCGTTGTGGGCCTCTGCATTCTGCGCGGGGCAGTAAAGAGCCATTATCTCTCAATCTAAGGAAACTCGTAAGTTTTATTCTGTCATGATGTAACAAAAAAGGAAGGCATATCATAAGATACGTTTCGCAGAGAGACGAAAATTAAAACAGGTACTTTATTAAGAAGTAAATGCATAATAATCGCATACAAGTAGAAAATTACAATAACATAAACGTTTGGTGAACAGAAGCAAATTTCTCTCGTGCAGGAAGTCGTCGTTGTGGGAAGCGTTCTCGATAAATTCGTACAGCTGCCTCGCAACACCGTTTGCCTCACTATGAATTAAATGAATATAGCATAGTTTAGCAATTGTAAATCTCCCTTCCATCCTAACAGTTACGAGTTGTAATAACGTCTGCACAGGTTACTCGACGACTGTCGTCGCTCGACGTACTACAATGGCGCAGCCGTAGTTGCCTATGTGTTTACGATTCATACTCGCGATGTCAATACCCGCAGTGGGGGATAACAGGAACCGATTGCTTACGTACGTACACTCCCAAGTGTCTACTTTTCCAAAAACATTATCCCGAGCCGTGGCGGAATAGCCGTGCGCACTGATGCGCTCTGCTACGGTGCGCGCGTCCGCTCCACGTTGAAAGTCGAGTCCTCCCTCGGACATGGGTGTTCGTGTTGTTCTTAGGATAAGTTAGTTTAAGTAGTTTGGAAGCTTAGGGACCGATGACCACTGCAGTCAGGTCCCATGACTTTACAAACATTTGAACACTATCCTGAGACAAACTTTTCTTTCTGGGACTACCGTAAGAAATACGTAAGCATATTACTAGACTTATTTGTCAAGCACACCGAAATGTACCACCATCTGTATAATTTTGGCGGCTTATACCGTTTACACCAGGGGCTAGTGTAATTGGTTAATACAAACCATAAAAATGCACGGAAGTATGCTTTTCTTAACACAAACATACGTTTTTTTCAATGGAACCCCGTTAGTTTTGTTAGCACATCTGAACATATAAACAAATACGTAATCAGTTCCGTTTGTTGCATTGTAAAATGTTAATTATATCCGGAGATATTGTAACCTAAAGTTGACGCTTGAAACCTCCGACGTTCAGTTGCGTGTTGTAACAAACACGGGCCACGATCGGCGAGCAGCATCTGCAGGGACATGTTTACGATGACGACCGTGTTTACGAGTGTGGCTGTAGTGCACTGTTGGGGTTTGGTCTAGCTGTCGCAGTGTCCGCATGTAGCGCTTGTGGTATTGTTATTCTGCATTCGTCTTGGCATGCAGACTAACTGTAGTACACTGTGTTACCAGACGTCTGTGATAGTGTAGTGTTGTAGGAAGTGTGATCATGCAGCATTCGAACTCTGAAAAGGCGGAGATTATACTCATCTATGGCAAGTGTCGACAAAATGCAGCTGAAGCCTGCAGGGTGTATGCAGAACGGTATCCGGACGGAGAGCATCCAACGTGCTGCACCATTTCAAAACATCTACCGCCAACTGTATGCAACAGGTATGGTCGTAGCACGCAAACGGGTCTGTAACAGGCCCGTCACAGGAGAAGCGGGTGCAGTTGGTATGTTAGCTGCTCTGTGGTCTGTGGAATCGTTTCGTCAGTATTTTATGTGGTTTACGAAATATATCCAGTGGTAATGTTAGGTGACTCACCCTGTATATGTGTGTATCAAAAACGTACACGGTTGAAATTACATGATAGTCGAAGCAAAAAGTCGCGTTCCAAGGCGCCTAGTCGCGGAGCGCGCCGCTGTTGTCCTTACCATAAGTTAGTTTAAGTAGTTGGTAAGCCTAGGGCCTAATGACCAGAGTAGCTAAGTTAGTTGGTTGGTTGGTGATATGGGACAGGGGGACCAAACTGCGTAGGTCATCAGTCCCCCAGTGGGGAAGGAGTGAGGATAGGAAAGGAGGGGAGTAAAGAAGGAAGAAAGACTGCATTAGCTTGGGGACCCATGCTCACCAAGCACATACTCATGAAAGAACCGTGAGCCCCTGGGGAGGGGGGGAGCAGTTAAGTATCATATCTTTACAAACATTTGAGATAAGCTTCCACTGACGCCAATATAAACACCGTCCTAGTTAGTACGCATTAATTTTAAATTTAGACTTTACTATTGGGTTTACATCGCATTTAGTTCACATTTCACGTATTTCCTTTAGAAGTAGGTGCAGTTAGGAAGCAACAGACTTTCACAAGGAAACCAACGGTTTCAAAAAAAGTA
Source organism: Locusta migratoria (assembly GCA_026315105.1). Taxonomy (NCBI): domain Eukaryota; kingdom Metazoa; phylum Arthropoda; class Insecta; order Orthoptera; family Acrididae; genus Locusta; species Locusta migratoria. The sequence goes on along the minus strand of CM048755.1, from coordinate 145,668,798 downwards.
GATAGTAGGAGGAAAGTTCTGTTGTTAGGAAGTAGTCATGGAAGAGGTGTGGGCCAGATTTTACAGGAAAAACTAGGTGATAGGTACCAGGTCACAAACATTTTCAAGCCCAGTGCAGGTCTAAGCCAGGTGGTAGAGGATATAGGTTCCTTGTGTAAGGGTTTCACAAAACAGGATCATATTGTTATAGTGGGTGGGGTGGGAAACAGCATTGATAGGAATCAGGGCTACAATATTGAGTGTGACCTGGTTAAAATAGCTTCTGCAACGACCCAGACAAATGTTGGACTGTTGCCTGCTTTCATGCGGTACGATCAACCCCAATTGAACCGCTCCGTCAAGAGAGTCAATATGGAGATTGATCAACTGCTTAGGGCAGACACTCTGTCGGACATCGGTTTGGTTCCTGTGGATGCTATTGATAGGTGGGATTTCACTAGACATGGCCTACATCTCAATAGGAAAGGGAAGGGGAAACTAGCTGGGTTGATAGCAAAGTCCTTAAGGGGGGACACTGCAATTCATGAAGGTACTTCTTTTTTAGGCTAAGATCAGTGTCCAGTGAGAAGCTCAGGCAGGCAGATGCTAAAAATGTTGAAAAATCAAATATTTCTCAGAGAAGTAAAGTAAAACATAATGTTACCATTTTTCACCAGAATATTGGGGGACTAAAGAATAAAATAGATGAGCTTTTAGTTTGTTTAGATGCTATAGAAACTGATAATGTAATAGATATACTATGCCTGTCTGAGCATCACATTGTCACCGGTATGGAAAATGTGAATGTCAGTGGATATAAATTAGTCTCAAATGTAAGTAGAGATAATAAGATAAGAGGAGGAGTTGCCATATATGCCAAAAGCTATCACAGTGTAAAAAATTTAGAAACAAAAAAGTTTTGTGTAGAGCAGCATATTGAAGCATGTGCCTGCCAGCTTAAACTTAATGATGATTATCTTATAATTGTAACAGTATATAGGTCCCCTTCAGGGAACTTTCAGTTATTTCTGGAAAACTTGGATGCCTTGTTGTGCTATCTGTCAGATAGGAGGAAGCAAATTATTATTTGTAGTGATTTCAATGTAGATTCACTGAAAGAGTGTAATAGGAAGAAAGACCTGGAAGTCTTACTTGGCTCATTCAATCTGACATCCGTTATTGATTTTCCTACTCGGGTGGTAAAGGACAGCAGTACATTGATAGATAACTTTTTTATAGACCAAGATAAGTTTAACAACATAAATTCTTGTCCCATTGAGAATGGTCTTTCGGATCATGGTGCACAGCTAGTAACAGTATATGAAATAGCTCCGTTCAGTAATTCGAAACTGTCCACCAGAATAGTGCGCTCGATTAATGACTTAACAACTAAAAATTTCAAAGAAAGTCTACAGCAGTTAGACTGGGATGAGGTTTACAAGGAACCTGGTGTTAATTTAAAATATAATTTATTTCATGATACATTTGTAAGGGTATTTGATAACTGTTTCTCCAAGAAATTAGTAAAATTTAATTCTAAGAAACCATGCAAAACACCATGGCTTACTAAAGGTATAAAAATATCGTGTAACCGAAAAAGGGAACTATATCTGTCCGCAAGAAAGAGTAATAACCCAGAAACAATAAAATATTATAAAAGCTACTGTGCTACATTAAGAAAAGTTATTAAAAAATCAAGAAGCATGTGCATCATGTCTGAGATTAGCTCCTCTGATAATAAAATTAAAACAATTTGGAATATTATGAAAAGGGAGACAGGGCAACCAAGAGCAGAGGAAGAGGGTATTACCATCAAAACAAATGAAAACTTTATCAACAAAAAGTCAGAAGTTGAAAACATTTTTAATGATTACTTTTCAAATGTTGTGGAGAAAATAGGATCTAAATGTTCATTAGAAGGAGCAAGGCAATTAATGGAAGAGGCCATAGCCACACAATTTGATACAATTGAAATTCCACCCACCTCACCTTCAGAAATTAGGAAAATAATAAACTCTCTCAAGAGTAAACGGTCTTATGGAATTGATGGCATTTCCAGCAGGGTATTAAAAAGTTGTTCCCAGGAGATAAGTAGGATTCTCAGTCATATTTGTAATAGCTCATTAAAGCAGGGTATTTTCCCAGATAGACTGAAATATGCTATCGTTAAACCTTTGCATAAAAAAGGGATACATACGATGTCAACAACTACCGGCCCATCTCACTTCTGACAGCTTTATCAAAGATTTTTGAAAAAGTTATGTATTCTCGAGTTGCTTCACATATTAGTATAAATAAATTCTAACAAAATGTCAGTTTGGTTTTCAAAAAAGCTTTTCAACTGAAAATGCTATATACACCTTCACTGATGAAATATTAAATGCTTTGAATAACCGGACATCACCAGTAGGGATCTTTTGTGATCTTTCAAAGGCTTTTGATTGTGTAAATCATGGGATTCTTCTAGATAAGCTTAAGTATTGTGGTATGAGTGGGACAGTGCACAAATGGTTTAAATCATACTTAACTGGAAGAGTGCAGAAAGTTGAAATAAGCAGTTCACATGATGTAGATGAGACAATTCTTCTAACTGGGGAGTTATTAAAAATGGGGTCCCACAAGGTTCGGTCTTGGGTCCTTTGCTGTTCTTAATATATATTAATGACTTGCCATTCTACATACATGAAGATGCTAAGCTAGTACTTTTTGCTGATGATACAAGTATAGCTATCACACCTGACAAACAGGAATTAACTGATGAAATTGTAAATGATATCTTCCAGAAAGTCATTAAGTGGTTCTCTACAAATGGACTCTCATTAAACTTTGATAAAACCCAGTATATACAGTTTCATACAGTAAATGGCATGACACCATTAATAAATTTAGACTTTCAACATAAATCTGTAGCTAAGGTAGAATATTCAAAATTTTTAGGTGTTTGCATTGACGAGTGACTGAATTGGAAGAAACATATTGAAGATCTCCTGAAACGTCTGAGTTCAGCTACTTATGCTATCAGAGTCATTGCAAAATTTGGTGATATAAATCTCAGTAAATTAGCTTACTACGCCTATTTTCATTCACTGCTTTCATATGGGATCATATTCTGGGGCAATTCAACATTGAGTAAAAAAATATTCATTGCACAAAAGCGTGTAATCAGAATAATTGCTGGAGCCCACCCAAGAGCAACCTGCAGACATTTATTTTGGGATCTAGGGATACTCACTGTAGCTTCACAATATATATACACTCATGAAATTTGTTATTAACAATCCGACTCAATTCAAAAGTAATAGCAGTGTGCATAGCTACGACACTAGGAGAAAGGATGATATTCACTATTCAAGATTAAATCTAACTTTGGCTCAAAAAGGGGTGAATTATGGTGCCACAAAAGTCTTCGGTCACTTACCAAGTAGCATCAAAAGTCTGACAGATAGCCAACTAGTATTTAAAAAGAAATTAAAGGAATTTCTGAATGGCAACTCCTTCTACAATGTAGATGAATTTTTAGATAAAACATAAAAAAAAAATATTTAAAAAAATAAATAAAAAAAAAATTTACAAAAAAATTCTTAAAATATAGATTGTCAAGTATAGACAAAATTTACTAAACTGACACGTTGCACATCATTACGAAATGTCGTATACATGATCTAAGGAACAAGTATTAATCTAATCTAATCTAATCTGTTACCTGTTAAAAAAAGGTGTCAAAGGTGTCTTCCTTGCATCTAGATGCAATACTATGCTAGTCTCTGCAATGGATTTCAAATTCTTTCGAAAACCCCCTAGATCATTTCGGAATTCTTGACAAGCGTGTACAACTCTCCACTGCAGGTCTTCAACCGTGTTAACGGGTGTGCTGTACACTTCGCTTTTGAGGCGACCCCAGACACAAAAATCGAAAGGATGTAGTTCAGGTGATCTTGGAGGTCAAGGTACAGGTCCGCCTCGACGTATCCCTCTTTGACCGAATCTGCGCGTTAGGCACCGTCTCACAGTAGCAGCAAAATGTGCCGGAGCTCATCATGCATGTACCACAAATTCTGACGTTGCTGAAGGGGAACATCCTCAAGCAATCCTGGAAGATGACGCCACAGAAACCGTCCAGTAGGTTTTGGTGGAACAATGTGTGGCCCAGTGAGTTAATCATGTAGTACCCCTAACCACACATTCAGTGAGAAACTCTTCTGATATGGTGACTCATGATCAGCATGTGCATTTATTTCACACCACAAATGTATATTACGATAATTAAAAACACCAAGGCGTGTAAATCCTACTTCGTCTGTAAATAAAATGTTCCATACAAAACGAGGGTTGATTACAGACAAAACATCAGTTTTAGGATCAAAGTTCGCATCACTGAGACATTGAACTCGTTGGAGGTGGTAAGGGTACAGTAAATTGCGTTGTAAAATTCTCCATACACTACTGTGGCTTAGTTCAGGCATTTGTGTGGCAATTCTTCTCGTTGTTAAGGGTCCTGGAGAGAGCTGTACTACTTCCAACACCATATGATCAACCTCAGTCGTAATTTCGTAATTCGAGCAGGTCTACCTCCTGCTCAGCATGTAAAAAAAAAAAATGCCCATTTGCACATGTAACTCACCTCATCCTCCCTTAATCTACGATCATTTCATTCTCACCACTCCTCTCCATCTTCCCCTTCTCTTTCTCCTCAACCATCCTTCCCTCCCCCGCCCCTCTCTCTTTCTCTACATCTCCTATTCATCACGCTACCTGCCAGTCTTCTCGTCCCCAATGTCTCATATCAAAACCCCTTCATTTCTCTGTCCATCCATCTCTTCCTACCCACTCTATGTTTGCCCATCTTTACCTCCTACCTATCTCTCCGTTCTGTCCCATCCTCTCATTTGTAGCTATCTCTTCCTTTCCACAATATCTCTCCATCTCCTCATCCCCCTCTCTCTAAGCCCATCTCCTACGCTCAATCTATGACTGTAAATCATTTATTTGGATGCAGGTTCACCTACGAATGTTGTATATGGATCTGTGACGTAGGCTAGAATTTACCGTATCAGAAAGCGATTAGGATAACTACTTATAACTATCTTTGCAGATGTACGTGAACTGAAACAGAGAAATCACCTGCTCATTCTTCGAAAATAAAGAGGTCTTATACGTTGCAAAAACAACATCTGTATGAAATATCTAAATTATAGAAGGAATAATTGACTGATCGTTTCCTGTACGTTGCTGTGCGCTACTAAGAAGTACAGTACATTCTGTTGGACAACTGTCTCAATCTATACCTCTCTAAATTATATCATATGGGAAACATTCATTGAACTAAACATTTTATTAAAAATAATTTGATGACCACCTCTACACTCAAAATAAACATTCTTCTTAGTGAAACGTCGTTTCATGCTGAATGTAGGCCTAAGTGCGTAATGATAGTGTTACCACTACATGTAATACACGCTGTTGACTTTATTTGACACCGCAGTGCAATTTCGTACACACGTAACTGTAATAAACAATTCAGTAACAGTGCTTTGGTAACCATCCAAAGCACATAACATTAGGTTTATCTTACAGAGACACAACTTTATCCTTTATTTCAACATGTGTTCATGAACTGAAAGACACATTTGCAATCGCCGTTCGAATTATAGTCGATGATATGTTAAAGCATGCGCCGGCGATTCGACGACGCATATCGTTGGCGTGTTTGGGGCTTCGTCATAGACTGCATCTTTGTCTGCCCCCAAAGAAAGAAATCAAGACCGGGGGCCATAACAGGGAACCTCGCAGAAAGGAAGAAGGAAGGAAGCTTAGAGTTTAACGCCCATCGACAGCGTGGTCATTAGAGACGAAGCTTACGCTCAGATGTGTGGATAGGATGAGGAAGGAAATCGACCGTGTCCTTTCAATGGAACCATACCGTCATTTGCCTGGAGTGATTTAGGGAAATCACGGAAAATCTCTATCAGGATGGTCGGAGGTGTAATTGAACCACCGTCCTTCCGAATGCGAGTCCAGTGTGTTACCAATGCGCCACCTCGCTTGGTGAGGCGGGGGGGGGGGGGGGACACCTCGCAGGCCATTTATAACAGAATCTGGTCCTATACAATGTTCAGGAAATTTTTCCTCCAGTATATGCATTGCAACACAGGAATGTTCGTAGCCGGCCGCGGTGGCCGAGGAGACTGAGGCGCTCCAGTCACGGTCTGCACGGCCACTACGGTCAGGGGTTCGAATCCCCCCTCGGGCATGGATATTTGTGCCGTCCTAGTTCGTAAGTAGTTCATAAGTAGTTTGTAAGTTTAGGGACTGATGACCCTGTAGTTAAGTCCCATAAACTATACAAACATTTGAACATTTTTTTTTTTTTTAATGTTCGTAAGGAAGTGTGCGTATGACTGTCCATTCATCACGCCTGGGATGAAGTAAGGTCCCACAATACAATTGTCTACGATGCCTCACCATACGTTTTCGCTCCACGGTCGTTGATGCTGCACCTGACGAAGCCAATGTGGATTTTCGGCTGCCCAGTAGTACACGTTATACAAATTTATATCACCGTGGTTAGTAAACGGTGCTTCACCGGTAAATAGCACACGATGAAAACATGTAGTGTCATCTCTCAGCTGCTGAAGATTCCAGTCTGTGACAAAAGCCGTCACATGCTTAGAACCCTCCTCTATGGGGATCTGATTACACGCGTGATTCAAATCCAACATACTGAATATCCTCGCACCCTTGAACCAAGCGAAACAGGAATGTAACTCTGGTAGTGGTACAGACTTATGTATCACCTATTTTTAAGTTACCTATGGTCTACCACAGGTCGATGACCGCCATTTGCCTTTGGGACCCAAAATAGGTGGCACGTACGGTGATTTGGAGGGCTGTATGAACTCCTGTCGTAACATTTTGTTGGTAGGTTGGCGCGGTGACGACAGACTGTAAGGCCCTGTTCACAGGCACCGAATCCGCCAACTCCACTCGATATTCGACTAAATTCGTGATTCCTAATTCTTCCATCCAGGAATTCATCAGACATGGACTAATCTTGTTTGTCATAAACACATCAAGATGACTTAATTGATCGAGCTTGCCCCTTACCCTCCCCCTCAATATCATAACTCTCTAAGTCAACATTAACCAGACCTTCTTCCACATGAGAACAAAATCGAAAGAGACTTTGGGGTTGAAACTTAAAATAAATTGTTCAAATGTTTGTAATCCTATGGGACCAAACTACGTTGGTCATCAGTCCCTAGACTTACAAACTACTTAAACTAAGTTAAACTAACCTAAGGACAACAAACACATACATTCCCGAGGGAGGATTCTAACCTTCGAAGCGGTAGGCCGCGAGAACCGTAACGTGGCGCTCCAGACCAATCGGCTGCTCCCCCGCGTCAAACTTGAAATAAAATTGCTGTCCCGCCCAGTCCGGTATCTGTCCGGTTTTATCGATTAAGTCCGCCCCTAAAATACAGTCTGTAGCCAACTCTTCTACTACCCTAACATCAGCCCTCCAAGAGATACCAGCTCAGCGCGCCCGGCCAGAGGGCTCAACGTACGTGGTGACTGAGCCAGGTCAGTCACCACGAACAACAGCGAACAAACACGATCAGCGACCAATCGCAAGGAACAGAACTACCCAAAGGCAAAAAAAAAAAAAAAAAAAAAAAAAAAAAAAAGGTAAGGCTCTAAAGCACCTTGTTGCGGAGCCTCGCATTAGGAGGTTCGAGTCCTCCCGAGGGCTTGGGTGTATGTGCTGTCCTTAGGTTAGTTTAACTAATTCGGAGGCTGATCGTTAATAGAGCACAACACTTTACACGTAGAACACGTTTATTGCTAATACAAGCGTACACTCATCATGCGTTCGAATGTGGCTGGGGCATTACATAGTCCAAACGGCATGACTTTTAATTCATAGAGACCGTCAGGTGTAATAAAAGCAGTCTTCTCCATGTCAGCTTCGTCAACGTCGATTTGCCAGTAACCTGTCTGCATGTCCATGGTTGAGAAGTATGGCCGGCCGCGGTGGCCGAGGAGACTAAGGCGCTCCAGTCACGGTCTGCACGGTCGCTACGGTCGGGGGTTCGAATCCCCCCCTCGGGCATGGATATTTGTGCCGTCTTAGTTCGTAAGTAGTTCATAAGTAGTTTGTAAGTTTAGGGACTGATGACCCCGTAGTTAAGTCCCATAGACTTTACAAACATTTGAACATTTTGAGAAGTATGTAGCTCCTTTGAAACAGTCTAAGGTGTCATCAATGTGCGGCAATGGCTAGACATATTTCTTTGTGATTTTGTTCAGCCGCCGATAGTCGACACAGAAACGCCACGTGCCATCCTTCTTCTTCACGAGGACCATCGGAGACGACCAGGGACTCTGTGAATGTTGAATAACGTCATTGTGCAACATCTTCTCCATTTCTTCCCGAATTATTCGTCTTTCAGCTGTCGACACTCTGTACCAACGCTGGCTAATTTGTGGATGATCCCCGGTATTCATTCGGTGTTTTATCGTTGGCCGTTTCATCTGGCTCTTCTCCCGCCTGGCCTGGAATACACCTGAAAATTGGTGTAGTATGGTTAACACCTGCTGACGTTGTTCCTGCGTCAGACCGTGTCCTATATGTAATGCCATGGTAGTTTCCTCTATTGCGTTGTCGGCAGTAACAACAGAGCATGAGACTCCGTCTATGACATTGAGCTCACCGTCCTGGACTGGTTCAGCTGTTCCAACACACATTGCTTTAGGAATGAGTTGCGATAGCTCGTGAAAATTAGTGATCCAAAGTTCCCCACGACCTCCTGTAATGCTTATGATATCCGCCGGTAAGTAGATTTTCTTTGTTGCACTGAATAGCTTTTTGTGATCGAAAAGCACTTCACCGACCAACTAGTCATATCGGCTGCTGACTGGAACTCTTCTCATTGTTAAGTGCGGGACATTCTCGACAGCAAACAGTCTCTCATGGAAGTACGTTACGCGTACTAGTCGGAACTGCTTCCTCAGTTTGTAGCTCAGATCTTCCACAGTCAATGACAGCCTGGGATGCCTGAAGTAGCGTTATGGCTACCATAGGTTAAAACGACAAATTCAAAAGGCTGCGTCCTGTTGTTGATAAATATTCTTGCGACACATGTTCCTGCTGGCCGGGCGTATTTTCCATTTTCGACCTTCAGCACAGTTGCTCTTGTATCACAGAACATTATCTTATTTATTTTGCGGTGTAAGTCATTCGACAACTCAGAGAAGGAAGCTCCTGAATAGACTAGTGCCCGGACAGGTTGGCCGTCGATGATGACGTCAATGAGATTTTCCGACATCTCAGTGATTGTCGTCCATGGAGGAATTTCATCTACGGCGGCCTCACCTCAGTAGATGGCCGCGTTGCCTAGTTTTCCTGAACACGGCAACTAGGCGAGCGGCTGGTACCTCTGTAAGGCGACGGTGAACGGCGGCGGCGTGTTGGAGAGCGACCACGTACAGGATACGGCGACGTGTTTCGCCCCATAGGTCGACATTAATCATTTGCAGTTGACTGCCGTTGAAATGACTGCTCCGATGGTAGGCGTCTTGCGGCATAATAATTGTCAAATACTCTCTACAGTATCGTACGACTGTCCGGGAAGGCCACAGTGAAAACACAATGGCGTGTTGTCTTCTGTCCTCCAGATACTTGTCGTCCTGCGAGGCTTCACAGTTGCTGGAGGAGTTGGTTGTGGTCGCGTCGGTCGGTTCCTAAGCTGCCGTTTGGTGGCTGCGGCGTAAGTTATAGCAGAACGAGGCTATTCTTCACGTCGGGTGCGACTGGTGGGGCTGACAGGCGCTAATGTTTCAAATAATTCTTCCTCAGCAGCGTCGGCTCCCTCATGACACACAGGACTGACATCCATGCCATAATTTGGTGCTCGCTTGGTCCAACAGCCATAAACTGTTGTAATTCTTCTCTCACAATTTGTCGTATGAGAGCAGCAAAGTCATGCTGGTCTTCCACAACGGCCATAGGGACTACGTTCGGGAGTCTGTCGTACTTCTTTCGTTCAACCCTTCTCTGTTGCATCTCTTCAATTTTCTGGCACCATTGAACAAACTCTTGTGTCGTCGAAACGTCTTTTATCAGAAGAGCTTGATACATGTCTTCCGCAGTGCCCTTCATCAGGTGTGAAACTCCGTCATATCCGGGTTAACTACGTCACATAGGGCCAAAACACTCTGTATATACGACTGTATTGACCTACCTGTCGTTGGGCCCTGTTCTTCAATTGCTCTTCTGATAAATGGACTTGCCGCTGGTGGTCTCCAAACGGCTTCTTAAGTTATGTATGGAATTTTACCCAGCCATCGAGTTTGTGTTCGTCCTTTTTTTTTTTTTTTTTTTTTTTTTTACCATTGCTGGGCTGTCCCATCCAGGTAGAAATATACGTTTGCCAAGCACATAATGTGAACCCATTCGACTCTGTTGAATCATTTCAGCCATTTATTTGGGACCTGTCCCGCGTCTCCCGGGAGCACCGATGGTTGTCTGATGTTCAGATGGCTTACCGGTGTTTTAGCATCCATGGGTCTTTTGATGACACGGACCTTCGGACGGAGGTAGTCAGTATTGTATTCCGGTTCCTGTCCGTGTAAGCGACGGCTCTTACGCTGCCACGATGATGCAGATGTATTGCAGGTTACCCGGCGCCTGAACCAGAAAGTGCCACGTTGCAAACTGCAGGTGGTCCGGAATTCGGAGGCTGGTCCTTATAGAGCACAACACTTTACACTTAGAACACGTTTATTGCTAACACAAGCGTACACTCAGTACAGACTGACTCCTGCGTGGAGTGCTCCACTATTTATACATAGAAAGAATTTTCTGGATCTTACAAGTACATCAAACATAATAAATACGTAAAACATTCTAGAAATAGTAAATACAAAGATATAATTTCCTGTACCTGTGGCGGGATTTCAACTGGGGACCGCAAGCACAGCGATCTGCGATGCTAACCACTGCGCCACGCATTCTGTCGGAAGACTAGCAGCAATATTATGTATTGGCAGGTGACTACTCTGGCGAAGTTGTTCCATTAATTCCATACAACACCTTTAGGTTCACTTTATGTCTTTTCAATTCATATTCGAGTTTCGTCTTCCGCAGATATGCCGGATCCCTACATCAGTGGACATCCTGAAAATTATTAGACAGCATCAACGAACAATTTACATAACTGTCAATTACAAACTGCAACTACAACTCAACCAATCTAGCTCGCTCTGCTACCAGATGTGGTGGTGCCTATATTAATATCATTGATGGAAAAAGGTTCGAAACGATTTAGTTCAGTTTAGTACAATTTATTATGAACACAACGACCAATACGAGAATATTGCAAAAATTAGCATAAACAGGCAACCTGCAACGCTTGAATTCTTACCCACTTACATCAATTATGAATAACACCATTCCCCAAAGTAATCTATCCGGTCCGCTACACATTGCCAACCTCCCCAGATTGTATAACGCAAATTAGGAAGGTAACAGAATGGCCTTTAACAGTAGCTACCCAAGGGTAGTAACTTGGGTTAGAAAACAAATTTTACAGCTCAAACAAGGTTCTTGGTATCGAGTATCATTCCTTTCCCACGCACAATTAACCAATAGCATTTGAAAGACAAACAAATAGGACGTTGTCTTAATTGTAGCCCACCGAAATTTTTGTCTTATGACAGCTCCGACCAAATACATAAATGTAGAATCAGCATCTGCACAGGCACAGCATAATTTCAACATATCTGTAATGAATATTGTGTACGTTCGTTACCGGAGTCCAGTTATATATAACTATCTAGGAAGACGTTAGGGCAAGAATTCACATATTTGTCCATACACTGTCACAAAGTGTAATCATATGCCACACCGTCTACTACACCAATCACTTTAGGAATATTCCTTATCTTTGTGTGTCCAGTTTTCTTCGGATAAGCCGCCACAACAGGATGTCTTTGAGACAATCTCCTCAGCTGTTATCCTGTACAGTACCACTGGCCACACTGGTATCGTAACTCCATCAGCGGCATGTGAGTCGTAGCCACGTGATCAAAACATCGCCGAGCAACACTGGTGTCTACACCATCCGTCTCCCAGCGCTCGCTCTCTCTCCGGACGTGCGCTGAGCACAGACCCTCTTTCACCACTCAATCAGCGAGGTTACCCTCAGGTCCACAGTTGGTACTGCCAACCACTAGCGTATCGATAGTGTTTATTTGCGGAAATGTGCCGACCGTGGCACAGTGTCTTAAATTTATCGTGTTCTCGTGTCTGTATTTGATTCAGATTCGCGTTCAATATCTGGTTCTGTACTATTTCACCGTGTAAATCTCTATGATCGCCTCTGTTTTTCTTAGTTGCTCACTGTAGAGTCTACATCATGCCTCTTGATTTGTTCATTTCTCTGGGTACTGTAGTCATAGATAGGGTCTGTGACTTCTGTGAAGGCAGAGCTCACAATCTGAAGCATAGTTGACAGAACTGACTGAAAACCTCTGGTACAGAGCTGAATGAAGGGTCTGAATCAGATGATTCTGGGACCGTGTAGGCTGCAGATTCCTTGACTTTCGCCATCGGGTGGCTGGGTTCCAGGTTCCACTGAATAGGACATGGGAAGGGGGCTCCCACCCTGGAATCCAAGATGGCACCGGTTCAGGGGCCGCCCCAGAATCCAAGATGGCGCCGGTTTTGGGGCCGGCTCCACTTTCGAAGATGGCACTGGTGTGGGGGCGTACTCCAAGGGGGAAAACTCCCAACAGATCCAGAATTGCCCACCTTTGAGAGATGCAGACCTCTCTGGCTGCCACTCCTAACATGTCTAGATTCGTCCACCTACACCCCCCTCCACCACCTCCTGCATCCCACCCCTGCCACCACTCCTCTTCTTTCCTTCACGTTTGCTCTGTCAACAGTGTGTTACAGTTGTGTAAGGACCTCCTTTTCCAGACCTGAAAAAATTGTAGGTATGGGTTTAAGGGTAATTTTATTTTACTTTATTAAATTTTGATTGCAGTGTAGCCATCCATCCATTCTTCTGTACCTCCAGATCTAAAGTGACTGCTCTTCACACTATGCCCATTCATATTCATTTGAATGTCTAAGTACACTCGTGAGACTTCAAATGTTCAAATGTTTGTAAATCTATCGGACCAAACTGCGTGGTCATCAGTCCGTAGCTTACAAACTACTTAAACTAAGGTAAACTAACCCAAGGACAACACACAGATCCATTCCCCAGGAGGACTCGAACACCCGACGGCGAGCAACCGCGCGCTCCGCAGCGAGGTGCTTTAGATCGCTTGGCTACTCCACCGCGGCGCTCGTGAGACTAAATGACACCAATACTGCACTACTGCCCCTAACACCCCCCCACCCCCCCCACACACACAAGAATAGAAAGGTGAACTCATGTTCATCATGAGTCTCTATATCTCCTTTCACATGTGTTCTAAATTATATAAATGACTGGTCCACATGACGCTAGCCAAATAGTTACACTTATGACCAAACCGTGCTGACAATACTTTTTATTCAGCTCCATTGAGATTGAAATTTAGTAGTGTCTCTAGAGTCCAAAACATTCATCAACGTTGCTGTCTGCACTATAATCCTAACACCTCTTAGAGTAGCATTACAGGGATAATAATGTTAAAAGCAACAACTCAACGACGATCTATGTTCAAATCCAAACACAATTTGAAAATTACTACCCTCTATCGGCCACACAATAGCTATAGTATTCATCTGCTCAATCAACTTATTACTTCTTGGAATAACCTTACAGTGTATTCTTCCTCAATCCTAATTAACCCAGTTCAGACACTTTGGAATTATTAGCCTCTAGCAACCAAACAGTCGGAAACATACAACATATGCTTAAACAAGATACCAAATCTCGGAATAAACTTACCATCTACATGCTGAAAATAACGTAATTCCCCCCCTCCCCAAAAAAAAAGAAAACCTCCAAGCACTTGTAAATTACTACCCCTTTTTTTTTCGATCACACAATCGTCAAAATATTGAACAGTTTAAACAAACTAGTAGCCTAACACAAGTTGGAATAGTCTAGACTTTAATATTCAAATCCACAACATTTCGATTTAAGTAGCAAACGTTCGGCAACACACAACCAAAAACAAATCACAATGCAGGAAATCGTGTCAGGCCTCTGACAGATAAGCAGACATCAAACATCATATTTCTACACGTTTTTGTTACTACCGAGCAAGCCCAATGTATCATTCAAAAAGCCCTTAAGTACACCACATACACCGCATACAACCTATCGGACTCCCTTGAGAATTTTAGAGCTAACCTACATTCCTTTAAACACCTCTACTTTAAACAATTACGCAAAACAATGCTACCCGCGATCACACAACGCAAAATAATCCTAAGCTCAAAATAGATCAAACATTAGTCCAACGACTATCAACATTCGTAAAATCTCTTGTAGCATCATATACACAGGTCAGTTACAGCTCCATAATGGAATCTATATGAGGAGCTAAAATGGGAAGGTAGTAGGTGAATATGGTCTGGGCAAAAGGAATGAAAGAGCAAGCCGCCTGGTAGAATTTTGAACGGGACATAATTTAGTTATAACATACACCTGGTTTACTAATCACGGTTGTATACGTGAAAGGGACCATGAGACATCGGGAGATACCAGTTAGATTTTATAATGGTAAGACATAGATTTCGGAACCAGGTTTTAACCTGTAAGACATACCCAAGGGCAGATATAAACTCTGACCATAACTTATTGGTCATGAATTGTAGGCTGAAACTGAAAAAAATTGCAGAAAGGTAGGAAAATAAGGAGATGGGACCTGGATAAACTGAAGGAACCTGAAGTTCTTGAGAATTTCAGAGGGAGCTTTAGGCAAAAATTGATAGAAACGGAGGAAAATAAAACATTAGAGGAGGAATGGGTAACATAGAGAGATGAAATAGTGAAGGCAGCGGAGGACAATATAGGTAGGAAGGCAAAACCTACAAAAAATCCTTGGATATCACAGGACATACTAAATTTAATCGACGAAAGAAGAAAACATTAAAATGCAGTAAATGAAACAGGTAAAATGGAGTACAGACGACTAAGAAATGAGATTGACATGAAGTGCAAAATGGCTAAGAAGGAGTGGCTAGAAGGCAAATGCTAGAATGTAGAAGAATGTATAAATAGGGCAAAAATAGATACAGCCTACAGGAAAATGAAAGCGATATTTGGAGATAAAGAAAACAGCTGTATGAATATCAAGAACACAGATGGAAAACCAGTTCTCAGCAAAGAAGGGAAAGCTGAAAGGTGGAAAGTGTATATAAAGAGGCTCTATGAAGAAAATGAACTTAAAGGCAATATTGTAGGAAGGGGAGGAGAAGTGAATAAGACCGCGGATGCGTCAGCGGTAAAGGGACATCGAGTGAACACTGCATTTTCAAATGGAACACACTCGAACCGTTTCATACGTCATAGCTTCAGCAAAATTTATGTATATATACTCTCGCTTTTAGAAGTAGCAGTCACTTGGTCTTCAGGATCAACGATGCTCAGGAGGTAGTCGTCGATTCACTGGCTTAATCATTCAAAATGTTCAAATGTTTGTAGAGCTTATGGGACTTAACTATGGGGTCATCAGTCCCTAAACTTACAAACTACTTATGAACTAACTAAGACTTAGGACGGCACAAATATCCATGCCCGAGGGGGATTCGAACCCCCGACTGTAGTGGCCGTGCAGACCGTGACTGGAGCGCCTCAGTCCCCTCGGCCACCGCGGCCGGCGCTTAATCATTGTGCTCAGTCTTTGTCACAGATAGCAGTACATGCTGGTAGCTCATGGAGGCAGCTAGGAGATGGAGTTTGGTCGATGCCATCATCCGGTGATGGTGATCCACTGAGCTGACGACTTCACAATACTATTGTTGCTGCCTGAGGCCAGTGCAGTCTTCAGTGGTTAGATACTGAAGGCCAGTGTTCCTCTCGTCGAGTTAGCACTCTGGTGCTAATCCTGCCAGCCAGTATCCAGAGTTGGGTATCAGCACGGCATCCGACTTCAGGGGGGTCCACGCACGGATCCACTAGCAGCTGCGTAGACTGGAAAAGGGACCGAGTACTTCTCAATAACAGTCTCTGCTACGACTCCCGGAAGTCGCGGCGTGGGCACTACTGTCCAGACGGGTCACAGCAGTCGGAGCACCGAGGTCGCAGCGTGACGGCGAGCGGACGCGCCCGAAGGCGACGACACCTACTGCTCTAGCTCCTGTCGAGCTAGCACCTGTAAACTTTAATTCTGGTTTATTAGCGTCCTCTGGCGCTCCTCCAGGTTCCACGCCTCATCCTGACATAAAGCTGGGAGCCCACTGCTCGGCCCCAGCAGTATTGTTAAGCGCTGGGAACGCTGTGGCGGCCAGTGTGTACACAACAACGGAATAGGCCCAGCATGACCGAAGCTCGCAGGCTGGCCATACTTCTCCTATACAGAGCTTTAGTGATCTCTATACAACCTGCACATCAGCATGTGCAGCCTCTCCACGGTGAATGGCGACTGTCAACTGTCTTCTGAGTGACATGCTGCTCCGTCTGTGAATGTGTGTACATTGGTTGTGGATGTCTGGAGTAGATATTTACTCTATGGTGGATGTGGGACTATCCATCAAACGCTATCCCATTTGATAGGTACACTGACATTGTCGTTGGCATGACTGTAATCTGAATGGGATTCTACTTTCTATGGCGAACACGATTTTATGAACATCTGTTGACAGTTTTTGTAATTAAAGAATCGCACTGACGTGTTTTACGGCCCACTTTAGATTTGTAGTTTTATACGTTTTTGCAAACATTTTGGACCAAAATAATAATCTAAATAATAAAAAATTAATTAATAAGAGTGTCTGAAACCCTTTTAGGAAAGAAAATAGGTAGTGGCGGGTTCCGATCCACGGACCTTCAGCATTACAGTTCAACGCATTGCCGACTCTTTTTTCTTTCAGGTATATATATGATCTGCGGTCGTTTTTATTGTTCGTAGTTGGTCGTTCGTAGATCATTTGGCTCAGTTGACTAGGCTACGGCTAACCGTTACGAGCTGTCTTCTTTAGTCTTACACTATTGATGGCCGTTGTTAACTGATGCTAATGTGGCATTTGTAGACACGAAGTAGATATATGATATATCATATATATCATACGAAGAACGACGTGTTTTTGTTAATTCTTCAGTGCACCATTGCAACGTGTAAGTTACAATAAGAAAATCATCAAATACGCAACGCAAGATGGCGTATGCCACAGAGAGTTCTGGGCGAGGAATGTCACGTGACATCTGCGAACGGCTGGTTTTCGTTAATTCAATGGAGGGTCTCAAAACTCCGTTATTTTTTCAAATATCTCTCAAACGAAACGAGATATGAAAAAAAAAAAACATAAGGGAACAAAGTTGTAGAGAATTTTCTCCTCTGCAAATTCGTTTATTCAATTTTCGCGTCAGATGAACGGTTCATTTGCAATTAAAATTACATTGCAACGGCTTTTTTTTATTACTATCGTATTTCTTGTCCGCAATATTTCAAAAAGGGAGGTTCTGGTTTCTGGTAGCCAACAGGTATGTCTGTAAAATTTGGTGCTGATCGGTTGAACGGTTCGACCTAAAAAGTAGGAACACGTTACAAACAGACAGACATCGTCAAATCGCCGTTATTTTTGCAAATATCTCTGCAACGATGCAAGATATGAAAAAAAAACATAATAGAACGACGTTGTAGAGAATTTACCCCTCTACCAATTAGGTTATTCAATTTTCGTGTCAGATGAACGGTTCGTTTGCAATTACAATTATGTTACAAACGGCTTTTTTTGGTATTACTACCGTATATTTTGTCCGAAAAATTTGAAAAAGGGAGGTTCTGGTTCTGGTCTCTGGCGGCCTACAGTTATGTCTGTAAGATTTGGTGCTGATCGGTTGAACGGTTCGTCTTAAAAACAGGGAAAACGTTACGGACAGACAGACAGACATCCAAAAATCGCCGTTATTTTTGCAAATATCTCTGAAACGAAACGAGATATGAAAAAAACATAAGAAAGCAAAGTTGTAGAGAATTTTCTTCTCTACAAATTCGGTTATTCACTTTTCATGTCAGATGAATGGTTAAGCCGTTATTTTCATTTAAATTTCGAGCTGTCAAAAGACGATCGCAAAGGCCCACTTTAGTATTACTACCGTAACCTAAAGTGGGCCAAAATGAAATGTTTGTAAATCTATTGGCGCAAACTATTGTCATCATCACTCTCTAGACTTACAAACTACTTAAACTAAGTAAAACTAACCTCAGGGCCACAAACACACCCATGTTCGAGGGAGGGCTTGGACCTCTGGCGGGAGTGGCCTCGCGGTCCCTGATAAGGCGCCTAGAACTGCTCGGCCATTTCTAAGCGGCCGTACGATTATATCGCGAAACCGACACAGTACGGGGATAACGGGTTTTTGCTTTAATTTTGAAAACCCTTGTAGTAAACAACGACGTTTCGCAAGCCGAGAACATGGTTTACATCAGTGGCAAATTGCGCAAATTATAGTCTTCATTCCATCTTTGGCCGGGAGAATTTAGTTCAGACAGTCTCTGAAAAATCGAAGTGAAAGTTTTATGTTTCATAAAAATCTTGAACTTTTCCCTTCGTAGATACTGACAGAAATGTTTTGCTGTGAGGTAAATAGCTACCATCTCCCATCGAAAACTTGGAGGACACGGATACTTGGAAAGAATGCCGATGGACGTTACTCTGGGTGCAACACAACTGCCACAGCGGTCTCACTAGTGTCCACAACTAACCACAGGGAGAGCGTGTGTCAACTGCAGCTGACATTGAAGCAGTTCAAAACGTTCAAATGTTTGTAAATCTATTGGACTCAGCTGCTTGGTTATTAGTCCCTAGGCTTACAAACTATGTTAAACTAACCTAAGGACAGCACACACACACCTATGCCCCAGGTAGGACGCGAACCTCCGACGGTGAGCAACCGCGCTCTCCACAGCGTGGCGCCTTAGACCGCTCGGCTATCGAAGCACTCTTACGAGTCTGAAAAGATTCCTAAACGGCATTATACTATGGAATCTTACTGATTCCTGAAGTTATTTTTCTTTTCTTTTTTCTTTTGACAACTCATAGATTGGACCAGCAATCTCGCCCAAAAGAGGTAAATGTTGTGGTAAAAATTTAGGATGCCTACATATTTCTGAAGGCCTTTGTACATAACAGGCAGTGACATATTCAAAATATTTGAGACCTTGTCAGGGTAGGGAAAGATGTCATTTCGGGAAACAATGTATGATAAAGGTCGACCTTGCTTTTTCCGTACACATATTTGTCCTTGTTAATTTGTACGCCGTAGTTATCTAAGTGTTGCCTATACAAATGTGAGACATGCTCTTCCGTATTCTTAGAGAAAACCAAGACGTCGACATCATACGCCGTTTGCACAATGCAAAAGTTGCATTACCTGTTGTATGAAACAGTGCCACGTTTGAGCAGCAATGTGCAGTCCAAATGGTATCACGTTAGGCTGAAATAAACCAAATTAAGTCGTAATTGCAGCCTTGTCCTTGTCCCTTTAGGCCAGTGGCTCCCAACTTATGTCCTGCGGACCACAAATGGCCAGAAAGAGCTAAAATATTGTCTGCTAAAGATTAGAATTTCAAACTTTTATAGGGTAGATTTCAATTATTAATTATTAATTGACGTTGTCAACCAATTATTTAATTTTCTTCTAAAAGTTTGTATTATAATAGTACTGTTAATAAATGTTACTTTTGAGTTTATGAGCGTGTTGAAAGTTTTGATTAAAGTTTATTTTTCGATTGACACAGTTTAGTTTTTTTTTTTAACATTGTGATAAAAAATGTTCAAATGTTTGTAAACCTATTGGACCAAACTGCTATGGTCATAAATCCCTAGACTTACAAACTGATTAAGCTAATTTACACTAAAGTCGACACACACACACCCATGCCCAAGGGAGGACTCGAACCTCCGACGGAGAGCAGCCGCGCGCTTCGCAGCAACTCGCCATAGGGCACTCAGGTACTCCACAGCGGCTTTTGTGATACCTGCTGACAACTAGGGAATCAAAGTGATCCCTGGTCTAAAACCGTTGGGAGCCACAGCTTTTGGGATGTTTATGTAGTTCAAAATGTTCAAATGTTTGTATAGATTATGGGACTTAACTACGGGGTCATCAGTCCCTAAACTTACAAACTACTTATGAAATAGATAATCCTAAGGACGGCACAAATATTCATGCCTGAGGGGGGATTCGAACCCCCGACCGTACTGGCCGTGCAGACCGTGACTGGAGCGCCTCAGTCCCCTCGGCCATCGCGGCCGGCGATGTTTATTTAAGATTCTTGGTATCTGCTTACTATTCAAAAATTCACACTTCAACTGGACTCTCACCATATGAGAGAGTTTACGGGTGTAAAATGTCGTCACCTTTTGATGCACTTCAAACTAAACTGGGTCCTCAGGGTGAACCAGTGAAGAATTTTGCTAAAAAATTAAAAGAAATATAGCAGCAAGTGAAACGTGCAAACACCAAGGCTTTGGAAAAGCAACTCTGTTTGACTCAATGCCCAGGCATATCAAGGCCGTTATTACGGCCAGAGGTGCTTGTTCTGGGTACTGATTTCTCAGGATCTATGCACTCAAATTGCGTGAAAGTGTAATCACATGTCAGTTCTAGTATAATATATTTGTCCAATGAATACCCGTTTATCATCTGCATTTATTCTTGGTATATTAATTTTAATGGCCAGTAGTGTACAATTCCAATGCCCCACTGCAACTTAAGTCAATCCTTTCTTTGGTAATTCTTATCCGATATCATTAATAATTTGCAAATTTTGTGCTTCACAGAAGACGTGGCAGTCATGGACATCATAATATGACCTGTATCGGAAACGTCCCACCCAGCACAGTATGAGGCGGTTGTGACCTTAACTGCATGCAGAATGGTTATGAATCGCTTGTTACTTAAATTTGCCATGAGGAAAAAATGCGTAAAAAACTCGCCAGCTAGTATAGACCCCGAGACTATGTTGGAGGAAAATCTTGTTGCAAATTTAATTTCAACGTCTTCCTACAAAGTGTCTGAATGTGGAAGTTGTTTGTTGCCATTCATACTGACATACCAGAAACCTTAGTCACATGAGCAATCCTCGAAATCACTATCTCAGACTGTGTATCCACTAAGAACCATAATCCTAAAGTCTTGTCAGTGATGAAAACCCTTGGTGAACCACTCACAGCCTTACGAAACCTTATGTAGATGACCTCCATTTGTCTTGCAGCAAAGACATTTCAGACATGGCAGAGCAACTATGTGTGTGGATAAGTCGTAGTTAACTTGTTGTAATAGACTACCTAGCATATCCATATGTTTCTTTCGAACAGTATATAAAAATTTTCATCACATTTGTAAGACTTCTCTTCTGTAAAATCCCATTGCTCCCTCCTGGAACTATTATCCTTGGCAGTCAGAAAGTCCTGCTAGACGAGACAGGGACCCACGCTGGCAGCAGGCGAAACAACAGTAAATTAGCAGGTAAGGCTAAATTAAACTGTTAACTAGGAAAGTTTCGTCAGGTCTGGCAAGTTTCTTCAATTCTACGACCAGTATTTCGAAGTTCTCGTAACAGAACATAATAACGAGACCATCTACAAAATGCACAATTACAATTTTCTTTGCCACTGATAATAAGATCACCTTTTTCGGTGAATTACAGAACAATGTTAAGTTTCATCAGTGATCTTTATCTAAATTTTACTGTTCATAGTTTCCTAAGTTTGCTATTTGAATTATCATTATATTAAAATGTTATTTGTACCTCTCTCTTAGTTGTTAAGACGATTTGAATGCGAGTTAGGATTAGATGACGTTCTGCCATGCACCAATGTTCATTCTAGGCACCTTCAACCATATAGTAAAAATTGAGTTAGTCTGATGAAAAGGGCTGATTAGCCTACACATCTTCCTCAAAAGAAATATTTACATATTTTAAGTGCCACAGTTTATACTTCACTTCAACCCTTACACTTTATAGTCTTGGGTTGGCCAAATAATAATTAGTTCTAGATGATGCACAGTTTTGTACTTTATAATAATTTTGTGATTTTTGGTGAACGATTTGCACGTTCTTGCTCTTGAATTAGTTTCAGCTTTCTTGCCTTCGATTTTTCAGTGTCATAACAAATCCAAGGGTAAAAATCTGAAGAGTTCCATTATTGTGAAGTTACTGTTGCTGCATCTCAGTCAATAGGAGATCAAATACCACATCTGTAAGGTATGACAATATTGGGTTTATCATATCTTGGCTCTACATTGATTTTGACGAATGCTGGCTTTTGAGGAAATGTCTTTAGATACGGCTGTGCGAATTGACATGTGATGCTGGACGGTTACTATCAATTCATTATGTTGCTATAGGTAATCAGTGGAATACAATTCAATAATTACATTAGTGTAAAATTGGTGGTTCTACATGTGTTCAAGTATGTGTTGCCAAAACATCTGCAATGGTTATAGTCTTCCCGCTGGTAGTTCCAGTCCTCCCTCGGGTATGCGTGCGTGCGTGTGTGCGTGCGTGCGCGTGTGTGTGTGTGTGTGTTATCCTTACGTTACTTTCCGTTAGTTTAAATAGTTTTACAAGCCTAGGAACTGATGACCACTGTAGTTTGGTCCCACAGATTTAAAAATATTGAACATCTGATTGGCTCTTAAGATGAAGCTAATTCGGTGATCACATGTAACCACTGAGATGTAACCGTGACTGGATCATAAAGACTGTGTTGCATATTAGGGGACATACTTTACTGAAGTCACTTGAGACACATCTAGTGTTAATTTCTGGATGAACAAATTATAGACAATTTAAAAAAAAAGTATTACGTCGCCTCTATTCTAAAGGTTTATGACTCTTTACATAAAAATGGAATAGATACATTCAAAAACATTACAGTTCTCTTTATTGCTCATTAAATCAGAAATTGACAAAGTGTACGACAATAACCAAGACATTCTGAATTTGTGTTCCAGACTGCAGCATACGCCAGTACCCCTAATACCAGGTAATGCGTCCTCTTGCACTGATGCATGCCTGTATTTCTCGTGGCAAACTGTCCACTTCATCATCAAGGGACTG
Source organism: Locusta migratoria (assembly GCA_026315105.1). Lineage (NCBI taxonomy): Eukaryota > Metazoa > Arthropoda > Insecta > Orthoptera > Acrididae > Locusta > Locusta migratoria. The sequence continues at coordinate 145,645,578 of CM048755.1, read as the reverse complement.
TTGGCCCAGATTGTGCCACTCCTCAACGGCGATTCGCTGTATATTTCTCAGATCGCTTGGTGGGTCTTCTCGTCAAAATGCAGCCCTTTCCAGTGTATCCCAGACATGTTCAATAGGGTTCGTTTCTGGAGAACAGGCTGGCCATTCTGATCATCTGATGTCGTTATCATGAAGGAACGCATACAGAAGATGCGCACGATGAGCGCGAGAATTGTCGTCCATTAAGACAACTCCCTCGCTGAAACGCCGCCGATATGGTTGGACTATACGTAGGAGAACGTCATCCCATTTAGCCGTTTGATTGCCTTCTACGACCGCCATTGGCCTCCGCTGGCCCCACATAACGCCACCCCAAACCATCAGGGAACCACCACCTATGATGTTCAGCTGACCAAGCTGCCTCCAAAGACCTCTCCGACGATTGATTGAAGGCAGATGCGAGTCACATCTGTGAATAATAGTTGATGCAAATTCTGACGAGACCATTCAACATAACGCTGGGTCCATCTGTACCATGTCGAAACACGAAGTCCTGTGGCTGCACAAAAATGATTACTCCGTATGGTGGCGTTCCTCTAGGGGTTCCGCGGAGCTGAAATCCGTAAGTAGCGGTTATCAGCTGTCCTTGGGGGGCCACAAGTGATGGACAGTTCATATATCTCTGTAGATCACCCACGTCCGAACAACATCGGTTTGGTTCACTCAGAGACGTCTGGAATTTTCCCTTGAGGAAAGTCCGTCCGAACGTAAAGTAACATGGATGACACGATCAAACTGCGGAATTGACCTTCTAGGCATAGCACAGCATATGCAGTGCACTTCTTTCCCGCTCTTATGACTGGAAGTGATCGGCCGTCTGACCTACTCTGTTGCATTGGCAGTGCTCATGTGTGGGTGTTTACATCTTTGTTCGGATTGAGGGACATCTATGAGTAGTCTAAGGAACTGTGTTCTTGTTGCGACATACCCATTCAACGTCAGTGTTCAAGATATCTGGCGACAAAGATGATGCAACACTTTAATGTATGTACTAGCTGGAAACCCGGCGTTACCCGGGTACTTACTTTTCCTTCGCTCCTTCCTATTTCTGTCTCTGTCTACCTTCTTTTTACTTCTGTCTCTCTTTGTTCATCTTTTCCTGTCTCTCCCCCCCCCCCCTACCAGTGTGGTTATCTCCTCATCTCTCTTCTCTCTCTTTATCTCCTCCAGCCCCTCTTTCTTCCCATCTCTGCCGCGGCGGATTAGCCTTCGAGTATGGCAACCCCCCAGACGACAACATACTAAGAGAAGAAGCCTGTGAAGGACTAAAGAAAAAGAAGATACTGAATCTACTACAAACGTCCTTTACCAAAACAATTCAAGTTAAAAATTGTCATCCCCAAATTAGTATCTCCTAATATAACAATATTAAAATTTAGTAAAATAAAAAAAAAAGAAATTTGTACTCAATTTCATCTTAAATGATAAATTATTAAATTTATGTAAAATATTACTTTTGCACTATGTTACAAACAAAATAAACAAAACTCAAACATAATCTTGTAACCTCAAAAGGCTGAAAAGGGCATCCAAGCCCTCATATGGCCCGCCTTTCCCCCTCATGGAGAGGAATGAAATTTTTTCCTTCCCATGACACCAACCCGGCACCTATCGCTGTTATATTCTAGAGAAAACGACCGTTAAATTCGGTAGCTGACGTCTCTTTCTGTGTAGTCAATAACGATATGTGTGGAATTCGATTCCCAGTCAGCACTGAACTCTTCGTCATATTATTTCTAGTTCAAACATGCTCACACGTCGCTGATGGTGTAACAAACCCATATTTAACGTTCGTTTTTTTCTAGAATATAACAGCGATAGGCGCCGGGTTGGCGTCATGGGAAGGAAAAAATTAATGTTTCGTCTCGTCATTTCAGTTAAAACATCTAGCGACTGCCGAGAAAATCCGATATATCACAGTTGATTGTGCTTCGATAACAATCCGATTAGGTTCTGGGTTCGAAACCCTGTCCAACACAAAGCTTTACCTCTCGACATTTGAAGTAAGTTACTTGTGAGGAAGAAATATTTTACATATCTCGTAGTTCGTTAACAGGGAAAATGATGCTGGGTAGGAACTCCCGTCCATTAAAAATGTTTAAGTTATGTAATTTAAAGTTGATATTTGCTAAGTGGTACTGTCTAAGATCTAGGTATATCACACTCTGTATGATTAGTCAGGAAAGACTGTTAGTTTCCATCAGACACGAAATCTTTCTTAGTCTGCATGACCTGGGTTTCAATCCATATGCAGAACGAGACCGTTCGTCGTGTCATTTGAATTTCATACATATTCTCAACTAGCTGCTCGCGAGTAACTTAAATTTTTAATATAATTTTGTGTTAAATAATAAGTCTGGTATGTTACTTTGAACAAGCAATCATGAACACGACGAACTTACTATGGGCATTACCTATCTGACGTAATAATGAGAGTGGTAACGTTTCAGGTATGTCATTTGTTGTAATAAATGTGAGCTTACAAGCCTTAAGGACAGTCTTATCTATGATAAGGTGTTCCTTCATGTTTGTAGTATCATGGTATTACTTTACATCTTGAATTATTGCGATACAGAGCCGTGTTTTCTAGAGGTAACTTGTTGGAACCTTTTTCAATAGTCAAACGACTGTACCGAGGAGCGATTAGACTACCCGCAAGACAGGTACGTTAGTTGGCTTGCATGAGAATCAGGCGAAATGCAATTCAGGTCGTTCCGATACTTTTAGCTCGACTGTACATGCTAGGTTATCATTAAGGGTACCTAAATGGTTCTGTATATCGAGATTTAGATTATTACTCTGAAACTAACCAATTTCACGCTGTTACTCCTCCTTCCATTCTCTAATAGCTCACGTGGCAAACGAACACCTAAATCTGTCCGTGCAAACTCTTGATTTCTCTTACTTTATTACAATTGTCATTTTTGCCGATGTAAGTGACTGACAACAAAATATTCTCAGATTCAGAAGACGAAACCTGTGATTTTACTTTTGTAAGAAATGTCCTGCTGAAAGTAACAAAATGTTCAAATGTTTGTATAGCTTATGGGACTTAACTACACGGTCATCAGTCCCTAAACTTACAAACTACAAAATATATAAATATACCAAAGTTGTAACGGCAATTTTTAAAACAGAAGCATTGTTAGTTTCAGCCGGCCGCGGTGGCTGAGGGGACTGAGGCGCACCAGTCACGGTCTGCAGGGCCACTACAGTCGGGGGTTCGAATCCCCCCTCGGGCATGGATATTTGTGCCGTCCTTAGTATAAGGTAGTTCATAAGTAGTTTGTAAGGTTAGGGACTGATGACCCCGCAGTTAAGTCCCTTAAGCTCTAAAAACATTTGAACATTTTTTTTATTGAATGAATCACGTATATTGCCCTTGTTTAAAAAATAAGTACGGAAACTTTCATTCTGTGTGAGCCTCATACAAGCATAGGAGTGGTGTCTTTTGTTGTGGGACACCTCTCAGCGCAGCGAGCAAGTGGCAGAATGGGCGCGATACCGCAGCAGTGTGTGAGTTAGTTGAGAATTTCGGTCCTACGGAAAACGTGACCATGTAACTGAGATAATTAAGCCAACCGTTCGCGATAAGCAGAGAGTCCGGATACGCAGGTCCGACTCAAATTTTCAGCATCGTTGTTGAATTTATTTCAACACTTTTAAGTAGCCAATTTCTATTTAATTCCATACGTGCCCACGGGGGGGGGGGGGGAGGGGGGGCAAGACGCAAACTGCGTCATTGAACATTGAAATTAGTCGTACATATTCAAAAGCTTCTGTTACGCCGCAAACATTGTGACAGGGAAATGTGTTAATATCTTGGTTTGCTCACTTTAGCAAGACGGTATAAGGTCAGCAGCCGGTAGCAGAAAATGCTCACCCGCCTTGCGTGATGACGGCAGCCGCTGCGTCGGCAAGTTGGAAAGCCTACCGTCAGCGAACTGTGTGTGAGTTAAATGGCTGTCAGACAGAGACGCAGCTAGTAAACATTTCATAACTACATGTAACTCTGTCACAAGAGTGAATAAGACCGCGGATGCGTCAGCGGTAAAGACACATCGGGCGAACACAGCATTTTCAAAGGGAACACATTCAAACCTTTTCATACGTCATAGATTCAGCCAATTTTATGTATAAATACTCCCACATTTAGAAGTAGCAGTGACTTGGTCTTCTGAATCGACCATGCCCATGAGGTAGTTCAAATGTTCAAATGTTTGTAGAGCTTACGGGACTTAACTATGGGGTCATCAGTCCCTAAACTTACAAACTACTTACGAACTAGCTCATACTAACGACGGCACAGATATCCATGCCCGAGGGAGGATTTGAAACCCCGACCGTAGTGGTCGTGCAGACCGTGACTGACGCGCCGCAGACCGCTTGGCCACCGCAGCCGGCCCAGGAGGTAGTCGTCAATTCACTGGCCTAATCGTTGTGCTCAGTCTTTGTCACAGATAGCAATACATACGGGTAGCTGCTAGACGCAGCTAAGATATGGAGTCTGGTCTGGTTCACACTAAACATCATCTGGGAAGATGCTGACGACTTCACACCTCTATGGTGGCTGCCTGAGGCCAGCGCAGTCTTCAGTGATTGGTTACTAAAGGCCAATGTTCCTGTCGTCGAGTTAGCACTCTGGTGCTAATCCGGCCAGCCGGTGTCCCGAGTCGGGAACCAGCACGACATCCGACTGCAGAGGGGTCCCTGCGTGGATCCACTGGCCGCTGCATAGCCTGGTGAAGGGATAGAGCACTTCACACTTTGCATCGCTTCCCGGCATCGCGGTGCGGTGCGGGCACTACCATCATACGAAACACCAAGGTTGCAGCTCGAAATCGACACCACCTACTGCTCTAGCCCCTGTCGAGCTAGCGCCTTCATCAAACTTATGTATGTTACGGAATAAAATGTGTGAACTATAATTCTGTTTCACTAGCGGCCCTTGGCGCTCCACCAAGTTCCACGCCTCGTCCTGACCTAAAGCTGGGAACACACCGCTCGGCCCCAGCACTTCTCACACCGAGATAACTAGAGCAAAAGATCTAAGTGAAGCAGTGGCGCAGTCAAAGGGAGGGGGGAGGGCTAATAGCGCTGAAGCCCCTCCCCAACCTCAGCACCACGCAAAGCTTTTTTAATTTTATTATTTTTCATTGTTTTCATTTTTCATTTTTTTTAAACAGGTCGGCACCAGAAATATGAAATAGTACACATGTAATAACTTACAACATAAGTATAATTTGCCAAGCACAAGTGAACGTGACAGTGGGTCGCCAACGTGATGCCGCCACTGAAAACGTGTGCTGCTGTTTCTATGAGAGGTTTCAGTGCCGCCGCGACCAGCTTTGATGCTGCCTCTATTGTTACTGCTATGCTTAAGTTACGAGCCGATTGTTCGTATGCGGCGACCTGCTGCTTAGCAGGTCAGCGGCGCCACCGAATGGAATCTTAAGAACAACAATCGTGTTATTTTAGTTCAGTTTTTACACATAGTCTCATGTTAATTAAACTGTAAAGACAATGGATAAACAAGCAAACCTCGTTGTAACGGTTGCTGACAAAAGCTGCTATATTTAAAAATTTTAAAACTGTAAAGATCTTTCTCTTTGGCTATTAACATAGAAGCTGCTTAATTATTTTACGAGCTGATTATATATACTGCATTTCCACCACGTTACTCCTCTTTCACGTTCAAATTAATGCTAGCCTACTCATTTTATTTCTCGTGCAGTTGTTTTCGTAGTATAATTGGTTAAATTATACAAAGTGTAAAAATAAGTCATAGATTTATAAATTCAATAGGATTTATTTTTAAGAAATTAGCCCGCCCTCCAGAACCAAATCCTTGTTGCGCCACTGAAGTGAAGTAAAGGATACATGCAACAGCAGAGTGACAAAGAGACTCAAACAGCTGAACTTAGCTAGTTCATATCACTGCTGTAACGTTGGAAGTTTTTCGCTAAGATGAAAACCTATTGGACCAAACTGCTATGGCCATAAGTCCCTAGACTTACAAACTACTTTAACTAACCTAAGGACAACACACACACCCATGCCCTAGGGAGGACTTGAACCTCCGACGACGAGCAACCGCACGCTCCGCAGCATGGCGCTTTAGACCGCTCGGCTACTCCACTGCGGCTTTTCCCTAAGAAACACAATAAATATTTTGCAGGTTCTCACACAAAGACGACTAGTGCATCGTTCTTAATTGAATAAGTACGTAAAAACTCAACATCATAATGACATCTACATCTGCACAAGTTAGGTTGGGAGCTTCATCTAATTCATCTACATCTACAGAGATACTCTGCAAATCACACTTAAGTGCCTGGCAGAGGGTTCATTAATCACTTTCACAACCTTTCTCTACCGTTCCATTCTCTAATAGCGTGCGGGAAGAAAGAACACCAAAATCGTTCCGTTTTCGATCTGATTTCTCTTATTTTATTGGAATGGTCATGTCTCTCTATGTAGGTGGATGCTAGTAAAATATTTTCACATTCAGAAGTGAAAGTCGGTGATTGAAATTTCACAAATAGATCTCGCAGCAACGAATAACGTCGTTCCTTTAAGGATTTCCACCTCAAATCGTGCAACATTTCCATGGCGCTTCCCCCACTGTAACGTGATAAAACAAAACGAGCTGCCCTTCTCTCGCTGTTGACGAAGAGTGTGCAATACAATGCATACTGGCTTCCATGACCTACTGCAACCAGGTCACGCAGAGAAAGTTTAGCGCTACGAAGCACGATTACTCAATTAGAATCGCGCGCGAGAAGACAAACGCCCGCAATATGCCCAGAGACATGACAAAGTCATTTGTGATTCATGACAATGACAAATCACAAGTTCCCAAGCGCCTAACATCACTACTTCCGATTACCAATTGTTTATGTCCATGCAGAATGGTCTTTCTGAATAACACTACCCAGCTTCTAACGATCTAGACAATTGACTCCATGAATGGATAACCCAAGCTCCTAAATATTTGTATTACGAAATTCATTTGTTACCCGAAAAGTGGGAAAGGAACAATTGCCCAAGACCTTACTTTCAGTAAATTATCTTGCACCATTCTGCTAAAATAAACGTGTACTTCTGTCCAATAAACTGCAAGAAATAATTCAAGTACCTAATATATCCCACTTAGGAAGGATTTCTTCTCTTCTCTTTTTGTGGTGAAAGTATTTCTTCTCATATTTTCCCTCCCTTCTTTTCATCTAGTTTCTGCATATTATTCTGTTTGCTTATTAGGCTTTCTTGCAAAAATTAGTTCACTGGCATCCAATTTCTGGACTGTTAAAAAATCATGTTTTACATGGTGTAACGAATGTAAGACAAACAACAATAATCTGCAACTTTAATTTGATAGCCTTATGCACATTTTAAAACTGTTTTTATTATTCTTTTCTTGACTTCTTCAATAGTAACAATTAAGTAATAATTTTTGTATATATCTCTTCAACTCAATTCAAATAATTTTTTATAAATGAAAAATTTTTGACCATTTCTGAAGTTACTTGTCTTTTCTTTTCTTTGAGGCTATAGAGAGATGATTTATTTCTGGCCGACAAACAAAAACGTCACGAACCAAAAAAGCGATGGTTATACTGACACAGAAATGGAAAGTGGCTGAGACAAGGCGAAAATACTGATTTCAGTTTACCGAAATTGATTCTCGTAGGAACATAGTACCACGGTTCGTTCTTTCGAAAACCCCGAAATGGCACAGACTAAAGTAAGATATGCAGAACAGAATACCAACTGAAATCCCTCAATAGCTGAGAGTCAGTTGTACCATGTCAGATCCCTGTAAGATTCCATACAGATTGTGGGAAAGAACTTGCTGTCCTTCAAGCAGCAGTTTATCGCTGGAGCAACAAAGGGTACCTTTTGATTGAAAAACAGCGCAGATCACCAGGAAAGATCTTCTGACAGATACACATAATTATAAGCATATTTTGCTAACCTCAATTTGTTGCACAGTTATAAAGCAATATAAAGTTTTTTAAAGAAAACACCATGCATAAAAACCAGTGTGGATATGAAAATCAGTCTGCAAACAGAAATCTTGCGAAACTCAGACCGCAATAGAGATGCAAAACGACGCAGATAGCGCCGGCCAGAATGACCCCGTGATTATTGCCTTTCGGAAAGCATTCGCTACATTACTGCACTGCCATTTGCTAATCGAAATACAAGTGAGGGCCACAGATACCAACCACAGTCCCGCGTACTCAATTTAGCCAGCAAAGGCCAGAAACTAAATTATTAGAGTCCTTAGAAATAAACATCTGGATCACAGCCCAGGGTTAATATTAAATGAGCAAACAGTTCTCAATACATCACCATTTCCGAATGCACCCTAATCCACAGAATATCCAATATAACTCACTAGACCTGTTCCATTTTATTACTCCAATTCTAGTGTCTTAAAATTTTACGTCACTCTGTTTTTGAGTCAGCATATGTTTGTAATAGTTTTCAGTACTTTTGTCTAACAATTACTTTACTGATATGATGTTGTATATCTAACTTAAATTTAATACAGCCACTGTTTATCTATTTTGTGTGTTAATACCAGTCTAGCTTTCCAATGTAAGCTGTCACGCCTGCTTTTTATCTTTCTTTGTTAGCACTAATATTCCAAATTATTGTGTACTCTATGCTTACAGTAATTCCTTATTTAAACATGAACACTATAATTGAATATGTTTTTTTCACCGTATTCCAGTTCGATTTGTTAAGCTTCGCGATTCTCCAATGCAGACAACCTATACCCTCCTATCCCACCCCTATATTGTTGTCTATTTGTTTATTTAGTTATAACAGTGTGCCAGGTTTCTAATATTTCTTCCATATTTCTTAGATTTTATGTCACCTTGTATTTTGAACAACCCTTCAAACATTAGATTCTTGTTTAATTTTATGTTATTCACTGTTGTCATGTTGTAAGTTTTTATGGTTGTACTGTTTCTTGATGTATAGTATCTATGTTCTTTTTTCTTCAGTACTATTCATTTACAGATTTCATTCAATTATTTATTTACGCTGTAACTGCTCCATCAAAGAAGAAATTATTTTTCCGTATCTAACATCTCTTCTGGTTTATTGACAACGCAAGTTCTTTAAACTTCAGTAAATGTCTGATGATGGCCTGACAAGCCGAAAATAGATTAAAATAAAACACAAACCTGTAGAACAAACACAAAATTGTGTATTTTAATTTTCATAAATACAAGTTTGCCGAGTAACGAACGAGATTTTTGATGCAATCTAGGAATTTCTCGCAGATAGCATTCAGTATTTCGTACTTATACAAAATCTACGGATAAATAATAGGGACTATCAATTAATCACATTTCGTCTTTCTTCAGAAATGTTATTTTCTTATTAGCTGTACCTGGCCATGCGTTTCTGTGACTCGTCATAGACTGAATTGAAAAGAAAGGAAAGGAAAGAGAAACCTCACACATCTCTAATGTGTGTAATGTTTCGTCTGTAAATAAAACAATTTAATTCCAGCAAGACATATTACACGACCAAAACAAAATAATAATTATTCTTTAGTATATATGCAGCCTGGAATGAATATACAGGAAGAGAGACCAGATTATACATATACATCTACATAGATACTCTGCAAATCACATTTAAGTGCTTGGCAGAGGGTTCATTAACCACTTTCATAACTTTTCTCTACCGTTCCATTCTCTAATAGCGCGCGGGAAGAAAACACCTAAATCGTTCCGTTTTCGATCTGATTTCTCTTATTTTATTGGGATGGTCATGTCCCTCTAAGTAGGTGGGTGCTAGCAAAATATTTTCACATTCAGAAGTAAAAGTCGGTGATTGAAACTTCGCAAACAGATCACGCCGCAATGAATAGCGTCTTTCTTTTAATGATTTCCACCCCAATTCGTGCAACATTTCCGCGATGCTTCCCCCCCCCCCCCCCGTAACGTGATAAAACGAAACGAACTGCCCTTCTCTGAACCTTCTCAATGTCTACCGCCAGTCTCACTTGGTGAGGGTCCCACAAGGGGCAACAGTAGGGGAAGGGAGGGCAAGATGGAAGGGTTAATTTAACGACACAATAATACGAAAATTTGCAAATGTAAACATATTATTTTAATCAGTCATGAAAGGTGTCCCATTAAACTACAAAACGTTGTAGCTAATAACAATCAATATTTAATAAATCAGGTGATATAACTCATAAAAGAAAACTAAAGAAAATTCCATCTTGCCCTCACCCTGAAGGCAAAATGGAAAGCTTGAACGGGTAAGATGGAATGATTGGGATTATCTTACATTTCACAATGGACACACAGAAAATAACTATTTTCCGTATCGGCGCACAACTCATGTGCCCAAACATGACACGATGCACATTCCAACCAGTCTTCTGTGGGTGGATCGATGTATTGTTCACCGCACAGTAGGCAATCACATCTGCATGACTGGATGCCTCTTGATTTTGCGTTATCTTCTCGTCTTTCTTTGCCCGTTTTCCCTTTCCTTTACCTTTTCCCTTTCCTTTTACATCCCGTCCCCTTCTGTTGTGTTCTCGTTTATATTCATTTCCTTTAATGGCCTGGACTACGTCTAATTTTGGTTTTTTCCTCACTTCATTCTTCTTTTCAGTTATTGATCTGACTGGCGAACTCGTAAGAACCCTGATTTTTGACTCCTGACTTTCCCTTTTTTAATTGATGGTGTAACTTTTGGTAACGGAAGTATTTTTCGTGGAGAGATGGCATACGATGTAGACGGTTGTGCAAAAAACGTCAACAGGGTCTACACTAGATGCATCTTCGCTGTCTTCCACAATGTTCTGCTGAATATCTTGTTCTTTTAATACATCGTCCTTCTCATTAACAGACGTGACGTTGTTTTCAACAATAGTGATGTCAGGATTCTCGCCTTCGTTAGTAACAATATCAATGTCGGCATTGTCATGACGTTTAGTCATTGAAGAACTGTCATTAATAGTAGCTGCATTGTCTGCGCAGTTATTTTCTGTGGCTATTACATCATCCTCGTCATTGGTCGTAGGGCAGTCTTCATTGACTTCAGGCAATGGACTGGTTTCCGCCAAATCGTCTGTAATGTCATTGTCAACATTGTTGTCCCCCTTCTGAGTCGCAGCGGCATTCTGATCACCTACCATCACTGGAGCATTTTCACAAAGGGTGGCTGGTGCAAAATCTAAATCTGTGAACAAATGTCTGTTATATGGAAAAATACCCGCCTTTCTGAAACCACTTGTGGCGTTCAACAGTAGCGCTTTTTTCGTAGGCGGTGCAAACAAGTCTTGCAACGTCTAACTGTGTCACTCTTCTTCCAGGTTGGTTCTTTTGAAAAATGTCTATGGTTTGTTCAAAGGCTATTTTAAATGAGCGGTAAACCGACACATCTAGTGGCTGAAGCTTGTGGCTCGTGTGTGGTGGAATGCTAATCATGCTTACATTATTTGTTCTTGCTATATTTAAACCTTCCAGATTTTGATGGGTTTTGTGATTGTCTAAAATCAATAAAACGGGCCTGTCAGCTGATGGTCTCGTCTTTTCGATAAATAGCTGTAGTCAGTGTTTGTAGTGTTTGTTATCCAGCTAGATTCAGAACACCAAGCTTGAGATCCGTTAGGAGCACCATCCAAGATACACTCATTCATTCTTTTTCTTTGCCCAAATACAAAACACGGTGGAATGAAGCGACCAGTGGCACTGCAAGCACAAATAATACGAGTACGTAATGCGTAGTAGTAAGCTGACCCTTTTCTGCAGTTGCGACGACTCCTATGTGTCGTTTACCTTATACGGAAATTACTCGAGGAGGTCGGGAGGCGCTGGCCGTGACACCAGTCTCGTCCATGTTATATATGTCATCAGGCCTCGCCAAAAACTGATGCTGAGAAAAAACAGTTCATAAGTTATCATAGAAGCGTTCAACCTGAGTGCGATTAAAATCAGAACAACGTGCTAGGGCTGTGGGTTCAAGTGTACGGAATGTTTGTGGGGGATGTCTTACCATAAAGCCTTCGACACACGCTCGACCAGCCTTTTCACGTGCAAACGGATGCGGAATTGTATTGTGTGTCGCCAACTCATAAGCAAATGTCTGCAGGTTATCCTTTGTTAGGCCATAAAATAGCGTATCGCGTTCGACTGCGAGATGACATAGCTTCTGTTCCAGTTCTTTATAAAAAACAGGCTGAAATCTTCCTAACTTTTTTGATGCGTCACCTTTTTTGATGTGGCGATGCAAAGTTCCGATCGGAATTCCATATTTCTTCGAAGCTGCACTTATAGTTGTGATTTTAGCTTCATCCATCGCATTCTGCAGTGTTTGCTCACTCCAAGACCCTCTGGAACTCTTCCGTTTGTATTTGGATACCATCTAGAAACAAAAACAATACCGCTATTAATCGAAAAACTCGCAAATCATGAAAGTAGTACCATGCAGGCAAAATAAACCCTTTTCCATCTTGCCCTTAAATACACATTTCCATCTTGCCCATTACCATGTCTCCAATGTTAAATTGACGTATTTAGAAACTGGTAACCACTTTCCGTGTTCAAATATCAATTCTAACAACCTATACTTCGTAGATATGTGTCGTACAAACAAAATAGTAACAAGACTTACCTTTTAGAAGCAATAACGCCGCAAAAAACCACAATTTTCCAAAGAATTCGACGAAAAACAAACACAGCGCACGTATACTTCACTTGGTGGCGCGAGCCCGACTAAAGTTCGTTCATAGATTGCAGGTGGTCGCCTGCTGCTGTGAGCGTCGCCACTCGCGCGCCTTGCCACGTGGTTCGGAGTTGTCTGTAATTTCCGTCTTGCCCGCACCTTCCGTCTTGCCCTCCTTTCCACTACTCCAGGAGAGGACACACAAGTTTAATGTAGGCAGTCTCTTTGGTGGATCTGGAGCATCTTCGAAGCGTTCTGCCAATGAAACGTAACCTTTGGTTCGCCTTCCCCACAATATTTTCTATGTGCTCTCTCCAGTCTAAGTTGTTCGTAATTGTAACTCCTAGGTATTTGGTAGAATTTATGACCTTAAGGTTTGACTGATTTATCGCGTAATTGAAGTTCAGCGAATTTCTTTTAGTGGTCTTTTCTTTATTTAGTGTCAATTGCCAATTTCCGCACCATGTAGAAATTTTGTCTAAATCGCTTTGCAGTTGCTTTTGATCCTCGGTTGATTTCACTAACCGATAAACCACAGCATCATCCGCGAACAGTCTAAGGGAGCTATTCAGATTGTCTCCTAAATCGAGGAAGAGTAGGGGACCAATAACGCTTCCCCGTGGAACGCCAGATATCACTTCTGTTTTACTCGATGACTTACCGTCAATTACAACGAACTGTGTCCTTTCTGATAGGAAATCGTGAATCTAATCGTACAGTTGGGGAGATATTCCATAAGCACGCAATTTCATTAGAAGCCGCTTGTGGTGTACAGTGTCAAAAGCCTTCCGGAAATCCAGAAATATGGAATCGATTTGAGATTCCTTGTCGATGGCACTTAACACTTCATATGAATAAAGGGACTCCTCACCAGGTGGGACTGACGGAAGTCATTGAAAAGGTTCAGAGAAGGGCAGCTCGTTTTGTTTTATCACGTTACGAGGGGGGGGGGGGGAGCGCCACGAAAATGTTGCACGAATTGGGGTGGAAATCATTAAAAGAAAGACGTTATTCATTGCGGCGTGATCTGTTTGCGAAGTTTCAGTCACCGACTTTTAGTTCTGAATGTGAAAATATTTTGCTAGCACCCACCTACTTAGGGAAACATGACCATCCCAATAAAATAAGAGAAATCAGATCGAAACCGGAACGATTTAGGTGTTCTTTCTTCCCGCACGCTATAAGAGAATGGAACGGTAGAGAAAAGTTATGAAAGTGGTTAATGAACCCTCTGCCAGGCACTTAAATGTGATTTGCAGAGTATATATGTAGATGTAGATGATGTAGATGTAGACTTGCGGGCGGCGCCATCCATCCCGCGCCCCGGTAGGCACCTTGCGAGTCCACTGGGAAACGCTTGCCGGAAAAACCGTGGACAAGGTGCCGTCCGTGTCAAGTCTTCGGCGTCCGCCCAATTTCTTAAGCGGCACCGGCATGCGACGTCAGCTTGTCAACCTCCATGAGGGTGGCGCTTGCCGGCGACTGGTCCACCTCCATCTGGGTCGTGTTGTAGGTAGGATGCACGACGGCGGGTGGCGCCGCCATCAAGAGGAGTTTGTGACAGTTGCTCAGAGTAGCTTCGTTCGAGTGGCGCTGCTGACGGTCAGGAACAGTTTGAGGCGTTCGAGTGGCACTTCTGACTCTTGCTGACGATATCTGACTGGCCAATCTGGTGTTCGAGTGGCGGAGCTGATAGTTGGCGACCGAAAGTTTAAGTCAGCGGATTTTCGTCAAACTGTTTTCTGACTAACTCCAAAGCGTTTAACAAGCCTCGGCCAAAAGACAAGCCTGCACATTTACGAAGAGGTTTGTGTTCCAAGTCTTCCATTTTCTCTTGATTGAGGCTGAGTTTGTATATTAGACAGGCATTCTTTCAACTTATGTGGCCTTCTAATACAGTACGTCCCCTTTTTATTACACCCATACATACTATAAATGAAAGGTGTGGAAATTTTCATAACATGAATTTAAAGATGAATGCGTATGTTTTTACAGTTTGGATTGTGATGTATTCGCCTGAAAATGAAGTAAAAATAGTCCTACTGAGATTTTCTGTGCCATCTGTAAATGAAGTGATTGACACATAAGAATAATATAGTTCACAACAGGCATTAGCAGTGATAGATTTTTATAACCGACATATGTGCCACTATAGCGTCTCACAATTACTGTTCCGTGTTTCTCCTTGTGGTTATATATTATAGAAATCTATTAGTGCCAATGTGGGCGTTTCTACACGAAATGTGTAACTTCTGGGAAAATCATGTACGATGATAATTCTTGCAAAACACCTGAAAATTTTTGTATGTTTCATTTTTTAAATTTTATTGTAACTCATAATAATGGGACAAAATGCATATGAAGTTGTATGTTACCAAATATTCCTTTCACACACAACTATCCTAATTTACCTCATTTTTGTATGAGCTTTTCTCAGGTTAAATTGGCTACATTATTTATAAATGGAGAGACATGTTTACGTATATTTTGCGTTTTGTCGAAGTTTATGATCAGAATTTAATTCACAATGTATTTCTAATGGCGGAATGCACACTGTCCGTCGCCGGTCCGCCACCTCACGTCAACGTGAGCTTTCTCAAGAAGAATGTTTTGATGGAATGGTCGTCTGGTAACATCGCGACTCGCAAGTTAACCTAGTTTCGTCACACGAATTTTATACTCGACAGATACACGGTTTGCAGGCAAATGTCTCTTGTTAATCTTTATTATTATACTTTGGTTTAACGGTAAATTGCAAATGTTTCATGACGACTTAAATAGTTTTCTCAATTGAGAAATGCATAACATATCGCCAGTCATAACTTCACTTTCAACATTGGTAGAGAGAAAAGATGCCAACTAGCGCTATGGGTGGCCAATATGCGAAACAGGTGAAATAAGCGTTTGAGTTGGCTTCGGAGTTGGCAACTGTCAAAAAGCGCGCATGCGCAGTAGAGGCCTTCCAAATCGTCAGCAACTGTCAGGAACTATCAGCTTTTGGGCCACTCGAACGAACCTAGTGACACTTGCCCAGAGAGCCGGTAGTAGATAGTGTGTTCCACAAGTAGGGTACACCGGTCCGCCCACCACAGTTAGCTTTGGGCTCGCTCGCCGTCTGCGCTGTGAGATCTCGCGGTAAAATGGAACGGTCCGACGTTATTTCGTAGCGCAGCACGGCCGAGTGCAAGTGCAGGAGCAGTGCAAACAATGTGCCGTCCTCAGGCGATAGATCATAATTAGGTTCGTCGTAGACTTATATCCAGTATATACAGCGAGGAGTTTAAAGGGAGACTCCAGCCAAAAATTTAACTCTCTTTCTACTTTGCCAACAGCAAGGAAATTTTGAAATGGAGTCTATTCTGTAAATATGTAGCAATAACCAAGGTTTTAAGAACATAACTTCACTGTCTTTCGAGCTACGAATTTTTAATATGCTCTTCATGGTATTCCAGTAGAGTAACATTTGGTTCTCACGCGATGCGCGTGGCCGTTCCCCGTAGGAGGTTCGAATCCTCCGTCGAGCATGGAGTTTGTGTTGTCTTTAGTATAACTTAGTTTATAAGTAGTTTGTAAGTTTAGGGACTAATGACCCCGCAGTTAAGTCACATAAGCTTAACAAATATTTGACCTTTTTTTCCGCAAAGTACTAAATTCACATACAGAAGCTCACTAGCAGATTTCAACTTAAGAGCTCGTCTTCGAATTAGCATTTCTGGAATAGTGGTATCAGACATTGATCCTTTAGTGAAAAGGAAATCAATATGAATTGATATTCTGTGTGTTTTTAAATTTAATATTTAAATAAAATTACAATGAAATATAAATTTATCAATTTAAATTTCGTACTAAAACGGCAATTTTCCTAAGTCTGTAACAGTCGTAAGCAGTGTTGCCAGATGGCAGAGAGAGAAAATACCTACAGTCTCACAAAAAAGTATCTACGTTTACCCTACTTTCTCCCTACCACCTCATTAATGCCCCTATATCAGGGTCGTAGCCTGGATTTGGGTCTGGGATAGGCTAAATCCAGGAGTCCGGCCACCAGAAGTTAACCAATTGATTAATGTGACATGTTACAATTTTGAAAAACTTTAAAATAAATATTTGGCATCATGCTTCACTTGCTAGATATGTTTTTCCAGTGACTGATCGTTACTGATTGATGGAGTCAAGAGTAGATTATGCTGCGAATTCCAAGTGCTCTGTTACAAGAGGATTACTGATTTCTCGATCGGACAAGGGTACATCAAGAACCTGTCAGTCATAGAGAGGAGCAGCATTAATTAGTTTCCCCAAATATGCCGCTAATTCCGAGTGCACTGTTACACGAGGATAACTGATTTATTGACCGCACATCGAGACACTATCAACCTTAGAGTAGAAACAGCAGTAATTATTAGATCACAGTCAGCACAAGAAAAGGAAGTCCGTCACTCTACGTGATTCGATTTTCAAAGAGTAATGCTATGTTGACAACGAATATCTAGCGCTTTGTTCATTATAACGTTGGCTGTCGCAAATGTTTTATCGATTTCTTGTCAGCATCTTCTCATTTACAAATACCAATTAGTATATCGTCCTGACGTAAATAAATAAG
Source organism: Locusta migratoria (assembly GCA_026315105.1). Lineage (NCBI taxonomy): Eukaryota > Metazoa > Arthropoda > Insecta > Orthoptera > Acrididae > Locusta > Locusta migratoria. The sequence goes on along the minus strand of CM048755.1, from coordinate 145,628,234 downwards.
TCTTTCGTTTATGGAAACAATGAGTTTTCCTTGTGCTGACATTTTCTAACACAATTTCCAAACCGACTCTCCATTCCACTGATATACATTGAAATCATCATATTTAGCTTCAATTTTAATGTGTCTGAGAATAAGTTTTCAAATTAATAGTGTTTACTATGAACAGAAAACAACTATGCCGTCTAAAATATCATTGGCTACTTCAAACTTTGCCACAGTTGGTCGGCTTCATTCCCGCGTGCTGACAACTGTTCTGTTGCCAACATTACCCGCTAGGCCTGTGTCGGCGATTATAAAATTTTACCAAAGTACCTACGCGTTGGGGAGTTGTGGATGAAAATTCCCTACATGATTTTAATGCTTAAAAGTACCTACGTGTAGGGAAAATTCCCTACGTCTGGCAACACTGGTAGTAAGAAATACGATTTTACGCACTTGGCTGCTCCCCTGTCTGTGCAAGATCAAAATTACTACAAAAGTCTTAAAAATAAATTTACCGCGAAACGCGTTAGTGAGCCACCTCGAAGCAATATACGGTTGCTCAACTGGAGCGGTGTGAGCGCCAGCCAGCACGCCGGAGCGGCTATGCTGAACTGCTGGACTTGTTAGTGCGCCTGTTCTGTACCTGTGGAAAGCGGTTAGCCCGGCAGAAGCCGCGGTCTCTGGGCAACTGTCACTCTGGGCAACTGTTCCGGTGTCAGGACACTTGCCACGGCGGACACTTGCCACGCCAGACATTTGCCACACTTTTACCTGCTCCGAAGGGTCGGGTGCCTGTGTTTCCTCCTCCTCCTTACCCCCCCCCCCCCCCCCGCCAACCCCACCACCACCACCGCCTCCCGTTCGGACAACTGCACACTGGTCGCTTCCGCATTTCATAGTGTGACCGTCAGTATGGAAGTTATTACAATGCCCAAGGGCAGGCCTTTTACCCATTACAATGGTTACGCGATAATGTGTGGATGTGCTTACGTCGAAAATAGAATCATTGCAAGGAAAAGCTGCTTTCGAAGAATGGAGACGTATTGAACGTTGAGAACATCTGTGAGGACCACCTAATGATGCGACCTTTATTAGTTGTAAAAATAAAAAGAGTGTATCAGACCTCAATACCCTTAAATAACTTAATGATGAAACTAGCTGGTCCCAGTTCGGTTCAATAGCGTGACAGTGAAATTTGACACAATCAAGAAAATACATTAAACATCACTCAAATGATCCTCCAGCAACCAGAATTCATAGTTACATCTACCACTTTTCAATTTGTAGTTTCCTACTTACGTAAAAGCTCCCATAGTTTACATATTAAGAGAATTTTTTTCTACCCTCTAATATTATGGTCATACCATAAAAGATTGTGAGTTATAAAATTATTTCCTGTAACTTCAGAGACGCAAGTAGCTTTTAAAAATCTCATTTTTGTTATACTGATAAGGTACACTTTAGGTTTTAAAAAGAATCTGAACTTCTGAAAAGCACCTAAACTAAAAGAGACCCTAAAACAGATCTGCTCCTAAGGTTGACAATTTCGGCAGCCACATATGGACTTCACTTACATAGTTAATTTAGAAAAACTGGAGACTGTCTCCCAGTAATATGTCAACCGAATATTTTTTTTAATAGATGTATTTAGCGTTTAGTTTTGGTAAGTATCTTTGTTATGGATTTGAGCTTGATACAACTTTGTGTTCACTTATGCCAGTATCCGTCGTGATCTCAGGAGTATTTGTGACTATGAGCTCAAGTGTGTTTTCGAAACCATTTACAATTTGAATGGGTTAGTGAACTAATTGTTCAAAATAATTTAAAAAAAGCATTTAGAGCAATTTCGGATGATGTATCTGCCACCATATCTGAAGGTGTAGTTCTGTCAACATGCGGATGGTAGATTTAAGTCACTGCCAACTATAATTATATGAGTAGCGTACCTACTTGTAATAAGACTCAAGTTTTCTATGAACTGTTCGGCGGCTGCATCACGAGAGTGCGGGGGTCGGTAAACGGAGTCAGTTATTAATTTATTCCGGTTGTCGAGTACAACATCTGCTCATACTAACTCACAGGAACTATCGAATTCAGTTTCGCTTGTGAGCTAGGACACAAATTACGATTTCCTTTTGTGCTTCTTGTTTCTTTTATAGTGCAGATCATAGGAATTATGGCTTTTCCCTTAAAAAACTAGGGTGCTTCCTCTGCTACTAAGTAGATACCAAAGCTAAACAATGTAGAACAACAGTCTACGTTACAAGCATAACATTCTATATTCCTTCATTTCCTTATTTCAAATATTTTAAAATTGTATGTCGACTTTAGATGTCCTGTCAAACATAGACGCTCTTATCTCTATTTTGTAAATGTGTTTTCTGTCATTGTTTTAACATTGTCCCAATACACTTTATTAACTAATGTTTCACCGCAAGAGAGTAAAGTTATGAAGTGTATCGTTCTTCTTTTCACTCTATTTTTAATGCAGTAGTAGCAATTAATTTATGTACAAATACAGTGATCAACTTGAATGACCAGCGAACATTCGAATTATCTTTATGTCGTTCCTTCCGTATTCCTTACATAGCGATGGAATGTTTCTATCGCAATCAGTAAGTGTGCAAGAAAGCTACCGTACAGACGGAGGGAGAATTGATCAATATTTGTGATGGAAGAACTAATTATACACTGACATAGAAGACGGTATTGCTTTAGTCTCCCAATAGTTATAAATATTTAGATTTCGGGATATTGAAAAGAAGTTGTACATTTCGGCGAGATGAAGAAACAGATCGGAGACGGAGGTTTGGAAGCAAACAGCAGGAGTACGGGGAAGGGCGTCCTTTGCCTGAGGGGCCGCTAATCCGACTACCTGGCGAAGGGTCAAGTGTGGCAAATGTCCGGCGTGGCAAAAGTCCGGCGTGGCAAGTGTCCGGCATCCACTGTTCCAAACCCTCAAGAGGGCAAGTCGGAGGTAGCGTCACGATCCGCGTATGTGGCCCTGCTGCCTGCCGACCGACTGTATAGGCTGCGTGCTGCCAGGATCTGTGGAACGAAAACTCGCGGCACAATCATTGGTATAGCGACAAGACCGCGAGCGCAATTGGTTGACATGCCGACGGTATGTTTGTCCAGAAAAAGACACAACCTGATAGTGTGCTCGACCCAGTATACCTACAACTGTATAGCTCCCATAGCCGTCGTTGATTATACACCCTGAAAAACATAAAATCATTATTGGCAAACTTTGTGCGAAATTTTAGGGGTGTCGGTACAGAACGGGGATGCAAAAGACGTAACCCTTAACCGGAATCGTGGGTCAATTTGGACCCACTGACAACAACAAAACCGTCTAACAATCAAAACGTGCCGAGTTTGTTTCGCGTATCAGTCTAATCTCAGTACATTGTAAGGTGTTGAGCTCGCTGCTTCAGAATTATTGAAAGTTGATGTAAATACTATCGCTGGATCCAATCTGACCCACGATTCCAGATAAGGGATTTTTTCAGTCAGTGTATACTGGATTATTTTGTGAAGTTTCAGGCACTAATTGCCACAATGCAGCGGGGTCTTACTGAAAAAGAAATCTTTGAACTATTATTAGATGAAAATCTCGTAGCCGGCCGCGGTGGCCGAGGGGACTGAGGCGCTCCAGTCACGGTCTGCACGGCCACTACGGTCAGGGATTCGAATCCCCCCTCGGTCATGAATATTTGTGCCGTCCTTAGTATTAGCTACTTAGGATTAGCTAGTTCATGAGTAGTTTGTAAGTTTAGGGACTGATGACCACGTAGTTAAGCCCCCTAAGCAAAAAAAAATTAATAATAATAATAATCTCAGACACAGAATCTTTGAGCGATTTTCAACCCACGACAAGAAAATTCACCTTCTAATCAAAGCGGCTCATGGAAAAGACGAAGATGTTATTTATGTGGTCCTAATACTGAAAGCAAAAAATCACAAAAATGTGACAGATGCTTTAAGTACATTTGAAAATGACAAGCAGAATGAAAATGTTGTGTAACAAGTGTCATTCTTAGTTCAGGTCTGATATACAGATAACAGTTGGACACTTTCATGTATTGTTAATCTATGAAATGCCAAAATGCTGCTTCACTTTATAGATGTTAAAAAAACTGTTTATTATCGCAATAGGCCTATTTCGGCTCTGTGGCCATCATCAGGCTATCTGCGGACAAATATTTATGATTACAATGAGTGAAATAAAGATACTTACAATTTTAATACATTTTCCGTGACATATTATTTCAGACTCACTTCCATATAGCATCGTGGAGGTATAATTGATTATAATGACTGCAATGATTGCAGTATACATGTTCTTTAGATGGTATATATATTACGTAAATTAGGTGTTAATTCTTTACAGCTAATCTGTCAGTTTGACGTATCCTCCAGCGATGCTCTATGGTTACAGTTTGTTTATGACTGCATATAGTGTGATCTTTGATAGTGTGGTGTGGTCTTTATTATTTTATGGTATTATGATGTATATCTTTGTTTTAGCTCAACTCGAAAATTTTAATAAAGTTGTCTATATAATGTTTGTGTTGTAGTTCGGTTTGTTCATTTAAAATTTCGTCAGGGCTTTCCTTCAAATGTGTATAAATTTCTATCTCTTCCAGGATGTTCATATGATAACCTTTTGGTGTGATATGTAATATTTCCATTGCGTCTGTAATTCGATCGGTTTCGTGATTTTCTGTTTTCAAATGATTAAAGAAAGCTGAAATATTTTTTTCGGAATTTCTTGTATGTTCTTTGTATCGAATTTCGAAAGTTCTGCCAGTTTGTCCTATATAACATTTCTGACAATCCTTACAGTTAATTTTATATATGCCTGGTAATTGGTATACTGGTATTTTTGTCTTAGTGGAATGGATTAAGGTTTTTATGTTATGTGTAGTTCTGTAGGCAAATCTGACCGTGGTATTTTTTAGTAATGCGTTCAGCTCATCAGACGTTCGTCCTATATAAATGTGTGGTACGTATTTAATTTTTTGTTTTAAGGACGTATCTTTCAATAGCTTAATGTCATTTAGAATTTTATTGGGTTTGTGTTTCGTGTGTTTGTCATATAGTTTCTTTACTATACTTGGATTAAAATCATTTTTGTGGGCTATATAGGTTAGTATTGAAAGCTCTTTATTTATAACTGTTTCTTCTAATGGTAGGTTTATTAGTCTATTGATCATAGTGTTAAAATATGCATGTTTTTGTGCTTTGGGATGGCAAGAATTTGAGTTGATAATATTATCTGAAGTTGTTGGTTTTCTATATACGTCAAATTTATGTACATTGTTCTTATTCCTAATTGTTAGGTCCAAGAAATTTATGGTTTTATCGTTTTCTGGCTCCATGGTAAATTTGATTTTAGTATGTAGGTTGTTCATTATTGTATATAGTTGTTGTATATCAGTTTGTGATCCATCTATTAATAGGAGGGTATCGTCTACATAGCGGTAATAGTATATTATTTTATTTATTATTGGGTGATTAGAGTTGAAGAATTTTTCTTCCAATGTATTTAAAAAGATATCAGCTATGGTTCCTGCTATGCTACATCCCATTGCAACTCCATCTTTTTGGGTATATATATCATTGTTGAATTCAAAGTCATTTTGTTTTAATACCAATTTTAGTAAATCAATAATTTCATAAATTCCTGTGATTGGTATTTTCCTATACTTTAGTAAGTTTTCTTCAATGATGGTTATTGTTTCCTGGATTGGTATGTTGGTATAGAGATTGGTAATGTCAAATGACACAAATTTAGCGTAATATATATATATATATATATATATATATATATATATATATATATATATATATACCATCTAAAGAACATGTATACTGCAATCATTGCAGTCATTATAATCAATTATACCTCCACATGCTATATGGAAGTGAGTCTGAAATAATATGTCACGGAAAATGTATTAAAATTGTAAGTATCTTTATTTCACTCATTGTAATCATAAATATTTGTCCGCAGATAGCCTGATGATGGCCACAGAGCCGAAATAGGCCTATTGCGATAATAAACAGTTTTTTAACATCTATAAAGTGAAGCAGCATTTTGGCATTTCATAGATTAACAATATGTCCTTAAAAGACATACACAATGCTGCAGGCCCAAATGAAATGAAACTTTCATGTATCATTGTCATTATTTTTGTTTCTGGATGGTGGCATAAAGAGTCCCTATTTATGTTAAGGGGAAGTTGTGATAAACTTCACAGTATAACTAGGTTTTCTAAAACCAAGCTATTTTTTGATCACATAGCATTCCAGATTAAGGTATTACAAATTTTCCTTGAATGTGAGACCTACGACTTAAAAATTAAGAAAAAAATAGCACCATGTAAATTTTTTGCTCAAAACATGTTGATTTGTATTTCAAATAAAACTTGTTTCAATAAACTCATTGTGCATTCACATGTTAATTATACCTTTTATAGGAATTATTTGGATTTTTTTATTCAAGGGTCCATATGGACCCGCGATTCCAGTTACGTTTGTCAAAATAACGATTCCTGTTAAGGGTTAAGAGAGTCGAGTGGGCCCGTCCGTGGAGCAATTCCGCTGGCGCAGGCATGGAGCGGCAGGAGGTGAGAAAAATCAGGAGGGCGTCCTCACGTGAATGGTCACTACGGAGCTTCGTCATCTGAGTTTTGAAAGTCCTTACGAAGCGGTTCCGCTTCCCCTTACATTAGATTAGATTAGTTTTTCGTTCCGTAGATCCATGTTGAGGAGATTCTCGTGGATGTGGAACATGTCAAGAAACAAAATTTACAAGCTGAATAATAGATAATACTAATAATATAAATACAGATACATACATTTTTAAGTTTTTTTTAGCTGATAATATTATAGTACTAATATACACGCATCATTTGGTACAATTTAGAAATTCACTACTGGAGTAGAAGGCGTTGGCCACTAGAAAGTCTTTTAAGTTCCTCTTAAACTGATCTTCATTTGTAGCTAAATTTTTATACTTGATGGTAAATTATTGAAAATGTGTTCCTGAGTAGTGGACCCCTTTTTGAACTAAAGTAAGTGCTTTTAAGTCCTTGTGTAGATCATTTTTATTCCTAGTATTGTATGTATGAACTGAGCTGTTTGTTGGGAAAAGGGATACATTATTTATGACAAATTTCATTAAGGAATAAATATACTGAGAGGCAGTTGTTAATATACCCAGTTCTTTGAAGAGGCTTCTACAGGACGTCCTTGAATTTACTCCACAAATAATACGCATTACACGCTTTTGGACTCTGAAGACTTTTGACTGACTTGAAGAGTTACCCCAAAATATTATACTATATGACATTATGGAATGAAAGTAAGCAAAGTATGCAAGCTTTGTTAGTTTTATGTCTCCTATGTCTGATAACACTCGTATTGAAAATACAGATTTGTTGAGTCGTTTCGGCAGTTCTGTGGAGTGCTCCTCCCAACTAAATTTATTATCAAGCTGTAATCCCAGGAATTTAATACTGTCAACCACTTCTATCTGCTCTTCTTCATACTTAATGCATATGCTGGCGGGAAATCTCTTACATGTTCTGAACTGCATGTAGTGAGTCTTTTCAAAGTTTGATGACAATGAGTTGGCTTTAAACCATATATTAATGTTCATGAAAATATCATTAGCAGACCTTTCTATAACTATGCTTGACATACTTTATATTGCAATACTTGTATCATCTGCAAACAAAACGAACTCTGCTTCTGGTAGTGTAACTGATGAGAGGTCATTAATGTACACAAGAAAAAGCAATGGCCCTAAGATGGATCCTTGTGGGACACCACATGTAATTTCTTCCCAATCCGACGATGACTGTTAGCTTAATTCACTAATCACTTGCACTAACACCCTTTTTTTCCTGTTAGTTAGGTACGACTTGAACCATTTTGCAGCATTTCCCGTGACCCCAGAGAATTCTAATTTACTTTAAAGGATGTTATGGTTCACACAATCATATGCCCCATTGATTTGTGGCGAAAAAGGAGCGGACGTCACATGCTTGATGCCGTTGGTGGAACAAAACTTACGAAATTCTGCAGAAACAAACTATGGTCCATTGTACGACACAAGGCATTTGGGCAACCCTTCCAAACAAAAATAGTCTCAAGTGCACGAATGGTATGCAATGATGTTGTAGAACGCATGGGAACACAGAATGGGAAGTTGCTGTACTCATCGACCACAACTAACCAACGGGTATCCCAGTATGGTCCACAAAACTCAATATGGAGACGTTCCAATGGCGACGCAGGCCGAGGCCAGGTGGTTTGCAGACGGGGTGCCGCGGCATTCTACATCTACATACATACTCCATACTTTAATATTCCACTCCCAAATAGAACGAGGAAAAAAATGATTGCCTATATGCCTCCGTACGAGTCCTAATTTCTCTTATCTTGTCTTTGTGATCACCACGCGAAATGTAAGTACGCGGCAGCAAGATCGTACTGCACTCAGATTCAAATTCCGGCCCTCTAAATTTCTTCAACAGAAATTCTCGAAACGAACATCTTCTTTCCTCCAGCGATTCCCAACTGAGTTGCCGGAGCATTTCCGTGACACTCGCGCATTCGTAGAACCTACCAGTAACAAACCTAGCTGCTCGCCTCTGAACTGCCTCTATGTCTTCCTTTAAACTGATCTGCTGCGGGTCCCAAACACTTGAGCAATACTCAAGACGTGGTCGTACAAGCGTTTTATACGCGGTCTCCTTTACAGGTGAAGTACATCTTCCCAAAATTCTCCCAATAAACCGAAGTCGGCTGTCCGCCTTACTCACAACTGTCCTTACATGTTCCTTCCATTTCATATCGCTCTGCAATGTTACGCCTAGATATTTGAACGACGCGACAGCATCAAGAAGCTCACTACTAATGCTGTATTCGAACATTATGGAATTGATTTTGCTACTCATGCGCATCATCTTATATTTTTCTACATTGAGAGCTAGCTGCCATTCTTCGCACCAACTAGAAATTTTGTCTAAGCCATCCTGTATGCTATAACAGTCAGCTAAAGACGACACCCTCCCATACACCACAGCATCATCAGCAAACAGCCGCAAATTACAACCTACTCTGCCCATCAGATCATTTATCTAGATAGGAAATAATAGCGGTCCTATCGCTCTTCCCTGGGGCACGCCTGACCATACACTCGTCTCTGATGAACACTCGCCGTCGAGAACAACGTACTGCGTTCTATTACTTAGGAAGTCTTCCAGCCAGTCACAAGTCTGTGAACCTATTCCATAAGCTCGTATCTTCATTACCAGTCTGCAGTGTGGCAGCGCGTCGAACGCCTTTTTGAAGTCGAGAAAAGCACAATCCGCCCGTTGCTCTTCATCCATGGCTCGCAAGATGTCATGTGAGAAAAGGAGAAGCTGAGTTTCACATGAACGATGCTAAACCCATGCTGATTCACAGAAAGAAGCTTTTTCGTTTCGAGGAAATTTACTATATTCGAGCTGAGAATATGCTCCAAAATTCTACAAGAAACTGATGTCAACGATATTGGCCTGTAATAATGTTTCGTTTCTTATAAACGGGAATCACCTGCGCTTTTTTCCAATCACTGACGGGGTGCCGCGGCATTCTCTGAAGAATGACGACAGTGCGCGTTAAGGCGCTCAGTGTCTGTGAGTCGAGTGCAGTGGCGACGTGCCAGCTGCTTTGTGCGGACCGTTCCCCAGTGTCCGCTATGCAATTGTTTTCAGACGGCTGTGCTGGCGAGCGAGGCGGAAATTGGAACCGGCCGCGATTAGCTGTACCACAGTCTAACGTATACAGTCACGACACTCCCGCAGAGTTTTGTTATACACTGCGACAGCAGCGCTCCAAGCGGTCGGAAAGCTACATTTCTGAATACGATATTGAACGAGCTTGAATGGTATCGTTTATATTGATTTTAACATACTATTTACATTAGGGAACGCATGAAGTGTCATAAAATAGATAAAAACTTAAAAATATCTCCACATTTGTCTTTCTTAAGTTTCCTAAGATCCACGATATGGTACGAAACGGTACAGTACATGACAGTTTATTTACATTTATCTTCTAACCTACAGTCTTTTACTGAATAATTTCATATACTATTAAAAATAGAAAAATGACTAGGAAACATCAGAAGAGCTGCCCTTTGACGGAAAGACGTCGCTTTCTACACAAGAACGTTAACGTTTCTTCACTACAATTCCAGTAAAATCGGTGAGGGTGGAACGTAGGAAACTAATATAGAATGCAATAACTACAGTATTTAACGTGCCGAACCAGTCACCACAGCTGTAGCTGAAGGAAAAACGTCAACAGGCGCGGCAATAAAACGACAAATGCAACCAAACAGTTTTCCACCAAAGAGGAGCCCAAATCCACAATTGTTGCTACATATGAACCACAGACGGCAAGAATATTCAAAACATTGGCTTTTCAAGCTAAAGTAATTACACTCAAAAGAATATGCGCGTATTAGAAAGACTAGTGAGGTGTAAAAATGGGCGAATGATTAGACTTCACACCGCATTGAAACACGTCAAAAAACTGCCTGTCATATTAATAACAGACCATAACAGAAATTTATGTTTATCTTTGTTTATATTCCACTTACTTTCAGTGGAATAAGCTGCAAATATACAAATATTAGTAAGTATTTGTCCATGACGAAGTTGTCCTTTACACCACTGAATCGGTTAAATTCGTCTGTTTATACATAAATTTCCGTATTATGTACATCATTTGATATTTTACTAATCCCTGTAACACAAAATTATACTATTTGTTTAAATATGTACAAAAATATTTACAAACAAACATTTATCCTTCGGCGGCTTGCCCACCGCTAGGAGCCGCTAGTGTCGTTGCAACTGTCAGTTGGTAACAACTTTCACAGCAGTGAAAGTCGCGACTGTATGTGTTAGGCTGTGGCTGTACTCGCTCGCTGTGACGTAGCAAAAAAAATGTTCAAATGTTTGTATAGCTTATGGGACTTAACTACGGGGTTATCAGTCCCTAAATTTACAAACTACTTATGAACTAACTAAGACTAAGGACGGCACAAATATCCATGCCCGAGGGGGGATTCGAACCCCCGACCGTGACGTAGCGTCAAAAGCTGCCACTACCGGCAACTGCATATCTACCACAGCTGATTCAAAAGTCTCACACTGCTCTAAAATACAAACAGCCTCGTCTAAAGAAGGGTTCTTATGCTGAAGTATTTTCGACCTGACACGTTCGTCCGTAACATTTTGAGTTACTGTATCACGTAACATGACATCGGCATAAGAAAGTCCACACTGACATTGAAACTTACAAAACCTTGTCTGTCCGCCTAAATCTGCAAGCCACTGATCGGGACATTTTGCACATCTAAAAAACTTGTAACGGGGCACTGCAATATGTATTTGTGAAGCATAGTCACTGGAAAGGGCCTGAATAAGTTCGTCAATTTGCACAAATCGGGTTGTGATGCAGGAAACAATTTACCGATCAGGGAATAAACATCACTGCCTAACCAAGCAAGTAAATACGGTTTTCTACTGTCACCTTTAATGTTGTAAGCCGCGAAGTGTTGCAGAAGCTGCTGTAGATAAATGATCATCTAGTGTCTAAAAATGCCATATTAGCATCAGTTAACAACCGTACAAGATTAAAGGCCGAATTTTCTAATTGTTCGCCGTAGTGTAGTGGGCAGCGCGTTTGATTATAAAACACACGGTCAGTGGTTCGGAACCTGCCACTATCAAGAATTTTTTTCTCCTTTTTTCCTACAAGGGTATCGGGTACTCTTATTAATTAAATAGAACTATGTTCTCAATATTTATATGTCCATATGTTTGTAAAGCTTAAGGGACTTAACTGCGGGGCCAACAGTCCCAAAACTTACAAACTACTTATGAACTACGGTATACTAAAGACGACACAAACATCCCTGCCCGAGGGGTGATTCGAACCCCCGACGGCGGACGGCCGCGCACTGCAACACGGCGCTCCAGTACGCGCGGCTAATCCACCGCGGCTCAATATTTATAGTTGTGCATATGTAATAATACTCCCTATAAAATGCGTGTTTGTTCTATTTCATGAACATGCCGTAACATACATAACAACGAATTGAACAATGGCCTTCTGAGGCATATGCACGTAAACCGGGAGAATACTGTAATAATGAAATTCTGAACAACGTGCTGATACTTGTAGTTTCGTATATAAAGTAAGTCCTAGATTTCTGTGGCAAGTGTAGTTCCTTAATGAAACGAAAGGGAAGTGTATACATTGCAACAAATTACCTTGTTTATTTTTTTCTAAGCAATTATTCGCTATTTATGGAATATATTGAAAGTCATTAATTAGAATAAATTCATCTATTAAAATGTTTGTCTTTGATATGGTTGCTATGGACGCATTTAACTTTGATGGTATTACCTTTCCTCTAGTTCAGATATGACTTCGTTCGTGTTACTTTGTTCTGCGCCAAAATGTGTTGTTGTTGTCTTCAGTGCGGAGACTGGTTTGATGCAGCTCTCCACAATACCCTATCCTGAGCAAGCCTGTTCATCTCCACATAAGAGCGACAACCTACATCTGTCTGAATCTGCTTACTGTATCCATCTCTTGGTCTTCTCCTGCGAGTTTTCCCCATACACTTCCCTCCAACGCTAAATTCACAATTCCTTGATGTCTAAGAATGTGTCCTACCAATCTATCCCTTCTTTTAGTCAAGGTATGCCAGAAATTACTTTTCTCCCCAATTCTGTTCAGTACCTCCTCATTAGTTACGCGATCCACCCACCTAATCTTCAGCATTCTTCTGTAGCCCCATATTTCAAAAGCCTCAATCCTCTTCCTGTCCGCACTGTTTATCGTCATGGTCTCACTCCCATACAAGGCAACACTCCGTACAAATGCCTTCAGAAAGGACTTCCTTAGGTTTACATCAATATTCGATGTTAACAAATTTCTCTTTTTCAAGAACGCTTTTCTACCCATTGCCATTCTGCATTTTATATCCTCTGTACTGCGACCATCATTTGTTATTTTACTGCCCAAGTAACAAAACTCATCTACCTCCTTTATTGCTTCGTTTCCCAATCTAATTCCTTCAGCATCACCTGATTTTCTTACACTGCACCCATTACCCTAGTTTTGCTTTTGTTAATGTTCATCTTATATGCACCTTTCCGCACACTGTCCATTCCGTTCAATTGCTCTTCCAGGTCCTTTGCTGTATCTGACAGAATTACTATGTCGTCGGCAAAACGCAATGTTTTTAATTCTTCACCCTGAACTTTAATTCCTTCTCCAAATTTCTCCTTGCTTTCCTTTATAGCTTGCTCAATGTACAAATTGAACAGCAATGGAGAAAGACTATAACCCTGTCTTACTCCCTTCCCAACCACTGCATCCCTTTCATGCCCTTCAACTCTAACAACAGCTGTCTGGTTTTTGTACAAGTTGTAAATAACCTTACGCTCCCTATATTTTACTCCTGCTTGCTTCAGAACTTGAAAGAGTTTATTCCAATCAACATTGTCAAGAGCCTTCTCCAAATCTACAAAAGCTAGAAATGTAGGTTTGCCTTTTCTTAATCTATCTTCTAGGATAAGCCGTAAAGTGAGTATTGCCTCCCGTGTTCCTACATTTCTCCTGAACCCAAACTGATCTTCCCCGAGGTCGGCTTCTACCAGCTTTCCCATCCTTCTGTATATAATTCGCGTTAATATTTTGCAACCATGACTTATTAAACTGATGGTTCTGTAGTTTTCACACCTGTCTGCGCCTGCTTTCTTTGGAATGGGGATTATAACATTTTTCTTAAAGTCTGAGGGTACTTCACCTGTCTCATACATCTTACACACCAGGTGAAACAATTTTGTCATGGCTGGTTCTCCCAGAGACTTCAGTAGCTCTGAGGGAATATCATCTACTCCAGGGGCCTTGTTTCGACTTAGGTCTTTCAGGGCCAAAATAAAGAGCAAATATTCTATTTGAAACCGTTCAAATGTTCAAATGTTTGATAGCTTCTGGGACTCAACTACGGGGCCATCAGTTGCTAAACTTACAAACTACTTATGAACTAGCTAACACTAAGGACGACACAAATATCCATGCCCGAGGGGGGATTCGAACCCCCGACCGTAGTGGCCGTGCAGACCGTGACTGGAGCGCCTCAGTCCCCTCGGCCACCGCGGCCGGCTTTCAAACCGTGATTACGTTTTCTTTTACAGCTAAAATCACAAACGGAAAAAGTGTGGTAATAATGAATTCCACTAAATCTAGTACTTAATACATATACAAAGTTAGTACTATCATTACGTTATTTACAACAGTCATTGTAACAGTATCTCCCCAGTATATGTACATGTTTACAATTCGTTGTTCAAAAAAAAAAAGTTTGTTAACCTTATGGGACTTATTTGCGTGGTCATCAGTCCCTAAACTTACAAACTACTTATAAGCTAACTTATACTAAAGACAGCACAAACATCCATGCCCGAGGAGGGATTTGAATCCCTGACGGGAAACGGCCTCGCGCCTCGGAGCATAGCATCTCAATGCACTCGGCCACTCCGCCGCGGCGCAATTCGTTGATCTGTATTTCATAGCATGTTTTCGAACCAGAACAAATGCACTTTTCAGAGAAAGCGCTATTACCTTTGAACAACTCTGAATCTTGCATAATATTTGTGTTCAGTTAACAAGAGTGTTCGAAAACTTTTTAGGAAGCAAGAGGGAAAAAATTGTCAGTGGTGGTTATATATTTATATATTCTTCAGGGAGAGTGATGCTTTGCGGTCGTTTGTTCATGGTCGTTCTGGGTGGTTCGTTGAGAATATTATTCAGTTTTTATTACAGATGGCATTGAACCAACACCGTCTAAAGAGAAGGCCTGTGCGCTCCCGTGCCACGTCATGCAGAGTAGATTGGGATCGCGTAGCTCAATGGCTGGCTGATGGGGCACAGCCCATGCCTCACATCGGCCAGCCAGTGAGCTACGCGATCGGGACCTACTCTGCGTGACGTGGCACGGGAGCGCACAGGCCTTCTCTTCAGACAGTGTTGGTTGAACCCTCTTTCTTTTTCTCTCTTTTCATTGGTTCTTCGGTTTGATCGGTACTTTGTGGACGTTGGTTTGTTTTGTTCTATTTTGATCGCTTCGTCGATCACTGTTCTCTCGTTACAGAGGGTGTCGAGCTACCATGCCGGCAACCCTCTGACCGAGCGCGCTAAGTCACCGCGCCCTAGCAAGTTTCGAAGCACCGTCTAACATGTTCGTACAGCACAACTAATTCCTCGCTCATTACGCTATGGCTAACAGCTGCGAGAGTAATCCGTAATTCTCGTACCATCGATGGCAGGTGTTAACTAACTAACAATCATTAGATTACAATTCATTGTCCTCAGAAAGACGTGTTTTTGATAATTTTCCTTGCGCCATTCCTTTGAAACGACAACGCTTGAGTTATAATAAGAAAATCATCAAGTAGAGAAAGCTAAATGGTGTACGCAAAAGAGATTTTCGGCCGTGGGATGTCACTTAACTGATTTACGAACGCCAAATGTAGTATGTTGTGTTCCATCCAGGCTATAGTTACTCGTCCGAACGCCAAATGTACGCTACGTTCGTTCCAGGCTATAGTCATTCGTAACCAGTACAGGCAAAGAAAATAAACGTTGAACAAACTAGCAAGGCAAGACAGGTGATAAAACTATAACATAAAAATATAATGAAAATGTGGGCGAGATATTAAAATGTTAGTTTAACGAGATATGCTTGTCAAAGCTAAACTCAAATATCATTTAAATTTGTCTGTTTGTTAAAATACGGCCAGAAAGAATATTGCGTGTTGGGTGCATAGCTATTATCACAATAGTAGAGTCGTAATCGTATCACTATAATTTTTTATTATTTACATTATTATTTCTGACCGAAATGTTTGCAAAAAATTATAAAACTACAAATCTGAAGTGGACCATAAAACACGACAGTGCGATTTTTTTTTTTTTCGTTAATATGCTTTGTGAACAATAATCATGAGAGTTACAAAACAGTGGCCACGGCAGAATAGCCGTGTGCATTAAGGCACTATGCCCGGGTGCGCGCGACCGTTCGCCGTCGGAGGTTCGAGTCCTCCATCGGGCTTGGGTTTGGGTGTTGTTCTTAGAATAAGTATCATAATTTAATTGCGTGAAATTTCGTTGCCAGTTAATTTCTTAATTTTCGTTAGTGCTTCTGTTTTTAAGAGGTTTCTTCTCACCTACTTGGTAGATTCATTTGTGCTACTGTTTTAAGAGCTTATCCTCGCGTATTTTTGATAAATACCGTGTGTATAGTTTTCGTCTGGTGCAAGCTACGTGATTTAAGTGTTTAAGATGGCTCAGACGATTCTGCGAAGATCTGGGCTGCAAATTTCTCGACCTTCGCTATCGGGTGGAGAAATGTAGGGTTCCCCTGAATAGGTCAGGCGTGCACTACACGCAGGAAGCGGCTACAACGGTAGCGGAGTACGTGTGGAGTGCACTTGGGGTTTTTTTAGGTTAGAGAATTGCCTCCCTAGGCCCGACAAGTTGCCTCCTGAGCCGCGACAAGGTAGCTGTATGCAGAACACAACAGGGAAGGAATTGATCAATGTAGTAGTAGTTAACTGCAGGAGCGTCTATAGAAAGGTGCCAGAATTGCTCTCAATAATAAACGATCACAACGCCCACATAGTACTAGGGACGGAAAGTTGGCTGAAACCAGATATAAACAATAATGAGATTCTAAACTCAGACTGGAATGTTTACCGCAGAGATAGGCTGGACAGTGAAGGGGGAGGCGTATTTATAGCGATAAAAAGTGCACTAGTATCGAAGGAAATAGACGGAGTTCCGAAGTGTGAAATAATTTGGGTGAAGGTCACGGTTAAAGCAGGCTCGAACATGGTAATCGGATGCTTCTATAGGCCTCCTGGCTCAGCAGCTGTTGTGGCAGAACACCTTAAGGATAATTTGGATGATATTTCGAGTAGATTTCCCGATCGTGCTATAGTTTTGGGAGGAGATTTTAGTTTACCTGATATAGATTGGGAGACACAAACGTTTATTACAGGTGGCAGGGACAAAGAATCCAGTGAAATTGTTTTCAGTGCATTATCTGAAAACTACCTTGAGCAGTTAATCAGAGAACCAACTCGTGGTGACAACATATTAGACCTTCTGGTGACAAGCATACCCGAACTATTCGGAACAGTTAATGCGGAACAGGGAATCAGCGATCATAAAGCGGTTACAGCATCGGTAATTTCAGCCGTAAATAAAAATATTAAAAAACCTAGGAAGATTTATCTGTTCGGAAAAAGTGACAAAAAGGGGATTTCAGAGTACCTGACGGCTCAGCTCAGAAGTTTTATCTTAAGTACAGATGGTGTTGAGGAACAGTGGTCTAAGTTCAAAGCCATCGTACAATATGCATTAGATGAGTATGTACCTAGCAAGGTCGTAGGAGATGGAAAGGAGCCACCGTGGCACAACAACCGAATTAGAAAGCTGCTACGGAAGCAAAGGGAACTTCACTGCAAACATAAACGTAGCCAAAGCCTTGTAGAAAAACAAAAATTACACGAAGTGAAATGTAGCCTGAGGAGGGCTATGCGAGAGGCGTTCAACGAATTCGAAAGTAGAGTTCTTTGTACTGACTTGGCTGAAAATCCTAAGAAATTTTGGTCTTATGTCAAAGCGGTAGGTGGATCAAAACAAAGTGTCCAGACACTCTGTGACGTAAATGGCATTGAAACAGAGGCTGACACTCAAAAGGCAGAATTACTAAATGTATTTTTCCACAGCTGTTTCACAGAGGAAGATTGCACTGTAGTTCCTTCCCTAGATTGCCGCGCAGATTACAAAATGGCAGATATCGAAATGGCGGACAGAGGGATAGAAAAACAATTAAAATCGCTCAAAAGAGGAAAGGCCGCAGGACCTGATGGGATACCAGTTCGTTTTTACACAGAGTACGCGAAGCAACTGGCCCCCCTTCTCGCAGTGGTGTATCGTAGGTCTCTAGAACAGCATATCGTTCCGAAAGATTGGAAAATGGCTCAAGTCATCCCCGTTTTCAAGAAGGGTCCTCGAACAGATGTGCAGAACTATAGGCCTATATCTCTAACGTCGGTCAGTTGTAGAATTTTGGAACATGTATTATGTTCGAATATAATGACATTTCTCGAGACTAGGAATCTGCTCTGCAGGAATCAGCATGGGTTTCGAAAAAGGCGTTCGTGTGAAACCCAGCTCGCGCTATTCATCCACGAGACTCAGAGGGCCATAGACACGGGTTCTCAGGTAGATGCTGTGTTTCCCGACTTCCGCAAGGCGTTTGATACAATTCCTCACTAACGTTTAATGAACAAAGTAAGAGCATATAGTCTATCAGACCAATTGTGTGATTGGATTGAGGAATTCCTAGATAACAGAAAGCAGCAGGTCATTCTCAATGGAAAGAAGTCTTCTGAAGTAGGAGTTATGTCAGGTGTGCCACAGGGAAGTGTCGTGGGTCCGTTGCTGTTCACGATATATATAAATGACCTTGTGGATAACATCGGAAGTTCACTGAGGCTTTTTGCGGATGATGCTGTAGTATATAGAGAGGTTGTAACAATGGAAAATTGTATTGAGATGCAGGAGGATCTGCATAGAATTGACGCATGGTGCAGGGAATGGCAATTAAATCTCAATGTAGACAAGTGTAATGTGCTACGAATACACAGAAAGAAAGATCCTTTATCATTTAGCTACACTATAGCAGGGCAGCAACTGAAAGCAGTTAATTCCATAAAGTATCTGGGAGTAGTCATTAGGAGGGATTTAAAATGGAACGACCATATAAAATCAATCGTTGGTAAAGCAGATACCAGACTTAGATTCATTGGAAGAATACTAAGGAAATGCAGTCCGAAAACAAAGGAAGTAGGTTACAGTACACTTGTTCGCCCACTGCTTGAATACTGCTCACCGGTGTGGGATCCGTATTAGGTGGGATTGATAGAAGAGGTAGAGAAGATCCAACGGAGAGCAGCGCGCTTCGTTACTGGATCATTCGGTAATCGTGAAAGCGTTACGGGGATGATCGACAAACTCCAGTGGAAGACTCTGCAGGAGAGACGCTCTGTCGCTCGGTACGGGCTTTTGTCGGAAGTTTCGAGAACATACCTTTACCGAAGAGTCTAGCAGTATATTGCTCCCTCCTACGTATATCTCGCGAAGAGACCGTGAGGATAAAATCAGGGAGATTAGAGCCCACACAGAGGCATACCGACAATCCTTCTTTCCGCGAACAATACGTGACTGGAATAGGAGGGAAAATCGATAGTGGTACTCAAGGTACCCTCCGCCACACACCGTCAGGTGGCTTGCGGAGTATGGTTGTAGGTGTTGTACATGTAGATATTGACACTTCCTTATCTCGTGTTCTGCTTTAAGAAAGCTTATATTCCCGCGCGTTTGATAACAGTGTATTCCATAGATTTTCTTGTTTATTTTGAAAACTGCCGGACTCATTTTCGTTGTTTTGACAGTGTACTAACCACTGCCCACAGTTCAGTCAGCTGCCAGCCGCCTTTATTAAAGTACTAGGCTAGTTAAAAGTTGATTATTTAGTTTTCTACTTTCTACGGTTAATTGTATGGATAGGATGTGTGCCTGCTGTGTGCGGGAGCAGGAGGAGTTGGCCGCAGTTCGCGAACAGCTGAGCGTGCTGTTGGCTACGGTCAGGCGTCTTCAGGCTGCTGTCTCGTGGTGCAGCGGTGGTGGGAAGTCTGGTGCGTCGAGTGGAATACCTCAGGTGTCTCATGCTTCGCCCTCTGTCCCTGCTACCTAGGCACCTTCAGGTGTACCGGACGTGGCCGAGCCGCTCTCTCCGCAATGGAGTGGCGGGTTGAACGGCGTTCGCGTCGCTCGAGACGGACGGCCAATGTGGAGGCTGGCCGTCCGTCAGCGCCCGTTCGTCCTGTGAGTGGACGTGTGGCCGCTCCTTCAGCAGGGTCCGTGCAGGTGCACGGAGAGAAGGGATTATTAGTTATTGGGAGCTCCAATGTTAGGCGCGTGAGAGCCCCTTAGGCAGATTAGCGTCTAGATCCGGAAAGAAGTCCAACGTGCACTCGGTGTGTCTGCCGGGGGACCTCATCCGAGATGATTATACGTGATTTAACGCTACTGAGGGGGAGGATTCACAAACAACACTCATTCTCTCACACACACGCAATGCCGCAGCGAAACTCACCAAAATCAGTGTGCTGAGACGAGGCGGAAGCAGGCGCCGCTATAGTTGGCGAAATCCAGCAAGTCAGAGGTAGCACAAAACACAATATACAACACTTTGAAGATGGATCTGGTCTGTCGTGCCTGTTTTGAGATGGTGCGTGTGTATAGCCAAGTTAAATTACATCTGAATTGAATGAATTGAACCGCGAGCAAACACGCTAACGGCGGCACACGGCTACGTTACATGAACGCATTCCACTGAAGGTGAAGTGGTTGACAATCGGATTCATTATACGAAAACACGGTGGATTCTTAAGTTACATTCTGTTAGAAATCGATCTAGATACTGGTTTTATATGAGAAGTGGCGTGAATTCAGGCGACTAGCTGCAAAGCCCATAAGTCGGAACTGGGACACACGTGGTTCCGAAAACCGATAAAATTGAATAAATTCAGTTTTCGAAAAAAAAATTAACTACTGCATGCAACCCATAGAAGTGTTTAGAATTACAAGAAGAAGCGAAAGAAATGCAGCTATACGCGATAGGGAGTGATTACAGAGACGGATGAAGTCGTCTCCAAAACTCGTAAACGCGAAATAATTACAAAGTCGGAAAAATAAAATTAAGAATTACACCATGCAACCCATAGAAATGTTTAGAATTACATAAAGAAGCTATTGAATGAGGTTGTACAAGGCTCAGAGAGAATTACTGACAAAGACAGAGTGTGTACTACCAGTCGGAGAAGGAACAGCAAAATTAAAATAGGCGGGGAGAGAAGATCGCGAAATATTAGTGGAAATCAGAAGGATACCCACATAGTTACTTGTCTGATGGGCATGGAACAAACAAAAGTGGAAGCTGAAGGATTTGTTCTATGAACCAACCACATGGAACACATATCTCTCACAGAAGGAAATGATGAGAAGATTTTTTTACATGCATTGTACAAAAATGAACATATCACCTATTAGAAATCGGTCCCCACCAAGCTAGAAAGTATTTACACAGAGTTTATACACCGCCACACGATCACAAAAGATTTTAACATACCAGACCGTTATCAAACTGCAACTAGAATCACACACACCTCATTTATCTATTGGAAATCACTGAATTGAAAAACGAGAACACATTTCCGCACACGATCAGAGAAAATATTCCAAAAAAATGATGCTAAAGTTAAAAGTGCTAGTCAATGAAACGCTACCATCTCAAAAAACAAGAGCAGAACCAAACGTACCTCTTCAGACGACCAGCCCAGAATGATCAGACCAAGCGGCCACCGGACGCGGGAAGCCACCGGAAGCCGGAAAATCCAAGAGACAGTGGTGGTGGGATGGAGAGCGAGTACACTCGCGCTGGAGAAGGCTCGCCGACTAGACTGCAACCAAAGGGTGTAGAAACCTCTTTGGTAACCTCAGCAGCTATCGACTCTGCGCCAGAGAGAACGATGCAAAGCGAGCTATCACACCCCACATTCAAACAGCCATAGATTCTTGCACCCATTTAAAAGTAAAGCAACTGCACATTCTCACAGGGACAGTGGCGTAGCGGAGAAACCGTACTTATGCCACATTAATTAATATAATAATAAATTATTAACATAACAAAATAAGAAAAACCTAGCAATATTAACTAATATTTTAACATATGAAATAAAAATGCTATTCCTCAAGCCTTGAAAAGAGTGGGGTTCAAGTTTTAACAAAATAATAATCTAGCGACACTAAATAAATCATAACTTTACAGAAATATACAAAAAATATATGGAAGACGACAGACGGTCGTCTTTCAACATTCGAAGCAAGATCATTGATATGTGCTTTCAGAGCCGAAGGTCCAATCGTGTACCCTTTCTGACTGTACGACAGAAAGCTTTACGCCCTTACCGGGCTCGTCAACACCGACATTGGAGTGTTGATAACTGGAAACTTGTTCCTTGGTCTGACGAGTCTCGTTTGCAATTGTATCGATCAGATGGACGTATATGGGTATGGAGGCAACCCTATGAATCCGTGGACCCTGCATGTCAACAAGGGACTTTTCAAGCTGGTGGAGGTTCTGTAATAGTGTGGGGGCGTGTGCAGTTGGCGTGTAACGTCTAGGTACGACGCATCTTGGCTCATCACCTGCATCTGTTCGTGTAAGTTGTGCATTCCGACGGACTTCGGCTATTCCAGCAGGACGGTGCAACTCCCCACACGTCCAGAATTGCTACTGCATGACTCCAGGAACACTCTTCTAAGTATAAATACCTCCGGTAGCCACCAAACACCCCATATAGTGAACATTACTGAGCATATCACGGATGCCTTGCAACGTGCTGTTCTGAATGATGTCCACCCGTCGTACTCTTACGGGTTGGTGGACAGCCCTGCAGGATGCCTGGTATCAGTTTCCTCCAGCACTACTTGAGACATTAGTCGAGTCCCTGCCGCGTCGTGTTGCGGCACTTCTGCGTACTCGTGGGGGCCCCACACGATATTACGCTGCTGAGACAGTTTCTTTGGCTCTTCAATGTATATTTCTATTTATAACAAATCGCACGTGTTTTACGGCCCACTTTAGAAGTGTAGTTTTATAAGTTTTTGCAAACATTTTGGACCAAAATAATAATCTAAATAATAAAAAATTAATTAATAAGAGCGTCTGAAACCCTTTTAAGAAAATTTTAGGTAGTCGCGGGTTCCAAACCACTGACCTTCAGCGTCGCAGTCCAACGCATTGCCCACTACGCTACGGCTAAGAGTTAGGAGTTGTGGTCTTTAATCTTATACTATTGATGGCCGTTGTTAACTGATGCTAATATGGCATTTATAGACATCAGATTATCATTTATCGTACGAAGAACGACGTGTTTTTGTTAATTCTTCAGTGCGCCTTTGTTTTGAAATGACAACGTGTAAGTTACAATAAGAAAATCATCAAATACGCAACGCAAGATGCTGTATGCCACAGAGAGTACTGGGCGAGGAATGTCACGTGAGCGGGGACTGACGCGCTTCAGTCACGGTCTGCACGGCCACTACGGTCGGGAGTTCGAATCCCCCCTTGGGCATGGATATTTGTGCCGTCCTTAGTCTTAGTTAGTTCATAAGTTGTTTGTAAGTTTAGGTACTAATGACCCCGTAGTTAAGTCCCATAGACTATACAAACATTTGAACATTTTTAATGTCACGTGACATCTGCGAACGGCTGATTTCGTTAATTCAATGAAGGGTGTGAAAACTCCGTTATTTTTGCAAATATCTCTGAAACTATACGAGATATGAAAAAAAATAGAGTAAAGTTGTAGAGAATTTCTCCTCTACAAATTAGGTTATTCAATTTTCGTGTCAGATGAACGGTTAAGCCGTTATCTTCATTTAAATTTCGAGCTGTCAAAAGACGATCGCAATGGCCCACTTTTAGTGTTACTACCGTAACCTAAAGTGGGCCAAAATGTTGTGTTGCTTTGTGTATGTATGAAAATCTCACAAAGTTCTTCACCGATTGAGCTCCAAATTTGTCATAACGTTGCACTGTAACACAGGAAGGTTTTTAGATACCTATTTATTTAATATCTTACACATAACCTATATACAGTACATATGACACTTTTATCATCAGTGGTTTTGGCTGGGCGATGATGAGCCATTCATTTAATCAGTCTGTCAGGCACTCGGAACAATGCCTTTTATTTATAGATATTATCGCGTTGCAAGCTGTTGTGATCTCTCTCGAAGGTGGTCTATGCAGTGTCCCCTGTTATATACTATTACCAAGCGGAGCGCAGCAGAGATGCTTACAAAGTCGCTTACTAAGTAGCACGACTAGGAGGACGACCCTGCAGCTCAACGAATTGATGCACGATGAACATAGCAATTCCATGAATGGAGGAGGAGGAGGAGGAGGAGGAGGAGGAGGAGATTGAAGATTGAAAAAGGAAAGGAAGTGATAAACAGAGGCTGGGAATTAGATAGAGGGAGGATGAAGAGGTAGATAGTGGGGATGCAGGAGATAAACATAGCTGATGGGAAATAAATGGAAAACAATAGCTTCTTACTTTGGTGAATTGTATCTCACATGGCCCAGAGTCGGTAAACTGATATATACGTTTGTGGAGAAAACGAACGACAAAAATGTAATCTTATGGGTTTAAAATAACGAGTATCTGCGAAACTATATTTTTTATAACTTTCTTTTCACATAGCCACAGTACACTAACGAACGATATGATTGAAGCATTCTCTCGGTGATTCTATGTTCACATGAATTACAGTATTTCCTTTCCTATTTATTGCATATGAGAGTGAGCCACAGCGAAGCGTAGCCGGGCCTAGCTAGAAGGTATATATGAAAGAAATAGGCATGTAAAATCTTTCCTGTAATAGAATTCAACGTTGTGACAAAATTACAACGCAATCGGTCAAGAACTTTTCTAGATTAATGGTTTAAAGAAGACGAACATTTACATCTTCATTTTTATAGATAACTAGCTTAAAGCAGCGGCTCCGCTCGCGTGTTGGTTGATTATGATAGATAAGTTATCTTTCAGTAGTGTGCTATTCGTATGCTTATCCTTACAGAGAAAGAGCTGAAGACATTGTAGCATGCATAGACCAAAGATATGGTCTGTGGCATCACGTTTCGCTGTATGTAACCTCGTTGCTATAGAGTAGCTAACGTCATCGCTGGCCTTCAGTCCGATTTTTTAAAAATAATTTGACGACTTTCAACCACCATATCTTCCACCCCCTTATAGCTATCGGCATGGAACTGCTAGGGTGTACAACGGGAGACTTCGGACAACAATTACACACAGACCATTCGTTTGCGTTCTGTAGTTTTCGCTGCAGAGCGAAATATTAAAACACGCGCACACACACACACGCACACACACACACACACACACACACACACACACACACAGGTAGAATTTTATATACACCGATAACTTCCCATCCCAATATAGGTACTCCAACCTTTTATCATTATCAACCCTCAAGGAACAATGCAACCGATAGAACCATTTTCAAAGAGTAAATTTAATTTTGCAAGAGTAATTATTATTTCGCGTTATATTCTTCAAATTACTAAATATCTATCAGATCGCTATAAAACCGTGCCTAAAACCCCCCTCAGGTATAAATTAGTAACTGTACAAATATTTAAGTCACTGTGTGTTGTCGTTCGGATGTGATAAGCGTACACCGAACAGACATTCACATTAATATATATGTATATATAGATAAATAGCTATCCGATCGCCATAAAGCCGTGCCTAAAGCCTTCCCCGGGTAGACATTAGTAACTGTACAATTTTTTAGCTCTTTATGTCTTGTGGTTCAGACGTGATAAACGTACACCGAACAGACATTCACATTTATAGATATAGATTGTCCAAAGCGTTTGGAGCTACAATTCCATTTTCAAGGACTGCATCGACGTAATGGGCGTTACATCTGTTTCATTTTTTCACCTGTCTGTAACAGAACGATAAAGATGTTAGATTTAACGAGATAAACTGTATCTCAAGTGGGATTAATGACAGG
This sequence comes from Locusta migratoria, assembly GCA_026315105.1. NCBI lineage: Eukaryota > Metazoa > Arthropoda > Insecta > Orthoptera > Acrididae > Locusta > Locusta migratoria. The sequence continues at coordinate 145,602,419 of CM048755.1, read as the reverse complement.
ATGCTAAAGTAATTAATCCCACCTGCGATACTGGTCATGTCTTTAAATTTAAGAATCTTGTCGTTTCTGTTACTGTTACGCAACAAACAGAAAGATACTCTGTCCAGCCAAATGAATGTGATCTACATCTACACCCATACTCCGCAAGCCAACTCACGGTGTGTGACGGAGGGTACTATGAGTATTATCACTTCCATCTATTCCAGTCCTATATGGTTCGCGGGAAAAATGATTCCCTGTATGCCTGGCCGTGTGAGCTCTAATCTCTCTGATCTTATCCTTGTGATCGCTTCGCGAGATATGCGTAGGAGGGAGCAATACTTTGGTTGACTCTCGGAACTCTGGCAGAAGCCCGTACCGCGATATACAACGTCTCTCTTCCAGCGTCTGCAACTGGAGTTTCCTAATCATCTCTGTGACGTTTCCGCGCTTACTAAATTTGCCCGTAATGAGGAGTGCTGCCCTTCGTTGAATCTTCTATATGTCTTCTGCTAACCCCACCCGGTACAGATCTCACCCTGATGACACTCAAGTCGAACGAGAGTTTTTTTAAAGCTACTTTCTTTGTTGGCGGTCTACATGTCCTGAGGATTATTCCAATGAATGTCGGTCTGGCATCTGCCTTACCCACGATAGATTTTATGTGGTCGTTCCATTTCAAATCGCCTTTTATGTCAACTCCCAAATATTTTATGGAAGTAACTGCTTCCAGTGTTTGTCCTGCTATTGCGTAGTTATACAATAAAGGGTCTTTCTTTCTACGTAAAAGCAGCACTTTCTACTTGTTTACGTTGAGGCTCAATTGGCATTCCCTGCACAATGCGTCCATACGCTGCAGATCCTCCTGCATTTCACTAACTTCTTCCAGTGTTGCGACTTCTCGATAAACTACAGCATCTTTATCTAGATTATCAATATTGGATGTTAGAGAACCCGTGACTGTTAGTGCAATCTAGGTACAGAAAAACGCAACCAGTCACTTTTATGAAATGGAGCTTGCTTTATTCCATGAACCGGTTTTCGAACTTTTTCAAGTTCATCTTCAGATGTACAGGAAGTTTACAGGGTCATTTCGTAGCGAGATGCTGGGTGCTGGCTCTGTGGTAGGTAATTGACATGCTTTAATACTTCGTTATAGGCTTTGTTTACATCGCGATTTGGCACTGGGTATGTTTTTAAAGTCAAGTTCTGTTACTTACTGTGGTTTTATGGATGGCTTTTGAAGTAGGCCTCCAATTGTCAGGAGATTTGGTTGCAGTAAGGTACCACATCACTCGCTTTTTTTAATAGTAACTTGGTTTGTCAATATTACAACACTTCACCAGCAGCTAGCATGCGCTTTCACAGCTAGTTTTATTAACAAAGGCCTCCATTCAAAGATATGGCACTTTTCAACAGGGAAGTTTGTTTTTGTTTGAATGTGACGTACACTATGTGTTACGAAGAGTGTCGTTTTTGTGAGCGTCTACAAGTGAATGACATCAAAAATGTTTACATAGCTTCATATAAGGATTGAATTTTACAGTTAGGGGCAGAAATAACCGTACATATTATTTGTTGTATTCTTTTGGTTTATAAATTAATGTTGCCTGGAACTAGTAAACTAGGTTCTGCTTATTTATAACATCTAGGCCTACTACCTAGTTCAACAGTTGCTCAACACTGTACGCTATACGTCAACCTGCAGTAACCACTCGCAGACTACAAGCGGCAACACTACCAGTGAAGATTACTTAAACCGTGTCGGATTGGGGGAGGGGGGCAGACAACAACAAAACAATGCAGTCGTTGTCGTAACGCGAAAGCGGAGAGATTTATCTGACGTCCCAAAGAGCATGATTATTGGTCTTTCGGCCAGAGGTGGAAGCATTTCCGAAATGGCTAAATTTGTAAAGAGTTCGCGTGGCACCGTGGTTGAACAACAAATGGCACTATTCAAAACCGACTTCCAGACAACTGTGATGAACAACAAGTCGTAGATGACTGTTATCTTTTCAAAATTAATTTAGCATTAACGGTTCTGCAGGAGCACGTGTTGGCACGACGTTAACCCTTTCATTCCCAGTGTTGTTCCTGGACAACAACATATTAAAATTTGATGTATACCGTATTTTGTACATCAATACTTAAAGTTGCATTTTTGTTAATGAACACCATGTTTCTAGTACGACATTTTGCCGCTTGGTACGGCGTGTAGCCACTTCTGAGGCATTAATCTGTCCATCTTAGAGGTTGTATTGCGTTGCCGTCTGTACGTGGCTGAGAGAGTGAGCGTGGTTCCTTTTATTTAATTCCAGCAGTGAATTGTCTTGTCTTTGGTGCTGTGGCGAAGATTAGCTAGCATTATTGATCTGACAGTGTTAACTATCAACAAAATAACGCCCAAGTAATAAAATACCTCGATACAAACGTCTGTATGTGCATGAAATACATGACATAAAAAATCAATAGTTCGACCAAACATTTTAAAACACATATTTTTATGTTTACTGCACTGTATTAATACAGAAAACACTGAATTTTAATTATTCCAAAGCTGATTTCATAATGTGGGACTGAAAGGGTTAAGTTGCCACGTCCTGCACGGAACTCATGCGTTGTCTCACATTTCATTTAACTCGTTCAAACATGTAAACTATTTCCTTCATTAACATGGAACTTACGTTCATGTTTTCTGGAAGAAATACACTACATTTTCATTTAGTTTCATTTGCGACGGCAGATTATTAAGATGCTATGCTGACAGTTTACGAAAAAACATTTTCTGACGATGTTACCGAATTTTCGAAACGCGATGGGGAAGTAACGTAAGCTACATTAAGGAAATGGAATGATAAGAATACATCAAATTTTCTTCTACAGCAAACCGGAACTCTGTCAGAAGTTTGTTAAAAATTTTAAATTTTGAGCAGCTAAGCGATCAAAGTGCTGAGGTTATCGTTCGCTACACTTACACACTACTTAAACTAACCTAAACTAAAATGAAATTGCGTGCTTATGGAATATCTCCCCAATTGTGCGATTGGATTCACGATTTCCTATCAGAAAGGACACAGTTCGTTGTAATTGACGGTAAGTCATCGAGTAAAACAGAAGTGATATCTGGCGTTCCACAGGGAAGCGTTATTGGTCCCCTACTCTTCCTCGTGTTTATAAACGATTTAGGAGATAATCTGAATAGCTCCCTTAGACTGTTCGCGGATGATGCTGTCGTTTATCGGTTAGTGAAGTCAACAGAGGATCAAAAGCAACTGCAAAGCGATTTAGACAAAATTTCTACTTGGTGCGAAAATTGGCAATTGACACTAAATAAAGAAAAGTGTGAAGTAATACACATGACCACTAAAAGAAATCCGCTGAACTTCAATTACGCGATAAATCAGTCAAACCTTAAGGTCGTAAATTCTACCAAATACCTAGGAGTTACAATTACGAACAACTTTGACTGGAGAGAACACATAGAAAATATTGTGGGGAAGGCGAACCAAAGGTTACGTTTCATTGGCAGAACGCTTAGACGATGCACCAGCTCCACCAAAGAGACTGCCTACATCACACTTGTGCGTCCTCTCTTGGAGTACTGTTGCCCCTTGTGGGACCCTCACCAGGTGGGACTGACGGAAGATATTGAGAAGGTTCAGAGAAGGGCAGCTCGTTTTGTTTTATCACGTTACGGGGGCGAAAGCGTCACGGAAATGTTGCACGATTTGAGGTGGAAATCATTAAAGGAACGACGTTTTTCATTGCGGCGTGATCTGTTTGCGAAGTTTCAATCATCGACTTTTACTTCTGAATGTGAAAATATTTTGCTAGCACCCACCTACTTAGGGAGACATGACCACACCAAGAAAATAAGAGAAATCAGATCGAAAACGGAACGATTTAGGTGTTCTTTCTTCCCGCGCGCTATTAGAGACTGAAACGGTAGAGAAACGTTATGAAAGTGATTAATGAACCCTCTGCCAGGCACTTAAATGTGATTTGCAGAGTATCTATGTAGATGTAGATATAGGTATAGAGTGAACTACGGCTGCAGAGATGAGAACGGTGGAATATATGCGCAACTGTTGAGCAACTAACCGCCCAGAACGCCGAGGGATTGCTAACAGTGTCTCCTCAATGACCGTTCTGCGAACGTTGTTGCGTATGGGCCTCTGCAGCAGACCCTGGTTCATGCACCCATTTTAGCTGCTGATCTTGGGCGACGAAGGCTGGAATGGTGCACTCTTATACCGCAATGGGACGTCCACTGAGTGGAGACTGATGGCCTTTACAGATGAAACAACTTGTATGCTTCACAGACAGAAATTCTGTAAGAACCGTCATATAGGGAGCATTATGGCCTGCGGAAGGTTTCGTGGCATACTCTGAGTGATCTCGTCGTTCTGGAAAGGTTCGATAGATCAATGCAAGTGCGCATCTATCCTTGGAGGCCGTGTCCACCCTTACACACAGTTTTCCCCTCGCCACATTGCCATTTACAAGCAGGATAATGCAACGTCTCACACAGATCGCAGTTTACGTGCTTGGTTCGAAGAACACCAGGAGGAACTTACGGTTCTCCCTAAGCCACCAAACACCCCATATAAAAACCCAGTCGAAAATATTTGGGACCACGTCTATCAGACTGTTCGCACCATGAACCCTAAACCGAGAGACCTTTCCAGAACTTCACTGACCCTCCTCTCACATGTCTCGCAGAGGTGCATAGTGCAAAAGATAATTGAGTAGCTTGTTATCAAAGGCGGACACCTCTCTTTTGCAAATAACTGAGATAAACGCCATTTTATTACGAAACGTGGATTTAATGCGTATGCATGCTAGTTTGGTCAGCATTTAGTTGCAAATGATCACCAAACTAGCGTGCATACTTATTAACTCCACGTTTCGGAATAAAAATGGCGTTCATCTCAGTTATTTGCAAACGACAGATGTCTGCCTTTGATAACAAGCTACTCAATTATTCAAGCTTTTCACAGGTGGTCACGTGAATGTTACTGGGCAGTGTATAACGCTCATTATGTCCACGTAGTCTTTAAAAGTCTTAGTAAATTTGTGACCGAATGCGGAATATTGTTAATTAACAATCTCTTATGCATAGGGGTGGACAAATTAATATGAACACCTTGCAGGATACTACCGTACATCTTGTTGGAAGTTAGCACCACAGTGCACACTGACACGCGAAAGCTGTGCACAATTAACGTGCGAAGTCTTTGACGTTACCTTGCAGTATATTATACTTTTTGCTTTGCGACAGTCAAGACAGATGACTTATGAAATGCCTAATCTCTTAAACTTACAAAGAGGCCAATTCAATGTTTGCATTCAGTGGGAGCATGGACGTTTCACTAGCGACGGTATCTTCGGTAATAAAAGCCTTCCTAAAACAAGATAAAACATCATACTCGAAGACGAATAGTGGACGCAACCCAAAGTTAAGTGACAACTACCGACCAATGTTAAGAACGATTGTGACCAGACAGCCTAAAGCAACCACTGCAAAAGCGACTACAAAACTTAACACTAATTTGAGTAATACTGTTTCGATAAAAACGGTACTGCTGCAGCTTAATATTCACGGAGAGCTGTCGCTGATAAACCGATAATAGCGAAAGTCAGTGCAAAGCTTCGAAGTAAGTAGGGCCACGATTAGTAAACCTGGACACATGATGACTAGAAGGATGTTGTACGGACCGAGGAACCATGCAGAGGTGACCGCCACCCCTTGGCCAATGACTCAACCCCCTCCCCCCCCCCCCAACTGCGTCCAACCCCCTTCCCCCACATTTGAGCTATTAGGTCCGGAATAAATATGGTTTTGCGATTTAACCATTTCGCTACGGTGAACTTCTGCAGAAGTCGGGAGCGAATGTGCTCCACAGCCGGTGGACTGCTGCAGCAGTCGAGTGCTGCCTGTGCCGCCCAGCCGGTGGACTGCAGTAGCAGTTCCGCCTCGCGTCATACATCGTAATGTAATGCTACTGAAATGTAACGTAAAGCAATTGTAAATAAATATTATTTAGCAAGCGAAATATGCGTTTATAATAATAACGTCCACATCCCACCAGAGCTGAATCCAAAACTTGGAACTTTTAGAATTTACGAAAAAATTAGGCGAATTATCTGAAAGAAGGAAGAAAACCGTTTCTATTCCAAATGAATTTTCCCTAATAAATATAAAGTCCAATAATTGCGATAACACTGAGAGTTTGAGAGCAGGACAGAGTAGCGCCTTGCGGAGTGCGGAGAATGCGCCGTACAGCGGACACGGCCGGGCGCGACTGGCACTCGTTCACAGAGCAGGGCGCAACAATCACGGCGCCGGAGTGAAAGGGTTAATATTGAAATTAAATATCTATTATTTCACGTTTTGTGAATCGTTTTATAAAGCCCCCCACCCACGCTGGCCAAAGGTACTAATTTTTGCCCCCCCCCCCCCCCCAGAAATTTCAATGACGGCTTTTGCGTGTTTGCTCCCCCCCCCCCTCCGCCACCCCCCCCCCCCCCTAATCTATTCCCCGTGGGCACCTCTGGAACCATGATTTACATTGCTTCCTAAAAAGAACTGTGCTTCTTATGTATCAAAAACCCCAAAAGAAGCTTACGACACGACATGCTTGCTTCCTACAGTAAAGCGTGGGGGAAGGTTTGGTCATAATTGTGATATCCGTAGCGTGGTATTCAACTGCTTACTGAACGTCACTGGTCGGTAACTGAATGAATATCTCAGAATCCTCGACAACAAACTGCTTCCTATGAATAGCATTTTGCTAACAAATACTGCCTTACTCCAAAATGTAAGTGCGGCCCCACACACGGCAAAAAAAAATGTTCAGGTGTGCTTCTTACTACCTCAGAAAGTTATCAGACATTTTCCTTGGAAAGCAAAATCGCCACGTCTCGACATAACTGAACCGTATTGGGCAGTAAAGGTGAGAGTGAGGACCAAATTTACAGGTAGCGGGAGACATTAGATGAGATTAGTTATTCGTTCCATAGATCCATGTTGAGGAGATCCTCGAGGATGTGGAACAAGTCATTTCATCTTAATAATAGCTACTAATAGTTAATAGTATGTATATAGATACATACATGATTTGGTTCTATTTAAAAATTCGTCAGTGGAGTAGAAGGAGTTGGCAAAGAAATTCTTTTAGGCTCCTCTTAAACTGATCTTTATTTGTAGCTAACCTTTTTATGGTTGCTGTTAAATTACTGAAAATGTGTGTTCTTGAGTGGTGGTCCTCTTTTAAGTGATTTTAAGTCCTTGTGTAGATTGTTTCTAAAATAAAATGTTCAAATGTTTGTAGAACTTATGGGACTTAACTACGGGGTCATCAGTCCCTAAGCTTACAAACTACTTATGAACTAGCTAAGACTAAAGACGGCACAAATATCCATGGCCGAGGGGGGATTCGAACCCCCGACCACAGTGGCCGGGCAGACCGTGACTGGAGCGCCTCAGTCCCCTCTGCCACCGCGGCCGGCGGATTGTATCTGTTTTTGGTATTGTATGTATGAACTGAGCTGTTTGTTGGCAAAAGAGATGTATTATTTATGACAAATTTAATTAATGAATAAATATACTGAGAAGCAGTAGTTAGTATCAGTGGCTTCTCGTGAACAAATATGTTGGGCGTATGGCTTTCGACGAGCGCGTGGGGGGGGGGGGGCGGCGGAGAGGCAGGGTGAACGGAGGTCGCACTTACTGGTAACTGTTCCGGACAACGATTTTTGTAGTTTTTTCAAATTTTAATAACCACTTCAGAAACCACCTTCTCACACAGATCGGCCTCTTTGGCTTCTATGAATGTACAACAAATGACACAGTTACTATCACCTACTGTTCTCTAAAGTAGAAGCTCTACGCAGACAATGCCATATTCAGCTGTGCCAGTTGAGACGCATCTCGCACAGTTGTTTTCTCCACCAGCACCGCTTGTATCCTCCGCGGAGCAGTTGCATTCTTTGCAAGGGACTTCTCTACACTTTAATACCTGGCCAGACAAAAGACCTAGCAGGACGGGCTGTGGCCTTGAGCCATTGGGGGCAAGCAGCAACACTGAAAAGCTCGCTGTTGCATTGGGTCGGTGACTCGGAGTGCGGTCACCGGTCTGCCGTTCCGGCGGACGCCGTGATGAGTCAGAACACCGATACTAGAATAGAATCCGTGTGTCACAACACTGCACAGGTTTGTCGCTCCCCTGCTGGCGCATTCGACCAACACCACCTAGAAGACAAGGCTTAAATGTTCAAAAGTTTGTTAAGCTTAAAGGTGCGTCTACGCTAGCGCGCACTGAATTCGTCATATTTGGACGGGGCGCGCGCGCTGCGCATGCGCGACGCACCGCGATCCATCTGCTGTCGGTTTTTCCAGCGAACACTTTGAAGGTTCGCCGTTCAGATTTGGACGGGAGCGCGGAAGGTTCGTAGTTTTTAGCGCGCACATGATTATTGTTTTGCAAGATATTAATGACAAAAGAGAGATATTTAAGTTAACTAAAATATTACATTTGAATTAATATCTTTAGATTATTGTCAGTTCAAAAAAGGGATTTTGTAATCGATTTTCCAGCGATTAACTATGGACTGGTCGGAGGAGACTTTAATTAAACTAATTGATGAATATCGGAAACAATCGATTCTTTGGGATCCTCAGCATAAGGATCATTACAAGAAATAGTAGATCAGTCATTTTTTATATCCACTGCCACCATTGCTTATTGGCTCAGGATATTACGACAAATACACAGAATTATAAACAAGAAGTAAACAAATTGTGTACAACAAATAATAATGCTCACCTCTCTTGAGCAGAAATTGCCGAGCGGAAATGAGTGTCCTCTTTCGAAATACGCGGTCCAATCTTCTGCAGCAGATTTTCGAAGTCAGAAGGTGACATTCGACAAAAATGTTTATATTGACCACTTATTTGTGGTGACTTCAAGTCCATCATAAGCTCTGCATTATTTCTTTTTTTTTTATAAAGTTCAGTGTGCCACCAACGTCGACGTTTCGTTTTGTTTTTCGACAAACTTGCCATTAATATAGCCGCACCATTCATCACCATAAGCCCCAGATTTTCCCGTCGCGTGGACATGTTTACAGCTTGGCTGCAAACTGAGTACTACATGTTCGTCGGTTTCCTATGTATCGCCGGAGGTTCGTCGCGACTCACAATCCATACGAACGAAAGGCGAGAGGCGCACCGCTCGGGGTTCGTGGCGCGCGAGTGTGGGCGCGGCTTAAGGGACTTAACTGCGGGGTCATCAGTCCCTAAACTTACAAACTACTTATAAACTACCTTATACTAAAGATGACACAAACTTCCATGCCCGAGGGGGGATTCGAAGCCCCGACCGTAGCGGCCGTGCCGTTTTCCCCCGCTTAAAAAATAAAAATAAATAAGTAAAAATACAGGTCCAACAGTTTTTCATGTATTATAACAAATCCAAATTTCATACAAATCGGAGGGTGACACTTGGATAGGTGTCCTTGTCAGTCGCTACGGCAGCGGCTCTGTGGCTTTGAGGTGTGGGCTGCTGTTGCGTCTGACGAGCCCCCTCTAACTAAAGGAGTTAAAAAAAAAAAAAAAAAAATCAAATTCAAATGTTTGTACAGCTTATGGGACTTAACTACGGGGTCATCAGTCCCTAAACTTACAAACTACTTATGAACTACTTCGAACTAGGACGGCACAAATATCCATGCCCGAGGGGGGATTCGAACCCCCGACCGTAGTGGCCGTGCAGACCGTGACTGGAGCGCCTCAGTCCCCTCGGCCACCGCGGCCGGCAAGGAATTAAAATCTATTATACTGTAGACGTGTATTCCTGCATAGTAGCATGTAACCACAATATCATTATACCTCAAACGAGACAAAAAGGTTCTTTTCACTAACTACAACATTTGAAAGTAAAGAATCTAAAGAGAAATTACGGAAGGAACAACGTTTTTATTGCAATGTACAAAAGTGAAAGTTACCGTACAACAAAGTATACATCGAAAAGTAACATTAGCCCCAAACTATTCGTTAGTGGCATTATAATTGCAATGTATTGTTAAAATATTTTTGACACGTTGTAGATCGAGTCGAGTTCTATCAGAGAACAAGTTCCCTGCCGCACTGAAAGTGCGTTCACTAGCTGCATTTGAGGCGGGCACACAAAATACTCTTTTTGCCATTACAGCTAGCTTAGGAAAGAGGGTACTGTTGCGTTTCTACCATTCAAGCAGCTCGTCGTCATCACCATCAATTCGTGCTAAATAAAAATCCACCTCATTGGAGGATTGCGCCTCGCGCATTTCACAGTCCAGCCATTCCGAAAACATGCACTTCATTCTTTTGGCTGGTGCACCCATGTGATATTTTTCAGATGGCCCTAAATAAATATAACACAGATATCACTGAAACAGCAGGAGCACCATAAATTCGTACAGCTGTGTAAAGTAAACAGTTGGAATAAGAGGATTTAAAACAGGTACAGGATATATGAGCATTAGACCGGCATATGACCCTGACGACGGAAGAAAGCGCGGATCCTATATATTGCACAAAAGCTTAAATGCGTTCTTTATTATGTAGATAAGAAAGACGACAGTGGCGGTGGGGAATATATGAATGTTGCAAATGGAAAAATTCCCGTTAAGGACTCACTCGGAAAAGGTAGAGGCGTAGCAACCACGCACAGTGCCAAAATGCTGCGGGAATATATATTAACGGGGTGCAACAGAGAGAGAGAGAGAGATGCACAAACCTAACGGGTGTACATCAATATCGTGTATTTAATATCAATATAAAAGACGGACAAAGTATTCCAGGACTTTAGAGTAATAAGAGGAATGGATATAAAATACAATCATTTGCTCGTTAAGACGGCAAGTAACACCTACCACTAAACAGGAACTAACGATCCACAAAATGGGAACAAGAAAGTAAGAAAGATCATGGAAAACTCATTTAGTAAATGATCTTAGCACAGAAAGTTTGTGTTAATCACGTATAATAACTTGTATGGTAAAGTAAAAAATGCGAAACTGAGTAGCTAGTTCAACTGGATCGAGAGAACAGCTTTCGAAGCACCCGGGAAACGAAACAATTCCAAATTTCGCAGTCAGGATTTATTCTCAAGCTTCTAGTTTGCCACCGACACTCGCCTTGGACTCGAGTGGCGCTGCGGTGGGCGACCCAGTGGCGAGCGGGCAGTGTGGACGGTCGGGCCGGTCGAATGTGCCTCGGTCGAATGTGCCCCGCTCAAACGAGCGTGGAGGAAGTCGCCTTGCCGCAAGCTGCAGTACCGACACTTGTCGAAGTGTCATAGAACGACATTTACCACGCGATTCGAGCGAGCAACCGAGCGAGGTGCAAACCTCTCACCACAAGCTACCAGATTCTACCCGGAAAAATATTTCTGGTGCGCTCAAACTGCCAGATTCACGCATCCGCAGAACTGTCCGAATTGTAGTGGAAGGGTGCTGGGATTAGTGTTTAAGTTTCGTGATATTTTCATTTGTTTGTCTTCGTGCACGACTGTCTCGCCAAATGAAAACAAAACAGATTTCTGTTGCTGGGAACTGTTAAGTGAATTTATTCACAAAATAGCAGAAGCCTAATAAAATAATATGATAATATTTCAGTTTTCTGATTTTATTTCCACGTTATTAGCAGAGGTCAAGCATTAAGTTGAACATGTAATGCACACCTGACAGGTCATTTTATTTATTTTGGCTGTTAAAAAAATTGTGCGGTGTACATGAGTTCCCTGGACTTTAATCTATACTGAGGATGTTGATTCAATGAACGAAATCGACATGCTATATTTAAAAAATATATATTTTATATAATAACCATCAAGCGGAAATGTCTATTATTGTTATAATATTGTAGTGATTTGGACACATGACTCATTATGGAGGCCGGCCGCGGTGGCCGAGGGGACTGAGGCGCTCCAGTCACGGTCTGCACGGCCACTACGGTCGGGGGTTCGAATCCCCCCTCGGGCATGGATATTTGTGCCGTTCTTACTGTTAGCTAGTTCATAAGTAGTTTGTAAGTTTAGGGACTGATGACCCAGTAGTTAAGTCCCATAAGCTTAACAAACATTTGAACATTTCCACCCAAGAAGCGTTCAAAGAAGTAATAAAGTTCTTTAGAGAAACACGTGGTTCCTAGTGTGTATAAAACGCAGATGTTGTGTTCAAAAACAGTCAATGACTGATATTGTCATGTAAACAGTCAATCAAAAGCCACGCATTCTTTGAAGCCTCAAAAAAAAAAAAAAAATGACAGCTTTCAGAATGTCTTGATGACTTTGAAATGCGGTACGAAGAAACGTTTTTCGTAAGAAATTTCCAAAACTTCACAAAGTGCTTGTTGTGGTAAGCAAAGATTCAGATTTGGGAAATTTTCGGAGAAAATAACTTTTTCTAAAGTAATAAAAGAAATTAATTTTAAATGTTTGGCTTGTAATAGCACTGCTGTATAACAAAACACACAACGACCTTATACTTGAAACGGATGCAGCGAAATTGAGCGAGCGACCCTGTTTTTTCCACCCTTGGTCACTCGTCTCAGTGTGTTTACAGTACGTCTCTCGTCTCGGTGAACGGAGTATAGAAGACAAGAGGTTCGTTTAAGCAGCTGCCAGAAAGCTACTTTCAAACGCGAGTAAGTAGGCGTTACCTGCGCATGCGAAGCTACGATGACGTATTTGGAGCTTGCGCTGCTTGAACGCTTTTCATCTCAATTCTGGTAGGATTCTCGTGCGTACCGGTGGAGCAACAGCTGAACTGCGAATTCTGGTCAGTTATGCAGAACAACAACGGTTTATTTTTCTGTTTTATGTCACGTAATACATCATCTGTACAAAGTAACGAGAATCTGTACAATGATAAAACACTGAATGATATGCTGGCAGCGTGTTTCGGTCATTTTTCCCCGCGAGGGGGGATTCGAACCCCCGACCGTAGAGGCCGTGCAGACCGTGACTGGAGCGCCTCAGTCCCCTCGGCCACCGCGGCCGGCAAGGTTTTTTCCGGGAGTTCATCTAACCAGTGAGTACATAGGACGCGCCACCACTATACAAGGCTATTAAAAATTTGTTCTAAAACCGGCTGCACAGCACCACAGAAGAAAGGAGAATGCACATGCGGTCTTGCAGGAGACGAAATTAAATCGAGGCAACAACTATTATTGTCATAAGCAAAATGATTCACCAAGACATTTTAAGAAACAGTGAGACTTTTCACACACAAAGTTAGCAAAATCACCTTGCAAATGAATTACTTATACCTTTGCAAGTGCATATTCCATGTAAAGACGAAAGTTTTTGTTACATCGAGCTACAATATTATTACATTATTAGCGACCTTGAGAATGATTCATAATTTCAAATTCATCACTGTCGTCTTTGTTGACGCTTATCATCAAATGTCATAGCTAGAAATACACACAATATATTTATTTACAGTTTTTCTTTATTTAATATATATATATATATATATATATATATATATATATATATATATATATATATATATATATTATCAGTTAGGTTTTGAAGGTAACAGTATACAGTAAATTAAAATCAGAAAGAACTTATTTTGTGCTGGCTATACTGGTGACTGTGAATCCATTTTGTACTGCAGATCTGAAACTGGTTTAGCGTAGTTTGTCATTTTAACAAAAGCGAAATGCTGTGGCTGTACCTTAAATAATGCCATAGGCCCTACCTTCCCAATGCTAGTTTTTTGGATGAAAGTCTTCAAGTGTGGCTCTGATGTTAAGCCTTAAGAAAAATAAGAAAAAATAGATATAAATTGAAAACAAAGGAAAACAAATTACACACATTTCTTACAGTAATTTGAATTCAAATTCCATTCTCCATTCCTTCCGCAAGAAATTTTTGATCATGTAGTAATAGAATTTGGATTTATCTTGTCACAGCTTCGAAAGCAAGTTTTCTCAATAGAGATGAGGCTTCGATTGTACATTGCGACGTTGGCTTTGTGTAGCACGGCAGAATGTGTGAATTCTGTTCAAGGACAAAAATGACCTCTTGACAGAAGATGTCATGGGTGGATTTGTTGCAATGAGCACAGCCAATTTGTAAATTTTTGTATACCCACTCTGAAGATTAACATCTAGCAAATAATTAACTATTTGAACAGGTGTTTTGTCCGATCCTTCATTGGAGACATACCATACGGAAAGTTCACTCTGGAGCTTGCTTAAATTATTATGATCTCCATAATTTTACTGTAGTTTTTTCAGTAAAACAACACAACAGGTCGGTGCTTGTCGTTATACCGCTGACGGTCCTTCTCCTGGGCGTTCAGTGTCCGTATGCGAGCCAGCTGTCTTGCTTCTTCGACCCTGGTGATGAGCTGTTTAACATAGTCATCCTGAGTGTCGTTCGGTTGGAACGGGAACAGCGTATCCATTGTCGTCTCATCTTCACGGCCATGGAACAGGAAAAACGGAGTGAACCCTGTGGTGTCTTGTCTTGCGGTATTGTAAGCAAATGTCACGACTGGCAGAATTGTATCCCAATCCTTCTGCTCAACATCGACATACATCGACAGCATGTCGGCTAACGTTAAAACGTTCCGTAAGACCATTTGTCTGGGGATGGTATGCATTTGTCATTCTGTGGACAATGTCGCACCGTGACATTACCTCTGTTACTAGTTTTGACTGGAATACTTATCCACGATCAGATATCATGACACGTGGTGCTCCATGCTTCAAAATAATGTCTTCTACAAGGAATTTTGCTATCTCTGGAGCTTCTGCAGTCGGCACAGGTTTGGTGACAGCGTAGCGTGTGAGGTAGTCAGTGCAGGCTATTATCCAACGGTTACCGGTTGTCGACTTCGGGAACCTCCCTAAGAGATAGATCCCAACTCGGTGGAATGGAGCTGCTGCCGGCGGAATCGGTACGAGACGTCCTGGAGGTAATTGCGGCACATGCTTCCGTCGCTGGCACTCTTTACAGTGACTCACATAGTGCTTCACAGATCGGTAGAGACCTTTCCAGTAATACCTGCGTCTGATTCTGTCTAGGGTCTTCACGAATCCCAGATGACCGGATATTGGAGCTTCGTGGAAATATTTGAGAATAGCTGGCTGGAGATGAATTGCAACAACCAGTAGCCATTTGGGGCCCAGTGGATCGTAGTTGCTCTTATACAATGTTCCGTTTATAAGTTGGAACTCTCCATTGGTCAGTTCCCCTTTCTCCAAGGCCTCTATCGTTTTTAATAGTGCAGAATCTTCCCTCTGTTCAGCTGTAACGTCATCTAATTCAGTGAGAGCTGAAATTTCATTAATGTTGTTGTGTTCCACTAATGGATTCCTCGAAAGGCAGTCGGCATCCTTGTGTTTGCGCCCGTTCTTGAATACCACTGTGACATCATACTCTTGGAGTCTTAGTGCCCATCTTGCTAGTCGACCTGATGGATCCTTCAAGCTAGTCAGCCAACACAGAGAATGGTGGTCTGTCACGATGGTGAATGGTTTGCCGAATAAATACGGCCGGAACTTGTTGATAGCCCAGATAACTGCGAGACATTCTTTTTCAGTTATAGACTAGTTTATCTCGGACTTTGAGAGTACTCTTGACGCATAGGCTATCACTTTTTCAGCACCTCCCTGAAATTGTACAAGCACTGCACCAATCCCATAACCACTGGCGTCTGTGTGAAGTTCCGTTTTTGCAATCTCGTCGTACAAGGCTAGCACTGGGGCGGAAGTTAGAGCCTCCTTAAGTGCCTGGAAAGCTCTTTCTTTTGTCTCATCCCAGTAATATTTGGCGTCTCCCTGTAGAAGGTCTTGTAATGGACGTGCCTTGTTACAAAATCCTTTTATGAAACGTCGGTAGTATGAGCACAGCCCGAGAAAACTTCTCACATCACGAATGTGCTGAGGAGTTGGAAATTCTGTGACTGCCCTTACTTTATCTGGATCAGGACGGACACCATCGCCGTTGACTAGGTGCCCCAGGATTTTTATCTCTTTGGCGACGAAGAGGCACGTCTTTGGATTGAGGCGGAGACCTGCATTCTGAACACACTTCAACACAGTTGACAGGCGACTCAGATGTTCTTCAAATGTTTTCGAGAAAACGACAATGTCATCTAAATAACAGAGACACGTCGTCCACTTAAGGTGTAGAAGCAAGTTGTCCATCATACATTCGAATGTGGCCGGAGCATTACATAATCCAAATGGCATTACTTTGAATTCATACAGGCCGTCAAGTGTAATAAAAGCCGTCTTCTCCCTGTCAGATTCGTCAACCTCGATTTGCCAGTAACCTGTCTGCATGTCCATAGTTGAGAAGTACGTAGCTCCTTTCAAGCAGTCTCAGGTGTCGTCAATGCGCGGCAATGGGTAGACATCTTTCTTTGTGATTCTGTTCAGCCGCCGATAGTCGCCACAGAATCGCCACGTGCCATCCTTCTTCTTTACGAGGACCACCGAAGACGACCAAGGACTCTCCGAAGGTTGAATAATGGCATCTCGCAACATCTTCTCCACTTCCTCCAGAATTATCCGTCTTTCAGCTGGTGACACTCTGTACGAACGCTGGCTAATTGGCGGATGACCTCCAGTATTGATAAGGTGCTTTATTGTGGGCCGTTTAGTCTGAATTTTCCCCTGCTGAGGTGGGAATGCACCCGACAATTGGCGTAGTATACCTAACACCCGCTGGAGTTGTTCCTTGGTCAGACCGGGGCCTATTGGCAATTCCACGTTTGTTTCCTCCAGCATGTTGTCTGTACTAACAGAAGGGCATGGGTCTTCATTGATGACGTTGAGCTCACCGTCCTCGATTGGTTCAGCTGTCCGTATACACATTCCCTTGGGGATAGGTTGTGACTGCTCGTGACAATTTGTGATCCAAATCTCTCCTTGACCACCGGTAAAGGCCAATTCACACTGTCCGTCACGTCAACGTCACGTCACGGCACCGTCACGTCAAGTTGTATTCACACTGTCCGTCCGTGTCCGTCACGTCAATTCGCCCATCTCAATACGCGATGCTGAAAGTGAGGTTATGAGTGGCGATCTGTTATGTAGAAAGTCATAGTTTAATACTAGAAATGAGGGAACAACAACGCTAAATGTTTTTGACGGCCAAAGAAAACTTTACAGTGTATGTTTTTGACCAAATTACTGGGAACTGAAACAACGTTTCAAAACATCGACATCTATTTTCAAGCGAAAAAAATCAACATATGAAAACATCAAACAATACTTATAAGAGCATAAATAGCGCATGTTTTCTTAATCCATTACATTTGCCCATTGGCATTGTTAATACCGTCGTAACAACTGTATTTTTGTCTTTCATTAGAACTGACTTTTTCATTTAAAATGTTATTTAATGAAAAATGCGTAGTCAAATTACAATCTTATTCAGATAAACAGTTTGCTTCAGTCTTTTCTATTACAATGTTACGTAACATAAACCATTTTTTGATTTCAGATATCCTACCTCGACTTTAGGGGGACACTCAGTTGACAAAAATATTTTAAGTCGTCATGAAACATTTGAGATTTACCCCTAAAACGAAGTATAACAACAAAATGAAGAAGAATAAGACACATTTGCATATAAACAATGAAATCGTCGACTGCAACATGTAATTCGCGTGACGAAAATAGGTTAACTTCCGATGTTAGCAGTAGGCCGTTCCGTCAAAACATTCTTCTCGAGAAAGCTTGACTGACGGACGTTGACGTGACGTGACGGTCCGGTGACGGACAGTATGCATGCCGCCATTAGAAATACATTGCAGAATGTTCTGACGGACGGTGACGTGACGTGACGTGACGGACAGTGTGAATTGGCCTTAATGCTTATGATAGCCGCTGGTATGTAAATTTCTTTTGTGAGCCTGATAAACTTCATACTGTCAACAAGAACTTCACTGTTTAACCAGTCAGTGACTGTAACTCTTCTCATTGTCAACGGCGGTATCGTCACATTGTCAACGACGAATAACTTCCCAGATAATTCTGTATTACGTGTATCCGGCAGAACAACTTCTTCAATTTGCAGCTCAGATCTTCCACAGTCAAGGAAGTCCCATCTGAGGATGACATTGTGACTACATTCTGTTAACACGACAAATTCAAACGGCTGGATCCTGTTGTTGATGGTTATTCTTGCGACACAAGTTCCTGCTGGATGGACGTACTTTCCATTCGCGACCTTCAGCACAGTTGCCCCCGTATCACAGAACATTGTCTTCTTTAGTGTGCGGCGGTAATTATCCGACAGTACAGCCATCAGACGCTCCTGAATCAACAAGTGCCTGGGCAGGTTGGCCGTCGATTATGACGTCGATGAGATTTCCCGACATCTTAGCGACTGTCGTCCATGGAGGATTTTCATCTGCAGCGGCCTCACCTCCGTAGATGGTCGCCTCGCTTAGTTTTCCTGGCCGCTGCGGCTAGGGGAGCGGCTGGTACCTCTGTACGGCGACGGTGAACGGCTGCGGCGCGTCGGGGAGCGACCTCGTCTAGGGTACGGTGATGGGCTTCTTCCCATAGGTCGACTGAACTCATCAGCAGGTGGTTGCCTGGGATATAACGGCTCTGACGGCTGACGTATTGCGGCAAAATAATCGTCGAATACTCGTTTTCTCTTTCTGCAGTAGCGTACGACATGTCTAGGGCGCCCCATAGTGGTATCACAATGGCGTGTTGTGTTCTGTCCTCCAAACATCTGTTCTTCTGCGGAGCGTCATAGTTACCGGGTGAGTTTCTTGTGGCCGCGTCGGCCGGTTCGTAGACTGCCGTTTGGCGGCTGCGGCGGAAGTCATAGCCGGACGACGCCATTCTTCACGGCAGGTGTGATTGACGGAGCAGACAGGAGCTAATGTCTGAAATACGTATTCCTCCACTGCGGCGGCTTCCTCGTGACTTACAGGGCTTACATCCATGGTCATAATCTGAGACTCGCTAGATCTCATAGTCCCGGCTGCCATAAACTGTTGTATTTCTTCTCTCACAATTTGGCGTATGAGAGAAGCAAAGTCATGCTGGTCTTCCACAACGGCCATAGGGACTACATTGGGGAGTCGGTCATACTTGTTTCGTCCAACCCTCCTTTGTTGCATCTCTTCAATATGCTGGCACCACTTGATAAACTCTTCCGTCGTAGCGACGTCTTTTATCAGAAGGGCTTGGTACATGTCTTCTGCTATACCCTTCATCGGGTGCGTGATTTTGTCTGCTTCAGTCATGTTCGGATTGACTACGTTACACAGGGCCAAAACATTCTGTATGTACGATTGTGTAGGCTCACCATGTCGTTGGGCCCGGTTCTTCAGTTGTTCTTCCGCCGAGCGGATTTGTCGCTGGCGCTCTCCAAACGTCTTCTTAAGTTCCTCCTGGAACGTCTCCCAGTCATTCAGCTTCTCTTCGTTATTCTCAAACCATTGCTGGGCTGTTCCGTCCAGGTAGAAATAAAAAATGTTCAAATGTTTGTAGAGTCTATGGGACTTACCTACGGGGTCATCAGTCCCTAAACTTACAAACTACTTATGAACTAGCTACAACTAAGGATGGCACAAATATCCATGCCCGAGGGGGGATTCGAACCCCCGACCGTAGTGGCCGTGCAGACAGTGACTGAAGCGCCTCAGTCCCCTCGGCCACCGCGGCCGGCCAGGTAGAAATAAACGTTGGCCAAGCACATCGTATGATCCCATCTGCTGTACTTTGACGACTCTGTCGAATCCTTTTAGCCATTTTTGGGATCCTGTCCAGCGTCTGCAGAGAACACCGACGGGTGTCTGATGTGCAGCTGGCCTACCGTTGATTTCGTGTCCATGGTTCTTCTGATGATACGGACTTACGGAAGGATGTACTCGGTATATCCCTTGTATTCCGGTTCTAGTCCGTGTAAGCGACGGCTTCTACGTTGCCTAATCGGAGCCACGGTGATGCAGTGTTGCACAGAGTACCCGGCGCCTCCACCAAACAATGTCGCGTTGAAATGGAAGTAGGCTTGACTTCGAAGGCAACTGAACACAGCACTTATACTGATATTACGAACTCAACATACACGCAGCACTGACTGCCTCTCGGGCAGAGTGCTCTGCTATTTATACACCGACAGAATTTACCAGAAATTAGAAGAACAGTTAACATAAGAAACGAGCAGAATTTACAAGTGAACATAAGAAAAATGTAGAATCTTCTGGAATTGTTAATTACAAAGAAATAAATTGTTGCCGGTGGGCGGGATTTAACCAGCGACCTTCAGCACCGCAGTCCGTGACGCTACCCCCTGCGCCACGCCGACAGTCCGTGTTTGTGGTCTCTCGCGGCAATATTTCTCTGTTCTTTCTCACTTTTTCATTGTGAACCCCTATTTCAGCTCTTCGTTGAAAATCCAATAACATATTAATTCTAGTAGGAGACGAAATAAATTGGTTAAATTTGAATAAACTAGAAAGATGAATTTCAGACTCGCTGTGTTTTCTCATGGAAGTGATCAGATGATTCAGATCCTCATATCCTTGATGATTCCATATAGGTTTTTTTTTTGTTTGAAAACAGGATACATGTCCAACAGTAAAATGTGTTCACCACAGCACACTCGCAAAGTCACTCCGCTACATCAAACAGTTCTTTGCGAAAATGTCTTTTGAACCCTCCACTCCCACCATACATGGGAAACTACAGACCAATTGCAATATTATCAGCCTTCTCCAAGGTTTTTTAATATTATAGTGTTTCAGACTACAGAACTTTCTAAACATAAGTAATATTATTTCATCCTCCCAATATGGGTTCCAAAAAAATAGATCCATTGTCAATGCCCTATATGACTTCCTCGGTAGCTGCTCAGGTCTAATTGTCCAGAAACAGGCAGCAATAGACATTTTTCTAGACCAATGAAAAGCATTTGACATGGTAAACCATTCAATGCTCCTAAAAAAAAGCTTGAGCAATATGGAATTCGAGGAGTGGTTCAAAGCTAGTTTAAGAACTATCTGGACAACAGAAGACAATTTGTTGAAGTTAGGAACTGGAAGCAAGGAGCATCCTACAGGTCCAATTTACTTAGTACAACCAGTGGTGGACTAAGGCTGTTGGAGGTAACTACGGGGTCATCAGTCCCTAAACTTACAAACTACTTATGAACTACTTACGAACTAGGACGGCACAAATATCCATGCCCGAGGGGGGATTCGAACTCTCGACCTTAGTGGCCGTGCAGACCGTGACTGAAGCGCCTCAGTCCCCGCGGCCACCGCGGCCGGCACACTTTTTATAAATGACCTTCCAGAGCACATTCCCAAGAAACGTTTTTGTACACAGATGGTACAAATATACTGATATCAAATGATGGACACAATACAACAAACAGTGCAAGAAAATACCTCACATTTACAGTATTGGTTTGACACTAACAATTTACTTATTAATGCTCAAAAAATAGTCATCAGCTTTCACAGTAAAGAAAACACCACTCCCTCAAACCCAGATGTACAGATTGGAAGAAGCAACGTAAAAACTGTAAGTGAAATCAAATACCTTGGAATAAATTTAAGCAATACATTTAGTTGGACACTACACACAGACATGGTCTCTAGGCAACTCAACAAACTCTGCTTCTTACTAAAATCAATAAGAGATACTACCTCTGCACTCACTATGAAGCTTGTATACAATGCCTTATTTGAATCCATGATGAATACAGTCTGATTTTCTGGAGGTACAGCTCAGAATCCAATACTGTATTTAAAATACAGAAGTAAGCAGTAAGGATACTCTCTATAAAAAAATGGGCACTGTAGGCCACTTTTTAAACAACATAAAATACTACCCTAGCATGTTTCTACATACTCAACATGACCTGCTTTATAACTAAACATTTACCTACACTGAATAAAAATGACCGCCATTCCCATGATACAAGGAACAAAAACCAGTTGCAGGTCCTATCACACAACACAAAATTATACAAAAAAAAGTGTGAAGTATTTGGAAATCAAAATATACAATCACGGTACAGAAGAATTCAAATTAATCAGAAAGCCCACCGAAATTAAAACTAGACTTACTTTCTCTTAAACCACTGTTTCTATCCTATAAAGGAATTCCACGATACAAAATTTTAATACTACACTCACCTTTCTGTCTGTTTACTATGTGTTATATATATTACGTAGAATATATTTCTGATAAGTACGTACTTTATATTTCTGATATTCATCTAAAATACATGTATTTCTGATATACATCAACGACTTCCCAGATAGTGTTAATCACAGAGAAAATTCTATATGCAGATGACAGCAATGTAATAATCACTGAAAAGACTACTGAAATGTTACTAGAAAAAGCAAATTGCAGGTTAATACATATTGATAAATGGACAAAGACAAATAAATTAACACTAAATATAAAGAAAACAAACAGCATGAACTTCTTCATAAATAAGGAAGAGGAAAATGTCTCCCTAAACTTGAGAGGTTCCAACATTAACTGTGTATTAAGCACCGAGTTTTAGGACTAATAGTAGACAGTCAACTAAAATGGGAGAAGCATACAAGGGTTCTAGCCAAAAGAATGTCATCAGCTTGTTATGCTCTCAGAATAATGTAACAGTGCATATATACATGCATATATACATTTAGTACTCAGTTGTGGCATCATTTTTTGGGTAACAAATCAGCAAAACATGGAGATTATCTTTAAGATTCAGAAAAAAGCTATAAGAATCATTTCATACAGCAGTAAACAGGCCCAAAAAACTAAAAATTTTAATTGCACCAAGTGAGTGTATATTACAGACTGTACTGTTTATAAAGAAAAATATGTCACTACACTACAAACAGCTCAATACTTTCTCATGCTACCAGAAACAGAGAAAAATTACACCTAGAAAGAAAAAATAAGTGCAGGACACAAAATAGTGTACTATATCAAGGCATATAGCTGTAAAATAAATTGCCAGATCATATTAAACAAATATCTGATGTAGGCCTCTTCAGGAAAAGTGTTGAGACACGCTTTCTAGGTATGAGCTATTACTCTGTAAATGAATACCTACTAAACAATAATGTAAACTAGAACATACTGCTGTATGCAAGTTATTATACCATACTGTGTGTACCCTTACTGCAATAAAAGAAATTCGTCTGCATTCTTGCACCCAGGGCAGTACTGTGTTGGTATCAATGTATGTAAGTTTTAAAGTACGAGTTTAATTCAATTATGGTCCACTCTTATATGCTTCACAGTAGTTTACTTATGTTGTGGATATTACTTACATTTGTGTTTATTTCTGAATATGTACATTCTGTATTTTAAGTGACAGTGTGACATCATAATATTTTTTCTCAAACACACTTAATTACTGTAGATTAACCTAGTTTCTGCATTTTTAAAATTTATTTCACTCTATGTAAAATCTATTTTTGCAGTAATCAGTATTAGTGTATTAATGTAATCATTTGTGGCTCTATTTGTAACAACCTATACTTGACAAATCCTATATCATGTATATGATCTACTGGATGCTTAAATAAATAAATACATCATAACTGTACACACAACTGTCCAAATTGTAAGTGGAAGTTTTTCTCTTAAATCATATGTTGTAAACAACACCGTAATTATTATGTGCTACCTGTTTTCCATTAAATTCTAAACAACAATGTAATTATTTTGTGCTAACTGTTATGCCTCTTAAATTGTAACAAACAATGTAATTATTTTCCGCTAACCTTGTGTACACAACTGACTTATCCTGTATCTTCTGTACAATTCTCTGTACCATGTTGATCAACGGGACAAATAAGGAACAAACACGTTTAGATGTCTTGAGAACTGGACATGTTCAGCCACAATCAATTACTGTTTTCTTTTCACTATAAGAAAATGATCAAAAACTGGTTTTAGTAAGTGTCTTACTACACTTTCACTGTCCATATTAAATGTTTAAACACCTGACTTGGTCACATAAGAAATAATACACTCGCACACAACTCGGAAAAAACAATAAAATGCAAAGCGTTGGAAACCGAATCAACGCCTTTGCAGGTGGAAGGCAAAGGGACAGACTGGCATTGCGCATGTGCACTCGCAGTGTGTGAGGTTGCCAGGACGTTGGAAGCAGATTCTACCAAATTCAATGGATTGGCGGCTGGCATGGCAGTAGCAGAGAACCAGACGATTCCGAACAGTGCGCAGGATCACTATATTATATGGAACAGAAGAATGAGATAAAACTGAAAGGAAATACACTATAACGAAACATTATGTTTAAACAGATGAAAATAATATTTTTCATTCGATTTCGACAGGGATGTGACACACAACTTGCACACTTTGAGAAAACGTCACTGCTAACCGTGTTCTTGCTAACTGAAATACGGCACCCCTCATTAACTACTGTTAGATTAGATTAACACTTGTTCCATACATCATATATACGACATTTCCTAATGATGTGGTACGTGTCAGTTTAGTAAATGTTGTCTATACATGAAAATCAATATGTTAAAGATTTTTATTTACATTAAATTTTTTTCATTTTTATTTTTTTACTATATTTTTTTAAAGTTTTATCTAAAAATTCATCTAGATTGTAAAAGGAGTTGCCATTCAGAAATTCCTTTAATTTCTTTTTAAATACTGGTTGGCTGTCTGTCAGACTTTTGATACTATTTGGTAAGTGACCAAAGATTTTCTGCCAGCATAATTCACTACTTTCTGTGCCAAAGTTAGATTTAACGTTGAATAGTGAATATCACACTTTCTCCTAGTGTCGTAACTATGCACACTGATATTACTTTTCATTTGGGTCGGATGGTAGTAACAAATTTCATGAGTGAATATGAAGCTACAGTGAAGATCCCTAGATCCTTAAATAAATGTCTGCAAGGGGATCTTGGGTGCAATGAATACTTTTTTACTCAATGTTGAATTGCCCCACAATATCATCCCATATGTAAGCAGTGCATGAAAATAGGTGAAAGTAGGCATAGTAAGCTAATTTACTGAGATGTATATCACCATATTTGGCAATGACCCTGATAGCATACGTAGCTGCACTCAAACATTTCAAGTGATCTTCAATATGTTTCTTCCAATTCAATCCCTCATCAATGCAAACACCTAAAAATTTTGAATATTCTACGTTAACTACATATTTATGTTCAGAGTATAAATTTATTAATGGTGTCATGCAATTTACTGTATGAAACGGTATATACACGGTTTTATCAAAGTTCAATGATTGCCCATTTGTAGAGAACCACTTAATAACTTTCTGAAAGATACCATTTACAATTTCATCAGTTAATTCCTGTTTGTCAGGTGTGATAGCTATACTTGTATCATCAGCTAAAAGAACTAGCTTAGCATCTTCGTGAATGTAGAATCTCAAGTCATTAATATATATTAAGAACTGCAAAGGACCCCAGACCGAACCATGTGGGACCCCATTTTTGATAAATCCCTAGTTAGAGGACTTAATTGTTTCAGCTATATCATGTGAACTGTTTATTTCAACTTTCTATACTCTTTCATTTAAGTATGATTTAAATCATTTGTGCACTGTCCCTCTCATACTACAATACTTAAGCTTATCTAGAAGAATCCCATGATTTACACAGTCAAAGGCCTTTGAGAAATCACAGAAAATCCCAACTGGTGATGTCCGGTTATTGGGAAATAAATTGACATGTGATGATAAAATTGCTCAAGGGACAACTGTCTAGAACATTTAGATTGTTATTTTCGCCTCTGACTCTTGGTTAACATTTTAAAGACTACTTGTAAACACATATCACATTAGGATGTCCTGCATTATGTCGTATTGAACAGAAATATGCTTTGCGAGAGAGTAATAGCTTTTTGCTGAAAGTTGTTCTTTTATTATTATTACGGAGGCCGTGCTACAGTTGTTACAGTTGTATAGTTACACAGGTATATACCATAGAATATAAATATTTATGCTCTATGGTATATACAAGGATGTTAGAATAAATCAACATGTTAAATTTACTTCAACTGCAGAGATGAAAAGACTTTGAGATCGATATATAGGTCGACTTTCAGATGCTTACTTTAATCTATCGATAATTCTGACAAGAGCACGAAGTTTAACCTTGTTTGTCCCCTGGCACACAGAAACAAGCTATGTTGCGACCGTAAACACAAAGTGTTGTGTCAGGTGGACATCAAAATAAATACGGTACTGTAGTGTTATGCGCTAAATTTATTTGACTTTTTGGGTTCTGTTTTTTATCGGGAGCTGTATTTCAATAATTTGAAGTTTTTCGCATATTGGACAATAGCACGAAAGCTACAATACAGTGGTTTCGCTCCACTTATTTAAGTGCGTAAATGTTTTCAGTTTAACACATGTTTGGCATGACGTGCCGCGAATTGTATTGCCGTTAAAGGCACTATAACACACCAACAAATACACACGAAGTGGGCTAATTTTTCCTTTGAAACTAAGATTTTTAGAGCTGAACTTGAGTACTTTGAAATACGGCATGTGTACGAATAACATAGCTTTCAGTGAATTATTTTGCACTTCTATTCACTCTTCGTCTGATGCTTGATATCTGAGATTTATGCAGTTGCTTTGCATGGATTCCTGACACTGGTGACAGTGGCATTTAGCGATTCTAGCCTATAGATTTTGGTTTACCTCTATTTTGTCGTTGCTATAAAATTTTTATACTTTATATACTGTAAAGAATGATGTGAAAATATGCCGATATCTATATAATACAGTCTTCACATAGACATTATATTTTTGTTCAGTCCTTCAAAGTGTGGCCCGTGTATAATTGTTTCAAATAGTCATTCAGATTTATTCGTTGTGGAATGTTAGATGCCGCTGTCAACTACTTAACTGTGTTCAATAGTGAGTGGCTACCTTTAATAGATTAACATGTGATCAACTAATGTCATTGATCAACGGACTTATGTCTCCACTGTGTTCTTCCTTCAATAACTTTAAATGATACGAAGCAAAGAGTTCATTAGGCACATTGCATTGTCTTCTTGTTTGTACTGTACCTTCTAGTGCTCTACTAAAACAACCAAATCGATTACATGAAGTTAGTATGTACATAATGCCAAGAAGGTGTTTTGATAAGTAATGTGCTGAATGTGTTGCAGTGTTAAGATATTCATTACTGGATTTACTGTGTATTTGTTGTTTAGTTTCTTTCCCACCATATCGATGATGGTGTAGGAATCATTTGCAGTTGTGCTATTTAATCAACAAAGTGGTTGTGTGACTGCTTGTCTTCACTGTAATATTTGCAGTTTTGTGTATCTAAAAGTTGCATATAAGCATTAAGGCATTCATTTGCTCCTTAATATTGTCTTACTTGCCTCTTGGTCTTAAAAATTTATTTACAGTGAATTTCGTTAGAATCGTTTATGCAAGGTGGTATGCCGGCAACACACTGGACACTACATTCAAATTTGGGTTTTGGACAAATTTCCTAAATCAGCTCATGGAAATGCTGGAAGGGTCTGTTTGAAAGGGCACAACTGATTTCCTTCTCTATTTCAAGCTTGTAAAGATGGCCATTAAACCTTAATCTTCCTTCAATCTGTGTGGAGGCCTGTACCATCTGTCTCCAATGGAGAGTGAATAGTCAAAATGTATTTTTATATAGTAGGACTGTCTTAAATTAATTGAAAATAATAGAAAGCTGGTTCCTAAAAAACATGATTACTTCTCTCCCCACTCTTCTATTATTGATGCTTCTATCAAATTGTTAATGACACAAATGTCAGACCCTTATTAATCTGAAATTTTACTAATAATAGAATTAAAGTAGGCCTACTGCAAAAAAATTTAATGATCATATGTTATATTTATCCTGGAGATCCCAACAGGAATAGTTCGGTTGCATAGTTAAAGTCTCTTTAGCTTCCTCCACTTTGGTGACCTGCATTTCAATGACAACGATGATAAAACACAACACCCAGTCCCTTGCTGTTGAGCGAATCTGGGGCCTCTGCATGGTAGTCAGCAATCCTGTCAACTGAGCAGTGGTGACAAACAAAATACTGCAAATTCCATTAGACAGTTAATCATTATTACACTATGGCTCTGGTTCTGATATCTAAACATAATCTGTTTAGTGTGACACAAAGGTGGCAGGGCTTGTACATAGAAACTTACAGTGCTTAATGTTTATCGCCTATTATTGTCGGACTCTGTAGCTCAGTGGTAGCGTTGCTGACCGCCATGCAAGAGGTCCCGCCCAGGTTCGATTCCCTGCAGGGGACTAGTGTTGTACATGTTCTCATTATCACAGACACACAAATTGATCAAGTGCTGTCAATTCAAAAGGCTTGCAACTCAGGTGGCTGACAGCATGACAATGCAAATGTTTTATCATGAAATCTGCATTTTACAAGGACAATTACTTTTACTGACGGGGCAAGGGTACATACAAGAACCTGTCAACCACAGAGCAGGAACATCATTATTTATATGTACGATCTGTATGAAACACTAATAAAGTCATTCTACGTGGATTTCTAAAAAAAATTAACATTTTGGCAAAGATCTTCTACCCTGTTGTTTATGTTGTCAACATAATTACGCGAGGCTGCAAGGATGGCAGGTAAAAATTCCCCCTCCCCCGCCCCCCCACGCAAACCCAATTATGAACACACTAAAAAAAAAAATTTAAAAAAAATGTTGGCAGATATTTTATTTCACCTGTTGTCTTCAGTCCGGAGATTGATTTGATGTGGCTCTCCACCCTACTCTATCCTAAGCAAGCCTCTTCATCTCGTTATAAGAACAGCAAGCCACATTCATTTGCATCGCTTACTGTATTTGTCCCTTCATCTCCCTCTGCGATTTTTACCCCAAACACTTCCCTCCAATGCTAAATTTACAATTCCTTGGTGTCTAAGAATATGTCCTACCAATTGATTGCTGCTTTTGGTTAAGATATGTAAAATATTCCTTTTTCAGTACCTCCTTATTAGTTATATGATCCATCCCCCTATTCTTCACCATTCTTCTGTAGCACCACATTTCAAAAGCCTTTATCCTCTTCCTGTCTGTACTATTGTACGTGTTTCACTCCCATACAAGGCAACACTCCACACACATGCCTTCAGAAAATACTTCCTTACACTCAAGTTAATATTCAGTGTTAGCAAATTTCTCTCTTTTTTTTTTTTTTTTTTTTTTTTTTTTTTTTTTTTTTTTTTTTTTTTTTTTTTTTTTTTTTTAATGCTTTTCTTCCCATTGCCATGTACAGCAACCATCATATGTTATTTTACTGCCCAAGTAACCAAACTCATCTACCACATTTATTGTTTCGTTACTTAATCTAATTCCTTCTCAGTGTCTGATTTACTTAGACTATATTCCATTACCTTTGGTTTGCTCATGTTAATGCTCATCATATATGATCCTTTCAAGATTCTGTTCATTCCATTCAGTTGCTCTTGCAGGTCCTTTGTTGTCTCTGACAAAATTACCTCATTGGCAAAATGCAATGTTTTTATTTTTCTCCATCCTGAACTTTAATTCCTTCTCCAAATTTCTCCTTGCTTTCCTTCACAACTCGCCCAGTGTACAAATTGAATAACACTGGATAAAGGCTACAACCCTGTGTTACTCCCTTCCCAAACATTGCTTACCTTTCATACTCTTCAACTCTTAAAACTGCTATCTGGTTTTTGTACAAGTTGTAAATAACCTTCTGCTGACTTCAGAAATTGAAAAAGTGTACTCCAATCTACATTGTCAAAATCATTCTCCAGATCTATGAAAACTATGAAGGTAGGTTTGCCTATATTTATCTTCTAAGATAAGTCATAATGTATTGCCTTGCGTATCCTTACATTTTGTCTGTAAGTAATTGGTGTTAGTATTTTGCAACTATGTCAACTTATTATACTGAATGTTCACTATTTTATGTCTCATAGCTACCCATTCCTCTTCTACCATTTTATTTACACCCATTTCTGACAATTGGTTGTCTAAAGCAGGTTTCTTCAATTTATCAAGATCCCATCTCCTCCTTTTCCTACCTTTCTGTAGTTTCTTCAGTTTGTCTACAGTTTATAATCAATAAGATATGATCAGAGTCCATATTGGCCCCTGGATATGGATTACAGTTTAAAATGTGGTTCCAGAATCTATGTCTTACCATTATGAAATCTATCTTGTACCATCCGGTGAGTCCTCGTCTCTTCCAAATATACAACCTTCTTTCATGATTCATAAACAAAGTGTTTGTTATGATTAAATTATGTTCTATGCAAAATTCTACCAGGCGGCTTCCTCTTTCATTCCTTTTCCCCAGTCCGTATTCACCTATTATTCTTCCCTTCCTTTTCATATTACCAAATTCCCATCACAATTAAATTTTCCTCTCCCTTAAGTGTCTGAATAATTTCCTTCATGTCCTCATAAATTTCTTCGATCTCATCATCGTCGCCAGAGCTAGTGAGCATATAAAGTTGTACTACTGTGGTTGGTGTTGGCTTCGTATCTATCTTCACTATGATAATGCAATCACTGTGCTGCTCATAGTAGTTTACCCTCACTCCTATTTTCTTATTCATTATTAGACCTACTCCTGTAATACCTCTAATTGATTTTGTGTTTATAACCCTGTACTTGCCTGACCAGAAATCCTGTTCCTCTTTCCACCGATCTTCACTAATCACCACTATATCTTGATTTCAACCTATCCATTGCACCTATGTTGCTAAGTTAAAAATACCATCACAATGCTCACGATTCATTGAACCCAGATGCAGCTCAAAAACCCAAAGCCTCAAGTTTCAATTCACCAATTATAAAAATAAGAAATAGCCCATACAAAATGCGTTTTAAAAACCCAATAAACCCAGAAGAAAATACTTACCAACAAAAGCCAACAAATGTGAAAATGCACCAGTCAGACCAAAATCCTGTAGAAACTTGATTGTAGTCATCACACATTGCTATCCACAGTGACTGAGCGTAAAATTATGTCATAGCCATTGCTAGCAATAAATAAATCAGATCATAATAAACCCACAACACAACATACCACCTTCACACACATCCTGATTCAAAAACACTGTGTCATAGTGATAAAACAACTTGGGCTAAGTTTTGATCAAAGCAGACAGGTAGAATCAGACTCTTGCATTGATACCTCCTCCCCCTTTTACTTAATCTGCAGGTGCTCATTAATGTTTGGGTACAGGAAATTAATATTTGTGTGTAATTTGAACATGGCTAGGAAGGAACTCAGATGTGCTGAAGTCCAACAAATTAGTTACCGCATTGGAAGAACATCACCTATCAATTAACTTTTTAAAATATCTGACCCAACAGTGAGGAATTCATTGTGTAATTAATTTAATTAATTTCAAGAGTATTAGTTGTTTCCTGATTATCTGAGAATTTTAAATTCGAAGGAAAAGACGCCTCATATGATTACAGCTTTTCATATATTTAGAGAAGTAATATAAGGACTTGTAGATCTGAGATACATAACTGAGAAAATATGATATGGTTGAATCACTGTTAGGGAGATTTTTCATTTATAATCCATATGATCAAGGTTGATACACCTTCTGAGACAACCTTGATTTAAAACTTTCTGCCGATTTGTGTGTTCAGTGAAAAGTAATGTGGTGGTCTACATTATATTTTAGTCTGAGATTTCAAACTTATTTAAAGATAAAATTATTGGTAAAATTTTACGGTGCTTCTACAGAGTAAATGTTATTGCTGCTCGTTTCACTCACAGCAAATTTAATACTGTACCTGCTATATGGTCGACAGGTTCTTGTATGTACCCTTGTCCATCCAGAAAAAAATAATTTTCATTTTAATTGAAGTTGTCACAAAAAAACATTTATTGGTCATCTGAGTTGCCGTCATTACCATTGTTGCCAACATAACCACTGCAGCCTGGCGAGAAGCATTGTACAATTTAAGCAAATTATTCATCTTGTGTCTGGGGTCAGTCTAGTACACACTATAGAAGTACTTTTATTTAATTTAAAGTTGAGGTCAGTTAACAGAGAGGGTTTCAGATTGAGCATTAGATACTGTTCATTGACTTTGAGCTGTATCATCTCCCTCAGATCCCAAACCTTCCTCGCCAATTGTAGTGCCCTTCTTCCCACCCCTTTACAGAACAGTACTCAACTACCCTGTGCTTTCATGAACACACTGAAGAATTTGTATGTAAATGTTACAGCTTCTATACAACTTCAAAACTGCAGGAAATTCAGAATTTTAAGTGGACCAAGAAAAAGAAGTACCATATCACGAGAACTGTTTTGACGGGCCCATAGGAAATACACAGTAAAACTTTAGAAAGGGCTGTCCATACTCTCACCTTGTGTAAAGACAACACAAATGGTCAATGTTCCAAATGATTGTTTAATTAATTTAATTAAATTGTGGCGCTACATGGAAGGGTAAATGTAAGTGTGATACCATTTCACTTAATTCAATCCATATGTCAACATTTGCAATGTATGTCCAACAAGGGCATTGCATACATGGCCCATAATAAAGTTTAGTCCACACACTTCATTCTTCTAATAACATAATACTCTCTGACTCCACAGCAAATAAACTTTAACAACTTGTGAAATAACTTTGTAGAATAAGTTTAGAATTGGCTCTGAACAGTGACTTAATATTATGTATGATCAATACATCAGCAAAGAAAATGGATAAATAAACTGTGATGCCGTACATAGAGTTTTTCTGTTTAGGGTAACAGAAGACAATTATTGGATAGACATCAGTTAAATAAATACAAGTATTCACGTCATGGAGTACATATGGCAGACTATATAGTTCCCTCAACTGAGTTTCCAATATGCTCTTAACACAAACTTTATAATTGGCATGCTTTATCTTTTTTGCTGTTTTACTGCGACATACTTTTAACATAGTGACCATTCAAAAACTGACTGTTTTTCAGCAAACAGAGGAATTGCTAGTTGAGAAAGACAAATAAATTGGTAATTTTGAAGATGTACATAGCATGGGGGCGGCAGTCAAATGCTATACATCAAAGTGGTTCATATCATAACGATAGATATTGAACAAGATAATGTTATGATTTTTATGAATATATCATGATTTTAAAGGATGTGGCTAGGTGGGAATCTTAGAGTAAAGCTTAAATTGTTGCACATGAACAAGCAACGATGATACTGCGACAAATATGTTCACTCGAAACCATTTAAGCTGTACTCTAAGGTTTTGGCCTAACCACATAGTTTAAATTTGTAAAAATTGTAACATTTGCTTGTTTGATACCTGTCATTTCGATATGAACCGCTTTGATAGATATTGTTTGAATGCCGTCACCACCATCGTGCTATGTAACAAATCTTTACCAGGGAACACCTTGGGGGTAGGAAATGTGATTATGACTGATTAAAATGTAATGGACTCATAGCCAGATTAGTCGATGATAGAGGAACAGAGAATATTGTTTGTCAGATTTCCAAGAGTGAAGGCAAGTTATAATGGTGACAAGAGAAAAAAAAAAAATTGTAGATTTGTACACAGCGCTATGCCTGTGTGTCTTTAGTTGACAAGTGATTTTTCACACTGAGTTTGAAACAATTATGGATTCCTGGACTGAGGCCTGTATACAGCTGCTCTGGACTGGAAAGCTAATCTTTACATAACGAGATATATAATTGCGCTATTGAAACTCTCTCCAGCCATCGTGTTACTAGGATCATCAATATTCACAACCCACAACAATACAAATAAGTCGGGTCATTTATATGACACGATTCCACCCCTTCGCTTTGACTCGTGGCAAAGTACTTTTTGACAAGCTAGACTTTAGGTGTCTATTCTGATTGACAAAAGAACTTTAATATTTTCTATGAATATATCATATTTTTAAAGGATGTGTTTAGGCATTAGGCCTACAGCGCTTAAATTGTTGCGAGTGAAAAAGCAACAATGTCTCTGCAGTGCTTGCATGTTCAAAATGTATCAATAGTAGGCAGCAATTGCTGTATGCAATGTTTCTTCCAAATTACCAGTAAAACTTAATGAGTCCCATGATTTAATTAAAAACACTAATCCATTGAAACTTAATGATTTGTAGTGGGCTACGACTGAAATACGGGTATTCCGACGTGTTGACAATGTCATGTGTCAAAGCAGACGGGTGTAAACATGTTGTAAAATTATGCCATAAGTCAAATAGGTATAAAATAATGAAATGATTTATTTCCTGATTGGTTTGAAAAATGTTGCAGTGAAATGAATATTGGTAAGTACTTATGCATTGTCAGCACAGTCAGCATCGATTTGGACAACTTTTGAAGTTGGAGACAGATTAGAGCACTGGATTACAGAAATTGTTGTGACATGTCTCACCTTGATTGTTGTAGCTTACCTTTCTCTGTGGTAATCACTGGAAACTGGTGTCTTCACACACCTGGAACATCCTGAAAACTGCTCAACAACCTGGTATTGACTCTACTAGTAGTGTGCATATGTGGTAGTGTCTGTTGTTCCCTGTATATTATGCTGAGGTTGTATACACGGTCAAATTTTACTTCCCATCCCGGCAGCCGCATACAGTTATACCATCTAAACTATTAGATGGCAGAGTTCTGAGGGTGGAGCAGGGAGCAGAATAAGAAAGCCCCATCTCGTAAAGGTATGGTTATTAATGGTCTTATCTGTAGGAATCACTGATTTTAATTACATATTGCACAATACTGAATACTGGTATCCAAACAGTAACAAAACAGAAGGCAAGGGTTACCTTACACAGAATGTTTGATCAGTAATGCTGACTGCAGTCTCAAAAACACGGTTAAACTGCAGTTTATGCAGCTTGCGCTCGTTAAGGAACGGCAGAGCAGCCAGTCAGGAGTCGAGTTATGCCAGCCGTAAAGATTGCGTGTTTCATGACGATTAAATGTGGCATCAATTTTGAAGTTTATTTCAGAATTTCTGTGTGGCGTTTCTGTAATTGTAATTGATTTTACATTTATAAGAGATTTTTAGATAATAGTATTACAGTCATAAGTGATCTATTATTAATGCTCCACAGTAGTCAACCATAGAGCAGGTGTAGCATGATTTATGATCTGTACAAAACAGTGATCATTTTATGTGAATGTTAGGTTAGGTACAGGTTAAACAAGAAGGTTTTTTTATTATTTTAT
Source organism: Locusta migratoria (assembly GCA_026315105.1). Taxonomy (NCBI): domain Eukaryota; kingdom Metazoa; phylum Arthropoda; class Insecta; order Orthoptera; family Acrididae; genus Locusta; species Locusta migratoria. The sequence goes on along the minus strand of CM048755.1, from coordinate 145,567,207 downwards.
TTGTTTGTTTATTTCTTTAAGTATGTATGTGAGGGCACATAGCACCCAAATCTCCAGTTCAGAAACACTAAATCGTGAAACTTTTGCATACACTGCTTCGATTTGTTTACATAGTACAATTGTAATACTCTTTCTTATTGGCCGCGGAATCGAGAATCCTGATTGGCTGCTCTGCTGTTCCTTAACCTTGCGAGCGCGAGCAAGATAAACTGCATTTTTTCCAAAAAACACACCTGCCGGCGAGAGCCTCCTGACGTCTACCGACTTGTACCGATTCAGGACTGTGGAGAATTCCGCCATCTCTATGTTAGCAACTTCAACAATGCAGTAGAAAATCTTTACCAAGATGTTAATATTAGAAATCTGAACCACATAGAATGACTTGATTAGTGTTTGGTACATAGCTAACTACCAAGAAAATAAATAATACTGGTCCTGCTCTATAGTTGACAGGTTCTTGTAAGTAATCTTGTCCACTCAGTAAAAGTGATTGGCCTTGTAAAACAAAGATTCCATGACAAAACATTTGCATTGTCACACAATTGGCTAATGCCAACGTAACTTGATTGTCGGCATTCAGATTCTTTTGCCAACATTATTATGCAAATTATACTGGAATGGGAAGTAAACTTTAACTGACATACACAGTTGATATTGTATAGGCTTACTGAAACAGTAAGAGGTACTATTATTATTAGCAGTTTTGGCATTAGTTGTAGGGAGCCTAACCTTATCAGCATATTTATGATCATAATATATGTTGCTCAGACAGATATTCATTATTGATCAATAATTTGCCACAAGTGGTTGCATATTTCCTAGTTTTTCAATGGTTTTGCAAAATAGCACAGTAGTTTAAGACATGGAATCTTAATTCCAGAGCACAGGTCTTAATTTGTACCTATCCTAATTTTGGATTTGCCTTAGTTTACCAACATTGTCTAGGACAAAATATTGGGATGGTTTGTTTGACAAGGGCAGGCAGATTTCTTTCACAAAACTGAACTTTAGTTTGTCTACAATGATCTCATCCCCAATGTGACATTAAACTTTCAGTAGCAAAAGTTGGCATAGATTCCCACAGCACAGAACTAAATGGCTGTGTGGTGGCAGCTATACTAAGATTTGCATATCAATGTGCGAAAGCTAGTTTACATGAGTAGCTTATTTGTGTTAACTGGTATTTTTATCTTTATTTCCCTCTGACAATATATCAAGTGAATTTCAGTGAAATAGTAATATTTATAAACATTTTCACACCAAATTATTAGACCTATGATAAAGGTCTATAATTTATCTTATTCATTTTACTACTCATTTTAAAAACATGTTATGTGCTTTTTGTTCGAATCACCTACATTATAATAAAAATCTTCTAGGTCCCTTTTCTGAGAAATAAAACACTGATAACTTACAATTATTGGTTCTGTATCATATGGATTAAAAAGTAGTATGGTTTTAATTTTTACATGGTGTTTAATGTATTTGTGGTAATTTGCCCCTTAGACTTCTTTAGCACACACCTGACTAATTACAAAAAAAAGTCTGTGATTCAACACTGTAGTTTATATACGCTTTCTTAATTAACAATTATGTCAATTCAGGTAAAGCTTTGAAGTTTTTGATGGCTATCTCTGCCATCTTCACCAGGAGTTACCAATTGCAATGGTTTTCGTCATATGTAGGAACGATGCAAACATCTGGAGCTAACCAAACAGAGCCAAAGAGGCATATGTGTGTGTAGAAGTCAGGAAACATGCCTCATTTCAACTATGAACAGTGGCGGAACCACTGACAACAGCTGGCACGAGGGATTAATACCATGTTTGAAACAGCCACTCTCCCCTCCCTATACACATTTCACGTCTGTCTTTGGTTTGTTTCAGTATCCAAAGCCCACCCTCAGGCCTTACTTCATGTATACGGCCAGTCTCTATGAAATAATTTTTGCTTATTCTATTCTCAGCAGCCTCAATATGATGGAATCCTGATATGTACATGCAAGAAGACTCTTGTCTTCTCAGATTCTGTTTTATGTCTATTTTCCAATGTTCATCTGTGCCAGACCTATCAAGCTCCCATTGTTTAATATGACACTTGTGCTCAGTTGATTGGTCTTCAACTCTATGAATTGCTTGATCAATATAGTGGCTGCCACATTAACAGGGGTTTCATACATGCTAGACACTCTAAAAGCTATCATCTTAAATGGGGTGCAACATATCCCCTATTTATAGGGCAGATTGGAACACTAGTCTTAGTCTCTGCAGCACACATCCTAACTTGCTACTCATTGCTTCACAGTTTGACAGAAATAGAAATGGTTTGCCCTCGTCTGCAGTATATTTCGCAGGTGGCCTGTGAAAGCACTTGCAATGCCTAATTTGGTGTATTCATCTCTATGAATCTGTCTTAAATGCAGTTAGAATTGTAGGTGGTCATCATCAGAAATGCTTAATCTTTTCTGTGTGGACTGACATGTTCAGGATTGTGTTTCTATTTGTGTGTGTGAGAGAGAGAGAGAGAGAGAGAGTGTTCAGAGCATGTTCCTCAGAGTGTTCCATAAAGAAATTTGCTACTGCTGGAGGCAGTGGCAATCCTATGGCTGTGCCATCTGTCGGCACAATGGAACAACTTGATTATTCCATTTGCAAATTATTGATAAAGGAGGTAAAGGAAGAAGGTTTAGGAAAGAAAGGATTGAAAGTGGCTTCATTAGGGCAATGAAATTAAACAATGGCGACAAGTGAAAATGTGAGCTGGGCTGGGAATTGAACCTGGTATCCCTCTTTGGGCTAGTGGTCGCCTTGACCACTTGGCTTCCCATGCTCGCCTCCCTTATGTCCCAAACTTCCACAAGTCGCACACTATGGCTGTAGTGTCCCTACCGTCCATGCCTTCCTGCACTCACTGTTACCGATTCCTGTGCGAGGTCAAATGGTGGGTGCATCTGCGGTGAAGTAAGTAAAGCTAATGCTGTCTTCACATGTAAATACTTATTATATTGGTGTGGTGTCTGTTCTTTCAGACATATATGTCCAAAAGAACAGACACCATACCAATATAATAAAAATTGATTATTCCAGGTGGATGTTGTTAGGCCGAAAGATCTAGCATGCCTTTTACTCGTACTATTGTGAAGTGACACAACATCCACACTAATCAGTACATCATTTAGGTCTATCTTCATTTTCTCAAGTGTCTCAACAAATGTGTGTGTTTTCGACATGGTATTTACAATATCCAAGTTTAGGCATTAATAATCCCAACAGATGTTTTGCAAGTGGGCAATATGATTCTACTAACTGGGCACTTATGATCATTGTAGTGTCACACCCTAGAGAAATGTAAAAAAGGAAAGAAAGAAAATTATACTTAAAAAAAATTGATCCTGCTAATAATGTCATGTAAAGGAACACTCTCCTTATGTATCTTCAGTAACAATAAAACCTGGGAAGTATGGCAGTGTGAGGCATTATTTTCATCACCACTTCCTCTGGTAAACCAGAATCCATCAATAAGTTCCATGTTGTTATGATGATAACCTGTCTTGGATTGTGACTACCTTCTGTTACATATTGTCTTTTAATAAATGTTGCACCTTCAGGTGGAAGTCTAAAGTGTTCAGAATCATAGTGGCATTTTCTTTGTTGGCTGTCAAGACAGCCAATTTCTTATTCTCATGTAATAAGTGTAAGCAATGTTGTGCCTCCTAGCTCGTATGAGATTTTGGGGCGTAGCTTTCGTCAGGATATGGCTGGTATTTAGTCTGTCATCCCCAGTTGCATCATGCAAGAGATGCTTAATGCACTGGTCAATTCTACTAATGAATTTGTATTAGATCATCTGCCAACAGACTGGTAAAGCATCTAGGAAGATTATTAGTACCCAAACTTGGACATTGTGCACATCAAGTCATAAACTCAGAGAGATTCATTTAGACAGTCCAGAAAATGAAGATAGGTCCCTAACAACATAATGGTTATCCTAGGTATTATAACACTTTTTACTAGAGTACCAATGCAAAACAGACTATATCTTCTGGTCCAACAGTTTCCATCTGCAATCAGGATTTTCTGTCATGCCCTATTGAGAATATACTTCTTGTGCCATGCTGAATATTCTGAGATGAAGGATGGCACAGCCATGGGATTGGCACTGTCTCCAGCAGTAGAAATTTCCTCATGGAGTACTTTGAGGTGCAGGCTCTGAACTTGGTGACATCATATTCATCTTGTTTCCTGTGATACATTGATGACATTTTCCTTATATGGCCACACAGTGAAGAGAGACTGCAGCATTTCATCGATCACATGAAGGGGGTCAATCCAAATGCTAAGTTTACGGCAAGCTACCGTTCTTGGATATTTTACTGGAGCATAAGGTGGGGTGGCCGGTGTGGTCGTTCAGTGTACAGGAAACCAACCCACACTGATCAGGTTTTGAAGGCTGTTAGTTTTTATCATGCTGTACACAAAAAGTGGTCCTGTACACATTAGTCCACAGAGCAAAGATTATATTGGACAGTCACCACCTACAGACTAAACTGCAGTATTTAAGATGTGTTAAGAGAGAATGGATACAACAAGCTAGACAGTATATGTCTTTCAAGGGCCATCGGTGAAAGTTGCCTTGTGAATAAGCATAGGTGGCCAAACCAGCTGCATTCCTACCATAGTATGTGGAACTGTCCTAACATAGAACATGTGCTGTAGAGACATAGGCTAAGACCCGTGTTTCAGTCTGCCACCAAAATATGAGGTATGTTGTACCCCATTAAAGCTGATATAGCATGAATTGATGATTAATTTTGATGGAGGAAGTAGTTGCAGTGAGCCGTGCTTCCTGACTTCCATGCATGTGCACTTCTGCGGCTCTGTTTGATTGTGTCCAGATATTGCCATTGTGCCTACATAATCAGAAAACTGTTTCAGCCTCAACAGTCAGTGACTCCTGATGATGACAGTAGCAGAGGTAGCTATCAACAGCTCAAGAGCTTTTTTGACAGTTCACATGGCTTGTTAATTGACAAAATGTTATACAGGAGTGCCCCTGTGGAGGACTCCAAGGATACAATATAGTTTATAAAATACTGAGACTTTCACTTATTTTTTGAGTAAAAATATCCCTGTCTCACACTTTTTTTATTTTTACTAGGTCGATGATAACCTGTTCAATAAAACACCGTATCCTGCTGTGTGAAGAAGTCCATAACTGCCTGCTGTACATCCTTGTCCCACAGAAATGGTTGAGTCTTCAAGGCCATTTTTAATAAATTATAGAGCAGATGCTGGCATGTCTCCCACTGTAGTTGGCCTATATTCTGTGTTACAGTTTTTATGATATGGGGATGTGCATTATCAGGAACCATTAGACTGAGATTTTTCAACACATGTGGTTCCTCCATACATATTCATCATTCACCAGTGGATGTTGACTGGTGTTTTTACTTTGGCAGCCAAGAAAAGAATAACAGCATGTTGGTTATGTTTGCATGCATTTGGTAATAATGTTGCCATAATTCACATTTTCAATTTACTGTGCACATCAGAAAGTCATGTCAGTGCTTATATACTCACATCAGAGTCACAATGTGTTTTATGTTTATGCTTCAGCAAATGGAAAGGTTTTGATCACTCCTTATCTGTAAAGAAAACCATATATAGAACGCTTGTGCAACCTCTTTGTATTACTGAAGTGTTTGGGATCCCCATTAGATTGATTTGAAAGGAAGGCATAGAAGCAATGCAGAGGAAAGCTACCAGATTGGTTACTGGTAGATTTGATAAAGGCCAGAGTGTTACAGAGATGCTTCAGGAACTTGAATGGAAATTTCTGAATGGAAGGTGATGTTTCCAAGAAAACACTATTGCGGAAATTTAGAAGGCCGGAATTTGAAGCTGACTGCAAAATGATTTTACTGCAACCTATATAAGCGTAATTAGCTTTCATTTTTCCCTTGTTCTGTCTGGGAGTGGAACATAAAGGGCAATTACTAATAGTGGTATGAGGTGCCCTCCATTCTGTACCTTACAGTGGATTGTGTAGTATGAGGGGTTGTATTTAGGGTATGCGACGTCCCTGTGCAGTAATTTATATTTTAGGCCCCCTGCCCCAGCATCTGGAATTCAAACTGATTTCTTAAAGGAAAAAAAAAAAAAAAAAAAAAAAAAACACCACCCACACCTCTCTGGATATTTTTTCTTTTTTGATGGCAAAATTTTGCCACCCTGTGTGGCTGCACTTGTTGCACCTGCCACCTAAATATGGCCCTGTTAGTATGTATGTAGATGTAACAGCATATTTATACCCTTTCCATTAATTACCTTTCCTTTTAGGATTCACAGCTATTGATTCGTTGGTTTATGAGTTAGTCACAGAACTACTCCTTATTCTTGCAAAGGAGAAAATATTTTGAACAAAATATGCAATTAATATTTATCAGTTTATTTCAGTTTTCTGTTCAGAGAAATCTTACTGTTTTTGTTAATAGCTTATACATGTTTCTGCCATTTTCATGGTGTGAGAAATGGTTTAGTAGTGACAGTAAGTTGAAAATGAAACTATGTATTGGTACAACATACAAGGGAAAAAGAGAAAGTGTGTGTGTCATGTTGGTAGCATCCCATTTATTTGAGTCTATAGGTTGTAGGGAAGAGACTGATTACCACCATTTACCATTTCCACAAATCCCAAAACTGTGCTTTTTATTAGTCACTTGAAGTAACAAAGATATTTAGTTATGCTCTTAGAGTAGTAGTTCACATTAGTTATATTATTCACAAAGTCTTTACAAATCTTCTGCACCGTAGCTAGACTAATCGTAGTGGGTGCTTAAGCTGTGTGATTTCTGCTGGCACATAACTTGTTTCCTCTCTAGATATCAAGAGCGCTCATATGATAGTGTGCAGGGAGGGGTTGCAAGTTGCAAGACCTGAGGGTGTGGAGTATTTTCAGTGTATTAAGAAAAAATTGCAACTTTAAAGTTACCACAAAGAAGTTCCAATTACAATCTTAAAAACTTTGTCCTCTCTGTCTCTCTCTCTCTCTCTCTCTCTCTCACACACACACTGAAGTTAATGAACACTACATGTCAGAAATTGTGCTAATTTCAGAATAATAGTTCAAAGATTTTTCATTTTTGGCAGGTTTGGGAAATATTATTTTGCAACAGACAACTGGTGGCTATTAAACTATGCTTACTGCACTGATGGAAACATCATATGGACATATTATTTGAATACTCATTAATTTGAAGTCTCTTAGAACTCGTGGGGAAGAAGCATGTTGACAGATAGTGGTGGGATAGTCAAATATAAAAATTTATGTCCACTTGCATCTAAATCTTGCAATAACTGCCCCATTCATGTTAATCATAACCTTCTTGTCAGTTAAATTTTGTTGTTTACAACATTGGTGTCATTTTTATGGGTGGCACCAAATAATGCATAGACTAATTAGTATAACTAGTGCCTGGCATTACAGACTTAGACATGGGACATTGTCAAAAAGATTTTATTTCATAAAGTGGACTAAGCTTAGTAATTTTTTGTTTTAGAAAATTATAGTATCTTTTATTTCACATTGAGTGGCTTTGCTTTTGTAACTGCATGAACAATATTACCATCATTTAAAGCATTGTTAGAAACACCAACCAGATAACATTTTATGTGCTTCAATTATTATTATCAGTAACATTGTAAAATTGATGATTAGTTGCCTGATGACTTAATAAAACAGTTGTAATAAATCTTATGTTGTTTTATTATCATCTTACTATTTTCTCTTAAAATTCAAAATGTCATTATTTTAATTTATATATTTTTTGTTTTTATAAAGCAAGTATATAAATTTTACTGCAGTGATAAGTGGTGTGTTTCATTCTCACCTCAGCTACAATTTATAAGAGAATTTTAAAGATACTATGTGTGTTAATAAACAAATGATCAGTTACATTCTACACTACACAAGTTTTGATGGTTTGCCACTAAAGTTATGTGGAATTTATATTTGCTTCAATATAAAACTTATTGTTTAAGACACTACACTTGAAGTTTCATGGCCCCCACTTCAAAATATTGGGGAGGCCAATGTAAATACTGTGTGTATGCGTGCACACACGCACATACGTATATTGTGTATATGTGTAAAAATCTTTTCTTGCTAATATACATCATGTTAGTAACAATATATAAGTTGAATGAAGACCCAGTTAAAACACACAAGTGTCCATGAGCTATGATAAGTCATAAAAGAGCAAAAGCTTAAGAAAATATAATACACACACAAATTGGGTGTCTGGTAACTTCATTAGTTCTACTTGGACAAACTACCTGCTTAACCAGACCTGTGGTATTGCAGTCCACTTATGTTATCGGTGTATGAAACTGCACTGTGAAATTGATGGGCAAAATGAGTGGACATGGTGGCGTCAGACTTAGAAATAGCTGACCAAGTTTTTCAGTGTTTGCCTGCTTACTGTTTTGCTTGGTTACCAATGTGCATACCCTTCAAAATTTAGGACTGTGGGTCCCCATCCAAATTAGTCTATCTTTGGTGCAGCCACAAAATAGGGGATGTTATGTAGTCTTGCATGCAGGAGACATGTGTACACCACTCACTGTTTGTCACAGTAGTATGTATTTGCTGTGAGCTTACCATTGTCTACACTAAAATGCAGATCACGAGAATTTGAGAAAGGAATGAGTTGGTCTAACCAGTAAGCTTTATTACTGCAAGAGATACAACATCCTTACTCTTAGGTGTGTCAGGAGCCTGTGCAATAGACAACAATGAATATCTTTGACATTTAAAAGTTCAATACATACAGTGGCCAATGACACATCCAGTCCTGTAAAACATGTTTGGAATAATCTTGGGAGGTATGTAAAACGTTGTTACACCGAGACCAGCATTGATACAAGGGTGATATTCACTTAGAATACAGTTTCCAGACACTAACAGCATAAACCTTCACTGTGAATAATGTATTGTTGCTTCATGTAACCATCCTCCACATTGAAATTATCTTAGAGCACCAAAATGACACATCTATTTTAAGCCAATCAGATATATTCAAAGTCTGAACAGAAATTATTTGTACAGAAATCTGAAACCACAGATGAAAATCATGTGATCCATTCTAAAGTTTGATTAGATTTTAATATGACTGACACATGGCAATCTGAATTGTTTTGTATTTTTTCTTCGATCTGTGGAAAAAACTTTGTTGGTAGTCTGTTATACGACTGTTTAATACGTACAATTGTAAATTAATTGCTACGTAGTACTTTTGTTGCTGAAACATGCTCAGAATATATTATCATTACTGGAACAATTAAAGCTGTTAAGTCACTCTTTGAGCAACTATGATGACCTCACTATTTTCCTTATTTTTTTTTTTACCACGTCTGATAACCACCATTCATCGTACCTAACTTCTTACATTTCTCAATCTTGTACTATTAATCTGGTTAACTTTTTCTCTCCAAGTAGTTCATTTCCTTTTCCATTATGTTTTTATTTATAAATAGTCAAGAAGTTTAATGTGGTGTTGAATTTTGGGACGTAACAGGGACTAAAGTTTGTTATGTTGTGGCATTTTTGGCAATGGCCACTGAATGTGACATTAGCCAATCATGTGATAGTATATGGCAGCCAACAACATTCGCAAGTCTTCCATACAAGTCTTCATAGTAACGAAAATGTTTTCTTATGAAAGATCTAGTTATGATTACAGTTCATTTATTGAGTGGACAAGGGTACATACAAGAACCTGTCAAACATAGAGCAGGAACAGTATTAATTATTTACTTCATGATCAGCGAAAAAAGTAAACTCCTCTTCTGTGTGTGTCCACATGATAACAAAAACAGAATAAAATATAGATCTTTTTGCATCCAGTGAGATTATTTTTTTAATCAACTCATTTATTTGGACACTTCTGTGAGTGGAATGAAACAGATCTGTCAGTTTCCCATAAGATTGTTTTTAAACTGTATGAAAATATTGTTTATTGTGAAGACAAAATATGTGTTACAAGCTAATATCTGATTGGCTGTCTCTATTCGTGCCACGATTGGTCAGCTCTAGCAATTGCCATCATCTCCACATGCCATGACACAAGAAGTAAGCTTTTACCCTGTGCAGGTAATTAATAATACACAACTTGTAGCAGCTTCTAGGATGCAGGTAATGTGTAAATATAGCAGCTAATGGTGTATTTTTTCACTCTGTTGTAGGCTGGAGAGTGGCCTTCCTTGCTCTCCCAAATTTTAACCCAGCCAGTTCTTAATAACCTTCCAATTAATGACATTCTAAATTGTTCCTCTGGAATGTTATCTGCCCATTGTTTTGAATTTCCTAGTGAAGGGAAGTAATTTTGTTTTACTTCATAAACAAAAATTAGGTTGTCACTGAACATAGATTGAAATAAAGAAAAGCTATTGACTGAGAAATTCTTGTTCAATAGCAACATAAAGAACAAAGAAAAACCCTGAATTAATACACTTCAAAGTGAAGAAACAGAAATGTTAAATTTGTGATTATACTAAATCACATATTTCCCCCTCTCCCTACCTCCCAACCTCCCCCTCTCCCTACCTCCCAACCTCCCCCTCTCCCTACCTCAGTACCAGTTTGTGTATTACATGTCATGTATAGCACTCAGTTAACTTTCTCACTTAGCTGACACAAGTTGCAACATCCTGCTGTTGAAACTTTGAGTTTTACTATGTAGCATCTTTTTTTTTTTTTTTTTTTACATAATTACTCTGCAATTCACACTTTAACTGCTTGCCACGGGATGCATCAAACCACTCTCAGACTATTTCTCAGCTGTTCTCTCTCTAACAGCGTGTAGGAAAAATGAACGCTTTGGTTTCTCATATTTTAATACAATGATAATGTTTGTGGCCCACGTGAGTGCATGTAAGAAACAACATGCTGTAGGCCTAATCGAGTTTCCTAACCACAGAAAATATGTCTCCAACTGGAATCTATGGAAGAATTAAAGCTGAGGATGGACTCCACATGGGTGATATGACATCTGCAACAATCCAATACCTTGGGTTCACTGTCATTGATCATCCTCAATACAGCTCCAACTTTTCCCCCCATCTCATTTGCATCGGTTTCTGAAATCTAAAGAAGACATCCGAGGACTTCAATTTGATAGTGATGAAGTGCTGCAGGCAGAGATGATGTGGCTCAAGCAACTAAGTTTATTCATTATTTCATGTAAATCCATATTTTACTTTGGATATACCTTTGTGTCTCTAAAATTAAGGAACAAAACATATACTGCTGGCCATTAAAAATAAAACATGATTAAACTGGTATACAATAAATATCAAATTGCTATGAATTGGCCGCAGTGGAATGGCTGAGCATTCTAAGGCACCTTGCTGCGGAGCGCACGGTTGCTCCCCGGCGGAGGTTTGAGTCCTCCCGTGTGTGTGTGTGTGTGTGTGTGTGTGTGTGTGTGTGTGTGTGTGTGTGTGTGTTAGTCCTTAGGTTAGTTTAAGTAGTTTGTAAGCCTAGGAACTGATAACCACAGTAGTTTAGTCCCAAAGATTTACAAACATTTAAACATTTTTCTGTGAATTATATGATTATCATTTCAGTGCAACCACACAAATTAGTTAGGCATGTAGACATCTACTTTTGCACCCAAGGCAAGATTAGACAGCAGTTTTTTCATTCTTAAATCACATTGGGATATTGATTGTGAGGAGATTTTATTATATGTGTTGTAATTGAGAGAAACATCCACTAAAATGTGACAATTGTAGGATCATGGCCTATTGGTACTGTAGTTTTTCATTTGACAGTACTGTTTCTCAGATTGGTTTGTGTTCCATGATTGTTTTGTGAATACAGAATCAATCGATTTCTTAAAGCCATACTCAATGCTCCAATCTATTAACACCTGGGTGGATAAATATATTATTTGTTCAGCTGTGCAGAGAATAATTTCAAAGCTTTTAGTTTGGTGATGCGTGTTCTATGCAACAAGACATGTGTAATCAGACTGTGGAACAAGAGGGACTGTCAACACAGTGGCATTTTATGCCATGTCTTCATATGCCAGTAGAGAGAGATGTGCACTCAACAGTAACTGTGGTCACAGGAGTAGGCACCACATTAACTTTTCAGTCAAGTCCCAATTTTGTATGCAGCATAACACTGGACATAGGTATGTGGAGACCCTGAGGAGAACAAATATTGCCAGATAACATTTATTTTCATGTATGGACCCAATAATGATGAGGGATGCCATTAGGTAGGTAATAAAATTATTCATGAATCACATCACTACTAATCTGGACAGCAGGTGTTCCATTTTCTACATGTGAAGACTGGTGTTTATCTTAAAGTTCTGTGTAACATTCTCTTTCAAAAATATAGCAAAAGACCTCATGTTGCTCCTGTCTGTTGTCTTGGGCAGCACATTCTTCAGATCTCTCTCCAGCTGAAAACTTTTGGCCACAAATAGCCAAAAGCCTAGCATGACATCATTTACCTACAATTGATGAGCTCTGCCATAGAATTGCAACAGAACCAAATGACATACTCAGACAAGTTAGAGCCAATGTTTATGCCAGATGTGTATTACATTTCATATCATCTATATTCCAAATCACCTTGAAATTTAATAATAATTTCTTCTTTTTTAGTGCCTGGTTTCAGTGTCAGTAGGCTGTTAGAACTAATGAGGTGTGGTGCTTGAAGATAAAATGTAGAAGTGTAGTTGTGGGTGGGGTGACAGGTCTGAGAAACATGAAAATGTCAAGTAGAGGGTGTGGGGACAGTAGATCTAGTGGATACATATGGCAGGAGGGTTATGGAGAGAGTGTGTTGTAGCTGCCATTGCATAATCAAAAAAAAAAAAAAAAAAAAAATCTGGTGTTATAGGGATATGACCCTTCTGGCAATGGGTTGGGAGTAAACGTGACAGACATGGACCATGCCAGTGTGTAAATTGGGTGGGCAATGGAATACCATTTTAGGAGTAATGGGAATGATTTTTTTATTTTTTATTTTTTTCCGGCATAATGCTCCTTTCATAACCTAAGTAGGTGGTGCAGTGATATCACACTGGATTTTAGATTAGAGTAATACTTGTTCTGTAGATCATAAATACGACATTTCACAATGATGTGGAACATGTCTGTTTAATAAAAGGTGTCTATACATGACACTCAATATTTTCCATATTTACTTTTAATTTATTTTTAACTACTAGTTGCCTGTCAGACTTTTGATGCTACTTGGTAAGTGACCAAAGGGTAAATCCAGATTTAACCCTGAATAGTGAATATCACCCTTTCTCCTAGTGTTGTAGCTATGAACACTGCTATTACTTTTGAAATGGGTCAGATTGTTAATAACAAATTTAATAAGTGAATACATATATTGTGAAGCTACTGTGAAGATCACTAGGTCACTAAATAAATGTCTGCAGGATGATCTTTGTTGGGCTCCAGTAATTAATCTGATTACAGGCTTTTGTGCAATGAATACTATTTTACTCATTGTTGAATTCCCCCAGAATATGATCCCATATGAAAGCAGTGAACAAAAATAGGCACAGTAAGGTAATTTACTGAGATGTATATTACCGAATTTTGCAATGACCCTGATAGCGTAAGTAGCTGAACTCAAACGTTTCAGCAGATCTTCAATGTTTTTCTTCCAATTAAATCTCTCATCAATGCAAAAATCTAAATATTTTGAATGTTCTACCTTGGCTACAGAATTATGTTCAAAGTCAATATTTATTAATGTTGTCATGTTATGTACTGTATGAAAATGTATATACTGGGTTTTATCAAGGTTTATGAGAGTCCATTTGTATAGAACCACTTAATAATTTTCTGGAATACATCATTTAGAATTTCATCAGTTAATTTCTGCTTGTCAGGCATGATAGCTATACTTGTATCGTCAGTAAAAAGGAGGTCATACAGTATGACCTTTGTAATTTTAGTGAAAGTGACTCCTGCTGTTTTCAGCCAGATTTATTTAATTAACTAACCTGTTTTAATACCCTTTCATCTATGATGATGTTCTTGGACTGAAACTAGCTGGTTTTAAGATTTAATAAACAGTTGATGGTTAAAGATGCATTTTATTAAGAACTTGAATGGCTTCTGGACTCGTGTAGAGAAACTGGAACTTCTAATGCATTTTAAAGTCTCTGACACATCTATGCTATTAGGATATATCCTCTTCTGCAAAGATGATGTGAGTGGGGAGAGAACCGAAGGAGGGTTGCCGTATTTGTCAATAACACACACCACTCCCCCAGCACTCCCTTTGTTACCAAGTTCCAAGCAGTGGCAAAAGTAGTTTTGTGGCTCTGGGCTCAAAATTTTCTCATTGTATTTACATTCATAGGATGAAATGGACTCTGAGACCCTCAGAGGTCTTACAGAGCAACTCCCATGCCTGATCCTCCTATTGGGAGACTTAAAATACTTACAATGTGTTATGGGGTTTAAACTCAATTTATCCTAACACTTAACTAGTTAGCCTCATGATATCTCAGATGTGCATCCTTACTCGGAAGAATTGTTCTGTGCTGCTACTGGGTCGTTCTCTGCCATCTACCTATCTTTCTGCTTCCCAGCCCTCTGAGACTGTTCAGTGGGAAGCAATTGATGATTTTCATAACAGTGAACACTTCCAACTGTAGGGCCACCTGCCACACAGATCATTACTTGGAGTGAACCCACCAAAACAGATGGTGAGCAGTGCTTGCCAGACACTCTTCAACTAGCTGGCTGTGTTTCTATACCATGGCAGTGTCCAGGAATTGCTGGGACACATCACATGAGTGATTCACCATGCTGCTGATTTAACCAATTCCAAAGTCTTCATGTCATCACCGCAGTGGAGTGGCAAAGCACTCTTAAGGTGCCTTGCTGCGAAGCATGTGGTTGCTAGTTGTTGAAGGTTTGAGTACTCCCATAGGCATGGCTGTGAGTGTTTTCCTTAGCATCAGTTAAAGTAGTTTGCGAGCTAGGTAGTGGTAACTACAGCAGTTAAGTCCTTTAGATTTACAAAAATTTAAATTTCACGACAACTTGGAGGCATCCTATACCTTTGTGAACCAATGAGTGCCTCTCAGCAATCCAGATCAGGCGTGTGGCCCTATTACAGTTTAAATTGCCTCCCAACAGCAGACATTGTTGCAGTCTTTAAGGTCGTGAGAGCCAGTGCTCGGTGATTAATTAATTGCAGCATTCCTGAACTCCATCAACCATACCACTTTGTCCTATAAAAGTATGAAGGATTTCTGGTAAATGTACTCATTTACCTTTAGCAGCAGTGCTGAAACAAGATTGCCTTCAAACAATGCCTGGAGATATTGCTGAGACAGTGGTAGACCATTTTGCAATGATGATTGCCATAGTCAACTTGATCCGGCTATTATGAGACCGGGAAGAGAGGCAATTTGGACTTTGTGTCCAATAATTATGAGTTGTATTTTAAACATTATTGTGCAACATTTATTCTACACAAGTTGCAAATGAGGACTGTTTTATACCTTTTAAAATCTCCGTAAAGTTTCTAGCTCAAATCTTAATGCTTACTACAGTTGAAGGTTCTAAAAGCAAGTACCTGGGAGGCATTTAACATTTTGAAGTGCCTTAACCAAAGGTCTAGGTTAGTAAACAGGGCATGTCTTCTCCAGTTTTATATGGTTTTTATGTGGTCATGGCTGGACTGTGGGTGCTCAGTGTATGGATCAGCAAGGCCTTCATATCTGATCATTGACACTATCCACCATGAGGGGTTTAGGCTGGCCATAAATGCTCACAGTACCAGCGACATACCCAGTCTCTGTCACAGGCTGGTGAACCACCACTTATCTGGCAGCACCTTCGCATCAGGCATGTAATTTTCTCACTGCTCCCAATTCACCGGGATACCATAGATAAGCTATAGAGAGCATTTTCTTTAATCATCTACAACCAACAAAGCCATTTGTAATCTCTGTGTGTTCTGGAGTTACTTGCTGAGGAGCAGGTATAACCCTATATCCAGGGTTTTAACTGCCTTCCACCCTGTTTTTACATAAGCCTAAGAATAATTTTGGATTTAGTACAGTACAGGATAAGCTGCACTCCTGTGTGTCTTTTTAATAAAGTATTTCAATAAATTTTAACTGGGCATAGCAAATCTGTAAGGGTGTAAACAGGGTGACTGTGAGTTGTTTTTCTTGATTGGTTCATCTAGCTCCAACTGCCTGAAGGCTGAACTACCTTTGAGCAAAACTATGCTGTTTCACAGGTATGGCAGCAGATGAGAAGTGTTGCAGTTGCTAAATTCCTCTTCTGCTATCTTCTACTCAGTGCCCTTTAGTCTTTCCAAACCTTGTATCCAGCCAATAAAAGTAGGCCGTAATCTCCAGGATGATGTCTTTAACCTACCCTGACTGGAGATGTCTTTTTGCTGGCTGCCAAGCCACATAGGTATTATTGGGAACAAAAGGGCAGATGTAGCAGCCAAGGAGATGCATTGTGATCCTTTGATATTTAAGTGTGCTATCCATCTACGTGCTGTCATGTTGCTTTTGAGGTGCAGAGTCATTCTCAGTGGAAAGCTGAGTGGCCATAAGTGAGGAACATAAACTGCAACTAGTAAAGTGGCATACCTCCTTCCAGCCATACAGACTGAATGAGATCCTCCTTGTTTAGTCATCCTCGTCACCTTGTGTTTTGTTCTTCCCAGCTTATCTTCCAGGAAAGGTTCTATTCAGGATGCTTGGGATGCATTGCCATCTAAAACAGCTATACTAATTAGTAAGACAAGTTTTATTTACTGAAGAATACAATATACTCAACTTCTATAAAGTATGTCTCTTCTCACGGTGGCGTCTTCTTCCTCGATGCTAGCTGCGCTGAGTCCTACTGACTGCCTATTTCGGAGCCAAGTTCAGATGGGCCCTTCCAGATGCACGTCAGCCTAGATATAGCAGCTTGTAGAGGATGCGCTTTCCGGTTACTCCCTCCAAGAGGCGCGGCGCTGACATGTGATTGGCTGCTAGTTATCCGCTGCGTATTGCACAATCATTCTCGTGCGGCTGGTGTGTGGTGCTGACTTTATGCCACAACATCCCTCCCCCTCAAAGCGCTGGGCTGTTGTCGTGTAGGGAGCTCGACAACAAGGGAGGAGACAGGATCGTGGACATAGTGATGGACCGAAGTCTGTAGCTGCGGAGGATGGCAGACTACCAGCTGGGCTCCGCCATCCAGCCTGAGCTCGTGAGGGAACGTCCTCCAGGGAAACCTCCGAAGGGCCCACGTCCACGACCTGGGGCCCAGATGATGATGTAGACAGTGACTTCGGGGTCAATGGCAACATTGGATGCTGCATGGCGTGCTGGTCCAAATCAATAGGTATGTCAAGTGGAGGCGGATGTAGTGAGGGCTCCATCTCCCTGAAGTCGGGCTGCGGTGCCCTGGAGATCTTCTGCAGGAGCGGCTGCCGAGGTCGCGCAGGTGGCAGAGGCCGCGTGGTCTGGGTGTTGCGTGAATCTGCCGAGAGAAACGCAGAAGGATCACAGGGTACACAAAACAGGTGAATTTCATTTCGGTGCCAGCATACCACTCTGTCAGATCCTGAAATTTCAAACATGGAAGCACCGAAACATTTGATGATCTCACCCGGCTCCCATTGTCTGTGACCTCTGAAAACTCTGTAAAAGACTGGAGTATGTGGAGTGAAGCAATACTTGTGTGTCATCGGCTCGGGGCGGCATGGTGGGTGGAGCAAATAGAGCAGGGTGCGGTAGCGGTGGTGGCAGCCGTGCAGACGTTTGGCTGGCGACGATCCTTCTCGTGGATGCGAGCGGTAGGAGGCGAGGAACAGTTGCTAAGCTGCCTCCCGTGACTGCTCTGAACGAAGTTTGGACATCTATTGCTTAAATGTCCGGATGAAGCATTCTGCAGCGCCGTTTGACTGCGGGTGAAATGGTGCACTGGTGAGATGCTTAATTCCATTGTGTGCACAAAAGGAGCAAAATTCGTTTGATGTGAAGTGAGGGCTGTTGTCGGAGACCATCAGTTCAGGGAGAACTTCCAGACAGAAAGTTGAAGATAATGTCCTAATCGCGGTACTAGTCGTAGAAGACATTGGCACTGCAGATGGTAGCCACTAAATGCATCAACCACAATAAGCCAGTTAGTGTTCCAGAAGGGACCAGCATAGTAAATATACACTCGTTGCCATGATGAATCTGCTTTGAACCACCCAAAAAATTTCTGAGATGGGGCAGACAGGTTGGTAGCGCAGACTGCACACTATGATGTAATCTGTTCAATATGGGCATCCATACCCTGCCAAGTATAGTGTCGTCGTGCCAATTGCTTAGTGTGAACCGTTCCCCAATGTTCTTGGTGAAGTAAGTTCAATACTTCATTCTGCAAACGTCACGGGATCAACACATGCGATTGTCCACTCATTTGAAACTAGAATGACACCTCTATGGACTGAAAGTTCATTTCTTCTAGCGAAATAGTGATGCACCATAGAATTTTCAATGTCACGTCGTGAACGAGGCCATTTAGTGGGAATGTAGCACAGCAAAATTACTGAATCGGAATCTGTTTCTGTGGCCAGAGCAATTTTCCTATAGTCCAACAGGAAGGATAGAAACAAGCTATCTTCCTGTGCATCTGACAATAAGGCATCTCAGAAGCGTCAAAGTCTTTATAAGAGCCAATTGTAGGACGGGAAAGTGTGTCGGCATTTCCATGGTGAGTTATGGGTCTGTACACAATCTGTGTGATAAGAGCAATGCCCAGCATTGCAATTTGTGTGCTGTGTGAGTAGGAATGGGCTTGGCTGGATGAAACAATGATTGCAAAGGCTTGTGGTCAGTTACTAAATAGAATTTTCTCCCATACAGATAGTGATGGAATTTTGTGACACCATACACTATTGCTAAAGCTTCCTTCTCAATTTGAGAATAACGGCACTGTGTGTATGTCAAACGTTTGGACGCAAAAGCTATCGGACGGTCCATATACCCATGTCTATGTGACAGCACTGCACCTTGGCCATACGATGAAGAGTCAACTTGCAAAAGAACTGGTTTTTCTGGATCGGAGTGTACCAAACATCGATCACTGAGCAATGCATCTTTTAACTGTTGCAATGCGCATTGGCATTCTTCTGTCCAGACAAAACGAACATTTTTATGGCATAGCTGACGCAAAGGGGCTGCAATTTGTGTTTTGTTGGGAGTAAACCTAATATAGTAAGTTAACTTTCCCAAGACAGACTGTAATTCTTTCACATTTTTTGGTGCTGGCAGGTCATGAATGGCAAGCAAATGTGGTTGCATGGGGTGCACACCTAGACTGTTTATCATGTGTCCTAGATTCTGAAGTTTCAGTTTAAAAAAGTCACACTTATCTAAGCAACACTTGTGGTGTGTATCTGACAAAACTTGAAATAATTTTCTCAAATTTGCAATGTGTTCTTCTGGGGTACAACCTGACACAACTATATCATCCAAGTAGTTTGAACAACAAGGCACCCGAGCTCTAAGCTGTTCCAAATATCTTTGAAAAAATTGTGGGCGCAGATGCACTGCCGAACGGTAGACGCAAATATTTAAACAAGCCCAGATGAGTATTGACAACACAAATTTTCCATGATTCTTCGTTGAGTGCCAGCTGAAGGTAGGCATTGTGCAAATTTATTGTTGAGAAATATTTTCCTGCATCCAATCTGCCCATTAATTCTTCTGGTCTTGGCAAAAGATAACAGTCTCCAACTGTTTGTAGATTCACTGTGGCCTTGAAATCAACGCAAATGCGGATACTTTGGCAAAATAACAAGCGGACTCGCCCACTGGCTAGTTTGTATTGGTTCAATTGCACCATTTTCTTGCAATGTGCGAAGTTCTTGTGCTACTTTGTCGCATAAAGCAAGTGGTACATCTTGAGCTTTGTAAAATTTTGGTGTGGCATTTTTCTTTAGAGCAATATGTGCAGCAAAATCTTTAGCTTTTCCTAGTCCTGCAGCAGATAAATCTGGAAAGTCTTTCAGCAACTTGTCTACACTGTCTTTATCATCAAAAGTGTTCACAACTAAAACATTGTCTTGCACAGTAAAACCAAAAAGATCAAAGGTATCTAAGCCAAAAATATTCTCTCCTTCGTAAGACTGAAGCACTTTAAATGTCACTGTGCGCATTTGCGAACGGTGTCCTGCAGGTAGTGAACACTGTCCTAGTACAGGAATTTCATTGCCATTGAACGCTGTTAACCTTGTTTTAAATCTAGGCCCTGATGAACACTGCAGTTTAGTTCCATAACTTTACAAACATTTGATTTTTAAAATCATAGAATGCTTATTTGGTTTCTGAAAGAAGTTTTTTATTTCCATAACTCTAAAAGATTGTGTTAGAATACTGAGCAAAGTCTTGCCTGCAGATCAGTACAATGGAAGAGATTTCTAAGTGTAAAGCAAGTGGAACATAGCGTTTTGGTTAATTTATTGCTGTGTTGGTGCCGTGCCAGTTTATTTATAATCTTGATACATCTATTGTATACCAATTTGTATCTACTTGTACTTTCAAGTATTTTTTTGCGGGTTTGAAATGGCTTAATGTAAGGTTTTGTAAGATTAAGGGGATGCTGTTAGCTGTTACCAGCTGGGAACCTATTATTCTCCTGGATTTGTTTGTTATAGGATTGTTTCGACTATATTTTAACACACATCAACCCCCCCCCCCCAGGCACCCCACAGCTCTTTTGCGGGTACATGTTTGGCGCGCATGGGGCCCCGAGCCGAAGCAGCCTTTTTTCCGCCCCAGGCTGCTTCACTTTCCCTCCCGGTTCATGCCTTCGCCCGGAGACGGGCGTCCTTTGCGAGTCAAGGTGGTTTCCTGTTCTAGTTTTTCGTTTTCCTTGGTTTCTTCCTTTCCTAACCTTTGCTTCTGTCTTTCTCTCCTTGCTGTACTTTCCTAGCCTTCCTCTCCTCCTCATTAGTCTCCGCTTCGGCGTTTGAGACACTTCTTTCTCTTCACTTCCTCTATTCTTCTTCTTTCCTCCCTGTGCATGTCTGAAGGCCGACCCACGCATTATCATGCGTAGCAGGTGACGGGGTAACGCGTAATTCCCCACCCCGGGTAGACAAGTAGGGCATGTACGTACCCCCTGCTAAAGGCCAGGACCAGGGAGGGGTGATTACCCGAGCTGGTACTTTCCGAACATGCTGATTGGTCGCTCCGTCCGTTCTTGGGAGGTGTGACCTGAGGTGTGAACAATCACCTAAGGCAGGTAAGCCCTCAGAGAGGGCCCCCACTAGGAAGGAGCGTGCCATCGGAGACACCAGTAATCACAGGGGACACTTCCGCAATGATTTCCTTCTTTTCTACTGTGACTTTGACCCAAAAAAGAAAGACGATTCACCTCAGCATAAGAAAACTTTGCCCAATCTTCCGAAATTCTTAGTTGTTTCTCGAACCGACGGTAAAGATTTCACTTCTATAAATCCTTTCGTCGTTCAGAAAGGTGTTGATGCGATTGCTGGCCCTGTTAAGACCTGTTCGCGTCAGCGAAATGGAACATTATTGCTAGAAGCGGACAGTGCCTTCCAGATGCAAAAACTAATACGGACTACATTGCTACACACGTTTCCTGTCCAGGTAGAAGCGCATCGCACACTCAACTCGTCACGTGGGGTAGTTTCCACGAGGTCCCTTGACGGGTTGTCTGACGAAGAAATACAAAACTACATCTCCAATCAGGGTGTAACAGCCATGCATAGGGTGTTGAAAAAGGTCGATAACCAGCTGACACCAACTCGTACTGTGTTTTTGACGTTCGACAGAGTTGAACTCCCGCCCAAGGTCAAAGCAGGGTATAAAGTTATTTCCGTTCACCCTTATGTACCGAACCCAACATGCTGTTTCCAATGCCATAGATACAACCACACCCATCAATCTTGCCCTAATACAGCATAATGTGTCACTTGTGGTAGGGACGCCCATGAGGGCGATTGCCCACCTCCGTCCCCTCACTGCCTTAATTGCAATGGGACCATGTGGCTTCCTCTAGGGACTGCCCTGTGTATAAAGACGAAAAGGTCATTCAGCAAATTCAGGTTACGGAAAAGGTCTCTGCCGCTCGAAAGCTGTTGGCAAGTTGAAAGACCACAGTCTTTCCAGCGGGCACATACAGTAAGGTCCTCACCTCCACTCGACCTACTAAGGATGCAGGTACGTAGACGTATGATTTCACTTTCGCTGACACAGTTGTGCAATCGGCCAGCCCGAAGATTGCTTGTTCCACGTGCCCGCTTTCTCCTGCTGCTTCTAAAGTTCAGTCTTTGTCCATGAAGATTTTCTCCGTACTCGGGCTTCTCAACTGTCAACTGCCTCATCTCACCGTCACTCTTCCAGAAGAGCCACCAAAAAGAAGAGTTCCTCTCCTTGCCTGCCGAGGCGTGACTCGTCCGTCATGCCGCCCAACAGTAGTCGGCCCCGATCATCATCTGTCTCGCCGGGACGCACTACTGTTAGCCGGTTAACCGGCATTTTACCGGCGGCAGATGCTGCCCCTCCTGATAAATTCGGGAAGGTAGCAGATGCGTCAGTTGAACCCATGGAACACGATTCTTTGCCTCTACATGGCGATAGTAGTGCTCCCTCAAAATCCAGTCCTCAGCGACAACCGGTTCCAATACAAGCTCCCTGACCGGTGCTCGAATTTCAAGGCTGAGCTTTTTGCCCTCCACCAGGCTGTTTTATACATCCGCCGCTGCCGCCATCCTTTTTATGCCATCTGTTCTGACTCCCTTAGTGCCCTGCAGAGTCTTAAGGACCCTTTCTCGACCCATCCTCTCGTGTTTCGAATCCAACATTCCCTCCAGTTGGTAGCAGATAACAGCTGTCGCGTTCGTCAACCTCTAATAAACCACGGGCACCTAAACAAGACTCCCGGACTTCGAAAAAGGGTTCCGATCCAACATTAGCCCCAAGAATTTTGTTGTCTTCACAAATGGTAGAGCAACGGGGCCGAGACGTAGGGATGGTGGGAGACATTCCTTGTATCTCCAGAAGTTTATACACACCATTTTCTCAGTGGAGAATCTGAACGCGTTTCTTTTCTGTGGGTCCCTGGCCACGTGGGTGTGCCCGGGAATGAGATCGCCGACATAGCAGCCAAGGCAGCAGCTCTTTTGCCTCGCATTGCTACTTTTTGCGTTCCATCAGACGATGTTCAACGGGCTCTCCGCTGGAGTATTGTGTCTTCCTGGCACAGTGTGTGGTTCTCACTCCACGACAATAAACTGAGAACCGTAAAACCGATCCCGACTGCTTGGAGGACCATCTCATGCCCCTCTCGGCGAGAGGAGGTCATCCTGGCCCGGTTGCGGATCGGTCACTGCCGATTCAGCCACCGCCATTTGCTAACCGCCGACCCTGCACCGCTGTGCTCCTGCGGTGAATTGTTGACGGTGTGACATGTTTTACTGTCTCGTGTTAATTTTAATCATCTTCGATAGCCCTTCACTTTCTGTCTACTCTGGAGGAACTTTTAGCTGATGACACACGAGCAGCTGCTCGAGTTTTGCGTTTTATCAACATGGCTAATTTATCAAAGGATATTTAACCCTTCTATTTGTTTCTTTTTATCCTTCTGTTTTAGCTTTCTCTTGATACTCTCCTTTCTGGCATGTATAACTTTTTTCGAGATCTAACGAATCTTTGTTCTGATCTGGGCACTAATGACCTGAGAAGTTGTCACCCTAAAACCACAAAAAATACACATCAACAAATGGCAGTTCTTGAAAAGACACCATTGTAACCACAGGTGTAAGTACCAGAGTACGAGGGTTGGAACTTAAATAGTTGCAACTCTGCTGTGGAGGCACTATTCAATGGAATCTACTCTTGTGGCTGATAGCACACATTGTTGGGATACCTACCTTACATCAGAGCAAATGGACTCGTCCCTCCCATGTCACCGGCATGCACACAATGGAAGGAAATACAGTCACTTGTAAGCAAGCAGTCTAACGTAATGGTGTCACTGTTTTCAAAACAGGAACAATGGAGTTGGATCAAGATTGAATGTGCCAGAAGTCATACAGCATGACAGTGTCATCTTTGCAAAAGACAATGCACGGACGCATACAGCGCAAGCTGTGGCTGCTCTGTTCGGTTGATGGGACTGGGAAGTACTGTACCATCCACCATACCATACTCCCTGGACTTGAGTCCTTGTGACTTTGATTTGATTCCAAAGATGTTAGGACCACTTCATGTCATTTGCTTCAGAACTGTTCCTGTGATCTGACAGGCAGTAGGCACGCTCCATTTGCACCATCAACAGAACATGCTCTGCTAACTGTATATTATGCCTTCCACATCTCTGGCAATGGGTTCTACACAACGATGGTGACTACTTTGAAGGATAGTAACAGGTGCAAACATGTAACACTTTTGTATCGGTTGTCAATAAATAGTTCTAACCCTCATATTATGAAAATGAAGATTGTCGGGAGAGGGCATTTACTGATCTGTATATTATGCATGTGCTGTAGACTCTGTCTAACCCAGTGCTGATATTGAAAGATAAAATATATAAAATTGTGTTGTTAAAAAGTTATGCTGTTCATTTACATAAAGGGTACATTATTACCTAAAAGCTTATGCAACAATTTGACATTACCAGTAAATGTAAATGCCCCACAGTTCTAGTAGTACTTTTTTTTGTTGTGTCTAGTATTCAACTCTCACTATTCACCCAAGATATCCAGAGGGCAGTAGATACAGGACCGCAGGTAGATGCCCTGTTTCTTGACTTCTTCAAGGCATTCAGTACCATTCCACACCAATGTCTGATGAACAAACTGTGAGCATGTGGAATATCAGATCAACTGTGTGACTGGATTGAGGCATTTCTAGATAATGGAAAGCAGCATGTTATTCTCAGTGGAGTGAAGTTTTCATAGTTAAGTGATCTCAGGTGTGCCCCATGGGAGTATTATAGGTCCATTTCTTTTCATGATATAATGTAAATGACCTCATAGATAACATCGTAATAGTTTCTGCAGAATCTTCTGTACATGTAACTGAGGAATGGCCAATTCGTGATGTGTCGATTTCCTTGGGCTTCTTTGGGAAGGAACTCTTCTTAGACACTCTCCACTGGACCGAGCAAGGTGGCGCAGTGGTAACACACTGGACTCACATTCGGGTGGATGGTGGTTCAAATCCACCTCTGGCCATCCAGATTTAGGTTTTCCATGATTTCCCTAAATTACTCCAGGCAAATGCTGGGATGATTCCTTTTGAAGGGCATGGCCAATATCCTTTCCGGTCCTTACCCAAAACTCCGAGCGTTCACTCTGTCTCTAATGACCAAGCTGTCAACGGGATGTTAAACCCCAAGCTCCCTCCACTCTCTACTGTTTCCTCCATGACAGGTGGTCACCTGGATCTTTTCCCTTTACGGAGGCAGCCTGTCCTTGAATTGTCAATACCATTATAGGATGCTGTGGTGGGTTAGTGATTGATTGTTATACTGTCTCAGGAGCACACTCTGCATGGTAGTGATGGATTCTCTCTTCTCATATTGTAACACACAAAATGTGTTCTGTTAATTAGTTGCCATTTTGCAAACTGTTATATCCTGCCACATGTCAAGTCTCGGTGGCACCTACAGTGACATGAACAAAACTTTAAAGAAACCTCTTTCAATTGGTTATTATTACAAATTGGTGGCATTATATATTTGAAGCTCTAAGATGTCGAAGCCAGGTGAATGACTTTTAATCAGCTTGTATTTCGTTGGTATTGTTCATTTCTTTGTGATATCTTTTTGGACACCATGAGCTGCATTTCCAGTACAAGCATGCAGCAATAGTACCTAGCCTACAAAATTTTCAAATCATCACTATAATTGGTTTTAAGGTTCCTGGGAACATTCAGCTGATAAATATTTTCTTTTGATATGAAATACACAATTTTCAATAGGATTTATTACTCGTGTTAAAAGGCTAGAATAATTTTCAGTTACGAAATTCCCATAATGTGTGTTGAGAGAGAAAGATATTGGAACTGGTGTGATTATTACTTGTTATAATTGACAAGGATTTCAAGATAATGAGTATTTTAATATTGTCACATTACTTTCATAAGA
Source organism: Locusta migratoria (assembly GCA_026315105.1). Lineage (NCBI taxonomy): Eukaryota > Metazoa > Arthropoda > Insecta > Orthoptera > Acrididae > Locusta > Locusta migratoria. The sequence continues at coordinate 145,541,033 of CM048755.1, read as the reverse complement.
TAAATACGTCATCAGGGTATTTGACTTCATTTATGGAAATGTTTTATACAACTTTTGAACAATACTATAAGATAATTTACCAACAGCAGGATCTGGTGCAGTTTCCGTGACACAGACTTTTTAAGAAACTGTAATTGAACAAAATGGTAAATGAAGTAAAAACCCTTCTTAAGTTTGTATTTACATAGTTCTATGGCAAACCAAGCAAAGAATTTAAATACATATTTGTATCTCACATGCAAACAATGTGAATTTATCCTCATAGCTTATAGACAATCTGATCAGAAGTATTTGGATAGCTCTTAGTGAATATTAATATGAGGGGTGTCCACACTTTGCCTTTGTGGTGGCTTGATATCTGTAATCTGTTTCAACGTGGTGTCTTAATGCCTATGGAGGAATGTCAGCGAAAACCAGAAAAGATGTGACGACGATTACTGGGATGTGGAGCAAAGTTGATGTGATAACTCGTGCTAAACAAGTTTCATTTGGTTAAGGTCGGGGCACTGACCAGGCCATTCCATTTCAGGGATATTATCCACAAACCATTGTCTTGCAGATACTTTTTTTATGATGGGGTGCATTGTAAACTGATACATATTCTCTACAAACTGTTCTTTTACTGTACACAATTCACTATCATGTAAAAAGTGTTCATATCCTCCTGCATTTAAATGTTTTCTTAAGCACAGTAAGGGGATTACATCCTCGTGACAAAAACACTCCTATACTATAATTTCAACTCTTCCATACAGGGTATTAATAAATCTAGTCATTCCTTTATATGAACAAAACTTACAGCATAAGTAGTGACAACTGTCCAAGTTTTTGATGCCTTAATCACAGCCCAATATGTGCACCATATGTTGCATAAAACACATTTACACTGTAACTAATTTCTTCCCATTCAGAGTGTAGCATGTTCTCTGTGACAGTCTGCAGTGCATGCTTTATCACACACTTCAAGGGGCATAGACATGGGTGGTATGTAAACATTGTTTCTCTCAAATCCTCACATAAATACCAGGATATTAAAACTGGTGAGTGGGGGTGATATGAGATTATGTTGTTTTCTGCTGTTGTAGAATCTCCGATCCTATGTTGGTGAAGGAAACAGTTGAGAAGTCTGCACAAATTCCTTTGAAAATGGGATGGATTATCATCCAGTTGCATGAATGAGGTAACTTCTAGGTTTCCGACATGTCTGGTAATGAGTTACCTGTCACCATGTGCTGTTTGAAGAAAAATGGGCCATGTGCTTTCTCAAGCGAAACTGCTCATAAAAAGTTTACTTTTGGAATCATGATGCTCTATCAGTCTGTGGTTTCTCATTTTCCCAGATGTGGAAATAGTGAGTGTCAACTTTGCCACTTATGTGGAAAGAGGGTTTATCGCAGAAGATGTATCTTTCTACAAACCTCCCCTCATGGAGCTCAGAACAAACGTGCTGAGTATGGGCTTGGCAAACCCAGGGTTCCTGAGCTGGGGACTGGTAGGTGCCACCATTTTCTCTGACACTAACTTCTGGGTACACTTCAGCAACCTCTGAATGGTGTGGCAATGGAATGTTGTATTTCTCAGGGAATGGGGATCTCTCGAGTAAGGAAGTAGTTTACTACCTTTATAAAACAAAATCCTCAACCCAATGGGTGCTATGTTCTGCTGGGATACATGGATATTGTGGTAGAACAGTTGCTAGTAGACAACCTATGGGATACTGCTACACATCAGTTGTATAAGGCTTGCCTAGGCATGCGAAGCTCTGTCAAGGTGAACATTTATTTCCCTAGCTGCTTGTGGGATTGAGAATGATACTTGAACTTTGTCTTTTTCACCTCCTAGTGAGATGGGTGTACCACTGGGAGTACCAACTCCCAACCTAATAAGAGCTAACCTTACCAGTCCTGATTTGTAGAATAAGAAAACCAGTATTGATAATAGTAACAGAACACATGCTGCACCACAGAATGTGTTTGTTCACCAAGAGAAAAGATTAATTTTGAGAAGGTGTCTCCTTTTTACATTCAAAAGAAAATCAAGGCTATTGCTGGAAATTTAAATTCTGTGAAGCACTTGTGTAATAGGACATTGTTCATGGAAATGTTTACCTCTCACCAAGCAGCAAACCTCCAGAAAGCTAAGTGTGTTGGAGAGTACCCCCATCAAGACGGAGCTGCGTAGCACCATTAACTTCAGTAAAGGTGTTAGTACATGTCAGGATCTAGTTGACATTCCAACTGCAGAATGTGAATGGGCTTCAGACGTCATCATTGATGTCCAAAACATTATGAAAAGGGTGGCTAGGGAATTAACAAAATATGACTCCTTTATCCTCATCTTCAATAGTCCCAAACACCCAGAACATGTCAAATGCAGCCTACCTTCAGTTGAACATATGACCTTATGTCCTGAACTGCATGTGGTGCTTTAAATTCCAGCACTTTAGGCACACCACTCTTGGCTGCCAGGGAGAAACTGCTTGTGGCAAATGCTTTTCAGGGGATTACTGTGGTTGTAGTGGGAACTGCAGTGTGTACCATGTGGAGAAGAAAATACAAGGGATTAAGATGACTGGATGCATCTCATATTAAGAGGCGAAAAAGATATTTATAGCCATGCAGCCTCCTGTATTTGCCACCTTGTTTGCTTCTGCTTTAGAAAAGCCTGTTGCCAAAGTAGATGCCTGAACACAAAGAGAGGTTGATATTGTTGGTACCAACACTTTCACTTGCGAATGCACATGTAAGGCAGCAGAAAATGAAGGTCACACCCCCCTCCTTCCCCAAGAGCAGCCAATAAAGCTACAGGTATCATATTTGCAGAACACATGGTACCTTATATTGTGGAACTTGCCCAATCATCCAACACAATTGCAACTACACTCTCTGCAACATCTAGCAAATAACTGAAGTCTTAAAAAAGTAACAGGTAAGAAAGAGTTGAAACCAGTGATCCACTTATTAGAATATATTGAAGTAATTATCCCTGACCCCTTTGTCTGACCCCGTTCCAGTGCTCATGGAGCTGAATGTCTCTCTCTGGGGCCAACATCTCACCCTAAGACTGAACCTACACCCAGCTAAGTGTCTCCACCTTGGCAGAAGAAAAGAGTGGATGCGCAACCTCCATAAAAGATGCCTCGCATACTCCAGTGGAACTTTCAGGGATTCAGGACACATGTGGAGGAACTACATTTATTGACTCGGGAGAAGGATGATCTCAGGAGAGAGAGAGAGAGAGAGAGAGAGAGAGAGAGAGAGAGAGAGAGAGAGAGAGCTAGAAGAGGTGTAGCTGTTTTCAATAATACAGCCTATCACTCTAAGCCCTTATCTCTCTCGCCAAAAGTTTACAAGCCATTGCAGTGTCCATATATGTGCACCATTGATTGATGGTATGCTCCATCTATCTATGACAATTTCAATGAAGAGGCCCTTGAAGACCTTCTTACTCAATTCCCCCGCCTATTTATTCTCTGTGCTGATTTTAATACACAGAATGTGCTCTGGGCCTCGGACGCTACATGCTGGAGGGATAGAGCAACTGACAAGGAGAGGGTCTGACATGTGGGTCATCAATTTTGATCAAATTTTGTATGGACATTCTATATTGAATATAGAGAGACACATGTTTCATCTTTTTGCTAGACACTCAGTAGTTTTTGAAAAAGAAAAAAAATCAAGGTCAAAGTTGATGGAAAATAGTGTTTTCAATGCTATACATAGAAAGATCATATGAAAATGAGCATTTTTTTATTTTTTTGTTTATATATATATATATATGTGTGTGTGTGTGTGTGTGTGTGTGTGTGTGTGTGTGTGTGTGTGTGTGTGTGTGTTTGAAAGTTAATTACATTCATGCTGTAGCTTGGGTACTCATAAACATGAGCGACTTCTGAGTGCTGTCACTGGTCAAGCATTCCAGGGCTCGGACTGTCAAACCGTGGATCCAGGTTCAAACCTCCAGCATGGCAATTTTTTGTTAGATATTTTCGATATATTTGATGATATTGTCATATTTGTAATACCTTTTCTTGCCCTATTTTGAAGAAGTGCATCAGAAAGTTTGATTTATATTCAGTTAAGTGTATTATCTGTTTACAGCTGATTTATTTGTGATACACAATGCAAAAAAAAAATAGAAATAAAATAAAAAAGTTCTGAAGTATACTATTATGTAATTCTATTTATTGGCCATCTATTCATTGTGTTCTTACATCCAGTAGGGTGAAACATCATCAAAACACACATATTTCTCATGCCACGCACAATACATGAACAGCATATTGCCACATTCACATGTTGTCTGAGATATCATTTGTGGAAAATGTACCTGATTTATATTGCTGAACACAGGTCTATAAGATTAATTTTGGTGCAAACCAAGAGTAAAAATGCATGTCTTGAAAGACAGGCACAGACAATTGATTATGGACCAAGACATGAATTTTAGTAGCATCTGTGTTGTCATGAATTTCTCTGCTGTTGTGTAATGTGGTGCTACGGTGGAATGGCTGAGTGCTCTAAGGCACCTTGCTGCAGATCATGCAGTTGCTCACTGTTTATGTGCGCCTTTGTGTGTGTGTGTGTGTGTGTGTGTGTGTGTGTGTGTGTGTGTGTGTTAGTAGATTAGTTTAAGTAGTTTGTAAGTCTAGGGACTGATTACTTTAGTAGTTAAGTCCCACAGATTAACAAACAAACATGTACTGTGGCATTATTATAAGTCTTGTGATAAAATTCTTGACCTGTTGAAACAATTAAACATCACAAGATTGACAAAGAAAGGTGCAGTTTGGCTGAGAATCATCATCAACGGAAGTCCTGTTGTAGCACATTGTGCCAGTTTGGCTACCCCGTGAATCCAGTATCAAGTCAAATTTGTTTTTCTGCACATAATGTTTCAGAACAATATCCAAATATAATTGGTATGTTCAGAGGTCAGCTTTTCCGATTTTGAGCATCTGATGAAAAAATTTCCAAATTCTCTCTGTGTATCACAAATAAAACAGCTGTAAACAGATAATACACTTAATTAATCACAATTCCTTATGCTCTACTTCAAAATATGGTATGAAAAGGTGTTACACATATGACAATATTATCAAATACATTGAAAAACTCTAACAAAAATGATGGAGGTTCGAACCTGAATCCACTGCTTGACAATCAAAGCCTTGGACCACTCAAACGGTGATGGCACTTGGAAAGTTGCTCATGTTTATGAGTACCCAAGCTATATCATGAAAACACAAAAATGTCAATTACTCAAATGTCATTAACTTTTGACCCCATATATGTTAGTAAAAAAATTCTCATCTTCAGATCTTTTCATTGTATAGCATTGAAAACATGATTTTCCATCATCAACTTTGACCTTGATTGGAAGGAGGATCACCATGGACAGATAGTGGGTTTCAGCAATCTCAGCTTGTTATTCGTCACTGTTAGCCATTCCTCCTCCCACAATTGCAGGGACTGCAACCATAACAAAGAAATGATATTATGTGAGGGAATTGGGTACCGTCACAGCACATGCTCTGCAACCCTTTTTGGCAGCCACATCAGCTTTTTCATTACCTCAAATTCCCACAAGCCCTGCCACCCAACAAAATGACAGCTCATTCCCACAATGGTAGAGGAAGGACAGTTCATCATGAATATGTTGCAGTAATGTCTCTACTGGATAATAGGTCTTGCAACAATTGCAACACACTGAGAGAATCAGAATAAATAAGAAATCATGTACACAACATATCTGCTCGAGTGCTTTCGAGATCACGTGATGCTCTGCTGAAAACAATAATTCTCGGGAAGGTGAATCCTGATAACATGGTTGGGAAACACAATGGAACAGCTGACAGAGTCCTCTTGCTTTGAACTATTAGTGTATCCCACTGTAAAACAGTGATGCCTATCTAAGAAGGTAAGAAAGATAGACTGAAAATTAAAATCTAAAGTTTGGACTTTCCTAAAAGTCATCAGGTCTAAAACAAGTCAGGCCTCTGGAGAAGTCGTCATCAACCTTGGTGTTAAACATTAAAACCAGCCACTCCCATTTCTAAAGTAAGTCCATGTGAATCCCATAAGGCCTCATTGCTCATCGAAAATTATGAAATAGCCTTTACTTCGGAGACTGAGCAACCGTAAGGTATGCTGGTGAGTGTTTTATACACCTGGCACAACATGAGTAGCCATCACCTGATAGATAATGGTGGCTCCACAGCCTCAGCGCAGAGACTATGTATGGAGCTTGTCCTAAATGTCCCAGTGACCAGCTGAAGCCCTTCATGGTGTACCGCATCCAATATCTTCAAATAATATGGCCATTCAGATATGTACACCAACCAGCCACAATCAAAGTGATATGGCATGAAAGCTCGGAAAAACTAAAACAAGAAGTTCTGCCTGCTCCTCATGAAGTATGGCTAAGACATTTTAAAATTCCTAGTGCACTGTGCCTTCAGATCCTTAAGTTGTGGCAACCATGTAAGTGTGGGATCAAATGTGAGGCTCAGAAACCTCAACATGTCTTTGAAAATCAAAACAGTGGCCATCATCTGCAGTTCTGGTAAATTAAAAACAGTATGTGAACAGTTGAAAAGAACACACAGAGACTTGTTGGTTGAATACTTAAAACCAGTCTTCTCTGACCATGTATCCAACCATCAAAGAGTTAATTGCAACTGAAGTGTTGTCATTGAAAGGCTGGAAGAAGACCATAGAGAGATAAGTTGTCCACAAATAGAGAACACTGGACAGGACATTTAACTATGGACAAAATACTGTTAATTGCTATGGTAAACAGTCACACTTAAAACTACTCTGAGAGATCCATACTCCTGCTGAAAGTGATCAGAAAGAGTGTCACTGATTCGGAATCTAAAATAATGTGGAGAAATGAAGGACTGAATAAAGTTGTCAAGACAACCATAGGTAAAAGGTAAAGCAGTCAACAATCCGAAGATTGGTTTGAACACCACAGTGCTTTACTAGGCATGGTCCTGTTTGGAGGTGGTATGCCGTTGCCTTCCTCTGACCTTGAAACTGACTTGCCCAGCCAGTTATAGGGGGACCTACAGTTTAACGTGGGTTCAGAACCACGGTGCTACTCGGTATTTTTCACATGAGCAATCTGCCAGAGGTGAAAGAAGTGGAAAGTGACAGATAAAAATCCTAGGACCTAGCAGGGATCGAACCCGCGACCTTTGGATTTGTAGTCTAGCACTCTACCACTGTGCAACCAAGGCGCACAAGATAACCATAAAATAAAAAAAATAAACTCAAGAGTAAAAGGTCACATGGAATTGATAGCATTTCCAGTAGGTTATTAAAAGTTTGTTTCCAAGAGATAAGTACGATTCTTAGACATATATGTAATAGCTCTTTAAAGCAGGCTATTTTCCCTGGTGGACTAAAATATGCTATTCTTAAACCATTGCATAAAAAAGGGGATACATCTGATTGAAACTACTGCCCAATATCACTTCTGACAGCATTATCCAAAAATTTTGAAAAAGTTAAGTATTCTTGAGTAGCTTCACATATTATTAAAAATAAAGTTCTAACAAAATGCCAGTTTTGTTTTCAAAAGAAATCTTTTCAGCAGAAAATGCTATGTATACCTTTGCTGATGAAATATTAAATGCTTTGAATAACCGGACATCACCCTTTGGGATTTTTTGGTGATCTTTCAAAGGCTTCTGATTGTGTAAATCATGGGATTCTTCTAGATAAGCTGAAGTTTGTGGTATGAGTGGGACAGTGAACAAATGGTTTAAATCATACTTAACTGGAAGAGTGCAGAAAGTGGAAATAAGCAATTCACACGATATGGAAGAAACAATTAATGCCTCTAACTGGGGAGCTATCAAAAAATGGAGTCCCACAATGTTCAGTCGTGGGTCCTTTGCTGTTCTTAATATATGTTACTGACTTGTCATTCTACACTCATGAGGATGCTAAGCTAGTTCTTTTTGCTGACGATACAAGTATAACTATCATGCTTGACAAACAGGAATTAACGATGAAATTCTAAATGATGTCTTTCAGAAAATTATTAAGTGGTCCTCTACAAATGGACTCTCATTAAACTCTCATACACAGTTTCATACAATAAATGGCATGACACCATTAAAATATATAGACTTACATAAATCTGTAGCTAAGGTAGAAATTGTAACATATTTAGGTGTTTGCATTGACAATGGATTGAATTGGAAGAAAAACGTTGAAGATCTGCTGAAATGTTTGAGTTCAGCTATTATGCTGTCAGGGTCATTGAAAAATTTTGTGATATACATCTCAGTAAATTACCATACTGTGCCTATTTTCATTCACTGCTTTCATATGGGATCATATTCTGGGGCAATTCAACATTGAGTACAACAGTATTCACTGCACAAAAGCGTGTAATCAGAATAATTACTGGAGCCCACCCAAGATCATCCTGCAAACATTGATTTAAGGATCTAGGGATCTTCTTTGTAGCTTCACAACATATATGAAATTTTGTATTAACAATTCAACCCAATTGAAAAGTAATAGCAGTGTGCATAGCAACAACACTAAGAGAAAGGGTGATATTCACTATTGAAGCTTAAATCTAACTTTGGCACATAAAGGGGTGAATTATGCTATCACAAAAGTCTTTGGTCACTTACCAAGTAGCATCAAAACTCTGACAGATAGCCAACTAGTATTTAAAAAGAAATTAAAACTCTTTCTACACTTTAGATGAATTTTTAAGGCTTGTACGGAGGCATATAGGCATTCTTTTTTTCCTCGTTCTATTTGGGAATGAATAGGAAAGGAAATGCCTAGTAGTGGTACAGTGTACCCTCTGCCACACTCCTTACTGTGGATGGCGGAGTATGTATGTAGATGTAGATAAAACTTAGTAATTTTACTAAAAAAAAAATTAAAATCTTGAGTGTCATGTACAGATACCATTTATTAAACTGACACATTCCACATCATAGCAAAAGGTTGTATTTATGATCTATGGAATAAGTATTAATCAAATCCAATCAGACATTAAAATGTCTCTTCATTGAAACAAAGTGATTTTCTTACAATGGCTTAATAGTGTATTCAGTTATTTACTGTGCTTTAGTACCTTTTAGAAACACATTTCTCAGCTTTAAATTTTGAAGAAAAGTGAACCCCCAGTCATTTTAGGCACCAGCTACCATTGACTGCGGTTAATAATTCCAAATCACTCGGTTCCAGTTATCCACTGCCCAGTGGCTTTTCTCTTTACACCACCTAAAGCATTGCTTGCAGAAATTGCTACAGAAATGTGACATGAGAAGCTGTTAACCAATGTATGTCATTGTTTCTAGCTCCCTACACATTCTAATTGAACTAGCTGGATTTCTGCTAGTGCTTTTGGACTCAAAAGCTTTACAACCTCCCTCCATAATGATCAGTGGCCCTGCGTGTCAGTAAAAGAGGTCTACCTTCATCATTATGGAAGGTGGTTGTAAAAACTCGCAAATGTCCAGACTCATGAGCACAATAATGCATTCAAACATCATTTGATGGGTAATCTAAAACATCTTAGCTTTGTGCGATAAGATGGTCATTATTTTAAGAAAAATATTTTCACCTGTTCTGAATTGGTTATGAAAGTTGTTGTTGGTGTAATGTCATTCTTTACTGTAGAATTGATAGGTGTCATTTCAGTACATTGCTATATTTACTTACTGAGTTTTTAGCCTAAATGCATGAGTTTAGTACAAGTTTCATGTCATCAATAGGTGTTTCATACTGACAGACATAGGGATCTTCAACATGTTGACACTTAACATGGAATATGTTTATTTTTGTGTGATATATCCCTGAAGTATATTACTCTGTTTACTTGTTACACCATTGAGCCTACTCATAAGGCAGGGTACGTGATCACTGAGATGAAGGGTAAATGAAGCAGTTACAAATGATTACCACACAAACATTCCACCATATCAGAGCAGGAATTGTTCTGGAAAGGTAAATAATAAACCAAGAGGATATCCAATGCTTTTATTTGATGTGGTAATAACAATCTACAGCACAGCTGCAGTCACTATCTATGTATTAAACATCACACACACTTCACAGAACAGAAAATTGCAGAAAAAAGAACAGCATGCGGTGTTCTTACTGAACTTCATGTATCAACAGTCAAAAATTAGACATACACTGCAATTATCTCTAATAAAGTCTGTTCTGAAGAATAAAAACAGTAATGATGTTCATACACTTAACTGTGAGAACAAATATACCCTTCACTATCCAAAATTTACTCAAACTTTTGAACAGAAAGGAGTCAAGTATACAGCCATAAAATATTTTATCATCTCCATTGAGAATTAAATAACCTTGAAGAGTATAAAAATTTTAAAAACAGATGGAAATGATTTCCATTAACAAAAGGAGAAAGGAAGGTAATTTGGATTGAACATCCATTTGCCTGGACCAGTTTAGGGAAATTGTGGAAATCCTAATCTCAGTGACTGGAGGCAAGTTTGAACTACTGTCCTCCAAAATGCATGTCCAATGTGCCAACCTATATGGTATCTTGTAGCAAAGACATTTTTATATTGCACCAAAGCTGCTTGTTTTTTTAAATGATGACTAGTTTTGGGCTTTGCCCATTTTCTTAAGCCACATTCGTATGTATTTTATTTGGACACTGTGTAGCTCATGCTATTTGTTTTAATTCAACAAACAGCATGAAATTAAAACAAACAGCGTGACCTACGCTGTATCCAAATAAAACACACATGAATGTGCCTTAAGAAAATGGGCAAAGCCCGAAACTAGTCAGCATTTAAAATAAAAGAAGCTTTGGTGCAATATAAAAATGTATTTCCTACAACATTTAAGAGCTCCAAACATTTTTTGTAACATATTTTAGAGACAGATAAGTAAATGGTCAGCAACTAACTATGATTTAACAGTGAAAATGTATATTATTTGTAAACTGATTGACTCATGCACAGTAGAGTGAGTTGTTGCAATTATGATCCAAGGGAGAAAGTCAAATCCAGGTTGAGGTTGGAGGCCAGGAATGTGACAGTGTAATGGAAAAAAGGGAAGATAGCACACTTAGGGAACAGAGAAGATATGCAAGGAGAGACAGAGTATACATGGAAGGGGGTAGAAGGAGTATAAGGGCCAGAAGTAACAATCAGGAGAGAAGTATTATGTGGTAGAGGAGTAGTATGCCAAGGAGAAGCAGAGCAGCACATGGGGGAGGAGAAGCACTCTGTGCATGAGAAATATTATGCTAGGGGGAAATATATGTGGGCTGGGGTATAGTCTGTAGTGGGACAGACACCATGTGGGTGGGTGGGGTGGCAATTGTGTGTGGAGAGAAATATTATGTGGAAGGAGAGGGAGCACTGCACCCTTCTGGTATGTGTTGGCAACACACTAATCAGTCAGCATAACATCTCTGAAGTGTCTGAGCCTGTCGTCCTCCCACACGTTTGGAGCTCGCTGATGGCTACATTGCAACAGGATAATGAATGACCACACATGGTATGCCATGTTCATGACTTCTTGATCTCCAATTAGACTGAATTACTGTGTTGTCCTTCTTCTTATCCCAATCTCTATTCTATCAAGTGTCAGAATTACTGGCCCACAATAAACCACCTGCTGCTACATCCTATCAACTTTGGAAATATGTGGCAGCAACACATCCAGAGCCTCTTTGATTCAATGCCAAGGCATGTAGCAGTGATTATAGCCAGCAATTGTGGCAACACCCAATACTAATTTTGTCATCTTTCTCATTTCACATTGGGCTGTATTGTCAATCTTGTGATCTAAGTACAATTGGTAATCTCCCAAGTAAATTAGTTTGTTATATCTCTGCTCCTTATAGGTGTTGCTTTTTGGGTGGCCAGTAGCATAGGTTTCCACAATGCTATGTGAATTTTCCTTATATTAAATTTTAGTTAATAATATACTTTGAATTAATTTGTGGCCAATGACAACAAAATACCATTCATTCATCTGTCACTTACACAGTGCAATTCACCTGGTGCTACTGTTGTTGCTGCTGCTGCTGCTGCTGCTGCTGCTGATGATGATGGTGATGGTGAAGTTAAGGAAACACTGTGTAATTAAAAGTATCTGGACACTAATGTGTGATTTGGAATTTACCATTAGATATAATGAGATGAGATGGAAACCTGCTAGTGTAAAACGAAGTATGGAGTATTGTGTTGTTATAGCAGAATGGGTCAGGAGAGCTCAGTGACTTCAATTGTTGACTAGTCACTGGATGTCACCTTAGAAATAAGTCCATCGGAAACTGTAATCCTTCTCATTGTAGTGAAATTGACTCCTGGTGACATGATTGTGCAGTGAAAATGTGAAGTAACATGCATAGTTAAACCAAGACCCTGCAGAACTTGTGTTCTGATAAACAGGGACCAATGAGCATTGTCCCCAGTTGCATACAGTTTTCAGTTGTTTATTGTAATGGTAAATTAAATAGATTGGAATAGTTGGAGACCATTTTGACTAAATTTAATGACTACCAAAGACCCTGTACAAGTAATATTATATAGGCGATTGAAACAGCATCTTGAAATTCTTACCATATCTGCTGCCTGTTCTTCATTTATGTCAAGTCATTTGTCATAACTGATGAATGCAGTCATTTTTGAAAACTTTTAGTGAGAACTCTGTCTGATAAGGTGATCACAGTGTTCATATATTATTTTGAATGATTACTAGAAAAAAATTGTACGTCCTTATGTGTTGTGACTTGGAATGTGCAGATATTATTCAGAAATATCCATTATGTTAATTTTTTTGCATGGATATTCTATAACTTTTTATTAAATCAAAGAAGAATAACAATTGGGACAGTAACTTTAATACCAGGTTTATGCTATTTTACTGAATTGTATAAACACAAGACCAGATTTCTGCAATGTAATCTTGATCAAATTAAAATCATAGAGATGGAGGGGAAAAGGAAGAAAGAAACTTTCCACTTCCAAAGTTACAAACTAGTTCTATAGCTTAACTCCATCATGAAGACCAAGTGAGATGGTGCAGTGGTTAGCACACTGGACTCACATTTAGGGGGATGAGGGTTCAAATCCACCTTTGGCCATCCAGATTTAGGTTTCCTACTATTTCTCTAAATCATTCCAAGCAGATGCTAGGATGCTTCCTTTGAAAGGGCACTGTAGATCCCATACCCTGAACAAAATAAAAGCTTGTGCTCTGTGTCTAATCAACACTATGTTGATGGGATGTTAAACCCTAACATTCCTTTTCCTTCATGAACATACTGTAAATGGATTATGTATACAAGAACAAGAACACATCTATAAAAATTGTCTCAATTATTATTGCAAAAGTTTTCTGTGATTTTGTTAGCTGACAATTAACAGCCAACAAGTAATTGATGAAATGTTTTTTGACCATCAACTGTTTTTACTGGCATCTGCTGATTTCATTCATAGAGCACCTTCATTGGATATAAGGTAAAAACAGTTAGTGTGAATACATCAATCATATCCTTATCTTGCTAATAGTAGAACCAAAACATCATAATATCTATAAAAAAATTACATATATATGGATTAAAGCATTTTACACTAGGGACCCTTCCAGGTGGGCATGCTATATTCGATTCTTTTACATATTGTGATGTTCTTGTTCCACTTTCAGCCAGATAAGGGCATGAGTGATGTGTTCACCTTAACTACATTTACCTTATCTCCAAAGAAGATGGTCCATGACCAAAACCAATATATGTTTAAGGTTCCAATAAAATTATCTGATGGTGACAATGCATTTCAACAACTATTTGAAAAGTATCTTTGAACAGAATATGTTTCAAAGGAGAATTCAACTGAGAAAATTAATAAATAGTGAAACAGAATTCCACCTATTAGTTTCTGTCAGATTGCAAAATATGCAGTAGTACATTTGGATACCTACAGAAAGTGAACCTGGCAAACTACCTTCTGTGAACTACCGTCTCTACTGCCCAAAAATTCTCTCCATCCACAGAATATGCCATTTTCAATTACTTAATAAAAAAAATACACAACAAAATAATGACAAGTTTTTGACATTGTATGTTTTGTAAGTAATGGACACCTTCCTTGAACAGAGTAAGTAAGTTTTAATGTTTGTGATGATTACTTTTATTTCTAGAATTGATTCCACAAATTGAGCTGTTGCCTTGCATACAGGTGTACTATTTATGACCCATTTCAATAAGGAATAAATGTATTTAAAAGTGTACTTCATATCTCTAATATGTTGAATAGACCTCTACAGGACATTCTGAAAGAAAATCTAAATAATTCATTCAGGTCATTTTCAAATTATCCACTTCACAGTACTAATGTAAACTGAAAAGAAGTCGCAATCCATGTGGTAACTGTGACATCACATACCATTTTCTTGTAACTATAACAATCTAGTGTTTCCAAATCAAATGGTGAAAAAACAAAGAAAGGCAAAAGTGCTAATGAGCAAGGAGAGAACTATAGGCAGAATTGAAACATGAAATATATGATTGAAATATTTTTATCCATGTAAAACAAACACTGTCAGCTCATGATGTATGTAAGAAAAAGATGTGCAGTGATGAAGATTAGTTAATGACTTATTTGGGTCTAAGAACTGTTAATTGGATAAGTGGAGACAGAGGTTGCTGTCTGGGCAATGGAGGTATAACAAGACGACAAAAAATAGATGTCATACAGATCATATCAAAACCACCATCTAGCCTAAAAGATGTGAAACTCGCTTATGTTTATTTTTCATTTAATTGTTGTTTCACTGAGTTTGAAATGACTTCATATCATATGATACTTCAAAATGTTACCTTGTAGTCTCCAAAGAGTTGCATTCAAAAGAGAGAATTAGTGCTCAAAAGCCAGTGCTGGTTTGGTACAGATTAGGCTCAAGTCATAAAAAGAGTATCTTTCTGCTCCTTTTTGATATATTGGATTGTCTACAGAAAGAACTCAAATCCAATTTCTCACCTGCACACAGTACTAGGATGAACTTTCTATTTCTTCCTGCCCTTTACCCATCCTCCCTCTGTTCCAAAATAGCCAATTTAAATTTTGTGGCAGTTCCTGCTAGCCACTAGCCACAAAATCAAAAGATTCAGCTTAAAGGTCTGCTACAGGAACATTCACATTTAATTATTTTTTATAGGGTTTAATTTTAGTGAACATAATACTTGAGGTTGCACCATGTTCTGAGAGTGCTGTTATGTACAAGCAGCAGTGGACTTAAGAGTGCTTAGTACCACACTGTAACTGGATTTGCTTGAAAATATAATTACCTAAATTAATAGAATAAATTATGTCAAAAGAACTACTCCCTTTTTTGTCTCCAGTGTATGTTCAGCACTTTAATGAATTTAATTGTATCATGGGTACTGAAATAAATTTCAAGGGTTAGTAATAGCCATTGAAAACTTTTGAATATATCCTAATAGATGTCAAGACACACAAAAGGAAATGAGGGGGGGGGGGGGATATTGGACTTGATGCATTACATGGATTTGATAACATATTCTTAATGTACTACTGTCAGTAAGATTCTTGGAAGAGTTGAATGACCATAAATGTAAAGTTCTGATTTTGTATATATGTAAAGTCTGTACATATGAAGCATAAAAAGTTTCATGATCTACTCTTGTGTAAAACAATATGTTGTATCTAGTAACTGGAAGAATGAATTGCTTATTGGAAAAGAGGACTGTGAGTAACAAACCTCAACTGGTTCAAAGGTTTTCACACCAGTCCATGTTTCTTTACCTGTGGTGATCACTTCTATGTTTGAAATAAATGTTTATTTACACTAGAGAGAAGTGGAGAACTTGTTTTGTTAATTGAAGGGATATTGCTAGTGAATATTATCTCCCCCCCCCCCTCTCTCTCTCAATTAACCCTTGCATCCTCTCCTCATCAAAGACATCAGCTATACTGATTTATTCCTATCATTACTTATTTCAGCTACAATGTGCATATTATCAGGTTGTTTAACTATTTTTCCACCTATATTCTCTTGAAGTGTGGTTTATTTTATGTTGCACCATGCTGGTGTAGAAGGTACTGTGAAACTATCTTTGTAATTTTTTTATTTTTTATTTTATTTTTTTTATTTATAAAAGATTGGTCAGTATTTTTCCCCTAGTTAATATATTCTCTGAATTCTATGTTCTGCAGATAGTGCTGTGGTGATTGTTATATCAAATGTACATAACTTCTTCTAATAAAAAGAAAAATAAATTGATGTCAAATATAGGTTTAAGTAAACAAAATGCCTCATCACTTACATCCTAATCTGTCATGCATTCTGAATAGTAATTTTCATTATGTTATGTTGCATTGATTATTTCAGTTTTCATAAATAACTTGACACTCACGCTGCTTCAAGTGTCATTTAGGGTTATCTGTCCTGATAAAGATATTTACAGTCATGTGTTAGGTCTGTTACTTCATTTTCATACTATTCACTGTGTTACCACTTTCATAACACTATAAGAAGAAATACTATTTGACCTTTTTTGTTTAACCTTGTGTCAAATACATATATATGCACAATGTTAGATGCCAAATTAGCAATAATGAAATTAATGGTGTGTTTGGGAACATTTTTTAAGAAAGTACAAGATAACATTTCATTTCTAACTGTTTACCTGCTTGAAGGATTTTGTTACAAGAAAATCAAGAAGTGTGTAAGTACCAGAACTGGTTCTCATTGTTAGTGGAGGAACACGATACGCCAGGTGTCACGGTAACAGTGATACTGCTCACTTTGTCTCCCTTGTTCTATTCATTTCTGAGAGGCTGGTTGTAAGATATCATATCACACTGGGAACTGAGCTGCAGAGAAGAATTAATGTCACATCCCAAGTCTTATGGTTCAACCAGTAACACTGAAAATTCAGTTGTGCTGCTGTCTTAGTTGAGATAAGGTAGCTGGTGTCCTGTGTTCTAGTTTGTCTTGTGGAATAGCCACAGTGTGTCATGCATTGAATACAGTGTTGATATATTTGCAGCTTTTATTTTAGTTAAAGAAAATTGTTCTGAAAGTGTGTGACTTTATTTTTGTGTGACCGGAAATTATACAAAGGTGTGTGACTTTTCATTATAACTTTTAAGAAAAGCTTTTCTTCTTTTTTTAAAATCTTATTTTATAAAATGGCTGTTTTAAGTTTGCAATTGTAAAAGCAATGATTTTGTTTTTAACATAAAATAATTTGTTGCTACTGTTACCAATCACAATTTTTATTTGCACAAGATAAATTAAGCAAATAAAAATTTTGACCTGCAGCAACACATTTTATTTATGTTACAAATAAAACCATTAATATTTTTACTTGTAATTTGCTTCTTAAACTTTACATGATTTCTCTTGCTTATCTGTGTGACCATTTAATTTGTATAATGTAAATGACACAGTGACACATGGTGATAGTTATGAAGAGTCAAATTTTACAAGTGGTGTTGCACCATTCAATTTTGGGAATTCTTTTAAGAACATTAAATCACTTTGGTGTACACATCAATATTATGGTGACCAGTCAAATCTGCAAGTTTGTTTGTAACACTGCAGGGTTTCATGGTGCTCAATTATTGAGCTGAACACTTCATTGAAGGACTGGAGATGTACCATTTACCACATATATGACTGTATTTTGTGTAACAAATGACTGTGTAAAAACATTTATTTTTCAGTTTAACTAGCCTTAATAATTTTACAATTCTTGTGCAGAGTTTACAAGTTAGGGAGAGTGCTGTACTTGGAACACTTTTCAAACAGTTGATTCTAGCCATCCCTGTAATCTACACCTTCATAAATACTCGGCAAATCACACTGAAGTGCATGCTGGAAGGTTCATCAAATTGATTATATGATATTTCTCTACTATTCCAGTCTCTAATAGTGTGCTGGAAAAAGAAACCCTTATATCTCTCCATTTTTATCTGATTTCTCTTATTTTATGATGATGATAATTTCTTCCTATGTAGGTGGGTGCTAACAAAATATGTTTGCGTTTGGAAGAAAAAGTTGGTGAAAGAAATTTCATAAATAAATCTCACTTCAACGAATAATGACTTTCCATGAATGATTTCCACCCCAACTCATGCATCATTCCATGACACTCTCCCCTATACTGCGATAATACGAAACAAGCTGCCCTTCTCTGGACTTTCTCTATATCCTCCATCAGTCCCACTTGATGGGATCCTACAGTGCACAGCAATACTCCAAAATAGGAGGCACAAATGTTGTGTAGGCAGTAGCACTGTTGCATCTTCTAAGTGTTCTGCCAATGAAACGTAGCCTTTGTTTCACCTGCCATACAATATTTTCTTTGTGTTCTTTCCAGTTTAAGTTGTTCGTAATTGTTATTCCTAGGTATTTAGTTCAATTTAAGGCTTGAAGATTTGACTGATTTATAGTGTAAATGAAGTTTAACAGATTTGTATTTGGAGGTTTAATATATTTTCAAATTCCATTTTGGAATGATAGTGTTTGCTTCATTGGTCCACAGTCTTTTTCTGGAATTACTCTAGCAAAGTTATAAAACAATGGAAAGTCCAGGAAGGATTGCAACAATATTTAAAAGGGAGAGTTTGCTACTCAGCACACAGACATCTCAATGAGTTGCAGAAAGGTACACATAAAAGACTTATCATTTTATTCAGTTTTCAGACCATACAGACTTCATCAGAAATAGAAACACATTCTCTCTCTCTCTCTCTCTCTCTCTCTCTCTCTCTCTCTCTCTCTCTCTCTCTCCTCTCTCTCTCTCTCTCTCTCTCTCTCACACACACACACACACACACACACACACACACAACAGCTGTCTTATGCTATTATGGCAGTCATATGTGAGTAAGAGAACTTGTGTTTCTGGTGAAGGTTATAGAGGATGAAGCAGAAAAAACAATGCTAATCCTTATAAGTGCACTTATCAAGATGTCTGCGATGTGAGTGGCAAGCTATCCCTTTCAAAATATTATGCTAGAAAAGTAATATATTTTGAAGTGAAAATCTATTTCAAGGCACATAATGCTCATGTATATATACATTCTATTGACATTTAAATGTTACAATCAAGAAAGTCATGTTAGTCTATGCATTACATTATCACTCTGTTCATAAAAATAACAAGTAAGCAAATTCAATCTACAAAGTAGTATTTCATAAACCGGTTGAAGTTGAACATATTTTGATAAGAGTAGATGGTACATTAGTAACTGATGGGTATAGTGTCACAAATCTATTTAATAGGTACTTTATCATGTTAAATATTTTATATCTGTTACTGATAGTATGGGATTGTCAGGGTAAGTAAATAATGCCCTTGAATATCTAAAACTAGCATTTACAAAAAGCTTCAGGTACATGAACATCTCACTCACTTCACCACAAGAAATAACTTCCGTAATAAATTTTATAAAAACAAAGCATTCTAGTGGTTACAGTGAAATATCAACAAAGTTAATTAACGTGTGTTTGTGTGAGTTTAGCACAATTTAAGTTATTTGTGTAACCAATCTTTTATAACTCGAACTTTTCCTGATTGTCTAAAATATGAAGATATTAAACCTCTATTCAGGAAAGGGGATACAGAGACACCAACAAACTACTGACCAATTTCCATTTTGTCAGCATTCTCGACAATTCTAGAAAAGGAAGTGTACAAGCAGCTTCTCTACCACCTGATCACAAATAACATATATTCCAGAACACAGTTTGGGTTTCTGAAAGGCTATTTACACCTATAGTGAGAACATATTTAATTAATTAGATAATAAATTACAAGCAGCAGCTATTTTCTGTGATCTGTCAAAGGCATTTGATTGTGTGAACCACAACATCCTTTTAAGTAAATTAGAATTCTATGGTGTCATGGGCATTGCTGCAAAATGGTTCAAGTCATATCTCACTAACAGGAAACAAAAGGTATCAGTGCAAGGGATAGGGAATTAAGCTATCAGTCATCATCAGATTAGGAAGAAATTACATATGGTGTTCCACAAAAATCCATCTTGGTCATTGCTTTTTCCTGTGTTCATTAATGACCTCTCATCAGTTACACTGCCAGAAGCAGAGTTTGTTTTGTTTGCAGATGATATAAGTATTGAAATAGCATGTTGAGTGTAGTTTTAGAAAGGTCTACTAATGATATTTTCATTACATTAAATGGTTTAAAGCCAGCTCATTGACATTAAACTTCAAAAAGAATCACTTTGACTGTATTAAATTACTGGGATTACAACTTGATTATAAATTCAGTTGGGAGGAGCACACCGCACAACAGCAAATGATTCTACTGCCCCCAACCTTCATTTTGCGTAAAGACCACAAAGATAAGATCAGAGGGATTAGGGCTCGTACGGATGCAATACAAGCATTCATTTTTCCCTTGCTCTATATGGAAATGGAACATGAAAGCAAGTAACCAGTAGTGGTACTGAGAACCCCCCGCCACACACCTTTAGGTGGATTGCAGAGTATGTATGTAGATGTAGAAACAACTCAACAAATCTGTAATTGAAATTCAAGTGTCCCTACACAGGGACTTAAAAAGTACTTACTGTAGTTCAAAAACAGGTCCACTACTCAGGAAGACACATTTTCAATAATTTTCCAGCAACCATAAAAATTTAGCTACAAATAAATATCAGTTTAAGAGGAGCCTGAAAGACTTACTAGTGATCTCCTTCTACTCCATTGTCAATTTTTTAATTGGAAAAATGATGTACGTATCTGTATTCACATTATTAGTGTTATTATATCAGTTGGAAAAAATTATTATATTTTGACATGTTCCACATCCATGAGGATCACCTCAACAGGGATCTGTGGAATGAACATCTTATCTAATCTGAGGTAGAAGCTGTTGGCAACTAACAAAAATTTCTGTTTTCAAGATAGAAATGACTAATATTACATTAAACAAACTCAGTTCATTCACAAATATCATGTGTTCCATGACAGAATTACTTCTTCATTATAAGATAACCAAGATGTATGGCTTAACCATCCTTATGTTATGATGCTAGCTTTAAAAGGACACAGAATTTTATTCATTATGAAATCCTCTGATGAATGCACAATATCCTCCAAATAGATTTAATATATTTTATAGCACAAAGCCTAACCTCAAGTCTGGCAACACCAAAAGTGTACAATATGATGAAAATTGGTTATGATAGTTTCTGGTGTGCATTTCTTCTTGTGATTCTAAAATAAATCACTACACTGAAACACTGGCCAGGGAACATTGTGTATTCCTAGGTGCACTACCCTCTAGGTACAACCCTCTATACGCTGTCGACGGGACTGTAAACCCTAAGATTCCTTCCTGCCAACCCTCTTCCCTACTTGTAATATTGTAATATAATATTTCATTAAAATACTTTTAATTTCAGAATATTGTCGTACACAGCAGTTTAAATAAACACATTTGTTCAGGAATTGTAAAATTGCTGGGGCTGATTAAATTAAAAATAAATATTTTTAAGTTGTCGTTTTCATGTGAAAGTGTTATAAAGGTATCTAAGTTATCAATACAATCTCAGACATGTTACATGATACATTTGCAGCAGTTTCACTGTGTGGCATATGCCTTTCCTTTCATAACATTATTGAATGTACCAAAATATTGAAGTAACTGGAAGGAAAGACTAGTGAATATTATATGCAAAACACAAATCACTGCTAGCCAGAACTAGTGGCAATATAAGGGTTTGTGTGTTACACTGAAAGATGGGTCGCCTGTTCAGTAAACAATACTGTTATTTTTTATTGGAGGCTAAAAATATTTTTTTCTCCCACTTGAACATCATGCACTAGTATATAACTTTCTAGATATAATACTACACAATCTTGCAACAGTAATTTAAAATGAGATTTTCAATATCTTCTTTTATTATGGTTTTGTTCAAAATTATATGGAATATTTCCAGTCATTGTTAGTCAGCTCAGAGATGTCCCAGTAACAAATCTTGCAAGTAAATAACTTTCTATGATTAGGATTCACCAAGTTATGTATAACCATGTTAGTTTTTTGCTGTAAATAATTTCATCCATGTTGCCATTATTTAGTTTATTTTTATGGCACTTCACTTGATATGCTACATGATAAAAACTGCCATAGTCTATTTCATAAATAAATGGTTTCAAAAGTAGTCATGATCCCCTTTAAAAGAATAATGCAAGTTGAGCACCACAATCTACTTTCAACCAGCACAGTAGTTCATCATTGCCTTGTAGACTTAACTTTTTAAGTTGAGAACTCACATATTACTAAAAGATTGTGATATTGAAGTGTATTGTAGTGTGCTGATTAGTGATTAATTTTTAAATTTGTTCCAATTTCATTCAGTGGTAATAAGTGAATATTCATCACTTTGCCTCCAAATATTACAACAAATTAATATACCTGATTACTATGAGGACTATCTCTACTTTTAAAGCATGCCATTTATGTGTTTAATTCATACACAAATATGTGTACAAGGTGCCTAGCATGCGTTTATTGGGTGTAATTTATTTACAATTTACTGAGAATTGAAAATTTTATTTCATATACAGAGCTGTACTTGAAGTACAGGCTTTTGAACCTGACAGTATTTTTACAGAGCTTACATAATCAACCAGACTGTATCTTCAGGACAGGAGTAGTTCTTTCTGGTTCAAGTCATTGATATGGTCCACTTTCAGCCCTGCTAAATGCATCAAAATTCCCCTGCCACCATACAGCCAATGGGAAAGGACGAGAAAGGGATCACTCGGTTCCCACTGGCTATGTCCTGAGGAGCAGTACACTGTTACTTTACTTCCTCAAAGTCCAAATTTCAGACAGAGCAAGTGCTCTTGGTTTCTAACCTTTGGACAGAACAAATGCCCTCATGCTGTATGCCTCTGTCTCTCTCTCACCAGGCAGTTCAAATATGAACCACCTTCCTCTCCTATCGCTACACTTTGCTAATACCTACATTGGCAGACACCATTGCAGTCCATCTTTGACTACCATTCATGTAACCTGTAACTTCCAGAATATAGCATGAATTTCCTGGATTTGTCTGTTCTTATTTCAAACATTCATCCCTCCCACAGTCCCCTCTCTCATTATTGAAAGGTTGCAACTACACCAGATATGGTCTGTGATTTCTGTAATAGATAGGCATCAACAAACTCTCTTATTTCACTCTGAATTGGTGTAACTCTTTCACCACTCACAAACCAAATGAAAGAATGCTGTCATGATGTTCTTTCATGCTGTGTTTGTTAAATGATATGGCAATATATATTTATAGCCTACCAGTAGGATACACTTACCATTTTTTCTATGAAAACATTGGCCATCTTGTCTCAGAGTAGGAAAAGTATATGAACAGTATGTTGATTATTTTTAAACTAATTAACAGTTTACTATTTTTCCCCATACTTGTCTCAGTTTCATTAAATTTTCCATAATATATGTGAAGGATCATTGACTTAACATTGATTGATTTTTTTCTGCAGAAGATAACCCTATTAGAGCGAAAGCAAATGAAGAGATTGTTAATTATTTGTTTTTCCCCCCCTATAAAAGCAGTCTAGAGCATAAACCTCTTGTTTATTCTTAACTAGTTTTGACCCAGTGATTGATGACCTTCAGGAAATGTTACAGAGATGGTGTGGAGTGGAGCAGGAGCCTTGGGTTCCTCCAGACTGTCACTGCCTGGAGGAACCCACAGCTCCTGCTCCACTCCACACCATCTCTGTAGCAACAGATCCTGAAAGTAGTCAACCATTGGGTCGAAACTAGTTGAGAATAAACAACAAGTTTGCACTCTAGACTGTTTTTTTTTTTTAATTTTAAAAAAAATACCACAAGAGTGCTCTTTCCCCTAGGAAACAAAAATGTTTCCAAAAATATGTTAATTTCATTTTTCAGATAATTATGAAATTTTTCTCTGTAAATAAACACACTGTTAATTTTGAGAAAGCAGTTTATATTTATCTCTGTACAACAATCAATCATAACAACAAATGATGCAGCACATGAGCAGTAGTATCAAGTCCTGAATAATTCTAACTTTTGGGTGTACACATTCATTGAAACTTGAAATTGACAAAATATATTACTGAGTTCCTCTGACAATTTATTGAGCTCAGTTACTTATGATTTTTGCATAACTGCAAGTCGTGGAAACAAACAACTCAACCTCATGACATGGGATAGTTTTGTGGAGTAGTCCATCACTTAGAAGAATAGTATTGATTGCACAAAAGCGAGCAGTAAGATTTAAATGTGGTGAATACCTGTGCTCATAATGTAGGCAGCCCTTCACGGTGTTAAGCATTTTCACTCCACCAAACAGTACATATATTTGCTGATGAAATTTTTCAATAAAAACTCCATCACTATTTCAAAATAACAGTAATATCTGCACCTACAAGGTTAGTGAAAAAAAATGACCTGGATTACTCAACATTAAAGCTGTTACTGGTCAAGAAACAAGTTCATTTTGGAGGAACAAATTTTTTTTGATCATTTACCCATCTTGCAGACAACTCCTATTTGATGAACAAACTTCTATTTAAATTCTTGTAGCCCATGAAAACCAGAGCTGTATTTAATCATTTGAAGACAATTGGTAGGTGTTTTGAATGCTAATGATATTTCCTACACTGTTCTCTCCTTAGTATTTTTATTTTCCTGTCATGCGTAATTTTAATAGCTGATTTAAGCAAGGTACGTGTGAGATTTTTAGATACAGTGTTTGTTTGACATTTTGGTGTTTTATAACTGAAAAATCTTTTTAGAAACGTGTACGGAAATAACAGAATTGAATAATAACTGAATAAATAAAAGCCCTACAGAGAAAGTTGTCTCAAATTTGTGTGTCACAACAAGATCAAGGGAAGTGATACATTCCTGTGTCAAGGTGTGTTGCAGCTCACCACTCATCCTGCTGTGCTGATGAGATTGTTTTTGCTACCTTCCGCAGCCTGTCAGAATGAGTGCCATCATTAAAAATCACATCAAATTTGAAGTGCATATGGTGGTATTGTTTCGATGACAAACTCCACACAACAGCTTATGTTCATTGTGCAGTTTACATATGGTGGTAAAAATAAAAGGAGAATTATTTGTAACAGTGAAAGAAGTGACCTTCCATTTGAAGTCATCAATGAACTCATTCAAAAACATTTTCCATTATCTTAATTTTGAAATGATTTCTAGAAATCTGTCAGAATTGTTTGCTCTTTTTTTTTCCAAAGGAGTGACATTTTTTGTCATCTTGTATAACATTCTCCACAGAAATCCCACAAAGTTCATATTTAATTTTGTGAATTTTTTACCAACAAATATCATATTATCACTAATACCTCACATCTGTTGAGGCTTTCATTGAAGCTCTTAATACCGAATGACTACTGGAATTGAATAGACAAAAATTTAGCTTTCTTAGTGGCACAATTTAATGCAAGCTGAGTTATGGTACAAATCTGAACATAAGCATGGCTACTTCCCTTACTACTACTTACAGTGTGTGAAAATGTTTACTACATGCTATGTGGTTCTGATGCCTTCTCATTTAAAAAGAGAGAAAACACTTTTACTTGAAATTAGGTCTACATCACATTTATTTTCATCCCAGAATTTAAAATAAACCACTACCTAATTGTATATGGCTTTCTTAACAAAAATCCTCAGGTGGCACTAAACTCATGATGCCCCAAACTGTTTTAAAATTTTTGAATGAAACAATTTTAGTTGTGAGGAGTCATTATAAAATACTAAAAACCTTATGTTTAGACTGCTATACTGTGGTACTCTTCAGGATGGTGAAATGTTGTGTTCTGGTGACTGTCTTTCCCTATTTATTGTTTATTTCACTCTGAATAGGAGTGCTGCACAGAGGTTGAAATTTTGGTGGTTTAATATTTTATACTGACAATGCCTAATACCCTAAATTATTTTATTAGAAATGACACTGGTCATGGATGCCTTAAAATTTTTCTTGGTTTAAAAATCAATTATTTTACTGAATGAAATCAGAGATGTAAAATCATGACATTACATAGCTCAGTAAGTCCTGCGGTGGTGCTCTGGTGTGACTTGTTATATTGACTGCCAAGACCACTTATGTTGAAATAATTTGTTTTATTTCATTACCAGTTTCAGCAGAATTAGTGCCATTCTCAGTTTCTCTCACTTCATAAAACTAGGTGTCATTGAAATGTCAGTGTGCTCTAGTTATAAAGTATGTTACTGTACTGGGTTGTCACAATAATAAAATGCCTGAAATAAAGATTTTGCATATGTCAGTTTTAAAATCAAGAGCACAAATGGTCCAATGTTGTACAGATTGTCTCAGCAATGACTGCCAAAGATCAAGGTCTTCTCCAGTCTTTAGTCCCCTCTACACCCCAAAACAACAACTACAATCTTCTTCAGTCATTGTCATTTAAAAAAGTTAAAAAAGACAACATAATTTCATAACAAAAAGTAATTAAGCATGGAATATCTGCAAAAAAAAAAAAAAAAAAAAAAAAAAAAAAAAAAAAAAAAAAAAGGGGGGGGGGGGGGGGGGGAGAGAGAGAGAGAGAGAGAGAGAGAGAGAGAGAGAGAGAGAGAGAGAGAGAATAAAGCCTTCAGTGAGATAAGATCCAACATGTACTATGGCTACCAGTACAGTAAGTTGACACACTACAAAGGAGCTACTGAACTTGAGTTTTTAACCTAATGGTCAAATATGCTAATGGCAGTTGAAGAATGAGTATTAAATTGGTGATCTACCTGTTACAGTATGAAACGAATATGGGGCCATCTTGTATCTAAGGTTTTTTTTTTTTTTAAGGGGCTCATGTTATATATCAATGACATCAGCATTATCTGTCAGGTTCATTCTTGTAAACAGAATCAACATAGCAGTTGTGGTTCAAAAGTTACAACACATTTTGTTTCGATGTACAGAGCAGACTGTTCTCCATAAAGAACAGTCAATTAATGTGTTCTGTATGCTGTCCTTCTTGGTCAATGCACATTTAAAAGTGTTTAATCTAATTATTGTACACTTGCAAAAGGATTTCCGTAGAAATTTTGGCACATGCTTCTTCAATGCATTGCTCGAGGTGTTGTATGCATCTTATTTTGGGATAAACAGTAGTTTTGCCCTTTTTGTTTTATTCAAGAGCAAAGAAATTTTTTGGCTTTTCTACATATGCACGTGCAGCATACAACTGACCAAGTGAAAAGCATGGATTTTCCAGGTACTGCATTACCCACCTGTGAAGCAATAGACCTTATCGTTGTTGATGCTCATGGAGAATGCTAGCCAATTGGGGAACTGTATTTACTTCCAATGAAATGGTTTGGTGGTGGGAATTATAGGAACATGCAAAATAGGCATATCTTCTGTGTCAGGTTTGCCATTCACAACTGTAATCTCAGTGACATCTGGTATTATGTTTTTGATGGTGACCCTGATTTTGAGGTGGATTAATGTTGCACAAAATACAACTTGGTGCTCAAATTTTGTGTGGCATTGTTTGTGATGGGATCCCAGGAAGATCATATGAATTAACAAATCCAATTAGTTAGTTTAAAATAGCATCTGTGTTCAAGACATTGTCAATTGAAAAACTGGTTCCTTGTTGCTGGAAAAACTATACAGCTACAAACCTTCTCCAATAATGCCAATCATTTTGGGGGAAAAATGCATGAATTTATTATTGAGCTCATACATTCCAATGAGACAGGCAACATTCATTTTTATAATTTTGTACTTGTTATATTCTGGCATCTTAAAAAAGAACTGCTTTTAACTGTCAATGCACATGATTACAACTAAAAAACTAATGTGTTAATCAATCTTAACACTAATCAGATATAAATATCCTCTAAACTGACTCATTTGACATAATTTCAAAATAAAAAATAATTCACATTATCTATGGTATGTGTAATTAAGTAACTATCTAACTAATGTAATTAAGAGTGAACTTATAACATCTCATGTACATACATCAGCCATACTTACACCATATACATTTTGCAGACCAAGCAGAAACAAGTATTTCAGGTACTGCTGAGTAAATTTTTATGTCATCATAGTTGTCTGATAATATCTTTTTATCTGCTTACATTATCAGGCAAGTTCTATGACTGTACATGTAGTGGAACTATGAATTTGATGACAGGGTAGTATATCCATAGTCAGTGGTTTCATTTATAAAGCACACCCTACACAAAATATAGCTAAATGTCCAGTGTTACTCAAGAATGAATATTTTATAGTAATAAGATAAATATATACATTTGCAGTTAGCACATAACTATAGAATTGGTATGAGTTGATTATGAGGTATTCACACAGTACTACTTTTCTGCTGCATATAAATAAGGCGGTGATTATTATTATTTGTAAAGGAACTAATGATACTTTCTTGTCATAACAAGATAGGATTTTGTAGCATGATATCCTGCTCTGTAAATTATCTGGCTGTATTAATGTCACAGTTAGAACAGCCATAAATGTTGTATCTTCCAATAATAGTTGGGAAGCGTGTGGTTGCATTACAAGAAAATGTTTATCTCAGTTAAATAATTGGTGAAATTATGTTTCTGATAGTACTGCATGGCATTCAAAACTGAAGTACTAATTTCCATTGTTGATTTCTGTTTGATAAAATGCAGTGTATGCTTTTATTGCATTGTCTCTTAATTATGTTATAAATCATGCGAAATCCAGCTGCTTTTGGGGAACCTTAAATTAAATACATTATTCAGTAGTGCAATTTAAAAAGTAACTTGTTTGACAAAGTTTTTGAAAACACAAATCTGGTCATGACAAACAAACACTGAATATAAACTGCAGGCTTTCATATTTTAGCTATGGTGTTCCTTTTGTATTATGTCTCTTAATGGTACCTCTCAGTCAATTTGGAGACCTAAGTGTGTGCTCAAGTTTTGCGAAAAATAAAGATTATGTTTGAAAACATATTAAACAATAGCAACAGAAACATTTATTCACCAGAGATACATAACAAGATGGGAAATATGTTGTCAAAACAAGAAAATAGGGTAACCAAAACAAAACAGAAAACCAACCTGTAAAAATCGATTTACATGAGTAATGTATTTATCAGAAATAAATTTGGCTCACAGAAGATGACACAATGGGGTTGAAATACGTAATATATATATATATAAAAGCATTTGCAGTGTTTCTATTGCACAGTTTGAAATATAGGTTGCTAAATTCCACATTCTGGCTGAATTTGGTACACACTAACACAATCCTTCAACATATTTTTATTAACATCAAGTGTTAGGTAATGAATTAAAAAAACACTGAGTATAAAATAGAATGACATAAACATCATTAGATTTATATACCTGATTTTTAATCATGTTTTTTAGATAAGCTTAATGTTTTATAGTAACCTCTTTCTTTTTTAAATTTCAGAAATTTGAAAAGATGCCTCATAAGCAGAGTGAAACCAATATAGGATCCATCTTGGGATTCATTAATAAAAACCCAGAACATAATCAAGATCAAATTCGAGTGCTTACACTGAATGATGGAGAACATCAAGACTCCACACTATATCGTCTGCAGAAAGGTGAATAATAATAAAAATTTAAATGATTATATGAAATAGTAATTATTTTGTAAATACTTATTAAAGTTCAGTGCTTAGTAATTAAAAGTTTAGATTATTTACTTATTTATTTCTTTTATTTTATTTATTTATTTATTTTTTTTTTTTTTTGTCTTCTCAAAATCAGTTGTGACCGATGGTACCTGAAGCTGGGTGTTGCTTCCAAATTCCATTGTTTTCATTCAGTGTAAAGCATCGCCAAGGCTTAAAATATTTCCTATAGCATAGAGTTGCGTAACAATGATTTTATTCGTTTCAAAGTTGGAAAGCACCTTTTTGCTTTGAGTGATGTCATGGGGAATTATGAAAATTAGATTCAGCAGTTTAGAGCAGTCAGTGAATGTCTTCACTAGGTTGTTGTTTCTTACAAACTCTGCTAGACTAACAACACCAGATAATGATCTAAATTAGTAGGTAAATTGTGAGTGAAACCAAATTATTGTGACTGTCATTGAAATGTCATTACTGGGTGGGACAATGACATACCCAAGGACAAAGAATGCAGGGAGAAGGGTGGGGAGAAATGTCCTCTGTAGAGTGGTGCCACTTAGTGGAACATGAGGAACTGCTTCTGGCCAGGGGTCTGCAGGCAGTCTACAGTCCCCAGTGACATCACTGGCACACATATTTACGTGTTCCTATGGTTAGGCCTGGACTTGCTGCTGCTGCTGCTGCAGCAGGTATAGTGTGCTGAGCTATCCTCCAAGGAGTTGCAGGAGGAATGCAAACCCCCTGAACTTGTCCCGAGACCAGCAGCATTTTTAGGCGTAACTGATAAGAAAAGGGAACATCCATAGTGTTAAAAAATTGGGATTTTTGTCACACTCAACACACATCCATTGCTGAAAATGATCATGACAGATAATTTGCGTAGGTCCATACTGTATTGACCATAAACATGGTGTAAATCAAAATATTTTGCTATCAATGTGTCAAATTATATTGTAGTGACAAAAGTCATGGGATCCTTCGTAATATTGTGTCTGACCTCCATTAGTCTGACAAAGTGTGGCAAGTCTGTGGCATGGACTCAATGAGTTGTTGCAAGTTCCCTGCAATAGTACTGAGTTACGCTGCCTCTATAGCCATTCATAATTACAAAAATGTTGCCACTACAGGATTTTATGCCAGGACTGACTTCTTGACTATGTCCCACAAATGTTCAATACGGTTCATGTCACTCAATATCGGTGGCAAAATCGTTCACTGGACTGTACAGAATGTTCCTCAACCCAGTTACAAACAGTTTTGGTCTGCTGATGTGGTGCATTGGCATGCATAAAAATTCCATCTTTATATGGGAACATGAAGTCCAGTACTGGTTAGAAATGGTCTGCAAGTAGCCGAACATAATCATTTCCAGTCAATGATTGGTTCAGTTGGACCAGAGGACACAGTCCATTCCATATAGGAACAACCCACACCATTATTGAGCCACCACCAGCTTGCACACAGTCTTGTTGACAACTTGGGTCTATGGTTTCATGGGTTATGCATAACACTTCAACGCTACCATCAGCTTTTACCAACTGAAATCAGGGTTATGTTCATGGTACATCCCACATTGATTTCTGTGATTATTTCATTCGCTGTTGCTTGACTGTTACCACTAACAGCTCTGTGCAAATGCCACTGCTCTCGGTCATTAAGCACAGGCTGTTGGCTACTGCATTGCCCATGGTGAGAGCCAATGCCTGAAATTTGATATTCTCTGCACACTATTGACACTGTGGATCTCAGAATATCACATGTCTATCAATTTTCAAAATGCAATGTCCCATGTGTGTAGCTCCAACTATCAATCTGTGTTCAAAGCCTGTTAACTCCTGTCACATGGCCATAATCTTGTCAATCATATTTTCACGTGACTGACTGGAGTGCACATGACTACCCTGACAATGCACTGACATTTTATACCTTGTGTATGCAATACTACCACTGTCTGTATCTGTGAATATTGCTGTTCCATGAGTTATTAGCATGTCAATGTATATATTATGAGAATTCACTTCCATTACTTTGTCCTCATTATTTCTGAGAATGAGAAATTATTATGCCTGGCATTTATAATTATCATACATTGTTAATTATTGCTATAAAATGTTTTGTTTCATATCAAGCCTGGAAATAAGAAGAAATATTCAAAATCACCCAAAGTACAATATTGTTTCCAATTGTATTAAATATTATTCGCCCATGATAATTCTCCTGTTAGTTATTTTGAGAAAAGAGACTTGGCATAACTTTGAGTACAGTTCTAAAATGATTGCTCCATACTGTGAAGTACAGGTATCAAGAAAGCTGAATCATAAGTATGAAACATAGCAAAAACCTTAGTCAAAAAGTGTTCTCATTCTTAAGTTCAGTGTACACCTACACAAAGTACCACAACTCTTTGGTTCCCTGTATACTGCAAACATTGTAAGAACAGAATCCTTTTTTATCTTTCTATTACTCGTAACATACTTACAAGTGTGAAAGATGGGTCTAGGACACACATTCATGGACAATCCACAAACCACATGGTGTGAGGTGACACAGTGGTTAGTACACTGGACTCACACTGGGGAGGACAGTGGTTCAAATCCATTTCTGGCCATCCAGATTTAGGTTTTCTGTTATTTTCCTAACTCACTCCAGACAAGTGCCAGGAGGGTGTCTTTGAAAAGAGGTGGCTTTCCACATCCTTGCCCAAACAATCTGAGCATGAGCTCCGCCCCTAATGACCATACTGTCGATGGAACATTAAACTCTTCCTTTCTTTTTCCTTCTGCAAGCCACCATATGATGGAAGGAATAAGGTACTTTGTACCACTAACAAATATACCCTCTCCTGCTTCATTTGACTGTCTATAAGTTTAATTTTCTCATGTTTGGGATAGGTGATCATATTTTAAATTCAAATTTATATCATGCCCAGATTGCATGCAAGAAAAAAGAAATAAATTAAAAAAAATTGTTTTGATGACCAGTTTCGGCACATTGGAGTACCTCCTTCTGGTGTGGTATCTTGGAACAGTTCTGTAAAGCCAGGTTCTAAGATAACAGAGCAGAAGATGGTACATCAGTGTGCTGAAACCAGTTGTCAAAACAATTTTTTTTTCTTTTTTGCAGTCTTGCCATATTATTGATTTTAATTGGGTCTATATGTGTCTGTAAGATCCCTAATTTCTCCTGTCTTAGCTGTGTGTTTCTTATACAAAATGTAAATCAGCAGTAGTAGACTTGTTCTGCAGTCATCTTCAAAAGACAGTTCTTTAAATTTCCTCAATAGTGTTTCTCAAATAGAATGTTGCATTCCCTCCTATGATCCAATTTGAGTCCCCAAAGCATATCTGTAATACTCACATGTTGATTGAACCTACCGGTACTAAATCTAGCAGCTTGCCTCTGAATTGCTTCTATGTCTCCGTTTAATATAACCTGGAGGTGATTGTAACACTCAAGCAGTACTCAAGAATGGGTTCCACTAGTGTTCAATACACCTTTACAGATGAACTATATCTTCCCTAAATTTTCCCATTAACTAGAGTCAACCATTCATGTTACCCATAACTTTTCAACTTTTCTTACATACTCATTCCATTTCACATCACTTTGAGCTGCTATACCTAGATATTTACATGACACAATTGTGTGAAGCAACACAGCACTATTTTGTGATTTTACATTGCTCAATTGGTTTTCATATTTATCTGCATTAAATGTAAGTGTAGGCTTCCATGGCCATGGCCACAATCAATAAAATTCTTCTGGATGTGAGACCACATTGTCAGTCTTTTAAGAAAACTGACCAACATTTTGGCCATTATTGTAAGTCTTGACAAATACCCAGAAGAAGGCCATTTGCAACAGTGGCAAAAATATCTGTCAGTTTTCTTAAAAGATTGACTATGTGGCCTCACACAGAGAAAGATTTTGTTGATCATCTGCATTACCTTAAATTTTTTATACATTTAGAGCTAGCTATGATTCATTACATCAACCAGAAATCTTATTAAAGTCATCTTGTATTCTCCTACAGTCACTCAATGACAACACCATCTTGTGCACCACAGCATCATCAGAAAACAGCCACAGATTGCCACTCACCCTATCTCTCAAATCATTTATTTGGATGTCTTATCACATTTTCCTGGGGCCCTCCTGAAGAGACCTTTGTCTTTGAAGAACACTTGCCATTAAGTATAACATACTGGGTTCTGTCACTTAAGAAGTCATCGCGCCTCTCACATATTTGGGTATTGGGCACTGTATCAAACACCTTTCAAAATTTTAGGAATATGGATTCTATATGTTGACATTTATCCAAAACTCACAAGATATCTGGTTAGAAATCGACATATTAACTTTCACCTGAGCAATGCTTTATAAAACCATGTTTATAAATGGACAGAAGCTGTTTTGTCTCCAGGAAATTTATTATATTCAGACTGAGAATATTTTCAAGAATGTACAGCAAATTGATGTTAATGATATTGGTCTGTAATTGTGGTTTCATTCTTTTATCCTTTTTATATATGGGATTCACTTGCACTTTTTTGGTCCAATAGATTTACAGACATTTGAACATTTCACTTGCACTTTTTTACATTCACTTGGGACTCTGTACTGAGACAGAGATTTGTGATAAATGCAAGTTAAGTAACAGGATAATGCCTTAGAGCACTCTTTGTAAAACTGAATTGGAATTGCATCTGAACCCCAAAACTTAATTATCTTCAACTATTTCAGCTGCTTTTCAACACTTGGGATGTTTATTTCTGTCTCTTCCACTCTGGAGTCTGTGCAATATTAAAAAGACAGTATGTTTGTATGAACCTCCTGTGTGAATGATGTATTATACTCAAAATTTAAAACTTCCTTCTGCCTTCTGCTGTCTTCTATTGTCACAGCAGACTGATCAACAAGTGACTGGATAGAAGCCTTCAACCTGCTTTTGATTTTACGTGGAATCAGAATT
Source organism: Locusta migratoria (assembly GCA_026315105.1). NCBI lineage: Eukaryota > Metazoa > Arthropoda > Insecta > Orthoptera > Acrididae > Locusta > Locusta migratoria. The sequence continues at coordinate 145,506,404 of CM048755.1, read as the reverse complement.
TTTTTGGGTTCTTTGCAAGATCTTTTTCTTAGGTATGTTGTAGTTATTGTATGCTTTGCACATTGAACTTTTTGCAGACATGTGAATCCTTACTAACTTTTTTCTGTCTTCATTCGCTTGTTCTTTTTTGAACTGTGTGTGCAACCACCTTTGCTTCCTCACCATTTTCTGAATTTTGTTATTAATCATTGGCGAGTCTTTTCCATCTTTAATCAACTTACTTGGCACATACTTCTCCAGAGTTCATTTAAACTATGCCCAGAATACTTATACATCAGTCATACTGGAACTACTTGCTGTCCATTTACTGTATATATATACAATTCTAACAAATGCTTATTTACTCTTTCTAGCAAAAGTTATGTCCTAGTCTTCTTAACTGATTTATTAACTTTAATAACCATTATCACCATGATATCATAATGACCACTAATCCCTGTCTTTACACTGACATCAACAATAAAGTCAGGCCTTTTTGTAGCCACAAATATATTCCCATTATATGTGGGCAATTTTTTACCTGCTCAAAACAGATTTTGGAGAAGTTTATGAAAGTAGTTGCAAGACTGGGTTACAGATTATCCATGTAAAGCTTCTTCAAGTTTTGAATTCTTCTCTTATTACAAAATAATATATTTTCATTTAAAATAAAAATGAAATTTATTGAAATGCCATTAAGCAAAGACAATGTCATTAAGTAAACCACAATCATGCACACTGAGCCACAGAACAGCTTCCATCTGTTATTTTGTTTGACTATAACAATGTTTTGACTGTTTATCAACATTAAATAAATTGAATGAGGAAGAGAAACAGACAAAAATTTGATGATAATTTCCTGAATTTCCTGAAAATGAACTGAAAGTAGGGGACAGGAAATAAATTGTGTTTTATGTTTATTTTTGTAAATAAGATGCCAGTTTTTAGTAAGTAAAGCAGTGTAGTGGGCTTTCAAGTGTGACACAGCATGTTTTGTGAGTGCAGTAAATAGCAATTTGATTCTTTAAGTTTTTCCAGCATAATTAATATTCCACTAGGTAAGGTTTCAGGATTGCATCCAGGTGATGAGAAAATCTTCCCATCATATTTTTCTTGACAATCATTCAGCCAAATTCATTTGAGTGTTCATATTGGAGATTTATGGTACCAATAACCTACTTTATACAAAAAAATGATGTGGAAGTGCATGCACATAGGTTACCTAGCATGAGCAGCCATTCAGATATCAAGTTACCTGTGACTCATATGTGCATTGGTAACATTGATTTTGCAGGCATGCACTTTGATGAATTGTGAATCTGTGAATTTAAAATTCAGTTTTCAACAAATATAATGTATTGTCACTAAATATCTCATTGGGAATAAAAAGGTTTTTTTTCTGAAGTTATTAAGGAAATTGCTGGTTCTCACACCATAACCAGCTGAACACAGCCATCATGATTAGTACAATCTTCTGCCAAATAAGTTTCCAACAGTGCACTGACCCCTTCACCACTGGGGACACACCAATCACCATGACTGCACAGACTACTCTAGCATGCCTCTCATCAGATACAAATTCTCAACTTTTTCCTGCCTCCTATTACTCAGACTTGCAGGTTTCAAACTCATTCCTATAAGAGTAAAGGCCAGGGAGTGCTTCCATCCTGCAGAAAGGATCATTGCCCATCATTTCTACACTATAGCAGGTCAGCAACTGGAAGCAATTGATTGATTGGTTTTGTCAGGGAAGCCAAACCAGTTTTGGTCCAAACCGCCACTGCCCGCACCGAAACTGAGTTTATTGTGTGGTATCGCTCCCTGTGTATCTAGTAAAGCCAAAAAATGCCCTTGACAGTGCAAGGATTCCCTTTACCAGTTCTTTATTAGACACAATTTCTTTGGGTCTTATTGTCCGAAATGTTCTGTGCCTTTTGCTCTCTAATGCAATGCATTCGCAGATTAGATGAGATGCAGTTTCATCACCATCATCACAGATCCTACATTTAGGGTCCTCTTCTGTTATTCCCATTGTATGTAGGTGGTTTTTAAAATTCCCATGGCCTGTCAGCAATCCAACCATGAGTCTAATCTCTCACCTGTTCAAGCCCAGGATTACAGAGCTTCTTTTAAAACATGGCTTTGGCATCATTACCTTGCCATGTTTTTGTTTATAGACCTTGGTTCAATATTCTACATGCTGTCTTCTGAGCCAGTTACATAGCTCCGATTTGATCATTGCCTTGGTGATTGTCAGGACAGGTTCCGGTCCAATAAATGGAGTTTCTGCCCCCATCCTGGCTAATCTGTCGGCATGTTCGTTGCCACTGATCCTCGAGTGGCCAGGGACCCACAATAGGTTTGTCCTATTTCTTTCCCCTAGCTCCACCAAAACCCTGTGACATTCTGCAACAATTTTTGATCTTATTGCAGGAGCTGCTAGTGATCTCAGGGCTGCCTGGCTGTCTGAATAGATATAGATGCTACGATCTTCGTAGCACCTACGCAAATTCTCGTCCACACGCGCCCTGATGGCAGTGATTTCGGCCTGGAATACTGAGGCCAGTTTTCCTAGAGAGATGACGCCCTCCAGTCTTGGCTGCACCCCATATACCCCGGCCCCAACACCTTGGTCTGATTTCAACCTATCAGTGAACCAGACAATGTCCTCCGTACGGTGTTGAACTATTTTCTCCCACTGCTCCCTATTTCCAATTGTTATATTGAAAGGCTTGTTGAAGCAGTATGGGGTTATAATATAGTCGGCTGGCACTTCCCCATCCTTTCCTATATTTACCTCACTCACAACTTTAGTGTGTGATTCTGAATATCCCAAAGAGTTCCAGTTTTTGTCAGATTTAAGCCTGTATGCACCAACCGCTGCCTCCATCTTGACCCAAAGGTGTAATGCAGGCATATCCAGCATGGTTTCCATCCCAGCAGTTTGTGTGCTGCTAATTCCACCTTTTATGGCTAAGCAGGCTAATCTCTGCACCTTACCAAGCTCCTTAGCAGCAACCTGCTGTTCTACCTTCTTCCACCACACGACCGCCCCATAGGTAATCCTGGGTCTAATCACCGTGGTGTATATCCAGTACATACCCTTGGGGCTCAAGCCCCAGTTTTTGCCACAAGCTGTCCTGGTATTACCAGAGTACCTTTTGCCTTGGAGCAAATATTCCTAATGTGAGGGGACAACTGGAAGCATTTAATTTCATAAATTATCTGGGAGTGATTTAAAATGAAACGACCATATAAAATCAATTGTCAGTAAAGCAGATGCCAGACTTAGATTCATTGGAAGAATCCTAAGGAAATGCAGCCCGAAAACAAAGGAAGTAGGTTACAGTACACTTGTTCGCCCATAGTTTGAATACTGCTCACCAGTGTGGGATATGTAGCAGGTGGGGTTTATAGAGGAAGTAGAAAAAATCCAATGTAGAGCAGTGCACTTCGTTACAGGATCATTTGGTAATCAAGAAAACGTTATGGGGAGATGATCGATAAACTCCAGTAGAAGACTCTGCAGGAGAGACGCTCTGTCGCTCGGTAGAGGCATTTGTCAAAGAGTCTAGCAGTATATTGCTCCCTCCTACACATATCTTGCGAAGAGATTATGAAGATAAAATCAGACAGATTAGAGCCCACACAGAGGCATACCGATAATCTTTCTTTCTGTGAACAATATGTGACTGGAATAGGAGGGAGAACCGATAGTGGTACTCAAGGTACACTTTGCCACACACCATCGGGTGGCTTGCAGAGTATGGATGTATATGTAGATTGGCTTATGTGTGGTGTGGTGTGGTGTGGTGTGTGTGTGTGTGTGTGTGTGTGTGTGTGTGTGTATGTGTGTGACAGACACCTCTTTTGATTCCGCAGTTATTATCAATTTATATTCATGGAATTGACAACATTAACTGCAATATCCAATAAAAAGGTGACATGTGGTAAGTATTACAAGTCTTCAGATGTGAAAATGTTCTCTGTGGTGTCCCAAAGGGGTTTTATAGAACCTTACCTTTTCATAATATATATAAATGACTTCATAGATAACAATGGAAGTTCAATGAGGTTTTTAGCAGATGATGCTGTAATCTATCAAGAAGTCACAACACTCAAAAATGGTAGCATAAGAACAGACACCATATATAACTTATATAATAAGGCAATGATGGGCAATGATCCTTTCTTCAGTACAGATGTACTCCTAGACCCTTTTTCTTACGGGAGTCAGGTTGAAAAATCGCGAATTTGAATAATAATAGGCAGGGAAAAGTTGAGAATTTGTATCTGACGGGAGGTGTGCCAGAGTAGTCCATGTAGTTGTGGTGATTTATGTGTCTCCTGTGGTGTAGGGAACAGCACAACTGCTTAGCAAGCAGGAGACCTTGGTTCAGATCCCGGCTGGGTACACATTTTCAACTTCACCCATTCCCAGTTAATGTCGTAACTTCTGTGAATATGAATTATGTAAGGACTGAATCACAGAATGATCTTGTCATGGCAAAATTTCCATTACAAAATAATCAATTGAATGTTCTGTGGAGATACAATGCTTGGGTCTTATCCAACTGTGAAATATCATGTTCAGCTCTCCTTTAATGTACTGTATGTGTAGTCGGACCAATGTAGACTTTGCCACGCTGACTTGCTATTCTGTAGACTCCAGCCGTTTTCAAACCCATGTAATCCTGTACTTAACTGAGAAGAGCACAGGTCTTTGCAGAATGCCAAAAGATTACTTTAACACAATGTTATCTTAGGATTTTGCCTAAGTAATCATTATGCTAAAATATTCTTTTGGCCACCTACAAGGATCTTTGATCTTCTCAGTTCAATAAATTATGATGTGATCTACAGAGTTCCATGCTAGTGTGGCAAAACTGATATTGGTCAGACAACATGCACACCACATGATAGGTGTGTGAAGCATAATTGTCACATTTGCTTTTCACAGCTAATTAACACAGATATAGCTGCGCACTGTATCTCCATAGAACATTCTATGGAATATACTGCCATGGTAATCTTGACCATTATGATATCAGTCTGGAACACATTTATGAAGGAATCATTGGAAATATGTTTAGTTGATGATCATCTTCATCAATATGGCAGTTTTCAGCTGCATAAGGTGGAGTGTGGTAACTTTTTTAATACCTTAAGAAAGATTTCAATGACACATCTACCAACAAGTAATTTCATTTGTTGAGATCAGAATTTAAACTCTTCAAGCCAGAAATTTGATGCTGCAGTAACCTAGGTTCAAGTGTCACCACATCAATTTTTGTTATAAACTTAGTGACATGTATGTAGGTTGTTTAAAAATTTAGGGTCTCCAATGAGCTCCCGTTGTGACAGAGTGAGCTATCTTAAATCTGACAACAGTACTGTGTTCCTTGCTACCCCATTACTGGTCTGGATGGTCCCCATCTCTCTGCAGTGCTCAGTCTAGGCATAACAACTGTTAACAATGGTAGGGAAAAATCAATCATTACTGGTCTGAATGGTCCCCATCTCTCTGCAGTGCTCAGTCTAGGCATAACAGCTGTTAACAATGGAAGGGAAAAATCAATGCTCCGGCCAATTGTGAATTGTATTATGTGATAAGATTTCTGTGGTTTAAGGGCTCACCCCTGATTTGATTTGATTTGATTCTTTCAGGGAAGCCAAAACAGTCTTGGTCTAACCCGCCACTGCCCGCACCGAAACTAAGTTTATTGTGCGGTATCGCTCCCTGTATGTCTAGTAAAGCCAACCAATGCCCTTGAACAGTGCAAGGAGTCCCTTTACCAGTTCTTTATTAGACACAATTTCTTCGGGTCTGGTTGTCCCAAATGTTCTGTGCCTTTTACTCTCCAATGCAATGAATTCGAAGATCAGATGTGATGCAGTTTCATCACCGTCATCACAGATCCTACATTTAGGGTCCTCTTCTGTTATTCCCATTGTATGTAGGTGTTTTTTGAAATTCCCATGGCCTGTCAGCAATCCAACCATGAGTCTAATCTCTCTCCTGTTCAGACCCAGGATTGCAGAGCTTCTTTTAAAACAAGGCTTTGGCATCATTACCTTGCCATGTTTTTGTTGGTGGACTTTGGTCCAATATTCTACGTGCTGTCTTCTGAGCCAGTTATGTAGCTCCAATTTAATCATTGCCTTGGTGATTGTCAGGACAGGTTCCGGTCCAATAAATGGAGCCTCTGCCCCCATCCTGGCTAATCTGTTGGCATGTTCATTGCCACTGATCCCCGAGTGGCCAGTGACCCACAATAGGTTTACTCTATTGCTCAACCCTAATTGAAATCCATTTCTAGTTCACCAATGTGTATTGCAAAAAGTGTATGGACATAAAAATGTGCTTATGTGGTGTAGGGAGCCCACAGAAGGCTTTATCAATGTGCATGGCAAGTCCATCAGTTTTTGACTATACAGTGGTGAAAATCAAATTTTGCCTGTGGATCAGTGTGTAACTGTGCAAGAGATTACCAAAGTAATAGGGGACATCTCCATGACTGCTGTGGACAAGATTTTGATGGAAAAATTTGAAATATTGTCAGGTGGGTGCTACATGTCCTCAATGATGAGCATAAAAAGAAGCACATCAGAAGTGCCCTCAAGTTTCTGTGCTGTTGCCGGGAAGAGGGTGAGGTATTTCTGTATTCAGTTGTAACTGGAGATGAGACTTGAGTCCACTACTTCATGCCAGAGACTAAGCAACAATCCAAACAATGGTCGCACCTATTTCTCCAAATGTCAAGAAGTTCAAGCAAATGCCATCAGTGGAGAAGGTTAGGGCTTCGGTATTCTGGGATAGGAAAGACAATCTGCTAGTTGACTACCTGGAAAGATGAACAACAATCATTGCATCAAGGTATTGTGTGACACTATCAAAGCTACGCTGGGCTATATATAACGAAAGAAGTGTCGACTGACAAATTGTTTAATGCCCGACATCACCACACACACCACAATGGATCTTGTCACCAAATTTGGGTGAGAAATAATTGACCACCCTCCATTGAGGCTTGATTTGGTTCCCAGTGACTACTACTTGTTCCCCAACTTGAAAAAATAAAAAAATAAAAATAAAAATAAAAAATAGAAAAAAATAAATGTGGGTGAAAAAATACCCAAGCACCGAAGAGCTGAAGGCAGCTGTTGGTTCCTTCCTAAATGAGTTGGTGGGAGAGTGGTATTACACAGGTTTGAAAAAGCTTCTGTAGTAGCTCCAAAAATGTGTCAATCATGAGAAGGACTACATTGAAATATAGCTAAAGGTCCAAGCTTTCCAAATCTTTACTATGTGATAAAGCATTGAAGGCATTAATTTACAAACAACCCTCTACAAGGAATCTCCAAGGTAAAATACACACATGATGATAGCTGCATTGTTGTCACCTTAAATATCCTGCAAAGTGTGACTATCATATGGTGACAATTCCAAAATATTATGGAATAGGATTAACATGTAATTTGCAGTAATTAACCTTGTCCATTTATCATTTAGATGTCCATACCAATATATTAATATTTCTCTTCATTACTTAAACATTTTCATGCATATGGCAGAAGTTTTCTATCAGAATTTTGGTATATCCCGCATTATATTTCTAACTCTTTGTGTTACCATTAAACATTGCAGTATTTTTCAGACCACTAAATGTTCATTCATAGACATTGCTGGATGTTTTACATACTGACATATAGCAATTATATTCACTGGCTGATGATATGCAGGCTGAGCATTTGATTTCTGCCCCCTGCAGTTATTTGTGAATTAAAATGTATAATTCTGGAACATTCTGCAACTTACTTATTTGTCAAAAATTGGAATACACTAGAACATTCTATGTATGTCTAAATAGACGCACTCTATGCTGTGGGAGCAGTTCAGCTCTATCTGTACTTTTAAGTACACCAAATGAACGTGATATTTGTGTGAAATCTTGCATCCTGTTGATGTCCTTACTCTCATAACTGGTTCTCAATTATGGATTCCACATGAGAAATTCCAACGGTAAAATACTTGGTGATTGTGTTAGGTTTTACAGATTGAAATTATGTGTACATCTACATCCTATCCATACTCCTTAAAACACTCATGGTGTGTGGTGGAAAGTACTTTGAGTACCATTGTCACTTCCTCCTCCTATTCCAGTTGCATATGGTTCCTGGAAAAATGTGATCATTGGTTGCCTCCATTCAGGTTCTAATTTTATTCTTGTGGTCTTTTTGTAGGATATATGTAGGAGTAAGCAATATGTTGGTTGACTTCTCGAGAAATACATTCTCTTGGAACTTTGGCAGGAGCCCATACCACAGTACAGAATGTCTCCCTTACAGCATCTGCCACTGGAGTTTCCTGATCATCTCTGTGATGCTCTGTGCTTACTAAATAAGCCTGTAACAAAGTGTGCTGATCTTCATTGGATATTCTCTATGTGTTCTATCAACTTCACCGGGTACAGATCCCACACTAACGAGCAATACTCAAGTGTTGGTTGAACAAGTGTTTTGTAACCTACCTCCTTTGTTGACGGATCCTACTTCCTGAGGATTCTTCCAGCGAATTTCAATCTGGCATCTGCCTTAAAGGTAAAGCAGTCAACAATCTGAAGATTGGTTTGAACTCCACAGTGCTTTACTAGGCATGGTCCTGTTTGGAGATGGTATGCCGTTGCCTTCCTCCGACCTTTGAACTGACTTACCCAGCCAGTTATAGGGGGATCTACAGTTTAACGTGGGTTCCGAACCATGGTGTTACCTGGTATTTTTCACATTAACAACAATGCCAGATGTGAAATAAGTGGAAAGTGACAGATAAAAATCCTAGAGACCTGGTGGGGATCCAACCCGCAACCTTTGGATTTGTACTCTGGCACTCTACCTCTGTGCTATGGAGCTGCACTGTGATCTGCCTTATCCATGATTAATTTTATATGGTCATTCCATTTCAAATCACTGTTTATCTCTACTCCCAGATACTTTATGGAAGTAATTACTTCCCGTGTTTGTCCTGTTAATGTGTATTCATATAATAAAAGATATTACTCTCTATGTAAATGCAGTACTTTACATTTTATTTTTTATTCATTTATTTTTTATATTGAGGCTCAACTGCCATTTACTGCACCATGCATCAATACACTGCATAGCATCCTGCATTTCGCTACCCTTTTCGAGTATTGTGACTTCTTGATAGATTACATCATCATCCGTGAAAAGTCTCATTGAACTTCCAATGTTATCTACAACGTCATTTTTATATATTGTGAAAAGTAATGGTCTTATAAAACCCCCTCAGGACACCCGAGAAAAAACATTCACTTCTGATGACTTATAATACTAACCACATGTCACTTTTTTGTTGGATATCACTGTATCACAGGCAGAGTCATGTTATTAACACAAGTGTCCTATGTAATACACTACCTGACAAGATGAGTGACACATCCAAAAAGATAGGAGGAAATGAAACACAATGAAATTTAATAGGTTGAGATGGATTGTGGTGTTATTATGAAAACAAGTCACATTTACAAAGAACGTGCCAGATTTGGCCCACTTGTCAGTATGGTGATGCATTTACTGTGGCCCGAATACACTGAGTAGGTTGGGAAGACTGATACAGATGCATCATTCCTGAGGTAAACTGGCTCACAACTTTGTAACTGGTCCTTGATAACCTGGATACTGACTCTGTGAGTAAGTGGGGAGTCTCAAGTCTCAAATGTATTACAACAAGCATCATATTCTTCAAGAACTTCAGCAGAACATTTCAGATGAGATGGCAGCAATTCCAACAGTCCAGCTCCAATCCGCCTTCAGTAACTAGCTTACCTGATTCCAAAAGTGAAATAAATGAATTGTGATCACGTTATTTCCTTTCATTTGATGTTTCTCTGTGTCCTGGAATTCCTTTCTCTGGGCCACTTTTACTTGCCCCCATCCGATAGAGAAGCCACCAGTATGCATGAGGGGGGTTCAAGTTTAGATTTGTTACCAGGTCTGGAAGGATACACGACATAAAACTGCCATTTACTTGATTGACACAGCATTATCAGTATCTTACGGGTTTTAAAGGTGTCACATTATGCTTAAGTGGGGTTCAGTGACCTGATGTTGGATTGAAATGTGAGAACAGGCATGGAAAGAAGAAGGAAGTTTAAGGATTAATGTTCCATCTACACCATGGTTATTAGAGCTGGAGGACATGCTCAGATAGTTGTTGTCAGGGATGAGGAAAGAAATAGGGTGTGCCTTTTAAAAGGAACCATCCCAGCATTTGCCTGGAGCATTTAGGGAAGCACAGAATACATAAATCAGGATGGCCAAAGGTGGGTTTTTAACTGCTGTCTTCACGAATGTGATCCAGTGTGTTACTACTGCACCACCTTGCTCAGTAGAAAAGGCATACCATTGCTAAGGTTCTGGTCAATCACATCTGACCACCATAATGAATGTTCACTATATTGAGTTCCAAGAACATCATAACCCTTCTCATCTGTAGTTACTTCATGCAAAAAGGTAATTGACTCTGTGTAACATTTTGTGTCATACTGCATTACTGGTCAGGGACTAGTAGCAGGTGGACCAAGAGGATTATTGTTAATGTTTAGGTTACCATTAAATCAAGACAAAAATGGCTGAATTTTGAGTGGTACCATGAAGAGGAAGCTTGGACTGATGATAAATGGTGTCACATTGTGGTCAGTGAAGAATCGCCATTCTGCACTACCCCAAATGACCACTGTTAGCGAGTATGGCAGCAACTTGGAGAAAGGTCTCACTCTTACAACATTTCAGAGACACACAGAAGTGTTATTCCTGGAATCATTGTATGGGGAGTCATTGTATATCACTCAGGTCATGCCTGATGACTGGCAAACACCAATAGCGCAACAAGAAATCAGAAATATCCTGTGTCCTCATGTGATATTATTGCGGTGTCATTTTACAACAGGACAATGTTGACTCATATGTGGCACATGCCCCTTTGAAATTGGCAACAATATTTTTGACACTATTATGACCAGCAAGGTCCCAAGGTCAGTACCCAACAGAACATGTGTAAGACCAGAGGAAAGTAAATAAATTGATAACCATTCATCTCTTGTCACTTTTGGACCCTGGTAAGCTGGTACTGAAGGTGGATAGAAGGCAGACTGTTGGAATTGCTGCCATCTCATCAGAAATGTTCTGCTGAAGTTCTTGAAGAATATGAGGGTTGTTGCAATACACATGAGACTTGAGACTCCCCACATAAAGAAACTGCACACTGACAGATCAGTGACCTAGATGACCAGCTAAGTTCACAGCTACACTGACCTCTGCCAACAACTCTGCTAGTCATGAAGATTGCATAAATGTGTTGCAAGGTTCAATTGTCTGTATGGCAGTTGCTTCATTCTGTTGGAAATATCAGTAGGACTTTTCCTCCTCCATTAATCATATCCACTCACCTGGGCCTCTTTTGTTTGCCCCACTCTGTATCTGTCATAGAGGAGTGCATGTCTACAGCTACATACTCCGCAATCTACCCAAAGGTGTGTTTCGTGTGGGGGGGGGGACTCCATACCAGTACTAGTTACTTGCTTTAACTGTTCCACTTCAATACAGAATTAGGAAAAAATGAATGATTTTATGCATCTGCATGAGCCCTAATCTCTCTGATCTTATCTTTGTGATCTTTAAATGAAATGTAAGTTGGTAGCAGTAGAATCGTCTTGCAGTGCACTTCAAATTCCAGCGTTTTAATTTTTTTCAACAGTGTTTCTCAAAAATAATGTCAACTTGCATCCAGTGACTCATTTGAGTTCTCAAAGCATTTCAGTAACACCCATGCATTGATCATACCTACCAGTAACAAACCTAGCCACCTGCCTCTGAATTGCTTTTATATCTTCCTTTAACTGATCTGGTGGGGATCCCAAACACTTGAGCAATAGTCAAGATGGGGTCATACAAGCATTTATATGTCTCCTTTACAGACAAATAACATCTTCCTAAAATTCTCCCAATAACCATCTGCTTTCCCCACGACTGTCCTTATATGCTTGTTCCATTCATATTGCTGTGCAGCATTATGCCTATATATGTAATTGATGTGCCTCTGTCAAGCAGCACACTCACACCACCTAGAAATTTGGTCCATGTCATACTGCATCCTACTACAGTCATTCAATGACAACACCTTCCTGTATACCACAGTATCATCAGCAAACAGCTGCAGATTGAAACTCACTCTCTCCAACAAGTCATTTATATAGATAGAAAATAATAGCGGACCTATAACACTTTCTTGAGGCAAGATACCCTAGTCTCTAATGAAGACTCGCCATCGAGGACAACATACTGGGTTCTGTTACTCATGCCACTCACTCATGCCACTCACATATCTAGGTACCTATACCATATGTTTGTACCTTTCTTAGCAATCAGCAGTGTAGTACTGTGTCAAACACCTTTAGAAAATTGAGAAATATGCAGTCTGACTGTTTCCCTTCATCCGTAGTTCGCATGGTGTCATGAAAGAAAAGGGCAAGCTGAGTTTTGCACGATCATGTTTGCTGATGCATGGACAGAAGCTTCTCTGTCTCAAGGAAACTAAACCAGTTTCATGCCTGGCAATGGTGTGTATGTGAACAAAACTGCATTGACATCCAACCATATACTCTAAGTGTTTCACTTTTTATCAGGCAGTGAAATGATTGATTTTACAAGAAAAAGTTTTACTAGGGCAGATTTGGAGCACAATAGCATTCTAAAAATGCTGGTATATGTATTATAAGATTCTGTGTCAAACCTTTATTCATGTCCCATTATGTCAAACAATAAAAATGAGAAATTTATTAATGTGGAACTAATGTGTAAGGTTTGTCTGGAAAATCATATACTGGTATTACGACTGCCGAAATATCACTTATGGAGAGAGGTCATTGGCAAATGGTATATGTTGCTAACTTATGGTATCTAATTTTTGAGCACTATGTTGCCCATTACACAATTGATGTGGTTGTAGAGTCACCAGCCACATCATATGGAGACCCCATTACAATAACATTCCTTCCAAGCTCCAGAGATGTAAAGAAGTACAGTTTTGATTTCCCTCTCACCCTGTCTCACTTCTTCAAGTTTTTCTACTTTTTATGGTTTAGTTGTATTATTGTCTTTTGTATAATATTAATTTTTCATTACTTATTTTTTCTACACTTCCTCAACACCTCCTCCCTCCTCTACCATAAAACATATTAAATATTTTGTACATTTAATTATTATATTTTGGTTCAATTTCCTTCGCATTTCTTTCATCTATCAGTTACCTACCATACCTTATTATTAGTGCTCTGGAATTTTGATCTTAGCTACTAATCCTCATTTAAACATTTTCAGCAAATTGTTGCTCTCTTGATATGAGAAAAACCATTGCTTTCCTTCAGCTCCTCCATTGTTTCCTGTTTCATACAGTTGTCTTGAAATAATTTTAAATAACATCAAACATGCTATTAAATTCAAACTTGTGTCAGCCTTGCTCCAGTTGTTACTTCTTAGATTGATTGCAAGTCATCATTTTGTATTTCTCTAAATATACTGAAATATGAATGAGACTGATAGTTATCAGTGCAAATTATTACAGAAAGATTGGAATTTTGTCCATATCCAGTAATAGAAAATTTTTAGCTAACTGCTAAAACTTGCCATAGTCTTAGTGATTTTTCTTGATTTTAGATAATAATCAAATATCTGTGGATTACTTTTGTTGTAATTTCAGAATGTCTCATATTTTATTAACCTATTTCATCTTTCTTGTGACAATGTTTACAGTATCAGTATGTCCTTAAATGTTCTAACTGTAAAAGCAGTAGCAAACATTTCTACCTTCCCTCTTCTCCCTCTCCCCCCTCCCTCTTTAAAATTTAAATGATTTATGGGAAGCTAATAAGGCTTTTCTTTCTTTGTTTTCCTTTCAGGGTGGAGACTGCAGTTTCGCCTTGGTCCTACACTGTTTGGTCGTCATGTTGTTATTTACTGTAATCATCCTGACTCAATTGAAGAAGAGTTTGACAGGAATCAGTACAGGCCACTTCATTGGCAGTGTGATTCAGGAACACCATCAGGTGACGATACGTCGTCATATGCTGAAGTGTGCATCAGAAGAGCTGGATCATTCCATTATTACTTCATTTATGAAGGAAGGTATGATTAAGAAAGAACAAGCTTACTTCTTTGTAATTATTAAAATCAAATTTTCCTAGTGTCCCACACTACTTGGAAGATATAAATTCATTACCATTCGCTCTATGAGTGATTTATGGACTGCATTGTAGTTAGTGTAGGCACTTTTTGCCTCAGACAGTCTATTTGTATGTTGTTTTGTAAGCAGCAAGGTAAGTCAACTGATCTAATTTATAGCTGATTAAAAACCTCATTTGATGGTGACAAGTGTATAAAACTGCTGGCAGCTGGCGAAACTCAGGTTTAATTGACAACGCAACCGATTTCATGACTTAGCTGCAGCTTCAGCTGCAACTAAATTTTCACCTTAATATATAATGAGTGAACCCTGCATTCCTAGTCAAGGTCCCATGTGGTGGAGTAAACATATTTTTAACAACATAGCGCCCAAGTGTAAATGATAGTTTGAAATGGGTCTCTCTGTTAATTTACATATAACCTTGGAAAAAATCTTTAACAACTGGTAATAATGGACAGAAAAAGGAAGAAAATTATACTGGAAGAAAAGAGAACAAAAATCAAAAGCATCAGATTTGCTTCTGAGTTAAAATCATCTATTTACTTCACTTCTAGGAAGAATATGCAAGATGGCTTATGAGGCTAATATCTTATTTCTGGAGCATCTGACTAGAAATAATATACATCAGATTTATGTTTTTTGTGATTTCCCTAAATGGCTCGAGGCAAATCCTAAGAGGCTTCCTCAGAAAGGGTGCAGCTGATTTCCTTCCTCATCCTTAAGAAAACAGTCTGAACTTGTGCTTTGACTGTAATGGGCACAGTGTTGACAGGATGTTAAACAATAATCTTCCTCTTAAAAAAATAGTGACATTTATAAAACTATGAGTCACATGTAGATACTTCTGACACACTGAATACTTAATGTATCTTGAAGGTCTTGGAAACAGAACACAACATATCATTCTCAATGGAGAATAGGCTTCCAACAAAGAAGTAATATCTTGTGTTTCTCAATGGAGGTTATAAGGATCATTACTTTTCATAATGAGCTACTAGATAACATTGGAAATTCAATGAGAGTTTTCACTGATGATGTAATATAAAAAGAAATTGTGATACTAGCAAACTGTAGTGAAATACAAGATGATCTGCAGCAGATGTACATCTACATCGATACTCTGCATGTCACACTGAAGTGCATGCCAGAGGGTTCATTGAACCATTTTTACAATATTTCTCTATAGTTACAGTCTCTAATACCTCACGAGAAAAAGGAACACCCAAATCTTTCTGTTTTCAACCTGATTTCTCTTATTTTATTATGATGATTACATCTCCCTATGTAGGTGGGTGCTAACAATATATGCTCACATTCAGAAGAAAAAGTTGGCGAAAGAAATTTCACAAATAGCTCTCACTGCAACAAATAATGCCTTTCTTTTAATTTTTTCTACCCCAACTAATGCATCATTTCCATGACACTCTCTCCCCTACATCTCCATAATTCAAGATGAGCTGCCTTCCTCTGAACTTTCTCTAAATCATCAGTCAGTCCCACCTGGTGTGGATGCATAAATGTGCAGCAATACTCCAAAATAGGATGCAAAAGTGTATTGTAAGCAGTTTCTTTAGTAGAACTGTTGCATCTTCTAAGTGTTCTGCTAATGGTTCACTTTCCTACAATATATTTTCTGTGTTCTTTCCAATTGTTTGTAATTGTTATTCCTAGGTATTTAGATGACGACCTGTAGATTTGCCTGATTTATTGTGTAACTGAAGTTCAACGGATTTCTTTTAGTGGTCATATGGATGACCTCACACTTATCATTATGAGGGGTCATTTGCCAATTCACACCATGCAGATGTCTAAATTATTTTGCAGTTTCTTTCATTTTTCTGGTTACTTTACTAATCAATAAATGACAGTATCATCTGCGAACAATCTAAGAGAGCTACTCAGATTGGCTCCTAAATTGTTTATAAAAATAAGGAACAGTAGGGGCCTTTTAACACTTCCCTGGGGAATGCCAAATATCACTTCTGTTCCACGTGATGACTTTTCATCAATTACAACATACTGTGTTCTTTCAGACAGGAAATCACACATCCAATCACTCAACTGTGATGACATTTCATAGGCACGCAATTTGATTAGAAGACACTTGTGATGTACAGTGTCAAAAGCCTTCCGAAAATTGAGACATACACAATCTATTTGACATCCCTTGTTGATAGCACTTATCACATCATTTGAGTAAAGAGCTAGCTGGGTTTCACTAGAACAATTCTTTCTGAATCCATGTTGACTATGAGTCAATAGTTTGTTCTCTTCTAGGTAGTTCATAATATTTGAGGAAAGTATGTGTTCTAAAATCCTGCTGCAAACTGACATCACTGATATAGGCCTGTAATTCTGCAGATCACTCATATTGTGTTTCTTTCATATTGCAGTGCCCTGTGCAACTTTGCAGTCTTTGGGTACAGGTTTACTGAGTGAGCAGTTGTATATGATAGCTAGTTGTGGGGCTATTGCATCAGCAAACTCTGAAAGGGACCTAATGGGTATATAGTCAGTATCGGGAGACTTTCTTCTGTTAAGTGATTTAACTTGTTTTAATGCTTCAGGAGTGGTTTTTGTTGTGGCCTTCAGTCTGCAGACTGGTTTGATGTAGCTCTCTACACTACCCTGTCCTGTGCAAGCCCCTTCATCTGAGAATAAGAAAGGCAACTTACAACCTTTTGAATCTGCTTACTGTATTCGTCTCTTGGTTTGCCTCTATGATTTTTACCCCACACACTTCCTTTTAATGCAAAGGGTATCTACTTCTAAATTATGCATGGTGGCAGCTGTTCTTGATACAAATTCTGGAGATTTGTTCATCTTCTGTAGTGAAGGAATTTCAGAAAGTTGTGTTAAGCAATTCTGCCTTAGCAGAACTGTCATCAGTAGCATCACCAATTCTACCGTGTAATGAAGATATTGATTGTATTTTGCCACTAGTATAGTTTACATACAACCAGAATTTCTTAGGATTCTCTACCAAATTATATGACTATTATAAACTTCTTGCATTGAAGTTTGAGCTAAATTTCTAGTTTCTGTAATAGTTTGCCAGGCTTGGGGATTTTGTGTGCGTTTGAATTTGGCTTGCTTTTTTTCTTTGCTTTTGCAAGAGTGATCTAATCTGTTTTGTGTACCATGGTGGGTCAGACCCCTCTATTGTTAATTTGTTTCGTATAATTCTGTCAATGGTTGTCAATATTATTTCTTTCAATGTAAGTCACATCTGATTTGCACTCCCATTGCTAGTTTCAAAAGACTGAAAATTCTCACTCAGGAAAGTGTTAATCAAATTTTTATACTCTTTTAATAAAAATACGTTTTTTTTTTTTTTTTTTTTTTTTTTTTTTTTTTTTTTTTTTTTTTTTTTTTTTTTTTAAATTTTGGTGGATTTGAGAAGTCCGATATTCAGTATTGCTATGATAAATCTGTGTTCAGTAATCCCTGTGTCTGTTTTGATGCTCTTTATTAGCTCCAGATTATTTGTTGCTAGGAGGTCAAGTATGTTCTCACAACCATTTACTATTCTAGTGGGTTCATGATCTAATTGCTCGAGATAATTTTTGAAGAATGCATTCAGTACAATTTCTGATTATTTTTTATAATTGCCTTTGGCTTTAAACATGTATTTTTACCAGCATACCGAGGGTAAGTTAAAATTGGCACCAATTAAAATTGTATGCTTTGGGTACATTTTTGAAATTTGATCCAAGCTTTCTTTGAACATTTCTCCAATTAAATCATCTGACTCAGGGGGTCCATAGAAAGAAGCAAGTATTAATTTATTGTGGTTGTCAGCACTTGATGCTGAGAGTGGCAACTGACACTCAACAAACAAATATAATGTATTGTAAATACTTAGAAAGAAGATTAATACTGTTTGAATACACAATTGCAGAACATTCATTGGAAGCCATTACTTCTATAAAATATCTGAGAGTAGGTATAAGGAGCAATTTGTAGGGGAACAAATGCAAAAAATTAATAATGGGTAAGAAAGATTCCAAATTGTGATTAACTGGAAGAATCCTGAAGGAGTGTAGTCCAACATTAAAGTAGGCAACTTAAAAAAACTCATGCTACCCATATTTGAATATTGCTTGCCAGAGTGTGATCCGTAACAGATAGGACTGATTAGAGGAGATAGCGAAGATCCAAATGAGAACATAATTCTTCATCACAGGTTCTTCTAGCAAGTATGAAAGCATCATGGAGCTGATCGGCAAACTACAGTGGCATACGATGTAATAGAGCTATTCTGCATTGTGGTATGAGCTTTTGTCAAAGTTCCAAGAATGTACGTTTCTTAAAGAGTCGAGCACTATAATGCTTCCTCCTACATATATCTTGGAAGAAGACCATGAGGATAAAATTGTAGAGATTAGAGACTGTACATAAGCTTATCTGGAGTCTTCTTTCCTGCAAACCAAATGTGGCTGGAAAAGTAACAAGTCACACAAGTGCACTGTCTCTCAAGTTCTGGCAGATATTTGCAGTTTTGTTTCAGCCATTCATGGATATAATGTGTTTCACTCAATGACCAGCATCAAATGAAAATGTTGGGTTGTTTCTTCTTTCAAACAAACTGTCTCTCTTCATGGCACTTTATATGTGTTTTCAATAGTGCAGTCCAAAAGTACAGTACTTTAATGTGAGAACAGGTTTATCAGTACATTTTAATGGAGAAAAAAAGTAAATGAAAAATAACCCACAGTACTCTTGCAGTAACTGTGTAACATTGCAGCATGATGGTGCCAGTCAGAAATGTCACATGATCAGTTTCATGAGACAGAGCAAGTTGGGCAGTGAAACAAAAACAAATTTTGCCAATAACTTGGTTTTGTCAAAAGGAAAGAATGTTAGGGTTTTTAGCCCCTTTGAGAAAAAGCTCATTAGAGACAGTGCACCAGCTTATATTAGGGTTTGGCATGGAAACTGGTCATATCCTTTCGAAGAAGAAATCATCCCAACATTTGCAGGTTTGTTGATGTTATCGACAAATTGAGACTGGGCTAAGTAGCCACTGTACTAATAAACCCAATGTAGTTCTCAGATTCCAGATTTTTTTCAGGTCATTTGTATGAAATATCTTCTTCTCCTGGCTTTCCCTGCCTCAAGTTTCAGCTCATTTGAACTGTCTGCCACTAACATACTTCAGCAATTCTCGGTTGCTAGAAGAGTACTGGTTATTCTCCACACTTGCTCATTTCTCCACACATTATGAAAAATATATTGTAAATATTTGCCTAAACATGTGGTACAATTTGCCTGACAATTCTTTGGATAGTCACTCATGTTAGTATAGTGGCAACTGACAATATTTAACATATTAAACTACAAAACTGCAGAAGAAGTGGAAAATAATCTTACAATTCTAGACTCTACAAGTGTATATTACACATTGTTGTTGGTTGTGGAAATAGGCTCTGTGGAGACAACCTAATTTTGAAATAATGATTTAATCTGACAATAAAATATGAAAATTCAGTTATTTGGGCAATACCTTCTTTGTTGGCTTTCATGGATATCACTGTAAAACATTAAACAATGGGATATCTTTGATGAACTTATAACAATATGAATTAAGAGAGATTACTACTAACCCTGTAGAAGAGCTCCAGTCTTGGAGTGTATCACTCATGTCCTTGGCTCATAAAATGTGAATGCTGAAATTGGACATGGCCGTTGGTCAACCTCTACCTTACTTGTAAAGCCAACCTTTCTTCTTAGCATGTGGCCCCCTGTGTGGTATCAATAGTGGATGATGCTTTACTGCTTCCCTCTACACTCTCTTTATCATGTAATCATCTAGTGGATATTTTTTATTTATTTTTTTTTTTTTATTTTTTTTTTTTTTTTTTTTTGGGGGGGGGGAGGGATAGGTTTGGCCAGAGGGGTCACTGGACACTAAGAAGGTAGGAGTTGAGATTTTGGTTGATGAAACATCCTTATCTGCAGCTCAGCATACAGCTTGAGACTTCCCAGAAAAATTGGCTGAATAACTGAGCATGGGGTGCACACCTGCGGCTGAAAACTTCATGACTTAACAAGATGTCCACATCTCGTAGGTCCCTGATGTTGTGTAGAGGGTTTGTTGGGCAATCTGGCTCAGCCAACATTGACTTTAAGAGCTGCATGTGGACACCCCGATCATGTCAGTGGCATTGCATTGTCCTCCATTGGCTCTACGTCCGACACCAGCAGTTCTGAACCCGATGGAGACCCAGATTGTAATCGTTGTGAGAATCTGTGTGATACCATATCTGCAACTGAAAAATCTGAGGCAGGATTATGCAGCTGACAAGGACAAATTTGCTTAATACATCTGTTGACAATTTGCAGTCAAATTCTCTACTCCCGAGTCCATTTTAACCAAAGTGCAATGGCATCAGAGGTAGCAGTTTTGTTCTTACAATACCACAATGAGCTCTGTGGAGGAAATAAAACACTTTTTGTTGTACTGATTTTGGAATTAGAACTCTGGAATTGTCCAACACTCTATATCAGTGTGCTGCCGCTTTCTGAACTGCCAGACAATTTTGCTGTGTAGAATTGTGACAGACCATAGACCTTGAATTTCTATCCTACCCAGTGATATAGTTGATTGGCACCTGAAAATCATAATCCAGTGGAAACTCTTGCAGTGTTGCAGCTTCCTGTGTATTCAAATAAAAACAGGTGTCCTACGAGTAGTCAAACATAGGGTCTGGTCCCACAGGTAAACATCTCAGAATGTAAAATTTTGACTGTTTGGAGTGTACTGTTCTGAACTGTGTGCAGTTGGAAAGGGTGGTATTGGCTGAATAATGAAACTGGTGGTTGTGATCTGTGGTGAGATAAAACTTTGATCTGCACAAGCACTAGCGAACTTCTTTTGAGACCATAAATGAGATTGTCAATGCTTCTTTTCCAATTGAGAGTAATTGCATAATGCTATATTTAACAACTCTGATGCAAATGCAATCAATCTTTCTACACCTTTAATTCGACGAGGCAAAACTGATAATAATCCCATATGATTTTGCTTCGACTGCTAAATTACCAATTTGGATGGGTAAAGTGTATTAGAAAACTGTCACTAAACAAAGAGTCTATTCGTTTCTTGAACACATTAGCACATTCTTCTTACAAAGGAAACACGGTGGAGCTATGATTTGGGCAGCATTTGGAATAAACCAAATTAGTAAATCTGCTTGTCTAAAATAGCCTGAAATTCCATAACATTGTGTGGCTCTGGTAAGTCACATAAGGCTGTGAGAGGCTTGTGTGATGGGTGAATTCGCTGGGGGTTTATTACATGCTCTACATAAGAAATTTATCTTTGGAAGAAGGAACCATTACCTCTGTTACAATGTAGACCTTCAATGGAAAATACTTCAGTCAAACTTTTCAGGTTATACAAATGATATTTTGGCATATGGCCAGACACAACAACATTGTGTTGAGGAGTTAAATTATTGATGAAGATACGATCACTCAAGGATATGTGGTGGCCGAGGGGACTGTGGCGCTCCAGTCATGGTTTGCACAGCCACTAGGGTCGGGGGTTCGAATCCCCACTCGGGCATGGATATTTGTGCCATCCTTAGTATTAGATAGTTCATAAGTAGTTTGTAAGTTTAGGGACTGATGACCCCGTAGTTAAGTCCCATAAGCTCTACAAACATTTGAATTTTGAACTCAAGCATATAAAACGTTAAATGCAGTAACTGTAACTTGTTTTTATATAGGTCAGACGGGGCAAAAATTTATGATGAGATACAAAGAACATATAAACAGAAGTGAAAAGAACCTCTCAACATTTGGTATACATCCACAACAAAATCAGCACTCCACAGTAATTATAACCAGCAAACTCTCCATTCTTCATAGAGCCGAAAAAGGAAGCTGCACAAGCAAATTGAAATTTATACACATTTAGCAAAATATCTAGATAAAATCCTAAATGAACAAACAGAACTCAGAAATAAAAAGTAAATTGAAAACTTTGACAAAGTTTTTATTGATCATAGATGATTCAAAACAAACGATAGGTTAAAATTTGTAATAAGATATAAATTGATTTAGAGCAAATATAAAATTTAAAAGGATACAATATCTTTGTCAATAATTTGATAATGCATTTCAAACAATTTGTACAGCAGAGGAGCACACAAGGGAAATATTCAAACATTCCTAAACCTGTGCTTGTATAACATATAATCTGTATCATTGCCTATTTCACCTTTTTTTAGTGATGTCCCTGGACCCCAAGGATCAGGATTTTTCACAGTAGATCCAGTACTGACATATGGCTGTGATGAAGTTTTACCACAAGATTGCATTCAGTGCCAAACAGTTTTAGCCAAATGCTTAGGACCCTTTCATACATGGGAGAAGAAGCTTCAAGTTGCAAGGGAAAGTGGTTACAATATGATCCATTTTACACCAATACAGGTAAGTAAATAGTCTCTGAGTATTGTAATGCTTTCAGGAAATAGCATTATAAAAAGTGCACAAATGACATAGGTTTTGTGCGTGCACGCAAGCAAGCACGCACGCACACACACACACACACACACACACACACACACACACACACACACACACACACACACACACACACACACACTCACACAAACTCACACATTTTTTTCTTTCCTAGTGTAAGCTACGCATGAACAAAATTACCATGCACCTACATCATTTCTATCCACAGCCGAAAATGTTTAACCTTATTTCATAAAATAAATCACAGGTTGCTTTAATAATGACTCAGTGCTAGCCTACTTTTAAGATTAATAAAATGGCAAACTTTCTGTAAATCCATGCTGATGCTGCACAAAAATTATTAAGCTAAAACTGGTGCTCTGTTTTTAAAGACTTTGTGTTCAGAAATATTGCCGATGTTTATTAAGTGGTTTTTACTTTGTGTTAAACTGTAGCTCTCCCACTTAGAATGTAGGAGGAAGACAAAGGCACCCCACCTCCACTACACATTTCTAACAAGACACTTAAGTCTACAAACCATATGTTAAGTTGATAACACTTTTGTGTGAATATGTTGTTTTCTTTTTTCCAGGAACTTGGAGGATCCAACTCATCTTATAGCATCAGTGATCAACTAAAACTGAATCCACTATTTAATGAAGAGAACAAAACAATATCAATAAATGATGTTGAATCACTGATCACAAAGATGAGAGATGAATGGAAAGTAAGTCTTTGTGCTCTTTCTTGATACAGTGGCTTTGAAAATAATATTTACTTTGCCTGACTGATTCTTTAATTTGTACAGAATGCTCTATCAGTTACTAATAAAAATTGTTATTTTTATCAAATTTGTGTGTTGGGCCTTGAGAGCCAGTGTCTGAAATGGACTTCTTTTGAAGGGTTTTAAGTTAGTTGTATGACTACATAAAATGTGTTGGATTTGAACTATCTTTAGTTGTGCAAAATTGTTTTGATTTGAGATTGCCTTCTCTATTAGACTTATTTAAGAAATTAACAATAGAATGAGCATAAATGAATAGTCTCTCTTATCATACTCCATTATAAAGTGTCATGATTTTGTTCTATGTGCTATTTTCTGCCCCCCCCCCCACCCCTCCACTGTGCATATAAAGGACGGTAAAAATGTTTTTATTTGAAAGCCATACAGTTCAGAATCAGTTTGCCAGTCAAGCAAAATATCCATAACAATCATCCCACTGAGACAACAGCTTAGCTAAAAACCTTGTCCTGCTGCTGCAGGCATTGCAGTGATGGGAGAAGTAGTGCGGCCATCAAAATGGCTTGCGCCCAAAGTGCACTAGCATCTTTTCTGCGAAACTGGGGGAAATGCAACTAAAACCAATCTTTTTTTGTTAGTTTTTTTTTTGTGTTTAACAAAGAAATAATTACATGTATGAATGAGACTCTTTACCCTTATATAAAATTATTTTTAAAATAGAATATTTATTATACTAGTTCATTTAAGAAACATATCTTTCGGGAGAAGCCTGCTATATATATGATGAGTGTGCAAGTACAGTACTAATGGAATCAACTTTGGGTTGAAAATTACTAAGTTTTTCTTCTATTTGTGTTTTGGATATAT
This sequence comes from Locusta migratoria, assembly GCA_026315105.1. Lineage (NCBI taxonomy): Eukaryota > Metazoa > Arthropoda > Insecta > Orthoptera > Acrididae > Locusta > Locusta migratoria. The sequence continues at coordinate 145,482,084 of CM048755.1, read as the reverse complement.
TCTAAAGCTTCATATAGTGATTCTGCCATACAAACACTAATTGTTACCTAAACAGTAAATGGTTTGTTTGTTTTACCATTCTTTGACAGAACTGCACTTCCTCTGTTACTTCATTTACATTGGTCTGACCGCGGGACAGTCCAGCGCAGAGCAGTGCCGTGCGTTCTCACTCTTTCCTCAGTTAGCTCTCTTGCTCCTTTGCCGACACTAGTGACACACATTCATGATCGGGGCGGTGAACTACAGTGTACTCCGCCCGTGGGGTGGAAATGTTGGCCATGCCTGCTTTAGATAAATAACATTCATACCTACAACTTTTTTGGCTTAAAAAAAAAGCTAGTGTATCATTAATTTTATTGCTTAACCTCCTAATATTTTTATGAAGCGCACTGATTTCACAATTACATCTATCCTTATGTGATGAAATTGAAATTTGTAATTTTCATTTCCTTTAAAAATAATGTCTGAGCAAGTTGACTTGCAATTTTTCCTCACAAGACTTCAACAATTGGTCTTAGTTATCATCAGGTGCTATAAGTGGAAGTCTGAGTGGACTTCACCGAGAAATATACACAAATACCACCCCTTACACAACTGATGCAAGATATCTGAGTCATTGAAATATTATGCGTAAAAGCAGAATAATTGGTTTGAAAGTACAGTCAAAAATATACCTCACTACAATCAGACCAGGAAAACAATAAATTACATCCCTTAATACACATTGTTTCTATTCTGAATGTAACCTAAAAGCATGTAATGATGGCCTCAACAATCACAGTGATTCACCTGTTTCTAATACTAGGACCACTCACTGCTGTGAAATATTAGATCCTTACAACATAAGATTAACATAAGAGATTAAGGAAGTTCAGAGTAGGGCAGCTCATTTTGTAGTATCACAAAATAGAGGAAAACTTGGCGTGGATATAAGTGAGTTGTCATGTCAAGTGTTAAAGCCAGGTATTCATTGTTGTGGCAAGGTAATTTCACAAAATTACAATCACTGTCTATCTCACCCAAGTAGCAAACTATTTTGTTGATACCCATCTACTTAGGAAGCAATGAAAGATTTAGATGCCAGTTTTCCTGCATACTACTCAAGAGTATAATGACACTTATGCATAAGCAATGTGATTTCAAGCAAGACAAGCCACTTGGATCTAGTAAAATATTTATTACAGTTCTGACAAAGTTGCATTTTCTTTTTATGAAAACTTGTTTCAAACCTTCAGGTTTATCTTCAAGCCATTATATTTAAACTGCACTAACTGTACTTGTTTGGCAACAGCAAAAATGCATATTGGTAAAACACAAAACAAGTCTCTTACACAGCCAAAACAACTTCATATATTACACAGTTATTCCATACTTTAATGAGTCTTGTACTCCCTTAGTTAAGGTAGTATTTTTAATATGGCACTCATTAAATAAGCTAGTTCAACATACTTAATAGCTATTTATAAAGTGTTATCCTGTATTTTCTCTTGAAAAACGTGCCTAATAGTTGAAATGTCCTGATACTGCTTACAGGTGGTCAGTATCTGTGATGTAGTTTTAAATCATACTGCCAATGAATCCCAATGGCTCAAAGAACATCCAGAATGCACCTACAATCTAGTCAATTCACCACATCTTCGACCAGCATACCTACTTGATGCTCTATTGCATCAGCTTACAGTTGAAGTTGCAGAAGGAAAGTGGCAGTTCTCGGGCATACCAGCTGAAGTAAACTGTGAAGAACATCTGTCGGTAAGCTTATCGCTTTGTTTTAGTATGATTCCACTAGGATTAACTATGTTATGAAGCATCAGAAGCGTCATGTTACTTATTGTTGATGAAAGTGAAATCTCCAGATTAACCTGAAACACTTCCTTTACTGACCTAAGTGTTAATAAGATGCTAAAACTTAATCTCCCTTTTAAAATTTTAGCTACCTTTTTATTTTACTATCCATCTGGATCCTATTGCATGTTGTGATGTGTTTATTTACTGTTCTACATTCTTCATAACATTACTTTATAACCACAATGGCTTGTGTAAAACTGTTGTAATAGAGGAGTATCAAGTGATTAAAAAAAAAAAAAAAAAAAAAAAAAAAAATGGACCTCGACTTTTGTTGCATTGGGAGACTAAATATTTTTGCTTGTAAGTATTCATAATTACAGATGCTTTTCTATGAAGGGGCTGCATGTGAAGGAAAAGATGTGCTCCGACAGTGGGAACTGACTGCTAATGAAATCTGTATCTACATCTACAAATCAGAGAACAGTTAACAGTAATAACAGTTTATTTACTGTCAGGATTGCATGTAAACAATGAGATAACCAGCTTCAGTCTCCTGGACCCTCTTAAGATACATAACATTTTAAAATACAATCTTTAAGAAACAGAATCAAATTATAAGAGACCTAATTATGTACTGTTAGAGTTAACTTCCATTAAACATACTTGTGGTCATAACATATTTATTCCTTAAAATAAAACTAAGCATAAACCACACTATCTAGACTGTATATAGCAAAGCTTTCCAAATTGTTTCCTCTTTTGACACCTTTCTAATATGTCTAGTTTTATGAGCTGCCCTAGTAATAAAAGTTCTTCTTCTATGACAAATGATATTTTTAGAGAAATATTAAAATATAAATTTTTCTATTTCACTTCCAAATACAGAACTCCAAATGAAGAGAATGGCATTTTCTTTATTTTATCACAAGTTTTTCATTTGTTTTGTAAGTCTTGTGACCATGCAACTAGATGGCACAGGCACAAAATCCAAAAGTAATTTGTAAGTTCTGAGAACTTACTGATTTAGTGGTGCCAGTTTCAAACCAAAAACTAACAATTACATGATTGGCCACTTTAACATCAGATATAAACTTGTTCTTTATAACAGCCTCTCACATGACTCACAAGTGTCAATTTTACTTGAGAAATATGTTCACATTATTTCAATGTTCCATTTAAGTGCCAAAATCATGCTTCAGTGAATATATACTAAATAAATAATGACACTCTCAGCACAATCTTTCTTTCCTCAAACATTTTTGCAAATGTCTGAATCTTTATAAATCACTAATTTGCATAATGACTTTCCTTGAAATACATAGATTGAGGTTTTGTTAGGTAGTGTCATCACCACTTTTCTTCCAGTTACAAAGCTTCATCCTAGAAATCAGTTTCTGTAACACTTCTCAAAATTAGTCTCCACTTTTATTAAGATACTAAACTAGCAGTGCACATATTACTTTTTGACAGTTTTGGCCTCAAATCAAGACTATTAACTCTTCGGCTTCAAGTCACAACTCTTACTTAATACTACCTTTGTCTAGCCAAATAAATGTTTTAACTTCATGTCACATTTTTCAATATGTACGGTGGTACGTCCATAGAGAACTGTCATTCAAATCAGGGATTTTGAACCACAAAATAGATATATATGGGTTTCTACCCCCATTAAGGCAAATTCTATATGGAATCAGCTTTTCAGTTCATGGAATCTTCTTCACAGGAGAGAAAGCTGGACAATTACTGGTTTAAGCATACATATTATAATAATAGCACAGGACTATAATGAGTGACCTTATTACACACTAAATGTTACTTGTATCCAGGCTTACCTCCTACTGTCATGTTGGTAATGTTAATATGACACTGGAAGGTAAGATATTGTTAAATGTGTCAATAACATGTACTGTGTACTAAGGAAGATGACTTTTATGTCCATATGATATTTTAATGAAATGTATACATAAACCAGTAATTGTCCATCACCAAAGATTTTCTTCAAACTGGGATATATAATGCAATAAATGTCCACATTTTAGCAGATCTTGACTGAGGCAGTATTTTCAACTTCAAAGTATCAGATAAAGAAACACCAATTTAGAAGCTTTGTGTAAAAAGTATGGAACTGTAGAAAATAGGTAATGCCATTAACCAAAAAGACATAGTGACCATACACTCTGAAAAATAAATTACAGTGTAGCTGTTGATTAGCTACATTATTTGTAATAAATTAATGAAATAAGAATGCTTACCTTTGAAGTCTTAAACATTAACTGCTACAGCAAAGAGAACGCATGGTTTTATACGATATAATCTGAATAGGAGATTGTGAACACGTTAACCAGTAGTTCAGTACAAACTGTGGAAGGTTTGAAAATAGTAACTTTAAAAAGTGTGTAATAACATTAGGCATTTGAAAAAGGTATTGTGTCAGTAAAATTAGAAATAATGTAATATATTGTAGATTTAGATCACCTTTTATAACTGTTTAAATAACTTTGTCATTTTTCTATATCTTATAGGCAATTCGAAGTGCACTGCATGGCTTTTTTCTACCACAAATGAAAGTGTCTGAGCTGTACATGGTGGATGTTAATGCACTTGTATCAGAATTTCAGTCACTTGTAAGAAAAAGATTACCACCTGTACAAGTAGTTTCTCAGGAAAACATGAAACTAAAGATTATCCAAGATCCCCAATATCGTCGACTGAAGTCTAATGTAGACATGGAATTAGCCCTTCAGTTATATAATGTATATAGGTGAGTCATTTACTGAAGTGTACACATATTTGTGTGTTCACTGTTTTTTTCAGATTCCATAGACAAATAGAACTAATCCCTATACAATCTACAGAATTCTGATGAAAATTTCATATAATATAAAATGACGTAAAACCAAAATATTTGTGATGTTATATATATATATATATAACACATATGTGTGTGTGTGTGTGTGTGTGTGTGTGTGTGTGTGTGTCACAGACTACAATAAAACTTGAAACTAAACGAGCAATCTGGAAAGAAAGTTCCAATTTCCTGCATTACTTTTTCTTTTGTGTAGCTTTGTTAAGTTTGCTCATGGCAGTATAACTGTGAGGTTGTATTCAGCTTCAGCCATTTCTGATTGATTTAGGTGTTTAAAATGTATGAAATAATAGAGAATTCTGATAGGTTTGAGGTACCTGGGATAATACAGTTTCTGTGGGCAAATGAAATTACACCAGCAGCAATTCATCATGAGATTACTTAATTTTATAGGCATATTTTGAGTAATAGTGTTGTGTTGATGTTGGTGTCATGCATTTCTTGGTGTACTAACGTCCATGATGAAGAACAAAGTGGCTCACCATTTGTTGTAAATGATGAACTTGTTGCAAAAGAGGATGTGGCTCTCAATGTGGGTGTTCACACTTGCAGGATGCAGATTTTTATGCATAAGGGATTTTGAAGCTTGTGAAGCGTGGTGTGACAAATGTTTAAATGTGTATGGCGATTATTTTGAAAAATAGATGAGATTAGAGATTAGATTATATTAGTTCCATAGATCCATGTTGAGGAGATCCTTGTGGATGTGGAACATGTCAAGAAACAAAAGTTACAAGCTGAATGATAGATAATACTAATAATATAAATACAGATATATACATTTTTAAGGTTTTTCTTTTCTTAGCTGATAATATAATAATACTAATATAAGAGTGCGCCTTGGTTGCACAGTGGTGAGTGCCAGACTACAAATCCAAAGGTCGCGGGTTCGATCCCCGCCAGGTCCTAGGATTTTTATCTGTCACTTTCCACTTCTTTCACCTCTGGCAGTATTGCGCATGTGAAAAATACCGAGTAGCACCGTGGTTCAGAACCCACGTTAAACTGTAGGTCCCCCTATAACTGGCTGGGTAAGTCAGTTCAAAGGTCGGAGGAAGGCAATGGCATACCACCTCCAAACAGGACCATGCCTAGTAAAGCACTGTGGTGTTCAAACCAATCTTCGGATTGTTGACTGCTTTACCTTTTAGTATGAATACCAATACGTGCATCATTTGGTACAATTTAGAAATTCACTAATGGAGTAGAAGGAGTTGGCCAGTAGAAAGTCTTTTAGGTTCATCGTAAACTGATCTTTATTTGTTGCTAAATTTTTTATACTTTATGGTAAATTACTGAAAATGTGTGTTCCTGAGTAGTGGCCCCCTTTTTGAACTAAAGTAAGTGCTTTTAAGTCCTTGTGTAGATCATTTTTATTCCTAGTATTGTATGTGTGAACTGAGCTGTTTGTTGGGACAAGGGATATATTATTTATGACAAATTTCATTAAGGAATAAATATACTTAGAGGCAGTAGTTAATATACCCAGGTCTTTGAAGAGGCTTCTACAGGATGTCCATGAATTTACTCCACAAATAATACGTATTACACACTTTTGGACTCTGAAGACTTTTGACTGACTTGAAGAGTTACCACAAAATATTATACCATATGACATTATGGAATGAAAGTAAGCAAAGTATGCAAGCTTTGTGTTTTATGTCTAAAGATGTATTATACACTGATATGTAATAAAAGTCCCCACAATAAAGTGATTACTAAAAGGGGGTAGGAGATTGGTATTTACTTTCCAAATTGCACTTGTGCTATATGAACTCTTGTAGAGGATTAAAAAATGTAACTCACACCTTTCAACTTAGATTAAAAAAAATCTGAGGTTTATGATTCAAAGATTTTTTTTTTTTTTTCCTTACCACTTCTGGATACTCATAGGAAAAGTGCTATGAAAGAGCAATAATTGTTCTGTCAAGTGTTGCCTAAGTGAATGCTGCAGTAACTTTTAAGGTCTATATATTATGAGGGAGTATATGTACAAGAAAAATAGAAATTCAATTCTGAATCCTACTCCTTTCCCTCCTCTATCCTCAAGGAGTACATCTGTTTGACATCAACATACATTGAGGGCATATCTGCCAATGTCTTCTACATGAAATCCAGCAATTTCTGGATAATCCCCATTAGTACAGCCTTCGTAATAGCATAGCAGGTGAAGTAGTCAGTGTTCAATGTTACCTGCCTCTTCCCAATATCCTGCAGATATATATTTATCCATCTCCCTTGCCATTTTTGTGGGAAATCTTTTAGGGCATAGCTGATTTCCTTGCCCATTCTTAGCAAAAACTGTCTGAGCTTGTGCTCTGTCCCTATAATGGCCAGGTTGTCAAAGTGACATTAAACTGTAATCATCCTTCTTTCCTACCTCTTCACAACGCCATTATCAACTAGGCTGCTGCTTTGGTATAGTATTTATGTCTGTGTTAAGTAATACTCTGAGTAAAGGTTGTACCTACAAATGCCATTATTTGATTAACTTTGATAATGTGCATTTCATTGATCATCACTGTGCAGTAGCATTGATAGCACACAAGTGATTTTAGTGTTACAATTCTTTTCTAATATGAAAAGCCTGTAACTACTGATATGAAGTTTTCTGCCATTTTATTACGAGAAATCACATCTAAAATAACATGATTTTGAGAAATCCTCAATTTTCTGAGGCTTTGAAGCACTTTGTATTGATAGCATGTACTGTATAAATTATTGTAAAGAAACCACTCCCCTGCTTTTTTGTGGTGTGCAACTTTCCAGTTTGAGTAAGTTTGTGCAGTTCCACCAGAGTCTGGTGCACATTGGAGTTGGTTTTTCTGTATACATAACTAGCAAAAACACTGCAAAATATCAGCTGGAGAATGAAAAATGTGTATGGGGAAGCACATTTGTCAAAAACCAGCAGTGTAGACAAGGTCTACTCTAGGACCGGACATTTCAGCCTTTTGCCAGGGTGGCAGATTTGAGGGGGTGGCATTGCAATCGCTTCACTATTTACATTTGAACAACTGAATCAACACAATAACTATTTTCACTTTTTGTATGATGTAAATGAGTAAAAAAAAACATGTCTAAGGAAAATTTAATAACTTTCTGCAAAAATCTGTAAATAATTGCTTGGAATTAGCAGAAGCAATATCTGCTGTTTCTGCTTTTTTGGTTAAATAAGAAATTCCAAGTGATGTGGTGAAATTATCAACAATCCTAAAGTTTGCTCCAAACCTTAGCATTGTGCTAAGAATATTGCTTGCCATCCCTGTAAGCACTGCAAGTGGGGAAAGAAGTTTTTCAAGTTAAAAGTAATAAAGAACTTTTATCACTTGACAACTACACAACATCAATTGAATATATTTGATCATGTTGACAAATGAGCATGAAATCATAGTGAAGTAAACTTAAAAGATGTAATTCAACAGTTCACATAATTAAAAATGGGGAAAAAGATTTTCATGACTTTGTAGCTTGGATTCTTTTGTGAGGTATAAATTGTTTTGCATTGTGTATTATAGACTTGAAAAGCCAGAAACCAAAACTGAAAAATTATACTTAGTTTTATTATCTCTTATAAGTTGCTTTGCTTTTTACATATAGGGAATTGCTTTAATACGTTTCCAATGGTCAACAATTTTGAATCCACTACGAATAAGGTTTAATTTTTACTGGTACAATAGATCATTTGTAGTTTTGAACCTTTCTATCTTTACAGTTTACTTAAAGCCCATAAATTCTCTTCCGCTGTGCTTAAAGTTTATGGAGTGCTATTCACAGGGCAAAGAATTTTTTACAATATCTACCTAAGACTGTTCACGACTCTTCAAAGGGCTTATGTTTCTGGTTTCATACTACAAAATACCAATCAATGAACTGTGTTTGGTTTTCCACTCAATTTTTCACTGTTCCACAAGTCTGGCAGTGTTCTGTGCTTTTGGGACATATTGCTTTCATGCACAGATCAGTGTGACTGTGATGTTAGGTGAGTGGAACACAATTAAATGAGTTTGTCACCAAAAAGGACTTACCAAGTGAGAAATACTGATGTTAAGAAATGTAGTAATTAGATTACACAACTTTTTATTTTTATTTTAATGTTGCATCATTTTGTGCCTTACACAGAATGTAACTTCATAAATTGTTTCCATTTAAAAGTTTTAAGTGTTATTTGTGCTTACCCAGTTTTTGTAAATTTTGTAACTATGAGATTATGCTGTACTCATTTATTCCAGTGATGTGTCACTTTCTGCGTTGCACATAATGTAATTTTCTAAATTATATCCATTTAAATACATGATTTTTATATTATTTAAAAGATTTAAATTTTATTTCAATAAATAAAACATTTAAATTAACTTAATTATAAGGGGAAGGCACAGATAGAGATTTTCGGGATGGGAAAGGACACCATCCAGGCTTTCTGTTTGGAGAGGGTCATGATTCAAAATAGTCATTTTGTGTGAAATGACTACAACAATAACAACAGAAATAATAATAATAAAGTGACAAAGTCTAGAAATTTGTAAAACAGAAATATAAATATTTAATTATAATGTCTGGATCATGATTTTAGCACCTCCAACCCCCCCTCCCCCTCCCCCTTGGATGTGTGCTTGATGGCTTGATGGAGGGCAGCATTGTCAGTTTTTCATGCAAAATGGATTCTTTATAACATGCCACCATATCACAAATGTTGTGCCACAGACATTGTGTTAACTCAAATGGGAGACACTTTAGCCCCCTTCCTCTAGACCTGCTCTCTCTCCCAGTGTGATGGTTGTGCCTTTTATCCCTTAAAAAGTCAACAGTGTCAACAGTTCCTTCAGGTGAGGATGTGCAGTAGTAATTCATGAACATCTTCACACAAGAGAACATGACATTTCACCAAATGGGTATCTTCGACCTGGTGCATTGGTGGGCTGTTTGTTTCAATGCCCACAGCAATTTTGCCTGATTGGCATACCAAATCTGGACTGTACAGTCTTCAAATGGAAAGTTTTTGTTTTTGTTGACAGTGCAGCTTTTGTAACCAGCACTTGATTTTGGATTTTACATAGAAATATTTTAATCCCATGAATCATCCTGGTACTGTGTTTCTGTTAGCAGTGTATTGTAATGGAAAAGAGCTGTCAAGGGTGCTTCCTCTATGAGAGAAAACTTAATTGTATTAGCAATGACTATACTACTTTTATGGGATGTATTTGAAAAGAACACTATTAGCATAAGATTAAGAAGTTATGTGGGACCATTAACATTATTTAGCATAGATAACCTTTCAAAGGTTTAATTCTGAAACTGTCACAAAATTAACTTCATGTGTTTCTTGTGAACTGAATACAATACAGTGTCAAATGCAAGCTTTATAAGCAGCTCTTTAAATTTATGTAGCTAACTTGAGCTTTTAATTTGCTTTCCCATTTATTGAATTATTTTCCATGCATGGAATCTTTTTCCATAATGGAAAGTTATACCCCTTCTGTATTCTATGAGTGAAATTTGTCTTTGAGGCAGCTTGTGCTGTTTCAGAAAACAATCTACTTCACTCTTTATATTTTATCTCTGTAAATATTTATTTAATAATTACAAGGGCTTTTATTTAATAATCACAGGTAGCAAGTACTGCACAGGCAGTACTTGGAAAATCAGGTAAAATTAATATATATTTTAGTTAATACATTTTTATGACTGTAAAATTATTGTGAAATGGATTTTAAGATTTAGAATACAACCACACTGTCAACAGGACATTAAAACTTAATCTTCCTTCCTTCTGAATTTAGAATGATCTGTGAAATTCACAATACTATAAATAAATTTCATATAGGCTACACATCACTATCTTGGTTTCATACACTAGTGGGAATATTTATAACAGATGTCTACCAGATGTTGAGTAGAAACATTAAAAAAGGGTACCTATTAACTACTCCCATACCATTTAACAAAATTTTGGAGCAAGGAGTGTAAATTCTGTATAACTCTTATGCTCATATTAAAAAATGTTTATTTTGACAATTTATAAACCTCAGTTGCACAGTGGTAGAGTGCCAGACTACAAATCCAAAGGTCGCGGGTTCGATCCCCGCCACATCCTAGGATTTTTATCTGTCACTTTCCACTTCTTTCATCTCAGAAAGGCAACGGCATACCACCTCCAAACAGGACCATGCCTAGTAAAGCACTGTGGTGTTCAAACCAATCTTCGGATTGTTGACTGCTTTACCTTTTTAAACAGCTGATAATAGTCTAATACTGGAAAATCCATATTGGAATTCAACAATATAATGAAGATGTTCATTGAGCCATTACAGGCACATAAAAAAGACAGTCAAACACACACAACTAAGCTTCGAGCTACAGCTTTCATCAGAAGAAGAGACATACTGTCATTCATATAATCACACAGGAATACTTCACAGGCACACAACTGTCATCTTGGGCTGCTGCGTTTCAAGTTGTGTATGTGTCTTTTTCTGATGAAAGCTCTGGCCTAAACCTACGTTCCATGTTTAGGCGTCTCTTTTTATGTGCCTGTCATGGCCTAGTGAACATGGGTGTGGTGATTTGCAAACTATCTGCTTTATATTATTGAGTTACATACATGCTTTATTTGAAGTTGTAGATACACATAGCAGCTGAGGAAAATAACAAGCACAGTTAATTAATTGTTCTTTTTCTCCTAATATACATAAAAAATATACAAAGTCATTCCTGAAATTTTCAGTAATCATAGATTAGAAATAGTTACAATTTGTTTTAAGAATTAGTGTGCACTGAACAGAAATTCCCTGATATATTAAAAGAGTGTACCACACTGGGTCTCAAACTATCAATTAAAGTTATGAGGCACAATCCATGTCATATCCCCACAGCTTTGTTTTTGCCAGTACTTCTGTTCTACTTGATCCAAGTTTCACAAAAGTCTCCAGCATACTTACATTGAACAGCGCTCCTGCACTTCTGTCTGTTAACGTATAGCTGACACATTCTGAATCCTGAAGTTTCCTCTTCATGTTGGGATTGATGGTACATCATTTGTATATAAATCAATGTATAAATACTCACAAACAAAGATAATCCTTTTGTTTTTTATTTCTTTCAAGGAACGACTGTTTTGATGAAGAGACAAGGATACGTAGGTGCACAGAGGATTTCAAAATGTGCCTGGATAAATTAAATAATGCCATTCACCTAGAAGTGGAGGCTCATCTGCAGGCTGCAGTGAACAATACTATTGCTGGTATCCGGTACTTCAGAGTAGACATGAATGGTCCACGCATAAAACAAGTCTCACTTAAGAATCCATTGGTCCCGAGGTGAGTGAATAGTCCATATATAAACTGAATGTTTTCACTCACAAAGTATATGTGTTATCCTGCATCATTTATATTACCTTATATAGCATTTTAAATATAAACTGTTGCCTTCACATGAGTACTATTACATGATTTTACTATTATTATTATTATTGTGGTCCAAATCCACAGATTTGTAGTACATTACATTTAAGCAAGACTTTACTTGTGACAGAGTCATTGCATCCTTGTATTCACTTTTATTAGTAGTATTTTGACTGTGAAATGAGGAAGGGTATGTCTGACGTCCTAATATTGTTTGAGTTTGAAAATTTGTAACATTATGTAGTTTATATATTTTTCTACTCCATTAACCACAGACCTTGCCAAGGTGGGATTGCTTGTGTGCCTCAACCATAAAGACAGCTGTAGTATATCCACAACCACAATTGGGGGGTGGGGTAGCTGTGGAGAGACCAGAGAAATGGGGTTGCTGGAGAGGGGCTGCAGGCGTTTCAGTAACTACTGGGGTAACAATCTGAATAATTGACTAATCTGGTATTGTTCCAACGGCCAACATGCTAGTACTGGGAATGGAGAGATGCAAAGGGAAACCACAATTGTTCATTTTTACTTATGTATTGTTAAATGAGGATGATATCCTCTTCGGTAAAGAATCCTGATGGCATATGTTTCCCCATTTATAGCTTAGGAAGGGGACTAATGAGGAGGTTATCATCATCATCTAAAACAGAACTGGAATTCTATGGATCAGAGAGTGGGATATTAGGTCTATTAGATGGATTGATACATTAGTAAGTTCAAAAAATGGAACTGGATAGGTTGCAGTTAGATATAATGGGAACTATTGGAGTTTGGTGGCAGAAGGGACAGTACATCTGGTAAGATCTTTAAAGTTATAAATAGTAAATCAAATAGGGATAATGCGGTAGTAGACCTATAATAGAAAAGAAAATAGGAATGTGGGTAAGTTTTTATGAACTCCATAGTGACCACATTATTCTTACAGAGATAGACATGAAGCTAAGACTCATCTCGGTGGTTCAAGCTTATGTAGCAACTATCACTGCAGATGATTTATAGATTGAAAGAATCTCTAATGAGATAGAATAAATTATTCATATAGTTAAGGGAAAGGAAAATTTTATTGTTACGCTGAACTGGAATTCAGTAGTAGGATTAGGAAGAGGAGGAAAAATAGTAGGAAGAACATAATTTAATCATATTTAACACCTGGTTTAAATATTGTGAAAGAATGTTGAAAGCATGGAAGAGATCAGGATACACCAGATGGTTTCAGATTGATTATATAATGATAAGACAGAAATTTTTGAATCAGATTTTCAATTGTAACATATTTACTGGAGCAGATGTGGTCTCTCATCACAGTTTATTGGTAACGGACTATAGAATAAAACTGTAGAAATTGTAAAAAATAAAGAAATGAAGTAGATAGGATCTGGATCATAAGTGAAAGAACCAGATATTCCAAAGAGTTTCAGAGGCACCATTCAGCAACAGTTTCTGAAGTTGGGAAGAGAAATACAAATGAGTAGCTTTTCAGGGATGATGCAATGAAATCAGTAGAGGATCAAATATGTAAAAAGACAAGGCCTAGTAGAAATCCTTGAATACTACAGGAGATACTATAATTAATTTGTGGAAAAAGTACAAATGGTGCTGACAAAACAGAATATGGTTGTCTAAAAAATGTTATTGACAGAAAATGCAATGCTGTGGAAATATTTATAACCAGACGTAATTGAAGAAACCTTTGGAGGAAAGAGAGCAGCCATTAAAGGACACGAATTCAAGGTAATACTGAAGAAAGAAAAGAGGAAGTAGATATAAATGAGAGGGGAGACATGATAGTGTGATGATAATTTGGCAGAGTACTGAAAGACCTATATTGAAAGGAGACAACATGCCATCAGAACTACTGATAAGATAAGATAATTTTATTGTAGTTAGGCCATTACAGCAATAGACAAAATATAGGATAATTTTTCCATTGGTACATAAAAATATTAGTAACTTACTACATGCTACTTACAATTCCAAACTCTTTTAATTCATAAAAGGGGTTTGTAACAAGCCATTTATGTAATGCTTTCTTAAATGCATCCTCTGGTAGGTTTTTTTACCTTCTGTGGAAGCCGATTAAATAGTTTATGTCCTACCAGCTCATAACTGTTGGTTGTCTTTGTTAATCTATGGTATGATGCATATATAGATGTATTTTTCCTAGTATTGTGTTCATGAATATCATTACTATGTTTTACCCCATGCAAATTATTTTTTGTATATATTAGCACTTGGTATATATTTATAGATTTATAATGGTCATTATTTTACACTCTGAAAACGAAGGCTTACAATGGGCTTACAATGGGCTGTGCCAATTGACACCACTTGCCTACAGTTTTGGAGATAAGCCATCAATAGTTTTAGGCTGTAGTCTTTGATGCCATAAAAGTGGAGTTTCTGTAAAAGTGTGTCCTGTCTTACACAGTCAAATGCTTTACTCAGGTTACAGAAAGTGGCCTGAGCAAAGCCTTGGATATCCTTGGAAGAACCAGCCATGACAAAACTATTGCACCTGGTGTGCAAGACACATGAGTCAAATAAAGTACTCTCAGACCTCAACAAGAATGTAATAATTCCAATTCAAGTAAGTGCAGACTGGTGTGAAAAAAACTGTTAAGATGATGTCAGGGAAAAACAGTTTGTTTTCCAAATAAATGTAGGAACACATGAGGTAACACTGAACCTAAGACATCTCTTAAAAGACAGATTGTGACTGGGCTACACTCTTTCAAATTATGAAGGTAGCACAGTAATTTACAGGGAGTGAAATAGCTTTACAGAAACCAGTTGGCAGTTATAAGAGTTGAAGGGCATGAAAGGGAAGCAGTGGTTGAGAACTGAATGAGACAGGATTGTGGCCCATCTCCAAATTTATTCAGCATGTACATTTGCCAAACAGTAAAGAAAACCAAACAAAAATTAAAGTTCTGGAAGAATAAATAAAAACTTTTGACATTTTTCTGTGACATTGTAATTCTGTCAGACAGCTAAGTCAAAGAAAGTTGAACAGAAAGAGCAGTGCCCTGAAAGGAAGGAGGGTATAATATGAATATATAAAAAGAATATCAACAAAAGCAAATCAAGAGCAATGTACTGTAGTCAAACTAAATCAGATAATGCTGAGGAAATTAGATTAGGAAGTTAGACACTGAAAGTAGTACATGAGTTTTGTTATTTGGGCAATAAAGTAACTTATGATGGTCAAAGTAGAGGATATAAAATGTACACTGGCAATGGTAATAAAATAATTTCCTAACAGGGGAAATTTGGTACTGTGGGATATAAATTTAATTTCCTTGACTGGATCGTGAGTGTATATTGGAACAGTACAGACAAGAAGGGAACTGAAGTCTCTGAAATGTTCATGCTACAGAAGAAAGTTGAAGATCAGATGGGTACATCATATAACTGATGAGTAGCTGCTGAATAGAATTAATTAAAAAATAAATTTTTGTCATAACTTGATTTAAAAAAAGGTCTTGGCTGTTATGGCAAATTTTGAAACTTTAATGGAATTTGATGTAAGTGTATAAAAACTTAGAGGGAGACAAAGAGATGAATAGAGTAAGCAGGTTCTAAATAGATACAGGTTGTAGTTGCTGACAAAGTACTATATTGCAGTGATTTACAAAACTCATTTAATTCTTTTCTCTTTTCATTAGGTATTTCACTGATTATGGAACACCCAACAGCTTAAAAGAATTTGAAGATGTCATGTATTCAGCTGATGCATGCTATATTATGGCCCACAATGGTTGGGTTATGAATGATGATCCACTTCGCAATTTTGCTGCACCAGAAAATAATGTCTATTTGAGAAGAGAACTCATTGCTTGGGGTGACAGTGTCAAATTAAGGTAAGCTCCTCACACCAATTTGCTTTAGTTGAGTGTACCATAGTATGTTGCTAATACAATTTGAATAAAATAATGAAAATGACTTCATTACCCAGATTTTGATTGTTGATACAAAATATCACAATCTGGGTAATATATTGTATAATATTGAAAAACAGTAGCATACACACTTAGACATTTTTTCGTTTGTTTATTGTTCTGTAGTTTTTTTATATCAGTACGATGAGGTGTTAGATATTTGTTTCCTAGATATCTGTGTGTGGGGCAGAGGTGCCCCCCCCCCCCCCCTTTCCACACACACACGAGATACTAGGTCCTGTTTTGCCATTTAATTTTGAAATTAAATATCTTTTATTTGTATTTTTGCAAATTGTGTTATAAATCCCCCCCCCCCCATAAATTTCAATGATGCAAACTGTGTCATGATCCCCCCCCCCTCCCCCCTGTGGGCACATCTGATGCGGAGACTATACACAAATCATTTAAATTAAACAAATTGGTGTATTTGACACAATGCATAAGAAACTCAAATAGACTGAGATAAATATTTAAGCTTTACATTACCTGTTTGGGCTAGAATCAGTACAAAGTTTGGACATAACTTTATAATTTGAACCCTTCTGCCATAACAGAAACCTGTTGAATTATCTTTTAGAAAACTTGAAAGAAATTCTGGCAATGAAAAGTCCAGGTTGGAATGTCAATAAGATTAGAATAGCTGGGAACTTACTACAAAGACGATCACTGATCCACAAACAGGCATCTACATACTATGAAATGCACCATAAGGTGTGTGGCAGAGGATACACTGTACCACTACCAGGCATTTCCTAGTAGTGACCACAGGCATGTGGAAAATACAATCATATTTACACAAATTAAAATTTTTGGCCACATCCTTCATCAGAGAAAGAACATACATATATTAACACAATCACTTGTATAATTTATGCACACATTACCCTTATCTCTTGTGGCATCTGTAACAGAGGTGTGTTCGAAACACAGAGCAATGATTGAATTTCTTTTATCAGAAAACTGGATAATCACAAATATTTATAGGCACTTGGAGAATGAGGTCTAGAGAGACCTGGCAGTGGGAAAAAAACTTAGGCATTGGGCAAGGCATATGTCATTATAACAATAAGGTGGAGCAAATCTGAGAACTTCTGTTTGCTAGATGGCAAAACTGTGACTCCTGCAGTGTTTGAACATGTGAGCACTTGTATTCATTGGCACAAAAATGTAAATTAACTTTTCCTTCTCCATGATAATGTAAGGATTCACACCCGAGCGGTGTTCACAAAACTTCATTCGACTGTTCTTCTTCATTCACCCTACAGCCAGAGTTTTGTGCCTTCTGACTTCCATTTTTTGGCCCAATAAAAGAGGTACTCCATGGGAGGCACTAGATGGATGACGACATTAGCTGGCGAGAATTTTCATCCAGGGTGCTAGCATAGTCCCTGCAGTCGTGGTGATTACAGTGTCCCAGTGGCATAGTGGTCAGCACAACTGCCTGGTATGCAGGAGACCTAGGTTCAAATCCCAGCTGGGCCCAAATTTTGCCATTGATTAATTACAATGCTCTGTGGCAGCTAATACAAGTTCCTTTATGTGTTGATTGATAACGTCTGTTTATATAGAAAAAAAAAAAAATATTAATTCTTTGTCTATGTACATTATTTCGCACTGATCACTCACAATCTCATACTTAATGTTCACCTATGTCTGTAAGTAATTCATTTCATTGACTGTTTCATAAGCTGGCACATTATTTTATTATGAAAAAATTTGAGAAAATTTTTGAGAAGAGTGCAATGCAATGGCACGCAAGCAGCTCGTTAAACAAGCAAATGAGCTGATAAACTATATGGTTGTGTGTGTACCTGCTAAAAGTTGCACAAAGGATAGTGAATTAGAAGGAATGGACCACTGTAACATTGCATATTTGAGTGGTCATGAACTGAGCAGGAATTGACAACCATGCTGATATATTGCCATGGCATTAGTCAACTCATATGGAACTAGGAACTATCATGATATGTCTTGTGTGGCCATATTTAAAAGGAGCTGATGCTGTAAGGGCGTTTACAGATACTGTAGGCATAGTTTACTCCAAACACTCACGTAGTCTTAAAGCTATGCTGCTTTTTTTTAACTTGCAGCATCTCTGTGGTAAGGCCAGTGGTTAGATAATTAAATGTTACCACTTTCCTTCACCCCCCCCCCCCCCCCTCATCTACCTACTCCCCTAACATCCAAGCCAACATTGGGCAAGGACATAGAGAATGATGTTATGGAGGAGGAAAGTACATTGGCACAGATGTGCTGATGAGTCTTGAGACTGTAGTCTGTCTCAAGCACCCCAAAGCATAACTGGAGCCTAAACATAACCAGAAATGCTGGCTGGAAAACCAGCCACAGGATGCATACCAGTGTTTTTAGGTGCAGACTCAAATGGTCGTGCAGATACAATGTTGTAGACTATATGGGCACCCAAGCAGGTGGCCAGACATTACTCTTTTGGTGACTGCAGTGCATGCTGCCATGTGGGCTGCAATTTTGTTAGTGAACTGGGTCTATGATCAAAAACAGGGTGGTAGAATCATGAGAAACAACCAGCCAAATCTGCTCCTGATGCAAACCTATCTGATTCTAATCTGTGACTGTTGCTGTATACTCTGCAAAAGACAGGTTAATTATAAGTATTAAACATGGGTGATCAACCTTGTATCCTCTTGAGATGGATGCATCAAATGAAGCAATGTCCTCTGATGACCAGCATTAAGCAGTTCTGTCACTTGACAAGAAGTGGTATGATATAAAATAAAAAAAAAAAAGAAAAAAAAAAAAAAAAAAAAAAAAAAAAACACCTTGAAGACCTGGTAACACAAGTGGATGGCATGTAACTTGTCCATTTATAGATTGAATGTTTGCGCATCTCATATCACTGCACGATTTGGCTTAGTATAGAAGGACTTCATGAGGATATACTGTATCCCATTGTCACTGCAAAACTATTCAAACTGTCTGCATGTCAACTGTTGTAACCTCTGACTTTTATCACATAAAGACTAACATAAATGGCCCGTTTTGGCTATTAAGTACAGAATTGAACATAACAACGTAACTGTTTGGCATGCACTTCACAACTGCCTGCATGACTCCACACTACCTCCACCTTCGCTCTGCTGGTCTCTATTCTTGCACGCCTCTGGTGGCGGGCACTGCAAGTACATAGTCGGCATGCTCAATTCGACTTAGGTGGCATGCACTATGCTACAGCACATCTCCCTCTTCTAAGGGGAAAAAATTAACTGGTACACATGACACATCTATTTCATCCTCACGACCAAAATGCCGAGCCAGAACCACAGAGTATGGGCTTGCAGACAGAGCGCCATGCAACACAGCAAGACCTGCCCGTTGGTGGCCAGAGAGATATGACAGGAGAAGGTGGGTCATAGTCCATGACGCTATCGTCACTTTCACCTGGTGCCATAGGTGGCGTAACAGTGAGCAGCGGAGGTGGCAGAGGCAGTGCCGGTGGTGATTGGTGTGGCACCGGTAGCGTAGGAGGGGCTGACGCCAGCCAAGTCTTAGGTGTTGCTGAACCCTGCTCACTGGGCCATGGAGTGTCGGCCAGGAGGAGACTGAGTTTGGTGCTCGGCCTCGACAGGTGACGGGTGAACTTGAGGGTGTGTTAGGATGTCCTCCCACTCCCGACCTGCCGGCCTAGGATGCAGTTGATCCATATGCCTGTGCGGACCTCATAGAGACGGCGGCCAGAACAGCACGTGACAATTGCTGGGATCCGTTTGGGGTGGCAGCCGAACTCGAGGGCCCCCACTGCAGTGCTCGAATGGCAACGGGCCAGCGCTGCCCATGGAGGTGGCCCGGCAGGCACCGCAGCAGGTGAAGCAGAGTTCGAGGCTGTCGGCCGTGTAAGAGTTCTGCTGGGCTCTTATCACCATTTGGAGTAAAACGGTAGGAAGCCAGGAATGTCTCTTACGCCATGTTGGGTGAAGATTGAACTATGTACTTCTTCATTTGGGTCTTAAAAGTTCTAACCAGACGTTGGACCTCCCCGTTAGATTGGGGGTGAAAAGGGGACGCCAACACATGACGGATACCTCGCCGGGCACAGAATTCGGTGAATTCCTGAGAAGAAAACTGTGGGCCGTTATCTGTAACTAAAGTGATAGGCAGGCCATCGAGAGCAAAGATGTTAGATAACACTGAAACCGTTAGTGCTGTTGACATAGCAGTGCAACATACCATGTATGGAAACTTTGAAAATGCAACAATCACCAATAGCCAGAAGGAAATGAAGAAAGGATCTGCAAAGTCTAAATGAACTCATTCCCAAGCCTGTTCCAGATCTGGACACGGTGAAAGGGATGCACACGGAGCAGCCTGGTGAGACGCACATTTCGAGTAGGCTGACACAAGTCTGACAATATCCCCGTCCAGGCCTGGCCGGAATACATGGCAGCAGGCTAATGCTTTTGTATGGGACATACCCCAGTGGTCAGTGTGCAGAAGATGGAGAACTTCGTGATGTAGAGAGGAGGGAATGACCACCCGAGGTGGTGTGCCTGCCATGGACAGTAAGAGGCCTCTGTCCCTGATCGAAAACTGATACCAAAAGGAAAAGTAATTGCGAAGTAGGTCTGAAACACGGCATGGAGGCCTCTCCAGGCAACCATGTTGTACAAAAGAGACCACCTGTCTTAATACGGGATCAGCTGTGATCACGGCTGCAATATGTGATGCAGTAAGAGGAAAACCATCTACTACCTGTTGTTCCACCACATCCAGATGAAAACAGAGCAATTTGTCACTGGCAAAAACAGGGTTGGGACTCACTGGAAGATGAGACAGTGTGTCACCATTAGCATGTTGGGCTGTGGGGCGAAAGTGGATTTCATAGTTGAACCACGACGAAAACAGGGCCCATCGCTGAAGGTGGTGTGCTGCTTTAACTGGCAGGGACAAATGGAATTTTGTGCCATACAGAAAAACGTAAAATTTTTTCAATGCATAGATGATAGCAAGGGCTTCTTTTTCTATCTGTGAATATTTGAGTTGTGCCGAGTTAAATGTTTTTGGCGCATAAGCAATGGGCCTCTCCATACCGTCTTTATACCTATGGGCCAAGACTGCTCCCACCCCATGTTGGGAAGCATGTTGCCCGGTTTGGAAGGGGACCAAACATGGAGCAGACTGTAACTTTTGTTTCAAAAGAGAAAATGCCGCTTCACATGCCTGCGACCACTGGAAATGCACATCTTTGTGCAAGAGGGCATGCAATGGTTGCACTATGGATTCCGCATTGGGAAGAAATTTGTGGTAATATTCAATCATACCTAGGAAAACCTGTAACTCCTGCACCGAGGTAGGTCGAGGTAAGGCCGAAATGGCCATGACATGCTGGCATAAAGGGGTAACACACTTCAAAACCTAGATAGACAATAGCAAGTTGGAAGAAGCTGCATTTGTCTAGATTGCATTTCAGTCCAGTGGCCTGGAGCACCAAAAATAGGGACAGTAGGTTCCGCAAGTGGTCTTCTGTAGATGTGCCTGACACCACTATATCATCCAGATAATTTATACAGCCCGGAATCAGCGCTGTGAGCTGTTCCAGGAACTGTTGGAATATGGCTGGGGCACTGGCAACCCCAAATGGTTGGTGTAAATACTGGTATAGGCCAAATGGTGTATTAACCACCAACAGACGCTGTGACTCCTCCAAGATAGGCCTCTGCCAAGTCCACCTTCAAATAAAAAAAAAAAAAAAAAAAAAAAAAAAAAAAAAAAAAAAATGTCCTTTGTGAGCAATTCCTCCTGGCGAGGCATTGGATAAGTGTCAATGACTGACTGTTCATTAATAGTGGTCTTAAAATCACCACAGAGCCGCAACTTGCCATTTGGCTTTATTACGATGAGCAACGGAGGAGACCATTCATTTGAGGAAATAGGACAAATGACCCCAGGGATGTGAGGCAACCTAATTCTGCTTTGACAGAATCTCGGAGGGCTACCAGTATCTGGCGCGCCTGAAAAAAATGCAGGCACATGGAAGGTTTCATAGATATATATGCCAGAAAATATGTGGCACAACCCAAACCCAGTGTAAACAGGGAAGAAAATTCTGAGCAGAGTTCGTCCAGTTGTGGATAGGGTACCTCATTCAAAACTAGATTGACATCATCCGAAATAGAAAACCCGAACAACTGAAATGCAACCATACCAAAAAGATTACTTGTGGTTGCGCTGTCCACTACTAGAAAAGTTAAGAGGTGAACGACAGTGCAGTATGCTGCCTGAGTGGTAAATTAGTCAAGCACTTGAATCCGTTGTTTGTTATAATGGACCAACTTGCAAGTGACTGGTTGCAGGAAAGGGGAGCCTAACTCGACATATGTTTGAGAATTTAACAGAGTGACGGCGGCGCCCGTATTAACCTGCATACAGAGGACCTTTTTGCAATCTTTTAGGTCCAGGAAAAGTTTAGATGGAACCACGGACAGTGCCGCCACACAGTTGACTTCCATATCTACATCCATATCATGGTCCTGCATGGTGGGACTTGACTTGCACACAGATGATATGTGACCTTTTTTGCTGCACCGATGGCACATGGCCCAGTGCTGAGGGCAAGCGTATTGATCGTGACTGACAAAGCAAGAAGGGCAGGAGGGCAAGGGGGCACTAGACTGGCCCTGTGTCATCTGTTGTTGTGAGCCGCGCTCCCGCAGCTTTTGGTGTTGCAAGGGATGCCTACCGCTCAACTGTACAGAGCGTTGGGTAACTGCGGCAATGTCCTCCTCAGGGGCCTCGTCTTCCAGTGGGTGGTGAGAGGGGGAAGGCTGAACAGCCAATACATCACACCAAGCCTCGATTTGGTTTCCTGTTGTCTTCGACACTTCAAAAGCTTGGGCAATTTTTAAGACCTCTGACAACGAAGGGTTTTTGTTTCACTCCCCTGTCGGGTGGCAGACGAATTATCACATCCCTGATCATCTGCATAAGACTCTTTGTGCATCTCCGAAACAAAATTGCAACGGCGACTAAGACCATGTAATTCGGCCGCCCACGCCCAATAAGACTGGTGCAGTTGTTTACAGCATCTATAAAACTCCATACTAGCAGCTACGACATGTGTACAATTGTTCTTACTACTGCACAGTAACTGACACATCTGATCGAAAGACTGTAGGTCTTGCAGGGGGGCTAGTCAACACAACAAATGATAAATCTTAGGATAAATCCATGAAAGAAAAAGGGCGCAGCACAGCCAGGCATCCCAGACGTCTGAAGCCTGAAAATGTTGCCGCAGATGCTTTTCGTAAGACTCCCACTCTTCCGCAGCCTCATCAAATGCTGGAAAAGACTGCGGTATGAGATGGGGGTGGACGCAGCCAGTCTGTGGGGCGCACATGCGTGGACAGTGCTGAAGCCGAAGACTGAAATACCTGGGTAAGATTCTCCAAAGTTGTTGCGAAGACCTGAGTCTGGTTTTGCAACACTGTGGCAAGAGCCATCTCTTGATCAAAAAGGTGGCATATTACTTCGTCGAGTGTAGCTTCCATCATTTCACAAGCCTCTCTTTAACCTAGGTGAAAACAGAACGCGTGAAATTGAACACACTCGTCGCCAATGAGTGTTGTAAGCTCCAACTTTTATCACATAAAGACTAAAATAAATGGCCCGTGTCAGCCGTTTAGTACAGAGCTGAGCATAACAACATAACTGTTTGGCATGCACTTCACAACTGCCTGCGCGACTCCGTGCTACCTCCGCCTTCATTCATAGAGGGCACTCTGCTTGTCTCTATTCTTGCACGCCTCCAGTGGCAGGCACTGCAAGTACAGAGTCGGCACACTTGATTCGACTTACGTGATGCGCACTACGCTACAGCATCAACAGTCACCTGTTATCTAACACAATAACTTCAGGCAACCCATCAATACAAATAACTGAATTCAAGCTGAGAAAGTACCTGTAGATGATATAGTTAATCGGTTCAATGAATGGGAACTTTTAGTGTCCACCACCATGTGTTCCAGTAGGACTGTGAAGGCTGTTTGTAAATGTTGCCAAATACTTTCTGGGCAGGGTCAATCAAAGAACTGTCTTGGGGGAGTGGCCTGGTGCTCCACACATATAGCACACTAACAAGGAGACCACATGGGTATTGCATTTTAGAATCTTTTGATATTTAAGTTACGTGAAGTTCAGAACTCAAATAATAATCAACTGAAGGTATTCAATGCAACTCTCAAAAATTGTTGAGAAAATTGAATTCGAAGTTTTGCAATTAAGCGTAAGTACCAATCAGTAAGTTAACTGCAGCGTATGTCGGTGTAGCTCAGGAGCTAGCATTTTGGGTTTCCAACCCTAGGGTCGGTGTTTTGAATCCTGTTATGACTTTATTTTTTTAAATTTTTTTTTTAATTTATTTATTTATTTTTATTCAAATACTTACATAGTTTTAATATCTAATGGTAATTTTTATGAAAAGTGCACGAATTTTTCTTTATTCGCGATTTTATAGAAGGTTGTTAACAATGATGGTTTAATAAAAAAAAAAAAAAAAAAAACAACATAAGTTACATTTTTTATGGTGTTGGCTTCGCTATTAGTTGACAACGGTAGTCTGTTTGTGAAGAGCTACAACACTGTTTTTGGGAAGTCATCTCCTTAGCTACTAATGGCTTCCCAAACAGCTACTCTACAACCATCATTTTACCTGACAACACGGTTTTCAGCTCGTCTACATACACATGAATGAAAACTGACACAACACGTGGAATTAGAGATCCGAAAATGTTTTATTCGAAAATGGAAAAATATATGTCAAATTGGAATTCGAACCAAAGACCCCAGATTAAGAAACCCGTGTGCTAAACAGACAGATGCTGAAAGTCATTGAATTATTGGTACTTACATGTACTTTGCAAAACTTCAAAGTCAATTTTCTCAGGAAATTTTGAGAGTTGCATTGAATGGCTTTGGCCAATTTTTATTTATGTTTTGAACTTCATGTACCATAAATGTCAAGAAATTCTAAAATCCAATACCCATGTGGTCTCCTTGTAAGATGTCATCTGCTCATTCCATGCATCCATAACAGGCTAGATACAATGGTATCTGGCTAACTATTTGCTGTGGAATACACCCCAATGATGTTTATGTAATGGCTGAATTACTTTCTGCTGGTGAGACTGAGGAATCATGATCACCATTGTCCGTGTGAAGTAGCCAGACACACACATGTACTGAGATGGTATAACAATACACAAATAAGTGCTGCACCACAAGGTGCAATAGTTTGTGGCCACCTATAGCTAAGTTGCTGCTGTTTCACTTACCACTTAACAAAAAGTGACAGGAAATTCCTCCAACATACACACATATCTTCAGAGTCTACATATAAGCTTGTATTGCAATTAATCAAACTTGGCATTGTAGCCCAGTGATTGCCACAATAGTGAGTTTGGACTTGACTTTGTCATGGACCAGTACAACAGTTTATACTGACTGCTGTAACTTCTCTGCAGCCTGAGTTCGGTCATGCTAGCAGGATCCAAACTGCCTTGTTAACAACCTGTGGTCCATGACCAAATAAAATGATAGTCGTGTAAATATATATGGAACTTTGGAACCCAGATATTTCAATTATTACAATTAGTCTTCAGTTATCATGATTTTTATTGAAAAATTGCGGTCTTATGGGACCCTCTGCTAAAATTACAGAATTTGCTACTTATTTTGGTAATTTGACTTCATGAAAACAATATTTTTTATTTACGTATTTTGTAAACCAGTATTGTTTCAGATATAATGCAATGCCCTTTTATCATCTGCTTGGCTCAGACTATATAATATTCACAAACACTGAGGTAGTGCCTTCATAGCTTCACTAATGTATGTAAACTTGTAGTTATATGCTATTTTGTCAAAAACTGACATTGTGAGAACTGTGGCTGGAGCATTGTAATGTTTATAATTAAAAATAGGGACCAGCCACAAGTATGGTATAAACTGTTTATTCATTTATACCATGGCCAGTTTCAGATTCCTTTTTATTTTTACAAATCCATCTCCAGCTTTTCAGCTGGAGCATCATTTTGTATCTTTTATAATTTTGCAGCCCTAGGATAGATGAAAACATATATTTTGCTTACTATGTGCTGACGTTTACATTAGGTGTCCTTATGTTGACCTTTATCAACATATTTATGAAGAGTTTTACGTTAAAAACACATGAAGTGTGTCAAAAACTTATGTGTTGTGTCCTTTTCTGTGACGAAATCATCCCATATTTCTTTTGAGTATTTTACACATGTTATGTTTTTAAATGTGCACTGTATGACTGCTGCTAATGTTGTTAAGTATTTCACACGTCACCATGTTAAATATTTTGTAATGTGCACTATAAGTGATTTGGCATTCTAATGTTCATACTATAATGTCACTATCGTGTTTAGATAAGTTTTTGAGTGGCATTTAAATTAACTCCCGCATTTTCTTTAGTCTCTTTCAGACTTAGGCAAACAAATGTAAAGGTCTTTTTTCTTCTTCTGTCACAAATTTCTGCGACAGGTATTATTATTTTTTAAATATTTTTTTTAGTAGGCTTCTTCTCGTGTTTTTAAATTTATTTTCAAACATTACAGTTAGTTAGGCTTCAAATAAAGATTTCTTAGTGTCAGTTTTTAAAATAAATTTGTTCCATTGTGAGAGCCTCTTTTTCCAACTTTCTGTAATTTTGTTGTGCCTTGCTCAATGTTTTTGAAGCAAAGGCTATTGGTCTGTCTGTGGAGCTCACTCAAGTTGACAAAAGTGCACTGATTCCATACAAAGAGGCACCCACTGCAAGAACAACATGTTAAGAGGAGTCAAAGTACACCAAACTCAAAGCATCTTTCCAATGTTGAAAATATTTTGACTTTATTTTTTCCCATACAAAAGATGCACTCTTGTGACACAAGTGGTTCAAAGGGGCCAGAATCTTTGTGGCAATGGAGATGTTAATTTCTGTGTAACTCATACAATTCTGTGATGTTTGTGGGGACGGGCAAGTCTCAGCTGGTACACAAATGTGATTGGAACAGTTCAATACCTTATGCTTTAATTACATGTCCAAGATATGCAATTTTCATGTTGAAAAATGAACAATATTACACTTTTAAGCTGTGTACATTTTTCACATCAATGAGATTGCCGGAGATGAAAGAAGTGGAAACTGGCAGATAAAAAAATCTAGAATTGACTGGGATTGAACTCACAACCTTCAAATTCATAGTTTGGCACCTCACCTCTCAGCCATCAAGAACAGCCATAAATAAGTTAAATTGTATCTGTAGTAGCTTTTTATTAAAAGATATTTACCCCCTCTTATAATATGCAATTAAAGTTTTTATTCTTCCATCTGATTTATCACATACTATTTTACTCCACACCAAATTCCCAATTATTTTCAGATATGGTGAACGACCTGAGGACTGCCCATTCTTATGGCAGCGTATGGAAGAATATGTGGAACAGACTGCTCGTGTATTTGATGGGATAAGGTTGGACAATTGCCATTCAACTCCAATCCCAGTTGCAGAAGTAAGAGATTTTAAGGAATAAGTCTAAATAATTCAAGTAGTTGGTAATAGTTGTACATAAAGTAAACAGTGCATATTTCATATCAAGTAATAAGCAGTACAAGAAACAGTATCCATAGTTCAACAATTCTTAAAGAAACTTAATGTACTAGTAAACCACCACAGATGTGTAACAGTTTAATTATTTGACCAGTTTTGCTCATCAGACATGAGCATCTCAGTTATTTATTGCCATGATGGCAACACTTTCAGATATTTAAAGCACCACTGTTAACACAAAATCTTGGGAGTTGGATCTAACACTACTTACACTACTTTTTATTAAAATAAGACAGATGGAAAAATTAACTGGAATTATGTTTATAAGAATTTGTCACAACTGTTAATTACACTGTTTGAAAGAATCTTAATGTCTTAATGGAAAAATATTTATGGTTTTCTATGAACCCATGATTCTACTAAAGCATTTACCCCTTTGTGTCCAAAGAAAACTGGCAACCATAATTTTTTTTTTTTTTTTTTTTTCAGGGCTCCATAAATATAAAAATTTCATGCACAGAGCTTGGGACTGTATGGATGATGTGCAAGGGCTTCCAAGTGAAACTTGTCAATATGTCATCATTCTGTTACAGGTTACAGGACTGTGTTTACTATGCTGCATAATATTTCTGGAAAGTCCTTACACATTATCCACACAATTCCAATCTTCTTTTTACAAGTCTGTTATTTTTTTAACCCTTAGGAAAGACATTTGTGGCTATCAGGTTTTTTGTTTTTTCAAAGAATGAGGTGTATTCCTGGTACAAATCATGATTCTGTAGGCAACCACCAAAATTTTTCTGTGAAGACACTGATCATCTTGCTGCAAAGTGGTTAAATATGATAACAATTATGGCAATTGCTTTTGAAATAATAGACAGACCACTTTCTTTTTTCCATCTTTCTCATTGTCATTATACTGCTAGCTGGAACAAACTTTAGCTGGCCAGATCAACAGATTTTATTGTTTAAATTAATCTCAAATATCAGACTCAAAATTTTCACCACCACAAGTGTGAACTTATTTCTTCTCTGCAGTGATTATTACTGTAAAACTTCTGAAAATATGTCCTTGAACATTTTTATGCAGTATTGAGACATCCCAGTGCACCCCTAAATGATTAGAACTTAATAAGACTTGCTGTTAAAACTATTTGTCTCTAAAAATATAGACTGAAATGTGATGAAAATTACTAAAAGCAGTTTAAACATTTTATTACGAGACATACCAAGACATTTATATGTACAAGCAAAACATTTCGTTGATGTCTTGTGTGTATAAAAACAAGAATAAAAAATATAACAAACTTAAAATATATCAGATTATTTAGATACTGCTGAAATTATAAATACTTTATTGCAATATTCTCTGTTTCAGTATCTTCTTGACGCTGCACGAAGAGTCCGTCCTGACTTGTATGTGGTTGCAGAGCTGTTTACTAATTCTGACCAGAAAGACAACATTTTTGTCAATAGACTTGGAATCAGTTCACTCATTAGAGGTAAACAAATATACAGCACTTAAAATTGTACTATAATACAGTAATATTTGCAATTTTTATAAAAGAATAATGAATCTTGGGAGCCTTATATCCCACACAGAGCAAGAGTAAAGAAAACTAGAAGAAATGGAACTATCACTTACTAACAGAGTATAGACTTTTCTATCTCTCACTATAAAGAAGGAAATGCAATAACTCTAGTGGAATTGAGTTGAAGTTATAGCATGCATAACCCCACCCCCACCCCCTAACCCCAGAAGAAAAAAGGGAGGGAGGATTGTAGGGTGTAGCTGCAAGTGTACAGGATGGAAATGTGCCACCAGTGAGTTGCTCTCTGGCATAACTAAGGGGAGTAGCTTGTCAGCTGATGAGGACAAATGATTGGTAGGGGAGATTGTTCAGAGAAAAAGAGAAACTATGGTGAGCAAGGATTTGGTGTAGAGTGTGCATGGGGCAGGGATTAGGAGAGACTGAACTCAAGAGGGTTACAAGATGTACCGTAAAGTTGTAGACAATTGATTGGAGGTGACTGTTATCAAGAGAAAATTTTCTTTCCACATGACTGCAGTAACTAGCTGCAATCACTCAACCTGCATAAGTAATTTTATGGATTTTGGGAAGAACATAGCAGTTTGCTGTGCAGATGATATTTGGGATGAGTGAGTCAGGGGAGAGTCCTGGGATAGCCCAAAATAATTGTGTAAGGAGAACTGGAACTTGGTAGATGGAATAATTCAACAGTTATGGATGTGGTGTCTGGTCTTTCATACATACTGAAAAGAACAGACACATGTAAGGCTGTAAATTTCTTAATTATAAATATTCATACATCTCAACTGTTTCAGGGTATTCAATTCATTGATGAAGTTGGAAGTTTCTGCCAAACTTGGACTTGAATGTAGATTTCTGACTTCTCACCAGTGGTCTTTCTCCAAAACTATTTCACAAGAGGATGATTGCACTGTAGTTCCTCCTCTAAACCACTGCATGAACAACAAAATGGCAGACACTGAAATAAAAGTCAGAGGAATGTAAAAGCAATTGAAATTGCACAACAGAGGAAAGGCCACCAGACCATATGAAATACCAATTTGGAGTATGTGAAGGAGCTTGCTCCTTTTCTAGCAGGAGTTTACTGAAGATCTCTAAAGGAGCAAAGCATTCCTGAAAATTGGAAAGAAGTGCAGTTCATTCCTGTTCTCAAGAAGGGTTGTCAATTTGATGTGCAAAACTATAGACTTATATCTCTGATGTTGGTCAGTTGTAGAATTTTGGAACATGTTTTATGTTCGAGTATTACAACATTATTCTGCTCTCCGCTCTGCTCTATCCTTCACAAGTGTCTTTACCTCTGAGTAACTACTAAGTGAGGTGGCACAGTGGTAATATACTGCATTCACACTCAGGAGGACGACGGTTCAAACCTACCTCCAGCCATCCATATTTAGGTTTTCTGTGATTACCCCACAACACTCAAAACAAATGCCAGGATGATTCCTTACAAAGAGCACAGCTGAATTCCTTCCTTCTTCCCTAACCAAAAACAATCTGAGCTTGCGCTCTGTTGCTACTAATGATGACATTGTCGACAGGACATTAAACCCTTCCTTCCATTCCCAGTAACTAATGCAACTCATAGCCATTTGAACCCATTTGTGTTCTTTTTTCTCTTCTCAATTCATGTCTCAGGTAGTATTGTATTACCAATGCTTTTCTCTTATTGATATTTCAGTGGTTGTATTCTGTTATCACATATACCTTGGAGACTTCAACCCAATTTTCTTTCTGTCTGCAAAATTATACTTACTGAGAATTTTACTATAGCATTAAAGTATTTTAATTTTTTCTGTGACTATGTTAACTATTATTTTAAATCTGTACATTTTGCAATAAGTCCTACAATTGATAATCATTTTATAAATTTTACTTACTTTTTGATATTTTAATTTGTAGGCAGATATTAAATAGTAATTATTAAATTGTGTTTTTGCAGAGGCAATGTCAGCTTGGGACTCTCACGAGGAGGGACGGCTAGTGTACCGATATGGTGGAGAACCTGTAGGTGCTTTTCACCAACCATCACTTCGGCCTCTTGTTCCTTCAGTAGCACATGCTTTATTTTTGGATTTAACACATGATAACCCAAGCCCCATTGACAAAAGATCTGTGTTTGATTTGCTTCCTAGTACTGCACTTGTGTCAATGGCATGCTGTGCATCAGGCAGCAACAGAGGCTACGATGAATTGGTTCCGCATCATGTAAGTTTATTGATAAACATATTATAAATCTGCCAGTATGTCAAATTATTTTGTGTTATATGGATGTGTAAAACAGGTTTAAAAATGTTAAATACAAAATAATGCAAGGAAAACAATAATTGAAAAATAAAACTCTGATCATTACTCAAACTTAGAAATATTTCCTTTGCATAATCTAAATATGTTTCTCCTTTGGCTAGGACCGGTATAATAACCAAATATTCTGGACAAGTGTGGTATCTTTCATTATTTCTCCAAATGTGTGACCTTTTTTGAAGTCATTGATCCCTTAGAAAGAATTTTAGGCCTCTCAAATTCTTAATATTCAAGGTGGTATCTTCTTGTTTCTGATTAACATAAGTTATGTTTCAAACAAATGTTTCTCTAAGACTAATAGATGTGCCTTAGAAATGGGAATGGAAAAGGATACTCACAGTTTCTATTTTTGTCATAAATTTCAGTATTTAGCATCTTGTACTACAAACATGTTGAGTTGTGATATTGCTTGTGTGATGGTTTGCCCTGCAAAAATTATTTATGAATATGATGATGTACACCCAAGTTCTCCAGTAACCACAACTTTCTTCTCATAACTAAAGCAACACTACTCAACTCCAATGAAATTACAGTGATAAGGTATATGCAACACTATAAAATTCTTACAGCCAAAGTATAACAAAACACAGAAAACTTGACCAAGTGAGGTGGGACAATGGTAACACACTGGACTTGCATTCAGGAGGACAGTGGTTCAAATCCACCTCATGCCGTCCAGATTAAGAATTTCCATGATTTCACTAAATCATTCCAGGCAAATGCTGGGATGGTTCCTTTCAAAGGGCATGGTCGATTTCCTGCCCCATCCTTCCCCAAACAATCCTAGTGTAAGTTCCGCCTCTAATGACCACACTGTTGATGGAGCATTAAACACCAGTCTCCCTTCCATAGAAAAATTATAAAAACACTATGCCTCTGGTGGCTGCTGCAAAAACTGTTTTGATGGCATGAAGTTGAAATATGTGCATCACCTCACACATCAAAATACATGCATGTCACTTCACATGCACGCAACACAACACAAAGTATCATTAAATGAACACCACTAGATGAAAGCATCACTACAACAGCCCCCTCAGCATAAGTGGAGCACGATCTAGGAAATGCACCAACTAGTTCTCATGAAGTATTGTTCTCCTGGTAAAAATTTTATGGCTGGTACCAGTGCAAAAATTGTTGCTGGGACAGGTGCTGGTGGATGCTGCATCCATTGAGTATCAGCAGGGATGCCTTATTGAAAACATAAGCTGGTTTCAGTCAGCCAGTCAAGACTGTAGTGGGCTTACCATTGACTAAAACTTCCAGTGTATGGTTTTCCTCTCTTGAGTACTTTGTATGGCTTGGTGTACGGTGGTTGGTAGACTGGTTTGACACTGTCAGTGCACGACATGATGTGTAAACATGTTCTGAGGTCTCTATGAACAAACGTGTGTGACTTTTCATGTCTGTACAGTTGCAGAGGTCATATCTTTGACATACAACTGTGCAGGCATCCAACAGAGGTAGATGGGTTTGGACTAGGTGTAGTAGTCTCATCTGCAAATTCACAATTTCTGCAGAGGATGCATCCAGATTGGTTTTGTAGGTATTTCACAGTCTCTGCAAGACCATTGGAGGAGCTTCTGTCCATTCAGTTTTGTGGCACATCGGCATTGTCTTAAGGGATCTGTGCCAACACTCAATCATCCCATTGCTCACTGGTTGATGTCTGATTGTTTTATGTTGGCTTCTTTCACAGAACTTTGTTAGCTTGGCAAATAAATCAGACATGAATTTTTTAGTATGGCCTGTTGTTACATGGAGTGGGCCATCAAACCGAGATACCAAGTTAAGCATGAAGAAGTATGCCAATGTTTCTGCTGAGATGTTGTCAACTGGGCCACTTCTGGCCATCATGTGAAATGGTCGATCATTGTTAACAGATGGTGCTGACCATTTGACACAGGGAGAGGTCCGATGACATTGATATGAATATGCGTGGAATGGGTGTTAGTATCTGGAAAGTATGTATCTATTGACCAAATTTGCTGTACTGGCACTGGATGCAGCTTCTTCTCAGCCATAAAAATTGGTCCATGACAATGTGTGGGCTGCATGCCAGGATGACACATGTTGTGAGAGGATACAAATGCACTTCTCCTTAAGTATATCATTCGATATGGTCACTGTTTTTCTTTGGACACATCACGGTATAGTTTGACATTGGTTGTTGTACACTAATTAATTGCATGGTTAATGAGGTTGTTGCTTCCTGTAACATATCTTGCAGCTCATGGTCCTTTAGTTGTGCATTGGCGAGCTTTGAGTAATCTAATGTAGAGATCCTGTCAACGTGGGAGATGACATTCTCAGACCTAGATATGTTCTGTATAACTGTGATCAACTGTGTGATGCACATGAGCTGGTTATGCTGTCTTCGTGAACAAGTAAGGCTTTTTAGGTGGTAGGTGTATATCAATGGCTTGTGGTCCACAAAGGTGATAAAATTCCGAGCTTCTAGCTGAGGATGAAAATATTTAATCACCTCGTATATAACTAGTAATTAACACTTTTACAACTCCATTTTTGTTGCGATGTTAACAATTTGCATGAGAAAAAAGCCATAGGTTGCCACATATTATCATTGTGCTGTTGAAGTGCTACGCCCACAGCCTCTGGCTCGTGTCTACCACTTGCGTTTGGCTACAGGTGAGTTAGTGATGCAGTTTCCTCCAGTCCTCGCTTCGCTTTTTCAAACTTTAATGGTTCTCCTATCTCTGCTGCTTGTGGTATGTGACAACGGTAAAAATTCAGTGCTCCAAGAAAATGATGCAATTCTTTCACAGTGTTTGGTCAAGGAAACTGAAGGATAGCTTCCACTTTTTGAGGCAATGTTGAGTAGCCTGATACAGTAATCTGATTACTAAGGAAGTGCACTTGTGATTGTCCAAAGATACGTTTCGCCATGTTGAGTTCCATGCCATATTATTATAATTGTCTAAATACTTCCACCAGATGTAGATGATGCTGTTCCAGCGAGGAATGAAACACCAGGATATCATTGAAGTACATGAAACAGAAAGGCAGATCTTGCAGCACAGAATTGATGAGTCTCTGCCACATTTGCACAGCTTCTAGAGACCAAATTTCGTCAATTTACTCTCAAAGATGATGAATGAAGAAATTATCACAGTCTTCAGTATATCTTCATCTGTGATTGATAGCTGCATTCATGCCTTTTTACAGTCTAACACACTGCACAGATGAGTGCCACTCAATGTGTAGTTGTAGTCACAAAGTAATGGCTCCAGATATCAATCAGGCATTGTCCTGGTATTTAACACTCTATTGTCACCACAGGGGCACCACTCTTTTTTGGGACCAAATGTAATGGTGATAACCAGGAACTGTTAGATGGTTTCATGGTGTCTTCATGAATCATATGCTTTCAAATTCTGTCTTTGATATCACTAACCGATCCTGAGCCAACCATTGAGGCCTGCAAGATAGTGGGAGTCCTTCAGTGGGCTTGATGTAGTGAATGGTGCTATACTTCACTTCTTTAGGTATGCCAGGAGGCTTTGTCAGAGCCGGAAATGTTCGAAGTAGTGCGGCATATTCATCATCTGCAAATTCAATGATCTTGGGCTAGTGAATGCCTACTCTACATAAGAATTCTAATGCTGTTAGTACGGTAGTGTTGTCGACCAGTCAGGTTTTTGTGGTGTCAGGCATCATGCTGTAGTGTCAAAAGAAGTCAGCTCCAATGATCGGTTCGGTAATGTCTATTATTACAGAATCCCAAATAAATGATCAGTGTAGTCCTAGATACAACTTGAAATGTTGTATGCTGTAAGTTGCAGTTCAATTGGAGACAACTTCATGTCATCAGAATTGTTTTCACATGAGCTGCCATAGGTGCTGTGTTTTTTACAATTTTCCTATATTTTGATATTCTTTGGCCATAAGAATATTGTGTATTTTGTATATTTCTTGTCACTATAATTTTATTGGACTTGAGTAGCATTGCTTTAATTATGAGAGTAAAGTTGTTGTTACCGGAGAACTCGAGTGTACATCATCAAATCATAATTTACACAAAGTAAATTGTAGGATGAGGGATATCACAGTTCAACGACAAAGTTGAAGTTGCTTCAAATGCAGAAACACATGCACATAACAACACAATGCAAAGAATTGTTAAACTGCACAATACTAGATAAAAGCATCACTACAAGCACATTATTAGTGCTTGTAGATTTCATATTCATTAATAGCAAATTCTTTCACTACAAAAATATGAACTTCTGTAATTATGAAATACTGTATTTGCCTATATTTTATGCATTTTCCAGATTCATGTAGTTGATGAATACAGACAGTATGCTGCTTGGACTGAAGATGATGATGCAGCAGGTGTTGGAATTAGGTCAGGGATTATTTCAGCTAAAAAGGCTTTGAACAAATTACATTTTGACTTGGGAATGTCTGGCTTCAATCAGGTAAATGTAGTCTTCAAACATTTTATGTGAAATATTATAACTTATGGCTTCTGTTATATTGTCCCATATTACATATCCATTGTTAGTTGTTTATCTGTATCTGTAGAAATGTATAAGGAGATTCTACTCCCACATTAAAAGCTCCTATTGTTTTTAAAGTACTGCATAAATAATGATATGGTCAAGAACCCATGCCAGGAGGCATATTGTTTCTTGTACCTACTAAGTTAAGTTATTAGTTTTTGAAAACATGTATTTCTAAGGTTATAAGCAGAAGCTGATGTTTTATTTTGTGACAAGACCTATAGCACCCACTATTAATCAAATTTACTGCAAGAACAAGATTTCTCAAAACTTTGTTAATTTGCAATATAATTAAAAATAAATGAAAGAACTGAACATTAAAGTGTCAAAAATGTCATTTAACTTTTTAAAGAAAAGGATATATTTTGAATTTGTGTTCTTAAAGTTATAAAGAATTTTCTGCAGTTCTTTTAATATTTACAGTTGAGTTACCTGATTCTTTAACCAGCTAACTTTTGTGCTTATTGTAATCACAGTTGAAATATTTGATTTGGATGCAGGTTAACAGTGAAGAAAAACATGAGAGTATAATGTAATACTGTATGTTTCATGAGTAGCTTCACACCATGTTAAATGTAACCAGTAATAATCAAGCAATACTAGCTTTTCTAGCTGATTTTCTTCCCTAAACTCACATTCTGAATTCGTCCAGTTTCTTTTCAATGTACACATTTATAGAAGACTGTGCTTCAAATATACATTTCCAGTAACCATACATATCAGTTGTATTTTGTAGTTACACAAACTACAACTCTCAGTGCATCTTCTTTTCTCTGAAAGAGGATAGGTTACAGTCTGCATTGCACTATGTCAGGATAAAAAATTATAATTATGCAACATGTTTTATTCAAATTCAAATCTCTTTTTATATTCCCTTCTCACTTCCTTTGACACACTGTTTCCCAATGGTGACTTCATCTATACCATTGCTGTATCTGTCTGCATCAGTAAATGTTAAGAATTATACCTTTATTCACTTATACTCTTGTGAAGTTTTAAAAGGGACAATATTTAACAACAAACTCCAGTCTGTAAAGAGTAAGTGAAGAGAGAACACTGTCTAAGATACTTGTAGTTTCAGATAAAGGAATTTACAGGTTGGAATATCAACAATATTGATAGATTGCTACTCGCTGTAAAGATGACACAGAAGCAGACAGGCATGATGAAAAGACTGCTCTCATAAGCTTTTGGCCAAAGCTTTTTCAGAAAATGTAGGAAAACACACACATATTCATACACTCATACTTGCACAACTTGTGCTCCCATGACCATTTTCTCCAGCTTCTCTAGCTGGCTCCAGCTGGCATAACAAATATTAGGCCCTAGCTGAAACTTTTCAGGCAAACATGTGAGACATCTCCCACCAAATTTTGTAGTTGAATATAGACAAAATTCTCAAGGGAAACCACATCTGTAGCTTTATAATGACGTTATTATGCTAGGTGGACTTCTACATACTGTAATATTAAATACAAATTTCATAATCCTAAAAATATATCATAACCCCTAAAACATCCAGTTTAATCTACAATAAACATATATCAAAATAGCTTGATTTCTACAGAAAAAGACCTATTTCCAGTGAAATGGAGCTATAAACAAAATATGTATGAACATCAATAAACCTACTCTGATAATAATCACAAATTAACCTTTGCTTATGCAGTTGATAGCACTTTTTATCTTTGATTTTTCATTATGTGCACAGTTAATTTTGTTAGTTTAATGTATATTCTAGGTATTTGTTGATCAAATGGATGCTGACATAGTTGCTGTTACTCGGCACTGCCCTGCTACCCATCAGTCTGTGGTTTTGGTGTCATACACAGCATTCCAACATCCAGATGCCTATTTCAGTCGTGGGTTTGTAAAACCATTGAGAGTTGAAGGCACAGTTGATGAAGTTATTTTGGAAGCATCCCTTTTCCACAAGAAAGTAAAGTAAGTAAATCCTCTCCTGGGTTATCTGTGCTTTATGATAATTCTGTTATAAATTCTCTGCCAAAATTCAAGCAGAGACTGTGATGACTGAGGGATATTTTTATGATACATAATTTTGGGTGTTGTTACTGAAATTTGATGTGCCAAAAATAGTGGTATTAATATATTTCTCTTTGGTAGGTCTGGAGGTGCAAGATTTCAGAAATTTGATAAATTTGAGAAAAATGAGAAAATAATAAATGGGCTGCAGGATTATGAGGTGGAACTAAAGGAACACATTCCACTAAGTGAGTCTCAGATGCTTCAAATTGGAGACTCTGGTGATCCAAATGTCACACAGATAAATTTTAAAAATTTTCAACCTGGGTCAGTGGTTGCTATCAAGTAAGTACAACTTTTTTCAGTTATTCTAAGAAGATACTTTCTTACAAAATGCTATCCTATTGAAGAAATGTTGTGACTTCTTTTCCATTATTTTTTCTCAGTTAGTAAATGTCCATGTAAGTGTGAAGGCAATACACATTCAAAATTAAGAAAGCTTTCCCAATGATACCAAGAGTATAGTACAGTTACAAACATTGTTTTCGATGCTGTGAACTTCTTTAAAGTTAGGTGAGTCTAGCTGAGAGAAAACTTTGCAAGGTTGGCAAATGTTTATTTAGGATGCCATTTAAAGTGAAGCTCTAAAGGTACAGCATTAGATTGGATTACTGATTATGAGACTGAGATTTAGATTATATGGTTCAATGTACTTAAATATGTTGGCTAATTGTGAGTGATACATATAGCATAAGTAAAAATGTCTGTGAGATGTTAAAGGCTAATAAGGTAGTGTGCTTATATTTTTCACCAATCTGTATAAGATGTTAGTAAATACTAATTTCAGTTTTTAACAGTTGTTTGTTGTGTAAATCAATCTTAATACCATAAAATCATGGTATTTTGAACTTATTTGGGGTATGATCTGTTTGGATTTTGAAACATTCGAATTGTCCAAAATAAATACAGTTACTATTAGTGATTATCAGTCACAAGGTAATGTAGTGTAGTGATGTGAGAAAATGACAATATAGTGATCTTAGCAAGTGACAATGTTGGAAATGCCACACACAACTCTATTAAAATATAGCTACATGAACAATTGCATGTTTCAGTGTTGCACAGCTAATTTGACTGTTGTTAACAGATATTTTGCATACATTACACATAATAAATTGTGTTGACTTGATATGGTTTTGTGTTCATGCTATTTGTTCATAAATTAATACTGTACATTTAAAACAGGTGTTGTACCATACAGTACAATCTCAAGCAAATAATTATATAGTGCCTGTAAATTAAAAGAAAAACTGGAAGTACCTAAGCAGCTTGACAATGGGGAAAGTACTACAGATTTAGGTGACTGATGACTTAGCAGTTTAGTCCCCTTCAAAATTCCAACAATAACAACAACTACTAATACTACTACTACTACTACCACCACTACTACAAAATTGGCAATTAAATTTGGTGCTGGGTATGCCTGTATCAGTGACTAGAAAAAAAGAGGAAAATTGAAAGATGCTGCAACACAACTAGTGAAAAAACTTTGGAATACTGCCACAACACCAGTTTTCAATGCCCTGTTGATGTGACTTTCTTATCTTTGCCAACTTAAGCAAAAGTGCTGGTTACAAATTGATACTTTTTGCTGCCACAGTATCATCAGCTGGGGTGCATAGCACTCTACCTTTATGCAGCTCTATAAAGCCCTGATCCTGTCCTGTCTCGATTATGGAAGCCTGGTGTACAGATTGACATAATCCTCAGAATTGAGGATGCTGGACCCCATGTATCACTGTGAAATCTGACTTGTGGCAGGTGCCTTTCAAACCAGCCCTATTAGCAGCCTACTCTCTCCATTCTGGATCAAGCACCAACAAATGCTAATTAATTTCATGTTTTGATAAACACATGCTGCTACCCTGAGCATCCAAATTACCACGTTCTCTGTCCTTGTATGGAAATCAGAGTGTGATCAGATACCTCTGAAGCCTTCATACAATTGACTGAATCAGGTGTGAGATGGATAACAACACCAATAATCAAGGAGTCCACATACAATGCACCACACTATTTACAGTAAAAAAATCACACTTGGGTGCTAAGCCTTGTAAGTCAGCAGCCCATGTTGTGTATGATTGTTCATGTTGCATAACACACTGATTAAACTTGAGCCTAGCTGCAGTGACATGACTTTCATGATCACAGTAATTAGCCAACAAATTACAAGATCAAATTACTAGTGTGTGGAAGTGGGTGTAATTTCTACTCCTAAAAGACGGTAAGAATGCACACTGTCACATCTGTTATTTGACTTGTCTCTCAGTGAAGA
This sequence comes from Locusta migratoria, assembly GCA_026315105.1. Lineage (NCBI taxonomy): Eukaryota > Metazoa > Arthropoda > Insecta > Orthoptera > Acrididae > Locusta > Locusta migratoria. Next base: position 145,441,806 of record CM048755.1, on the reverse strand, counting down.
ACAAAAGAACATAAGTAGACCTCCCAAATTTTGTTTGCCTCCTTGAAAGGAGTAAATGGTGGAGGGGAAGGTAAGGTGACAGCAGCTGCGACTTGTTGTTGCTTCTTCAGTGATTGTAACAGCAATGTCTTCTATTTCTTCAGTTGCTGCTGCTGTTCCACTGGTTGTGGTTGCTGCTGGTGCCACATCTTGAGAAACTTGATATCCATACTTCACAGGGAAAATGTGCAATAGCCAATTTTTTATCCTACTATGTGTAGGTAGGAAGACAATTTATCGGCCCTTATTCTGGTGGCAGCACAGATGGCACACTACATTATGCTTTAGAGTACAGTAAAGACTAGCTGCGCAAGCCAGGTTACAACACTCAGCCATACACATGCTTCATGGGCCAATGTTATCTGACATGCTTTTCCCAGCTTTGCTGCCCCAAATAGTCGCAAGCTATGGTTGGCATATGTAGCCCAAGTGCTGCTGACATTTCCTCATTATTGATACTTGGGCTATGATGAGAATCTAAACTAGCAAACTACAGAAATGTTCCTGGTTGATTTGTTACTCTGTAGTAACTGAATCACTACAGATAACACAATAATTTTCCTTTTCCTTTCTCCTTTGGAGACAGTGCCTCTCTACATCTAGTGGTCATTTCTGCATTATATAGGAAGTGTTCTGGTACTTTTGATTGTATAGTGCACATTTTTTTCATGTGTTGTCATACAGAAGCAGCAGCAGTGGCAATTTAAATAGCTGTTCCCAGACATCTAATTATTACCATATGTTAATATCTAGTGTTACTTTTCTTATTGATCAACACACAGGTATATATGAATTTTAGTTTCACATTATCCTTTATAAAATTTAGCATGGTCTGTATTAGTCACTTCTCCTAACTATATTTTTGAAATATAAATAAATAATTTCACACGAAAATAAATTAATATTTTTCAGAGTTTCACTACATAACAAGGCAGCAGAAGCCATTAAAAAATTACGAAATTTTGTATGGTTGAGCAGACTACCTCAACAAGATGCCAGTGCCCATGATCTGGCAACTGAATTGAGCAATATTGTTTCATCATTAAGTCTTTCTGATTTAAATGCAGCATTGTACCGCTGTGATTCAGAGGAACTGGATTATGGGAAAGGAATTGGAGTATATAACATCCCAGGTTTTGGTTCCCTGGTTTACTGTGGTTTGCAAGGTAATTTACATTAATCACAAGCTGTGAGGTAGTCGCAAATCTTAACACTGATCCAGGAGTGTAAAATAAATATATTTAGTAGCAGCTCTTATCTACAGACCAAAGATGTAAATAAAGATATATATTAATGTTTATGTTGTCAATTTACAGTATGAACATACATTTTAATCTAGTGTGTCTTTAAATAATGAACATTTCAATTTGCAAGGTAAATACAGTAAAACCCCACTTTTACATTCCCAGATTTGTTTTTCCACCATTTACACTATTTTTTGTCGGTCCTGTCAAATTTCCTATGTTCACAATGTTAATTCACCCCCATTTTTGCATTAACGTATTTGCACTTTTCCCCTGTTTTATGTTTTTGAAACCACATTCATGAAGAAATAAATGACGTAATTGACATGATTGACACTGGGATGGCATTCGCTTTCATGTATAGTGTTTATAAATGTTACACAGTCAAGTTTCTTGATACTTTGCGTTTATTCAAATGTATATTTCGTATTTAGTTATTTGCAGTACACGCCTAGTTCTCAAGATGCTCCCATCAACCACCACGCCGATTGTCAGCTTAGCTTTGTTTGTGCAACTATTAGTTTTTCATGACTTGTTTGATGCATTTTGAGAATTCTTATTGTGAAATGCAAATATTTATCTAAGTTTTTTTGGTGATGTTTTATAAACAGTGAGACTGATGGTTTGCTTATGTATATTTTTCTGCACATTGAAGGGAGCACGGTATATTATAACCTCAAAAACGTGATATAAGTGTGAGATGCTGATTCTGTGCAGATGTCACAAAAATAATTATGCATATATTTGTACTAAAAAACGTGAATAAATTCTCCAATATCGTTGTGGGAAACATCGAAAAATACATGAAGTTCAGAACTTGTGCATTTTCCGTACATAAATAATGAATGCCAGTTAAAGGCTTGCTGAAAAAGTTGATTATGATGAATAAAATTATGTCAAAACTTTATACTTCCTATAAAGTTATCAGTCCAAGTTCTGCCTGGTTCTTAAAACAGTACAAAGTTCGGATAACCTTTCTTACACAATAAACAAACTTCCTTGAGAGTATTTTGATGCTTATTATGTACATATATCACAAATGAACTACAAAAATGCAAGGGTGATCCAGTAAGCATGTTTTACCATTTAAAACATTATTTCCCACATTTTACACCATTTTCATTAAGTCCCTTGAAAACTGTAAAAATGGGGATCTACTGTAACTGAATGAGGATAAATTAACAGAAAAGTCTTTAATAAGACATGAACATGGAAAAGAATTATAATCAACCCCATTTCCCCCAACCATACTGCCCAGTTGGACAAGATTGGCAGTTTGTATGTCACTGCCACTCACATATGAAATGAACATACAGTAATAAAATGATAAGTAATTGGATTACTGGGAGAGTTTTAGGGACGTTTAGCTCATCTTCAAAGGAGACCACTTACAGACCATGTATGAAACCCTTTCTTGAGTACTGCTCTAGTGTTAGTATCCCATTAGGCCAGATTAAAAGAAAACAGCAAAACAATTTGCAATTGGAATACATATTACCTATGACTAGCAGAATTACATAGTACCCTCTACTGTACACCATATGGTGGCTGTATGTAGGTGTATGGAAAACCAGTGGGGCTAGTGTGGAAATGCTGTCATAAATACTGAGAGTTGACTATGATATAGAGCAAGCAACACAGTTTCATGTACTCCACTGAACTCTGCTGGTGTATTCAAGATGTGCTATAAGCAGCAAAATTTAAGTGGCCTACTTTTCAATGTCTCCTCGGTTTTTTGATTAGTAGTATATTTAAACTTCAAATACTCAAATCAATAAAAAAAATAAAGAAATACTGGGGGGAACCTATCCAGTGCTTGAAATAGATCAGGTCAAAGAGATATCTGTATCTAAGAACAGAAAGCCCAGTTTAGAATTCACCTTCAGTCACAGTGTACTCATACTCTCATTCATACAGGCACATTCACTATCACATATCCATCATCTCTGGCTGCTGGATTCTGAGTAACACCCTGTAGTGAAAGCAATTTGGAGTGGGGATGGAAGGGGGCAGGATGAGTAGGATGCATGGTGAGGGTGGGCATAGATATAGTGCTGCCTTAGGAGAATATAGGTGCCAGATGGGTAAAGATAGATGCAGCTTGGTAATTCAGTTGGGGAGGAGTAGAGAAAGGGGGTATGGAACCAAAATGGAGAGGAGTATAGAAAGGGGGGAGGGAGGAATATATCAGGGATGGTGATAATGAGACAGGAATTGGGATAGGTGTAGGATAGAGGGGGTGGAAACTCTTGGTTGTGGGGAGAATAGGTTACCATGGGTTGAGGTCTGGATAATTTCAGTACCAAAGAATGTGCTGTGCAATTTGTAAAAGCTGACAGATCACCCTTTGTCATAACATGCAGCTTAGTGTAACATGCTTCATTTCATATGCTGCTCCACAATCCAGGCCATCTGAATTACCTAGTTTTTCTGAACTGTACTTAAGGGAGTTATCCTTACAGCACATTCTCCTGTACTGAAGTTATCCAGGCTTCGACCTATGGTATCATCTTGGTCCCCACATCTAACAGTTCCCACCTCCCACTATCCTACACCACACCCAATTCTTGTCTTGTTACATCACTGTTTATGCTACATCTTTTCTCCCTTCTTTGCTCCTCCCTGTTTTGCTTTCCTCCCATCACCCCCTCCCTCTCCCATGCCACTGCAGCCATAAGCTACATCTTTTTCTACCCATGGAGTACTTACATGCTTCGTAAGGCAGCACTATATCTATCCCCACACTCACCTTGCATCCTTCCCATTCTCCCTGGGCGCTAATGACCTTAGCAGTTGTGGGCCCTAAAACCACAAAAAAAAAAAAAAAGAGTATATGTTCTGTATGCAGTTGCACAAGTTTTTCACTTACGCAAAATGAAGTAGTGACAAAACTTATAGTGCAGAAGTTCTTTTAAGATTTCTTCATACTTATTGATTCTCCTACTAGTGGCTATTTCACAAAAGAGGTTAGTGAGATTCAAACCAAAACTAACAGTCTTCCACCCTGTTCTGCTATGATAGCATACAACTGTAACAATCATTGCTCCCTTGTTGTCCCTGTCCCTCAGACTGGAATGTATACCGCAGAGTTAGGCTGGACAAGGAATGGGGCGCCGTGTATATAGCGATAAGAAGTGCACTAGTATCGAAAGAAATTGATGGATATCCGAAATGTGAAATAATATGAGTGAAAGTCACGCTTAAAGCAGGTTCAAACATAGTAATTTGATGTTTCTATAGGCCTCCTGGCTCAGCAGCTGTTGTGGCAGAACACGTGAAGGAAAATTTGGAAAATATTTCAAGTAGATTTCCAGACCATGTTATAGTTTTGGGAGGAGATTTTAATTTACTGCATATAGATTGGGAGACTCGCATGTTTATGATGGGTGTCAGGTACGAAGAATCCAGTGAAATTGTTTTAAGTGCATTATCTGAAAACTACCTTGAGCAGTTAAACAGAGAACCTACTCATGGCGACAACATATTAGACCTTCTGGTGACAAACAAACCCAAACTATTTGAAACAGTTAACACAGAACAGGTAATCAGTGATCATAAAGTGGTTACAATATCGATCATTTCAGCCATAAATAGAAATATTAAAAAATGTAGGAAGATTTTTCTGTTCGGAAAAAGTGACAAAAAGCGGATTTCAGAGTAATTGATGGCTCAACACAGAAGTTTTATCTCAAGTACAGATAGTGTTGAGGAAAAGTGGACAAATTTCAAAGCCAGTGTACAATACACATTAGATGATTATGTACCAAGCAAGACCATAAGAGGTGGAAAGGAACCACTGTAGTACAACAAACGAATTAGAAAAATTCTGCGGAAGCAAAGGGAACTTCACTGCAGACATAAACATAGGCAAAGTCTTGTAGACAAACAAAAATTACATGAAGCGAAATGTAACATGAGGAGGTCTATGCAAGAGGCGTTCAACAAATTCGAAAGTAAAGTTCTATGTACTGACTTAGCTGAAAATCCTAAGAAATTTTGGTCTTACATCAAAGCGGTAGGTGGATCAAAATGAAATGTCCAGACACTCTGTGACAAAAATGGTATTGAAATAGAGGCTGACACTCTAAAGAACTATGCAGAACTATAGGCCTATATCTCTAATGTCAGTCAGTTGTAGAATTTTGGAACATGTATTATGTTTGAGTATAATGACATTTCTGGAGACTAGAAATCTGCTCTTTAGGAATCAGCATGGGTTTCGAAAAAGGTGAAATCCAGCTTGCACTATTTGCCCATTAGACTCAGATGGCCATAGACATGGGTTCTCAGGTAGGTGCTGTGTTTCTTGACTTCCGCAAGGCATTCGATACAGTACCAAAAGTCATTTAATGAACAAAGTAAGAGCATATGGTCTATCAAACCAATTGTGTGATTGGATTGAGGAGTTCCTAGATAACAGAATGCAGCATTTAGAGAGAAGTCTTCAGAAGTAAGAGTGATGTCAGGTGTGCCACAGGGGAGTGTCATGAGTCTGTTGCTATTCACAGTATATATAAATGACCTTGTGGATAACATCGGAAGTTCACTGAGGCTTTTTTTGGATGATGCTGTAGCATATAGAGAGGTTATAGCAATGGAAAATTGTATTGAAATGCAGGAGGATCTGTATCGAATTGACACATGGTGCAGGGAGCATCATTACAAGTGTAATGTGCTGCAAATACATAGAAAGAAAGATCCTTTATCATTTATCTGCACTATAGCAGGTCAGCAACTGGAAGCAGTTATTCCATAAATTATCTGAGAGTAGGCCTTAGGGGTGATTTAAAATGGTACGACCATTTAAAATCAATCGTCGGTAAAGCAGATACCAGACTTAGATTTATTGGAAGAATACTAAGGAAATGCAGTCCAAAAACAAAGGAAGTAGGTTACAGTACACTTGTTCGCCCACTTCTTAAATATTGCTCACTGGTGTGGGTTCCATACCAGGTGGCGTTGATAGAGGAAGTAGAGACGATCCAACAGAGAGCAGTGCGCTTTGTTACAGGATCATTTGGTAATCATGAAAGTGTTACAGAGGTGATCTATAAACTCCAGTGGAAGACTCTGCAGGAGAGATGCTCTGTCGCTCGGTACGGACTTTTGTCAAGTTTCAAGAACATACCTTTACCAAGGAGTCTAGCAGTATATTGCTCCCTCATACGTATATCTCGCGAAGAGATCATGAGGATAAAATCAAAGAGATTAGAGCCCACACAGAGGCATACCAACAATCTTTCTTTCCGCAAACAATATGTGACTGGAATAGGAGGTGGAACTGATAGTGGTACTCAAGGTACCCTCTGCCACACACATTTGGGTGGCTTGTGGAGTATGGATGTAGATGTAAATGTCTAAGATGGATAATTTCCAATGCATATGGCAAAGTAAGTTGCAACTTCTGTTGAAAAGAGCTTTCTTGACTCAAGAATGTGAATTTACTGCTATTATGTCACTCCTTAAGTGAAAATCATTCAGATTATTTAATCTAAAAGACAGTAAAATATCAGGTGAATTTACCATGAAACTTATGAATGAATTGTAGAAGTAAATCACTAGTCACATAGGTGCCAAACATATTCCACAATGTTGCCAATTCTCCATTAGACTAACAACAAGCAGAAGATGTTTTCTCAGCCTCTTGTGTTTCTTGAACTGGCTAGTGTTGAATAAAGATGGTACTTCAAACATTTGCCACCATGTTGACTGGTACCAGAAATACCTTGTATCAGCCAATGATCTTTATTCATGTTTCTGTAACTGTGATTTGGTTCAGAAGCACAGTTGCAAATAATAACCAAATGCATCAACTGCAACTTGAATATCATAAATAAAGAATCAGGAAAATTATTTGACTGGCTCTCCCCTTCAGTAACTGTCATAGGTTTTTTTGTTTTTCTGCCATAGGTGAACATCAAACTAAAAAAGAAAAACCTCCACCAGAAGAGATTAATTTTTAGCATCTACATTGACACATATATTCCGCAATCCACCGTAAGGTGCCTGGCGGAGGGTACACTGTACCGCTACCAGACATTTCCCTTCCTATTCCACTCCCAAATAGAACAAGGGAAAAAAAGAATGTTTATATGCCTCTCTACAAGCCGTAATTTCCCTTATCTTTGTGATCTTTTCGCCAAACGTAAGTAGGTGCCAAGAAGGTCATTCCACAGTCAGCATGAAATTCCAGACCTCTAAATTTCCTCAACAGAATTTCTCAAAAAGAATGTTGTCTTTTGTCCAGCAATTCCTATTTCAGTTGCCAGAGCATTTCTGTGCCACTCGTGCATTGGTCGAACCTGCCAGTAATAAACCTAGACTGATATGTTAAACGTTAAGGCACTTTCAGCCAAATTTGACTCATTAGACAGTGCTAATTCTAATTTCATTTCACCTTGGAGACTATTGGAAAGGCTTATAACACTTTTAATATGGATATTGTGCACAACAGCATATCTTCTGATTCAGATGCTCACCAGCTGTTATCTTTCAGTATGTCTTGTAATTAGCAAATGAGCTTTAGCATCAACATTGTAACTGTTTCCAACTGAATTGTTCCACAATATACATACAGTCCTTAAGTAATCCATAGGTATTTTTATAGACTTTGGCCTGATCTGGATTAGTTTTGGTGAAAACATTTTTCAAATAAAATAGGACAGCTGAGGTACACACCGGGTCCAGTGCACCGGCCATTTTTACCTTGTAGTTTCGTAGGCTTTCCCGGCGTAATAGTTCTTCATAGTTTCTTCGGGTTTGCTGCCGGATTTTGAAGTCGAACTGACCCAATATTTCGGCGGAACACCTGTCCGCCATCCTCAGGGGAACTGCTGCTGCTGGACTCGCCGACAACTGATGCCGAGGGCATGGAACGCCGTCCTATATAGGCCTGCGAGTGATGAAGGCGCATGCGCGGCCTGCCACAGGTACTGCACATAGACAGGTCTTGCGGCGCCGCCGGTGGCGGAAAGGCGGTGCTCGCGATATATCGCAGTCATGGGTTGTCTTACAGCAATCTGGTCGGTTGCATAAAAGATCGATGTTTTTTCATGTGTGATAAAACCGGGTTCCACGCCCTGCTAAGCGGAAAACCCTTGTCTCTATTAATTAAATTTTCAGACAGCCTGATTTCAATAGACTCTTTATAGGAGCGCCGTTAACAGACAGTCGCCTGCTTTCTCATCCTGAGACATCAGATAATCATATACGTCGACATACCGTAATTAATGTTTCAAATAAGGAGTTGGATGGGCCCACCTTGGCGGTACTAGAGAAAGGTCTTAACTTTGCGCCTGCTCCTAGGAGACTCCCTATTACCGACTTCATCTGCTCTGTGGAACAATCAGTATACAGCCTCCCAGAAGAACGTGCAGAAGAAATTAGGCAAGAAGTCTGCCACACATTGCGGCGTGCCCGTCCACCGCGGGACAACGTCTCTTCTTCGGAGAGAGCCGCCATTCGTTCCCTTAGGAATGATGATGATATTATTGTTTTACCAGCTGACAAGGGTAATGCCACGGTTGTCTTGACACGGGATGATTATGTCCTTAAAATGAATTTTTTACTGAATGACCCGGCATATAGAAGGTTGAGCTGCGATCCCACAGAAAGAATTAAACGAAAGACTCTTTCTCTTCTGAAATCGAGCAAGTTGTCAAAAGACCTGTGCAAGAAACTTCATCCTGGAGCTGCTGTTCCTCCAAGGCTATATGGATTGCCTAAGGTACATAAGGATGGCATTCCTTTACGCCCAATTATTAGCAACATAGGGGCACCTACCTATAATTTGGCAAAATATCTGACTTCCATCCTTAGCCCCTTGGTTGGCAAGTGTGAACATCATATCTTCAATTCTGTGGATTTTATTCGACGACTGCAATCTTTGAGGCTTGAGTCTTCGGACTTATTGGTCAGTTTCGATGTGGTTTCACTGTTCACTCGTGTCCCACTGGAAGATTCCCTGTGTCTGATTAGCGAAAAACTGGATGATGACTTGGTCAAGCTTTGTCGTCATGTGCTGACATCCACGTATTTTTTATTTAATGACCACTTTTTTTAACAGACTGACGGAGTGGCTATGGGGAGTCCTTTATCACCCGTAGTTGCCAATTTGTTTATGGAGGATTTTGAGGATATGGCACTGAGGACTTTGGCTCTGCAACCAAAGTGTTTCTGGAGATATGTTGATGACACTTTCTTTGTGTGGCCCCATGGACGAGATTCTCTGAATCGATTTCTTGACCACTTCAGCTGTCTCCATCCCAATATCAAATTCACCATGGAGGTTGAAAGCGATGGGAAGCTTCCGTTCCTGGATGTCATGGTGTACAAGAAACAGGATGGTACCCTGGGACATAGTGTTCATCGGAAGCCCACACATACAGATCTGTACCTCAATGCAAGAAGCTGCCACCCACCACACCAACGCAGTGGCGTCCTTAAGACTCTGGTACGCAGAGCTTATGCAGTTTCCGATGCAGAAAGCCTACCACAGGAACTTTCACACTTGACATCTGTGTTTAAGGAAAATGGGTACTCCGAGAGGCAGATTCTTCGAGCTATGCAGTTTGGACCATCCCGGGAAGCACATGAAGAGGAAGAAAGATCTGTTGCTTTTATTCCGTATGCAGGGGGCATATCTCACAAAATTAGCAGAATCCTAAAGAAATTTAACATCCAGAGTGTGTTCCGTCCACCACCCAAGATCAGGACACTTTTAGGATCCGTTAAAGACGACTTGGCCCTTAAAAAACAGGGTGTGTACAGGATTCCATGCGAATGTGGGAAGGCGTACATTGGCAGGTCGATCCACACTGTTCATGACAGATGTGTGGAACATCGCCGTCACATCAGGCTTCTACAGCCCGAAAAGTCAGCAGTTGCGGAACATTGTCTTAACGAGCAACATAGGATGTTGTTCGATGAGACTCGTATTGTGGCCAGCACGTCCGGTTTTTGGGACAATGTGTATAAAGAGTCTATTGAAATCAGGCTGTCTGAAAATTTAATTAATAGAGACAAGGGTTTTCCGCTTAGCAGGGCGTGGAACCCGGTTTTATCACACATGAAAAAACATCGATCTTTTATGCAACCCACCAGATTGCTGGAAGACAACCCATGACTGCGATATATCGCGAGCACCGCCTTTCCGCCACCGGCGGCGCCGCAAGACCTGTCTATGTGCAGTACCTGTGGCAGGCCGCGCATGCGCCTTCATCACTCGCAGGCCTATATAGGACGGCGTTCCATGCCCTCGGCATCAGTTGTCGGCGAGTCCAGCAGCAGCAGTTCCCCTGAGGATGGCGGACAGGTGTTCTGCCGAAATATTGGGTCAGTTCGACTTCAAAATCCGGCAGCAAACCCGAAGAAACTATGAACATTTTTACCTTTCTTTGAAATGTCATTGGCGCATTCCTATATAATGTATCTTGAAACAGGAAACATATTATGAAATAACAGTCTTTAAGGTCTATTTTAAATGTTAATTTTAATTATATTGGTTGATGACAAAATTAATATCAACAATCATATAATTTCCAATTTCGGTTTCACAAAAAAATGAGTTTCTTAGTTTTGTGTAACTTAGCAGGTAATTAGCTCCTAAAATTTCTTTCTAACTCAGAAAATGTGACATATTTGACAGAACAATAAACAAGAAATGGCAAATAGTAACATGAACATTGACTCTCATGGCTACGTCAAAGTGCAATGTCTTGCAGTTTCTTGTGAGGTAGTTCAAAAACCGGAACACGGAGGGCAGCAGCAGTCAAGGGACATATAAGAAGCTGTCCCATACAGCACTACCACAGTAACTGGCCTGCTTCCAGATGGCAAATAGGCTGGGAGTGACACGCAACAGTCGCCCCACCTATACTCTGGCATGGTCATCAAAGTGTTAATAAATGAGTTGTATTTCCATTTGTGTTATGAGTCTGCATGTCTCATTCCAGTTCAGTCTGAGCAGATTCTTAAAACAATAACTTTTGGCTAATTTTTTACTATTCTGAACTCACCTTTAACAGCTTTTGTATACTATCTGTATTAACATTTGAGGAACTGTATATTGCAGTCAGAGAGCCCATTTACTATTGGTCTTGTAAATAATATTGTTCATTATACCTAAGTATAGAATATGAATCTGGATTTTCTGTTGCTTAGGAATGAATGCTCAGTGTTGTATAATTACAATTCGTTACCTACAAGTTTCAGAATTGGGTACTGATAATGCATTTTAATGATATTCTGACATAACTGCAGTCAACTTAGATCAGATTTTTCTTTTCCCATGCAGTGTAAAGTGAGTAATGTACTACTGAGATAAAATTCATCCAAACAACTGGTACAGTTACTCGTTAGAGTCTGAACACTTTTTGTAGGTTTTCTCCTTGTTTAGTAGTCAGTATGTCAATTAATATAAAATAAAATAAAATGATGTTTGCATTCAATTTCAACTTAATATCTGCCATAGCTTTATTATATGTTCTGTTTTCATTTAATGGCTCATCTTTTTTTCTTGTTTTAATAGGATTTATGTCACTACTTTGTGATATAACTCCAATAAATGATCTTGGACATCCATTTTGTAACAATTTGAGGGAAGGAAACTGGATGATAGGTAAGGCCTTTATTCATAATGGTAAAATGCTATGAGTGTAAGCAAATGTGCCCTCACACAAAGTAATAAATTCCAATTTCAGATTACGTTTCCCATCGACTCAAACAGTACTCTGGCACTATTGAGCTTGGTCTGTGGTTGGAGAAGAGCATGTCACCTTTAAAAGAAATCCCACGTTATTTGGTACCAAGCTATTTTGCTGTCATCATTGCGCTGACATATTTGCGCCTACTAAACCAAGCCTGGAGTCTGATGTCATTGTAAGTGTATGAATATATAGTCTTATTTTTAAAAATGCTACTAAATATTTAAATATAAATTAAAATCAATATTATTAAGAATAAATAATGTACAGTGGTCATCTGACCAGACAGATAGACTGTACTCTGCACAATGGAAGTATTATAAATGGTTTAGACATATGTTATGAGGAGGTACTGAGCAGAACTGGTGATAAAAGAAATTTCTTGCATATCTTTACTAAAAGAAAGCAGCATTGATTGGTAGGATACAGTATGAGACATCATGGGAGTGTCAGTTTAGTATTGGAGCAATGTTTCGGGGTAAAAATTGCAGAGGGAGACCAAGAAACGAATATAATAAGCAGGTTCAAATGGATGTGGGTTGCTGTTCTTATTCAGGGATGAAAAGGCTTGCACAGGATAAGAGTGGTATGGAGAGCTGCATCAAACCAGTCTTTGGACTGTAGATAACAATGACAACAACAACAACAACAACAACAACAACAACAACAAACATGCTTCATACAGCCCTTGCTGGGAACATAAGTTACATTAAGTGTTAACGTAAATGCCTAAGAGTGTGTGGAAATCAATCTAAAACCTTTTAATTTAAAGTATTTTGCTTACCCACTTACCCGCTCAGCCATAAGATCCATACAAATGATCAAGAATTCAATAAAACTGATGTTACTTATTATAAAAGGGTAGATTTCCTTCCTGGCCAATGAGAAATACAGGCAACAGCCTGTGCACCACATCACATGATCAGTATAGGTCTGAGACAACGTGATCGCAAAGCTGACTGACTGGCCACTATGAGGCAGTGGGCTGTGCCCTATTTTGTAACCTACTACCTTTGTTGATGGACTACACTTCCTGAGGATTCTTCCAATCAATCCCAGTCTGACATCTGCCTTACCCACAATTAATTTTATATAGTCATTCAATTTCAAATTGCTCCTTATATCTACCCCCAAATATTTTATGGAAGTAACCACTTTCAGTGGTTGTCCTGGTATCGCATAGTTATACAATAAAGACTATTTCTTTCTATGTAAGTGCAGCACTTTGCATTTGTTTTTGTTGAGGCTAAACTGCCATTCCCTGCAACATGAGTCAATATGCTGCAGATAATCCTGGATAATCCTGTATTTCACTACCCTTTTCTAGTGTTGCAACTTGTTGATAAACTACAGCATCTTCTGCAAAAAGCCTCATTTAACTTCCGATGTTTGTGAAAAGCAATGGTCCTATAACACTTCCATGGAGAACACCTGAAATCACTTTAATGTGTGAAGACTTATCTCCGTTGAGGATGACATGCTGCATTCTGTTAGCTAGAAATGTGTGAATCCAGTCACACAGTTTGTCTGATATTAGGTAACGGTGCTGAACAGTATCAAATACCCCTCCAAAAGTCAAGAAACAGGGCATCTACCTGGGATCCTCTATCTGGGTCTCTTGGATGAATAGCTTGTGCTGACTTTCACATGGTAGTTTCTTTTAGAAAGAGTGTTGATCGTACAAAGGGGATTTCTGATCCCCAGAAATGTCATAATCTCAAACTTCAAATTTGTGCCAAAATTCTACAATTAGCATATAGTTTTGCACGTCTGATCAATGACCCTTCTTGAAAATAGGAATAAATAGTGCTATTTTTCAGTCATTAGAAATGCTTCATTGCTTTGGTACACTGCTGCTAGAAGGAGAATAAGTTTCTTCATATACTCTGTGTAAATTTTAATTAGTATCACATAAGGTCCAGTGGCCTTTCAGTTGCTTTTCTATCCCTATGGCATTTATTTCAATATCTACCATTTTGTCATTAATGCAATGGTTTAGAGGACAAACTACAGCTGTGGTAGAATAGCCGTGCACACTAAGGTGCTCACTACTGTTCATTGTCGGGGCTTTGAGTCCTCCCTCAGGCATGGGTGTTTGTGTTGTCCTTAGTATAAGTTACTTTAAGTAGTTTGTAAGCCTATGGACTGATGACCAACATAGTTAAGTCCCTTAGATTTACAAACATTTGAACGCTTGAATAAACTACAGTGCAATCTTACTTTGTGTAACAACTCCGTATTTCAGACTTTTATGTGTCATCCTGTTAAAACACCATTATAGTCACAGAGTGTCTTGATACCCCATTTTGGACTATTTACAACATAGGTTGTATTTTCATTGATGTTTCTGTAGAAGTATGTTTTATACTTCAGAAAAGTGGAAAATAGGGATTCAGTAGTAATTTGATCACAAAGTGATTGCCTTGTGAGTGGCTGAGCAACTCCTGTCAGTGATCCACTGTCCACTTATGAAATAATAAACCGTTTGTCTGGAAGATGTAACTCTCATTTTGTTAAAATGAACTACATCTCCATGTGATATCTTTTCACTTTCAGATTTGTCAAGGATGGCTCAACTTTCTTGAGAGGTTTGGCACTAGGGTCTGTACAGTGTGCATCTGTTGTACACTCAGCACCATTGCCACAGTTATCACCAAATTTAGCACCTCCACTGCCACTAACAAGACTAGACAGCGAAGGAAAAGAAGTGCAGGCTTGTGTAACTCTTTCAGCAGGTATGTAAGCTCTCTTTTATACTTCAGTGTTCTGTGATAAAAATCAATGCAATTCAAAATAGATTTCGTCACTGCACTAATTACTATCAAATCTCAGTCTTGGCTTTCCATGCATTTTACTGAAACTGTCACGCAGGTTGTGGAAACTTCAGGGATACATTACTTCCTAAAATTACAATTGCGTCTCAAGTTTCGGAGTGTTTCTATTAGTGACGTTAGAACATTTTTTTCTTAACTGAAAAAGATCTTAATCTAGATAAATATTGATTAGTTAACAGCTTTGGATTTCTGCCTAGCCATTCTGATAACGTAATGCTTTCGGACTTTTGGAAGAAATATTCTACCAGTCCAGATTTTGATTCTTGTCAGATCTTTTTAGCAAGTGTTCAGTCTAAAATAAGCTCAATTTTGATATTATATTAGCTCCAAATCAAATGCAAAAAATGAAGGGGAGAAAGTAGTTGAGAATGGGCTTATAGCTGCTGGCTCTGTGTGCCATAACATCAAGTATACAAATGCTTGACCCACAGTGCTGATCACTTCCAATGGTTTCCTTGAATTATGCTTGCAAATTCACAGCAATGAAAGTGGCTATGAAATGTTTATATTCTTACAAATTACTACCTTTCTAACAGTTACATGAATTTTTCATGTTTAATGTCGACCTTTTAATTGTAGAATTGTATACAGTTATTTTTATTTATTTATTATTATTTCTTTTTTTTTTTTTCATTCTCCTTAGTAGTCCTCTACATCATTTCAGCTAAAGTCAGCATATTGTGGATGCTAGAAAGAAAACAGAGAAATGTCAGTGTGTTATTGTCACAATAACTCCCATGTTTTAATTATTCTCAAAGCTACAAATATCGCCAATTAACAATACAACTTTAGTAACTTTATATACACTTTATTTCCACTTTCCACTTCTGGAATTCATACAAAACAAAACACACTTGAAAGGCAGTTACATGTGTACGCAGAAGTAGTTGAACCAGAACTGTCTTCATGGCTCCGCACTTCCCCGTGCAGCATTCTCGTTCGCTCTGCCGTAGCATTATTTAGAGAGCAGCACCCCTACAGTTGGTCACGTGGAATCTAACAGCGGACATGTCAAACATCAGGTGCGAAACCACAACAACAACTTAGAATATTTACTGTAATTTTCTGAAACTGCTTCATGCATTAGAATTCCTGTGGTAACAATTCAAGATTTGACTATACTTTATTGTGATGATATGGAATCAACATTCAAATGTCAGTAAATGCAGTAGTCCATGATGCCAGTAAATATACAAATGTCTATTTTTCATTTCCAGGTTTACCACATTTTGCAACTGGATATGTGCGCAACTGGGGTAGGGACACTTTCATTGCACTAAGAGGTCTTTTCATCCTAACAGGCAGATACCAAGATGCCAGGTAATTAATGACAATTATTATAAACACTCTGCAGTTCATGATGTATTCTGGATCATTTTAGTTATTTACTGAAGTAAGTTGGTAATAATTTTCTTTTATGGAAGACAGAAAATCCGTCTGTTCGAAATAGAGAGAACGCTGTGATTAATTACTCTTTTTTTAACTTTATTAGTGTAAACAGTTATCTGGTGAATGTACCATACTCAGTAGCTCAGAGTGAAAAAATTACATTCATAACAACTGCATGAAACATTTAGCAATGGCCTTCGGAGTATTGTGTCTTTATGCTGTTTCATCTCAAGGGAACATATCTATTCCACTCCAAATTGCTGAAATATACACATCTGTTCCATTTTGGAATTTATACTTAGGTCTTATGAAGATCAGCATGTCACGTAAAACTAATTTTACCTTGACTGTCTTATCTTATCTTATCTCAAAGAAAAGTTTGTAATCACAGATTAGGATCATTGCAAATGCTGCAGATAACTATATTTTCCGCTATAGTAACAATGTACAATAAACATGCAACATTCCTGTGATAGCTTATTACCATAGTTATTAATGTAAAAGTCCTCTCTTACATTTCCTAAAATCTACAGTCTGAAAAATGAAAGAGGCTAATTGGCTGTTATTAAAAAAAATTTAAACATTAGATTTCTACACCTACATACATACTCCGCAATCCACCATAAGGTGTGTGTGGAGGGTACATTGTACCACTACTAGGCGTTTCCTTTCCTATTCCACTCCCAAATAGAATGGGGAAAAAATGCCTATATGCCTCTGCACAAGCCCTAATTTCTCTTATCATGTCTTTGTGATCACTACGCGAAATATAAGTAGGCGGCAGCAAGATAGGACTACACTCAGCCTCAAATTCCGGCCCTCTAAATTTCCTCAAGAGAAATTCATGAAAAGAACATCATCTTTCCTCCAGCAATCCCCAATTGAGTTGCCGGAGCATTTCCGTGACACTCGCGCATTGGTCGAACCTACCAGTAACAAACCTAGCTGCTCGCCTCTGAACTGCTTCTATGTCTTCCTTGAAACTGATCTGCTGCAGGTCTCAAACACTTGAGCAATACTCAAGATGTGGTCGTACAAGCATTTTATATGCGGTCTCCTTTACAGATGAAGTACATCTTCCCAAAATTCTCCCAATAAACCGAAGTCGGCTGTCCGCCTTACTCACAACTGTTCTTATAGGTTCGTTCCATTTCATGTCACTCTGCAATGTTACGCCTAGATATTTGAACGACTCGACAGCATTAAGAAGCTCACTACTAATGCTGCGTTCGAACATTATGGGATTGTTTCTCCTACTCATGCGCATCACCTTACATTTTTTCTACACTGAGAGCTAGCTGCCATTCTTCACACCAACTGGAAATTTTGTCTAAGTCATCCTGTATGCTATTACAGTCAGTTAAAGATGACACCCTCCAATATACCACAGCATCATCAGCAAACAGCCGCAAATTACAAGTTACTCTGTCCATCAGATCATTTATATAGATAGAAAATAGTAGCGGTCCTATCACACTCCCCTGGGGCACGCCTGACTATACACTTGTCTCTGATGAACAGTCACCATCAAGAACAACGTACTGTGTTCTATTACTGATTGAATCAGAAGTTAGCTTCAGAAGATGATAATCTCTCTCTCTCTCTCTCTCTCTCTCTCTCTCTCTCTCTCTCTCTCTGTGTGTGTGTGTGTGTGTGTGTGTGTGTGTGTCCATGTGGTGATGGGGTGGGGAGTCAGGGAGCAACTTACAGTTATTCACCTATATTTTGTGACCTGAGATTCACTCCCTTTATAGTATCACAAATGCTAATTAGAAAACCAAATATCATTAAATAACTGTGTGAAATGAATATTGTGCAGTGTGTAAAATACTATTGCAATTTTGAAACTGTTGCAGGTGTGGGGATTTTGTATAATTTTATGAAAATATTCCAAATTAATTACCTCCTACCTTTTACCCTTGCTCTCTTCTAGGTATCACATACTTGCTTATGCTGCATGCTTGCGCCATGGACTTATACCAAACCTCTTAGATGGAGGAAGCAAAGCCCGATTCAATTGCCGTGATGCAGTATGGTGGTGGATGCATTGCATTCATAGCTATGTCAATGAAGCTCCAGATGGGTATAACATTCTTAAAGACAAAGTATCAAGAATTTTCCCAACAGATGATTCTCCAGCACTCCCTGCTGGCCAAGTTGTAAGTTGCAGTTGTTTTTCTTATTTCATTTAGACTCTCTTCAGTTCACTTTTATATTAAAATTATTATTCAATATGGACATAGTACATAGATATAATTTTGTGTGTTGATTTGTGAAATAGTAATCTCTGCAAAGCATAAGATCCTCTGTGTTGTTCTTCCACGAACTGTGATTACAGAAATCTGTGCAAGATATCTTTGATGTTCAAGTGATTCCTTGTGATGATTTCATGTTAAAGTTTGGCAGTCCTCTACCTGAAAAAGCATGTAGTGTGCACAGTAGTGTGCAAAGGCAGGAAGAAGTAGACAGCTGGGTGGACACAGCTGAGGCAGCCTATAAAAGGAAAAATAAAGCATTTCAAAAATTGCTTCATACTAGAACCCAGACAGAGAAACTTATGTTGAAGAATGAAACAAATCTAGGCAGATAACTGCAGCATCCAAGCAGAAATCATGGGAAGACTTTAGAAATAAGTTGTAAACTTTGGTTCAAGCTGCTGGAAAACCCTTCTTCTAAAAGGAGGGCAGAAGGAATTGACAAGTCGTTTAGTCAGGTCAGGAAAGCTGCTAGTGCATCCAATGGATGCCTTTGGTAGATGAAGGGAATATTTTGAAGAGTTGCTTAATATAGGTGAAACATTCAGTAATGTTTCAGATGGCATAGGAATGATGGCAGAAACAAGTTGACATTTGAAAAAGTGGAGGAATGGTCAGTAGTTTGAGTGAAATAAAGTGGCTGGGGTAGATGGAATTAAGTCATAACTCATGAAGTACAATGGAAAATAAGGTCTCAAATGGTTACACAGGATAATTGACATGGCATGGGAGTCATAACAGGATCCATCTGACTAGATGAAAGCAGCAACCACACCAATTTTCAAGCAGGAAAGAGTGTAACAACTACAGAGGTATCTCTTTAATTAGCATTGTGCTCAAAATCTTCTGAGGTATTGTTGAAAGTAGACGGTGAGTATTGGTGGATGACAAGTTGAATGAAAATCAATGTGGGTTTCAGCTTCATAGTGGCTGTCAGGACCAGATCTTTATCTTACAGCAGATAATGGAGAAGTGCTAAGAGCAGAACAGAGAATTGTATCTATGCTTTATATATCTAGTAAAGGCTTTGGCCATGTTCCTAGGAGGATGCTTTTTTCATTTCTACAACATTATGGAATAGAGGCAAACTTCTGCAAACAATTAGAGATTTTTATGTAGATTGTCAGGCAGCAGTTTGAGTGGACAGTAAATTGAGTTCATGGTACAGGGTAGTTTCATGGGTAAGATAGAGTTGTAACCTGACACCACTGTTGTCCATATTATTTATGGATTATCTTGAAAACAACAGACTGAGAGGGTGAGATTAAAATAGGTGTAAATAAAATAAGTAGACTCACATATTTCCATGACTTTGTGATGATGGCAGATATGATTGAAAACTGGCAATCTAATATTTCAGAGCTAGATCAGAGATATAAGGATTATGCTATGAAGGTCAGAATATCCAAAACAGAAATAATGTCTGTGGGAAAGAGGTTTAAACAGTTTGAGTGCCATATAGGAAGAACAACATTAGAACAGGTAGACAGTTTCAAGTACATAGTAATATATTTTCTCACAGGATGGCAACAGAGTAAAAGAACAGGAATCAAGGTGTAGCAAAGTTAATGCAGTAAATGCTTAGCTATGGTCTACTCTCTTCTGCAAGAAGGAAGTCAGTACCGAGAATGAGTTAGGAGTGCATTGTTCACTCTTTTGACCAGCTTTTTTGAATGGGAGTGAAAGCTGCCTGGATACAGGGAACCTTATTAATAGAGATGAGGTTACAGATATAATAGTAGTAAGGGTGATTGCAGGTGTTAATAGATGAGAACTGTACCAATATATTAAAATAAGGTACTACAAAAATAAATAGATTGTTTTTCCCTTGTTTTTTAGGATCAGCCTCTTCATGATGTTATGCAAGAAGCACTAAGTGTTCATTTTCAAGGCCTCTGCTTTCGAGAGCGTAATGCCGGTCGAAGTATTGATGCACATATGACTGACAAAGGCTTTAACAATCAAATAGGTGTTCATCCAGAAACAGGTATGTTATTTAAACAAACAGCATACTTATTTTATAATGGACTAACATATTCAACACTCAGGAACACATACCTCTTTACTAAACATCTCCTGAAATACTTATTTCTATGTAAGTGAATGCTTTGCTATAATAGTAAACTCACTCAGCAAAATTCTAGTCACTCTCCTCAAAACAGCACATGGGTTAATTTGGAGCACTATTGTGTGGAACTGGTCGCAGATGATTGTGTGACTGTCAATCATCGCTGTATCCTAAAGATGTTTTATGTAAAGACTGTGTCTTGCACCGTTTGGTAGAGTTGTGATGGAAATTATAGAATCCTAGAAGCTTGTGAATGAGATAAAAATGTTTCATCTAAAAGCTCCCTGTGTGTGTGTGTGTGTGTGTGTGTGTAAATGAAAATCTTATGCAGATATCTAAAGCATCACTATGTTCATAAATATTAATGATATACAGTTGATTAATACCTTCTGAAGAAAACATTGATATCACTATGTTTTTCTACACTCTTGGACATATGGCATTAGGGAACTGAAGAAGGTGATGCAGTGTTTAAGGTAATGGACTTGGTGGATTGAAGTTCAGATCTCCACTTGGTCATCATTTCCCTAAATCACATCCTTTACCATCCTTGTCCCCAGCAAGCACAGGTGACTTCATCATTGGTAGGCTGTGAAGCACATCCTCGCTTTTTATCTTTCCAGTAGCTGTGACTGATATGTATGTAATCTGCTAATTGTTCTACAGGCTTTGTATTTGGAGGAAACTCTTACAACTGTGGGACATGGATGGACAAAATGGGATCCAGTGACAAGGCTGGCAACAGGGGGAAACCGGCAACCCCACGTGATGGAAGTGCTGTTGAAATTGTAGCACTGTGCAAATCAACTTTGAGGTGGCTTGCAAGTCTTCATGAACAGGGACGTTTTCCGTACAACAGTGTACAAAGGAGTAGTAAGAATGGTATGATTTTACTATGTTTGTCTATGTTGTAATTACTGTAAAGAACATCCAAGCACAAATAATAATTGAAATAAATTTTTTCAACGTGTTTATCAATTGTAAACTCGGTGATAAGAACATGAATATTATTCAGTTAATAATATCTGTCCCCACATCTGGCAGTTACTGTTCACAATAATATTACTCTACAAGTTATTGATGTATGACCAAAGACCATATTTCCACAAACACATTATGCAATTCTTTTGAAAAACCTGTGAGGTAACATTTCACTTCATGCAAACCAGCTGATACTTAGCAAACTTTTGATGCCCATAGGTCAGTTGGAATTTACCATAAGAAGTGTTTCAGGAAATTGCAATTTTCTGTGGGAAAAATCAACAATGCAGTATAACAAATTTTAATGGTCATATTTGTGAAATCTTTTATTACAAAGTCTACATTGCATGAAACATAACAATGTTGCACATTTTACAATAAAAATTATATTTACATATGAGTAAGACGGTAACATAAGAGTTTTCAGTATTGACTGATCACTACATACTCAGAACAAGATTATGCCATCTTTTATCACATAATAATGGCCTAGTCCATAGCTTTCATTGGGAATTTCTGAGGGTAGCGAAGTAAGTTAAAGGTTACAATATTGACATCTTTTGATGCACCTTTCAAGCAGGCTTTCACCCAAAAGTCAGCATTTTTTGACCTACCAAAACATATGAATTATTCATCTGATGGTGCAATACATTCCATTCTTCCATTTCTTTTTACGATACTGAATCACCAGGGACACTTGTATGTTGCAATTTATGATTCAGTTTATTCCATGGCTTTGGCATCATGTTTTCCTGTCACAGGTATTTGCATCATTGATGAGTGGTTTCTGCAATATCAGCCCATCCAACAATTCCCTGCTTATGGAGCTGCCTTCATTTTGTTTTAATGCTGACAGTGTTCACATGTGTGACATTCAGTTCTGCAGTGACTTTTGCAGCTCTCATCCTCTTCAATACCTATCTGTCACATTCACTCAACATAAAATTTCACCTGCATAATGGCATAGCAGACAATGATTTTCTGCTTTAACCATATACAGTATAAATATATGATATGGTGCCTCTTGATATAGCAAGTCCTTTGACTAACTTGGTAATGGAAGCACACTCCATACAATTACCAACAATTACCAATTCTTTTAGCTCTAACATATTGCACTTACAACTAGACAGAACATTATTCAGACCATGAATGACACTTGCAACACATGGAGGGCATTGCACAGGTACTATTTGTGGTCAGATACATCAGTGCCACCAGAAGCATCTGCTTCTGCATTTAAGTTCAGGTATTCAAGTATGCATTTCCCATGGTGTTTCCATATTTTTATCCAACGTGTGTGTGTGTGTGTGTGTGTGTGTGTGTGTGTGTGTGTGTGTGTGTGTTAGAAGAGCAACAACAAATGTACAAACTAAGAGACTTTAAGTCCAACATATCTAATTTTCGTATATTCATGACATATTTCTATCATGATAAGATTGAAATCAGCCGTAGGTAACTCTGCAGGTACCACATGTGTTTTAATTGATTCAACTTTATCTTCTTGGTGAAACATTGTGTATAGTATGAAGTACACTAAATGCCTTTGCCTTGTTTCACAAAACTTTATTATATTATGATCTTGGCTTCTGTTATTACTCCATTTTCAGTACACGCCTGATTCAAAAGATGTTACCCAAACAAAGGTGAATACATGTAAGCTTCATTAATCTATTGCTTCTTGATATAAACTGTAAAAGTTAACTCTATTGTAATAAAAGATAAATTAAAATAACATGTTATAAGGGCTTCCACCTTCTTCATCAGGTTTATCAGTGGGCTTAAATAACATAGCTTTTTTATGTAACAAGTTGCCTGTTTTGAGCTTCATTTTGTTGCTATGGATATGCTTGTATTTTGACTACTGGATGGAGTCACACTCATTATGTTACTTCAGCCTACATTACAAAAGTGAATGTAAAGGGTATATTTTGCTTTTGTTTTGTTGGCCTTTGTCATCAATAAAAATGTAGAGGGAATAACATTATTGTTGCAAATAAACTAATATAGAAGTAAGCAGCAATGAGAATTATACAAAAAATTGATAGTCATTGCAGGGGAAGGAAGAGAGGAAAATTGTACACAAAAATATAATATCGCCTTAAGTACCAGTTTCCTCTATTTACACAATTTTACATGATCTCCATTGTCATCTACTTTTTTTACCACTAGTCCCTGCCTAACAAAATGAATTAATGCCACAGCACGAACATAATAAAACTGATATGCATACAAATGTGCCTTAATCATTTTGCAGCAAATAATAAGAAATATTATGTACAGGTACTCTAATCACATGGACATACAAGCAGTGGGAAGAAAAAATTGCAGCAAATTTTGAAAAATGTTTTTACATTGATGTTGAACCATCTCCTAATGAGCCACGCCCTGACTTGGTCCATCGTCGTGGTATATATAAAGATACATATAAAGCAAGTCAACCTTGGGCAGATTATCAGCTGCGTTGTAATTTCCCTGTTGCCATGGTGGTTGTAAGTATCAGTGAAAGTCTTGTTTTTATCTCTATGTCTTTCTCGTCTTTTTGAGAATCTGACAGTAATGAGTATTTATAACATGAATAAATGATCCAAGGAGCATAAAGCTAACTAATTACCATTCTATGCTCAGTATTTTCCAAATAATCTTTATCTTTTTAGCATGAAGTAGAATAGGTATGTGTTTACTGACTTTTAAGTATGTAGAATTTTGTTCTCTCTTTTCTAAGAATGGAAAGTTCAGGAATGTCAGTAGTAACAGTATAGGTAGCAACTCACTATAAAGATGAGTGCTAAGCTGCAGACAGGCACATAGTAAGGAGACAATCACATTCATACAACTTAAAAAAGTATACATATATTCACACAGGCACAACTCGTGCATACATAACCACCATCTCTGGCCAGTATGGATGAAACAGCCAGAAATGAAGGTTATGTGTGTATGAATTGTGTTTGTGTGAATATACAAGGTGCGTCCAGAAAGCAAGTTCCGTTTGGTTATATAAAACGAACGGGTACAGAC
The DNA here is from genome assembly GCA_026315105.1 of Locusta migratoria. Taxonomy (NCBI): domain Eukaryota; kingdom Metazoa; phylum Arthropoda; class Insecta; order Orthoptera; family Acrididae; genus Locusta; species Locusta migratoria. The sequence goes on along the minus strand of CM048755.1, from coordinate 145,417,272 downwards.
ACAGAAAAATTATTGATTGTACAAAAATCTACAACTGTTAAACTACTTTTCTACATAGCTTCCGAAATTTTGTAGGTAATTGTCATAGCATGGCACAAGGTTTTGTGTGCCTTTTTCATAGAATGTTGCCGCCTGTGTATTCAACCATGTGGTAACACGTTCTTTCAGCTTGTCGTCATCGTTGAAGTGTTGTCCACTGAGGACAGAGTTTAGGTGTAAGAAGAGGATTACTGTGAAAAGATTTTTTTTTTTTTTTTTTTTTTTTTTTTTTCACGATAGTGCCTGACCTCACACACTGAATGTGACCAAACAATTCCTACGGAAATTTCAGTGGGACCTATTTGATTATCCTCCATACAGCTCAGACCCCTCTCCTAGTGACTTTCATCTCTTCTTACACCTAAAATCTGTCCTTTGTGGTCAACACTTCAACGATGATAAAGAGCTGTTACCACATAGTTGAATACACAGGTGGCAACCTTCTGTGAAGGATGCATGCAAAAATTTGTGGCACGCTATGACAAGTGCCTACAAAATTTCGGCATTTATCTAGAAAAGTAGTTTAAGAATTGTAGAATTTTGTGCAATAAAAATTTCTTCTGTATCTGTGTACAATTTCATTTTATTACCAAACGTAACTTACTTTCTGGACGCACCTTGTATGTATGCTCTTTTTTTCTGATGAAGGCTGTGGCCAAAAATTTGAGTTGTGCAAATGTGATTGTCTTTTCTCCTTACCTGACTGCAATTTGGTGATCATCTTTAGTCTGAATTGCTAGTTACTCTCATATTAGTTCTCTCATAAATCTCCTATGGAAATTAATAGTGCAGTTTTGTTCTCTTGTAGAAAATACTGTTTTATTTTCTTTATTCTGTTTTCTCTTGATAAATGAAAGTTAATTTCTTGACCCATAATCATGAATTTTTCCACTTGATCAGATTCTTCCTGATATGCGCAACAGATTGGTTGGTGTACTCATATGATTCAGTTGTTATACCCAGCTGTTCGAACATATTTTTACAGGGAGCTCAGTTACTATGTTAAACTGTTATTATAATGGCCCTCTTATGTGTATAGGAAACACAAAATTCATTCAATTAACTAAAGGTGAAGTGCATATAGTAATAGTTTGTAACTTGAAGACATTATCTGCTACACACTGATCATTACTAAGTAAGGGCATAGCATAAGTGGTGATGTTTTGTTTGGTAGTGTCATCTGTGGTCATACCACTTCTGGTGATAGTCAATTTTAATTCCTCAAAATTTTGTGTTTTCTATACAGTATATTAAATTTGTGCCCAATACTCCAGTAAAGTATTTAAAGGCTAATTTTGATATTCTCACACAAAAAATCTTGATTTTGAGTTTTCCTGCAGGTTTCTCTCCCTTGAAATCTTATTAAGTTCCCTGTAAATATGATCTAAGAATATATTACATCAAATCAGTATCTCTGTACATATATGAAGCTTCATTAGCTGATATTGTAACCACAACATAATAAACTACAGCAAAATATTTATATTTTCTTCTTGGCCCAATATCTAATGTTTTAAGTATTTTAATTGTTTTTAAGCGTTGATAATGGCCACACAGTGGTTGAAATCTAGATTTGCGAATAAATAAATATATTTTTTACGACTGATTGCTGAAAGAATTTCCACAAATCAAATACAGCCATGGAGCACAAATTCCACCATGGAACCAAGCCTGATCTAATTTCAGTGTGCAATTAATCAGATTTGGGCATCCAGAAATATTCCATTAAGTGAAATTACACTGGAATACTTCACTATCATACTTCTTTTTGGCAGATCAGTTTCAATATTAAGCCCATCTTCAGATAACAGTATACATTTCCAGTTACATTGCTTTTAACATTTCATGTAGAGTAGGTAATCTTTCCTTAAATTCATCTTCATTGTAGTCTGATGCTTTTTTAATCTTTCATTATTCTATGTTGGTACATTATTTCTTGTATTTATACCCACTCTTCATAAATCTTGCCATTGGAAGATACGCTTAGGTCTGGACTTGGCCAAAAAATTATACAAGCAGCAGGAATAAATAGTCTTAATCTCTTTTGCATCAATCTGACAATGCTTTTGTTCTTGCTCTCAGGCACCAGAAATGTTTGATCCAAAACATGCTTGGATAGCATTGAAGAAGGTAGAAGAACTACTTCTTGGACCACTTGGGATGAAAACTCTTGATCCAGCTGACTGGAACTATTGTGGAGATTATGATAATGCTAATGATTCTGCTGATCCTAAAGTGGCTCGTGGATTCAATTACCACCAGGGACCGGTAAGCAGTTAAATAGTTACATTTACTGTAAATGCAAGTTATAGTTCCATTGTATAATTATTGTGTATCACACAGTATAAGTTCTCGAGAAATTGTTTTCAGATGTTACATTAAGTGATATAAATTTTAAATGAGATGATATGTAGCTATTATCATACAACCTCTGACAATAAATTTTGGTGAATGAAGTCAGAATGATGACTCAGGCAGCACAGGTGAATCACAATGTGGTGCCTGTGTAGCAGCCGGTGTTGACAAACTGCCCCCACCATAGTTTAGTTGAGCATCATGTGTGTTCCATGTAAGACCTGTTGGATGAAGTGTTTGTTTAGTTTGTTGGCTCTGAACTGAGAACAGGACAATGAACAAGAAAAGGATCAATTTAAAGCTTTGTTTTAAGCTTGTCAAGACACCTAAAGAAACACACGTGATGTTGGTATTCGTTTATGAGGATCAAGCACTGTGTGTGTACAAGTGGTTTGGCTATTTTTGAGGAGGCCGGGAAAGTGTTTCTGACAATCCTCATAGCAGACGACTGGCAGCTGCCATTAGTGATGAAAACATTGAGGAAGTGAGGACATTAATCATGAACAACTGTTGATTAACTGTGCACGTGGTAGCAGATGAATTGCAGATTAAATGTAAATCCGTATGACAAATATTTACCCAGAAGTTAGGGAAGAGAATGACGTATTGTGGTTTTGTGCCACATCACTTGATTGATGATCAGAAGCAGGCACATTTAGAGGTTTCACAGGATTTTGTGAAAATTATGGATGCAACACCCAATTTCTTTAACTGTATTGTCACTGAGAATGAAGCCTGGTGTCTCTGGTACAACCCTGAAATAAAGACGGCAAAGTGTGGAATGGCATTATCTGACATCACCTAGTCAGTAAAAGGTCAGGGCCAAAATATCATGCATTAAAATGATGCTCATAACCTTTTTCAATAGTCAACGCATTATCCAAGAGGAATTTCTACCTGATGAAATGACAGCCGGTTCTCAATTGTGCAGTCTTCTTCCTATTCCCTCAACTGAAACTCACTTCGAAAGGAAAGAGATTTGTTGATATTCTTCACACACACACACACACACACACACACACACACACACACACACACTAATGGGTAGTGCTTTATCATTTTATATTAGACAGACAAGTGACAGTAACACAATTGCCCGTAACTGTTCAATACAGTACTTATAGCTTGTGCACTGTCTTTATGATCACATTGACAATGGGATGTTAACCCTAATCTAAATGGTGTGGGCTTTCATATAACATGTGATTGGAAAGTTTGGGCTTTCAGTTAATGTGTGTCAGTCATTAAAGGTCAAATTTTGAAGAGGGCTCAATATTCATTAATTGTAAATTTGGAATATTTTGTTACACAAAATTTTTCTATCCAAACTCTTTATCCTGCTACATCAGCAGCCTATAAACTATACATAGCCTGTTGAAAAATACAACTTGAATGGGACTTTTTCAATTCTGTATATTACATTGTTTATGGAACAGAGAGAAGAGAAGGAAAAGTAACATTATGTAAATTAACAGAGTTGTGATAGCAAGTGGATCTATTCAAGTCTGAAACATTTGACCTACAACTACTTCTACATTCATACTTTACAATCCACTCAAAGGTGCATGGCAGAGGGTACTCAGTATCACTACTAGTTACTTGCTTTCCTGTTCCATTCCCATATAGAACAAGTGAAAAATGAATGCTTATGTGTATCTGTAAAAGCCCTAATCTCTCTGGTCTTATCTTTGTGGTCTTTACGTGAAATGTAGATTAATGGCATTAAAATCATTATGCAGTCTACCTCAAATTTTGTTAACAGTGTTTCTCGAAAAGAATGTCGCCTTCCCTCCTGCCACTCCCATTTGAGTTCCCGAAGCATTTTAGTAACCCTTGTACATTGATTGAATCTACCAGTTACAAAACTAGCTGCCCACCTCTGAATTTCATCTATATTCTTTTTTAAACAATCTGGTGGGGATGCCAGACACTTGAGCAATACTCAATATGAGGTTGTACAAGCATTTTATAGGCAGTCTCCTTTACAGATGAATCACACCTTCTCAGAATTCTCCCAATAATCCAAAGGCAACCATTTGCTTTCCCCACAACTGTCCTTACATGTTCGTTCCATTTCATATTACTGTGCAGTGTTACTCCTAGATTTTTAATTGACGCAACTCTGTCAAGCAGCACATTTCTATTGCTATATTCCAGCATTTTGGGACTGTTTATCCTACTCTTCTGCATCCCCTTACATTTATTGACATTTAGCAATAGTTGCCATTCTTCACACCACCTAGAAATTTGGTCCAAGTCATCCTGCATATTACTACAGTCATTTAATGACAACACCCTACTGTACACCACAGCATCATCAGCAAAAAGCAACAGATTGCAACTCACTCTGTCCATCAGATCATTTATATAGGTAGAAAATAATAGCAGTCCTATCACACTTCCCTGGGGCACCTAGTCTCTGATGAACACTCGCCATCAAGGGCAATGTACTGGGTTCTATTACATAAGTAGTCTTCAAGACACTCACATATTTGGGTACCTATTCCATAAGCTTGTACCTTCGTTAGCAGCATGTAGTGTGGTAATGTGTCAAATGCCTTTTGAAAATAGTGATATATGCAGTCTGCCTGTTGCCCTTCATCCACAGCATGCAAGATCTTATGAGAGAAAAGGGCAAGCTGGGTTTTGCACAATTGATGCTTCCTAAAGGCAGGGACAGAAGCTTTCCTTTCTCTAGGAAATTTACTATATTAGAACCGAGAATATGTTCGAGAATTCTGCAGCAAACTGATGTTAATGATATAGGTCTGTAATATCGTGTGTCTGTTCTTTTGCCTTTCTTATACATGGGAGTTACCTGCGCCATTTTACAGTCCCTTGGAACTTTGCACTGGGTCAAAGATTCGTGATAAATGCAAGCTATGTAAGGGGCCGTTGAGTACTCTTTGTAAAACCAGATTGGTACCCCATTTGGACCTGGCGACATGTTTGTTTCAGCTCACCAAGCTGCTTCTCTACACCAGCTATGCATATTACTATATTCTCTATTTGGGAGTTAGTGCAACCATCAAATGAAGGTGTTTGCGTGGTCCTCGTGCGTGAAGTATTTCTTAAATGTTAAATTTAAAATTTCAGCCTGCATTTTGCTGTCTTCTATCACCATGTGAGAGTGATCAATGAGTGATGGATACAGACCTTTGATCCACTTACAGATTTTACATAGGACCAGAATTTTTTTGGGTTCTCGGCAAGAACATTTACTGAGTTATGATGATGGTAGTTATTGTATATGCTTCATGCATTGCTCATTTTATAGACGTGCATATCTCTACTAACTTTTGTCTGATTTAATTTGCTTGACCTTTTTTGAATCAAGAGTGCATCTGCCTTTGCTTTCTCACCCTTTTTTTCAATATTACTATCAAACCATGGTGGTTCTTAATCCCCTTTGTTGCCACATATTTCTCCAGCAATTTATTTTCAATGCATTTAAATTTTGCCCATAATTCCTCTATGTCCACTGTATCAGAACTAAACGATGGCCATTCATTCCTCAAGGATGAGGGTGTGTGGAGAAGGTAAGATGCAAGAGGAAGAGGGGCAATGCAAGGGTGAGATGCCAAGGGAAGGACAGTAATTCAACATCAGAGACAACTTACCACTGTGCTGCCAGATTTATTATCTGTTGCTCACAATGAGATAGTTCGTGTGAATGGAGATCATGTTGTTCTCATTGCTATGCTCTGCCTATGTTAGTCAACCTTTCCCTATGCCTCAGTTTAGTGGAGGCTGTTCATCTGGACAGACAACTGAGGAATAATATCAATCTAAAAAGTCATTCAGTGCACTGGAAAATGGATGTACTGATGGTGACTGATCAGTTCAGTATGAACAGAGGTTTCTATGGGCCAGTGGCAGCAGGTAACAAAATATTTCAGTGTTATGTTGAAATGAAAGAGTTGATGTACAGATGCTCAGTGTGAAGATTTTTTTCATATACAAAATTACAAAAAACAATGTAATCAGTTCAAACTTGACAAAGAAGGTAAATGTTGAAAAGTGATAATATTTGTTCTGTTTAACTATTCCATGAACAGGAAAATGATTAAATTTGCTTTTTAACATTGCTTGTATCATGAAATTTTAGATTTTTAACTCGCAGCAATAACTTTGTGTCTTTTTCTTGTTCCATCTTGTGTCCCCTTTCCCCATTTCCAAACATTAACTTTATTTCCTAGATCTCACATTTTCTGCAAACTTATTGTGTGGCTTATGTGTATGGAGACTAATTCATTTTCATTTTTAGGAATGGGTATGGCCTGTCGGATACTTCCTTCGAGCGTGCCTACATTTTGCTCGAGAAGTTGGTGGAATTGCGGAGTTGGAGCGTACTGCTGCACGGGTCCGCTCTATCTTGGCCAAACATTTCACAGTTTTACAGACTTCACCTTGGAGAGGCCTACCAGAACTGACAAATAAAGATGGAGCATATTGCCATCATAGTTGTCAAACACAAGCATGGAGCATGGCATCCATTATAGAGGTGAATATGAATACAGAATTGAGCAAATGTTTATCTAAATAAAAAGCCATTTGTATGAAAATTTATTAATTACATTTACTTACCAAACATAGCTTTACCATATAGGTAAAAGTCTCTGTACATTCATCACTAGAAAATGGTCAGGATTGTGGGCTGTACTGTTGAATTAAAAGAATGGAGCACCTTCAGCCATTATATTATGGAAGTTTATTGCTACTAGTTTCAACACTTCATTGTGTCATTTTCAAGTGCCCTGACCAGTGTAAAAATGGACTGATTATGTTGTGTAGTCAGAATAAGGACCAGTGCTAATATACTGGTGTCCATATATTTGATGTAAAATACATAAAATCTGTGAAAGCTGACCAATGACACTATCACTTGAAGCAACAACAAAGTTGTCTGCAAGGGGCTTGAATATGGCACAATGAAGTGTCAAAACTGGTAGTAATAAACTTCCATTACATAACAGCTGAAGGTGCTCCATTCTATTTAGGTACAAACTTAATAGAAAGAAGTGCTTCCAGATCCAAAAATTTATCAGAATAAAGGAAAATGCCATGGTTACACTTCAAAGGTTAATATGTCAACACACAAAAAGTTGTATAAATTGAGGCTAACACTATCTGTTAAATACTGAGTACATTAATTTCTCTATTTCAGTATTGTGATAAAATTTGATATCCTTAAGTTAATATGTTTCTCTTTTTGCAGGTGTTACATGATCTGAATCAACTCCAGGAAAGCCATCCTATCATTCTTGACTCCTCTAGTAACTGACTGCACCTTGCGTGTGTAAATCCATCTAAACACAAGAGGGGGCCCATGACTTCACACGCATTACACGATGTCCCACTCACTTCTGGCCCCCCTATTGCCCCCGCTGTTACAGCAAGCAATGTTGTTTATAGTGATAGGTTCTTCAGATTCAGGCAGCCACTAACCAGTATTGTATTACAAATTCATTGGGTGGGCTATAATGCACTTTCTCTTCAGTTGTGTGAAATACCTTTAAAAGAGTACATGCCTTTTATAGCAAAATGTGTTTGTGTTAGTTGCTTAAATTTTCTTATTCATAATATGTTTAAAGTAGACTCTGAAAGTGGAAAGCAGTCTACAGACTGTAGGGAGTTACCAATGATAAATTATGTTCTCTTGGATCATTTAACAGTTATTCAATCTTCCCTCGATAGCAGGAGTAATACACTCCATGTCACCAATGATGAAGCAGTAACAACTGTAGTACATAGATATACACGAAATGTTTTATCCCGGGTTTCAGTATTAGAAGGGAATCCTTCAGAGATTTTCAGCAGATCCACTAGATGGGGTAACCAGGTCAGCTTTGCACAAAAGTCTAATATTATAAGTCCAATGCACAGTTTGAAGTACCCAATCTACAATTCATTTTCTTCAAAATCAGAAAAATGTACACTCCCACCAAAAAATAAAGAATTGGGTGGCTATGTTCATTATAAAGATGTTGATGCTACAGTAGTGCTAATTCCTGAGCAAAGAAAGAAAAGACTTGTAGATGTAGATTCAGAAACACAAATCAGTGGGAAGAGTTCAGAGATCTCATCATCATATGGAATGAAGGGCTCAGAAGAAGTAGATTATGATACATCTGGATCTAGTAGATCAATAATGACTGATAAGAAGAAAAAATTTAGGTACCCAGGAAGTCTACAAATAAAAACACCTAAAAAGCTTCATTCAAGTGCGTCAAGACATGTCAGTGCACAAGATGAAATGTCAATTTCAGTAATTGAATCATACCCACTGCCAGAGCCTCCAAGTTTGTTATTACTAGAGCCATTGCTTCTGATGCAAGATGTGAAGAAGGAAACAAAGACAAGGAAAAGGAAGGCTCAGCTAACACCATCTGAGCAACAGAAAGTGGCTCGCATTATGATTTCTTATGCACTCGCCTTCTTTCTCCTTGCCATTGTGACTTTCTATGTTGTGTATTTTGCCTAACTGAGATGAATGTATGTTGGATACTTTTCTCAGGAAGTTAGTTACAAATTTTAAAAGCAGACTATTCAAACTAAATAGTGCCAATCGTAGGTTAAGTACTAGTTTTACACTTTTATCAAGACTAATTTTAAAGAATGCAAAATTGTTAATGTAAAAGCAACTGAAAATTTGGTTAAATGATAAAAACTATAAAATAATTTGTGTTACAACCAACATGACAAAGTCAACCATTGCTAACTTTGTGAACATAATGGTATCATTTTCAAGGAAAAAAGTGTTAAAATATTGAAATGTGTACATGTTTGTTTGTGTTTGTGTGTGTGGCAGGCAGGAAAGAAGAGGAGAGAACCAAAGTGGCTCCTATAGTTGAAGTATTATATTGCTGACTGAAATAAACTGTTTGATCTTATTTCACTTCACAAATTATGTAGTTTTTCTCATTTTCCCACCTTCAGAGATACTCATTATTATTATTGTTTTTTATTCATATACATACATTTTGGCATAAATTCTGAGAGCTCAGTTGGTGAATGTCATGATATCACTATTATACATGCAAATTGAACAACATTTTAAATGTAAATTAAAAAGCAATAAATATTTTAATTTTTTCTAGTGTTTACCTGTACATAAGGTAGTTTGCTCCTTTTTTTATTTTTATAAATCCACATCTAGAAAAAAGCAGAAGAAACTGTAAAACATCACGCATCCAAGTAATGATTCATGTCAGAAAATATTTTGCATAACGTCTTGTAGCCTTGAATTAGTTTTTGTTAAGAGTACTGATAAAATATATGATGAAGCAGAGCTTTTTACAAATTATAAATTGATTGGCTGTTTATATCGCAGGTCTCTCTCATTGGTCATCAAGCACATTTTCTCTTGTGTTTCAACAGGTATTTGCAATTTTGTTTTTGCAATGTGTAGCTGAAATCAGCACAAAAAATATTGCTATTATTTCTTTGATTTGATGCCCATCATTGACAGAAGTCATTGGCATGCTTCCTATTACAAACAAAACAAATCACACTACAAAAAACACTCAGAAAAACTAAGTGTCTTTGGAAGAAGGAAATAGATACATGGCTTAGCTTAAACTATGTTAAAGGCAAACTCTTTTGTCAAGAACTTGTTGATATTTGTCGAAGAACTTTGGAGTGAGTGGGCTCAGGAAGGTATTATCGATGTACAACATATCATGAAAAAGGTAGATGGTGAATTAATAAAATCAGAATCCTATAATTTAACCTTCAATAGTTTCAAACTCCCAGAACATGGAAAAGCAGGTTTCTTTTTAATAAATGTGCAGCCCTATGTACCTAACCTCATGTGCTGTTTTAAATGCCAGTGCTTGGTGCACATCACCTTCAGTTGCAAAGAGGAAACCACTCATGATGACCCTGATTATGTACCTCCTGCTAAGTGTGTAAATTGTTCTGGGGAACACCCTGTATGGACAGGAACTGCAATGTCTATCAAAAAGAAAAGAAAAGTAAAGAAATTAAAACAATTAGGTGCATCTCATGTGCCGAGGCCAAGAAGATCTTAAAGGCCATGCAGCCCCCTGTATTTGCCACCTCTTTCACTACTGTTCTACAAAGCCTGGTTGCCAAAGCTGATACCTCCACTCAAATGAAGATTGTTATTGTTGGCACTAATAGTTGCAATTGCCAATGCACATATAAGGCAACAGAAGCTTCAATGGCCATAGTGTCCCCCTCCTCAGAACATCTGAGAATGTTATGGTTACCACCTCTACAGAACCCTGGTACTTCCTATTGCAGAACACACATTCAGCATAGTTACAAATGTTCAAATGTTTGTAATTCTATGGGACCAAATTACATTGGTCAACAGTCCCTAGTCTTGCAAACTACTTAAACTAAGTTAAACTAACCTAAGGACAAAACACACGTCCATGCCCAAGGGAGGATTCAAACCTCCAACACGGGAGGCTGTGTGAAGCATAGTTACAACCACACACACTGCAGCCTCTAAAAAGAAATCCAAGTCAAAAATTTCCAGTAAGATCTACTCACCAGTGAAAACTAGAAGCAAACCATCAGAGCATATCAAATTAATTATACCTTATGCTTCATCTGACTCAGCTACAGAGGTCCTGGACCTGGATGTAACTCTGGGGCAATCATCTCACCCCAAGACTGAACCTTCATCCATTGCAGCTCCCCAACTTGGCTCAAAGAGAGAATAAAGGTGCAAAATCCATGGTTGATGTCTCCCATGCTTCAGTGGAACATGCAGGGATTCAGTACATGTGGAGGAACTGCTATTACCTACCACTGCTCTGCCATTCCTCCCCACACCGACCTACAAGCAGTTGCATTGTCTGTGCAAGTGTGTCATCGATTGACTGTCTGTTCACTTTACCTGCCCCTACATGACACACTCACACTCTTTATGACCTTATGAACACCCCACCACCACCACCACCACCACTCATTCATCCTCTGTGGTGAACTTAACACACACAATGTGCTTTGGTGTTCTTTAACTACCTGCCCCAGGGTAAATCAGTTGAGACACTAATTTTGTCCTCCAGTAGACATTTGTTGAGTACAGGTCAGAACACACATTTTTGCATTGCAACAGGGTCATTCTGTCATAAATATCTCGCTTTGCTCAACAGCCCTTGCCCATATTACTTAATGGGAAGTGGTTGATGGGCTGAATGGAAGTGGTCACTTGTCCATCTGAATTCACCTTTCGGACCGAGTGGTGACTGCCACAATGGATACTTAAGCAAGTTAATTGGACTCTGTTCAGCTGACTTGCTAAACTTGAACAATGTGACTTTGTGGAATTGGTGGATCATGTTACACAATTGACCACCGCACTGCTGAAGCCTCCCTTCCACAGTCTCAAGGACAGTTCAAAAGGCAACATGTACCTTGGTAGAGTGAAGAATGCCACTCTGCAATATGGACAAGTTGTGCATCTCTGCATAAATTCAAGAGCCGGCCAAATGTAGAGATTCTGATAGGCTTTTGGGCAGTGAGGGAAAAATATCACCAAATTATGTGAGAGAGTAAGAAGAGATTGTGGCAACACTTCCTGAATTCTGTCAGTCGTTCCACAACAAGTACTGAAGTATGGGAGACCATCACAAGGCTGTCTGGGAGAAGAGGTAGGTGTCAAGTGGTTGCTGTAATGGATAATGGCACTACTTTCCAAACCAACCCATTAGGCAGTGCACTGTGGCAGAGTTATTTCTGCACAGTCACTTCCAGTGCCAGTTAGGATCCTGCTTTCCAGCACCACAGAATGCCTGCTGAGAAGGGCATTTTGGTCTTTAAGTCCACAACTGTAGAAGAATAAAGAAACTACTCCTTTTCCATGTGGGAACTCAATTTTATGATAACTGCAGGTCATGACACATTCCCTAGACATGATACGATACATTACAATATGTTACAGCACCTTACAGAAAGAAACAGAAATCTTCCTCACACTTTTATAATGTCATTTTGGCATCTGGTCTCAGTTTACCAACTCGTGGCATGAAGCAATTTTAGTTCCTGTTTGAAGAACTGGGAACAACCACACAAGCCTGAGTAGTTATCGTGTAGTATTGCCCTCATTAGCTATGTGGGGAAGACCTATGAGATAATGGTCAACTACCACCTTGTCTCAACATTAGAAACCAGTTAGTTTCACAGTCATTTTCAGTGTGAGTTTAGGAGATGTTCCACCTTTGAGAAACTGGCCTTCCTGGAAGTGCATATATATATATATATTTGGAGGCATCTTATCCTTAGGCACCTCCAAAAATGGGTATTTTGTGGATACTTTTCCTTCTTTTATTATTAAGTTCTGCCTTTCTCTACACCAATTTAGGTATTGAGTCAGTGACATCCTCTCTGACAATTTTGAGCAAGAGAATGGTGTCCCTCAGGTTAGTGTTTTAACTGTTTTTGCCATAGTTCTGTGTGTGTTTTTTTTTTTTTTTTTTTTTTTTTTTTTTTTTTTTTTTTTTTTTTTTTTTGTTCTCCTTCAAGTCTTGCAATGACAACTCATGTTGCAAATAGTTCTTCAAAGATTGGATGATTGGGTGAAGAAGAATGGTTTTAAATTTTGAACCGAGAAGTCTTTTTGTTCTTTTTAACCATACCAATTTTATTTTAAACTTACCTGACCTGAGAATGATGGATATTGTTCTTCATTTTAAAGACACCTTGAGTCTACAGGACCCTATTTTTTTTACTTGAATCTTACATGGTTGCCACGCTTCAAGGATCTGAAGAAACAATGTCACAAAGCACTGTGTTTTAAAACGCCTCTGCAACAATTTATAAGTTGTAGGTAGGATGTTCTCCTTCAGTTATATAGAGCTTTTGTGTGGTCTTGACTTGATTATGGGTGCCTACTGTACGGTTCTGCCAGAAACTTTTATTTGAAGATGCTGGTCATGGTGCACCATGAAGGGATTTGGCTGGTCCTTTGGGCATTTAGAAAGAGCCCAATAGTGAGTTTCTGCTCTGAGGCTGCTGAATCACCACTGTACATCAGGTGACAGATATTCATGGGGTGCCAGGCATATAAAATACTCTCAACACCATACACACCTGGATACCATTGTGTATGCTTTGTCTCCTATAGAAAGGCTGTCTCATACTTAGCAAAGGGTGACAAGACCTTTTGGGATTCCCAATAAGGATGGCCTTTTAGAGATTACAATAAAGTTGGAGCAGATTTCTGCCTTGACTCCTCCAGAGGCTCGAAATTATTTTAGAACTGTTGAATTGTAAGAAAGATTCTCGAACCATGTTATCAGGATTCACCTCTCCACAGCCTTTTCTGTTTTTACAACAGAGTGTCACTGAAGGCACTGGAGCAAATGCGGTGTGTTCAAGGCACACAGTTTCTTATCTGCTCCAATTCCTTGGTGCACTGCATACATTGCACAACCTGTACCCAGCTGAGAAGGTTATGCAGCTCTTACATGACCAACTGTACTTCCTGTAGCAGTGGATGAAGCATGTGTCATTCTGCTGGGTGGCAAGGTATGTGGGCATTCAGGTAACTTAAAGAGGCCAGTCAGGCTGCCAGGGAAGCTTGTAGAGACTATAATTAATACAGTATGCAATTCCCCAACAGGATGTCCTCTCTATGTTGCAGCTGAGGTCCATTCAGTTGTGGGAGGAGATGTCGTTGGCAGTGATGGTGAATAAACTGTGTTTAATGAAACCTACTAGTCGACTATAGCAAACCTCCTGCAAGTCATTCAGATGGCATGAAGTGACCCCAACATGCCTCCGAATTGGGCTCTGCCCTTTTACACATAGCATTTTACTCCGTCAAGAGGATCTTGCATTTTGTATTGCCTGTGACGTGCAAATCGGTGAACGCCACATTTAAACTGAGTGCATTTCATATCATGCTGAGAATGCAGCAGTGAATCCTGGTGGTGATCTGCCCTCTATTTTAGCTGATGATGAGGTTAGTTTGGCCATAGTGTAAAGTTTTGTGAAGTGTTTGGGCTCTGGCCTAAACTTTTCGTCTGGAGGTTTTAGTGTGTCAGAGAGTGCCTGGCTCATCCATTTTATTCCTATGGTCAGCCAACCATGATCATCTGCTATTTTGTTATAACCGCTTCTTCTATTTTTGTGTTTTTAGGCATACTTGACTTGTTAAACCTTCTTGTGATTCAATTTATTTCACACAGTGTTTGACTTCTGTTTCACACTCATGTCATACTATCTACACACATTAGACAACTATTAGGAGGGACACCCTGTATTATCAAACAGAAATTCATAAAGGCATTTATCACATCAAGTGACACAGTGGTAAACCACTGGAGATGCATTCAGAGGTTCAAATCTACCTCTGGCCATGCAGATTTAGGTTTTTTGTGATTTTCCTAAATCACTCCAGGCAAATGCTAGCATGGTTCCCTTGAAAGGGTACTTCCTATTTTCCTTCCCAATCCCTACCCTAACAATCTGAGTGTGAACTCTGCTTCCAATGACCACACTGTCAACAGGACATTAAACCCTAATATTCCTTCCTCCATAGAGATGTTTCCACACACATTTATGCAATATCATGCAGTTATCCATGAGAGACAAAAACCATTGGAGAGAGATTCAGATTTGTGATGTAAAGTGAGGCGGTTCAGTCACAAGACAATAGACTCCCATTTGAAAGACTGGTTCAAATCACTACCCAGCAATTCATAGAAATGTTTCACTAAATAACTTGTGGCAGATACCAAGATGGGTCCCCAATCTGAGCGCTTTCTTCACACCTAATGACATCAATGGTGGGATTGTAGACCCTATCGTCATTACACTCATATCTGTCAACACTCAACCACCTGCCATAGTTCATAAAAATTCTTGTGAGCTAGTATGAGATGAACAAATTGTGATCCATGACTGCCAAGATTAGTGACCAAGATTAGAGTCAGGTGATCTGGGACACTACATTGGCACCCTCATGCCTAATAAGTAAAGGTGTAGGTCACCTGCAGATGTAGATGCACATAATTGGGCAGTACATTCCTGTACTGTTTGCTGTTGACAGAATATGGTGGATATAATAGGCACCATGTGTACAGAGCCTGAACATATGAGTACCTTGATCCTAAGCATGAAGGATAGGCTGTTAATAAGATTAACTACCACTTAATGTGAACTTTATCCATGCTTTCATGTACAACTGATGTATCACTCATTTGCTTGGTGGCTCCTAAGTCTCATGTAACTTTTAACTTGCCTCCTTTGCTCATTAGATGAGATGAACAGTTATTGAACATGTGGATCAACATTAAAATTAACAAGACAGAGACATTTTCAGTCTAAATGAAATTGAAACCCTTCAACATTGCCGGTTTAAAATCTATACCAGTCTGAAATTGGAATCTACAGTTTGTACTCTATGTGGGTGGTGCTTCCGTGTCCCATTTTCTCACAGCTTAAACCTACATTCCCACAAGGGTTTGGACATTCTTTGTACTGCTCCACTGGAACTGTACATTGGTGTTCGAGCATATATACAATTATATCAACAATAAATACTCTGTAAGCCAACATATGGTGCATGGCAGAAGGTAACTCTTACTGTCACCACCACCACCAATACTATACTACTAATTTCCTTTCTTGTTCCACTCCCATATAGAGCAAGAGAAAAACAACTGCATATATGCCTCCGTACAAGCCCTAATTTCTCTTGAGTCATACACAAAATCTAAGTTGGTGGCAGAGAAGTCTTGTAGGCCTACATTCAGCTAACAAAGCCAGACCACTAAATTGCCTCAACAGTGTTTCCCAAAAAGAATGTTATCTCCCTTCCAATAATTCTCTTGTGAATTTCTGAAGTGTGTCCATAATACTCATACATTAATCTATCAACCTGCCTCTGAATTGCTTCTATTTCTTCATTTAAACTGACCTGATGGGGACCCCAAACAAATAAACAGTACTGAAGAACGGGTCATATCGGTATTTTATATGGAGTCTCCTTTACAGATCACCTCATCTTCTCAAAATTCTCCCAATAAACTGAAGATGACCATTCACCTTCCCAACAAGAGCCCATACATACTTGTTCCATTTCAAGTGGGTGTGTGATATTACACCTAGATATTTAATTATTGAAACAGTGTAAAGCAGCACACTCCTACTGCCATCTTGGGCCATTATGAGACTATTTTTCTTGCTCAAATGGATTAACATACATTTTGTTACATTTAGAGATAAGTCCCACTCATCATACCAACTACATATTTCATCCAAGTCAGCTTGTATCCTCCTACAGTCACTAAACATTGATACCTCACTAGTACATGGTAGCAGGCAATTTGGGTTGTGTCGGAAGCATGTCTGGATGGGCAAAATGGCAAAGTGTTGTAGGAAATACAGATTTGATTCCTGGTGAGCTCACAGAACTGCTGCAGTACAACATGGCATGGACTTGACTAATGTCTCAGGTGTGCTAGATGGAACTGACCATGCATCTTGCAGAGCTGAGGTGGTTTATGTAATGTATGTGCGAGGAAACTTAAATAGTGGTAACACTGCTGTGGCAATACTATGCAATGGAATCTACTATTATTGCTGATAGCACATGTTGACATACCTACCTTACCTCCGAGCAAATAGAATCACCCATCTCGCCTCACCAGCGTGCGCACTATCAAGGGAAAAACAGTCACTTGTGAGTGAGCGGTCTAACGTAAC
This sequence comes from Locusta migratoria, assembly GCA_026315105.1. NCBI lineage: Eukaryota > Metazoa > Arthropoda > Insecta > Orthoptera > Acrididae > Locusta > Locusta migratoria. Next base: position 145,400,190 of record CM048755.1, on the reverse strand, counting down.
AGTGTCACTATGTTTATGAAACGGGAACAATGAAGTTGGATGAAGATTGAATGTGCTGGAGGTCATACAGCACAACAGTGTTGTCAAGGTCTTCAAGAGGTGTGTGGATAATCGACATTGCTGTACAGAACATTATGACATGACAGTGACAGTTCCCCTAGGCTGATGCCGCACACTTCTATTCTATAGAGCCACACACTGGCTCATTTAAATCATGCGCGCGGGAACTGTGAGCTTGGGGAGCTTTGACCTAGGGGTTTTTCCGCGGGACTGGAAAAATGAAAGCAGAGTCATGCAGGGGAGGGGAGAGTCGTGTGGACTGCCAAGGATGGTGGAGCACAGTTGCTCATCACCGCGATTTTGTAAAAACGTGTGATAGTTTTTGCTTTTGCAGTTGGATTTCGGTGCGTGGGGAAAAGTGCGAAGTTGCTTGGGGGCTCGAGTCATATAAATTTTTTTTTATAATATTACATACGTGCAGTGTGATGAAGACAAATTAAACTTATTTAGAATGATAGCTGTGTGGTGAATGTTATTCTGTTGAAACTCGCCCAATACGCCCATTAATGTGTGTATAATTAGCATGTACTTTTTATTTATTAATTTGAAACTGTATTAAGGCACACTTGGACGGAACAAGCACCAAAGCAGGAATCATATAGTGTCATCCACTAAACGAGCACAAAACATTTTTCCATCAGAAAGAGGGAAAAGCATGTCCTGCCCCGTCCCATATGGGGGCTCGTCCATTTTGTGAAACAGTGAGTACTGAGGCACGTTCCGACTTGTCCATTTCATGAAATAATGAGTTCCAGCTTGCCCATTTGAAGTGAGAAGTACGTCGCGGCTCGTTCATTTTGAGTGCGAAGTACGTTCCAACACACGCGTTGAAAAAAATTTCAGCGGCCCGCAGCAGCGAGTGTGCGGCAGGCAGCAACAGTGGAACTGGGAGATGTGGCGGCAACAGCCGGTATATTTGAGACCATCACCAGGCACCAGCGCTGCGACAGGACACGGTGCGGCAGAGGCGATGCACAACAGCAGCGATTTCGGCAACAGCAGCTCAGCACAGAAACATGCCGCAGTCACGCAGTGGAGTTGCAGCACAGACAAAAACATAAGTGTCGCAGCAGGCTTTAAGTTTTGTTAATTTCAGTTCTCTTGTCCCCAGCCATGAGTACCGAAACTGATAGGGTTTTAAGTGATAGTGAATCCTTAGAGAATGGTAGTGGGTCTGAGGACCCAAAGCAAACTAAGGCAGATGAAATGAAAGCAATGATGGTTTGGATGATAATTGAATTTAAAAATACTGTAGGGGGCCTGGAAACAAAAATGGGAAATTCAATTGCTGAAATGGGAAATTCAATTATAGGACTGGAAACAAAAACTGGAAATTCAATTATAAATATAAAATCTGAAATGGGAAATTCAATTGATGAAATAGGATACTCAATAAAAAATTCAATGGGTGCTTTAAAAAATGAAATAATCACAGACTTTGACAAAAGTTTAGAAGACTTGACTGAAAATTTTGAAGTTAGAGAAAAGGATCTGAAAGCCAGAATTGGTACTGCTGAGACTGAGTTGAATGGCAGGATAGAATCAGGAAATCAGATGTGTGAAATCAGAAATGAGGACACTAGGCAGGCTTTAATTGAAATAAACAAAAGGATTGTGGCTGGTGTTGATGAAACTAAGACAATTTTGGAAAATACAAAAAGTGTTTTAAGAAAGGAAATAGGTAGTAGCTGTAAATAAATGTAATATAGAAAAGGTGAATAGTAGGATGAGTGATTTAGAATTGTGCTCTAAATCTGCAAATACTGGTTGGTTTGGGATGCTAATACCAAGTTGAAATACTATTTTGGGGAAAAGTAACTACCATGTTGTAGATTTTATTGCAGCATGCAAAGATCAATTCCTGCCTGGAATGTCTGATAATTGCAAAATAAAATACATCAAAAGAATATTAGAAGGTCCTGGATAGATGTGGGCTAACCAATGTGCTGAGAAATTCATTTCTTTCGAAGCTTTTGAAAAACTAATTTTAGATAGGTAGTGGAGCCAGGCTAAACAAGTCAGGTTACAAAATGAATTCATACATGGGGTTGCTTACAAGGGGGATAAACAGACTATGAAGGAATTCTGTCTGGAAGAGTTAAGGAAATTGGTGCACTTAGATAGACCATTAGGTGGTCTTACTGAAATATACACTCTTTGCCGGAGGTTGCCACAGAATTTAAATTGGCAACTTATACACTTCCCTACTGACACTACTGAAAAATTTCTAGATTTTATAGGAAAAATAGATCATGCAATGGCATGTGAACCTATACTTGGGGAGCTTCAACATATAGCTAACCAAAGGAAACATAATGATAGTAGGAATACCAGAAATTGGGGAAATAAGCAGCATGATCACCACCAAGAAAGGAACGTAAATGAAAATTGGAGAAATAATGGGGGTAGATGGAATGGTGACACTAGGAATCAGAGGGATTCATGGGGAATAAATAGCAGGGATGATCGAAGGTTAACACAGGAAAATGGAGAAAGAAGAAGGGAACAAAATAGAAACGAACAACACAGATAATGTTTGGAAAACTAGAATTTGTTCCAAATGGGGTCCGATTTGGGATGGGATACAAGGCACGAAATAGGACCGAGAAAAGAATAAATAATTACAAGCGAGATAGCAGGGGATCAGATAGGTATAACTATGACCAGAATAGAGATAGAGAGAGAAGGGAAGAAAGAATATGTAATATGGATGCAATATTGAGTAATGAAGAAATGATTGGTGGATGGTTTACACAGCATTATAACAGAAATGCAAATAAGAGAAGAAAGCATAAAAATCCAAGTGAACATTGTAATGTGGGAGATATGTTTAGTGAAAGAGTAAGTAGTGGGAGAGATGTTGAAGAAAACACCATTAGTTTGGCTTCTGAATTAGGTGAATCAGGTTTGCATGTGGAGCATAAGTGTGTGATTGAATGTAAGAGTATGACAAGTGGATGTGTGAATGGTAGCAAGAGTGTCATCGAACTAGATGAGACAAAATCAAATGTTAACATATGTGGAAAAAATGTGGGTATTCCAAAATTTAAACCAAATACTAATGACAGTGTAATAAGAGCTGTATCTGGTTTGGTGCATGCTGATGATGTGTGGTTTGATGATGTAAATGTAAATAAGAATATACAAGTACCTATAATTAATGAAGATTGGGAACAGGATGGAAAGAGTAAATTTAAAGGCTGGATGAAGGAGGTCAATTGGATTAGGAAATGGGCACCAGCTGATTGGGCAATTTCATAAATATGACTATATAAAAAGATTAGTAGAACAATGTGGGAAAAATGAGACATATTACAATGTTCTTAAAGATTTTTTTTTTTTTTTTTTTTTTTTGGGGGGGGGGGGGGGGGGATCCAGAATTTGATGAATTGAGTGGACAAAGCATATTCTCATTGAAAACTAGTAAAATGAATGATGAACATGACTCTGTAAATGAGGAATCTAGTGATGAACAACAAATAGGGGATGATATACAAACTGTTGTCATCTATAATGGTGAACAGTATGAGGGTATGAAAGAGGGTGGAATGAATGCAAGGTGGATGGAGATAGAGAAGCATGAATATACGGCTAGTGATTGGACCCAATTTTTAAATTATAGAAAAACTGTAGAACCAATGGTATGGGAAAGGGACAAGTTTGGTTTTGCAAGGAAGATAGCAATGCTAAATGCTGGGAACCCAGAATTCAAAGAGGTGTTTGAAAAAGTATTTGCAGATGATGATAACAACATAGAACCATATAGCCCTAATAGCGAGGGTCAAGTACGCAACATGGTAAAGCACTGGATACACGAGATAGAAGACGACTTGTTAGCTGAGACTGAATTAGAGAAAAATGTGAATGAATATGTGCAGCCAATCATAAATGTCACTGTTGGAGGTGTATGTGAAAATGCACTGATTGATACTGGGAGCTATATTAGTGCCATTGCGGAAGACTTTTACAATCAGATTAGGACCACAGGAACAGTAGAATTTCCAGTCACCGGGGTGAGAATAAAAAAAATGCAACTGTAACTTACAGAACATTGATGCCTAGTGTGATGTTATTCCTTTTACTTCAAAATCATTCTGCATCAAATCTAAGTACTTTCTTCTTGGTCTACCTCTACTGCTCTTACCCTCCGATGCCGAGCTCATGAGTCTCTTAGGTAACCTTGTTTCTTCCATGCGTGTAACATGACTGCACCATCTCAGTCTGTTCGCTCATATTTTTATTTTTATTTTTATTTTTTTTTGTGCATTGGGGGTAGAGAAATGTTTGTATAGGGATATTGTGTATCCAAGGGATCATGTGTGAAAGTAGGAAATGCTATCTGTGTAACGTGAAATTCTTGAAATTTGCAGAATGGATATAAGTTATAAAAACAAAACAAAATCTATATTTTCTGATATGAAAGATAATTAAATGAATTGATTAGTTTGTCGGAAGTGCAGAAAAAGTTTTCTTAAGAGTTCATTTTGTGAGATGGGTAAATTTGCCTACAATGTTAAATTAGTCTCTAAATCCACGTACAAATGACAATAATCATGCCACATCTTGAGTTTATTTTTCATTGGAGTGGCCCGAGGGATAATATATAATAAAAGAACAAGTTATTTTATGACCTGAGTAAATGTATGAAGTTCTGTCATGAAATTCTGTTTTGATTGTGTTAAATCTGGATAGTAGAGGGGTGGGGTGTGAATCTGATAGATCCCTGGTATTCAAAAAATATATTTGTTAAAAAAAATCACTTGGAATTCCTTTTTTCTCCTTTTCATTGTTTTCATGCCATCTGAGAGGACAAGAGAGCTCAAATCAGTGCCAATAGCCTGAGCTGCATCAGCTTACAAACTGAAAAAGATAGAAGTGTAAGGACCAGTGCCCATATACTGAAGTGCAAAACAAGGGATGTTGGAAGTGATACTTTCCTAGGAACAGGAAGTGCGTATTAAAAATGATGGATATTCATTCCATAATGAGACAATGACATGCGGCATACCCATCAATATTAGTGATTTTTTTGTATGTTCTTGTTGGTGTGTTACATATACAGACTATAAATATGTACAATTTCACAAAATTTAATATTTGTCACTAGTTATAAGATGTTTCCTTGTACTGTATTTTCTTATTCTTGTTTAAGGGGAATATGTGTGTTATATTGTGGTGCTACTTGTGACATCTTACACTATCTTTGGAAGTTGCAAGTGGGGGTATTATGACATGACAGTGCCCCCAGGCTGATGCCGCACACTTCTTTTCTATAGAGCCACAAACAGGCACATTTAAATCGCGCGCATTCATGCGCACGGGATCTGTGAGCTTGGGGAACTTTATGACCTAGGTTTTTTTTTCCGTGGGACTGGAAAAACGGAAGCAGAGTCATGCAGGGGAGGGGAGAGACATGTGGACTGCCGAGGATGGTGGAGCACGGTTTGTAAAAACATGTGATAGTTTTTGTGGCCGAAGTGCCGTTTTTGCCTTTGCAGTTAAAGGATTTTGGTGTGTGGGGAAAAGTGCGAATTTGCCTGGGGGCTCGAGTCATACAAAAAACAAAAAAAAACATTTTTATAATATTACATACGTGCAGAGTGATGAAGACAAATTAAACTTATTTACAACAATAGCTGTGTGGTTAATGTTATTCTTTTGCAACTTGCCCTATATGCCCATTAATGTGTGTATAATTAGTATGTACTTTTTGTTTATTAATTTGAAACTGTATTAAGGTGCACATGGATGGAACAAGCACCAAAGCGGGAATCATATAGTGTCATTCCCTAAACGAGCACAAAACATTTTTCCATCAGAAAGAGGGAAAAGCATGTCCCGCCCCGTCACAATATTTTGCACAACAATGCGCCAGCGCATACAGCACAAGCTGTGGCTCCTCTGTTTGGTTGATGGGACTGGAAAGTACAGTAACAGGTGCAAACATGTAACACTTTTGTATCGGTTGTGAATAAATAGTTGCCACTATTTAAGTTCCAGCCCACGTATAAGGTGTGTTTCTTTTCAAAACCAAAGTAGCTGGTGAAAACATGACTGCAGCAAAAGATGTTACCATCTGTACGGGTTGGAGCCACTCATACTTTTCTGTACCTCAGAGTAGGTCAACCAGTCCAGTGTCTTGATCTCCATTATTTTCCTTTCCCAATGTAATACAGCACAGGTTGGCGAGCATGACGGGTGATATTGCCCACAATTCACGCAAAGGGGAGGTGGGGTACATGGGGCATCCGGGTGTGATGGTCTCTCACATTCCCTGCAGGTTGGGCTGGAAGTACATCAGGAGAACAAATGCCTGAGCATCCAACACCTGAAACACGCATGGGGGGAGGGACATATGGTTTTACGTCACACCGGTATATAATTACCGTGACCTTCTCAGGCAGTGTATCATCTTTGAAGGCCAGGATGAAAGCACCAGTGGCAACCCTGCGATTTTTAGGTCTGCTGTATACATGCCAGACAAAGTCAACCCCTCGGCACTGCAAATTTGCTTGCAAGTCGCCATCAGTCTGGGGGCAGGAGATCTCTGAGGTAGATTAGACCCTGGACCATGTTTAAAGTCTTGTGGGACGTGATACTCACTGGATCATCACCCAGCTTATCGCAGGCAAGTAATGCCTTCGACTGGGCTGGCGATGTCGTCTGTATCAGAACAGCCAGACTTCTCATCTTCGAGAATGATGCCACTTTCCCAAACTTATCTTCAAGGTGATTGACAAAGAACTGAGGCTTAGTGGACAAAGAGATTCACCATCTGAACATGCACATACAAGATATTGTGGCGAAAGTGGTTCTTATCTATTAAGGCCCCTACATTCCCCTCATAGGTTGGCAAGGGAAGGGAACGTCTTAGGGCCATATGTTGTCGCATTGAACTCTGTTTTGCCACACTTAGAGATGGCGGTTTTGCGTCCACTAGTGCTATTACTTGCTCATTTCATCTTGTTCCCACAAGCAACTAAGGAAACTATACGTCCACCCAGGCAGGCTCGCCTGGATAAGCATGAGACAACTGAGGTGCAGCTGGTTCCCCAGAGGTTGCTTGCTAGTGACTTTACAACCTCAACAGCCATGTATCTTCTCAGCATGTAGCTCACCTTGAGACTGAGGGTTTATTTTTTTTCTTTCTTTCTTTCTTTCTTTTTTTTTTTCTTAATAGAGGTTTGTACCATCCTCGCAACCTAGGTGATTAAGCCAAGATCCCTAGACTCTGCAATGTACTACGTTCCACCATTGCACTGTATGGTGGTCACTGAGGCATGCACAGAACTTTTGGTGTAGAGGACTGTTGGCACGATACAGTCCCGAGCTCAAGGCCCCAGATTTGCCAAGCCCGTACTCAGCTAATTAATATTGAGCCCCTGAGGGGAGTGGCGAGGGCAAGGATAGTATACAGGACACATGTCAGTATAAGTACATAAAGTTTCAGCAAATTATGTTAAGGGTCCTCGGTTGAACAGGCCAAATGTTACCAAAGGTGCTTCAAATGGGCATGTTGATGCAAAGAGGTTAATTTTAGCTTTCTCTGACCCCTTTAAGCACGAGCTGCACATCATATTAATGATAATGAATCAGGGGCTATGAGTGATGTTCTGAACTGCTCAGTTCTCTCTCTAGCTCAATAGTTTCCTTCGGCCCTGGTTGACCGATTCCTGCTATCATCATTAAATTGTGGCATCATCCCTATTCAAATTTAAAGTGATTTACTGATTACTCCAAGTGGCTGCTCTGAGCCCAACTACACATTGTCTTTAAATGGTGACATGCACATATATTGTTGACATACTTTTCTGTGGGTTACTGTACAACCGAGTACACAAAATGAAATTTGCAAAGACATTACACCCTGGTATTGACATGTTCCCTGTATATTTCTTTGCCAACTGTGTGGCGAAATTGGGCTGCAGCTGTCTAGAATTTTACATTTTTGTCAGTTCCTGTAAAGACATCATATCAATTTGTGACCAATTTGCATGACTCCTTTGTGGTGCAGTAGTGTGTGTCTGATATGTTTAATACAAAGCAGATATTTTTTACACATATGTATCCCAAAACTGATGAGCAATCAGGCAAATATGACTAATACTCATACAGAATTAACTTAGTCTCAGTTCTTGTTTACTCATGTAACTTTTCAGAGTATCTTGCAAGGCTGGCTGATAACAGTGTAAAAGGCCTTCCTCCACATAAAAAAAATTGTTAGTGGTCATTATGAATCAAACTTGGATCTTTCAATGCTCACTGTGAATGAAGCTTACCACTAAGCTGTGGAAGTGATAAAATATCCACAGAGAAAAGAAAAATTTCCCTCAAATGGAAAAATAAAAATACATAAAGGTCAGGGACAGGGTCAATGTTTTTCGAACTGTGTTCCTTGCCATAGCAGTGGAGGGACCAGGTTTGATTCGTTACAACCACTAATGATTTTTAAAATGGGAAGCTAATACACTATTCATTTAGAAGCTAAATGATTAAACAAGAATTAAATATAAGATACCAGACACTTCATAACCACATGTAATTTATTTACTTAGTAATCTTTTGGAAAAACAAACTTATGTTCAAAATGTTTTGCTGTTTGCATCTCATTTTATTTTTCTGTGAACATTAAAAAGGAATATTACGTACACACACTACCGTATAAAAAGGTAAAGCAGTCAACAATCCGAAGATTTAACACCACATTGCTTTACTAGGCAGGGTCCTGTTTGGAGGTGGTATGTCACTGCCTTCCTCTGACCTTCAAACTGACTTATCCAGTCAGTTATATAAGCAAATAATCCATGCCACAGTTTTAACAAAGGCATGAAAATAAATATAAAATGAAAAAAAAGAAAAGTAAATAAATAAATAAAATAAATGTCAAAATTCTGTTGGGAGATTTCAATGTACAAATCGGCAGAGAACATAAACACGGACATATAGCTGGGAATATCTCAGCACACAAAAAGACTAACATCAATGAGCATCGCTTAATCAATGTATGTAGGATAGCCAATGTCCAACTCACATCAAGAAACCACCGAAGAAAATGACTACATGGAAATTACCAACCAACCACATCAGTGAATATCAAATGAATGATGTAGCGATAACTAGAAAATTCTCTATAGAAATCATGAATGTGAGGGTATGCAAAGGTTTTGTGGATTCTGATCACCCTCTCTCGCAAACCCAAGTCTGCTTCATACCTAATTGAAAGAAGTGCTGAAAATCTAAACTCCTATGCATTGATCCAGAATATTTAAAAGAACATGCAGATGAGTTTGTAGAATCCTTAGAGACTAACCCAGAAACATAAGAAGAAATTCTTGGAATCACACAGCAGTCATCAAGAAAACTGTCAACCACTACAGAAAAGGAAACACTGGTGTTGGACAACAGAATGTGACGAAGCACTTGAATCAAGTATTCAAGCCTGGAACACTTGGCACAGTCATCAAACACCAGACAATTGACAGAATGTTTTGGAAACAGAAGAAAACAACCAAAACCATCAGAAAAATTAAATGCACATACCACCAAAAATTATTATAGGAAATTTATAATGACTTTAAAAGAAACAACATGAGAAACACATATAGAACATTTAGGAAAGAACTAGAAATCTTCAAGCCACCCCCTCTTTGTTTTTGGTGCCCTTATGGTATACTTGAACACAAAGGTCAACTGTGACATACTTAAACAGCACTTCAAGAAGTTAAACAACTGTGAACCACTAGGAGACAAACTTGACTACCATTTTGTGACCCCAAACCAGGATTCAGCTCCACCTATACATGAGGAGATACAAAACATTGTATCACATCTCAACAATAAGAAAGCACTGGGGGGAAGACAGTGTAATTGCCAAAATGCTCAAGATTGGAGGTGAACTCCTGATTGATAAACTGCAAACTATAAAGTGCTCCCACATGCTCTTCTCACCAGATTAGACAAACAGACAGAACCTATGATCGGTGAATATCAAGCATGCTTCTGACCACATCAATCCTGCACAGAACAGATCTGGACCCTGAAGATGATACTGTAACACCGTCAGTTGAACCACACAGTAGTCAGCTTCGTGAATTTCAAGAAAGCATACAACTCAAGTTATTGCACCAGTCTGTTCAATACACTTCGTGAATAAGGTGTAGATAACAAAATTACTTCATTAATTGGGCAGTTTTTAACAGACACAACTTCCAAAGTACAATTCATAGGAGAAGTCTCTGAACCTTTCCAAATTAGGACAGGAGTGAGGTGGGGTCACGGGTTGTCTCCACTCCTCTTTAACCTGGTACTGGACAAGATCACCAAGACATGGGAGAAAGAAATACCTGGAATAAATAGGAGAACAAAGGACAAATGAAGCAACATAAAATGCCTTGCCTTTACTGATGGCTTAGCAATAATTACGCAGGCTCCCAAGGAAGCCAGACTCACCATCAAGAAACTTCATGAGGTTGCCATCAAAACTGGACTCCAAATTTCTAATGAGAAAACAGAATTCACGGACTCCACAAGTCCAAATCTGAAACCACTTGCAAAAAAAAAAAAAAAATGGTTACATCAAATAAGTTAAGTACTTCAAGTGCTTGGGTGAAATGATAAGTAACACTGGCAACGAAAAAGTAACTCAAAAAACACGAGTGAAAAAATTATGTAAAACATATACAATAAACTGTAACACATACATTAGGAAATCACAATACGTCAACTCAAGGCAAACTTCACAACTATCACACAGTCATTCTTCCAGAAATGCTCTATGTTACTGAAACATCATCATTAACATCAAGGACACAGAGAAAATGGAAAGGCAGATACTCAGGAAAATATTTGGCCCTAAAATTCAAGATGGTATCTGGGTGTGCAAAATCTTTGAGGAACTGTACTTAAGAACTGAAAGTTTCACATCAGTTACACAGAAAAACGATTGAAATTCTATGAACATTTAGCAATAATCGTTGTCTCTAGAATGACCAAGAAAATCTTCCTTATAATCAAAGAACTCACCAAACCAGGTCACACTGGCTAACAAACCCAAAATGACCTTATGGAACTCAGTATTGACCCACTAGAAACCACACAGTCTGCATACAGACAGAAAATCAACTCTCATAAGTTCACAACAAAAAACCCGACGGAAAGGAATCAAACTGAAAGACAGGCCCATAGTGAAAGGATGAGGAAGTTTTGAAAAGAAAAGTAGTACAAGAAAGTCAAGAAAACCAATTCTAACTAATTGTTCCACATGGTCCTTACAGGGAGTAACAAATATATAGATAATAAAAATTGAAATAGTTTATAGGAATGTTCGTGGCACATATTTTTGATTCACTACTTTTTCCTTGAAACCACCTGGAAGCTGTTGAGCAATGGTAGTTTTCCTCTGGAAAACTAAACCTCTTGGATTTGGCACATTTGACAGGCAAATGTGCTTCCATACCGTCATTTCGCATCTAACTAATCACAGTTTCTTTATCTTGTGGTCTGGATACTTCGCTTTTTGGCTATAAAATGTCAGGCAAGCACCATTCATTTCTTGAAGCCCCTTTTTCCAACCAGTCATGAATACAACCCTTATGCTAATTGTACTTTATTTACAATGCACAGTTTCCAATGTTCTCTGGTTCTTCAATAATTTTAAGTTGTTGTTTAACTGTGTACAAGTGATAACAAGAACTAACAGCCACAATTAAGAAGTTAACACATGGTTAAATCTTTACTTCTAACATGGAACTGACCACCACAAACTGAGTATACAGTATAATGGAATCTATTGTTTGAGGCAGAATAGTACCATCCCCATTATTCTACATGCACCAATGATTTGTCCTTAAATTTGGGGGGAAAATATGCAGAGATTATTTGTATATATACAGTACTTTTCTTCCCAAGTCAAACATTCAAAGGTACTGTTTATCTAAAATGAGTAATTTTTTCCTTCCTTCATCCGTTATAGTACTGTCCATGTAAAAAAGGTCACATCTTTACCCACAATCTACATCCTACACGTGTCCCATTGCTACGTGGATAAGTTACCTATGTCGCCAAGCAAAATTAGTCTTAACATTTTACATCACTAGTGAAATGTTTATAAAGAAATGGAGGTTGCAAATTATCAAAAAAACTTTTGTGGCAATTCTTTGTAGACAAACAGTACCTCCATAAATATCTCTTGCATAACATATGGTCAACCATCTGCTGCCATTGATTTCGCAGGCATATTTTGTCAAAAAGTCTAATGATAAAATACTCACTTCATAAACAATCAGCAGCTACTGAACATATATCTGAAATGGTAACTGAAGAACTCTATTCCTTATGTAGGTTACAAGCGAAAAGGAGAGCACTGTACTTGTATGTGTGACACCTCCTTACACATGGAATGGTAAGCTGGTCCAAAGAATGGATAGAAGCAAGGGAATACCACCTCCAGCAGGATCAAGGTTAATGCAACAGTACATCATTAAAACTATTTTACCTTACTGAATTTTACTTTCTATCTTACAGATAAAATAATAGTATTGTATTCTCAGAAATTTCATATTCTACTTCATCACAATCCAATAGTGGGAGTGTTTTCAAAGCATTCTATGACAACTGGTATACTTACAAAAAAGTTTGTGGTTTTCCAACATAATTACAATAATTAAGAATGTTTGGTAGTTACCAAAGACAAACAAGTACTCCTCTGCTCTCATAGTTCTGAAAAACACAAACTCCACTATGTTCTCGATATATTAAGATGTACAAATTTTGCACCTCAGATTGCCAACTACCATGTCTCCCATAAATTGTCTAACTTTTGTATGAGCTGCGCGTTGTATTCACTTTGGTTATAAGTTTATGTTTATAGTAATGAATATTCTGAAATGCAACAGCATTGAGACACTGTTTCACATTAATTCTAGCAGTATAATTTACTTTATTGGAGGTAGAACTTCTGCTGCTATATGTGATCCAAAATTGACACATAATGTACAGGGTGAAACAAAATTCACGCACTCGGGCTTCGCAGTGCGATTCCTAACTTGCCACCAATAAAAAATTTTCTCCTGGGCATATTTCCAGCAGTAAATGGATCTCGAAGACTGAGATGAGTGTGTGTTCCACACGTCAGTGTGTTGCAGAATTACACAATTGCACCAGCAAACTTGTAGGGGATGTAAAAGGTGTCTTGAAGAACGAAATGAGCATAAAACCCATGCCCAGAAACTCCATTTAGTGACGCTATGGAGAGTCCAAGCTACAGACATCCCCTCCAGCAATGTCAACACTTTGTAGCGGTGTTGAATGATGTTTCCGGGCTTGGGTTTCTATGCTCATTTTGTTTCTCAAGATGCCTTCTACAACCCCTAGAAGTTTGTTGCTGTAATTGTATAATTCTGAAACGCACTGACGTATGTAACAAGACACCCCCTCAGTCTTTGACGTTCATTTACTGCTGGAAATACGCCCAGGAGAAAATTTTGTGAGAGTGACTTTTTTTATTGTTGGCATATGAGGAATCGCGCTACGAAGCCCAAGTGCGCAAATTTTGATTCACCCTGTATATGAACACAAATTATTTGTGAAAAGGTGTGGAGTAAGCTGACAGCATTTAACCAATCATCTCAAACTGCCCACATTTAAATATTAAACTATGGTATCAGTTCTCACGATTTAAAATCCACATCTATACTTCAATGGTCACTTCAGGTGTGTGACGGAGGGTATTTTGTATACCAATTTCACTTCCTCTTCTTCCTGTTCTAGTTGCATATGTTTTGCACAATAAATGACAGTAGGTAAGACTCTATATGGATTCTGATCTCTCTAATTTTACCTTCATGGTCTTTATGTGATATACATATATGAAGAAGCAATATACTTGTTGAGTCTTACAGAAACACATTTTCTTGGAACTTTCAAAGATGCCCATAGCATGAAGCAGGATACCTCTCTTGCAGCATCTGCCACTGGAGTTTGCAGATCATCTCAGTTACACTTTTGTGCTTATGAAATGAAACTGTAATGTAAGATGCTGCTCTCCCTTGGACTTTCTCCTTTAATAATCCTATCTGTCCATCATTGATGAGTAATATTCATGTAATGATTGAACAAGTATTTTATAAGCTACTTACTTTGTTAATGAAGTACATTGCATCAGGAATCTTCCAATGAATCTCAGTACACCAGCTCACCAGCAAGTGGGAAAAACAAAACATCAGTTCTCCGCTACGGAATTAACTAAAAGGCCAGATGTTATTTCATTACTTTTGATACTAAGCTCTCAAAATAACATGAATATCCAAACATTTCATTAAATGAGAGCAAACAGGGGCCACACTTTAAACTGATTGTCATTCAGGGAAGATGGTGAACTGAGTTTCTAACGTCTTCATAACCCTGAGTACGGTTCCCGCCTGAGGCCTGCTCAGACTTCAATGGTTGGTTTCCTAAAAGCCAATGATCCTGTCGATGCACTAGCACTCTGGTTCTAACCCTGCTAGGTGGTATCGAGAGTTCACCACTCACCATGGCATCCAAGTCCAGAATTCGAAGTATGGACCCACAAGCAGCTACATAGACTGAAGGTGGGACCGAGTACACCTTCTTTAGTGGTCTCTTCTTCAACTCCCAGATGCAACGGCACATGTACTGCCTGTCCGAATGGCTCATGGCAGCTGCCACATAAAATATGCAAGATGGCAAGCTGATGCGACTGAAGGCGATGTCACCTGCCGATCTAGCTCCTGCCGAGATAGCACCTACACCACGAAATCTTGTAACAACTAAATAAACCTATAAACACTAATACTGTTTTACCAACATCCTCTTGTGCTCCACTAGGTATCTTCACTTCATCCTGACATAAAGCTGAGTATCTACCGCTCGGCCCCGGCAACAGACCGAGTCCTCAGGTATCTTCCACAGATTAAATGGTGTCCCATGTTGTTTGTGATTCAACACAAAACATAGTACACTATTCCACAAAAACAGTTATCAACAGACGTGCTGCTGCAAACTCATTTGTCATTCTGCCCTGGATGTCTGGCAGCATTTGTCCTTAGGCAGCCAAGAAAAGCATAACAGTGTAACCTGGTAATAACGTTGCCATAGTTCATATTTCTACATTTACACTTTGGAAGACTTGAGTGCCACACTGACTCTACTGCCCACATTTTAGAGCTCGTTTACTCAGAACGGAGCTGCACTATGTTGTATACAGGGTGTACATAAAGTCCGGGAACAATTTCAATTATTTATTGCGTAAGAACAAAACATTGTACAGATGTCATATGAATGGCATTTTGAAGAGAAACTCTGAAAGTTTTTTTTACAAACATTTGATATGTGAACCACCAGTGACCCAGCAGACGTCAATGCGGTAATTGAATTCTTGCCATAACAGTCCCAGCACGGCATCATCGACTGTGGCAGTCGCTTCCCGTGTTTCCTCCTGGAGCTCTGCTACATCATGTAGTAGAGGCAGTACATACACCAGATCTTTAATGTGTCCTTACAGAAAAGAGTCGCACGGAGTAATATCTGGCGATCGGAGAGGCCATTTTGTGGAACAGCTCGCTCCGCACCTGAACTCACCATATTTGTCAACTAGAGCTGACTATCGGCAAATTAACAAACTAAGTTGTGGCGGTATACATGGAAAAAAGAAGAAAAAAAACTTTTAGGGGTTCCTTCAAAATGGCATATGTATGGTATCTGTACGGTGTTTGCTTCTCGTGCAATAAATAATTGAAAGTGTTCCTGGACTATGTACACCCTGTATATGCTTTGGCAACATTCTCAAAAGAAAAAATTCTGACTGCCCCTTAATATATTTACCCCGTAACATTATATACAGTGTAGCCCACAGAAAACATAAAAATCCTAAAAAAAAAGTCTGGAAAAAACTGTCACTTTTATGTTGTGACAACAAAAATAAATAAAATAAAATAAAACAAATAAAAAATATTCTGACATGAGTATTCTCTTTACCAGACTGTCCTGTCAAGCAAAATGTCTAATTATTAATGCATGGGGTAGGGCTCTAAAACATGTTTATATCAACTAAAACAGTTTTTATTTTTGTATCAACACATAATTACTGTACAGTTTAGAACGTATTAAAGCTTTACATCGTATGCACATATCACATGCAAGGATGACCAAAGGCATCTCTTAAATTCTGTCAACACTTCATCAGAATCACAGTATCTACAAATAGGTAACAATAGACTGACAATATTTTTATACATAATATCTATTTTTCATATCGTTAATTTCTTTTCACATCTCTAACAAACATTAAACATCATCAAACAATCCTCTTGGAGGAAGACCAAATCTACCCCTTGATGTCTGGTATCCGAAAGTGGGTTCAATAACACTTTCAGAGCCATTCTGATACAGTAATGAGTCATCCGTATGTGTATGCAGACCAGTTTCATTTGGTTCTAACTCCACATTGGTGTAATACTGGTTACGCCCTTGGTTTACTCTTCTTGCTGGCACAGTTTCTACATAATCAATAGGTTCCACATCACGTAGAAGTACTGCACGAGCTGATTCTCCCGAATCTTCTCGATGGAGAGGTTGCACTGAATCAAAGAAATAAATAATTATATTATTTATTTTGAAAAGTAGAAGAGTTTCATAAATATGTCACAAACTGAAAGCTACAAATTTATTTTTTCTTAGAGACAACTAAATTATAACTTTCATAACTGCAAGGACTTATGCTCAAAATACACTAACTCAAGACATGGTAAAAGAGTATCAGAATGTACTATCAAAACCTGCCAGTTAAGCCCCGTTTACACCAAAACGAACACAAGTGAATGAGAATTCGCTCTAGTGTAAATGCTATGCGTGCAGTGTTCGATCACATTCGGGTTGCATTCGCGAGTGCTTGCTTGTGATCCGCTGGCTGTCGGTTTCAGAGGGAACCATCAAAAGAAGTTCGTGTCCTCTCCGCTTCAGCACTAGCGTACATGACAAACTGCATATGCTCGTCTTGTGGCAGAGTTCTGTTTTCTCTTCCGTTCGCTCCGGTGTAAATGCTTATTCGCAAGTACAAGCCAATGCGTGCGCGCACAGGCGAATTCCTGACGAATGCGCATTTGCCTGTGTTCACTCGTGTTTGCTTCAATGTAAATGGGGCTTTAGATTTAGAGCTGGTCACTAAGAAGGCCCACAGCAAATAGCGTAAAAAGATAATAGTGGAAACTCTGTCCAAACGAGCACTACAGCTATTGCAGCATACCCTAGGTGACGTGCAATAGACGCTAATTGTTTCGCATATGTGAACAGACAGACTATAGCCACTTTGTAAGATAGTTTCAGTTTATTTATGTGCTGAAATGGCTGATAGAGACATTACTTGTGCAACATATGAGTGCAATAATTACCGACAACAAATGATCGAACCTCTTTTTTTTTTTTTTTACAGATGAGGAATAAAGACATTTATGTATGAATCTAAATTAGAGGCCAGTGTCTGTCAGTGACTTAATTTTATTTCATTAATGTGAGATTGTCGTTACCTGTAGCTTGGTTTTGGTAATTTTTAGATGTAAACAATGGGTCATTCGAAGCAGAAGAGCAGATATGGACAAAATATTTTTAAAAAGTTGACCGGAACATGTAAATAAATGTCATGTTATATGCTCATATCACTTTGTAGAGAAGGACTTTAGAAACAAAAATTTACAAAGTAAGTGTAAGTATTGTTTGTAAAGCAGTAAGATAGCTCAATTTTAAAGCTGGTTGTCATGTTATTACTGTTGCATATAACTTTTTTCTTCTCATTTCAGTAGGCTATATGGTCAGGCTCTGTTCCTTCAGTGTTGCCTAATGCAAAGCAAAGTAGTTTCAGAGCAAGCTAAAAGAAAAGAAAGGGAAAAGAGGGAGTTTAACATTTTAATTATAATTAGTCTTTAAACAGACAAACAGTCATAGTAAAAATATTGAAAATCAATGTAGTTTTCAGCTATACCTGTTGTCATATAAGAAGGCGCTTCTGCGCATAGAGGCGGAGCGATAGGGGAAGCGTGGAGGGGAGGAGCTATGGCCGAGTGCCAAGAGTTTCGCCTGTGGAGAAGCATTGTGTAACTGACGGCCAGCCATGCACCTACAGAATGAACATTGTTGGCTGCCAGTGCGTTAATGGAGGGGGGATGCGCAGAATGGCTGAAAACTGGGTCACCTTTGTAGCTAACGCCGAATATAAGAGAAATATATCAGTTGATTGGCAAACGTCTTAGATCTGCTTCAAAATAGCTGAAAACTACAGACACAACAGGTGACAGCAGAAGTAATTACAAATAAATACATCCATTTTCAGTATTTTTTGCTATGACCATTAGTTTGTTTGCCTAAAGATTAGACTGTTATAAAATGGAGTTTTTTGAAAGACTTTTGAGTCTAGAAAACCCTACCACTGCATAATTTGCAGCAAATTAATACAGTTGACTACAGTTGGAGTCACACATTCTTCCTTTACATACTCAGCTATTGAAACAGATGTGAAATGTTCTGTCATTGTGCTAATGCTACTGACTTAATATATTTCAACCATTTATATATGCTCAAATAATTATTTTTCAAAAGAAATTATGAGTAAAATTGCAACGAATCATGACATATATTGTATCCAAACTATTACATTGTTTCTATTTGACAATGTAAACACCAAGCTGAATCTCCACAGACCAGCAAAGTTGTTAACACTAGCACTTCTGAACCTGGGCATAGGCAATGCTCTTTTTTTGGACTCTCTTGGACCAGGCAATCTTTTTACCTATCTTTTTGCATACAATTCAGTGTTCACAGCCACCTGAATTGGTCAGTGTGTCAACTGCAATTGAAAATGGAGAAAACTCTCTGGTCGCAATGCAGATATTTTCAATTTTGCTTTTTGCAGTGTGTAGCTGAAGTCAGCCCAAACAAATACTGACCATAACATAGTTTATGGGACACCCACTGGTGACAGAAATTATCAGTTTGTTTCCTTGTTATACACAAAATGATTTTTAAAGGACAATTTTACATGTGCATTTTGTTGAGATGGGAACTAGCCCTTCAGCATATTCTCTCTTCCCGTTGCCCACCTGGTCTCAACCTCCGCTAAATTCGAATTCCCACCCACCATCTAACATCTTTGCCTCGGTTCTCAGGACAGAGCCCTGCCTCAAGTGGCATCTCTGTCTAACTTTATATATATATATAATTTCTTACAACTGATTGCTGCAAGAATTACCACAAATCAAATACAGTCGTGGAGCACCAATTCCAACATGGAATCCAGCATGGATATGGTCTATCGATTTAAAAGTTGCGCTTTAGCAATGTAACAAACTTGTGACACAGCCTGTAACAATCTCTAGTGGCGTGCGACAGTGGGAAGGGTCGGGACTCCCGTACTCGCTCATCGGGTCATTGACACACTATATGAAGTCTATCTTTTGCAACAAATACCGTAGTGCAACACTCGGTGTTCGAGCAGTCCATAAATTACGACCCTCGTATTGTAGCCCAAAATTATCTCTGACACAGAGAATCCCACTCACAGGGGGGGGGGGGGGAAGAGGAGGCCGCGGATAAGCTGCAAAGCAGTTAATCCAGTTGCAGATAATCGAGAGTTTACTATAAATTCATAATAACTGCAGGCTCAAAAATGGTGTATCTTCTTTCAGGCATGTCCTTGGTTCACAAGCAAAAAAGAAGGAATATAATTATGAGATACTGCATGATCATTTAATTGATTTCTGATTGGTTGAGCTGTCTCAAGTCTGTGTACAGAGACACTGGCTAGTACCAAGAGTGATTTGTTTGTACATAAACTGTATTCAATACAATCTACATTGTTGAAAAAGCAGAATTACAGCCACAACAATCTCACCTCTTTCATCAGCAGCTTCTCGAGATGACCTGAACCGTGTGCTGTCTTGCAGCCTCTCCTCATATGCCTTACGGCGATTTACTGAGTCTTCAACTCTTTGACGTCTTCTCATTTCTATCAGAGGAAAAGCAACATGATAAAGTTAGTATTTTCTTCAAATAAGAATGCAGTAAAAGATATACTAAATGTAAAGTTGTCCTTAATCTGCAGATTGGTTTTAAAATTGCAGTGTTTTACTATGCATGGTTCTAATGGAGATGTTAAATTCTCATCTTCCTCCTTCCTTACCCTATCATAGTCAGACACAAAGTTTAATGTGAAGTGCTAAACACAGCATGATTTTTCAAATTTCAAATCACAATGGGATTTGAAAAAAGCAATAACTGCCTGACACCTAACCAGTAAGCTACCAAGCCACACTACAAATATATTAGATATGTTTGTACAATCCTGCTGAATGAATGGTATCTTAGATGTGAGATTTAAAACTTCAGCTTTACTGTTGCTGTCTTCTGTTGCATACCAGATTGATTAACAATTTTTTCAATATAAGATTGGCCCAGTCAACAATTTTATGCAGGATCAGAATGTTAATGTGTTCTTGGTGAGATTTCTTCTAAACATTTGTGGTAATTGTGTGCTCCACACAGTGATATTTTTACAGAATTAGAAATGCCTACTAACTTTTACCTACCTTTATTTGCTAACTGTGTTTTGATTTGTTTCTTGAATATTTTTCAAAATTATGTCATTAACATTTTCTGTCCTTAAACCACTTATTCAGCACACATTTCCTCAGGAAATATTTACAATCCACTTAAAATTAGCAATTATTCCTCTGTGTCCATCATACTGGTACTAAATAATGACCGTTCATTGATTAGGTGGGATGTTAACAATTGCTTATCAGATGTTTCTAGCAAAAGCACTCCCAGCGTTCTTGGCTGATTAACTTTAGTAATCGTTGTTGCTCTGACAACATGGCGATCATTAATCTCTGTTTTTTACACTGTCAATAAGGTCAGGACTGTTTGCATTCAAACATTTAAAACATTTCCACTGTGTATGGGTTAATCCAATTAGCTGCTCAAGACAGTTTTTGGAAAATATACTCAAAACTACTTAAAGAGATTCCTTGTCCATACTGCCTTCAATGAATTTATGGATGTCTCAGTCTATGTTCAGTAGGCAATAATTGCTTCCAACTTATATTGCATAATCCAGGTACTTCCACAATGCTGAGAGTAGACTTTGTGCTATTATAGACTTATGAGTCACTCAATCAGGTGGACAGTAAGAAACACTCAGTAACACACTTCATTTCAGCTAGACAAGTAATATACATTCAAATAATTTCATAATGAAACTCAAATTTTGCCTCATTAGAAAGAACTTTTTTTAAAAATTACAATGAACCCACCCATTCACTAGTATCTATTCTTTCTTTTCAATAGACATTCCAAGCATCACTAATATTTCCGTGCTTTATACTTTAAGATTCAACCAGCTTTCTGTCCTGAGAATAATTTTAGTAAGACAAATTTATTGGAAATCAGTAAATTTGAGAACATTGTTGAGAACACTTTAAAAATTTACAGCTTATTTTGATAGTCAAAGTTGTCTTTACTGTGAACACTGCCTGATTCTGTTATCTGCCGACTGTCAAGTGTTCATCAGAACACCTCAAACTAAAAAAACTATGTGCACTCTGCTATCCAAATAGCCGCTTTCTTTGTGTAGAGCGCCCCTGACCTATCAAGGCAATTCCTACAATTCTTCACCTAATAACATAGGTTCAAACTTCTGCAGCCGAGACCATCACAGAGTCGACAAAGCCTTTCACTGACATCTTCCACTCACCTCCAAACCAAAGGACCCCATCAACTCTGGAAACAATGTTTGAAATTGATGGATGGGATGTATAGGATGTTGTGGGCGCATGGCAGCAAGGTCTTTAGCATCCTTTGAATAGAATTCGATGACAAGTGTGACCTGAATAAAAAGTGAATGAATAAAAACAGGTAACAGAAAGAGAAGTATCCAAACTAGACAAACGGCATGAGGAATGAAGTAAACGCACAAACAAATATTGCATGTCAGCAATGTAAGTTGGCCCACTAAAGTATACAGTTATAGAACTACTCAAAACACAATAGCAGAATATTATGGATGGCTGATCAATGATATAAAAGGAATGGGCCAGCCATTCTTTAACACACTAAAACCACCAACCTAAAAGCTTAGGCCAGAGTCCAGAAAGTTTATAAAATTTTAAGACTTTTATCACACTCGCTTCGTTATCAGCTAAAACAGCGGACAGAGCACCACCAAGATTCGCTGCTGCCCTCTCAGCACAATATAAAATACATTTGATTAAAATGTGGTGCACAGTGATTTGCATGGCACAGGCATCACAAAGAGGGGGATCCTCTCGATGGAGTAAAAAGCCATGTGTCGAGGCTACTTCATGCTGCGTCAATGACTGACAGGAGGTTTGCCATGGTCGGACAGTAAGTTCAACCAACTGCAGTTTATTGCCCTTCACTGCCAGCCATGCCTCCTCCCACAAATGAAGGGACCTCTGCTGCACCACAGAGAGGATGTCCTGCAGGATAATAGCACACAGTGTGATATCACAGCCTATGCAGGCCTTGGCAGCTCGATCAGCCATTCCATTGCCATGAATTCCTACACGTCCTGGTACTCAATAGAATGACACTTGCTTCCCCTGCTACTGGAAGCAGTACAGACTGTCATGTATGAGCTGTACTATCTTCTCAGCTGGATACAAATTTTGTAAAGATTGCAGCACACTGAGAGAATTGGAACACAGAAGAAACATTGTGTTACGAAGAGAATGCATTTGCTCCGTCGCCCACAGAATTGTGTGTAGCTCTGCTTAGAAATGCAGTGGGGAGGCGAATCCTGATGATGTGGTTGGGAAGCATGATGGTTCAGCCAAGGGAGCCCCCTGTTTAATTCATCTAAAATGTTAAAAAAAGATAGACTGAAATGTAAAATCAGAAGTATAATCCTTCTTAAAATGTGTCAAGTCTAAAAGTAATCTGAACCCCTGGAGGAGACAAGGGGGACATTTACTCCAACCTTGATGTAAAACATAAAAATCAGACACACCAATATCCAAAAGACAATCCTGAGAACACATCCCAAAAGGCCTCATTGCTCGTAGCCTGGTACAAAATAGCCTTTCCATTGAAGGGTGAGCAACGACAGGGTAGGCTGGTATATATGGTGAGGACAGCATGATATTTACAGGGTGGCCACCAAATCTTCATTTTCAAATTCAAGGTTTTTTCCAGGTTTTCCAGATTAAAAATAATTATTTTCCAGGTTTTCACAAAAACTTTGCTCAAAGGAGTTAGCAAACAGGGACTGATGACCTAGCTGTTTAGTCCCCTTAAAACAACAACAACAACAGTTAGCAAACAACTATACCGTAAAGAAACTAGTTACATGTTTTTAAAACACATGGCATCCAAGTTTAACCATGTCACGTTGTAATATACACCAAGCAGTGGTGAATCAAGGTTTTGTGTTGGGGTCGGGGGGGGGGGGGGGGGAGGGGAGGGGGAGGGGGGCAGAGCTCATAAAAATTGTGGCATTGTACCTCAAACTGATCTAAGAAGAACCAGATCATATTATGAGGTTTTCCGCATGGTTTTGGGGGATCTGCAGCCCCATAGACCCCCTCCCCCCACCCCAGATTCGACACTAACACAATGTATAGTACAGGGTGCACATTTTAAGTTGACAAACCAGAATAACTAGGGGAAAAAAACGAAAAAAAAGTATTGAACAACGATTTTCACCATTATGAACGGACGGCAGAGGCTTAGGAAATTATACTAAACTTTAACTGTCTCCACCGTTTGGGAACGGTGTGGGTGGCTAGTGTAAATTTTTAAATGTAAACTCCCATTTTTTATTGCAGATTCAGATTCTACAGACCAAATCATGTATGGCTTGAATGTTTTTTCTTCAATAGGCAACATATTGCAGAAAAGAAAAAAAGGTTAATCATATTGATGATGCTTCAGAACCCAACCAAATGATACCAGATATACATTTCTTCCCAACTAGTTCAATTAAGTGTTTTTCGGCAATTCATAACTGGTATTCAGACAAGGGCAATCTGGACTAAGGCATCACTTTGGAAGACTGCCCAGTCCACTGTGGGGAGAGGGAGGGATCACTTTGGGGATCATTTGGTAGCGCTCTGAAGCATTATGAATATGTTTTTCATTTATTTTATCTCCTGTTTAGTACATTTCTTCACCAGTATGGCAAGTATTTCTTACTATTACAGCGCCATCTGTCGTAAAAAAAATATCAACCAGACCATACATGATGTGGCCCTTAGAATCTGAATCTGCAATAAAAAAGTCGGGATTCCCATTTAAACTTTTACACTCGACACTACAACCCCCCCCCTCCCCCAAACGGTGGAAATGGTTCAGGCTGAGTATTATTTCCTAAGCCTCTGCCATCCGCACATGCTGGTGAAAACCATTTTTTAATATCTACTGTTTTTCTGAATTATTCCGGTTTGTCAACTTAAAATTTACACCCTTTATAATGGACTAAGTTGAGTTCAAGTAGTTGGAGGATACTGTATGTTTTAATGTGAAATGCATTCGTTTCTGCAGCATAGCCCGTTCATTTATAATAGACTTCCTGAACATTAAAATATGGTCATCTCATGAAATAGTGATCGAGAACTCAATATATAAAATTATGATTTACTTTACCTTCAGGATATGAACAACCTTTTCATCTCTTTCAAGTTTTTATTTAGAATGTTCATAATGGTTTTCAGTTGCCTTTTCGCAAAAGTCGCGTACCATATTATAGAGTTATACTTACATATTTTTGGAGGACAATTAGCATGTCAAAAAGTCGCAATCAACAGTGTTACAATTGCATTTCACAAGGTGGCGTTGCGTGTACGTATGTTTTTTGAAAACCCATTAACTTATAATGAGGGTAATAATTTTTTGTGTTGACCATAAAATAAATAATACTGTTTCTGCTCTATGGTTGACAGGTTCTCCCTTGTCCGCTAAGTAAATTAATTACTCTCGTAATTGTTACCGCGACTCCTCATTGGCGCTGGCCGGGCCCGCATGAAAAACTGTTCAGCCATCAACAATACGTACATGATGACTGTTTACTATTTATATATTACCAATGTTACGTCAGTCACAGGAGTCTGTCTATATTACTAACGAACATGGGCGCCGACTTTTGAAAATCTTGGAGTATGCTCACTGGCGTACCTAGGTATTTCTAAAGAAAAAATAAATAAATACAAAGCAAAGCCAAAAACTTATACAAAACATACACGCTATCGATTCCATATCACCGTCACTATCACCATCACGATTATAAGTCGAAGTCCTTTTGTGTTTCACTATATACTTACCCATTTTAACGATTTTCACACGCAAGACATTGACCCTTTCAACCCCAAATTTTATTGATTTATGAACAAAAATATTTCTTTGCATATATCTAGAAATAATGATTGGGTGAATGTATATTTGACAGAATATTTGATGATTTTTAGTTTTTGGAAAGCAATTTGGGATGACTACAGGTGGCATCAGTGTGCAGGATATGTTCCCTTTATCGTAAGTAATAACATTTTCAAACTATTGACTACTAATTTAGACATTGGACAATTATTTAGTAAAAGAGTTTTTAAATTATTATGTTTCCTTTACTTTGATACAATTATTTGAAAGTATTGCATTTACTCCAACTTAGACATCAAGCAACGATATATATTTTGACAGTGCATTGTAGCTTAATGCTTTTTGTTTCTTCGAGGTAATGATAATATAGTCCATGAATTATTGGAAGCCCTGCAATGTTATTTACAATATTTGAACAAATGGTTGTGGCTAGACGGACAGATAAAGGTGAGGGGAAGGAAAGGGTTAAGACATAATTCCATGCACAGGTGACACAGTTCAAAAAGAGCAAAAACTAAGGTCCGACTACTACGTTCAATTGTTGACATTGTTGAAGCCTGAAAATTCAAATTCAGAAAAAAATCTATTACTAGCTGTTGCGTTTCGAGAATATTGTAGAGCTGCCAATTAAAACACAAAGACCTTCGCATGTTGTTATGAAGACTGTCTGTTTACAGAATGTTTGTTGTTTGTAAGTCTTATGGGACTCAACTGCGGGGTCATCAGTCCCTAAACTTACAAACTACTTACGAACTAGCTTATACTAAAGACGGTACAAACATCCTTCCCTGGGCGGGGCATTCGAACCCCCGACCGTAGCGGCCATGCAGACCGTGACTGGCACGCCGCAGACCACTCGGCCACTGCGGCTGGCTTACAGAATGTTGTTTACTAGAAGGATGTACGTCGGCTCACTGGTAACGTATGTAGTTGTCAAAAGGTTTTCTCAAAAGCTACCGGGGATTAAATTCGTAATGTAAACATTTTCAATGTAACGTACCAAACCCACTTCATTTCTAGTTATTTAATAGACTACAATTAAAGGTTGCCGCCTTCAGTTTACAATATTGACTTAACAAGCGGAATTCCATTAACATTCGGACTATTTAGAAAACGGTCACTTCACTCACATGTGAAAGTGGTTTTTAATGCCAACGAATTCAATTACCTGCTTAAATTTTCTTAGAGTGGTGTCTTACAAAAGCCAGTCGGCTATCAATGGGATGAGAGAGTCGATTTTAATTACAGTCAAGAAATATAACGTAAAGAAAAAAATGATATGAAAATTTTCAGTGGGTTATGCCTAGCATACCCACTCAAATTTTGGGGTATGCTGGAGCGACCAAGCATACCCGTAGTCGGCGCCTATGCTAACGAAGCATCACAATATCAGCATTTACGGAGTTTACAGTTAAAATCAACTAAATGCTTTGGTGAAGAGATTTTTCAGCACAGAATCAGACAGACAAGATCTGTGCTGATGAATATCACTGGGGGGGGGGGGGGGGGGGTCAATCACGAAAATTGCTAAAATTTTGTACAAATAAATATCGCCTTTCATTCTAGCTGCGATTTCACAGTCGCGCCTTACGATAACATCACGTCTCTTCGACGTACATCGCGAGGAATTGAGTCGCCTGGTTCAACAACACTTCAAGATAAGTACAGAAATAGATAACGGAATACGTAACCTATAATTTAAAACTTTTTAAACCGCCCAGAAATATATTTGAAAATGTTTTGTACACAAAAATAAAGCGATGAATATTATTTAACCCGCGGGGCACTAGTGATCTGAACACTTTGCTCACCGTAATTTTGAAATGACTGGCATTTTGTTAATTTTAAATATTAAACTTTGAGGTTTTTTTCTTACTAAAACTACAGGGATTACATATTTGCACTTATTAAGTACATTTCGAACTGGTTGTCGAATCTGAGCAATAGGCTATAAACGCAAACGATCGTTTAACTCTTAAAGCCGCGAGATCCCGAGGGTTAAAAATCCCGGTTTCTGGCTGAAATTCAAGGTTTTTTCCCGGTTTTTTGAAATTAAAGGCTTTTTCCCAACTTTCCCGGTTTCAAGGTTCAGTGGCCACCCTGTATTATGCCTGGAGGGCCAGGGGGAACTGTTACTGTGAGTGAAGTAGTGGCTCAGCAGTCTCGGCATAGAGACTTGGTACGAAACTGACAGTGCGGAATGCCCCCGTTGCAAGCCGAATACCCTCATGATGCATCACATCCAGCATCTTTAAAAATAAGGTCTTGCAGACCCATACACGGTGCACCCGTAGTCAAGCCGAGTACGCACAAATGCTCTATAAAACCAGAGCAGACAAGTCCTGTCTGCTTCCCATTAAGTGTGGGTACGACATTTTAAAATGCAAAGTACCCTGACGCACAGTTGTTTTACATATTTAAGGTGTAACAGCCAGGGAAGTTTCGTGTCAAATGTGAGGCCCAGAAACTTTACAGTGTCATTAAAATGTAGAACAGTGTCCATCTTCAGTTCAGGTAAATTAAAAACTGAACGGGAACAGTTAACAAGAATACAAAAAGACTTCTCAGTTGAAAACTTAAAACCGGTCTTTCCTGCTCATTCCTTCAAACTTTTAAAAGTTAATTTGCAATTGACATGTTGTCATTTCAAGGCTGGTCTTTTCACTGTTAATTGCTGTGAAAAACAAAGTCACACTTAAAATGCTACCCTGACGGACACACTTCTCTTGCTCAAAACGATCTGAGAGGATATCACTGACTCGATATATAACATGAAGAAAGGAAAGACCAAATAAAAATGGAAAGACAACCACAAAATCCCCATTCATTGACCTGTCTCAGCATAAGAGACCACCAAGTAGTATCATAGGCCTTCTCATTATAAAAAAAAATACACCCAGAAGGTAATAACGCAGGAAAGACTGCTGTATTCCTACCTCCAGGAAGACCAGGTTATCGAAGATGGAAGGACATCTCCTGAACCCACACTGAAAGTGACTAAGGAGCTGCCTGAATTATAACATCCAGACAAGGTGGCAGTTCACCATTCACTCTAGGTTCTTTCCAACACAACTAATGAGGGTAACACTAGGATAACTGTTGGGGCACATGTGATTTTCTCAGATTTTAAAAGGGGAATTAAAATTGCCCCTCTCCATGAGTCAGGAAAGTGAACTGAGACTCAAATGATATTAAAGAAGTTGAGCAGGATTAGTTTGTTTTGTTTTGTTCTGCAAGATTCCTTAGCATAGCATACTGGATTCCATCATGACCAAGTGAAGTGCCTCGAGCTGCACACAACCGAGAATCCAATTCCCTCAGGGAGAAAGGGTGGTTATACTCCTCAGTACTTGCAGACCTGAAGCTCAAGAAGCCCCTCACAGCACCCAATCTGTGGCTCCGGAATTCTGGATCCTGACCGACAGTGGCAGTAAGCAGCCATGGTCTGGACAATGTCTTGGGGGCTTGTTTGCAGAGTCCCATTACCCATTGCGGCAGCTATGGGGCACCTTCCTCATCTCCCAAAAATCCTCCTGACGGTCTCCCATACTTTGGTGCTGGTTCTGGAATGGCTAATGGAATTCAGAAACTGCTGCCATAACTTCTGCTTGTTCTCTCAAATAACCTGACAACACATGGCCCTTGCCACTCGAAAAGCAGCGAAATTGTCTGAAGTTGGCCGACACTTGAACCGACACAGAGCCACCCACCTGGTCCTGAAGGCAGATCGTCATTTTTCATTCCACCAAGGGACAGGCTGGCGTTTTGGACGTCCTGAAGACCGGGGAATGGATGCATCAGTGACACAGTGGATCATATCAGTAATATGGGACACCCAGTCCTTGACATTGTCACAATGTTCAAAAGTTAGCAAGGCAGCCCTAAAGTGGCCAGTCTGCTTGACTGAGCATCCATCGTGGAGGGTGTCTTTCAGGCTCCATACCATATGGTTGGGATAGCAAGATTTAGAAGTGATCACTTCCATGAATACCGTCAACCACTTCCCATTGTATAGTGTTGGCAAGGGCTGAAGAGCAAAGAGAGAGATCTATGGCAGAGAATAACCCTGTCACATTACAGAAGTGTGTGAGCTGACATGTGTTAAGTAAATGTGCATTTGATGATGAGGAGCCTCTCAAATTGCTCTCCCCCAGGGGCAGGTATTGGCAGAGCCCCAAAGCACATTTTGTGCATTAAAGTCACCACAGAGGAGAAATGGCTGGAGGAGCTGGGGAAGTTCTTCAAGGGCATCTTCACTGAGTGTATCATGAAGGGGCAGATAGAGGGAGCAAAAAGTCAGTCGATGACGCACGTGCTTGGAGGCTTGTGGTGAGAGAGGGGCTCTGAGTGGTAGACTGTATGAACAAAAATAGCCACTCTGCCTTTAGCTCTCTCTCCACTAATGTCATCCTCTCTTTGCACTGATAAGGCGAGATTTTACGGTCTGGAGGTTCTAGCTTGGGATGATTTGATTGACCCAGAAATATATGAAGCTCCATTGGCTCTGGAGCTGAGTAAGATGAAGCATCTGTTATAACAAAAGTGACAGGATCATGCATTTTACTTTCTGTTTCTACCTATGACAGACTTTGCGGCTGATTTTTTGGTCTTAGGTGGCTTGGGGTGGGCGCCTGTTGCAGTGGTAGTGACCGTGGTGGATTTTTAGGCAATCTCTGCAATTGGAGACACCACCATCTCTACAGTAGGTGTATCTGTACCTTTGCCTGATGTTGGGGGGCCAGCCAGACTTGACACTGCTGCCTGGCAGGTGCACTGGCAAGTACAGGCATTAGTACTAACAGACTCAGTTTATGTTAAGGCATCACTTTCAGAAACCAGCTTTTGAAGAACAGCAGCAAAAGATGTGGCAAAGGCCGATGGTTACATGGCCTGGAAGCATATGAGATGCACTTCATTATCTTATTTTCTGCACCCTTTTCTCTTCAAGGAAGACTGCACTCCCGACTCCAGGCGGGATGATCAGATCTCCACTGCAGTTAACACACTTGGCTCCATCATGTGCGACCTTGCCACATTTTCCACAGGTGGCCTCACCTTTGCACCCCAGGGTGGTATGGCCCAAGCACTGGCATTTAAAGCAGTGCACTGGGTTGGGGACATATGACCAAACATTCAGACAAAAGAAGCCTGCCTTGACATGGTCTGGAAGTTTTGGACTATTGAAGGTGAGGATAAATGAGTCCGATTTCACCAACTCACCATCCACCCTTTCTATATTTTGCACGTCCACAATTCCCTCTTGTGCCCACTCAGTTTTCAGTTCTTCTAACGGGATTTTGACTAGATCCCTACAGTCACTACAACTTTGCAACAATTCAAGGTGTTATGGAACTCTGCCTCCGTAGCATATTCACTCAGGAATTTCACAATTTGCAGATTGGTTGGCTGCAGGGAAGTTGATGTTAC
This sequence comes from Locusta migratoria, assembly GCA_026315105.1. Lineage (NCBI taxonomy): Eukaryota > Metazoa > Arthropoda > Insecta > Orthoptera > Acrididae > Locusta > Locusta migratoria. Next base: position 145,369,311 of record CM048755.1, on the reverse strand, counting down.
AATCGGTAATGTCCCATTTCACAAGTGTTTGATTGATTTTAAGCTGCCAGCAATTCCCTCAAGGCCTTTTTGGATATTGAAAGATGACATTCACTCAAACGATCTGACTCTTCACATCATGGCAATACACATTCTGCACAACAATATGTGTTCTATTACTGTACACAATATTCTTTTTCTTACTTCCCGAATCAGAAGATCTGGCTACCTGAGCCCTCTAGTGGTTCACCTAAGAGGTTTAAGAACACTCGGAAGATCCATTTCAGTACCACAAGCAGCTAGGGAACTAAAGGCTTGGCAGTATCCCCAGAGGTTGCCAGCTAGTGTCTCTTCCACCACAATAGCCATGCTTCCTATCAGCACGTAGCACACCTTGGGATTGAGGGTTTTTTTCCTGTCTTTGTCCCCCGCACCCCCCCCCCCCACCCTTTTGAGGAATTTCCTTCCTTGCAACCCGGGAGATCAAGCCAAGATCCCCATTTCCTGGTACACACAACGTTCCACCATTGCACCATAGGGTGGTCACTGGTCACTGAAGCGTGTCCAGAGGTTACGGTGTCAGAGAACTGGTGGTGTTTACCAGGCTGTAGGTCAGGGATCTCGGGTTCGCCAAGCCCGTACTCAACAAATTAATGCTGAGTCCCCTGAGGGGCATGTTTCAAATTGTGAGCCCAAGTTGCACAATGCACAGGAGGCCGGCAGTCTTCACAAATTCTACTAGCCATCCACATGAAACAAGGATGGTATCTGAACCCAAGTGGCAGGTAACATTGGTGCTGCGCATGAGCCACACCCTGCAGATAACTGCACCCTGCATGCTCAATATCTGCAGGCAAGGCCTCCTTCACACCTCAGATAATGCCATCTGCCAGACGTACTAAGTGTACATTACACTTCCTTGTGTCTGGAATGCTAGTTCCTTAAGAGCCTCGATAAAAAGCCTCTTGGAGCTCCCTTACCCCCATGTGCCTGCTCGGACCCTGTTGAATGCGTAGAGACCACACCAATCAGAGGGAGGAAAGAGCGAGATCAGACAACCAGCCTTCACACTGACCTTCCACCTCAAGTGACATGAATGTGTTACCAACTACCAAACATCTTTCAATGAAAGACGATCCATCATGTGAGGTACATTGGAAGGTGCCTAGCAGCAAAGCATTTAGGCAAATTATATGACTCCACAGGTGTCCCCTACCAGCACACCCAATTCTTTGCAACCGTTACAACTAAGGTAGCAGCTTTAAGTCCGTTGATTGGCCAAAAGTGCCTTCTGATGTTTGCAAACTGTGGCCAACTTCTCTTGCAATCACACACAGTATGCACACATACTATCAATCCTGAAAACTACTAAATAACTGTGGAAAAAATTAAATATGAGACTTTCTGCTCTCCTGATGCTTCACCAATGTAGTCTGACTTCTTAAGTGACTAGTTCATATACAACTTAATAGCTACTTGTAGTTATTTCATAACTGACGTGAAGTGTAATGGACAAGTAGCATGACAGACAAGAAAAGCAAGTGGTAAGTGTCTCTTAATTTCAAATTCTGGTTAAGTTTCTTTTGTTTGAGAATTATGAGCCCGTGTGGGAAGGGGAAGAAATAAATGAAAGAAAGAAAAAAGAAGATATAAAAATAATCCTATCAAGAAGGAAGGAAAATTAGAGTTCAGAATCCTTTGAATGATGCAATCATTAGAGGCAAATATCTTTCTTTGTCAGTTTCTATCCTTATTATCCTAACACTACCCCTTGAAAATATACCAATAATTCCTTCACTCAGACTACATTCCATTTTTAAAGATCTTACTCCTATTACTCTACATCACCACAATAGTAGGTTGTATCTACTTTTAGGCATTTAAAACAAATATCAGATAGTGTGGTTTTTAAAAAGCCAACCTAACATTGAAATCTTGCAAAATTATATCTTGTACATTTGCTAACTCTAGTATAATTATCTTTAATGCACAGTTTTATTCATATGAGTTTACCTCTTCTTATATGGGCTCGTCCATCAGCAACCAAATCTGCAGTTTCTTCATCACCAAGAAACTGGTGAAATCCTATCCAGGACACAATACGAGACCCAACATTGAAATATGTTGCAAGGCAAAATGCCAGTACAGCAATGGGAAAATATACATTGAAGCCGTCTGATATAATGGGTACAACATCCATATGTCCCATTACCTATCAAACAAAGAACAAAATGTTTTCTCAACTATGTTAATCTTCATGTTGCAGTTTTAATAATACAGGCAGTTCTGCTTGGCAAATAATTGATAAAACAATTAATAGTTAAGCTTATTTGACTATGATTTATATATAGTAAGAAGTGACACAAAAAAATACATTTTTCCCACACTACTATCAAATTTCATGCATTCACAAAATGAACAATCTGTTGTTAGTTCATGTCATGCAAGATAATACTTGGACAATACAACTATTTCTCAATACGAATGGCATACTCATATGGATGAGAACGCGGTATAATAAAGGTCATGAACAGTAGAGACCAAAGGGTAGTGGGAGAAAATAAGAGAAACTGATCATTAGCCTAAAGCCAACTCATCAAGTGTGTACTTAATGACACCAGGGTAAGGGAGAAGCATTTAATAAAGTAGAGGTCCCATTAAATGACCATCAGTGCCACAGTAAACACCTCACATACTGGCAGGCAAGAGATGGTATTCAGTGTCGACAGAAGATATGAATGCATATCCCATGGTGATTGGCAAACTTTAAGTCTACAATACAAAAACCAACTGCTTTCCAAAACTCCCATTAAAGCAAGCAGAAAAAAAATATTGGGACACCATTGGAGCGAAGGAGACTTTGGACTCTCAGAGGGATCTATCTGAATCCAGGGTGGAGAGATTAACCAATTTGGGTAGTGGGGGGAGGGGGAGGAGGTCAGGAGAGTATATTGAGAACGAAAGTAGGAGGGGGTGATGAAATTCATGGCCTCAGAAGCAAGACTGCGTGCATCCAGTAAACCCACACCCGAGAGTGGGCATCAGGTGGTTCAAAAATGGGAGGAAATGGGTGGTGGTGGTGGTGGTGGTGGTGGTGGTGTTGGGGGGAGGAAGGGTTCTCAGTGTCCACCAGGAGACTATCAACAAGGCTAATGTGAAAAACACAGGTGGCCAAATGAACACCACAATTATGGACCAGTTTCAAGAGGAGCAGTGTGCAGTAAAAAAGATGCCACTGAACAGGACAGGACTATGGCCTGATAAAGGTGAAAAAGAGTTCACATGCCTTTCAAGAGGCACCTATGGGCTAATTAAGCAAACTTGTTAAAAAGAAGACCCAAGAAATGGAATTAGGCAATCATGGTCAGGAGTCTGGTGTCACGGTAGAGCAATGGATTTTGATGGCCCATAGTAGAGTGACAGAATGGCATGAACTGTGATTCAAGGGGGCAGAACTGAGAACTGTGTGGGGTGCTACACATGGAAGTGCACTGGATGACATCCTGCAGCTATTGCTCCACTAAGCACAAGTGGGTACCAGCTATTGAGTGGAAACTACCCCAGATACAGAAACCTGTCCAGATACAAAGCAGGAGTGACCAACAGTCTGATGAAGACCACAAGTCCATTAATGGGGATCAGGACACTTAAAACAGAACCCTATAGAATACCATATTCCTGAGTCCATAGAGAACTGAGAATGGAGTGAATCCCAATTTGGTACAACCAGTGTGACAGGAAATGGATTGGCCTTGAAGCACCCCCCCCCCCCCCCCAATACAATGGAGTATAAGCAGATATTACAGTGCCAAGTCATGTTGTAGGCCTTACAAATATTGAAGAAAATTGTGACAAGATGCCAACAGAAAAGGTCTGCCAATCAACGCAGATGACTTATCAGATATTGTCTCTGATGGAAATCAACACTGGTAATGAGACACGTCTTGAGATTCCAAGACCCACTTGATGACATTGGTCAGATTGGTCAAATGGTAACTATTGAGGAACAATGGATCATTACTGGACTTAAGGACATGAACCATAAAGTTGTTCCTACATTGACAGAGGAGCCAACTATGGTTATATACCTAGAGCAGTTATTGTCATTGTGGAGGATTGGGGTGTTGAGGTAGCTGGTTACAAATGGAATCATGGCCAGGTGCTGAATTGTCGGAAGAGAACAGGGCAGAGAAGTCCCCATTCTGTAAAAAGTACGCTGTAAGGGTCCACCTGGCGAGGGGTAAAGGGAAGCTTCGGCCCACATTTCAGAAGAAAGCCAGTAGGATAGGAGCCCGATGCTGATACCCTCAGAAAATGAGTTGTAAGGTGTCCTGTAAGAACTGATGGATTCATAATGAGGCCATCTGCGAGAGCAAGGCCCAAGAGGAAAGGTACTAGAAACTAAGGAGGATACAAAACACTCCAAACAAATCAACTTTTTCTTTTTGATTAACAAATGGGTTTTAGTATGAAGGCATTTAATGGTAATAGGACCATCAGAACATGATTGCCACTTAAGGCATTACATGTCCCAACAGCTATCACGGATGACAATGGAAATGGCTGTGCACTACTAAGGAAATGACCAGTGGCAAGAGGGGCCCCATCAGTCGGTGGATGGCAACGCCAGTGGCTCGAGTAATCATATTTGATATTTCATAAATGACTTCATCAGTACAGTTCAACAAAGAGATGGTAAACATGAGCTGAGAGAGGCACACTGAAGCCAATATGCTGGAATGACATATTCATGTGGGTTTATTTGACTTTGCACATATGTAAAAACAAAATTCAAAAAATAATTAAGAGATTGTGTGTGGAAATTACATTTCAGAACAATTAATTAATCAAATTATACACTGCCTTAAATCTTATTAAGAGGAATGTTCTGTAATCTTGAAAATAATCCAGGACTACAATAGGTGAACACAGCATTAATTTCTCATTCCAAGTGCTAACAATGCTATAGCTGTGCCCACTACAGACTTCGCATGCATTACCAAGCCAATTGTGCAGTGCACAATGGAGCAGAGTGTTCAAAGGTGTGAGGAATGTTCCAGTGACCATGCACACACATTTAAAAAAAAAAAAAAAAAACAGCATCCAAACAAAACTGCTCCCACATGAACAATTTCCTCTGATGTACTGACACTGCAGAACTTGTTCATTGTTATGTTGAGCAGCTCTGAGTGGCACAGTTTTGTGTCTGTATCAAATGTGCCAAACCTCATTTCTTGGGTTTGCATCGTGCAATGTGGTGCACTCAGTGTGGATGTGGCTTTTGACTGATAAAGGCTTTACTATGACTGACAACAGGGGGCAAATGGGGAAAACTAAGGTTCAAAAAAAGGGAGGAGGAGGAGGAGGAGGAGGAAAGATAAGTATGACCAAAAAGAATGTTTACAGCAAAATTTAATGTACAAATTATGGAGGATTGGTTTGAAACAGCAGGGAATTAGAGGTTACCCTGAAATAAGTGCAAATTAATGTAAAGAGCTATGTTTTGTGACCAGGTCCTAGGTATTCAGAAGTAAGGTATTGTTATTAAAATCATATATCCAAAGTGAGTTATGTAACCAAACAATTTCTTTGTCATTCAAGATTATGAAGTTGGGATATCTACCACATGTAATACACATTCTCAATTTCACAAAAAAATTATGACAGCTAGAATTCAATAATCCATGATTGTGATGTATGTGATATATACACTCACATCCAGAAGAACAAGAAAAAGTTGAAATGAGATTTGAAGTTCATATTCACAGGCCAAGTTCAGTAGTATGTTTTAAAGAAATAATTAGCATTTCAGTCACCTTGGTTCAAGATGGGCCCTGTGGCCTAGTTCTCAAAAAATCTGCCAGGTACCCTGATAACTTGTTCCATGCATGTTGCATTTAAGATGCAGAGATGCCAACTTTTGAGAAAACCAATTAGTAATGACCAAGTCAGGCCAGGCAATGCCGTTACTGGGAAGGGAGGGGTGTATTTTTATGCATCGGCATCGCTAAATAAGACATTACAGAAAAACTAACGCATATTAAAACAAATGCAATATAACAAAGACTTATATGTACAGAGCCTCTTTTTCTTATCTGCAGATTGACATCATCTCAGATTTGCACTACAATTGTTGAAGTATGATCATTTTTTTTAGTTGAACACTTAGTTGCCCCTTTAGCTGCTCCTGTTTTCACTGGTAACATGTTTTTGTTTTTGCATCATATGCATCTTCTGCACTAACAGCGTGTAACAGTTCTGTTTTATATTAGCACTAAATTCTGATCTCAGATCTGCACTACGTTTGTGAAGTAGAAGTTCAAGAATCATTTTTTAATTGAAAACTTGAGTTTCCAATAAAATGCTCCTGCTGAAAGTACACTGGTAATATGCTTATTATTTCAGTATCATATATCTTCCACACTTACAGAGCAGTTAACAGTCCCTTGTTCATAATAGCACTAAATTCTTATCTCAGATCAGCACTACCTAAGTGAAGTAGGAGGTTCATTTCTTGAACTGAATACTTTAGTTGCCCCCTTAGCTGCTAGCAGTTTCTGTTCGCAGGCTGGAGCACCACATTACGGATCACGCGGTCCCCCACGTTGGATGTTCGAATGCTCCCTCGGGTACGAATGAGTGTGTTGTCCTTAGTAACATAATATAGTAAGGACAGTTTACAACTCACCGCAAAGACGTGGCAACAAGCTGCAACAGGTACATACAAAAGACACACACATACAATCCTTTCAGCTATCGGCCATGGCCTTCTTCAGAAAATAGAACACTCACGCAATCACACAGGCACACAACACAGTCATACAACCATCACCTCCGGCCGCCGCAGTTTTTCACGTGCTACGGCGAATTGGTGACGACAGGGGAGGGGAGGGGAGGGGAGGGGAGGGGAGGGAGGCAACAGGTACATACAAAAGACACACACATACAACCCTTTCAGCTATCGGCCATGGCCTTCTTCAGAAAATAGAACACTCACGCAATCACACAGGCACACAACACAGTCATACAACCATCACCTCCGGCCGCTGCACTTTGAATCACGTACTGCGGCGAATCGGTGACGACAGGGGAGGGGAGGGGAGGGGAGGGGAGGGGAGAGGGGATAGGAAGGTTACGTCATGGTGCTGGGGATGGGTTAGATGGGAATAATGAGATGCAGCTTAGGAATGGAGTGGGGAGGTGGGTGAGGAGAGAAAAATAAAATAAAATAAACAAAATAAAATAAAGTAAAATAAATATACAAAATGTGTGCACACTGCCAAGTACACAAGACCCCCCCCCCACACACACACAATCACACACACACACACACACACACACACACACACACACACACACACACACACACAATCACACATTCACGCACCACTCAAAATAGGTGAGGTTTGGGATAAAGAGGTAGGAACTGTAAGGTATGTAGAAAAAAAAAAAAAGGGGGAAGTTATCATAGGTTGAGGCCTGGTTGATTTCGGGATCAGAGAAATAAAGCATGGCTGCTTCACAACCCGGGCCATCTGGATCCTCCCATCCACCACCAGCTTTTCTGAACTGCACAGATAGGAGTTATCCCTATAATACATTCTCCGATACCGAAATCAACCAGGCCTCTACCTACGATAACTTCCCTATTTTTTTTCTTCATATATGTTACAGTTCCTACCTCTCTATTCCAAACCTCACCTATTTTGAGTGGTGTGTGAATGTGCGATCGTGTGTGTGTTTGTGTGTGTGTGTGTGTGTGTGTGTGTGTGTGTGTGTGTGTGTGTGCAGTCTTGTGTACTTGCAGTGTGCACGCATTTTGTATATTTATTTATTTTACTTTATTTTATTTTATTTTCCTCCCCTCACCCACCTCCCCACTCCATTCCTAAGCTGCATCTCGTTATTCCAATCTAACCCATCCCCACCACTGCGTCGTAACCTTCCTATCCCCTCTCCCCTCCCCTCCCGTCCCCGATTCGCCACAGAGCGTGATTCGAAGTGCGGCGGCCGGAGTTGATGGTTGAATGACTGTGTTGTGTGCCTATGTGATTGCGTGAGTGTTCTATTTTCTGAAAAAGGCCAGGGCCGATAGCTGAAAGTGTTGTATGTGTGTGTCTTTTTTATGTGCCTGTAGCAGCTTGTCACCACGTCTTTGTGGTGAGTTGTAAACTGTCCTTACTATATTATTAATTCAAACCTGGACTTTCCATTATTATGTGTGTTGTCCTTAGGTTAGTTTAACTCAGTTTCAGTAGTTTGTAAGTCTAGGGACTGATGACCAATGTAGTTTGGTCCCATAGAATTGCAAACATTTTTTTTTTTTTTTTGCCTGTTCACAGGAAGTACATTGGTAACATCCTTTGGATGTCACATGCCCCTTCTGCACTAACAGAGCACTTGACAGTTCTGTGTTCATATTAGCCTTAAACTCAGTCTTATTCTTCCTTACCAAACTAAACTCTTCCCACAAGGGATACAGTGAGGCACCAGAAGAATAGCCATCATAAGTTTAGTGAGGCGTACTTTGATTCCTGAAGCACCAGTGAGTTTAGATATTCGATAAAATTGTAATTTTAGCCACATCATTCGTAATGTCAATTATTGGAGGAAATTCATAATTATTATGATTGATTTGTAATGGTTGGCATCTTGTGGTATAGCCAACCATGTTGCATTCACCTGATTCCAAAGTTCATCTGTGGTAGTTGTCACTGTGTCACAGTGTTGCACCCGTTTATCTATTATATCCCACATATATTCGACTGCACCTCGGTTGCACAGTGGTAGAGTGCCAGACTACAAATCCAAAGGTCGCGGGTTCGATCCCCGCTAGTTCCTAGGATTTTTATCTGTCACTTTCCACTTCTTTCACCTCTGGCAGTATTGCTCATGTGAAAAATACCGAGTAGCACCGTGGTTCGGAACCCACGTTAAACTGTAGGTCCCCCTATAACTGGCTGGGTAAGTCAGTTCGAAGGTCGGAGGAAGGCAACGGCATACCACCTCCAAACAGGACCATGACTAGTACAGCACTTTGGTGTTCAAACCATCTTCGGATTGTTGACTGCTTTACCTTATATTCGACTAGCAACAAGTCTGGTGATTTAGCTGGTCAGAGCAAAAGGACGACACCCTGTGACACCAAGAAGGCATGTGTCTTTACAGCAACATGTGGTCATGCTTTGAATTGCTGCAAAATGACTGGAGTGTTGTGCCAAAAAGATATGGCTATGGGTTGAAACTGTATATTTCGTGCACACACAACATGAAATTGTCAACATTTCAAAATAGTTTAAGTTTTTACACGATAAGTTCTTGTGTAAAAACATAAACACATATCAGATCCACAGGCGTTCACTTGTTGTCGCCAAATTTAGAGTCCCAAAAGTGACGATTCTTTTTTTTTTTTTTTTTTTTTTTTTTTCCCCCTGTGCACCCTTCGCTCACCTGCTCACTTCCAAACACACACTCCCCACCAGTTTGTTCCTTGGCTGCTTCATCATTGGCCAATCACCATACCTTCCAAAGCCGTATACATCTTAACATATTTTTTAAGTAAAAACTGACCCTCTGAAAACACTTCCTTACTAATAAACATTATCTAAATACAAAAGAGGACTGTTAATTAGTATAACATAAAGTCTGAAGTAAAGAAATAGACAAACCAACTTTCATGATCTTGACCGCTCATGACACATAATATTTATGTAAATTACTGGTAAATTGTACAATATATCGCCACACTAAATTAAATATCAAGAGGTAAATCGTGCTGCTTGCATTTTCAGAGCAACTGTGGAGAATATGTTGATCTGTTTATATTTAATGGAAATATATCAGTTGAAATCAGTCAGTAAATAAATATATACAAGTGTGACACTTTCAAGGTGACAGCTAGAGACAATAAGCTATCATGTAAAGCCTAGTTTGTTGAAATTGCATGAAGCATTCAAAAGTGGTTATTTTAAGCTTGATTTTTCTATATTTTGATTTAGTAGTCATAAACATTTGTAATTTTTGAGATATTGAAATTATTTTTAGAATCATGACGTGCATAATTAATCTGACATTGTAGATTTCTTACATGTTGACAGTAAACAATTTCATTATTATTTTATTTTATTCAGAATTAATGGAGTGTGGAATTCCAGACACACAAGAAATGCTCTGCTAACAGCCCTCATTAGTTTTGATTACAAAGCATGGGCCTTCTCCAGATTTCCGTCGATTTGGACAAACCCTCGACCAGATGCTCGGCTTAACCTGACACCTGGTCTGTCTGGCAGGTGCCCCAACCACTTGCCGCGGTCCATGTCAGCCATTTATCTTCCCACACAATACCATTTCTTATACTAATCGCACAACTCTACGGATATTACTTCCGTAAAGTCACCAAGTCTGCTCAAGTTACGATGACCCATTCCCTTCAGTTTATACCGACAACAAGAATCACAAGCACATATTACCAACAGATGATGGTGTGCTGTGATTTAAATATTGACCTTGAATCCACGGTTCAAAAGCTAATTGTTCTGCTGGCTCCAAGCCTGCCCCTGACAAGCCGGCAACACACCTTACAGGCAGTCTGAGCGGGTTGTATGGACAGCATGGTGCAAGATGAGACAACAACAATAACAAACGGGCGTACTCATGGAGAACACAAACAACATCCGCCAAGTAAATAATCGTAACTTGAACCTCTTCTTACAGGGGGAGCCCCATGAGCTTAGAGCACTGCACGACCAAGGCGGTCTCCTACGTCTGCGTGTGATTGGCTGGAATGGCCTATATCTGGCCACGTGGCTGGCATCACAGCCAGTTCCACCCCAGCCTACGCAAGACGTATTGGAACCACGACACCATCACAGGACTCTACTGCTGCACCTCCGAATTTCATCACGGCTCTTGGACTACGGCCATCGCTTGCCTACAGACTCAACCACTGAATGCTGCTACAACTGAAACGACTATGGAGAGTGCTCAGTATCAGTGATAAGACTTTCACTGGTCACTTGACCCATCTAGACGATGGTTTTTATGTGCAACAGACTTGAGAAGAGAACTCCTAGCTACCTGTGTGTGTAAACTTCTTGGAAATAAATTGTACTGTGTTAAAGCACAACACTAATCATTTATGCAGAACAGAGTAATGTGCTTCCCTTCTGTGACTATGAACTTCTATCTCTAGTCTTTAAAGGTGTTCTGTTGGTTTCTCCCTTCTAAACATCAAAGTACTATATGTGATATAAAACCATGATATTTTTTACATCACACTTCATAAATTTAAATAAAGGTATATAATGATGAAAAACTACATGCCTACTACTAATTTCAGTATCCCTATTCCTCAAAAATAGCAAATGAAGTAAATATAAACAAAAGTACATACCTGTGTATAGTATGTTTCCATGATGTGTGTTTTTATGACATGGCTATCCATGTGGATCAGTCCCAAAAAATTTAGGCAAATAGGTGGTGTGAGTCTACATAACATCATTCCAGAGAAAATAAGTGAATATTCATCTGTCTGGTGATGTGGAGCAAGGTAATAGAGGTTTAAAAATTTGATTTTGAGAACTGTAGAATAGGCGCAGTAGCACAAATATGCGATAACCAATGTTGAAAGAACCTAGAAATTAGAGAAATATATTAGAAAATTTCACATCTAATTGAAGAAACAACAGAAATTTTCATAAAAAAATCTTACAATAAAACATCAAAATTAAAGAGAGACATAGGAAAACTTCTAAGTCTTATTTTATTTTCCTTGTAATTTATTATATTACAATAGATATAAATGAAGCCAAAACAATGAAACATGTCTTTAAAGTGTCAACCATAGACTGGTTTGCTACAGCTCTCTAAACCACAACAGCCTCTTCATCTCTGAATATAAACGACAACCCACATCACTTTGAACCGAACCTGCTTCCTGTATTCATCATCTCTTGGTCTCCCCCTGCGATTTTTACCCTACACACTTTCGTCCAATACTAACTTGGCAATCACTTGGTGTCTCAATGTATCCTGACAATCAATGCCTTTCTGAATGAAGGTATGTCATAAATTTCTTTTCTCCTTAACTCTGTTCAGTACCTCCTGATTAGTTACATAATCTACCCACCTGATCCTCGACATTCCCCTGTAGTAGCACATTTCAAAAGCTTCTATCCCCCTCTTATCTGAACTGTTTATATTTTACATTTCACTTTCATACAAGGCTACACTCAAGGCAAATGCCTTCAGGAAAGACTTCCTAACACTTTCATATTTGATGTAAACAAATATCTCTTCTTCTGAAATAGTTTTCTTCCCATAGACATGTTGCATTTTATATCTTCTCTACTACAGCCACCAGAAGTTATTTTAGAGTCCATATACCAAAACTCACCCTGGCATGTTTCATAATCTAAGTCATTCAGCATTCCCAGATGTAATTCACTTTTTTCCATTACCCTTATTTCACTTTTGCTAACATTCATTTTAAATCCTCCTTTCAGGACAATATCCATGCCATTTAATTGCTCTTCTGTGTTCTTTGCTGTCTCAGATAGAATTAAAACATCTGAAGCAAACCACAAAGGTCTTATTTCTTCTCCCTGAACTTTAATTCCATTTCCAGTTTTCTCCTTTCTTTTCTTCACAGCTTGCTCAATGTATTCAATATATACCATTAGTGAAAGGACACAACCCGGTCTTATTCCCTTGCAGATCACTGCATCCCTTTCAATCCCCTTTGAACCTTATAACATCTATCTGGTCTTTATACAAGTTGTATATAACTTTACATTATTTCTGCCACCTTCTCAGTTTTAAAGAGTGTATTAAAGTCAACATTGTCAATTGCTTTCTCCAAATCTACACAACCTATAAATATATGTTTATCTTTGTTGGGGGTTGGGTTGGGTTTTTGAAGGGACTAAACAACGACGGTTATCAGTCTGTTTATCTTTCCTTAACATATCTGGCCTCTGGTATTCCTACATTTATCCTAAATCCAAACTGATTTCCCCCAAGATCAGATTCTACCAGTTTTCCCATTCTTCTGTAAATAATTTGAGTTAGTATTTCGAGCCATGACTTATTAAACTGGTAGTTCTGTAGTTTTCACACCTGTCTGCACTTGCTTTCTTTGAAATTTGTAATATTGCCGCAAGATGCCAAGTTAACCAAATGCCGGCAAGGTGCAATGGATAGCATCACTGATTGCGGTGCTGAAGGTTGTCGGTTCAATCCCGTCCACCGGCAAAAATTTATTTCTTTTTAATTATCATTTCCAGAATATTCTACATGTTTCTTATGTTCACCTGTAATTTCTACATGTTTTTTATGTTAACTATTCTTCTAATTTCTGGTACATTCTGTCTGTGTATAAATAGCAGAGCACTCTGCCCGAGAGGCAGTTAGTGCTGCATGTGTGTTAAGTTAGCAATAAACCTGTTTTCAGTATAAGTGCTGTGTTCAGTTGACAACCCTGTTCAAATGTTTGTAGAGCTTATGGGACTTAACTATGGGGTCATCAGTCCCTAAACTTACAAACTACTAATGAACTAGCTAATACTAAGGACGGCACAAATATCCATGCCCGAGGGGGGATTCGAACCCCCGATCGTAGTGACCGTGCAGACCGTGACTGGCGCGCCTCAGACCGCTTGGCCACCGCAATCGGCTAACAACCCTGCCTTTGAAGTCAAGGCTGTTTCTATTTCAACATGACAATATTACATTCATCTTTAAGTCTGAAATTATCTCACCTGTCTAATACATCTTCCACACAAGATGAAATAATTTCATCATGGCTGGCTCTCCCAAGCATATCAGCAGTTCGAAGGGAGTATTATCTACTACAGGGTTTTTGTATTAATATCGATTTTCCAGGGCGCCTTCAAATTCTTCACATAGTATAGTATCTCCTAGCCCATCTTCATCTGATTCTTTCATCCACCACCTTCAAGTTTCTTTCCCTTGTCTAGCCACTCTATATATACCTTCCACCTTTCAGCTTTCGTTATTGCTGGTTTTTCTTTTGAGCTCTTGATATTCATACAGCTGCTTTTCTTTTCTCCAAAAGTCTTATTTTCATGTAGGCAGTATCAATCTTTTACCTACACATAGTTTATTCTACAGGCTTATATTTTTTCCTCTAGTCACTCCTGCTTAACCAATTTGCACTTCCTGTCAACCTCACTTTTTAGCTGTCTGTACTCCCTTTTTCCTGCTTCATTTGTTGCATTTTTTATATTTTCTCCTTTCATTCATGAATGAGGTTGCTTCTACATTTAAATGAGTTGTACAGTAAAGAACTGGATGGAATAGCCAAACTTCCAAACATTGGAAACTTTTCCCTGAGAAACAGGGAGACTGACTATACTGGAATATTGTGTAATGAGACATAATCATCATAATTTAAGACAGATTATGCCTTTCTGCATTCAGTCTGGAGCATAGTCCCCCTTATAAAACTCCTTCATGGTCCCACATTCATTAACAACGATACCTCATCTGATGTTAAGCCTGTTACTTCAAAATCATTCTTGACTGAATCCAAGTAATTTCTCATTGGTCAACCAAGTTTTCTCCAACCCTACACTGCTGAACCCATGTGTCTCTAAGGTAACCTCACTTCTCCTATGCATGTAATACCACACCCACCATCTAAGCTTATGCACTCCAACTGGTTCATCTACTGGTGTTCATTTCCTTTTTTCTTTTATTTCTTTGTTATGGACACCATCCTGCCATTGTTCCCATATATTAGTACCTGCAATCATCCTTGCTATTTTCATACCTGTAATGTCAACTTTATATATAAGGTCCCCCATGCCCAGACAGCTTTCACTCCCATACAACAAAGTTGGTCGAAAGATTGAATGGTGCACTGCTAACTTAGTCTTGGTACCAACTTCCTTCTGCAAAAGAGAGTAGATCATAGTGCTTACTGTATTAGTTCTGCTACACCTTATTTCCAGTTCTTTCACTACTCTGCCATCCTGTTAGAAAATCTATCCCAAGTACTTGAAATTGCCCAACCATCCTAATTTTGTTCCTCCTACTTGGCACTCAATCTGTTTACATCTCTTTCCCTGCAGACATTAATTTTGTTTTTTGGAGATGCTACTCTTCATACCATAACCCTTACATCTCTGGAATATTAGTTTGCAACCTTTCAACTGAATCTGCCATCACAACTAAGTCATCCAAACATGCAAGGCTGATTATTATTTTGTTTTCACCTATCTTAATCTCACCCTGCTAGTCTACCGTTTTCAACATTTGAGTCATAAATAATATTAAAAAAGAAAAACCAGTGGGGAAAGGTTAAAGCCTTGTCTTACCCCTGTAACTAACCTGAACAATGGACTCAATTTACCATCAACTCTAACTGCTTCCTGTACTTAAAGACCTTTAATTGTCTGCAGAAGTTTGCCTCCTATTCCATAATCTTGTAGAACTGACAGTAACTTACTCCTAATAACACAGTCATAAGCCTATTCTAGAGCTATAAAACATAAATGCAATTTCCTGTTCCACTCGTGCACTTCTCCATTATCTGCCATAAGCTAAAGATCTGATCCCAGCCTCTAAGAAGCCTAAGCCCACAATGATTTTCTCTTCCATTATACACCTAAATCTGAATCATAACTGAAGGTTTCACCTATACTGAGAAACTCTTCAAAAAATTCCCTCCATCTGCCAAAGGCATTGACAGGAATCACTAGCAGCTTTCCTGACCTGTCCAAAACACTTTCAATAAATAAACATGAAAGCAAAATTTTGGAGAATTTTTTGTCACAATCCATTGTAAAAGAAAAAATTCAAATAACTAAGAAACATATTCAGCAACTATAATTCCAACACCAGATACTCAAAATTCCATCTTACCTCTATTGTAGCATAATCATAGTTTGCAGCTGCTAAATTAATGAATACTGCAAATAATGACAGAACTGGTTTTTTGTTGAAAAAGGTAACTTCTGACCATACAACAGCAACAGAGAGCAAGCCCGTGATAATTGCCATCAGTTTTAGAATATAGCTCTGAAGTACACACTTCCAGTACCATTCTGTGGGCAAGAAAATATATTACTATAACACAAAATTCAATGACAACAACACAGATGTGATAATTTTATGTTAAACAAAAGTTGTTCAAATTTCACAATGGACAAAAGTATATTTTCGGTTAAATTTTTCAATTTTCAATGTCCATATGAGCTATGTCAATTATGTAATCAGGCTGCAGTTTCAATCAACTTCAACTGAAAAGGCAAAAAATACAAGTAAAACTAAACTTAAATAACAGAATAATGCAGCAGAAAATTATTTTAGATAAATTATGGATGCTCCTGTCAGTCAAAGCATAATCAGCTCAACGTCTTATACCCCCTTTTCCCATGTGCAATAACAGCTAATGAAATTTAAGGTAAGCACATTTCTATGCAGTCTCTGTACATTTTAGTGCACTATTCAATGAATATAGAGCACATATGGGCTAGAAACTTGAAATTTATGAAATATGTAGTATTAATTACAAACAAATGTGATATATTAAGCAGTGCCCTATTACATGTACGTCACTCCTGACAGAATTATACAGTAGGTATAGTAAATAAATAAGCCGCTATGGTTCTGATCATACATATTTATCACACATCAGTTACAAACATAGGACAAACTGATCATTAAACATTACATTATTGTCTCAAGATACTTTAAACACTAGAAGTGTAAATAAAAGTATTAATGGGAATTCTTTTATCTATACATATTACTAAATTACAGTCCCCTGCCACATTTCTAGTTTGATGTAAAGGCTAATCTCACAAACTACTGTGGGATTTTGATAAGGTTTCCACCCTAATTAACAAGAAAGGTCTGTATATACAACTTGTTACTGCTATGCCAGCCAAGTCATCTGCCCACAAATACTTACTACTACCAGTGCAAATCAGAGATACGACACTAATGATACCTAAAAGTATGTCTCTAAAAACACCCCCATTCCAAAATTAATTTTATGTTTCCACAAACAATATAAGCAACTTTGAAGTTCTTTTGAAAATAGAAGATCCAGGCTAAAGGTAAATAACAGGAGGAGCAAAATTAACAATGAATTATATACAAATCAAATTAAACTACTTTGCAATTGACATTTAACTGAGTTGAGTTGTAGGGCTGGGCAATAGCCAATCACATCTTTCTTGAGCTCCACATGCTCCCTGTGTTGCCTACTCTTCCTGCACACTGTGCCCACACAGCGGAGATCTGCATATTGATGCAGTCTTCAGAGTAAGAGAGGGGTAAGAGGCTGCACACATAGTGGAGGCGAGAGGCGGGGGTGTCGAAGGAACACTAACACCTAGTGATTTTTGTCTCTTCTGTCACACTAATGAAAAATATTAAGCAAATAAGGAACAACTATATCAACTGCTGATGTTAGTGTTTTCTGCAGAAACATATTTAATATAACAATGTCATATTCACAAGGGTCGAGGTTCAAAACCCGGTCAGCCCTCGGATTTTTTCAGTCTGCGTTTTAACCCATCCTTCACCTGTCAATGATGATGTGAAGAGTTGCCAGAAACAACACGTGGTTCAGATTCCATGTTAAGCTGTAAGTCCCCTTTTCCCGATTGGATAACTGGGGTAGGCAACGGACACGCAAGTCGTCGAAGTGGCATCCAACTGAAAGACGCACCAGGCCAACGGTCCATACGAAATTATTATTATTATATTATTGATCTGGCAATCATAAATAAAATATTTGGTTAAAAACTTCAAATCCTTGGCATCTTACAGTTGTGAATCGTACCTTGGCTCTAATAGTCATGTTTATTATGAGGTTCTTAAGTCATTAATTCAGAAACCTTTCCAAGAAAAATGTGGTCATTTAATACTTTACATTCATTGGGCATTAGGTAATACTGGTATGTCTGTGATTATTCGAAACTTGGCACTGTCGGAGTGTCAGTGGAGCAGAGGCATGCAACAAGCTGCCTAGAATTGACTCCATCTGCAGAGGATAGTCTCTGCAAGTGGATGGTACAGGAAAAAATCACAGCCTGTTGGCACAATGACAGATCAGGCCTAGACAACAACAAAGACAAGCAAGGGGTCTACATTGACTGAAGCACCAATGATACCAAAATAGGAACAGAGAAAACCATCACAATTACAACCAAGAGTACAACCAGTAGACTAGCCATGAAGAAACTGCATAATCAACGTGTTACACAAAGAAATGCTTTAGGTTTAAGAGTGAGCACAAAACCCTTCTGGCAGTGCACTGTGCATTTGCCTAAATAGTGACCAGTGTGAGTTGCTACTTGCTGTACCGTGCCCTCCACACATCAACAAATCGTCGCTGGCTCCGCCAACACGTCTTTCCGCAGTTCACCACAACGGACGTCAGTAGTAGGAATTTCATACTCTGTTATCCTGCAACAATGTAGTACCAACAAACAGCCAATTGCAGGAATGTGTACCTGCGCTGCAACGATGTGTAACCATGTGCAAGAACTAACAGCACTGAGACATCAACAGACCACACTGAGAAGCAACCCCGGCTGCCACAGAAGTCTACGCCGTCCTGAAGGTTGGCGTTCCATCAAGCTGCAACACCACATCCCTAACAACTGTCGGACTTCACCATGCCACGTCACCGAGCGAGATGGTACAGTGGTAATGCACTGGACTCGCATTCGGAAGGATGGTGGTTCAAATCCACCTCCGGCCATCCAGATTTAGGTCTTCTGTGATTTCCCTAAATCACTCCAGGCAAATGCCGGAATGGTTTCTTTGAAAGGGCATGGCCGATTTCCTTCCAGATCCTTACCTAAATACTCCTCCTAAAAGCTCTGTCTCTAATGACCACGCTGTCGACGTTACCTAAAACTCCAAGCTTCCTCCTCCTCCATGCCACATCACCTGGCGGCCACTCCGGCCATTGATGGCAAATTCTTGCTGAGTATTGTCTGCCACCACACACTAAACAATTCCAGAACTATTTTGTACAATGTATAGTGTCTCTTATTAGCTTACAAGGAGGTTACCACAAGAAGGATCAGTTTTGTTTCATTTCCTGAAGCTGAAAGCAAGAGCTGTGAAAGGAGTCCTATTAGTGAACATTGTTATTTTAGATAATTGTATTAAACCAAGGAAGGAAAACTGTTATTTGTTACACACAAATAAATACTGTCAACTCCATTTATTTTTCTGCTCAGTCCACAATATAGCACTACTGGCTACAATGTAGGGGCACGGCGAGTTGGTGCCACCTTCCTCAGAGTGTAGCACTGCCGAGCGTGCAGTTTCAAAGCTCATAGTGGGTATTTAAGTCCAAGGACTACGGTGGGCATTCAACGTCTTCGGCACCTGATACAACATCCCTCTCCCCTCCATACCCCTCTCCCCTGAAAGAGGCGCATACAGTTGGAGACGTCTCACAGAAGATGCCATGGTGGTCAGAAAGAGGATATTGGTAAAAATTCAAATCATTCAGCGGTTGGTTGTGGGGAGGGAGGGAGGGTATTCTGTAGTGCTCATTATGACTTCACTAAATGTGGCATTGTCAAACAGTGACAGCAGGGATAGTCAATATGAAGGGCAATGGTGGAGTGTGTGTGGAGGGTCATACCTATCACTAACGGTGTTAGTCCTGGCGTACCACAGTCTCTGGAGGTTAGAAGGGGAGGGGGCAATGCTGGGAGTGACATGTGGTTGATGCCGAAGCTGGTTGTAGTGGCAGTGCTCAAACTCTTTCTGCATTTGAACTATTATTACCCACCGACCATGTGTGTCCAATACTGTTTCCGGTACCCACACCGCCACGGTCTCATAAGAGCAAGCCCACACATCTGCAGCAGGTGTGACCAACAGTCCACGATTGCTGGCCATGAAGGAGTTTGACTGTCAATTGGTGTAGTGCAGTAAGTACTCAAAAACAGGGTGAGAGCCTAAGTAGTGGATGAGGAGTCAACAGCTTTCGTCATCTGCTGTTTGAATGTCCTAATGAAATGCTCTGCTTCTTAGTTTGAAGAAGGATGGACTGGTGTGGTGAGACTATGTTTCATACCACCAGAATCACAGACTGTAGGTAGGCGGATGCTATAAATTGTGGCCCATTGCCTGCAACTAAAGCATGAGGGGACCCTTCAATAGCGTAAACCTAAGTCAAAGCTGTGAGAGTAGTGTCGGTTGAGGTGGACGCCATACATCCACCGTAGGGGTACTTTGAGTATGAGTTCACAATGAGCACCCACAGTGAACCCAAAAGAAGTACTGCAAAGCTGAGGTGGATGCAGTCCCATGGACAGTGGGATGTACGATGGGTGCAAAAGATTTTGAGGTTGCTGCCTGGTGTTGGGCACACACTGTACAACTGGGGCCAATTTTCTCGACGGCATTATTGATACCTGGCCAGTATACACATTGGTGACCCGAGGCCTTCATGCGGGACCATCCCCAATGTCCTTGGCACAGCAAGATTTGGACTCATTGTCATATCTTGGCTGGAATGGTGACCTGATATGTATCAGACTGTATCCAGCAGAAAGACATCATCAATCACTGAGAACCTCTGGAACAAATGTTTTCAGGGGCCAAGTTCAGTTGTTAACTGTCAAGTCATATAGGTTTAGCTATCCAAGTTTCACACAGTAGAAAACTTGTCGCAGAGCGGGATCCTGACGGCTGACAATAGCGACATGCGCAGTTGTGATGGGGAACACATCGAGAGTATGCTGTCATGCAGTGTCTATATGGAAGCAGAGTACTTCCTGTTGGTCAAATTCATGATTTGGGCTGGCCAGGAGTCAAAACAGGGCAGCTGATTTAGAATGCTGTGATGTGGGTTTGTAGCAGATGGTATAGTTGTAGGAACTCTGAAACAACACCCAGTGCTGAAGTCATTGAGCAGTTCATTCTGGATGATTGGGACATGGCCTGAATAATGTGAATAAGGGGTTATGATCAGTTATTAAGGAGAATTTCATCCCAAAGAGGTACACATGGAACTTTTCAATGTCAAACAGTATCACCAATGATTCCTCCTCGATTTGTGAGTAGCTACGCTGAGCAGCTGGAGTCAGCAACTGGCTGTTCGGTGCCATCCTTGTTCCTACGTGCCAAAACCACCCTGAGGCCATAGGCAGATGTTATCTGCCACCACAACCAAAGGATGTTCAGGATGGGACAGACTTCAGCATTGTATTCAGCTGGGAGAAAGCCTGGTCACAGGCAGAGGTCCTCTTGTAGGGTACCCCCCCTTTTTAAGCAATTAATTAGGGGGTTGTGCTATGTGAGCTACTTGAGGTAGGAATTTAGAGTAATTTACTTTTCCTAAAAACACATTAGTTCAGTTAAGTTACTTGTACAAGAATGAAAATCAATGGCAGTGACCTTGCGATCGGTGGGTCTGATTCAGTCTTTGGTGAGCCAATATCCTACTTCTGATTGAAAAATCTTCATTTCTCCAAGTAACTATGCAGGCCAGTAAGGGTTGTAAAAAGTGTGTAAAACTAAGCTCCTGGCAGGAGGGTCCTGTAACAATCTCATCAATATTATTCATACAAACGGGAATGTGTTGTTCAGTTGCTCCAAATATCTTTGGAAAATGGTTGGGGACAAAGCACCATCAAATAGGAAGTTACTTTTATTTGTTTAGCTCAATGAGTGTGTTGATGACGACATTTTTTCGAGATTTCTCATCTAAAGGCAGCTGTAGATAAACACCTGAAAGCTTGACCTTTGTGAAATATTACCCTCCAGCATGTTTAAAATAGGGTAAATTTTGATCCTATTATTGAGCATTGATTGTCGCCCTAAAATCCCCACATAATCAAAGGGAACCATTGAGTTTTCTAGTGATGACAAGTGGTATAGCCCAAACATTAGATCTTACTGTCTCAATAACTCCGGCAGCTTGGAGACAAGCATACTTCCGATTTTTTGACATACATAATGCCACAGGAATGGGCCTGGCAGTGTGGTGTTTGACCGAAGGGTAATGTGCATCTGAAAATCCTCAGCACACCCCAACTTCGGTTTAAATAGAGTTGCAGAAGCCGAGTAAAAATTGTCTAGTTCTTGGAAGGGAATACAACCCTGACATCATATGAGATGGAAAAACCAAACATTTAAAATGTGTTGAGGCCAACACTGTTAGTGGCCAATGGGTGATCAACAACAAACAATGAAATGGACCATGTAACCTGATTTTAGGTGGCTGTGAAAGAGAGATGACCCCACAGGGGAATAGAACTGTCTACATGTGCAACTAAACCCTGTGTGCCCAGTCATGGATAAGTTGTCAGGCTGATAAAAGAGACTGTGGCTCCTGTGCCCACCTGAAACCTAAAGTTCTCATTATGGATGTGAAATGTACAGTGTTCCTGGTGAGACAGAAGTTGCGATGACCGTGCTGCTACACTTGAACTCTTCTTCCGAAACAAAGCACCCAAATTATTACGAGGTGAGTCATGTACGCACCACATCTCATCAAATTAACTTGAGTAACCTTTTCTTCTTCAACAGTTTATGATTATGTAGAAATTTACATTGTAGCTATCGCCTAGAATTCAGGCTAGGACTTCGTTCCATAGCAGGGAGGCAACACATTCAGTGAGAGTACACTTTAACTGAATAAAAAACCACAAGATAATTAACTTTTACGAACATCTTGTATTATGCTCCATAGGCTAAGATTACATGAGATCTGTACTAGACCAAGTCTCGAGAAGAACTTAACTAGAAACTACTTCAACAAAACTCAGTTCATTTATCTTAACAATGTACATATAAACCCCATGTAAACACCTTCTCTTCTGATGCTCATTTATGTTTTCTTATGTAGCACGACGGCCTCTTCTTCAGCCACTATGACTGTCTTTGGACCACCTCACGTGCTTGCTCCTGCATACCTGTGCACACGAGTGCATGGCACACAGTAAAATCCTTAAATATATATTCCACACATCTCATGGCGGGACAATCCCATAGCGTACAGCTAAATTAACTGTTACACTACATATCCCCACCCTTAGCCATGAGATGTCTGCTCACTTAGAGCCTTTAATCTATTAATACATAGTTAAATATTTATCTATATTCATAATTGTGTTATTTACTCTCATACACAGTCACAATTCATTTCTAAATTAATTTTCCCACATTTGTATGTGCTAGATTATCACATTCTCCACATATGCGTTACTTTTTTTTATGTATAGTACTTCTGTAAACTATTATGTTCTTATAACATCACTATTGCACTATATATATCAAGTACAAATTATCAATTACACCTATGATCATTCCCAATACTAGACCATACAGCTCGTTTCTATACCAACTTGAATTATAATTACAGTACAGTTTATGATTTACCAACCATATAATAAAAAGTTTTCGAAAAGGAACATAATATGGCAACAAAAATAAGTTTTACTTTAACTCTCATCTTTGCTTTATCTTTTGTGCCTGAGACATCACCAGAGGGACTAATCCATCACATGTTGGAGTGCTTTGCTACCACCTGACGCGATGCAATGGAATCAAGTATATCGTTACCCCCGATCTATCTTTCTCTAGGTCTCTGAATATGGAATCCAGCCTCTCCTCAAGTCCGTTTCCTCTGCCATCCTACACACAACATACACATACAATGATCCCCGCATGGTTGGTGTTCACTGCTCTCCTAATGTACGCTTCTTCCCCCCCCCCCCCCCCCCCGATATATCTGTACTCAGGTCACAAGAGTACTAACATAAAATAGAGGTCGTTTAACTTACCTAAAGTTCAGGCTCATTGACAGACACACACAAAAAATCAACTTCCAAACTTTAAGCCCATTTGTTACTTTTCTCTGCAAAAACTATTTTCTATCAAATTATTAATGTTCTCATTTTAACTAATAGTAATCCATACATCACCTTATCAAATTAAGTGTTCTGTCAATTTACTTCCACAGACATGTAAGTAAAAAGTTGAGAAATTATGTTGACATAATTTCTAGATTTTAGTTGTTCAACAATGTATTATAATGCAAAGGAAATGTGACATAAACTATGGAACTCGTGGAATACTGCCACATCACGTGACAATGTTCCTTATCTCCTCCTAAACTAATGGAGCGATATCAATCAGATTTGGTACAAACATTCTTTACCACGAGGAAAACATTGCTATGGGGGTAAAATCCACCAATGACATATAGTTCACGAGATATGCCACTATAAACAATGAGAGAAAGACAACAAAAACTGCCACATCATGTGATGTAAGTTTATTCATGGACTATTTGAAAATGAGAGCACTCAACAACTTGCAACAAACTTTATACCCAATTTAATATCTCTGTGAAACTTTTTCTTGCTAAAAACCACAGCAAAATGATGACAGGAAAGAAATTTATCACTTACTACTTTACTGATATTGATGCAGTGAAGATAGTAACTCCATTTGCAACATATACCCTAAATCCATTTCATGTTGAAAGATTTGTCACTTTTTAGAATGACATGCTGAATTCTGTTAGCTAGAAACTCTTCAGTTCAAACAAACAGTTAGTCCAATAGCCTGTACACACTTGTCCATTAAGTGACTGTGCAGAACCATATTGAACGCCTTGCAGAAGTCAAGAAACAAGGCATCCACAAAAGAACCTGTTCCTACTACCCTCTGTTTATCGTGGACAATAAGCACAAGCTGGGTTTCACACGAGTGTTGCTTTTGGATCCATGTTGATTCTGACAGAGGAGAGATCTGATTTCCAGACATGTCATAATACTCTAAAACACAAAACAAATTCCAAAATTCTACAACAAGCTGGTGTCAAAGATATAGGCCTGTAGGTTTGTGCATCTGTTTGACGACCCTTCTTGGAAACAGGAATGATCTGCACATTTTCCCAATCATTAGGAACACTTCACTCCTTTAGAGCCCTACATTAAATTGCTGCTGGAAGGTCCTTCACATACGCCCTGTAAAATCAAATTGGTATACAATCAGGTCTGTGGACAAAACAAATGATAAAAGTAGCAATTCATCAAGAGATTACTTAAGTGTATGACAACTTTAAGAGTAACAGTGCTGTTCAATATGTGCACTCATAAAGAACAAAGTGGATGACTATTATAAATTATGACCTTGTTGCAAAAGTGGATGAAGTAGTTAGGCTGAATTTCTATTTTATCACTTCTGAACTCTCAGTTCATTTTCGATAAATCTGTCAGAATGTCCTATAGGAAGTGGTGAGAAATTTTGTGCTCATTGAGTGCCAGACTTCTGCCTGAAGTTTGAGAGAACACCAGGATGAGAGCAGCATTGACGTTTTGTCAGCAGAACCAGAATGAAGGTGAGATGTTTCTACGACTGATTGTTACTGAAGATCAGGAGTGAGCTGGATATGTGAATTCTGAAACAAAACAACAATCCATGGCACATGGTCACACAAACTCCCTTGTGAAACCACAAAAATATCTCCAAGTATTTTCACAGCAAAAACCCATGGCAACAGACTCTTGGGACAAGAAGGGTGTTTTGTTAGTAATTTCATGGAACAAGGAACAATAAAATGTGGACCTGTACTGCAACATACTAACCAAATTCAGGCAAGTAATTCATAACAGATGACAAGGCAAGTTTGAATTCCAGCCCTGTTTTGAATCACAACAATCTCCGCCACGCACTGCTGTACACACCCAAACTCACTTGCAATGGTTTTAGTGAGAGTGTTTTTGCACCCAATGTGTAGTCATGACTTGACAACTAGTAAATTTCACCTTTTCACTAACATGAGGAAATGGCTTGAACTGCAGTGGTTTCATTTAGAAGAGGAGCTCAAGGAGAAAGTAGATGGGTAGCTACACTCACTTGTGGCAAAGTCTTACATAGAAGGGATTTTGAAGCTTGTGAAGCAGTATGACAAATGTTCGAATATGTATGGAAATAATGTTGAAAAATAGCTGAAAGGCAGTTCTGCTCACTGGTATGTAATAAAGGAGGGGAATTTTCTGAATCACTTTTGTAATAGACTTAAATGGGTCTTGCATATGTGTGTTATTTGGATGTAAAGTAAATACACTTTATAACAACAATATAGAAAGGATAGATTGCGACTCATCACACAGAAGATGTGCTGAGTTACAGATAAAATGCAAAAGAATGTTAGAAAAATTCAGCTTATGTACCAGGAACAAGTAGACAAACACACACACACACACACACACACACACACACACACACACACACACACAGCCATCAGTCTCCAGGCACTAAGAACCAAATGCAACTGCATCTGGGATGAGCATAAATCTAGCTGCCTTAAGTAGTGATGGTATGGAAGATGTTTGGAGGCCAGGCATAGGATAGAGGGCGGTGGAAGATGCTATCCTCAACCTCCTCCGCATTACATTACTTCATATCACTGCACATTCATACATCATTGCCCTAGCTCACACCAGGGTGAATACATCACTGCCACTGTCCTATCCTATACAGATGCTACCTCTCCCTCCCTCCAGCAAGGCATCCTTCCCTCCAGTGTTCCGTTCTCCACCTTTCTTGTCCCACAAATCCCACCTGACACAGCCCATCACAACCCAGTCCCAATGCTGTGTCAACACATTGTAACCAGTAAGGAAGTTGTGAGTTGTGGCTGTGTGTGGTCTCTCTCTCTCTCTCTCTCTCTCTATGTATCTCTACCTGCGCACATGCGCGCGCGCGAGCGAGAGTGTGTGTGTGTGTGTGTGTGTGTGTGTGTGTGTGTAAACTAGTTCTGGAGCAGAACACTGCCTGGAAGCTTAGGCAGTGTTTTCATACCGGTTATGCTTCAACTATATGGGGACATTTACCTTTATTCCTTCCTGTGCCTAAAATACTGTAGCACTTTTCAAAGGTGTTCCTATGCAAAACCATGGATTAAAATGGCAAATATCAGTTCAGTATATAGAACATTTTTTGTCTGCAAGCAAGAAGGAAGAAAAAAAATAAATAAATAAAGAATCATGACTATGATAAACTGTATTTTAAAGTAAGTATCAACACTCATGACAGATTAATATAATGTGCAAGGCCAGTGGTT
This sequence comes from Locusta migratoria, assembly GCA_026315105.1. Taxonomy (NCBI): domain Eukaryota; kingdom Metazoa; phylum Arthropoda; class Insecta; order Orthoptera; family Acrididae; genus Locusta; species Locusta migratoria. The sequence goes on along the minus strand of CM048755.1, from coordinate 145,342,247 downwards.
TAATCCAATTGCACACCTTTTTCAAGGGAGCTTTTCAAACTGAGCCAGGCTAAACAAACCTATTGTTGCTATTCATAGCTACAACTAACAATTGATTGCTTCTATTTCAAATTCTACAGATGCCCTCCTCATAACTCTACATGACTAGCACATCTGCGGTGAGAGAGAGAGAGAGAGAGAGAGAGAGAGAGAGAGAGAGAGAGAGAGAGCAATGAGTTTGGTCTTCCCAATCCTTCAAGGTTCTTAATCTGTCATGTGCATTTAACAAAGAGAAATGTTCATAGAAGTAAAATATATAAATTATCTTCACCAATAGTAGGCGTGTATATCAAATTCAGCAATGCAGGTCGCACTGGTCGGAATGTAGGCCTAAATACACGATCACGATTATCTCGGTTGTATGCAATGTCTTCCAATTCAAATATTTTCTCCACAAGAATAGTCCACTGTGTCTCAGTGCGATTATATGTTTGTAGCGTCTTTATAACCTGTAAACATAGTAATTAACACATTTTCAATTAGTGACTCAGCAACACAAATTTTGTAATTATTTTCCAAAGAGATCAGCAGTACATAACATAGTTTCAGTACATTTAATAACAATGCCCATAACACACACAATGTATATTATTTTAATTTTGGGGGAGGGCAGTGTACAGACTAGGCATATAACATTTGACACACGGGTGAGGTGCAGTGCATGCGGAAAATGTTATGTCATGGATTGGAAGGGGGTTACAGAACAGAAGAAGGATATACTGATGGATAGAGAGAGAGTAGGGACAGTGATTTAGCAAAGGTTAAGGACATGAGGCTTATAGGTTCCACCAAATCCTCAAGTGTCCTGTGCATACCAAGTGTTCATTATAGCAGAGAATTTCAGTAGCATAAAAGGTAAACAAGTCAGAAACAGAGGTTAAAAAGACTCAGATTTTGTAGTAGAGCTATTGCTCTGATATCATATGTCACGAGGATGAATATTGGACTCCATTGTAGGTAATAAATGCAATGCCATAATTTATCATCAAAGTAGTTGAAGGTTTTATATTTCATTAAATGATATTGAGAAAATCTGAAGAGTCAGCATTTTAACTGACTGCAAGATTCTTCTGGCGCCAATGTACAGGGGTTGGACAAAAATATGGAATAATGATAAGAAACACACATAAAAACATAAATGTAGATGTTAATAAAAATATACCTTCTTTAGGTTGTTAAGCCAAGATTGCTGATAAAATATATTTATTACTCTTTACCAGTTTTGATAACTGAAAATCATCATCTTCAGAAGGGTTTACAAGGTCTCCACTTAGCAGAATGTGTCAAAATGGAAACACATAAAATGCATGGTCAACATGTTAAAATATATTTCAGCAAAATGGATTGTCATATTATATTAAAAGATAAAATATGACTGTTTCTCATGTAAGTGTAAGAGAGACTGACCTACACTTATATGAGAAACAGTTACATTTTATCTTTTAATCTAATATGATGGTCCATTTTTGTGCTGTATATTTTGATATATTGACAATGCATTTTTATTCACTTTATATTTCAACAAGAAACACTTTCTTTTTTTACATGTTCTCCCAAGTGAAGACCTTGTAAAGCCTTCTGAAGATGATGATTTAAATCATCAAAACCAGTAAAGATTAATAAATATATTTTATCAGCGATCTTGGCTTAATGACCTAATCAAGGTGTATTTTATTAACATTTTAACAGATCACACTCTCACTGGTGTAACATGCCAGTTAACTATAATAAATGTAGATGCTAGCCAAGCCTGCAGGGTGTGTGGTTGTATTTGATGACAAATGGTTCTCAATGGTTCATGACAAGTGGCAGAACAGTGTTCAGTATATCTATATCTACATCTACATCTACATCGATACTCTGCAAATCACATTTAAGTGCCTGGCAGAGGGTTCATTAACCACCTTCATAACTTTTCTCTACTGTTCCATTCTCTAATAGCGCGCGGGAAGAAAGAACACCTAAATCGTTCCGTTTTCGATCTGATTTCTCTTATTTTATTGGGATGGTCATGTCTCCCTAAGTAGGTGGGTGCTAGCAAAATATTTTCACATTCAGAACTAAAAGTCGGTGATTGAAACTTCGCAAACAGATCACGCCGCAATGAATAACGTCTTTCTTTTAATGATTTCCACCCCAATTCGTGCAACATTTCCGTGACGCTTTCCCCCCCGTAACGTGATAAAACAAAACGAGCTGCCCTTCTCTGAACCTTCTCAATATCTTCCGTCAGTCCCACCTGGTGAGGGTCCCACAAGGGGCAACAGTACTCCAAGAGAGGACGCACAAGTGTGATGTAGGCAGTCTCTTTGGTGGAGCTGGTGCATCGTCTAAGCATTCTGCCAATGAAACGTAACCTTTGGTTCGCCTTCCCCACAATATTTTCTGTGTGTTCTCTCCAGTCAAAGTTGTTCGTAATTGTAACTCCTAGGTATTTGGTAGAATTTACGACCTTAAGGTTTGACTGATTTATCGCGTAATTGAAGTTCAGCGGATTTCTTTTAGTGGTCATGTGTATTACTTCACACTTTTCTTTATTTAGTGGCAATTGCCAATTTTCGCACCAAGTAGAAATTTTGTCTAAATCGCTTTGCAGTTGCTTTTGATCCTCTGTTTACTTCACTAACCGATAAACGACAGCATCATCCGCGAACAGTCTAAGGGAGCTATTCAGATTATCTCCTAAATCGTTTATAAACACGAGGAAGAGTAGGGGACCAATAACGCTTCCCTGTGGAACGCCAGATATCTGTGAGCACATAATGTCAGCACTCACTAAATTTGAATGGGGGGAAATTAATGGTGCTTGTTTCTTAGGCGTTTCTGCAAGAAACATAGCCGAAGTGTTTCAAGTCATATTCGCAAAACCTGTCAGCATCAAAACAACATGAAGGGAGTTCAATAAGCAGTGAATTGCATGGAGAGCCGGTATTTTAAAAGCACTCATCAATTGTAAAACTCCCCAAACAGGGAACATGATAATGAAGCCATATAACATGGACCATGGAACAATAGTAGAAAGTTACTCGATCACATGAGTCTTCTTGCATACTTTTTCCATATTCTAGTCGCATTTATATCCCAAGAGTCAAGTATGGCTGGGTCTTGGTGATGATGTAATCAGCTATGTCAGAGTATTTCATGGACCCCATGGATATCCTACAAAGTCGGATTACAGCCAAGGTTTAGTGACAATTCTGGCTGACCAGGTCAATCACATGGTTAAAATGTTTGGTCCACAAGAATGGCATTGTGTTCTAAGACACTGGGACCCCTGTTCAGATAGCTTGCATAATCTAGGACTGGTTTTGTTAGCGTAAGGATGAATCATCTCATATCCCTGGCTACCGCAGTCATCAAATCTTAACAGTTTTGGGCCTTTGTGGTCTATTTTATGGAGAACTGTGCATGATAATTATCCATCCTCACAATCACTGCCTGATCTTGCGAATACTTTGCAGGAATAATGGCATAAGATTCCATTAAAAATTATGCAGGACCTATATTTATCATTCTGAGATGACTGGAAAGCTGTATTGAATACCAAAAGTTTTCACCGTATGCATTTCATGTAATGACAATAAAGGAAAAATAAGAAAAATCAGGGGTCATATGGATGCACACAAACAGTTGTTTCTCACTCACTGCATTTGGAGTAGAACAGGAAAGGGAATGGCTAGTGGTGGTACATGGTACCATATCCCATGTGGAGTATGTGGATGTGATAAAGTACAAGTAAAGTACAATTACTAATGTGGTATTTTGGTGTTCATACGAGAAAAATACTCAGCCATCATTTACCAGTGGCCTATATTTTTAGGATTCAGTTTGGTCAACAACAAAATGATAGATATTTATGAAAGCTTAATAAACAGTATTTAAATACTACAATATATATTACCTGTCGGTGAAGTCTAACCAATGATTTTTCAGATGGTGAATCAAGTGGGGCATCATCAGCAAGTTGCCTACGGCACATACGGTCCTGAAGTTCCATTGGAATTTTTTGGAGAATAGTCTCTACATTTTTATATGATGGATGGCCTGGTGTTACTGCCATTTTTACACCCAAAAGTGTCTGCAACACAATAAGTGAAATTAATAAATACTTTCATTCGGTTGCTGATGACATAAGAACCAAAACCCTATTAATTTATTTCTTTATGGAACTGTAAGTAAATAAAAATTAAATACAACACAAATCAATTAACATAAGCAGTCAAAAACAGAACACTTACATACAAAATGATTAAAATTTATTTAAAATGAATAATTTGATTCTTAAAAATAATGACAGTAAGTTTAGAAAATCTACTTCATAAGAAACACACAATCTTAATGAAAAATCACAAGAATAACCATAAAATTGTATGCGTAGAAAAAAAGCTACACTAAACAGTGTTATTAAGACCAGGATATAAATCAATAAAAATGTGAAAAACCACTTGACAATTATGTATCACATGTATAGTTTGACATAGCAGACTACACAAGTTACCTTTGGTACCCTAAAAAATTACTTAACCCTACCAGAAAATTAAATTCAACAACTAAAAACAACTACAGTTTCACACTTGTCACATGCAAGAACAAATAAGTAACATATGAAAGAGTATGGCTACCCACAAGAAGGTAAAATTTATCAGGCATTTCACATTGCTGGATCATTGTGAGGTTTAAAATTTTGTAGTACTAAAAAGTAAACAGAAGTAGTGTACACACAAAGTAAGCCTTGGTTGAATTAACAAAACAAAAAGAACCAATACTATGAAGGAAATGCCAAATTCAAATATGATGTGAGTGTACCTTTGAAAAGACAAAGCAAATGTTCAGGAGTAAGAGTAAGTGACTAGTGATAACTTGCAGTTAAAGAGCATCACCACTTGATGTTCCATCACAGAAAACAACAATGCTCGAGTGCTCTGAAAAGAATGTCATTTCTGGAATGATAAAATCCAGGGACACAAGATCTGAAAATGTATTACTTTGAAGACTTGCAGTTAAAGAGCATCACCAATTGATCTTCACTCACAGAAAACAACAATGCTCAAGTGCTCTGAAAAGAATGTCATTTCTGGAATGATAAAATCCAGGGACACAAGATCTGAAAGTGTATTACTTTGAAGACTTTACAGACTTTTCTACAAGCCAAGTTAGTCATGTAAAGCTGAGTTTCTTTTTTGTAACAACAAAAAAATCAGCAACTGTGGCACTTTGGTGATAATGAGAACTTATTAGCTAACATGCTAACAGGGAGTGAGTAGCTGGATATAATAAAAATGATGATTCTGTTTTTTTAATAGTCATAGTGATAACATGCGAATACTTACTAAACATTCTCAAGATCCGATGGCAGTTTTGTATTTTATAGTACAGCTGGGATGAAATCTTTAGCGCCAAATACACATTAGGGTAGATGACAGCTACATCATAGCAAACATATTATACTATTGATATGGTATCTGATTCACATTGTTGGAATGGCATCAGCCACAACCTATGAAAGGTGAAAGCAACAGAATGTTATATAGGACTACAGTATTGATGAGCTTTCCGTGAATAAACAGATCAACATCACACACTAAAATGTTGCTGATCCCGGAGTATGAAGCTATGTGCAAAAAGACAGAATTATGAAAATTCAACGCATGGATCATTTGTGTAGCTTGTGCAGAAGTACAGTAATGCATGTAAGTGTCACACTGTCCAGTAAATTGAGTCCCCCGGAACTTAAAGTATAAAAATATAATACAGGGGAAATTAATGTAACTTACATGTAAATATAATTTACCTAATTGAAACATTAACTCCTCATGGACTGTTCTATTTTTATGTCAGCTCAACTAATAAGTGGCAAAAGTATCTGTAATCTACTATGGCTATGAGGCCTGTGGTAAACTCTGCCCCCCCCCCCCCCCCAAAGAAAAACACAACTGTGCAACATTAACTGTTACACACTACAGTACCTTGTTAGATAGTCCTGAAATAATACTGAAAGTCCAACACAACTGCCAAGGTGATGCAAATCCAAATTTTCCAGTTTATGACATACACACTCTTTCAGCATACATTATGGATCACAATATAATCCATATTTTGCAGGTACATAATATACATGGTCAGGGCACCTTATGTAACATTTTTGTGTAATTATAAACAAATTGTCCCACATATTTATATCAACAGTGCTTACATATTAATTTTTTCTTGCAGGTTTTTCTTTAACATTCACCTTTCTTTCTTTCTCCATTCTTCCCATTTCTTACGTATTTAACTTTACAAGATTTTCCCTACCTCCTCATTTTCACATTATTTCAGCCACTGTAAAAATATTCATCATTATTGTACAAGTGCAAGACTGAATGGTCACAGTTAATTTCCACAGATTTATTCCACACTGTTGACAAAATAAAGCAGAGAGAGAGAGAGAGAGAGAGAGAGAGGAGAGAGAGAGAGAGAGAGAGAGAGAGAGAGAGGGGGGGGGGGGATGTAAGCCACTATATATATATAGCCTTTCATCAAGATAGGTCATACACCACTCAGGACCACATCAGGACTTTAACAATCATCATGAGAAAGAATGTTGCATGATGTGGCAATACCCCTACTCCACCATTAAACACATGTATGCTAGGTAACAACCCTACTGATAGCACAAGAATTTGGTATTACACATGTTATCCAAGAGGGCCAACAAAATCTGTGAAGCTGACACCTTTAACTTTCACAGTTAACAGTTACAAGCACAAAAACAATGCACAAAATTATGACAATAAATAAACAGAAGTGGAAAAATGATGCAACGGTCTTTGACCACATGACCTGATAACAGGTTGGGGGGGGGGGATATTCACAAAATGGAGTGTTGTTTGTTAGAAAGGTGGGCAATGACTACACAACTATGAACACCAAATATGGCTTAGTCAGCAGGATATATTTGTGGTGGCCGAATACAGAGATGACATCAGTAAATACAAATATTTATTTATTGGTTTGGTAAGTCTTATACACATACTATGTATCGCAGATATTGGACAATACTCTAAAGTATGATAATATTAGACAACTATTCTAGTTTCTTAAACATATAATCTGACAAACTGTAAAAATATTTATTTAACAAAATACTTTTAGTAGCTTTTTAGAATGCATTTACATTCTTTGTATTCTTAATAGTTTCTGGAAGCTTATTTCTTCACTGGAATGATATGTGCTCTTTTGAAAGGACTTGTGCTGAAATAATTTACACATATATTTCCCAATCACAATTTCTGAGATATAAATGCAGGAAAGTGGAAGAATTGTTAGCTTTTTATTCTTTTGATTATTGTCTTTTGTTTCCTGAATGTAATAATTGCATGAAGAGAATTTTCCCAAAAGATATCATCATATCTTAACAGTGAGGGAATCTGAGAAAATACGTCTTTTAAAGTTTGCTGGAGAGCACTCTGATTACATGTGTTAGTTTAGAAAGTTGGGAGTTTAAGGATGTTATGTGGAAGTTCCATTTTAGATATATATGCAGGCAAAGGCCTATGATGTTTGTCTCAGTCTTAGCTACATGGCTGCCCATATGAAATACTTGTTTCTCAGCATACTTATTTCATTGGGTCTGGAAGTGTGAAGTAAACTTCTTTTGCGAGTTTAAGACAAGCCTTTTCCTATATGGCCACTGTGAAACTTCATCTGTGATGATATCCGAATCAGTTGTGATATCATTATTATTTTTCAGTCCAATAAACCTTTTTTAAATAAAAGGAGGAAGATTATTAATACATGCAGGTAGATTATTAATGTGTACTAGAAAAAGAAATAGTCCTAAGAAAGAGTCCAACAGTACACTATGTGACAGAGCAGCAGTTAATGGTAGTTCTGTGTAGTACTACCATGCCTGTGTTTCACGTTTACAATCTGAGATCAATTGCTTATGTAGGATTTCACCCACACATTTGGCACACCTTGCAGGCAATAACAATCAAGCTTAAAAGCTTGAATGATCTATAAAGACTATAACATGAAAAGCCTTTTTTAAATCTAAGAAAATACCAAAAACTTTAGACTAATTGTCAATTGCCTTTAAAGATGAAGATTGGTAGGAAGGAAGCTTAGGGTTTTAATATCCCATCAACAGAGTGGTCATTAGAGATAGAGCTCACACTCAGATTTTTGGGTAGGAATGGGGAGGGAAATCAGTCGTACCCTTTGAAAGCAACCATCCCAGCATATGCCTGGAGTGATTTAGGTAAATCACAGAAATCCTAAATCAGGATGGCTGGAGGTGGATTTGAACCACTATTCTCCCGAATGCGAGTACAGTGTCTCACCACTGCTCCACCTCGCTCGGTGATGAAGATTGAAGGTAGCAGTTCCAGTGAGATATTGTGCTCTGAAACCACGTTGGAATGCTGTCAGTATATTATACTGATAGAAAAATTTTGCTAGGCAAGCTCAGATTAATTGTTTAACAGTTTCTGAAAATCCAGATAATAGTGCTACACGTCCGTAATTTGAAATTTTGTGAGAGTCACCTTTATTATAATGAGGTATGACCTGAGTAGTTTCCAGCAGGTCTGGGAAAATACCCTCTGGCTGTGAAATATTGCAAATGTCTATTAATGGTATGATGATAAAATTTACTGACATTTTTACTATATGATCAGGGATTTTGTCAACACTTTGAATTGCTATTTGTAAACGAGCTTATGATTTTTACAATCTCATCTCAACTAGCTGCACTGAAGAACATAGTTTTATTATTATTATTATTATTACTACTACTACTACTACTACTACTACTACTTCTTATGTTAACATTTGCACATGCCTGGATGTTTTTAACATCTAATTTACCAAACTTTTGGTCAGAAAATGCTTTGCAATAGTAGCAAAGTACAAACTGAATAGATCTCCCATTACCTTAGGGTCAGTACTGAGGCTGTCCATGTACAAATTGAATAGATCTCCCATTAGCTTAGGGTCAGTACTAAGGCTGTAATAATGGACAGAGTAATATTCTTACGAGTTTCCTTCTTCCCAATAGGTTTATGTACAACTTATCATCATGTCATAGTTTTGTTTGACAATTCCTTGATATATTGGCCATTTTATCTTAATTTTTGTCTTTCATGACATTCTAAAGAATTGATTTATATAGTTTTTGAAATAATTTAAAAATTCTGGATCACTGTTTGCTTTTGAAAGTTGCTATGAAACTCTCTTCTTGCTGCTGGAGAAAGTGATTCCTGCTTAAAACCAGTTCTTTGGTTTGTTTGTGGTTTTACCCTAGAATTCTTTTAGGGAAGGCTTTTTGAAAATTTTTACTGAATTTTGTTATGAAATAATATGACTACTCAATTGTATTAGATTTACTAAGAGAACTGTCCCATAATTCATTAGTTGGCAACAGCAGAAAAAATTCTATATTTTGCATGCTGAAGTTGCTCCTCAGGTGAAGGGCAGCTGAGGGGGGACATTTAGTAGTTGTGCCTGACAATCATATATATTGTGCTGAATGTCTGAGCTGAGTGTCTCTCCACACTGATGCTGGAAGTTCTCTTTTTTCTGTACTACTAATTAAAAAATTGCTGTTGAAATCACTGCAGAGTGCTACCTTTCTTATGTAAGTTCTGAATTTACTTAAAGCAAGAGCAAGATATTTTCACGAAATAATATTGCTGCTTGATGATCTTTAATGCACATTAATTGTTAATTTCATTGCAGTTAATTCTATGACTAACTTCATTAAATTAAGACGCCCTCGTCAAGGCATTATGGGGACAGGGTAAAACAAGTGCAAGTGCTATTGATCCAGTAGTGTGTAATGAATGCACACAATACAGTCTTCACTATTTCTTCTCATATTCACGGAATGTATGACATTAACTGTGAATGGGTAAAGTTGAAAATGTGTACCCAGCTGGGATATAAAAAATAGAAAATAGATGGCTTACCCAAAGCCCAGCTACCAGCGATGGTGAAAGCTTGTATGTGTGTGTGTGTTGACGGGCCTGTGCTTTGGGTAAATCATCCGTTTTCTATTTTTAATATAAATATATATTTCGCCACTACTGGTAGCTTCTTCAGGAAAAGAGGAAGGAAGGAGGGGAGAAAGGGAAGGATACAGGTTTTAAGGAGGTGGAAAAGGAGTCATTCCAATCCCAGGAGTGGAAGGACTTCCCTTAAGGGGATAAAAGGAAAAGCAAACAAACACGCACGCACACGCGCACACACACGCGCGCACACACTAACACAACAAGGTAGACATTTGTAGAAAGCAAAGAGGTTGGACAGAGATAACAGTTGAGGCAGAGGCTCTGTCCAGAGAACTGAGGCAAAGATGTTAAGATGGGGGGCGGGAATTTGAATTTAACGGAGGTTGAGACCAGGTGAGCAACGAGAAGAGATTGGGATTGGAATGACTCCTCTTCCATCTCCTTAAAACCTGTATCCTTCCCTTTCTCTCCTCCTTGCTTCCTCTTTTCCTGAAGAAGCTACCAGTGGTGGCGAAAGCTTGTGTGTGTGTTTCTGTGTGATTTTATTTGTGTCTGTTGACGGGCCTGTGCTTTGGGTAAGTCATCCGTTTTCTATTTTTAATATAAATTTATCCCACCACTCAATTTGGTATCAATTTCCTATGTTCTACTGATGTTATGTATTCTGAAAATCCATTTTCGTGACCTAAAAAGTCGGTTTTACTGAAGTCTCATCATAAAAGAGCATACATCACAACTGCACCACACATCAAAGGTGCTGAACAGCATGCAGGCATATGAGATAGTTAGCTATAAAGTTTTCATTATATCTTGGAATTTTATTTTTCCTTATTGCTTGATCCACAGTCCTGAATCATATTGAAATCAACGTAACCAAATTCCACAGCACACCAGCAGACCTCCTCTTCTACATACATGCTTTTATATATGAAACAAGGATTTCAACGCACTGACACCATTACAGTCTGATTCTTCCTTGTTTACATTGTGTACTGAGTGTTTAAGATGCCTCCGATAATCGTGAGTCCCACTGACTGTGAAGTACGGGCTGTTTTAAGATTTCGTAGTGCTAAAGGCCTAAAAGCGATCGATATTCATTGTGAGATCTGTGCAGTTTACGGAGAAAACATCATGAGTGACGGAATGATAAGGAAGTGGGTGAGAGCATTTAAAGATGGCCGCACAAATGTACATGAAGAACAATGGAGTGGGCGTCCTTTGGTCATTAATGAAAGTTTGGTGCAGGAAGTGAACAATAAGGTTAGAGAAAACAGACACTTAACGATTTACTTGTTGTGGGATGACTTTCCTAACGTTTCTTGTAGTGTTTTGTATGGCATTGTGACCGAGAATGATGATGACAAAGTCGAAATAGCTGTGATGCAGTGGTTAACAAGTTGGGCGGCAGACTTGGTACAAAGTTAGAACAAGTGCCTAAATATTGGCGGAAATTATGTAGGAAAGTAGAGTAAGGTACAGGCTTTCATGTAAAAATAAAATTATTGCGATATCTTTGCACGTCTGTTTTTAATTTCAAAACAGTACTTACTTAAAAAACATACCTCATATTGTAGATTGAGTAGTATAAGGAGTCTTATTGATACATTCGGTGGTTTGGTGCCGAGAGATATCAGAAATGAAGAATGCCTACAGGTTTGACAGATTGCAGTGTGGTTCCAGTTTGGCAATGGGCATGCACATTTCTCAACAAAGTGGCAGGAACTGTCCCATTTGAGCCAACAACTGATCATATAGTAAACTTTGGCCATAAGGATGGTATTAGGTAAAATGAAATGTTATTTTGTGCGTAAGTGGTTGAGCCCTCTAAGGCACCTTGCTACGGAGTGCACAGTTGCTCTCCATTGGAGGTTTGAATCCTCCCTCCCCTCGTGTGTGTGTGTGTGTGTGTGTGTGTGTGTGTGTGTGTGTGTGTGTGTGTGTGTGTGTGTGCGCGCGCGCGCGCACGCGCGCGCGTTGAAATGTTACTGTGCACTGAATTGCCAAATGAGTGGTTTTAAATGCCACAAGAATAAACCCAGTAATAACAAAGCTTCAAAATAGGAAATAGCACCACAAGAAAGAGAAAAATAAGGTTAGGAATAGGGTTTCAAGACCCACTATGTATGTGGAATACTTATACAATCTACAGATAAAACAAAGTGTCCACTGACAGAACTTTATTGGCAATAAATACAGTACCAAAATTTTCTTAAACAAACAGAACTTGATTAATCAGCAAAATTGTTATTTCTGATGATGAAAAAACTAATTTAAGTAAAATAATTTAAAAATCCAATAAACATAATGGTAGGATGTCAGGAGATATTATTACAACTGATAGATATACAGAGTGTTACACAATTCCTATTATAGGCCGCTATGAATTAGTAGGGAATAAAGTTTTTATAAATAATAATAATAATAAATCCATGTGTGCATGCATCAGCCGAATCAGGTCAGCAACTTTCAAATATATTTGATTAATAATTGAGAGTTTGCCATAAGCTGCCTTTGAAGTATTCTTTATTGATTAGTGACTAGTTTTGGATATGCATCCATTATCAAATCATCCTTTCATACAAGTGATAATACAGGCACAGTCAATGTATTATTACTTATATGAAAGGATGATTTAACAACGGGCATATGTCCAAAACTAATCACCAATCAATAATAATACTTCCACAGAAACTTATTGCAGGCTCTCAATCATTTCTCCAACAAATTCCAAATTGATAGACACAGATAAAAATGAGGTGGAGGCATAAGGACACCACACACAAGTTAGTCCAGATTGTATACAGCAATCGCACAACAAAAAGTTATAACAGTTATTTTTATTAAATAGTGAACGCATGGCAGATAAGAGACTATACACAAACTTTTAGCGGCAAATGACAGTGATACTGGAATAGTGTAATGTGATATGGCAATCAGAGCATAAATGCTAGTTGCCTACTGAGGTGACAAGACACTGTATACCTCCTAATATCGTATCAGACCTTCTGCCCAGTGACTTGCAGCAACTTGATGGGGTACGGCCTCAGCAAGTCATTGGAAGTTCCTTGCTGGAATAATGAGTAATGCTACTCTATAGCCTTCCATAACCATGCAAATGTTGGTGGTGAAAGACTATTTTTACACAAAATGTCCTCTGGACGGTCAAGTCATTTGCTGGAAGTGTCTAGAACATTATTAAAACTAAATGAGAACAACTGTGGTCTGCTAAACTGGTGAATAATAACCATCAATAAAAAGTCCATCCTTGTTTGGGAATGTGAAGTCCATGAATGGCTGCAAATGTTCTCTAAATACCCAAACATAACCACTTCCAGTCAATGTTTGGTTTAGGTGAACCAGAGGACCCAATCCAGTCAATGTAGTAACAGTCCACACCATTATAGAGGCACCACCAGATTCTACAATGCCTTCTTACAACTTTAAAGGCTCTGCACCACATTCAAACCCTATCAGCTGTCACCATCTCAAATCAGGACTCCTCAGACCGAGACATGGTTTTCCAGTCATACAGGGCCATACTCCAGGAGAGATGCTGTAGGTGATGTGGTGTCAGCAAATTCACTCTAGTATGCCGCCTACTGCCACAGCCCATTAACAGCAAACAGCACACCACTGTCCAAACAGATACGTTCATTATAAATCCCACATTTATTTCTGTGGTTATGTCATGCCGTCTGTTAGCACTGACAACTCTATAAAAATGCTGCTGCTCATTAAGTGGATGCAGTTGGTCAATGCACAGGCCCTTTGAGAAGTCATGGCTGAAATTTGACATTCTTTGCACACTACTGAGACTATGGGTCTCAGAATATCAGATTCACTAACAATTTCCAAAATGGGATGTTCCATGCATCTAGACCCATCTGTTAATTCCCATCACACGGCCATAAGCATATCAGATACCTTTTCACATGACTCATTGGAGTATAAATAACAGCCCTGCCAATAAACCATACTTTTATACCTTGTAAATCGGACAATATCACCATCTGTATCTAAGCATATCACTATCCAAAGACTTCTGTCACCTCAGTATACAATAAAAGCATTTTTAGATATTTACAATACTGCAACAGACTAACTGGGACATCAGAGACATGGCTCTCTTGGTGTCAGACAATCTGTTAGAGTCACCTAACTACTGAAGGAAGATCTGCGATAGCCAATGGAAAATTATGGATATGCAATAAATGTCACTACTTCCTAAAAGTGTTATAAATTTGTATGTGATTGTGCAGTTTGAAAAACTCTCTAGAGTAGATTTTGAGAACTAATTCACAATTACAGTGTGGTGTTCAAAACAGTAAATTCTTGGAGGATTCCACAGACTCATATGTCCTGCTACAAGCTTAACAGACTTGTAATTATTTCAGTCAGCCCTACAGGTGACTTTTTATTATTTTACCAAGTATTGAATTTTTAACTGAGGTACTAAACTGTGTATAGAAAAGGAAACCATATCCATTGGTCGTTGCACTTTTAACTAACAAACTGTTTGGGGTACCCAATTTCCTTGGTAAACTGTATACACACTGTACTAAGGTCATTTTTTTCTTATCAGCCTACCCCACCTGCAATCCTGAAGAAATACACTGGTGGCCATCCAAAATGTAACACCAAGAATGATGATACACAGTCGTAACCTTTTATAGCGACATTACTTTTAATGACTTATTGGCTATGACAACGAAATCTAATGATCCTGTCTACATCCTGTGCATTCACTATATTTAAAAAAAATATATTTAGCACAATATCGCTTACAGTCACTCACTGTACAAAAAGACATTTTTACTACATTTTTGAGAAAATATTGGCTAGAACAGCAAAAATTCATTTTTGTTATGAAATTGGAGATTACTAAAAACAATGGAACATTTATTTTCAAACACTTAATTCCTGTACATTGTTGTCTGCTTTGTAACAAAGCTGTGCTGTTGTGATGACATTATCTGTAACTTGTTGCACTTTCATTGTTTTAAAAGTGTTTAACATGTCAATGTAAACAGCAAACTTATTTATATAAGTCATTTAACTAAGTATTACACCCATTGTGTACATCACTGCACACACAAATGCTCAAAAACACAGGTTTGTGTTGCCAGCACTGCAAACTTACAGTACACTAAGATGGAGCCTGTTTTCTTCTGGAAACCTGATTATACTGATGCCAGGTTAGTTCACAGGTTAAACACGTGGTTTAAAGTGTCAATGCAAGCACTGCTATAAAGGTGTCGCGTAAAAAAAAGTATTTAAATACTGAAGAGAAGTCACATGTAAGAACCTTTACATACATGGTTTAAGCATCAACAATTGTACAATGTGCCTATCAATGAATCTGTTCTTCAAGGGAAAGCCAATGAATTTGTGTCTCTCTTCACTTATTAAAGGTAGTTCCTCCCCCC
Organism: Locusta migratoria; assembly: GCA_026315105.1. Taxonomy (NCBI): domain Eukaryota; kingdom Metazoa; phylum Arthropoda; class Insecta; order Orthoptera; family Acrididae; genus Locusta; species Locusta migratoria. The sequence continues at coordinate 145,326,790 of CM048755.1, read as the reverse complement.
CCCCCCCACACCACCATTTGCTCGCCATGTTATTCCAGTGCATACTGCATAAAGTCGCATCCACACCCAACGGGCCCACCACAAAGTGTGCCATTGTGTCTGTAGGTGTGCTATAATGCTCCAGTGTGCAAGTGCATCACCATAAAAAATTGAAAACAAGAACTGCTGTGAAAACAGAGTCGCACATAAATGAAGCATTTCCTTTGTAGTACTGACAATGCTTGAAACTTGATGAATGTTGTGCAAAGTGGAGCAGTATAATGCCTGCAGCAGACACTCTGTGTTGTGCCGAATCTCTTTTGTCGGTCATGCCCGGTGCAAGGCAGCACACTGCATCTGGTGGGGATGTAGCTCAAGAAAAAATTCCTCTTCATTCCCTCTCCATAAATACAGTATAACAGTGAAGTTTATTAGGTGCTAACATGTACAAAGATCATATGAATTTAAATTCAGATTCCATGTGACAAGAGATGAGGTAATGAAATTGGTATTGAGTGTTGCCGCGACTGTTGGCTGTAATTGCTGCTACATGCCTAGGCACTGAATCAGAGACACTCTGGGTGTGTTTTTAAGAGTGAAGCAGTCAATTTTGCTTTCACACCCTGTCAAGGGTAGTCTCATGTGGTGGAAGGTGGTTTATCCCAGAACAGGCATTATACAATCATTAACCAGACATTTCCAATAGGCAAGAGATTGAGAGAACGGGTAGGTCAAGGCTGCAATGCAAGCCAATGGGTGATGAATACTTGAAAATTATGTGCCATGTGTGATGGCACTGTGGCAGTTAGCAAGCTCTGAAGGTGGATGAGGCCAACAGGTACCAACACTTCAGTGATTTAATGTTGGCCGGTTAGTGTATCAGTGGTGCATAAATCTGAACTTTGAGATTATGCAGACAGAATTGGGATTAGTCAGTAAAACTAATATTGTTCGAAATCCGATTCTGCCTACTACACCGAAAAGCTCAGATTAGAGCCTGGAGACAGCACAGTGAGGGTATGTTGAAGTGCTTACTTATACATCACCATACTGGTTCTACACCCAGTATTATTCCACTTGGCATCTCCTAGTACCCACTCCTACTCTAACCAGCTAGCATGAAGGGCTGGAAATGTTGTCCTCTCATACATTCGGAGCTCGCTGATGACTGAACTGAAACAGCACAGTGCACCACCACGCCTGGCACACAATGTTCAGGACTACTTCATAACTCATCAGACTGCATTGCTGCTTTGGGCTCCCTGTTCTCCCGATCTCTCACCTCTCGCTCATTGTGGAACAATTGCCTCGAGACACACCACCCACAGATAAACTTGGGCAATATGTGGAAGTATGAACTGTTATACCCTAACAATATATCAGAGCCTATTTCATTCAAAGTTGATGCGCATAGCAGTGGTTATAGCCAACTATGGTGGTAACAATACTGATTTTATCACTTCCTCACCTCACATGGAGCTGTATTTTCAATCATGTGCTTTTTGTACAATGTGTTAGCTCTCAAATAAATTTGGCCACAATATCTCTGGTTGCTCTAAGATGGGCAGCAGTGTACATGCAATAGGGAGGTGGTAAGGAGCCATTCCAATCTCGGGAGAGGAAAGACTTACCTTGGGGGAAGAAAAACCCCCTCCCTTAAAACCCTCATTCTTTCCTTTCCCTCTCCTTCCCTTCTGCCTGAAGAAGCAACTGGGTTGCGAAAGCTTGTGTGTGTGTGTGTGTGTGTGTGTGTGTGTTTTATTTGCTACTATCACCACCTGTGCTCCTTTACCTGGTGAGTAATCTTCATCTATTTTTATTTAATATTTTTCCTGCTAGGAATTTTTCGTCTATAATATTCGTATCAATACTTAAAACATGTTTATATATTTTATTTGAATGAATTATACAGACTGTTACTTGTTTTTCCCGGCAAGATGTGTGTATCATCTGGCCAGAAGTTAGAGGGCGAACAGTCATGTCACTTACACACACACACACACACACACACACACACACACACACACAGAGAGAGAGAGAGAGAGAGAGAGAGAGAGAGAGAGAGAGAGAGAGAGAGAGATTGGTCATTACATTGACAACACCTACGAAAACTAATATGCAAAGGTGCACAGTTAGGAAGGAAGATTAGAGTTTAATGCCCTGTCAACATTGTGGTCATTAGAGATGGCACTCATGATTTGACTGTTTGAGTAAGGGTGGGGAAGAAGATTGGTTGTGTCCTTTCGTAGGAATGATCCCGACATTGTCCTGGAGTAATTTATGGAAATAAACTAACTCTGGATGGCTGAATGTGGATTGAACCACCGTCCTCCCAATGTGTTACCACTACACCACCTCACTTAGTGGACAGAGTTACAAATACTGCAGTTAGAACCAGACCGGTAGTGGTGTTCCAGAACAATTAACTTTTTGTTTTTGTGGTCTTCAGTCCACTGACTGGTTTATGCAGCTCTCCACACTACCCTGTCCTGTGCAAGCCCCTTCATCTGAGAATCAGAAAGGCAACATACATCCTTTTGGATCTGCATACTGTATTCGTCCCTTGGTCTCCCTCAACATTTTTTACCCCCACACACATCCTTCTAATGCTAAGTTGATGAATCCTTGATGTCTCAGAATTTGACCCACCAATATATCCCCCCTTCTCTTAGTCAGGATATGCCAGAACTCCTTTTCTCCCCAATTCTATAGAGCACCTCCTCATGTGTTATGTGATCTATCCATATATCTTCATCAGAATCTGTAACACCACATTCCAAAACCTTCTATCATTTTTTTTTTTTTTGTCTGAACTCCTTATCGTCCATTTTTCACTCTCATACAATGCTATGCTCCAGACAAATGCTTCCACAAAGGACTTACTAACAATGAAACTAATATTGTATGTCAACAAATTTTGCTTTTTCAGAAACGCTTTTCTTCCCATAGCCATCCTGCATTTTATATCTTTAATTTGGCAATCATAAGTTATTTTGTTACCCAAATAACAAAACAAGTTATGAAATATGAAAACTACAACACAAGAAGATCATGAACTGAAAATTTATCAAGCTTTTATAAGGGAAGTGACATTACTGCCTCTAACCAATGAGCATGTGATAGAAAACTCAATATTGGATGGAAAAACCAATAGCTTTAAGTAATAATTTATTACTATCAAAATCATGAGATGAATTTTTTTTTCTAATCTGTAACTATTGCATATTTTTTTTTTTTTTTAAAAAACAGTATTATACAAGATTAAATATACTAAACAGGCCTTAAAGTAGGGAAGAAAGGGGAAAAAAGAAGGAAAAGAAACTGATCTCTCAAATTCATACTGCAGCAAGAAATAAGTGTTTCATTTTACAAAACGAGTACTCATATTCTTTCTACAAATATGGAAAGGAAAACAAAATTGTTATATTAAAAACTATTATTTTTATTTGGTTACTTATTTCACTCCCTAAAAATTGATAAAGTTTCAAAATCTGAAGGCAGAAACAAACCTCCAAAACATCGTCTAGTGCTTCTTCAGCTTCCAGTTTTTCTAAGCTCAGTTTTCCAGCTTTGAAATAAGCATAGTTTAAAGAATAGCCTTTCTTGCTCGCATTCCAGAGAGATCGAGGAACAGCCACAAGAGCATACCCAAGTAGAAGAATTAACAGGAATAATCCCCAGGTGTTACTTGCTGATGATGCAATAGTCTTCAGATTCTGACTGAAAAATACATAACAAAATATTATTAGCACTATTCTTTATTGGTAAGCAATGATAACAGCACATGTGTTCCTCTGGTTCACTAATCATAGTTGTAGGAGAAAAGGCTATGTGAAGGACAATTGTGTATCCAGGAAATAGTCTAATCAACAATTGGCATAATTATAGTATTTTAAAAGCAGCACATCCACCCAAATGGCAATGGCAGTTTACTAAGCAAGAACTTTACAAGTGAGTTATTAGTTAAATAAAACAACAAGTGAATACTTCTACTTAACATGAAAACATAACACCATAGCACTAAACCCACACCCATTAAAGTAACTGTTTATCTCAAATATAACTGTGAGCCCCAAAAACTGTGAATAATTTCATACTTTCTACTTTTACATATTGCTTAGAAAAATGATGCAACTTAAAATTTCAGTTACAGCACAGTAATAGATTGAAAACTATAGCATCTTCTTGACTGTGGGAATGAAAGGGCAATCTAGAAGCAAAGTCTCTCGGCAATGATGCATCCCAGCCCTACTATTGTTTTCTTTCTATGTCGAGGATACTTGTATCCTCCTGTAAACATAACCCCTTGGAGAACAACCTTCAGCATTGTGTTCTTGCCAGACCTGAAATATGAATACTGTTAGCATCCAGACAGAGGAAGGTACAGCAAGTTGCACAGGTAGCTGAAATCTGGATCTGCAATATAAATACAGATTATATTATGGCCAACACTGACCAAATTACTGTCCTTGATCACTCACAAACTCAAGGACATATTAGTTAGCATGATGTAAATACTTTTGTCAAAATCGCAAATGAAGCTGTTTTAATTTCATTCTCTGGTTCTGCTAAGATTATTTTGTAACTGGAACCTCTTCAACTATGAATATTTGTTTTTAAACTATTTCAACTAAAATTATTCTTATTTTTTTATGAATTTTATTTGGAAGAGAATCCCTGTTTCTGTAAAAATTCTTTTGAAGACTAAATGATATAATTATTTACAAGTTTGTTTCAGATGCATAAATGCAAATGTACAGAGGAAAAAAAAACATGTTTGTTGTAAGCCTCTTGTATACCCTAAAGTTTAAAATTGATTTTATATTCCATTTTCTCCCCCCCCCCCCCCCCCGCCCCTGACCAAATGTTTGCTTTGTTGAACTTTATATAACCAATTAAGACCACAGAACAAAAAATTGTTCTGTGTCATGGCCTTCAGCCCACAGAATGATTCGATGCATCTCTCCACACTATTCCCTCTTCATCTCGTTATAAGAATGGCAACCCCCATCCATTTGAATCTGCTTCCTTTACTCAACTCTTGGTCTCCCTCTGCGATTTTTAACCCACAAACTTCCTTCCAATGCTTTTTTATGATTCTTCGATCTCTTAGTCCAGGTATATCAGAAATATCTTTTCAGCCCAATTATGTTCAGTACCACCTCATTAGTTACATGATCTATTCACATAATCTTCAGCATCTGTCTTTAGCACCACATTTCAAAAGAATAAAACAATACACAACCAGTTCACGTTAACTTTGTGGACTAAAACCACTCAGGAATAATTTGTAGATAATTATTAATTTGCATTTTACTGTCTGATTTATACTTATGCATTTTGTAAATGTATCAATAGTCATAGATATAGTTCAATTTTTAAGCTGGTAAACACACACACTGTGCTACACAGATGTGTTGTCATGCAGCAGTAAGCGTAGTTAAGGCGTGGCAGAGCAAGGAGCAGGTTTATTCTGTTTCTTGTGGCCACGAGAGCAAAATATATTTATGTGATTAATATGTCTAAATTAATGAATGAGTTCCCTTGACCTAAATAAGTTTAATTATGATGAAAAAGAAACAAATTACATTAGCATAGTGGAAAAACCTGATACTTCAATAAAGAGAGAATTAAAATTGTATAGTCACAGTCTCAGAATGAATGATCATAGACTGACTAAATTTATAAAATGATTCTGCAAAATAACTGTTGAATTGCTTAATTAATTGTAAAACGGAAACAAACACGCTTTGCCAAAATGTAGGTCACTTCCACATAGTGCCTTGGTTGACGTAAAATTCTATAAACAGCTAAATGTGGAGGAAGAAAAATGTTTCTATGGCGAAATAGTTGCAATGTATAATCTTAATCCCACCGGGTAAAATAATGTAAAATATTGCCGCGAGACATCACGTAAACTGACTGCCTGCGTGGCGCAGGGGATAGCGTCACTGACTGTGGTGCTGAAGGTCGGCAGTTCACTCCTGCCCACTGGCAAGAATTTATTTCTTTGTAATTAACAATACCAGAATGTTCTACATCTTTCTTATGTTCACTTGTAAATTCTACTTGTTTCTTATGTTACCTGTTCGTCTAATCTCTGGTACATTCTGTCTGTGTATAAATAACAGAGCACTCTGCCTGAGAGGCATTTAGTGCTGCATGTGTGTTAAGTTCGCAATAAATCTGCTTTCAGTATAAGTACTGCGTTCAGTAGCCTTCGAAGTCAAGCCTGCTTCCATTTCAACGCGACATTGTTTGGTGGAGGTGCCGCGTATCCTGTGCAACAGTTGCATCACCGTGGCTCCGATTAGGCAATGTAAAAGCTGTCGCTTACACGGACTAGAACCGGAATATAAGGGATATACCGAGTACATCCTTCCAAAAGTCTGTATTATCAGAAGAACGATGGACACTAAACCAGCGGTAAGCCAGCTACACATCAGACACCCGTTGGTGTCCTCTTGAGATGCTGGACATGACACCAACAAAAGGCTAAAACGGTTCGACCGAGCCATCAAGTGCAACAGATGTAATCGTACTATGTGCTTGGTCAATGTTTATTTCCACCTGGACGGAACAGGGCAGTAATGGTTTGAAAACAACGAAGAGAAAATGAATCACTGGGAAACCTTCCAGACGGAACTCAAGACGACGTTTGGTGACCGCCAGCGACAAATCCGCTTGGCAAAAGAACAACTGAAGAACCGGGCCCAACGACATGGTGAGCCGACACAGTCATACATACAGAATGTTTTGGCCCTGTGTAACATAGTCAATCTGAATATGACTGAGGCCGACAAAATCACGCACCTGATGAAGGGTATAGCAGAAGACATGTACCAAGACCTTCTGATAAAAGACGTTGCTACGACAGAAGAATTCATCAAGTGGTGCCAGCGTATTGAAGAGATGCAACAAAGGAGGGTTGGATGAAAGAAGTATGACAGACTCTCCAATGTAGTCCCTACAGCTGTTGTGGAAGACCAGCATGACTTCACTTCCATCATACGACAAATTGTGAGAGAAAAATCACAACAGTTTATGGCAGCCGGGACTATTAAACCAAGCGAGCATCAGATCATGGCCATGGTTTAAGCCCTGTAACTGACGAGGGAGCCCACGCCTTTGAGAAAGAGGTATATCAGGCAATAGCTCCTGTCAGCCCCACCAATCGCACCCAACGTGAAGAATGGCGTCGCCCGGCTACGACTTACGCTGCAGCCGCCAAACGGTAGCCCATGAACCGGCCGAGGCGGCCACAACCAACTCCCCCAGCAACTATTACTCCCTGCAGAAAAACAGACATCTTGAGGAAAGAAGACGACACACTACTTTGTTTCCACTGTGGGTGCCCTGGACATGTCGTACACTTCTGCAGAGAGAGAAGGTGAGTATTCAACGATTATTTTGCCGCAAGATGTCAGCCATCAGAGCAGTTCTATCCCAGGCAATCACCTGCTGATGAGTTCAGTCGACCTATGGGAAGAAGCTCATTGCCGTACCCTAGAAGAGGTTGCTCCCTGACATACCGCAGCCATTCACCACTGCCATACAGAGGTACCAGCCACTCCCCTAGCCGCCGCAGATGAAAACCCTCCATGGACGACAGTCGCTAAGATGTTGGGAAATCTCATCGACGTCATAATCAACGGCCAACCTGTCCTGACACTTGTTGATTCAGGAGCGTCTTTCTCTGAATTGTTGGATAATTACCACTGCATACTAAAGAAGATGATGTTCTGTGATACGGGGGCAACTGTGCTGAAGGTCGCGAATGGAAAGTACGTCCAGCCAGCAGGAACCCAGCCATTTGAATTTGTCGTGTTAACAGAATGTAGTCACAGTGTCATCCTCGGATGGGACTTCCTTCAGGCATCCCAATCTATCATTGACTGTGGAAGATCTGAGCTGCAAATTGAAGAAGTTGTTCCGACGGGTACATGTAATACAGAATTTTTTGGGAGTTATTTGCCATTGCCAATGTGACAACCCCACCGTTGACAATGAGAAGAGTTGCAGTCACAAACACAGATGGGCGATTAGACTGAAGTGCTTGTTGATAGTAAAAATTTTATCAGGCTCACTAAAGAAATTTACATACCAGCAGCTATCATAAGCATTACTGGAGGTCGAGGAGAGATTTGGATCATAACTGTCACGAACAGTCGCAACTTATCCCCAAAGGAATGTGTATGGGGGCAACTGAAGCAAACCAGGACGGTGAGCTCAACATCATCAACGAAGACCCATGCTCTGCTGTTAGTACAGACAACATGTTGGAGGAAACAAATGTGGAACTGCCAATAGGGCCCGGACTGACCAAGGAACAACGCCAGCAGGTGTTAGCTATACTAAGTCAATTTTCGGGTGCATTCACACCTCAGCAGGGGAAAAGTCAGACGAAACAGCCCACAATAAGGCATCGTTTCAATACTGGGGATCATCCACCAATTAGCCAGCGTTTGTTTAGAGTGTCACCAGCTGAAAGACGGATAATTCGGGAGGAAGTGGAGAAGATGTTGCACGATGACATTATTGAACCTTCAGAGAGTTCTAGGTCATCCCCAGTGGTCCTTGTAAAGAAGAAGGATGGCACATGGCGATTCAGTGTCGACTATCGGCGGTTGAACAAAACCAAAAAGAAAGATGTCTACCCACTGCCGCGCATTGACGACACCTTAGACTGCTTGAAAGGAGCTACATACTTCTCAACTATGGACATGCAGACAGGTTACTGGCAAATCGAGGTTGACGAAGCTGACAGGGAGAAGACAGCTTTTGTAACACCTGATGGCCTCTATGAATTCAAAGTAATGCCATTTGGATTATGTAATGCTCCGGCCACATTCAAATGCATGATGGACAACTTGCTTCGACACCTTAATTGTACAAGATGTCTTTGCTATTTAGATGACATTGTCGTTTTCTCCAAAATATTTGAAGAACACCTGAGTCACCTGTCAACTGTGTTGAAGTGTGTTCAGGCTGCAGGACTCCGCCTCAATCCAAAGAAGTGCCTCTTCGTTGCCACAGAGATAAAAATCCTGGAGCACCTACTCAACGAAGATGGTGTCCGTCCTGATCCAGATACAGTAAGGGCAGTCACATAATTTCCAACTCCTCAGCACATTCGTGATGTGAGAAGTTTTCTCAGGCTGTGCTCATACTACCGACGAAACAAAAGAAAGAGGCTCTAACTTCCGCACCACTGCTAGCCTTGTACGACGAGAATGTGGAAATAGAACTTCACACAGATGCCAGTGGTTATGGGATTGGTGCAGTGCTTGTACAAGTTGAGGAAGGTGCTGAGAAAGTGATAGCCTATGCATCAAGAGTACTCTCAAATTCTGAGATAAACTACTCTACGACTGAGATAGAATGTCTCGCAGTTATCTGGGCTATCAACAAGTTCCGGCCGTGTTTATTCGGCAAACCATTCACCGTCATGACAGACCACCATTCTTTGTGTTGGCTGACTAGCTTCAAGGATCCATCAGGTTGACTAGCAAGATGGGCACTAAGACTCCAAGAGTCATGGTGGTATTCAAGAACGGGCGCAAACACAAGGATGCCGACTGCCTTTCGAGGAATACATTAGTGGAACACAACAGCATTAATGAAATTTCAGCTCTCACTGAATTAGATGACGTTACAGCTGAACAGAGGGAAGATCCAACACTATTAAAAATGATAGATGCCTTGGAGAAAGGAGAACCGACCAATGGAGAGTTCCAACTTATAAACGGAACATTGTACAAGAGCAACTACGATCCACTGGGCCCCAAATGGCTATTTGTTGTTCCAACTCATCTCCAGCCAGCTATTCTCAAATATTTCCATGATGCTCCAATATCCGGTCATCTGCGATTTGTGAAGACCCTAGACAGAATCAGACGCAGGTATTACTGGAAAGGTCTCTACCGATCTGTCAAGCACTATGTGAGTCACTGTAAAGAGTGCCAGCGACGGAAGCATGTGCTGCAATTACCTCCAGGACGTCTCGTACCGATTCCGCCGGCAGCAGCTCCATTCCACCGAGTTGGGATCGATCTTTTAGGGAAGTTCCCGAAGTCGACAACCGGTAACCGTTGGATAATAGTCTGCACTGACTACCTCACACGCTACGCTGTCACCAAACCTGTGCCCACTGCAGAAGCTCCAGAGATCGCAAAAGTCCTTGTAGAAGACATTATTTTGAAGCATGGAGCACCACGAGTCATGATATCTGATCATGGAAAAGTATTCCAGTCAGAACTAGTATCAGAGGTAATGTCACGGAGCGACATTGTCCACAGAATGACAACGTTTTACAAGATGTCAGCCAATATGCTGTCGATGTACGTCGATGTTCACCAGAAGGATTGGGATACAATTCTGCCAGTCGTGACATTTGCTTACAATACCGCAAGACAAAACACCACAGGCTTCACGCCGTTTTTCCTTCTCCATGGCCGTGAAGCTGAGACGACAATGGACACGCTGTTCCCCTTCCAACCGGATGACACTCAGGATGACTACGTTAAACAGCTCATCACCAGGCTCGAAGAAGCAAGACAGCTGGCCCACACACGGGCACTGGATGCCCAGCAGAAGGACTGTCAGCGGTATAACGACAAGCACCGTCCTGTTGTGTACAGCCCAAGAGATCTGGTATGAATTTTTACCCCTGTACGGAAGGTTGGACTGCCAGAAAAGTTATTGAAGCGATACTTTGGTCCGTATCATGTCATACGCCTCCTGTCAGACGACACATAAGAAGTTGAGGATTATGAGCCGTTGTAGAAACGACAAAAACGAAGAGACGTTGTTCACGTCCTGAGCATGAAGCCTTAGTACAATCTTGAAGAGCAGGTAGGCAACAATGGCTTCTTGTTCAAGGAATCTAAGGATGGTAATGTTACTGATGAAGCCATGACAGGAACGTCAGTCGTTGATAATTGTGGAGAAGAGAAGGATTCTCTTGAACTGCCATACAGAGGACCCATGACAAGGTCAAGATCCAGGACATTGCAGCTGGCTCCACAGGGAACATAACAGTGGGTCGCTGGTTTTCCAGGAGAGGGAACAATGCTGCGAGACACCACGTAAACTGACTACCGGTGTGGCGCAGGGGATAGCGTCACCGCTGTGGTGCTGAAGGTCACCGGTTCAATCCCGCCCACCGGCAAAAATTCATTTCTTTGTAATTAACAATTCCAGAATGTTCTACATCTTTCTTATGTTCACTTGTCAATTCTACTTGTTTCTTATGTTAACTGTTCTTCTAATCTCTCGTACATTCTGTCTGTGTATAAATAGCAGAACACTCTGCCCGAGAGGCAGTTAGTGCTGCGTTATGTTTAGTTCGTAATAAACCTGCATTCAGTGTAAGTGCTGCATTCAGTTGCCTTCTAAGTCAAGCCTGCTTCCATTTCAACGTGACAATATATCCAAAAATTAATTTCAGGAAGTGAGCAATAAAACATTACACTGCAGAAGAGCTGGCCAGTAATTACCCCCAGGGGATAAAATGCTGAGTGTTGTTGTAAAATGTAAAGGAAAAAATCTTGGATTTCGGAACTAAGTTCCTTAGGGTGGTGCAGACAGGAAAGTAGAGACTGCCATCAAGAGCAACACTACTATTCTGAGAACGAGTCGAGGCAAGTGAATACTAAGTAATATAGGTTGCACAAAATCAGATCATCTGTACATTCATGGGTGGAATCCATGAGATATACAACTCCATTACGGTATTTAAAAAGTTCTTACTGCTACTAACACAAAATGGATCAAATTGTAACTCTTATATTTTACTTCTACCTTATGCTAAATTTCTATTTTAATTAACAAAAATGATATTTATTTGCTTCTTAATGATTTAATAAAAATTATCTCCCAATTGAGTGGCTCAGTAGAAAAGGGTCCATCCCAACTATCAACTGATATTTATTTGCTTGTTAATTATTTAATAAAAATTATCTCTCATTTTAGTGGCTCAGTGGAAAAGGGTCCAGCCTCACCATCAACTGAGGATGGTAGTATGTATCTTGGCTTCACTTGTGATTGGTTTCCACAATATCATGTTTAAATCATCCCCTACTAGGTTGCAGATGAAATTTAATTTGAAGCACAAGATTCGTATGTTCCCAACCCATATCTTTGGCAAAAGAAGCCAGTCGTCTTATTTTATTAGTGGTTGCAATTTATGGCTGTTTTAGCAAGAGTTTGAGATAAAGAACTAGTGATGTTGGTACTGCAAATATATCAATGAAGAGAATTAGTTTATGAATGGTAAAATTTTGAGCACTGGTAGAAATGGATATACAAGTTGAGCATACTTTTTTCCTGGTCACAATTTTTTAAGAAGCAATGTTAGACACAGCTCTGCATTTTGCTGTAAATGGTAACTTAAGTCAAAAGTCTTTTATGCATACACTTCCAAACGGAATGTGTTGTCCAAAGAATGCCTAGACAATAATTTGTCTCTATGTCTTTGCCAACCTCTCTTCTTCCACTGTCTCTAAAGTATCTCTTTCTCATGCTGTAACAGTTTGCATATCATGGCACACTTTATCCCCAACATTAATCCCCAAAAAATCAAGAGGGAGTACACCCGATGAACATAGTGACCATGATATTGGACCATCTCTACCAATATGTCCGTTCGGAAAGGTTTCATCCAATACTTGGCAAGCAAATAACCCACAGTGTGGTGGTGTACCCACAGTTGAAGATTTTGCAACTGAGAAATCATATGCTATCAAGGTACACGTACAGCTGTATCCATAAAAACTTCACAGGTTTTGCTAGCATTTGCAACAAACTGCAGAGCAGTATCTAGCATAGTTCCTCAGAACTTTTTTTATCACGGAAAGACTTTATGCTCACCCTATATTTCCAACACCACTAGAAAGTGATTTCTGCTTAGGAGCTCAGTGACATTGAACAATATTTTATGACGAATAGTGAAAATAATAATTTCAAAATAATGGGGCTATTAGCTGAGCATGACTGCCTGCGGATGGTTAGAGAAAACTGACCATACTTTTGTGTGTCAGTTCAACTGATCATTTAATGTGAAGCTATAATAAAAAAGTAAAAAAGAAGGATGCAAGTAGTTCACTCAGCTGGGCAATGAAATGAAATCAAAAGGAAGAACAGAGTAAATAATTCAGAGTCACCAAATGAAAAGTGACAATGTTACTAATCTAAATAAAATGATTGTAAACATAAAGGTTATCAGTAGATAAGAAGAAAATGTGCATGACACAGACATCCCAGTTTATGACATGAGTCTCTTGGTGATGTAGCAAGAGAAGAAAAAATAGTTTGCAAAATGGCAAGGAAAATACCTTGTGCTGTGAGAGTTTTCTTTCCGATAAGATAACTTCATAGCAATCAACTAAAAAGTTGAAATATTAAACTACTGAATCCCACGTGAATTTTATACAAGCTGTTCAAAAGATATCATCTAACACTGATAATGTCAACTGTGATCTGTAATGCAAGCATGTTCTCAAATTTTCATTATATATACTTAATTTTCTGTGTCTCATTTTTGAAATAAAAGAAAATATCTGCAGGTCTAAGAATTTTCAGGTGAAACCTTCAAGACACATGACTCCTTTCCATTAAAACTTGTATCCATTATGGATACGTAATGTCCATTTCCAAGCTAGAAATTTGAGAAAAGCTAAATCAGCCAAATGCACAGAGTGCAGCCTCTTGCACAATTTGCAGTAAAAGCAGTATCTAGCTTTGTAATGCTGACCAAAAAAGAAATTACGAAAAACTTACATGTCTGCTAAAAATTGAAACTTATTCCCTCCCCCCCCCCCCTCCTCGCAACTACAGTTAGGATAGATCATTTGCCCACTGAGCCACCCAACAGTAACATCAAACTTTACTCACCCATAAAAATAACGGCTTGGTCTTACTGCAATATATATTATAAGAATCACACATATGAAGAGATATGATCCATAATATATTGCATTATCAATCAAAGCTGATTTAAGTTTACCCCGGATCGTAAAGTCCCCAGCTTTTATATATGACTGCATTAAGGGCATTACAAGCCTGAAAACAGGGGAAAAAATTATTATGTTGCAATAAATTAATTATTAACATAACAGAAACAAAATCTTGGCAAAAATTGGGACATACATGACTTATTTAAGAAAGTGTGCACTGCTCAACTACAACAGTAGAGTAGATGTCAGTAATGTGATACAGAGTTTTCATGTAAAACCTATATAAATCGGAATAGCTTAAGTCTTGAAAATAATTTGTACTTATAAAATTAATGAAGCATTAAATGGAAAAATAGGCAATTGCAAATTAACCTCTGGAACCAAAATCATGATTCTATGGTAATAACGAAGGAAGGAATGTCCTGTCAACAATTATGCATTTAGAGATGAAGCAGACACACAAAATTTCTTGAAGACAGCAAAGGTAATCTGCCATTCTTTTTCAAGGAATCATTGTGGCATTTGACAGGAGGGATTTAGGTAAAAGAAGGAAAATGTAAATCTGGATTGTCGTACCTGGCTTTGAACTGGTATTCTTTCGAATGCAAGTCCATTGCACTAACTACTGCATCATCTCACTTAGTTTCATATTTTGACCACCCTGATTTGGATTTTATGAGATTTTCCTAAGTTACCTAGTCAAATGCCGAGTTGGTTTCTTAATCAAGATCACATCCAACAACTATCTGTCCAATCCTCCAAGCCCACTATATATTCTGTGTGTTGTATATATTAAGCTACTGATTTGTATTGCAATACCTTTATAATTCCTGTTATCATTGTAAGAAGATCCTTGGATAACCAAATATAAAATAGAATAAGTGCTCAGAAAGGTAGTTTGTTCTGAAGGTACTGGATTGTCTTACAAGTTTTATGAATCCTATAGTATGATTTGACAGCCTCTTTATTCTCTACACATTGTCAAAAACTTGCCCCCCCCCCCCCCCCACACACACACACAAACTATAATAATAATTTTGTGTGGCTCATTGGCCTGGCGCAAGTCTTTCAACTGGACACCACTTCGGCGACCCGCATGACCCTAGCCTACCCCAGTTATCCAACTGGGGAAAGGGGACCTTTTCAATTAAAAAGAATGTATTGATAAGTAAATGTGCCTTTGCTAAGCACTATGTTGTTATTGTGGTCTTCAGTCCAAATAATGGTTTCATGCAGCTCCTCGTACCACCTTATCATATACAAACCTCATCATCTCTGAATAACAATGGTAACCTACATCTCTTTGAACCTGCTATCTGTATTCATTATGTACAGTGCTTATTTGGGGGATTCAACAAACAAGATTCGCTGTGTGCAATTCAGAACAATTTAATATGAACAAAGAATTAGTATTAGCTTTTCTTATTTTTAATGTCATACAACCAAGTCCCCAAAACTAACTACACAACATTAAGTTTTTCTCTAAGCATATAAAATTTTAACCTATACTGGCATAATGTTTTTTAATGATTGAAGTGGATTATTCACATGTAAGAGAATGTGATACTGCTCAGCACAAAGAGTTTTTGGCCATTTCAAGTAAAATCATCTTTACACGTGCTGAATAAATAATTTACTGCATTTTTGTTACTATTGGTGAAAGATTATTATGAGAAATATGTAGTACCTAATGTCAAGAATAAACTACCAAACACAAATGTAATAACAATAAGATATATTAAAATATTACCTCTAATCCAAGAATATTCCCAGAAGTCTTATTCGCACGTCAATAAACATGTACTGACATCTAATAATTACAAAAAAGGGGGTTGCTCCTTTGATATTTACCTTCAGGACATAAATTTCTAGTACTGCTCAAAGAAGAACTAAGAACTGAAAACAGTAATTGTAGCTTTCACAAAGAAATGTTTACATTTAAGGACACTAAGATCAATGTTAGTATTTTGGTCAGAAATATGGTCAGCACTATACCACAGTCAGCTTTACTTAAGAGATAGTAGAGGTAACACAGTAAGAAATATGGATGTATTAATATAACATTCAAAACCAATCAATTATAGTCACAATCCAGATATGGCAATGTAAAAGTCTTGCAGTTTAACATCTGGTTCTGAAATCTGTCACAGCACTATGTAACTAGACAACTTAAACCGTCTCCAGGTCTCTTCCATGTATACAACTTTTTTTCATTATTCTTAAACTAAGAGTGATGGTTAAATTATGCTCTATGCAGAGTCCTACAATGAATCTTCCTTTCTCATTCCTTTCCTCCAGCCCATAGCACTCAAATATTTTTCATTATCTTCTCTACCCAATTCCAGTCATCAATTTCTTAATCCTCTGCAGAGCTAGTTGGCATCTAAACCTTTGTTACTGTGGGGGGTGATGGCATCATGTCTCAAACAATAATACATGCACTATGCTGTTCATAGTAGCTTACCATCACTCATTTCTTTATTATTAGAACTACCATTGCAAAAATATATTTCATTTTATATTGCTATATTTACATCTACATACATACTCTACAATCCACCCAAAGGTGCATGGCAGAGGGTACACAGAACCACTACTAGTTACTTAATTTCCTGTTCCACTACCACATAGAACAGGGGAAAAATGAAAGCTTGTATGTATCCGTACAAGCCCTAATCTCTCAGATCTTATCTTTGTGGTCTTTACGTAAATTGTAGGTTGGCGGCAGTAGAATCGTTCTGCAGTACACCTTAAATTCCACCCCTCTCAATTTCTTGAAGTTTTCCCAGCATAGTGATTGGTCTACCAAATTTTGACTTGCAGCCAGATCATATTGACCACCTTGCCACAATATTTCAGCTGACAAACATGCAGCCATCTTCAGTTGAGTTCGAGAGTGAAGATTACTGGTCCACATTGTTATATATACACAGAAGTACGGCTTGGTAGCACCTGCGCAATAAGGATCGATACCTTGTCAAATTTGGCGTGCTCTGTAGCAGAAGCAGGACGCGCCTGTGTAATGGTGTACTTCAATTCGCACCATGTGTCGGAAAGCACCTTTGTGCAGCTAAAGCTTGGTGGTTCATCAGAAGTCACACAAACCTATGTCTCTGCAAAGCGATTAGAGAAATCACAAGATACCATGCATTATCCATTTGAAAGCTGTCATGCCGATTAATAAGATATTCTGTCAACTGTATTTCAGTACACTCCTTAATAATTGAATCCCAAAAGGATCTAGTCGTTGACAAAATTTGTGTTCTATAATAATCCAAGTGCCCCATGGAAATACAGTGCTGTGCTATGACTGAATTGTTGGGCTGCAGTAGATGTGTGTGGCGCTCATGCACCAAGCATCTTTCCTACACTGTACAAGTAGTTTGGCCAATATAGGATTTGTCACATTGACAAGGGATCTTATAAATTCCCGCCTTCCTCAGACCCAAGCAAAGCAAAGATCTTTGCAGGTGGTCAAAAGATCAAGACTTTTCCACAATGCTTTTTTAGAATTCTTCCTATTTTAGAAGAGAGGTTGCTCATATACAATAGAAATGCTCTGGACCTGATCACCTCCTTTTCTTCTTTTTTTTACATGTCTTCCTCATTACAGCTGTGAAGATTTGGCGTGAAGAATATGCATTTTCCCTGAAAACTGAGGCTTTATGGTCTTCCAAAACTTCACAAAAAGGTACTACTTTTACACCCCACTGTCAGTACTATTGATGCGCCAACCTATGACTTAGCACATCATCTGGCTTCATTACTGAGACCATTTGTGGGCAAATGTCCAAACCACATTCATAACTCCACTGATTTTATTAGTAGAATGAAGTCTCTCCGACTCCACAATTCGGGCTTATTAGTGGGTTTTCATGTCGTCTCATTATTTACTAAGGTTGGATTCACTGGCACTCATTGGCAGGTGGTTCAGAGCCAACATAACAACATTGTTTCATCTTTGCCTGTGTTTGACTTATTTCTTATTTAATAATGAATACTTAGATCAAATTGATGGTGGTGCCATTGGCAGTCCTTTGTCCCCTCCGGTAGCAAACTTTTTAATGTAGGAATTTGAGGAGAAGGCATTCAAGTCAGCAGAATTTAGGCTGACTGTTTTCTGGCATTTATAGTTTGGTCCCATGGAGAAGTCTGCCATTCAGAATGTCCTTGTTGTCAGTCGAAGCACTGATGGGTCTTTGGGTGACACTATCTACCTCAAGCCCCCACACACATCTATATTTGCAAGCGACAAGCTGCCACCACTCTGCACAAACTGCAGGTGTGCTACATACTCTGGTGCACCAGGCACATGTGCTATCTGATAAGAACCATCTTCCTAAATAAATAAAACATTTGCAAACATTCTTCAGGGAAAATGGATATCCTAAGACACCAAATCTGCACAGCTGTAACGAGGAAGAAATGTAAACTACAACAAAAAGAAGAATATAAGGACGTAGTCAGGCCCAGGGCATTCCTTCTGTATGTGGGCAACCTGTCTTCTAAAATAGGAAGAATTAAAGAGGAGCATTGAGTAAGAGTGATATTCCAACCAGTTGCGAACATCTCAGCTTTGCTTGGCTCTGTGAAGGATTATTTGGGTCTCAGGAAGGCAGGAATTTATAAGATCCCTTGTCAATGTGGCACATCCTCCATAGGCCAAACTACTCGCATAGTTCGAGAAAGATGCATGGAGCATGAGCGCCACACATGTCTACTGCAGCCCAACAAATCAGTCATAGCAGAACACTATTTCCTAGGGACACTCCATGGATTATTCTATGACAAAATTTTTGTTCATGACCAAATCCTTTTGGGATTTGATTATTAAGGAGTCAGTTGAATTATGGTTGACAGAAGATCTCATTAATCAGGACAGTGGATTTCAAATGGATAAAGCACAGGACCCAGGACTTCACAGAGAGATAGGTCTATATCTAGTGTGACTTCTGATGAAAATTGATTTCTTTCGACCACCGTGCTTTAGCTGCGCAAAGGCACATTCTGACAGATGGCACGAATGTAAGTACACCGTTATGCAGATGCAGCCCACTTCTGCTGCAGAGAGTGTTAAATTTGACAGGGGGCATGCTAGTATCCATCCTCACTTCGTAGGTAGCGCCACACCAATCTTCGGAATATATAGAACGATGTGCACCAGTAATCTTCAGCCTCATACCCACCTGAAGATGGCTGCATGTATGTTAGCTGAAATGCTGTGGCAAGACACCAACATGATCCAGCTGAAAGCCCGAAATATGATGGACCATTCTTTAACAGTGTTTCTCGAAATGAATGTCGCCTTCCCTCCAGTGACTTCCATTTGAATTCTCATACATTTCATAACACTGGGGCATTGATTGAATCTACCACTTTACAAATCTAGCCACCCACCTCTGAACTGCCTCTATGTCTTTCATTAAACCAATCTGGCGAGCAATACTCAAGACAGAGTTTGATATGTGGCATCCTTTACAGATGGATCACACCTTCCAAAAGTCTCCCAATAAACCAAAGCCGACCCTATGCCTTCCCCTCTACTGTCCTTATATGTTCATTGCATTTCATATCGCTGTGCAGTGTTACGCATAGATATATAATTGACGTGACTGTCAAGCAGCAAGCTACTAATGCTTTATTCAAATATTATGGTATTGTTTCTCTTGTTCATCTGCATCACCTTTCATTTTTCTACATTTAGCACTAGCTGCCATTCTTCACACCACCTAGAAATTAGGTGCAAGTCCTGACATCCTGCATCCTACTAAAGTCATTCAATGATGACACCTTCGTTTACACCACAGCATCACCAGCAAACAGCCACAGATTGCAACTCACTCCATCTGTCATATCATTTATACAGATAAAAAATAATAGTGGTCCTATCACTCTTCGCTTGGGCACTCCTGATGATATCCTAGTCTCTGACTGAACACTTGCCATCAAGAACAACGTACTGGGTTCTATCACTTCAGTAGTCTTTGAGCTATTCACATACTTGTGTAGCTATTACATATACTCATGCCTTCGTTAGCAGCCTGTAGTGCGGTACTGTGTCAAACACATTCCGAAAATCAAGAAATACGCAGTCCGCCCATTGCCCTTCATCCATAGCTCACAAGGTATAATGAGAGAAAATGGCAAGCCGAGTTTCATACGACTGATGCTTCCTGAAGTCGTGCTGATGCATGGGCCGAAGCTTTACCGCCTCGAGGAAATTCGCTATATTAGAACTGAGAATATGTTCAAGAACTCTACAGCAAACTGATGTTAATGATTTAGGTTTGTAATTTTGTCAATCCATTTTTTTGCCTTTCTTCTACACGAGAGTTACCTACGCCTTTTCCAGTTACTTGGAACTTTGCACTGGATCAAAAATTCATGATACATGCAAGCTAAGTAATGGCCAATGCAGCAGAATACTCTTTGTAAAACCAAACTGGTACCCCATCTGGACCTGGTGACTTATTTGTTTTCAGCTCTCTCACCTGCTTCTCCACACCAGCTGTACCTATTACTATATATTTGATTTGGGACTTACTGCAACCTCAAATTAAGATCAGTTTGCATGATCCTACTGTGTGAATGATTTGTTAAATGTTAAAATTAAAAACTTCGGGCTTCATTTTGTTGTCTCCTCTCACCACCCCAGAACGACCAAGGAATGACTGGATCGAGGCCTTTGATCTGCTTACCGATTTTATATAGGAGCAGAATTTTTCAGGTTCAGATCTTTTGTTAAAATATGATGGTGGTAGTTATAAACTGTACTGACCTGACAAAGGGTCCTGTTCCTCTTGACACTGAATTTTACTAATTCACACTAACTTCAAACTATCCATAGACCTTTTAAATTATCTAATCTACAACCTTGATTAAGTGCTCTAACATTCCATGTTCTGGTCTGTAGAATTCCAGTACTACTGCCATTGTTGTTCTTGTATTATGAGGGCACCCCATATAGTCTGCTCATGGAGAACCAAAATGGGGCAATGTTTTACCTCCAGAATACTTTACCCAAGAGGGTGCCATCATTTATTTGTATAGAAAAGCTTAATAGTCTCAGAAATAATAAAGGATGTGGTTTCTCCTTCTTTCAGCCATGGTGAGCATGGTCACTTTAGCTGTGTTACAAGGCTAGATAAGTAAATAACCAAACTTTTGTCTCTGAAACGATTGCTAAGGCTGATGGCCTCTCTTCAGGAAAAACATGTTTCTCTGACTTCTTCATAAATTCAAATCTTTGATAATTGCTCTATTATGTGGCTGTCTGTATTGTTGAGGCATGCAAGACACCTCAAATTGGTGATGCCTGTGGTTAACGGAGATAAGAAATAAGCAAGATGGGTAGAAAAAAGTTACTCAAATAAAGAGAGAAGAGACATTAAAAAGGGGGAATCAAATTGAACAAAAATGAGTGACTGTTTTCTAATATAATGAAAAATGGGAGAGGTTGGTACGAAAGTAAGAACAACAAGGTGACAGTCTAAGAGGCTGTGTTTTGTAAAGTAAGTCAGATAACAAATTTTAAACTATAATATTGGTTTCATTCCATGCTGACACCTTGTGCAGCAACCTGTTATGAATTTGTTGACCAAATTTCATAAACCAATCAAGAAGGCTAGGAGCGTGTTTTTGTTGGGAAGAGCCAATAAGCAAATGTTAGGATCGCACTTAGAAAACGAATGGGCATCGTTTAATTCTGGGACTATGGATGTAGAGGAATTGTGAACTAAATTTAAGTGCATTGTAAATAAAGGGTTAGAGAAATATGTGCCAGTAAAGACGATTAAGGATGGAAAAGATCCACCGTGGTATAATAATAATGTTAGAAAGTTGCTGAGAAAGCAAGGATTCTTGCACTCTCGATTCAAAAAAGAACATGCAAATGATGACAGGCAAAAGTTAGTAAAGATTTGTGTGTCTATAAAAAGATCGATGCACGAAGCATACAATAATTATCACAGCCATACCTTACCAAAAGATCTTTCCGAGAACCCGAAAAAATTCTAGTCCTATGTAAAATCGATAAGCGGGTCAAAGCCCACTGCCCAGTCACTTGTTGATCATTCCGGGGCGGTAATAGAAGAAAGCAAATGGAAAGCTGAAGTTCTAAATTTCACCTTTATCTTTCACGCAGGAGAACCGCACAAATGTAGCATCATTTGATCAACGTACTAATTCCGAAATGGGGGACATAGCAATAGGTATTTCCGGTGTAGAGAAGCAGCTGAGGGAGCTAAATACAAAAAAGTCTGCTGGTCCGGATGGAATACCAGTTTGGTTTTACAAAGACTATTCTGCGGCATTGGCCCCCTACTTAGCTTGCATTTATCGTTAATCTTCAATTCAGCGCAAAGTTCCTAGTGATTGGAAAAAGCGCAGGTGACTCCCATTTATAAGAAAGGAAACAGAACTGACCCACATAATTACAGGTCAATATCGTTGACATCAGTTTCATGTTGAATTTTAGAGCATATTTTCAGTTCAAATATAGTAAATTTACTTGAAACGGAAAAGTTTCTTTCTATGAATCAGCACGGGTTTAGGAAACATTGTTCATGTGAAACTCAGCTTGCCCTTTTCTCACATGACATCTTGTGAGCCATGGATGAAGGGCAACAGGCGGATTGTGTTTTTCTCGACTTCAAAAAGGCGTTCGACGCGGTGCCACACTCCAGACTGCTAAAGAAGATACGAGATTATGAAATAGGTTCACAGATTTGTGACTGGCTGGAAGACTTCCTAAGAAATAGAACGCAATACGTTGTTCTCGACGGCGAGTGTTCATCAGAGACGAGTGTATCATCAGGCGTGCCCCAGGGGAGTGTGATAGGGCCGCTATTATTTTCTATCTATATAAATGATCTGATGGACAGAGCAAGTTGTAATTTGCAGCTGTTTGCTGATGATGCAGTGGTGTATGGGATGGTGTCATCTTTAACTGACTGGAATAGCATACAGGATGACATAGACAAAATTTCTAATTGGTGCGAAGAATGGCAGCTAGCTCTCAATGTAGAAAAATGTAAGGTGATGCGCATGAGTATGAAAAACAATCCCATAATGTTCGAATACAGCATTAGTAGTGAGTTTCTTGATGCTGTCGCGTCATTCAAATATCTAGGCGTAACATTGCAGAGCGATATGAAATGGAACGAACATGTAAGGACAGTTGTGAGAAAGGCGGACAGTCAACTCCGGTTTATTGGGAGAATTTTGGGAAGAAGTACTTCACCTGTAAAGGAGACCGCGTATATAATGCTTGTACGACCACGTCTTGAGTATTGCTCAAGTGTTTGGGACCCACAGCAGATCAGTTTAAAGGAAGACATAGAGGCAGTTCAGAGGCGAGTAGCTAGATTTGTTAATGGTAGGTTCGACCAATGCGCGAGTGTCACGGAAATGCTTCGGCTACTCAATTGGGGATCGCTAGAGGAAAGACGACGTTCTTTTCGTGAATTTCTGTTGAGTAAATTTAGAGGGCCGGAATTTTAAGCTGAGTGTAGTACGATCTTGCTGCCGCCGACTTACATTTCGCGTAAAGATCACAAAGACAAGATAAGAGAAATTAGAGCTCGTACGGAGGCATATAGGCATTCTTATTTTCCTCGTTCTATTTGGGAGTGGAATAGGAAAGGAAATGCCAAGTAGTGGTACAGTATACCCTCCGCCATGCACCTTACGATGAATTGGGAAGTACGTATGTATGTAGATGTAGAAAGGATGCAGTCACGGTTGTGAACATGCTTTTTATTACTTGGAATGCATTTCACCCTTTTTGGGCATCATTAGATCATGTTGGGCAAAGCCAGTGTCCCTTCCGAGTGTAAAGCATAGAGCACATGTTTGTTTGGATAGCTATGAGGTCTGGCACTCCATGCTGTGACTTCAGAATCACCATAGGCTTCGACTAATATGATCGGATGATGCCCCAAAAATGCAAAATGCGTTATAGGTAATAAAAAGCATTTTCACAACTGTGACTGCATCCTTTCAATTAAAAACTACGATAAAAAAAGAAAGAAAGATAACAGAAGTACTTGCTCCCAATGTTTTTGCAAATTTTGGTGTGAATTCTCAGGTTTATCATAGGAACACACTTACCATGTCAGGCATTGTGAGGTCCAATAAACAATATGCCAGAGGTGTAAATATACATCGTTTCCAACATAGCTCCACGGTTCACGGCAGACTGAGGAAGTTGAATTTTCATACTCTGTCACATTATTCTTTTTCAAGCATTGTCTGTATACAGTCTGAAATACAAACAGTAAGATCAACAGTATCTTACAATTAAAGTGTGTGTGTGTGTGTGTGTGTGTGTGTGTGAGAGAGAGAGAGAGAGAGAGAGAGAGAGAGAGAGAGAGAGAGAGAGAGAGAGAGAGGGAAGGGTTAACATCCAGCTCAAAGAAACCTGAAATGCTTGTGAGAACAAAGAAACTGCAAATCAGACTGGATATCACTGTAACTGAACTCAACCATTTAATCAGTAACACAATGTTTGCAGATTGTCTGTCTTGTTCAGTTTCCATATCTTTGAAATGATACATGCATATACTGTAGGAACTGGTCAAGTGTAGAAACAGTAGACACAAGTAGGGACAAGTAGCATATCTTTACTATGACACCATGTATAAGTTCCCAACATGTTTCCTAAATCGTATCAGGCAGTTCTCTGCCCATTCATGAGCAAGTGGATCGGTGCTACAGCTTCAGTGTGCTCAGTGTCAGTAATGTTTCACAATTTTGTTTACCACCTGCCTGTGGCAGCTGATTACTCCTGAAAAAGTCACATAATTATCCCACAGTACGAGATGGGCAATAGAATCCTTAACAAAGAGCAGCTTCAGACACAAGTTTCTGATAGTAAATTCAAAGAAATTTATCTTATTTCGGCCCTCGGTGTGACAAGATACCACGTGCCTTATAAAAGGCCACGATACGAGTAGGCTTTTGTACAAGAAAAATAACTTGGGCTTGTTTTGCATCGCAGCCATTATGCTATGGGTGACAAATTTAAAAACTCAGGAGTTTAGAAGTTTGGATGTGGGTTCTGTGATGGGATCTATATGGGTCAATTGGGAAGAACACACATACATAAGTAACAATAGTGGGTTAGACTGCCATTTAAAAAGGCCGATATGTTTTACCCCTGTGAATGAAGGGTTAACAATACTTCACGTAGAACCAATAGATAGGGACCTTGATATTTTGGAAGATATTACAATATATGTGCACCTTAAGTCTGAGCCCAATGTTGTAATTGATGAGCAAATAGCTAGTAGTACACACTGATTCTTTAACATTTTTGATGATTTGTTAGTTCAACGAGTTTACTTTTTGACTGCTGGTTTTACGATTTTCATTCATCTGTCTGCTAAAAGTATTTTTTCTCATCATTTAATAAAACACTCTTGTATTCATCATTACACCTCTGGCTCATGTGTAGACGGCGATACAACCCGTCGGCCTTGACCCACGACGTTGGCGTGTGTGATGTCATCGCTGTGCAGTAGTTTTGAGAAGCGTGCATGTTTGTAGGTGGCATGAGTAATTATGTTGTTGAGCTTTTGTAGATGCAAATTTTAAAATCCCTTTCTTCCCAAGCCTTTGCAGCCCTTGAGATTATTCTAGCCTATATAGTATACATATACTCTATTTTTGCAGTAGACGATTTGTCAGTTCAATGATTTTATTGTGGTATATTGTTTTCATGTATTCCTTCCATTCTACCCACATGGCTCTTGGTTCTAATATAAACTAACATTTTTACATACAAATAAACTTTAAACTTACAATGGTAGATTTTTATAAAAATTAATTTATAGGCCTACTTCATTTTCCTTATGGTTTAACCCTGCTTTGTAGGCCCTACTTGACTTATGTAGTGTGTCCAAGTTACTTAAGAAGAAGGAAAAAAATAATTATAATAAATAAATACAATATAATATTTTGAATTTAGTCTTGTATTCTTTATTTAATTGTACCACAAGGGCAAAGTTCCCATAATTTTAGGAAAACATATTTCCCTCTTAAAAAGAAGAACTGTTCTTTATTGTCATATAATGTTTCAAAAATACATTTTTGTTATGTTAAAAGAGCCACATTCTGCACACCACCTGGTAAGCTTAAAGTTTACTTCATGACTGTTTTCTTAGATGTGTTAACCATACTTCAGTGCTCTTTATTTTATGAATGATGTACAATGGTTTGATTGATTTGTTTTAATGCCATGCCGTGATTGAGCTTGGACAACTCTAGTGCTCATGATTGTGTTTTATTTTAACAGTTTATCTTATGATGGTTCACACCCGAAACTAGTAATAAAGAAATTCTATTAATGTAACATACAGCAACCAATCAGAATTGTTTACCTATACTGTGTTAACTAGAATGATTGCACATCCCGTGCAAGAGTTTAGGTTGTTTCTGGAAACTGTCATTGGTATTACCACCATTGCTTTCATATAAAGAAGGGATGGATTGTATTTTCCCAGATTCCTGGACATATACGTGTGATATTTTCCATGTGATTTTGTAAAGTGCTTACTTATTTCACATTTGAACATGGGCCAGGCCGTTAAAGGCATAGCACATTACCAGTAAGTCAGATTTTTTGGAAAGGAGATTGTGTTGAACAACCCAACATTGACAAGGTCATTAGACAGTAAGCTCAGACTCATAAGGGACAAGGAAGACAAATGGCCATTTCACTTTAAAATTAACCACTCTTGGATGTGGCATAGTTTCAAAGTCTAGCAGGCGCAACTCCCTTAGGACTCATTTCACAACATAGTTGAACTATCACACCAACTCTTCATGCATTCTGTTCTTAATTTGATATATCTTGCATGTGGCAAATCTGTTCATTTTTATTCAAACCAAGACTAAAATAAATGCTTCATTAACTTTTAATGCTCAAACTTTGTGGTCTATAATACTGCAACTTTCCACATTAGCAGAGCAGCATCAACATGGCTGTAGCATTTTATTGAAGTCAATATAATATGTAACCTTACGGTTAATTTTCCTAACATGGCCTTTCAAAGTCTCAAATTACAACAACAATGAAACTGAAAGGGCATATGCATTCTGCCTTTTAAGAAGTTAAGGAAGTAAGGGAGGATGCTCACTACCTGTAAGGAACAAAAAGCACTCTGAACTATGGTCAGTGAGCTTAATGCTACTTCCTTTGGTTCTAGGAGCTACTGTATACTGATTACAATTACTTTGTGACCCACATTTCAATAAATTTAGTTGTATAGGACAGTCGCTTGTGAACTGCATTTCATCTGCTAGTGCAACATTCTTGATGAGATGCCTGTTTTGTTGGTACACACGTGGAATTTTCTTAAAAGGCTGGCCACACGCTAGCAATGCTGACTCCCTCCCAGAGAATCTGTCGATAATAAACTAATTTGAACTGAAGTAGGTTATAAAATTCAGACACATTATATGAGCTATTGAACATGCCACAATTATTTCACACCTATTTCAGTGACTGTGATCTAACGGTGTCATACTTTTCACAGTTAGTGTGAATGTGTGATATTCTTAGATGCACTATTGGAAGCTACCAAATTAAATGGACCATTAAAACTTTCTTCTTTTGCATCAGCCAACTTCACATGAACAGGTTTTAGAAATAGCTTTAGGGAAAGGAAACTATCAGCAAGATGTTTGATAAATATTGGCATCAGCATGTACCCCAATGAAATGGCACACTATCACTTTTATTCAAAGGCTGCATGAAGAACAAAATGCAAAAATGTTATCATTCTTCACATGCAGGACCTCCTGCGTACTAGGCAGACACTTTAACCACTCAGCTAACATGTTATCTATTACAAAGAGTTGATATTTCATAGGGAGTGTTGTGAAATTTACGTAAACTTGCAATTTATTGCTAAGTAAAGCTCATTTCAGTCCACATCCACTGACATATTAGTAACAGTAATTCTTGTTTATTTTATTTTAATAGTATCAGTAGTAAGTCAAAAGCCATATGCAAATGTTTAAAACTATGGCGGTCATGTGAAGTGATGAAAAGTGAAATATCAAGGGGTAAAATTTTACTTCCCGTCACAGTGGCCTCACATTCTTATGTTGACATCAACAACAACATGGTAGAAAATCTTTGACAAGATGTTACTATTAGAAATCTATACCACATAGATGATTAGTGCTTTGTATATACTATGAAGTAAATAAATAATGCTGTTCCTGCTCTACAGTTGACAGGTTTCTGTATGTACCCTTGCCCATTCCATAAAAGTAATTGCCCTCAAAAAATGAAGATTTCATGACAAAACATTTGTATCATCATGTGACAGGGTAATGCCAATTTCACGATTGCCAGTATTCAGCGTCCTTTTCCAACATCATCACATGAAGTCACTGGGGAGGATAGTAACATTTAACGCATCAATGAGACTCTTATGACCTGAAGGGGAAAATGCTCAAAATGCAAAAATGTTATCATTCTTCACATGCAGGACCTCCTGTGTACTAGGCAGACACTTTAACCACTCAGCTAACAAAGCCTTATGGATAATGCAGCTACACAGACAGTCTTAAAACATGTCTCCTTCCACAATGCACTTTAATTCTGCCTCTTTTTTTCTTTGCGAAGTATGTATCAAAGTTGCCAAGGCTCTCCAACAATGTAATGGCACCCCAGAAATGAATGTGAATGGAAACAATCACAGTTTTCCTCAGGCAGAGGAGATATAAATATCAACAATAATTCAACTCATTGAGACATATATTTTCTCATTATACCAAAGCTATTGATTATAAGGAGAGGCATTGAAATTTGTTCTGTAGCTAGGAGCTGAACCTGGGACATCTGACTTACTAGGCACTCAGCTAATTCAGCCTTACGCACTGTAAGCAGGGGGTCCTCGGTTTGAATCCTGGCCACAGAACAAATATTAATTCAACACCTCTCCTTATAGTATTTCAAAGAAGTGTGGTAATAGATAAAAGGAAATGTCTAGGAATCCTATGCCTATGAAAGCCGGTTAAATTTTACGTACCATCCCAACAGCCTCATGTGATAATGTTGGAATCATATGACATTGGGATTAGTCAATTGCAAGACAACACAATATATATATATTTTTTTTAATAATGAAATCTTAATTTTGCAAGTGCAATTACTTCCAGTGAGTGGGCAAGGGTAGGCCTACATACAAGAATCTGTCACCCATAGAGCAGGAACAGCATTATTTATTCACTTCATGGTACATTCGAAACAGCAAAAAAGTAATTCTATGTGGTTCAGTTTTCTAAAAATATTAAAATCTTGGCACATATATTCTGGTTGACAGTGTAATCATGCGAGGCTGTCAGGATGGCAAGTAAAATTTTACCTGACAAGTCTAATCCTAAGCAAACACAATCAACAACACAGTAATTAGCTTAATTTTATAATTTTTGCAAGAGTTCCTCAACACAATATAGTGAGCCACGAGGAAAATCTTCAATTTGGACTTAAAACTGTATATGGACTACTACTAAGATTTTTGAATTGCTGTAACAGATTATGGAAAATGGATGCAGCAGAATCTTGCCTGCCTTTCTGCATCAAAGTCAAGGAGGTATGATCGAAATGTAGCTTTCAATTTCTGTCTAGTATTAACTGAGCAAAATTTGCTAACTCTTCTGAATGAACTAATATTGTTAACAACAAACAAAATTGTACAAAATATGTATTTAGAGACAAAGGCAGACAAGAGGTCCATGAGCTTACAATACATATACTACTCAAACCACCACAAATAGGCCCAACCCTTTTTGAATCAGAAAAGTTCACAAAAAACAATGATACATCACAAGTGAATGAAAATACATCAAGTAGTCTACCTTTCAGACACTATTCTAATGATAACCAAAGCAGCATTTAGTTTTTGAAGAAGATCCTGTATGTGGCATTTCAATGACCACTTCTCATGTACCTGAATACCTAGAAATATGCCCACTCTATGAAACAAAATGTCAGTTTTTGTTGAACTGTGTGTTAAAATCTGTAAATATTGAGACTTACTGTCTTTAGTATCAATTAATTTTCAACAAACATGTCTTGAGCTGCATTATTTGATGATGTGTCAATAATGCATACAACATCCTTTACAAACATTTCAAGTAATTGAAAATGGACACATACACTTAACTACCAGTAAAAACATGGAAAGAAGAAACTATTTCACTACAAATACCTTTACGGTGTTCGTAATCGATGGTTGATGACATTTCCAAATGTCTCATTGTGAACTGACAACTTACACTGAATATTATTCTCCTTATAAAAACAGATACAATTTATGTATATTTTGACCCCATCAGCTTCTATTCAAACATAAGAAAGACATGAATTCATAATACAGTTAGGCCTATACTGTTCTGATGAGCAGTAATGTCGCCACAGCAATGCACGAAATAGAGCTTCAATTTTAGGTTACAATGGCATGAAAAAGCCTGGTTTGCTAAAGCCAATGAAATTCTCAGTACCATATGAGTTTCTGAAGTTATGTTTAGGATCTTTAAAAACAACCCCTTATTTTCCACTGTAACATAGTTCCTATGTTCTTATTATGCCCTTACTTAATATAGTTACATAAAATAAAAATTCTTACCCAAAACACCTATATAACTGCTATGAGACCGGAACTTAACATTAATGTGTATGTTTAGGCCTATATGACACCATAATGACTATTCAGGTTGTTAAAATGACAAATGAAAACTTATAGTGTCTTGTGAGGATGTGTCTTCAACACATCCTCACAACATGGCATACTCTATATCAAATCATAATTAGCCTACATAGTATACTCATTCACTAGCCAACTTTGTAAAACGTATGGGTAATTCATAATTCAAAAGAACGAAATAGTCTTCCATGAAACCTGTCATCTTATATGAGATGGAAAGAACTGGCAGATTGCAAGTAAAGCAACAGAGTGGAGACCACATACATTTTCTCCAACAACATTTCATTAGGAATATTGCCCAAGTACGTAAGTTGATGTAAACGTTGGTGGGGAACAAGAACATCTTCAGCTCTTAATAGATCAGTAAACTAATCACTTTATGTTATCTCGTGTACTGGTAACTTACAATACATTTATCCAAAATATCTATATACATGATAATTACATTTATTACTTACAGATGATACATCCAGTGGCAGGACGAAGATTATGAGGAACGAAAAGTACCATCCCGTTAACACTGCGAATTTTACAATAACGTGATGTCGTCTCCAGTTAATATATCTATATAAAATTCCAAACGCTAGGAAAAAAGTCACGACGACATCAACAACTAATGGTCCAACAGTCATTTCTGTCAAGCACGTCAACTAAGTAAAATATCATCAAACTTCTTTTGCCGTTTTGGATTTGGAGTTTTTGACCTCGTTGTCTGATGCCTTAGTCATATTTTCTAATTTCTGACTCGTTAATGACTTCAACGGCATAAGTTTTGGCCTACAAAGAATACTCTGCGGCAAGTCGTCTTTGTGCAATATTCCTCGTTGGGGTACAAAATCGTTCGGCACGAACTTCTGATTATCTGACATTGCAAAAACAGTCCTCCTTTACATCTGAAAGGAAGACATCGACAAACGTGGTACAATTACATCACAGAGGCCAAACGGGTATTTACTACAACGTATGATTAAATAAGTCACTAAATAAGGATTGGTACAATAGCAAAATAGACAGCGAATGAACACCGAACCTTAAGATTTTCGTCCCTATAAAAACGTTCAAAACAAGAAACAAACACACAACGAAAACAAAATCTGTTTACACCGACAAATCCACTTGCTGTCATCACACTACATAGCAGACACTCCACTAATTTCAAAGATGTACAGAACATAGCTGTAGCAATCCAAAGATACCATGCCAACTGAATCCAGAGAGTATAAACCAAGGATGTATGATCTGTCTGGGGGCAGCAAAATCTGGAGATCTATTCAGCGTAGTGCCTTCTGATGACAGATGTCTTCTGTCACTTCACTATTACGACTATTCGCACATTTGTGTAAACAGTTATTGCGAAATATAGTTGTAATTTTTGTACAGCAACATATTTTAGTAATAAAGCCTTGTTCCGCCACATTCACTGAAGGCGATGGCGATGCTGAAATATTTGTGTGTATGGTATATGGGTATTCCATTCTGAGAGCGAACTCTCTCAAGCAACATGTTCCCCAAACTACACAAGAAACTAAAATGCAGTGCGCATCGAGTAACTCTACACTCATTTACTATGCTAGACTGGTAAAGACCCATAATTGTTACAAATATTTAGGACTTTTCTACTTTAATACATTACCAAAACATGCGTACACAGTGCCAGTAGACCATTTAAAAAAATATATTGCCAAATGGTTTAAAAGTAAGATATTTTATTCTGCTCAATAGTTCTTTGAATGTTGGACAAAAGACTTACATTTCGTATAATAATAAACTACAAATTAAAATTGTTGTTTAGTTTATAACTATGTACACAATACTATATGATAATTCTGTTGATGTCTTGAACATATCACAACACATCTGTCTTGTTTAATGTCTGATAACTATTTACAGTAATATACATATCTTATAACTATAATGTAATTATTATTATTTTCATTCATTTTACTTTTTCTACCTAATGTTTTTGCTAAGTCATTTTTATTAATATTTCTGTTATTATTATCATTATTACTATTTTATGTAACCTTGCTGATACTGATTGCATGTAAAGCACTCAAAGGTGAATAAAGCATCAATCAATAGTATGTCTGCCAACTTTCGGATTTTTATTTTGAAAATTTCCCAAGATAATAAGAAAAAAAATTAGATTTTCAGAGAAATTAAACAATTTCTTACAAATGGCTCCTAATTTTTCTTTCCTTCTGGAGAGTGAAAAATTCTGGATAGTTTAGGAGACAGGTTACTATTCACCCTTTGAGTGCTGCCCCAAAGCGTCCAGCTTGCCGAGTCAGGCATGCCATTGCGGCTGCCTAATCCTTCTACCTGCATTGGCCACCTTCTCTATGGACTATTTATTGTCTGTGCCTCGAGCTGTCTACTCGGCCGTCCTCGCCCTGGCTTGAGCATATTTGAAAACAGGGCGGCCGCGACAGTCTCGCAGTCAGTGTGCTCGTTAACGTTAAAAATAAGCGCAGTATATGTGGATAATGTGGCGTCGCAAGTTTGAACGCGCGCGGGCCACAGACATCGCCGACGGAGTAGTCATATAGAGGCGCCACATGATAGACAAGTAGAGCAGGTGCGTCCTCTAGAGGAAGTGGAGAAACGTTGGACAGTGCCGTGGAGTAGTTCACTTCTGGCAGGAGACTCCTACTGGTGACTTGTTTTAGTGCACCTGTATGGTGGACTGATCCTAGAATTGTAATAACGTTGCCTACTGCTCCAGCTGTATGGCTAGCTTCGTCCATGGACAGTGGTGTGATGATTTGGGAGAACTCTTAAATTATGTTAAAGTGAGACCTCCCGCAACCGACAGTGTAAGTACCAAGTTAAGTGATTGTCCAATAAATTATCATCTATAAATGCTCTTGAGGTTGCAGAGTTCCAATCGGCCCTACTCCCACGTCCTCGGCCCCTAGTCAGTTGCTCCGTTATGAGAGCGAGTCCATAACTGCAGATGGCAATGCGGAGGAACACAACAGATAATTATTCTATAGCTTTGAATTTGGACACGAATGCTCGACAGACATAATGTACACTGAAACTGCTGACGCTGCTAACATGAAACGCCTGGGTTATTCCATGTCAAATCGCCTGATTTGGGAGCATTTTCCAGATAGACCATCATGGAAAATTTTATGTGAACATTCTAATATGTCCCCAATGCACATTGGTAAAGTTTAAGATTTGTTTAAGCATACTGATCGAGATATAGTCAGTTGTTTGACGCATTGCGCGACTTTGCGAAGCGCGAGCGTGAATTCCTGTCAACTTTGAGCCGTTATAAATCGGGCAATATTTCGTTGATAGATATGAAAATTGGCTATCATGTACAATTGTATTTTTTTCTCATAGTAATAATACTGAAAACAATTTTATGTGCTATATATAGCCAGAAAAGTTCAAGCAAAGTTGCTCAAAAATATCGGCGCCCAAAAAAAAACTTCCAACATTTGGCGTGTTATATCTCAGAGACTAAAGCTATAACGAACGTGAATCTTGGCATGTGGTAACCTAACAATATAAGGTTCTGAAACATGAAGTTTCATTTATGTGCCACTGTCCACCTACATATTTGTTTTTTACTTTCCGCATATTGTGAGGTTAAATTACTCACGCGTCGTTGGTTTTACTTACAGGAAATTAGTGAAACACACAAAAAGTTTTACTTATAACTGAGTAAACTAAATAGATCCTCGTTCAGAT
Source organism: Locusta migratoria (assembly GCA_026315105.1). NCBI lineage: Eukaryota > Metazoa > Arthropoda > Insecta > Orthoptera > Acrididae > Locusta > Locusta migratoria. The sequence goes on along the minus strand of CM048755.1, from coordinate 145,292,430 downwards.
ATGAAATTAATATTCAGTTCCTGAAGCAAGCTTTTCTCATTCGTGTTAATGTGTTTAGTCTATTATTAGAAGAAACAAAGAATTGAAGCATGCAAAATATTAGCTATATAAATGTAATTCATATTGTATAGTCACTTGTTTTTGGTAAAAGTTCTGTTGTGGGTATCTGCTTGCATTTTCCGTAGTTCATGTATAGTTTAAGTACGTAATTTGCAAGAAAATAATCATCAAAGAATGGTCCATTATCTCAATTGTTTTCTTTATTTATACATTGCTCCAATAAGAAAATGTTCTTGATCTGTTTGAATACTGGGCTACACTCCCTGCACTGTCCGAATTTAGTGTGAAGTCTTACGATCTGGAGCTACAAACGAAACTGTTTTCTTAAAATCAGATTACAAGTATTTCGTAGAGTTGCCAAGTCGCATAGAGAGAAATTTGCGCACCTCCCGCATCTTTCTGTCGGACATAACATCCTATATCTTCAGAATGAAATACGTTATCATTCTGTTCTCAACCCATAAATAAAATTTTGATATCTTACATAAATTTCGTCCGCAGCTTTGTATGTGCTAAAATCACCGATATGCAAAGTCTACTCAATGCGATTTTTCGTCTGCAAACTCTTCAAAATTTTGAGCATTAGATTACTTCATTTGATATAGCACAGTAACGATAAGGAATAACAAATAGAAAGTGCGATCATCATCGAGCTAATATACCACACTATAAAATGTAAAAAAAAAATAAAAGAATTTCATTGAATAGTTTTCTCAGAATCGGTTGATAAATATTCTAAGCGCTCGGAATGCAAATAGACTAAGAGAATGTAAGAGATATACTATACCTATCGAAACATCACATTTTGACAGATATGGAAAAAGTAAACATAAGCAGTTACAAACTAACAGCACATGTGAGTAGAGAGAATAAGGTGAGAAGAGGAGTTGCCATCTATGTCAAAAGTTATTACAGTGTAAAAAGTTTAGAAACACAAAACTTTTGCATAGATCTACATACAGAAGCATGTGCCTGTGAGCTTAAACTGAAAAAAGGTCCTTCTTTTATAATTGTAACAGTATATAGGTCTCCTTCAGGAAACTTTCAGTTATTTATGAAAAATTTGGATGCCTTGTTGTGCTATCTGCCAGATAAGGGAAAACAAATTATTATTTGTGGGGATTTCAAAGTTGACTCACTAAAGGAATGTAATAGGAAGAATGACCTGGAAGTCTTACTCGGTTCTTTCAATTTGTCATTTGTAATTCATTTTCCCACTCAGGTAGTAAAGGACAGCAGCACACTGATAGATAACTTATTTATAGACCAAGATAAGTTTAAAAACATAAATGCTTGTCCTGTTGAGAATGGTCTTTCCGATTATGGTGCACAGCTAATTACAGTAAATGACATAGTTCCTCTTTGTAATTCAAAACAGCCCTCCAAAGTTGTGCATTCAGTTAATGATTCAACAATTAGAAATTTTAGAAAAAATCTTCAGCAGTTAGACTGGGATGAGGTATATAAGGAAGCTGATGCTAATTTTAAATACAACTTATTTCATGATACATTTGTAAAAGTATTTGAAAATTGTTTCCCCAAGAAAATAGTTAAATATAATGATAGAAAACCATGCAAGAAACCATGACTTATTAAAGGAATAAGAATATCTTGTAACTGAAAAATGGAACTGTAACTTCCAGCAAGAGAGAGTAATGACGCAGAAACAGTCAAATATTATAAAAGCTACTGTGTTACATTAAGAAAAGTTATTAAAAAGACCAGAAGCATGTGCATCATGTCTGAGATTAGTACCTCTGATAATAAAATTAAAACAATTTGGAATATTATTACCAGGGAGACAAGGCAACCAAGAGCACAGGGAGACAGCATTACCATCATTCTGAATGAAAAGTTTACAAATAACAAGGCAGAAGTTGAAAACATTTTTAATTATTATTTTTTTAAATGTTGTGGAGAAAATAGGATCTAAATGTTCATTAGAAGAAGCTAGGCAGTTAATGGAACAGGCCATACCCACACAATTTGATACAATAGAAATTCCACCCACCTCTCCTTCTGAAATTAAGAAAATAATAAACTCTCTCAGGAGTAAAAGCTCACATGGAATGGATGGTATTTCCAGCAGGGTAATAAAAGCTTGTTCTCAAGAAATAAGTAGAATTCTTAGCCACATATGTAATAGTTCTCTGAAGCAGGGTGTTTTTCCTGATAGATTGAAATATGCTATTGTTAAACCACTACACAAAAAGGGGATACGTCTGATGTCAAAAACTACTGCCCAATCTCACTTCTGACAGCCTTATTAAAAATTCTTGAATAAGTAATGTATTCTAGAGTAGTTTCACTCATAGGTAAAAATAAAATTCTAACATGTCAGTTTGGTTTTTTCAGAAAGGCTTTTCAACAGAAAGTGCTATATATACTTTCACCAATAAAATATTAAATGCTCTGAATAACCGGACATTGCCAGTTTGGATTTTTTGTGATCTCTCCAAGGCTTTTGATTGTGTAAATCATGGAATTCTTCTAGATAAACTAAAGTATTGTGCTATGAATGGGACAGTGTAAAAATGGTTTAAATCAGACCTAACAGGAAGAGTGCAGAAAGTTGACATAAGTAATTCACAAAATATGCAAAAAAAAAAAAAAAAAAAAAAGCTGATTCTTCAAACTGGGAAACAATCAAAAATAGGGTTCCACAAGGTTGGGTCTTGGGCCCTTTGCTGTTCATAATATATATTAATGACTTGCCAGTCTATATCCATGAAGATACAGAGCTGGTTCTTTATGCTGATGATACAAGTAAAGTTATCACACCTGACAGACAAGAACTAACTGAAGTAATTGTAAACGACATCTTTCAGAAAATCATTAAGTGGTTCTCAGCAAATGGACTGTAATTAAATTTTGATAAAACACAGTACAACAGTTGTGTACATTAAATGGAATGACACCATTAATAAATTTAGGCTTTAATCAGAAATCTGTAGCAAAGGTAGAATATTCAAAAATCTTAGGTGTATGCATCAATGAGGGCTTGAACTGGAAAAAAACACAGTGAAGATCTGCTGAAACGTTTGAGTTCAGCTACTTATGCTATTAGGGTAATTGCAAATTTTGGTGATATACATCTCAGTAAATTAGCTTACTATGCCTATTTTCATTCTCTGCTTTCGTATGGCATCATTTTCTGGGGTAATTCAACATTGAGTAAAAAAGTATTCATTGCACAAAAGCGTGTAATCAGAATAATTGCTGGAGCCCATCCAACATCATCCTGTAGACACATATTTAAAGAGCTAGGGATCTTCATAGTATATATATTCACTTATGAAATTTGTTATTACCAATTCCACCAAATTCAAAAGCAATATATATATATATATATATATATATATATATATATATATATATATATATATATATATATATATATATATATAAAATTTAGTACAAAGTACTAATTTGTTAAGACACCTTTCATTAAACTGACATGTTCCACATTATTACGAAGTGTCGTATTCATGATCTATGGAACAAGTACTAATCTAATCTAATCATGTCAGCAGCAGCCCTGAGCGGCTATTGACGTCTGCAGCTCCACAGGCAGTGGAAATGGCTGTGGCATATGCTGTCTTTAGGACTCAGGTACCGACAAGGAAGTGTGGCAAATGCCGTCTACAGGGCCCACGGAAAATACCACTGCCACGGCAAACGATGTCCGCAGGCCCCACGGCAAAGTGGAGCGCCATGGCATATCATGTCTGCAGCACTCAAAGGCTTAACCTACCTAGTTCTTACTGAAGATTACATTAATAGTTCATTGTCTCACATGTTTAATATCATATGTCTCAAACCTTGCTATTCCAAACAATTATGGAAGGAATGATATTACTATAACAATCTGCAACACACGTGCCAAATATTACGGTAGTCATAAAAGTAATTTATATAAAATTCCATCAGAATCTAAAGTGATGAAATAACAATTTTTATTTCAATAATCTTTAGCCAGATCGATCATCTCCATCTGCTATCGGCTACTATTTTTTTCTTGTTGGCAGAGAATCTAGTGAGTTTAGTGTGGCAGAGGAGAGATGCGGGTTGATGCATGTGCCGTGAACAGCAAGTCACCCCATTTACATGGGCTCTGAAAACCGGATTTCGTAAACCGATTGCCCAATTCCGCTTTAGGTTGGTCACGTAAACACTCCAAAATCGATTCTGGAAATCCTCATCTGTAAAGCAGTTTTCCAGTTCTACAGACGATTTTCGTGTCCATGTAAATGCAACCATTTTTGAAGTGTTCTTGGGCTGTTAGATTTTGTTTTCTTGTTGAAAATTTTCGGCACATATGGACAGAGTGACATTTTCTGCCATGAAATAAATGTTTAAATATTAGAATGAGCAATAATCTGTGTATTTAAGTAAAGAAAAATAACGATTGTGCTGACTAAATCAAATACTGAATCAGCTGTTTTTCAGCCGCCATTTTAAGTGGCCCAGTAAATCCGCTTCAGACTATAAAATGTAAACACGACAGCAAAAAATGGTTTACGAAAATCGGTTTTCGTCTTCCGAACGATGTGTTGCTTGTAAATGTAGTGAGTGGCCATTATGCCACTGCTTGGGAAGGAGTCAGCTCCGGGTGTGGTATGGGATGTACGAGTTGCAACCATAATTTTCTTATTCTCTACAACATTCCTGAAGTTGTGTATAATATGTAAAAGTTTTACTACAACCTCCAGTGGACTGTTTTGTGAACTTATTAGCTTATAGCTCATGCTAACAATGATAATTTAAACAAATTGAATTGTGTGAACGAAAATATCCACAATGCACTTCTGTCGATGCCAGCTCATGTGGATGAGGAATTTATTCATGGAATAAATAAGGAAGGAATGAAATGTCTTCCTACAATACTGGACGGTAAATCCTGAGCTTCCTTGGGTTGCGAAGGTCGCGGTTGCAGATGGTAGTCGCCACGAGTACGCAACACTGCCATTAGATGTCAGGCATAACGAATTCATGATAGGGAAATAACTGCAGTGTATATGGGTATTGTCGGACTTGTTGCACAATCTGTATATGTGTGCTGTTTTATGAGATAATACGTATCATAAATTTTACTTCAGTAAACGTGTACATAAGCGATTGTCTCATGACATATAATTTGAATAACTATTATACAAAACTATTTGATAGGGTGTCAGTGAAAAGGGTCTAGGTTCGAACCTTCTTACTGTCTAATAATTTTACTTATTTTCATTTCAATGCAGCGTTTCCTGTCGTCTGGAAATCATAACAAAATGTGAATAATTTTTTAATGATAATGACATTTTATTTTGTATTATGGATTGTGTGAAACTATTTGATACAGGCAGATAAAATAGCTTCTCTACTCCAATGCACTTTTCAGTGGCGAGAATGCTGAAACGAAATACTCGTGCAGCTTAAAATGAGGTTATTTTGCCAAGAAGTTTTATTAATAGGACTAGTATAATTCGTATATGATTTCGCCACAGAAGGAAGGCATTATTGGGTATTAGCCTCACACAGAGGAGATATAAAATAACCAGAAAATGCATCTGTAGTTGACGTATTGAGTTTTCTGCAGATTCGGTAGGGCCGTTGGAATTTTTGGATCCAGTTTTCCAATTTTTATGATTAGTATGTGGAGAACGATCTGCTGATCAATAGCATGTGCATTTTTCTGGGGTATTTGATATCTCCTCTATTTTATACTAATGACCAAAAATCTCGTTGTTGTTACACCCTTCCGAGGAGAAACAAGCATGTACAAATTTCACCAATATCATTGATGATGTTTCCTGGCAGATAAATCTCAAATCATTGTACAAGAAAACTTCGATTCCCCATGTAAGCTAGTCCATTGAAGAGTGTAGAGGCACATCTGTCATGGCCTCCTTATTCACCCCGTTTACATAGGCTCCCAAAACCGGATTTTGTAAACCGATTTCCCAAATTCGCTTTTGGTTTGTTAACTCTTCACAATCAATTCGGGAAATCCACTTCTGTAAAGCGGTTTTCCAGTTCCATAATCGATTTTTGTGCCCATGTAGACCCAACCATTATTGAAACGTTCTTGGCTTGTCAGATTGTGTTTCCTTGTTAAGAATTTTCGGTACATATGGACAGAGTGACATTTTCTAAAGTGAAATAAAAGTATAAATACTAGAGTGAGCATGAATATGTGTATTTAAGTAAAGAAAAATAGCGATTGTGCTAAATCAGGAACTGAATCAGCTGTTTTCAAAAAAAATGTTCAAATGTTTGTTAAGCTTATGGGACTTATCTACGGGGTCATCAGTCCCTAACCTTACAAACTACTTATGAACTACTTACGGACTAGGATGGCAAAAATATCCATGCCCGAGGGGGGATTCGAACCCCCGACCGTAGTGGCCGTGCTGACCATGACTGGAGCACCTCAGTCACCTCGGCCACCGTGGCCAGCTGCTGTTTTCCAGCCGCCATATTAAGTGGACTAGGAAATCCGATTCAGGGAGTGACATGTAAACACGACAGCGAAAAACGGCTTACAAAAATCGGTTTTCGTCTTCCGAAAGATGTGTTGCATGTAAAAGTAGTGATTAAGGAGGTCATACATCCATTCCAGTTCACAGAAAATATAGGATTGAAATAAAAGTAAGTGAAGTTGCCAGAATGCAGTTTTGTACACAGTACCAATTCATTCCAAATAAATTCTAGCCACAGGTACAAGCCATGGTTTTGAGAAAACAGATATGTTCATAAGTTAATTACATGCAATAAACGCTTATATTTATGTTTATTGAAGAAAAATTAATACACAACAGCAAATACATACACAGTGTGTTAACAAATCCGACAACAGCTAAAATACATCGCACTTATTTTTGATTTGTGAGAAACAAACATCGTTGCGCCTGACATCTAGTGGCAGCACTTCGTACTTGTCGACTCTGCTCACTGCGACTGCGACCTTCGTGACCAAACGAGTGGATCAGCATCTTATCCAACAGTGAGAAAACTACTATTGCAGGTTTGGCAATCTTGACCAAGATGCATGTAGTGTTATTTGGGATCCTTGAGCTTGGTAAATGGTCTTGGGTGGTAGTGACGAAATATGAATTGTCTCATCACCATTTTTTATGTTGATCAGAATGATGGCTCAGTCCACCCTTCTGCAGATTAGGTTTATGTAAATATTATGTTTTGACATTGACTTAATGAAGAGAACCTGTTTATAATCCGTTTGCACTTTAGTTATATTTCAGTTTGTGGGTTTGTATAACGAACCTTAAATAGCAATAATAGATTTTTCCTGGTATGCATTTATTAACGTCGTTCTAGACTGATGCAGTTTAAGTTTGGGGATTTTTGGTCTTTCTGTAACCATTTCAGCAACTGGTCAGTATTGTTAGGTAATCGAATTTGTTACTATGGTGTACCTGTCATGGTGTGGACACCTGCTTGTAAACTGACATTTAATGGGCCAGCTCTTGTTACTGTCCATTGTGATATCTGGACGCCATGGAAAATGTGTGAAGCAGTGCCATGTATTCAAGCAAAACCTTCACGATGTCTGTGTCCTGTTACAAAGCAGTTAGCTTGAATGTGAAAATTTTTAAAACATTTATTGTTTCATAGTTTGCCTTTGTTATTTAAGATTTATCCAAAGGTTCTTATTACAAGGATTATCTGTTAAACACCAGCTCTTAAGGTGTTGGATTTATGTTATTACAATTTTTGAAAATCGCCCTTCAGGCATTGCAGTTTTTTAAAATAGTAAGAATATTTGAGTTAGCTCTTCAGGCATGTTGCTTTGTTTAAATGTTTGTCATTTCGGAATATGAATTAACTAAAAGATGTTAAAGTAGCCGAGCAGTCTGGAGTGCCACATTGCGAATCGGGCTACTTCCTGTGTCAGAGGTTCGAATCCTCCCTCGAGCATGGATGTTTGTCCTGTCTTTAGTATAAGTCAGTTCATAAATAGTTTGTAAGTTTAGGGACTGATGAACCCCCAGTTAAGTCCCATAAGCTTTACAAACATTTGAATTTGAAACATGTTAAAACTCATTCTTCGGGCATTGTACTTGTTTTAAGTGGAAACTTTTGAAGATAACCCATCACGTGTGTTGGTTTGTTTAAATGTTAGCACTTAAGGTATTGAATTATTAATGTGTTGTAAAAATTCGCCATTCAGGCGTTGGATTTGTTTTAAACTGAAAAAGTTTTAACATAGCCCATCAGGCGTGTACATTTGTTTAAATGATTAATCCTTCATGTATTGAATTACTATTAAATTGTTGTTAAAACTTGTCCTTGAATATAATGGATTTGCTTTAAATGACAAAATGTTTAATATAGCCCGGCGAGCATTGCTTCATTTGAAATCAGCCAAGCAGATGTTTGGTTGAGGATTTTTTTTTTTTTTTTTTGGTTTAAAATTTGGTTTAAACTGTTCCTTCAGGTGTTGAAATTATTTTGGTAACCATTTGGTAATCAGTCCTTTTGACGTTTCTGCTCCCTTAAAACTGTAAATGGTACATTAGGCCTTCAGGCCTGATGGATTCAATCTGCAAATTCTGTTTGTAATTGTCTGTTTAAAAAGGTTTATCAATTTGCACATCTGGTTGCAGAGTAAATAAATTATATGTAAACTATCTAATTATGTGAAAGTGAATGAAAAACCATCTTATTCCGTCCTTTGATCTTTGGTTACCTGTGACTGGGTTCGAGACCTGTCCACTGAATAAAACTGGTAGCATATCGTAGTTCTCTGCTGTGTTCCTTCTTGCATATGATTTGTGCTGTGCGTGGTCCTTGATAGTTACGTTACAGCTGCATTTTGTTGTCTTGATACTTTTCCTTGTCGTTGTCAGTCCAATGTCACAATGTCAGCCTGGAACGTGATGTCTGAAGAAAAAACAGCTCAAGTGTCAATTAGTAGTAACGGATGATGGAGATGTAAGCTAGTTAACAGAATGTTTGCGGGGGGGGGGGGGGGGGTGCAGTCTGTTGCATCCACAGAAGAACCCGGAACACGTAGGTGGGTGAGATAAATGTAAATGAAGCTCTGCTGTGCTGTGCTGTGCTGTATCCCTAGATGAGTTGCAAGAAATGCTCAATTTTCTGTTTGACAGTTCTCCTTCGTGAGTTCAGGTTTACAGGTTACAAGCACTTCATTAATAGAATGCGTGACTTAATGCAGGATCACCTTCTGGGAATCCATATGCAACCGAGTAATTTAGAGTGGGAGACGGTAATTTTAATGAAGATCACACGAATCTGTCCAGTGATTACTCTAGCAATAACGCTTGTCACGAAATGAATGCTGACTCTTGTTTTGTTAAGCTTACTAATACGTTGATGGCTAGTTTACTCTTTTGTCTATAGAATCTGTTGATCAGTCATTAAAGATTTTGTGGTATTCCGTCAGTTTTGAAAGGGATGTTAATGTATTCGATGTTATTCTTCAAGATTTTTATACATTATTGTTTTCTTAGCGAGGTGTTCGTTATCTTATGTAATTGCTGCAAGTGTGACATGTACACTATTGGCCATTAAAATTGCTACACCAAGAAGAAATGCAGTATTCATTGGACAAATATATTATACTAGAAGTGACATGTGATTACATTTTCACGCAATTTGGGTGCATAGATCCTGAGAAATCAGTACCCAGAACAACCACCTCTGGCCGTAATAACGGCCTTGATACGCCTGGGCATTGAGTCAAACAGAGCTTGGATGACGTGTACAGGTACAGATGCCCATGCAGCTTCAACACCATACCACAGTTCATCAAGAGTAGTCACTGGCTTGTTGTGACGAGCCAGTTGCTCGGCCACCATTTACCAGACGCTTTCAATTGGTGAGATATCTGGAGAATGTGCTGGCCAGGGCAGCAGTCGAACGTTTTCTGTATCCAGAAAGGCCCGTACAGGACCTGCAACATGCGGTCGTGCATTATCCTGCTGAAATGTAGTGTTTTGCAGGTATCAAATGAAGAGTAGAGCCACGGGTTATAGCATATCTGAAATGTAATGACCACTGATCAAAGTGCCATCGACACGAACAAGAGGTGACTGAGACATGTAACCAATGGCACTCCATACCATCACGCCGGGTGATCCGAAAAAATGACGTTTTGCCATTCATGCAGCCAGGTTCGTCGATGCGTACACCATCGCAGGTGCTCCTGTCTGTGATGCAGCGTCAAGGTTAACCGCTGCCATGGTCCCCGAGCTGATAGTCCATGTTGCTGCAGCATGCAAAGAACTCAAGCTCGGTGGGTTAGCCGATGTTGCTGCAAATGTCGTCGAACTGTTCTTGCAGATGGTAGTTGTCTTGAAAACGTCCCCATCTGTTGTCTTAGGGATCGAGACGTGGCTGCACGATCCGTTACAGCCATGCGGATAAGATGCCTGTCATCTCGACTGCTAGTGACATAAGGCTGTTGGGATCCAGCACGGCGTTCTGTATTGCCCTCCTGAACCCACCGATTCCATATTCTGCTAACAGTCATTGGATCGCGACCAATGCGAGCAGCAAGGTCGCGATACGATAAACCGCAATCGCGATAGGCTAGAATCCGACCTTTATCAAAGTCGGAAATGTAATGGTACGTATTTCTCCTCCTTACACGAGGCATCCTTGTGTGAATGCTCTAAAAAGCTAATCATTTGCATATCACAGCATTTTCTTCCTGTCGGTTAAATTTCGCGTCTGTAGCACGTCATCTTCGTGGTGTAGCAATTTTAATGGCCAGGAGTGTAGTAGCAGACTTAGCGAATTATGGATTCGGTTGTTAAATGGGAGACTGACTGTATGAGATTCAAACAATATCGTAATGTTGGACAAAGCATAAATAGTGTGTAGTTTGACAGAGTCAATTATATGTCTACACATAACGCTGCACATCAATATGAAATTGAATGAACATATAACGACAGTTGTGTTGGAGGTGGATGGTCGACTTCGGTTTATTGGGAGAATTTTGGAAAGTTGTGATTCGTCTGTAAACGAGACTGCATACAAAAAGCTTGTACGACCCCATCTTGAGTATTGTTTAAGTATTTGGGATCCCTACCAGATCGGTTCAAAGAAAGGCATAAAGCAATTCAGAGGCAGGCAACTAGGTTTGTTTCTGGCATGTTCGAACAATGCGTAAGCAGTGTCCGTTTAGCTGCCAACTGATATACAGCAGACGCCGCCTTCATATTTCGTAAGTGAAACTGGCTTCTGATTAGAAGCGACCTACAGTATTTTGATTTTTGTCTGCGCCTATTCGTTTCAGTTCGTAAATTTACCTAGTGCTCTGGTGCATAATAGATACAAATTCGCATTTAAGAAACAGTGTAGTCTTCCTACTAGAAGCGACATATTTTGACTGCTCTGTGAGGTTCTAGCTTCTGTTTATTAAATTTCTCGTGAGCTCGCGTCTGTATTAGTTTCAGATTCGCGTGAAGTTTCTGGTCAGTGTATTCTTCCGCCGTGAGAATCCCGACACTCGTCTGTCTTGTTTTGCATTGAATTAGTACTAGATCTAGTCATCTTCGTTTACCATAGTTACCTTCTGTTGAACCTACATTGCGTCTTTCAAGTTGTTAGTTTTTCTTGGTACTGTAATCATGAATAGGAATGCGGATGTAGCCTGAGCTAGTGACACTTCGCTCCCAGCTTCAGTTGCACAGCTTGAGGCTGCGGTCGAGGGGTTTTGTCGTCGTTGGCCGGTCGTGGGATCTGCACGGCCTCCCACCGTGTCCACCAATCGGCCTGCGGCAGCGGCTTGCCCCAATACTGCTAGCAATGTGGCAGACACTCCACCCGTCGTTGTGTGGGAGGCTGCCTCAGTGCGTGGCAGGCGGCGTAAGACATTCTGGGGGACCATTTGTGAGGCCTCCCCGGTTCATCTTCCGAACAGGTTTGAGGCACTATCTGTTCACGACAACGTTCCTGAGCTGGGTGGTGTTGCTCATCTTGAAGTCACCACGCAACCTGTAAGATCCGGGCTTTCACAGACAGTGGGTTTGCTCATAGTTGGGAGCTCCAACGTTAGCCGGTTAATGGAGCCCCTCAGAGAGATGGCTGCCAAAGAGGGGAAGAAGGCCAACGTGCGCTCTGTGTGCATACCGGTGGAGTCATTCCAGATGTGGAACAGGTCCTTCAGGATGGTGGCTTACGTTGGTACCAATGATGTGTCTCGCTATTGATCTGAGGAGATTCCCCCAGGTTTTGAGCGGCTATCTGAGGTGGCAAACACTGCCAGTGTTGCTTGCAAGATGAAAGCAGAGCTCACAACCTGCAGCATAGTTGACAGGAGCAACTGTGGGCATCTGGTACAGAGCCGACTGGAGGGTCTAAATCAGAGGCTCAGACGGTTCTGCGACCGTGTGGGCTGCAGATTCCTCGACTTGCGCCATCGGGTGGTGGTGTTTCGGCTTCCGCTGAATAGGTCAGTAGTCCACTACACGCAGGAAGCGGCTAATGGGTAGCGGGAGCTGTGTGGCGTAGACTGAGCTGTTTTTTTTTTTTAGGTCAGAGGGAATCGGGAATACACAGAAAAGGGTTTCAGTCTCAAAGGATACACGTCAAAGATAGGACGAACACAGATTAAAAACCGTTGGCCTAACAGTTGTAAATTGTCGTATCTGTATGGGAAAAAATTCTTGTCGCATATAACTGCTATAGAAAACGTGTTCCAAAGCCACAGTCACTTCTTAGAAAACAACTTTTTAATTTACTTCCATCTAACTACCAATGCACTATTAGTTTCTGCGCACTATGGTGTCACTGCCAACACATGAACACTGGGCATTCAGACTCTGAATTTAATTCAATATGTAATTGATTCTGAGCTTCGCCAGGTGGGTATATGCGAATCCCTATACAGAGGAAGCCATGCGAAATGGGCATAGGTTTCTTTACATATTGACAACTTTGGAATAATTGGGCTATAAGACTAAATAAGACTGACCACTTGAAAATTCAAATAATTGTACAATATGGTCGAAAAATGTTTTGTACATATTAAATGAGCCAAATGACTTAATGGTGACTGCACAAAAACGTAGGTCATTTTGTTTCAAAAAAGTTCAAATGTTTGTAATCCGAAGGGACCAAACTGCTAAGGTCATCGGTCCCTAGTCTTACAATCTACTTTAACTTATTCTAAGGACAACACATACACACACACACACACTCACACACACACACACACACACACACCCACACCAAGGCCCGAAGGAGGACTCGAACCTCTGGTGGGAGTAGCCGCATACTCCACGACATTGTACCCCAGATCACAAGGCCATTCCCATGCGGCGCACATGGTTTGATAAATTATTAAACTTTTCACTATTTAATGTGGTTGAATCATTGTAATATTCTTTTAAATCACAGAAACTTGAGAATGACACCATAGTACGTCGAAACTAGTAGTGCATTGGTAATTAGATGGAATTATATTAATTTGACAGATGAAAACGATATTACTTGGAGATGCCAGCAGCAGAAAACATCTGCACTACTTGAAGGACATCCATTTATTTCGGATTGCTGTCAAAGTTCCGCTGCCCCTAGGCATGAAATATTACTGCACACGTTGTTTCGGGTAACGTTGCCAACACTGCAAAGCAGTATTCGGCTCACTGCTCCTCGCCTCCCGGCAGCCATGGTACACGCCTCCTGACGCTGCCAACAGCCAGCGCACGAATCGTCAACTTACCGTGGCTGAACAGTACAGTAACCGCAGTAGCTGGGTCATTACCAAACAATCCAGAAATTGGAAAAACAGCGTATCCTAAAAGGTCACCCTATTACGGATCAGAAACAAACAGCCAGTAAATACGAGTATGTTGCGCTAAGGTTGATATTCCCTCAAAACCTAAAATCAGATTTCCTGTGTTTGCGTTGTACTGAATCAATTTCTTCTTCATTTTTTGTAAAGTTTCTATGCAAAAGAGATACGTTTTCAAGAAAGCTTTCGCAATCAATAAAATTACACTTGAAATTTACTAGCAGGTTAAAATTGTGGGGCCGGCAGCGGTGGCCGAGGGTACTGAGGCGCTCCAGTCACGGTCTGCACGGCCACTAAGGTCGGGGGTTCGAATCCCCCCTCGTGCATGGATATTTGTGCCGTCCTTAGGATTAGCTGGTTCATAAGTAGTTTGTAAGTTTCAAAAATGTTCAAATGTTTGTACAGCTTATGGGACATAACTACGGGGTCATCAGTCCCTAAACTTACAAACTACTTATGAACTAGGACGGCACAAATATCCATGCCCGAGGGGGGATTCGAATCCCCGACCGTAGTGGCCGTGCAGACCGTGATTGGAGCGCCTCAGTATCCTCGGCCACCGCGGCCGGCTGTAAGTTTAGGGACTGATGACCCCGTAGTTAAGTCCCATAAGCTATACAAACATTTTAACATTTGAAAATTGTGGGCCAGAAACGGGATTCGAACCTGGGACCTTTGCCTTTCGCTGGCAAGCGCTCTACCATCTGAGCTATCTTGACATGATTCACGGGCCGTCCACAAAACTTTACTTCTGCCAGTACCTCGCCTCCTACTTTCCAAACTTCACTCACTGAAGTACTCGTGTGAACCTTTCAGGATTAGCACTCCTTATTCTGGAAACATCATACCACATGCTTTCTTCCAGGAGTGCTCGTCCTGCAAGGTTCGCAGGATGATGTCTGTAAAGTTTGGAAAGTAGGAGGCGAGGAACAGGCGGAAGTAAAGTTGTGACGACAGACTGTGAAGCGTGTCGGGATAGTTCAGACGGAAGAGCGCTTGCCCGCGAAATTCAAAAGTCGCAGGTTCGAATCCCGGGTACAGCACACCATTTTAATCTGCCAGGAAGTTACGTACAGCGCACAATCCGCTGCAGTGTGAAAATTTGATTCTGAAAATTACAGAATCAAGAAGAATTTCTACTTCCATGAAAATCCTTTGTATCTGATGTGTGAAAAAATGCCGTTGAAATTTTTAATTTGCTCCAATAATTGGAAAATCGAAACGTGTAGCTTCAAATAAAACTGTTTATAATGCGTGGGAGTACCATTTCTTAGTGTCTAGGAAAATAATCAGATAAACCGTTTACCGAAAACATCTGAATGTGCAAGCCTGAACGCAGCCCTTGAAATTCAGTTTTTTTACATAGTTAAATTCTTTAAATTTACTTACCTATGTGTAAAACATACACAATAGCTCAGTTATCTCCCAAGCAATCACGAAACAATGAATATCTTTTATTTATTTTTATCGTAAATTACTGACAAAAAGAGCAAGAAGCAATTAAATTGAAGCATAACACAAAAAGTCAAATTACGTTATGTTAATTACAGGCATTTTGCAATTTTAAACTCACAATTATATGCTGCCTGTAAGTAAAAGTTAATTATTCTAATGCTAAGATTCTTTCCCTCCCTTCCTTCCTCACCATCTCTCTCTCTCTCCTCCCTTCTCCCTCCTGTCTCTCTCTCTCATTTTTCTTCGGGCCGTCTGGGGAGGGGGGGGGCACGTGTCTCTGTGCCCCCCCCCCTTAATCCTCCCTTGGGAACAATAAAAGAGCTTCAGGCACCAATAGAAATTACTGAATCTCAAATCATTATAGGTACCGAAAGCTGGCTAAAGCCGGAGATAATTTCAGATAAAATTTTCACAAAGGGGCAAATGGTGTTCAGAAAAGATAGATTGAATAAAATAGGTGGTGGTGTATTTATTGCTGTCACAGGCGGTTTATTCTGTAGCGAAATTGAAGTAGATTGCTCCTGTGAGATGATATAAGTAGAAGTCATATCTGACAACCAAAATAAATTACTAATAGGTTGTTTTTTATCGACCCCCTGACGCAGACAATTCGATTGCAGAAATGTTCAAAGAAAGCTTGGATCAAATTTCGATAACGTACCCTAAGCATAAAATTGTAATTAGTGGCGACTTTAATTTACCCTCAATAGGTTGGCAAAAATACATGTCTAAAAGCGGATGCAAGCATAAAACATCGTCCGAAACCGTACTGAACGCATCCTTCCAAAATTAACAGCTCATGAACCCACAAGAATAGTAATTGGTTGTAAGACCATACTTGACCTCCTAGCATCCAATAATCCGGAGCTATGAAAGAGCATTAAAACAGACACAGGCATTAGTGAACACAGACTTGTCGTAGCGAGACTGAATATTGGACTTTCCAAAGCCACCAAAATTAAAAGAAAATTATATTTATTTTAAAAAAAGCAGATAAAATACGATTAACGTTTTCCTGAGTGAAAATTTCTAGTCTTTCGAAACTAACAATGTGACTGTTGATCAGATGTGGCTTACATTCAAAGAAATAATATTGACAGCCATTGACAAATTTATACCAAAAAATTAACAAAAGAGCGGGCTGACCCACTGTGGTACACAAAACAGGCTAGATCACTGTAACAAAAGCAAAGAACAAAGCATGCCAAATTTAAACGCACATAAATTCCCAAGACTGACAATCTTTTACTGAAACTAGAAATTTAGCTCGAACTTCAATGCGAGAAGCTTACATAGTTACCACAAAGAAACCTTTCACGTAATTTGACAGAGAATCTTGAGAAATTCTGGTCGTATGTAAAGTATACTAGAGGCAAAACACAACCAATACCTTCATTACACGATAGAAATGTTGATGCTACTGATGACAGTTCTGCTACAGCAGTATTACTTAACACATCTTACCATAATTCCTTCAATAGAGAAGACGAAGCAAATACTGCATCAAGAACAGCTTCCAGCATGCGTAATTTAGAAGTAAATATCTTTGGAGTATTAAAACAACTTAAATCATTTAACAATAGTAAGTCTCCCGGTCCGACTGTATGCCAATCACATTCGTATCAGAGCATGCCGAAGCAGTAGCCCCATACATAATTATCTTATATAACCGTTCGCTTAGAGAAATGTTCCATACCCAAAGACTGGAAAGTTGCACAGGTCATTCCAATATTCAAGAAAGGCAATAGGATTGATCCGCAAAATTACAGGCCTATATCACTGACGTCGGTTTGCAGTAGGATTTTAGAACATATACTATCCTCAAATATTATGAACTACCTCGAAGAGACCGACCTTTTGTCCCATATTCAACACGGGTTCAGAAAGTATTGTTCTTGTGAAACACATCTTGCTCTTTATTCACATGATGTGATGAGTGCTATCGATAAGAAATGTCAATTAGTTTCCGTATTTCTACATTTCCGGAAGGCTTTTGAGGCTGTACCTCACAAGCATATTCTAAGCAAATTGCGTGCTTATGGAATATCGCCACAGTTGTGTGACTGGATTCGTGATTTCCAGTCAGAAAGGACACAGTACGTTGTAATTGATGGTAAGTCATCGATTAGAACAGAAATGATATCTGGCGTTCCCCAGGGAAGTGTTATAGGGCCGCTACTGTTCCTCATTTTTATAAACGATTTAGGAGACAATCTTAGTTGCTCTCTCAGACTGTTTGGCCCACGATTCAAACCTCTGGTCGGCTGCCTTGGAAACTTCAAACTTAAATGCCAACTCGATGATCTGGTCGAGCGATGGATCGTCCATTTTTAAAGCATCATGGCGGAAAGCTGTATCCAGGGCGGCTTGAATGATGTGATCCCATACCATGTCGTCTGCGTAAGATTCCCTTGTGATGCGGGTGACGAAGTTCCACTTCTAGCTGAGGCCCTGGAGTTCAGCAGCCCACTGTCGGTAAGTTTGGTCTGCTTTCTTTCGGCATTGGAAGAACTCTGCTCTGGCGGCCAGGATGTGGTATTTGCGATGGTAATAGGCATTGAGGCATCCACAAATGGAGGACTAGGAAAGGGCGTCAAGGTCACGTGGTTGCAGCTTGGTGAGGAGGGCATGCAAGCGAGAAGGATTCCGGGAAAGAAAATAGGCCTGCATGTCATTTTCATTGCTAAGCTGGTGAATCCTGAAGTACTGGCATATTCTCTTCTCATAAGTTTCCCAATATTCGGAATCTTCGTTAAATGCTGGGAATGGTGGTGGCGGTGTTGGCGGACTGCGGAGGTTCTGAACTTCGGCGATGATTTGTTGTTGAAGTTGAGCAAATTGGTAAAAAAGTTGGGTCAGCACATGTTGCTGCTGTTGTTGTTCCGCCATCTTCTGTGAGTGTTCGAGTCCTTACTCGTCCCCAATCTGTCGTGAACACAATCTTCTTCTTGAAGAACTAATTTATTACCACTGAACTTCTTCTACACTATTTACAATGGTCAAGTGGTTACTGAAGTCCGTTGGTGCAGCCGAAGTGGTTCCTCGGTACGGCGTCGAACGGTCTTCGGTGACTTCTTTCGTAGCAGGATTCTTCCTATTCGGAGTCTTCCACGAGGCTATCGTTTGCTTGGTGTATGCGAGACTGACTGGCGAGACGCTTGGCTGGTCCCTAAAAGGCGTTCCCCGGCCAATCGCGAAACGGCGTAGGAATACTTAGCTGGTTCGCAGCTACGCTGTGACCTCTGTAAGAGAAGGTCCAAATTAGGGTCGACAATACTCTATTTATTTACAGTCGTATGTTTGTCATGGTTTAACGCCTGATAGCGATTGAATCGGCTAATCCACCGAGCTTGAGTTCTTGGCGTGCTGCCAGTTTGTTAGGGTTTAACTGACAGCACAGCAACCATGACTTATTAAACTAATAGTTATGTAATTTTCACATTTGTCTGCACTTGCTTTCTTTGGAATTTAAATTACTATATTCTTCTTTAAGTCGGAGGGTATTTCCGCTGTCGCATACATCTTGCCTACCAGGTGAAATAATTTCTCCAAGACTGGCTCTTGTAACGATATTAGTAGTTGAGACGAAATTATCATCTACTCCATGTGCCTTGTATCGGTTCAAATTCGTCAGTGCTCTGTCAAATTCTTCTCAGAGTATCGTATCTCCTATCTCATCTTTCTCTACTTCGTCTTCCATTTCTAAAATACTGCCTTCAAGTTCATTTCCGTTGTATAGGTGCTCTATACATTCCTTCCACCTTTCAATTTTCCCATCTTTGCTTAATACTGGTTTTCCATCTGAGTTCTTGATATTCATGCAGCTGGTTTTCTCTTCTCCAAATGTCTCTTTTACTTTCCTGTAGGCGGTATCTATATTTCCCTGGTTAAACACTGTTCTACAGACTTGCAGTTCGAGCCACTCTTGCTTAACCAGTCTGCGCTTCCTGTCAACCTCAGTTTTTAGCTCCCTGTATTCCCTTTTGCCAGCTTCACTTGCTGCATTTTTATATTTTCTCCTTTCATTAATTAAGTTCAGTATATCATGTGTTATTCAATGATTACTATTAGGTATTCTCGAGATATTGGTTTCATATCCGGCTGGCGAACACTCTCGATTTGCTCGCTTTTGTCCAAGAGTACTTGGCGATCGTTAGGAAGTATTTAACATTCTTCTTTAAAACTATGTTACTCCTACAATCCTCTGACAGAAAAGTGGGGAAGCACCGGCCTCGCTCAGTGTTCCGCCCTCAGCGCCAAAAATTTTGGCACACGAACATATTCATGCTCTTTCATGCTGAGAGAGAACAGCGGAAAGTGATGGTAGAAGAGAGATGAGACATTAACAGTGGGAGAGAACGAGGGTGCACACATTCATGTTGGGAGAGAGAATGTTGCAGTAAATACAGTGACGGAATAAGAAATTAGAAAACCGACGTCGATTTTGATTTTCAACGCTGTACGTCAACAGATAGCTGACAGGGCGCCATAGGTGTGTAACCTGAACAGTGAATGTTTATAGCCATCAGTCCAGTAGCGGACTAAGGCTTTCGGAGGCCCGAGGCGGCGGTAAAACAAAATGAGGCCCCCGTCCGCTACTTGGAAATACATTTATTACTATAAAAAAAGTTGTTGTTGTTATTGTGGTCTTCAGTCCGGAGACTGGTTTGATGCAGCTCTCCACAATACCCTATCCTGAGCAAGCCTCTTCATCTCCACTATAGAACGGCAACCTACATCTGTCTGAATCTGCTTACTGTACCCATCTCTCGGTCTTCCTCTGCGGTTTTTACCCCACACACTTCCCTCCAATGCTAAATTCACAATTCCTTGATTTCTAAGAATGTGCCCTACCAATCTATCCCTTCTTTTAGTCAAGGTATGCCAGAAATTTCTTTTCTCTCAAATTCTGTTCAGTACCTCCTCATTAGTTATGCGATCCACCCACCTAATCTTCAGCATTCTTCTGTAGCACCACATTTCAAAAGCCTCAATCCTCTTCCTGTCCGCATTGTTTATCGTCCATGTTTCACTCCCATACAAGGCAACACTCCATACAAATGCCTTCAGAAAGAACTTCCTTAGGCTCAAATCAATATTCGATGTTAACAAATTTCTCTTTTTCAAGAACGCCTTTCTACCCATTGCCATTCTGCATTTTATATCCTCTGTATTGCGACCATCATTTGTTATTTTACTGCCCAAGTAACAAAACTCAGCTACCTCCTTTATTGCTTCTTTACCTAATCTAATTCCTTTAGCATCGCCTGATTTTCTTAGACTGCACTCCATTACCCTAGTTTTGCTCTTGTTAATGTTCGTCTTGTATGCACCTTTCAGCACACTGTCCATTCCGTTCAATTGCTCCTCCAGGGCCTTTGCTGTATCTGACAGAATTACTATGTCAACGGCAAAACGCAATGTTTTTAATTCTTCACCCTGAACTTTAATTCCTTCACTAAATTTCTCCTTGCTTTCCTTTATAGCTTGCTCAATGTATAAATTGAATAACATTGGAGAAAGGCTACAACCCTGTCTTACTCCCTTTCCAACCACTGCATCCCTTTCATGCCCTTCAACTGTGACAACCGCTATCTGGTTTTTGTACAAGTTGTAAATAACCTTACGCTCCCTAAATTTTACTCCTGCTTGTTTCAGAACTTGAAAGAGTTTATTCCAATCAACATTGTCAAAAGCCCTCTCCAAATCTACAAAAGCTAGAAATGTAGGTTTGCCTTTTCTTAGTCTATCTTCTAGGATAAGCCGTAAAGTGAGTATTGCCTCCCGTGTTCCTACATTTCTCATGAACCCAAAGTGATCTTCCTCGAGGTCGGCTTCTAGCAGCTTTTCCATCCTTCTGTAAATATTTCGTGTTAATATTTTGCAACCATGACTTATTAAACTGATGGTTCTGTAGTTTTCACACCTGTCTGCACCTGCTTTCTTTGGAATGGGGATTATAACATTTTTCTTAAAGTCTGAGGGTACTTCACCTGTCTCATACATCTTACACACCAGGTGAAACAATTTTGTCACGGCTGGTTCTCCCAGAGTCTCGAGTAGCTCTGAGGGAATATCATCTACTCCAGGGGCCTTGTTTCGACTTAGGTCTTTCAGTGCTCTGTCAAATTCATCTCTCAGTATAGTATCTCCTATTTCATCCTCATCTACTTCTTCTCCCCTTTCTACAATATTGCTGCTAAATTAATTTCCTTCATAGAGCCTCTCTATATACTCTTTCCACCTTTCAGCTTTCCCTTCTTTGCTGAGAACTGGTTTTCCATCAGAGTCCTTGATATTCATAGAGCTGTTTTTCTTATCTCCAAATGTTTCTTTTATTTTCCTGTAGGCTGTATCTATTTTCCCCTATTTATACATTCTTCTACATCCTTGCATTTGCCTTCTAGCCACCCCAGGACGAGAGGCACGGGAAACTCTAAAAGAAATAGCTTACGAGATTCGGAGGCCCCTAGAACGAGAGGCCAAGGGCAATCCAAATCAGTCCCAGCGTGATAACAACGAGTGAAGAAAAAAGGCACCATGCCATGGCGATGCACTCATGGTTCCACCAGCCAACTGAGCAAATTCGAAAGGCCTTCCGAGCGGCGAGGTGGTCATTTTGGAGAATTGCCACCCAAGCTAGAGGTGCTGCGTCAGTTGTGCAACGATACTGGCTGCAATGGACACGTGAACATTCTCACACCCGAAGACGCGGTTCTTGACGTCCACGAAGCACAGACGTCCGCCAAGATCGTTGTATCATAAGAGCAACTGTAGCTGATCCTACAACTACCACAGCACAGATAAGAGGGTTTGTGAGCCTGGAAGTGTCAATACCAAGAAGTTACTTGCAGTAGATCTAAGGGCACACTTTTCTATAGCTCGTCTTCCACTCACGCCACAACACGACCGTCAGAGGGTCACTTGCTAAATGGAATTGCTGGCTGTAGCTGGCATTCAGTGATAAAAACAGATTTTGAATGCTTTGGTGAGGCGAGTGTCAACAGCCGTAATATATTTCATAAAATGCATTTTTAAAAACCATCAGCTGTTTATTCAAAACCTTATACACCTACCAGTTTCGGTCATAGACCATCTTCATGGATAAACTATACAAAAAATACAAAATAAACATAATTAATGTGCACAAACATAGAGAGGAAATAATCAGCAAAATTACATATAGAGAGACTGAAAATGGAGACTCATGTCAATTTAACATACAGTTAAAATACTTACGAGGTGTTAAAACAGAATGGTAAAATGCATCAAATAAAATACATCTAGCCGAGACAAACATGAGTCAGTATAACTAAAAGTGTTAAAATTACAAAGATGTACATCCAAAGATATTGTACATCCCTGAATGGTATTACAAATATCGATAACATAGGTTTCATCGTCTCTGACTCATGCAATTAGCACAAGGCACTCCCTCCATTGTTATTCATAGTCTGCTCGTACCTTTTATGTTATGTTTGACTGATAGGTTTTATCTAAGATGACCACTGTAATTTTAACACTTTTAGTTATACTGACTTCTGTTTGTCTCAGCTAGATGTATTTTATTTGATGCATTTTACCATTCTGTTTTAACACCTAGTAAGTATTTTAACTATATGTTAAATTGACATGATTCTCCCTTTTTAGTCTCTCTATATGTAATTTTGCTCATTATTTCCTCTCTGTGTTTGTGCACATTAATTATGTTTATTTTGTATAGTTTATCCATGAAGGTGGTCTGTGACCTAAATTGGTAGATATATAAGGTTTTGAATAAACAGCTGATGGTTTTTAAAAATGGATTTTATGAAAGCAGATTTTGCCTGCATGTTAGTGGTGGTCGTTTACGCGTACGATGTAGACCTAGTAAGCGCTGCCCCACAGAGTGCATTCGACCAAGAAACGCTAGCCGCATTCCAGACTTATGGTGTGCGATAAGCTAAAACTCTCGTTCATCTTTGGTGTTTGTAGAGCGGACGCTGACGAGCGCTTGGTACGAGCAGAATGTTTTAAGACCAGTTCTTTAGTCATTCTTGCTACAGGAAAGTAATGTGTTGATCCAACAGTATAATGTTCGCCCACACTCTGCGCGTGAAACTCAATGTGCTCTGCAAGACGTGCAGCACGACCCTGGTCAGCACCATCTCCGGACTTGTCTCCATTCGAGCACGTGTGGGGGATTATGGACGACAACTTACCCACAAGTCTTGCAGAACTATTCTCCTGGCCATTAAAATTGCTACACCACGAAGATGACGTACTATAGACGCGAAATGTAACCGACAGGAAGAAGATGCTGTGATATGCAAATGATTAGCTTTTCAGAGCATTCACACAAGGTTGGCGCCGGTGGCGACACCTACAACGTGCTGACATGAGGAAAGTTTCCAATCGATTTCTCATACACAAACAGCAGTTGACCGGCGTTGCCTGGTGAAATGTTGTTGTGATGCCTCGTGTAAGGAGGAGAAATGTGTACCATCACGTTTCCGACTTTGATAAAGGTCGGACTGTAGCCTATCGCGATTGCAGTTTATCGTATCGCGACATTGCTGCTCGCGTTGGTCGTGATCCAATGACTGTTAGCAGAATATGGAATCGGTAGGTTCAGGAGGGCAATACGGAACGCCGTGCTGGATCCCAACGGCCTCGTATCACTAGCAGCCGAGATGACAGGCATCTTTTCCGCATGGCTGTAACGAATCGTGCAGCCACTTCTCGATCCCTGAGTCAACAGATGGGGACGTTTGCAAGACAACAACCATCTGCAGGAACAGTTCGACGACGTTTGCAGCAGTATGGACTGTCAGCTCGGGGGCCATGGCTGCGGTTAACCTTGACACTGCATCACAGACAGGAGCACCTGCGATGGTGTACGCAACGCGAACCTGGGCGCATGAATGGCAAAAGTCATTTTTTTCGGATCACCCGCCGTGATGGTATGGGGTGCCATTGGTTACACGTCTCGGTCACCTTTTGTACTCATCGACGGCACTTTGAATAGTGGCCGTTACATTTCAGATGTGTTACGACCCGTCGCTCAACCCTTCATTCGATCCCTGTGAAACCCTACATTTCAGTAGGATAATGCACGACCGCATGTTGCAGATCCTGTACGGTCCTTTCTGGATACGGAAAATGTTCGCCGGACGCGGTGGCCGAGCGGTCTGCGGCGCGCCAGTCACTTTCTGCACGGCCACTACGGTCGGGGGTTCGCATCCCTCCTCGGGCATGGACATTTATGTCGTCTGTAGTATTAGCTAGTTCATAAGTAGTTTGTAAGTTTAGGGACTGATGACCCCGCAGTTAAGTCCCATAAGCTATACAAACATTCGAACATTTTTTTTTTTTTTTTTTTTTTTCGGAAAATGTTCGACTGCTGCTCTGGCCAGCACATTTTCCAGATCTCTCACCAATTGAAAACGTGTGGACAATTGTGGCCGAGTAACTGGCTCGTCATAATACGCCAGTGACTACTCTTGATAAACTGTGGTATCGTGATGAAGCTGCATGGGCATCTGTACCTGTACACACCATCCAAGCTCTGTATGACTCAATGCCCAGGCGTATCAAGGCCGTTATTATGGCCAGAGGTGGTTGCTCTGGGTACTGATTTCTCATGATCTATGCACCCAAATTGCGTGAAAATGTAATCACACGTCAGTTCTAGTATAATATATTTGTCCAATGAATAGCCGTTTATCATCTGCATTTCTTCTTGGTGTAGCAATTTTAATGGCCAGTGGTTTATATGAACAGGTCGAGCAGGCGTGGAATAATGAATTCCAAGACAATATTCGCCATATGTATGGTCCAATGGATGCCAGCATCAGAGCCTGTTTGCCGCCTGTGGAGGATACACCACGTACTGATGTGGGCGTTTCAGATGGATGACATCTCGTACTTCCAAACCACTTCAGATATCTTTTTTACAATCGCAGATTGGGTAAAAGAATTTTGCGTATTCTTTACTAAAAAAGCGCGAGTATATTTATATCTCAAAATTATCGGCGAGGCAGGTGGGATGAAGGCTGAGGCACGTGTTTCCCATTTTTTCTGTCAGAGGCTTTTGAGAAGTAACAGTTTTTTTGTGCTACGACACGAGCTTTTTCAGCTGGTTATATTACGATCTCTGCTGGTCAGTCCAGAATGGTCTGTCTACTCCGAAATTTTATTTGCATCTCTAATGTTTGTTAGTGTAATGTCTATGTTAGTAGTTGCAGTGGCTCTATTGTCGTATGTTTCAAGCTGCCCCGAACTATTCACAACTAACAGGTCAAGTTCTTCAATGATATCTAAAACCTTTACCATCTGTGTGTCTGCTAAACCAGGGGGGATATTGAGCATTTATATCAGCAGTTATCAAAAACTTTAACAGTGAACATAGTTCTTACCTTTCCTACTTTTTTCTATATACTGTTTTATGTGATTGGAGTATTATGAATATATATTTGTAAGGATCCAATCAATGTTTATTATCGAAATGAATGGTCGCTAAGATTTCGTTGATCGTTATTACTTTGCTTACGAATGCAGTAAAATTCAAATGTTTGTATAGCTTATGGGACTTAACTACGGAGTCATCAGTCCCTTATCTTACAAACTACTTATGAACTAGCTAACACTAAGGACGGCACAAATAGCCATGCCCGAGTGGGGATTCGAACCCCCGACCGTAGTGGCCGTGCTGACCGTGACTGACACGCTGCAGTCCCGTCGGCCACCGCGGCCGGCACGAATGCAGTAACTGCCTTCACAATTGCTGATCCAAGAACGTAGCGAAGTGTGATTTTTTTCAGGTTTCATATATGAATCCTGTATACAGACAGATCAGCTCACATTTCTTTGATCCTTTTTCTAAGTTAAGCTCTTACCAAGAACTTACCTTTGCATTAATTTGTCGAATTTTTAAGGCTTTTTGCGGGATGAATGCTCAAATCTAGCACTGGAGACATGGGAATCAGTACTCGAATTCAGTTCGCCCATGGGCTTGTACGAGATATTTATAAAAATTGTGTGGATACAGAGTTTCACATCATTTTGTGTAGACTTGAAGTAGCAGGTCACATCTAATATATAAAAAGGAATGTCCGTTTGTTCGTATGTGCGTATTTTAAGCGCTGCAGTACCGTTCAAACCGATTGCGGTGAAACTTTGTCAACATATTGCTTGCACTTTCGCGAAGGTTATAGGCATAATTACATCACTGTACGACACACAGTTCAGGAGAAATGACGTCATGAACACTGAGATGCGTGAAAAGCTGCCACCTTATGAATAACGTTTAAATGTATTACTTTTTTTGTTGCAAAATGTAATCGTAACATTTGTGCAAACAGCATCCATTTATGCCAATGAATGAACCTATAAAAATATTTCATTGTACGACTTATAGTTTATGTGATATGACTACATAAACACTGAGACGCGTGGGGAAACTGCCGCATCATCTATGTTCCTATTTTTATGCACTGCCGTACCATTCATACGATTGCAATGGAACTTGGAACACTTAGAATGTCACTGTCTACGTAAAACTTTGTATGGTGCATGGCGGAGGATACTTTAACTCCTAAACTTCGAACTTCGAGAAAATCTACGGTTTTATTCCGATTCTTCACAACAAAGGGAACGCCACCGTATACCTAGGATTTCATACGGTGCATGGCGGAGAGTACCTTGCAATAAACTTAGACACCACATCATTGATCACCATGAGTGTTAACAGAGTGATACAATTGTAACAGATGGAGAAGACAATGGACTGAGGAGAGACGAGGAAGTGATTGGCATAAAGAGGGGAAGGTGGGCAGAGAGAGGGATAGCAGGAGATGAACAGAGAGGGGAGGGGTAGAAGGAAATGGATAGAGAGTGAAGGAAAGTGATGGACAGAGACAGAAAAGGGAAGGAGAGATGGATTAAGACTGGAATAAATAAGTACGTCAGGTTTTCAGCTAGTATATCTATAAAATCCGTAGACAAATTATTTGCTTTCAGTATTAATCTATCTGTTACCTCGGTTTTGGGGAAGGTAACTGATTTTACTTTTTCGTGTCCTGTTGTAGTTACGTATCTGAAGATGAAGTGTATTATAAATCTTTCATTGTCTAGTTAACTCAGTTTCACGTTTGGGTAGATGTGTTTATAAATTAGAATTGGATCCACTCTAGCTAAATGTTGTCTGTTACCTGTAATTATTAGTTTGGTCACGTTGTTTTGTGCATTTGTCGACTTATATTTCGTCTTTGTTAGTCTCGTTGTTATGCATCTCTATTAGACTAATCGGTATGTTACGTGCTTCTTGAGTCTGCTCTGTAATGTGTGTGGCTCGTTATTTTCTCATGATTCGAACTTCACTGATTTTATATACAGTATTCGTCACTCTTGCTAGTATCATGAGTTTGACTGCAGTGGCCATGTTACCTGTGCTTTTATTTGTCGTTCGTGTTGTAGGGGTTTATACAATCTACATCTACATGGGATACTCTGCAAATCACATTCAAGTGCCTGGCAGAGGGTTCATCGAACCACCTTTATACTATTCATCTACCATTCCATTCTCGAATAGCGCGCGGGAAGAAAGAACATCTGAATCTCTCCGTTCTAGCTCTGATTTCTCGTATATTTTTCTGATGATCATTTCTACCTATGTAAGTGGGAGTCAACAATACATTTTCTGAGTCGGAGGAGAATGTTGGCGATTGGAATTTCGTAAATAACCCACGCCGCAGCAATAAACGCCGTCGTTGTAATGATTTCCATCCCAGATCCTGTATCATTTCCGTGAAGCTGGCTCCCCTGTATCGTGACAACACAAAACGGGTTGCCCTTCTTTGGACTCTTTCGATGGCTTCCGTCAAACCCACTTGATAAGGATCCCACACTGGGCAGTAGACTTGCGCATAATATGTCGCGTTCGGGAGCGCTCACTTTAGTTCGCGGCTCTGCCGCGAACTAGTTCGTTTTTTTAGTTCGTCCGCTCTCAGTGACGGCTGAGCGGCGTAGTCTGCGCATGCAGGTGGAGGGAGAAGTTCCCCCATCTAGCTGCTTCATTCGCTTGCTGCTTGAGCCGCTAACGATATCACGCAAACCAAAATATACAGTTTGTGGATAATTACTCGCGTTTAAGTTCAGCGTTATCTCTATATCTTGGCATTATGGAATTTATTAGTCAGATATTGCAGACTGCAGAATACTTCAAAGCAGAAATTTTATAGCACTGAACTATGTAATCTAGCAGGCAGACGCTAATCTCGAAATGACTCTCATCAGCAGAAGGCAACACGTTATTTTTAATTCTGTTCGCGACCTATCGCGTATATTTTAGTTCTCGACCTATCGTGCATATTTTAGTTCGTGACCGGTAGCTCTCATTTTAGTTCGCAGCTCGGCCGCGAAGTAGGTCGCTCTTTTTAGTTCGTCCGCTCGTTTTGGCTTTTGCTACCGCTACTGAAACTACAGCTGAGCTGCATTTCAGCTCGAAATGACTGCAACTGGCAAGAGGGAATCACGCGATTCTGCGCGCTCTCGCGTCCTCTCGCTGTTACCCGTCAGTCTTCGGAAAAGGAGTGGACGAACTAAGAGGCGAGGGATCTGCGAACTAGTTCGCGTAGTTCGCCTGTGGGAGCGCTCTTCCGAACTAGTTCGTTAGCGAACTACACAAGACTACTGGGCAGCAAAACTCCGAAAAAGGACGGACAAGCGTTGTGTATGCAGGCTCTTTAGTAGTTCTGTTGTATCTTTTAAGTGTTTTGCAAATGAAACGCAGTCTTCGGTTCGCCTTTCCTACAACGTTATCTACGTGTTCCTTCCAGTTTCAGTCAG
The DNA here is from genome assembly GCA_026315105.1 of Locusta migratoria. Lineage (NCBI taxonomy): Eukaryota > Metazoa > Arthropoda > Insecta > Orthoptera > Acrididae > Locusta > Locusta migratoria. Next base: position 145,263,317 of record CM048755.1, on the reverse strand, counting down.
AAGTAATAGTAATTCCTGGGTATTTAGTGGAGTTTACGGCCTTCACATTTGATTGATTTATCTTGTAAACAAAGTTTAACGGATTTCTTTTCGTACTCATGTGAACAACTTCGTACTTCTCATTATTTAGAGTTAATTGGCAATTTTTAGACCATTGTGATATCTTATTTAGATCGTTCTGCAGTTGGTTTTAATCCTCAGATGACTTTACTAGACACGGAACAAGCTGCTTTGTGTGATTTGGGCTTTCAGAGCTCTCTAGCGACAGTTTTCAGCGCGCAATCGTCGTCTGCTAGAGCTCATTTGGAGCGCGAAGCACACACATCGGAGAGTGTGTGTTTCATACGGATCCTACTCAATTAGCTCTTTTGGTGTTATTAGCTATTGTCGAAGGCGAGAGGAGAAAATCCGCAGAAGATTATGGGCACGGGAGTGGATTCAGCGGCGAAATAATGGCAGGAGAACCATTCACGACGATAACAGACATTCATTTCAATTCGAATGTAATGTTGCGTCGGAACAACATTAAATAAATAACTACACAAATATAAATGTAAGCAAAAAAGTATAAGAATTTAACGGGACTACCACGGGAATTTAGAAGTTTTGGGCGGGGAAATTCTAATAAAAAACAATAGAAATAGCAATATTGACATAAACTAAAAAATAAAAAAATAAAAAATAAATAAATAAAAAAAAAGAACAGAGAGATTTTCGTCGCACTTTTTTGGAAGCATTTTTTTTCTCTAAACAGACTCCATTCCCTCGGTTTAATTGGTTAACAGAAGAACATTGCAAAACGTAACTTCACTTTTACACTTCGCTAGTCTCTCGCGCGGTATTTCACCAACTTTCGTAATTGTACTTCATTATTACGAAAAAAAGCTCTTCTGACTCTACATCGTATTCAAGAAGTTCAATAAACGAGCCGTTTTCAGGGTGATTTTGTGTCCTACATTGTCTAGAAGTGCTATTTACACACATTGAAACGTCATCATTACATGTTTTTTTTCCGATGTTTCATCTGTATTTCAATATTGCTACTTCCATTGTCTTTCTATTTATTATATAAGTAGTGTTCTTCCATCGTGTCTTCAATTAAAATATACATTTGTTAGTCCACGCAGTAGCCATATTGCTAGAAGTAAACAATAAACCGAACTGAAGTAGGAAAGGTCGGAACATGCCGTAGACAGTGTGATTGCTTCCTATTGGTCCGACTTAACGTGGCACGTTACCGAAATATCGCAGAACTTATTTTGCCTTTCACGGGAGAAATGGGCCGGCCGCGGTGGCCGGGGGGAATGAGGCGCTTCATTCACGGTCTGCACGACCACTACGGTCGGGGGTTCGAATCCCCCCTCGGGCATGGATGTTTGTGCCGTCCTTAGTCTTAGCTAGCTCATAAGTAGTTTGTAAGCTTAAGGACTAATGACCCCGTAGTTAAGTCCCGTACGTTCTACAAACATTTGAATTTTTTCACGGGAGAAAATGGCTCCTCACCGGAAAAAGCGGGATGTGACGTCAGAAATCTCCAAGAGCGGCACGTCTCTAATATTTCAACACTTGTTTCCTTTAGTATGTCGTAATTGCCTCTGTTGGCAATTTTTTGGTAGTTAGTATTTAATATTCACAGTAGTTTTAATTTCATCAACAATTTGTTTTACAGATTGATTTGTTTTCAGCTTCTAAGATTCTTGTCGATCTAATGGCTTTAATTTTTACATTATCCTTTACAGAGTTAATTGATTTCGTAAGTCTTTCTCTCACAACCTTGGCATTCTTGTTGTATGTTGCCGAGAGGAAGATTGTTGTTTGTAAATCTATGGAACTTGATTACTGTTATTATCAGTCTCTAGGCTTACAAACTTACACTAACTTAAACTAACCTAAGTACAACACGGAGACACATATGTCTGAGGGAGGACTCGAACCTCTTGCGTGGAGCAAGCGCGCGCTCCGCAGCAAGGCACCTTAGAGCACTCGGATACTCCACCGTGGCTAGTGTTTGTGTTCTTGACATGTTGTATTTTAGCTGCAATGTTGGAAGCTGAGGCAGCAATAACTGGTCTCGATGCTTGCTCCATTCTCGTGTTTGAATCTATCGTTTATTTATTCGGGCAGTTTGGTTTCCAGGGTTCGTATTGACTTCCTGGCCAATTTTCCAAGTTTCACGCTGGATCCCATAATTTTCCTCTCCATTCGCGTTTGTTGATACCTACAGACATCTAACTTAGCTATCATTGACTCCTTCTAAGATCTCTTTCGGCATTTTTATTTTTGCAGTTATTCTTGAAACATACTTTACGATGTTCTGAATTGGGATTTACATGCTACGGAATTTCTACATCTACATCTACATCGATACTCTGCAAATCACATTTAAGTGCCTGGCAGAGGGTTCATTAACCACCTTCATAACTTTTCTCTACCGTTCCATTCTCTAATAGCGCGCGGGAAGAAAGAACACCTAAATCGTTCCGTTTTCGATCTGATTTCTCTTATTTTATTGGGATGGTCATGTCTCCCTAAGTAGGTGGGTGCTAGCAAAATATTTTCACATTCAGAACTAAAAGTCGGTGATTGAAACTTCGCAAACAGATCACGCCGCAATGAATAACGTCTTTCTTTTAATGATTTCCACCCCAATTCGTGCAACATTTCCGTGACGCTTTCCCCCCCGTAACGTGATAAAACAAAACGAGCTGCCCTTCTCTGAACCTTCTCAATATCTTCCGTCAGTCCCACCTGGTGAGGGTCCCACAAGGGGCAACAGTACTCCAAGAGAGGACGCACAAGTGTGATGTAGGCAGTCTCTTTGGTGGAGCTGGTGCATCGTCTAAGCGTTCTGCCAATGAAACGTAACCTTTGGTTCGCCTTCCCCACAATATTTTCTATGTGTTCTCTCCAGTCAAAGTTGTTCGTAATTGTAACTCCTAGGTATTGGGTAGAATTTACGACCTTAAGGTTTGACTGATTTATCGCGTAATTGAAGTTCAGCGGATTTCTTTTAGTGGTCATGTGTATTACTTCACACTTTCCTTTATTTAGTGTCAATTGCCAATTTTCGCACCAAGTAGAAATTTTGTCTAAATCGCTTTGCAGTTGCTTTTGATCCTCTGTTGACTTCACTAACCGATAAACGACAGCATCATCCGCGAACAGTCTAAGGGAGCTATTCAGATTATCTCCTAAATCGTTTATAAACACGAGGAAGAGTAGGGGACCAATAACGCTTCCCTGTGGAACGCCAGATATCACTTCTGTTTTACTCGATGACTTACCGTCAATTACAACGAACTGTGTCCTTTCTGATAGGAAATCGTGAATCCAATCGCACAATTGGGGAGATATTCCATAAGCACGCAATTTCATTAGAAGCCGCTTGTGGGGTACAGTATCAAAAGCCTTCCGGAAATCCAGAAATATGGAATCGATTTGAGATCCCTTGTCGATGGCACTTAACACTTCATGTGAATAAAGGGCAAGCTGTGTTTCGCAAGAGCGATACTTTCTGAATCCGTGCTGACTATTGGTTAATAGGTCGTTCTCTTCGAGGTAGTACATAATATTCGAACAAAGTATATGTTCCAAAATCCTACTGCAAATCGACGTCTATGAGATAGGCCTGTAATTTTGGGGATCACTCCTATTGTCTTTCTTGAATATTGGAGTAATTTGGGCAACTTTCCAGTCTTTGGGTACGGATCTTTCGCTGAGTGATCGGTTGTAAATTATAGCTAAGTACGGAGCTATTTCATCAGCATACTCTGAGAGGAATCTAGTTGGTATACAATCTGGCCCGGAAGATTTATTTTTGTTTAGTGACTTAAGTTGTTTTACTACTCCAGGAACATCTACTTCTAAGTTTCGCATGCTGGCAGCTGTTCTTGGATTGAATACTGGAGTGTTCACTTCGTCTTCTTTGGTGAAAGAATTTCGGAAAGAACATAAGAAACAAGTAGAATTTACAAGTGAACATAAGAAAGATGTAGAACCTTCTGGAATTGTAAATTACAAAGAAATAAATTTTTGCCGGTGGGCGGGATTGAACCGGCGACCTTCTGCTCCGCAGTCCGTAACCCTATCTCCTGCGCCACGCCGGCAATTGTAAGTCACCTTATTGGTATCGTCTCCTACCCTATGTAGAGTGCTGTCAGTGTTTGATCATGGTGCTGAGCCTTGGCTGCTTGTTTAGCTGTGTTGGAGGCTGCTAAAGTCGCGATGCTGACGCATGGAGAGTTCATTTGTGACGCCACAGCACAGCCTAGTGCTTAGCCAGAAATGCATCGGTCAACTGCGTGACACCACTGCAGCCCCGAATAAGCAAAACACGCGACTGCTGGGGTAAGTGGGACGACGACCGCTAGCAGAATCACGTTCACTGCCCACTCGTCAGACACGACTTCCACTTATTACTTTGGCAAAAGCACTATCAGAGGTGCCCAACCCCCATTGGCCAAATTAAATATATTTTATTTCACTTATAAATCTCTATCTATAAATGTGAATGTCTGTTCGGTGTACGTTTATCACGTCTGAACCACAAGACATAACGAGCTAAAAATTTGTACAGTTACTAACGTCTAACCGGAGAAGGCTTTAGGCGCGGTTTTATGGCGATCCGATAGCTATTTATCTATTTATATTAATGTGAATGTCTGGTCGGTGTACGCTTATCACGTCCAAACGACAAGACTCAGAGACTTAAATATTTGTACAGTTACTAATTTATACCTGAGAAAGGTTTTAGGCACGGTTTTATAGCAATCTGATAGATATTTAGTAATTTGAAGAATATAACGCGAAATTCGGAATAATTATAATTTTTTGAAAATTATATTTGCTCTTTGAAAATGGTTTTATTGGTTGCATTGTTGCTTGAGGGTTGATAATGATAAAAGGGTGGAGTATATTGGGATGGAAAGTTATCGGTGTATATAAAATTTTCGTGTGTGTGTGTTAATATTTCGCTCTGCAGCGAAAACTACAGAACGCAAACGAATGGTTTGTGTGTAATTGTTGTCCGAGACCGTCGCGGTGGCCGAGAGGACTGAGGCGCATAAGTCACGGTCTGCACGGCCACTACGGTCGGGGTTCGAAACCCCCCCTCGGGCATGGATATTTGTGCCGTCCTTAGTGTTAGCTAGTTCGTAAGTAGTTTGTAAGTTTAGGGACTGATGACCACGTAGTCCCATTAGCTCTACAAACATTTTTTTTTAAAATTGTTGTCCGAAGTCTCCTGTTGTACACCATAGCAGTTCCATGCCGACAGCTATAAGGGGGTGGAAGATATGGTGCTTGAAAGTCGTCAAATTATAAAAAAAATTCGGACCGAAGGGCAGCGATGACGTTTGCGACTCTATAGCAAGGAGGTTACATACAGCGAAACGTGATGACACAGAGCATATCTCTGGTCTATGCGTGCTACAATATCTCCAGATCTTTCTCTGTAAGGATAAGCATACGAATAAGGAAATATAAGAATAAATAAATCAAGCAGTAAAAAAGAAATTTCTTTTAATACATCTCTTTAAAAAAAATCGATTTGACGTTTCGCGCATTACATCAAGTGATCCATCTGTGATATTGTGACAATCATTATTGTTGAATTTCGTGATTGGATTCTTCGAAACGAGTGCATTTTTATCTGTGATTTCTTATATATTCTCTGATAAACGTAACATGTTTTTAGAAAAAAGGAGATGGACAGAGAGAGAGTGGATAGGAAAAGCACTAACTCAAGGTTCGAATAAATAAATAAATAAATACCCGGGCAACGCCGAGTTTTCAGTTAGTTGTTTTATAAAGCTCCCCAACAGACTGGCCAAAAATACTAATTTTTCGCCCCCCCCCCCTCCTCCCCGAAAATTTCAATGATGCAGTTGCGTCATGACCCCCGCCCTGTGGGCACCTTTGCACTATCAAAACCACGATTGTCACTGCATGACTGTCACGTATGTGCATTACGTTTTAGGTTTCCATCATACCCATTTTAGCCGCGACCGAGCGCATTGAGGCACTATGCTACGATGCGCGAGTCCGTTACCCGTCGGTGGTTCGAATCCCCTCTCGGACATGGTTGTTTGTGCTGTCTCTAGTATAAGTTAGCTCATAAGTAGTTTGTAAGTTTAGGGACTGATGCCTCCGCAGTTAAGTCCCATAAGCTTTACAAACATTTGAATTTGAATACTCATTTTACACGTTTAGCCAAAGTCAAAGAAAACGTTCCGACAAATACGAGACGGAACGAATTTTTGCGATGAAACCACCAGCACGCGACGCGCCACCGAACACGTAACGTTTATGCATCAAGTTGGAATCAACTTAGCTTATTCACCAAGAGAACGAGAGTTTCGCGTAAAATTCCGTGAGCCACGGCCATGGCCCCCCCGCATTCGATTGCGGGCCTTGGACCCAGAATCAGAGACGGGCCCTCCCCCTGTCTTTTTTACTGTTGTGTGCAGTAGTTTGTAGTTGCAAGTTATATCTTAATGATGCTCTTTTTTAGAATGTACTTTAACTTGGCATAACAAGGTATAATTTTATTACGGTAAGCTTCATTTATAAAATTACTAGCTTATATGCCCGTGCTTCGCAACGGTTGTTAAAGAGGGACTTGTGTATATCATGGTTTTTTAGGGTTCCGGACCTAGGTCAGCAAAAACATACCTGCAATTTTTACTTGCAGTGGCAGCAGTTTAGTTTGCTATCGTTGGCAACGAACTATTCGCTTTAGGAGGATGTTTAATTTACTGGCCAGAACAGCATAAATTATTTATTTCATCGTGAACATAAAGAATTATTCCCCTCATTCTACGTGACTGATTTTTGAAAGAGCATTCAATGGCCGTTGCTAACATCTGCACACAACGCCGCCGCCGTAAGTAAAATTGTAGCCCTTCTTGTAGTGTATTACGCCATAGTTATGAGAATGAAAAAAAAAAAAAAAAAAAAAAAACACAGCAACGCCATAATTAGTTATTTGGTGTACTATGTAACTAACGCCGCCTCACTTTGCCCTTTCCTGTACTATGTCGTTTCCGAGGCATTCCTAAACAGAACGCTCTCAAAATGTAATGACGATACACCGAAATCAGAAATGAAACTACATAAATTCGTTTCCTTGCAAAGAATTCTTAGTAAATGAAAACATCGATAGACGCGAAAGAACGTCGTTATGTTTTAAATTCAAATGATACCCGTCGATGGATGCACTTCTTTTCTTTCCATGACATTGCAAAACATACGGGATACAGATAGGAAGAAAATTTTTTTGTGTCCAACCTACGTTAAATTTCACTTACCGTGGCAGCGGTTTACTATGTTAACGTTGGCAACGAAATATTCGCTTTGCAAACATCAATACTCTACACCGCTGCCGTAAGGAAAATCTTAGCCCTAGTTTCAGTATAATACACCTTAGTTATGCGAATAAAAACTGCAGCATCTCCATTTTAGTTATTTGGTATGCTACGTAAGTAACACCGCCTCTATCGGATCTTTGCTATACTACGCTGCAATTCAAAAATAACATACACCAGAAACTACAAATTACGATGTCTTTTCTTCTCCTGATCCGATTTTGATGAAATATATGTTGCCCCAAGGTCCTCTCAATTGACCTATGGCCGGCCGCGGTGGCCGAGGAGACTGAGGCGCTCCAGCCACGGTCTGCACGGCCACTATGGTCGGGGGTTCGAATCCACCCTCGGGCATGGATATTTGTGCCGTCCTAGTTCGTAAGTAGTTCATAAGTAGTTTGTAAGTTTAGGGACTGATGACCCCGTAGTTAAGTCCCATAGACTATACAAACATTTGAACATTTGATTTGAATTGACCTATGAAACCCCATGAAAGTTCGTATATTACTCTTGGAGATTTGCTTTACTACACCGACGGGGCGTTAAACGTTAATATTCCTTCCTTTCTTCCGGACTATAAACAATATTTCTTGTGACTTGTCCAGAATATAATATGAATATTTTCTATGGAGAGCCCGTGCCTGAGCAAGCGATATAAAGCTGTCCGTGTGAGAAACATGGAGATTTCAAATACATTTCACAGTATTGAGTAGATTGCTCTGTGATTTATTAATCTTAATATAAAATGCAAGTCCCACTGAAAACTGCAGTCTCTTAAAATTAAAAGCCAGATCTGTCGGAAATAATGAGTATTCGTTGGATGTACACTGTTTCATTCTCTTCCTTTCCTTGTAGCTCAATGGATATCTATTGCTTCTTCCTAGAGCAGTATGCGCTTGACAGTTCAAAGTTGCTTCAAAGTTTTCAACAGCACTGCCATCTTTCAGGAATTACCTTAAGCTCACTGGAATACAGGAGTGATTCAGCAGTAAATAAGAAATGTAATATAATGTGATGCCTGATGTGAAAAGTTTCACCCATCGCAGTATATATGATCTCATATTTACTGAGAAACTCCCATGAACCACAGACATTGCCGAGGTGGGGTGGCTTGCGTGCCTCAACGATACAGATAGCCGTACCGTAGGTGCAACCACAGCGGAGGGGTATCTGTGGAGAGGCCAGACAAACGTGTGGTTCCTGAAGAGGGGCAGCAGCCTTTTCAGTAGTTACAGGGGCAACAGTCTGGATGATTGACTGAGCTGGCCTTGTAACATCAGCTAATGTGGCTTTGCCACACAGCTACTGCGAACGGCTGAAAGCAAGGGGAAACTACAGCCGTTATTTTTCCCGAGGACATGCAGCTCTACTGTATGAACATATGATGATGGCATCCTCTCGGGTAAAATATTCCGGAGGTAAAATAGTCCTCCATTCGGATCTCCGGGCGGGGAATACTCAGGAGGATGTGATCATCAGGAAAGACAATACTGGCATTCTACGGGTCGGAGCGTGGAATGTTAGATCCCTTAATAGAGTAGGAAAATTAGAAAATTTAAAAAGGGAAATGGATAGGTTGAAGTTAGATATAGTGGGGATTAGTGAAGTTCGGTGGCAGGATGAACAGGATTTCTGGTCAGGTGAGTACAGGATTATAAATACAAAATCAGTTGGGGGTATCACAGGAGTAGGATTGATAATGAATAAGAAAATAGGAATGCGGGTAAACTACTATGACCAGCACAGCGATCGCATTGTCATTGTCAAGATAGATACGAAGCCAACACCGACAACAGTAGTACAGGTTTATATGCCAACTAGCTCTGCCAATGATGAGGAGATAGAAGAAATATATGAGGAGCTAAAGGAAATTATTCAGACAATTAGGGGAGAGGAAAACTTAATTGTTATGGGAGACTGGAATTCGGTAGTAGGACAAGGAAGGGAAGGGAAGATAGTGGGTGAATATGGTCTGGGCAAAAGGAATGAAAGAGGAAGCCGCCTGGTAGAATTTTGCACGGAACATAATTTAGTTATAACAAACACCTGGTTTAAGAATCACAAAAGAAGGTTGTATACGTGGAAGAGACCAGGAGACACCGGGAGATACCAGATAGATTTTATAATGGTAAGACATAGATTTCGGAACCAGGTTTTGAAGTGTAGGACATACCCAGGGGCAGACATAGACTCTGACCATAACTTGTTGTTTATGAACTGTAGGCTGAAACTGAAGAAACTACAGAAAGGTAGGAAAATAAGGAGATGGGACCTAGATAAATTGAAGGAACCTGAAGTTCTTAAGAATTTCAGAGGGAGCTTCAGGCAACAATTGACAGAAACAGGGGAAAATAAAACAGTTGAGGAGGAATGGGTAAAATTGAGAGATGAAATAGTGAAGGCAGCAGAGGACAAAATAGGTAGGAAGGCAAGACCTACAAAGAATCCTTGGATATCACAGGAGATACTAAATTTAATCGATGAAAGGAGAAAGTATAAAAATGCAGTAAATGAAACAGGCAAAATGGAGTACAGACGACTAAGAAATGAGATTGACAGGAAGTGCAAAATGGCTAAGCAGGAATGGCTAGAAGGCAAATGCAAGGATGTAGAAGAATGTATAAATAGGGGAAAAATAGATACAGCCTACCGGAAAATAAAAGAAACATTTGGCGATAAGAAAAACAGCTCTATGAATATCAAGGACACTGATGGAAAACCAGTTCTCAGCAAAGAAGGGAAAGCTGAAAGGTGGAAAGAGTATATAGAGGGGCTCTACAAAGGAAATGAACTTCGAGACACTATTGTAGGAAGGGAAGAGGATGTAGATGATGATGAAATAGGAGATACTATACTGAGAGTTGAATTTGACAGAGCACTGAAAGATCTAAGTCGAAACAAGGCCCCCGGAGTAGATAATATCCCGTCAGAGCTACTGAAGTCTCTGAGAGAACCAGCCATGACAAAATTGTTTCACATTGTGTGTAAGATGTATGAGACAGGTGAAGTACCCTCAGACTTTAAGAAAAATGCTATAATCCCCATTCCAAAGAAAGCGGGTGCAGACAGGTGTGAAAACTACAGAACCATCAGTTTAATAAGTCATGGTTGCAAAATATTAACACGAATTATACACAGAAGGATGAAAAAGCTGGTAGAAGCCGACCTCGGGGAAGATCAGTTTGGGTTCAGGAGAAATGTAGGAACACGGGAGGCAATACTCACTTTACGGCTTATCCTAGAAGATAGGTTAAGAAAAGGCAAACCAACATTTCTAGCTTTTGTAGATTTGGAGAATGCTTTTGACAATGTTGATTGGAATAAACTCTTTCAAGTTCTGAAGCAAGCAGGAGTAAAATATAGGGAGCGTAAGGTTATTTACAACTTGTATAAAAACCAGACAGCGGTTGTCAGAGTCGAAGGGCATGAAAGGGATGCAGTGGTTGGAAAGGGAGTAAGACAGGGTTGTAGCCTTTCCCCAATGTTGTTCAATTTGTACATTGAGCAAGCTATAAAGGAAATCAAGGAGAAATTTGGAGAAGGAATTAAAGTTCAGGGTGAAGAATTAAAAACATTGCGTTTTGCTGACGACATAGTAATTCTGTCAGATACAGCAAAGGACCTGGAAGAGCAATTGAACGGAATGGACAGTGTGCTGAAAGGCGCATATAAGATGAACATTAACAAGAGCAAAACTAGGGTAATGGAGTGCAGTGTAAGAAAATCAGGTGATGCTGAAGGAATTAGATTGGGAAACGAAGCAATAAAGGAGGTAGATGAGTTTTGTTACTTGGGCAGTAAAATAACAAATGATGGTCGCAGTACAGATGATATAAAATGCAGAATGGCAATGGGTAGAAAGGCGTTTTTGAAAAAGAGAAATTTGTTAACATCGAATATTGATTTAAGCCTAAGGAAGTCCTTTCTGAAGGCATTTGTATGGAGTGTTGCCTTGTATGGGAGTGAAACATGGACAATAAGCAGTGTGGACAGAAAGAGGATAGAGGCTTTTGAAATGTGGTGCTACAGAAGAATGCTGAAGATTAGGTGGGTGGATCGCGTAACTAATGAGGAGGTACTGAACCGAATTGGGGAGAAAAGAAATTTCTGGTATACCTTGACTAATAGAAGGGATAGATTGGTAGGACACATTCTTAGACATCAAGGAATTGTGAATTTAGCGTTGGAGGGAAGTGTGTGGGGTAAAAATCGCAGAGGGATACCAAGAGACGCGTATAGTAAGCAGATTCAAGTGGATGTGGGTTGTCGTTCTTATGAGGAGATGAAAAGGCTTGCTCAGGATAGAGTAGGTTGGAGAGCTGCATCAAACCAGTCTCTGGACTGAAGACCACAACAACAACAACATTTACTGAGATATACGTTGTACAATCGTATAATTTTTCAGGTATATATTCATTTGTATAAGTGCTGTATGTTTGGAAAATCTGTTGCGAATGTAATTAGTAGTAAAGAACTTGGTGCGTGATGGGGCGGTTTTCTATGAATGTTACTGTTTATGAGCTCGTATCTCATGAACTACGTGTCGTACTGTGATACAATTTAGAAGGCACATTCAACTATATGTGTGTATACTGTTTGTAAAATTTCCTGCGGGTACAAAATGTAGTGTAGAAATTATAAATTTCAACGTTATACCGAAGGCCGTAGTTTTACTCCGTGGAAAGCGGAAAAGTACTAAGCGGGAAACTTTTTTCCTTTCATCATTTTGCTTTGGTTGTCAGCGAGAAAAAGTTTCCTAAAGGTTTGATCACTAAGTGCCCTCCTTCTCAAGTAGTGGACTGATAAAGTCACAGTATCACGTGCCGCAAGACGGGGAAGTTTTCATTGTTTATGACGTCATATCTCCTGAACTATCGGTCCTATCGCAAAATCGTTTCTTGGCTGATGTCTACTACCTAGCTGCATCCCTGCCAAATTTAAGCTTCATAGGTGAATTAGTTTTCGAGATTTCGTGTTTAGTCAGTAAGTGAGTAAGTGAGTGAGTTAGTGTATTTATGAGTGTCCTTTCGCTTTTATATAAATAAAGATTTTACTTAAAGTTGAGACTTTACTTACAATGGCCACAGCAGACCCGTAGAATTTGGCTGGGGGGGGGGGGGGGGGAATCAGCCATTTATGACGTATATTCTAACTTGTGAAGCATTATAACACAAGTTGAACTAAAGGCGCAGATTTATTTAATTACAGACACTATTAATTTTTATTCAATACAAATCTCGAAGGAGCAACTTCAGCATACCTTTAAATTACTTAATCAAAAATTTGGTGGATAGTGAGGCTCTTCGTGGGAAGGGGGGGGGCTGGGAGAGGGGAGATTTATCCCCTTCATTGCCCCCCCTCCCCCCCCCCCCTTTATGGCTCTGGGCCCCAGTAAGCCCTAGTTTAGCTTAACAGAACACTTGTTCGTACTTCTGTCAGACGCTGCGCCAGGTAAGGCGGAATTGCTGTACACACATGAAAAGTCATCTTCGCAGGAAGCTGGCAAAAAGAAAAATCTATCATTACATTACACCGAAAACTGATCCATCAATTCCTTTTCAAACCACACCAGAAGTAGGGTAAGGTGGTACAAATTCGATATAGGTACAATTCCGATCAACATAAGGTTTCGCGCCATTTGTAAGTCTCGTAGTGCTGGTAGCACTTGCCTTTGTGTGGCATCGTAGTGTAGCAGGTTTCTACAGCTCTTCCTTTATTTTCCAAAAAAAAAAAAAAAAACACTTTGTACTACGGAGATATAATTTTTTTTTCCTGTTAAGAGGTAAGTGAAGCTACTTAGTGTAACGCGCTCTTATAAATTTTCTAGTTTCCACGCGCTTACATATTCTATATTAGTGAGGTTAGAAACTTGTTTTCCATTCGGGCATGTTCTGAGGCACCTACAGAGAAAGCCTCTGTGACATGTGCTGCCATTTCTTGGCCAAATTCACTACTATTTACTCGTGAATTCACTCACGCCAGTAGTACATTTTCGATCAGAAAAATGGTACAATTTCGATACCCTAGTACAATTTCGATCAATACAGTTTTTCAGTATAGTCCGTCACGATTGGTTACCATAGACATATTATACACAATTATTGCAAATAAATTCTGTATATTTAAAGATTTTCCTACGCCATTTTTAAAGCCACCTCTTATTTTCTAGATGCCACGAAAACGAGCAGAAAAGAAAATCTACAATAAATGGAGTCCATCTGATTTAGATGAGGCAATAAAGAGTGTAATGAATGGACATTTGAACCTTCGAGCTGCTTCACAATTATATGACATTCCTTTCAGTACTTTAAATGGTAAAGTGCAAATTAAAAAGAAAATGCAAGCTGGATTAACTCCAACTAGTCTTATAGAAAACAGATTTGGTTATCCAACGGCACTCAGTTCTGAAATGGAAGATGCTTTGGTCCAGAGAGCTTCATTTCTAGACCAGCGCGGATTGGGTCTGTCGCCACTCCAATTAAGAAAAGCTGCATTTAGGTTAGCTGAGAAAAATAATTTGAAACATTCATGGAACTTAGAAAGCAAGGTTGCTGGAATCGACTGGTTTAGGGCATTTGTTAAGAGACACACTCACCTTAGCCTGAGAAAACCCAAGGGTCTTTCGTGAGCCAAAGCTGAAGGCTTAAATTAAGCAGAAGTGAGTAAATATTTTCAGAATTTAGAAAAAATCTTAAAGGATTACAAAAACATTACAAAACAACGATTCTGTACTATTTTCTGTGATGCCTGGGGCAAAGCTGCGTCCATTGGGTGCGCAGTCAAAGGGTTCCAACGTACAGGAATAATGTCCTTTTGCAAAGACATTGTTTCCGGAGAAATTTGCACCTTCAACGTTATTCGAGGCTCCTGCTCCTTCAATCTCCACCAGTCAAGCTACTAACAGCATTATGGGAGAAGAACCCTCATCGTCAAATGATGTAACTGAAGAACACGGAAAATCCGTAACGCCAGGGTCCAGTACAATGTCTCAGTACGATGCTGTCAGGGACATTTTGCCAAGTCCAGAGAAAAAATTATCGTCTCGGAAGAGGAAAACACAGACATCAGCTAGACTCACTTCAGATGAAAACCTGGATAACCACCGCAGCAAGAGGAAACTTTTTCAACAGGGCACAAGGGAAACAATGAACAAATGCAACGGAAATGTACATCTGTGAGTAATGATGAAAGAAGTTTACCAAGCTTCAATTCGCCAGCAAACAACAAAAATAATTATGGATTTTGTTTATTCGATTTATTATAGTGCAGAATCAGTAGCTAAGGGTGACTGGATTCGTTGCCAAACATGTAATGTTTGGTACCACGAAGTATGCGTTGGTGCCAGAGGGAAAAAGTGCTTTATATGTGGAAGATTCAAGTGATCAAAATTGTACCAGGAAGTGATCACAATTGTACCTAGTGTGGTACATTTTCGATCGATTCTTCTCAATTCTGTAATCTGTTTTTATGTTTATACCAACTTTTATAATTGTATAATATTTGTGTTAAATATTCATTAAAAATCCAAGAACAAATGCCATAGTTAAAATTATTTCTTTTCTCAATATATTTCAAGTTACAATAACAAGTGTCCGAAATGATCGCAGTTGTACCACCTTACCCTAATGTCAACTGCTGAGCCAGCGGCATGACTTGAGAACGAATTCCTTAGCGGTATGACAACCAGAGTAAAATGGGCATAGGAACTAATTATATCATGTTTTATAGCTGCTATCTAGTCTACTTGGCATTTAATACTAAAAGGCTCGCATGCAAGCTACTACGTATGAGAACCTCTGGGACCAAATTGGCCCGATACAGTTTTATTGCTTATACGGCCAGATTGTGAAAGATAATTCACTGGTTTTTAACAATGGAAGGTCCAGATTGGAATGTTGATAATATGAGGATAGCTAGCAACTCACCATAAAGATGATCGCTGAGCTGCCAACAAACTCTTATTCACATTCATATAACTTATAAATTTTCGGCCATGACATTCGTCAGAAAAGATCACACTCACACACACAATCAATCACTCAGGCATAACTCATCCATACATGACCGCCATCCCTAGCTGCCCTGCCGCAATCAGTGCTGGAATGTATGGCATTGTTGTCGCATATTGAAACAAGAAGAAGACAACAGTTTATTTCATACACAGTATTACAAGGAAACATTCCGAAAATACAGAGAAAAGCTATGAGGGGCCAAATTGGATCTACGGTCCTTCTAGGTAGTAAACTTAATATTTAGGAATCTATTCGAAGTAGAACACTCTAAAAGACGGTGCACAATACTTTATGTAAAAGATGAAAAAATCACAGAAGTCAATTCATTTCATTTAACGGTTTGATGAGGATACGTGGGAAAAACTGGTAAAGGGGCCAATTCGGCCTCTCGATCCTTCCAGTGTAAAATGATTTTTAAATGGCGTATAACGTGTTAAGCTGTACTTTTCAGAATACCTGGTAGATTAATTTCGTATCACCTCCGTTTATCTTTCTGCTGCAATAAATCACGACAGTACTAGCGGCCGGATAGTTCACTACTTGACTTTGCCAAGTGAAATGTATGTGTTCAAATATGCACAAAATGCGGGAAATTTAAGCTAAAACAAGGAAAATATTCAACAAAGAATACCAATATGAGCTTAAAAACAACGAACTTGTACCTAAAAGTAACACAACATAAAACTGGAGAAATAGGAATGTAACAATATATTACGTGTTTTTAATATTACAGTGAACTAAAACTATTCTATATTTATCTTATTTATTGCTTTATAGTAAACTGGTAAATATTTTTTCCAAATGTTTAAAAAAGGCCTTTCTAATATCTGGTATAATATTTTTTGCATATTTCTGGAGTCCCATCCGGCTGATGAAATAGAAATTCATTGTTGCAATCTCTGGTATCGTAATATCTGATGATGTGTTTCTATAAGTTGATAATAATTTCGTGGCAAATATGAATATGCAGACTTTGTCATCTAGTAACAAAAGTTTACTTACAAATTGTTCGTTGAAACGGAGGGAACTGCAGATTACTGTAGATGTTGCATTGGCTGAGGGCAGCCTCTGCAGACACAATCCACTGTTGTGGCTCTAAAGCGCCGCGTTGTACGCAAAACGGCGAATTGCACTTGTCGGCGATATCAAACATTTCTGGTGTTTCGACACAAACCGGCGGCCGACTGGGCGACAAATGGAAATGTGTTTTGTCGCTGGTTCACGTGAAGTAAGACTGCCGTGGAACTTAACACTACTGTCCCCTTAAAGGAAAAGTAGAGACAGCAATAACGGTGCTCTCAATAACGGGGTTAGTGTGAATGCATCATGTTAATATACTAAATTGGATTTTTTTCCTTTTACTAGGAAACAAGACTCTCCGTTAAATAGTGACAAATTTCGAAGGCGATCATGGCGGAGCCCCTTCTTGTTCGAATCCCCGGCGGCCAAGGTAGTTGCGATTGCCTTAATCCGGCCCTGAATCGTACAAAAATGTCTAATTGTTCTACTCAGTACGAAAAAAATACTTGAAGCTTTTCTCACACGCGTGCTGAGAACCTTAATTGGATCCTTTTATGACTGACAGACTGCAGGCCTACTGAAGACGGTCTGACGGTCTACATGGGTAGAATTTAAAGAAGCTGTCAGTATCTACTAAATCTGAAAGATACTTTGAGATGGGTGCGCCTCGGTTGCACAGTGGTACAGTGCCAGACTACAAATCGAAAGGTCGCGGGTTCGATCCCAGCCAGGTCCTGGGATTTTGATCTGTCACTTTCCACTTCTTTCACCTCTGGCAGTATCGCTCATGTGGAAAATACCGAGTAGCACCGTGGTTCGGAACCCACATTAAACTGTAGGTCCCCCTATAACTGGCTGGGTAAGTCAGTTCAGTTCGAAGTTCGGTGGAAGGCAACGGCATACCACCTCCAAACAGGACCATGCCTAGTAAAGCACTGTGGTGTTCAAACCAATCTTCGGATTGTTAACTGCTTTACCTTACTTTGAGATGGGACTGGTGATTTTAACTTTCAGTTCACTAATTTTTAGGTCCACAAAAGCCAAAAATGATGAAAATAGACGAAAAAATTGTTGTCAAATCTGGAAAGCTGTCCTTTCATTTACATCAGGTTTCCTATTGATAATCTCTGATGTAATGCCGAGTGCCTCAGCAACTACTTTTTCTTCATTCAAAAAGTCAGAATGTCTTTAATTTAATCACCGTCATCACTTCGTTGAGGAAAAATCCTTTGTTCTGTATAACGACATTTTTGTGATCAATAGAGGTCACTATATTGCGCCGAATGATATCAAGAGGCCTTTCAAAGCTGTCAAGTACTTTTTGAGATCCAAATCAATATCTTCTTCTGATGGAGTTAATACAGCAGGAACACGCCTAAAACTTTGAAGATCGAAGGATGTTGCTTCAAAATGTGGCGAAATATTTGTAGCCTTTGATTGTAACAAGACTTAGAGAAAGGGACAAGTTATTTCAACAATTCCCAATGACCAGCCCTTATAGAGAAGAAAAACTCTTAACATTTCTAAAAAAGAATCACATCATAATTCAGTTCAGCAGCGCACCGTCTCTGTTCAGTGAGTGTACTCCACAAGGAGAAAACCATTGCATACTGTCTTAATACTAAAGTGACTATATTTTCTAGATAAAAATTCGTGACAGAACCACATATTCTAGATCCAAATTCGGGCCACATTACAATTTTTGTAAGAAGGTTTTATTGAAAGTAATAATTACAAAATATTAGTTGAAGTTGTTACAAAAAGTACTTTAATTTACAATTTATTCGTGTTGTATATGATCAAGGAATGCGATCAGAACTGTATTTAACAGTGCAGTGAATTTTCTTCAGCACGTCTGTATTTTTCAAAAACACGTGAAAAAAATCTACACAAGTTTCATAATAATTTACTCTAGTAACTAATATTGATTTCACAGTTTCTACGGCAAGCTGTTTTGTCACTTGTCGGTATGTATATTATTCATGTGGGGAAAATACCCTTTCAGTAACATTATTTCCGGAAAAGCAGAATAGAAAGTTCACTGCACATTTGAGAATGGCACTTGATTCTGTCTGAAATGAGAAATAATATCAATCCATCTATGACCTGGAAAAGTGTTGTTAACAGTCCATTCACTGACTTTCTCACTGGTATAGTTTGTGCGCGTTTACTCATTGGAAACAGTTTGAAATGGTTTCGACAGTTTGTGATAAGTACCTTAAGTCTAACGAACTTTTTGTCAAACAGTTTCCCATCATGATTAAAAGTAATAATAAAATAAATACAGGTGAGATAAATTTCTATATCGGAACATAATTGTTAATCCGGGACAAATAGGTGTACCGAACTACTTTTGTGAAAAAAACGTGCCTGTCCCAAAAAAAAAAAAAAAAAAAAAAAAAAAAAAAAAAAAAAAAAAAAAAAAAAAAAGAGTCGGTACGGGTGGTCTCCTTAGTTAATACACGCATACGATACCAACCAATTGCAGTGATTAAGAGCATCAATCGAAGTAATCGTTTAAGATAAGCGGTTTATCATAAATATGATAAGCGGTTTATCATAAATATCTACAATTGCCTGTAGAATCTTCCAACATTTCGTTGGATGAAAAACATTCAACGTGTTTTTTCTAGTTGGTTTTAATTTAAGTAACCAAATAAATTGAATCATTTAGGGCTGGACTCGGACGCCCTTCAGCACTGGGCTATGGACGCATGGGTCCACCCAGCCCCACCCTTGTGGAGGCCATGACCACGGCACTGAATGACTTCCAATTAATTCCATATTATCACTCCAGTAAAGTTTGCATATTTATTTACTTGTATTGAGAGGATGAAATTAATGGCCTCTGTTTTACATTCACTTCCGTGTTTTAGATAAAAAGTGTGTATTAATGTAATCTTTTATTACAATAGATTTGGTTCCAAACTGCTTCAAATTTCTGTAACCGACTTTTGTACGTTTTATAGCCTTTACTGTATACCAATCCACTTGTTTGTCTGTATAGAGACCAGAAGGGGACTCAAGCGTCTGAAACCGGTCGTCTAAAATAAATAAAAATAATTACAAGCAACTGGTTGCTGAATTTTATTAATTTATTAATGTAATCACTTTTTTTGTAGACATGGGCCCCCGCAGAAATTTTTCCGGGGAGGGGGGGAGATTGCAAGATTCTAAAATTGTCTTTTTTATAAAAATGAATTGGTAGTTTTGATTTTCATGCCACGAAAACCGAAATTCGAAAACCGTTTTTCGTTATCGTGTTTCCATGTTACGGCCTGAAACGGATTTGGTATCCAAGTGAAATATGGTGTCTGGAAAACAGCTGTTTCAGTTCCTTACTTAATAATCACTATCGCTGTTTCTCGTTACTTAAATAGACAGATTCAGGCTCAGTCTAATATTTATACATTCCTTTACGGCAGACATTTTTAACAAGAAGACGAAACCTGACAAGCCAGGACACTGGCAACAGACATACAGAAAATATTTAACGGATGTGATGAAGCCTTATGTGCAAGAGAATAAACGTCTTCTGTTGATTGACTCGTGGAGTGGACAAACAAATCCAAAAATATATGACGAACTGTTCCCAGATGAAGACGGATTGCCTCTGTGCAGTATCAAAGTAAGTCCTCCCAAAGTGCAGTCCAGGTAAGTGAGTGAAAAAAATGTAATAAAAAATTTCAAAACTGCACTTACCTCATCGAGAAAGAAGAAATTCCTCCTCGAGAAGCTTGCATCAAACTACATTCCATTATATATCACCAGCTATCCTCACAAGTATTCAACAACATGTTGCTTTATGCGTGGTTAGCTGCTGGGCAGTACGATGAAAGAAGCTGTTTTCAAAATGTCAGAAATGTTCAAATGTTTATAAAGTTATGGGATTTGACTTCTGTGGTTATTAATCCCTAAGTTTACAAACTACTTAAACTAACCTAAGGACAACACACATTCCCATGCCCGCGGAAGGACTAGAACCTCCGACAGCGAGCAACCGCGCGCTTCAGAGCAAGGTGCCTTAGAGCGCTCGGCCACTCCATAGCGGCTTCAAAATGCCAGTCAACTTTGTTCTTCCATTGACACATTAAAAAAGGGGGAAAAACATGCCACTACAAGAAGGTGGCGTTTATAACATGCACAAGATGCTGTCCGAGTTATTGCTTCCCCCATTTCTTCTATGATTTTCATCCCAGTACAAAAGAATGGAAGTATCAATTCACATACATGACGTTCCCGTGTACGTGTTAACTACCAATCGCTTTTTTGTTCAAATGTTTGTAAAGTCTATGGGACTTAACTACGGGGTCATCAGTCCCTAAACTTACAAACTACTTATGAACTACTTACGAACTAGGACGGCACAAATATCCATGCCCGAGGGGGGATTCGAACCCCCGACCGTAGTAGCCGTGCTGACCGTGACTGGAGCGCCTCAGTCACCTCGGCCACCGCGGCCGGCCCAATCGCTTTTAAAATGTTTGCAGTCTCGTATTTCATACTATGACTATACTTTTTGTGCTTATATAAATTAATAAAATAACCTATATGATGTGGTTAATTGTGTCATCAGTAGTGTACACATTGTCAAGAGGCACAAAAATATTTGCCGGCAGAGTCGAACCTGCAACCTTTCCAATATAAATCTGATCTCTTACCACTGAGCCAAACACCGCTTCCTAAACACGCTCTCACAGGGCCAATTGATAAGATATATGGTGAGAAATCAGTATCAAAATTCCTTTTAGTTCCTAAATGCTTGGCCATTTGGAGTCTCTTTATGCCCTACATACACCATAAATTTGGGCTAATTGAACATGTGAATTAACAAATATACAAGCGAATTACAGTAAGTATTACCGTTTTCAGAAATAATATAGTGTTTTAAAGTTAATGAAATAATAGGCTTAATTTTTCTGTGTGAAACATTGGATATTTGAAAAGGTGCGTATTATCCTAATGTAGTACATGTTTTTTTGTTTGAATGATTGATTTTTTATTCATCCATAAACAATATACATTGTGTGGATGTTGTCAAATGATTGTACACTATTACTTGTAAATTAACATAGGTCAGTATATATAATAGATTATAACTTTCATTTACAGGAATGGAATGTTGATTAACCACCACACTTCTAGCCTTGGTATTCAATTATTGTACCAAGTTATTACATGTTAATATACATACACTAGCCTAGGTATTCAGTTTTTGTACTAAGTTATTACATGTTAACACACAAACACTGCCTATATACAGTAATTTTATATATTCATTTACAATATATCAGCTATTTACTGATGTTTCTTCCCTTGGGTGTTCAATTTTCCTACTTAGTTATTACATGTTCATGCTAATTTAGGTACTGTCTACTGTTACTTTAAATATTCATCTACTGTCTCATAACAGTTCTTTAACATCTAGAGTTTTAGCATTTGATTAAAGATGTGGTGATCTTTTACATCTATTATTTCTTGCGGCAGCTTGTGCAATTTTATCCAAAGGTATATTAGGCTATTTCGTGTTTTTGCCTTATTCAATGTAGTAAGATGTAGACAGTGTCTGGATCTAGTTTTGTGGTCATGTATTGTGCTGTTTGTGGCATACAGATGAAGATTTTTCTTAATGTAAATTGTGTTTTGGTATATGTATTCGCTTGGTACTGTAAGAAATCCTAGCCTTTTGAATAATTCTTTACAGTGTGCTTTGCTCCTGCTATTTTTTATTATCCGCACTGCTCTTTTTTGTATCTTGAAAATAGTCTGTATGTTCCCTGCACTTGTTCCCCAGAACAATGTACCGTATGTGATAACTGAATGCATATTTCCGTAATGAGCTACTTTAAGGCATGAAATATTGCTCACTAGTACAAAAACACGAAGGGCATAACATGCTGAGGACAGTTTCTTTGCCAGTATTCTCACATGATCTGTCCATTTTAGCTGTGAATCCACATTCATTCCTAGGAACACAGTTTATTTGATCATTGTTTACCTTCAATATGGTATCATTGGGTTTTTATTTAGATGAAAGTTTATCCAGTTTGTCTTTTTTACATTTAAAGTTACTTTATTTTTAATGATCAGTTGTGGACAAGCCTGAAAGCTTCATTGGATTTTTGTGCTAACTGTTCTTGATTTTTATCTGATATCACTATAGTGCTATCATCAGCAAACAATATTTTTTCACCATATTTGACACTCTAAGGGAAATCATTTATATAGATACGAAAGAGGATGGGGCCTAATACGCTTCGCTGGGGTACGCCTATATTAGTGTATTTTGGATCTGATAAGTAATTTACCACCAGTCTATTGGAAGTATCTGTGATTTCAACTCTTTGTAACCTGTTTTCTAAGTAAGATTTAAACCAATTATTTGCTACACCCCTTATTCCTAATACCCCTAGTTTGTGTAATAAGATTTTATGCTCAACTGTATCAAATGCCTCTTGTAAGTCCAAAAAACGCCTGCTACACTCTCACCCTTATCTAGTGATTCGAGTACAACCTTAGTAAACTGTGCTATAGCTGCTTGTGTACCACTTGCACTGCTCTGTGCAGAGAAGGTTGTATTTATTTAGGTATTTCATTAGTCCCTTTTTAATTATAGTTTCAATTACTTTGGAAAATCATGAAAGTAATGAAAATTGGTCTGTGATTCTCTACATTTCTTGCTTCACCATTTTTAGGTATTGGTATTACTTTTGCATGCTTTCAGATATTCAGGAAAGTGGCCAAATCTGAAAGATTAATTAATAATTACTGTTAATGGGGTTTTTATGCTATTAAAACATTTCTTAATGACGCAAACTGGAATTTCGTCTAACGCTGCGGATTTCTTGTTTTTAAGTTCACACACTACTTGTGCCACTTCTTTTTCTGTTGTTGCAAAGAGTACCATTGAGTGTACTACCTGGTCCTGGTTGTGCAGAATATATGTGTCAGGAAATTTCTCCTGCTCCTTCCTGGCTATGCTGCTGAAGTATTCATTTACATAGTTTGCTACATCCTTTGGGTTGCCAGTTTGGAGATTTTTGCATTTAATCTGCGTTTTTAGATGCATTTGTCCAGCATTTGCAGTCTCCTGTTTAACTATTCTCTAGACAGTTTTGCTTCTATTATCTGTCTGAATTATTGTTCTGCTATTTGCAAGTTTTTTTTTTGCAGCTAGCAATAACTTTCTATAAGTTCTCTTGTTTTTATAATACTCTAAGAGAGCTGTGTCAGTCTGATTATTTTTAACGGATGTAAGATACCTAAGTGTTTCAGAAGATTGTTTTAAAGCTATATACATCATATTATACATGCAAATTCTCATTTATCACCAGTTTGCTATGCTCTTAAAAACTAAGTCAAATAAACGTCTGTATCATTTCATACAACTATATGATTACATGCGATATTTTCATAACAAGTATTGACATTTCTAAACACAAGTCGTAGAGTCGGGTATCAAATACTTCAGTATACAAGTCTGGTATTCTGGGATGTTATAAGGCGCATGTGGATTATGCATCCTCATACTCACTGTAATTTACAGGGTGGTCCTAAAATACAGGGTGTTACAAAAAAGGTACGGCCAAACTTTCAGGAAACATTCCTCACACACGAAGAAAGAAAATATGTTATGTGGACATGTGTCCAGAAACGCTTAATTTCCATGTTAGAGCTCATTTTAGTATTTCGCTCACTGGAGCACGTTATCATGATTTCATACGTGATACTCTACCTGTGCTGCTAGAACATGTGCCTTTACAAGTACGACACAACATGTGGTTCATGCACGATGGAGCTCCTGCACATTTCAGTCGACGTGTTCGTACGCTTCTCAACAACAGATTCGGTGACCGATGGATTGGTAGAGGCGGACCAATTCCATGGCCTCCACGCTCTCCTGACCTCAACATTCTTGAGTTTCATTTATGGGGACATTTGAAAGCTCTTGTGTACGCAACCCCGGTACCAAATGTAGAGACTCTTCGTGCTCGTATTGTGGATGGCTGTGATACAATACGCCATTCTCCAGGGCTGCAGCAGCGCATCAGGGATTCCATGCGACGGAGGGTGGATGCATGTATCCTCGCTAGCGGGGAACATTTTGAACATTTTCTGTAAAAAAGTGTTTGATGTCACGCTGGTACGTTCTGTTGCTGTGTGTTTCCATCCCATGATTAATGTGATTTGAAGAGAAGTAATAAAATGAGCTATAATATGGAAATTAAGCGTTTCCGGACACATGTCCACATAACATATTTTCTTTCTTTGTGTGTGAGAAATGTTTCCTGAAAGATTGGCCGTACATTTTTGTAACACCCTGTATATGTAAAAATGAAACGGCCGGTAGAGGGGAAAGAAATAATTAGATTTCGTATGGGAATGTGTGGTCGCTAATGACGTCTTGAGCCGGTTGAGAACGCTGAAGAGTGCGCTGTTTACAAGCGTTTCGCTAGCTGGATTGTTTCCCGCACGGATCTCGAGCAGCAGGCATCTTTTCACCAATGCAGAGCTAGCCGACATGCATTTCATATATGGGGCAGCACAAGGAAATGGGTTGACTGCTCAAAGGATGTACGTGGAACGATTCCCGGACAGGTATCAGGCGGATCCAGCTGGACATCTGGTCGACATGCCTGACGTCTTTTCTAATGTGCGGTATGCCGATCCATACACAATCGCTGCGAATCTTGTGCCGCTGTTGGTGTCCGCTCTTTCAAATGTTTGTAATCCTATGGGACCAAATTATGTTGGTCATCAGTCCCTAGTCTTACAAACTACTTAAACTAACCTAAGGACAACATACACATCCATGCTCGAGGGACGATTCGAACCGCCGACGCGGGAGGCCGCGAGATCCGTAACATTGCGCTTTACACTGCTCGACTACTCCCGCGCGGCGTCCGCTCTTTCGAGCACCTCTTGCAAAGTATCAATAAATACATTTTTTCTCTTTACTACCCTTTTCTGTTTTCTTTCTTTCATACTTCTGTGCATGCTAGCGCTATAATATGTCATTACCGAGGGCCACCCTGTAGGTCCAGTCACGTGCGACAGACGGATAGATTTTGTAGAGCTCTGAAAAATTTTCTGATGAACTGGAGCCACATCTTCTGGTGTGTGGGCATTTTCAGGTTTTTTTTTTTTTTTTTTTTTTTTTTTTTTTTTTTTTTTTTCAAAATAGATCCTGTCTGACGACAGTTTCGGGATAAGCGTTGCATATCACTCTTTGACACCAGCAAACAACTGGCCACGTCTTTGTTGCCATGTAACTTTCCACAATGAACACCGCTACTTCATTGTGAGTACCATCGTCCCCTTTGCACTGCTCCACTCACACTAACATCTGCGCTATGCTCTGAACCGGCGTGGATCACGTGGCAGGTGTAAATGTGGTATGTGTATCACGGGATGTAGTTATAGGCATACGTTTATGTACAATCGTATCAATTTTTATCTGCCTCACTCTGTACAATTTCAAACAAAAAGGTAATACACAACAATCTGCCATTTTGTTTTCTCCCTTCCCGTGATTTTTGTAGAAAACAGCAAATTTGTATTTCAGGTTTATTGGCTTATGATTGGAACAATATGTACTAAATAATCTGCAACTTCATAATTCTACCCAATCTGAGATAAAAACTATGTAATATACTCTAATTTAAGCTACCATCCTCACAGAACCAGCATCTTGAGAGGTCTCTCTCACACCTTGTATATACGAAAGATCACAACCAGTGGCGAACCAGGTTTTTTGTGATCCATCATATTTCCGGTTTGCAGCCGGATCATGTTGACGTCTTCCAACGATATTTCGGCTGACAAACGTGCAGCCATCTTCAGGTGAGCACGAGACTGAAGACTACCGGTGTGCGTCGTTCTATATATACCGAAGATTGGCGCGGCGGCGCCTGCGCAGTGAGGAGGTCCTAGCGCGCCGCCTGTCGAATTTGGTGCGCTCTGTGGTAGAAGCGGGCCGCGTCTGCGTAATGGTGTACTTACATTCGCGCCATCTGTCGGAATGCGCTTTCGTGCATCTTAAGCGCGGTGGTCGAAGGAAATCACTTTTTGTCAGATGTTACACTAGATGTTGACCTATGTCTCTGCGAAGCAATTAAAGAAATAACAGGGTCCCATGCTTTATCCATTTGAAATCCGCCATCCCGATTAATAAGGTCTTCTGTTAACCGTATTTCCACGGACTCCTTAATAATCGAATCCCAAAAGGATCTTGTCGTTGCCAAAATTTTTGTTGCAGAATAATCCATGCAGTGTCTCGTGGAAATACAGTGTTCTGCTATGGCTGATTTATTGGGCTGCAGTAGACGTGTATGGCGCTCATGCTCCACGCATCTTTCTTGTACTGTGCGAGTAGTTTGGCCAATGTAGGACTGACCACATTGACAAGGGATCTTATAAACTCTCGCCTTCCTCAATCCCAAATCATCCTTCGCAGAGCCAAGCAAGGCCGAGATCTTCGCAGGGGGTCGGAATATCACTTCCACACAATGCTTCTTTAGAATTCTTCCTATTTTAGAAGAGAGGTTGCCCACATACGGAAGGAACGCCCTGGACCTGATTACCTCCTTATCTTCTTCTTTTTGTTGTTGTTTAGATTTCGTCCTCGTTAGAGCTGTGCGGATCTAGCATGAAGAATATCCATTTTCCCTGAAGACTGACTGCAAATGTTCCATCTCTTTAGGAAGGCTGTCCTTATCAGATACCACACGTGCCCGGTGCACCAGAGTACGTAGCACACCTGTGGTTTGTGCAGGGTGTTGGCAGCTTGTCGCCTGCAGATATAGATCTGTGTGTGTGGGCTTCCGGTAGACGGAGTGACCCAGAGACCCATCAGTTCTTCGAGTGACAAGGACATCCAGAAACGGCAGACATCTGTCTTTTTCGATCTCCATGGTAAATTGAATGTTCTTGTGGATAGAATTTAGGTGTTTCAAGAATCCTGTGAGCTTTTCTTCTCCATGGGGCCTAAACTATAAATGTGTCGTCTACATAACGCCAAAAAACTGTCGGTTTAAATTCTGCTGACTCGAGTGCCTTCTCCTCAAATTCCTACATAAAAAAGTTTGCCACCAGAGGGGACAAAGGACTTCCCATGGCAACACGGTCAATTTGTTGAAAGTATTCATTATTAAATAAGAAATACGTAGAGGACAGGCAATGATGAAACAGTGCTGTTATGTCAGCTTTGAACCTCCTGCCAATGAGTGCCAGTGAATCCATCAGTGGAACCTTAGTAAATAATGAGACGACATCAAAACTCACTAATAAGTCCGAATTGTGGAGTCGGAGAGACTTCAGTCTACCAATAAAATCGGCAGAGTTACGAATATGGTGTGGACATTTGCCCACAAATGGTCTCAGTAGCGAAGCCAGATGTTGTGCTAAATCGTAGGTTGGTGCACCGATATTACTGATAATTGGACGTAAAGGTAGTCCCTCTTTGTGAACCTTCGGAAGACCGGTAATTCTTCAGTCTTGTGCTCACCTTAAGATGGAAGACGTCAACATGATCCGGCTGCAAGCCCGAAAAATGATGGATTAATCAATACGCCGGGAAAACTTCAAGATACACAGGTTTTTTGTCTTTGGAAGGGGGGGGGGGGAGAACAACTGAACTCATGGAAATTAATAAAATAAAAAAAGCTTCTTGATATCTCTCTGCAGTATTACAACTAGACATTTAATCAACGTAACGGTGTCAAACAGTACATTATTAATGCTGTATTCAAACATTTGCATTAACTTCCATTTAAAGCTAGCTGCCATCATCTCACCAACTAGGAATTTTGTCATCTTGTGTCCTTCTACAGTCACTCGACGATGATACCTTCACACACACCTTAGCATCATCAACAAACAACCATAGTTTGTTACTCACCCTGTCCATCAAGTAACTGATTTACACCGCTGGAAATAAAAATTAATACTCTCTCTTAAAGTTTTCCAATTCGCTCCAGATTTATAGTTGAAACTGTGCCTATCATTACATTTACAAATCATTAACTCATGCAGTACTGAGGTACCAAGTGTCGATCCATGATGAAACAATTATATTAGTACACGTTTTCGCCTCCACTTGCAGCAATGTAGTTGCTGATTCCGGAATCCATTCGAGTATACAGATGGTGAATACTGTCTCGGGATGCATTATCCCACGCCTCTTTTACTTGTTCAGGTAGTTCTGCAAGAGTTGTGGCTTGACATGTCACATGTCAGTTATGGTCCCATCATGCTTGATTGGAGACAAGTATGGCGCTCATGCTGGGCAGGAAAGTTACTGCACGTCTTCATACTGAGTTTCTCACACAGTGTATGGATAAGCATCATCCTGTTGGGACATTTGATCATCTTCCTGTTGCAAAAATGGCAAAAGAATGGTTTTACAACATTCTCCAGGTACCGAGCGCTTGTCACCATTCTCTCCGCAAACACTAGAGGGGAAAAAGAGTTTCAGCTTATCATTTCCCACAACATAGGGCCTAGGATGTGGCCATTGTGTCTTGTACAAATGTGCTCGACAAGACAGCACTCACCAGACCTATGTCTTAAATGCAAACGACCATCACTTGCATGCATGTAGAATTGGCTTTCATCACTGACGACCATTGGCCTGCCATTTTATCTTGCAAGAGATCCTCTGATGGCACCAGACAAGCCGTGCACATCAATACTGTAGCGTGAGTGGACGACAAAAGAAAGGAAGATTAGGGTTTAACATCATATCGACAGTGTGGTCATTAGAGACGAAGCTCACACTCGGACTGTTTGGGTAAGAATGTGGAAGATAATTGACCTTGCCAATTGCAACCTGCTTTTCCCTGGAGTGATTTAGTGAGATTGCAAAAAACATAAACTGGTTGGTCGGAGGCGGATTTGAACCACAGTCCTCCAAACTGAGAGTCCAGTGCTAACTGCTCCAGCACCTTGATTGGTGATTGAAAGATGGGCTAGAGGTGTACGTGTCTGTACACCTAGTTATAAACCATTGCCGCAGTGGATTAGCCGCGCGTGCTGGAGCGCCCTGTTGCGGTGCGCGCGGCAGTCCGCCGTCGGGGGTTCGAATTCCCCCCCCCCCCCCCCGGGCATGGATGTTTGTGTCGTCTTGAGTGTAAGATAGTTCATAAGTAGTTTGTAAGTTTAGGGACTGATTGATGACCCCGCAGTTAAGTCCCTTAAGCGTTACAAACACTTGAACTATAAACCATTAGGCAACATGGTGTGTTGACACTTCATCTACATCTACATGGAATACTTTGCAAATCACATTTAAGTGCCTGCCAGAGGGTTCATTGAACCACCTTCATACTATTTATCTCCCATTCCATTCTCGAATAGCGCGCGAGAAGAAAGAACACCTGAATCTCTCCGTTCGAGCTCTGATTTCTCGTATTTTATTCTGATGATCATTTGTACCTATGTAAGTGGGAGTCAACAATATATTTTCGCATTCGGAGGAGAATGTTGGCGATTGGAATTTCGTAAGTAGGCCACACCGCAGCGATAAGCGCCGTTGTTGTAATGATTCCCATCCCAGATCCTGTATCATTTCCGTAACGCTGTCTCCCCTGTATCGTGACAATACGAAACGAGCTGCCCCTCTTTGGACTCTTTCGATGTCCTCCGTCAAACCCACATGATAAGGATCACACACTGGGCAGCAATACTCCAAAAATGGACGGACGAGCGTAGTGTATGCAGTGTCTTTTGTAGTTCTGTTGCATCTTTTAAGGGTTCTGCCAATAAAACGCAGTCTCTGGTTCGCCTTTCCCACGACATTATCTACGTGTTCTTTCCGACTGAATTCTGAAGTATTAGCAATTCCTAGGTATTTAGTGGAGTTTACGGCCTTCACATTCGATTGATTTATCTTGTAAACAAAGTTTAACGGATTTCTTTTCGTACTCATGTGTACGACTCCACACTTCTCATTGTTTAGAGTCAATTGCCAATTTTTACACCATACTGATATCTTATTCAGATCGCTCTGCAGTTGGTTTTGATCTTCAGATGATTTTACTAGACGGTAAATGACGGCGTCATCTGCAAACAACCTAAGAGAGCTACTTAGATTTCCCCCTAAATCGTTTATGGAAATAAGGAACAGCAGAGGACCAATAACACTACCCTGTGGAACGCCCGATATCACCTCTGTTTTTGTCGATGCCTTACCATCGATTACTACGAACTGTGTGTTCTCTGATAGGAAATCCCCTATCCAATCGCAAATTTGGGGCGATGTACCATAACCACGCAATTTGATTAAAAGCCGTTTGTGAGGTACGGTGTCAAAGCTTTCTGGAAATAAAGAAATACGGGATCGATTTGCGAACTCTTGTCGATAGCACCTGTCACTTCGAGTGAATAAAGAGCAAGTTGTGTTTCGCATGAACGATATTTTCTAAATCCGTGTTGACCTTCGGTCAATAGATCGTTCTGTTCGAGATAATTCATAATATTTGAATACAGGCTATGTTGCAAAACCCTGCTGCAAACTGACGTCAATGATATAGGCCTGTAGTTTAGAGGGCTCACAAACCCTCTTATCTGTGCCGTGCTGGCTGTACAATCGGCCTCTGTTTCCCTTACAATACGACGAACTTGGCAGACGTCTATCCCGTGTGGATGTCCAGAAGCTCGTCTACTGGTGTGGAATGTTCTTGTGCCTATTGTAACCAGCACTGTTTCACAACTGATGATCAAAGTTGCTCTGAAAGGAACATCCTATCTTTCAGAAGGCCATAGTGTGATCATTTTCAAACTCAGTTGGCTGTAGGAAGCACAAATACCTCTCGTGGCGTGACACCCATTTGCTTCAAACATTGATATCAAACAGAGCCTTATGGCTATAAACACTCCCTTTTGAAGAGTACACTTAGGTGGCACTCTGGCCGCCATGTCACTAAGCCATCTGTTGGTGGACGACACCTCCCTGGTGACATCTACCATGATCAAATCAGAATTGATGTCGTCTTACCAAGTGTACTGATTTCTTCCGCCATTTTAAACAGAAAACAACTATAGGTTGCACAAAAGGAGCCTCCCCAGAGTTCGCATAATAAATTTTGCAATCAGGTGAATGGCAGTAACGTTGATTTTATTAGCGGCTGTGCCTTCTAAAAGCCGTACAAATACACATGGAGTCAATTAAACCGCCATTTTGACAGCCACTACTGATTATCTTGATTAATACTTAAGGTATTCCAAGAGAAAAGAACAACTATAGCCCCAGTTGTACAAAATGCATTAATTTGATTTATTGCTGGCTTAAGAGACCCATAGGGGTAACATGAACCACCGACTAAAAGTAGATGGCATTGAGCTGGTACTCGAGAGACAGCCCAAGGACTTTGGAAGTGCCATTCTTATAAGACCTGGTGTAAATTTTGGCTCAACTTCTCTCACAGACAATAGTAACATCAAAGTTCTAACTATTCAAACTAAACAATATAGCATCACCTCAGTGCAGAAAAACTCCTGAGGTACATTTCACCATTACAGAACCCTCTTTCAGTCTGAAAAACATAAATTTTGTGACAGTTGTCAATAATAAAACATATATGTCAACACGACATGTTTCGGGGCTACATTATTCCATTATCAAATTCATAAAACTTATCTGCTGCTAGGCAGCCCGTGGTGGAGTAGCCGAGCGGTCTAAAGCGTCTCGCTGCGGAGCGCGCGGTTGCTCGCCGTGGAGGTTCGAGTCCTCCCTGGGGCATGGGTGTGAGTGTTGTCCTTAGGTTAGTTTACCTAGGTTTAAGTAGTTTGTAAGCTATGGACTGATGACCACGCAGTTTAGTCCGATAGATTTACAAACATTTGCTAGGCAGCATCGTTAAACACAATAGCTGTGTATGTACATTGTAAAAATGTTGTGTACTCAATTTGCTGCCATCTGAGCAACATGTGGTACTGCGCAATGTTTTACTTTTGACAATGTGCATACACAGTTTTTGTGTTTAACGGTGCTGCCTAGCAGCAGATAAGTTTTATGAACTTGATAATGGGATAATGTTGTCCCGAAACATGTCGTGTTGACATATACATTTTATTATTGACAACTGGTGCGTGAAGTACAGCAATAATCGTGGAACAGTTGTGTGATGGCGTCTAAACAGATGATAAATTTTTTGCTTTGTGATTTCAGCTGTCCTAGTACTACCCAGGTATATGAGAGGACCAATGAAATGGCGAGAAACTTGAGAAGTTGTGCAGAAAGAAACCATCTGGTACTACGACAAGCTACAACAATATGGTAGGTGAAATTATGGACATATACTAGATACCATCTTTTTGTTTTACAAAATCTCAGGACAATAGGAAAAGTTTATAGGTAAACTAATACCCCATAAAAAGTACAACCCCATAATATTGTTTCTTTTTAAGGGAACATTTAATTTAAGATCGCAGACTGGAAGCAGGTTAGTGAGGAGCTAGACACTGAGATACATATCCCCTCTCCCCCCCCTAACCCCCTCCCACACACAC
Source organism: Locusta migratoria (assembly GCA_026315105.1). Taxonomy (NCBI): domain Eukaryota; kingdom Metazoa; phylum Arthropoda; class Insecta; order Orthoptera; family Acrididae; genus Locusta; species Locusta migratoria. The sequence goes on along the minus strand of CM048755.1, from coordinate 145,230,412 downwards.
ACATACACACACACACACACACACACACACACACACTGTCGGAGATCTACAAGATCTTACTGACCTTGTCCAACAGAACTCAAGAACAACACCACCAAGCGGATGTAGAACACAATTCCGGTACATTGCAAGAATATCTGGAGATTCCAAGCCACTATAACTAAAGCAACATCCTACGTGCAGGCCCGGGTCTACGATTTTTCTGAACTTGGGGCAAAACCTCATAGTGACGCCCCCTCCCATACTCTAGCTTTTCTTTATTTGACCAGTTTCGACAGTGCTAACTTGTCCACTTCAGCCCTTATTTTCTTCTCCACATCTCATTTAACAGCAGCACACCATACATAATTAAAATTATTAAATAAAATTGTCCTGTGTCATAATTAAACTCAGCCAAAGCACGTCACATTTAAAAACATTTACACCACACATGTTGCACTGAAAAGCAGTTGTATGCAGGGCAGCTGAATCGTGAATCGTTCCCTCTATCATCGAAAACAGTTTGTTAAAACAATCCACGTCCTGAAGTTCCGAAATGCCAACTGGTCATCGGGTCTCAGTTCCTTCCAATACAAGTCCCTGTCTTTGTCCCTTCTTTCCACCCAGGATTGAATCCAACTACGTCTGGCTTTTCGTCTTCGTCGTCGTCATCTTCCCCTAATATTTTTAGACTGTCACGCCAGCAGCTCAAAAAACAACTGTCTTTCAGGTGAATAATGCTGTATAAACTTAAATGTAGAGGAATGTCTGCTTGTGCAAATAAGTGTCGTAGTAGCCCACAATCCAGAACATTAATACCGTAGTATGACGAGAGGACAACAATTACTTAACAAAAAAGCATAATAAAACTATTTCTAAATAAACAGGTACCTTACCTAAGAAAATTTAATTTATATGAACGACTAGAAGAAATCAGAGTTCCTTTAAGTTTCGCGTGATACTGTCACGCAGTGCGCATACGCTGACTTGACGAAGGAGGCGCTTGCAGAGATATTACCGAAAAAGGTGCCTACGCATTAAGCTGGACAGCATTAAAACTTGAAGAGTTCTATTTTAACACAATTATACATTTAATAGTTGTCAGAAAATGTCATCCTTATTTCAATGTCAGTTAATGACCCATCTATGATACAATTTCAATTCCCACACCCAAGACCCGAAGTCGCATATAGTTTCAGTAGTGTAGTGAACAGAGCCACATCTCTCAGAGGCAGATACGGGGGTAATGGAAAGAACAGGCATCACACTTGGGTTCGCAGCCTGCTAATAGGCCTATACTTCTGAGGAGAGAAGGAAAAGTGAAAGGTTGAAAATAATTAACTTCTGGTGCATAGGACACCGAAATAAAGTAACGGTTACCAGTAAAAATTTGTGCCAGTCCGGGACTAGAACTTAGGATTCTCCCTTTGGGTCAGTAATAATTCTATACCACACATTTTAGCGAAAAATAAAACCGATACGGAAAAACCGTAAATCCCTATAAATGGGGACCAGGTAAACGAGATTCTTGTGTAATAACCTAGTATCCCGTTTTACTGTTGTATGTGGTTTTGTTGCGATTCTATCATTTTAAGGTACTTATTTTTTCAAACCGAAAATATATTTAAAAAAAAACTTTTGTGACAAGCAAAATTATAATCAACAAGACGATAGAACTGCATTGCCAGGTTATCTATACTCTGAAAACTCAACATCATATAAAGACAACTGAGATGATCCTGCCGTCCTTCCAAAAGAATGGTGTTTCGTTTTTTTTAAGACTTATAGTAAATTGTCTCATTTTGGCACAAAACACTTTCTCCAATATAGGACTGCCATTTTTTTAATTAACTGTGTCACTTTATTACTTGCACAAAAATTAACTTCATATGTTATGATAAATTATAAGTGTAAAGTTGACATTCATAAAAAAAGGAACAAGAATTTCTGGGCTCCAAAGATAGATTCCATTGTGATTAACCATAATTCACAAGAACAAACAGTATTCGGTGTATAAAAAAATTTTCTGTTGTGGTTTTCTTGAAGTATTTAGTAACATTGAGATAAAACACATTTCAGTCTGTCCAATCTCACACTGCTAGCTATAAAAATAGTACAGCATCAACAGCTTTCCATCCACACACCACTCAACACGAAAGTACACAACACTGTACACACGAACTTGACCAAAGTAACTATTGCAGTCTGCTTATTATAGTCACCAACACTTGATGTAACAAGGCAGAGTTCTCTTGATTGTGGCAGTAAAAACAAATTTTATGCGTGGGTACTTTGGAGCAGAATTAAAAGTGTCTTACAGGTCTTCATCGTCTTCAGGCAAAGCCGTCTCTGATGCTTCCTTCAGATCATTTTATATTTGTTGTTGCCATGTTGGGTCCATTGTCACCTCAGGAGGCACAAGAGCAGGCATAGCAACAAACTCCAGATTTGGCTCACCAATTACCTTTCTAGCTAACCACAAGAAAGGCTTTTCAAAGTTGTAGTTGCTCTTTGCACTGATGTCATAATACTGCAAATTCTTCTTCCTATGGAAAACAATGCTTTTTGCTTTAACTTTTCGGTCCTTAATGTCAACTTTATTTCCACAAAGAACTATTGGGATATTTTCACAGACACGTACAAGGTCTCTATGCCAGTTGGGTACATTCATGTATGTAACACGTGGTGTGACATCAAACATTATAATTGCGCATTGGCCCTGAATATAGTAACCATCTCTCAGTCCTCCGAATTTTTCCTGTCCAGCAGTATCCCAAACATTAAAGCGAATTGCACCTCTGTTAGTATGGAACACCAGCGGATGTACTTCCACGCAAGTGTGGCGACATATTTCTTTTCAAATTCGCCAGTTAAATGCCTTTTCACAAATGTGGTTTTTTCCTGTGTCTCCATCCCCAACAATGACACACTTAAACGCAGGCATATCAGCTTCTTGAGCCATTTTGTAGCAGGTCTTGCTCTTTCGTCGTTACGGTCCACATGTCGATCGTTGACATGTAAATACAATCATTGTTTTAGCACGTTATTCTATGTTAGTAACCTTTGAAGATAGGGACTCAGAAGCAACGTATTAGTTAACTCATGATTTTGGTTGTAGAAGTACTTACACATCAATTTAAATTTTATTATTCTGAAACAAATGGTTGGCTTTACAGATAAAATGAGATGTCTAACATGTGATATTAGTGTTTTCATTTTTACTTCATTGCAGAAGGACGGCCTATTATGCCCACACTTCTACATCTACATGGGATACTCTACACATCACATTTAAGTGCCTGGCAGAGGGTTCATCGAACCACCTTTATACTATCCATCTCCTACTCCATTCTCGAATAGCGCGCGGGAAGAAAGAACATCTGAATCTCTCAGTTCGAACTCTGATTTCTCGTATTTTATTCTTATGATCATTTCTACCTATGTAAGTGGGAGTCAACAATATATTTTCGCATTCGGAGGAGAATGTTGGCGACTGGAGTTTCGTAAGTTGCCCACTCCACAGCGATAAGCGCCGTTGTTGTAATGATTCCTATCCCAGATCCTATCCCAGATTCCTATCCCTTTCTGTAACGTTGCCTCTCCTGTATCGTGACAGTACAAAACGAGCTGCCCTTCTTTGGAGTCTTTCGATGTTCTCCGTCAAACCCACCTGATAAGGATCCCACACTAAGCAGCAATACTCCAAATGAGGACGGACAAGCGTGGTGTATGCAGTCTCTTCAATAGTTCTCTTGCATCTTTTAAGCGTTCTGCCAATAAACCGCAGTCTCTGATTAGCCTTTCCTACGAAATTATCTACGTGTTCCTTCCAGTTTAAGTCTGATGTAATAGTAATTCCTAGGTATTTAGTAGAGTTTACGGCCTTCACCTCTGATTGATTTATCTTGTAAACGAAGTTTAACAGATTTCTTTTCGTACTCATGTGGACGACTCCACACTTCTCATTATTTAGAGTCAATTGCCAATTTTTACACCATACTGATATCTTATTTAAATCCTTCTGCGGTTGGTTTTGATCTTCAGATGACTTTACTAGACGATAAATGACGGCGTCATCTGCAAACAACCTAAGAAAGCTGCTCAGATTTTCTCCTAAATCGTTGATGTAGATAAGGAACAGCAGAGGACCAATAACACTACCCGTGGATCGCCGGATATCCTCTGTTTTAGTCGATGCCTTACCATCGATTACTACAAACTGTGTCCTCTCTGACAGGAAATCCGAATCAAATGTTCAAATGTTTGTAAATCTATCGGACCAAACTGCGTGGTCATCAGTCCGTAGCTTACAAACTACTTAAACCTAGGTAAACTAACCTAAGGACAACACACACACCCATGCCCCAGGGAGGACTCGAACCTCCACGGCAAGCAACCGCGCGCTCCGCAGCGAGACGCTTTTAGACCAGGACCAGGGGTGGCCAACCTTTACGAAAGGAGGGGCCAAATTTGTGAGAGGGGATTACGCCGCGGGCCGTATTACCACTTTTGATTTATGAATAAAAAAACAAGAAATATTAATTTATTTAAAAAATGAAATAAATTTGAATAAAGAATATTTATTGTACAAATTATTATACAATTTTACTATACAATTTATTAAACATGTTATTGAAATACAGTGCTAGTGGGATATTTGGCTTTGTTTCATTGAAGTGAGTGAATCAATGTTGATGTCAAGTGAAGTTGTTGCTACAAGCAGAGAGTTTTCCAGATGAACATCAGTGAGTCATGTTCTCATGTTTGATTTGATGTAATTCATCCGACTAAACAGCTGTTCACCCACGTATGTATTTCTAAATAATGAAATTATTTTTAAGGCATGTTTGTGAAAGGCTGGATATTTCTTCTCGTCTAAATATGTTCTATACAAAATTTCCAAATCAACCTGATGAAATTTTTCTTTTAATTGTGTACCACATTGCATTTCGTAGCATTCCATTTGCAAATTTCCCGGTAGTGAACTCATGTCTACAGAGAGTGGCGTAGCAAATGCAGAGAAAAGCAGATGATGTTTCTTGAAATCGGGTTTCGAATTCGTGTTTCAAGTCAGACATTAAAGAAGCATTTTTAATCGCTGCTGCCTGTGTGACGTCCGATTGCTTTGACAGTGCAGGAAAATGTGTGTAGTTTTTTTGTTTGAAACTGTTGCTCCCAAAGCCCAATTTTCATTTGAAATGCGGAAATAAGATCGTGCATGACATTAATTAGTTGATCTTTTCCTTGGAGTCGAGTATTAAGATCATTCAGGTGGCTAGTTATATCGACCAAGAACGCGAAGTCGGAAAGCCATTCCTTATCTTCGAACTCTGGAAGTCTCTTTGACTTGCTTTCAAAGAATGATCGTATTTCATGCTGCAAATCGAACACTCTTTTCAACATTTTTCCGCGTTTTAGCCATCTTACTTCCGTATAATAAGAAATGTTATCGTGCTCTGAATCCAAAGACTTCAAATATTCTTGGAACTGACGGTGATTCAGACCTCTCGATTTAATAAAGTTTGCTGTTTTCACAACTACCTTCGTGACATGGTCCATTTTGAGGGACTTGGCACATAAATTCTCTTGATGGATAATGCAATGAAAATTTAACATCGATGTATTGCCAATTTTGCGGGCTTCGTTTTCAATTAACTGAACTAAACCTGCGTGTTTGCCAGTCATTGCTGGAGCCCCATCCGTTCTTAGCCCCGACAGGTTGTCAAGCTTTAACGAAAACCGACTTAATGTTGATGTAACTGCTTCCAACAAATCTCGTGACTTCGTGGTAATCTTGAGTGGATACAATGCCGCTAATTCTTCTGTTTTATTGAAATGCGTGTCAACACCTCTGATATAAATCGCCACTTGGGCGGTATCCGCCATATCTGTGCACTCATCCAAAGCTATTGAATAAAATATAAACTCAGATGAACGATTTTTTTAATTATATTCAATTTGTCTTCCAATGTCGACCACACGTCTGGTAATAGTTTGACGAGACAGGCTGATTTTCGAGAAATTCTGTTTCTTTTCTGGACACACAATTTCGACGACGGTCTCTAAGCATTTCTTTACAATTTCGCCGTCTGAATATGACTTTGATTTTTTTGCCAGTATCAAAGCTACTGCATAACTCGCTTTTACATAACATGTTGACTCTGAATTCGCCCTTGTAAATAACTGCTGTTGAATTGTAAGTTTCTTTCTTAAGTCGTTTACTTTATCTTGACGAAATGGTCCTTTGTCTTTATCAAACATAACTGCATGTTTAGTCTCGTAATGTCGTTTTATATTATATTCTTTTGGAACCGAGATGGATTCCTTGCATATTAGACATATCGGTTTTGTTTTGTATTCCACAAAAAAATAGTTTACTGTCCACATGTCTTGAAAAGTTGTCAACTCCTCTGTAACTTTCCTCTTCTTGGGTCTTACTTCTTTGCTAGTTGACACCATACCAAGTTTACGTCTTCAACTGAAACAGACATTTTCCACCATAAGTCAAACTGCCAGAGAGACCAAAAGGTAATTGAAGTATTCTGATTTTTTAAAAATATATATGTGGTACGTGAAGTTCAGAATCAAATATCAATTACGTAAAGTAGTTTGATGCAACTCTCAAAAACTCCCTACAAAATCTGCTTTACAGTTCCCCGAAGTTGTTTAAAACCACAAAACATTAGCGGCGCTTACTGCGTGTTCACTGGTTCAGCGAAGCCCCGAAAAAGAAGCTGACCATGGAAAAAAAGAATAAAAAGTATTGTATACGAGGGAGATCCACAAAGTAAGTTCCGGTTCCGCTACAAACGCAGTTCCGAGCATGTGCGGAAGTTAGTCTGACCCAAGGAGAAGACGCGTACGTTATTTTCAGATCGCTGCTATCGACGTGTGCTTTGTAGTGATCTTTATAATGTCAGTTCCATTTGAAAATGTAGAGATCTTGTGAGATCTGTGATTCGTTTTCTAGTTGAAAAGAAAGTTAAACCAAAGGAAATTCATCAGCAAATCTCCACGTTTCAAGGACAACAAGTTACGAGTGATTCAATGGTAAAGAGGTGGGTCAGATTGTTAAATGTAGGACATGATCAAGTTCACGATGAAGAGCGAAGTGGATGCCCGTCTGTGGTTACCGATGAACTGGTTGACACAATTCAAGAGAAGATTGAGCACAATCGTAAGTTTACATTTAGTGCCCTTGCTATGGAAGTTCCGTAAATCTCACGATCACTAACTCACGAAATTGTTACTGACAGAACATGTTACCACATGGTTGAATACACAGGAGGCAACCTTCAATGAAGAACCCATACAAAACCTGAGTCACGTTGTGAGAAATGCGTAAAAAGTTTCGGAAGCTATGTAGAAGTTTAACAGTTGTAGATTTTTGTACAATAAATATTACTTCTGTATCTGTACACGTTTGTTTTATAGAAGCAAACGGAACTTACTTTGTGCACATATATTTAATTACGATTCTTCTATTCATTCTCGTAGCAGATCATTTTATTTGCTTCCCTGAAGGCAACATCTACTGTTCACTGTTGTTTTTCTCACTTTGAAGATTTATCAAAACACGTCATAACTGATAAAATTTCAGCAGCCTTAGTACACGTGTAAGGTAACAGAGTGATTTTGTTGCAATTGCTTAACAGCCCATTTAGTTTTTACTGTGCTTTAGTGTTCATGACAGGGATTTATAACAAGTGGGGTGAAATTACATGTTTTCAGCCTAAATGGCGGCACCACAGAGGTTCATTGCTCGCCGAATTATCATTGTTTCTTTCAAGTACATCATTATACTTATTTGAGGAATTTCATAGTCTGTTCTCTCGAGGATTTTGCATAGTAGTGTTCAACTGATTTAGGAAATAGATATTTCAGTTCTGAACGTCATGTATCGTAAATAAAAATATTGCTTATGCTTTACTTAACCTGGCAGCCTTACTTTAAAATTTCGACAGTTATGATTGTTACTGAAAAGTATTCTACATTCAAGTCTATTAGTTGCTGTGAATAACACAGGTAAATGAAAATGCATTAGAAGGGTCATATCGCTACCTTTATAAAACTTAATCCTTAAACGTCATCAGTAAAACCACATTATTACAATGAAAAATTTATTTATTTTGTACTACTGAAATTAAAAGATGGTACTGAGGCAGAAACCAACGGTAATGTCAATTGGTGTACGTACTTGCCATAACTGAATACATAAAATACAAGCAAGTCTTCTAGCATCATAGATAAATTATAAAAAGGAAAAGTCAGGTTTTACTTGAAAGACTACTCTGTTTAAAATCACATGTGCTACTAATAGTGCCCTTATTACCATATTATGAGCCATATTATTTATTCTCCTACATGACATCTAATTGAATGAAATATGGACTCAGTCAGTTAATAGTTGTGAAATGTATGAATGACAGATGTTTCAAACGTAATCTAAGTTTCAGTCTCTTTGATTTATTTTCCTATTCATATGTAAATTTACTCATTATATTAAACAAAAAAGGGAAAAAAAAATGATCAGCATGTAAACTCGTCGGTTTATCAGATAAAGAGAATAGCGGTACTCACTACTAAACCGTTTCTACAATAAATTAATAGTAATTTCCTTTGTACGACTGATCGTAGCCTTCAGTGACTGGACACGATTCAAAACTATATTTCCGAACACTCAATGCAAAAGCAGTAGCTGAAGCAATTTCGGTTCAAAGAAAGCAACATCAGTCTGAAGGATCTTCTGTCGCACGGTACAGCGAAATCTTAACTTCTCTCAGGTAGTAGAAGAGGAGCTGTAGACGCCGTTGTGTATTCGTCTGGGGCTGATGTGGCAGCGATGGAGTCCAACCTGCAGTCACCACAACCGAATGCTACGAATTCCTAAACCCGAGTGCCGTCTTCCTTGTTCTCTTCAGCTGTCCGCCCGCCAGGAGGCTAGACAGGTAGCAAAGCTGTCCTGCTTTCCGGCGGTCCTCTGACCGCACTCAGCCCAAGCGCCACGGCCGACGGCCGCCCTCACCTTACCCCCGCAAACTGTCGCCACGAAATTTACAACGGGAGGACAGTCGCGCGGCTTGTGACGCTCTCCCGTCCATCGCCTCAACCACACGCCGCGCAACATGCAGTAGTGTTTTAAAAAAAAAGGAATATACACGTAAATTTAACGGATGTTGAATTAGTGAAATGATACGTACCTAATGTTATTCGATATGATGCGAAAGACGCTTAATGGAAAGCTCTTTTGCAAGTTTTACATGAAATGAAAGTGAAATTTTTCTTTCATATCAGACAGCTCCGCGGGCCAAAATTTAGAAGCCCGCGGGCCGAATGCGGCCACCCCTGCTTTAGACTGCTCAGCTACTCCACCGCGGCAAGGGAAATCCCCTATTCAGTCAGAAATATGGGTGGGGGGGCGGGTATTCCATAACCGGGGTTGGAACACTTGCGCGGAGTGACACTTGCGCGGAGTGACACTTGCGCGGAACCCGGGGCCCTTGGGGCGGCTAATCGCTTTTCCTGGGTACAGGCCCACCAAGAAGTCTAGCACTGCTGTTGTCAAGTTTCCACACTGTCGACATAACACGAAAATCAGTGAAATTGCACAACCCTTTGCAAGCTGAAGAGCAATATAGTGACTTGTTCTAACTACATATTAATCCATTGAGTGTTCCTCCTGTAAACAAAAAGGTATTTTAATAGTGTTAATGTTTGGAGAGTTAGTCTCTGCTACTACAAGACTATGACTTTCCACATTCATACCTCCTAAAATCATATTATTCAGAACACTAAGCATATCAAGACACCTGCGCAAGCAATAAATATATTAGGCATCCTGCACAGATACGTTGATATAATTGACCGCTATGTAGTTAACCCCACTATCACGCAACTTCCATCTCTTTAAAAATAGCTACTATGCTTTTTAATAGGAGATACAACCTTAAACCTTCAATTAAAAAAACGTTAATAATAAGTCAATGAGTATTTTACATACTTAAAGCGTTTATTCGTAGACTCCAAAACGATTTGGCTGTATTCGAATTACAAATACATCTAAGAAATATATGAAATACGGAATGTGTAAGGGAATGTCACACACCGAAAAATGCTAAAGATAAATTCTATTTTCCATCACCGTCATATAGACCATTTTTACTCCGAACTTGGCATAAACCAACAGGGAGAAACAAGTTGCAAGACTTCCAGGAAAAATGAAGCGAAATTGGCAGCCAATAGTTGGTTATAAATTACATTGCTTGTTAACTGTTTAAATATAAATTACGGAATACGCGGAAATACTGCTCAGTACAGTCAAAAAGGTCTAAGGTAATAGGCAGTGGTTTACAATCACATATCCGTATCACTCTCCTCCTCAAGACGTGTGTGAAGATTTATATTCAGAACATTCAAGAAAAAGGTGTTGAAACTATAAGAAGCAGCTCATTTACTCAGGAAGGGAAAACGTTATGGTGCCCGTAAATTTGAATGGCTGTATCTCTTGTAGTAACATTTAATTTTTGATAAAATGTTAAAATCCAATAAACCAGAATTTTGTTTTTCTAAACTCAGTGCCAACTTTTTTTGTCGAAATTTTTGCAGGAAGTAGTCTTGACGTGATTTCATACTTCTATGCATTAATATTATCAAACATGTAATTGGTGTCACAAATTGCGCGACCGGTCCGGTATGTTTGTTTGTACTTTGCCTAAGTTATTTTAAGTAAGATTAAGTAGTGTGTAAGTCTAGCGACCAATGATCTAAGTAGTTTGGCCACATAAGACTACACATATACACGTAATTTATTTATTTCATAACCACATTTAAGTACTAATAATTAAAGAAACTTAAAAGAGAAATTTGAAGTAAATACTGAAAACAAATGATTGATATTTCTCATGAGATGAATGCACACAACCGTTGTCTTATGTCTTGTGAATGTACCTACAACTTCTGCCATATGAAAATTGTTGGCCGGCCGCGGTGGCCGAGGGGACTGAGGCGCTTCAGTCACGGTCTGCACGGTCACTACGGTCGGGGGTTCGAATCCCCCCTCGGGCATGGATATTTGTGCCGTCCTAGTTCGTAAGTAATTCCTAAGTAGTTTGTAAGTTTAGGGACTGATGACCCCGTAGTTAAGTCCCATAAGAATAGAAAAATAAAAAAAATAAAAAAAATAAAAATTGTTGTGAGTCCCAAATATGTTTTTTCTGTAATAACATTAAAAACATATTAAAAATTCAGAACTCGAAAATCAGTGAAGTTTTGGACTTGAAGCGTTTTGTCTTGCTACATCTTTACATAGTAGACACGATTTTAAAATTTGGTTGCTATCGCCAAAGTAGACGAAACGTTAAATTTTTTGGTGTAATCTTCGCCGTGTAGACTGTATGTTGTAGAAGTCTACGTCGAACCTAATCATACCTCTGAGGAGAGAACGTTGTTTGCACTTCTCCTGCGTTTCCAGTCGGCTGTGCTGTGCTACGTAACGACATCGTACCGTTCCACTTTACCGAGAGCTATATATGTATTGGTGTGATGTCTGTTCTTTCGAAATAAGACATCACACCAATATATGTATCATTTAGACGCAAAGATTCTGGGGATTAACAACGTTAGACCTCGTGTGTAAATAAAATGTTCAAATGTTTGTATAGTCTATGGGACTTAACTACGGGGTCATCAGTCCCTAAACTTACAAACTACTTATGAACTACTTTCGAACTAGGACGGCACAAATATCCATGCTCGAGGGGGGATTCGAACCCCCGACCGTAGTGGCCGTGCAGACCGTGACTGGAGCGCCTTAAGGTGGGTTGTCCAAGACGCGGCTGTTAACTGCGATTGCGGCTCGGCTCCCCTCCCTTTTCCGGTCGTGGCGGACGGTGGCGAGGCCGCAACACGACGCGAGCCGCTGCCGTTTACCAAGGCGCGGCTCCTGATCGGCGACTCCGGAAATTCACGACGAAAATAAAATTTACGATTCTTTTGCTGAAAAAATTACTGCATGTTAAGGAATCAAAGCTACATCAGTGCCCACATTTAGTTTTTTGTAACAGATTCTCGTTTTCCTTTAAAAAATTAAAAAGCACTATTTTCGCTTATGTGTGTTTTTTTCACTTTTTATTACCTCTCTGTCGAGTTTGACGATACTAACACGCAAAAAAAAATTGTTTTTTGCATATCTTGTAGTTTCATACCCCAGCTTGATAACGAAGTGTCTATTTTCTCAAAATTCCTTATAGTTATTCAGATACGTATTTTTTAAGTAACCTATTGCATCAAACTTGAAGTGTTTACATCGAAAAATGTAGTCGCTGGCTACTTTGCGTATTGTTCATTTTAGATCATACATTGTTGCGGATGAAATGAAGCCAATAATTCGAAATTATTTTTAACGTTGAAATCAGGACGATACCTGTCTCCGTTTTCGAGATTTTGGCTCGTATATCTACGGTACGGGAGCGTCGCGACTAGCGCACCACGTGCAACCTGAATTGTGCGGAGGTAACAATCATCACATCTTATAAACTATTGAAGATATTGAACCCTTTTTTTCTAAATGATAGCCTGTGAAGGAATTCATGTTTTACACAATCATTAATATCAAAGCTTTTTTTATCTACAGGTATACAGAAATAACTATAGTTTTTTTTTACGATGATACTAAGTATTAATTGAACAGTATATAACATGTATGGAGGTTTATTTCCGTCTATTGCAACTAAATAAAAAGCTTCTTTATTTGTGAACCATCATCAATGGCAGTTTTTGGTGTTAATTCTACATGCGACTTCTTGGAGCTGTGTGTGTATTCTCCAGAGGGATGGAAGTTTTGGTTCTTTATTTCATCACTTTGTCGTGTACTTCATTGTGTCATTGCAGATTTTAATAGTTAGGGTTTTCTATATATTGATTCCTTTTTTGTGGCACATGACCATGAACTCTTTTAAAACATTTTTATTAAGAGGCACCTTTTAAATGACGACACGAAATTCATACTTGAGTTTAGATTAAATGTCAGTCAGTTTGCACATGAATTGGAACTTGCAGAGAGTGACATACAGAGAAAATCCTATAACCGATTCAACAAATCTATCAGTGCAGCTGAAAAACTAAATAAATAAATAAAAATAAAACGCAATGACGCTAAGGTAATTGTTCTTTTATTTTTTTTTTTATTTACGATTGCGGCGCTGTTTATAAGACCAGGAGTGTGTTTATCTGAAACTCCTGATACAGCCTGCATCTCTCTCGTCTCAGGTTTTTATTTATTTATTTTTTAATTTTTTTTTTAAATTTTGACTGATTGGATTCACCTTCTGTATTGCCTTTGAAATAAGTCCCAGAGTTAGAAAACGTACAGTTGAAATTTTTTCCAAGGGAGATCAAAAATAGCAAACACATACAAAAGATTTTTCTGTAGCTTGTTAAATGTATCAGTTGTAAGACTGTTTACTGTTTTGTTATAATCTATTTAATTCAGACCGGTTTCTGTCCTTAACCATCTTCCAGGGAATCTGGAAAACAAAAAGATTTTAGAATCTCGAAATGTCATCCATACCGTAGACGAGACATTTGTATCTAAATGGTACACCACAATATTTATCTTTGTTCATATAAACTAAGATAATTTTTAAGGCGCGCCACAACACGGACTGTATTTGTATGAATGAATTTATTGAAAATATTACACAAATGTCATGCATTTCCTTGCACCTGTGGGATCACCTAAACAAAAAAATTAGTAACCACCGGTCACATTTTTTATTTCCAAAACCCTAGAGGCCAATACAGCTTCTTTCCCAACCTTCGTTTCTCTTTTATTTCTCCGAATATTTTCAGTCTACTCATATATATGTCACTAGATTGCCATAAAATCTAAATCTGTTCAAAGTACAAAGGCAATAGCTTTAATGGCGAGACGAGCTCATCTTATGAGTGGTTCATATCCGTTTTCCTTCGGTCCGCTTGGCTCGACATCTTTCTGCCGCTGCCTTGAGTCGTCCGACTGCCATCGCAACACTGCTCACTGATGCAGTCCTGCGATTGTCGCCGCATCAGCCGCGCGCCGCACTCCAAACTCGAATTGCGCATGCGCGAGCAGCCAGCCTCTGACGTCATGAGCCGATCCATCGCAGCCGCAGGCAGCAATCGCGCCTTGGACAACCCACCTTTAGTCTCCTCGGCCACCGCGGCCGGCGTGTGTAAACACTTAAAGGTTATGAGAGCCACTGGAAAAATCCATAAGTAACACCTGTTGTTTGAGACTTGAAGATGACCTGAAATTAGCCGAAATCGATATCTCATAATAAACATAAGGTGTAGCTGTCTATATTTCATAATGCTATTCCTAACATATTTAAAAGCTGCTCAAAACCACCTACAAAAAAACCTTTATAATGAGATTGTATATAATTCCACGATCAAATTGTGTTTTAGTTATTTGTAGTAATACACCCAAAGATATGCCCTTGCTTTTAGTGCCTTGATCAGCTGTTTATTTTTAGAGGTATTACTAGGGACAGGAAAAATTCGCATTTGCGATAAATGCGAATATAGATGCGAATTCTGACTCAAAATGCAGTAAATCCGAAATTGTAGTTAGCAACAGTTGCGCTCAATTCCGATTTCATCACATTCCTCTTCACATGGTGATGTATTGTAAATCGAGTGATATTTGTATGACGTATTATCTCCCTGTTGAATGAGGCTGTGATATCTCCGGGCCGTTACTACTGCTCCACCTCGCTCGGTGGGCCTTTCCCTGAATACGGCACAGGTAGCGGCTGGAGGGCGAGGAGTAGGGGTGGTGTATCCCTACTTCTGGAACACCCGGGGCGCAATGAAGGAGCCTCCCCGAAGATTGCGACAGCAAGATGAAAAACAAAAACCGCAATCGCGCGCACCCCGGGCAACGTTGATACATCAGCGGCTAATCCTTCAACAACCGGAACGGATTTCTGAGAAAATGAAGACCAATAAGACCCCACCAAAACGGTCTTTTCCAAGGCCACTTGTGACGATATCGATAAACATTGAAGGAATATCGAGAGATAAAGAAGTTTTATTATCTGACTTGTGTAAAGAATACCAATGTGACTTCCTCCTGATTCAAGAAACCCATCGGGGCATTACAAAACCTTCACCCAAAATAGACGGAATGAAAAAGATCCTGGAGAGACCACATGAACAGTACGGTAGTGCCATTTTCGTGAGGCCAGGAATCAATGTCACATCTGCATCACTGACTGACAGGGATGACGTCGAAATATTAACTGTTCGAACTCAGCAGGATAGCGTTACCTCTGTGTACAAGCCTCCAGACTCTACTTTTATCTTCACTGAGCCTGATAACTTCAGTTACCAGGACATTAATTTTATATTGGGCGATTTCAACTGCCAGAGCACTGCATGGGGTTATAAAGAAACCAACTGCAGTGGAGCGGAACTAGAGAAATGGGCTGAGGTACACGACCTACTACTCATACACGACCCGAAACTGCCAAGTTCCTTTAACAGTGGCAGATGGAAGAAAGGATACAATCCTGATAACATCTTTGTCAGCAAAAAACTTGCAGCTCAGTCTGAAAAATTGATTGGGGAGCCAATTCCCCATACGCAACATCGGCCCATAATTTGCACGGTCAGCGCAGTTGTTAAGCCTGAACAAGTTCCTTTCAAAAGAAGATTTAATTTTAAAAAGGCTAACTGGAAGAAATTCAGAGAGATTATTGATTTAGAAGTAACAAAAATCCCCCCATGACCTGAGATGTATGACTCTTTTGTCAGTCTAGTTCAGAATGTGTCTAGGAAGACAAACCGCGAGGATGCAGAACACAGTATATCGCCGGACTCCCTGAGGATGCAAAGCCATTACTGGAAAGATACCAGAAGCTCTTCGATAATGACCCATTTGATGATGAGACTCTTTTAGCAGGCAATGAACTCATGTCAGTCATTGCAGAGAACCGCAAAGCCAAATGGCGTGACCTTGTCGAGAACCTGGACATGCAAGTAAACAGTAGGAGGGCTTGGAAACTGCTAAAGAACCTCAACGGTGACGCCACAAAGTCAAATGATAAATTTACTAACGTCACTGCAGACCAAGTCGCCACCACACTCCTCCTGAATGGCAAAACCCGTGGCAGAAAATACCACGAACCATTAACGCGTGTTCTGGCAGAGGAAAACCATCACCTCAAGGCACCATTCACAATGTCCGAACTTACAGCAGCTATTTCCAGCCTGAAGACTAACAGAGCTCCTGGTATCGATGAACTGAGAGTCGAGCAAATTAAAAACCTCGGCAGTAATACCCTACAGTGGCTGTTAGATCTGATGAATGCATGCGTAGAAAGGCTTCACATCCCAAAGATGTGGAGGAAAGCCCGCGTGGTTGCTCTTCTGAAACCGGGAAAGGATCCTAATGATCCAAAAAACTTCCGTCCTGTGTCTCTTTTGTGTCACTGCTTTAAGATCTTGGAACGCCTGACGTTAAGGCGCATAGAAAACGTCTTAGAACAACAGATCATCCCACAGCAGGCAGGTTTCCGACAAGGCAAATCATGCTGCGGTCAAGTCCTCAACCTGACCCAACATATCGAAGATGGTTTTGAGAGAAAAGAGATCACGGGAGTGGCATTCATAGACCTTACAGCTGCATATGATACCGTAAACCATCGGAGGCTCCTCAGGAAAGTATATGATGTAAAAAAAGACTATCATTTAACATCACTGATTGCTACTTTCCTGCAAAATAGGAGATTCTTTGTCTGTCTCCAGGGTAAGAAGAGCAGGTGGAGAAATCAGAGGAACGGCCTGCCTAGGGAAGCGTCCTCGCTCCAGCTCTGTATAATATATACACAAATGACCAACCAGTGCCAAACACCACGCGCCAATTTATGTATGCCGATGACACTGCAGTTGCAGCACAAGGTACGAATTTTCTGGATGTAGAGGAGAAATTATCCAGTACCTTGGAATCCCTCTCCCAGTATTATGAGGCAAACTACCTACGACCGAACCCTTCCAAGACTCAGGTCTGTGCTTTCCATTTAAAGAACGCGGAGGCAAATAGGGAATTGAATGTTACATGGAGAGGTGAACGACTCGCGCACTGTCCGACGCCCAAATATCTCGGTGTCATACTGGACCGCACACTGACCTATAAACATCATTGCAGTGCCACAAGGGAAAAAGTCTCAGCGAGAAACAACATCATCAGGAAATTAACTAACGGATCCTGGGGTGCAAACCCAAAAGTCCTGAGAGCCTCAGCCCTTGCGCTTAGTGTGTCAGCTGCGGAATACGCCGCTCCAGTATGGAGTTCGTCAACACACGCGAGAAAAGTTGACACCGCGGTGAATGAAATGGCACGGATTGTGACTGGGTGCCTGAAACCAACACCAGTACACAAGATGTACTTAATTATGGGGATCGCACCGCCCAATGTACGACGTGAAATTGCTGCCGAAGCTGAAAAAACGAAGCAAGAAAAGGACATGCGTCACCCTCTATATGGACACCAGCCTGCTGACCGACGGCTTCGTTCGAGGAAGCGTTTCCTGTCATGTACCCGAGCACTGGAAGGGTCGACCGCAGAAAACCGTATTGCAAGGTGGGAAATGGATTTGAGAAGCCCGTATGAAGCAGCAAAAGAAGAACTGGCACCTGGTGGAGACCTGCCATACACAGTCTGGAGAACCCTGAACCGTATGAGGGTAGAAGTGCCAAAGTGCAAGACAAACATGCAGCGATGGGGCTTCCTAAAAGAAAATGAGAACACTCTGTGTCTTTGTGGTGCTGTACAGGATCCTCAACACCTGCTTATCTGTCCATATTTAGAAAAGCCCTGCACAATGGAAGACTTATGGGAGGCTAACGACAAAGCCACATTGGCTGCTAATTTTTGGAAGTTAGAAGTCTAGTTCCGGACACGGAAAGTAAGTACCCTGTTCACTACCTGCAGCGTCCGGGTCTCCGCGCAAGTGTCTACAAATTCCCTTTCCGCGCAAGTGTCACTCCCCGCAAGTGTCACAAACTCTCCACAACCACGCAATTTGATGAAAAGCCGTTTGTGAGGTACGGTGTCAAAAGCCTTCTGGAAATCTAGAAATACGGAATCAATTTGAGAACCCTTGCCGATAGCACTCATCACTTCGTGTGAGTGAAGAGCTAGTTGTCTTTCACATGAACGATATTTTCTAAATCCGTGGGTGCAATACCTGTAAAATCCACGTTACAATATTTGGACGATCTGTTACAGACGTAATAAACTATCTTTTAAACCAGAAATAACTGAAAAAAAAATCAGGAACTTCTGGGTTAGTCTTTAGTGGTGACCAAGAAGTAAGTAATGAATGCAGTTCCTGCTCTATGGTTGACAGGGTCTTGTATGTACGTCTTGTGTCTTTTCACTAAATAAAATATCCTCTTAGAGAGAACATTTCATAAGAAACCATTTGTGTTGATATTAAGAGACTGACATGAAAAGGTGCACGTATACTATCACCCGATTAGCTAATACTAACGTCACATCAACGCACTATGACACAGCTGCCATAGGTAAAACCTGACCGAAAAATAAATAACATAGAATAATGTAGAACATGCATGTATTAGAGTCACTCATAAGAAAAGCGAAAAATACGTTTTTCATCGCTACAGTGGATAAAAATATAAGTTAAGGCATGACACTACCCCTGCCTCAGAGAACCGTAACGCCGTGCATTACACCACCGAAACAACATGACAACAATGTCTGGTGTAGGTGAATACGTATTATGTTCATAACTTTGCGCGAGCATACAATAATTAGCATTTTAATATATAGTTTCTTGTCATTTGTGGGATATCTGACTGGACTATCACACCAGAACCGTTCGGAATATTCGGCTCAGCTCGTGTAGACACGAGCCCTTTTGTCTGCGAGAATGCTCGTATTTTTATAGATGCGACGGGGATTCCCCTTGCTGAGTCATGACTACACCGCGGGTCTTTTGGTAAAATCCTATTCTTTTCCTGAGTTACTAGTTGCAAATAAACTTGTAACAATGCGTTTCATGACTAATTACAACCGAAACTGCTAATTTTATAGGACCTAAAATAACCTATTTTTACGTTATCTCCGATTTTTGCTTATTTCAATTTTAGAAGCCTAAAAGGCACCCATTTCTTCTATTTCCAAAAGACGTGCTTCAAAGAATCAAAGGTAGAAGCACTGAAATTGGTACTTGAAAAATAAAATTAAATTAAAATTAAGTGCTGCCTTCAGTCACCACCGGCAGAATTAACGTTGAGAAAAAATTATGTGGACTCAATTTATAGGGGCACACTGCAAAGTTTTCGAGAAGGTATTGCGGGGTCTTGCATATGGATTTTTGTAGATGAAACAGTTGACGGGTTTGGCCGGAACATTTCAAAACTGATTGTTGGTAATCCAGAGCTTTTTTTGATTTGTTCAAAACAATTCCCTAAGGCCGTGGCCCAAGTGCAGAAGGGCGTAAGAGGAGCTTTAAGCGGGGCGTACAGCGTGCCACACATGCATTAAAATGCATTGCATGCACTTATCACCGACTTTAAGCTTCTTCGCTGGAGTCATGATTGCATATATGTGTTACGTTGTACTGCTGCACGGACAAAACAGAAGTAAACCACCCGAAAAAGAAGAAAATTGCTCTGAACGTCGTACTATTGACTTGGCGCGGGAGAAATACAGCGCTCCCATCAGCCACCGCGTGGAGCATAAATTTGCGCCAATACCAGGATGCACAGTGCTTTTTTCCATGCCCATGGTGGTTGATGGTAGTGCTCCCCACATGCAGCTTGGTTGGTTGCGTGGCTGTAGAGACATCTATCGGTAGCACGCACTACCAAGTAGCGCAGACGCTCGCGAATTTTTATAGTCGCATGAGGAAGGGAAATTTTGTTTTTCCTATGATTTTTGTAAATGTCTTGGCGGGCCACACAAAAACCCTCCGCGGGCCACGTGTCCCGCGGGCCGCTATTTGCCCACCCCTGACCTAGAAAGAAGGCCGCGGCGCTCTCGTGGATAGCCGCTGGGGCACGGCCTATATCCCGAAGGAGCGAGCCAGTCAGCTATGCGCGCGCAACCTACTTTGCATGACGTCACACGAGAGCGCCGTGGCCTTCTCTCTAGGTGGTGTTGGGAGATGACGTCAGAACGCCAGCTGACGCGGCAGGCCACGGCGAGCTGACAACACAGTGTGTTATGTTCGGCAGAGGGCAATGGAGTCGGATGCATTGTTAACTGATTTCTTATTGGAAGAAAATACTTTTTTAAAATACGTTGCTTGCAGTGGCCATTTGAACATCAGCTGAATATTATGTATTTCACTGTAATGTGTCCGCCTCCGTAGTCCAGTGGACAGCGTGGTAGGTTGCCACGCAGGAGGCCCGGATTCGATTCCCGGTCGGGTAGGAGATTTTCTCCACTCGGGGACTGGGTGTTGTGTCGTCCTCATCATCATTCCATCATCATTGACATGCAAGTCGCCGAAGTGGCGTCAGATAAAGAGACTTGCACCAGGCAGGCTGAACACGACCCCAGTTGGGGTCTAACGGTCATAAATGCCACACGATCATCATCATCACTGTAATGTTTTTAAAGGAAACGCCTTTTGCTACTGTGAATGAAGGGTTTTATTTTTATAAGTCATCCATACGCGTTTCGCCTTTGTCACTAGGCATCATCAGTGGGTGTCCTGAAATATTTACATGTTTCTGTTTACACGTAAAGGTTAGGTTTCTTACATATGTAAAAAACATTTCGTTTCTGATTTGAAACAGTTCGTTGTTTGCTATAAAATGGTGTACTTCAGCACTTGTTACTCCACGTCGTTCTCTTTCCGGTAACCAGGTCGAAAGGTTACACTGTTTTCTGAAACACATTGCAGTTTTCTGGTTCCACTGTCACCTGTTGCCATACTGTGTCCACTGTTATTTGTTTTGTCATGTTGCCAACCTTAGCTTATTTGAAATTCAACTGTTTCATTGAATGTGTGTTGAAGGTATCTGTGTGTGTGTGTGGGGGGGGGGGGGGGGGAGGGGGGGTTGTGATTATGTGTTGGGATTTGTGTCTATCATATGGTCATCAGTGAGCACAATGATTGATTGGTCAGATTTATTTGGTCATTTAGTAGCGACTTTTTCTCAGCTTTTTTTATATATGTGATATTTTTTTTGTAATGTTAGGAGATGTTTTTCATTATTTATTCTAATTACCATCATGTCTTTTTCTATTGTGGTGGGTTTGTGGTTATATTCTTTCAGATGTTCTGCAAAAGTGGAGTGGTTTGTCCCGTATTTCCATGCCCTGATGTGTTCCTTGTATCGGGTATCGAATGTTCTGCTGGTTTGTCCTACATACCTACATCTCCTAACAGTATGGCACAGTGTAACCTTTCGACCTGGTTGCCGGAAAGAGACCGACGTTGAGTAACAAGTGCTGAAGTACACCATTTTATAGCAAACAACGAACTGTTTCAAATCAGAAACGAAATGTTTTTTACATATGTAAGAAACCTAACCTTTACGTGTAAACAGAAACATGTAAATATTTCAGGACACCCACTGATGATGCCTAGTGACAAAGGCGAAACGCGTATGGATGACTTATAAAAATAAAACCCTTCATTCGCAATAGCAAAAGGCGTTTCCTTTAAAAACATTACAGTGAAATACATAACTTTTTTAAAAGTCGATTTATTCAATGTAAAGAAAGGTCCAGTTTTCTAGTGAAACAGAGAGAATTGTTTGGAGAGTTCAATACACTGCATGGAAGTTTACGATCAGATACTGATAAATTCTATGAATACACAAGAATGTCTGTGACTACATTTGACTATATTTTGAAAAAAGATCGATGCACGCTTCAGAGTACTGTGCACCAATTTCCATTCTACTATATCGCAAGAGGAAAAACGTATAGTTACCCTCCCATGAACCACAGACATTGCCGAGGTGGGGTAGCTTGCGTGCCTCAACGATACAGATAGCCGTACCGTAGGTACAACCACAGCGGAGGGGTATCAAAAATGTTCAAATGTTTCTATAGTCTATGGGACTTAACTACGGGGTCATCAGTCCCTAAACTTACAAACTACTTATGAACTACTTACGATCTAGGACGGCACAAATATCCATGCCCGAGGGGGGATTCGAACCCCCGACCGTAGTGGCCGTGCAGACCGTGACTGGAGCGCCTTAGTCCCCTCGGCCACCGCGGCAGAAACAGGGGAAAATAAAACAGTAGAGGAGGAATGGGTAAAATTGAGGGATGAAGTAGTGAAGGTAGCAGAGTACAAAATAGGTAGGAAGGCAAAACCTACAAAAAATCCTTGGATATCACAGGAGATACTAAATTTAATTGATGCCAGGAGGCCGGCCGCGGTGGCCGAGGAGACTGAGGCGCTTCAGTCACGGTCTGCACGGCCACTACAGTCGGGGGTTCGAATCCCCCCTCGGGCATGGATATTTGTGCCGTCTTTAGTATAAGGTAGTTCATAAGTAGTTTGTAAGTTTAGGGACTGATAACCCCCGTAGTTAAGTCCCATAAGCTTAACAAACATTTGAACATTTGATTTGATGCCAGGAGAAAGTATAAAAATGCTGTAAATGAAACGGGCAAAATGGAGTACAGACGACTAAGAAATGAGATTGACAGGAAGTGCAAAATGGCTAAGCAGGAGTGCCTAGAAGGCAAATGCAAGGATGTAGAAGAATGAATAAATAGGGGAAAAATAGATACAGCCTACAGGAAAATAAAAGAAACATTTGGAGATAAGAAAAACAGCTCTAAGAATATCAAGGACACTGATGGAAAACCAGTTCTCAGCAAAGAAGGGAAAGCTGAAAGGTGGAAAGAGTATATAGAGGGCCTCTACAAAGGAAATGAACTTCGAGACAATATTGTAAGAAGGGAAGAGAATGTAGATGAAGCTGAAATAGGAGATACTGTATTGAGAGAAGAATTTGACAGAGCCCTGAAAGACCTAAATCGAAACAAGGCCCCTGGAATAGATGATATTCCCTCAGAGCTACTGAAGTCTCTGGGAGAACCAGCCATTACAAACCTGTTTCACCTGGTGTGTAAGATGTATGAGACAGGCGAAGTACCCTCAGACTTTAAGAAAAATGTTATAATCCCCATTCCAAAGAAAGCAGGTGCAGACAAGTGTGAAAACTACAGAACCATCAGTTTAATAAGTCTTGGTTGCAAAATATTAACACGAATTATATACAGAAGGATGGAAAAGCTGGTAGAAGCCGACCTCGGGGAAGATCAGTTTGGGTTCAGGAGAAATGTAGGAACACGGGAGGCAATACTCACTTTACGGCTTATCCTAGAAGATAGATTAAGAAAAGGCAAACCTACATTTCTAGCTTTTGTATATTTGGAGAAGGCTTTTGACAATGTTGATTGGAATAAACTCTTTCAAGTTCTGAAGCAATCAGGTGTAAAATATAGGGAACATAAGGTTATTGTACAAAAACCAGACAGCGGTTGTCACAGTTGAAGGGCATGAAAGGGATGCAGTGGTTGGTAAGGGAGTAAGACAGGGTTGTAGCCTTTCTCCAATGTTATTCAATTTGTACATTGAGCAAGCTATAAAGAAAAGGAAAGAGAAATTTGGAGAAGGAATTAAAGTTCAGGGCGAAGAATTAAAAACATTGCGTTTTGCCGACGACACAGTAATTCTGTCAGATACAGCAAAGGACCTGGAAGAGCAATTGAATGCAATGGACAGTGTGCTGAAAGGTGCATATAAGATGAACATTAACAAGAGCAAAACTAGGGTAATGGAGTGCAGTGTAAGAAAATCAGGTGATGCTGAAGGAATTAGATTGGGAAACGAAGCAATAAAGGAGGTAGATGAGTTTTGTTACTTGGGCAGTAAAATAACAAATGATGGTCGCAGTACAGAGGATATAAAATGCAGAATGGCAATGGGCAGAAAAGCGTTCTTGAAAAACAGAAATTTGTTAACATCGAATATTGTTTTAAGCCTAAGGAAGTCCTATCTGAAGGCGTTTGTATGGAGTTTTGCCTTGTATGGGAGTGAGACATGGACAATAAACAGTGCGGACAGGAAGAGGATTGAGGCTTTTGAAATATGGTGCTACAGAAGAATGCTGAAGATTAGGTGGTTGGATCGCGTAACTAATGAGGAGGTACTGAACAGAATTGGGGAGAAAAGAAATTTCTGGCATACCTTGACTAAAAGAAGGTATAGATTGGTCGGACACATTCTTAGGCATCAAGGAATTGTGAATTTAGCGTTGGAGGGAAGTGTGTGGGGTAAAAATAGCAGAGGAAGACCAAGAGATAGATACAGTAAGCAGATTCAGACAAATGTGGGTTGCCATTCTTATGTGGAGATGAAGAGGCTTGCTCAGGATAGGGTATTGTGGAGAGCTGCATCAAACCAGTCTCCGGACTGAAGACCACAACAACACCTTGAGGTAAGTAAAAGTGAATTCAACAATATTTCGTTTTGTTTCAGACTTTATTGTAAACAAACTTAGTATTACCTTATTTGAACGTAAACGAAGTTAGCATTGCATTACTTGAAAAACTGCATTTGACCCCTCGTACTTTTAGGCGGGCGAAACAGGTACCCTAATGTGAGTTACATGTGAAGTATTAATTATCAAGAAGTATTTAGTTGATTTTGATATTGCCCTGGGGTATACGGAAAACCAGTCTCATTTTCAGTCATGGCTTCAAGCAACCAATCATTGATCTTGCTCCGAAAACGGAATTTCTGTAGGTCAGACAACTTCACCAACGCAGGCAGAATACTCAGCAGAAACAAATCTTCATCCTGTCTTAATTTCGCACTTGCTTCAGATTCATTTAGTCTCTTCTGCATCAGCAATAGTTTCTACTTTTCTAATGTGAGCATGTCTTCTCGCAAAGCATTTGCGTTTCGCTCTCTTTTCCCGGTAGGTAATGAGTGAGTCATGGGTTGCGATTGTCCATCATTGTCTTCTTGTTGTGAAGTTGCTGAAATGTTTCAGCTTGAACTTTCAGCATCTTCTGTGTCGATTTCAGTATTTAAATTGCCTGTTGTCTTTGCTGGAGTTCGTTCATCGCGCAAAAACATCATTAATTGGAAGTATTGCTAAGACGATGCAATGCTTGAAGGGGCTTCTGATTCCGACCTAAAGCTTGTTTGTTTCTTCAGTTCTTTTCTGAACTGATCTTTTAGATACTTCCATCGTTTTTTCAGAGTGTCATCTGAAAGAAAAAAATGGAAACTGAAACACACATTTCGATCCTTTCTCTTGTTACCGATACCTTGTTACAGGAATAGCATTCAGAGGTCTCGCCTTTGTCTTCCGCATGGAAAAAACAACAATAGCAACAATACTGTATGACACATGTGTAGCAATATGGTCAGAACATTTTGACACACATATGGCACCCCCGTCTCAAGATGAAATGAAGACAATTGCAAATCACTATAATAGATTATGGAAATTTCCGCACTGCATTGGGGCACTACACGGAAAACGTAAAGTCATTTGTCCACACCAGTGTGGATCGGCATATTATAAGAATTATTTTTCTGTGGTTTTACAAGCTGTTGCCGATGAAAACAAAAAATTTATAGTGATAGAAGTTGGAGCGAGGGGGAGACAAAGTGATGGCGGAACTTTTCACCATTCTGTGCTGAATAAGTTGATGGAAAATGGAAATCTGAATATACCACCACCAGACTTAATCCCTCAAACAGAAAGTTCTATGCCATTCGTTTTTATTGCTGATGAAGCATACCCACTGAAGCCAAACTTAATGCATCCATTTCCGGAAAGATATGCTCGAAAATGCGGTAAATGCGGATTTGGAATCTTGTGTGCAAAATGGCGCATATTATTAAAACCGTTGGAGACAAATAAATGTTCAAATGTGTGTATAGCTTATGGGACTTAACTACGTGGTCATCAGTCCCTAAACTTACAAACTACTTATGAACTAGCTAATCCTAAGGACGGCACAAATATCCATGCCCGAGGGGGGATTCGAACCCCCGACCGTAGTGGCCGTGCAGATCTTGACTGGAGCGCCTCAGTCCCCTCGGCCACCGCGGGCGGCACAAATAAATGTACAACATGCGTGTCTCATAATCAAAACAGCATGTCTTTTACATAACATCATTAGGGATTGTGATGGAAACAGTGTCCCACATTACAATACGATAGAGAACAGCACAAACTGTACATACTGATCTCAGTAGGCGAAACAACAGTTCATCACTTTCCCTCAAACACCGGCACGCTGGACACAGCTGTGGAGGCGGCACGAGCTCTCCCCTCAGCCTCCCCTCCACGCAACCCTCTGACGTGCTAGAGGCACCCTCAGAAGCGCCTCTAGTGTAGTCTACCGGTACTAAGCCAGGGAAACGCCAGATATCTGCTGGCATCTTACGGAACTACGAGGGGAGCGCAGGACAGAGGTTTAGGGGGGGCTGCTTCTCCGTATATGTTACTCTGTGCTCTTGTACCTGTTCAGCCGTCCACCTCGCACACCGCCTTTGTCCACACTCCACCTTTGTTCGGCGCGACCGGTTCCAGTCGATCATGCGGGTGCGCGCATTTATCACGACGACGACTACACTGCCGCTGGACTCCAGCGAACATGTAGAAGACGGCTTCACTATCGTGAAGTCAAGAAGACGACAGTAGTATTGACGGACTTACCTGCAGTTAGTAGTTTGCTCGGCAGAGCTCCCACTCTCCACCCAAGTAAGGGAAAAATTCCACTCCAGGGCCCACGGCGCTGCCCGGTGACCCGCGGCTGTGTAGAGCAGAGTCAGCTGTTCATGTGGTACCCTGCGGTGTTAACGTGAAACTGACAACCTCTGAACAAAGTCTGATTACTTTTTTCTCCTGCCAACTGTCTCAGACATCATTGGTAGGAACTGATTACCATAAAGATCACTGTGTTAGCCCCCAGGCCTCTCACAGTATGAACAAAACACGTAAAACGTCAAGGAATGATGCGACTTCTCCCTCTGAAGACGCTGAACCAGGAACAAAAACGCAGGCCCTTATGGCTGATGACCCACACGCCCTTCCTCCTCCAGAGGTGACAGACGCAGCGATGACTGAGATCAAACAGACTTGCCTCTAAACATACGAGACTGACGCAAATAGGCCAGTACAGTCTACCCAGACAAATCAGTGAAAGCAACATTGTGTTCCCCCTATTCTAGTTCATGACACCCTTGCCTATATGAAACTACTTAACGAAATCAAAACCACCCTCACTGGTAAATGCAGATGCAGCTACAGGAATGGGTAAATGAGCTACCAAGTTAAACACTCTAGCAACTTCCGTCATTCCATATCTGTGTTTGACACAAAGAAACTACAATACCACACCTAAGACATTGAACCAAAGAAGCTACAAAAAGTAGTAATAAAAGATCTTCCACTCACTCTTGACCCAAGTGAAATTACTGAAGCTTTTCAATACGAGGGCTAATCAGTACAAGAAACAGTACAAATGAGGTAGCATGTTGAGGAAGATAATGCCGGCCGCAGTGGCCGAGCGGTCTGCGGCGCGCCAGTCACGGTCTGCACGGCTGCTACAGTCGGGGGTTCGAGTCCCCCCTCGGCCATTGATGGTTGTGCCGTCTTTAGTCCATGTTGTTGTTATGGTCTTCAGTCCGGAGACTGGTTTGATGCAGCTCTCCACCCTACTCTATCCTGAGCAAGCCTTTTCATCTCCTCATAAGAACGGCAACCCACATCTATTTGAATCTGCTTACTATACGCATATCTTGGTCTCCCTCTGCGATTTTTACCCCACACACTTCCCTACAATGCTAAATTTACGATTCCCCAATGTCTAAGAATGTGTCCTACCAAGCGATCCCTTCTTTTAGTCAGGGTATGCCAAAAATTCCTTTTCTCACCAATTCTGTTCAGTACCTCTTCATTAGTTATGCGATCTACCCAGCTAATCTTCAGCATTCTTCTGTAGCACCACATTTCAAAAGCCTCTATTCTCTTCCTGTCCGCACCGCTTATCGTCCATGTTTCACTCCCATACAAGGCAACACTCCACACAAATGCCTTCAGAAGAGACTTCCTTACACTTAAATTAATATTCGATGTTAGCAAATTTCTCTTTTTCAGAAATGCTTTTCTTCCCATTGCCATTCTGCATTTTGTATCCTCTGTACTACGACCATCGCATGTTATTTTACTACCCAAGTAACAAAACTCATCTACCACCTTCATTGTTTCGTTACCTAATCTAATTCCTTCAGCATCGCCTGATTTTCTAAGACCGCATTCCATTATTTTTGTTTTGCACTTGTTAATATTCATTTTATACGCTCTCTTCAACACACTGTCCATTCCATTCAACTGCTCTTCCAGGTCCTTTGCTGTCTCTGATAGAATTACAATGTCATCAGCAAAACGCAATGTTTTTATTTCTTCGCCCTGAATTTTAATCCCTATTCCAAATTTTTCCTTGCTTTCCTTCACCGCTTGCTCGATGTACAAATTGAATAACATCGGAGAAAAGCTACAACCCTGTCTTACTCCCTTCCCAACTGATGCTTCCCTTTCATGCCCTTCGAGTTTAATAACTGCGGTCTGGCTTTTGTACAAGTTGTAAATAACTCTCCTTTCCCTATATTTTACCCCTGCTGACTTCAGAATTTGAAAGAGTGTATTCCAGTCAACATTGTCAAAAGCTTTCTCCAAATCTACAAAAGCTAAAAATGTAGGTTTGCCTTTCCTTAATCTATCTTCTAAGATAAGACGTAAAGTGAGTATTGCCTCCCGGGTTCCTACGTTCCTCCTGAATCCAAACTGATCTTCCCCGAGGTCAGTTTCTACCAGCTTTTCCATTCTCCTGTAGATAATTCGTGTTAAAATTTTGCAACCATGACTTATCAAACTGATGGTTCTGTAATTTTCACACCTGTCTGCGCCTGATTTCTTTGGTATGGGGATTATTACATTTTTCTTAAAGTCTGAGGGTATTTCGCCTGTCTCATACATCCTACACACCAGTTCAAATAGACTTGTCATGGCTGGCTTTCCCAGAGACTTTAATAGCTCTGCGGGTATGTCATCTACTCCTGGGGCCTTGTTCCGACCTAGGTCTTTCAAGGCTCTGTCAAATTCATCTCTCAGTATACTATCTTCTATTTCATCTTCATCTACTTCCTCTTCCCTTCCTACAACATCGTCTCTAAGTTCATTTCCTTTGTAGAGCTGCTCTATGTACTCTTTCCACCTTTCAGCTTTCCCTTCTTTGCTAAGAACTGGTTTCCCATCCGAGTTCTTGATATTCGTAGAGCTGCCCTTCCTGTCCCCAAACGTCTCCTTTATTTTTCTGTAGGCAGTATCTATTTTCCCCCTTCTTATAAATTCTTCTACGGATTTGCATTTGGCTTCTAGCCACTCCTGCTTAGCCATTTTGCACTTCCTGTCAATCTCATTTTTTTAGTCGTCTGTACTCCATTTTGCCTGTTTCATTTACTGCATTTTTATATTTTCTCCTTTCATCTATTAAATTTAGTATTTCCTGTGTTATCCAAGGCTTTCTCGTAGGTCTTGCCTTTCTACCTATTTTGTCCTCCGCTGCCTTCACTATTTCATCTCTCAATGCTACCCATTCCTCTTCTACTGTTTTATTTCTCCCTGTTTCTGCCAATTGTTGCCTAAATCTCCCTCTGAAATTCTCCAGAACATCAGTTTCCTTCAATCTATCTAAGTCCCATCTCCTTATTTTCCTACCTTTCTGTCCATAGTAGTTTGTAAGTTTAGGGACTGATGACCCACAGTTAAGTCCCGTAAGACTTACAAACATTTGAACATTTGAAGATGACCCACAGTTAAGTCCCGTAAGACTTACAAACATTTGACATTTGATATAATGGGGAAATAACAACTAGAAACCTTCCTAACTATATTGTAACACTAGTCAGGGGACTGAACGCCTCAGCCATCTATAAGCAGAAAAATCTACTCCAAACCAAAATCAGAGTAGAATCCTATAGGAGACCCACTGGACCCACACACTGCTACAGGTGCCAGAGATTTGGCCATGGCTCCAGAAATTGCACAGTAAACCCCAAATGTGTAAAATGTGCAGGTGACCATTTCACCATACTTTGCACGAAAGATAAAAAAGAGTTACCGAAATGCACTCATTGTAATGATGCACATCCAGCAAATTTCAGAAAGTGCTCTGTAATATTTTTGTTTTTCCAAATTGTTAGTTGTCTTCGAGAACCACCAATTTTGGAAAAAGATAGAAGGAGGGGGATGTGTAATATTTCTGGCTTAAAGCCATCATATTAAGATCGAAGTATTGCTTCAGTGCAGCCGGTTAGGACCAGTAGGCGACAGATGGTAAAATCTGGTGAGAACCACGACAGGTGGTACAATAGGTCGGGTTCTCATGGTAAAGAGCACTGGCAAATTTCCCCGAATTCTAGGAAAGTCCCCGAGCGGCAGACACTGGACGCTGATTAGCTGTAGCACTGACGGTCACGCGCCAAAACGCATTCATATTGTTGTTAATATTTATTTAACTAATTATTTGTTCAATGTCATACTCAATTTAGAAAAAACCCTCAAAGCTAAGCTATGCCCTGAGTAGGTAAAACATATTAACAATTACTAAAAACATAAACAAAACAGTTACTATAAGACGGAAGATGCACGGCGGCCATGTTTACGCGCCAAATTGCGGAACGAAGGCAGCCTTGCATCGAGCCGACAAACTTCAGTTCAGAACAGGCACTCGGAAGAGTAACATGTGACTTCAGTACGCGTACTTGGTGGACTAATATGCATCCGTAGGCGGTCATAAAACATTGTTTAAACATCTTAGATCAAGGGAAATAACTTTATATTTACTTTCAGTTAAGACAATGTGTGACAAGTTGATGTTATTATGCAGTTTGCTGGTTTTCTGCTTACTTTAAATAAATCAGCTGGCATTCTGAACTAACACAGTTTAATTCCATAATTAGATCAGTTCCTGCCAATAGTTTAGCAATTTCAGCCTCATTCAAGAACTCCGACCTGTGTGCTATCATCTGCGTGGGGACATCTATAGAAGACGTCAGGTTGGGGAACTTTTAGAATTTTTACTCTTCACCCAGTGCAGTGGGGAGTTACTACAACCCTCGCATACACTGTCATTGTGGTACAAACGCAAACTGTTGTGCGTCATCCATGGCAACATGGAGGAGGAAAGGAAATGATATAGGGTCGGTTTAGCACAAACCCTTGTTTTCGTTTTTTCCCGTTGTAGCTCGCACCACCTTAAATTGTGGCAACTATCAAATCCAATCAAACTAACGCTGCAACCACAAAACGCCCTGCAGCCCCTGCTGCAAATCTTTTGAATTTTTCAAATCTGCGCAGCAAAAGCGCAAATCCAACATCTACCCAACAAACTGCCCCTCCACAATCAGCGTGGACAAATCCATCATTTACACTCTACCCAGCTGCCCCCTCTGCCACCACCTCCAACCCCTCATTTCTGCAGCAAATTCTTTGAAGTTGTATCCCTACTCCAAGGGTTCAACATTTCAAAGCTGCTGAGCACACTCAAATCAGCTCTGGAGCAGCTCAAGGCTACACCTGATGCAGGACCCAAGATCATGATAGTAATGTCAGCAGTTGTGAATTACTTCATTGATGGCCTGTAGAGGTCACATAGCTCCATTTCACATAGTAAACTGGAATGATGATGGCATCTCCTTTCAAAAACACACAGGACGACCATGCCATAGATGTAGCCCTCATTAATGAGTCCTGTCTCAAACCCAAGGACAATTTCA
Source organism: Locusta migratoria (assembly GCA_026315105.1). NCBI lineage: Eukaryota > Metazoa > Arthropoda > Insecta > Orthoptera > Acrididae > Locusta > Locusta migratoria. The sequence continues at coordinate 145,198,580 of CM048755.1, read as the reverse complement.
GTATCCGTAACTACTGCATCTACCACACAGACTGGCTTGACAGAGAAAAAGATGGCACTGTCAGCTTAGTGAAGAATAGGTATGTGAATAGACAAATTCCTACACCACAGTTACCAACGGTAGAGTCCACAGCTATTGAGCTACAACTGAGAGACACAATAGTCTGTCTACTTGCAGCTTATCATCCTCCTGGGCAACTCATTGCGTCCCCTGGCCTGGAAGCACTGATGGGTCTCAGTGAAAATGTCATATTAGGTGGAGACTTAAACTCAAAACACGGAGCATGGGGTTGTAGGGCAAGGAACAGAAGTCGTCCGATTCTGCTAGATCTCCTGAGGAGACGAAATGACCTCAACATAATTGCTCCTGATGAACCAACGCACTTTCCAAGAAATCCTGAGCATCGCCCATACATCTTGGATGTTTATCCGGTTAAACACAGAGCCACATCTCAGTCATAAATGAGCTAGACTCTGACCACAACCCCGTCATACTCCAACTTACCGATGCCAGACACGATGACCACAGTCCACCCTCAAGCAGCTACCACACAAACTGGGAGAGGTACGCAGAACTGGTGCAACTTCACACTGAAGAAGTACCAGAACTGTGCACAAAAAGACAAGTGAACTCTGCAACAGATCAATTAACAAAGGTCATTGCAGAGTGTCACAAGCAGTCCACTACAAAACTGCAACACAACAACCAACAGAGTGAGCTACCACCAGAAATTCAAGAACTAATACGATCCAAAAACCACTTTCGGCGAAGATGGAAGCGATATCGCGACCCCACAGACAGAAGGATAATGAATAGCTTAGCTTAAGAACTCAGGGTCCATCTGCAAGAATATAGGAGCGCCGGTTGAGTCCAAAAGCTTTTCAATACCCAGCAAAATCCAAATAAACTTTGGTGCCTCGTCAAAAGCAGAAGAAAGCCACCAAAATCACTAAAACCGCTACATGGGGAAAATGGACTGGTCTACTCATCCCCAGACAAAGCTGAAGTCATGGCTGATTCTCTCGAACTACAATTCAGGGTCCATAACATTGAGGATGATGCCACCGACGAACACCAAGAGATGGTCGAAAGAACAGTCCGTAGATTATTACGGCAGCGCCCAGAGAACAATTTCCACCGGTAACCCAAAAGACAGTCTACTCAATCATTTCAGGGCTCAGTAACTCTCGCTCCCCTGGCCCTGATGACATCAGGCCACTACAGCTTAAACAACTTCCTCCACCGGCTATCCAATACCTAACACATGTATATAACTATTGTCTCAAGCTTTCCTACTTTCCCAAACCTTGAAAACTGGCAAAACCAAATAAAAACCCAGTCTTTCCACAAAAGTATCGTCCCATTTCACTACTCTCCTTCCTAGCCATATCCTAGAACGAATCATCCTATCCAACCTTCAGAATTTCCTTCAAAGAAACAACATACTCATCCCTGAACAATTTGGTTTTCGTGCTGGGCATAGCACCACATCCCAAACCACCTGGGTGATTGAGCAGATATGTCGTGCCAAGATTAACAGACAGAGCACAGTAGCTGTGCTACTCGACATTGAAAAAGCGTTTGACTGTGTCTGGCATGACGAAATACTTTTAAGCTCCACCAATAGGGCTGTCCTCTCCACATCATAAAACTCCTTCGGGGCAGGAGTTCCTATGTTAGCCTAGAAAGAAACAAGAGTAGGACTAAACCAACAGAAGCAGGAGTCCCCCAGGGATCTGTCCTGGACCCTGTACTATATAACATTTTCACCAACGACGTGCCAAAGAGACCAAGCAATCATCTTGCACTCTATGCAGATGACACTGCTCTCCTATGCAGTCACAGAAATCTAAACTACCTTACTCTAAACCTAACTAGGCATCTAGAGGATATCATCCAATGGTGCACACTATTGAAGGTTAAGATAAATGCAGAAAAGTCACAAGCTATACTATTCACTACCAGAAGATGACCACCCAACCTTCAAGTCATCGTGGATGGTAGGGCCCTCCCATGGAGTGGTATCGTAAAAATCTAGGATTCAGAATAGCTAAGTCCCTCACATGTCACATGGAATTCGCATATCACTAATGTATGCAACAAAAACTCAGCAAAATTATTCCAACTCTAACCCCTTCTAAAGGGCAATGGTCTCACAACAACCACAAAAATAATGATCTGGAAGATGATAATGCTTCCATCCCTACACTATGGATACAAAGTCTAGAGCACAGTTACATACATGCATTTTCAAAAATTGCAGGTGGTTCAAAATAAAACCTTTCGAGTAATCACAGACTGTCCCTAGTTCAGGTCAAATGACAGCATCAGAGAAGAGTTACACATCCCACTCATTACATCACAATTCAGGAAAGGACTATAAAATTCTATAATACATCAGAAAACTCACCTCATCTCATCTTTAGGCCATGATGCCTTTGAAATAAACTATAACCACCCCAAGCTAATAACCACACGCCAATTCAGGCGCTAATTAGAGACTAAATTATTATCAGACTTGCCGCAAGGCACACATGTATGATTAAAGAAACCAATCATCTCATCATAACATATCTGAGACAGGAGGCAGTAAGGAAGTCTTCGGACATTCAGAGAAAATGAGGGCTAGAGCCCATCATGACAAAGATCTGCAATGGGATCAGTTTCAGGAAGCAACTGATGAAGACTGTGAGACACGCATTCGAAACATATCGTCCAAGTATGACGCGAATGACCAGCAGAATACCCGTTTGTTCAGCATGACAAGATATCACTATGGTGTAAACATTGGCAATTGACTCTAATGAGAAGTGTGAAGTTGTCCAGATGAGTACAGGTACGAAAAGAAATCCGTTAAAGTTTGTTTACAAGATAAATCAATGAAAAGTAAAGGCTATAAACTCCACTAAATACCCAAAAATTAGTATTACTCCTGACTTAAACTGGCAAGAACACGTAGATATAGTGGCAGACTAAGGCCGTCGGAGGTCCGGGGCGGCGTCAAAACAAAATGAGGCCCCCTGTCCACTTAGAAATACATGTATTACCATGAAATAATAAGTTTTGCGCGTCTTGGAGGTCCTCCTAGGACGAGAGACACGGGTCAGTCTACAAAAAGTAGCTTTTGAGATTCGGAGGCCCCAGAACGATAGGCAAAGATAGTTCCAACGGAAAAAAGCGCCCCCCCCCCCCCCCCCGAAGACGAGAGACGCGGGGCGGACCCCCCCCCCCCCCCCCAATAGTCCGCCACTGCGTAGATAATGCCGTGGGAAAGGCGAACCAGAGACTGCGTTTTATTGGCAGAACCCTTAAAAGATGCAACAGAAGTACTACGTAAAGGAACTGTATACACTACGCTTGTTCGTCCTGTTTAGGAGTATTGCTGCCCAGTGTGGGATCCTTATCAGGCGGGTTTGACGGAGGACATCGAAAGAGTCCAATATTGCAGAAAATTGTGCGCATTTATGATACTGCTTGAGAGCAACATTGGCCAATAAATGGTTAAACTACCGGTAGCTTACGCTAAGGACAACAAACAAACACACACACACACACGTTCGATGGAGGAGTCGAACCTCCAGCGAGAGTGGTCGCACTCTCCGTGACATGACACCTTAACCCATCTGGCCATTGTATTTTTATGTTCGAAAACTATAGAGGTCTGGTGCCAGTTTGATTTTTAATGTTGTGTGATGTTTGCTGTGTTGAATAACAGTGCCTGTTTCATTCTCCGTATTGTAAACGAATAAAAATTTGCTCATATATCAACACTACGTATGTTACATTATGTTTATTTCTTTTGAAGAATAGGCTACTTTTTAGGTCCTATATTAGATTTTATTTGGCCTGAATGAGGTAATCAAAGAGACTATTTTAGGCGCTTAACGTTCAAACGTTCCAACAACATGTGCTGGATGCTAAACGCTTTGTGAAACAAGGTTGTGTATTTTTTTTTTTTTTTTTTTTTTTTTTTTTTTTTTTTTTTTTTGTAACAAAAATGAGAATTTTCTATCGAAAAACTGACAACAGAGTGCGATGTAAATTTGTTTCATACACATGCAGTATTTTTATAGCAAGAAAATCGAAAAAGTAATATGTGTTGGGATCAGCCACTGCACTGTTTGGCTTGGCCACATAGGACTAGGGTCCTGTCTCTTTTAGCATGGAAACTTTTCAGGTGGAGGAGGCTCTTACATCAGCTGTTACCAATAATATCAGAACCAGGTGGTGTTACCTGATGGAAAATTCTGATATGAAGGGAAATAAACAGACTCAATGATGTGACACCCAACCAGATAACAAATCAATTGCTAAAAAATGAGAAACCTAGTGATCGTATGACACAATAACTGACAGTGCCCAATTTGGGAAATAAAAACCTCTTCATGGAAGAGGAACTAAACTGGCTACTGGTCAAAAATGAAGTCAATTAAACTGACAGACATGGATGAACTTGTGGCTTTGATCCACGGATCGATAGGCCAAAGTATGATATGTGTATATCTTGTGTATATATATGTTCTTTGTCTTATATACTTCCGAGACCTCAGTTCCCGCCTAGTCTTCGACCTGTATAGATACATGGTAATAAAGTTCTAATGATTAGAAGAGAGCGCCATGGTTATTTCCGTACCACCTTGATATCTCCTTCAAACTCAGAGTTATGAAATTATAAACTTCAGCCCAAAAACACTCAAAATGTCGCCAAAACTGATGAACACCTGTGCATCAAACATGGAAATACCAAATATGTGGAGGAAAGCATAAATAATAGCACTGCTAAAACCCAGAAAAGAACCTAATTGCCCCCAAAAATGTCATAAAGTGTCTTTATTCTGCCACACTTTCAACATCTTAGATTGCCTGTAACTTAATCATACCAGAAAAATACTGAAATAGAATTTCATCCTCGATAGCCAGGTTTTAGACCTGAAAAATCTTGCTGTAGTAATGTTCTTAATCTCACTCAACACAATGAGGATACTTTTGAGAGAAATAAAATAGCAGGTACCACTTTTATTGATCTGGCAGCTACACATGACACAGTGAATCATATTTTATTTGATCCATCAATACATGGATGTGAGACTGGGCTGGTCATAAATTTGTTGAAATATGGAAGTGTACAGCAGTCTGGCTTCCTCTTTTCAATGAAAACTACGAATTATAGGTTGATACCGAGAGATACGTATTATCTGACAAACGACTATCAACTTACTTTGTTACTCAAAACCTTTACACATTGCACGGCAGTTTGTGTGAACACTCAAAGGAATTTATGATACAGCTGCCAGTATGCACTGAAATAAATCAATGAGGAAAGTTGAAAATTTGTGCCCAGCCTACATGGAACAAACAATAGATGTGGGAATCTGAAGTACAGGCTGCCTCGTGGCAATGTCCTCCCTCCAGTACTCTAAAATATCTATATACATGACCAACCAGTGTCAAATTTACCTAGGAATTTAATTTATGATGACAACTTAGTGATGTGTGTCCAGGGGTTGAATATCAAGGAAGTTGAAAAGGATTTGACATGGGCACTGAAGGAACTTTCATCCTACTGACACTATTATACAACAACTGTACTTGCTTGGGTTGTGCAAAAAGTAGAGGTCCCATTCTCATAGCAGAGTGGACTCATGGTGACAGCTAGCACACCATGCCACTGTGAACAATGATGTACCCAACTGTGTTTGCATTCAAATCTTCCTTTGCAATGTTGGTAGTGTTTTCATGTTACCAGGAACCACATGGATTGAGGGTGATATCCAAGTCATGGTGTAACCAGGACTAGGTTCGCCAGTTGCAACAATTGCATGACATCAAGCTGTGGCCTAGAACTCATTTTCTGACACAAGCTGATGATGCAGTTCAATGACCAGTGGTTGATGTCTGACTGCCACCTATTACCATTCTGGGATGCTATTTCTGCTTTAAGAAGACCTTAAATTTCGTCCCCTACCTTGAAGATGCAGGTGAATCTTTCATATCAGTCATATTTTTGCTGGACATCTTAAACTTACCTCTTTTCTATCTTAGGTGTAGTAGGAAATCATCACTGACCGTTTACTGCAACTTCTTCACTTCATAGGAAACTGCAAACAGCACTCATATTAGTGTTGCCACAGTTAAGTATTACAAAAATCAAATTCTTTGCCTTATCATACTGTTGCAACTCAGACATTAGCATTCTCAATAGTTGTGTAGGCTTATATCTTTTGGCAGCACTTCAAATTTCTTTCACTTGGAGAGTCCTCATTGTCTCAAAATATATCTCCAAACTACACTACACCCAATGGTTTTGTGAGGTAGATGGAATTGGAAGGTAGACACATGAATATAATGTTGTTTACTTCATGCTGTAGCAATATTTCAGGATTAATGTTTAAAGACAAATTGTAACTAATCACTGATTTCATCCCATTTGGTTCTCCATCCATAGTAGCAAAAATATCCTAGTGGATCTTTAAGTATAACATTGTCAAACAACCATTACTTTAAGTGATTGTAATGACATCCTACGGACCCAACTTTGGTACAAGTCGTTCATAGATTATGTGCTCTATAAATAACATATGGCAGTAGTAGCTCTCCCACAACATTTTCCCAAAGCACAACAGAAGTTGATATTTTGAAGCTGTTCATAATTTCTAGACATATTTCACTCCTTTCTTGCAAATCATATTCACTATGCCTGTAGTGTCAGTTAGACTGGCCTTACCATAGTTCTACATGATTTCTTGGAGCACATCCTTAATTGAAATTGCCAGCTGATTAAAATATTTGTTAATGACAATATTGTCAAATGCTTTTCTCGTGTGTTTTATACTGTTTGAAAAATAGCTATACTAATCTAAGTTGAACCTACTGCTGATTTGCAACTGTCTTTCATGAAACAGATTAAATCCAAATAATAAATTATAGATCTAGTTGTGATGACAGTAGTACTGTAATGCTTCACCATGAGCAAACATAACTATCAAGGGAATAGTTCAGTTGCACAGAATTATAAATGATGACTCAGTCACACTATTCAGGCAAGATTAACTGGAAAAACAATATTAACAAGTGTACTAAGGGCACTCAGTAAATGAGAAGTTTTATTATTTCCTAAAAATATAATTAAAAGACATTTCATTTGACAGTAATAAGGGAAATATTGTGGAAGACAAACATTTGAAATAAAAAATCTTATGTCAGAAAGAGAGTCTTGTTTAATGTAGTGGTCTAGCTCTAAACTGAACTACAGGTAGTATTGTAAATATGTTCACTGTGCAGTGGGGGCCTTATTTAAAGTTGGTAACCGCACATCTTCAGAAAACATTACTAGAGCCTGGAAATACTTACAATTAAATGTCAATACATTTACTCAAGAGGTGTATTTATTATCAATAACAAGGGTATATTTAACTAGGACTCGAAATCCACAAACACAATATTAGAAGTCAACAGATGTTCCAAATAGCATATGAATCACCTAAATTAAGTTCAGAATTCTGTTTTCGAATTACTTTAAGACATCTGTAATAAATTGCAAATAGGTGTCAAGAATAAGATGTTCTAAGACAATGCAGTGAATTCCTTAGTAATCACTAAAACTGTAATTTATCAGAATATTTGTACTTGGAGAAGTAATTCTCATAGTGAGCAGCATGGGTAGACTGGCACTAGTTATATTAGTATACTGTGCTTTGCAGAAGTTGTCTGCAGTGTCTATTTCTATCAGCTAATGCATAATTTCACTTACTCCACATCAGTCAAGGTTCTCCTTTGTGATATGCTTTACAGACCTCATTGTGTGAGCAAACGAATGTATAGATAATTAAAAGAACCTTGAAGACTCAAACGCTTACAACTTTCTGTTTGTAGTCACACTAAATTATTTTTTGTCTCAAACAATGTGTCACCTTGAATGAAACTTTCACTCTGCAGCGGAGTGTGCGCTGATATGAAACTTCTTGGCAGATTAAAATTGTGTGCTGGAACCAGGACTCGAACATGGGACCCTTGCCTTTCATGGGAAAGCACACTATCAACTGTGCTATCCCGACACGACTCATGATGCCGCCTCACAACTTTACTTCCGCCAGTACCTCACCTCCTACTTTCCAAACTTCACAGAAGCTCTCCTGTGAACCATGCAAGACTTGCACTCCTTGATTGACTATTCTACTGATGTTTCAAACTCTCTGAACAAGCCAAAGAGTCATCTCCATGATGAATTACATCTACTTTTCCATCTTAGACTATTTTTCTTTTATTGATATTTTGTGCTCCACATCCAAACTGGTTGCACATATGTTCTATTGGGGGAAAGATCTGTGTAGCTTGCTGGCCACAGGATTATTGAACTGCTGTACCCTCAATGACTACTAGCCATGATATGAAGTCTTAGACAATGGCTTCCCACACCATGACACCAGGATCAACACCACTATGTCCACACACTTTCTTTTTGGGCCCTCTGTGATCAGCGGCAGTTGGCTGACATCGTGCTACTCTGGAATGTTAAACTCATTGGCAACTTTAGCTGTGTAACAGTATAGTGCACCTTAACAATAAATAACTGTTATGAATGCAGTGTTGATCCATGGGAAGTGTTGTGAGTAGTGTCTGTAAATCTTATTTACAAAAATGAGTGATGAGTGATGGTCCTCATGAGTCAATTGCAAATTTCCACATCCAGTATGTTCTGCTCAGGGGCCAAGTAAAAGTATGTGATCAGTATACCTCTACCAAATATTAGAAGAATGGAATCTGTCCTCATGTCACTATTGTATTTGCTGATAGTGGTCATTTGGGTAGTACATAAATGAACTAAACATGTTGCCATTCATCAACAGCCCACACTTCCTGGTTCAAAGACCACTCCAAACGCAGCCATTACTGTTGTGGTATAGTAATTTTCCCTAATAAATGTTGCACATTTCTGATCAGTATTGTGGGATGACATAAAAGTTACTGAGCTCCATTGCTTGTTAGCTGATGGCAGGTACAGATATGAAGGGGTTATGATGAACTTAATGCACAATATGATGATACTTCCTTTGTGGTGGTAAGATGTGATCAATCAGAAACCTGATTATGAGTATGCCTACCCTCAAATATACAGTAGAGGCTAACATTAGGTCACTGTCACATTTAAGTGCTGCACAAGTATGAACATTGCATGAATTGACCAGCTGCCCAAATAGTGATCCATAAAGAGGCAACTTTCAAACTCTATCAGCTGGTGATATAATTTAAACATGTAGTCTACATCTACATACATATTCCACAAGGCACTACTAGTCATTTATTTTTCTGTTCCACTCCCGGAGAGAGAGGGGGATGAATGCTTGTAAGCCTCTGTACAAGCCCTAATTGCTCCTACCTTATCTTTGCAGTCTTTATGTGAAATGTAAGTTGGTGGCAGTGAAATTATTCTGCAGTCTGCATCAAATTTGAGTCCTCTAAATTTCTTCAGAAGTGTTTCCCAAAAAGAACAGTGCCTTCCCTCTGGTGATTCCAATTTAAGTTATCAGAGCATTTCTGTAGCACTTGCATGTTGACTGAATCTACCAGTAACAAACCTAGCAGCCCACGTTCCATCACACTTCCCTGGGACACTCCTGACAATAACTTTGTGTCTGATGAACACTTGCTATAGGTGATGGTGTACTGGGTTCTATTACTTAAGAAATCCTCAAGCTAATCACATATCTTGGAACCTATTACATATGCTCATAACTTAATTAGCAGTCTTCATTGTGGCACTGTGTAAAATGCCTTTTGGTAAACAAGAAATATACAGTCTGTTTGGTTGCCCTTCACTCATGGTTCACAAGATATCAAGTAAGAAAATGGCAAGCAGAGTTTCATGCCAGCATTGCTTTCTAAATCTGTTCTGATGCATGGACAGAAACACTAACATATTGAGAAAATATATTAAAACTAACAATATGTTCAAGAATTCTGCAGCTAACTGATGTTATTGATATTGGAATGTAATTATGTGGTTATGTTCTTTTATCTACCTTATAAGTAAGTGTCACCTACACTTTTTTCCAGTCACCTGACACTGGGCCAAAGAAAAGAAGTGATAATGTTAACATATTTTATTTGCAAGCCACCATGGGTCTTCTTTCTCCACGGAGAAATAACAGAGAGCTGCTGTGCTTTCAGTGTGTTCATTGCCTCAAGGAGGTACCTTTGAGAGAATTGGGGATGGATAATGGGCATATTTACTGCTACCATATTTATGTCATGCTGGGAATGGATGCATGAGGATGTGGGACAAGTTCCTTTCTGATAAGAGCTGTGTGAGGAAATGACAGTGAAAAGTTTGATGTTTCTAATTTGGCACTACTCTGTAAAGATTCATATCAATATAGCTGAAACAATTGCTGCACAAGGGAACTAGCATAATTTCTAACCACAGCATAATAAACAGACAAATGACATACCGGTATATAGCACAGTAATTATTTTAGTTACAGTATTTCCTGTTTATCCATCCCACTCAGCAATGTTAAATCTGACATTTTGCTGAGTAACAAATAATCATTGTTAGGAATTCAGTAATCAATAAAAAGCCTGTGTCATGACTCCAAGGGAGGACAAACTTTTTTTAGTTGCTCTCCCCCTACCCTCCACTGCCTTCGGACATCAGCCCAGGTTGTATAGTTCTGAAATGCAGTTAAAGTACTACTACTTTTTGTTCTTCTTCTCCCACCCCACCCACTATTTAAAGAGCTCTTAAGTATATTTCAGTGATACATTGTTCCAGATCTCAGCTCTACAGGAACTGTGGTTGCAGGAATATACTCTCACACTTAAGTGCAAGTCACGATGCCCAAAAGTAGAATAATGATAGATACAATAGTAACAAGTAATTATTACATGAAAAGTTAATGCAAAATCAGTTATTTGAAAGGTTTTATGTGTATTCTTAAGCTAAACCATGAGTTTCATAAAAAAATAGCTACACTACATTGCTGTTTATGATTAGTACTTCTCACATTTTTTGTAAAACGTTCACTATATTCTTTCAGGCTGAAATAGCTGTTCACTTTTTTGTGGTTGTGTTGGCTACACAATTATGCTTGCTATTTCTCCAAAATCCTACAATAGTTGACATAAGAAACAATGACAGTCACATTTAGAATTGTTCTGCCCACCTATGTCACACATTTTCCAACAGCCAGTGAGTATTCAGTAGTGTTCTGAGCACTCCCCTGTGAATGCCATAGCCAATGCTGGAATCAAAGATGACTGTATTGAGTTACTTACAGAAGCTCTATTCTATTTGTTGTTAGTCCTCATGCTTGATGATAGTGGTGACAAATTCTACACAAGCGAGAGACAGTTTGCAAGATGCATGCTTCTTCAAGTAAAAAGCATCTGTATGCATGTACTGCAACTGTCACTTGAAACCAGGAACACTTCAGTCCCTGTCATGATCTGTGTGGTTTTCCATCGTTCATTAATCAGAATATAGTGTTAAGTAATCTGCTTGACCACTATTTGTCTATATGTGATTTTTTTCACAATCTTAACATTGTAAAACACACAGTTATAGATTTAAAATTCTATGAAGCTCCGAAGAATATAAGAAGTCTGCTCTTATTTTACAAAATGTTTGTAGAAATGTAGACCTATAATGAAGGGCTCATTGCATAGTTTTGTCATAGGATAATGACATAACCCTATGACAATATCCAGAAATTTATCTCAGAGTCTCATTAGACTATAATAAGAAAGTTAAATGAAAGAACTTAAATTCCTTACAGACCTTAGTTTTAAAGTATTTAAATTCTGAATTCCTCACATACTAAAAACTGACAAATCTCAAATTAAAACGTTATTTATTTATACTGTTAGAAGATCACTTTTAAGTATTGTGGTCACACCAATATTTTTCTATATCTTTTGAATTCCTTTTAAATAGATACGTGTTCTCCTAAACATATCTGTATTGTATTATATGTTTATGAATGAAAACACAAATGATGCTGGTGTGATATTCTACAGTATTAATTATTTATTCTGTAAACCAGTTTTTGCTGTTATACCATCATTGTGTACGAAGTTGTGTCCAAGAAATTTTTGTACGATAAAAAAATTTAAACTAGTGTATCTTCAGAGTATCCAGAGATGACAATTGTTATTCTGGATTGAAAGAGGGGGAGCTATTCAGTGAGAAAGCAATGCAAAATTATTAAATGTTGATAAAATATATGGCACATTAAATAATGAACCATATAACATATTACAACATTTTTTCTGGGAATTAAATATCATGAACAATAAATTGTCGTGACAAAATAATTTCCCCTGTTACAGTTCTTATACTGTAAACAGTAAGGTATACAAGTAAGATTAAGCAGGTAAGTCAATAATCTAATATGATATACAGAAAATTCTTTTTTAAGAGGGCAAGTGTAACTTCACTAACTGAAATAAAGGGGGAAAGTAGGGCATGTGAGTAGAAGATATACTTTAAAATGTGGTTGGGAAGGGATTATGAGTAGCATCTAAATTTAGATGGGGTGAAGATATGAACTGTGAATACGAAATATTCAAACACTTCAGTCATTTCAGGACATTGAAATAAATTCAGCAGCAAAATTGAAAATTTTTGCTGGACTGGGATTCAAAACCCCACTTCCTACTTTGGGCCAGTGGTCACCTTAACCAGTCAAGCTATCCAGACACTTCACTTCCTGTGCAAATTCCCAACTTATGGAACAATATGATTGTAGTGCCCCCTGTCCATTACTTCCTCGTGCTCGCAGCCTATACTGGATTGTTAATATTTGTGCATCTGCACAGAAATTGTCAATAGCCTGTTGGCACACGTATACAATTACTGACATTGTGTCTGTTCCTTAGAACATGTCTGAGAGAACAGACACCATTGGTTGACAATGATGGCCATAAATTTATTAATTTGAAATATTTAAACATTTCACCCATTTGTGCATTGAAAGAAATTCAACGGTAAAGTTGAAAATTTATGATGGATCGGTATCCGAACACAGATTTCCCTCTTTGGGCTAGCCACCATATCAATCATTGACATGAAGTTGAAGAATCTTCAGTAATGATGTCACTCGTTCTTTCCTTCAATGCAGTTTATTAGAAAAAAAAAAAAAAAAAAAAAAGGGTGAATACTTCCCAGACAGTAAGACAATGATCACAATGGTTGTCACTGCTACACCAAAACAAAATATCCACAAACCTAAATGTCCACTGGTTTCCGGTTACAGTACTTATAACATTCAAGTTCACCAATCTCGGACGTCAGTGAGGAGGATCTATAGTTATTCCGTTCCCACAGTCGGTGGCGGTGCTGCGGAGACCTAATGGTGTCCTTGGTTGCGCGTCTGGGCAGTGGAGCAGCGGTGGCAGTGATGTCGGAAGGCGGAGAAGTTGCAGGTTCTTTGGCTGGCATCCGACTGCTGTGGCTATGCTGTGCATGACCTTAAGTACACACGCGGAAGGATCTCTGCCTGCCCTACTTCCCGATCACATGTATGGCAGATGGGAGTAGGTCCCTGCTTTCTGTGTCCTCTTGGTGTGCGGCTGCGAACTCATATTGTCCCGCGGAGTGTTCACCTAGCTGCCCGGCAACCCATGACGCCTTCGTGTCGTGAGTGTTGCTGCTGTGATAGGCGAACAGGACAGAACTGTTTCTCATCGTACAGTAGAAAATGATCAATATATTTCATCTCTTCTGTCAATGGATGTAATGTACAACTTCACAGTTCACCTAGTAGCTATATCCTTCTTTAAGCAGAGGTTCTTGAAAAATAGTCTCCTTCTCTAAGATTCCAGATTTCCAACTTCTATGGTGTTTCTTAAAGTGTCTGCATATTGCCCTGCCACTCTAGCCTGCATAGAGTTTGCCACAATTAAAAACGAATTTGTATCTGTTACTTTTTTTCTAAAGCTTAAGTACTATTTTTACCCTTGGGGGAAAATTGTCCATCAATGCTATGCAAATACATGATACATCACCTATTACTCAGCCATATGAGTGAATGATACAATCAGACAAATATCATAAAATAATGGTTACACTCCTGCCCTGGTAGACTATAGTACATGAAAAGCATAAAACAACAGTTTTCCTCTCTTCTTTACCCTATTCTTAACCCAACAAATTATCATCTCAATTAGTGTGCAAAATTCCATTACAGCTCATTGCCCCCACCCCAGAATTTATGGGAATTGTGTGGCTTGTATGTCCACATGTGGTGCCAACACCCTCAAATGACCTAACCAGGGCTCACTGGTTCCATGACTCGATGCAACGCTGCTGTTATCAGTGGCTATAGGTAGGTGGTCATAATGTTCTGGCTGATCAGTGTATATTTGTAAAGTCAAAACATTGTTTTTACCTATGAGCAAAATGTGTTACTGGATTTCAGCTTTCTTCTCATATTCAGAATGATAAAACACAGTTCCCTTACTAGCCATTTCTAACTACAGATACTTATTATCCCACTCAGATCACTTTGTTAATTAGACCTCCTACTAAAATGCCTTTTTTTAAATTTAAGGTACTAGCCCTATCTTCATCTCCTGCTTGAAGGTGTTGAATGAGCCATAAATGATACAGAAAGAATATACGCATGTTTAAGGTCTGCCATACTATTGTACATGGAACACTGATACATGCAGAAATTCTATGTGTGCTTGTTGAAGGACTACATTATAATGACTGCATAATGTCTTCTACTTCATGCAGAGTCTGTTCATTTATGTTTTCAGATGCAATATGACTCCTGGGCACTGTACCACAGTCACACAGTGTATTAACACAGGAGAAAACACTCTAGAATCTGGTAGTCTGTGGTCAGTAAATGACATCTCATACTTTTTACAAGCAGCAGCAACAGCATTTCCATTACAAAACCCATAAAGATATACAATATTGGTGTACTCATCATAAATACATGCGGCACGATTACACGTTATAGTACAGTAGACTTGGCCAAAATATGCCAATGAAAGAATCACTGATAAATAAAGTATGACTTCACAACTTGAACATCAATATTCTACTACTGATATTTGATAAATATATCTATAGCAACCAATAGCAACTAGTGAACCAACAAATGAAATGAAAATGCATTGAACCCATCTTTATCTTTGTACTCAATGAAAACTGGATACATGTTATATGGCATTTATATTGCTATTCATCTATACTACCACCTCCTCAAATATTTACTATCCCTCCTGGAACACACTGTGTAATTAACTATTTAACATATTGCATATTCAGTGTATGTTCAATAATTTTACACAGCATCTTCACTGAAATAATTCATCCTTTTAGTCTTAAATATTAACAATTGTAATTCTTGGAAATCAACAGAGATACTCTGTAGATGAATTAGTTTAAAATCTTTGATTGTTCAAAAATTTTACAATAACACATATTTAGCTTTTTGCCTGATAATAGCATTAATGCCACAACCATTTTCTAAAATAAATAATAAATGTCATGGAATATTACAGCAGTGTTGTGTCTGTTTTCATTCATGGTGTATAAAATACACTGTTGGCCATCCAAACTGCAACACCAAGAAGGATCAGAGATATCACTGCAAATGTTTTTGGAATATAGCACATTGTGCAAAGGTCATGTGGTCTGTCAATAAAAACGTCTTTCCAATTCTGATTGTGCACAACAGCGATGATTGGATTACAGTTTGGAGAGACCACGGCTGCCTTAAGCATTGCCATAGTGGTCCTATACCTGGTATGGTTTGGTATGGTACTGGATTACACTTCCACCCAGGACACATTGTTGGTACAATAACCAGCTAGTGTTACATCTCTGAAGGGTGGTAGCCTGCTGTCCTCACATAACCTTTGGAGCTTGCCGACAGCCGCATTGTAACAGGATAATGTGGCACCATGTGTGACACAATGTTCAAGACATCTTTGTCACCCATTAGATAACATTGCTGACTCAGCCTCCTCTTCTCCCAATATCTCACCTATTAAGAACATCTGGTCAATGATTGCAGAATGGCTGGCCTAGGATACATCACCCACTACTACATCAGATCATCTTTGGCAGTATGTGGAAGCAGCATGAACTGCTATACCCAGACAGCACAGAGCCTCTTTAATTCAATGCTGAGTCATGTAGCAGTGATTATAGCCGATAATGGTGGCAACACTCAATACTGATTTTATCATCTTCCTCACTTCACATGGAGGCGTATTTTCAATCGTATTCTTTGTACAGTATTTTCATCTGTGCAAATAAATTTGCCTCTGATATCTCTGGTCCTTCTTGGTGCTGCTTTTTGGTTTGACAAGCAGTGTATTTTACTGAAGCAATGGATGTTTACCTGTGCTATTAACTGATTACTAAAAAAAAATGTGCTGTTGACAACTGCAGCAGGGTGGCTTACAGTAAAATTAGAAACTGGAAAAATATGCCATCAGTCACAACTGAAAGGCAATTAAAACAAATGCTTTATTTACATGAAAACATTGTCTTGGTTTACATGATAATAAAGAGCCACACTTTGGCTCTTACTATCTGTTACTAATATCACTATTATCAACAGTTTATACAGAGAATTACAGTTCTGTGTGTTGCTTAGTCTGAAATTTTCTTAGAATGGCATAATACAAGTTCGCAAAGGCATAGACACTGACACAGATAATCATAACGAGCACCACTGCGAAAACGACACTGAGGAAGCTCCCGTCAATAATAGAATCGCTAGTTGATCTCCGTTTCTGACTTCTCTTCTGAATGTCATTCTCCATAAGTCTCTTGACAGTGTTCAGCCTGCTCCGAAGCTGTTCTACGGATTCCGATAATTCATCACTGCTGTCTGAAATTGAAAATTTGTATATATTGAAAATCTTCAGGTGCATTACAGTCCTCCATTTGATTGTCTTTTGAGAGAGCTGGCTTGTTGAACACCAGTAAGCACTGCCCCATCTCCATGTACACAGTCTATACCCATATAAATATCAGAGAATCATTATGTCCCAGTTGTTGATAAGCTTTGTTCCTCTACATTTATAGTACCCAGACCTATGAACAATTAACAGTACAGTATGGACACTTATATTTTTATGTCACTGGAGTGGTGACCTCTGCTTTAGGCATCACTAAAGTGGTGTTGCTCTGTAATTAGTTACCTTGCAGCTTTTCTTAGCATTTCCATGAGAGCACTGTAGTTTGTATCACTTACAGTTTTCTGTTTTTAATTTGTTTTTAAGATTCTTTAAAGTGTGAATATGATATCTACATTAGGACACAAGTGATGTCATATCTCATCTGAGAAATTTATTCACAATGGTAGAACACCACGTTTTAGAATGTTTTGTGGGGCAACTTTATAACTGGAATTTATTTGAATAAATTTCAGAAAATAAAATTTAAATGTGTTACTATTCCTGTATAGAACTAAGTAGTTCAGCAGTGCTTGTTATTTTATTCAGATCTGAATAGCGTGTATGTTACTGTAAAAGACCTATAAAACAAGAGTATTATGATGCCAGAAGTTATAATGCACAATCATTTTCTGCTAGATTGTGTAAAGGGGCAGAGTTACTGTGTGTTACTGTCTCAGCCAGAAAAAATTATTACAACACTGTTATTAATTTACTCTATCATATTGGTATACTAGATTTTTCGTGCACTAAAAGTTTCTATGATATGAGAATTGTTGTTATTCAAACAAACTATATCATTCATTAACTTCAGAAAACTCACTGTTTTCATTCATTAGGTACTGGTACACTAATGCCAAAGTAGTACAGTATTCCATATCAAATTCTATATAGTGGTCATTTACTTTTGAAACTCTAATATCAAGGGTGTTTAAATATAAGAACAGGTGGACCTGAGCTCGTTAATTCAGATTTTGTTTGTTAAGCTGTCTCCAGTGAGATAAAAATGTTTTTCATATTTGGAAATCTTATACAATAATTTAGTAGTAACAGTAGGTAAGCAGCTTTTAGTCATGTTACAGCCACATACTAAAAACAGAATACTAGAACACAGCTCACATCTATATCTATGAGTTTGTTAAAGTAACTATTTATTATTGTATCACATAACTAGCTATGTTAACCCAAAAGAAAGAATAATATTTGAAAGTGTCCCTTAAATTGATATTACAAATGAATAATAGACTTTTTTTGCTATCAAAGTTTGTACTTATTTACATATTTTTATTGTATATATGTTGACTATAATAAATTATGGAAATCGATCAGAACAAGTGTTTTGGAGACAACATAAAATAACCATTACTTATTCAATATGTATGAAACATATTTCACAGTATTCATGCTATATACATCTGTAAATAATTTACTTATGTAACTGATAATACTATTGTTTCTATGAATAAAAAGCCCAAACTGTTTATGGACACAAATTTATCATCACAATCATACTATTAAGAAAAAGGTAAATTCTACTAGAACTATTTACAAAAATGGCAAGAATATTAAAATTATAAATATTTCACACCAAATATCAAGTGTCTCAGGTTTATGAGATTTGAAACTTCTAATAATTTCACTATATAGTAGAAGTATATGCCAGTGTGATCTAGAGCCATTATGCACATGCTAAATAAGTTGACATAGCAGTAAATCCCACCTGCCATATTGTAAGAAACTGTCTATGGCCTTCTACCATACACATTTCATACATACTGGCTGTTATACATTACCAGAAATCCAGAGAGAGGTCACAGAAAATACAGAATACACAAAAGCATACAACAACTGAAGCTATTTGCTTCACAACAAACAGCCAACTAAGCAGTGACTCAATAAGGAACTTTCTAATCACTGCGAGTGAAATCATTGCCACATCTCAAAACACCATGAGAGCAAAAATTGGCTGCATACTAGGACGACCCACAGTTATGTGGGTACAGCCTAAAGAAAGCATACTAGGTAGTGCAGCGAGAGGATGTAAAACACAGAGATCTATCAACAAAATCAGATTGAGGTTTGGTAAAAGCCAAATACAACTGAATAAAATGGAGCTTTCTTTCAAATTATAACAGCAATGTGTGTGACTGTGGAAAAATCTCTCAAAGTGCCCTCTTGGTCTACTGTTCTTAACTAGTGATTTAATAATTAAACATATGTTAATTTCCATCATGTGGAGTGATAATGGTTGTGTATTTTTTAAATATTTGTAATAATGGAAACTCCAGGTTGGAATTAAACAATATGGTAAGGACAGTTTACAACTCACCGCAAAGACGTAATGACGAGCTGCAATGCACATAAAAAAGACACACACATACAATACTTCAGTTATCAGGCATGGTCAGAATATAGAACATTCATGAAATCACACAGGTACACAACACAGTCACACAACTGTTATCTCCAGTTGTCACACTCTGAATCAAGCTCTGTAGTGTGGGAATATGGGATGGGAGGGGAGGGGTGGAAAGGGGAGGGGGAGGGAGAGGGAGGAAAGGAAGGTTGCATCACAATGGTGGGGATGGATACAGCATGGCCTATAGAGCATATACGTATTAGATGATGGTATGAGATGCAGCTTAGTAATGGAGTGGGTAGGTGGGTAAGGGGAGGAAGGCAAAACAAAAACAAACAAACATGTATGTGCATGCATGCACGAAATCTCTCTCTCTCTCTCTCTCTCTCTCTCTCTCTCTCTCTCTCTCTCTCTCTCTCTCTCTCACACACACACACACACACACACACCACACGAAATAGGAGAGGTGTAGGATAGACGGGACAGGAACTGTTTGGTGTGGAAAAAAGGGAGTTATAGGTGGAGCCCTGGATAATTTTGGGATTGGGGAATGTACTGTAAGAATAATTCCAATCTGTGCAGTTCAGAAAAGAAGGTGGTGGGTGGGTTGGTGGGTGGGAGGATCCAGATGGCCCAGGTTGTGAAGCAGCCATTGAAATCAAGGATATGCTCTGCTGCGTGCTGCGCCACAGCGTGGTGGTCTACCTTGTTTTTGGCCACAGTTTGGCTGTGGCCATTTATCCTAATTGGCAGCTGGATAGTGGTCATACCAATATAGAAAGCTGCACAGTGATTGCAACACAGTTGGTAAATTACATGGCTGCTTTCACAGGTGGCCCGACCTCTGATTGTATAGGATAAGCCTGTGATGGGACTGGGATAGGAAGTGCCCATTTCAAAAATAAAAAGCTTGGCAAAGGATACAATTTAATTGTTTGAGTACAGGGTAGTACTGGGTGACAAGGGGAGCACTCTTTCGTGGATGCTTACTGGTGGTAGCGGGAGGATTTATGGTTGTGGAGATATGGCATGGGAGATCTGTTTGCGGTGTAGCTCTGTTGGGTAGTTTCTGTCTGTGAAGGCCTTTATGAGACCTGCAGCATATTGACAAAGGGAGTTCTTGTCACTGCAGATACGCCATCCATGGGTGGCTGGGCTGTAAGGCAGGGATTTTTTTTTTAATTTTTTTTTTTATGGAAGGGATGGCAACCACCAACAGTACCTACACTTTGACAGTTGCCATCTAGATCCTCTCAAACACCACCAGCTTTTCTGGACTGCACAGACAGGAATTACCTCCAGTACATTCTCCAATCCTGAAATTATCCAGGCCTCAACTTACAATAACTCCCTTTTTTACACACCCAACAGTTCCTGTCCCCTCTATCCTACACTGCTCCTATTTCGTTTGCTGTTTGTGCATATGTCTGTGTGTGAGTGTGTGTGTGTGTGTGTGTGTGTGTGTGTGTGTGTGTGTGTGTGCACATGCACACATGTGTGCACACACATATATGTTTGTTTGTTTTTGTTTTGCCTTCCTCCCCTCTTCCGTCTCCCCACTCCATTCCTAAGCTGCATCTCGTTCCACCCATCTAATACATACATGCTCTGTAGGCCGTGCTGTATCCATCTCCACCACTGTGATGCAACCTTCCCATTGGCTCCCTCCCTTCCCCACCCCTTCCATATTTCCACCACACAGAACATGATTCAGATTGCAGCAGCTGGAGATGACAGTTGTGTGCCTTTGTGATTGTGTGAATGTTCTATATTCTGAAGAAGGCCATGACCGAAAGTTTAAGTGTTGTTTGTGCCTGTTGTAGCTCATTGTTATGTCTTTGTGGTGAGTTGTAAACTGTACTTATTATATTGTTTTAAATATTTGTGATTTATGAACTTGCCTTAGGATTTCCACTTTATTTTTGTACATCCCATTTGAGTAACTATGTTGTTGTTGTGGTCTTCAGTCCGGAGACTGGTTTGATGCAGCTCTCCACAATACCCTATCCTGAGCAAGCCTCCTCATCTCCACATAAGAACGGCAACCTACATCTGTCTGAATCTGCTTACTGTATCCATCTCTTGGTCTTCCTCTGCAATTTTTACCCCACACACTTCCCTCCAACGCTAAATTCACAATTCCGTGATGTCTAAGAATGTGTCCTACCAATCTATTCCTTCTTTTAGTCAAGGTATGCCAGAAATTTCTTTTCTCCCCAATTCTGTTCAGTACCTCCTCATTAGTTATGCGATCCACCCACCTAATCTTCAGCATTCTTCTGTAGCACCATATTTCAAAAGCCTCAATCCTCTTCCTATCCACACTGTTTATCGTCCATGTCTCACTCCCATACAAGGCAACACTCCATACAAATGCCTTCAGAAAGGACTTCCTTATGCTTAAATCAATATTCGATGTTAACAAATCTCTCTTTTTCAAGAATGCTTTTCTACCCATTGCCATTCTGCATTTTATATCCTCTGTACTGCGACCATCATTTGTTATTTTACTGCCCAAGTAACAAAACTCATCTACCTCCTTTATTGCTTCGTTTCCCAATCTAATTCCTTCAGCATCACCTGATTTTTTTAGACTGCACTCCATTACCCTAGTTTTGCTCTTGTTAATGTTCATCTTATATCACCACACATATTGTACATTTATGACATGGAATAAAACAGTCCTATAAGAATTCAGATGCTGCCATACATTTATGTAAGTTTGCCTAAAGGTACCAATTCATAGGAGAAATGGCGTGTTTCTTGTTTTTGCATTTACTGACTATACTCTTTTAATTGGCCCTTGAGAGGAGGCTGTTGGGACTGGAAGGTTGTGATGGCTGTTAGCATATTGACAGCTGAGACAAGCCGTATCTCCTCCTTGCAGAGCAGCCACCTTATAGCTTTTAATATAAACAAATTTGTAAATGTTTACTGCTTCACAACAGTGCCACGGAAATAGATGGCAAGTCAGTAAAAGAACCAGGTACATCCCCTTAAGTCTTTTTCAAAAATAATATTAACAACTGCTGTACAAAACATGGTGGATCAAAACTATGTTCATCATGGCTACTTACTGTTATGCCACACTATATGTTACATAGTTAATGAAGTTGTCAACAAGCGCAATTATTTCAGTGTGGCATGAAGTTGGCCAATTTCCACTGATCACAGAGAGGCCAAGACAAAGTGTGGGAGCAGTACATACTTGTATTTACTCCCCATGCCATTGCATGATGCTTAGTGGAGGATACATAGTAACAATAGTATCTTTTTTCCAGTTTCATTTAATTATTCTGTGAGGGCAATGTATACACCATAATATTCATTATTTTATACTCGTAAATGGTGGCAGAGTAATGGTCACAGAGTGTTCTTCATATATAGGTCCTCTAAACTAAGCCAATAGAATTTAACAAGAAGTACCCTGACTTTCTTCCAAGGATTCTTATTTAACTTCTCTAAATACATTTCGTTATCAGTGTACAAAAAACAGTCTTGATCGCAGAAATTAACAGTTTCAATTAACCGGTTTTGACCTGATGTAGGTCATCTTCGGAATTACAAATAGCCCCTGTGGCCAGTGCTGCACTCGGCTGGGCTGCAGTTACCTACTGACAACAGAACAGCCCAGGACAGCCCAGCCCAGCTGAGTGCAGCACTGGCCACATGGGCTATTTGTAATTCCGAAGATGACCTACATCAGGTCGAAACCGGTTAATTGAAACTGTTAATTTCTGCGATCAAGACTGTTTTTTGTATACTGATCATACCAAATAGATTGCTGTTTTTCTCCTGACAATGTTGTCAAAATCAATGAACATTTCGTTATGCTCTAGCTACACCAACCCACTGCAATCATAACAGTGTCTTTCTGAATCTGTTTGATGTCTGTTGTCATGCCTACATGAAATGAATCCAAAACATGGCATCTGATATAGAGAGATATAGTTCACTCTTAGACTCAGTTTTGTGCCAGTTTAGAAGGTAACTGGGTCACATGATAAGCAATGCACCATCTGGCATGCCAAAGCATGTACATATGCAGTAACAAGCTTACATATATGCCACAGTGTGTTCCACTTTTATCAGCAGTTACATACATCCTCTACAAGTCACCATGTGGTGTATGCTGTGGGCACCTTGTACCACTACTTATAATTTCTTTCCTGTTATACTTGCAGAGAAAGCAAAGGAAAAATGACTGTCTATATTATTCTGTATGAGCCCTAATTTCTCTTATCATCATGGTAATTACTGAAAATGCAAATTGGTTGTGGTAGAATTATTCTACAATCAGCTTCAAGTGTGGTTTTCTAAATGTTCTCATAGTGTTTCACGAAAGGAATGTTGCCTTCCCTCAAGGTTTTACATTTCGTTTCCCAAAGCATCTTCATAATACTAGCATGTTGATCGTACCTAACAGTAACAAATACAGCTGCCCATCTCTGAACTGCTACCATGTTTTCCTTTAATATGACCAAGTATGGATCCCAAACACTGGAGAATGGGTCACACTATTATTGTGGATTCCCTTATACATGAACAACACTTTCCTACAATTATTTCAATAAACCAAATTGAACAATTTGTCCTACAAACTACAATCCTTACACGCTTCTTCCATTGCATGTCACTCTGTAACATTATACCTAAATATTTAGTAAATGTGACTATGTAATAATCCTGTATTAAAAAATTATGGGATTGTTTTTCCTATCATCAGCACTAACTTACATGTTTCTGCATTAGAATAGCAGCTATATTCATTAACTATATATATCAGATTTATTAATCATCAAACACTTGTAATATGAATGCATATGTTGAACAAAAATGTTAGAACTCAAATTTAATTGCTTGCAAATTTTGATTATGTAATGGATATAATGTTAATTTTCATCCATTTTAAAATTAATCAGAACTCTGTTTTGAATCTGTTGTTCAGTAGGTTATTAACCACTTCTGTATTATGTATGGTACTGTACATCCTTGTATTATTTTATACTATATACACTGCCACCATCCAAAATGCATAATCCTGAAGGAAGCAACCGAATAAGGTAAAATTAGCAGCTCACAAAGATGCACAGGGATAATGTTTCAGTGCAGGAGCACTTACAGGTGTTAGAAGTACCACCTGCCAGCACTATTTAAAATGGGCGCAGACAACTGTAATTGTACTTTATTGTGAATGATTTCTGTAAGCAGCTTTAGTATGCCATGAACAAAACAAACAGCATCTTTTTCAGGAGTTTGACTAAGGAAGAATAGTTGCCTATGGGGATTGTAGAGTATCCTCCATAGAAATTGGTGGTTGTATTGGACATAAACAAGCAACTGTGATGTGGATCTGCAATTGCTGGCTGTAAGACAGAATGATGAATTGATAAGAGACACACCTCATTGCACCACTACACGTGATAACAGGCGTATTGTGTGCATGCCAGTGATAGATCAGTCTACTACATCACAATATCAAATAATAAATCAATGTCCAGAGACATTTTGTCCTAATATATAAAAAAAAAGATATTGAACTGAAGGAGAGGCACAATATGCCTGCCATGGTGTGTAGTGGTGCATGAGGTGTGTGTTGTATCAATCCATTGTTCTGTCTTACATCTAATGATTACATATCCAAATCACAAGTGCTTGTTTATTACTGACACAACCACAAATTTTTCTGAAGGGTAATCCACAATCCCTATAGGCAACTATTCTTCCTCACTCAAACTCCTGAATATCCTCAAAAGATACTTTCTGTTTAGTACATGGCATACTAAAGCCCCTTCAATTCATATTTTTATATATACTGTGACAAAATATGTCTCTGGACATTGATTTGCTATTTGATATTCATATCACATGTGATTGGGGTACAAGGCAGGATCATTCTCATTAATATTCAATGCTGGGATGCTATTCTGCTCAGCAATGTTGATACATATTTATATATGGGAACATGAGGCAGAATTAATGTTTGTGTTGTGGAGGAAGACGTGGTTTAAGATAGTCCGTGTAATCGCTGTATCGATTAGGTCACAGTGGCTTAGTGGTTATAGTGCTTGCCTAGTGTGCAGGAGGTTCCAAGTTCAAATCCTAGCTGTGGCACAAAATTTAATTCAGTGCCTCTCCTTCAGTTCATATGACAACAAATTCAGTCTGTTGCACAACCAACAATGCATAACTGTGAAGGAAGCAACCAAATCAGGTGAAATTGCAAAGATGCACAATGTTAGCATTTCAGTGCAGGTGCAATGTCATTCACAGTAGAGTTAACTGTCCACAAGGTGTCCATTGCTGCATTTACCATTGAGTCAATGCCAGAAATGGAGTGATGAGTGACGAACATGGTCAACCGAATGGAACAACATTGTTTTTACTGATGAACTCCGATTCTGCCTGCTACATCATGATGATTAGATTAAAGTCTGGAGACATTGAGCTGAGAGACTGTTAAACCTCACCGTACTGGTCCTGCACACAGTATTATGGTTTGGGGGATGGGGTTATTGGATTCCACTCCTGTACCTGCCTCCCCCCCCCCCCTCCCCTGCAGTATATATTACCAGTACACTAACAGGCTTCTTACACTTCTGATGTGTCAGAACCTGTTGTGCCCAACACTTTTGGAGCTTGCCAACAACCACATTGCAACACAATGTGTGAACACACATGGCTTGCAGTGTTCAAGTTGTCTTTTATACAGACAGGATTTCATTGCTGCCTTGGCCTGCCTGTTATACTGATCTCTTAAAAAAAAAAAAAAGTGGTTGATTGCATAACGACTGGCCTGGGACACACTGTTGCACCAGATCAACTTTGACAATATGTGGAAGCATCATAGACTGCTATGCCCCAACCACACATCCAAAGCCTCTTTAATTCATTGCCAAGGTGTGTAGCAGTGGTTACTGCCAGCTATTGCAACACCACTCACTTCTGATGTCATAATCATCGTCACTTTACATGAGGCTGTATTTTCAATCATATTATCATTGTACAGTGTATTATCTCCCAAATTAATTTCGCCTCAAAATTTCCAGTCCTTCTTGGTGTTTTTTGATGACCAGCAGTGTATTTTCTGGTGAAAACCTTGAATGTGTATTATCTCTGGATGAATAAATTACTGCTACTGCTGCTACTACTATTACTACTACTACTACTATTACTACTACTACTACTACTACTACCACCATTGTGCTTGATGCAGCAGCTGCTAATTGAGTGTAATGAATTCGTAACAAAGACCATCAAATGTTTGTACCATTTAAAAAAAGGCAAGAGTGTATGCTTACATAATAAACAGAAAATGCAATACAATTAGTCTATAAGTGAAAGACCAAGCAAGATGGCACACAGTTAGCACACTAGACTCACATTCATGAGTGTGGCACTTCAAACATGTCTCTGGCCATCCAGATTTGGGTTTTCCGTGATTTCTCTGAATCACTCTGGGCAAATGCTGTGATGGTTCCTTTCAAAAGCCATGACTGACTTCCTTCCCTATCCTTAACAAAAAGAATCTTAGTTTGTGCTCCATTTCTAATGACCATGTTGTTAACAAGGTATTAAATACTAATTTTCCTCCTTGTTTAGGAGTTGAACTTGTAGACTGTGTAGGGAAAAAAATTGATGCACACAAGCCACCCCACCTCAGCAGTGTCTGTGGTTCATGGGGGTAGATCATTAGAAAGGAATATGATGAACGAATCACATTTTGCTATAAAAAGAGCAATTTGTGAAGCCTTAATTCTAAATCTAATCAGTACCACTACTGGTTACTTTCTTTCCTGTCCCACTCCCATATAGAACGAGGGAAAAACAAATGCTTGTATGCATCTGTATGAGCCCTGATCTCTTTGATCTTATCTTTGTGGCCTTTACACAAAATGTAGGTTGGCGGCACTAGAGTAGTTCGGCAGCCTGCTTCAAATTATGGCTCTCTAAATCTCTTCAATAATGTTTCTAAAAAAGAACATCACCTTTCCCTCCATTAATTTCCATTTGAGTTCCTGAAACATTTAAGTAACACTCACACATCAATTGAACATACCGGTAACAAACCTAGCCGTCAGCCTTTGAATTGCTTCTATGTCCTCCTTTAAACCAATCTAGTGGGGATCTCAAACACTTGAGCAATACTCTTAGCAGGGTTGTACATGTGTTTTATATGCAATCTCCTTTACAGACAAAACACATCTTCCCATAATTCTTCCAATAAAGTGAAGTTAACCATCCACCTTCCCCATGACTGTCCTTATATGTTCATTCCATTTCATATCACTGTGCAGTGTTGTGCCTACATATTTAATTGACACAACCCCATCAAGCAGCACACTACTAATGCTGCATTCGAACATTGTGTGATTGTTTCTCCTAATCCTCTGCATCAACTGACTATTACATAAGATCTCATCCAAAGAGCTTTCAGATAATTAAAGAAATTGTAATCATGAATAAAGTTACTATCCAGACACTTCTGTGTTTGACAGGAATCAGTTTTAAGCCAGAAAAGCAAAATCAGAACTGCTGACGTCTGTTTGCAGAATCTCTAAATTGTGACACAGTTACAGAGAAGAGTGTTATAACTTCCTTGTGGTCAGCCATTGTGTATAATTGGCTCACATTAGTTTGTATGTTTCTCCTCATACTGCAGGGTATTTTAGCACTGATTCATAATCTAACCTGAAACTCAGCATGCATATATATGCTTCTAAAATAATTTATACGGATACAAAAGAACTCCGCAAGATGCTTCACACCTGCAAGTTTTGTAATGTAGAACTATAGCAATATTGAGTTAAAGTGCAGTTTATGAATCCCTGACTGGTGTTTGATGTGTAGACATTGTCAACGGCGTGATGAATGATGGAGTCGCATTCGAGCGGCGAATAAGAAATAGCTTTAGTCTTTATGGTTTGTAAACATGTAGTATTTACTACATTAATTAATATATTCATCGGACAAGGGCACACAAAGAACCTGTGAACCATACAGTTGGAACAGCATTGTTGTTGTTGTTATGGTCTTCAGTCCGGAGACTGGTTTGATGCAGCTCTCCACCCTACTCTATTCTGAGCAAGCCTTTGCATCTCCTCATAAGAACGGCAACACACATCCACTTGAATCTGCTTACTATACGCGTCTCTTGGTCTCCCTCTGCGATTTTTACCCCACACACTTCCCTCCAATGCTAAATTTACGATTCCCCGATGTCTAAGAATGTGTCCTACCAAGCGATCCCTTCTTTTAGTCAGGGTATACCAAAAATTCCTTTTCTCGCCAATTCTGTTCAGTACCTCTTCATTAGTTATGTGATCTACCCACCTAATCTTCAGCATTCTTCTGTAGCACCACATTTCAAAAGCCTCTATTCTCTTCCTGTCCGCACTGCTTATCGTCCATGTTTCACTCCCGTACAAGGCAACACTCCACACAAATGCCTTCAGTAAAGACTTCCTTACACTTAAATTAATATTCGATGTTAGCAAATTTCTCTTTTTCAAAAATGCTTTTCTTCCCATTGCCATTCTGCATTTTATATCCTCTGTACTGCGACCATCGCATGTTATTTTACTACCCAAGTAACAAAACTCATCTACCACCTTCATTGTTTCGTTACCTAATCTAGTTCCTTCAGCATCGCCTGATTTTCTAAGACCGCATTCCATTATTTTTGTTTTGCTCTTGTTAATGTTCATTTTGTACGCTCTCTTCAACACACTGTCCATTCCATTCAACTGCTCTTCCAGGTCGTTCGCTGTCTCTGACAGAATTACAATGTCATCAGCAAAACGCAATGTTTTTATTTCTTCCCCCTGAACTTTAATCCCTATTCCAAATTTTTCCTTGCTTTCCTTCGTCGCCTGCTCAATGTACAAATTGAATAACATCGGAGAAAGGCTACAACCCTGTCTTACTCCCTTCCCAACTGATGCTTCCCTTTCATGCCCTTCGAGTCTAATAACTGCGGTCTGGCTTTTGTACAAGTTGTAGATAACTCTCCTTTCCCTATATTTTACCCCTGCTGACTTCAGAATTTGAAAGAGTGTAGTCCAGTCAACATTGTCAAACGCTTTCTCCAAATCTACAAAGGCTAAAAATGTAGATTTGCCTTTCCTTAATCTATCTTCTAAGATAAGCCGTAAAGTGAGTATTGCCTCCCGTGTTCCTACGTTCCTCCTAAATCCAAACTGATCTTCCCCTAGGTCAGCTTCTACCAGCTTTTCCATTCTCCTGTAGATAATTCGTGTTAAAATTTTGCAACCATGACTTATCAAACTGATGGTTCTGTAATTTTCACACCTGTCTGCACCTGATTTCTTTGGAATGGGGATTATTACATTTTTCTTAAAGTCTGAGGGTATTTCGCCTGTCTCGTACATCCTACACACCAGTTCAAATAGTTTTGTCATGGCTGGCTCTCCCAGAGACTTTAGTAGCTCTGAGGGTATGTCATCTACTCCTGGGGCCTTGTTCCGACCTAGGTCTTTCAGGGCTCTGTCAAATTCATCTCTCAGTATAATATCTCCTATTTCATCTTGATCTACTTCCTCTTCCCTTCCTACAACATCGTCTCTCAGTTCATTTCCTTTGTAGAGCTGCTCTATGTACTCTTTCCACCTTTCAGCCTTCCCTTCTTTGCTGAGAACTGGTTTCCCATCTGAGTTCTTGATATTTGTAGAATTGCTTTTCTTGTCCCCAAATGTCTCTCTGATTTTCCTGTAGGCGGTATCTACTTTTCCCCTTCTTATACATTCTTCTACAGATTTGCATTTGGCTTCTAGCCACTCCTGTTTAGCCATTTTGCACTTCCTGTCAATCTCATTTTTTAGTCGTCTGTACTCCATGTTGCCTGTTTCATTTACTGCATTTTTATATTTTCTCCTTTCATCAATTAAATTTAGTATTTCCTGTGTTATCCAAGGATTTTTTGCAGGTCTTGCCTTTCTACCTATATTGTCCTCTGCTGCCTTCACTATTTCATCTCTCAATGCTACCCATTCCTCTTCTACTGTTTTATTTCCCCCTGTTTCTGTCAATTGTTGCCTAAATCCCCCTCTGAAATTCTCCAGAACTTCACTTTCCTTCAATTTATCTAGGTCCCATCTCCTTATTTTCCTACCTTTCTGCAGTTTTTTCAGTTTCAGCCTACAGTTCATGACTAACAAGTTATGGTCAGAGTCTATATCTGCCCCTGGGTATGTCTTGCAGTTAATAACCTGATTCCGGAATCTATGTTTTACCATTATAAAATCTATCTGATACCTTCCAGTGTCTCCTGGTCTCTTCCACGTATACAACCTTCTTTTGTGATTCTTAAACCACGTGTTTGTTACGATTAAATCATGTTCCGTGCAAAATTCTACCAGGCGACTTCCTCTGTCATTCCTTCTGCCCAGTCCATATTCACCTACTATTTTTCCTTCTCTTCCTTTTCCTACTACCGAATTCCAGTCTCCCATCACAATTAAGTTTTCCTCTCCCTTAACTGTCTGAATAATTTCCTTTAGCTCCTCATATATTTCTTCTATATCCTCATCATCGGCAGAGCTAGTTGGCATATAAACCTGTACTACTGTTGTCGGTGTTGGCTTCGTATCTATCTTGACAATGATAATGCGATCACTGCGTTGCTCATAGTAGTTTACCCGCATTCCTATTTTCTTATTCATTATCAGTCCTACTCCTGTGATACCCCCAACTGATTTTGTATTTATAATCCTGTACTCACCTGACCAGAAATCCTGTTCATCCTGCCACCGAACTTCACTAATCCCCACTATATCTAACTTCAACCTATCCATTTCCCTTTTTAAATTTTCTAATTTTCCTACCCGATTAAGGGATCTAACATTCCACGCTCCGATCCGTAGAATGCCAGTATTGTCTTTCCTGATGATAACATCCTCCTGAGTAGTCCCCGCCCGGAGATCCGAATGGGGGACTATTTTACCTCCGGAATATTTTACCCTAGAGGATGCCATCATCATATTTACATACAGTAGAGCTGCATGTCCTCGGGAAAAGTAACGGCTGTAGTTTCCCCTTGCTTTCAGCCGTTCGCAGTAACCGTGTGGCAAAGCCACATTAGCTGATGTTACAAGGCCAGCTCAGTCAATCATCCAGACTGTTGCCCCTGTAACTACTGAAAAGGCTGCTGCCCCTCTTCAGGAACCACACGTTTGTCTGGCCTCTCCACAGATACCCCTCCGCTGTGGTTGCACCTACGGTACGGCTATCTGCATCGTTGAGGCACGCAAGCCACCCCACCTCGGCAATGTCTGTGGTTCATGGGGGTGGGGAACAGCATTATTTATTTATTTAATTGTGGAAACAAAAGATTATTTCCCTCATTCTCTGTCAATGAGTTTTGAAAGAACATGTACCTTTTCTGTTCACCAAAAAATAAATAATTAATACTGTTCCTGCTCTATGGTTGATGGGTTGTCAATGTACCCTTGTCTGGTGAGTAAATTAATTACCCTCATAAATACTAGATGTGAATGGTCGGTTGTTCGGTAGGCTATATCACTCACTCACAATCACACCTTCCATATATATCTTGAAAACCAGTATAAAAATCACAGTTAGTTCAGATTAGAAATGAAATATCAATTACACTGCCAAACATGCTGCACACAAATACCAGAACAGTTTTTAAAACTGAAGCCAAATGTACTACACAATGAAACACGCATTCTTATTCACCGCTCAAATGCAACTCCTATCATTTATCGCGTCATTGCCAATGTCTGCACATCTAGCAGCATTTGTGGACTCATAAACTGCACTTTAACCCAATGCTCTTATCTCTTAACAACAACTACATTCACTAGTATTGGCTTGTGCTCATGTTTGCTTGTGGGGCCCAGACATAAGGTTAATCTTAAAAGACCAAAATTGTTTGTATGGTAATTACACAGTTATAAACAAATTACAAACTTTGTACAGAAGGGAACCATCAGCAGTTCAGCTAGGGAACTATGATTCAAAGATAACTGGGTCCAAACACCTACATCATTTACTAAAAATATTTTCTGTATAATGTAGACTGCAAAAGTAAGCCATAAAATAATAAAAATATGTATTTTAATATATAGTATCAGTTGGTTTTTAATTTAATTTGCTTTTTACTGTTTCCAATTCACAATACCATGCTCAGTCAGCACTTGGCACACAGTCATCATGCTTCCTTCCCATGAAATTAACACAGTTACTGCAGAAGTGAGCCTGATGACTGAATGCTACGCAATGGCCAGAGGATAGCCTCCTCAACAACTACAGTTTTGAAAGCATACAAGGCACATTTCATAGCTGTTTCAAACTAACATTAATCTTTTTTCTTACCAAATGCTTGCTCTGCTCATGCCACACATTCTTAATTAAAATCAGCAGTGAACTTGATAAACCGCAAATATACTATGTTATTGGCAACATGTCATGTATATATTTGGCTCGGCTGGTTTCTTAAAGTATTTATCTTTTAAATAATCTATTACTGCTGGAGTTCTTTTTACCTGCTTGGGCCTTAGTACCTGTATAAAAATTTTAACAATGACACTACCGGTACTTCCTTCTTTAGCCATAATGTAGGCTACTTTTTTTTCAGATGAATATACTTGTATAAGCAACTGAATTCATTGATAGGGGAAATATTACATTACAGACAGCTTAAATACAGTATAAAACAGGGTGTGGAACTTTTTGTACATGGCTTTTTAAAGTTATCATCTTAGAGAAACTGATAATGAATGTAAGTAAACTATTAACATGCAGATTAAAGGAACACCAGTTTAACAACCACTTACGAAACTTCATTCAAATACTTTAAAATTTAGGTTTTGTGCCCAAGCCGGTTGACTCCAAACCTTGTGTTGACATGTAGACAGGTGTGCAGGTATGGGTGATGGCCGCTGTGTTTGTTGGGGTGTGAGTAACAGAAGGGAATGTGTGAGCTGGGACGCAGCCTCCGGGTCCATCACGTGGGCAAGAAGTGGGCCTGTCTGACAAGGCCCTAATGTATGCTTAGGCGAGGGGCGAAGTGGGGCAACGAAAAGGACTAGTGATGTCACTGGGACTGCACTGTTCAGAGTTGGGGGAGAGGTGAGGGGTGAAAGAAATACGGGCCACTTTCTGCAGGCCCTCTGCCAGTGTGGCAGGTGGGTAAACAGGTTTGTCGCTGGCGGGAGGGGAGGGTGAGAGGGAAGTTGGGGCAAGACCTAGCCCAGATACCAGCAGCACAGGGTAACACTCTGTGTCACTGTGACCGAACTGTGGAAACTGGGCCTGATAGACTCCAGTCTGTAACTCACTGCACACCAAAATTATGTTGCACTGAAACTTTTCTATATAATGCAACAAAAATATTGGGGATAACATTATGTCACATAATTCATGACGGGTCTGGGCCCCACTGGCCTTTAAGCATGAGCTGCCCCTGACATTTCTCTGTTAAGTTATAACTAAGTTTAATGAAACAAAATGAGTACTACAGATGAAACTTAAATAATGTCTTAAGTAGTGATTTTACCTGTACTACTGGTACCTACCTTGAAGTATGTGGCTCCTCAGAGAAAAACATGCTACACATTCACACTAGTTTTGGCACTAAATTGTTTCTTTCCCACAGTCTCAATTTTTTATAGGCATCAAGCTTTTAAGATGGTTTCTGAATGGGTAGAAGTATATATGAGCAAGCAAAATAGCAGCTTGTAGGTTCTACTGGTAGTCTATTCTGTTATTACCACTATAGGAGTAACATGAAATACGAAAATTGCCTTCTATTCAAATAACAGAGGAGAGGATGTCAGAAGATTGAAAGAAAAGTTTCTAAAAAGCACTAGAAACGTAGGATGTCATAGCACAGATCCTTGTGGGACCCCCCACAGTTGAGTGATTTATGAAATCAATCTTAAAGTTGGGTATCAAGAATTCAAATTGCTTACAAGTGGTACCGTAAATTAAAAATGAAACCACTAATTTAAAACGATTGCGATTTTATTAAGATTTAATGTGTAGGCTAAAGTACGTCATATTCCTACGTACTACCGGTACTGTACTCCTTTGGAATTCACTTATTCGCCGGCAGATCGTCATGACGGCCATCTTTCCCATACACCCTGCATATGCCTTGGTACACAGGCAGCACTGTGCGTGTACAAATTAGGCAAGAAGATATTTGCATAGATGTGGAGTATGGCCTTATACCTCCAGTATGTGGCGCGCGTGTGAGAGAGAGGGGGCGCGCGTATGTATGTGTGTGTGTGTGTGAGAGAGAGAGAGAGAGAGAGAGATTGAGAAAGAGCGAGAATTAATAACAGTAGACCAAACAATTAAGACATACTTGGCCATACGCTGAACTAATATATGGTTCTGGACATGTGTTATGATACATATATTCGTTTAGATTAATTTAGTGACTATATCAAAAGTAAAATTCGCTACAGTATGGGAAGACCACGATTCTAAGTAAGATTCTATCAAAAGAGACTCTTCCAAATGTGATGTATATTTATTACGTTCGCCATTTGAATTGTGATACCAGTTAACCACAGGGTCGGTAAATGTATTTATTAGTAACAACGAACGTAAAAGAAAGTCACTTTTTTTTTTGGTAAAACGGTGTCACGTAGAACACGTGCAGCTATCGTTCAACAAATCTCAAGGGACCTCCTTCAGATAGGGGGTTTACAAACTAGTGTTATCTGCATTGTTAGTAGGGCCTAATACCCAAAGACTTATACGATATTCAGTAGACAGTTTCTATCAGGCGCGTGAGGTTTCCTTTAATTTTATTCACTCATTATTCGCCCTATGTACCGTACTGCGGTGAAAGTAATGTCACAATCTATTCATATTTTCCATTCAGTGGAACGCACAAAATACTACATATGCAGTATCTACTTTGAGTTCGCATTATTTACCAGCTACAACAAGGAAGGGGATTTTAAAAAATAATTAGAAATAACGTTAAAATATAGCAGTTAAGTCATTAGTTTAAAGCTCTTCAGAGGTCAAAACACAATTTCTACGCTACCGGCACTCCTGTAAAACATTTCTAGCCACACACGACAATGTGTAGAGTGCCAAGAATGAAACGGAATGTCAATAATTTACCTTCAATATTCATGTCTGTAACATTTCTATGCACCTTCTGGCACTAGTTGATGTGTTCACGGTGACACTACGCTATAATTCGTATGAATGTGCTAAGATATAAACAACCAGACGTGAGGCTTTCGCTCCCCTCGCTTCGCTTCGGCTGGGTTATTGATCCAGCAGAGATGCCGTAACACTGCATACCCACGATGCGCTCAAAAGCGAGACCTAACTTTTTGAATAAAAGCTCAGGGCGCCAAGTTTCAGGAGGCGGCAAAATATTTAATTTTAATTTGGCCCCAAAACGATGAATTAACAAGAAAAGTTTCATAAGAAAGGCTCGCAGTAATGAGGAAGTGTAAGAACAAGTTGGAAAATGCAAATCGTGCATAAAATCTTGTCTCTTACTGGAAATTGCTGCAATACTATGAAACAGGTGACAAATGAAACACTAGAGATTGTCAACTTGATTGCGTCTTTCAAAATAGTAAAACTTGTTAGTACCAGTGTTGCCAACCCAGTTCCTACTATAGATGTGTAGTTCGTGAACGATCTAGTTCAAATAAACTATTCCAGGAAAGGAAATTTAGTGCACTTTGCTTCTTCCACCCCTACCTGAAATATCCCATTCCTTGATACTAAATACATACCACTTTCAGGATCTGAGCTCCTGTAGTTTTGATTTTCTAACGACGAAGTGTACGAAATGCGTTAGATGGGTAGACGAAAATAATTCCGTTAGATCACCTTCACTTAGTTCAGTTGAGGAACTGCGTTAAGTGCGTTTGATTGGAAGACTAGTTATATTAGTTCACTTATAAGGAGATTGCACACTAGTAAGATTTTTGCAATCTTTATTTATGTATAAAATGGGTGAAATATGGGGTGAAAGCCTTTCTGAAAATATGTTGTTAGCAACGCTATTTTGCAGCTAGAACTTCAAAAATTGGCTGATCAACCGAATCACTAAGTAAAGAAACTTGAAATTTGGAAAGGATATTAATCTTATAACTTACGCTAGGCATCGTTTAATAAGTAGTTTTTTCAGTTACAATTGCGAAAATTGGTATATGATTCCTTGATCAGAAACAAGACGAAAGTGTGCTTCAGAATTTACGGAAACGCGGTCCATAAGAAAATGAAGTAGAGGGTTAATTTTTGATACTTTGTTTTAATAAATCATTGTTAGGGAACAAGTGCACTTTTAAAGCTAAGTCAATGGAAAGTGTTGTTTGATTTCTCGGTCAGAAATAAATAAATACGTATACGAGTTTTTGTAAATTCAATCCTTAAGAGGGTGAAATATGACTCATCATCTCACAGATCAACGTGATAAAACAAAACGAGCTGCCCTTCTCTGAAACTTCTCAATGTCTGCCGTCAGTCCCTCCTGGTGAGGGTCCCACACTGGGCAAGAGTACTCCAGGAGAGGACGCACAGATGTGATGTAGGCAGTCTCTTTGGTGGAGCTGGCCGCCTGCCTGGGGCACAATTACGCCTTGCCTCCATAGCATTAATCAGTTCATCATCTGTGACATCACAAGTCAGTGTGCTTTCCTACTCAGTCATTACTGAGGGCGCTGCCAGTAGTTCTGGCAATCTTCTGGTAATGTGCTGTCTGAAGTTATCATCGAAGTGGTTGTCTTCTGGGAATGAATGTACTTCCTTCAGCACTTTCTCGAAGGCTTCCGCTGTTTCCCTGTCATTGGTGGTTGGTGTTGCGTCTATGAGGAGGTGGGAGTTGGATTTGGTGGTTTGTCCTGTGAGGGGTTTGAATTTTCTTTAGAACTTGCGACCATCACGAAAGTCTATCTGTCTGCAAGCCTCATCCCATTGTCTCTGTCGATACTCTGAGATTATGCGCTTAATTTGTTCATTCATTCTGTCCCATAGATGTTTGAGGATTTTTTTTTTTTTTTTTTTTTTTTTTTTTTTTTTAATTTCCCTATAATTTCTGCGCTTTTCTTGTATTAGTCTGAGGGCTTCTTGTGGAATGGTTGGTCTGAAGTTTTTCATTGTTTTGAGTGGTATAGCAGCTTCCATTGCTGTTTGCAGTGTCTGTTCTAATTTATTGTTTATGTATTCCATTTCTGTCGTCAGTAACTATTAATGGAAATTGTAGTTCAGATTTAATGGTCTCTTCGTAGTTGGTCCAGTTTGCAGCTGCCTAGTGTCAGACAGTCCTCTCTGATGGCTTTGGTGGTGGTCCAGTGCGTATTCTGGTTTAAAACAGGATGGGGAGGTGCTGAGTTGTCAGGCTGTCTCCTATTTTGGGTTCTGTCATTGTCTCAGAGATTTCTGGGCTTATTAGTATGTGGTCTGGGAGGAAGAGTCCTTGATGACCGATCAAAGTTGGTTCATTGACGTTCAGTCTGGTTGTATTTTCAGTGGATAGAAATTCGTGGAGCAGTTGCCCATTATTGTTTGATGCAGTGTCACCTAACAGTTCATGTCTAGCATTGTCGTCACCCATGATAATGAAGTGTCTGAAATTTGAGAGGTATTGCAGGAA
Organism: Locusta migratoria; assembly: GCA_026315105.1. NCBI lineage: Eukaryota > Metazoa > Arthropoda > Insecta > Orthoptera > Acrididae > Locusta > Locusta migratoria. The sequence goes on along the minus strand of CM048755.1, from coordinate 145,160,679 downwards.
GCTCAAAAGAGGAAAGGTCGCAGGACCTGATGGGATACCAGTTCGTTTTTACACAGAGGACGCGAAGGAACTGGCCCTCCCTTCTTGCAGTGGTGTATCGTGGGTCTCTAGAAGAGCATAGCGTTCCGAAAGATTGGAAAATGGCGCAGGTCATCCCCGTTTTCAAGAAGGGTCCTCGAACAGATGTACAGAACTGTAGGCCTATATCTCTAACGTCGGTCAGTTGTAGAATTTTGGAACATGTATTATGTTCGAATATAATGACATTTCTCGAGACTAGGAATCTGCTCTGTAGGAATTGTATTGACATGCAGGAGGATCTGCATCGAATTGACGCATGGTGCAGGGAATGGCAATTAAAGCTCCATGTAGACAAGTGTAATGTGCTGTGAATACACAGAAAGAAAGATCCTTTATAATTTAGATACACTATAGCAGGGCAGCAACTGGAAGCAGTTAATTCCCTAAAGTATCTGGGAGTAGTCATTAGGAGGGATTTAAAATGGAACGACCATATAAAATCAATCGTCGGTAGAGCAGATGCCAGACTTAGATTCATTGGGAGAATTCTAAGGAAATGCAGTCCGAAAACAAAGGAAGTAGGTTACAGTACACTTGTTCGCCCACAGCTTGAATACTGCCCACCAGTGGGATCCGTACGAGGTGGGGCTGATAGAGGAAGTGGAGAAGATCCAACAGAGAGCAGCGCGCTTCGTTACAGGATCATTTGGTAATCGTGAAAGCGTTACGGAGATGATCGCTAAACTCCAGTGGAAGACTCTGCAGGAGAGACGCTCTGTCGCTCGGTACGGGCTTTTGTCGAAGTTTCGAGGACATACCTTTACTGAGGAGTCTGACAGTATATTGCTCACTCCTACGTATATCTCGTGAAGAGATCGTGAGGATAAAATCAGAAAGATTAGAACCCACACAGAGGCATACCGACAATCCTTTTTCCGCGAACAATACTTGACTGGAATAGGAGGGAAAATCGATAGTGGTACTCAAGGTACCCTCTGCCACACACCGTCGGGTGGCTTGCGGAGTACGGTTGTAGATGGAGATGTAGAAGCCTGTCGGTAGGTCTGGACGTGGTCGCACATAGATGCACACTATCATTAATCTGGGTTGTCTTGGTCTGTCTACACTCACCATTACTGCCTCTATGTTTTGGAATTGCGGGGGAAGTGGGACTTCAACTGCAGGTATTTCTTTTCTTGTGTAGATAGCTACTCCCCCACGTCCAGCTGGTCTGTGTTGTATGTAGGTATTATAACCTGGAAGATTAGTTTTGCTGTTTTCTCTCGTCCATGTTTCAGCAAAACCTGCTGTATCTATGACACAGTGATGTAGGTTGTACTTGTGGAGCGGCTTCTTATTCAAGAAGCCTGTTACATTAGCAAACATAAAGTTGAGTGGCCTTCCATTTGCCATGGCCAGTGGCGTAACTATGGGGGGGGATGAGGGGGATAGAACCCCCCTCAGAACCACCCACGACCACAAAGAAAAAAAAAAAAAACCAAAAAAAAAAAAAAAAAAAAGAGAGAGAGAGAGAGAGGGAAGAAAAAGGAAAAAGAAATCGTATAACAGCAATCTGGTAAAGGTAAAGATTGGAAACTTGGGGTGTTTTACCATAAGCTTTCATTGGATGGGAGTCAATTACTTTCTTCAACGGGAATGGTAGATGGTAGTCTGTCTGGAAACTGACTAAAATTTTGCTCGTTTAGCAGATCTATCGCTCCCCCCCCCCCCCCAAAGCCAAGTCCTAGTTACGCCACTGGCCATGGCTGTTATTGCTGCTAGAGTAGGAGAGGAGACAAGTGAGGTGCCTGGACTAGAAATGGATGACTGCGCTGTGGCTTAAGTTCTTGAGAGTGTAAAGTCTGGGTCACCATAAAGTCTGTTCTGAAGAGCCTGAGGGAAACCTGTCTCATCGCCGCCGAGGTGGAGTAGTCGAGCGTTCTAAGGTGCCTCGCTGCAGAGCGAGCGGTTGCTCGCCGTCGGAGGTTCGAGTCCTCCCTGGAGCATGGGTGTGTGTGTAGTTCTTAGGTTAGTTTACCTTACTTTAAGTACTTTGTAAACTACGGACTGATGACCACGTCTCATCGCCTTAATTACTTCTTCTTTCTTGTGTTGGAATAGGTTGATGAGAACAGTTGTGATCACTATGATGGCGTCTTCTTTTTGCAGTGTCTCAGAATACAGTTCTCCTGTGTCTTCAGGAGCCTTGGATGGAGGTCCCGTGAGTTTGAGTGGAGCCTGCAGTACCTCTGATATCTCTACCTTTGACCTGTTGGGACAGCCCACAGAGAGAGCCACGTGCTCTCCTGAGCAATTGGTGCAGCGTGGCTTGGCCTGCAGTTGGTTTCAGCAAGCGTATTAATGTCGACCGCTGCATTTTAAACATCTAGGCTTTTCGATTGGACACTGTTCCTTTGTGTGTTCAAAGTTCATGCAGTTTGTGCACTGGGCTGGCTGAGGTGGTGGGTGATGGGGAGTTCTGCCTCATCAATGCAGACATAGATCTGGGCTCCATTTCGTAGAAGTTCTTCGTGAGTTTCTGGTGAGTGTGTTACGACTTTCAGTTTCATTGTCTCGGCACTATTTCTTTTGGAGTCTCGCATCGCCAAGCACTCGTAATGTTATAGTTTATCTGTAGGTTCTCCACCGCAGAGTCTAGGTCGTAATTGAGGTCCACTTGTTTAATAACGACACAGAAGGTGGTATTCCTAGAGAGCGGCAGTGATGTTTTGGGGGTGTATGTGATTTCTTTTACCGTGGCGTTAGTCCAAGTGCCTAGTCTGAGAGCCTTCTGTATGGCTTCCACTGTCCCTGAAACCTTTGTTTTCTGCAGAGCTTGACCTCTCTTCCCTTTGTATAATTTCAATTCAGTGGTTTGTAGCTTTTGGTTGAGCCCAAGTTGCTGAAATTTTTCGAACAGTTGCTTTTAGTCAATATCCTGAGGGATGTTGCTGATTTCATATCGGCATATTCTATTGTAGGATTCTTCCGAGTTGATGGAGAAAGTGCTGTTTCGCCTGGACTGGTGCGAAGTTTCGGAGGACTCGCCTCTCGATTCTTCGAGTGAATGTCCGCTTGGTGGTTGTCTCCCTACCGTGTAATGTGACATGTCTATTATCCTTGACTGTGCTGCCTCGGGCTAGCCCCATCGCCTCTCCCTGCGGGTATCCAGTGAGCCACTGGGCCCTGGAGAAGTACTTGCCCTACACCTGAGGGGGGAGCGGAGAGGATCCTCCACGGCAGCGGGATTGAATATTTCCAAGGCGTCTGAAGCTGCTCTTCCCCGGGCGGCGGCGGCTGAAGCAGCAGGAACCCGTATACGACAAAAAAAAACATGTCACAAAATTGAAAATACATTTCTATAGCTGGAATGTCCGAGATTTTTAGTAGCTGTGAACACTGCATATCTCATAAGGAAAGAACGATTACATGTTATCATACTCTGAGCATAACTGATAAGCTACAATTAAATAAAGTGGACCTGCCGATGACAGCGCTACTAAAGCAGAATTACTAAACATAGCTTTTAGAAACTCATTCACCAAAGAAGGTAAAAAAGGTAAAGCAGTCAGCAATCTGAAGATTGGTTTGAACACCACAGTGCTTTACTAGGCATGGTCCTGTTTGGAGGTGGTTTGCCGAAACCAATATTCCAGATTTCGAAAAAAATGTTCAAATGTTTGTTAAGCTTATGGGACTTAACTACGGGGTCATCAGGCCCTAAACTTACAAACTACTTATCAACTACCTTATACTAAATACGGCACAAATATCCATGCCCGAGGGGGGATTCGAACCGTAGTGGCCGTACAGACCGTGACTGGAGCGCCTCAGTCTCCTCGGCCACCGCGGCCGGCCCAGATTTCGAATTACGAACAGAGGCTGTAATGAGTAACATAGAAATAGATATCACCGGAATAATGCAGGAACTAAAAGTACTTAACAAGAACAAGTCTTCTGGTCCAGACTGTATACCCATTAGATTTCCATCTGATTATGCTGAAGTGATAGCCCCTTACTTAACAGCCATATACAACCGCTCTCTCAAAGAAGGATCTGTACCAAAAGATAGGAAACTTGCACAGGTCACACCTATAGTCAAGAAAGGCAGTAGGAGTAACCCACTAAACTACAGGCCTATTTCATAGACGTCAATTGGCAGCAGGGTTTTGGAACATATCCTGTATTCAAATATTATGAATTGCCTCGAACAGAATGATCTATTGACCCAAGGTCAACACGGATTTAGAAAATATCGTTCGTGCAAAACACAACTAGCTCTTTATTCACACAAAGTGATGGGTGATATCGACAAGGGTTCGCAAATCGATTCCGTATTTCTTGATTTCCAGAAGGCTTTTGACACTGTACCTCACAAACGGCTTTTAATCAAATTGCCTGGTTATGGTATATCACCCCAAATTTGCGATTGGATTGGGGATTTCCTGTCAGAGAGGACACAGTTCGTAGTAATCGATGGTAAGGCATCGACTAAACCAGAAGTGATATTGAGCGTTTCACTGGGTAGTGTTATTGGTCCTCTGCTGTTCCCTATTTACACAAACGATTTAGGGGAAAATCTAAGTAGCTCTCTTAGGTTGTTTGCAGATGACGCCATCATTTACTGTCTAGTAAAATCATCTGAAGATCAAAACCAACTGCAGAACGATCTGAATAAGATATCACTATGGTGTAAAAATTGGCAATTGACTCTAAATAATGAGAAGTGTGAAGTTGTGCACATGAGTACGAAATGAAATCTGTGAAACTTTGTTTACAACATAAATCAATCAAATGTGAAGGCTGTAAACTCCACAAAATACCTAGGAATTACTATTACTTCAGACTTAAACTGGATAGAACACGTAGATAATGTCGTGGGAAAGGCGAACCAGAGACAACTTTTTATTGGCAGTACCCTTAAAAGATGCAACAGAACTACAAAAGAGACTGCATACACTACGCTTGTCCGTCCATTTTTGGAGTATTGCTGCCCAGTGTGGGATCCTTAAGTGAGCGCTCCCGATCGCGAGCTATTATGCGCAAGTCTACTACCCAGAGTAGGATCCTTATCAAGTGGGTTTGGCGGAGGACATCGAAAGAGTCCAAAGAAGGGCAGCTCGTTTCGTATTGTCACGATACAGGGGAGACAGTGTTATGGAAATGATACAGGATCTGGGATGGGAATCATTACAACAACGGCGCTTACTGCTGCGGTGTGGCCTACTTACGAAATTCCAATCGCCTACATTCTCCTCCGAATGCAAAAATATATTGTTGACTCCAACTTACAAAGGTATAAATGACCATCAGAATAAAATACGAGAAATCAGAGCTCGAACGGAGAGATTCATGTGTTCTTTCTTCCCGCACGCTATTCGAGAATGGAATGGGAGATAGATAGTATAATGGTGTCATACAATGTAAACTTTCACGGCCGGCGTTGTCTTCAGATAAAACTTCCGGGCTGATGGGCCGTGGTCCAGATATAAAACTACCTCCCGACGTTTCGTCTCCAACTGCAGGAGACATCTTCAAAGGTCTTCCGGCTACTGCCACTGAGGGCCGAGGGTCTCTCGCATTTATAGAGGGCATAGAGGGTGCCACCATACGTCACGTGATGCTGACTTTCTAACTATCTCTGGATGACGTCGTCATTCTCGATTAAAAATAATCGATTGTCGTTTTGTTGGTGCAGTGTCGACATCCAAATTTTATTTAACTTCAGACCTTCTTCTTTCCTATTGAAATTATTCTGGTGTTTGTGAATCTCTATTGCTTCTCTATACATGCGTGCATGGTACTGAGGTGTCCTAGCTAAAACGCTCGTCTCGTCAAATTTTATTTCATGATTTCCTTTTTGAAAAATATGTTCAGCCACTGCCGATTTTTCCATGTGGCCCAGACGACAGTTCCTTTTATGTTCAGATATGCGAGTATTGACGCTTCTTTTTGTTGTACCAATATATACTTTACCACAGCTGCAAGGAATTTTATAAACCCTAGGTGTTGCTAGGGGATGACGTGCGTCTTTTGGTGATCTCAAATATTCTTTGATCTTTTTTGTGGGTCTGTATATGGTTTCGACGCCATGTTTGGCCAGAACTTTCCCAATTCGATCGGTAATCCTCCTAATGTACGGCAGAAAAACTTTTCCAGATTGTTGTTGCTGCTCAGAACTTCTGGATTCTTCTCTTCTTTGATGGAGAGCTCGATCAATTTCCTTGGCACCATATCCATTTTTCTTGAAGGCCGACCGTAAGTGATTTAGTTCATCCTTCAAGTAAACTGGCTCACAAATTTTGTTGGCTCTATCCACCAAGGTTTTAATAATACCTCTTTTTTGCCTCGGATGATGGTTTGACTCCTTGTGGAGGTATCGATCAGTATGTGTGTTCTTTCTGTATACCTTATGGCCCAGAGTTCCGTCCTCTCGTTTTATTACCGATACATCCAGGAAATTAAGTTGGCCATTGCTCTCTTTCTCCATCGTGAACTGTATATTCTGATTAATGCTGTTGAGATGCAAAAGGAAGACATCCAACTCCTCTTCACCATGGCTCCACACTACAAAGGTGTCGTCAACATATCGGTACCAATTAGTTGGCTTCTTTCTTGTATTTCCAGTACAACGATGAGTTCTATGAACAAATTAACGGAGTGGCTATGGGCAGCCCTCTTAGTCCAGCTGTTGCCAACTTATTCATGGAGTTTTTCGAACAGCAGGCGCTGCAGACTGCCAGAAAGAAGCCAACTAATTGGTACCGATATGTTGACGACACCTTTGTAGTGTGGAGCCATGGTGAAGAGGAGCCCATCAGCCCGGAAGTTTTATCTGAAGTATAATGGTGGTTCGATGAACCCTCTGCCAGGTACTTAAATGTGATTTGCAGAGTATCCCATGTAGATGTAGACTGAGTAATGAAACTACTAAACATGTACGTGGCGCCAAATAGCGTAAAACGATGAAATTGTAGTTAACATTGGGAACCACTAGGTGGCAGCGCCGTGCACTGTCTTCTACAGAACTAATGCATTCTGGCGTAAGTTTCCGCTATTATATGTATACACTATTTGGTGGCGCCATCAATAAGGCTATCCACGCAGAGCGTTCAGTCTCGGAAATGTGCGCTTCTAGGATACGAAAAGTCACCCTCTCTGTTCCCATCTCACTAGGTATACACATCATAAACCTCAACTGGCAACATGATACAGTTCCTCGAAAAAGCACACTCGACAAAATCTTGCTCTTTCAAATTAAAAAAAATTGTTTAACACATGCTAATTTGAATTAGCGTATTGGGTGTTTGTTCCTTTTCGTTTGTTGATCACTACTTGTGTATAGAAGTAGGCAGATTCACCATTGCAATTACTGCCAACGTACCTGGATGTTGCGCTCATTGTATAATTGGTGTAAAACAGCCTTCATTAAAGTCCAACATCTCGATGGAAGAGAGGGTGGCACTCAGCCAGCTATGGGAGGATGACAGTATTGTAGTTCTACCGGCTGATAAGGGTAACTCCTTAGTCATCTTAAACAACTTGGAGTATTATATGAAGGTACAACAACTCCTGGAGGACACTGCATATAAACCACTAGATGGCAACCCCACAGATAAAGTTGACAAGAAGACACGTACACTGCTGAAGGAGACAGGTTTACCAGAACAGGTCATCAAGAAGCTTCATGCCAAAGCACCTTTATCACCCAGACTCTATGGACTTCCCAAGGACCCCAAAATGGGGTTCCTCTTCGAACTATTGTCTGCAACATCAGCACATTGACATACCCCAATGCACAACACCTAAAGAAGATACTGTCACCATATGTGGGTAAATGCACACACCTCATTCGGAACTCAGAGGACTTCCTACAGCAGATAAGGCAGCTGAATACTGTGGACTCTGACATCAAGGTCAGTTTCGATGTGGTTTCACTCTTTACACGAGTTCCTCTTACTGTTTCACGTGATCTCATTGGAGAGAAGTTCGATGGTGCCCTGCTTGACTTGTTCAAGCATGTACTGACCTCAACATATTTTCTTTACGGGGGTCAATTTTATGAGCAAATGGAAGGAGCGGCAATGAGCAGCCCATTATCACCTGTGGTAGCCAACCTTTTCATGGAAAGGTTTGAACAGGAGGCACTTGCATCAGCCGCTTACCAGCCCAATTGCTTTTTCAGGTATGACGATGACACATTTATCTTTTAGCCCCATGGCAGAGAGAAGCTAGATGACTTTCTGGAACATTTAAACTCGCGCCACCCGAGCATGAAATTCACAATGGAGCTAGAAAAGGATGGACAACTTCCATTCCTGGATGTCCTGGTCAAGAGGAAGGCATATGGCACTCTAGGGCACAGTGTGTATCACAAGCCCACCCACACTGACATATCTTCAAACCAGCAGCTGCCACCAGCCAGCACAGAAGAATGGAGTCTTGAGAACACTAGTACACAGGGCTTGGGCTCCGTCGGATCTAGAAAGTCTGGATACAGAGATGGAACATCTACAGCTGTTGTTCAGCAGAAATGGATACTCCTCCACAGACATCCAGAGGGCACTTCATGCTAGCAACAAGCCACAAGGTACAGAAGAGGAGGCAAAGAAGGTGGCATACCTGCCATATTCTGGACCTATCTTTGCAAAGATCAGCAGAATTCTGTTGAAATATGATATAAACAGCATATTCTGCCCCACCTCCAAGATTAGGACAATGCTGGAGAGTGTGAAGGATGACGTGGGGCTACATAAACCAGGCATTTACAACATCCCATGCCACTGTGGTATGTCATACATCGGCCAGACTACCAGGAAAGTCGACATAAGGTGCAAAGAACACCAGAGGCACGCCAGACTTAAACAGGTGACTAAATCAGCCATAGCAGAGCTCTGTCTGGAGCTCAGTAACTCGATGGACTACAGCAACACCAAAATTGTGACACAGACTCCAAGACTGTGGGATAGTATGATAAAGGAGGCCATCGAGATCAAGGTCACAGACAATCTAATAAACCGAGACAACGGTTACCAGCTCAGCTCAGCTGGAGCCCGGCTCTGGGACTTATCAGAGCCAAATGATAAGAACCAAGAAACTCCTCAAGAAGTGGATACACCTCAGGAGCAGCGCCAGACAGGCACGGACCGCGAGCGGAATGCCCGATGCAGGGCGGGCCTCAGATAGCTGCCATGACCATAGATGGTGGACGAGCCGGGTGCGGACGTCGGTCAGAGCACCAGGAGTGTCAACAGCTCACGAGCAGCACCAGGTGGGCGCAGACCGCAAATGGAGTGCCCGATGTGGGCAGGCATCGGGCAACTGCCACTACTACGGATGGTGAACAAGCCGGACGCCGATGTCGGTCGGAGCACCAAGAAAGTGTCAACAACTCACGAGCATCACCCGATAGGCGTGGGCCGCGAACAGACCGCCTGACACGGGACTGGCCTCAGAAACCTGCCACGACTTCAGATGGTGAAGCAGCCGGCCGCAGACATCCATTGGAACACCTGGGCAGTGTCAACACTTCAGGAGCAGCGCCAGGTGGGCGCGGACCGCAAATTAAGCACCCAGCGCCTTTTAGCATAAATACTGGACATGATCCTCCAATAAGTCAGTCTCAGGTAGCACCTGAAGAAGGCAGCGAGTTATGCCGCCGAAATATTGTGCCAGCACGACACAAACATCCGGCAGTAAACCCGTTTACTCAACAGACAGTCTGTTTATTTGCCATGATAAATTGAAAAATGAACTGTCAGTGATTTCTTGCAATGATACATTTAGAGGCATTGCATCGGTTTGTGAGCTGTTTACTTTCTTTGTGGAACATTCCTTTGAAAAATCGTTCACCGAACTGCAAAAAAAAAAAAAAAAAAAAAAAAAAACAAAAAACAAAAAAAAAAAAAAAATAAATAAAAAAAATAAAATAAAAAATAAAAAAAAATAAAAATGCTAACTACACCAATTTCAACAGCAGAATCAGAGCGCAGTTTCAGCACCTTAAAAAGAATCAAAACCTTCCTCAGGAACAGTGTGAGTCAGGAAAGGCTGAACTCACTAGCTGTTTGTTCCATTTACAAGGAGGAAATCAGTGCTATTCCAAATTTCAACAACAGAGTAATTGACAAGTTTGCCAGTCAGAAGAAAAGACTTGCACTTTTACTGTATAAATAACCTGTCAGAACGTAGACCTTATTAGTTACGTGCTAGTTAGGTAACGTATACATGAAACTGCTCCTAGCCAAGGTTTTTCCCAGAGCTTTTACCTTTGCCATAAGGCAAAGGCCTGGAGGGTCCCAGTTGTTTCTCTGGTGCATTCCCAATGGGGAAAATGTCAGATATACCCTCCCACAGTTCATTTTGATTTTGACATCGCAATCAGTACACAGAAATATAACTACAATAAGTATGAACTTCAGCGTGAGAAGGGATGGTGAACTTCGGTTTGAATCCAGACACCTTCAAGCCCCCAAGTTTTCTATAAATTGTGTCTCCACAGCATAAACTCAGACATCCACACAAGTACATGGGAAACCTGCGGAGCTGGTGGATCAGACCAACTACAATATTACACACACATAACCCCTCCCCCAAAATATAAATAATAATAGTAATAAAATCAAAATGTTTATTGCACATTTGTATGAATTTTATTAGCTACAGTGTTTCATAGATTATATTAATTGCTGCATAAGTAGCATATTTAATATCTTTCAAATGTGTTTAAATGATGTTATATAAATGAAGGTTATGTAAAGCACTTCAGACCAACCTCTTTGTTTCAGACTTATTGCATTATATTGGGTACTATCTTTTTGTCTGGGCCCCACCAACGAAACTGAGCACGAGCCGCCACTGGGTTTTGCAATAAAATATCATGATGTATAACATCAAAAGCTTTCCTAAGGTCAAGAAATATTCTAGAGGCATATTGCTTATCGTAAACTGCAGCTAACACTTCATTTAAGAATGCAAAAGTGGCTGACGTGGTTCACCTGCCAGTTTTTAAACCATGTTGAGAGACACTTACAACCTTTTCAATACTCAAGACGTGGTCGTACAAGAGTTTTATACGCGGTCTCCTTTACGGGTGAAGTACATCTTCCCAAAATTCTCCCAATAAAACGAAGTCAGCTGTCCGCCTTACTCACAACTGTCCTTACATGTTCGTTCCATTTCTATTGTTCTGCAATGTTACGCCTAGATATTTGAACGACGCGACAGCATCAAGAAGCTCACTACTAATGCTGTATTCGAACATTATGGGATTGTTTTTTCTTCTCATATGCATCACCTTACATCTTTCTACGTTGAGAGCTAGCTGCCATCCTTCGCACCAATTAGAAATTTTGTCTAAGTCATCCTGTATGCTATTACAGTCAGTTACAGACGACACCCTCCCATACACCACAGCATCATCAGCAAACAGCCGCAAATTACAACTTACTCTGTCCATCAGATCATTTATATAGATAGAAAATAATAGCGGTCCTATCACACTCCCCTGGGGCACGCCTGACGATACACTCGCCTCTGATGAACACTCGCCATCGAGAACAACGTACTGCGTTCTATTACTTAGGAAGTCTTCCAGCCAGTCACACATCTGTGAACCTATTCCATAAGCTCGTATCTTCGTTAGCAGTCTGCAGTGTGGCACCAGGTCGAACGCCTTTTTGAAGTCGAGAAAAACACAATCCGCCTGTTGCCCTTCATCCATGGCTCGCAAGATGTCATGTGAAAAAAGGGCAAGCTGAGTTTCACATGAACGATGTTTCCTAAACCCGTGCTGATTCATGGAAAGAAACTTTTCCGTTTCAAGGAAATTTACTATATTCGAACTGAGAATATGCTCCAAAATTCTACATGAAACTGAAGTCAACGATATTGGCCTGTAATTGTGTGGGTCAGTTCTCTTTCCTTTCTTATACACGGAAGTCACCTGCGCTTTTTTTCCAATCACTAGGAACTTTGCGCTGAATTAAAGATTCGCGATAAATGCAAGCTAAGTAGGGGGCCAACGCCGCAGAATAGTCTTTGTAAAACCGACTGGTATTCCATCCGGACCAGCGGACTTTTTCGTATTTAGCTCTCTCAGCTGCTTCTCTACACCGGAAATGCCTATTGCTATGTCCCCCATTTCGGAATTAGTACGTTGATCAAATGATGGTACATTTGTGCGGTCCTCCTGCGTGAAAGATTTCTTAAAGGTTAAATTTAGAACTTCAGCTTTCCGTTTGCTTTCTTCTATTACTGCCCCGGAATGATCAACGAGTGACTGGACAGTGGGCTTTGACCCGCTTATCGATTTTACATAGGACCATAATTTTTTCAGGTTCTCGAAAAGATCTTTTGCTAAGGTATGGCTGTGATAATTATTATATGCTTCGCGCATCGATCTTTTTATAGACGCTCGAATCTCTGCTAACTTTTGCCTGTCATCATTTGCGTGTTATTTTTTGAATCGAGAGTGCAACAGCCTTTGCTTTCTCAGCAGCTTTCTAACATTATTATTATACCACGGTGGATCTTTTCCATCCTTAATCGTCTTTACTGGCTCATATATCTCGAACCCTTTATTATCAATGCACTTAAATTTAGCCCACATTTCCTCTAAATCCATAGTCCCGGAATTAAACGATGCCCATTCATTTTCTAAGTGCGATCGTAACATTTGCTTATCGGCTTTTCCCAACAAAAACACGCTCCTAGCCTTCTTGATTGATTTATGAACTTTGGTCACCATCGACGCTATGACGATATCATGATCACTAATTCCTGTCTCTACACAGACATCGTTAATAAAGTCAGGCCTTTTCGTGGCTATAAGCTCTAGAATATTTCCATTGCGCGTGGGTTGCAGGTTTAACTGCTCAAGACAGTTTTCGGAGAATGTGTCCAAAAGTAGCTTGCAAGACTGCTTGTCTGTACCGCCTGAAATGTAACTATCGAGGTCCCAATCTATACTCCTTAGGTTGAAGTCTCCTCCGACTAATATTACATGGCCCGGATACCTATGCACTACCTGGTGTAGACTTTCTTTGAATGATTCTGGAAAACAAGACAGTTTCTCTATGGTTGTACTAAAAATGTTTATCTCTCTGCCTGAAGAAGTGCAATCCTAGACACCAGGACCATTCAAAAGGAAAGTAGCACAGGACGTGAAAGACCACCCATTATACTCGATTGGCGAATTTTTCAATAATTACCAAAGTGACCAGACAAAATAATAAAGTATATGTTGTAGATGTCGATATTGCAAATTTTTATGTACATGTGTAGTGTGTATGTAAATAATCTTTACACTGTTTGTCAGTCATGCCTGGTAAATGTCGCAGATCTACTAATAAACGTATGCTGTCCATCATGCAGAAACTACGAACTTGGATATCCTCAAGCTTACAGACACTTCGAAAATTTTATTTGAGTATCAAAAATATGATTATTATGACTCTCTGTCAACTATATTCTGAATTATTGTAAACTATTGTGGATATGTTCACAAATTTTAATCTGATGATGGTTAAACAAGTTTTACCCTTAATAATATGTACTTAGCTGATAATGATCAAACGTTTCTCCTCAGTGGTAAGAGTCTTTCTGAAACTTGGGTTTGGTTTTGGAATCTAGTGAAAACAGACGACAAAATACTGTTTTGTACAAACATGTAGAGAATATCATCAAACAGTCGCAATTTTTGTTTTTATTTTCCAGATCTAGATAGATTTCGGGCAATGTGGCTATTCTCAATGCTTTGAGTTATGTTTACATCTATACCGTCAGGTTGAACATAACTGTCAACATGGTAGTTTAGATGTAAGCACATATTAAAAGCTTTGAGACTGGCCACTCTTAGTGGCCGAAAACGAGGTAGGTCTGAAAAGTAAGAACTAAAATTGCGATTTATTTCTGACATTTCCTGCAAATTTGTTTAAATAAAACTCCACAACGTTTCTGTAAAAGAAATAAAAATAAAAACGGGGGGAGGGAGCGACAATTTAGCAGCCCGCACGGTGCGGCACTTGGGCTTGCGCCGGCCCTGCTCATACCTTCTTTCATGCATCGGTAACAACCTGAAAAGTCTTTTGTAGGAAGTTTTTTGTGGAGAGAATCCTTCTTTTGAAAGTTTGCTTTGATTTGATTTAAAAATACTGCAAGGGAAACAATGAATAGTGTTTTTCGACCTGCTCCACATTAACCATTCACGTGGAAACCGTTTACTTGTTGTGGTTGTGGTGTCGCACAAGTACAAAGTGCGCGCCACCTACTTTCGCCGCGCGCCGCCATGCACGCACGGCGCGGCGTTCTCACGACGACAGCCACGAGCGCCCTCTGCTGCAACCCCGCTCGTGGCCACCACGGAAAGACACCGGTCACTTGGGACTGAGTTAGCAACCAGTTAGGACCTTCGTAATCAGATAGGCACCAGTGAAGACTTTGCTATCGTACAGGCACTAGGCAGGCCTCTAACAACTATGTATCAAGATTCTGCAGTACTATGTAAAAGTTAAGTATTGTTACATTCTGTGCAATATATATCTCTTTCTAATTTACTCTAGTGTTTGTAGTTTCTGGCTGCTCCCCTCCGTACCTGCACCGGCGTGCTGTCTTTGTTACTGTGTCGGTCTCGTTCCACTCGGCCACCGACACCTACGACGAAGTTGGGACACAAAAGTGGTAACTGTTTTCATGTACAACAATGTCTCATGAAAGCGTTTCCCTTAAAGGTAAACTGGAAACGACTTTGATCTGGTATCAAAAACTGAAAAACCAACGTAATAAGAAGTTATTTACTGTCGTAGTTAATCACTCATCACTCGTGGCCAAGTACTAGGATCTTCCGAAATACAACAGTTGCTGTCATCAGTTTTCATACAAGGTCTAAATTACCACATTTTTCACTACATTCACGATGGGTGTTTTTTCCTCTCTCTCCTTGTTCCGCTTCAATTAGATGTTCATTTATCACAGTATCTTGTTGTGCAGAGTAGCACTCCAGGTTCGAGTCCCGGTTCCGGCACACAATCTGCCAGGAGTTTCATATCAGCGCACACTCCGCTGCAGAGTGAAAGTTTCATTCTGGAAACATCACTTAGACTGTGGCTAAGCCATGTCTCCACACATATCCTTTCTTCCAGGAGTGCTAGTCTTGCATGGTTCGCAGGAGAGGTTCTGTGAAGTTTGGAAAGTAGGAGGCGAGGCACTGGCGGAAGTAAAGTTGTGAGGCGGCATCGTGAGTCGTGTCGGGATAGCACGGTAGTGCGCTTGCCCGCGAAGGGCAAGGGTCCCAGGTTCGAGTCCCGGTTCCGGCACACAATTTTAATCTTCCAGGAAGTTTCAATGATATATCTGTATCTGACTTCTAAGTAATTCTGTATTACAAGTAATCTTTTTTTTCCCCTTGACATACGTTCAAATTAGTTTCTGTTGTATTTAAATTTTTTCTTAATATCTCCCAGTTTTTGTTTCACCCTATTTTATAAATCAATTAGCACATAATTCAGGTGCAAATATTACATATATAACAGACTAAACATTTGTTAATATTTTTGTTTGCAATACGTTTTATGAGAAAATAGGTAAGGGACATAAAAACTGTTGCTCCCTAATAGAAATCCTGGATCCGCGCATGAATATACAGTTAGGTATTTCGAACTGAATTGTTAGTAATGGTTTCTCTTACCTTACGTTGATCAAGATATTATCACATAAAATCATCGTAGCAAAATGAAGTACGTTCCGGAATGTAACATTACATCAAGCTTAACCAAATACTGCAATCACTTTCGAAGCAGGAGAGAAAAATGTCAAATTCAGGACACATCACAGGAAGCTGACGGGTGGACTGCATGCGACTGATGAGACCAGTGCAAGTGGCCTGGCCTTGGCTCGGATCGTCAGCTGTCAGTGGAGAACACAGCCGTCAAATAGGGTTGCCAGATCTCCGGGCGCCGCCCGGAGTGCCCGGGTTTGGAATGAATTCTCCTGGTCTACGGGCCAATGACTCATCTCCAGGCTTGAATGTAACCTTCATCCTAACTTTTTTTTTACGACGCTTTTTAAGTACTATGCTCATGTAGCGACGATCTACATCGAACTTAACGTAACTTAAACTAAGGACGAACACAACATCCATGCCCTAGGGGGGATTCGAACCTCTGGCGGGAGCAGTCTCGCGCACCGTGGCAAGACGCCTCAGTGCGCTCGGCCATTCCCGGCCGGCTCCTCTCTAGTAATTATGAAAAACTTTATATAAATGTCAATTTCTTATTGCAACAAAACGCTACTTTTCTATTCATATCCTTTGAAAACTTTTCATTGTTGCATCGCTAGTAATCGGCTAGCGCATTATTAAGCAAACACTGTTGCGGCAACGTGTCAACTGGATTTATTTTTTTAATTTTTTTTTTTTTTTTTTTTTTTTTTTTTTTTTTTTTTTTTTTAGAATTCACGTGTAATCCTGGTTGGGGGGGGGAGTTGGTCGCAGTTGGGGGGGGGAGTTGGCCAAGTGGGAGGGGGGCACGTCTGGTCTCCGGGCCTGCCTTTTTTTTTGTTTTTTTGTTTTTTTTTTTGTTTTTTTTTTTTTTTATGGGACTTAACTACGGGGTCATCAGTCCCTAAACTTACAAACTACTTATGAACTACTTACGAACTAGGACGGCACAAATATCCATGCCCGAGGGGGGATTCGAACCCCCGACCGTAGTGGCCGTGGAGACCGTGACTGAAGCGCCTCAGTCCCCTCGGCCACCGCGGCCGGCAGGGCCTGCCTCGAGTTCAATCTGACAACCCTACCGTCAAATGCGCCAACAGCTGCCGCATGCCGGTGAGGCGAGTCTGTCTTCTGAGGCAATCCCAGCCTGAAGTTAGAGGATCGCCGCGGCGATTGGCACACGACATCAGGGCCGGCGCAAGGCACGTGCGGCCGCACGGGGCGGCACTTTCCGAGGGGCGGCATATCTGCCGGCCCCCATTTTTTTCTTTTCTTTTTTTAATAAAAAGGACAAACTCAACATTCGTGCCCAAGAGGGGATTCGATACAAAACCTCGGAGAGAGCACTTTGGGAACTGTGCCATGGCGCCTCGACTACCTGCCGGCCGCCCCTGTTGTACCGCCGGCCGCGGTGGCCGAGGGGACTGAGGCGCTTCAGTCACGGTCTGCACGGCCACTACGGTCGGGGGTTCGAATCCCCCCTCGGGCATGGATATTTGTGTCGTCCTAGTTCGTAAGTAGTTCATAAGTAGTTTGTAAGTTTAGGGACTGATGACCCCGTAGTTAAGTCCCATAGACTATACAAACATTTGAACATTTGAACCTGTTGTACCAGGGGAGGGAGGAGGACTGATTGCTTCCTCGCCACTGTGGCAGCACCGTCGTGTTTACGCCAGAGGAACAGAGTGGGGGAAGCAGTCTGCCGTACACGCCAGTCAAATTGTCCAACTACCTTGCACGCCAGTATTCTTATGAGTGGAGCGCTGCCAGCCTGTTACACACAACTAATTTTGCAGAACTCGAAATCTAATTTGGAAATTCAAATGCAATGTTCGATACTGCGGTTACATGTTAAGCTTGAAGAAATTTTGCTAAGCCCTTCATTGGCATTTTCCGAGTGTTTTATTCTTCCCGTATTATGGGAAAAAAAAATGGTTGAACAATACTACAGTCAAACATGTCAAACACCTCCAATGGCTAGAAGTATTCCGAATGGCTAAATACGCTGCGAGTAATTACAAGGATAAAGATATTGCTAGTAAGCCTGACATAAGTTGCGTTTCGACGTAATTTTGAAAATTTTTGCTATCCGTTTCTGAGTGATAGTCTCAGCTGTTTCTGCCCGATGCAGCCAGACAGTTCGCGCATGTGTACTGCAGTAGTGGCTAACATTGGGACACCAAGTATGGTATAAACGAAGTTTGATAGGTCGCAGGTATGTTATGCGGGAACTCCTCCAGAACACCAAGCTAAAAGGATTTGTTCCAATGCGCCTTGGTTTCCCGTTCCCGCACACGTTAACGTTAAATTCTTCGTTTCGTGTACCGACGGCATAAAAAGAAAGAAAGAAAAACCATTTCTTTACAGCAAAGATTCTAGTATCACAGATTGAAATTCTAGTTATTAAATAGAATTGCATACAAAACACAATACTTTAACAATATCTTCTAAAGAAAGCTCTTGAATCTTTTTAAGAAGTGTCTGCGAAGTGTGTTGCCAAAAAAGTTAGTTGTAAAGATGAAATAAATTAAAATCCCTTATATATACTTTTCGATACAACACCAGGTTGGAGTTGCGGCGCATGTGTGTCTTCGCTATAGCCGGGAGGTCCTCCCAGCTGTTGCGCTTTGGGACTGAAGGCGAGCCTAAACTGGAAGAGACAGTTGACTCAGATCCCGGAAGATGGCCGGAAATAATTACCGACTGCATTCTAACGACGTCGGTCATGAGAAGTCCTCCGGAGCGTATTAAGGAAGCTGAAGAATGTCCTAAAAACGCGGACAACCGGCGTTTCAGCCCTGTGCACTACACCTATTCTTTGAAGAATTTAGAAAAAGCAGATAGACATTGGTTGGTGTACTCAAAGATCAAGGATGCTGTGTTCTGCTTTTGTTGCAAACTTTTTTCGTCATCTACGCTAAAAATTGCAAAGAACGGTATAACCGACTGGCGGCACCTTGCTTCGTATCTCGAAAGTCACGGGAAGTCTACCGATCATTTGAATTCACATAAAAAGTGGATCGTGTTTTCTGAGGGGATGAAAAAGTCACGAACTGTCGACGCCCATCATCAAAGGCTTCTGAATACTGAAAGCTAACATTGTAAAAATGTTCTTGGGCGCTTAATAGCAATATTTCATTTCCTGGGTCGTCAATGTCTGCCTTCGAGAGCAAGTACAGATACACTCTTTCAGCCTGACAACGGAAACGTCTTGAAATTCGTTGAATTGTTTGGAAAGTTCGACACTGTGATGATGGAGCACCTGCAAAGAACAAAGCAAGGTGAGAACGAGGGTCATCATTATCTTGGAAAGGAAACACAGAATGAAATAATTCATCTTATTGGATCATCTATAACCAACAAGATTCTATTAACGATGAAATCTGCAAAGTATTACAGTGTAATTCTTGACTGCACAACAGATATTTCAAAAGTTGAGCAGATGACAGTTGTTGTACGTTTCGTTCAGGAGGAAAGACTCGGCGGGGTATACAATGTCCGAATTTGGGAGCATTTCCTGGGATTTCTTCCAGTGCCCGATTCTTCAACCTCCACTTTGACACAGGTCATACTCAAGTTCTTGGAAGAAAAAAAAACATCCTATTGTGTAATATGAGAGGCCAAGGATACGACAATGGAGAAAACATGAAAGGAAAGAATTCTGGTCTCCAGAAACGAATTTCAGATATTAACAAGAGAGCATTTTATGTACCATGTAGCATTCACTCATTGAATCTTGTTGTGAACGATGCCGCTATGTCTTCTAAATATGCTGTTTCCATGTTTTCGACAGTGAACAGCTTCGTCCTCCGTTCGACGTTGGGATGTCTTGAAGAAGTACCTGCCTAACGCTGAAGTCTCGCCTGACGCCTGACGCTGAAGTCACTGAGCGATACTAACTAGGTGGGAAAGTCGCATCGATTCACTTACTCCCCTGAGGTTTCAACTTGGAGGCGTTTATGATGCACTGGTTCAAATATCAGGAGAATTCGATGGCATGACTGCGCACGAAGCAACGTCACTTGCCAATCAAATAAAAAATTACATCTTTCTCACTTCTCTGGTAATCTGGTACGACGTTCTGCTTCACATGAGTGTAGTCCGTAAGACCCTCCAGACCATTGACATAAATGTTTCCGAGGCCGTGGAAACGTTTGTAAAAACGAAAGCATATTTTGAGACCTGCAGAACAGAAGAAAAGTTTGTATCTTTCTTGACGGATTCCAAAGAATTGGCTACAGAATTAGAGTTAGAAGATCTAACGTTACCACGGATTAGTGTTTCTCAGCGACGAAGTAAGAAGCCAATACACTTTAATTATGAAGGAAGGGATGAGACAATAGATGACCCATCAAAACGTTACAAGATTGATCTCTACTATTATCTCTTAGATATAGTAACCACATATTTGGATGAGAGATTCAATCAACTGAAATCTCATTGTGATTATTTTGATTTTCTCTACAACATCGGCGAGCTGAAGAATGCACCTCCTGACAGCCTGGACACAAAGTGTAGAAACCTCGCAGTGATTTTGCAAGATCATGAGTCAAGCGACATTGATGCACTAGACTTGAGGGAAGAACTAAAAGTGTTTTCAACATTGTTGAAACCTTGAATAGGTCCAAAAGAGACTCTGAAGTTTACAGTAAGACATAATTTTTGCCCTAATGTCAACGTTGCTCTGAGAATTATCCTAACACTTCCAGTGAGAGTTGCGAGTGGAGAGAGGAGTTTCTCGAAATTGATAAAGACATGCCTCCGATCAACGATGAGCCAAACTCGTTTGAATGATCTTGCAACAATTTCTATTGAGCACGAGCTTGCAGAGGACTTAAGTTACACAGATCGTGTGAAATAGTTTGCACAATCAAAAGCCAGGAAGGTTCGATTCGTCTAGTATTTTTATTTTATTTTTATATTGTGATCAGTCTCTTGGTTATTTACTGTGTTGTTTCTTATTTTGTTCAACATTGAATAGTTATTGTAAATATTATTGTTCAAACCAAATTATCGTTAAATTGTAAATATATTTTGTTTTCCGTTAAATACATTATCTATTCACAACCATTAAAAATGTTTATTTACGTTAATTGAAAGTTCATGCTGCACGGGATTAGCCGAGCTGTCTAATGTACTGCAGTCATGGACTGTACGGCTGGTCCCGGCGGAGGTTCGAGTCCTCCCTCGGGCATGTGTGTGTGTGTGTGTGTGTGTGTGTTTGTCCTTATGATAATTTAGGTTGAGTAGTGTGTAAGCCTAGGGACTGATGACCTTAGCAGCTAAGTCCCATAAGATTTCACACACATTTGAACATTTTTGTTAATTCACAAGGCTGATTAAAATTAGCTAGATTCTTCAGCCGGGTTTGATTCCATTTTTGAGCTTGTGCCCAGCGACTGGCACAAAATGTCAAAAATCACTCGCAATTTTTTTTCCAGATCTATATAGATTTCTCAATGCTTTAAGTTATGGTGACATCTATACCGTCATGTTGAACGTAGCTGTCAACATGACAGTTTAGATGTAACCACTTACTAAAAGCTTTGAGACTGGCCTAGGAAGGTCTGAAAAGAAAAAAAATGCGATTCATTGCTGAAATCTCCTATAGATTTGTTTAAATAAAATTCCACAAACGTTTTTATTAAAAAAAAAAAATCAAAGGAAAACGGGGGGGGGGGGGGGGGGGGCGGCAATTTAACAACTCGCACGGGGCGGCACTTGGGCTTGCACCAGCCCTGCACGACATACGTAGTGACAGTAACTGCTAGCACCATTTCATGAAACTGTTACAATAAACGATTTGTCATAAATATCTGCTTTTAAACATTTGCCTAATAGTTAAACAATACTCTAACATTCAGCTGGATAAAAATATTTTCGCAGTTTTAATTAACATAATTAAAAAATTATACTGCATGTGAACGTTCCTGGGCCCCCTTCAGGTCCGGGCCCTGGACCCAGGGGTGCACCCAGCCCCACCCTTGTGGGGGCCATGCCTCCAACTCACCTTGCAGCTGGTTTATTTGGGACATTATAACAGCTTCTTAATGTGCAGGAGACCTGGGTTTGCATCCTGGTGTTGGTACAAATTTCCCTACTATGGCTCAGTTTGTATATACATGTCATAGATGTCTGAGATAAAAATGTCTCTGTATCATATTGCCGCGAGAGACCACCAACAGCAACTGCTGGCGTGGCGCAGGGGATAGGGTTACGGACTGCGGAGCAGAAGGTCGCCGCTTCAATCCCGCCCACCGGCAAAAATTTATTTCTTTGTAATTTACAATTCCAGAAGGTTCTACATCTTTCTTATGTTCACTTGTAAATTCTACTTGTTTCTTATGTTAACTGTTCTTCTAATTTCTGGTAAATTCTGTCTGTGTATAAATAGCAGAGCACTCTGCCTGAGAGGCAGTCAGTGCTGCGTGTATGTTGAGTTCGTAATAAACGTGCTTTCAGTATAAGTGCTGTGTTTAGTTGCCTTCGAAGTCAAGCCTACTTCCATTGCAACATGACAATATAGTATAAGTTGAATTGAAATCATAGCTCCACATGTTTTGTAGGCGTCTGTGTAAAATTCTTCAAATAAATTGTTTTAATGTGAACTATTCTGTACAGTTAAATATCATGAGAGGTGGAGTGTTAACAGCTTTTAAAGAAGACATGTAATAAAGAAATGAATAACTTTACATTTTTAGATGCAGTTAACAGAAAAAAACGGTTGAAAACCACCTCTTATTTCTTCAGTTTCATTGAAAATTATCCCGTTATGTTTGGGTACATTGATGTTACTTTATTCTGAAATTTTTCCTGTTTCTCTTTTTATTATACCCTATACAGTTTTATACTGCCACTGGCAGCACTTTATAGGCACACTCAGTACCTTTTTTTCAGAGCGTATTTTAAAATATTGCAGTATAATCTATAGTGTATAATTCTTTCAGCAGAGTGCATTCTTTTCTTAAATGAAAACCTTTCATTTCACTTTATATGAAGTTTCGATTATTTGGGTAAGCCAACATTAGTTAACAGGGGCACATTAGTTTTTAAGTATATTTTTTAACAATATTGAATGAAAAAAGAAAATAGAATCTCTTAAAATTGTATTAAACGTATCATCTTTTTTCAACTTTACAGATTAGATTGAATCCCCCCTATGCTCCCCCCATACCACACACACACACACACACACACACACACACACACACACACACACACACACACACACACCAGTTGGTGTCTTCTGTGATCTTTCCAAGGCATTGATTGTGTAAACCACAAGATACTCTTAGAGAAAGCTTATCATTATGGAATCAAAGGGCCTAAAATCATATCTGGAAGACAGGAAACAAAAGGTGGTCTTATCTAGCTGCAACAATGGATCATCCAATACACTGGCTTCTGAATGGGGAAAATACAGCATGGAGTTCCCCAGGGACCATGGGCCCTTGATGTTTTTAGTATATATGAATGATCTACCCCTGTCCATTAGTAAGAAATGTCAATTCACAATGTTTGCCAATGATACAAGCATTGGAGTAGATATAAGTCTGTCACTGATTTAGAAACTGATTCTTTTTAAGTTAATATTAAAAACAAATTATTCAGTTCCACACAAAACATAAAAATCCAGAAAGTATTGTCATTGTTCATGACAATCAGGTACTAGAACAGATGCACTTCCTAGGGGTTCACATTGACAAAAGCCTCAACTGGGAACATCATGTGTCCCTGACTCTAAAAAGGCTTTCACCAGCAACTTTCGCTCTAAGAATAATTACTCATCTTGGAGACATCACTGCTTTAAAATCAGCCTACTTTGGACACTTTCATTAATGAGTTATGGTATAATCTTCTGGGGTAATTCACCAGCCTCAAAAAATCTTAATAGCTCAGAAGAGAGCAGTCAGAATCATGTGTGTGGTTCCTCCACAAACCTCATGCAGAAAATCTTAAAAGCTCAGAAGAGAGCAGTCAGAATCATGTGTGGTTCCTCCACAAAACTCATGTAGAAAATTTTTCATATGGATAGGAATTCTAACAACAATACATACATATACTCTCTGATGAATTTTGTCATTAAAAACCAAGCTGAGTGTGAAACCAAATGTTCAATCCACAACTATAATACTAGAGGTAAAGAAGATCATTTCAAACTAAAAAAATTGTCACTTGTCCAGAAGTGAGTGAAGTATGCTGCCATTAAGATTTTTAATGCACTGTTAAGTATATTAAAAGTAAATGAGAAAATGAAATGTTGTTCAAATGTACATTAAAGAAATATCTGCTTGACCATCCACTGTACTCCTTAGATGAATTATTCTCTCTAAATAATGCACTTATTCAATAAAAGAAGTATATTGTTATTAAGTCATTAGATGGATGGTACAACATTATGCCAACTGTAAATAGTGATTTAGAATACTAGTTAAATGTTAGATAGAAAATAATAAAAATTTGTACATATCTATATTTATATTATTGTACTATATTACAATTTTGTAGCATTTATTGTATTTCCACAATTGTATTGACACGTTCCACATCCAAGCAAATCACTCGCATGTATTGCTCCATGGAACACGAATGACAAATAAAAATAAATACAACAGGTGATGTCCTGTAAGTAATTTCTGAAACTTATTAACATTTTCAGTATTGATATATTAGGAAGTTTTAGTATAGAAACTGACTTCATTTTGCATCATAATCTTTTACTTTCATTGCTATGAATACATAAAATAAAATCTTTATTTAGTGAACGATTTGTACCTGGTTTCTAGTTTCATCTTAATGAGTGTTGTGCTGCTGTTAGTGTTTTGATGATGGTGCAACTCCAATGAAGTAGATGCTTACACGATTCTTCATGTGGTAGCTGACTTCAATTCTTTTAATGGCTCTATTGCTGATATTTGAATTGTTTCTGCTGCTGATGATGAGGATGATGATGGATTTGCTGCTGTTGGTTCAGATTTTGCTACTAATATAAGTTCAGCTGTTGCTACTAAGTCATGATGTAAAGTTTTAACCTGCAGTGCAGCAACAGTACATGGACAAAATTGGAAGTTTTGCAGTCACACCCACATCTAACTTAGGGCAATACATAATAACGTGCTAATGATCCCAAGTGAATGCAATCCAAAAGTGACTTATGACCCATTAGCCTCTCAATGTCACTTACACTTTTTCAGTTACAACACATTAAGCATAAACTTTACTGTTGGTTTTTTCCTGACATTTTACCAGCATACAGTAAATGTGGTAATACAGAATAAGTTACACTGTAAGCTACAGTACATAATCTTTTATATGAAGGAAGAATAGGGGATGTGTGAAGTCTTGATATTTGTTGGAAATAGATTTACCATCTGGAAATAAAAATACAGGAATGATGTTTTTGCTATACAAACCATCGAAGAAAAATTAAAAAAAAAAAAAAAAAAAAAATAATAATAATAATAATAATAATAATAATAAACATCTTTGGGATGGAAATTTTTATTACAGAGGAACAAGAAAATAAAGAAAATAAATAGAGAAATGGAGTAGATTTACAAATTAAAATTTTGTTTATTAATTTCATTTACAATTAACATTTATTAACACTAAGTAGACACTTGACTGAATTAGGTATGTAACTACCATAAATGGTACGTTTATTTTCAAATATGATACACCAAGATTGTGTGGCACATTCGCATATGGTCCAATTCTTGCTGCATAGCCCACAACATGTGCAACATAGTTCTGTTCATGGGAAGTATGGAAGAGGTGAGCCATGGGCCCTAAGAGAACAAAAGGAGAAAAATTTGATCTCATTATTGGTGCTCTATGGAGAATATTCAGAAGATATATTTTCAAACTTCAGTAAACAGTGTAAAAATTAAAATGTTATAAACATTGAAAAATAAGATTTACAGCACATTAGTCATAATAGAAATGTCTGCTTCACAAATGCCAAAGTTGGAAGTGACATTGAACTAATAATAATAATAATAATAATAATAATAATAATAATTTGGTGTGGTTCAATGGCCTGGTGCAAGTCTTTCAATTAGATACTAGTTTGGTGACTTACGTGTTCTTAACCTACCCCAATAAACCAATCAGTTAAGGGACCTACAATTTAACATGGAATCCAAACCACGTGTCATTTCTGGCAACTCCTCACATTGTTAAGAAGTGAAGGCTGGGTTCAAATGCAGACTGAAAAAGACCAAAATCTGACTGGGTTTTGAACCCGCAACCCTTTGGTTTCCAGTCAAGTGGTTTACTCTGAGATCACTGGGCCCAATGACACTGAGCTACATACATGCTAATACAGAACCAGCCAAATGCTGCACACTGTACAGAGGTGTGGAAGTGCTGCACAGGTGCACACATGAGGCAACGACATCTGTTATTAGACAAGTGTACATAATGAATGGTGATGGCTCCTCTTTTTGGTTTATGTGTTACAAGCTAGAGCACAACACGCCCAGTCTTGTTTACTCCTGGCAACCATAGCCACGCATCACATGAGAGGAGACAGCTGTGACATGCACGCCATGACCCCTAAATTGCACATGTGCAGAATTTCTGGCTCGCCCTGTGCCAATGGATGGACTGACAGTTGGCAATTCTCTTGACAACTGTAAAGGCCATCTCATGGGGTCTAGAAAAATTCTACCAAGCCACTTTTGCTCTGCCAGGTGACTTACAATGTAATTTAGATATTTTTAGAGTGATCATAATATAAATTTTAAACCCATTCACTGCTCTTTATGTTGATTTATTAATTACTATGAGCCCATTTTGGCTTTCTAGCTATCCTTTGGTTTATGTGATGTCATTGCTGTCACTGATATTCTCATTAGATGTTGTATTTTATTATGTAATGTTTACAGCCAGATTTCATTTGGCTTTACAAGTTTCTATTCTTTTTGTATTTGTGCATTTGATAGCTTGATTCACAGTACATCAGTGGCATATGTTGTACTGTGAATCAAGCAACCAAATGTGTGATTACAAAAAGGACAGACACATGTTAAGCCAAATAAAACCTTGCAAACTGTAAGCATTACATAATAAAAGACATCATCTCCCAACAATAACAGTGGCAACAGTGTCATCACATAGAACATGAGGATGGCCATAAAGCTGAAATGAACTTATAGTAATTAATAAATGATCATAAAGAATATGACTGTAAAAGAGTGCAGAAATTACATGCAAATGAATATTATGAAGATATTCAGGAAAATCAACCTCCAGATACAGTCACATTATGTTTTAACTTACAAAAGGTAAAGCCACTGAAGAACCAAAGAAACTAGTACACCTTGTAATGGATTTAGCCTTAAGGAACCCATTTGTTTTGTCAAGTAAAAATCTGTGTTTATGAATGTAATAGTAGAAGCTCAAACTGTCTACAGCTACTGATATATTTATAGACTGCTGCAATATATTACAAAAATACTTTGTCATTCCATTAACTTTACTCTCTGGATCATTATGTCAAATTAATTCTGCTTGTAAAAGTTTTGTAATAGTAATAAATTGTAGTATTTTGCAATTGTTCATATTACTGTATGAATTTACTTACTAACTTTCCTGAGTTTATTTAAAATACACTCAACAAATTGCCATGGCCTGTTTGTAACAAAGTGTTGTGACTGTATTAATATTATCAGATTAAATTTATGTACACAAACCAACACTGCTCTAATCGTAATTTGCATACACATGTAATCTCTGTTTTTGTTTGTTATTTAAACATTTATAAAAATTATTTTGATTTATATTGAGTAATCTGTTAAGCCTCTTGTTCATGAAGGACTTACAGAAATTGAATTCGAGAATTGCATTGTATCAATTTTGTACTGGTATATTCTAGAAATCAACATTGTTTATATATACATGTGCATTATGGGAGGGGAGTAGTTGAGTCAAGGCATGTCATGTAGTCAAGCAGTCATTGTCTTGCTCTGTAAATGTTAACCTCATGTGTCTTTGTAAACAGTAATTGATCTAATAAAAATTAATATATTACTCAACATTTTGTAGTTCCTATGATGTCCAAGGACCCAGCGACTAATGATTACAAGATGAAATAATGATTACAAGATGATTGCAGACGAGCTGACAGTGTGGCCCAAGAATCTCAGGTGATGTGATTTATTGTTTTGAAGTTCTTATTGGTAGACTCAGTATTATGACATAGTTAAATCCTGTTAAAACCTGCATAATATCATGTACAGGCCCCATGAAAACACAGAATTGCCACAACATAACATGGCATGGACTTGGCTAATGTCTGAAGTAATGCTTGGGAGGATTGACACAATGCATTTTGCATTGCTGTCCATAAATCTGTAGGAGTACAAGGTGGCAGAGATCTCTTCTGAATAACATGTTAGAAGGCATCACAAATATGCTCAATAATGTACATGTCTGGAAGTTTTTGTGGACAGCAGAAATGTTTGAACTAAGAAGATTGTTTCTGGAGCCATTCTGTAGCAATTTCGGATGTGTGGGATGTCTCATTGTCTTACTAGAATTGCCCAAGTCTCTCGGAATGTAAATGGACATGAATAGATGCAGGCGATCAGTCAGGATGTGTACATACATGTCTCCCATCAAAGTTATATCCAGATTCACCAGGAGTCCTGTATAACTACAACTGCACACACCCCACATGATTACAGAGCCTCCACCAGCTTGTACAGTTCCCAGCTGACATGTAGGGTCCTTGGATTCATGAGGTTGTCTCCATACCCTTACTTGTCCATCCATTTAATACATTTGGAAATGTGACTCATCAGACCAGGTAACATGTTTCCAGTCATCAACAGTCCAGTGCAAGTGTTAACGGGCCCAGGTGAGGGGTAACACTTTGCATTGAGCAGTCAGCAAGGTTAAACAAGTAGGCCTTTAGCTCCAAAAGCCCATGTTGATGATGTTTTATTGAATGGTTTGCATGCTGACACTTGTTGATGACCCAGAACTGAAATATGGATCAATCTGTGAAAGGGTTGCATTTCTGCATTTTGAAAGATTCTCTTCAGTTTTCATTGGCACTGTTCTTGCAGGATCCTTTTCCAGCCACAGCAATGTCACAGATTTGATGTTTTGCCAGATTCCTGATATTTGTGGTGCACTCATGAAAGATGCCGTGTTCCATCATAACACCATAACACCAAGTTCAAACTCGATTAAATTGTGATAACCTGCCATTGTAGCAGCAGTAACCAAACTAACTTCTATGCCAGACACATGTTGTGTAACATAGATGGTGGAAACTGCAGTACCATCGTCTGAGTGTTAATATATATCTGTGTTTGCATATGTATGCCTATACATATGCCTGTACTATCGAGCCCTCATTCTCATACTGTTCCACTTAGGTACCCAGTTCCAAATGTCATAATGGATTTGGACTCAAATGTGATGGGTTTGTATATCTTCAGCGTTATTGACTGTGCAAAAGCCTTTCTTGCAGACATGAATGGCAAAGAGGGATACGCATAATACTGGCATAAATAAACCAATTTGATACTTCAATTTTAGTATCCTCAGAACACCACAAACATGGCAGCATTTTAAGTGTAACATTGACTTGCCATTCACATTTTGCTGCATGGATATTCTCAGTTTTTCTTGAATCTTCAAACAAATTACCATCAGTTACAACTGGTTCTAGACAAATTCAAAGTTTTTCAATGATTATAAACCATGATAAAGGCATTTTTGCAAAACAAGAAGTACAATTCCAGGGTTATAAGGTCTCAAAAGCTGGAATCACACCTCTACCAGAAATAGTGAATGACATCTATAAACATTCAAAGGACTGCATCGTTTCTTAGGAATGATCAATTATTAGAGATTCACATGTTGCATTTAAATGCACTTCAAGAACCACTCAACCTGTTGCTCACTGACAAACACACCTCCAGGATCCAATGTGTTCCATGGTCACCTGCAGGGTTTTCTGGTTTAACTTGGCCACCTTACTGGCACCCTGTCGAATCACCACCTCTGGCCTTAATGGCTGATGCTACCCAGTCTGCTGTGGGAGCTCTTATTACAACAGGTTTCATCCTCATGGTAACATCTGGCTTATTATTATTATTAATTATTATTATCTACAAAAATTTTATCACAACAACATCAGCTTTGGAATACCTTTGAGAGGGAACTGCTTGCAATTTCTGCAATTTTTCCTAACATAAAACATAAATTTCAGACCATGGCTTGAAGGATATGTTTTAATAGTGAAACGTCCTGGCAGATTAAAATTGTGTACAGCACTTGCCCGCGAAAGGCAAAGGTCCCAGGTTCGAGTCCCGATTCTGGCACAGAATTTTAATCTGCCAGGAAGTTTCATATTAGCGCACACTCCACTACAGAGTGAAAGTTTCATTCTGTTTTAACAGTGTTTACAGATCATAAACTTCTATATCCCTCTTCCACTGAGTTACTGAGAAATTCACAACCAAAATATCACCATTGTGGCTGACTGCTTGTCATGGGATTGTGTAATGATCACTACCATCTAGTCAGATACTGTGGCCGTTGAGAAAGCATCCACCCCTTTTCTCATGCAGTGTCTTCTGGAGCCATCATCCATGGCACTGCATCTGGAACTGTTCCCTATGAAAGCTTCTAAGCAAAATGTTTGGTGTGATTCATCTTGCAACAAATTATACACCATAATCCCGTATTCAATGACACTGCAAAATTTTCAATATTTATCATGACCTAGCTCACCCAGTAACAAAAGCTACTGTAAAATATTTACTGATAAATTAGTTTCACCCACTTTTCAGTGTGATTGCCATCATGCCAAAGCTGTCAATCTATGAAAATATCTCACCCTGTATCTGTTCCTGTCTTGTATTTCCCTGCTCCTTTATGTCACTTTGCACAAATCTATGTGGATAATGTAGGCCCTCTTCCAGTTTCACAGGGTTTCCATAACATCTGGGTGGTTATTGACAGGTTTTTTTGCATTGGCCAGAAGACATTTCAGCCATGGACATTTCTGCTTCTTTTAATACTTGGGTTTGATCACTACTTGTCCTTTAAATTTTGGAATACTCACACTGTTACTACAGAAAAGGCTGAACAGTTTGAAAGACAAGTTAATTTCAGAGGTATTGGTTCTGTGTGGGTATAGACACATCTGTACTACAATCTACCATCCCACAAGTAACAGCTGGTAAAGTGCCTAGGCTGGACCACTGGACCTTATAGGTGGATCTAGTTTGTCATTCTTAATCATAGCCTGATGGCCTCTTCATGGTTTTGCTTGGCCTGCATACAGCCATGAAGGATGATATTAGCTGTTCCCCTGCCGAATTTGTTTATGGCAAAACTCTGCGAGTTCTAGGTGAGTTTTTTGTTTTCCCCCTTGCTTCACTCTGCACTTGGGAGAGTTTGAATTCCTTCTACAGAAACTGCAATGATGTATGAATGCACTTGTACATCCACACACTGTGCATCATGGTTCAAAAAGTGTTTACTGTCACATAGACTTGCATTCTGTCCTTTTGTCTGATTTCATGAAGGGGCAGTTAAAGCACCATTCTCCCTATTACACAAGGACCCTTTTAAAGTATTGAATCACTTAGATACAACCTTTGCCCTTGACATTTACAGATGCAAAGATACAGTTACCATTCTTCGTTTGTGTGGCCATAATGTCCGTAGTTGCTTTCATAATTATGAATGGCAGTGATTTTCCGTCTTTTGCAACTACAATAAAATGCGATTTTTTCACACCAGACGCGTTTCGTTTTATTGAATGTAAAACATCATCAGTGGTGGAAATTTTGTCTTCTTTTCACTTCACATCATGGAATGCCAGCCTGTTTAGTGCAATATCGCCGGTTCTTCATGCTGTGTCGTTTTCTCACTACTTTCACTGTCACTGTTTCGTGAAACAGTGACAGTGAAAGTAGTGAGAAAACGACACAGCATGAAGAACCGGCGATATTGCACTAAACAGGCTGGCATTCCATGATGTGAAGTGAAAAGAAGACAAAATTTCCACCACTGATGATGTTTTACATTCAATAAAACGAAACGCGTCTGGTGTGAAAAAATCGCATTTTATTGTAGTTGCAAAAGACGGAAAATCACTGCCATTCATAATTACAGTTACCATTGTCTGCTAAGCCAACATACACAGAAGGATTCTTGAGTAACAATGTGAACTCTCAACAGTTGTTGGTATCTCAGCCTGCTACACTGCCTCCTTCAACACTTATCTCCTTTCTGCTGGTTATGTTTTCTGAACTGGTAGACAGATTAAGTCCCAATTTTTTTATGTCAAGGAAGCTCCAGGACATAGTTACATACAATAGTGCATCGGCTCATGTATTTATTGCAGTGCTGTGCCCTTCAATTAATTAAAATAATAATAATATAGGGAGGTGGACAATCATCTTTTTTTTCTTTTTAATCTAGCATTAGAGAAGGTAATGTGAGAGATGTCTTCTAATGAACTTGGCGGAGTCCAGACCAGGGATGTGATCTTCAAGTATCTTGAATATGCTGATGCTATAGAGCTACTATCTGGCAGACATTATGGAAACAACAGTGAGGAAAATTGGACTTAAAATCAATCATGACAAGATGGAATACATGGGTCTACACTGTAGACATAGTGAACCTCAAGAACCACTTCAACCCTTACAGACAACTGAAGGTTCTTATCATTAAGTCATGGAGTTCATATATCTGTTGCAATATTCAGAGATAAACCATCCAGTAAAATGGAAATACATGCAAGACTACAGACAGATGATCACTGTTAGCATGGCCTTATTGCTCTCCTCAAAAGCAGAATTCTGCCAAGAAATTTCAAAATAAACATCTACAAAACACACCTATAGCCTATAAGGATGTGCCACTTGGAGTACAACCAAGAAAGATCTGAACAGACTGATGATATTTGAAAGGAAAGTCCTTCAGAAGATTTTTGGACCGGTTTACAATAATGAGCATGAAAAATGGAGGATATGTCACAATATAGAGTTGTACGACATTTACAAAGAGCCAAACAGCATGGCTATAATGCAAACATGATGAGTTCAGTGGGCAGAGCATGTTGTTTGAATGAGGGACAAACAATGGCTGAAAACTGTACTCAACACCAAGCCAACCAGCAGAAGGCCCATGGGAAGACATAGAACTTGATGGAATGTTGAGTATTCAAAGACCTTCAGAAAGTAGGACTCCTGGAAGAATGGCAAAATGGAGCTGAAGACTGGCTGAAGTGGAGACTGAAGCATCTCATGGTCCATTGGGCCTGATTGTGTAAAGTAAAGTAAGTAAGTTAGTAATAATAAAATGGAGGGCTGATCCGGCAATGATGACAATGCAACTGACCACCTACGGAAAGATTGCTGTATAAAGTATGTTAGTTTTTCTGCTATAGATTCTTGGAATGGTTAGAGTGTGAACACACTGTTATTTAAATGTCTCTGAAGTGTGCTGCTTATATCAGTATATTTTTGTTAATAATAAAAGTGTTCATGCTCTGTTTTGTGAATATGTACTTCATATACATGAAATATCTTCAAAGTACCCACAGGCTATTTCATTTGTAAATAGGCAAAAGGCACTTTTATCAATATGGTGGCATGTCATTATAAATCCAAACAGAGTGTATCTTACCAGAGAAGTTGTTGATAAGTATTCTGAAATTCTGAAAAGGTAATGGGATGGTATACCACCAGAGAACACTGCAAACTTCAGTTACTACCAGAATATCCTGCCTATAAGCTGAAAATACATTTTACTTCAATAGCTCAATGTAATTGTGGGTATAATGCCCAGTAATTACCCAAAAATGAGCAAAAGAGATTCTTTCTGACATGGAAGTGCTCCACACAAAGGGATCAAGAGAGCAAGGGGGAGACTGTGGATCAAACCCAAGAGTGAAGCATACGGTATAATAAAGAATTGCCGTGACACAAAGGGAATGAAATATCCTTGTATCCAGACTATTTCAATGAAGTCTAATGTTGTAATGGGAAACATTTTTGCTAGCATCACATTTTTGAGTTATTCAAGGAGAAAATAAAAATGTAATCTTTGAACAACCCATCCAATGCTAAGAACCCACCTTACCCCTTAGGACTGTAGAAAAATTTGTGCCTACTCTGTTTTCTCCCCCAATTTTCCTTTGTTTACTGGATTATATATCATTAATAGACCACAGGAATAAAACTGGAGAGATTAGAGCCAATATGGAGGCTTACTTGCAGTCGTTTATACTACGAGCCATAAAAGTGACAGCAGTACACAAATTACCCTCTGCCACACACTCAGAGATGTACATGAAAAAAGTCATACTACAAGAAGTGCAATTAATGTATCATCATGAAAAACTTACTAGTTGCATATTTATCATCATGAAAAACTTACCAGTTGCATATAAAACAACATCTCCTCCTCCATGTGTTGCTTCATCTGTTAAAATTGCTGCATGCTGATGATAATCAAAACTTGTGTAATCATAATTTTCAGGGTTGTCACGAATTATTTCAGTTCCATTTACTACAGTGTAATTGAATGCAAGTTTGCTTCCAGTTGAATATGTCAGCATTGTATATGGAATATTGTCAACTGCTGACTTCTTGGCTATACCTAAAAATGAAAAATTTTTACAAGCTTTTTCTTATAAATTCTGTAATTGTAAAATATGTGTGTTTCATTAAAACTGACAAAAATACAGAAGACAAAGTTCAAAGGATGTGCTATACTTGTTTAAAAGTACTGGTCATACTATTAGAGCACTATTTCCATATTAAACATGCAAACTACTTGAGAATAGAGTGCTGCAGTGTGGTATGTATTGGCTGGTTATGGTTCCTCACCCAGTGAAAGGGGGGGGGGGGGATGAGCCACCTGTGTCTGGGGCCACATGACACGACTTGATTTTGTAATCACTGCATATCTGTTGTCTGGGCTCTGGACATGCGAATAACTGAGCATGACCAGTTTCTCGGAGTCTTGCCTCAGCTTGCCTCGCCTCATTGCTCAGTACAAATCTGACTTTATCTCTCTCTTTCTGTCCCCTCCTTCACCCCTCTCTCCTGTCTTTGCTGTCTCTCCTATTCTTGCCTTATTTTATCACAAAAGTAGTGTTACTCAATGCATTTACATGATACAATCAATGTCATACAACAAATGAAAAGCAATACATTTATGTACAATCACAGAAGATTTATTCTGCCATGACACACACATGTAATGACTACTATTCCTGTCACACAGAAAAGGACTTATTTATGAAGGAAATATGCAAATAATGTTATATATTTACACTTTTCACTTGACTGCAACATGAGCACATTCAAAGTTATTATGAATAAGCAGCATATAACCGTTGCACTCAGTATTTAATTTGATGTAGCAATTAGGTATTTCCAATGTAGAGAAGCAGCTGAGAGAGCTAAATACGAAGAAGTCTGCTGGTCCGGATGGAATACCAGTTCGGTTTTACAAAGAGTATTCTGCAGCATTGGTCTCCTACTTAGCTTGTATTTATCGTGAATCTTTAATTCAGCGCAAAGTTCCTAGTGATTGGAAAAAATTGCAGGTGACTCCTGTTTATAAGAAAGGAAAGAGAACTGACCCACACAATTACAGGCCAATATCATTGACATCAGTTTCATGTAGAATTTTGGAGCATATTCTCAGTTCAAATATAGTAAATTTCCTTGAAACGGAAAAGCTTCTTTCTATGAATCAGCACGAGTTTAGGAAACATCGTTCATGTGAAACTCAGCTTGCCCTTTGCTCACATGACATCTTGCGAGCCATGGATGAAGGGCAACAGGCGGATTGTGTTTTTCTCAACTTCAAAAAGGCGTTCAACGCAGTGCCACACTGCAGACTGCTAACGAAGATACGAGCTTATGGAATAGGTTCACAGATGTGTGACTGGCTGGAAGACTTCCTAAGTAATAGTATGCAGTACGTTGTGCTTGACAACGAGTGTTCATCAGAGACAAGTGTATCGTCAGCTGTGCCCCAGGGGAGTGTGATAGGATCGCTACTATTTTCTATCTATATAAATGATCTGATGGACAAAGTAACTTGTAATTTGCAGCTGTTTGCTGGTGATGCTGTGGTGTATGGGAGGGTGTTGTCTTTAACTGACTGTAATAGAATACAGAATGACTTGGATAAAATTTCTAGTTGGTGCGAAGAATGGCAGTTAGCTCTCAATGTAGAAAAATGTAAGGTGATGCGCATGAGTAGGAAAAACAATCCCATAATGTTCAAATACAGCATTAGTAGTGAGCTTCTTGATGCTGTCGCCTCATTTAAATATCTAGGCGTAACATTGCAGAGCAATATGAAATGAAACGACATGTAACGACAGTTGTCAGTAAGGCAGACAGCCGACTTCAGAATTTTGGGAAGATGTACTTCATCTGTAAAGGAGACAGTGTATAAAACGCTTGTACGACCACGTCTTGAGTATTGAGTAAGTGTTTGAGACCTGCAGCTGATCAGTTTAAAGGAAGACATAGAAGCAGTTCAGAGGCGAGCAGCTATGTTTGTTACTGGTAGGTTCGACCAATGCGCGAGTGTCACGGAAATGCTCCGGCAACTCAAATGGGGATTGCTGGAGGAAAGACGATGTTCTTTTCATGAATTTCTGTTGAGGAAATTTAGAGGGCCAGAATTTGAAGCTAGGTGTAGTACAATCTTGCTGCCGCCTACTTACATTTCGCGTAGTGACCATAAAGACAAGATAAGAGAAATTAGGGCTCATATGGAGGCATATAGACATTCTTTTTTTCCTCGTTCTATTTGGGAGTGGAATAGGAAAGTATATGCCTAGTAGTGGTACAGTATACCCTCTGCCACGCACCTTACAGTGGATTGCGGAGTATGTATGTAGATGTAGATGTAGTCAACTGTAAACCTGCTTGACTGAAACACCATTCACTAGTTGCTGTGATATGTAAAATGTGTCTTGCAACCGCAGCCAGTCCTGGGAGAGCTTTTTTGTCTGCCTACCACTGAAAAATATCATGCATTAAAATTTACAAATCTATTTTATCTGCTGTGGGGGATTCTATATTTTTTTCCATTCCTTGAAATGATTTTCCTTTTTATATAGTGATGACACTGTAGTGGAAGGTCCTGTGATTTATATAATGGAATTATGGCCAGAAAAACATAGGAATCTTTATTATTTGTAAGTAAATATAATTTTCTAACATAGGAGAATCAGAGCTCAGATATAATTCCTTGCAATTCCTTTAGATAGAAATAAGCTGTTAGGATAATTACAAAAGCTAAAAATACTGATCTACTCTTTTTATTACCACTGGTATCCCTGAGTAAGTTATGTGTGAGATTCCTTTCCCAACTAAAACCAAATAATTTAGAGCAGTTTATACATCACAAGTCTCCAAGACATTTGGGGTTTCAGTCCAAAGCCTACAAAAATATGTTGTAGATGTCAATTTCTACATTCTTTAATGTGTAAGCTACACGTTTCTTCCAGTCTTACTTCTTACTATAGTTGCATGATTCCAGACAGGTACATCCTTGTCAAAAGCTCCCCTGTCACAGTCTCCATCAATCAGGTTGAACCTGCTCATGTCGAGCCAGCAACCAACCCCCTCTTGTCAAGGATGTTGACACATCACTAATCGTGCATGACGTGCCTGCTACCAACACTCCATCAAGTGCTGCTCAACAGTCAAACACTCCTGTGTCTCTTTGTCTTCCTTGTTGTGCTCACCCAGTTCTCCGTTGAGTAATAGACACCCTTCTCCTCTGACAAGCAGCAAAAGTTCACTGTCAATCATTCTTTCCAACCTCTCCTCTCCTGTATCGAGACTAACACTCCCACCTTACCATTCTGAGGTTTTGTCTGCCACCCCCCTCCACTCCTGTCTTCCCCAGCTCCATTCCCATCCCCCCTTCTCCCTCCACAGGCACTTCAACTGTTTTGCAAAATTTGTCACATTTTTTCCAGTGTTTAGCCGCGAGTGTTTCACCATCTTCTGCTCCTATCGAGTGCCAGTTGCTCTGGTGCATTGCTGAAAGGTTGATCTGGCCAGGTCGATCTGGCAGGTGTGTGTGGGTTTGTGCAACCTACCAGTGAAGGGCTAACGTATGCCTCCTCTGACCCCACCCACACTTGCCCACACCCCTCAACCCTGGCCTGTACTTCGCCAGTGCTGCCTATACAACTATGTCATTGGTAGACCACCTGCTAGTTGATGCTGCCCACCAACGCTGCTCCCCGAGGATGCTGTGAAGCTGTCAGTGGCTCGCATGCCACGGCTCACACCCACTGGCACCAAGGTTTGTGCTGCTTCATACACCACCACAAAATTATTTACATTATTGGTCCGAAAAACTTGTAATATTTTATATTTATTTATTTTTTATGTAAAATAAATCATATCTGGTGTGACTTACTATGCCAAGTGTGCTAAGAAGTGGACACAGAAAGTGGAGGTTTTGTAACTTAAACCTCTATTGCATGGTGTTGCCATTTGGAAAAAAGCCATAAATTTACAAATAATGCCAAGAAAACTGTTGTTTATGACAGTGTGACCACATTGAGCAACACACGGTCTGGCTACATGGATCTGGACTATATTTAGTGTCTTATGTTGGCTGAAGAAGTTGAACTTTGGTAATTTTTGCACTGAAATTGGCTTCGTAGAAAAAAAGTCATGCAATAGAGGGTTAACTGATAAATACTCTGTATATCACATAATTATTAAAATTTCTGGAATCATATGGGAGGCAGGGCAGCACACATGCAGGTGGGCCTAGACATGCAACTTCCAATTTTGGAGAGCCATGCCAATCATCAGCATAGCCTGAGTTGTTCCCTGTAACCGCTTAAGACTGCTAAGATATTAGTGGACAATGGATAACTGCCAAAAATGGGTAAATCCCATCTGTGGGAGGGGAGATGAGAAATGAATGGACCCTCTTGTGGATATTTACAAGATGGACACTCTCTTAACGTAGAAATAAATAATATATCTCAGTATTATGTTCCCATTAGTTCTGAAGGTACCTACAATGTCAGAAAAATTAGGCACAGCTCATGAACCAACAATATTTTAAAATCTTCAAAATTACAAACATTAATGTTCACAATATCTAATATAGCAAAATTAAACATAAAGTTACAAATTTTTTAATGTATCATGCAATTTCAATAAACTATGTCTCAGATCATAGCTTATTAGCTTAAACTATCATCTTGAAAGCAACACACTTTTATCTATTCATTTAACAATTTATTACACACATTATATCAATTTATTATGGAAATATAGACAAATCAGTGTAGCCTCTACAGTAACGCAGCAATGGCAAGCAGCCTTATATGCCCCTTCTTGTCCTCATGTTAATGTAACTATTTAATGAATATCTGTCTATTTTTGCCAGTATAAATAGTCCCAAGGTGATTGAATATTTATAACTGTTTTATTTAATCTTGTCAAAATGTTAAGTAAGAGGACAAACAAATCTTTCATCTTAAGGAGTCTGCTACTTTTGAAGGGATGGTAACCTGGCAATGAGAGAGTAGCTAGTGCAGACGACTGCTGTGGTCAAGTAAAATACTTGGCCTGTTTGTGTGGAGAGCTCCTTGGGGCTATAAGAACAATTTAGGGGGAGAAGGATATGGCAGGGTAGCTGAAGTGATTTGTTTGTGACAATGTTAGAATCAGTGCACCAAATGATTGCTTTATTGGGGCAGTGACTTTGGTAATAGGTAATGAGTGTCAATTTAAGATCTTTCATTTTTTCTTATGCCATTACAGAATTGTAACTGAACAGTGTATGTGATTCAGCATGAGATTTTTTAAGAGGGTTGATATGTTATTTGTTGGACTACGATTTGAACTATTTCGAGCTGACAATTATTTCATGTAGTTTCATAGTAAAGAAGGGTTAGTGTCTGAGAATCATCAATGATTAAATAGTAGAGGATTTTGCTACCATTCTCATAATGCAATTAACGTATCTGTTCTGTGATCAAAACATGCATGAATAAACATTATTCAACTGAGTATCCTACATCATTTAGAAAATTTTTAATAAAACGTCTTTCATCAATTAATCATTTATCTTCAATTTATATTAAATATTGTTTTGAAAAAAATTGCCTATGCATAGATTATTTGACCATAGGATTACAGGTACA
The DNA here is from genome assembly GCA_026315105.1 of Locusta migratoria. Taxonomy (NCBI): domain Eukaryota; kingdom Metazoa; phylum Arthropoda; class Insecta; order Orthoptera; family Acrididae; genus Locusta; species Locusta migratoria. Next base: position 145,120,747 of record CM048755.1, on the reverse strand, counting down.
AGGTACTATTTGCAGCTAATGTGGTTGAGAACTGTACAGTTTGACCCTGAGACTACACTGAACTGAGTTGTAGATGTCCCAATACGTGTAAGTTGCATTTGGCCATTGTAGCATAATTTGGTCAACACATACATATGACAAAGTCGCAATTACTAGCCTTAATATCCAGCATTGCCTAGCTTTTTATTTATCTTCTGTCAGTCAGTCTCCTCCTCCTCTTGCTGTCCAGTCCATCCTCTTAGTCCAATTCCTCTTTCATCCACTCTCTTTGCCATCTCCTGCTCCTCTACCACCACCACCACCACCACCACCACCACCTGCTCCTCTTCTCACTCTATTTCCATGTTTCTGTGCATCTCCTCCTACCCACCTTCTATTATAAATGATGATGTATGTAATTCATATTAACATTTCCTACATCACATATTTATTACAATGTCCCATTAGTCCATCTTCTCTTACCGTCTCTCTGTTCACCTGCTCCTCTTACTTTTCCACCATTTCCTCCCTCACTTTCTGTCAGTCTCCTCCTCTCCCCACTCTGTTTTCATCTCATCCTCCTCCTATTTTGGCCCTTATCTTCTTTCCTCTGCTCTCTCTGCCCATCTCCTCTGCAGTTTCTCTCAGTCCAACACCTCCTCCCCATATCCGTGGAAAGTGAAACAGTGTTTGAATATTATCACAAAGCACCCTTCACCATGCATAGGATGTATTTTGGAGTGTAAAAACCTTCTAGTTTGGCCCTTTATAACCAGAATCAAACAAAAACCTTTTACATGAAAACATACATGCAGGTGCCAACTTTCATGGTGATTAACCAAATAGTGTTGAAGTCTGTTCTAAGGTACCATGCACCATATTAAACCTTATGTACACAGTGATCTTACACTGGTTTCGAAGGAAAAGTATGCACAATTTCATCAAGATCCAAATAAATCTATATATTGGTGTTGAAGTCTGTAAGTGAAGTAACAACTGCCACACACAATATGGTATTTTATGTGGCAGTAACCTTCATTCTGATTTAAAGGTGAAGTGTATAAAATTTCATCAATATCACAATAAAACTGTTGATTTTTATGAATTAGAATCTAAGAAACAAACAGAAATTCTTCTTTGAATATATAAATCCCTTGAGAACAATAATTTTTATGGATAAAAGGTACCTAATATCCTTTTCTGTACCCCTGACAATATGTATGCAAAATTTCATGATGATCTGTTGACAAGTTAAGATGTGAAGATGTAATAAACAAATAAACAAACAAACAAACTTACATTAACATCTATAATATTAGTTAGGATGTCTGTTGTCTATATAAATTTGGTAACAGTATGAAAAAAAACCCACTATGAAACACTCCATGAAGCACCTGAAATATATATATAGGACTATACACAAAAGCTGTTTCATTCACTTACCCAATATATCGCTACCTCGCGCAGGATAACCATTTATGGATAAGGAGTGGGTGTGATCACTAGTAACAATAACTAGTGTATCAGATAATGCTTCATTTGTTTTCAACTTCAGTGGATCATACTTCATTGTGTTTAAGGTCTCCTCTACTGCTGTGTCTAGTGCCAATGTCTCCTGCAGTGCCCTTCGGGCATAGCCATTATGGTGAGCCATATCAATTAGACCACCTTCCACCTACAAACAAGGAAAACAGGAGAAAACAATAATAATTTGCAACATTAGATTTTTATTGTTTAACTATAGAAATTAACTTACCACTAACACATATCCTTTCTTACTCTTTTGTAGAACTTTGACTGCTGTAGTAGTCATTTCATTAAGCGATGGCATATGTGTACTACTACGTAAATCATCATAACTCATGTGTCCATTAGCAAATATACCTGAAATATAAAAACAATGCCTGAGGTTTCATACTGATGAAAATAGAAAGATTACTAATAGTGACAGTATATTCAAAAAATGAAGTTAATTAGTATCTAAATTCACAGTGGACATGACAGCTTAACATTAAAACTCAAGAAATCATATTGTGCTGTATGTAACTACTGAGACTGCATAGTGTTTATACCTATTACTTTCTTAGAACAGAAAATTCCATTATGAAAGACTCATTAGAAATAAATGAAATTTAGTGCACAAGGGAAAAAAAAACCCAGAGCAGTAAAACACATACACTTGTTAAGGAAAAATCAGGTAACCCTAATATGTGGGATAAAGAAATACTGGAACTCATTCCATGATGGAAAAGGAACTTGTGAACTGTGGGGATAAACAGCAGCACACTAACAAAAATGCTACAGAATTTGCCAATATTATAAGGCTATATCAAAATTGGGCCACTGCCCAGTTTAAGACCCTTCTCCCGTGTAAACATAACTGTACTAATAATATATTCTGCACAGACCACAGTTTCATAATAATAATAATAAATCACATTCATACAGTGGGCCATGCTTGGCAGATAAGACACACAATATCTTCAGTTCTCTAAATATGTGACTAACATGGTTCAATTAAAATACACTGCTAAGCTAATGCATTACATAGCGTTATGTAAATATAATTATCAAATGTCCTGTAAGGTTTTTATCATTTCATTCTTTTATATTAGATGCCACGAAACTCCAAACACACCTTTCCCACATGTTTCTTACACATATTATCAGCCTTGTGAAAAATATCTTTTATTGTAACACTTCTGGCTTTACCGACAGTCTATTCACATGATGAAGTATCAGGACTTCTGCTGGATGTTCACAATGTTCTGGCACAATATTTCAACAGCATAACTTGCCGTTTTCTTCAGGTGCTACCTGAGTACGGTCTTTTGGTGGATCGAGTCCAGTATTAATGCCTAGACAGTGCTGGGTGCTTCGTAATTGGTCTGTGCCCACCAGGCATGGTTCCAATGGTCCCCTCTGCTTGATGGTAGTGTTTCAACTGTCATCTGCACCCAGCTCGGTCCTCCTCTAGGGACACGGTCATCAAATAAGGTTCACATTCTTCTGAGTGTTTCATTCACAGTCCGCAGCAACCTGGGATAGTTCCAGCAGTTCTCTCTGCTCACTAGTGGTTTGACAGACGTCTGTGCCCTACTTAGATGTCCTCTGGGGCCATGGTGGTCATCTGAGGCCCACACCACTCTGTGTGTTCTGTTTGCAGTCTGTGCCTGCTTTCAGTGGTCCTGTCCAGGCTATGGAGTTCCAATGGCCATCTGCACCCAGACCAGATTATAAAGTTGACTGCAGAATTTTATTAACTTAGAGTAAGAGGGATTTGGAATTATTGCTACATAGAAACAAGATGAAAAGTTTAAACTAGAATTGTCTATTAAGTAAACATCTACAGCAAATAAATAACTGTGTTTGGGAACTGTTACCTACAACCCTTAAATACCCTCAAAGATAGCCAAGTATATTGAAGTGCCCACTTGCAGGACTGTGGAGGGCATGCCAGTGTCATACTGAATCAGTGCAGCTGTTCCAGCCAGCCTGGATGCGAGGGGGGGGGGGGGAGGGGTCGGAGGGGGGGGGGGGTTTATCCGTGACTTACCTGAGTTACACAAATTACAAGCATTTAGAAAATGTGCATACCTTCTCACATGAATAATGCTATATGCAGACAGTTGGGAACACACATTTTCACCACAGTGTGTAATTTGGTGACAGCAGGAAAGGCATACACACCCCCTCCCCCCTAAAACTAAACATGTGACAACTGTTGGAACAATGTCAGCCCCTCATCAATGTATTTTAACAATGTAAAATCTGATAGGAATATCAATAATGGAGGATAGGTAACAACTCACCATAAAGAGGCTCGCTGAGCTGCTGACAGACACAAAAATAGATAATCACATCCACACAACTTAAATTTTCAGCCATGGCCTTCATCAGAAAAAGAAACACACACATTCACGCAAACCAGCTGGAGTGGCTGGACATGATAGTTGTGTGTGTATAGTTGTCTGAATGATTGCATGTTTCTTTTTCTGACAAAGCCCATGTCCGAAAAATTTAAGTTCTGTGTATGTGATTATATATTTTAGTGTCTGTCAGCAGCTCAGTGCGTCTTTTTGCAGTGAGTTGTTACCTATCCTCCATTATTGATATTCCTCATCAGTGTACGATTTATTTGTTTATTCATCCTTTGATCACCGTTTAGAGGGATATAAAGGCAGAGACAAAGAAGATGAAGTTGCAACCATTAAATGACGACTCCAATACTATTACCTAACAACTCCAAGTTAAAGTTCATTGTGAAGCTGCCCACAGTCATTCACTGTGGCAGTTAAATTTAATAAACTGCATAAGTTGACTTCATTTGTAGAATTTTATGTATCATAGCTGTGCACACATGCAATGTTTGCTACCCACAAAACTAAGTCCAACACATCTTCACTATATGCTGACCTACATACAAGTTATTTCCTCGCTGAGACGAAATGAGACCTCCTGTTTTCGTTGCATTCTAAATGTAGCTCCTTTCCTTCACTTCGTCCCACATGAAATGTTTTACTTAATCATGTATTCTTTCTTATGCCATTCTAATGTAAACTCAGTGAGTGTGACTTCCTCTGCTACCTCCTAGCCACTTCAATTAGGAATTATTTCACGTGAGATCATTGGCTTGGATATTCACTTGAAGTTCAGCCTCATTAAAATAGGTTATGGTACTTCATTTAAGAATTTCTGAATCACAATACATGTAAGAATAATTATATAAGAGTAACAAACAAATATAATTATAGATTAAAACCAAATGCATTGTCATTTAGTCTACAACAAATTAATTCAAAGCAGTTAACATGTATTTGGTTTGAATGACCAAGCCTTAAAATGTAACTTGTTTTACAGATAAATAAATAAAAAGAATTTTTTGGTACCCTTTATTTGTACCCAGATTGTGCAGGTCAGTATCAACATTTTTTAGTGAGTGCTACAGTATGCCTGATCAGGTTGAACTACTAAGCTATCGAGTGCAGATACAATTCTAGCAAGGTGTGCTGTTCCTTATGGAAGATGACAAACAGTGTCAGATCGTAGTGTCAGCCTTCCTGCATCACCGGGTGTGCAGTTAAAGCATGATAACTATTCCAATATTTCAGAATATAACAACTGGCATAGTGCTACTTCTTCTAGGACAGGCCAGTATGGATACTGATGTTGCACAGTATGCCATTTGCCAGGCACACCAACCAGCTCACCCAAATTACTTTACTGTGCTGAGTACCAATTCATGTCTAGATCCCAGTTAATGCTGGATTTGTAGGGCATGCATTTGAGCAGAGTTTTGCAAGATATTATGCACTTCACATGTAGGTGCCTGAAAATGGTCCTCATTTTTTTGTTTGTTGTTTCTGGTTTGTTTTATTGTGATTTAGCTTTAATCTATTATTCCTCTACCACCTAGTTGTCTCTTCCATTAATAGATGATTCATTTGTACCACTATCTTTCACCTGTATGAGATGTGATGAAAGTTAGGAGAAAACATCTATTTTTTCTTTGGGTACACAGTTTTCCATCAAAAGTTTCTAAGCCAGTGTTAGGACATTCATTCTATGAAACAAGCAGTGTTTCTGCATTTTCATGATTAGTAACTGTTTAGACTTTATTTGTCACTGAAAATTTTCAACATTATGAAGTAATTATTAAGCTCATCTCCACTTAAGGGACTCCAATTTCTGTTACATTCCAATTTGTTGCTCAATTAAGGTGGTAATCACCATTGGCCTTTTTCTTAGCATTAATTACCTCTTTACTGTATATCTTTTTTTATTTTGTCATAATCAGGTTTAGAGTGAATAGGTAAGCAAATTTTTTCATAAGTTACACGTACAACAGAAGCAATGGGATATCCTCCTGAGAAATCAAAGCACTTTTTCACATTTTGATCCTGACTTCAAGTACCATGGAACACATTTACTTTCAGTTAAACAACCAACTGGAGAAAATGATTGACAAGGTGCTTATAAATTCATGGAAGAGTGCAACAGTATTAAGGCATGACCCTCTTTTTTAGTGAGTGCTACAGTATGCCTGATCAGGTTGAACTACTAAGCTATCGAGTGCAGATACAATTCTAGCAAGGTGTGCTGTTCCTTATGGAAGATGACAAACAGTGTCAGATCGTAGTGTCAGCCTTCCTGCATCACCGGGTGTGCAGTTAAAGCATGATAACTATTCCAATATTTCAGAATATAACAACTGGCATAGTGCTACTTCTTCTAGGACAGGCCAGTATGGATACTGATGTTGCACAGTATGCCATTTGCCAGGCACACCAACCAGCTCACCCAAATTACTTTACTGTGCTGAGTACCAATTCATGTCTAGATCCCAGTTAATGCTGGATTTGTAGGGCATGCATTTGAGCAGAGTTTTGCAAGATATTATGCACTTCACATGTAGGTGCCTGAAAATGGTCCTCAATTCACAAAAACAGATTTCAAAAGGTTTTGTACCCACAATGGAATTAAATATCTTATAACATCCCTTTTCCAACCAATCTCTAATGGGTTGGCAGAAAGACCTATTTGCACACTTACTTGGTGTGCGTTGTCTTTCTGAGAATTGAGGTTTTAAAGATCATTGCACATTGCTTCTTCACTGCAGTATTGCCTAGAAAATGACAGGGTGTGCTCCTGCTGAAATTTCAGCCAATGTTGACTTTTATACCTAGCTGCACACCCAAGCTTTTGAGTCGTGGTAAGATGCTTATGGCTCTACTATGGCCATCCCTGGAACATGAAGCAGATGCAGCCCTGTTGTTCTGTGTCTCTGTCCTGGCATAGTCACGCACATTTGAATGGAATACAGAAAGGATCCAGTGGGTCCAGTGATTGGTGGAACAGCAGACATGCCAAGTGTTGTTGTTGGTACAACACATGAGCTGCTGCAGTAACTCAAAAATGTGACAGCCTACAGTGATGCCTCCACTCCAATAAGTCTCGGGATCTACACAAGAAGCTCTGGAAACATCCCATTATCACTGGCAGGCCTGTACATCTTCCAGGAGCCTTTCATTTTGAAATTACTGAGCTCCTAAGTAGTTCATACTTCTGCCAGCACTAGTGTGGCATGTTTCAGTCCAGTTTTACATGTCAGTTCGAGCTGATAGGGTTTTAGTAACCCTTCCAGGTGTTCAAATGTAATATTTGGACTTAGTGATATGTGCGAGTACTGCTAATACCACTGGCCAGTGATGTCAGTTTTTGTAGTGACAAAATAAGGTAACCAAGTGGCAGTCCCTTCCTTAATTTCTGTTAGCTGACTAGTCACTAATTGTGGATTCTGACCACAGTGATTATTTACTAAGTGCCTGTGTTATGAATTATGGACCACTATAAGGCTTAATGAAACTTTGATTACAGTATGTGTGCTTACTGGATAAATACTGCTTAGGCTTAAATCCACTTCATGTTACTTTCAATTGTGTCTCAGAAGAATATTACACCAAGAACCACCAATTTTTGGTTCATAGTCCAATACATAGTTTGAATTTGTTGTCGTTACTTGGATTCAGCAAAAATTATTAGCTGTAAATGAGGGTTGAAACAGGATATAAAAACAGTTGAGTTGGTAGTTTGAAGTATTTCAAGCAATAAGGAAATATGGCAGTGGTGCTGAGGCCCCCACTGCAATGACATTCTTGCCATATTTTGGTGGCATGTCTTCAAGAATACATAGAATCCTCAGGAGACACAACATCGAGTTTTCTGTCCACCAGTAAAACTGAGGAAATTGTTGTGTTCAAAGATAAAGGTAGCCTTAGGAAGCATGGTGCATAAAAGTCAATGTGAGAAATCTTGTATTGGACAGTGATACCAAACACCATTGTCATAATTAATGTTGTTGTTTTGGGATTTTTAAGGGGACTGAACAGCAGGGTCCTCATTCCAGTGGCGTAGCTAGTGTTAGTGATAGTTCTCTGCGTTGTCACCCCATGAATAAAATTTTTTAAAAATAAATACAACTAGATACGTTACAAGTATGATTTTAAGTAATACAAAAGAAAATATTAATCATCAAACTGCTGTTTATAATACATTAATATTCTTTTATTATGCATATTAGGTTATGGAACAGGATTATACACAATACATTAGTATAAATTCTTCAGAAAATTAACTACTGAAGGAAGACACACTTAAAATTTCTTTCTAGCTTTAACAGCTGCAAGCTGAGAAATCACATCTTCAAAATTAATGTTTTGTGTTGTTTCATGTTCATAGTTAACATGCCAAGATTATTTAGCCTCATTTTGCTCATTGTGGATCACAAGTAGCTTTTAATTAATTTCAATTTACTAAAGCTCTTCTCATACAAAACAACTGATATGCAAATCGCCAAAAATACCTTTAGAGAGGGCATAAGGTTCTGAAGAGTATCTGTAAAATCCCATTTCACAATGAATTTTAAGAAGTATAGACACACCCAACTGGAAACTGTAACATCTGCAGCTTTCAAATGTCTTCTCAGCCTTGAAATTTTAAAGAGGAGTTTCATCACAAAAACCAGTAGTTGACACATCTAATTTCAGCTCCTCGTTGTTGTCCAAAAGCAAGGTATTTGGCTGGACAACCTTGAATAATCACACAACATCTTGAACTGACAAAGATATTTTTGGAGTACAGTACTAAATCAGTGAAGACATTCCAACATATCCTTTTGATGTTCTGCTCTCAGTGAGAGTTCTGCAGTCTGTTCACCAGCCATTCATTTTTAATGACAAATTCATCTTTCTATTTGAATGTCGTAGTCTTCTGATTTATTCTCAGCGAGACCAATTGCCTCTTCTACAATATGACCTTGATTTTGTTTCATATAAAGACAAAGTGTCTCTATTTTTATAACTGACTGATCAACACTCAAGCCTTTACTTTGCAAAGCAACCTGAGTACAGTTTACTTCCCTTAGAACAGCATGCCAAAAGTACATATAGCAAGCCTCTTGTGTCTTAATTTTCTTGTTGGTCACATAATTCCTCAATTGTTGCAACAATGCCATTGAAGTTTTCTGCCAGTACTCTTACTGCAGCATGATGAGCACTCCAACGCGTTGTTGAGAGTCTTGTAACAGATACATTCTTGTGTTTAATAAGAACTGCCCAACGGCTAGTGGAAGCAGAAAGAAATGCAAAAATGCTCTCTACTGTTCGGAAAAATGTTAACAACACATGTTTTGTGCAGATGAATGTCAGCCACATAAATTAACAGAATGATCAATACATCCAACAAAAATGGCCTTCTTGTTTTTTGCTGTAATAATAGCTTGTACACCTCCGCATATACCACTTAAAAAAAAAAAAAAAAAAAAAAAAAAGCTGTATTGTCATAACTTTGTGAATGATACATCATAACATCTAAAATGTCTTTTTCAAGATTATTAAGAATTTCTACACTTAGATCAGTGGCTGTTTTCCCTTTTAAAGGAAAAAACCCAAGAAATACTTCTTTGATTTCCAATTGTCTGTCAGCAATTTTCACAAAATGAATCACTTCGGACATTTGGTCAGTATGTGAAATGTCAGCTGTGCTATCAAACATGATACCAAAATATTTACCAGATTCAATTTTGTAGACAAGCTTGGATTTTACATGGTCTGCCAAAACATTTATAAATTCATTTTTTATTTCTGGTAACAAGTATGATACTTTTTGTGGTTTGCTATGTTCCAAGTTCAAGATGTGTTCTTTCAACACCACATCATAATTCGACAGTAGTTTGACTAGTTCCATTATTTGTAGAGTCTTGCCCTTCATCATGTCAATGAAATGCTAGGTTCTGTTTAGCCAAAAACAAAGTTATATTCAATAGTCTAGCTAAGAGATTCTTCCATTTCAGTTTCTCAGTATCCATTAATCACATCTATTATTTCATGTAATTTTAGGCCCATTTCCAAAGTTTTCCACTTTTCCAGATGATCATTTGTAGGATTCAGTAACTTTAGAATTCAGTTCCCACTACTTCTGAAATCCAGTTACAAATGTAGATCTTACACTGGTACTACTAGTGACCACAAATGAGCAACAGTAGTAGCAGTACAGGTTATTCGTTATAGGAGAGTAAACCATCCAAGTAGTGACCACAAATAAGCGACAGCAGTAGCAGTAGAGGTTATTCGTTATAGGAGAGTAAACCATCCAAGACCACAGAATGTTTTCACCAATGGGCATCACCTTATAAAACCATTCTTTTGTAAGATTCCACACATCACCTTTTGTGTTTGATCCATGCTTTGTTTCACTTGCAGTTGGGTGTCACCCCCTACAGGTGACACCTGGGGTGGGCCAAGCCCACCACTCCCCCTTAGCTACGCCACTGCATCATTATTTACCACAGTCATACATGCCTGGAACAACATGTAAGTCAGTGGTGGCTGAGCATTGACTGAATACAGGGCATCACATCTTTTACAAGAAAATTGAAGTTAGGCCTAATCCCTATTGCCATAATTTTGGTATAGTGTTTTAAGGAGCATACATATAAATATGACAGATAAGTTTATCACCATGAATGTAGGTTTTCAACTAAGCACTACCTGCAATCCAGAACTGGCTACCATTAAAAGTGAAAAACTTTGCTGCTCAATGGGATGTAGCACATTATAGACTTTAATCAGCATTAATCACATGAGCATCTGGCAGCACAGCCGTTGCCCATGGTGCATGCACAGAAGATGCCTGCTTGTCTGTTGTCAACCAATCTGAATAGTTTCACATGCAAGTGTATTTCCTGTTACCATCCGGATACATTTTGACACCACTGTGTGATTACTATCAGGCATGTCATACAGCAGTGACAACAGCAGCTATTACCACATGAAGATATTGTTCTACTGCATTTATGCAGTATTGTTGGAAATGAACAATATTATCCACTGGAAAACATGCAAGTGTATTTGCAACAAAACCATTTCGAAAGCCTGAAAAGTCACAATAGTTTTAATATTTGAAACAATGTACTTAAATTAATGATACCTAACACAAAATCTGTTTCAGGGATATCAAGATTTCTCAAGTCAGTTACACTCCGAAGCACACTATAGGTAGCATTTCTAGAGATTTTGTCCAATTTCCATTCCTCTATTAGATTACGTCCATCTTTTCGGTAGCATGCCCAAGTGTCTATGGGATCTCCAGGGCCTGCAGAAGCATTTGAAACAAGAGTTTGATATCCACCACCCATTATTACCTGAAACAGAAAGCACCAATTCTAGATTGATATATTTCAGTTTCAGGTACAAAAATGCTCAGTCACAATGTATCTACAGGCAAGGTTCCTTAGGTATTTAATGAAAAATGTATTTTTGAATATGTTCACAGTAAAAAGTTGACTATTTGAGTGGTATAATATTTTATGTGTTTCAGAGAGCAGTACTGATTATAAGCTAGAAATAATACTACAAATAAACAGCAGAGAACTTTCAATTTCTTATTAAGATGCAATTGTTTTAATCCTACTGTTCAGAGCATAATTTACATACAGCCTATGACAACACAGAAATATTTCATATTGAAAATAGTTTGAACAACATATTTATAATTTAAACTTAATAAAAACCTGTACACTTAGAAAACTCGTTGCTCATTTTAAGATTGTCCCGCAACATTTAAAAGTTCTATTTCTGTATCATGTATTCATCCTTATAATTTTAATAATGATTATTAAATGTTATTACTGAAAAATTGTGTGATAAAATCATTCAAATTAATTACATATTATTGTTTCATAGCCCACCTTTATTCCTCAAAAATGTCCCTGTTTACTATAACACTATATTACACTACCGAAAATCCAAAAAGCAACATAAATAAGGATCAGAAATAACACAGCAAATTCTATAAGGGAGAAAACATATTGTACAAAGAATAAAGTACTGAAGATACATGTGAGATAAGGAAGATGATGAATCAGTAATGTGTGTGGCTACCTTTGCTGGCTACATGCCTCAGTATTGAATCAAAGAGGCTCTGTATGAATTGTTGGGATACAGCAGTCCATGCTACTTCCACTTATTGGTAAAGTTGATCTGATGTAGCAGCAGATGGTATATTCCAGGCCAGTCATTCTGCAATCACTGGACAGTCATTATTAATAGGCAAGAGACTGGGAGAACAGGAAGACCAAGGCAGCAATGCAACAACCTGATAAAAATCCAAGAATTCTTGAATATTGCATGCCACATGTGTCTGTGAATTATCCTGTTGCAATTAGGCCATCGTCAAGCTCCGAAGGTATGGAATGACAAGAGGCTATAACACTTTAGAGATGTAATGCTGGCTGGTTAATACAGTCAACACATACTAGGTGGATGTAGAAGTGGAATCCAATGCCACCCCAAATCATAAAACTGAGTGTGCAAATGACTGTGACATTGACTTAGTGGCAAACACAGCAATGGAAACATTGCACACAGTCCACTCTGTTGCAAACAGTGTTGAATGGTATACAAGGACACTGCTTGTTGCACAATGGCCCAAACTTATTGTGACATGGTTTGTAATGCATCAGAGTGATCCATCACTACTATGCACACAATATGCCTGTCATCATGTGTAAGGGTGCAACAAGGTGGGTGCAATTGGACTGTTTGTCTGTCATTATCAAATGTTCCAATGAAACTTCCTGGCAGATTAAAATTGTGTGCCAGAACCAGGACTCGAACCTGGGACCTTTGCCTTTTGCGGGTAAGCACTCTACCGTCTGAGCTATCCCGACACGACTCACGATGCCGCCTCACAACTTAACTTCTGCCAGTACCTCGCCTCCTACTTTCCAAACTTCACAGAAACTCTCCTGCGAAACATGCAAGGCTAGCACTCCTGGAAGAAAGGATATGCTGGAGACATGGCTTCGCCACAGCCTAAGGGAACTGGTGGAAGTAAAGTTGTGAGGCGACATTGTGAGTCGTGTTCGGATAGCTCAGTCGGTAGAACGCTTGTCCGTGAAAGGCAAAGGTCCCAAGTTCAAGTCCCGGTTCCGGCACACAATTTTAATCCATCAGGAAGTTTCATATCAGTGCACACTCCACTGCAGAGTGAAAGTTTCATTCTGGATATGTTCCAATGTTTGTTAAGCTTATGGGACTTAACTGCGGGGTCATCAGTCCCTAATCTTACAAACTACTTATAAACTAACTTTACTAAAGACAACACAAACATCAATGCCAGAGGGAGGATTTGAACCCTCGGCGGGGAACGGCCTTGTGCATTGGAGCGTAGCGCCTCAATGCACTCGGCCACTCCGCCGCGGCCTGTCATTATCTCCTGCATCTAGCAATTACAGATCTACATCATAGTTGCCTGATGACATCTGACATGATCACCAATTTCTCTTTAGGATAATTTGCAGTCACTATAAGCAACTATTCTTCCTCAGCTGAACTCATAAAAATCTGCATAAGATGTTCACTATCTTCCAGGAGGCATACAAAAACAGCTTATGCAAAGCAACTGCTCTGAAAACCAGTTCCCTCTTTATGCACTGATCAGCCAGAACTTTATGACCTGCTATTGATATAAACATGTCAACAGGCAGCAGCAGTGCCACCTGACAAGGAATGACTGCTAATCAGACACCCAAGGTGCATGTGGTATCAGAGAGTGCACAGTCTGTGAATAGACTGATAGACTGGGGAAGGCACATAATCTATCTGAGTTTCACCAAGGGCAAATTATGATGCACCAGAGGCTCAGCAAGGCCATTTCAGAAATGGCACGACTTTTCAGGTGTACATGGAGTTTTGTGGTGAGTGTTTTCAACAAGTGGTGAAACCAAGATGAAACCATTTCCAAACATCAAGGAGTTGAGGGAGGGGCATACCTCATAACAGATATTGGACGACATAGGCTGGTAAAACAGAACAGGCGGTGAACTGAACTGTGGTGTAACTAATATCAGACTTTAATGCTGGGTAGAGTACAAGTGTGTCTGGACACACAATACACCAAACACTCCTAACGATGTGCCTTGCAGCCAGTGACACATGCATGTGCCAATGTTAACACTACGACATTGGCAAGGGACTGTTACTGCTGTCTGTGGATGTGAGCTGAATTGGTGACATTATGCTCCCAGCTTCAGGCATTGTTAACTTTGTTTACACAGTCAGAGGCTGCAGTCCAGGGGCACTTCTGTTGTTGGACAGTCACGGGAAACCATCAGACATCTGATGTGTCCATTGTTCGGCCCACGGATGCAGCCATCTCTGTTACTGTTTGCAATGAGGAGGCAGACATTCCACCTGTGATCATGTTGGAGGTCACTTCAGTGTGTGACAGTCAGCAAAATAGCAAAATACTTCCCAGGGTACTAATCAAGAGCCATCCCCCCCCCCCCCCCCCCACACACACACAGTTTATCTTACCAACTGATTTGACGTGCTATCTGTGCTGGACAATGTTCCTGAGCCAGACGGTGTCACTTGTCATATGGTTACCTATCAGCCAGCAAGATATGGGCAATTTCAGAGGGTGGGATTACTTCTAGTTGGGAGCTCCAAAGTTAGATGGGTAGGGAATAAGACCAGTGTGCACTGCATCCATATTTGAATGGTTTCATCACTAACACCTTTCTTCTGTTCCTAGGCCTCAAACACAATGGTTTGTCTGCATAAATGTATGAAATACCATAATCATGATTAGGCACCTCTTCAAGACTCCATGTCCTGTATGCAATAATGTCCCTCTCTGGGAAATATTCAAGGCCACCATTTTTGGCATCACCAGTCCTCACAAAGGCAGCTGTTGGCCATGCAGAACCTTCAAAAACTTCAGTAGATTTTACACTAAGCTGATAGCTCATGTTGGTAGCAACTATGTGTGTCACTTTGGATCAGAAGAAATTCTCTCTGGTTTTGAGTGGCTATCTGATGTAGTAAAGACTGCTAGTCTTTCTTTTTACCTTTGGGGGCCATAGGAATATACCAAAATGGTTTCAGACTCTAAGGGTGCAGATTACAGACAGGATGAACTCAGATCTAAGAACCATTGGTCTAACAGTTGTAAATTGTCATAGCTGTGTGGGGAAAGTACCAGACCACCAAGTTCTAATATAAAGTAATGAAGCACAAATCATTATAGCTAATGAAAGCCACCTAAAGCCAGAGATAAAGTCAGCTGCAATTTTTATCAAGGGACAAATGGTGTTCAGAAAGGATTGAGTAAATAAAATAGGTGGTGGTATATTTATTGCTATCAAAAATGATTTCTCCATTAGAAAAATTGAAGTTGATAGTACCTGTGAGTTGGTATGGGTAGAGCTTATACCATACAACCAGAATAAATTAGTAATTGTTTCTGTTACTGACTCCTGGACTCAAATGATTTGATTGCAAAAATGTTCAGAGAAAGCTAGGATCAAATTTCAAAAATGTACCAAAAGCATACAATTCTAATTGGTGGTTTCTAAGTTACCCTTGATATGTTGACAAAAATACATGTTCAAAATATAGGGAACCATAAATCTTCATCCGAAATTGTACTGAATACATCCTCTGAATACTATCTGGAACAATTAGTTCATGTACCCACTAGAATAGTAAATGGTTTGAAAACATACTTGACCTCCTAACAACAAATAATCTGGATCTAATAAACTGCATCAAAACAGACACAGGGTTAATTAACATAGAGTTGTCTTAGGAAGACCGAATCCACCAATTTAGACAAAAAATATATGTATTCAAAAAGGCAGATAAAAATTTGGTAAACACTTTCCTGAGTTAGAATCTCTAGTCTTTTGAAGCTAACAATGTGAATGTGGTTCAGCTTTAGCTTACATTCAAAGAAATAATATCAACAGCTATTAAGAGATTTAGTAGTATTGTATGAAGAATATAATAATATGCCTTACTGAGGTCACATAGTCTCAGTGCCACATATTATTTTTTCTTCAAAGCTGTGCTTAATTCTGATAAGCAGATCCATTACTGCTGTTGTCGTAGGTCTGCCTTTCTGGAAGTCATGCTGTGCCTCAGAACAGTTCATTACTTTCAAAGTATATTAGGATTTGGTCCTTTACTGCAGTCTCAATTTCCTTAGCAAAGATTGAAATTATTGAGATCAGTTTGAAGTTTGCTACCATACCTGGGCCACGCTTTTTATAAACTGGCACTGTCCTTGCAAGTTTAAAAAAAGTCAGGAAATACACCTGCAGAGAGACACTTATTAATTACCATTGTTAATGGACCACTAATTTCATAGATGATTTCCTTGAGGAGGCTAGAGGACATCCAATATATATCCTATCAGATGGCTTAAAAGATTTTATAATCTTTAATATTTCCTTTTGTTTTAATTCCTTCCAGTTTATCATTCTGCACCTATTGTTACCAGTTATGGTTATTGTAGAATATTAGAACTGTATTAACGGAATAAGAATTTAAATAACTCAAACCAGTCACTTCTGGAATATTTGTTTATTTTCATAAAATATTTTTCAAATCTTTTGAGGTTTATATTCAGAGGGGGGATTCAGAAGAATAAATTATCTATACCGTTGCACTGTCCACAGACTTAAGTTGTAATCACTATGAACATAGTGTCAGCTGAAATCCTCTTGCATCTAGCATATGCTATCCAACTGACTCAGTACTACAATTGTCAGGATGAATATGGATACTGCACTCTCTACTTCAGATGCCCATGTGGGTATTTCATTGTGAGTTTCAATATACTGCCTGCTTCCATCCCTTTCCCATTACCATTCACTGATGACAAGGTATAATTTCAGGTGCCAAATTTATTTACTCAAATTCAATGCAGAAAGGAAATCATCACTAGAGTTACATGTTATTTTAAAATTGACACATTAAAGATAACAGAAGCTGCAGTATAATTTGGGAAAAAGACATAGACATTTTGAAAGGAATAAACAAAGACATTTTCAACTATGATAGTGGAGTAGTTACCATGGTGATGGCCATGTTTTAATTTTATGTACATGTGATGATATGGCTCTAGGCCACAACATGATAAAGCCTAATAATAATTAAAAAAAGAATAAATAATAAAAAAACTAGCACTAGCCACACAGTTTGCACAATAATTGTCACACATGAACTGTCACAGCTGCAGCTGCCCTGACCAATGAGTCATCTGTAAACTAAAAATGCTTGACATTCGCTGGCCAACAAAGCGTCAATTCCTTCAAATTTTCTGTCATCTAATAATCTGATACAACTTTTGCAGTGTTATGTAATTACATTTAAATGCTTGCAGCTAACCTTAATATGTTTCCCAGGTTCATCTTCCACTAGTTGCCGGGCTATGTCTTTACACTGACTTGCTGAAGCTGGCATCTTACTTTCACATTCCCAGTCCCTGCTGGCAGTATGAGCATAGAGAGCACTCGGTGTTGCATGAGTTACTCTGGTTGTAGTAACAAAGCCTGTTGTGACAAAAATAAAAAATAAAAATAAAAGCAAGTATTGTACCTACTTCTGAATAATATATTAGTTTGTCATATCTTCTTTATAAATAATACAAACCTGTATCTTTTCCAGCATCCTGTGCCCATTTCAAAATAGAATGCACCCAGCGAGTCTTGTCCAGTGAAGCATTGCAATCAGTATAATTTACAAGCTGATCAACTCCAGATACTTTAAAATTGGTCTTCACACCACTAAAGAGAGCTGTTGCAGTGCCCGCAGAGTCAGGGACCATTTTATCAGCATTATAAGTCTAGAAATCAAAACGAAGTAATGGAAAAAGTTAATGTGCAATTCATGACTAAAAATGGGCCAAATTTTCATTAAAATTAGTAACAGCTTTTTAAACAGTTGACATGTGTCAATTACTATTTACAAAGATTTTAGTTTTATGAAAAACTGCATGGCCAATTCACTAGATGATTTCAGCACTGTAGAAGAGTAATTCATCAAATTAACAGTAAATAGGAAGGTAACCACATGGCTGATCAAAGACATGCAGTACTTTACTATAAATGCAGGCACTAATATCTGCATTGAGTTACTTAATGCCAGTAACAACATTAAAGTTAAATCTAGTTATTGTTAAATTTCATTTATATGGGCTATGTAAGACCAAAAATAATCCACTGAATCAAAGAATCATGAACCACCAGTTCAGCAACACAAGAACTCATGGACGATGCATTGGAAATGTTTGAAAGGAAACAATCAATCATTAGAGTATTCTGTGACTATTAGAAACTTTTGATTTAGTTAATAGCAAGTGTCTTCTGAAGAAGTTAAAATTCTGAGATAGAAGAGCCACTGAAATCAACCTTATAAAATCTTAATTAACAGATATTAAAAGGTAGAAAGATTAGGAGAGCAATAAATACTAATCAGACATAGAATATCAATATTATGAGGATATATTGCAACTCACCATAAAGGCAATCACCAAGATACATACAGGCATGAAAATTAGACATTCACACACACAAATAAAGCTTTTGGCCAAAGCCTTCATCAGTAATAGAATATAAACACATGTATACAGTTGTACAGGCACAGCTCACACACATGACTATTGTTGCTGGCTGCTGCACCTCAGGTGTTGACATTCCATTATCATATTTTGCCTAGTCCAGTGTTGTTGTTTATGAGGTTTTAAGGAGACTAAACACCTTGGTCATCAGTCCCCTCCTACTCATATATGGAAAAGATTGAAAACAGTGTGCCTCAAGGAAGTGTTCCTGCACTACCGCCCTTCTTTATATACATTGTTGATTTACCTGATGAAATTACAGAGAAATGTAAAATTATCACAACAGAAGGAGCCCAAGTTTGAACAGAACAACGACTATGATTTACTGTATCTGAAGTAATCAGAGGAAACTGTACTGAAACAACTGAATTCAAGGCCCCAAGGAGGCTTACAGAGTGGTGATATGAATGGAAGGTGGCATGCCAGGCAGCTCGTAATATTAAAAAACAGTGACAATCTGGGCAGCATGTAACCTGCAAGCTAGGTAAGTTGTTGCCTTTTACAGTTGTCCTACTGAAGCATTGTCTATGGTGAGAGGTACCATAATGTCTGAAATTTGGTATTCCCACACACTATTGACACTGTGGATCTCAGAATATTGAATTCCTTAATGATTTACAAAATGGAGTGTCCAATGTCCAAAGTCTGTTAATTCTTGTCACATAGCCATAATCACAATGGAAATTTTTTACATAGATTACCACAGTAAAAACGATAGCTCTGTCAGTGCAGTGCCATTTTATATACATATAACATATTCATTAATAATGTCATTATTTTGTTTGAAAACTATTTTCCTCTAAAAGTAACTCAAATTAAACAGAAGTCTATAATAAAACCATGGATTACACAAGGAATAAAGATTTCATGCAAGAAATGCAAGAAATGCAATGATGACGACTTAGCTAAATATAAGGAATACTGTAAAATATTAAATAAAAGTAATCCTGACATCTAAACAAATGCACTATGAAAAAAAGATAGCAAAATCAGACAACAAAATAAAACCAATATGGGATATAGTGAAAGAGGAGACTGATAGAAACAGAAAGGAGCAGGAGCAGATAGCATTAAAAGTAGATGATACATTAGTAACTGATGGGCACAGTGTGGCAAATCTATTTAACAAGTTCTTTATAATATCTGTTACTGATATTATGGGATTGTCAGGGTCAGTAAATAACATTATTGAATATCTGAAACTAGCATTTACAAATAACTTCAGTAACATGAATATGTCACTCACTCCACCACAAGAAATAACTTCCATAATAAAATCTTTAAAAACAAAGCATTCTAGTGGTTATGATAAAATAACAAAAAAGTTTATTAAATCATGCTCTTGTGAATTTAGCACAATTTTAAGTTATTTGTGTAACCAGTTTATTATAACTGGAACATTTCCTGGTTGGTTAACATATGTGTCTATTGAAGAAAGAGGATAAAGAGATACCATCAAACTACAGACCAATTTCACTTTTACTGACATTCTCAAAAATTCTAGAAAAGGTAATGTGCAAGCAGCTTCTCAATCACCTAACCTCAAATGACATATTGTCTAGAACACAGTTTGGATTTGAAGGCTATTTACACTTACAATGAGAATGTACTTAATTCATTAGATAATAAATTAAAAGCAGCAGGTATTTTCTGTGATTTATCAAAGGCATTTCATTGTGTGAATCATAAAATCCTTTTAAGTAAATTAGAATTCTATGGTGTCACGGGAATTGCTGCGAAATGGTTCAAGTCGTACCTTGGTAACAGTAAACAAGGATGTCAGTGCAAGGGACTAGTGAATTATGCCAACAGTCATCATCCGATTGAGAAGAAATTACATGTGGTGTTCCACAAGGATCCACCTTAGGACCATTACTTTTCCTTGTGTACAATAATGACCTCTCAACAGTTACACTGCCAGAACCAGAGTTCCTTTTGTTTGCAGATGATACAAGTATTGCTATAAATAGCATGTCGAGCTTAGTTTCAGAAAGATCTGCTAATGATATTTTCATGAACATTAATAAATGGTTTAAAGCCAACTCATTGACATTAAACTTTGAAAAGACTCACTACATGCAGTTCAGAATATGTAAGAGATTCCCATCCAGTATATGCATAAAGTACGAAGAAGAGCAGATAGAAGAGGTTGACAGTATAAAATTCCTGGGATTACAGCTTGATAATAAATTCAGTTGGGAGGAGTACACCACAGAACTGCAGAAACGACTTAAGAAATCTGTATTGGCAATACAAGTGGTATCAGACATAGGAGACATAAAAATAAAAAAGCTTGCATACTTTGCTTACTTTCGTTCCATAATGTCATATGGTATAATATTTTGGGGCAATTCTTCAAGTCAAGCAAAAGTTTTCAGAGTGCAAAAGCGTGTAATACGTATTATTTGTGGTGTAAATTCATGGATATCCTGCAGAAGCCTCTTCAAAGAACTGGGTATATTAACTACTGCCTCTCAGTATATTTATTCCTTAAGGAAATTTGTCATAAATGATATATCCCTTTTCCCAACAAACAGCTCAGTTCATACCTACAATACTAGGAACAAAAATGATTTACACAAGGACTTAAAAGCATTTACTTTAGTTCAAAAAGGGGCTCACTACTCAGGAACACATATTTTCAATAATTTACCAACAACTGTAAAACATTGAGCTACAAATAAAGATCAGTTTAAAAGGAGCCTTAAAGACTTTCTAGTGGCCAACTCCTTCTACTCTACTGACGAATTCTTAAATAGAACCAAATGATGCATGTATCTGTATTCATACTATTGGTATTATTATATTATCAGCTTGTAAAAAGTATGTGTACCTGTATTAGTAATATTATATTATCAACTTAAAAAAAATAAAAATTTAAAAAAAAGACATGATCCACATCTACGATGATCACCTCAACACGGATCTATTGAACGAAACAACTAATCTAATCTGGTATTTACACATACAGTGAGAATGTACTTAATTAATTAGATCATAATTTATAAGCAGCAGGTATTTTCTGTGATTTGTCAAAGTTATCAGTTAACAATTAAAATTTTGTAAAACATTTTTATATAAAGAAGATTATTTTTATCTGTGTTGTCCTGTGTGTTTGACTAATTCTATATCTCACGTGACATGCTCATGAACAGAGATTAATGGAACATGAATAAAATAAAATAAATAAGGGTGTAAATCTCCTTACCACCACAGACAAAATTGTGATTGTACGAGATAAAGTCAGTGTGTGGTTAAGGGAAAAAAAGAAACTAATTTTGAAATATTTCCATTTATATCTAAATGTGAACTTAGGGATAAAATATAACCATAATTCGTGACCAGTGTGGTGACATGACCACCTATCGACCATTACAACCCTGTATTCTCTTTGCAGCTGGGCTTCTTTGGGCAGCTTCTCCATTCTCGCCGGGCATGTTGTATATTCAGTCTTTTTCTGCAACTTGTGGAGTCGACAATAAAAGTTACTGCACTGGACTAATGTGATTTTATGTGGAGCCCAAAGCCATCTAATTCCATACTGGTGACCCCACGTTTTTTACTTTTCGTTATTTCCGCCTACGGAGTGAAATTCAGTTTATCGCGAAAATACTGATGCCTGCTCGGCACAATGACCCTGCCGGTTCGACTGCTGCCTGGATTTCAAGCTGCATCTGTTTCCTCAAAACAAGGACCTGCTCTTCCTATTTCTTTGAGCATTTCGTCCTCTTATTCGTACAGCGGACAGTCTCAGGTCATTTTCACCATGTCAGAAACTTTGTGTGCTGTAAGGAACTCTGGTTTTGTGATGCAAAGTGTTCTTTTTTGTGTGTCCCCTGTTTTTAATGCTAATGTGTTACTGAATCACCTTCTGTCTTTTACCCATGTACAACATGTGGCCTTCTCAGACATTCGAAATTTGAATGAGAGACCTGCAATTGCCCTGCCACACATGTGACTGCATCCTTCCGCCGACCACATGCTCGGTCAGCAAGGTGCGGTTTCCTCGCCCTATTGGGACTTATTTGGTTCTTCAGGACAAAGTGTTATCTCCGGTAGTGTTATTCAGGGTTCTATCTCAAATCATTCCAACAATTCGGGACAATTTGCCCTCACTTGTCCCCACAATGGACTTGAACAACAGTGCAGTGGCTGCAGGATTATTGCAACTGTTGTCTTCACTGATGTTCAATTACAGACCACTGGCCCTTGGCCATCATTTCAGTGGTGGCACAAGCTCTACTCGTGATCTGAGTGTCAGTGTTTCCCGTGTGCAATTGTGCTTCGCACGGCTGACATACAATGACTACTGCAGCCATTCTCTATCGAGCAGTCACCTGTCTTCATGGCAAACACTGATGCCACAGCCACATCGGACTTCCGCACTGTTGTAATACACACTTCTACTCCTGATCTGCCAGCCGCCATGGCCGAGGGGACTGAGGCACTCCAGTCACGGCCTGCACAGCCACTACGGTCGAGGGTTCGAATCCCCCCTCGGGCATGGATGTTTGTGCCGTCCTTAGTCTTAGTTAGTTCATCAGTACTTTGTAAGTTTAGGGACTGATGACCCCGTAGTTAAGTCCCATAAAAAAAAAAAAATCCTAATCCACTCGCCTTTACAGTCCCGCCGGGGACAGTGGCGTGATGCATTCCACTTCAATGCCACCCCAGCAAATGTGCATCTACCCCGCTGCTGGTGCTCCGGATCCATCTCCCTTTCCGTTCCCTGAATGCCCGCCCGAGCTGCTGCCTTTCTCTTTTGGGGCTCCCACAACTTGGTTCTCACTTGTCGAGCAAATCTTTGACCACAATTCGGTATTCGCTCATATCTGATCACTCACCTTCATGAACATGTCGACCTCATATGTGACCTCGTAGCCGGCCGTGGTGGCCGAGGGGACTGAGGTGCTCCAGTCACGGTCTGCATGGCCACTACGGTCGTGGGTTCGAATCCCCCCTCGGGCATGGATATTTGTGCCGTCCTAGTTCGTAAGTAGTTCATAAGTGGTTTGTAAGTTTAGGGACTGATGACCCCGTAGGTAAGTCCCATAAGCGTAACAAACATTTGAACATTTTTTGTGACCTCATAACCTCTCCCCAACCGCCAACTGCTATGCCGCTGCCGAAAAGACCGTCCTGGAGAGGGTCGCCTGCACTCCTGATGAGACGATCAGACACGTTTCCATGAAGAGCATTTAGCAGACAGGAAGTCTTCACAACTGTGGCGCTGCCTTTGATCACTAATTGATGAACACGATATGCACGTGTAATAAACTTCTCTTCCTGTGCGAGAATTACGTGATGGAATGTACGAGTACCTGTCGGTAGCGGACAATGGGTGCCATCTGGAAGTTCGGTCGGTTCGGGAGGCGTGCTCGGGTAGCGTAATGTTAACGCGACCACTCGCGAAAAACGGTAAATCCAGAGAATTCCTTTTCATTCTTGACAGCTGCCTCGTATACAAGACTTTCACCCCAGCGAACAGTAAATCGTGTGTGGTGAGAACAGATGAAAATGCTAGTCAGGAAACGGGACCCCCTGTTCCAATTAAGAAATAGGGAATGTCTGAGCAGGGCCAGCACACGGCACGTGCGAAACGTGCGACCGCAAAGGACAGCACTTTCCGAGGAGCGGCAAATCTGCCCCCCCCCCCCTTTTTCTATTTTTTTTTAGGACAAAGTCAACATTCATGCTCAAGAGGGGATTCGAAACCAAACCTCGGAGGAAGCGGCTTTGGGAACTGTGGCATGGCGCCTCGACTACCTTCGGGCTGCCCCTGTTAAACAAGGGGAGGGAGGAGGACTAATTTCTTCCTCGCCACTGTGGCAGCACCGTCGTGTTTACGCCGGAGAAACAGAGAAGGGGAAGCAGTCTGGCGTACATGCCAGTATTCTTATGAGGGGAGCTGGCAGCCTCTTATGCGCCGTGCGTTTACTCTCAACTAATTTTGCAGAAGTCGAAATCTAATTTGGAAATTCAAATGCAATGTTCGATACTGCTATTATGTGCTAAGCCTGAAGCAGTTTTGCTAATCCCTTCAATGACAATTTTTGAGTGTTTTATTCTTCCAGCATTATGGAAAAAATCGTTGAACATTACTACAGTCAAACATGTCCAACACCTACGATGGCTAGAAGTATTCCGAATGGGTAAATACGCTGCGAGTAAATACAAGGAATAAAGACATTGGTGGTAAGCCTAGAATAAGTTGGGTTTCGACGTATTTTTAAAAATTTTACATCCGTTTCTGAATGATAGTCGTACGTTTCGATTTTGGGCCATGAAACACCTGTCTCCGCCTGCATGAACAACAATTAAAATCTGACCGGCACTTTTGTTTGAAAATACTACTCGCACACTATCACTCTGCCAACATTTATTCATTTATTTACTGTAGGCCTATACTGTTTTCCGTTGAATACATTATCTGTTCACAACCAATGAAAAATGTTCATTTACGTTAACTGTAATTTCATGCCACGCGGGATTAGCCGAGAGGTCTAAGGCGCTGCAGTCATGGACTGTGCTGCTGCTCCCGGCGGAGTTTCGAGTCCTCCCTCGGGCGTGCGTGCGTGTGTGTGTGTGTGTGTGTGTGTGTGTGTGTGTGTGTGTGTGTGTGTGTGTGTGTGTGTTTGTCCTTAGGTTAATTTAGGTTGAGTAGTTTGTAAGCTTAGGGACTGATGACCTTAGCAGTTAAGTCCCATATGATTTCACACACATTTGAACATTTCTGTAAATTCAAAAGGCTTATTAAAATTAGCTAGATTTCTTTAATCAGGTTTGACTCCATTTTTGAGCTGGTGCCCAGCGACTGTTTTGTACAAATCTGTAGAGAATGTTACCAATCAGTCGCAATTTTTGTTTTTATTTTCCAGATCTGCATAGATTTCGGGCACAGTGTGGCTATTCTCAATGCTTTGAGTTATGTTTACACCTATTCCGTCCATGCTGAACGTAACTGTCAACATGACGGTTTAGAAGCAAGCACATATTAAAAGCTTTGAGACTGGCTACCTACAGTTTACCGTAGTTTAAATGAAATTCCAGAAACGTTTCGTAAAAAAAAAAAAAAAAAAAAAAAAAAAAAAAAAAAAAAAAAAAAAAAAAAAAAAATCCCACTGACGTGTTTTACGGCCCATTTTAGATTTGCTTGTAATTTTATGACTTTTTGCAAACATTTCGTACAAAAATAATAAAAGTAAAAATTATGTGCGATGCGACCACGACTCTACTATTGTGATAATATCTATGCACCCAACATGTAATATTCTTTCTGACCGTATTTTAACAAACAGCCAAAAGTATTTGATATTTGACTTTAGCTTTGACAAATATACTCTTTTTTCTTAACTTTTCTTATTTAAACTATTATTTTAATATCCCTCCCCCAGGTGGCGCAGTGGTAAGACACTAGACTCGTATTCGGGAGGATGGTGGTTCAAATCCACCTCCGGCCATCGAGATTTAGGTATTTTCCTAAATCACTCCAGGCAGATGCCGGGATGGTTCCTTTCAAAGGGCACGGCAGATTTCCTCCCACATCCTTTCCCGCAAACCCGAGCGTAACCTCCGTCTCTAATGACCACGCAGTCGACAGGACATTAAACACTGAGATTCCTTCCTTCCTTTCTCTCCCCCATTTCCATAACCTTTTTCCATTAAAATATTATCACTTATCTTGCCTTCGCAGTTTGTTAATAGTTTATTTTCTTTGCCTGAACTGGTTACGAATGAATATACCCTGGAAGGAACGTAGCGTACATTTGCCGTTCGGATGAGTGAGTATAGACTGGATGGAACACGGCGTACATTTGGCGTTCGGAAATCAGTCACTTGACATCCCTCGCCCGAAACTCTCTTTTGCATACGTCATCTAGCTTTCTGTATTATTTCCTATTATAGCTCAAGTGTTGTCATTTAAAAGCAATGGCGCACTGAAAATTATCAACAACAAGTTCTTAGGACAATGAATTATAATCTAATGTCTAAAAATACCATGTTAGCAGTTAATACGTGTCATCGATGGTACGAGAATCACGGGTTACTCTCGCAGCTGTTCGCTGTAGCAAAATGGGCGACGAATTTGTTTGTGATGTACGAGGTGCATTCAAGTTCTAAGGCCTCTGATTTTTTTCTCCGGACTGGAAAGAGATAGAAACATGCGCATTGTTTTAAAATGAGGCCGCGTTCATTGTCAATACGTCCCAGAGATGGCAGCACTGTACGGAAGATGGAATTTTACCGCCAGCGGCGAGAATGAGAACTGTTTTCGATACTTAAAATGGCGACGTTTTCCTTACTTGAACAGCGTGCAATCATCCGTTTTCTGAATTTGCGTGGTGTGACACCAATTGAAATTCATCGACAGTTGAAGGAGATAGTGGTGATGGAGTTATGGATGTGTCGAAAGTACGTTCGTGGGTGTGACAGTTTAATGAAGGCAGAACATTGTGTGACAACAAACCGAAACAACCTCAGGCTCGCACAAGCCGGTCTGACGACATGATCGAGAAAGTGGAGAGAATTGTTTTGGGGGATCGCCAAATGACTGTTGAACAGATCGCCTCCAGAGTTGGCATTTCTGTGGGTTCTGTGCACACAATCCTGCATGACGACCTGAAAATGCGAAAAGTATCATCCAGGTGGGTGCCACGAATGCTGCCCATGTGGCATGTTGCCAATCAATGTTGATGCACAACAGCATGAATGGGACTTTCTTTTCGTCGGTTGTGACAATGGATGAGACATGGATGCCATTTTTCAATCCAGAAACAAAGCGCCAGTCAGCTCAATGGAAGCACACAGATTCACCGCCACAAAAAAAATTTCAGGTAACCACTAGTGCTGAAAAAATGATGGTGTCCATGTTCTGGGACAGTGAGTCGTAATCCTTACCCATTGCGTTCCAAAGGGCACTGCGGTAACAGGTGCATCCTACGAAAATGTTTTGAAGAACAAATTCCTTCCTGCACTGCAACAAAAACGTCCGGGAAGAGCTGTGCGTGTGCTGTTTCACCAAGACAACGCACCCGCACATCGAGCTAAAGTTACGCAACAGTTCCTTCGTGATAACAACTTTGAAGTGATTCCTCATGCTCCCTACTCACCTGACCTGGCTCCTAGTGACTTTTGGCTTTTTCCATCAATGAAAGACACTCTCCGTGGCCGCACATTCACCAGCCGTGCTGCTATTTCTCAGCGATTTTCCAGTGGTCAAAACAGACTCCTAAAGAAGCCTTCGCCGCTGCCATGGAATCATGGCGTCAGCGTTGTGAAAAATGGGTACGTCTGCAGGGCGATTACGTCGAGAAGTAACGCCAGTTTCATCGATTTCGGGTGAGTAGTTAATTAGAAAAAAAAAAAAAAAAAATCGGAGGCTTTAGAACTTGAATGCATCTCGTACAAACATGTTAGACGGTGGTTCGAAAAATGTTTCAAATGTTTATATAGCTTATGGGACTTAACTACAGGGTCATCAGTCCCTAAAAAAATGTTCAAATGTTTGTAAAGCTTAAGGGACTTAACTACGGGGTCATCAGTCCCTAAACTTACAAACTACTTATGAACTACTTACGAACTAGGACGGCACAAATATCCATGCCCGAGGGGGGATTCGAACCATCAGTCCCTAAACTTACAAACTAAGTATGAACTAGCTAACACTAAGAACGGCACAAATATCCATGCCCGAGGGGGGATTCGAACCCCCGACCATAGTGGCCGTGCAGAACGTGACTGGAGCGCCTCAGTCCCCTCGGCCACTGTGGCCAGATGACGGTGGTTCGAAACTTGCTAGGGTGCAGTTGCTCAGCGCGCTCGGTCAGAGGGTTGCCAGAATGGTTGCTCGACGCCTTCTGTAACGAAAGAACTGAGTGAACGACGAAACGATCACAATAGCACAAAACATACCAACGTCCACAAAGTACCGATCAAACCGAAGAACCAATGGAAAGAGAGAAAAAGAAAGAGGGTTCAACGCCATCTACAATACAAAAACTGAGCAAAATTCTCAACGAACAACCCAGGACGAAGACGAACAAACGACCACAAAACATCGATCTCCCTGAAGACAAAAAATATAAAAAGAAAAAAAAAAAATAGCCACCACTGACAATTTTACCCTCTTGCTTCGTACAAGAATTTTGCACACTCTTGTTAACTAAACACAACTATATAATGCAAGATTCTGAGTTGTTCAAAGGTAACAGCGCTTTCTCTGAAAAGTGCTTTTGTTCTGTTTCGAGAACATGCCATGAAATGCACACCAACGAATTGTAAACATAAACTAGGGAAAAACAACAGGTAATTTGTTGCAATGTATACACTTCCCTTCCGTTTCATTAAGGAACGACAGTTGCCACAGAAATCTATGACTCCATTTATATATGAAACCACCAGTATCTCCACGTTGTTTAGAATATTCACTACCACAGTATTCTCCCCGTTGTTGTGTAAATGCTTCAGAAGACCACTGTTCAATTCGTCGTTACGTATTTCACAGCATGTTCACGAAATAGAACAAACGCACATTTTAGAGGGAGCACTCTTACATATTCACAATTCCAAACATTGCAGAACATAGCTCTCTAATTAATAAGGGTGCCCGGAACCCTTTTAGGAGCGAAGGCAAAAAAAAGAATAGTAGTGACGGGTATCGAACTACCGACAATGTGCATCACAACGTAACGCGTTGCACACTACACTACGGCCAACTGCTACAAAATGATATCTATATTCTCGTACTATTGGTGGTAGTTGTTAACTGCTAATAACTTATGGCATTTTAGACACTAGAATATAATTTATAGTATTTGCGCAAATACATTCACTACTGAGATAAGGTATTATTTTCTGGGGAAGTGCTCACCAGGCCATAACCGTTTTCAGGAGGCAAAAAGCAATCATAAGAATAATTAAACAAGCTAGCAGCAGAAAATCCTGCAAACCTTTCTTTAAGGACCTGAAAATCCTACCCCTTCCCTGTGTGTACATTATGGAAGTAGTCATGTTTGCAAAAAAAAGTCTACTGAGGAGAAAAAATCGATTTCATCAAATTAATATTCTCCATGATTACAGTACAAGGTCAAACAATGACATACACATTAATCACTGCAACACCACATTGTGCCAGAAAGGTGTATATCATGTAGGCACAAAATTGTACAATAGATTACCCAGACACATCAAATCTTCTCCTGACCTACTAAACTTCAAAAAGTCTGTGACAGCATACCTACTATACAGGGCTGGCGCAAGGCACGTGCGAAACGTGCGGCCGCACGGGGCGGCACTTTCCGAGGGGCGGAAAATCTGCCCACCCCCTTTTTTTTTAATTTTTGTAGGACAAACTCAACATTCATGTCCAAGAGGAGATTCGAAACCAAACTTCGGAAGGAGCGGCTTCGGGAACTGTGGCAGGGTGCTTCGACTACCTGCCGGCCGCCCCTGTTGAATAAGGGGAGGGAGGACGACTAATTTCCTCCTCGCCACTGTGAGAGCACCGTCGTGTTTTACGCCGTAAGAACACAGAGGGGGAAGCAGTCTGGTCTACACGCCAGTATTCTTATAGAGTGTTGCCAGTTTGTAACGCGCCTTACGTTTACTCACAACTAATATTGCACAAGACGAAATCTAATTTGGAAATTCAAATGCAATGTTCGATACTGCGATTCTGTGTTAAGCCCCAAGAGATTTTGCTACGCCCTTCAGTGGCTGTTTTCGAGTGTTTTATTCTTCCCGCATTATGGATAAAAATGGCTGAACATTACTAGTCAAACATGTCCAACACCTAAAATGACTAGAGGTATTCTGAATGGGTAAATACGCAGCGAATAATTACAAGGGATAAAGACATTGGTAGTAAGCCTGGCATAAATTAGGTTTCGACGTATTTTTCAAAATTTTTGCTATCCGTTTCTGAGTGATAGTCAAACGTTTCGGTTTTTGAGCCATGAAACACCTGTCTGCGCCTGCAGGAACAACAATTCAACTCTGATCGGCACTTTTGTTTGACAATACTACTCGCACACTATCACTTTGCCAATGCCGGCCGCGGTGGACGAGGTGACTGAGGCGCTCCAGTCACGGTCAGCACGGCCACTACGGTCGGGGGTTCGAATCCCCCCTCGGGCATGGATATTTGTGCCGTCCTAGTTCGTAAGTAGTTCATAAGCAGTTTGTAAGTTTAGGGACTGATGACCCCGTAATTGAGTCCCTTAAGCTTTACAAACATTTTGAACTTTGCCAACATTTATTTACTGTATACGGTTTTCCGTTGAATACATTATCTGTTCACAACAATTGAAAAATGTTTATTTACGTTAATTTTGTAAGTTCATGCTGCGTGGATTAACCGAGCGGCCTAAAGTGCTGCAGTCGTGGACTAGGTGGCTGGTCCCGGCGGAGGTTAGAGTCCTCCCTCCGGTATTGGTGTGTGTTTTTGCCCTTAGGATAATTTGGGTTGAGTATGTATGAGCTTAGGAACTGATGACCTTAGCAATTAAGTTCCACAAGATTTCACATACATTTGAACATTTTCGTAAATTCACAAGGTTTGTTAAAATTAGCTATATTTCTTCAATCAGGTTTGACTATTTTTGAGCTGGTGCCCGCGACCGTTTTGTAAAAATCTGTAGAGAATGTTACCAATCAGTGGCATTTTTTTGTTTTTATTTTCCAGATCTACATATATTTCGGGTACAGTGTGGCTATTCTCAATGCTTTATGTTTACATCTATACCGTCAAGCTGAACGTAACTGACAACCTGGCGGTTTACGTGTAAGCACATATTAAAAGCTTTTGAGTCTGGCCGCTCAACGGCTGAAACCTTGGTAGATCTGAAAAGTAAAAACAAAAATTGCAATTGATTGGTGACATTTCCTATAGATTTTGGCCCACTTTAGGTTACGGTAGTAACACTAAAACTGGGCCTTTGCGATCGTCTTTCGACAGCTCGAAATTTAAATGAAAATAACGGCTTAACTATTCATCTGACACGAAAATTGAATAACCGAATTTGTAGAGGAGAAAATTCTCTACAACTTTGCTCTCTTATGTTTTTTTCATATCTAGTAGCGTTTCAAAGATATTTGCAAAAATAACGGAGATTTTGAGATGTCTGTCTGCCTGTCCGTCTGTCTGTCTGTCCGTAACGTGTTCCCTGTTTTTAAGACGCACCGTTCAACCGATCAGCACCAAATTTTACAGACATGATTGTAGGCCGCCAGAGACCAGAACGTCCTTTTTTCAAAATTTTCGGACAAAAAATACGGCAGTAATAAAAAAAAAAAAAAAATAAATAAATAAATAAATAAAAAAAAAATAAAAAAAAATCCGTTTGTAATATAATTGTAACTGCTAACGAACCGTTCATCTGACACGAAAATTGAATAACCTAATTGGTAGAGACGAAAATTCCCTACAACTTAGCTCCCTTACGTTTTTTTTATATCTCGTATCGTCTGAGGCATATTTGCAAAAATAACACCCTCCACTGAATTAACGAAAACCAGCCGTTCGGAGATGTCACGTGACATTCCTCGCCCAGAACTCTCTCTGGCATACGCCATCCATCTTGTGTTGCGT
Organism: Locusta migratoria; assembly: GCA_026315105.1. NCBI lineage: Eukaryota > Metazoa > Arthropoda > Insecta > Orthoptera > Acrididae > Locusta > Locusta migratoria. The sequence goes on along the minus strand of CM048755.1, from coordinate 145,088,715 downwards.
CGTTCTTAGTACGGTAAATGATAATCTAGTATCTACAAATGCCATTTTAGCATCAGTTAACAACGGCCATCAACGGTATGAGATTAAAGGACTTATCTTTTGATTGATAGCTTTAGCGTAGTGGACAAGGCGTTGGACTATGATGCTAAAGGTCGGTGGTTCGGAATCCGCCCCTACCTAATTTTTTTCCCTAAAAGGGTTTCAGACACTCTTATTAATTAATTTATTATTATTTAGATTATTATTTTGGTCCAAAATGTTTGTAAAAACGTATAAAACTACAAATCTAAAGTGGGCTGTAAAACACATCAGTGCGATTTAAAAAAAATGAATTTCCGCAAACGTTTTGAAAAACAAAAAATCGGGGGGGGGGGGGGGGGGAGCGGCAATTTAGCAGCTCGCACGGGGCGTCTCAGAGTATCTTATGCATTAGGAAATGTAATTAATTTTGTAACTGTTAAAATAAGTTTCTAAAGATTTATTGTATACCCAATCTCATTATTAATTATGTAAATAAGTTTGTAAAGATTCATTGTATACCCAATCTCATTATTAATTATGTAAATAAGTTTGTAAAGATTCATTGTATACCCAATCTCATTATTAATTATGTAAATCCAGTTACTATTGAAATTTAACCAATATGTGTATCTTCTGCAAATTGTAAATCCAAAAGATAAAATTTTATGTCCAATATCTTGTGTACAACATATGTACTGAAATAGATTATAAGGACAAATCAATAAAAATAAATAAAAAATTCTAAGAACGACGTGTTTTTGTTAATTCTTCATTGCGCCATTGATTTGAAATGCGCCGTTCCTGCAGTCTGCCGGCTGTTCGAAGAGCTGTAGGCCTGCAGCTCATGCAGGTAGGAGCTGCAGGAGGAAATTTTCCCTGCAGCTCATGCAGCCAGACTATCAGGCTTATAGTGAAGCTCCTATGTTCAAAGTTGTCGGAAGTCCACAGCGTTGTAATGTGTAAGTGTACCGCGTATTACTTCGTGTTTGTTCTGTTTGTAAAAGAAGTTCGTTTTTGTTTCTGTATATTGATGTATCAGTATTTTATAGGTATTGTATTTGTTTGTATAAAATCACCTGTAAACGTTAGAAGAGCATTTTCAAAGTCCATTTGTTCCAGATGTCGAGCGATTCAGATTTTGTGTCCGGTGATGACGATATCGATGAAATGTTGTTGCCCCGAAATAAAAGACAGAAGAATAAAAATAGTTTTGAATATGTGGTGCCGCAGTATTCGGAAGATGAATTTGTAGAACATTTTCGGACGTTTCTTTATATTCTTATAAAAGTCTATTAACGCTAATGTGTCGTTTCTGCACCACACAAATTCCTGCAGGACCGGATCTAGGACAATATGAACTAATTTTATTGACTTAATTAAGATCAAAGGAAAACAGAACAATTTTAATACATTCAAAAATATTACAAGATTACTCATCGTACAAAAATCAATTCAAAATTTCGCTTTTCGAGCTTTTTTTTGCTGAAAAACTGTTTTTGATATCATCATAGTTTATAGAAGCAGCTCGTTTGTGCTCTATGGATATTATACTCAGATTTCTTAAGCAGTCGCGCTTCTCAAATGTATTTAATTAGTTTCAGGTTGCTGAAACTTCTTTCTCCAGATGAAACAGAAACTAGAATGGTAAGATATATTTTAACGCTGTAATAAGGTTGGGATACCCCTCTACCAATTTATTTTTATAAATTAAACTTAATGTTGATGATACAGTGGAATCTTGCTAGGCTCTGTCTACTACCAGTGCATGTTGTCTGAAACTTTCAACTTCTTCCTCGCTAAGATCTTCTGCCAGTTCCGCTGCTTTGGCCTTCAAGTCCTCCACTTCCATTTCTCGAATTTGCACACCACACAGAAAACTAATTATTGCACCAATTTTTTGAAGTGCGGTAAACCTGGTACTAAGCTCTGTCAATTATTCCTTATTTTTTCTGTGAATGTTGGATACTTCATCCTCACAAAGCTCATCGGCCATTTTCTTCTTTCTTCGCATCCTTTTTTCGGAGAATACCGTTGATACCTCATTATCTTCTGCTAGAACTTTAGCCTCAGAAATAGCTTCAGAGGTACAAGAATCCCGGGAAGTTTTGAGAAATCCCAAAAGTCCTTGAATGTTTCGAACAGCTTTATCAATTGTAAAGTATTAACTTCGCAGAAACTGATTAACATGAGCAATTTATTTTCATATTGCATACCAGAAACAAGTTAAAGTAATGAATTTGAGTTTTCTCATATTTTTTAAAATAGATCTTGTCTCTGATTTTGTTTCTGGTGTTGACAACGTATAAGTTTCAGTTTCTTCCAGGGCCTTCAAAACTTCATGAAAATGCTTGTAAACAGCTTCAACCGCATCTACTCTTGCAGCTCACCTAGTCTTGCCGAATGTCTCTTGAATTTGCTCCTACAAAATTTAAAGAGTGAGCAGCACATGGTACGAAATAGGCCAGTTCATTCTTCTGAAGTATTCTTGACTGGATCCCTTTGTACTTTCCAGCCCTGCATTTTCAACTTTTCACGGCGTAATGTATAGTCCAATAGATTTCGGGAATGCAGCCGCGTAAAATTCACTTCTTCTGCTGATATTTCGGCCGCGTACCTTCCGGCCATCTTCAGAGTGAGTCGAAGACTGTCGACGAGGTGCCGGGCGCGGCCTTATAAGCCTGATCGCGGTGGCAATGCGCATGCGCGTCACAGATGCTGGTGTACTGCATATCCAAGTACTCACACGCGTGTGGCGGAAGCGCTCCGGTGTTCACTTATCGATACATGCTCAGCGGCGGCAACACCTTCACGTCTTCTCTGTGATTTCAATACTCCAGCCCTGTTTGCCCCATTGTCATGAGACTGCCCCCTGCAGTACTTAGTGTTCAACCCATCTTGTTCCAATTTTTGCAGTATTTCTTGACTAAGGCCTTCTCCTGTTCTGTCTGTAAAAGTCAGTAAAACTTCCCACAACCTCTGAGTCATTCGACTTGACATATCGAATTACTTGTGTCATCTGCGCATTGTGGCTGATATCTGGAGTGCAGTCAAACATCAGTGAAAAGTATTTAGCAGCTAAAATATTTTTAATTATATCTTGTTTTATTTTGTCAGCAATCAAGTCACGGAACTCATCTTGTATACTTTTGTAAAAATAGCTAATCTGGCCTTTCTTGTGGCGTTCAATAAGCAGACGAAGGGGGACACTATAATATGATATGAGATCAATTGTATTTAGAAATTTGCCGCTATGTGGATCACCAAAATGACCATCTTCTTTTGTTCCTCTAAAAGGACGTCTTTGCTTAGCTAGTAAACGGACAGCATCAATAATGCAATGAGATTCCCCCTGTTTTATTTTGTCTTGCTGCCCAGTGTGCGATACTTATCAGGTGGGTTTGTCGGAGACATCGAAAGAGTCGAAAGAAGGGCAGCTTGTTTTGTATTATCGTGATACAGGGGAGAAAGCGTTACGGAAATGTTACAGGATCTGGGATGGGAATCATTAGAACAAAGGCGTTTATCGCTGCGACGTGGGCTGCTTACGAAACTACAATCATTATTCTCCTCCGAATGCGAAAATATATTGTTGCCTACCACTTACATAAGTAAAAATCATCTGAATAAATACGTGAAATCAGAGCTCGAACAGAGAGATTCAGATGTTATTTCTTCCCGCACGCTATTCGAGAATGGAATGGGAGATAAATAGTATAAAAGTGGTCCGATGAACCCTCTGTCTGGCAGTTAAATGTGATTTACAGAGTATCCTGTGTAGATGTCTATCAATTCCACCGCTACCGAGAGAGGACTCTATATCCTTAATGCTTTTGACTTTCAATAAGAAGTGTGCGCACCTGAAATACTTACTGGAACGTTATTCAAATTCACTTGTTCTACAAATATTACCTTGATATGAAATATGAATATTCATTTATCTGAAAGAAGGAAATCAATGCAAATGAATAAACATTGTCGATTTACTTATGCAATAACGCAAACATCTCCCTCATTCTGGCTAATATCTAGTAGATTTTTAAAGTTTGATTAACTGAAGTACCTGAGACAGGGCAACACTGAAGTCAGCAACCAGGAATATTAGTTTTATGAAATAATTTCGGTACTTCTTGAAGTCATTTTACTTTTAATAATTCTGTGTCAGTTGATTTTATTAAATTATACCAGAAAGATACATTCTGTATATAAAAAAAAAAGTCGGTCAAAATTTGCCACCCTCTAAATTCTGCCGCCCGGGGCAACTGCCCCCTTTGACCTCTCTCCCCCCCCCCCCCCACCCCCCCTAGATCCGGCCCTGGATTCCTGTGTCGGTGGTTTCTGTTATTGTACAGGTTCTTGTGCAGGTTATTGTACAGGTACAAGAGTAGGTGCAGGTCCGGGAGCTTGGAACCTTAAAAATTTCGCGCCTGCAAATAAAGGAAGACTTAATCTCGAAATTTTCAATCTGGATTACACAGAACTACACAAAATATTACACAAAGACTTCAGTTTCTTAAACGCAAGAAAGTAAACTTACTTTTAAACGCTGGCACAATGAATCACTCTCTTCTGCTGATTTCCCGCCATCTTCGAACTACACAGAACAAATGAGCACACGCGTAGTACTCAAACTGCAGGCTAATGTTCGAAGATCCCCGACACCATGCACGGCACGTGACGTCATCGTCGCAGCGCATGCGCAGTAGTGCCTGCATTGCTGCTGCAGAATCTGATCCATGCAGCTCTTCGAACAAACCTCTAGGCGAGGAATGTCACGTGATATATCCGAACGCCTGGCTTACGTAAAATCAAGTGAGGGGGTCGAATCGCCGTTATTTTTGCAAATATCTCTGTAACGGCGCATATATATATATATATATATATATATATATATATATATATATATATATATATAAGTTGTACAGAATTTTCTCCTCTATAAATTCGGTTATTCTGTTTTTGTGTCAGACGAACGGTTTGTTTGGAATTACAATTACATTACAAACGGCTTTTTTCTGTTACTAACGTATTTTTTGTCTGAAATATTTGAAAAAGGGAGGTTATGGTCTCTGGCGGCGAACTATTATGTCTTTAAAATTTGGTGCAGATCTGTTGAGCCGGCCGCGGTGGCCGAGGGGACTGAGACGCTTCAGTCACGGTCTGCACGGCCACTACGGTCGGGGGTTCGAATCCCCCCTCGGGCATGGATATTTGTGCCGTCCTTAGTATAAGGTAGTTGATAAGTAGTTTGTAAGTTTAGGGACTGATAACCCCGTAGTTAAGTCCCATACGCTTAAAAACATTTCAACATTTTCAGATCTGTTGAACGGTGCCTGGATAGCCTAAATGGTAATGCCCTAAAGGGTGGAAATGTTTAAATATTTCGAATTCCTAAATATGTTCCTGTTTACAAGGCGCTCACAAAAAAAGTTGCGGACCAATAGCGTAATTCCGCCTTCTCATACAAAATTTCGGCATGCGGAGATATTCTCACTTTTTTGTACTGAGCAGCGGAGTTGAAAGAGAGAGAGAGAGAGAAGACAGTGGCAGTAAGAGAGAAGATAGAGCAAACAGTCATGGTGACGAGGAATCTGTCAGAAATTACATATTTTTGACAACGTTACAGTGTCGCAATTTGCGATATTATGGCTTCACTGTACTAGGTTTAGATACCAAAGTGCAGCGAATGAAAATTTTGTGTCCGGCCGGGATTCGAATCCGGGATCTCCTGCTAACTAGGCAGACGCGTTGACCACTGCGCCGCCGAGGACACAGTGACCAGCCCCACTGCAGAGCTCTTCGCTGCACGTCTCCCGCCACACGCAAATTTCCATTCGCCACACTATCTCTTTCCTATTACCACAGCCTATTTGTTCTGTAACGCTCGCAGCCACAATACTGTATTCCCGCATCAGGGAGAACAGACCACGAGGTATCGAGACACAATTAATTGTCGTCAGGAGCCCAGCTTCGGCTTGTATACAATTATATATTTTTGCCGACGTTACAGCGTTCATTTTAATGAAATAAATCACAGTTTGCGATGTTATGGCTTCACTGTACAAGGTTTAGATGGAATACCAAAGTGCGGCGAATGAAAATTTGTGCCCGGCCGGGATTCGAACCCGGGATCGCCTGCTAACTAGGCAGACGCGTTGACCACTGCGCCAGCGAGGACACAGTGACCAGCCCCACTGCAGAGGGCTCTTCCCTGCACGTCTCCCGCCACACCCGAATCTACATTAGCCACACTGTCTCTTTCCTATTACCACAGCCTATTTGTTCTGTAATGCAGTCGGGCTGGTCACTGTGTCCTCGGTGGCGGAGTGGTCAACGCGTCTGCCTAATTAGAAGGAGATCCCGGGTTCGAATCCCGGCCGGGCACAAATTTTCATTCGCCGCACTTTGGTATTCCATCTAAACCTAGTACAGTGAAGCCATAACATCGAAAATTGCGATTTATTTCATTTGAATCTGTAAGAATAAAAAATATAAATGGACTGAGATAGTAGCACCGGGAGCAAAAGAAACAGGAGGCAGCGGGAATGGAAAAGAGAGATGATTAGAGATCCTCAGACCGGTGAACTTTAACAACAAACATTTGGCCACTTATTCCTCTCCCATATACTAACGTGTTGCGGTTTCTCGGTCTAGGACTCACAAGCCCAATCAAGCCAAGGACATTTTCAGAGAGAAGAAAAGAGTTTGAATAGACGGACAGCAGACTATGAGTAAGAAAGAGTCAGCGGCAATATGAATATAAAAAAGTACAAGGCATTGGCAGGGAAACACTGAAAGTGGCAGAGAAGAAGTCAGTGATCAGGATACTCGAGAAAAAGGGATGGATATAGATAGACCGGAGAAAACGCCAGTGGGTGACAGTGGGGCAGAGACATATGTAGACAGCGGCAGTGAAAGAGACATGATATGTGTGAAAAACTTCAGTACAAGGTGAGTCTGGGTAAAAGGATTTAGCATATTCTGTGATACAATAGCGCCAATACGTTCGCATTGCAGTTTTTTTTTTTTTTTTTTTTTTTTTTGGAGAGGAAGGCAGAATGAGGACTGATGCAGCCGATTACCCACTTTCCTGCCAGAGTCTTTTAAACAGAAATTTATTTTCCTTTCTTATGCATCGAGAGGAGTGTCTTTCAGCTGGTTATGTAATGATACAACCAGCGCCGGCTTCAGGGTGAGGAGACCCAGGCAGTCGCCCAGGGCGCCAGGACCCAGTAAATAAATAAATACACCGCCATTGTAACGTCAGTATTACAATTTGAAGACTACACGAAAAGAAAGGGTTAAGGCCAAATTTCACGAAAATTTTTGTTTTGTTTTGTTTTGTGGTTTTAGGGCGCACAACTTCTATGGTCATTAGCGCCCAGCCAAGAACATTGATTCGCTATGATCTCAAAAAAATGGTGACTGTCAGAACATCAACAAGAGGCTAAAAACGATAGATAAAAGACAATTAAAAGGGTTAAATATCCTTGGATAGGTTGGCCAAGTTCATAAAACGCAAAACCCGAGCAGCTGCTCGTGTGTCATCAGCTAAAATTTCCTCCAGAGTAGACGGAAAGTGAAGGGCTACACGGAGATGATTAAAATTAACACAAGTCAGTAAAACATGTCGCACTGTCAGCAGTTCACCGCAGGAGCATAGCGGTGCAGGTTCGGCGGATAGCAAGTGACGGTGGCTGAAACGGCAATGACCGATCCGCTTCACGAAAATGAGTTACCGGTATCCTTATGAAGTTCATCAGACGTACTTTCAGTTGGGTATACTTAAATGAATGTAATGGGTTTAGTCACTGAGTTATAGCAAGATCAATATATGGTATACACTGAGAAAATGGGCCAAGTCCATCCAAAACACGGAAAGAAAGGGTTAAGTCCAGCCGGTGTCGATTTCTCAGCAGTCAGCTGTATTTTTTTTCCTGCTGTTAGGGAAGTATCATTGTTGGCATCATTAAATGCAACGTCATTGTTGTATTCATATGTATTGTCGAAGCAAACACGGAGCAGATTTCACATTAGCTTCTTTGCTTTATGCTGTGGCAGAACCGAATATCGTGTCGTGATTTGTGTGATTCAGATTCAAGCTGCAGTGGTAAGTCTAGAAAAAGACAGAGCTTTGGTAGACAGTCTGAAGTATCTAAAAAGCTAAGAGCAATGTCACATGAAATAGGGGAGCGTTGTAACTGCAAGAAGAATTGTACTGATTTGCTAACTGATACAGAGAAATCTACATTAATATCTAAATTCAATTTGCTGAAGGACTGGAATTAGCAAAGTTGTCACCTGACAGGACTGATTTCTGTTGACAGTGTACAACGGCGTAGGCCTCGCAGAGATGAGTCAGTAGCTACTTTGCGTGATTATACATTTCATTACAAGGTCAGAATAATGAGAGACAATACTGTGACAGAATTGTCTGTTTGCCAAAAGGCCATTATATTATCACTGCATGGTATTTTAAAAGAAAAGATTAGAAACTATCAGGAATTCCTTAAAAAATGAAGACATGGCGCTAGTTGATAAGCGAGGGAAACATAGAAACCATAGTCGAGACAAAATAAAAACAGGATATTGATAAAAAGTGCTGTCACTAAAACCTAATTAGTCAAACACCCTGTACGATAATGAGCACACTCAAATGTAAATCGAATTTTGTCAGGGGAATTGCAGGGAAGTTATATAGTGAAATATCACCCCAATGTCACATAACAATCTGACTTTGACAATCTTATTTGTGCGTTACACTAAGAAATTAAAAAATAGATTTACAGATAATAAGACGTAAAGGGTCCAGTTTTTTTTAATATTGTTTTATACTTTCAGGGAATACTAAAGAAAGTTCGTAGAATGTACTGTATAAATTACAGAAGCGTATGTCAATAACCAATGAAACTGTAACGTTTTAAACTTTGAAGTTACTCTCCTGAAAAGTCTGTAAAATGGACTTAACCCCTTCTTTCCGTGTAGTCTTCATTTACAATCACCCATTTTGCGGAACTAAAATATTATTCCGTCTCATTCCAAATCCGTCGTTAATCTAACGACTGCGCACTCAATTCAGGGTAGCTGAAGAGAAAACGTGCTGAATGCAATCTTCCTACTGCCTGCATCTATCCACGTTTCAGACTCGATACTACCTACCACAGCGCATGTCTTATTCGTTACAAGAACAACAACAAGAAAGCGCCCACGCAGCTGCAAATTCTCTCATTCACCACAGAAAGCCGAGGGGACTGCGGAGCACCAGTCAAGGTCTGCACGGTCGCTACTGTCGGAGGTTCGAATCCCCCCTCGGGCATGGATATTTGTGCCGTCCTTAGTGTTAGCTAGTTCATAAGTAGTTTGTAAGTTTAGGGACTGATGACCCCGTAGTTAAGTCCCATAAGCTATACAAACGTTTGAACATTTCACCACAGAAACTAACTGTCGGTCCAAATGTAAGAAAATACGGACATTACATTTCATTAATACGAATGGATTGATGTCTAATATTTTGACTTAATGACTCATCTATAGCAATTAATATATAACGCAATGCATGTACTGCATTCACAGAGAATACTCCCCTGAGACACTGATATAATACAGCGCCATCCAATGCTTGTTACACTGCATATGTTGGCAGCGCAACGATTTACACTCGCATGATAGTAGTTGTCAGTAAGAGTCGGAGACAGGGGGCATGTCTTCGTCGCTGAATAATAGTAACTGAAACGAGTGTTGTATCTGTCATTTTAAGTTTCTGATAACTTAGAAAGTCATATTTCTTTTTTAGTTCACTTCTTTTCCTACTTACGTCTCCTGACAGGTGATTTTCATATCGCGAATAACTGTTTTGCAAATCTAAACACAAGCTTACTAATATACTTTTCTACTTACGTCTCCTGACAGGTGATTTTCATATCGTGAATCACTGTTTTGCAAATCTAAACACAAGCTGACTAATATTCTTTTCTACTTACGTCTCCTGACAGACGATTTTCATATCGTGAATAACTGTTTTGCAAATCTAAACACAAGCTTATTAATATTTCTAATATATAAAGCAGAGTGTCTGTGTGTTTGTACGTGTTGCATACAAATCTACAGTTTTGTTCCAATCTTTATGAAATTTTGTACACGTAAGCTTCAATCCACGAGGACGGTCGCCGTACGTGTAAGAGTAGTAGTAAAGCAGTCAACAATCCGAAGATTGGTTTGAACGCCACAGTGCTTTACTAGGCATGGTCCTGTTTGGAGGTGGTATGCCGTTGCCTTCCGCCGACCTTCGAAATCACATACGATACATAGTTGACGAGATATGACGTCATAAACAATGAGATGTGCGAATAACTGCTGCATTTTGCGACAATGCTGCTCATTTTCTCCTAAACCATTGGACCGATTTCAACAAATTTGGTACACACATTCCTTACCGTGAGGTAACAATTGCTGCATGGTTAAGAATCACTTACGGCACATGGTTCAAAAGATATTACGTCATAATCAATAGAAATCGCAAAACTGCCATATAATGCGGCGAGACTTTATAAAAATGTTCAAATGTTTGTTAAGCTTATGAGACTTAACTACGGGGTCATCAGTCCCTAAACTTACAAACTACTTACGAACTAGGACGGCACAAATATCCATGCCCGAGGGGGGATTCGAACCCCCGACGGTAGTGGCCGTGCAGACCGTGACTGGAGCGCCTCAGTCCCCTCGGCCACCGCGGCCGGCGAGACTTTATAAATACGCTGTATGAGAATGAGAGTACTTAGCGACTTGCAACAAACTTTAAACATAATTTCAAACCTTTAGTAAACTTTTTCTCGCTGACAATCATAGCAAAATGATGAAAGGAAAAAAGTTTCTCGCTTACTACTTTTCCGCTTTTTATGTAGTAAAACTACGGCATTCGGTATGACGTTACAATTCATAATTTCTACACTATAAATTGTTGCCGCAGGAAATTTTATAGACAGTAAACACGCATATAGTTGAGTGTACCTTCTAAATTGTATCACAGTACGACATGTAGTTCTTGAGATATGAGCACATAAACAGTAACGTTCATGGAAAACCGCCACATCACGCACAAAGTGTTAATCTATTACTTCTTTACTACTAACTGTATTCCCAAGATATTTTAGACACACATCCATTATACAAATGAATATATACCCGAAAAATGGCAGGAAGAAAGAAATAAATACCCGGGCAACGCCGGGCTTTCAGCTAGTCTATATCTATAAATGTGAATGTCTGTTCGGAGTACGTTTATCACGTCTGAACCACAAGACAAAAAGAGCTAAAAATTTGTACAGTTACTAATGTCTACCCGGGGAAGGCTTTAGGCACGGTTTTATGGCGATCGGATAGCTATTTATGTATATATATTAATGTGAATGTCTGTTTGGTGTACGCGTATCACGTTCAAACGACAAGTTGCAGAGACTTAAATATTTGTACAGGTACTAACTTATATCTGAGGAAGGTTTTAGGCACTGTTTTAAAGCTATCTGATAGATATTTAGTAATTTGAAGAATATGACGCGAAATGCGGAACAATAATGCTTCTTTGAAAATTATATTTACTCTTTGAAAATGGTTTTATTGGTTGCATTGTTGCTTGAGGGTTGATAATGATAAAAGGGTGGAGTATATTGCGACGGAAAGTTATCGGTGTATATAAAATTCTACGTGTGTGTGTGTTAATATTTCGCTCTGCAGCGAAAACTACAGAACGCAAACGATTGGCCTGTGTGTAATTGTTGTCCGAAGTCTCCCGTTGTACACCATAGCAGTTCCATGCCGACAGCTATAAGGGGGTGGAAGATATGGTGGTTGAAATTCGTCAAATTATAAAAAAATTCGGACTGAAGGCCAGCGATGACGTTTGCGACTCTATAGCAAGGTGGTTACGTACAGCGAAACGTGATGCCACAGACCATATCTTTGGTCTATGCGTGCTACAATGTCTTCAGCTCTTTCTATGTAAGGATAAGCATACGAATAAGGAAATATAAGAATAAATAAATAAAGTAGTGAAAAAGAAATTTCTTTTAATACATCTCTTTAAAAAAATCGATTTGTCGTTTCGCGCATTACATCAAGTGATCCATCTGTGATATTATTACAATCATTATTGTTGAATTTCTTGATTGGATTCTTCGAAACGAATGCATTTTTACCTGCGATTTCTTATATATTCTCTGATAAATGTAACATGTTTTTAGAAAAAAAAAGAGATGGACAGAGAGAGAGTGGATAGGAAAAGTACTAACTCAAGGTTCGAATAAATAAATGAATACGCGGACAACGCCGGGTTTTCAGCTAGTACATATTAAAACTTTACAAGATTGTAGTTACAGAGCATGATAATTAACAGTGAACTAATACAACGTCAAAATGATCCTCACAGAAATAAACACACAAAGCGATGGCTATCCTATTTGGGATCTACGAGCGAGTTTCGAACACATTTTACGCTTCTACTTGTTCTTTGGAACATGCAGAAACATTTTTTTTCCAGGAGTTGTTGTAGATGTATTTGTATAGTGCAGTAGAACGTATTTTTTAGATAATTTTCCAAGACGTTAATGCTCAAACAATGTCTCACTGCTGTATGCCTACTGAGCGGCAGCAGTAAAGCTGGATACCGAGCTGAACAATCCGCCATTCTGAATCCCACTCCGGCGACAGTGTTGTTTGCTTTGTGTGGTGTAGCGAAGTGAATCAGCGAATATTTCCTGATTTTATTGTTTCACAGTGTGAAGTGGTCGGTTGTGCAGCTTCAAACTGCTCAAATACTAGCGGACATGGTTCCTCTAAGTTTTATCGGTTTCCTTCAAATGTAGATCGGCGTAAAAGGTACCTTGTAAATTTCAGAGCCGCATTGAGGCGCTACGCTACGATGCGCGAGGCCGTTCCCCGTCGGGGGTTCGAATCCCCCCTCGGGCATGGATATTTGTGCTGTCTTTAGTATAAGGTCGTTCATAAGTAGTTTGTTAGTTTAGGGACTGATAACGACGCAGTTAAGTCCCATTTGAACATTATTTTAAATTCCAATTGCCAAGTATGGACGCTAAAATCGAGTAACTATCTGTGTAAAGTTAAGAACAAATTTTTTTTTTATTTGTCCTAGAAACAGTTATGCTCACAGAAAGGTAGTACTGAAAATATTGGCCTATACTTGTAAGCAATGGTTTATTTTAATTTTGCTTCAGATTCTTAACACGACATTCAGTGTGTTGAAAATAAATTACATTTCTTGATTTTATTTAGACCAACTAAGGAGGACAGTTAATTGTATTTTAAGTGATGCATGAGTGCAGCTGGCTTTGCCCAGCAAGTGGTTTTTTAATTATATTATTACGCATTAGTTCGGGGTTTAAATGTGACTCTCAATACTGGAATATATATGTGTAAGCCAAGCTGTGAACAGGAGGTCTGAAATAATAATAAATTGAACTTCGCGACGACAAAGAATAGGAAAGAAGTCGTAAATGAAAGGCGTTGATTTCAAATCTTAGCATGCAACATTGACTTTATTTCGAAGTGCATGCAACAAGAGAGACTTTATTTAGTAGTTATCTAACGAAACCAGACGTTCGAAGTTATTAAACACATTTTTGACGTAAAATCTTCTGAATTACTGTGTATGTAAAACATGCGAGACATTAAGGCGGAAACACGGGAAGTACAGTATCCCAATTTAACATTATTATTAACTGTTTTCGAATGCAACTCTTAGTTACCGTAAACTTATGTGGCTGTACCATATATAAACCAGAAAATACGATAATTTTAATGTATTTTAATTGTATTTGGGCAATATTTAGAACGGCTACATTTGCCTTAATGTGGATGTAAGAGAATGTTTCATATCTCTAAATATCCATCTAATCACGAACTTTAAGTTGCTTGCCTCTTACAGTCAATAAATGTACTATGCTGTAATATTTTCTGCGTCAGGAAAATATGTTTAATGGCCTTAGGAATATATTAAAAAGCGTAATTGTTCCGTTGTCTTTAAATGGTCGCCCTTAAAGCGGGATTCAAAATGGCGGATTGTTCTGCTTGTACTATACAGTGCTCTAGGAAGCAGCCTGCTGGACAGTGACGTCACAGGCAACGCAGTACTCAAGTGGATGCGTCTCAGCGGGATTTCAAATCATTTCCATTACATTTCCGATTTTTGTTTTTGTAAAATACTTAAATTCACGAAGAAAACACCATGCTATGATCATACGATGCAAGGTTCGCTGTTTATGTACTAAAGGGCGCCAAATGGCGACTTTCGCGGGGCGCCTGGATGGTTAAGGCAGTCCTGGATACATTATAACACGGACAAGGGATACATTTGACCTCGGAACCGCACGGGATCATGCTTAGAATAACAATCAATCATAAAAAAAACGGTGGTGTGCGTCATTTCCAAGCAAAACGCCGCACTTGTTTGCTAGCACCACTAGATGCTGGCATAATGCAGCTGCACTAACCAGTGCTCCAGTTGCTTGAGTGGTATAGCTGCAGTACGTATTTGTCTCTTGGAGTGTTCAAAAGCGAGTTACTGTGTAAACTGTGTACAGTGCAGTGATATCACGAAGAGAATTAATCCTACGCATGTAGGGGAAAGGGTTGTACCTTGGGACGGTTTTACCTTGGGACACTTTTTAATACAGGCAGTGCACTCTAGTGGAAACTTTAATAACTAAGAAGTAAAGTTGTCAGGCCTATTTTCAGAGGGAATGAGAGGCCATGTTGTATTCGGATGTTTGAGATCTGAGGAGGAGTTTTACAAGTTTTCGTGTTTGAAAGTAAAATTTAGCCACTATCCTTAGAAGATATAAATTAAAGCTATGTATCATTATTGATATTTCTTAAATACAATGCTGTAGGGCATTATTTAAGTAAGCTATTGATACTATAATTTATGCCGATATAAATGTGTACATAGATTAGGATACTGTTTTCTGTTATTGTGTATTTGGTTTTACCTTGGGACACTTCTCCGGTTGTACCTTGGGACACCTGGAAGGCGTATGATTGTCACTAATACACCAGAAAAATAAAGAATTGAAGAAGGAAAAAAAAGGAAGTCTTTTTCCAAAGAAAGGAGCCACTAAACGGACAAAGGAGTTTTCATCTTCCGGGTCTTCTGATGAAGAAATTCCCCAGCTTGGCAGTAGATGTGGAGGTAGCATATTTGATTTTTCATCTGAAGAAGAGGATTTGCCATCCTTCCTACCATCTGGAAAAGTAACACTTTCTTGTTCTCAAGGTAGTTGGGTCTTGATAAAAGTTGACATCAGTGGCAGATCTCATGTGTACTATGCTGGAGTAGTTTTAGAAAACACAGAACAAGATATAACTGTGAAATTCTTAAGGAAGCAAAGGACCATTTTGTATTCCCTAATGTTGAGAACATCAGCACTGTTAATCGCAGTAATATAGTGAAAGAACTACCAGCTCCAGTGGTGTGTCGTGGGTTTCATTCATTTAATATTTTATTCCCACAATCTCTTGTTTTAAGGTAAAATAACTTTTGTATTTGGACTAACACATTTACTACCTCATTCCAAAACGATTCATAAAACTAAGAAATTGGAATACATCACCGTGTCCCAAGATAAAACCACCACTGTCCCAAGGTGAAACCATAGGCTGTACCTTGGGACAAGTGCCACAAAGGTCTTTATTGGTGAATAATTGTGTAAATATTGGAGCCAGCCTAAACTGCTATTCGTTAAACATTACCTAAAATTGGTGGCTGTGATGGAGTAAATTTTCAAATTTCTAGTAAAAAAATTACAGTTAAAAAATTAAAATGTAAAAAATGTCCCAAGGTACAACCCTTTCCCCTAGTGCAAACGTTAGGGACTAAGTTGCTACGTGATGAATATGGAAATGACATCGGGGCCAAGGATATGGAGTTCGCGGATATTATATAACATAATAATTCAGAAATATAATGGCGACGACACAGAAATACACGACGTTATAGATGAACGGAATTTGAAGGACAGGAGGAGCCTGTCCTTGATGGTGGCTCTTCAAGCTATAATCATTACCTCATCGTGAAAATTCACTCTGTGATTTACAATTAATTTCCTGCATCTACGTATAATCCTATGTTGCAATATACTTGGCGAAAGCCAGGGTATGGCATTGACATACCAACATTATCATTTTACAATGTAATTAGTATGGCTTCTGATACTGGACTGCGTGAATGCGAAAGTGAATTTGCAATGTGGTAAAGTGGCTTTGGTGCGGTGTGCACATTGTTCTCCCCCATTTTATCGAAATCCCGGTTCTGCACTTTGAGGATGAGGTTAATATAAGCACTTCCAGGTGCGTAGTACTGCAGTATATGTGTTTTGCGTTATTATACGTACTTAAAGCAGAGAGTTTTTGTTGCTGCTGATTGAATATGTCATGATGCACCGACCCCATTAAATTACACATAATTTCCTTCCTATGGTATTGATATCTTGTTACTTTGTTTCTCTCTGTTAAAATGTTGTTTGAGGTAGAATGCAACGTTTTCCATGGAAATGACGCACGCCACTATCCTGTTTATGCTTGCCTGTTATTCCAAGCAGGGTTTCGTGCGGTTCCGAGCGTTCCAGGTCAAAGGTGTCCCTTGTGTGATTAAAATCTTCTTACGTGTACGTTGTCTAGTTGGTCCGACATACGCAATACATTTATATTTTAACTACCAAAAAATGTTGAAAAAAAATTGAATTTAGTTGCAACACTCTGTCAGTTGTAGCCACGATGCCATGACTAGGCATGTAAAGATACTTATATTATTAGGCTTTGTAGATATCCATGCATGTCGTATTTCTTGGCTGTTTCAACGAATTGCATGCTCTATTAATTTGTACGTGTTCATTTTAGTAGGTTTCTTTATATAGTAATTGTATGTATTTTTTCAATTTACATTTTTGTTTTTTATACGGTGTATATATATATATATATATATATATATATATATATATATATATATATATATATATATATATATATATATCCGTATGTTTGTACGTGTTGCATACAAATCTACAGTTTTGTTCCTATCTTTATGAAATTTTGTACACGTAAGCTTCAATCCATGAGGACGGCCGCCGCAAGTGTAAGAATCACGTACGGTAAATAGTTCACGAGATATGACGTCATAAACAATGAGTTGTGCGAAAAACCGCTGTATTTAGCGACGACAATGCTACTCATTTTCTCCTAAATCACTGGACCGATTTCAACCAAATTCGGTACACACATTCCTCACCGTGAGTTAACAATTGCCGCAGGGTTATGAATCACATACGACGCATGGTGCAGGAGATACAGCGTCATAAGCAATAGGAATAGTAAAAAAGCCACATAATGCGGCGAGACTTTTAGAGTACACTGCATGAGAATGAGAATACTTAGCGACTTGCAACAAACTTTAAACATAATTTCAAACCTTCATTGAACTTTTTCTCGCTGACAACCATAGCAAAATGATGAAAGGAAAAAAGTTTCTCGCTTACTACTTTTCCGCTGTTTGTGGAGTAAAACTACGGCATTCGGTATGACGTTACAATTTATAATTTGTACACTACAAATTGTAACCTCAGGAAATTTTATAGACAGTATACAGACATATAGTTGAATGTACCTTCTAAATTATATCACAGTACGACATGCATACACAGTAAAGTTCATGGAAATCCGCCCCATCACGCATCAATTTTTAATCTATTACTTTTTTTCTACTAATATTATTCACAAGAGATATTACAGACAAATAGCTCTTATACAAATGAATATATACCTGAAAAATGGCAGGAATAAATAAATAAATACCCGGGCAACGCCGGGTTTTCAGCTAGTAAATATATATTTTTCAATTTCTTCAAGCTCACGACAGATAAAAATCTAACGAGCACTCCAGACACTTCGTAAAATTCTTAAAGGCTCTAGAATGAACATTACTGAAGAAACTGAAATCTATACACACATAACTGACTAGTCACAAGACATACTACACAAACAAACGGATGTTACATATCCAAATTATTTTGCTTCGCAGCAAAAACTACTTTGATCAACTCCAGCATTGTGTATGAAAAAACGTTCGAAAATTAAGTTTCGTCATTGTTTTATACTCGGATACTTTATTGCCAAAAAACAAATAGACCACGCATCACGAAATATTCACTTCGCACAACATTGAAACTTTTGTCGTATCATGCAGTAGTTTTGCAGAAAACAGTCTGGTAAAACAGGGCGCCCAATGATGCAACGAACTGCCAAACAACCTGCTCCAGATTTCAAGTACCAGAACACTGGCCATAACATCTCCTATGTAGGACGAAGCTTCGAATGTATGCCTCACCGGTGAACTGGGATGCTTCACGCCATCGGCATGGCCTTGGATTCGGGGGTAAAGTGGTGCACTCATGTCTCATCGCCTGTGATGATTTTGAACAGAAACTCTTTTCCATGTAACGTGTGCTGCATCAAGTTATTCCTATTCTTGCACTCTCGCGAGGTTTCTCTGGTACTCTTTTCTTCACCGCTTTACGCGTGCGTCGTTCCTGCTCCTCATCGTACCATCCGTCGTTAGAAAATTAACAGGCATGAATGCAAATGGCATTTATTTCACACCAGGTATACCGTCTTCTATTTCATCAATAAAAAATAACGAAACTTTCCTTCGAAAAAATTCTGCGTGCTGCGATAAATTGAGGTGGCCCTCCATCGTCCATTACCATCAGCAGATAAACGTATTGTGTTCTTAAGCCAAAACGTACATTTATAGTAAATAAGACAGTAACGTACCTTTAAGAATCCCATGTGAGGGAAATGTTCAAATGAAAGCTTGGTGCTCTCGGACTCTTTATATATCCTCGCTGCCGTCAAAGTGTTGGGGCACATTCCATCGCCCACAAATAAAATCACATTCTTTGCCAAATTTGTGTTCAGTTTCACGTTCAGTGCAATGTTCAGTTCTTCCTGGGCAACTTCATTCCAGTACAGCTGATCTAAAATAAATAAAAAATCCATGAAAAGAAGTAAATCTACAAATTTTTGTAATTTCTCGTTTAGTAACCCATTGCTGGATACATGAGCAGCAACAATACCTATGAAAAAACGAATGATACAAAAGTTTAAAAAAAATACATGCACCCGTATGAAATATTAGTAAGACTTGTACAGCTATTAGGGGCGGATTTTTCACATCAAAAACTAAAACCGTCAATCTACAGGTAGCCTATGGCCAAAAAGCTATCATTCTTGAGTTAATAATGAAAGTTTTCATTCAGTGAGTTAGAAGGTAAAATCCCTCAAATGAAGTTTTTAACCAATCAAGAAAGTGCTTGACGCACTCACTGTGATAATCTCCACTACAGTACCATACTTAATAGAAGCTCTCACTTTTGGTTTATTAATACTTACTTACTCTTCGTGTCCGGGTCACCATTTTAAATCATGAGCTACCAAAAATCGGCCACAAGTGTGGCTTTGTCATTTGCATAAACGAGGCGCGTCAAGGAAGTAAGTTCCGTTTGGTTATATTATTATATAAAACTAACGGGTACAGATACAGAAAAATATTGATTGTACAAAAATCTAAAACCGTTAAACTACTTTTCTACATAGCTTCCGAAATTTTGTAGGCAATTGTCATAGCATGGCACAAGGTTTTGTGTGCCTTTTTCATAGAATGTTGCCGCCTGTGTATTCAACCATGTGGTAACATGTTCTTTCAGCTCGTAATCATCGTTGAAGTGTTGTACACCAAGGACAGATTTAGGTGTAAGAAGAGGATTACTGTCAAAAGACTTTTTTTTTCATTTTTTTCATTTTTTTTTTTTTTTTTTTTTTTGTTTTTTTTTTTTTTTTTTTGTTGACGATAATGCCTGACCTCACACACCGAATGTGACGGAACAATTCTTACGGTAATTTCAATGCAATGGAACCTGTTTTATCAGCCTCCATACAGCTCGGACCTCTCTCCTAGCGATGTTCATCTCTTACACCTAAAATCTGTCCCTGGTGGTCAACACTTCAACGATGATAAAGTGCTGTTACCACACGGTTGAATACACAGGCGGCAACCTATTGTGAAGGATGCATGCAAAAACTGTTGCACGCTATGACAAGTGCCTACAAAATTTCGGCAGTTATGTGGAAAAGTAGTTTAAGAGTTGTAGAATTTTGTGCAATAAAAATTTCTTCTGTATCTGTGTACAATTTCATTTTATTACCAAACGGAACTTACTTTCTGGACGCGCCTAGTACAAGGTCTTCGCCTGTGCAGTTTCTCCCATGTTTGGGCATACAGTCAAATGTTGATGATCCTGAACAACGCCGCATTCACATGTATCATCCTTCCTATAACCCCATCTTCTTAGGTTACTGTAGCATTTTGAGACTCCCGTTCTAGGTCTATTGAGCGTCCTCCATGTTGGGTAAGGTAGGTGGTGTCCAAGGCTCAGTTCTTCCTTTATATCGACCCGCTCGTGGTTGATGGACTCACGACACAGATTTAATCGACATACTTCAGCCTGGTCTCTAGGGAAGTTGTCGTCCGTAGAAAGCTTTTCCGAGACTTAAGTCTGCGCTTGCGCGCGGCCGTTCACCGTCGGGGTTTCGAATCCCCCCTGGGGCATGGGTGTTTGTGTTGTCCTTATGTTAATTTATCTTAGTTTAAGTAGTTTGTAGGCTACGGACTAATAACCAAGCAGTTGAGTCCGTTTTTTCCCCCCCTTCGTTATAAGTTCGCAGCAACACGTCTCCTAATTGGAGGTGGGGCAATACCGACTATTGTGTAGGTTTTCTCGGTTGGTATCGGTTTCAAGCAACCAGATACAATACGGAACAATCTCGTTCACAGCCACGTCAACATGCTATGGAAAGTTTACGTTCAGTTGTATAGAGTAACAGATAAAAGGTGCGTGCAGGAAAGAAAGAGATAGCCCCTCGCGAACATCACAATTCTGTTCAATGTATGGAAGTGCAATATTCATACTGTGAAGTATAGTGCTATACCCACATGAGTTCGCAGTTCTTTTGTCTACTTGCTTTCCACGACCTTTCTAGGAATAGCAAAATAACGATACTTTGTAATAACATCTTACCTTACCAAAATTCTTATAACTCCACCAACTATAAGGTCTTGTGACAGCATCTTTAAAGTATAAAGGAAGGCTCAACGACTCATCTGATCAGTCTTCTGTAGCAGCTGGAAGTGACAACATGGATTCTTCGAATGTGCTAAACATCCCTCAGCTACTAGGAAGGCAGACAAGAACAACGTACGGATGATTAGAATTATGGCTCTTACAGACATTGGTAACATAAAATTACACCGAAAATGCTACGCTCCTCAGCAAGAATAATTCAAATGTGCCTACCATCATTAAAGGACCTTTCTGCGATAATATTATGCTAGTTAAAAACCCCTATCAAAAGGATTGAGAGGAGAAGATAGAAAAGAGGCGATCTGTAATGTTAAAGAAAAAAATGTGTGGGTCATTTAACTCCTACTTGCACAGTAAATTCGACAAGACATGATGTTAAGGCCAAGTTACCATTTCTCCTAGATGGTGGCAGCGGTGTGGCAGCAAGAGGAATACAGGAGAAAATCAGCAAGGAAGCAGTGGAAAACATAGCATAGCGAGGAAACATGCAAATCCTGTGACAACTCATAAAGTGGAATTAGCCGATGTTAAACTGGATGTTTGAATGGAGGAGATCCCTGCTATACTACAATAATGTCGTGTAAATGACTTCTATCTTTCGGATTTGGACATCACGTAAGATTTTGCAAGATTTAGTTTTTACTTTTATTTATTTATTTATTTATTTTTTAACAAAGTGACGATGTGCGAATACATCGACTATCGCATGGAGGAAAACTGCATGGGGAACAACAATGTGATTGTCGACAACGATAAGACAATTGGAATCGACTGTTTAACATGGGCGACATCGAATTATAGAAGAAATATATATAATAAATTTATATGTTAAATCACGAGTTCTGTTGTCAAACTTATCGAAAACACTTTATCTCGCGACTGCGAGATACTTTTACATCCACGTTGTTCAAATGTTTGTATAGCTTATGGGACTTAACTACGGGGTCATCAGTCCCTAAACTTACAAACTACTTATGAACTAGCTACTACGAAGGACGGCACAAATATCCATGCCCGAGGGGGGATTCGGCCATCCATGTTGGCTAAGGACCATGGCATTACCAGGCTAGAGGCTAAAATGTACAACTACCTTATTTATTGTGTTTGCCCTGTGCAAGACTATTTAAGTGATTTAAAGGGGAACAAACAGTATCTCCAATGTGCGCCCCTGTACATCTACATCTACATACATACTCCGCAATTCACCGTAAGGTGCGTGGCGGAGGGTACACTGTACCACTACAGCTTTCCGAAATTCTTTCTCCAAAGAAGACGAAGTGAACACTCCAGTATTCAATCCAAGAACAGCTGCCAGCATGCGAAACTTAGAAGTAGATGTTCCTGGAGTAGTAAAACAACTTACGTCTCTAAACAAAACTAAATCCTCCGGGCCAGATTGTATACCAACTAGATTCCTCTCAGAGTATGCTGATGCAATAGCTCCGTACTTAGCTATAATCTACAACAGATCACTCAGCGAAAGATCCGTACCCAAAGACTGGAAAGTTGCCCAAGTTACTCCAATATACAAGAAAGGCAATAGGAGTGATCCCCAAAATTACAGGCCTATCTCATTGACGTCGATTTGCAGTAGGATTTTGGAACATATACTTTGTTCGAATATTATGAACTACCTCGAAGAGAACGACCTATTAACCAATAGTCAGCACGGATTCAGAAAGTATCACTCTCATTAAAAGAAAGACGTTGTTCATTGCGGCGTGATCTGTTTGCGAAGTTTCAATCACCGACTTTTAGCTCTGAATGTGAAAATATTTTGCTAGCACCCACCTATTTAGGGAGACATGACCATCCCAATAAAATCAGAGAAATCAGATCGAAAACGGAACGATTTAGGTGTTCTTTCTTCCCGCGCGCTATTAGAGAATGGAACGGTAGAGAAAAGTTATGAAAGTGGTTAATGAACCCTCTGCCAGGCACTTAAATGTGATTTGCAGAGTATCTATGTAGATGTAGATGTACTAGGCATTTCCTTTCCTATTCCACTCCCAAATTGAACGAGGAAAAAAAGAATGCCTATATGCCTCCGTACGAGCCCTAATTTCTCTTATCTTGTCTTTGTGATCTTTACGCGAAATGTAAGTAGGCGGCAGCAAGATCGTACTACACTCAGCTTCAAATTCCGGCCCTCTAAATTTACTTAACAGAAATTCACGAAAAGAACGTCGTCTTTCTTCCAGCGATCCTCAATTGAGTTGCCGGAGCATTTGCGTGACACTCGCGCATTGGTCGAAACTACCGGTAACAAATCTAGCTGCTCGTCTCTGAACCGCCTCTATGTCTTCCTTTAATCTGATCTGCTGCGGGTCCCAAACACTTGAGCAATATTCAAGACGTGGTCGCACAAGCGTTTTATACGCGGTCCCCTTTACAGATGAAGTACATCTTCCCAGAATTCTCCCAATAAACCGAAGTCGGCTGTCCGCCTTACTCACAACTGTCCTTACATGCTCGTTCCATTTCATATCGCTCTGCAATGTTACGCCTAGATATTTGAACGACGCGACAGCATCAAGAAGCTCACTACTAATGCTGTATTCGAACATTATGAGATTCTTTTTGCTACTCATGCGCATCACCTTACATTTTTCAACATTGAGAGCTAGCTGCCAAACTTCGCACCAACTAGAAATTTTGTCTAAGTCATCCTGTATGCTATTACAGTCAGTTACAGACGACACCTCCCCCCCTCCCATACACCACAGCATCATGAGCAAACAGCCGCAAATCACAACTTACTCTGTCCATCAGATCATTTATATAGATAGAAAATAATAGCGGTCTTATCACACTCCCCTGGGGCACGCCTGACGATACACTCGTCTCTGATGAACACTCGCCGTCGAGAACAACGTACTGCGTTCTATTACTTAGGAAGTCTTCCAACCAGTCACAAATCTGTGAACCTATTCCATAAGCTCGTATCTTCGTTAGCAGTCTGCAGTGTGGCACCGCGTCGAACGCCTTTTTGAAGTCGAGAAAACACAATCCGCCTGTTGCCCTTCGTCCATGGCTCGCAAGATGTCATGTGAGAAAAGGGCAAGCTGAGTTTCACATGAACGATGTTTCCTAAACCCGTGTTGATTCATGGAAAGAAGCTTTTCTGTTTCAAGGAAATTTACTATATTCGAACTGAGAATATGCTCCAAAATTCTACATGAAACTGATGTCAAAGATATTGGCCTGTAATTGTATGGGTCAGTTCTCTTTCCTTTCTTATACACGGGAGTCACCTGCGTTTTTTTTTCCAATCACTAGGAACTTTGCGCTGAATTAAAGATTCGCGATTAATGCAAGCTAAGTAGGGGGCCAATGCCGCAGAATATTCTTTGTAAAACCGAACTGGTATTCCATCCGGACATGCAGAGTTTTTTGTATTTAGCTCTCTCAGCTGCTTCTCTACACCGGAAATACCTATTGCTATGTCCCCCATTTCTGAATTAGTACGTTGATCAAATGATGGTACATTTGTGCGGTCTTCCTCCGTGAAAGATCTCTTAAAGGTTAAATTTAGAACTTCAGCTTTCCGTTTGCTTTCTACTATTGCTGCCCCGGAATGATCAACGAGTGACTGGACAGTGGGCTTTGACCCGCTTATCGATTTTACATAGGACCAGAATTTTTTCGGGTACTCGGAAAGATCTTTTGCTAAGGTATGGCTGTGGTAATTATTGCATGCTTCGCGCATCGATCTTTTTATAGACGCACGAATCTCTACTAACTTTTGCCTGTCATCATTTGCGTGTTCTTTTTCGAATCGAGAGTGCAACAGCCTTTGCTTTTTCAGCAGCTTCCTAACATTATTATTATACCACGGTGGATCTTTTCCATCCTTAATCGTCTTTACTGGCACATATTTCTCTAGCCCTTTATTAACAATGCATTTAAATTTAGTCCACAATTCCTCTACATCCATAGTCCCGGAATTAAACGATGCCCATTCATTTTCTAAGTGCAATCGTACATTTGCTTATCGGCTCTTCCCAACAAAAACACGCTCCTAGCCTTCTTGATTGGTTTATGAACTTTGGTCACCATCGGCGCTATGACGATATCATGATCACTAATTCCTGTCTCTACACAACATCGTTAATAAGGTCAGGCCTGTTTGTGGCTTTTAGGTCTAGAATATTTCCATTGCGCGTGGGTTGCCGGTTTAACTGCTCAAGACAGTTTTCGGAGAATGTGTCCAAAAGTAGCTCGCAAGACTGCTTGTCTGTACCGCCTGAAATGTAACTAGCGAGGTCCCAATCTATACTCTTACGGTTGAAGTCTTCTCCGACTAACATTACATGGCCTGGATACCTATGCACTACCTGGTGTAGACTTTCTCTGAATGATTCTAAAACTTCTACTGCAGCACTGGGGGTCGGCAAAAACACCCAACTATTAACTTTACTTCTTTTAGACCTGTTATACGTGCCCAGATAACTTCACAGTTACTTTAAACATCGATCTCAGTAGAAACAATATCTTTATCCACAGCGATGAACACTCCTCCTCCAGTTGTATCCGATCTATCTTTCCGATATACATTCCACGCTTCGCTAAATATTTCTGAACTTGTCACATCATGATTTAGCCAGCTTTCGGTGCCTAAAACTATCTGAGCGCAATAACTTCCATGCAGTGCGGCAAATTCGGGAACTTTGTTTCTAATACTCTGTAAGTTCGCGGCTAATATTTTTATGTTCGAATTTTTGTTCCGAACGTGGCCTGAATTCGCTGTTTGAATGCTGACAGGCGAGTGCTCATCAGAGTTAGCGCCTAGCCTAAAAAAAACCCATGTGCACTCCACAAGTACTCTGCTACCCGAGTAGCCGCTTCCTTAGTGTAGTGCACCCCTGATCTATCTAGGGGCACCCTACAATTCCCCACCCGATAACGCAGATCCAGAAATCTGCAGCCATGACTGTCACAGAGTCAGCGAAGCCTCTGGTTGAGACCCTCCACTCGGCTCCAAACCAAAGGACGCCGATCAACCCTGGGAACAATGCTACAAATCGACAGCTCTGCTTGCACCCCGCGTACGAAGGCAGCAGCCTTCACCAATTCCGCCAGCCGTTCGTAGGACCTGAGGATGTCCTCAGAACCCAAGCGACAAGCGTCACTGGTGCCAACGTGAGCCACGACTTGCAGTCGACTGCACCCCGCACCGTCGATAGCCGCCGGCAAGGCCGCCTCCACATCTCGGATGAGGCCCCCCGGCAGACACACCGAGTGTACGTTAATTCCTTCCGGATCTGGACGCTATCTGCCTAAGGGGCTCCATCACGCGCCTAACATTGGAGCTCCCAATAACTAATAATCCCCTCCCCCCGTGCACCTGCTCGGACCCTGCTGAAAGAGTGGCCACACGTCCACTCACAGGACGATCGGGCGCGGACGGACGTCCAGTCTCCACATTGGCCTTCCGCCTCGAACGACGCGAACGCCGTACAACCCGCCACTCCCCTTGCGGAGAAGGCGGCTCGACGACGTCCGGTACACCTGAAGGTGCCTCGGTAGCAGGGACAGAGAGCGAAGCGTGAGACACCTGAGGTGTCCCACTCGACGCACCAGACTCCCCACCATCGCTGCACCCCGAGACAGCAGCCTGGAGACGGCTGACCGTAGACAACAGCACGCTCAGCTGTTCACGAATCGCGGCCAACTCCTCCTGCGTGGGCACACAGCAGGCACACATCCTATCCATTCTATCGATACAATTAACTGCAGAAAGTAGAAAATTAAATGATCAACTTTTAAGAAGCCTAGTACTCTAATAAAGGCGGCTGGCTGCTGACTGAACTGTGGTCGGTGGTAACTACACTGTCAAATCAACAAAACTGAGTCCGGCAGCTTAGCGCTGCTTACTATGTGGCACTGGTGACAGCTGGCACTGACTTGTTTTGAAATACACCAGTCAAAGACGAAGACTAAACTCAACGGTATTTATCAAATACGATAGAATAAACTATTAAAACAGTAGTACAAACGAAATCTGCAAGTGCGCGGGAATAAACCTCTTAAAACAGAAGTACTAGCGAAAATGAACTAGACTGGCAAATTAAAGTTGACACAAATTAAATTCAGATACTTATCGCTGTTTACGATGTGGCACTGGTGACAGCTGGCACAGCTGTACAGTGTACCAATCCAATCCATGTGGTCTCAGCCAACGAGTGCCTTGCAGTTCTAGGCCCTGTGCAGGGTCAATGGAATTGTACTATAATGAGAAAAACTGGAATTAGTTTCGTTGTGTTAATGGGGCAAAAGCGCGTCACTGCCAAAGGCGAAAGGTGGAGGGAGAGTGCAACAACAGAGAACAAGCTCCAGCTGGTAGGGAGACGTCCTAATGTCAACAAAAATGTTCAAATGTTTGTAGAGCTTATGGGACTTAACTACGGGGTCATCAGTCCCTAAACTTACAAACTAATTACGAACTAGCTAATCCTAAGGACGGCACAAATATCCATGCCCGATGGGGGATTCGAACCCCCGGACTGTAGTGGCCTAATGACAACATCTCGGATCGGAACCGAGGATAAATCTATGCAGCTCGAGGGAAATCTTGCCTCGGATACTCGATGGAACGGACAACAGAGATATAGAATGTCTGATAGAGGGCTCCATGGCAATTGCTATTAGAAGAAGAGCTATATAATTATGAGCCTTGCAAAACAGGGATGGCGGCTATCACTTTTTACTGTTATAACGTTTCTCTTCGTCTCCAAATTTAAAAACAGTTCAAAATAACCTGTTCGGTATTTTATTGCTATTATTCTTAGTTATAAACGTAGACTTGAATAAAAATTGAAAAACTTTACTGACCGTAAAGGAGTAGAAGATCTGTTTGGATACTGGATTGAGAGTGTGATAGGAATCGGTGCCAGTCTCAAGGTGAGGAGGCAGATGCGGTGGTGGCGGGAGCTCAACACCAAACGTTGACGACTTTCTTGAAACGTCACTTTAGGGTGGTATCCTGAAGTAACACAAGATTAAGGTAATATGACAATCATACGAGTTTTCTGTCTTGTACGCTCTAGGATACCGTTATTATTTCCACTACGGCGGTTTCGGAGTAATGTCATTATCAAGTACTCGGCGAAAGCAAACATTGCATAAATTTCTTTACAAATATTTTGGTACAAGTTAGTATAACAGAATAATGTTGAATGAAATATTACACTCTTTCTCTGTTAGTTCTTAAATATAGCATGTGTAAATGCGAGTACTACTGGTATATATAACTACTATATATAAAAACTAACTACGAAATTGAAGTAATATTGTGTCCAACATTATTCTCTTATACTACATTGTACAAAACATTTGTAAAAGATCCATCCAACTTTTGCTTTTGCATTTGATATTGGCAAAAAGCTGAAATGATCGTAATGGAAATAATATGAGTATCCTAGAAGTTTAAAAGGAAAAAATAACTCGGTACAAATGTCGCACTACGATATATACCACACTGTGGGCTCTACAACGAAAAATAATAAGATTTCAATTATTACCCTAAGATTATAGGACATCAATCAAATTCAGATATATCAAATGATATAATATCAAATTTATATATGCATCAAGACACAACTACAGTTACTGGAGTGACCAGAATCAAACAGGATGGGACCTTCAAACGTAGCTGCTGACCTTAAAGGTTATAGTCTGATGTGGAATATGGTCTACCTGCGTAATTAGACCCATTTTCATTGAGAAAAACCTGAACACCCAAATCGACCTGGAAAAGTTGCAAGAAGTGGCGTTTCCGTTAGTTCTGAATGAAGGTGGCAGCTTTCCCTCTTGGCCTCTACCACGCTACGAATCAGTTGTTCGACAGTGGTTAGAGGGTGAATTTCCTGGTCATTGGACTGGCTGACGGGGTTTCGTGGAATGGCCACCCAGATCACCTGATCGCACACCACTTGACTTTTACCTGTGAGGCCATTTAAAGCAAATCGTATATGGAGAGAAAATATGAAAGAAGCTATCTCGAGAAATGCATTGAAAAACTGGAAATTCCTCTGCAAGTGCACGGCGATTGGATTCTGCGCCTTAAAATAAACGTTGACCACGAGGGACAAGATGCTGAACACATTAAATGATTGTTCTTTATGAAGAACAGTCCAGTCTGTATCACCAAACACAATGTGTTGTAACTTTTGTATCGTAACTGCCACGTCCAAATCTATTAGCAGGAATGAACTTGTCAGAAAATGCTGATATTACCTGATATGTAACACGACCTCATTTCCAATACAAAAATTGACTTAGCTTCAAGATGGACCCATGTTTGGTACATACCGTAAACGACTGACCAAATAACCCGTATCTTACTAGAATATTCAGGTATCCCAGTTACTGAGTTTTTGAAATAAAAAGGATGTACTGCGATCTATGACTCACTCTTAGATTGAAGGCCATATTTTGGAGTGCTAATCTGAGTCCACTCTACTGAAGAAACAAAGGATTGGCAGATGTCAAAATGGCTCTTTTTGACGAG
The DNA here is from genome assembly GCA_026315105.1 of Locusta migratoria. Lineage (NCBI taxonomy): Eukaryota > Metazoa > Arthropoda > Insecta > Orthoptera > Acrididae > Locusta > Locusta migratoria. The sequence goes on along the minus strand of CM048755.1, from coordinate 145,058,985 downwards.
GAGCTACCGGAATCGGAGTGCCTCAATAGTCTTTGGCGTTAAATCTGGTCCCCTGGTTTTGTTCGCATAACAGGAATCGCAGGAATCAGAAAGAGATGATCTATATCGACATCTACATAACGAACTCTGCAAGTCACCTTGAAGTGCACTGCAGAGGATTCATCGAACCGGTTTTATGATATTTCTCTGCAGTTACATTTCATACAATGCGCAGCAATACTCCAAAATAGGACGCACAGGTGTAGTTTCTGTAGTAGAAGTGTTGCATCTTCTAAGTGTTCTGCCAATGAAACGTAGCCTTTGGTTCGCTTTACCTACAATATTTTCTGTGTGTTCTTTCCTATTTAAGTTGTTCGCAATTGTTATTCCTAGGTATTTAGTTCAATTTGTGGCCTTATTAAGGATCAATTGCCAATTTTTGCACCATGGATATATCTCATGTAAATCATTTTGCAGTTGCTTTTGATCTTCCGGAGAGATAACTCACCGATAAATGACAGCAGCATCGGCGAAAAGCCTAGGAGAGCTTCTCCCACTGTCTTCTAAATCGTTTTTTTTTTTTTTTTTAAAAAAAAAAAAAGGGACAGTAGGGGCTCCATAACACTTCCCTGGCAAACGCCAGATATCACTTCTGTTTTACGCGATGACTTTCCGTCAATTACAACGTACTGTGTCCTTTCTGACAGGAAATCACGAATCCAATCGCATTACTTTAGCGATATTCCTTAAGCACGCAATTTGATTAGAAGACGCTTGTGAGGTACAGTGTCAAATGCATTCTGGAAATTTAGAAATACATTATGTGAGTAAAGAGCTAGCTGTGATTCACAAGAACGATACTTTCCGAATCCATGTTGACTGTTGGTCCTACACTCGGGGGTTCGAATCCCCCCTCGGGCATGGATGTTTGTGTCGTCTTTCGTATAAGGTAGTTCATAAGTAGTTTGTAACTTTAGGGACTGATGACCCCGCATTTAAGTCCCTTAAGCTTAACAAACATTTGAACATTTGATTTGACTGTTGGTCAATAGGTCGTTCTCTTCGAGGTAATTCATAAATTGAGGAAATTAGGGTAGCCTGGGGCACGTTGGCCATAGAGATAGGATGGCCCAGTCGAATTAGTTCATACAATAGACCTTAGATCATCCTATAAATCTATCAGCAGGTTGGTAGCAATGTCCCCATCTCTCTACAGGGCGAATATCGCTGAAGGAGCAGTTTTTTTACAAGCTGTAGTGATTAATTGTTGTTGTGCGAGTTTCAGAAAATTCTACTTGTCGGTTAAATGTGTATTATTTAATTTTTGTTTAACTTGGGCGCAAAAGGTGTGTGGTATAATTAAAGGTCGTAGTTTAAGGATTATTTCCATATGGCATACATTCTAAATCGCTTCAGTGGGTTTTCTAACGAACAGAATGTGTTATAAAGATGGCGATGGAGCAGGTTGGCCCAGAGAGGACGAGGTACGATGGCCAGCCGGGCTAAACTGCCCCGTCCTATAGGGCATGTATTTTATTTTAAAATAGATGAAAGGTTTGTTATGTTCAACGATAATAATATTTATAATTTGTCGAATTTATTAAGTTATTAACATAAATGTCGCAGTTAAACATGTTTTGATACGTTTCAAAGGTCAAGAAATCGTCATATTCGCGAGATAGAAAGCGTTTTTAAAGATAACACCAACCTGAAAATATTGTTTTAATCTTAAATAGCGATCTGAGTACTCAAAATCTGGTTTATATCCTTATTTTCAGAACATCTGAGTTACGGCGCTGGTTTAAGCCTTTGTTTTTAGAGCGAATGGGGAATGATACGATGATAATAGCAGTTGTAGAAGTAAAAGAAAAGGAAAGTTCTGTGAGGGTTGTTAGGGAAGGGATTGGATTCCAAGAAAAAATTAGTGAATTTAGTGTAATAAGTATAAACAGACCTCATGTCGGTCTGCACAGCAAACGAAACTCAGGAAACTGAAATCTAACCTCTACCCGTGCCATTTGGATCAAAGCATGGGAAAGCACTTTTTCAAAAAGAAAGTACCAGCAATGGTAGAAAGAAGTAAACTAAATCAACAGCAGGTGACCAAAAACGCAAAAAGAAAGCAAGGCAAGATGGCGATGAGGAAACGTTACTGTGCATAAGGTGTCTCAAGCCTTTCTAGAACAGTCAGTCTTGAGCACAGGGAATTTAGTGCATAAACTGCAAGCGTTGGGCTCTTCAGACATGCATGCAACACGAAATGCGCGGACTATTTTCTGAGTGTTTAAACTGTGCTGATCCTTTGTATCTGGATAGTATTTACGGTCGGGGGTTCGAATCCCCCCTCGGGCATGGATATTTGTGCCGTCCTAGTTTGTAAGTAGTTCATAAGTAGTTTGTAAGTTTAGGGACTGATGACCCCGTAGTTAAGTCCCATAAGCTTAACAAACATTTGAACATTTGATAGTATTTAAAGTTGACTGTTTTGTATTAAGACACCGTAATTCCTAATAAGATTAACTTTCCTGTTGTCATATTGCTCAATGTTGAGTTTTTAACTCAATATTCAACTTAATATTATGCACGTTACAGTATGTTTCTCGATAGTTTTATTTTGTTACCTAAAGTTGTACTAGTTTAACTTATCACATGGGTCAACGTGCAGCAGCCTCTGTGCCAACTTACCCCAAGGTAGCCGACCGCGGTGGCCGAGGGGACTGAGGCGCTCCAGTCATGGTCTGCACGGCCACTACGGTCGGGGGTTCGAATCCCCCCTCGGGCACGGATATTTGTGCCGTCCATAGTCTTGGCTAGTTCATAAGTAGTTTGTAAGCTTAGGGACTGATGACCCCATAGTTAAGTCCCATAAGTTCTACAAACATTTGAACATTTGATTTACCCCAAGGTAGAGGCAGATTGGCCCACTTAACACATGTTCAGTAAATATTTTTTCTAATACTTTAACCATATTTCCGCCGGCCGCGGTGGCCGAGGTGACTGAGGCGCTCCAGTCACGGTCAGCACGGCCACTGCGGTCGGGGGTTCGAATCCCCCCTCGGGCATGGATATTTGTGCCGTCCTAGTTCGTAAGTAGTTCATAAGTAGTTTGTAAGTTTAGGGACTGATGACCCCGTAGTTAAGTCCCATAAGCTTACCAAACATTTGAACATTTGATTTAACCATATTTCCAAGCTTATTAATTGACGTCCAGATTCAGTAATACTTCTCTAAACTTTAACAATAATTTCATAAATTTAAATATGTAAAATATTTTAATACTAGCTTAAACCCGCGGCTCCGCTCGCGTGTTGGTTCATTATGATAGATAAGCTATCTTTCAGTTGTGTGCTATTAGACTGGTTTCGAAGGATGAAATGAAATACAATACCTTCTTTAGAAACGAACTGTAAACTATTCCTATCAGATTGCAGAAGTCTATGCACTTACCGTTTATCAGGAAAGTAAGTAGTGTAGATCAAATCACGCGTAAAAATGCACTCGTTTCGAAGAATCCAATCACGAAATTCAACAATAATGATTTTAATAATATAACAGATCGATCACTTGATGTAATGCGCGAAACGTCAAATAGATTTTTTTAAAGAGATGTATTAAAAGAAATTTCTTCTTTACTCTTTATTTATTCTTGTATTTCCTTATTCATATGCTTATCCTTACAGAGAAAGAGCTGAAGACATTGTAGCACGCATAGACCAAAGATATGGATTGTGGCATCACGTTTCGCTGTATGTAACCTCCTTGCTATAGAGTTGCAAACGTCATCGTTGGTCTTCAGTCCGAATTTTTTTAATAATTTGACGACTTGAAACCACCATATCTTCCACCCCCTTATAGCTATCGGCATGGAACTGCTATGGTGTATAACGGGAGACTTCGGACAACTATTACACACAGACCATTCGTTTGCGTTCTGTAGTTTTCACTGCAGAGCGAAATATTAACACACACAAACACGTAGAATTTTATATACACTGATAACTTTTCATCCCAATATACTCCACCCTTTTATCATTATCAACCGTCAAGCAACAATGCAACCAATAAAACTATTTTCAAAGAGTAAATATAATTTTAAAGAGTAATTATTGTTCCGCATTTCGCGTTATATTCTTCAAATTACTAAATATCTATCAGATCGCTATAAAACCGTGCCTAAAACCTTCCTCAGGTATAAATTAGCAACGGTACAAATATTTAAGTCTCTGTGTCTTGTCGTTCGGACGTGATAAGCGTACACCGAACAGACATTCACATTAATATATATAGCTATCCGATCGCCATAAAACCGTGCCTAAAGCCTTCCCCGGGTAGACATTAGTAACTGTACAAATTTTTAGCTCTTTATGTCTTGTGGTTCAGACGTGATAAACGTACGCCGAACAGACATTCACATTTATAGATATAGATGAGAAAAAATATGAAAAATATGGTGAACGTAAATGATATAGGAAAGTAATTTTGCGGATCACTCCTATTGCCTTTCTTTAGTATGGGAGTGAACTGTGCAACTTTCCAGTCTTTAGGTACGGATCTTTCACAGAGTTGTATATGATAGCTAGGTATGCGACTATTGCATCAGCATACTGTGAAATGAATCTAATTGGCATACAATAAGATAAGTAGAGCAGCAGGTACATAGTACGTAACAATATCACAGATAAACTAATCCGTCGGCTGACAAAGAGCTAAGCTGAGGATTAACACAAGAACAGAATGAGAACGCACCAAACCAGCACTTGGCTACCAGCAATGGGTCCGTCTGTCGCGTAACCTTGACGAAACACTGTTGTTAACCGGGAACTTGTATGCAAATGACACCATAGCACGGTCAAATGATCACACTTTTTAAAAATGTAGGACTAAAGACAGATGTAAAACGTTCTTTGTGGTTTTAGTACGTGAAGACACAGTGGAATTTACATTAGCTGTCAGTGGGCATTGAATTAAATCAATGGGGCGAAGTTGTGCTCAGCCCGGATTCGAACCTGGGTGTCCTGCTTACTAGGCGGTGCGGTAACCACAACGCCTCCGTGCATGGAACACGCTAGCACGATTCTTGCCAGACGAATATTTTAAGCTTATTCACACACTACCACAGCAGTGCCCTGCTCATCTTCACTAAGAGTTAACTAACGCAACCACTTCCCACCTGGAACGCAAACTAGTCACCAATCAATGTTTACGTGTGTCGACTTTTTCTAGGTAGTCGCGTAACGTGTGGCTGAAGTGAAAGGTGGCTACTAGCGTGTATTTATCTAGTCGAGTGTTGGAAACCGCTTAAAACCTCATCCAGGTTGGCCGACACACCAATATCAGCCAGACGAATTCGATATGGGGCAGATTTCGTAGACCGATTTCCAAATTTCGCTTTTGGTTTGTCACGTAAATATTCCAAAATCGATTCTTTAAATCCGCTTTTATAAAGCAACCGCGTTTTAAACGTGCTTGGCATGTCAGCTTGCGTCCTTTAAGTAAGAATTTGCGGTGGCCGAGGGGACTGAGGCGCTCCAGTCTCGGTCTGCACGGCCACTACGGTCGGGGGTTCGAATCCCCCCCTCGGGCATGGATATTTGTGCCGTCCTTAGTCTTAGCTAGTTCATATGTAAAGTATAAGCTTAGGGACTGATGACCCCGTAGTTAAGTCCTTAAGTTCTACAAACATTTGAACATTTTTTTTTTTTTTTTAAGAATTTCCGGTCAACATGGACAGAGTGACTTTTCTGCAGTGAAAGAGACGTATAAACATTAGACTGAGAATTATCTGTGCTTTTAAATTAAGAGAAGTAGCGATTGTGGTGACTGTATCAAGAACGAAAACAGCCGTTTTCCATACGCAATATTTGGGTGGGTTAGGAAATCCGCTTCAGGCTTTAACATGTAAACACGACAGCGAAAATCGGCTGACTTAATTCAGTTTCCGTCTTCCGTAAGACTTGACGCGTGTACACGTAGTGTATCTCGCCTCTCCGTACCCTGGAAGCGGCGCCTTAACCTTCTCGACTATGCAATCGGCTTACTTTGAACTTTCATAAAGAGAGATTGCACTAAACAGTGCGAACACTGAGCAGTATGCTACATCTTGCCGCAAGTTGGCAGTTCTGCGCACGTGTTAACACTGAGACGCTACCGCTGTGCACAATTGTAGTACGAAATCTTGGACGTTACCTTGCAGTATATTACGCCTTTTGTTCTGCGCTGGTCAACACAAATGATCGGCGGAGCGTGTGATCTCCAAGACTTCCAAAGAGGCAGTTCGATGGTGACCAATTAGTGGGACAGGACGGACATTTCGGCCTTTTGCTGGGGCCGAAAATTTGAAGGGCGGCATTTCCGGTCGTTCTATTACACTGTCAAAACTTGAACATCATATCAAATTACCTAATCTCTTATACTATAATTTTCTTTGCACTTTATGTATAGGGAATCTCCTCACTACGTTTCCGACGGCCGACAATTTTGAATGCACTACGAATAAAAAAGGTAAAGCAGTCAACAATCGGAAGATTGGCTTGAACACCACAGTGCTTTACTAGGCATTGTCCTGTTTGGAGGTGGTATGCCGTTGCCTTCCTCCGACCTTCGAACTGACTTACCCAGCCAGCTATAGGGGGACCTACTGTTTAACGTGGGTTCCGAACCTCGGTATTTTTCACATGAGAAATACTGCCAGAGGGGAAAGAAGTGGAAAGTGTCAGAAAAAAATACTATGACCTGGCAGGGATCGAACCCGCGACCTTTGGTTTTGTAGTCTGGCACTCTAACACTGCACAATTTTTTTTTTTATTTATTTTTTTTTTTTTTTTTTTTCATTCATTTCATCTTGTAGATTTATGGTTCGCGGTCGTTTGTTCAGTTTGTTCGTGGTTGGTCGTTGAAAGGTTGGCTCAGCTTTTTTATTACTGATGGCGTTTAGCCCCCTGACCGGGCGCGCTGAGCCACGGCGCCCGGCTAGCACTACGAATAAGGTTTCATTTTTACTGGTGCAATAGACCGTTTCTACTCTCGAACCTTTCAGTGTTTATAGTTAACGTAAAGCCCAGAAATTATCTTCCGCTGACATAAAGTTTAAGGAGTACTATTCACAGGGAAAAGAATGAATCTGTTTGCAGCATTTTACAATATCTACCTAACACTATTCCCGACTTGTAGGGCTTGTGTTTCTGGTTTCAAAAGACAATATATTACTCACTGATCAGTGTTCAGTTTTTCGCTCAATTTTTCACTCTTCCGTAATGTTTGGAAGTGTTCCGGGCTTTTGGGGCACATTGCTTCCACGCACTCATCAGGGCGACCGCGATGTTCTGTGTAGGTGAGCCGCGGTGAAGTGGTCGAGCGTTCTAAGGCGCCTTGTAGCGGAGCGCGTGATTTCTCGCCGTCGGAGGTTCGAGTCTTCCCTGGGACATGGGAGTGTGTTGTCCTTAGGTTAGTTTATGTAGTTTGTAACTAGTGGCTGACGACCATTGCCGTTCGGTCCAACAGGTTTACAAATATCTATTTAGGTCAGTGGAAAACAATAAAAGTGAGGTGGTCGCCAAAAAGAAAAACGCCGATGTCAAGAAACGTAGCAATTACGATACACTATTCGTTTATTTTAATGATGGATCATTTCGTATCTTATACAGAATGTAACTTCGTAAACTGTTTCCAAGTCTTCAGTGTTATTTGAATGTTGTGTTCAAATGTTTGTTAAGCTTAAGGGACTTAACTGCGGGGTCATCAGTCCCTCAACTTACAAACTACTTATGAACTACCTTATACTAAAGACGACACAAACATACATGCCCGAGGGGGATTCGAACCCCCGACCAAAGCGGCCGTGCAGACTGTGACAGGCGCGCCGCAGACCGCTCGGCAACCGCGGCCGGCTTATTTGAATGTTAACCTAACTTTTCTAAATTTTATAACTATGAGATTAAGCTGTACTCGTTATGCTAATAATGTGTCACTTTCTGCCTTCCACATAATGTAACTTTCTAACTTATATCCATTTAAATACATGATTTTTATACTATTTAAAAGCCGTAAATTTTATTCCAATAAATAAAATATTTATATTATCTAATTACAAGGGTCAGGCGCAGATGTAGATTTTCGGGGTGGGAAAGGTCACCATCCAGGTTCGGTTTTGAGAGGGTCATGATTCGGATTAGTAATTTTGTGTGAAATGAATACAACAGTGAAAAGCTATAATAATAATAACAATAAAGTGACAAAGTCGAGAAATTAGCAAATCATAAATATAAATATTTTATAACGTTTGGATCATGACTCCAACGCCTACAACTCCGCATTTCTTGGATGCGCGCTTAACGGGGGGCGGCATGCTAGAGCGGATGCTGAATGGGAGCATCTGTGGCGAAAACGGCTCCTCTTTTTAATGACTCATTACCGACATTATTCTCGGTAATGACAGCATGCACAATCAAGGTAAAACATCATTAGCGAAAGCCGGCCACGATGGCCAAGCAGTCTGCAGCGCAACAGTCACGGTCTGCACAGCCACTACGGTCGGGGGTTCGAATCCCCCCTCAGGCATGGATATTTGTGCCGTCCTTAGTATTAGCTAGTTCATAAGTAGTTTGTAAGATTAAGGACTGATGACCGGGCAGTTAAGTCCCATAAGCTCTACAAACATTTGAACATTAGCGAAGAGAAATAGTGGCAAAACCCGACAACGAAATGTTCGTGAAGCTTATGGGACTTATCTGCGGGGTCATCAGTCCCTAAACTTACAAACAACTTATGAACTACCTTATACCACAGAGTAACATATACAGAGGAGAACCCCCCCCCCTCCCCAAACCACTGTCCTCCGCTCCCCTCCTAGTTCCGTAAGATGCTAGCAGATGTCAGGCGTTTCCCTGGCTTAGGGTGCCTCTCGCACGTCAGAGGGTAGCATGGAGGGGAGGCTGAGAGGAGAGCTCGTGCCGCCTGTGTCCGGCTTGCTGCAGTTTGAGGGGAGGTGGTGGTGGGGGCAGCCGGTACCTGCCGCCTGCTCTGGCCAGTTTAAAGAGCTGCTTCTGACCGCAGCGCCATCATGGGACATCTTACGGAACTGCTGGAAACCCTCCCTCCCAGGACCCCTGAGGTAGGACAGGGCCCTTATGGAGGTTTCCAGTCTGTTTATATTTGTCTGTGCTTATACTAAAGACGGCACTAACATCCATGCCCAAGGGGGGATTCGAACCTCCGACGGGGAACGACCTCGCGCATTGCAGCATAGCGCCTCAATACGCCCGGCCGCTCCGCCATGGCACCCGACAACGGCCAACAGGCATTAAGAACGTTTGGGATCAGACATAAAAGAAACAAGGCAAAAGCGATTGCAAAACTCAACACTCATTTGAGTAATACTGTTTCGATAAAAACATTACGACTGAAGCTTAACATTCATGGAAGGACTGTTGTTGTTAGACCCTTAATAACGGAAGCCAACGCAAAGCTGCAGAGGACGTGGTGGCACGATTGGAGACTTGACGACTGGAAGTTATGTGGTATGGTCTGAGCAATCATCGCTTACATTGCTTCCTACAAACAACCACTGATCAGAAATCGAAACATAAGCTTAAGATGCAGCATGTTAGTCAAGCACGGGGGAGGTTCTGGCACGATTTTGGCATATGTATCAAGGTATGCAAATGCTTCTATAATTACCTCGTTTATTGTAACTACGATATTGCTAAAACTGTCACAAGAATAATACGGCCACACGCACAGCCAGAAAGGTTCAGGAGTTCCTTGTACAACATCAGAAAATGACCAAACATCTCCACTGGGCAGCAAAACTGCCAAGTCTGAACTTAACTGAACCGTTATGGGGAGTTTTAGAGCAGAGAAAGAGGACAAAATTTAAATCTCTAACTTCGAGGAAATAATTGGTACGAGAATAGATAACGTACTGTTGGTAATCACAAAGATACTTCACCAGTCTGTTCCTCGAAGAGTATCAGCTGTCCTCATAGACAGTGGTGAGCTATGTCCTTATCAATAAATAACTAGTGCATGTACAGTATGTTAGGTGTTCCTACTACTTTGTCGTCCGGCCAGGTGGTCTCGGGGAGTCGGGCGCCGTGGCTCAGCGCGCCCGCTCAGAGGGCTGCACGCTCTCTGTAATAAAAGAAGCTGAGCAAAGACCACATCCAACACACACGATCAGCGACTGCAAGCAACCGGGGTAAAGCGCTCGACTAAAGCGGGTTCGATACCCTGTCGGACCTCGGATTTTTTTCAGTCTGCGTTTTAACCCATCCTTCACCTCTCAACGATGTGAGGAGTCACCAGAAACGACTCGTGGTTTGCATTCCACGTTAAGCCGTGGGTCCTCTTTCTATCTGGGGTGGGCTAGGGACACGCAAGTCGCCGAAGTGGCCTCCAGTTGAAAGACTTGCACAATGCCAATGAGCCACAAGATGTTATTATGTTATTTTGTCCACCTTTGTATTCTCATCAACAGAAACATTTTTCAAGACACTAAAACTAACGATCCAATTCGACTTTTCAACGTAGCAGAGAGAAACCAGTGCTCGGACAATATGTTCAAATGTTTTTTAAGCTTAAGGGACTAAACTGCGGGGTCATCAGACCCTAAGTGCTCGGACAAATAAATACACTGGAGTGCAGAGCTTACTGCCGGAGGCAACTTTCGCATGATGTGTCGCTGCCAAATAAAATAGCGTACATAGCCAGAACTGCTGCAGTACAGACGAACGGAATTGTCAACAAGCTCATCCATTACGGACGTTTTAGAAATCATGCCTGTTGATTCAGTGGAAATATAGAAAACTGCAACCATTCACCTTCTGAAATACATCCAGTATTCGAAGAACCGGTTTCAAATGTTTGTATAGCTTATGGGACTTAACTACGGGGTCATCAGTCCCTAAACTTACAAACTACTTATGAACTAGCTAACACCAAGAACGGCACAAATATCCATGACCGAGGGGGGATTCGAACCCCCGACCGTAGTGGCCGTGCAGACCGTGACTGGAGCGCCTCAATCCCCTTGGCCACCGCGGCCGGCGAACCGGTTTCCATCGTTAGACATGCACATGCACCGTTGCATCAATTGTTTGCGTAATGTTGGCTCTGTGATAAGAAGATGGAAGGTGTTTTAATTTATCACCATGAACGATGATTACAAGGCGATTTGCATTCAAATCTCCATTTTTGAATACAAATCTCGTCGTAAACACTACTCAAGGCGATAAGCTAAAACGCCTTCCATCTTCTTCTCACAGAACCAGCGCACAGCATTTCATTAATCAAATACTGACGTAACATACTTGCAACATCTGACGGTGAACCTGAATAGTCTCAAAAACAGGTTCATGAAATATATAATGTACTTCAACAAGTGACTTATTGAAATTTTCTGTATTCCTACCAAAATGACACTTTTGTTCAAAGATATTATTTACACTGAAATCTTCGCGAATTATGGTGGTCTCCAAGGCAATACTTGCAAGGAGAGCTTCTGGTCACGGCAATTCATTTTTGACTGAGACTTCGCATGTTAGTACTCTGGTCAAAACAACTAGGGGATCAGTTGAGATATCTACGTTGTAAATATTGTTACCGGCAGAATGAACTAAAATTGTCTGACGTTTATTATTTATTTTTTATTTGTTATGGTTTTCTGTTCAATAGGACACAATTTAGGAGTTAGACTCCATGATCATGGAACAAGTCAACACATGAATTTTTACACAACAATGGTAGTAGAAAAATTGTAAGTAGTTCTATGCACGTGACAATCTTAAGACAAGTGAAAAGAATCAATAAAGAAAAAAAATGAATTAGCTTAATTTTTTAACTTTTCTAGGAGTTCCTCGACAGAATAAAAGGAGTGAGCCATGCGATAACTCTTCAATTTAGATTTTAGATTTTTTGTGGCATCTTATTGAAAATGGATGCTGCAGAATACTGTACACCTTTCTGCACAAGTGTCAAGGTGGTGTGATGCAAATGTAGATTCAACTTCTGTCTAGTATTCACCGAGTGAAAGCTACTAACTCGTGGGAATAAGCTGATATTATTAACAACAAACGACATTAAAGAAAAAAAACGTATTGTGACGCCAGTGTCAAAATTCCCAGACTACTGAAAAGGGGTCGACATTACGTTCGTGAACTTACACCACATATTGCTCGAACCGCCCGTTTTTGAGCCAGAAATATCCTTTTTGCATCAGGCGAGTTACCCCAAAAAATAATGCCGTACGTCATAAGTGAGTGAAAGTAAGCGTAATAGACTACTTTTCGTGTTGGAAAATCACTTATTTCAGATATTGTTCTAATGCTAAACAAGATCCTGAACATGGGTTTTCCACGACAGCTTACTGTCTATATGAATACCTAGAAATTTGAACTGTACAGTCTCACTTATCATATGCCCGTTATGTGTAATCAATTTGTCAGCTTTCGTCAAATTATGTGTTAGAAATTGTAAAAACTGAGTTTTACTGTGATTTAACATCATCTTGTTTTCTACAAGCCCTGAACTTATCTCTTGAACTGCATTATTTGATACTGTGTCAATATTACGAGCAACCTCCTTCACTACCAAGCTGGTATCATCAGCAAACAAAAATATTTTACAGTCACCTGTTATACTCGAAGGCATAGCATTTACATAAATAAGAAACAGCAACGGTCCCGAAACAGACCCCTGGGGCACCCCACACATAATTGTGCCCCATTGCGATTGTACATCATAGCCATTTTCTACACTGCGGAGAATTACCTTCTGTTACCTATTATTAAAGTGAACCAGTTGTGAGCTACTCCTCGTATTCCATAATGTTCCAACTTCTGCAACAATATTTTGCGATCAACACACTCAAACGCTTTTCTTAAATCAAAGAAGATGCGTAATGTCCGTAGCCTCTTATTTAACCCATCAAGTGCCTCACAGAGAAAAGAAAATATAGCATTTTCACTTGTTAAACTACTTCTAAAACCAAACTGTACGTTTGACAACAAATTATGTGAACTGAAATGATCAATTAATCTTGAATATACAGTCTTTTCATAAACTTTAGGAAAAACCGATGGCATAGAAATAGGTCTATAGTTGTCTACATTATCCCTTTCTCCTTTTTTATAAAGTGGTTTCACTACTGAGTACTTTAATCTGTCAGGAAACTGACCATTCCGAATGGAAAAATTACAAATATGGCTTATTACTGGGCTAACATATGGAGAACAGTACTTTAGAATTCTGCTAGATACCTCATCATATCCACGAGAGTCCTTAGTCTTTAATGATTTAATTATTGACTCAATCTCTCCTATGGAATTATCATGAAGGACCATTTCAGGTAACAGCCTCGGAAAGGCATTTTCTAAAAATGTTATATGATTACCGGTAGAAACTAGGGTTTTGTTGAGTTCCCCTACTATATTCAGAAAGTGATTATTGAATATTGCACATATATCCAACTTGTCAGTAACAGAAACATTTCTACTACGCACTGACTTTATATCTTCTACCTGCTGTTGCTGACCAGACACTTCCTTCACGACTGACCAGATAGTTTTAATTTTATCCCGAGAGTTTGGTATTCTTTTTGCATACCACATACTTTTTGCATTCTTAATGACATTTTTGAGAACCTTACAGTACTGTTTGTAATGAGCTACTGCATCTTCATTCTGACTGCTTCTAACATTTTGATTCAATTCCCGCTTTGTTCTACATGCCCCTTTGTCAGCCACCCCGGCTTCTGTTACTGGAAGTACCCTGTTTTGAGCGTTCTAACGGAAAGCAACTTTCACACACCATAAGAAATGTGTTCAGCAAAGCATTATATTTATCATCTGCATTATCAGCACTATAAACATCCTGCCATTCTTGTTCCTTAATTAGGCTTAAAAAGGTCTCAATTGCAACTGGACTAACTTTCCTGAGTAGTTGATATTTATGTTTAACATTTGTTTGAGAACAAATACTTCTTAGAATTAATATTTGGGCATCGTGGCCTGATAGGCCATTTACTATTCTGCTGACAGAGTTCCCCTCTAATAATGAAGAATGAACAAAAATATTGTCAATGATAGAACTGCTATTTCCTTGCACTCTCGTTGGAAAAAATACTTTTTGTATCATGTTATAGGAATGAAATAGATCTAACAGTTGACTTTTCCTTGAGCTATCACCTACACAATTAATGTTGAAATCTCCACACACAATGAAATTTTTATACTTCCTATGCAATGAACCCAGAACCAATTCCAGCTTGGGCAGAAACATTTTAAAATCTGACTTAGGGGACCTATAAATAACAACAATTACTAGTTTAGTTCCATTAACATTAACAACCCTGCACAGCATTCAAATATCTTTTCTGTGCAGTGTTTAGAAAAATCGATTGACTCCGATGAAAAATCGGTTTTTACATACATGGCCACTCCCCCACACTACAAGGAACTCCTAGGGTAGAAGGCAGCTAACCTGTATCCTGGCAAAGGAAGTCTCTGAATTGTCACATCACTTAAAAAAATGCTCTGAAATACCAGTAACGTCGGAATCAATATCAATAAGCAGTTCATTGACTTCATCTCTGATACTCTGTATATTTTGACGAAAAATAGTAATTCCCTTTTTACTTAGATTCTTAGACTTTGTCAAAGGTGGTTCCTTTTTTAGAGGGACTTCCTTTAAGCAGGAATACCTATCAGCTGTCTTCAGTCTAAAAAAGGTGCAGCCCTAACACCAACTACTACAGGAATTTTTCCATGAGTGACATCCCCACCCCCTACTACAATGTCAAAAAAGTTCAAATGTTTGTTAAGCTTATGGGACTTAACTACGGGGTCATCAGTCCCTAAACTTACAAACTACTTATCAACTACCTTATACTAAGGACAGCACAAATATCCATGCCCGAGGGGGGATTAGAACCCCGACCGTAGTGGCCGTGCAGACCGTGACTGGAGCGCCTCAGTCCCCTCGGCCATCGCAGCCGGCACTACACTGTCACCTATGAGCTTTGCCAACCTCCCCTTCCCATACCTATTGAGGTGCAGACCGTGCCCAGTGAAATCCGACCTTTGGATAGTCTCAACTGGCACCACTGCAATGTGATCCATGCCCTCCGTCTCAGCGCCCCCTCAAGCCCCATGTTAACACGCCTGACAGCTGTATTAAGATGAGGCCCATCATGGCACTGAAACAGCTGCACGAAATGCACTTTCGTGCCACCAGTTTGAGTTGATATCTTTTCCAGATCAGCACCTATATCATATTCCCCGTCCCTATCAAGACTATTCCCGGCCCCACCCACTATAACTACCTGATCATCTTTTGAGAAATTCCTACATAAGTCCCCTATGTTACAAGCAACCTGAGCTAACCCTGCACTAGGCTTGACTATGCTAGTGACCTGGTATTCACTCCCAAGTACTTCCTGCAAATGTTGGCCAACACGTCTTTCTGTCGGTTCTGCGGAGTGGAGACAACATTACACAAATATGCATGCCCGAGGGGGATTCGAACCCCCGACCGTAGTGGCCGTGCAAACCGTGACTGACGCGCCTCAGTCCCCTCGGCCACCACGGCCGGCCAACATAACTGTAACAAATTGACATGTGTTCTAGTTTGTCTTTTTCTTTACTGTGCTCACATTGGTCTAACGAAGTGAAATGATGACAGTCGTCACAAAGCAACAGATTCCGTGAACACCCAACCTCACAAGGATTGGCAATCTAGGACCTCAGTGCTGCCGCCTGCAGTTAGAAGTGAGCAAGTGGGAGGACACCCACTGATAATGCCTTGTGACAAAGGCGACACGCGTATGGTTGTCTTATAAAAATAAAACCCTTCATTTGCAAATGTTCAAATGTTTGTATAGCTTATGGGACTTAACTACGGGGTCATCAGTCCCTAAACTTACAAACGACTTATGAACTAACTAAGACTAAGGACAGCACAAATATCCATGCCCGAGGGGGGATTCGAACCCCCGACCGTAGTGGCCGTGCAGACCGTGACTGGAGCGCATCAGTCCCCTCGGCCACCGCGGCTGGCACAGTGATTGTTGCCTGATAGTAAGGATAAGGTGTACCGATGTTGGTTGAAATCGGTCCAGTAATTTAGGAGGGGATGTGGAACGAACACACACATACACACACACACACACACACACACACACACACACACACACACACACACACACAAGGTACGTCCGCAAAGTAAGTTCCTTTTGGTTATATAAAATAAACGTGTACAGATACAGAAAAAATATGTATTATAAAAAAATGTACAACTATTAAACTACTTTTCTACATAGCTTCAGAAATTTTGTAGACACTTGTCATAGCGTGGCACCAGTTTTTGCATGCATCATTCACAGAAGGTTGCCGCCTGTGTATTCAACCATGTTGTAATAGCTCTTTATCATCGTTGAAGTGTTGACCACCAAGGACAGATTTTAGGTTTAAGAAGAGATGAAAGACGCTAGGAGAGAGGTCCGAGCTGTATGGAAGATGATCAAACAGGTCCCATTGAAATTTCCGTAAGAATTGTTTGGTCACATTCGGTGTGTGAGATCAGGCATTATCGTGAAGAAAAAAAATCTTTTGACAGTAATCCTCTTCTTAAACCTAAAATCTGTCGTTGGTGGACAATACTTCAACGATGATGACGAGCTGAAAAAACATGTTACCACATGGTTTAATACACAGGCGGCAACATTCTATGAAAAAGGCATACAAAACCTTGTGCCATACTATGACAATTGCCTACAAAATTTCGGAAGCTATGTAGAAAAGTAGTTTAACAGTTTTAGATTTTGTACAATCAATATTTTTTTCTGTATCTGTACCCGTTCGTTTTATATAACCAAACGGAATTTACTTTGTGGACATACCTCGTATATCGTCTTTTTATAATATGTAAGATACATATTCTCATAAATTATTTAGTCTAGTTTTTGAAGGTAGGTAGATAGCTTACAAGCAAGCCTTTATCTCACCATCCTCCTCGTACTTGTTCAATATTTTCTCCGTTTCATGTACACTGTTTTCTTTCTTTTAGCTTCCATACTCAGCTCTGTTCTCATTAAGGCGCACGCTGATTTTTCTGCTTCTGCTTTCATGCAAGTAATTACATCACTAATTTTCGGATTTGGTTTGGAAAGCGTATTGTTGATTTTGTTATGCCAACCCTCTACGGAGTTAGTTGTTTGATGGAGCCGTTTGTAGCAGCTTCAAAGGCTGATTGGGTTTTCTTCATTTTCTAACCATCTCCATACAAAATAGTCGTAAAATTCAGAGAGCCTAGGAAAATCCGGTGCCTGTGAATGTATCTCCAGCCAGCCATCACATACATCTTCAGGCCAAAGAAAGGTAGCGCAGCACACAGTGAATTTGTTGTCTCACTTCATTTTCTTCAGATTTGCGAGGGAGTTCAAGATCCTATACTTTCCTACAGACAGACTTTCTAATGTGGAAATAGCATCCTTGCACTGAGGAAGTTGGGAACATACATATAATTCCAGAAATCGCAGTTGACTCAAAATCTACAATCACACTTGTAAGGTTCTATTGTGGAATATTTTCCAGCACATTTCTGAAAAGTCGGATGTATGACTCTTCCCTTTTATTTGGTAATAACGCAAATGCAACTGGATAGATATTAGTCTATTTTTATTACTTCCAAAATCTACATGAAGTGTATATATCTGTGAAAACTGTTTGCTACAGCACTTAAACGTACCATCCATAAAAAAAAGTCTCGTTTACTTCTTAGAGCCTCTATCCCTGCTCTTCCAGGAAAAACTATTATCCTGTCTCCTGATTTATCGCCGCTTAATACGAAACTGCTGCCATCATTCATAGTTAATAGCTTTGCTTTAAGTTCAATCTCTTCTCCTGTCTCTGGATCCCTCTCACTTCTCTGCGACTTTGCCCTTCGCTTGTATGACTTCCTCTTCGTTGTTCGCTGCTCCGGCATTTCTGTCCCAAAATCTTACCCTCGATTATGAGAGGTTCCTAGCTCCTCTGAATAGATTTTGGAAATAACTTATTTTCCTCTCGTGCCCCCTTCTTTGCCTGGTTCAGAGTGCTCTGTACTTCCAACCTTGCGACATCAGGAGCTCCACATTGATGCTCGTGCGAAAAGAGCACTGTAGAATCGTTGGTTTCCAGCTTTCCTCGGCAATGCTTCTCTTTCTGTTTAGAACAGCTACGAATCACAGACCCATCTTCCTTCGTTTTCTTCACTGTGTAGGAATAATCTTCATATTATGTATTTCACTGTAATGTTTTTAAAGTAAACGCCTTTTGCTACTGCACTGAATGTTCCTTCGATATTATATCACAGTTCGACATATAGTTCACGAGATATGAAGTCATAAATAACTTGGTTCATGAAAAACCGCATCATCATGCATGAGTTTTTTGATTTATTACGTCTTTACTGCTAACACCATTCACGATACATTTTGCAGACATTAGGCACATATACCACTGAATGTACCTTCGAATTTACATCATAATACGATACATATTTCAGGAGATATGACTTCATAAACAATGAAATTTCCGAATAACTGCTACATCATACGCTCTTTTTCCACATATCCTCCTAAAATAATGGACCGATTTCAAATAAACTTGGTACATATATTGCTTACTATCAGACAACAATGGCTGTGGGGTTAAAAACTACCTACGACAACATAGTTCAGGACATATGATGACGTAAACAATAAACAATAAACAATAAACGCGACGCGTGATTTACGAGACTTTATTCGTCCACTACTTATTTGACGCAGACAGTTTGCTAATATTACTCTCTACAAATGATCTGCATGGAAACGAAACTTAAATTGACAGGTAGTAAGGTAGAAGTCTATAGACAGAAAGGGAAGAACTATATGCCCTAAGATATGGAATAAACACAACAGATTTCACAGAGGAACCTACATAAAGCATTTATACCAATGAATATGTACCTGCAAAATCAATAGCGTGATTTTATTCGTCAACTATTTGAGAATTAGAGCACTTAGCGGATTGCAATAAATTGTAAACATAATTTTAAATCTTTAGTACAGCAAGGAAGCGAACGTCTGTGATAGAATTAAGCAATCTTATCTCTGTGAATACCAACAAACATTGAACATAGTGTTACTGATTTAGCTTTGTGTATTAAATGCTTGACATTTCTTTGCTTCTTTGGCAGGTTTCATTTTGTATCAAAAACTTTATGAAGTACATCGATTCGGAGGATGACTTTTACTTACACTTGATATCTTGGCTAGGACAATTTAATTTATTGACAGGGCGATCCAACAAGGATTTTTGCTGACTGATGTCTGGAACCCTAAAAAGCCATGATACACACATGCCCTTCTTTAACAACTGTTGAAAAGCACGGGCATATAAGCTAGTATAAAAAAATATATGAAATATATGATTTTAAACAAGCCTAAATGACAAATTACTTTTGCCATTTAGCCAGTCCAAAGCCTGGATAAAGCACGATGGGAATCAGATTATTTTTAAAAGTGTAGGTATGTGATTTCTACCGCATCTAAACGCAAAGCGCCACTAGTCCCATGCCTCAGTAGTGTTTACAAATTAACAGTTAAAATTAAGCTACACTACACAATCATGTGTGAACATAATGCCACTTAATATATCCGTGTATTTAATAAGTGCACTTTTATGAAAATATATCTATTGTCTGGTGCTGTAAAAGAACCGAATCATCTCTTTATGTACTGAAATACTCTAAAGTCTCTGTGAAGTCTTATTTTGTTCTATCTGTTGTCTATTTGTTATTTATCGCAGCAAGCGAGGTTAGCGCAGAGGCTAACCAGGGCTCAATCTTCTGGCTGTCCATAGTCTACTATATTTGGTTTTCCTTGTGTAAGCAAATGCTGTGTAGCTTCCTTAAAGAGGTCATGGAAGCTTCCTCCCCACTCCAGTAACCAACAATCCTGAGCGATATGTAAAACTCTAATGCACAACTGTGGATGTGACAAGAAACACCATACGCAAAATTGGTTTTTCTCTAGGTTGTTATGATGAATGATCATATACTGAGCTAAAAAATTAAGCATATCTTTGGAATGTAAACTTGCTGTTTGTGAGTTCCCATTCACTTTAGAAAGACGCGCACCGATGAGGCAAACATTAGACTCCTGAGCTATTTAAATATTAAGTTATTGAATGACGCGGCGATATTTACGTGATCAATTTCGAACTCACACAGAACTGTATTAATTTCCTACTTTGTTACCTAAACAAATCAAAAATGTTCAAATGTTTGCACAACTTATAGGACTTAACTACGGGGTCATCAGTCCCTAAGCTTACAAACTACTTATGAACTAGCTAAGACTAAGGACGGCACAAATATCCATGCCCGAGGGGGGATTCGAACCCCCGACCGTAGTAGCCGTGCTGGCCATGACTGGAGCGCCTCAATCACCTCGGCCACCGCGGCCGGCGTTACCTAAACGTAGAATATTTTGTTCTACTTCAGTATGACGTTTACGCAGTGGTTTAGCTATTTATTTTGGTGCCCAATGCGGACTTCTGTCATCCTCAACAATCACCACCCTCACAAAATATTTTATTTATTTACTAATTCCGATATGACCATTCTTCCGTTTGAGGTGCTGTCTAGGAAAGGTATTTCTGTTTATAGTTAGACTTGTTAGTAAGGTTTTAGTGTTCAAAAATTCAACCACGCTTGAAAACTTTTAACAAATTAATATGCGTTGTTGAAACGCGTGCCTGTGGTAAGGAAACGACAACAAGAATAGTACAAACTGTGACTTTTAGTTGAATGTGCCATCCAAGTTCTAAAAACATATGACATTTGGTTCCTTGTTCCTAAAGGTATTTCTTGCAGAAATGTGGTGTACTTCCCACCATTAAGATATCCTTCGATGTAAGGGGCCTATAATTCTGGCCTCCAGAATCCCACACCATACATTCACCGACCAAGTTTTGTGGTGTACAACTTGCCGCACCCAACATGGATTTCAGTTGCCCAATAATGCATGTTATGCAGATTAATGGTTCGTGAATGTCACCTCGTCAATAAATAAAATCAAATTAATAAATGTGTCATCCCTCTGAATCTGAAGTTGAGCCCATCAGCAGAATTAAATGCGACGCATACAATCCGTACGCCGGCCGCGGTGGCCGAGAGGTCTGCGGCGTGTCAGTCACGGTCTGCACGGCCGCTGCGGACGGGGGTTCCAATCCCCCCCTCAGGCATGGATGTTTGTGCCGTCTTTAATATAAGGTAGTTCATAAGTAGTTTGTAAGTTTAGGGAATGATGACCCCAAAGTCAAGTCCCATAAGCTCTACAAACATTTGAACATTTTGAACAATCCGTACCAGTTACTTCTAGGTGGAGACGGACATGGTAAGGATATTTACGGCGATGCAAAATATGAAAAACACTACTCTGACTCATGCCAGTTGCCCTTGCGATTTTGTCGCGGTCTAACAAGGATCTCGATACATAGAGGCAACTGGCAAGAGTACCAATTTTCGTTTCCGCGTTAGTAACTTTGCTTTGCCGGATATGTTTCCGATGCGTTAAAGATCCAGTTGTTGTCAATTTCCCATACACATATTTTAATGTACGACGTGTAGGGTGAGTACGTTGAGGATATTTCAGCTCTCACTGAATTTCGTTGGCATTCTCCGTAAATGAGAAGCTTATCGACTTTTTCTTCGAAGGAATGCATAATTCACATTCGCTTGATTCGACAATACTAGTCTTACCGCTCCTATTATTGTTGTATTGCGAAACGGTGTTTACATGTCAAAGGCACATTAGATGGATACACCATATTCGGCGAATATTTACTGTTTGCACGATGTACGAGAGAGAAATGTCAGAGCATGTGCTTCGATAAGTGCCGAAGTGATAAGGAATACCACTTAATCCATGAGAAAAAGAAGAAGAAGATTGCAGCACTGCATTGATACCAATGGTCATGACTTCGAACACCTTCTGTAAATGGACTTTTTTTTTTTTTTTTTACTTTTGTTGACCTTCGAAGGCCTTACTGTTAAACATCGTTGGATTTGTCACGATAGCTGCTATCAGAAAATTAATACTAAACTATGGCATCCCTATTTAAAAAAGTTGATCTTTATATCTCTGAAGCGACCCCAACCAGCAACAAAAAAACCAACGTCATATTATGCCCCCCTCCGCTTTGTGGCACCAATTTTTAGGAGTTATTCTGGGTGACAATAGTGAGTGACTCACCCCGTATAGACTACACTGATTGTAGCTTTACATAAAGAGGAGAATATACTTCTGCCTACACATAATAAGGCAAATACAACGTTACTACTTGTGTGCAGTATCTTCAGAATGAAAACTCTTTGAGCCTTCTCCTCCCAAGTGACGTTACCTTGGTTTTGTTGGCACGGAACTATGCCTTGGACCGCGGACTACCGCCCATGAAAGGAAATTCGGAAAGAACGAAAATATCGCCTATGATAGCCTGCAGTGTACAATCAGCTCTTCAACTGATCTTGCATGTGGCGCTCACCTGCGGGAGACAGGAGGAAGCCAGAGGCAGCCGCGCTGCAGCCAACTTTCCGCCCCGGCTGGCCCGAAGCACAGAGTAACATATACAGAGAAGAAGCCCCCCCTAAACCTCTGTCCTACGCTCCCCTCTTACTTCTGTAAGATGCCAGCAGACGTCAGGCGGTTCCCTTGCTTAGTACCGGTAGACAACACTAGAGGCGCTTCTGAGGGTGCCTCTCACACATCAGAGGGTAGCGTAGAGGGGAGGCAGAGGGGTGAGCTCGTGCCGCCTGCCACGAGTCCACGGCTGTGTCCGGTTGTCGGCGTTTGAGGGGAAGTGGTGGAGGAAACAGCCGCTACCTGCCGCCTGCTCTGGCCACTTCTGACCTCAGCGCCATCATGGGACATCTTAAGGAACTGTTGGTAACGCTCCCTCCTCACGCCCCTGAGCATGTGACTGGGCCCTTACAGAGGTTTCCCGTCTGTATATGTCTGTGTCCGAAGTCCCCAGGGGATTAGTGCGCCCTTCCCATGGGATTAGTCCTCGACCTTTCCTGGGCGGAAAATTCGCAGGGCGGAGAATTCATAGGGCGGAGAATACACGACACAGGGTGAGTAGCTAAACAATATTTAGAAGTTTAATGTTAATTATGTAAAGCTACCAATTACCTTTGGCAAAATTGTGACTGCTCAGAGGTGTGGATAATTTCTTCTTAGAGGGAGGAGGCAAGGGTGGTACGTTACTGTTCAAGTACAAGAAGTTCATTCTGATCAACATAAAATAAGTCGTAGGTTTGGCTCTTAGGGTAAAATGTGGGAGAGGACACCTCACCTCAGTGTTAGATCTTTCCCGTAATATTTAAAACTCCCGACCTCTTGCACCAAACCCGAAGACAATCAAGAAGATAAGAAGAGCACCTGACCCGTAAGAAAGAAAAGATATTAGCAATGACTGTTGTCATTAACAGCGCCATGTTCTGTAACGAATATTTCGTTTATAACTGGTCCGTTTCCCGAATTTTGGGGTTTCGCATCACTTAGTAACAACTTTTTCTCAATAAGTGCCGCTCAATAAATGCAACTACTAATGATCTAACGATTAAAAAGCACATATTACTTCAGAGAACGGTGGGCAGTTATACAGACAATGCTTCTTGGGTAGAATTAGCTTATCGATATGTATCGATTGATATGCAGCTAATTTGTTTAAGAAGCATTGTGGATATGACGATAATTCATGACATTGGGGAACAAAAACGAAAAATTCTAAGAAAAATCTACGGCGCTGTTCTTCAAAACGGAACATGGGTCAGGCGACCTGCAAAGGAACTATACGAAAACACAGACATCATCACAGATAACTTTACGAAACACGCCTAGAATTCTATGTGCACCTATGTAGGATGGATGGAAACAGACTCACTAACAGAATTTTTAACATCCTTAATGCAAGCAAATTGAAGACCAGTTCGATGAAAGAAACACAAGAAGATCTGGAACGACTGAGAATTTCAGAAGATGCATTATGGACAGGAAACAATTCAGCCGTAATCGGAAACAATAAAATAGAACATGCCTCAACGAAAGAAATACAACGGGGCAGAAAAAGTGGACAGGCATGAAAAACACAGAGAATTAATGAAGGAGTTTGGGGAGGAAAAGAAAGGCTAAAAACGAAGCGAAGCTGTTATTGATTCAAATTCACACGTTCTTCTAAATAGGAACAGTCAAGAATAATAATAATAATTAGTATGAGAAGCACAACAAAGTAAAGCTCAATACAGCAATACAGGAGTAAAGACATAATTGAATACAGACACGATATATTAGGAAGAACATGCCGTAAAATACTTAAAAATAATGTGATACAAATGAAGTAATTGTCATAGGAACCGGTAGAATGGTATTTTACGAAAACGTAATGTCATTAAAAATGAGACACTGTATAGAGTACCACATATTATGTTTCTAGATGTATGTGTCCAAATGTTTAAGTCACGTTGTCGCTGCAGTAGATGCCACATTTAGTTCTTGTGCTCTAATAGGAAAGAAGCGCTTCGTTCGTTTATTATCGCCACAGCATCCGTGACCAACTTTAAATCTATTTAAACGTCTCCAGAACTGTAGTGAGAGTACCATACCTTGGGAGATGTCTGCTATGTCTAGGAAAAAGCAGATTTTATCACCACACGATCACTCAGAGACAGTCTCCTCCCACTTTTCTTTGACATTCTGCTCTTTGCATAGTTCATCATCCATCCAAATAGGAAGGCGCGATTTAAGGCGTCCAGGAAAAAGGGAATTAATCAACTTATGAATTTGGAGACAATGCGAGTTACATCTTTTCCCATTCCCTTTCCTTCTAATTCGATGAGGAATGATGTTTGCTGCAAGACACAGCTATACAGTAGGGCAAGATTCTATATTTCCACGTATAATCCTCATTAAGAGTAACGTCTGTTTTGACTACTATGATTGTTGTACAAAACTGATACACAGTACTTCTTAACTCCATGCTAAATCCGCAGTTACAATGGTTTTCCTACATTCTTCCCATGTCTTTCCTGCTACCTTACAAATGATATTGATTCGCCTCTTAACTTTATGAGCTGTTTTGGCGAAGTGTTGGTTAAGGCTAAATATATACCCCGTGTTACACCCAGAAAAGTTGGCTAATGTTTATGCCTGAGTCTCTCGCCACCAAAAGAAATATCAATTTCGTTTTAAGCCTCTCTCTCTCATCGAGATGAAATGCACTATCTTCTGACTTTAAAGGGTTAGTCTATTATTCATAAGCTGGAGGGCCTGTGTTAGCCGATTGCTCCCCTCCTCCACTTATCCATGCCCCATATCATCAGCATATATGAATTTTAATGATGACGTGGTGTGTACATCATTTGTGTTGACATTTAAGAGGAGGGATGCTAACACTGATACCTCGGGAGATCATTCTTCTATGTGAAAGGGCGGCATGGCCTGTTGAAGTAACCTACTACCCTTCATGTGATCAGCAACTTCTGGATAAATCAGGTGATCTTCCTGCATGGTACGTATGACCTGTTGGAGTTAGTAAATAAATCCTTTTCTTACTCGGTGTCATATTCTGACGTAAGGTCCAAGAAACAGAAAAGGTTTTTAGCCCTCTCTGGAAACCTGCCTCAAGATACAATGTGAGGTCGAGAACATTATCTGTACAGTTACGCCCTGTCCTAAGCCCAGCTTGTTTTTTATATAATACTGGCAATACTAGGGACAATTCTGTTATGTAATAAGCGTTCTAACAACTTATACGACATTCGAAGCATTGCAATACCTCTATAGTTTGAGGGGTTTCAGGAGATTTCCCTGGGTTTGAGGATGAAAGGCTGAATGATGTAAGTAATAACTTGACCACAATACCTGTCTTGCCCGCTATACGTCTCATATTTAGGAAGTATTTCTCAAATTATTTTCAGTACATTTGAATCTTTATTGAACTAGGTTTTTTATACTAACAATACGTTATGCTACATGTTACTACACAATATTGAGAACAAACATAATATGTTCTCAAACTCGGAAATAACTCTTTGTCCGGAATATCTTGCTGAATGTAAAGGATGTTTAAAAAAGTTTAGAATACTTTGAGAGGTGGTAATACTCATCCAAAGAAGAAAAATATTTATATAGTTTACCAATAGGCCTACAAACTTTTATGAATAGTTACATGTATCTTCACCCTGTATGTGAATATTTCGTTGTAATCCTATTTGTTTTGTAATAGTCTTATAGTGACACACATCTCTATATCACCTTTTCAAAAAGTTACCAAAGGCACTATAGGCCTAATTGTTCCATGTAATTAATTTTATTATCGCTTATTTTTATAATAAATACCACGTAATTTATTTGTCAAATTGTCACATACGTTTCTTAGCTACTTAGTCAATAATAATTTTGGACTACTTCATATACCTTCCTAACAACGTTTATCTTTCGCTTATCTATGTCATTCTTTGGTGCACTTGTCATAAAATCTTTGCCTTGAAGTTTATAGTAACCGTTGTACCTGATGATGGCGTAATAGGCGAAAACTAGTTTGTACTAAACAATAAATATTGTGGAATATTGCAACATTGTCGTGTTTTTATTAGTGATCATGTATCAAATATTCTACCAAGAACTAACGGAACATTCTATCAACAAAAAAATAAGTCCAGTATACATGGGTACGGAAGCGCATGCCTTCTGAGATAAACACGAAGATCTGCGCGACGCTTGGTTTTGGATACTAGTACAGTCGTATTGGCGCAGGTAGAAGTCTGCCGCTCGCAATGGCCGTATGGTCTATGGCGTCATGCTACGGACTGGAAGGCCGTTCACGGAGTAAGTTCGAGACCTGTGTGTGTGTGTGTGTGTGTGTGTGTGTGTTTTGTTCTTAGAGTAAGTAACTGTGATAATGTGCCTCAGACCATCCAGCACGTTGTTATGAACTGTCCAAAAATAAGGTTCAATGGATCTATTAAAAAACTACACGGTGCCTCTACAGAAGCAGTGGATTGGCTCAAAAGTTTGGATATTAAGTTTTGAGAGAGACAGAAGGAAAGAAGCATGGAGTTTAACGTACCGTCGACAGCGTGGTCATTAGAGACGGAGCTTACGCTCGGAGTATTTGGGTAAGGATGTGGAAGGAAATCGGCCGTGCCCTTTCAAGGGAACCATCCCGGCATTTGCCTTGAGTGATTTAGGGAAATCACGGAAAACCTAAATCTGGATGCCCGGAGGTGGATTTGAACCACCATCCTTCCGAATGCGAGTCCAGTGTGTTACCACTGCGCCACCTCGCTCGGTATTAAGTTTTGAATATTAACCTGTAAATAAGTATACAAAGTTGTAAGGAATATGTATTTATAATGTATCCTTGCTCTGCCATACGAAATAAATAAATATCTTATTTTTGGTTATCACTGAAACGGAGTGGCACTGCTATAGTTCTTTCGATTTCTTTTTATCCTTATGGCACCTTTTTCTGTATGCAACTCGTCAATAGGATTCCAATTATGTCTGATTTTTGTAGCTACTGACAACCTGCTTTTAAACAAATAAATTGTTCCATTTCGAGACGTCATGTCAGAAGATCCACTAATCTCATACTCAGGACACAACCAGAATGGAGTAGGCTTCTAATGGGATAATGGTGTTTGATGTCAAGAATGAGAAGTTGAACAAACAGGGAACCCATGATTATAAAAAGCAGTCGCAAATAAAAATGACGAAAGGATATTTGCTCGGTCCCATAAGGAATAGAGAAAACGAAAACGAAAAAAAAAAAAAAAAAAAAAAAAAAAAATCATCATCGGCTGGTCACATTGTACAGTCTGAAAAGGCGGTAATTTGAAATAAAGATTATATTGAAATCTATTTAAGACCATCCCTGTCGCTTTTTTTATTAGTTTTGTCAAAATTTCGGGAGGAGTTTGAACCCCTAACCACCTACCCTCTCTGGCTACGCCCGTGGTGTCGTCGTTAGTATAAGTTAGTTTAAAGTATTGCGTAAGTCTATCTTCCGATGGCACTACATTTTGGTCTTTTAAATTACGCAAACTTTGAACTTGAACAAAAAGGATTCACTCTTTGGTTTACTTTTTTTGTGCTGTTTGTACGTAAAAACGGTTTAGTACATTTACATTTTCTCTTTTGTGTCACTTGTTAGCGATGGACGTCTACTACTAGACAAATGAAATGGTAGTTATGATACTCTGCTATGGTTTAGCAACTGCACTAGCCTGCTAGCCCGTGCCCCCTACGCTGAAATATATCGACAGCGCAGAGAGCCCTCTGATAGGCTATTCGGCAGTTTTTCCAGCGTCTTAGGGACGCAAGTGTCCTATAGCACCTCACAAGACTGACTGGAAAGCCGCGCTCAATCTGAAAGCCTGGAATGGAGGAGCGTGTGCTACGTTCAGTGGCAGAAAACCCTGAAACCAGTGCGCGAGGACACAAGCGTGTTCAGACCCTAAGGTCACATCATGACGGCATACGGCGGTTATGTCAAAGTGTGCCGCAGATCCATTGTTCACATCCAAGAATTTATTTACCGATGATGCATGGTTCACAAGAAATGTGTGGCCTTCCATAATCAACAGATGTAAATCACCAAGCAATTTAGGAAAGACGATATCAACATCGATTCTCAATCAACGCATGGGTAGCCTTACTTGGTCATAGGTTAATAGTACTACAGATTTATCACTAAGTTTAAATGGGACGCATCATCTGTACTTTCTCATTGATGTGATACCTACCTTCCTGGAGAATGTACAAAGTTAGGAAGGATTACACATTTGGTTCATACACGCTGGCACGTCAGCACACTTTCGTGACAATTTGCGCGATTTCAGGACCGCTGGAATGGTCAGGGAGGCCTCATACCTTGGCCTGCTCGTTCCCCAGACATCAAATCCCTAAACGTTTGCTTACGGAGACAATGGAAAGAAATTATCTACACAATTGCAATCAATCGCCATGCCCCCTCCCTCCCCCTTTCGAGTCCACCCTCGGGCATGGGTGTTTGTTTTGTCCTTAGATTAGTTTACCTTAGTTTAAGTAGTTTGTAAGCTACGGACTAATAACCACGCAGATAGATTTACAAATATTTGATTTTTTTACGAATAGCACAAATTATCTACAGGAGAATGGAAAAGCTGGTTGAAGCTGACCTTGGGGAAAATCAGTTTGGATTCAGGAGGAACGTAGGAACTCGGGAGGAAATACTCACTTTACGACTTATCTTAGAAGATAGATTAAGGAAAGTCAAACCTACATTTTTAGCTTTTGTAGATTTGGAGAAAGTTTTTGACAATGTTGACTGGAATACACTGTTTCAAATTCTGAAGTCATCAGGGGTAAAATACAGGGAAAGGAGAATTATTTACAACTTGTACAAAAGCCAGACCGCAGTTATTAGACTCTAAGCACATGAAAGGGAAGCTCTAGTTGGGAAAGGCGTTAGACAGGGTTGTAGCCTTTCTCCAATGTTATTCAATTTGTTCATCGAGCAGGCGGTGAAGGAAAGCAAGGAAAAATTTGGAAAAGGGATCAAAGTTCAGGGTGAAGAAATAAAAACATTGCGTTTTGCTGATGACATTGTAATTCTGTCAGAGACAGCAAAGGAACTGGAAGAGCAGTTGAATGGAATGGACAGTGTGTTGAAGAGGGCGTATAAAATGAACATTAACAAGAGCAAAACAAAGATAATGGAATGCAGTCTTAGAAAATCAGGTGATGCTGAAGGTATTAGATTAGGTAACGAAACAATGAAGGTGGTAGATGAGTTTTGTTGCTTGGGTAGTAAAATAACAAATGACGGTCGCAGTACAGAGGATATAAAATGCAGAATTGTAATGGGAAGAAAAGCATTTTTGAAAAAGAGAAATTTGCTAACATCGAATATTAATTTAAGTATAAGGATGTCGCCGCGGTGGAGTAGCCGAGCGGTCTAAAGCGTCTCGCTGCGGAGTGCGCGCTTGCTCTCCGTGGAGGTTCGAGTCCTCCCTGGGGCATGTGTGTGTGTGTGTGTGTGTGTGTGTGTGTTGTCCTTAGGTTAGGTTAGTTTGAGTAGTTTGTAAGCTACGGACTGATGACCACGCAGTTTGGTCCGATAGATTTACAAACATTTGAACATTTTATAAGGAAGTCTTTTCTGAAGGCATTTGTGTGGAGTGTTTCCTTGTACGGGAGTGAAACATGGACGATAAACAGTGCGGACAGAAAGAGAATAGAGGCTTTTGAAATGTGGTGCTACAGAAGAATGATGAAGGTTAGGTGGGTAGATCGCATAACTAAAGAAGAGGTATGAACAGAATTGGCGAGAAAATAAATTTTTGGCATACCTTGACTAAAAGAAGGGATCGCTTGGTAGGACACATTCTTAGACATCGAGGAATCGTAAATTTAGCATTGGAGGGAAGGTGTGTGGTGTGAAAATCGCAGAGGGAGACCAAGAGACACATATAGTAAGCACATTCAAATGGATGTGGGTTGCCGTTCCTATGAGGAGATGAAAAGACTTGCTCAGGATAGAGTAGGGTGGAGAGCTGCATCAAACCAGTCTCCGGACTGAAGACCATAACAACAAGTACCACCTCTCACGGGGGGAGTGCTAGGATTGGAAAATGAAGTTCAAGATGGGACGGCGCGTGTTTGCTTCAATGCCCCAGCCATACCTCCAGGTGGCCAACCATTCACGAGAAAAACACTCGGAAACGTTCGGTCCTATGTTATATGTCCGTACGTCCGTTCTGTGAGCCAAAAGTGCGGTGGTCGAGGTTATAAATCGAAAGTGTAGCAAGCTGAAGGTTCCGTGTTCGAATCCTGAGCCCGTCATCATATAGATTAGCTGGGTCGATCGAGTAACTAATGAAGTGGTACTGAACAGAACTGGGAAGAAAAGGAATTTCTGGCATACCTTGACTAAAAGAAGGGATCGATTGGTAAGACATTCTTAGACATCAAGGAATCGTGAATTCAGCATTGGAGGGAAGTGTGTGGGGTAAAAATCGCAGAGGGAGACCAAGAGATGAATACAGTAAGCAGATTCAAATACCGGGTGATCACGAAGTCAGTATAAATTTGAAAACTTAATAAATGAAGGAATAATGTAGATAGAGAGGTAAACATTGACACACATGCTTGGAATGACATGGGGTTTTATTAGAACAAAAAAAAGTATTGCTAGACATGTGAAAGATCTCTTGCGGGCGTCGTTGGGTGATTATCGTGTGCTCAGCCGCCACTACCGTCATGCTTGGCCTCCCAGGTCCCCAGACCTCAGTCCGTGCGATTATTGGCTTTGGGGTTACCTGAAGTCGCAAGTGTATCGAGATCGACCGACATCTCTAGGGATGCTGAAAGACGACATCCGACGCCAATGCCTCAACATAACTCCGGACATGCTTTACAGTGCTATTCACAAAATTATTCCTCGACTACAGCTATTGTTCAGGAATGATGGTGAACATATTGAGCATTTCCTGTAAAGAACATCATCTTTGCTTTGTCTTAATTTGTTATGTTAATTATTGCTTTCCTGATCAGATGAAGTATGTCAGACATTTTTGATTTTTTTTTAATTCTAATAAAGCCCCATATCATTCCAAGCATGTGTGTCAATTTTTACCTCTCTATCTACATTATTCCGTGATTTATTAAGTTTTCAAATTTATACTGACTTCGTGATCACCCGGTATATGTAGGGTGCCGTTCTTCTGAGATTTTTTTTTTTTTTTTTTTTTTTTTTTTTTTTTGTGGTTTTAGGGCGCACAACTTCTATGGTCATTAGCGCCCAGTCAAAAACATAGATTCGCTATGGCCTCAAAAAAAATGGGGACTGTCAGAACATCCAGAAGAGGCTAAAAACGAAAGATAAAAGACAATTAAAAGGGTTAAATATCCTTGGATAAGTTGGCCAAGTTGATAAAACGCAAAACTCTAGCAGCTGCTCGTGTGTCATCAGCTAAAATTTCCTCCAGAGTAGACGGAAAGTGAACGGCTACACGGAGATGATTAAAAAGTACGCAAGACAGTAAAACATGTCGCACGGTCAGCAGTTCACCGCAGGAGCACAGCGGTGCAGGGTCGGCGGAGAGCAAGTGACGGTGGCTGAAACGGCAGTGACCGATCCGTAACCGGGCCAGGATGACCTCCTCCCGCCGAGAGGGGCGTGAGGAGGTCCTCCAAGCGGTCGGGATCGGTTTTACAGTTCGCAATTTGTTGTTGGACATTGAAAACCACGCACTGTGCCATTGCGACACGATACTCCGGCGGAGAGCCCGTTGAACATCGTCAGATGGGACGCAAAAGGTAGCCACGCGAGGTAAAAGAGCTGCGGCCTTGGCCGCTATGTCGGCCGTCTCATTCCCGGGCACACCTACGTGGCCAGGGACCCACAGGAAAGAAACGTGACAGCTGTCATCTGCTAGCAACTGGAGGGAGCGTTGGATCCGATACACGAGAGGATGGTGCGACAAAGGGTCCTTAAGACTCTGCAGGGCACTAAGGGAGTCCGAACAGATGGCATAGAAAGGTTGGCGGTGGCGGCAGGTGTACAAAACGGCCTGGTGGAGGGCAAAAAGCTCAGCCGTGAAGTTCGAGCACCGGTCAGGGAGCTTGTATTGGAAACGGTTGTCCTCGACGACGAAGGCAGATCCGACACCGGCAGTGCTCTTGGAACCATCAGTGTAAATAAATATGGCGTTATCGAACCGCGAACGGAGTTCGACAAGCCTCGAGCGGTATACAAAATCCGGAGTGCTCTCCTTGGGGAGCGAACTAAGTTCGAGGTGAGTGTGAACCGGGGCCTTATGCCACGGTGGCAATGGGCTTTCGCTCAACCGAAAGGTGGAAGGAAGGGTAAAATCGAGCCGCTGTAGTAGGCGGCGAAACCGAACTCCAGGTGGAAGCAAGGCAATCGCAGACAACTGATATTGGCGATAGAGTGAGTCGTCAAAAAATAATCGGTAAGATGGATGGTTGGGCATCGACCGCAGGCGGCATGCGTACCGAGACAAAAGTATGTCACGCCGAGTGGTCAAGGGTAATACAGCAGCCTCGGCGTACAGACTTTCAACAGGGCTAGTATAAAATGCACCGGTCGCCAGACGTAATCCCCGATGGTGGATAGAGTTGAGACGGCGGAGAATCGACGGCCGTGCAGAGGAGTATACAAGGCTTCCGTAGTCGAGCTTCGACTGAACAATGGCCTGGTAAAGGTGAAGCAGGACGGTACGGTCCGCTCCCCATGACGTGCCACTGAGGACACGAAGGACGTTAAGGGATCGGGCACAACGGGCAGCCAGGTAGGACACGTGCGTGGACCAGCAAAGTTTACGATCCAACATGAGTCCCAAGAATGTCGTAGTCTCCACGAAAGGGAGAGCAACAGGGCCGAGATGTAGAGAGGGTGGAAAAAATTCCTTGTATCTCCAGAAGTTTATACACACAGTTTTCTCAGTGGAGAATCGGAAGCCGTTTGCGATGCTCCAGGAATATAGACGGTCAAGACAGCGTTGAAGAGAACGCTCCAAGAGGCACGTCCGCTGGGCGCTACAATAGATTGCGAAATCGTCAACAAAAAGAGATCCGGAAACGTCGGCTGAAAGGCAATCCACGATCGGATTGATTGCGATGGCAAAGAGCGCCACACTCAAGACGGAGCCTTGTGGTACCCCATTCTCCTGGCAATAGGTATCTGACAAAACAGAACCCACCCGTACCCGGAACTTGCGATCCGCCAAAAACTCTTGAATGAAAAGAGGAAGGCGGCCCCGAAGGCCCCATCTGTGCAATGTGCGGAGAATGCCCGCTCTCCAACAGGTATCGTATGCCTTCTCCAAGTCGAAGAACACTGCTACTGTTTGACGCTTCCTTAGAAAGTTGTTCATAATGAAGGTCGACAACGTAACGAGGTGATCAGCAGCAGAGCGGTGTCGACGAAAACCGCATTGGATATTAGTCAGGAGGCGGCGAGATTCGAGGAGCCAGACCAACCGAGCGTTAACCATGCGTTCCATCACCTTACAGACACAGCTCGTCAGAGAAATAGGACGGTAGCTGGAAGGAAGATGTTTGTCCTTCCCTGGTTTGGGGATGGGGACAACAATGGCTTCACGCCAACTTGTGGGAACATGACCTTCAGTCCATATGCGATTGTAGGTACTGAGAAGAAAGCACTTGCCCGCAGGAGAGAGGTTCTTCAGCATTTCAATGTGAATGGAATCGGGCCCGGGAGCAGAAGATCGGGACAGGGCGAGAGCACGGTCTAGCTCCTGCATGGTGAAGGCGACGTTATAATTTTCACGATTAGAAGAGTGGAAAGAAGGCGGCCGGGCCTCCTCTACCTGTTTGCGAGGGAGAAAGGCAGGGTGGTAATGGGAAGAGCTCGAAACCTCCGCAAAGAAACGGCCCAATGCGTTGGAAACGTCAGAGGGGTCCACGAGGACTGCGTTCTCCACGGTCAGGCCAGGAATCGGGGAGTGGACCTTAATGCCGGATAGACGGCGTAGGCCACGCCAAACAAACGTGGAGGGAGTAAAACGGTTAAAAGAACTAGTAAAAGCAGTCCAGCAAGCTTTCTTGCTGTCGTTCATGATACGACGACATTGCGCTCTCATACGTTTATAATGTATGCAATTCTCCAAAGTCGGGTGGCGGCGGAAGGTGCGTAAAGCACGGCGCCGGGCTCTAAGCGCGTCGCGGCAGGCTGCAGTCCACCAAGGGACCTGGACACGACGTGGAGAAGAGGAAGTACGAGGTATGGAACGTTCGGCAGCTGTGAGAATAACCTCTGTGAGGTAGTCGACCTGACTGTCACAGGTGGGAAAATCCCGATCGTGAAAAACAGCCATGGTAGAATAAAGCCCCCAGTCGGCTTTAGAAATGTTCCAACTGGTGGGACGAGGAGATAGGGAATGATACAGAATGTGGATGATACAGGGGAAATGGTCACTCGAGTACGTGTCAGAAAGTGCATACCACTCAAACCGACCGGCAAGCTGAGGAGTGCATATTGCGAGGTCTATATGGGAGTAAGTGTGTGTTGTGTCAGAAAGGAAGGTTGGTGCACCGGTGTTGATGCAGACAAGATCGAGATGTTGGAGAAGGTCCACCAAAAGGGAGCCTCTCGGACAAGGTGCCGGAGAGCCCCATAAGGGGTGGTGGGCATTAAAGTCGCCTATCAACACGAAGGGTGAAGGGAGCTGATCAACAAGGTGTAGCACATCTGCCCTAGTAAGGGCAGATGACGATGGCGAATAAATATTACAGAGGGAAAAGGTAAATGTGGATAGGGTGATGCGGACGGCAACTGCCTGTAGGTGAGTATGCAATGAAATGGGATGGAAATAGACATCGTCTCGAAGGAGCATCAGAACCCTTCCATGGGCTGGGACACCTTCCACGGGTGGCAGGTCGAACCGCACAGAGGTGTAGTGTGGAAAGTCTGCACGATCACGTGGACGCAACTTAGTTTCCTGGAGGCAGACTAGAAGCGGGCAGTGCAATCGAAGGAGTAGTTTTAACTCCTCCCGATTAGAACGAATGCCGCGAATATTCCATTGAAGGAGCGCCGTGATAAAAATGAGAGAAGAAATAAGGATAAAAACCAACTAGCAAGCGGGGTCACCTCGACGGCCGCTGAGGACCCGATTTCGAGGGAGCACTGCTATCGCTATCCAGGGGCAAAGGGTCGTGGTCCATAGGTTCGACCGACGCGCCTGCCACCTCCCTGAGTTGATCAGGAGGGGCAGTTTCCCCCGCCGGTAGAGGACCGGGTGCCCGGCAGACGGAGCGACCCGGTGAAACAGAAGACGGCCGAGGCCGGCAACTGTTGGACGGCGTGACGGATGGGTCACGCCTCGGCGGGGAAGGAGAGGAACTCTTTTTCTTGTCAGCTCTTCTGGAAGAGTGACGGCGGGAAGAGGCAGTTGACGGTTGGGAAGCCTGAGAACGCAGAAAATCCTCACGGACGGGTTCCTTTTTCAAGGTCCGGGCATCTTGTTTAGGTGCTCGCGGTTTACTAGAGTTTGACGAAGACTGTACCCTAGAAGCAGCAGGAGGAAGCGGGGACGTGGAACGGGCAATCTTCGGGCTGGCGGATCGCACAACTGTGTCAGCGAAAGTGAAGTCACATGTCTGGGTACTGGAATCCTTGGTAGGTCGAGTTGAGGTGAGTACCTTACTGTATGTACCCGCTGGGGGGACAGTGGGCTTTCGACTCGCTAACAACTTACGAGCGGCAGATGTTGATACCTTCTCCATAACCCGAATTTGCTGGATTACCTTCTCATCCTTGTATACAGGGCAGTCGCGAGAGGAAGCCGCATGGGCACCGTTGCAGTTTAGGCAGTGAGGGGACGGAGGTGGGCAATCCCCCTCATGGGCGTCCCTACCACAAGTGACACACTTTGCTGCATTTGGGCAATGTTCACGGGTATGGTTGTACCTGTGGCACTGAAAACAGCGCGTTGGGTTAGGCACATAAGGTCGGACGGAGATGACTTCATACCCTGCTTTGACCTTCGACGGGAGGTCAACTCTGTCGAACGTCAAAAACACAGTACGAGTCGGTGTCAATTGGTTATTGACCTTTTTCATCACCCTGTGGACGGCTGTCACACCCTGATCGGACATATACGATTGGATGTCTTCATCAGACAACCCGTCAAGGGATCTCGTAAAAACTACCCCCCGTGACGAGTTGAGTGTGTGGTGCGCTTCTACCTTAACTGGAAACGTGTGCAACAACGTAGTACGTATCAGTTTTTGGGCTTGGAAGGCACTTTCCACTTCCAGCAACAATGTGCCATTGCGCTGACGTGAACAGGTTTTAACAGGGCCAGCAATTGCATCTACACCTTTCTGTATAACGAAAGGATTGACAGAATTGAAATCCTTTCCGTCGGTGCGAGAGACAACCAGAAATTTAGGTACATTAGGCAGAGTCTATTTAGGCTGAGGCGAGTCTAACTTACGTTTCTGGGTCAACGTCACGAAAGATGATAAGGAAGTCATCGCGGAAGTGTCCCCCGTGATTACCGGCGTCTCCGATGGCGCGCTCCTTCCTAGTGGGGGCCCTCTCCGAGGGCTTACCCGCCTTAGGTGATTGTTCACACCTCAGGTCACACCTCCCGAGAACTGACGGAGGGACCAATCGGCACGTTCGGAAGGTACCAGCTCGGGTAATCACCCCTCTCTGGGCCTGGCCTTTACCAGGGGGTACGTACGTGCCCTACTTGTCTACCCGGGGCGGGGAATTACGCGTTACCCCGTCACCTGCTACGCACGATAATGCGTGGGTCGGCCTTCAGACACGCACAGGGTGGAAAGAAGAAGAGGATAGGAAATGAAGAGAAAGAAGGAAGAAGTGTCTCAAACGCCGAAGCGGAGACTAATGAGGAGAAGAAGGCTAGGAGAGTACAAGGAGAGAAAGACAGAAAACAAAGGGTAAGAAAGGAAGGAACGAAGGAAGAAAAACGACAACAAGAACCACCGTAGCTCACGAAATATGCCCGTCTCCGGGCGAAGGCATAAACCGGGAGGGACAGTGAAGCAGCCTGGGGCAGAAGAAAGGCTGCTCTTCTGAGATGAAAAGGCTTGATCAGGATAAGTAGGATGGAGAGCTGTATCAAACCAGATTCTTGTTCATATGACTGATCAATACGTTAATTGACTGTAATAATATTTATATATACAATATTGTGAATAATTCGTACTTCATATTTACAAAGTATGTACTTAGTTTTCTTTATTGAAAAGTAAATATGACACCCCTTTCAAATTGAAAACTTGTGTTATTTCAACTAATTGAACTTTTGAATGCAAATTATTTCCTTCAACTATTGATTTGTACTGTATGTTGAATATTGTGACCATGGGAGAATAATAATCAGATTGTGAAAACTATGAATAACGA
Source organism: Locusta migratoria (assembly GCA_026315105.1). NCBI lineage: Eukaryota > Metazoa > Arthropoda > Insecta > Orthoptera > Acrididae > Locusta > Locusta migratoria. The sequence continues at coordinate 145,021,018 of CM048755.1, read as the reverse complement.
TATATTTATTCGCTAGGTTCCGATACTGAATACTGCATAAGAACCAGAATGATATTTGTCATAAAACAGTCGAAACAAAAGATAGTTGAACAATTTGCGCATCGAATAAATAAGGATATTTCACACGATCAAGGAGTTTTGAGGGTACCGTCGAAAAGCAGACCTCGTTAATGTGTGTCTCTCTGCTGTTAGTTTCGGTGCGAGTCATACATATTCGAACATATTGTGAAAAACAGAAGATGATAATTGATGGTGAACGATCGAGTAAATTTTAATACAATTTTCTCGTGAACTGATCTCTCGTTCCTGTTCAATTAATGTAGTCTCCTGATTTCTCCTCTGCATACAATATTCAGTATACAATACACACGAATAATTGAAGGAAATAATTTGGAGGGAAAAGTTGAAAATTTTGAAATAATACAAGTTTCCAATTTGAACGTAGTTGCATATTTTTCAATAAAGAATAGCAAATAGATACTGTGAAAATACGAATTGTAGATAACAATATTGTATGTATAAGTATTATTATAGTCAATTAAAGTGTTGATCAGTTAAATGAACAAGAATCTGGAGAAAAGGAATAATGAATATATATCACGGGCTACGGATTCGAATACGAAACATTCAAATTGCTATACTTCCGCCGGCCGCGGTGGCCGAGCGGTCTGCGCCGCGCCAGTCACGGTCTGCGCGGCCACTACGATCGGGGGTTCGAATCCCCCCTCGTGAATGGATATTTGTGCCGTCCTTAGTATTAGCTAGTTCATAAGTAGTTTGTAAGTTTAGGGACTGATGACCCCGTAGTTAAGTCCCATAAGCTCTACAAACATTTTAACATTTTTGCTATACTTTCCATATCCAACATCGGTCACCGCACAATTCGGTTCATAGAGCGGATTTACGGGTACAGTAGAGTCTCAATAGTTCGAGTTTCCAATAACCCGAGCCTCATTAAAAAAAAGTTGCAACATGTCTACATGACATGTTATTTACATGACTTATTATCATTTATGGACATTGTGCAACACAATTTGAAAAATATCACGGATTTAGGCATCCTTACCCTACTAAGAACGAGAAAAGGGAAAAAGAACCCTACTATGGCCCAGATAGCGCGCGTCCTGGCCGTCTTATAGTACTCGGCGATTCCACCGCGGCGCTGTATAACCAAAGTAGAAGTATCGCCAATTTACGCTTTATAGGACACGTGAACACCTTCCTATACAATAGCCATTATAGTAATAAACATTAGTTTCACAAAATAAACAATAACTTGAAAATGCTGAGTGAATGAAACAGAGGCCATACGATGGGTCTTTCTGAAGATCTTGAGATTTTTGTAAACAACAAGCGCAATGGACAAAATCTGCCAAATGAAAAAATTGGAATCAATGAGAAGTAATTTCTTTAAAAGTTGTTGTAATAAATGTGGTATCTGTAAATACACTCCTGGCCATTAAGATTGCTACACCACGAAGATGACGTGCTACAGACACGAAATTTAACCGACAGGAAGAAGATGCTGTGATATGCAGATGATTAGCTTTTCAGAGCATTCACCTACAACGTGCTGACATGAGGAATGTTTCCAACCGATTTCTCATACACAAACAGCCATTGACCGGCGTTGCCTGGTGATACGTTGTTGTGATGCCTCTTGTAAGAAGGAGAAATGCGTACCATCACGTTTCCGATCTTGATTAGGTCGGATTGTAGCCTATCGCGATTGCTGTTTATCGTATCGCGACATTCCTGCTCGCGTTGGTCGCGATCCAATGACTTAGCGGATATGGAATCGATGGGTTCAGGAGGGCAATACGGAACGCCGTGCTGGATCCCAACGGCCTCGTATTACTAGCAGTCCAGATGACAGGTATCTTATCCGCATGGCTGTAACGGATCGTGCAGGTCTCGATCCCTGAGTCAACAGATGGGGACGTTTGCAAGACAACAACCATCTGCACGGACAGTTCGACGACGTTTGCAGCAGCATGGACTATCAGCTCGCAGAGCATGGCTGCAGTTACCTTTGACCCTGCATCACAACAGGAGCATCTGCGATGGTGTACGCAACGACGAACCTAGGTACACGAATGGCAAAACGTCATTTTTTAAGATGAATCCAGGTTCTGTTTACAGCATCATGATGGTCGCATTCGTGTTCGGCGACATCGCGGTGAACGCACATTGGAAGCGTGTATTCCTCATCGCCATAGTGGCTTATTACCCGGTGTGATGGTAAAGGATGCCATTGGTTACACGTATCGGTCACCTCTTGTTCGCATCGACGGCACTTTGAACAGTGGCCGTTACATTTCAGATGTGTTACGACCCGTGGCTCTACCCTTCAGATCCTTGTGAACCCCTACAAATGTTCAAATGTTTGTTAAGCTTAAGGGACTTAACTTCAGGGTCATCAGTCCCTAAACTTACAAACTACTTATGAACTACCTTATACTAAAGACGACACAAACATCCATGCCCGAGGAGGGATTCGAACCCCCGACCGTATCGCCCATGCAGAGTGTGAGTGGCGCGCCGCAGACCGCTCGGCCACAGCGGCCGGCGCGAAACTCTACATTTCAGCAGGATAATGCACGACCGCATGTTGCAGAACTTGTACGGGCCTCTCTGGATACGGAAAATGTTCGACTGCTGCCCTGCCCAGCACAGTCTCCAGATCGCTCACCAATTGAAAACGTTTTGTCAATGGTGGCCGAGCAACTGGCTCGTCACAAAACATCAGTCACTACTCTTGATGAACTGTGGTATCGTGTTGAAGCTGCATGGGTATCTGTACATTTACACGCCATCCAAGCTCTGTTTGACTCAATGCCCAGGCGTATCAAGACCGTTATTACGACCAGAGGTGGTTGTCCTGGGTACTGATTACTCAGGATCTATATACCCAAATTTCGTGAAAATGTAATCATATGTCAGTTCTAGTATAATATATTTGTCCAATGAATACCCGTTTATCATCTACATTCCTTCATGGTGTAGCAATTTTAATGACCAGTAGTGTAAGATTCTGTAGAGCACATTTACGGTTCTGATCGTCACACAAATTTGGTCATTAGTTAAAGTAAGCAATCAGTTATTTAAACGTGCCAGTAACTCCAAATGATTATCACAATTTTATTTTGATTTTAAATTAAAAGAATCAATTTCATTCTACTATACCATAACGTATGGCTAAGAATTCGGTGAATGTAATATATCGCTGTGTGTTTTATTTATGTCGCGCAAATGTACAGAATCTGTGCGTTGTAAGACTTTCAAAATACTATGATACCGATATGGGCATTCTGCAGACACGTCTTTCGGTATGGCAGCATACATCAAGTGAGCTATTCCGGATTTTCAGTTAAGTACAGCTTCCAAATACTCGCGGAAATGTCTACAGCACCTTTTAGTGTACATAAACTCTAATATTTCTTTACCAGCAGGTTGCGGACAAGTGTTCCTAATGAGAATTCTTCTACAAATATGGGAACGGACCTTGATGTTTATGATCTGAAATCCCTTAAAAATTGTCAAAAAATGACGTGCAAAAGATCGAGAAACGTGCTAAAATGTTATAAAACATATGTAAAGAGTTATAAAATGAACGATCATAAAACTTCTAAGTGACATGTATGGCAAAATGTTGTGCCCCTAACATCAAAACCTGCTGTCGCTGCTGTTCACCAACACAAGACGGCAAACACCATTCTTGCCACATCGTTCTCCACTAAACAGGTGACACAGTGTATGTCAGATTGCATAAAATCCCACGATATGAAAACGAAACACTATGAGGCGTTTATAACAAACTAGCTGTAAATCCGGCATTGCCCAGGTATTTATTTATTTATTCCTGCCTTTTTCAGGTATATATTCATTTGTATAAGTGTTGTATGTTTGTAAAATGTCTTGGGAATACGATTAGTAGTAAAGAAGTAATAGAGTAAAACTTCGTGCGAGATGGGGCAGTTTTCCATCAACGTCACTGTATGTGTACTCATATCTCATGAACTATGTGTCGTACACTGATATAATTTGGAAGGTACACTCAACTATATGCGTGTATACTGTCTGTAAAATTTCCTGCGGCTACAATTTGTAGTGTAGACATTATAAATTGTAACGTCATACCGAATGCCTTACTTTTACTCCATAAACAGCGGAAAAGTAGTAAGGGAGAAACTTTATTTCCTAGATCATTTTGCTATGATTGTCAGCGAGAAAAAGTTTACTAAAGGTTTGAAATTATGTTTAAAGTTTGTTGCAAGTCGCTAAGTACTCTCATTCTCATACAGCGTATTTATAAAGTCTCGCCGGCCGCGGTGGCCGAGGGGACTGAGGCGCTCCAGTCACGGTCTGCACGGCCACTACGGTCGGGGGTTCGAATCCCCCCTCGGGCATGGATATTTGTGCCGTCCTAGTTCGTAAGTAGTTTGTAAGTTTAGGGACTGATGACCCCGTAGTTAAGTCTCATAAGCTTAACAAACATTTGAACATTTTTATAAAGTCTCGCCGCATTATATGGCAGTCTTTTTTGCGATTTCTATTGGTTACGACGTAATATCTTTTGAACCATGTGTCGTATGTGATTCTTAACCATGCAGCAATTGTTACCTCACGGTAAAGAATGTGTGTACCAAATTTGGTTGAAATCGGTCCAATCGTTTAGGAGAAAATGAGGAGCATTTTCGCAAAATGCAGAAGTTTTTCGCGCATCTCATTGTTTATGACGTCATATCTCGTGAACTATATATCGTATGTGATTCTTACACTTACGGCGACCGTCCTCATGGATTGAAGCTTAACGTGTACAAAATTTCATAAAGATTGTAACAAAACTGTAGATTTGTATGCAACACGTACAAACACTATGCTTTATATATTAGAAATGGCTGAATGTGGTCAAGTGGGTGTAGAAGAAGTTGACAAGATTTTATCTTACCACTGAGTAGATTAGCATAAACGCCCGTATTGTTTTGAATTGAGAGGTTACGTGATTGGTGATGGTTGGATAACAGCATGCAAGGTGTCTAGGTGCCCGATAACAAGGTTTAAGGTACCTTCCATGACACAGATTCATGCTAAATATTTGTTTTATTCAGTGAGTGAAATGCCTCTAACGGGATTCACGGGAAGAGATGCTTCATCAGCCAATATACAGTATTCCAAAAGCATTTTCTCTTTATCTCAAAGACGGTAGTGAAATCCAAGATGAGCTGCAACTAACCTTGTCATCTATTCACTATATTGCCCATAGACAATTAGCGGAATACAAAATGCGCACGAAAAATCTGGTATCGGTGGAAATCTGGACAACTGAATTAGTATTCCTCCATTCGCATCATACAACTGAAAAGAACTGCCAGATTTTATGTGAAAGACAGAAAATCTACTGTGTCTAAGCAATACAATGATAAGTTTTTGTAACACGACTTGGTGCATTTACCTTCGAACTGCTTGGCGGGACGTTTGACCCGGCCTGCGTCAGCGCAAACCAGTAGCGCAGCGAGTAGCAGCAGCAGCTTCATGACGCAAACTTCCCAGCACTTCGGATCCGCATCACTGCCACTACGTGCTACGCGAGGCGCAGTCACGTGACTGCCGACGTAGCGCTGAGGAGAGGGGGAAGGCGCAGCTGACTGCACACACACACACACACACACACGCAGCATCCTCACTCCTGCCCCCGAATGGAATCGTGAGCTTGCTTTTTTCAGTTGCGGTTGTAGTGGTTTCCTTGCCGGAAGAAACAAATTTGCGAAAGACTTCGCTCATAAAATCATCACAGAAAGTAAAAATCTCTGCGAACATTTACCGAGGTGGGCAGAAGTATTCAAATCAACGGATATGCAGCATTACGTGTTGAACTAATGGACACCCAAGGGGGCATTACTCATTATTTAGAAGTGTCGTCGATCATATGTGCAAAAATATCTTCTATATCTATAAATGTGAATGTCTGTTCGGTGTACGTTTATCACGTCTGAACCACAAGACATAAAGAGCTAAAAATTTGTACAGTTACTAATGTCAACCCGGGGAAGGCTTTAGGCACGGTTTTATGGTGATCGGATAGCTATTTATCTATATATATTAATGTGAATGTCTCTTCGGTGTACGTTTATCACGTCCGTACGACAAGACGCAGAGACTTAAATATTTGTACTGTTACTAATTTATACCTGAGGAAGGTTTTAGGCACGGTTTTATAGCGATCTGATAGATATTTAGTAATTTGAAGAATATAACACGAACTGTGGAACAATAATTATTCTTTGAAAATTATATTTACTCTTTGAAAATGGTTTTATTCGTTGCATTATTGTTTGAGGGTTGATAATGATAAAAGGGTGGAGTATATTGGGCTGGAATGTTATCGATGTATATAACATTCTACGTGTGTGTGTGTGTGTGTGTGTGTGTGTGTGTGTGTTAATATCTCGCTCTGCAGCGAAAACTGCAGAACGCAAACAAATGGTCTGTGTGTAATTGTTGTCCGAAGTCTCCCGTTGTACAACATAGCAGTTCCAAGCCGATATCTGTAAGGGGGTGGAAGATATGGTGGTTGAAAGTCGTCAAATTATAAAAAAAATCGGACTGAAGGCCAGCGATGACGTTTGCGACTCCATAGAAAGGTGGTTACATACAGCGAAACGTGATGCCAAAGACCATATCTTTGGTCTATGCGTGCTACAATGTCTTCAACTCTTTCTCTGTAAGGGTAAGCATACGAATAAGGAAATATAAGAATAAGTAAATAAAGCAGTAAAAAGAAATTTCTTTTAATACATCTCTTTTTTCTTAAAAAATCGATTTCTCGTTTCGCGCATTATCTGTCATAATCAACCAACACGCGAGCGGAGCCACGGGTTTAAGCTAGTAGGCCTATGTCTCGAACATCGATGGCGAGCAGCAAAGGCGCCTTAGAACGCTCGGCCACTTCATCATATTGAAGTGCATGGCAGATGGTTCATCGAACCGCTTTTATTATATTTCTCTACAGTTACATTTTCTAATGGGTCGCGGGAAAAGGAACACCTGAATCTTTCTGTTTTCGATCTGATTTCTCTTATTTTATTGTGAAGATCATGTCTGCTTGTGTAGGCGAGTGCTAACAAAATACGAGGCGAATCCAGAAAGTAAGTTTCGTTTGGTAATAAAATGAAATTGTACAGAGATACAGAAGAAATTTTTATTGCACAAAATTCTACAACCCTTAAACTACTTTTCCACATAACTGCCGAAATTTTGCAGGCATTTGTCATAGCATGGCACCAGGTTTTGTATACCTTCTTCATAGAAATCTGCCGCTTGTGTCTTCAACCAGATAGTTTCTTTCAGCTCGTCGTCATTGGTGAAGTGATGACCACCAAGGAAAGACTTGAGATGTAAGGATCTTGTCATCAATCGCGTGAACCTGTTCTTCTGTAACCAAAGGTGGACGCCCACTTCGTTCTTCATCGTGCACATCACTACGCCCGCCATTGTACTGTCGGACCCATCTTCTCACCATCGAATCACTCATCGCATTTGGTCCGTAAACATCGCAAATTTGCCGATAAATTTTACTTGCTTTCACTTTCCTCGCATTCAGAAACAGAGTCACCGACCTGATTTCACAGGCGGCGGGATTTTCAATCAACGCCGACATTTCAAACAAGCACAACAAAGCGTACGTAACTGACAGCGATCTCCAAATGGCGCACGTTCTTCTCCTTGATACACATCGTCTACGGCGCTTGTGCGGAACTGCAATCGCAGCGCCGGCCGCGGTGGCCGAGGGGACTGAGGCGCTTCAGTCACGGTCTGCACGGCCACTACGGTCGGGGGTTCGAATCCCCCCTCGGGCATGGATATTTGTGCCGTCCTAGTTCGTAAGTAGTTAATAAGTAGTTTGTTAGTTTAGGGACTGATGACCCCGTAGTCCCATAAGCTATACAAACATTTGAACATTTTTTTGCAATCACAGCGCTGGAGCGGAGATAAATTGAAACGGAACTTACTTTCTGGACGCGCCTCGTATGTTTGCATTCGGAAGAGAAAGTTGGTGAAATAAATTTATTTTAATGATTTCCACCCCAACTCGTGCATCATTTCCGTGATACTCTCCCCCATATCGCGATAACTTTCAATCGTCCGTTTGTCCAATCTGTTGTGGGTCCCACAATGCGCAGCAATACTGCAAAATAGGACGCATAAGTTCAAATGTTTGTAGAGCTTATGGGAACTACGGGGTCAACAGTCCATAAACTTACAAACTAGCTAATACTAAGGACGGCACAAATATCCATGCCCGAGGGGGGAGTCGAACTCCCGACCGTAGTGGCCGTGCAGAACGTGAATGGGCGCACCGCAGACCGCTCGGCCACCGCGGACGGCTACGCATAAGTATAAAGCAGGCAGTTTCTTAAGTAGAACTGTTACATCTTCTAAAGTGTTCTACCAATGAAACGTACCCTTTGGTTCTCCTTCCCTAAAATATTTTTTGTGTTTTTTCCTGTTTAAGTTATTCATAGTTGTTATTCCTAGATATTTAGTTAAATTTACGGCCTGTAGATTTGACTGATTTATCGTGTATATGAAGTTTAACGGATTTATTTTAGAGGTAATATGGATGACTTTACACTTATCATTATTAAGGATCTATTCCATTTTTGCATCATGCAGATATCTTGAGGCGTTCCTAGCTAACAGAAAGCAGCATGACATTCTCAACGGAGAGAAGTGTTCAGACATTAACCCTTTAGTGACCAGTGGGAACTATAGTTTCCACTTACTGTATTTGTTTTCGCTATAACTTCAATGTTCCCACTTAAACTTGTGCTACCATATCTTTTAGAGTGTGCTAACTACATATAGCTTGTCAACAGGCACGCGAATGTGGTTGTATTTCTACGTTGATAGTTAGTCAATGCAGAAGCGCAGTTTTCGCGGGAAAACAAGCCACTGTTTAGACCATCAAAGCGTATTTGTATAGTGTGCTTTCCTTTTGCGTGTGAAGTGACTTGTGTTGTATTTGTCTACTTTCATATTGACGGGGGAGATAGTATTCGTGTACATTTGCTGGATATCAATGAAAATTACATAAATATTACAAGGTCAGTTAGTGGGAATTATGTTTCCCACTGAACGTGTGTGAAGTACAGTGTGTACGGCTGTGCAGTCGGCATTGTAGTTATTGTTTCTTATTATTTAGAATGCCTGGATTCGTGCCAGAAGAGGTTTTGAGAATTTTGTACGCTTTACCAGAAGAAGTAGAAGATTTAGATGTCGATGCTGACTTTGATGAAGACTTTGAGTCACCAAATACTTCGCACATTTTGAACAAAAGATGAAAGCAGAAGTGTTCTGTCCATTGGCTTTGGAAGAGTACAATAAAATAATGGGAGGGGGTGGATCGATTTGATCAGCTGCGAAAACGGTATGTTATAGGTCGTCGTTCATAGAAGTGGTGACAGAGACTATTTTCTTGCATATTTGGCAGTTGTCAATGTCTACATTATGTGGAAGTTACAGAAGCAGACCAGCTAACATTTAGATTGCATTTGGCCAGGCAGCTCATCTCTGGTTTCTCAAGTCGTAAGCGAAGAGGGAGGCCCGTTCATTTTCAGACACCAAAAAGAGGCGTGTCTGGAGTTCCAGATAAAATTTGCCTGGCGAAAGTTGGAACTCATCTGCCAACAAAAGGTACTGCAAACAGAACGAGCCGCCAATGTAGCACCAAAAACAGAGAAAAATAAGACAAAAATAATGTGTAGCAACCGTCGTGTACCTTTGTGTGTAGCACCACGCTTCTCTAAGTTCCATACTACGTCACCTTACTGAAGTCAATGGACAATATGAACTAATATAAAAGTAAATCAAATGTTTAATATGCTTTTTGTACTAAAAAAATAAAGGGTATACATTTTTTAAAATTATCAAGTCCAGTTATGCAAAGTTCGTTGGGAACAACAGGTCCCACTAATTTTTTTTTATACTCGTAGGCTAAACTCTCACTTTCAAGATTTAAACTATGATTTTATGTATTGCTTCTTAGCCCAATATAGTATTCATAAAAAGTCTACAGCTTCTGGAAATAATTTGGTCTCTAAAGAGTTAAAGCAATCTCGGACGTGCCCCAGAGAAGTGTTTACCGGACCGTTGGTTTTCACAGTATATATAAATGACGTCATAGATAATGTCGAAAGTTCAGTGAAGCTTTTTGCGGATGATGATGATGTAGTTTATCGAGAAGGGAAAAGGGTAGCGAAACGCAGGATGATTTGCAGAGTATCGACGCATTGTGCAGTGAATGGAAATTGAGCCTCAACATAAACAAGTTTAAGGAAGGAAGGAAGCTTGGAGTTTAACGTCCCGTCGACAGCGTGGTCATTAGTGACGGAGCTTACGCTCGGAGTATTTGGGTAAGGATGGGGAAGGAAATCGGCCGTGCCCTTTGAAAGGAACCATCCCGGCACATGCCTGGATCGATTTAGGGAAATCACGGAAAACCTAAATCTGGATGGCCGGAGGTGGATTTGAACCACCATCCTTCCGACTGCGAGTCCAGTGCGTTACCACTGCGCCACCTCGCTCGGTAAACAAGTTTAAATTTCTGCTGTTACATAGAAAGAAAGATCCTTTATTATTTAACTAACCAATGGCAGAACAAACACTGGAAGCAGTTACTTCCATAAAATACCTAGGAGTTGACATAAGGGGCGATTTGAAATGGAACGACTGTATAAAATAAATTGTTTGTAAAGCAGATGCCAGACTAAGATTCGTTGGAAGAATCCTGAGGAAATGTAGTCCGACAACAAAGGAGCTAGGTTACAAAACTCTTTTTTGGCCAGCTCTTGAGTATTGCTCATTAGTGCGGTATCCGTACCAGGTAGTGTTAACAGAAGACGTACAGGAGATCAACAGAGAGCAGCGCGCTTCGTTACGGGCTCATTTAGTGAGTGCGAAAGCGTCACACAGATGATTAGGAACTCCAGTGGCAGACGCCGCAAGAGTAAGAGCTTCTGTGAAAGTTCCGAGACCAGACGTTTCATGAAGATTCAACCAATATACTGTTTCCTCTTACGCACATCTGGCGAAGTGACCACAAGGATAAGAACAGAGAGATTAGGACCCACATGGAGGCATAATGGCAATAAAGATCACCATATACGGAGATGGGATAGGAGCAAGTGACACACTGTGAGGTCGCTTGCGGAGTATGGATGTAGATGTAGATGTATTTCTTGATGGTATTAATGCAGTGTTTCAGACACATTCAGAGTACAATACTTGTGCCTTATTCAACATTTTATTTCCCGTAACAGTGATAAATTACGTCGCAAGTTTTCAAACATAGTTTGTGGTACAGCGTGAAACACATTAAACGGTGGAATTGGCGTTTATACCTTCAGGTGTAATAGTAATTATGTCAGATCTGGAAGATCAAGAGCAATTGAATGGGAGGGACAGTGTCTTGAAAGGAAGATATAAGATGAACATTAACAAAAGTAAAACGAAGGTAATGGAATGCAATGTCAGAAAATCAGGCGATGCTGAAGGAATTAGATTAGGTAAGGAGACAATAAAAATAGTAGATGAATTTTGTTATTTGGGTAGCAAGATAACTTCGGATGGCCGAAGTAAAGAAGATATAAAATGCAGAATGGCTATGGGAAGAAAAGCGTTACTAAAGAAGCGAAACTTGTTAACATACAATATTAATTTAAATGTTAGAAAGTCCTTTCTGAAAGCATTTGTCTGGAGTGTAGCATTGTATGGGAGTGAAACGTGGACGATAAGGAGTTCAGATAAAAAGATGATAGAAGCTTTTGAAATGTGGTGTTACAGACGAGTGATGAATATTAGATGGGTAGATAATGTAACTAATGAGGAGGTGCTTAACCGAATCGGGGAGAAAAGGAGTTTCTGGCATATCCTGACTAAGAGAAGGGATAGATTGGTTGGACACATTCTGAGACATCAAGGAATTGTCAACTTAGCATTAGAAGGAAGCGTGTGGGGTAAAAATCGTAGAGGGAGACCGAGGGACGAATATAGTAAGCAGATCCAAAAGGATGTAGGTTGCCGAACGTATTCTCAGATGAAGAGACTTGCACAGGACAGGGTAGTGTGGAGAGCTGCATCAAACCAGTCTGCGGACTGAAGACCACCACAACAACAACCTTCAGGTGGCGTCATCCGCTTTTGCTGTCATACCGAACACAACCAAGATCTACATCTACATGAATACTCTGCAAGTCATATTGAAGTGCATGGCAGAGGGTTCATCGAACCGCTATTATGATGTTTCTCTACAGTTCCATTCTCTAATAGGTCGCCGGATAAAAGGAACACCTAAATCTTTCCGTTTTCGATCTGATTTCTCTTATTTTAATTTGATTCTCATGTCTTCCTATGTAGGTGGGTGCTATTAAAGTATGTTCGCATTCGGAAGAGAAAGTTGGTGAAAGAAATTTCGCAAATATATCTCGTCGCAACGAGTAACGCCTTTGTTTTAATGATTTCCACCCCAACTCGTACATCATTTCCATGACACTCTTTCCCCTATATCCCGACAATAAGAAACGAGCAGCCCTTCTATGCCAAAGAAACGTAGTCTTTGGTTCGCTTTCTCTACAATTGAATCGGTCATTTCAAAAAGGTCATTAGTCATGAAAGTAAAATTTTGCAGGAGAAGGAGAAAACGTTCTACAGCTTAAACCATGTATTTATTTATTTTTATTTTAATATCAATATTTAGTGAGGTGCCAAGCACTGTGTTGTACTGTGTATTTTTGTTTTGTAATTAATAGTTTAACCACAACATTAATTTAAAAATTGCTGACTTACGACCTTTTTGCAATGAAAGACCGTGTGTTGCAACAAATGAAAGCATTACTTGCAAATAATTGCCTATTTTATTGAAAAATCAGTTGATATTTAACACAGTAAAATGAAATTTGAATGAAATTAGAGTACAATAAACCAAGTCAATCTTCTTGATCATCTTCATTATTTGTTCCCCCTTCTGTTGCCCATTCTTGCAGTTGGTCATAAAATTCCACATATTCAGCTGGAATATACCTCTTCACTTTCAATAAATTTTTAGTCCGCCTCCGTAGTCCAGTGGAGCCGGGCGCCGTGGCTCAGCGCGCCCGGTCAGAGGGCTCAACGCCCTCTGTAATAAAAAAGCTGAGCCAACAACACACTGAACAAGAACGAACAAAAACGATCAGCGTCCGCAACGAAGAGAACTACACAGAGGAAAAAAAAAAAAAAAAAAAAAAAAAAAAAAAAAAAAAAAAAAAAAAAAAAAATGTGGACAGCGTGGTGGGTTGCCACGCAGGGGGCCCAGGTTCGATTCCCGATCGCGTTGGAAATTTTCTCCACCCGGGGACTGGGTGTTGTGTCGTCCTCATCATCATTCCATCAGCATTGACATGCAAGTCGCCGAAGTGGCGTCAGATAAAAAGACTTGCACCAGGCAGGCTGAACACGACCCCAGTTGGGGTCTAACGGTCATTAATGCCACACGATCATCATCAATAAATTTTTTATTTTTTGACATTGATCGGCACATGCTTTCCAGGATAGGCCAACTCGATGGGAAGTACAGGGTGCTTATTGAAGCTATGGAGGAGCTGGAATGTTTCTCTGATGAGACCATCGATTAATTGCTCTGTTTTTACTTGCCTAGGATAATGTGAATCATACTGAAAAGTCATCCATTTTGAAGGAGAAAAAGAAACTTTTTGTTCTTTGGGAATTTTTCCTATGCTTGATTCTGAGAGGCAAGCCTTTTTAAAATAGGCAGGCCACCAGTTTTTAAAGGCTGTGTGTTATGTGTGTTATGGTCTTCAGTCCGGAGACTGGTTTGATGCAGCTCTCCACCCTACTCTATCCTGAGCAAGCCTTTTCATCTCCTCATAAGAACGGCAACCCACATCCACTTGAATCTGCTTACTATACGCGTCTCTTGGTCTCCCTCTGCGATTTTTACCCCACACACTTCCCTCCAACGCTAAATTTACGATTCCCCGATGTCTAAGAATGTGTCCTACCAAGCGATCCCTTCTTTTAGTCAAGGTATGCCAAAAATTCCTTTTCTCTCCAATTCTGTTCAGTACCTTTTCATTAGTTATGCAATCTACCCACCTAATCTTCAGCATTCTTCTGTAGCACCACATTTCAAAAGCCTCTATTCTCTTCCTGTCCGCACTGCTTATCGTCCATGTTTCACTCCCGTACAAGGCAACACTCCACACAAATGCCTTCAGAAAAGTCTTCTTTACCCTTAAATTAATATTCGATGTTAGCAAATTTCTCTTTTTCAAAAATGCTTTTCTTCCCATTGCCATTCTGCATTTTATATCCGTTGTACTGCGACCATCGCATGTTATTTTACTACCCAAGTAACAAAACTCATCTACTACCTTCATTGTTTCGTTACCTAATCTAATTCCTTCAGCATCGCCTGATTTTCTAAGACCGCATTCCATTATTTTTGTTTTGCTCTTGTTAATGTTCATCTTATACGCTCTCTTCAACACACTGTCCATTCCATTCAACTGCTCTTCCAGGTCCTTTGCTGTCTCTGACAGAATTACTATGTCGTCGGCAAAACGCAATGTTTTTATTTCTTCCCCCTGAACTTTAATCCCTATTCCAAATTTTTCCTTGCTTTCCTTCATCGCCTGCTCGATGTACAAATTGAATAACATCGGAGAAAGGCTACAACCCTGTCTTACTCCCTTCCCAACTGATGCTTCCCTTTCATGCCCTTCGAGTCTAATAACTGCAGTCTGGCTTTTGTACAAGTTGTAAATAACTCTCCTTTCCCTATATTTTACCCCTGCTGACTTCAGAATTTGAAAGAGTGTATTCCAGTCAACATTGTCAAAAGCTTTCTCCAAATCTACAAAAGCTAAAAATGTAGGTTTGCCTTTCCTTAATCTATCTTCTAAGATAAGACGTAAAGTGAGTATTGCCTCCCGGGTTCCTACGTTCCTCCTGAATCCAAACTGATCTTCCCCGAGGTCAGCTTCTACCATCTTTTCCATTCTCCTGTAGATAATTCGTGTTAAAATTTTGCAACCATGACTTATCAAACTGATTGTTCTGTAATTTTCACACCTGTCTGCGCCTGATTTCTTTGGAATGGGGATTATTACATTTTTCTTAAAGTCTGAGGGCATTTCGCCTCTCTCATACATCCTACATACCAGTTCAAATAGTCTTGTCATGGCTGGCTCTCCCAGAGACTTTAGTAGCTCTGAGGGTATGTCATCTACTCCTGGGGCCTTGTTCCGACCTAGGTCTTTCAAGGCTCTGTCAAATTCATCTCTCAGTATAGTATCTCCTACTTCATCTTGATCTACTTCCTCTTCCCTTCCTACAACATCGTCTCTAAGTTCATTTCCTTTGTAGATCTGCTCTATGTACTCTTTCCACCTTTCAGCTATCCCATCTTTGCTGAGAACTGGTTTCCCATCTGAGTTCTTAATATTCATAGAGCTGCTTTTCCTGTCCCCAAATGTCTCTTTTATTTTCCTATAGGCGGTATCTACTTTTCCCCTTGTTATACATTCTTCTACAGATTTGCATTTGGCTTCTAGCCACTCCTGCTTAGCCATTTTGCACTTCCTGTCAATCTCATTTTTTAGTCGTCTGTACTCCATTTTGCCTGTTTCATTTACTGCATTTTTATATTTTCTCCTTTCATCAATTAAATTTAGTATTTCCTGTGATATCCAAGGATTTTTTGTAGGTCTTGCCTTTCTACCTATTTTTTCCTCTGCTGCCTTCACTATTTCATCTCTCAATGCTTCCCATTCCTCTTCTACTGTTTTATTTCCCCCTGTTTCTGTCAATTGTTGCCTAAATCTCCCTCTGAAATTCTCCAGAACTTCACTTTCCTTCAATTTATCTAAGTCCCATCTCCTTATTTTAAAGGCTAATACAGTAAAATTATCAATAGTTTCCACTGAGTATTTACTTCATGCCTTTTTTATCATTATGGCATACTCTTCAGGGAAGTAGATCTGGTCATGACGTCTTACAAATTTTTTATGGTCCTAAAATCTCTATTGTCTGGAAGGAAACTATGTCCGCGTATAGGGAAGTAATGTTTCATCGTCCTAAATCTCCTAGTTGATACAAGTGTTAAACAAAAGCGAATCATCGAGTGATTTTTGTTTTGACCAGCACACCCGTCAGAGAAGAGATGAAGCTCTTTCACATCCTGTGAGATATACTTCTCGATGTAATTATACAGAAATGAGCAAACCTCATTTGCGCCTTTCTTCGCTTCGCTTTCAAGGTACACATAAAAGTGTGACTGCTTGGTTTTCATATTATGTATGCCAAAAACATTCTTAATTTAGGATCCTCTTTTCGCAGTCTTCTGCTCTTGACATCTTTAACTTCGATTAGCCCTTGCAGGAAGATATCTTGTTGATTCTTATCATTGAAACTGTTCAAGTGAGCAATGATATCTATCTTCGCCTCATCATCAAACAGAGAAAAACAGTCCTTTTTGCACCTGAAAGAGTCGAAGTTACCAATTACGATAATGCTTACATTGCATACTATGCAGGTATATGCATTTACTTCCATACAGAAATCAAGTACACATATTTTACTCACTTGCAGTCATCTCCTGTACTCCGACGCTGAATTTTCCCACCTTTCCAATTCATGTTTTCCACTCCCTTTAATTTTGAATCATGAATATTTCTTTTGTACTTATCATCATTTCTTATTCGTTTCTTGCCTATAGGAGGCATTTCAGAGTTCGAAGAAGACGCAGACATAATTACACCTCGACAAATAAGTGGCTTCTGAAAGTGACAGTAATGACCTATTATTTGAACCTACAATGCTGTAAATACAACAATGGATTGTTGCAGTGATGCTAACCTCAGACGACACAATACGCGGGAAAGCAGTGCAACGCCGCCAATAACTTCCGTGTTTGATTAAATACACCTCCACACAGTCATTGCAAAAAAGGCATGAGTCAATGACTCATGACCTTTTTGCAATGAACGAAGATTTCAAGGGTCGATATTGACACCATTTTAAAGCTGACTTCTGCCCTTCTTGTACATATGAATCCGGCTACACTTTCCCATCCATTTCCAATGGATAACTCATTTTCGTAAAAAAGTTGAATTATGACCTTTTTGCAATGACCGATTCAATTGTTTCTATATGTTCTTTCCAATTTAAGTTGTTTGTAATCACTACTCCTAGGTACTTAATTGAATTTACGGCCTGTGGTTTTGACTAATTTATCGTGTAAATCAAGTTTAACGGCTTTCTTTTAGTGGTCGTATGGATGACTTCACACTTCTCATTACTAAGAGTCAATTGCCATTTTTTACACCATGTAAATATCTTACCTAATTATTTTGCAGTTTCTTTTGATCTTCTGGAGAGTAACTAACCGATAAGTGACAGTATCATCCGCGAACAACCTAAGAAAGCTACTCAGATTACCTCATAAATCGGTTATAAAAATAAGGAACATTAGGCGCCCTATAACACTTCCCTGGGGAACGCCAGAAGTCACTTCTGTTCTACTCGATGATTCGTCAGTTACAACGTACTGTGTCCTTTCTGACAGGAAATCACGTATCGAATCGCACTTCTGTGTCGATGTTCCATAAGCACGCAGTTTGATTAGAAGACGCTTGTGAGGTACGGTAGCGAAAGCCTTCCGGAAATAAATATAGCTTCTAGTGGCTACTGTCTACGTGCGGCGGACAGGAGACGGCCCTAGAGGAGATACCAGTCGCCCTGTGTGTGAATGAACAGAGTAAGTCACGAAAAGTAATTGGAGAAACCCGTCCAACGCGTGGCACGTAATACAACTTTATGAAACGATAAATGCCATAGTGAATCAACCAAGGAAATGTGCTTCGCCAAAATTTACTGCTCTAGAAACAGACAAGTGTCGAATATGGTGAAGTAAAATCTTAGAATGATAGTAACAGAAATTATAGCAGCTCTAAAACATCTTTGGAAAGTGGCGCATGAAAGAACAGTTCGCAGAGTTCTGTACAGTCCCAAACTAGGTACAATTACTACAATTTCAGAACACTAAGACGTGGACCTTATGTAAGTAAAGTAAATGATAAGAAGCGCTTAGTATTTGCCTTTGAGTATGTAACGAAGACAAATGAGTTCTAGGATCGTGTGTTACGGTCGTGAGTACCGAATGTATACCGAAGTGAAGACCGATTAAAAGTGTGAAGACGACTACATCTATAGATTACTTTGCAAATCACACTTCAGTGCCCTGTAAAGGGTTCATCAAACCACTTACATACTATATACTCGAATAACTCGTAGAAAGGAGGAACACTTAAATCTCTACGTGGAATCTGTGATCTCCCTTATTTTCTTTTGATGCTCATTTCTCAAATGTTTGTAAAGCTGTGGGATCAAACTACAGTGGTCATCAGTCTGTAGACTTACAGATCACTTAAACTAACTTATGCTAATGACAACACACACACACACACACACATACATACATATTCCCGAGGGAGGACTCGAAACTCCGACAGAGAGCAGACGCGCATTCCACAAGGCTCGTCTGAGCGCAGTCCACTCCCGCGCGGCAAGAGTCAACAATATATTTTCGCATTCGGGGGTGAAAGTCGACGATCGAAATTTCGTAAGTACGAGATCTCGCTTCAACAAGCAACCCCGATACAGTAATTATTCCCACTCAAGGTCGTGCATAATTTGTGTGGCATTCTCTCCCCTGTGTCGCAATAACACAAAACGAGCCGTCCTTTTCTTTCGATGGCCGCCGTCAATCCACACTGCGCAGCAATACTCCAAAAGAGGAAGGAGCTGCATTCTAGGCAGTCTCTTTGTTGCATCTTCTACGTGTTCTGCCAATAAAATGGAGTATTATATTCGGCTTCCCCACAACATTTCATATATCTTCTTTCCAAATTATGTCTGTCGTAATAGTAATTTTTAGTTATCTAGTTGAATTTACAGCGTTCAGATTTTATTGATATATCTTGTAAACGAAGTTTAACTGATTTCTTTTAGTACTCGTGCAGATGACTTCTTCGCACTTTTCATTTCTTAGGGTAAATTTTCCAATTTTCACACCACGTCAATAACTTATCTCAATCATTCTTCAGTTAGTTCTGATCTTTCGATGATGTTACTAGTCGATAAATTACAGCATCAACTGCAAACAACTCAACAGGAATGCTCAGATTTTCTCCCAAATCGTTTATGCAAAATATTCAAATGTTTGTAAATCTATGGGACCAAACTGCGTGGTCATCAGTCTGTATCTTACAAACTACTTAAACTAAGGTAAATTAACCTAAGGTCAACCACACACACACACACACACACACACACACACACGCACACACACCCAAGCCGCAAGGAGGACTCGAACCTCTGACGGCGAGCAACCGCGCGCTCCGCAGCGAGGCGCCTTAGTCCGCTCGGCTACTCCACCGTGGCTCGTTTATGCAGATAAAGAACAGCAGAGGATCTATGACACTAACCAGGGGGCTGGCAAACGTCAAATAATGAAAAACTGGTAAAGCTCCAATGGAAGACGCTAGGTGTCTCTTATAAGAAGAATAACGAAGTAACAGGTAGAGAGTCAACATGTCGGTGGAGCGCTTGCCCGCTAAAGGAACATGACCGGGGTTCAAGTTCCAATAACGCACTCCGTTATAGTCTGCTAGAAAATTTGAAATGTATGCTGCTTGTTTTCGAACCAGTTTGCGCCGGAAAGACAAACTGAGATTAGTTTTCTATTTTTGTTCATTGAGATGGCGTTAGTGGGTGCTGTAGTGACGTAGCAGTATCACATTCGGCTCAAGTTGTGTAACCAACGACGTGTCTGAGTATTATAGCGGCTGATCGCCTCGCCATCTGCTTGACGCGCTGTGTGAATGCTAATGTCCTGTATTTGTTTGCGGGTCCCAGGATGACGTAAAGGCTACAACCGATCCTTACACGGCACTACAAACTTATGGCTTCAGTGGAACATGCCTTGTGCGTCTGTAAGGCTTGTGTCTGTGTCACAAGGAACACTCGAACTGTCGCGACAGATTCAGCAAACCTGTAAAATTCTCTGAGTGAAAAACAAAACTACTTATCAACTTCCTTATACTAAGGACGGCACAAATATCCATGCCCGAGGGGGGATTCGAACCCCCGACCGTAGTGGCCGTGCAGATCGTGACTGGAGCGCCTCAGTCCCCTCGGACACCGCGGCCGGCGACGAATATGGAGGCCAATACATGCCTGCACCAGTAAATTTGGGATATTCCAAAGCAATGACTCGATTCCTGAAGTATTCCTCAAGAAAGCGAAACACTTGTTCGGTCCGATGTGGTCGGGCTCCATCTTGCATAAACCATTCAGTACCTGGTCGATCCTCTAACTCTTGCTGTGTGGCGACAAATTGTTCCAAAATTGCAACGTAACGTGCACCAGTGACCGTTTCTCGAATGAAAAAAGGGCCAATAATGTCTCTGCTGCATACTGCAGCCCATACAGTAAAACTTTGGGGGTATATAGGGGTTTTGCTTCACACCAATATGGCTTTTCGAAACCCCAAAATCGCCAGTTCTGCTTATTCACGTATCCATTCAGGTGGAAGTGTGCTTCATCTGTAAAACAGATGCAGCCAACATCAAATCCTTGACTATCAATCATTGTGATCATCTGCTTCAGGCCTGACACAACTAAGTGACAGAATGTTTCACTTTCGCCACAAGTTATTAAATCGATAACCTACGAATAATCTAATAAAATCAACAAGGTAGTGTTGTCCTTCTACTGTTGGAAAGCAACGTGGCAGTACTGAAATCTCTCAAGTTCCTGCAGCACCAAAAGTTCAAATGTTTGTAGAGCTTATGGGACTTAACTACGGGGTCATCAGTCCCTAAACTTACAAACTACTTATCAACTAGCTAATACTAAGGACGGCACAAATATCCATGCCCGAGGGGGGAGTCGAACCCCCGACCGTAGTGGCCGTGCAGACCGTGACTGGAGCGCCTCAAGCTCCTCGGCCACCGCGGCCGGCCCTGCAGCACCGGCATCTTACACGTGAATAGGCTTTTTAGTGTAATCGACAACTTGAATGATGCTTCTAGAGGTCGTAGTATCGAGTTGCTTAATATGCACTTTGAGTGTGAGTATCATAATAATATACATATACATATACTACCTGCAGCCCACAGGGCGCAAACCCCACGGTGGGAAACCTCACGGTAGATAACCAAATGTTTGTTAAGCTTAAGGGACTTAACTACGGGGTCATCAGTCCCTAAACTTACAAACTACTTATGAACTACCTACAACTAAGGACGGCACAAATATCCATGCCCGAGGGGGGATTCGAACCCCCGACCGTAGTGGCCGTGCAGACCGTGACTGAAGCGCCTTAGGCCCCTCGGCCACCGCGGCCGGCCACGGTAGATAACCCCATGTATCATAATAATATACTTATACTAAACCATTAGGGCAACTCCCCCTCTGGAAAAAGCACAAATCGCTCACTGGTTGGACGGCAGATAAATGGTTGCACGATGCAATACCGCGATATCACAATAAGGAATATTACAGAGTATATTGAAACAATCTACTAAAACTGAAGTCAGTCGACCAGACCAAAGTACCCGGCTGATTTTCTACATTTTCGTTTTAAGCGAAGTTATTTATCCACGGATTTGTCATAAAGTATCAGAATTTACATAACTCTCGCCTTCCTTTTTCCATACTCAAACGCGATTTCCTTCTGTATATTTCTTATGCGGATGTCCTTGCTGCAAATTAAAGTCAGTCGGTCAGCGCGTTATATCTGACCAATTTCATTCATCTTTGCTTTAAACGAAAGGTATTCATACGCAGATTTGTCATCAAGTATCAGAATTAACTTAAGTCTCTGCATCCTTGCACTGAATATTTTAATTGGTTTATTTAAGATATCTTCAGTTCTAATTAAGGTACCGTACGCAGTTCTTTTTGACCTAACAACGCTCTGCGGATCAAGCTCTTTCATTTGCGCTTTTAAACACTTGCATTGATTGATTCTGGAGAAAGCTATGCGTGTACATTCAACTTTACTTCCATGTTTTCCCCAGCCGGCCGCAGTGGCCGAGCGGTCTGCGGCGCGCGAGTCACAGTCTGCACGGCCGCTACGGTCGGGGGTTCGAATCCCCCCTCGGGCATAGATCTTTGCGTCGTTTTTGGGATAATGTAGTTCATAAGTAGTTTGTAAGTTTAGGGGCTGATGACCCCGAAGTTAAGTCCCTTAAGCTTAATAAACATTTGAACATCCATGTTTTCCCAACTTTTTGTCATTCCACTAATGGTGGGAAGTATTCGCACGGGACCTCTTTCTTTCTTATATATTAAGAGAATCTACGAAAACTAAACTCAGTCGGCCACACCAAACTACCCGGCCATTTCCTTAATTTTTTTGGTAATGGAAAGGTATTTATCATCAAATGTTAAAATTCACTTAACTCACATTGTTCGTCATTCTATCCAGCATATCTTGGGTTCTAATTAAGGCAAACACTTCGTATTAGCCTACCAATATTCTATGGATCAATCCCTTTCATTTGAGCCCTTAAACACATTTTTTGGTTAATTTGCGAGAAAGTTATGAGTGAACAAACAAACAAAAGTTATAAAGTCAGTCGGCCACGCCGCTCTATCCAACCGATTGGCTTTTTGTAAATTATAACTTCTAAATCTATGATACTGTTGCACGTTCAGGAATTCAGACAAGAAGATGGTAGAAACTTTTGAAACATGATGTTACAGAAAAATGCTGAAGATTAGGTGGGCAGATCGGCACTAATGGTGCAAAGTACTGTATTATCTTACGGTTGCGATGCGCAGAGGGATGTGCACATTTCGTTGAAACTTATATCGACTGAAAAAAATTTTGAGCGTTGCCTGAGAGTGATCACCATAAAGCTAAAATTATACGTGTGGAGCCACTGTATGATGCGTCCTATACATAACCTGTAGAGACCTGAAGTCAAATTTTTAAAGTAAATTGAAGCAAATGACCTCTAATATGTTGGTTGGCAGCACTAATTCAAGATTTTTTTGTTTATAAATTTTTTAATATTTCTCAGGCCATGTATCATATTCGAGATGTCTGGTTGCTATTGAGACAAAATGATACACATAGAAAAATAATAGATGCTTTCTTTTTTATTGTTAACCTGTCATAAATTCTTCATCGTGCCATAAATGCACAAAATAGTCGCAAATTGTCTCGTAACACGTTGTTTTTGAAAAATTGTTGGTAAGTTAAAAACTTAAAAATACAACATTTTTAGAAATTTTCAAAAGTATTATATAATTTGTATGATCTTTATGAAACTATTTCTGAAATAAACCAGAAAACTCATTACATTAACAACACCTCCTCATTAGTTACGCGATCTGCCCACCTGATCTTCAGCATTTTTCTGTAACATCATGTTTCAAAAGTTTCTACCATCTTCTTGTCTGAACTCCTGAACTTCCACGCTTAACTCCCGTACAAGGCTACACTCTAGATAAATGCTTTCAGAAAGGACTCCCAAACATTAAAATTATAATTGGATGTAACAAATTTTGCTTCTTCTGAAATGCTTATCTTCCCATAGATATTCTGCATTTTGTATCTTCTTCTGAAAAGCTTATCTTCCCATAGTTATTCTGCATTTTATGTCTTCATTTTACATCTACTTCGGCCATCAGATGTTATTATACCAACCAGATAACAAAACTCCTCTACTACTTTTATTGCCTCATTAACTAATCTAATTCCTTCAGCATCTCCTGATTTTCTTACACTACATTCCATTATCCTTGTTTTGCTCTTGTTAATGTTCATCTTATTACCTGCTTTCATGACACTGTCCATTCTGTTCAACTGCTCTTCCAGGTCCTTTGCTGTCTCTGACAGAATTACAGTGTCTTCGGCAAACCATAAAGTTTTATTTCTTCTCCCTGAACTTTAATTCCTTCTCCAAATTTCTCCTTGTATTCTTTTACAGCTTGCTCAATATACAGGTTGAACACATTGGGAAAAGGCTACCTGTCTCACTCCTTTCCCAACCACTACGACCCTTTCACGCTCTTCGGCTATTATAACTGCTGTCTGGTCTCTGTACAAGTTGTGTATAACTTTTCGTTCCCTATATTTCACCCCTGCTACCCTACCTTCAGAATTTGAAAGAATGTGTTCCAGTCAACATTGTCAAAAGCTTTACCCAAATGAACACATTCTAAAAACGAAAGTTTGCGTTTCCTTAACCTATCCTCTGAGATAAGTCGCAAAGTGGGTATTGCTTCACGCGTTCCAAAATTTATGCTAAATCCAAAGTGATCTTCCCTGATGTCAAAGTCTAGAAATTTTTCCGTTCGTTTGTAAATAATTCGTGTTAGTATTTTGCAGTCTTGCCTTATGAAAATGACAGTTCTGTAATTTTCACACTCGACTGCTCTTACTTTCTTTGGAACTGGAATTTATTATATTCTTCTTGAAGTATGAAGGTATTTCGCCTGTATCATGCACCTTGCACGTGAGTGGAATTGTTGCTTCATGACTGGCACTCCCAATTATGTCAGCAGTTCAGAGGGATTATCATCTCTTCCTGGGGCCTTGTTTCGACTCAAATCTTTCAATGCTCTTTAAAATTCTTCTCGTAGTATCCTACCTCCTATCTCAGCCGCGCGAGGGTAGCCGAGCGGTCTGGAGTGCCACGTTACGGATCGCGAGGCCTCCCGCGTCGGAGGTTCGAATCCTCCCTCATGTTAGTTCAATTTAGTTGAAGTAGTTTGTAAATCTAGGGACTTATGACCAAAGTAGTTTGATCCCATAGAATTACAAACATTTGGACATTCTATCTCATCTTCATTTACTTCCGCTTACAGTTCTACAATATTGTTTCGAAGTTCATTCCCTTTGTAGAACCACTCTATATATTACTTCCGTCTTTCAACTTTCCCTTGTTTACTTAGTACCGGTTTTCATGCAGCTGTTTTTCTTGTCTCCATACGTCTATCTACTTTCCGGTAGGCGGTATCTGTTTTTCCCCACATTCTTCCACGGATTTGCATTTGGCTTCTAGCCACTCCTGATAAGCCAGTGTGCAAGTCCATTCAACCTCGTTTTTCAGCCGTCTAAGCTCTCTTCTGCCTTATTTTCTTGCTGCATTTCTGTATTTTCTTCTTTCATCATTTAAGTTCAGTACATCCTGTGTTATTCAAGGGTTTCTATGAGGCTTTGTCTGTTTACCTATAAGATCCTGTGCTGCCTTGACTACCATGTTTCTCAGAGCTACCCATTGTTCTTCTACTCTATTACTGTCTTCCATTTTGGTCAATCCTTGCCTAATATTCCCTCTGAAACTCTAGGTAACCTCTGATTTCTTCAATTTATGGAGATTCCATCTCATTATTTTTCGTTTTCCAATCTTCTAAGTTTTAATTTAAAGTTGGTAACTAAGAACTTATGGTCAGAGCCTATATCTGACCCTGGATGTGTCTTACAATTTAAAACGTGTTTTCTATATGTACGTCTTAACATTATAAAGTCAATTTGCTACCTTCCGGCGTGTCTCGGTCTTTCCGCGTATACAACCTTCTGTTATGATGCTTAAAGCAAGTGTTTGTGTTAATGAAATTGTGCCCTGCGGAGAATTCTACCGGCGACCTCCTCTTCATTCCTTATCCTCAGTCCATATTCACCTGCTGTTTTTCCTTCGCTGCCTTTTCCTACTACCGAGTTGCAGTCCCCCATCACAATCAAGTTTTCGTCTCCCTTAACTGTCTGAATGACTTCTTTTATCTCGTCATATATTTCTTCAATCTCTTCATCATTGACATAGATATTTAGCATCACAGCAATAATGCGTTCACTATGCTGTTCACAGTAACTTACCCGTATTTCCATTTTCGTATTATTAAACCTACGCATGTGTTCTACATCTACATATATAAACTCCGCAATCCACCGTAAGGTGCCTGGCAGAGAGTACTCTGTACCACTACTAGGTATTTTCTTACCTCTTCCACTCCTCAGTAGAACGAGGAAAAAAGAAAGTATATATGCCTCTGTACTAGCCCTAATTTCTCTTATTTTGTCTTTGTGATCTTTACGCGAAATGCAAGTAGGCGGCAGCAAGATCGTTCTGCTGTCAGCTTCAAATTACGGCCCTCTAAATTTCCTCAACATCATTTCTCGAAAGGAACGTCGTCTTTCCTCCACCGATTCTCATTTGGGTTTCCGGAGCATTTCTGTGACACTCTAGTCGAATCTACCAGTAACGAACCTGGCTGCTCGCCTCTGAACTGCTTCCATGTCTTCCTTTAAACTGACCTGCCGGGGGTCCCAAACACTTGAACAATAACTAAGACGTGGTCACACAAGCGTTTTACACGCGGTCTCCTTTACAGATGAAGTACATCTTCCCAAAATTCTCCCAATAAACCTCAGTCGGTTGTCCGCCTTACAACTGTCCTTAGATGTTCATTCCATTTCATATCGCTCTGCAATGTTACGCCTAGATGTTTGAACGACGCGACTGCATCAAGAAGCTCACTACTAATGCTGTATTCGAACATTATGGGATTTAGGCCAGTCGTTGTAGACAAAAAATGGCCTTAGGTCCAAAAAAAAAAAAAAATAAATAAATAAAAAATAAATAAATAAATAAATAAATAAAATAAAATAAAATAAATTGCAGGAAGCTGAATTTTTGTTATGTTGTTAGGACACATTAGAGTAGTATTAAACCACGTTTGCAGCTTCGAAATCCTTTAACTTAACTTTTAAGAGACAAAAAACCTCGAAATGTTTGGACATTTTTCTGATTTTGGCTTATAACTCGTGAAGGGTCGTTTTTTGACGAAAAGTCACTCGTACCTCTATTAATGTAGACAGAATATTCTAAAATTTAAGCCCAACCGCAGCTCTGTAAGTCCAATAGTTCCCGAGATATTGGACTTCAAAAATTGACTTATTTCTCCAAAAAGTTCAAATTACCAATTTTAGTCATATTTCGGCTAGAATATTGGCTCTAATGATCATCCCATGGGGAAAGTCATACAAAACGAATTTATAGAGCAGTTATTTAGCTTTAATGTAAGTACAGAACGAAGTTCATAGGCCCAATAGATTTCTAGTTATCGTTAAAAAACGAAAAGTTGGAAAAATCGGATTATTCAATGAACTGACCCAGATGAATTGCAGCCCTCTTATCCAATATATGTTAAAGAAGAAGGAGGAATTACTCACTGACGATGATTATTAACGCATTGTATATAAATAAGTGTAATTTGTGTGTTAGTACATACCAATATATTTGTGAAAGTAGATATTGTTGTAAAACAACAAAAACCTCTCCGTATGTGAGTATTTGTCAGCCATTAAGGGATTGGGACTTTCGTTCGTAGCGAGGCCTTTTGTTGTGCAAAGGCACCCCCGCCCCCCTCCCTGCGAGTGGTGACCCAGCGGTTGTTCTGTCCTCCCTCCAAAACTTCTGGTCTCCGAGGTCTTCCCCATTACACCCAGTTTGCCCCTAGAAACGGCCGTATTCGGATCTGTGAAGAACGTTTCAAACAAAAATCGTCTAAATATCGATCGTGGTGGTGTTTTAAGTACTTTTTTTTTTACAATATGTCGGAGCTACCCCCGTCGGATGTTTGTTTCGAGGTCGTTGGGAAGTGCTTGGAGAGTGAACAGTGACAGTGAAAAAGCGTGGAATTTAGAAGCTGATGAAAGTGTGTCAGAAACGTGGGTTTGAAAGTATCATGAGGTTTTTGTGTAATTTAAACGAATTGTCCGTACATGACGCATGCAGGAAGAGGTACATTATGGAAAGTAATGTGAAAGCATCTGTCCAGCGAGGAGGTGATCTTTCATCTGCTCAGCCATCATCTTCGCGTGGAGAAAGGCTGAGAAGTGCGTTGGGTTCAAGGCGTCACATCATTGGAGATTTTTGTTTCCCTTGTGGTGAAAAATTCTCCAAGAAATATTTCGAAAAACAGATAAAATTGCCTGAATATCTACGGGATGAACTCCATCAAGTGGAAACACTGGAAGTGTGTTCACAGATACTGGACAAAACATTATCTTTTTGAAAAGTGGTTTAATCAAAGACTTAGCGATCCTGCTGAAGAGCGGCTTAGAGTTGTCAGAGCTGCAGCAGAGATTATCCTGCAAGACATTCGTTCCCAAACATTTGACACTACTCAATATCCCCCCGTCAGAGGTCTTTTTAAAAGACGCAACGGTATCAGTTCCTGATTCTCTGCAACTGTTGCTTCAACAGATTATCCTGAGAAACAAACGTTCTTCTCTCGAACAATGGAAAAAGAAGTGCATAGAATTTTGCTCATGGAATCATGGCTGCAACGAGGCCC
Source organism: Locusta migratoria (assembly GCA_026315105.1). Classification (NCBI taxonomy): domain Eukaryota; kingdom Metazoa; phylum Arthropoda; class Insecta; order Orthoptera; family Acrididae; genus Locusta; species Locusta migratoria. The sequence continues at coordinate 144,992,584 of CM048755.1, read as the reverse complement.
CAATCTTTCCTATCCTCAATTCAAATAAGCTTTGGAACCTATTTGTACAGAAAATTTGGTTCAAAGCACCTTGTTGAACTTTACTATGGTATGGGAATTTCTTGTACATATACGGAGGCTATGCGGTTTGAAAGTTCCGTGGAGAAGTGACCCAACTATTTGACAAAGGAGCTTTTATGCAGTTTGTGTTCGACAATGCAAATGTAATTGTTAACACAATTGATGGAGAAAGTACGTTCCGTGAAATGGGTGGTATAATGATCATGACCCCTCACTCATCCGTTCACCCAGACAAAAACATACCAGTTTGAAGTATGTTTCTGCAGAGTCTATCAGGTTCACACACTGCCACACACATTAGACATTCTTCTATTGGAAAGAAATGTGGCTTGTCAGCCATTTCAATCAACGAAGTGAAAATCTCTGAAGACATTTTGTCAAAATTCCCATACCTGCTGTGGTTGTTTGGAAAAGCAACTAACATGCCAGGCATCCCAGGATGAAATGGATTCATGGATCAAGTGACAGAAGATCTTCCTTACATACGTTCAAAGATTGTATATCTCCATTTTATCCATGCTACCCCAACCAACTACGACACTGTTTTAACATCACTTTTGGAAGCCAGTTAAAGAACAAGCATTTACTGTCAGGATACACGTTTTGTGACCAACGACCAACAACTGTACTTGAAAGCCCGAGACATTGTGGAGAGCCAACAGCATCCTCAGCTCGTCAACAAAGCTTGGAGGTTTTCAACTCATGTCATTCATGGGGGCCATCGGTGCCATAATGGCAGGAAGTGGACTCAAGGAACTTCTCTGTTCAATATTTGCTGAAAACAGTGTTGAAAAAATCCTATTTATATACAATGAATTAATAATCATCGTTAATGAGTAACTCCTCCTTCTTTAACATATATTGGATAAGAGGGCTGCAATTCATCTGGGTCAGTTCATTGAATAATCCGATTTGTCCAACTTTTCGTTTTTTAACGATAACTAGAAATCTATTAGGCCTATGGACTTCGTCCTGTACTTACATTAAAGCTAAATAACTGCTCTATAAATTCGTTTTGTATGACTTTCCCCATGGGATGATCATTAGAGCCAATATTCTAGCCGAAATATGACTAAAATTGGTAATTTGAACTTTTTGGAGAAATAAGTCAATTTTTGAAGTCCAATATCTCGGGAACTATTGGACTTACAGAGCTGCGGTTGGGCTTAAATTTTAGAATATTCTGTCTACATTAATAGAGGTACGAGTGACTTTTCGTCACAAAACGACCCTTCACGAGTTATAAGCCAAAATCAGAAAAATGTCCAAACATTTCGAGGTTTTTTGGCTCTTAAAAGTTAAGCTAAAGGACTTCGAAGTTGCAAACTTGGTTTAATACTACTCTAATATGTCCTAACAAAATACCAAAAATTCAGCTTCCTGCAATTTTTTTGGACCTAAACATACCTGGCGACTGGCCTAATTGTTTCCAGAATGAAACTTTCACTCTGCATCGGAGTGTGCGCTGATATGAAACTTCCTGGCAGATTAAAATTGTGTACCGGAACCGGGACTCGAACCTGGGACCTTTGCCTTTCGCGGGCAAGCGCTTTCCCAACTGAGCTATCCCGACACGACTCACGATGCCGCCTCACAACTTTACTTCCGCCAGTACTGATGGGATTGTTTTTACTACTCATGCGCATCACCTTACATTTTTCTACATTGAGAGCTAGATGCCATTCTTCGCACCGACTAGAAATTTGGCTATGTCATCCTGTATGCTATTACAATCCATTAAAGACAACACTCTCCCATACACCACAGCATCATCAGCAAACAGCCGCAAATTACAAGTTACTCTGTCCGTCAGATCATTTATATAGGTGGATAATGGTAACGGTCCTATCACACTTCCGTGGAGCACGCCTGACGATACACTCGTCTCTGATGAACATTCGCTGTCGAGAACAACGTACTGCGTTCTATTACTTAGGAAGTCTTCCAGCCAGTCACAAATCTGTGAAGCTATTCCATACGCTCGTATCTTCGTTAGCAGTCTGCTGTGCGGAACCGCGTCAAATACCTTTATCAAATGGAGAAAAACACAACTGCTGCTGCCCTTCATCCTTGGCTCACAAGATAGCATTTGAGAAAAGGGCAAGCTGAGTTACACACGATGTTTCCTAAATTCGTGCCGATTCATAGAAAGAATCTTATCCGTCGCAAGGAATTTACTATATTCGAGCTGAGAATATGCTCCAAAATTCTACAGGAAACTGATGTCAACGATATTGGCCTGTAATTATGTGGGTTAGTTCTTTTACCTTTCTTACAAAAGGAAGATAGCTGCGCATTTTTCCATTCACTAGGAACTTTGCGCTGAATTAAAGATTCGCGATAAATGCAACCTAAGGAAGAGGCCAATGGCGCAGAATGCTCTTTGTAAAACCGAACTGGTTTTCCATCCGGACCATGAGATTTTTTCGTATTCAGCTCTCTCAGCTGCTTCTCTACACCGGAAACACCTATTACTATGTCCTACATTTGGGAGTTAGTGCGTTGATCAAATGATGGTACGTTTGCATGGTCCTGCTGCGTGAATGATTTTTTAAAGATTAAATTAAGAACTTCAGCTTCTTTCCGTATGCTTTCTTCTATTACTGTCCCGGAATGATCAACGAGTGACTGGATAGTGGTCTTTGACCCACTTATCGATCTTACATAGGACCAGAACTTTTTCGGGTTCTCGGAAACATCTTCTGCTAAGGTATGACTTTGGTAATTATTGTATGCTTCGCGCATCGATCTCTTTATAGACGCACGCATCTCAACTAACTTTTGCCTGTCTTGATTTGCTTCTTCTTCTTTTTTGAACCGAGAGTGCAATAGTCTTTGCTTTCTCTGTAGCTTTCTAATACTATTATTATACCACGGTGGATCTCTACACTGACATATTTAATAAGGTCGGGCCTGTTTGTAGATATAAGGTCTAAAATATTTCTTTTGCATGTGGTCTGTCGGTTTAACTGTTCAAGACACTTTTCGGAAAACGTGTCCAATAGTAGTTCGCAAGACTGCTTGTCTGTCTTTCTTTCTCTTTGCCATGTTCCTGCACATGCAGGGTCGGTCTTGTTAAGTCCGGATTTGGCGTGTTAATACTTATCGGGGGGTTGTGGAAAACCGCCTAAAAAACACATTCAGGCTGGCCGGCACTCCGACCCCCTTCGTTAATCCGCCGGGCGGATTCGAAACGGGGCTGGTACACTTCCCCGTCTCCGAAAGCGGCGCGTTAGACCACACGGTTATCAGAGCGGGTCTCAAGACTGCTTGTCTGTAGCGCCTGAAATGAAACTACAGAGTCCCAATCTATACTCTTAAGGTTGAAGTCTTCCCCAACTAATATTGCATGGCTCGAATACCTACGCACTACCTGGCGTAGACTTTTGTTGAATGACTCAAACTGCTACAGTATCACTGGGGGGGGGGGGGGCGGTAAAACCACCCAAATACTAATTTTACTTCTCTTAGACTGTTATACTTGCCCAGATAACTTCATAGTCACTCTCAACTGCGACCTCGGTAGAAACAATATCTTTGTCCACTGCAATGAATGCTCCCCCTCCTGCTGTGTCTGATCTATCTTTCAGATATACATTTCACGTCTCGCTAAATATTTCTGAGCTTCCCACATCATGATTTAGCCAACTTTCGGTGAGTAAAACTATGTGAGCACAATAATTCCCCTGTAGCGCGATAAATTCGGGAACTTTGTTTTTAATACTTTGAAAGTTTACGGCTAATATTTTGATAGTCGAATTATTGTTCTAAATGCGGCCTGATTCGTTGTCTAAATGTTGACGTGGTTGTTTGTTTGGTTGATGTTGCAGTGGATGTGGTTGCAACTGTGGGGGATGTGCGGGCAGGCTCTAAGGTTATTGGATTGTTGTTGTTTGGATGTTTTAGGGGGATAAAACTGCAGAGGTCATCAGTCACTGAATGTTGACGGGTGAGTGCTCATTAGAGCTAGCGCCTAGCCTAAAAATAAAATACCATGTTCAACCCACAAGACTCCGCTACCCGAGTAGCCACTTTCTTAGTGGAGTGCACCCGTGGTCTCAAATCCGCACCCGATAACGCAGATCCAGAAATCTGCAGCCATGCTTGTCACAGATTCGGCGAAGCCTCTGATTCAGACCCTCCACTCGACTCCAAACCAAATGCACCGATCAATCCGGGAAACAATCCTACAAATCGACAGCTCTGCTTGCACCCCGAGTGCGAGGCCAGCAGTCTTCACCAATTCCGTCAGCTGCTCGTAGGAACTGAGGATGTACTCGGAACCCAGGTGACAAGCGTCATTGGTGCCGACGTGAGCTACGACTTGCAGCCGACCACACCCCGTACACTCAATAGCCGCCAGCAAGGCCGCCTCCACATCTCGGATGAGGCCCCCCGGCAAACACACCGAGTGCACGTTAGACTTCTTTCCAAATCTTGACGCTATCTGCCTAAGAGGCTCCATCACGCGCCTAACGTTGGAGCTCCCGATAACTAATGATCCCCTACCCCCGTGCACCTGTTTGGACCCTGCTGAAGGAGTGGCCACACGTCCACTCACAGGAAGAACGGGCTCGGTTGGACGGCCAGTCTCCACATTTGCCTTCGCCTCGAGCGACGCGGACGTAGTTCAGTTCAACCCGCCACTCCCCTTGCGGAAAGGCGGCTCGAGCGCGTCCGGTACACCTGAAGATGCTTCGACAGCAGGGACTGAAGACGGTTGACCGTAGCACAGAGTAACATATACAGAGACGCAGTCCCCTCTAAACCACTGTCCTACGCTCCCCTCGTAGTTCCGTAAGATATTTGTCTGTGACCGTAGCCAGCAGCACGCTTAGCTGTTAGCATACTGCGACCAAATCCTTCGTCCGCACGCAGCAGGCACTCATCGTATCCATCCTATGGATGCAATTAACTTTGAATAGTTAAAAACTGCCGGCCGCGGAGGCCGAGGGGTCTGCGGCCACTACGGTCGGGGGTTCGAATCCCCCCTCGGGCATGGATATTTGTGCCGTCCTTAGTGTTAGCTAGTTCATAAGTAGTTTGTAAGTTTAGGGACTGATGATCCCGTAGTTAAATCCCATAAACTATACAAATATTTGAACATTGAATAGTAGAAAACTGAATAATCAACTTGTAACCAGTCTATTACTTAAAAAAAGGCGGGTTGTAGCCAACTGAAGTGTGGTCAGTGGTAAGTATACTGTTAAAAACAACGAAACTGTCTCTGGCTGTTTTCACAATAAACACGGCAATCTATGGAGCACACTATTATCAAATACGCGAGAATAAAAGCTTTCTAAAAACGTAACACACGGAATAAAGCAGTGGCAAGTAAGAAAAATACAGTTAATACTTCAGTAATGTAGCTTTCACCATAAAAGAAATCTACCAAGTACGCGAGAATAAACCTCTTAAAAACAGAAGCACTAACGCAAATAAAGAAACTGACAGTTAATGAAATTGTAATGATGCTACTTCGCGCTCTGAACGATGAGACACTGGCGGCAGATGGCAAGAGTCTCAACTGATTTTGTATTTATAAATCTGCATTCTCCGGACCAGAAATCCTGTTGATCTGTCACTGAACTTCACTAATCCCCACCATATCTAACTTCAACCTATCTATTTCAATTTACAAATTTTCTAACTTACTTACCCGATTAAGGGATTGACCATTCCACGCTCCGATACCTAGAAAGCCTCTTTTGTTTTTCTTGACGACGACATTCTCCTGAGTAGTCCACGCCTTGAAATCCAAATAAGGGACTATTTTACTTCCGGAATATTTTACCCAAGAAGACGCCATTATGATATATTAATACAGTAGAGCTGTATGTTCTCGAGAAAAGTAACGACTGTAGTTTTGTCTTGCTTTCAGACTTTTCAGTAGCTGCATGGCCGAGCCACGTCAACTTATGTTTCAAGGCCAGCTCAACCTATCGTCCAGAAAAAAAGGCTGAAAAACCTGCTGGCCCTCTATAGGAATAACACGTTTGTTTGGCCTCTCTACAGATACCCCTCCACCGAGGTTGTACCTAAGGTACGTTGAGGCAAGCAAGACAGGCCACCTCACAATGCCTATGGTTCATGGGGGTGGCATGTAAACAGTACGCATATGTTTTTTGGTCATTGCTGGTATTGGCTAAACTAGTCTTGTCCGTTTCCTTTTCTTCATTCTCTTCCTCATGTGATACATCTAATTAAATACGATTTTTCCGAAGGAAGTCATCTTTCACCTCACTTTCTTTGATAGCGTTATATTCGGGGAAATCTAAACAACAGTTCAGTACTGGTTTGATAAGAAATAAATGACAAATTAACTATCTTCATCTTTCTTTCGTTCTTGAAAGCAATTGTTAAGGACTCTTCCTGACACCTAATAGTCATTGTGAGAACTAGTAGGTGAACTGGTTGTTCTGTGGCGTACATGGAATACGATACGAAAAGTTATCACGAACAACAGTATACTACACGAGGAAACGTAATTCAGAGGGAGCCTAATACACTGATGAAAACAATTAGGGGATCAGTTGAGATATTTAGGTTCTGAATTATTGACATCGGCAGAATGAATTAAAATGGTTCATCGTATTTCTGTCGGTTCTATGGATTGCAGACAACAATATTACGGCAACCGATATACTGGTAATAATAACACGTTGCTGCAACTGGGGTTGGTGTTGACTTGTGTTTATGCTACCACAAACGAATTACACAAACAGTTGGGTTCAGATAGTGTAGTGATTGGGTAGTGCAAGGCTTGAACGAATTAGGAAAACAACAACCAAACGAAACCGCTGTCATCGCTGTATTAAAGATGCACACCTGGAGAAATAGGAGGGAATTCAAGAGTAATGCTGAGCATTGAATGAAGACAGCATCAGCGTCAGCTCTCTGCAACGTCAACACGAATGCTGACAGCTGAGGCGGTTCACGTGTCGTGAGATGCATGTCTAGCGTCATGCGTCAACAGTCTGGTCAGCCACGTTCACCTTTACCGTGTTAGTATAGATCTATTGAGGCGAATAAAATTGAATTAATTTATTTCTCTCAGGTCTTTACAGTAGTTGGTGCTACCATTTCTTCGTCCGACGCAGGCGACTTGATCAGGTGATACGCGCTGCGTTGTTGTCTGTCCTCGCTATCTGGATTCCATCCAGACTGTCAAATAAGACATTGTTAGATTTATCGAAGCCTGTTCTGTTGTTCCGTGAAACGCATAGTCTTCCAGAGTTTTTCAGCTCTCACAGATTGGTTGATCGCCGAGATCTTGAATAACTATGTGCCGCATCCTAAATATCTGCTACGTTCATACATATGTCCTGGTTTATTACGTATTCTGACTTATTTAATGAGATATATTTCTTATTTCTATTATTCCGAAAACTTGTCGTTTGCACCACGACACCAAGCTTCTGGTCTCGTATTTCATTTTATGAGTGTACTCGATACAGCGTTCATTGGCAACTGATATGCTTGATCATTCTGGTCAGGTGTACTAATAAATGCCAGAATCTCGTGGAATGCAGTACACATCCGGCTCTGATTACTCTTATCTTTTTTAATCACCATGCGAAATGTAATTTGGTGGTAGTACTCTTGTCTCTGATGAACACTCGACATCGAGTACAATGTATTGGATTCTATTCATTAAGAGGTCTTCGAGCAACTCACATATCTGGGAAATTATTCCAATGCTCGTACCTCGGTTAGCAGTCTGCAGGGTGACACCGAAACAAACGCCGTTCGGAAATCAAGTAATTTGGATCTGCCGACTCACTTTCATTCATGGCTCACAATATGTCATGTCAAGAAAGGGCAAGCTGAGTTTTGCACGCCGGCCGCGGTGGCCGAGGGGACTGAGGCGCTCCAGTCACGGTCTGCACCGCCACTACGGTCGGGGGGTTCGAATCCCCCCCTCGGGCATGGATATTTGTGCCGTCCTTAGTATTACTTAGTTCATAAGTAGTTTGTAAGTTTAGGGACTGATGACCCCGTAGTTAAGTCCCATAAGCTATACAAACATTTGAAACATTTGATTTTGAGTTTCGCACGAGGGATGATTTCTGATCTCTTGCTGATACATAGGTAGAAGATTTTACGTCTGAAGAAAATTTATTGTATACCAACTGACGCTATGATAAAGAATTCTGTAGCAAACCGACGTTAATAATATTGGTCTGCAAATTTGATGGTCTGTTCTTTTACCTTTCTTATAAACACGAGTCACCTGCGATTTTTAACAGTCGCTTGGGACATAGCATTGGGCTAAAGATTCGCGAGGAATATAAGCCAACTTAGGGGACAGTTCCGTAGGCTATTCTTTCTCAAATCTAATTGCGATTCCATCCGGACCTGGCGACTTAATTGTGTTCATTTATTTCAGCTGCTTCTCTGTACCACGGGAGTTTGTGCTATGATCAAATGACGATATGTTCTAACGATCCCCCTGCGTGAACGATTTATTAAACGTGAAATTTATAACTTCGGCATTCAAAATGTTCCAATGTTTGTAAATTTATCGGACTCAACTACTGGGTTATTAGTCCGTAGCTTACAAACGACTTAAACTAAGGTAAACTAACCTAAGGACAACACACACACCCATGCCCTAGGGGGGACTCGAAACCCCGACGGCGGACGACCGCGCGCACAGCAGCACGGCGCTCCAGTACGCACGGCTAATCCGCCGCGGCTCGACATTCCATATGCTGCATTCTGTTACCACCGCAAACTGATCAACGAGTGACTGGATAGATGCCTCCGATCCGATTTCATCTAGAAACAGAATTCTCGGTATGACCGGGGTAACTGTAATGCTTCGAGCACCGATCTTTTCGCAAACACGAGAATCTCTAGTAAACATTGCTTGTTCTTTTTTGAACCGAGAGCGCAACTGTCTTTGCTTCCTCATTATTTTCCGAACATTATTATTAACCCACGGTGAGTCTTTTTCACCCTTAATCCATTTGGTCGGCAGATATTTCTCCAGCGCATTATTTGTAATGCATTTAAACTTTGCCCGTAATTTCTACACGTTCATCATACCGGATCTAAGCAATGTTCATTCGTTGTCTAAGAGGCAAGTACTCTCCTAGGTTTCAGGGATAATTTACTACTTTTAGTAACCACCATCATCAGTAACCCCTGTCTATACACTGACGCTGTTGATAAGGTCAGGCCAGTTTGACTAATACTCACACAAAAAAAAAGTTTCATTATCTTTGGTTCCACGGTCTCCTGAATACTGACTATGAATGTTTACGAGGCGCATCCAGAAAGTAAGTTCCGTTTGGTAATAAAATGAAATTGTACAGAGATACAGAAGAAATTTTTATTGCACGAAATTCTACAACTCTTAAACTACTTTTCCACATAACTGCCGAAATTTTGCAGGCATTTGTTATAGCGTTGCACCAGGTTTTGTATATCTTCTTCATAGAAATCTGTCGCCTGTGTCTTCAACCAGTTGGAAACAGTTTCTTTCAGTTCGTCGTCATTGGTGAAGTAATGACCGCCAAGGAAAGACTTGAGATGTAAGAACAGATGAAAGTCGCTAGGGGCGAGGTCAGGGTTGTACGGAGGATGGTCAAACAAGTCCCAACCAAATCACTGTAGGAGGTTTTTCGTCACATTTGCAGTGTGTGGTCGTGCGTTGTCGTGAAGCAAAACAACACCTTTTGACAGCAGTCCCCGGTGCTTATTCTGAATTGCATGGCGCAATTTCCGAAGTGTCTCGCAATAAGCATCTGCTTTGATTGTTTGAAATCAAATGTTCAAATGTTTGTATAGTCTATGGGACTTAACTACGGGGTCATCAGTCCCTAAACTTACAAACTACTTATGAACTACTTACGACCTAGGACGGCACAAATATCCATGCCCGAGGGGGGATTCGAACCCCCAACCGTAGTGGCCGTGCTGACCGTGACTGGAGCGCCTCAGTCACCTCGGCCACCGCGGCCGGCTGATTGTTTGACCACGCGGTAAGCAGTCAATGAGTAGGATACCTTTCCAGTCCCAGAACACTGTGCACATCATTTTCCGATGTGTGATGATTTGCTTCGGCTTTACCTTTGGTGAGGATGAAGTGTGCCTGCATTCCATTGATTGCCGCTTACTCTCAGGGGTGTCGTGAGAAGCACACGTTTCATCTCCTGTGACTATCCGTCTCAGAAATTCTTCGCCGCTTTCAGCATAACGGGTCAAAAACTCAAGTGCACTACCCATCCGTTGTGTTTCGTGTTGCTCAGTGAGAATCTCTGGTACCCAACGTGAGCAAAGTTTACGGAATTTCAGTTGTTTGGTAACAATTTCATGCATCAGTGATCGTGAAATTTGGGGGAAGTCTATAGCGAGAGCACTAATTGTAAACCTACGGTTTTCCTGGATCTTGTCATCAATCGCGTGAACCAGTTCTTCTGTAACCAAAGGTGGACGCCCACTTCGTTCTTCATCGTGCACATCACTACGCCCGCCATTGAACTGTCGGACCCATCTTCTCACCATCGAATCACTCAACGCATTTGGTCCGTAAACATCGCAAAATTGCCGATAAATTTCACTTGATTTCACTTTCCTCGCATTCAGAGACCGAATCACCGACCTGATTTCACAGGCGGCGGGATTTTCAATCAACACCGACATTTCAAACAAGCACAACAAAGCGTACGTAACTGACAGCGATCTCCAAATGGCGCACGTTCTTCTCCTTGATACACATCGTCTACAGCGCATGTGCGGAACTGCAATCGCAGCTCTGCAGCAGAGATAAATTGAAACGGAACTTACTTTCTGGACGCGCCTCGTATATTGCATCAAAAACACAGTTCTTTGTGTGTGTGTATTTTTTTTTCCTTCGACTGCGAAGCTAGTGTGCTATCGCTTCAGTGAGTCTTCAAAACTGTGAGACTTTTGTTTGCTTGTGCGTGGGATAATAAGGGGTGGCCGGTACTAGAGTCTTTCTACGGACCTAGAGTTTAGCTGACGATGAGAATTCTTTCACTCCCCCCCCCCCCACCCCTCCCATCAGGCCGTCTTGGATCCACCCCTGTAGTTGACTGCAGTTCTACCACGACTAGAAGGTCAGTTCAGAAGTTTGATCGTATCCGCATTGTTACTTTGTATCAGGAGGGACTCTCATCGAGTTAAGTTTCCAAACGTCTCAGAGTGAACCAAAGCGATGTTTTCGGACGTGGAGGAGATATAGAGATACATGAACTGTCAATAATTTGCCTCCCCCTCCCAGCCCAAAACTACCACAGCAGCTGACGACCGCTACCCTGTGAGAAAAGCCACCATGCTAAATAATGACTTTTGTGCAGCCAGAGGACGCCGAGTTTCGACTCAAACTGTACGTAATAGGCTGCATGACGTGCAACTGCCATGACAAGGCCCAGCTGTGACACCTACACCCCATACAGCGCCGTACAGACAGGTGCAACAGCATGCTGAATACTCTCTTCAGATTTGGCATCATATGCTATTCACAAATAAGACTCGCATCTGCCTTCACCCAGACAATCGTCGGAGCAGCCTGATCAGCCTGAACGGCCTACAAGGAGAGGACGCCTACTCGTCATCGGTGAATTCGTCCAAATTTATGGTACATGTAGGGCGTGGTGAGATACGAAAGTGCCCCAAGTGGGAACTCCAGATGTCCAAGCGTTTAGGAAATAAAAGGAAGTCTGATACGGATCTATGACCATATGCATCTTATAAACTGTCCCTGTGGCTCAGCGGTAAAAGATCGGATTCGTCTTGAGAAGGTCGCGGGTTCAACTCCACCCGGCGGCAAATTTTTTTCTGCTCCTTGGCAATGCGTACACATTCATATTGTTCCCCTAGGGATCGTGAGGACAAGATTAAATTAATTACAGCATGCACGGAGGCATTTAAACAATCATTCTTCCCACACTCAATACGTGAATGGAATGGGAAAAAACCCTAATAACTGGTGCAGTCGGACGTACCCTCTGCCGTGCAGTTCACAGTGGTTTTCAGAGTATTGATGTAGATATAGACTGACGTCACAATTAACCGCAACATCATATAGGCTATTTTATTAATTTATATAAGAAAAAAAGGAAGAAAGAAAGGGCATTGGATGAAATTCGGGACTAAAAACATTTAAAACGAAACTGTAGTTAAAGCGTATGTCCTGTATGTAAATCGATGCTTCCATTCTTTTGCAACTGATCAATTACATATACCGGGGTGATATTCTTCGAAGAAACAGGGCAAGCAATAATTTTGACCACATCTTGCGAACGTTATGAACGACGTTCTTTTGCAGTTTAATGTCTTTTTTTCTTTTTTAATGTCTCCATAGAAAAAAAACTTGATTGACATTCTGAAAACAGCTTCTTTCATCACACAATAATATAAATACAAAATAACATATATGATGTTGCTGTTAACTGTAAAGTTAGTAGTGCCGCATTGCAAAAAAAAAAAAAAAAATAAAAAAAAAAAAAAAAAAAAAAAAAAAAAAAAAAAATCCGCCCTCTTACCGCCCTTTTTCCCCTTCTTTTTATTTCCAGGTAGATCTATGCTTTGTGTCGTTGGTTCAGTTTGTTCTTGGTTGTTCGTTGGATATTCGGCTCAACTTTTTTATTACAGAAGGTGTTTAGCCCCCTGACCGGGCGCGCTGAGCGACCCCTTTTTTATTTTATTTTATTTTTTTTTTTTTTTTGTATAACATTCTGGAAATGTTAATTTCAAAGAAAAAGTTTTTTGCCGGTGCACGGGATTGAACCGGCGACCTTCAGCACCGCAGTCGGTGACGCTATCCGTTTCGCCACGCTTTTTTCCCCCTCGTTTCTTATTCTGCTCCCGCAGTGAATTCCTCAATCTATTTCGATTGTTGTATTGCTCATTTCCAATACGCCTTTTTATTTTCGTGTGCTTATAACTCTGTGGCGGTCACTCGCGGTACGTACTGCACTCCTAGTTTTTTGTATTTCGTATCCCGTTACTCAGAGCAAGAAGTGCACTATGTAATGCGTGTATGAAGTAAATTAGATAAAGTAAATAGATAAATAAATGCCTCCTCTATAGCTCTTTGTACTTGTACTGCATTTTGTGCAAAACAATTTTTCTCTCCAAATTATAATAAAGTAAATGATAGGTGCTTGGAGTGTAAATAAGGAAATTTCGATTGCTAACTGATTTTTCACCATTGTTACCCGTTGGTACAACCTTCTATAACTATTCCGTTTATACGTGAGGAAAGGAATGTTTGACATTTCCAAACTGTCTTATTTGTGCGGCCTTCTACTCTCCTTCGTTACAGTGCATTGCTGTTTCAGGGTCCTGCTGAGGCCTTCACGGCTACCGTAGCGGCCACGGGGCCCACCGTACTTGACCCTCAACAGCTGTCCCCTACTTTGGCAAGCTTCTGTACGTCGCCCAGACGCCGTTATCCAATCCCCTGTCTCTCGAACAGCATCTTTAATCTCTCTCCAAAGTGTTTTTGGTGACTCTTCCTTCTATGTTCTGTGCAGTATGCGCTGTGTATATATTGTTCGTATTCCAAAATATTATCTGCGCCCTTGTTGTTAACGACGTAATTGACATAGTAACCAAACTATGGCATTATTCTTCTGTTCTGGAGACGAAACAGTTTGCGGTATATAACAGTTATGTTATTAACTGTGATTTCTCTGCCATTACTTCCCTTTATAAAGGCGATCTGTTTCCTAAATATTTTGTGCCCTTTACAGACAAACCTCTGACTGATGGTATCTACGGCAAGACATCTCTGACAGACATTGGTATTACTTACACCAATATGACACAACCAGTCATTTGGACAAACGATATTATTTACTACTTGGTACCACCCTACCTTGACATCCGTCGGCAATACTGTGTTATGTATATTTTTCCAAATATATTTCCAGTTTTGGTTCGGATTTGCTTCTTCCATTTTATTAAGATTTACTCTGGTTTTAATGCGATCCATAATGTAGCTGCAGGTTCTTTTTTGTTTCTCCCTCATAATACTATCCAGATACCTTATCTCGAGGTAAAAGTGTCGAACATACTTCAGCTTATAATTTATTCCATTTATATTCACAGGTGGTTGCAAGCTTGCAGGTTGTAATATCCTGAATAGACTGGATGTGACACTGTTGGGATAGTTTTCTATAATATGAAGGGTTCTCTTAATAAAAAGTGCCGTAGCCTTCCGGCGGACGTCGGTGAGGCCTATGCCTCCCTCTGTAATACTGGTGGCCATGATGATTTTCGATATTTCTATGGGTATTGGGAATATTTGCCCCACATATACTGCCTTGGAGAGAACAGCACAGTTGATTATTTGAGTTTTCTGGATCAGGTTTAAATGTCTGATTTTATTTAGTATTGGGGAACCTCTTATGTCTGCCAAAACCTTCCTTCAGTTGAAGGTCATAGTTTTTAAAGTATCCTTGTAGAACGTCACGCCTAAAGCTGTGTGATATTCCACTTATTGTGCCCTGCTTAGGCGAATGTTTCTAAACCCGTTGAGATTTAAAAACGAGCTTTTCGTCTCGTTGATTTTGGCCCCTGTTGCATTACAGTAGAGCCGAACTAATGCTGTCAGTTTTCTATGTCGTCAGAACTCTTCACGAGTACCCCGACATAGTTGGTATAAGCATATGTAGCTCGACTTTCTCCTAGTATTGTTATGCCCTCGAGCTCATTGTTTAACCCTCTCAATGAAGGTTCTAGAGCTATGATGTATAACAGCATTGAAAGTGGACTGCCTTGAGGAACGCCATTTTCAATCTCTACTGGCTTAGTATGGTGGCCATTGAATAAAATTTTTGTTTTAATTCCTTTTAAGAGATTTCGCAAAACAACCAGGTAATTGTCGTTAAAACCCATTTACGTCATTGTTTGGAACAAATATTCATGATTTACCCTGTCAAAAGCTTTCGAGAAGTCTATAAAAGCTGTGCCTCCTCTGGCCAGGGTTGTGGAAAATATTGCGAATATGTCCCTGTATTCGTTCACAGTTTTGAAAATACTCCTACCAGGAAGACACGTTTGATGAGAGCCAATTACTTTATCCAGAACAGGTCTAAGTCGTTCTTTCATTACTCTAGCAATGATTTTATAATCTGAGTTCATTAAAGAAATTGGCCTCATTTGTGTGAGTTGTTTCGCCTCTTTATTTCTTCCTTTAGGAAATAGCACAGTTACACATTCTTTCATTTCTTCAGGGACATGTGCACCATTTAACGTTTCATTTATTACGTCTGTGAATTTTTCGCCTATTATGTGCCAATAAGTTACATAGAACTCTACAGATAAAACATCGGGTCCAGGCGATTTTTTGACAGGGGAAGTTTTTATTGTATCTAAAACGCCTTCACACTTTATTTCGCGTATAAGACTTCTGTTCTGTTCTTCAGTTACTCTATTCCTGATCACTGTTGTGAAGTAATACCCTTGCATTCGACGGGGTGTAGTGGGCCTCACTGTATAAAGAGTTATAAAATCTATGTGCCTCTTTTAAAATGTCTTTTTGTTGTGCTAAAATTCGGTTGTCTTCTGTGCGAAGTTTCACTATGAAAGTTCGTCGTCTATTTTTTGCATGTTGAATTAAATGGTAGATTGATGTATTTTCTTCTGCAACTGTGGTTTGCACACATGATTTAATTCTAACCCCCTCTAGTTGTTTTCTTTTGAGGCTTAAAATGGTAGCCTTTACCTTATTTATGTTTATTCTTACTTCTTCGGACAATGGCAGCTGATAGAGGTCTCTCAAACAACAATAATGAAATTCCACCGTATCCCTAAACCATGTCGCTCGTTGCCTTCCATAAAACATTAGTGCTGAACGAAGTTTCTTTTTCGCACAAAGTGTCCACCAATCAATAGTGGACCTATATTTGTGATGCTGTCTTAGGGAAATATCCCAAGATCATTCGATGTGCTCAGCTAAAGCAGTGTCGTGAAGCATATCGATATTGAGCTTCCATGAAGGTCGGCCCCAGTACATTTGCTTTGAAAGTCCGATAATACACTTAACTGCAAGGTGATTAGAGAAAATGGTAGGCATTACTTCAATTCCACTGATTTTAGTACCTAAATTTGAAGTGACGTAAATGCGGTCGATTCTACTTTGCGACGCGAAATGTAAGTAGGCGGCAGCACGATCGTGCTACACTCAACTTCAAATTCTGGCCCTCTAAATTTCCTCAACAGAATTTCACGAAAAGAACGTCGTCTTTCCTCCAACGATCCCCAATTGAGTTGCCGGAGCATTTCCGTGACACTCGCGCATTGGTCGAATCTACCAGTAACAAACCTAGCTGCTCGCCTCTGAACTGCTTCTATGTCTTCCTTTAAACTGATCTGCTGCGGGTCCCAAACACTTGGGCAATACTCAAGACGTGGTCGTACAAGCGTTTTATACGCGGTCCCCTTTACAGATGAAGTACATGTTCCCAAAATTCTCCCAATAAACCGAAGTCGGCTGTCCGCCTTACTCACAACTGTCCTTACATGTTCGTTCCATTTCATATCGCTCTGCAATGTTACGCCTAGATATTTGAACGACGCGACAACATCAAGAAGGTCACTACTAATGCTATATTCGAACATTATGGGATTGTTCTTCCTACTCATGCGCATCACCTTACATTTTTCTACATTGAGAGCTAGCTGCCATTCTCGACACCTCAAACGATCTGTAACACACGTTTTTGTGCTCCGAAAACTTTTGCTTGGCCTGATGATTTGCCCCAGAAGATAATCCTGTATGACATTATGGAGTGAAAGTATGCATAATATGCTAGCTTTTTTATTTTTATATCTCCAATATCTGACAACATTCGCATAGCAAACAGGGACTTGTTTAGGCGCTTCAGCAGTTCTGTGGTATTCCCCTCCCAGTTAAATTTGTTATCCAGCTGTAATCCTAAGAATTTGACACTTTCAACTTCTTCTATTTCCTTGTTGTCATACTCCAGGAATATACTGGCAGGAAACCT
Source organism: Locusta migratoria (assembly GCA_026315105.1). Taxonomy (NCBI): domain Eukaryota; kingdom Metazoa; phylum Arthropoda; class Insecta; order Orthoptera; family Acrididae; genus Locusta; species Locusta migratoria. The sequence continues at coordinate 144,975,536 of CM048755.1, read as the reverse complement.
TTTACAAAAATGTTCAAATGTTTGTAGAACTTATGGGACTCAACTACGGGGTCATCAGTCTCTAAGCTTACAAACTACTTATGAACTAGCTAAGACTAAGGACGGCACAAATATCCATGCCCGAGGGGGGATTCGAACCCCCGACCGTAGTGGTCGTGCAGACCGTGACTGAAGCGCCTCAGTCCCCTCGGCCACCGCAGCCGGCAAACCTTTTACAAGTCCTAAACTGCATATAGTGTGTTTCTTCAAGGTTTAGCAACAGAGAATTGGCTAAGAACCATTTATTAATGTCCATGAAAATTTAATTAGCCTTACTCACAACTGTCCTTACATGTTCGTTCCATTTCATGTCGCTCTGCAATGTTACGCCTAGATATTAAGCGACGTGACAGCATCAAAAAGATCACTAATGCTGTATTCGAAAATTATGGGATTGTTTTTCCTACTCATGCACTTCACCTTACATTTTTCTACATTGAGAGCTAGCTGCCATTCTTCGCACCAACTAGAAATTTTTTCTAAGTCATCTTGTATGCTGGTACACTCAGTTAAAGACGATACCGTCCCGTACACCACAGCATCATTAGCAAACAGCCGCAAATTTCAAGTTACTCTGTCCATCAGATCATTTATATAGATATAAAATAATAGCAGTCCTATCACACTCCCGTGGGGCAGGCCTGACGATACAGTCGTCTCTGATGAACAGTCGCCGTCGAGAACAACGTACTGCGTTCAATTACTTAGGAAGTCTTCCAGCCAGTCACAAATCTGTGAACCTATTCCATAAGCTCGTATCTTCCTTATCAATCTGCAGTGTGACACCGCGTCGAACGCCTTTTTGAAGTCGAGAAAAACACAATGCGACTTTTGCCCTTCATCTATTGCTCGCAAGATGTCATGTGAGAAAAGGGCAAGCTGAGTTTCACATGAACGATGTTTCCTAAACCCGTGCTGATTCATAGAAAGAAGTTTTCCGTTTCAAGGAAAGTTATTATATTCGAACTGAGAATATGCTCCAAAATTCTACATGAAACTGATGTCAACGATATTGGCCTGTCAGTTCTCTTGCCTTTCTTATAAACGGGAGTCACCTGCCCTTTTTTCCAATCACTAACAACTTTGCGCTGAATTAAAGATTCGCGATAAATGCAAGCTAAGTTGGGGGCCAATGCCGCAGAATATTCTTTGTAAAACCGAACTGGTATTCCATCCGGACCAGCAGAGTTTTTCGTATTTAGCTCTCTCAGCTGCTTCTCTACACCGGAAATACCTATTGCTATGTCCCCCATTTCTGAATTAGTACGTTGATCAAATGATGGTACATTTGTGCGGTCCTCCTGCGTGAAAGATTTCTTAAAGGTTACATTTAGAACTTCAGCTTTCCGTTTGCTTTCTTCTATTGCTGCCCCGGAATGATCAACGTGTGACTGGACAGTGGGCTTTGACCCGCTTATCGATTTTACATAGGACCAGAATTTTTTCGGGTACTCGGAAAGATCTTTTGCTAAGGTATGGCTGTGGTGATTATTGTATGCTTCGCGCATCGATCTTTTTATAGACGCACGAATCTCTACTAACTTTTGCCTGTCATCATTTGCGTGTTCTTTTTTGAATCGAGAGTGCAACAGTCTTTGCTTTTTCAGCAGCTTTCTAACATTATTATTATACGACGGTGAATCTTTTCCATCCTTAATCATCTTTACTGGCACATATTTCTCTAACCCTTTATTTACAATGCACTTAAATTTAGTCCACAATTCCTCTACATCCATAGTCCCGGAATTAGACGATGCCCATTCATTTTCTAAGGGCGATCGTAACATTTGCTTATCGTCTCTTCCCAACAAAAACACGCTCCTAGCCTTCTTGATTGGTTTATGAACTTTGGTCACCATCGCCGCTATGACGATATCATGATCACTAATTCCTGTCTCTACATAGACATCGTTAATAAGGTCAGGCCTGTTCTTTGCTATTAGGTCTAAAATATTTACATTGCACATGGGTTGCCGGTTTAACTGTTCAAGACTTCACTATCACTCTAGAAACAGGTTGTAAGAATGATTAGGAGTGTGTAAATGGCGCGTAGAGACTTGTGACGCAAGTGACACCCTATCAGCTGACCACGTTCCAAATCCGTTAGTTACGCGAAAAGCCCCATTCTGCTCTCTCACGATGTCTACTGATATGGAGTACCTGGCAGTAAATGCACCTAATATGAAAAAGTATTGTTTTGATTACATAGTGTGAAATTGGGGAGGGGGTGGGGGTGTAAAAATCGTTATTATTGCATCTATTTTTTATGCGGTGCCCTGTACACAACATAATTCGCATCTGATCACATCACAGGGTGTCGAGCGCCCGAAACATCCGAAGCAGTGACCGGCAAATGAAATGGGACGTGGAAAACATTATTGTGGATATGCCTCTTTTCAACGTGTACTGTCTGTTGTTGTTGTTATGGTCTTCAGTCCGGAGACTGGTTTGATGCAGCTCTCCACCCTACTCTATCCTGAGCAAGCCTTTTCATCTCCTCATAAGAACGGCAACACACATCCACTTGGATCTGCTTACTATACTCGTCTCTTGGCCTCCCTCTGCGATTTTTACCCCACACACTTCCCTCCAATGCCAAATTTACGATTCCTCGATGTCTAAGAATGTGTCCTATCAAGCGATCCCTTCTTTTAGTCAGGGTATGCCAAAAATTCCTTTTCTCACCAATTCTGTTCAGTACCTCTTCATTAGTTATGTGATCTACCCACCTAATCTTCAGCATTCTTCTGTAGCACCACATTTCAAAAGCCTCCATTCTCTTCCTGTCCGCACTGCTTATCGTCCATGTTTCACTCCCGTACAAGGCAACACTCCACACAAATGCCTTCAGAAAAGACTTCCTTAGCCTTAAATTAATATTCGATGTTAGCAAATTTCTCTTTTTCAAAAATGCTTTTCTTCCCATTGCCATTCTGCATTTTATATCCTCTGTACTGCGACCATCCCATGTTATTTTACTACCCAAGTAACAAAACTCATCTACCACCTTCATTGTTTCGTTACCTAATCTAATTCCTTCAGCATCACCTGATTTTCTAAGACCGCATTCCATTATTTTTGTTTTGCTCTTGTTAATGTTCATTTTATACGCTCTCTTCAACACACTGTCCATTCCATTCAACTGCTCTTCCAGGTCCTTTGCTGTCTCTGAAAGAATTACAATGTCATCAGCAAAACGCAATGTTTTTATTTCTTCACCCTGAACTTTAATCCCTATTCCAAATTTTTCCTTGCTTTCCTTCACCGCCTGCTCAATGTACAAATTGAATAACATTGGAGAAAGGCTACAACCCTGTCTTACTCCCTTCCCAACTGATGCTTCCCTTTCATGCCCTTCGAGTCTAATAACTGCGGTCTGGCTTTTGTACAAGTTGTAAATAACTCTCCTTTCCCTGTATTTTACCCCTGCTGACTTCAGAATTTGAAAGAGTGTAGTCCAGTCAGCATTGTCAAAAGCTTTCTCCAAATCTACAAAAGCTAAAAATGTAGGTTTGCCTTTCCTAAATCTATCTTCTAAGATAAGACGTAAGGTAAGTATTGCCTCCCGGGTTCCTACATTCCTCCTGAATCCAAACTGATCTTCCGCGAGGTCAGCTTCTACCAGCTTTTCCATTCTCCTGTAGATAATTCGTGTTAAAATTTTGCAACCATGACTAATCAAACTGATGGTTCTGTAATTTTCACACCTGTCTGTGCCTGATTTCTTTGGAATGGGGATTATTACTTTTTTCTTAAAGTCTGAGGGTATTTCACCTGCCTCATACATCCTACACACCAGTTCAAATAGTTTTGTCATGGCTGGCTCTCCCAGAGACTTTAGTAACTCTGAGGGTATGTCATCTACTCCTGGGGCCTTGTTTCGACCTAGGTCTTTCAGGGCTCTGTCAAATTCATCTCTCAGTATAGTATCTCCTATTTCATCTTGATCTACTTCCTCTTCCCTTCCTACAACATCGTCTCTAAGTTCATTTCCTTTGTAGAGCTGCTCTATGTACTCTTTCCACCTTTCAGCTTTCCCTTCTTTGCTGAGAACTGGTTTCCCATCTGAGTTCTTGATATTCGTAGAATTGCTTTTCTTGTCCCCAAACGTCTCTTTGATTTTCCTGTAAGCGGCATCTACTTTTCCCCTTCTTATACATTCTTCTATAGATCTGCATTTACCTTCTAGCCACTCCTGCTTAGCCATTTTGCACTTCCTGTCAATCTCATTTTTTAGTCGTCTGTACTCCAATTTGCCTGTTTCATTTACTGCATTTTTATATTTTCTCCTTTCATCAATTAAGTTTAGTATTTCCTGTGTTATCCAAGTACTGTCTGTACCCCCCGTTATTATTAAGGGGCAATTTTATGTATCATAATTTAATTATCATCAATAGATTTATCAAATTTGAATGTACTTGTAAGTTTGATTGAATTACTTGCATTGACTTTACTTAAGAGTCGCCAGCATGTAACTACAAAAACATGTTTTTTTTTCCTTCTTCAAACAGATTTTACCTGGGCTCAGCGGCATATAGTTGTGAGATAATCAGATAGTGCTCTGTTTTGTACATTGGAACCTGCATGTGCTGTACTAGTGCACTGTCATATCAACTGAACCCCTTACTGCTCATCTATTCAAATGTTCAAATGTTTGTAAAGCTTATGGGACTTAACTACGGGGTCATCAGTCCCTAAACTTACAAACTACTTATGAACTACTTACGAACTAGGACGGCACAAATATCCATGCCCGAGGGGGGATTCGAACCCCCGACCGTAGTGGCCGTGCAGACCGTGACTGAAGCGCCTCAGTCCCCGCGGCCACCGCGGCCGGCGCTCATCTATTCCTGGTACACTATTGATTAGATATACCAAATAAGACCCCTCCAAAATACAGTGCTGAGAATTGCTGATAAAGGTAGCCGAGACGAGGTTCTAGTATGAACTATTTTATTTAGAGTAAACACAAATAATCGCCATAGCCTATGACAGTTCTTATGTTATTGGCTACCATAAGAAAGCACACTGACAAATTATCCTATATAAATCTATCCAAAACGTTTACAAATCACTGATATGTATATAAAATAACCGGCTATTCCTTAACAGGGAGTGTAACCAATAATGAAATCGTCCCAAAAGCAGTGCCCACAATGAATCAGTCTACTGGGAGAAATCTATGACACCTATTCGTGATCACGTTTCCCAGTAGTCATACAAATTCTGCAATAACAACTCCCAAATTGCCCTAGCGACATGCTGGCGTCACTTTACCCACATCACTGCAGCTGATGAATTAAGGTGTGGCAACCAAGTTAGCTTTTCATCAAAAGTATGACCGAGGTATTTCACCTTCTCCTTAAAAGTGAGAGCAGTTCCCCCAAGTTTCAGAACTGGGGATTTAAAAAGAGAACGGGAGCGATTAAAATCAACACAAACGGTCTTCTCCAACGAAAATTTAAAACCTGTTCTGTTGGACCAGTCCTCCAACCGCCTGATCGTCAGATGTAATTGACGAGCAGCAGTTGCGACGGAGGATGACGCTCAGAAAATGGAGAAACCGTCCACAAAGAGGGAACACTGCACTGGACTTTGTATAGTGGACGTAATACTATTGATAGTAATGGCGAAGGCCGTCACACTTAAAACACTCCCTTGGGGGATACCATTCTGTCGATAAAAACGGTCAGACCATACACTCCAGACCTTGTATCTAAAATACCGATCCGAAAGGAAAGACCGAATAAAAATGGGTAGACGACCACGAAAAACCCACTCATGGAGCTGCTGTAAAACATTACGCCTCCAGGAAGTATCGTAGGCTTTTTCCAGATGAAAGAACACACCGATCAGGTGTTGCTTACGTACGAAAGCTTGTTGGATTTACCGGTCAAGCAAAATCAGGTTATCAAGCGTTGAATGGTACCTTCTGAAGCCGCATTGGGAGCGGCTGAGTAGGGTCCTGCTTTCCAGGACCCAGACTACGCGTCGGTTAAACATATGCTCCAATGTCTTTTCAACACAGCTGGTGAGGCCTATGCTACGATAACTACCGACGTCAGTCCGATCTTTCCCTGGTTTTAAAAACATACTATGGCCAACATACTATGAGCCAACATACTAAGCAGCAACATTCTATGAGCCAACATACTATGCACCAACATAATTATGAGCGAACATACAATGAACCAACATACTAAGCACCAACATAGTATGAGCAAACACTAATGAGCCAACATACTATGAGCCAACATACTATGAGCCAACATACTAAGCGCCAACATAGTATGAGCAAACACACTAATGAGCCTACATACTAAGGGCCAACATACTAAGCGCCAACATACTAAGTGCCAACATACTATGAACCAACATACTAAGTGCCAACATACTAAGTGCCAATATACAAAGTGCCAACATATTAAGTGCCAACATACTATAAGCCAACATACTATGAGCCAACATACTATGAGCCGACATACTAAGTGCTGACATCCTATGAGCTAACATACTATGACCCAACATACTAAGCGCTAACATAGTATGAGCAAAGACACTAATGAGCCAACATACTATGAGCCAGCATACTAAGCACCAACATACTACCTGCCGACATACTATGAACCAACATTATATGAGCCAAAACACTAAGTGCCAACACACTATGAGCCAACATACTAAGCAGCAGAATACTATGAGCTAATATACTATGAGCCAACATACTAAGCGCTAACATACTTTGAGCCAACATACTAAGCAGCAACATACTATGAGCAAACATACTGTACGTTGCAATGGAAGTAGGCTTGACTTCGAAGGCAGCTAAACACAGCACTTATACTGAGAACACGTTTATTACGAACTCAACATACACGCAGCACTGACTGCCTCTCAGGCAGAGTGCTCTGTTATTTATACACAGACAGAATTTACCAGAAATTAGAAGAACAGTTAACATAATAAACAAGTAGAATTTACAAGGGAACATAAGGAAGATGTAGAATCTTCTGGAATTGTTAATTACAAAGAAAAAAGTTATTGTCGATGGGCGGGATTGAACCGGGGACCTGCTGCACCGCAGTCCGTGACGCTATCCCCTGCGCCACGCCGGCAGTCGGTGGTCGTGGTCTCTCGCGGCATTGCTCCCTCTCCTGGAGAAACAGCGACCCGCTGTTATGATCCCTGTGGAGCCAGCTGCAATGTCCTGGATCTTGACCGTGTCATGGGTCCTCTGTAAAGTTCAAGAGAATCCTTCCCTTCTCCGCGATTATCGACGACAGACGTTCCTGTCGTAGCTTCACCAGGAACATTGCCGTCCTTAAAGTCCTTGAACAAGAAGCCATTGTCGTCTACCTGCTCTTCAGGATGGTAGTAAGGCTTCATACGCAGGTCGTGAACAATGTCTCTTCGTTTTTGACGTTTCGACGACGGCTCATAATCCTCAACTTCGTATGTGACGTCTGACAGGCGGCGTATGACACGATACGAACCAAAGTATCGCTTCAATAACATTTCTGACAGTCCAACCTTCCGTACAGGGGTAAAAATCCATACCAGATCTCCTGGACTGTACACAACAGGTCGGTGCTTGTCGTTATAACGCTGACGGTCCTTGTCCTGGGCGTCCAGTGTCCGTATGCGAGCCAGCTGTCTTGTTTCTTCGACCCTGGTGATGAGCTGTTTAACTTAGTCATCCTGAGTGTCTTACGGTTGGAACGGGAACAGCGTATCCATTGTCGTCTCAGATTCACGGCCATGGAGCAGGAAAAAAGGCGTGAAGCCTGTGGTGTCTTGTCTTGCGGTATTGTAAGCAAATGTCACGACTGGCAGAATTGTATCCCAATCCTTCTGCTCAACATCGACGTACATCGACAGCATGTCGGCCAACGTCTTGTTAAAACGTTCCGTAAGACCATTTGTCTGAGGATGGTATGCAGTTGTCATTCTGTGGACAATGTTGCACTGTGATATTACCTCTGATACTACTTTTGACTGGACTACTTTTCCACGATCAGATATCATGACACGTGGTGCTCCATGCTTCAAAATAATGTCTTCTACAAGGAATTTTGCGATCTCTGGAGCTTCTGGAGTAGGCACAGGTTTGGTGACGGCATAGCGTGTGAGGTAGTCAGTGCAGACTATTATCCAACGGTTACCGGTTGTCGACTTCGGGAACCTCCCTAAAAGATCGATCCCAACTCGGTGGAATGGAGCTGCTGCCGGCGGAATCGGTACGAGATGTCCTGGATGTAATTGCGGCACATGCTTCCGTCGCTGGCACTCTTTACAGTGACTCACATAGTGCTTGACAGATCTGTAGAGACCTTTCCAGTAATACCTGCGTCTGATTTTGTCTAGGGTCTTCACGAATCCCAGATGACCGGATATTGGACCATCGTGGAAATATTTGAGAATAGCTGGCTGGAGATGAGCTGGAACAACAAGTAGCCATTTGGGGCCCAGTGGATCGTAGTTGCTCTTATACAATGTTCCGTTTATAAGTTGGAACTCTCCATTGGTCGGTTCTCCTTTCTCCAAGGCCTCTATCGTTTTTAGTAGTGCTGGATCTTCCCTCTGTTCAGCTGTAACGTCATCTAATTCAGTGAGAGCTGAAATTTCATTAATGCTGTTGTGTTCCACTAATGGATTCCTCGAAAGGCAGTCGGCATCCTTGTGTTTGCGCCCGTTCTTGAATACCACTGTGACATCGTACTCTTGGAGTCTTAGTGGCCATCTTGCTAGTCGACCTGATGGATCCTTCAAGCTAGTCAGCCAACACAAAGAATGGTGGCCTGTCACGACGGTGAATGGTTTACCGAATAAATATGGCCGGAACTTGTTGATAGCCCAGACAACCGCGAGACATTCTTTTTCAGTTGTAGAGTAGTTTATCTCGGACTTTGAGAGTACTCTTGACGCATAGGCTATCACTTTTTCAGCACCTTCCTGAACTTGTACAAGCACTGCACCAATCCCATAACCACTGGCGTCTGTGTGAAGTTCCGTTTCTGAATTCTCGTCGTACAAGGCTAGCACTGGTGCGGAAGTTAGAGCCTCCTTAAGTGCTCGGAAAGCTCTTTCTTTTGTCTCATCCCAGTAAAATTTGGCGTCTCCCTGCATAAGTTCTTGTAATGGACGTGCCTTGTTACAAAATACTTTTATGAAACGTCGGTAGTATGAGCACAGCCCGAGAAAACTTCTCACATCACGAATGTGCTGAGGAGTTGGAAATTCTGTGACTGCCCTTACTTTATCTGGATCAGGACGGACACCATCTCCGTTGACTAGGTGCCCCAGGATTTTTATCTCTTTGGCGACGAAGAGGCACTTCTTTGGATTGAGACGGAGACCTGCTGCCTGAACACACTTCAACACAGTTGACAGGCGACTCAGATGTTCTTCAAATGTTTTCGAGAAAACGACAATGTCATCTAAATAGCAGAGACATCTTGTACAATTAAGGTGTCGAATCAAGTTGTCCATCATGCGTTCGAATGTGGCTGGAGCATTCATAATCCAAATGGCATTACTTTAAATTCACAGAGGCCATCAGGTGTAATAAAAGCTGTCTTCTCCCTGTCAGCTTCGTCAACCTCGATTTGCCAGTAACCTGTCTGCATGTCCATAGTTGAGAAGTATGTAGCTCCTTTCAAGCAGTCTAAGGTGTCGTCAATACGCGGCAATGGGTAGACATCTTTCTTTGTGATTATGTTCAGCCGCCGATAGTCGACACAGAATCGCCACGTGCCATCTTTCTTCTTTACGAGGACCACCGGAGACGACCAAGGACTCTCCGAAGGTTGAATAATGTCATCTCGCAACATCTTCTCCACTTCCTCCAGAATTATCCGTCTTTCAGCTGGCGACACTCTATACCAACGCTGGCTAATTGGCGGATGATCCTCAGTATTGATCCGGTGCTTTATCGTGGGCCATTTCGTCTGACTTTTACCCTGCTGAGATGTGAATGCACCCGAAAATTGGCGTAGTATACCTAACACCCGCTGGCGTTGTTTCTTGGTCAGTCCAGTCCCTATTGGCAGTTCCACGTTAGTTTCCTCCAGCGTGTTGTCTGTACTAACAGCAGGGCATGGGTCTTCATTGATGACGTTGAGCTCACCGTCCTGGATTGGTTCAGCTGTCCCGATACACATTCCCTTGGGGATAAGTTGTGACTGCTCGTGACAATTTGTGATCCAAATCTCCTTGATCACCGGTAATGCTTATGATAGCCGCTGGTATGTAAATTTCTTTTGTGAGCCTGATAAACTTTTTACTATCAACAATAACTTCACAGCTTAACCAGTCATCTGTGTTTGTGACTGCAACTCTTCTTATTGTCAACGGCGGTATCATCACATTGTCAACGACGAATAACTTCCCAGAAAATTCTGTATTACGTGTATCCGGCGGAACAACTTCTTCAATTTGCAGCTCAGATCTTCCACAGTCAATGATAGCTTGGGATGCCTGAAGGAAGTCCCATCCGAGGATGACATTGTGACTACATTCTGTTAACACGACAAATTGTCGTGTTGTTGATGGTTATTCTTGCGACGCAAGTTCCTGCTAGATGGACGTACTTTCCATTCGCGACCTTCAGCACAGTTGCCCCCATATCACAGAACATTGTCTTCTTTAGTGTGCGGCGGTAATTATCCGATAATACAGAAAAACAGGCTCCTGAATCAACAAGTGCCCGGACAGGTTGGCCGTCGATTATGATGTCGATGAGATTTCCCGACATCTTAGCGACTGTCGTCCATGGAGGATTTTCATCTGCGGCGGCCTCACCTCCGTAGATGGTCGCCTCGCTTAGTTTTCCTGGGCGCGGCGGCTAGGGGAGCGGCTGGTACCTCTGTACGGCGACGGTGAACGGCTGCGGCGCGTCGGGGAGCGACCTCGTCTAGGGTACGGTGATGGGCTTCTTCCCATAGGTCGACTGAACTCATCAGCAGGTGACTGCCTGGGATAGAACTGCTCCGACGGCTGACGTCTTGCGGCAAAATAATCATCGAATACTCGCCTCCTCTCTCTGCAGTAGCGTACGACATGTCCAGGGCGTCCACAGTGGAAACACAGTGGTGTGTTGTCTTCAGTCCTCCAGACGTCTGTTCTTCTGTGGGGCGTCATAGTTACCGGGAGCGATGGCTGTGGTCGCGTCGGCCGGTTCATGGGCTGCCGTTTGGCGGCTGCAGCGTAAGTCATAGCAGGGCGACGCCATTCTTCTCGTCGGGTGCGATTAACGGGGCAGACAGGAGCTAATGTTTGAAATACCTCGTCCTCAGCGGCGTCGGCTCCCTCGTGACTTACAGGGCTCACATCCATAGCCATAATCTGATGCTCGCTCGGTCTAATAGTCCCGGCTGCCATGCACTGTTGTAATTCTTCTCTCACGATTTGTCGTATGAGAGAAGCGAAGTCATGCTGATCTTCCACAACGGCCATAGGGACTACATTTGGGAGTCTGTCATACTTCTTGCGTCCAACCCTCCTTTGTTGCATCTCTTCAATACGCTGGCACCACTTGATGAACTCTTCTGTCGTAGCGACGTCTTTTATCAGAAGAGCTTGTTACATATCTTCTGCAATTCCCTTCATCAGGTGCGTGATTTTGTCCGCCTCAGTCATGTTAGGAATGACTATGTTAAACAGAGCCAAAACATTCTGTATGTACGATTGTGTCGGATCACCATGTCGTTGGGCCCGGTTCTTCAGTTGTTCTTTCGCCGAACGGATTTGTCGCTGGCGGTTTCCAAACGTCTTCTTAAGTTCCTCCTGGAACGTCTCCCAGTCATTCAACTTGTCTTCGTGGTTCTCGAACCATTGCTGGGCTGTTCCGTCCAGATAGAAGTAAACGTTGCCAAGCACATCGTATGATCCCACCTGTTGTACTTGGCGACGCGGTCGAATCCTTTTAGCCATTTATTGGGATCCTGTCCAGAGTCTACAGAGAAGACCGACGGGTGTCTGATGTGTAGCTGGCTTATTGCTGGTTTCGTCTCCATCGTTCTTCTGATAATACGGACTTTTGGAAGGATGTACTCGGTGAATCCCTTGTATTCCGGTTCCAGCACGTGTAAGCGACGGCTTTTACGTTGCCTAATCGGAGCCTCCGTGGTGCAGCTATTGCACAGTGTACCCGGCTCATCCACCAAACAATGTCACGTTGCAATGGAAGTAGGCTTGACTTAGAAGGCAACTAAACACAGCACTTACACTGAAAGCACGTTTATTACGAACTCAAAATACGCGCAGCACTGACTGCCTCTCAGGCAGAGTGCTCTGTTATTTATACACAGACAGAATTTACCAGAAATTAGAAGAACAGTTAACATAAGAAACAAGTAGAATTTACAAGTGAACATAAGAAAGATATAGAATCTTCTGGAATTGTTAATTACAAAGAAATAAATTATTGTCGGTGGGCGGGATTGAACAGGGGACCTTCTGCACCACAGTCCGTGACGCTATCCCCTGCGCCACGCCGGCAGTCGGTGTTCGTGGTCTCTCGAGGCAATACTATGAGCTAACATACTATGAGCCAACATACTATGAGCCAACATATTAAGCGCCAACATACTAAGTGCCAACATACTAAGCACCAACATACTAAGTGCCAACATCCTATGAGCCAACATACTATGACCCAACATACTGTGACCCAACATACTGTGACCCAACATACTAACCGCCAAAATACTAAGCACCAACATACTTTGAGCCACCATACTACGAGCCAACATACTAAGTGCCAACATACTATGAGCCAAAAAACTAGGAGGCAACATAATATGAGGCAACATGCTATGATCCAACATACTATGATCCAACATACTATGATCCAACATACTATGAGTCAACATACTAAGCGCCAGCATACAATGTGCCAACATACTATGAACTGACATACTATGAGCCGACATACTAAGTGCCAACAACGAGCAACATTCTAAGTGCCAACATACTAAGAGCCAACATACTAAGCGCCAAAATACTAAGCGCCAACATTCTAAGCACCAACATACTAAGTGCCAAAATACTAAGCGGCAACAACTAAGTGGCACAATTCTATAAGTCAACATACTAAGAGCCAACATATTAAGCACCAGCATACAAAGTGCCAACATACTATGAGCCAACATACTATGAGCCAACATACTATGAGCCAAGATACCAAGCGCCGACATACTAAGCTCCAACATACTACCAACAGACATACTATCAGCCGACATACTAAGCGCCAACATACTAAGTACCAACAAACTATGAGCCAACATTCTAACTGCCAACATACTAAGAGTCAACATACTAAATGCCGACATACTAAGCGGCACCATTCTGTGAGCCAACATACTAAGTGCCAACATACTAACTGCCAACATACGAAGTGCAGACATACTAAGTGCAGACATACTAAGTGCAAACATACTAAGCACCAACACACTAAGCACCAACATACAAAGCGCCACTACTCTAAGCACCAAATTAGTATGATCAAACACACTAAAAGCCAACATACTAAGAGCCAACATATTAAGAGCCAACATACTAAGAGCCAACATACTAAGCGCCAACATACTAAGTGCCAACATACTACGAGCCAACATACTAAGAGCCAACATACTATGAGCCAACATACTATGAGCCAACATACTACGAGCCAACATACTATGAGCCAACATACTATGACTGAACATACTAATCGCCTACATAATTTGAGCCAACATACTATGAGCCAACATACTAAGCACGAACATACTATGAGCCAACATACTAAGTGCCAATATACTAAGGGCCAACATCATATGAGCCAAAATACTAAGTGCCAACATACAAAGTGCCAACATACTAAGTGCTAACATACTATCAGCCAACATACTAACTGCCAACATACCAACTGCCAATATACCAACTGCCAACGTACTAAGCGGTACCATTCTATGAGCCAACATACTATGAGCCAATATACTAACCACCAACATACTATGAGCCAATATACTAAGTAACAACATACTATGAGCCAACATATTATGAGGTAACATACTATGAGTTAACATACTATTAGCAAACATACTAAGTGCTAACATACTATTAGCCAACACACTAAGTGCCAACATACTAAGTGCAAACATAGTAAGTGCCAACATACTAAGCGCCAACATAATAAGTGCCACTATTCTAAGCACCAACATACTATGAGCAAACATACTATAAGCCATCATACTAAGCAGCAACATTCTATGAGGCAATATACTAAGCGCCAACATACTTTGAGCCAAAATACTATGACCCAACAGGCTAAGCGCCAAAATACTGCCGGCCGCGGTGGCCGAGGTGACTGAGGCGCTCCAGTCACGGTTAGCACGGCCACTACGGTCGGGGTTTCGAATCCCCCCTCGGGCATGGATATTTGTGCCATCTTTAGTCTTAGCTAGTTCATAAGTAGTTTGTAAGCTTAGGGACTGATGACCCCGTAGTTAAGTCCCATAAGTTGTACAAACATTTGAATTTGAACATTTGCCAAAATACTATGAGCCAACATACTATAAGCCAACATACTAAGCAGCAACAGTCTATGAGCCAACATACTATGAGCCAACATACTATGAGCCAACATAATATGAGCCAACATACTAAGTGCCAACATCCTATGATCTAACATACTAATCGCCAATATACTTAGCACCAACATACTAAGTGCCATCATATTAAGTGCCAACATACTTTGAGCCAACATACTATGAGCCAACATACTAAGCGCTGAATTCCTATGAGCTAACATACTATGACCCAATATATTATAAACCAACATAATAAGCGCCAACATGAGCAAAGACACTAATGAGCCAACATATTATTAGCCAACATACTAAGTGCCAACATACCAAGTGCCGACATACTTGGAAGGGCTTACTATGAGAAAACATAGTAAGTGCCAACATACTAAGCGCCAACATACTATGAGCCAACATTGATTGATTGATTGATTTTTCTAGGGAAGCCAAAACAGTCTTGGACCAACCCGCCACTGCCTGCACCGAAACTCAGTTTATTGTGCGGTATCGCTCCCTGTATATCTAGAAAAGCCAACCAATGCCCTTGAATAGCGCAAGGAGACCCTTTACCAGTTCTTTATTAGACACAATTTCTTCGCATCTGGTTGTCCCAAATCTTCTGTGCCTTTTACTCTCCAATGCAATGCATTCAAAGGTTAGATGCGATGCAGTTTCATCACCATCATCACGGATCCTACATTTAGGGTCCTCTTCTTATTCCCATTGTACGTAGGTGTTTTTTGAAATTCCCATGGCCTGTCAGCAATCCAGCCATGAGTCTAATCTCTCTCCTGTTCAGACCCAGGATTGCAGAGCTTCTTTTAAAACATGGCTTTGGCATCATTACCTTGCCATGTTTTTGTTGATGGACTTTGGTCCAATATTCTACGTGCTGTCTTCTGAGCCAGTTACGTAGCTCCAATTTGATCATTGCCTTGGTGATTGTCAGGACAGGTTCCGGTCCAATAAATGGAGTCTCTGCCCCCATCCTGGCTAATCTGTCGGCATGTCCGTTGCCACTGATCCCCGAGTGGCCAGGTTTACTCTATTGTTTTCCCCTAGCTCCACCTGAACCCTGTGACATTCTGCAACAATTTTAGATCTTGTTGCAGGAGCTGCCAGTAATCTCAGCTGCCTGGCTGTCTGAATAGATATAGATGCTACGATCTTTGTAGCACCTACGCAAATTCCCCTCCACACACGCCCTGATGGCAGTGATTTCGGCCTGGAATATTGAGGCCAGTTTTCCTAGAGAGATGACGCCCTCCAGTCTTGGCTGCACCCCATATATCCTGGCCCCAACACCTTGGTCCGATTTTGACCCGTCAGTGAACCAGACAATATCCCCCATACGGTGTCGAACTATTTTCTCCCACTGCTCCCTACTTCCAATTGTTATATTGAAAGGCTTGTTGAAGCAGTATGGGGTTATAATATAGTCGTCTGTCATTTCCCCAACCTTTCCTATATTTACCTCACTCACTATTTTAGTGTGTGATTCTGGATATCCCAAAGAGTTCTAGTTGTTGCCAGATGTGAGTCTCTATGCACCAGCCGCTGCCTCCATCTTGCCCCAAAGGTGTAATGCTCAGGTCTAGACCCTGACTGAGAAGTAGGACTGCACACCATCGGTCCTGATCCCGAAGTATGAGTATCTGAGGTCTCAGATTGCCCCTCGGATTCTTTTAAAATAATTTTTTCTCCGTGTTCATCTTAGTCCCACGAGATTTGGGGATTTATATGATCCACAGCACGATAACCCCGCGCAGTGCAAGGCTACTTACACAGGGAGGTCGCCCGGTATCCCTGAGTCTCCGTTCGAGACACATCCACCCATGTACCACGCACCCCTCAGCACGGGTCGCACCACACCTTGGGTTGAGGGGCAGTTTAATGTCCTGCCCGGGACGAAATGAGCCAACATACTAAGTGCCAACATACTAACTGCCAACACACTAAGTGCCACTATTCTAAGCACCAACATACAATGAGCCAACATACTATGATCCAACATACCAAGCGCCAACATACTATGATCCAACATACCAAGCGCCAACATACTATGATCCAACATACCAAGTGCCAACATACTATGATCCAACATACCAAGCGCCAACATACTGTGATACAACATACCAAGCGCCAACATACTATGATCCAACATACCAAGTGCAAACATACTATGATCCAACATACCAAGCGCCAACATACTATGATCCGACGTACTCAGCGCCGACGTACTCTGCGCCGAAACACTCAGCGCCGACATCCTCAGTGCCGACATCCTCAGCGCCGACATCCTCAGCACCGACAACCTCAGCGACGACATCCTCATCGCCGACATCCACAGTGCCGACATCCTCAGCACCGATATACTCAGCGCCGACATACTCAGCGCCAACATAATACGAGCCAACATACTAAGTGCCAACATACTAAGTGCCAACATACTATGAGCCAACCTACTAAGTGCCAACATACTAAGGGCCGACATACTATGAACTGACATACTATAAGCTAATATACTAAGTGCCAACATACTAAGTTCCAAGATACTATGAGCCAACAAATTGTGAGACAAAATACTAAGCGCCAAGATACTATGAGCCAACATACTAAGAGGCAACATACTATGACCTAACATACTATGAGCTAACATAATATGAGCCAACATACCAAGCACCAACATTATAAGCGCCAACATACTATGAGCCTACATATTAAGCACAGATATACTAAACACAAACATACATTGAGCCAACACACTATGAACCAACATACTTTGAGCCAACATACTATAAGCCAACATACTATAAGCCAAAATACTATAAGCCAACATACTATAAGCCAACATACTAAGATTCAACATACTGAGTTCCAACATACTTAGCACCAACATACTAAGTGCCAACATAATAAGTGCCAAAATACTATGAGCCAACATACTAAGCTGCGGCATTCAATGAGCCAACATACTGAGCGCCAACATACTAAGCGCCAAAATACTATGTATCAACATACTAAGTGCCAACATACGAAGTGCCAAAATAAGAAGTGCCAACATACTAAGCGCCACTCTTCTAAGCACGAACATACTATGAGCCAAAAAATATGACCTAACATATTAACTGCAAACATACTAAGCGTCAACATACTAAGCGCCAACATACTAAGCAACAACATACTAAGAACCAACATATTAAGCAGCAACATACTTTGAGCCAAAATACTATGAGCCAACATACTATGAGACAACATATTAAGAGCCAACATGCTATGAGGCAACATACTTAGCAGCCACATACTATGAACCAACATACTATGAGCTAACAACCTATGAGCCAACAACCTATGAGCCAACATACTATGAGCCAACATACTAAGTGCCAACATACTAAGTCCCAACATACTAAGTGCCAACATACTAAGCAGTAACATACTATTAGCCAACATACTAACTGCAAAATACTAAGCACCACTTTTCTAAGCAACAACATACTATTATCCAACATACTATAAGCCTACATACTATGAGCCAACTTACTAAACGTCAAAACTATGAGACAACATACTAAGCGATAACATACTATGAGCCGATATACAAAGCAGTAGCCGGCTGCGGTGGCCGGGGGGACTAAGGCGCTCCAGTCACGGTCTGCATGGCCACTACGGTCGTGGGCTCGAATCCACCCCTCGGGCATGGATATTTGTGCTGTCGTAGTTTGTAAGTAGTTCATAAGTAGTTTGTAAGTTTAGGGACTGATTACTCCGTAGTTAGTATGTTGACGCTTAGTATCTTGGAGCTTAGTATGTTGGCACTCAGTATGTTGGTCCTTAGTATGTTGGCTCTTAGTACGTTGGCTCTTAGTACGATGGCTCATAGTATGTTGGGGTTAGTATGTTGGTCGCTTAGTATGTTAGCGCTTAAAATGTTGGCGCTTAATATGTTAGCTCATAGTATGTTGGTGCTTAATATGTTGGAGCTTAGTATATTGGCCCTTAGCATTTTGGCAGTTAGTATGTTGGCGCTTAGTCTGTTGGTGCTTAGTATATTGGCACTTAGTATGTTGGTGCATAGTATGTGTGCTCTTAGTATGTCGGATATTAGTATGTTGGCTCTTAGTATGTTGGCCCATAATATGTTGGCTTATAATATATTGGCTCATAGTATGTCATCTTATAGTATGATGGCTCATAGTATGTCGGCGCTTAGTATGTTAGTGCTTAGTATGTTGGCTCTTAGTATGTTGGATCTTAGTGTGTTGGCTGTTAGCAAGTTGGCTCTTAGTATGTTGGCTCTTAGTATGTTGGCTCATAGTATGTTGGCTCATAGTATGATAACTCATAGTATGTTTGCACTTAGTACGTTAGCGCTTAGTATGTTGGCTCATATTATGTTGGTGCTTAGTATGTTGGCACTTAGTATGTTCTCTCTTAGTATGTTGGCTCATAGAATGTTGGCTCTTAGTATGTTTGCTCTTAGTATGTTGGTTCTTAGTATGTTGGCTCATAATATGTTGGCTCATAGTATGTTGGCTCTTAGTATGTTGTCTCTTAGTATGTTGACAATTACTATGTTGGCTCATAGTATGTTGGCTCATAGTGTGTTGGCTCATAATATGTTGGCTGATAGTATGTTGGCTCATAGTATGTTAGCTCATAGTATGTTGGCTCATAGTATGTTGGCGATAGTATGTTGGCGCTTAGTTCAAATGTTCAAAGGTTTGTTAAGCGTAAGGGACATAACTACGGGGTCATCAGTCCCTAAACTTACAAACTACTTATGAACTACCTATAACTAAGGACGGCACAAATATCCATGCCCGAGGGCGGATTCGAACCCCCGACCGTAGAGACGTGCAGACCGTGACTGAAGCGCCTCACTCCCCTCGGCTACCGCGGCCGGCTGTTTGCGCTTAGTATGTTGGCGCTTAGTTTGTTGGTGCTTAGTATGTTGGTGCTTAGTATGTTCACGTTTAGTATGTTGGCGCTTAGTATGTTGGCGCTTCGTATGTTGGCGCTTAGTTTGTTGGCTTTTAGTATTTTGGCTATTAGTACGATGGCTCATAGTATGATGGGGTTAGTATGTTGGCACTTAGTATGATGTCTCTTAGTATGTTGGCTCTTAGTTTCTTGGCTCTTAGTATATTTGCTCTTAGTGTGTTGGCGCTTAGTATGTTGGCTCTTAGTTTGTTGGCTCTTAGTATGTTTGCTCATAATATGTTGGCTATTAGTATGTTGGCTCTTAGTATGTTGGTTCTTAGTATGTTGGCTCATAGTATGTTGGCTCATTGTATGTTGGCTCATAGTACGTTGGCTCATAGTAAGTTGGCTCATAGTATGTTGGCTCATAGTATGTTGGCTCATAGTATATTCGCTCATAGTATGTTGGCTCATAGTGTGTTGGCTCATAGTATGTTGGTGGTTACTAAGTTGGCACTTAGTATGTTGGCTAAGAGTATGTTGGACCATAGTATGTTGGCTCATAGTATGTTGGCTCATAGTATGTTGGCTGATAGTATGTTGGCTCATAGTATGTTGGCTCATAGGATGTTGGCTCATAGTATGTTGGTGCTTAGTATGTTGGTGGTTCATATGTTGGCGGTTAGTATGTTGGCGATTAGTGTGTTGACGGTTAGTATGTTACTCTTACTATGGTTGCTCTTAGTATGTCAGCTCTTAGTATGTTGGATCATAGTATGTTGGGTCATAGTATGATGGCTCATATTATGTTTGCACATTCTATTTTGCCGTTTAGTATGTTGGCGCTTAGTGTTAAGGGGCTTAGTATGTTGGTGCTTAGTATGTTGGCACTTAGTATGTTCTCTCTTAGTATGTTGGCTTATAATATGTTGGGTCCTAATATTTTGGCTCTTAGTATGTTGGCTCTTTCTATATTGGCTCATAGTATGTTGGCTCATAATATGTTGGCTCATAGTATGTTGGCTCTTAGTATGTTGGCTATTACCATGTTGGCTCATAGTATGTTGGCTCATAGTGTGTTGGCTCATAATATGTTGGCTCATAGTATGTTGGCTAATAGTATGATAGCTCATTCTATGTTGGCTCATACTATGTTGGCGTTAGTATGTTGGTGCTTAATATGTTGGCGCTTAGTATGATGGCGCTTAGTATGTTGGCGCTTAGATTGTTGGTGCTTAGTATGTTGGCACTTAGTATGTTTGGCTTAGTATGTTGGTGCTTAGTGTGTTGGCGCTTAGAGAGTTGGCGGTTAGTATATTGGCGGATAGTATGTTCGCGGTTTGGCGGTTAGTATGTTGGTGCTTAGTGTGTTGGCGCTAAGTATGTTGGCGGTTAGTATATTGGCAGATAGTATGTTCGCGGTTTGGCAGTTAGTATGTTGGCGGATAGTATGTTGGCGGTTAGTATGTTTGCTCTTACTATGTTGGATCGTAGTATGTTGGCGCTTCGAATGTTGGCGCTTCAAATGTTGGCGCTTTGTATGTTGGCGCTTAGTATGTTGGCTCTTTGTATGTTGGCTATTAGTATGATGGCTCATAGTATATGGGTTTAGTATATTGTCACTTAGTATGATGGCTCTTAGTATGTTGGCTCTTAGTTTGTTGCCTCTTCGTATGTTTGCTCTTAGTATGTAGGCGCTTAGTATGTTGGCTCTTACTTTGTTGCCTCTTAGTATGTTTGCTCTTATTATGTTGGCTGTTAATATGTTGGCTCTTAGTATGTTGGCTTTTAGTATGTTGGCTCATAGTATGTTGGCTCATAGAAATTTGGCTCATAGTATGTTGGTGCTTAGTATGTTGGTGGTTCGTATGTTGGCTGTTAGTTTGTTGGCGGTTAGTATGTTGACGGTTAGTATGTTACTCATAGTATGGTTGCTCTTAGTATGTCAGCTCTTAGTATGTTGGCTCATAGTATGTTGGGTCATAGTATGATGGCTCATATTATGTTTGCATATTCTATTTTGCCGTTTAGTATGTTGGCGCTTAGTGTTTTGGGGCTTAGTATGTTGGTGCTTAGTATGTTGGCACTTAGTATGTTCTCTCTTAGTATGTTGGCTCATAATATGTTGGTTCCTAATATTATGGCTCTTAGTAAGTTGGCTCTTTCTATATTGGCTCATAGTATGTTGGCTCATAATATGTTGGCTCATAGTATCTTGGCTCTTAGTATGTTGGCTCTTACCATGTTGGCTCATAGTGTGTTGGCTCATAATATGATGGCTCATAGTATGTTGGCTAATAGTATGATAGCTCATTCTATGTTGGATCATAGTATGTTGGCGCTTCGAATGTTGGCACTTCAAATGTTGGCGCTTTGTAAGTTGGCTCTTAGTATGTTGGCTCTTTGTATGTTGGCTATTAGTATGATGGCTCATAGTATATGGGTTTAGTATATTGGCACTTAGTATGATGGCTCTTAGTATGTTGGCTCTAAGTTTGTTGCCTCTTCGTATGTTTGCTCTTAGTATGGAGGCACATAGTATGTTGGCTCTTACTTTGTTGCCTCTTAGTATGTTTTCTCTTAATATGTTGGCTGTTAATATGTTGGCTCTTAGTATGTTGGCTTTTAGTATGTTGGCTCATAGTATGTTTGCTCATAGTATGTTGGCTCATAGTGTGTTGGCTCATAGTATGTTGGCTCATAGTATGTTGGTGGGTACTATGTCGGCGTTTAGTATGTTGGCTCAAAGTATGTTCAATCTTAGTATGTTGGCTCATAATATGTTGGCCCATAATATGTTGGCTCCTAATATTTTGGCTCTTAGTATGATGGCTCTTTCTATATTGGCTCATAGTATGTTGGCTCATAATATGTTGGCTCATAGTATGTTGGCTCTTAGTATGTTGGCTCTTACTATGGTGGCTCATAGTATGTTGGCTCATAGTGTGTTGGTTCATAATATGTTGGCACATAGTATGTTGGCTAATAGTATGTTAGCTCATTCTATGTTGGCTCATAGTATGTTGGCGTTAGTATGTTGGTGCTTAATATGTTGGCGCTTAGTATGTTGGGGCTTATTATGTTGGTGCTTAGTGTGTTGGCGCTTAGTATGTTGGCGGTTAGTATGTTGGCGGATAATATGTTCGCGGTTTGGCGGTTGGTGGATAGTATATTGGCGGTTAGTATGTTGGCAGATAGTATGTTGGCTGTTAGTATGTTTGCTCTTAGTATATTGGAACTTAGTATATTGGCACTTAGTATGTTGGTACTTCGTATGTTGGCTCTTAGTATGTTGGCTGTTAGTATGTTGGCTCTTAGTATGTTGGGGTTAGTATCTTGGTCGCTTAGTATATTAGCACTTAAAATGTTGATGCTTAATATGTTAGCTCATAGTATGTTGGCGCTTAATATGTTGGTGCTTAGTATATTGGCCCTTAGCATGTTGGCGGTTAGTATGTTGGCTTTTAGTATGTTGACTCTCAGTATGTTGGCTCATAGTATGTTGGCTCATAGTATATCGTCTTATAGCATGTTGGGTCATAGTATGTTGGCGATTAGTATGTTAGCGCTTAGTATGTTGGGTCTTAGTATGTTTGATCTTAGTGTGTTGGCTCTTAGTAAGTTGGCTCTTACTATGTTGGCTCTGAGTTTGTTGGCTCATAGTATGTTGGCTCATAGTATGTTGGCACTTAGTATGATGGCGCTTAGGATGTTGCCGCTTAGTTTATTTGCGGGTAGTATGTTGGCTCTCGGTATGTTGGCTCATATTATGCTGGCTCATACTATGTTGGCACTTATTTTGTTGGCGCTTAGTGTGTTGGCGCTTAGTATGTTAATGCTTAGTATGTTGGTGCTTAGTATATTGGCACTTAGTATGTTCTCTCTTAGTATCTTGGCTCATAGTATGTTGGCTCTTAGTATGTTGGCTCATAATATGTTGGCTCATATTATGTTGGCTCTTAGTATGTTGGCTCATAGTGTGTTGGCTCATATTATGTTGGCTGATAGTATGTTGGCTCATAGTATGTTAGTTCATAGTATGTAGGCTCATAGTATGTTGGCGATAGTATGTTGGCGCTTAGTTCAAATGTTCAAATGTTTGTTAAGCTTAAGGGATATAACTACGGGGTCAACAATCCCTAAACTTACAACCTACTTATGAACTACCTACAACTAAGGACGGCACAAATATCCATGCCCGATGGTGGATTCGAACCACCGACAACAGTGACCGTGCAGACCGTGACATAAGCGCCTCACTCACCTTGGCTACCGCGGCCGGCTGTTGGCGCTTAGTATGTTCGCGCTTAGTATGTTGGCGGTTAGTATGTTGGCACATAGTATGTTGGCGGTAAGTATGTTGGCAGTTAGTATGTTGGCGGTTAGTATGTTTGCTCTTAGTATGTTGGATCTTAGTATGTTAGCACATAGTATGTTGGCGCTTAGTATGTTGGCGTTTAATACGTTGGCGCTTCGTATGTTGGCTCTTAGTTTCTTGGCTCTTAGTATATTTGCTCTTATTGTGTTGGCGCTTAGTATGTTGGCTCATAGTTTGTTGGCTCTTAGTATGTTTGCTCTTAAAATGTTGGGTGTTAGTATGTTGGCTCTTAGTATGTTGGTTCATAATATGTTGGCTCATAGTATCTTGGCTCTTAGTATGTTGGCTCTTACCATGTTGGCTCATAGTGTGTTGGCTCATAATATGATGGCTCATAGTATGTTGGCTAATAGTATGATAGCTCATTCTATGTTGGATCATAGTATGTTGGCGCTTCGAATGTTGGCACTTCAAATGTTGGCGCTTTGTAAGTTGGCTCTTAGTATGTTGGCTCTTTGTATGTTGGCTATTAGTATGATGGCTCATAGTATATGGGTTTAGTATATTGGCACTTAGTATGATGGCTCTTAGTATGTTGGCTCTAAGTTTGTTGCCTCTTCGTATGTTTGCTCTTAGTATGGAGGCACATAGTATGTTGGCTCTTACTTTGTTGCCTCTTAGTATGTTTTCTCTTAATATGTTGGCTGTTAATATGTTGGCTCTTAGTATGTTGGCTTTTAGTATGTTGGCTCATAGTATGTTTGCTCATAGTATGTTGGCTCATAGTGTGTTGGCTCATAGTATGTTGGCTCATAGTATGTTGGTGGTTACTATGTCGGCGTTTAGTATGTTGGCTCAAAGTATGTTCAATCTTAGTATGTTGGCTCATAATATGTTGGCCCATAATATGTTGGCTCCTAATATTTTGGCTCTTAGTATGATGGCTCTTTCTATATTGGCTCATAGTATGTTGGCTCATAATATGTTGGCTCATAGTATGTTGGCTCTTAGTATGTTGGCTCTTACTATGGTGGCTCATAGTATGTTGGCTCATAGTATGATGGCTGATAGTATGTTGGATCATAGTATGTTGGCTCATAGGATGTTGGCTCATAATATGTTGGCACATAGTATGTTGGCTAATAGTATGTTAGATCATTCTATGTTGGCTCATAGTATGTTGGCATTAGTATGTTGGTGCTTAATATGTTGGCGCTTAGTATGTTGGCGCTTAGATTGTTGGTGCTTAGTATGTTGGCGCTTAGTATGTTGGGGCTTAGTATGTTGGTGCTAAGTGTGTTGGCGCTTAGTATGTTGGCGGTTAGTATGTTGGCGGATAGTATGTTTGCGGTTTGGCGGTTAGTATGTTGGTGGATAGTATGTTGGCAGATAGTATGTTGGCAGATAGTATGTCGGCGGTTAGTATGTTTGCTCTTAGCATGATGGACCTTAGTATACTGGCACTTAGTATGTTGGCACTTCGTATGTTGGCTGTTAGTATGTTGGCTGTTAGTATGTTGGCTCTTAGTATGATTCCTCATAGTTTGTTTGTGTTAGTATGTTGGTGCTAAGTATGGTGGCGCTTAGTATGTTGGCGCTTAGACTGTTGGTGCTTAGTATGTTGGCGCATAGTATGTTGGTGCTTAGTATTTTGGTGCTTAGTGTGTTGGCGCTTAGTATGTTGGCGGTTAGTATGTTGGCAGATAGTATGTTCACGGTTAAGCGGTTAGTATGTTGGTGGATAGTATGTTAGCGGTTAGTATGTTTGCTCTTACCATGTGAGATCTTAGTATATTGGCACTTAGTATGATGGCTCTAAGTATGTTGGCTCTTAGTATGATGCCTCATAGGTTGTTGGTGTTAGTATGTTGGTGCTAAGTATGTTGGCGCTTTGTATTTTGGCGTTTAGATTGTTGGTGCTTAGTATGTTGGCAAATAGTATGTTGGGGCATAGTATGTTGGTGCTTAGTGTGTTGGCGCTTAGTATGTTGGCGGATAGTATGTTCGCGGTATAGTGGTTAGTATGTTGGCGGATAGTATGTTAGCGGTTAGTATGTTTGCTCTTACTATGTGAGATTTTAGTATATTGGCACTTTGTATGATGGCTCTTAGTATGTTTGCTCTTAATATGTTGGCTGTTAATATGTTGGCTCTTAGTATGCTGGCTTTTAGTATGTTGGCTCATAGTATGTTGGCTCATAGTAAGTTGGCTCATAGTATGTTGTCTCATAATTTGTTGGCTCATAGTATGTTGGCACATAATATATTGGCTCATAGGATGTTAGCTCATAGTATGTTGGCTCATAGTATGTTGGCACTTAGTATGATGGCGCTTAGGATGTTGCCGCTTAGTTTATTTGCGGGTAGTATGTTGGCTCTCGGTATGTTGGCTCATATTATGCTGGCTCATACTATGTTGGCACTTATTTTGTTGGCGCTTAGTGTGTTGGCGCTTAGTATGTTAATGCTTAGTATGTTGGTGCTTAGTATATTGGCACTTAGTATGTTCTCTCTTAGTATCTTGGCTCATAGTATGTTGGCTCTTAGTATGTTGGCTCATAATATGTTGGCTCATATTATGTTGGCTCTTAGTATGTTGGCTCATAGTGTGTTGGCTCATAATATGTTGGCTGATAGTATGTTGGCTCATAGTATGTTAGTTCATAGTATGTAGGCTCATAGTATGTTGGCGATAGTATGTTGGCGCTTAGTTCAAATGTTCAAATGTTTGTTAAGCTTAAGGGATATAACACCGGGGTCAACAATCCCTAAACTTACAACCTACTTATGAACTACCTACAACTAAGGACGGCACAAATATCCATGCCCGATGGTGGATTCGAACCACCGACAACAGTGACCGTGCAGACCGTGACATAAGCGCCTCACTCACCTTGGCTACCGCGGCCGGCTGTTGGCGCTTAGTATGTTCGCGCTTAGTATGTTGGCGGTTAGTATGTTGGCACATAGTATGTTGGCGGTAAGTATGTTGGCAGTTAGTATGTTGGCGGTTAGTATGTTTGCTCTTAGTATGTTGGATCTTAGTATGTTAGCACATAGTATGTTGGCGCTTAGTATGTTGGCGTTTAATACGTTGGCGCTTCGTATGTTGGCTCTTAGTTTCTTGGCTCTTAGTATATTTGCTCTTATTGTGTTGGCGCTTAGTATGTTGGCTCATAGTTTGTTGGCTCTTAGTATGTTTGCTCTTAAAATGTTGGGTGTTAGTATGTTGGCTCTTAGTATGTTGGTTCTTAGTATGTTGGCTCATAGTATGTTGGCTCATTGTATGTTGGCTCATAGTATGTTGGCTCATAGTTAGTTGGCTCATAGTATGTTGGCTCATAGTATTTTGGCTCATAGTATATTAGCTCATAGTATGTTGGCACATAGTGTGTTGGCTCATAGTATGTTGGTGGTTACTAAGTTGGCGCTAAGTATGTTGGCTTAGAGTATGTTGGCCCATAGTATGTTGGTTAATAGTATGTTGGCTCATAGTATGATGGCTGATAGTATGTTGGATCATAGTATGTTGGCTCATAGGATGTTGGCTCATAATATGTTGGCACATAGTATGTTGGCTAATAGTATGTTAGATCATTCTATGTTGGCTCATAGTATGTTGGCATTAGTATGTTGGTGCTTAATATGTTGGCGCTTAGTATGTTGGCGCTTAGATTGTTGGTGCTTAGTATGTTGGCGCTTAGTATGTTGGGGCTTAGTATGTTGGTGCTAAGTGTGTTGGCGCTTAGTATGTTGGCGGTTAGTATGTTGGCGGATAGTATGTTTGCGGTTTGGCGGTTAGTATGTTGGTGGATAGTATGTTGGCAGATAGTATGTTGGCAGATAGTATGTCGGCGGTTAGTATGTTTGCTCTTAGCATGATGGACCTTAGTATACTGGCACTTAGTATGTTGGCACTTCGTATGTTGGCTGTTAGTATGTTGGCTGTTAGTATGTTGGCTCTTAGTATGATGCCTCATAGTTTGTTTGTGTTAGTATGTTGGTGCTAAGTATGGTGGCGCTTAGTATGTTGGCGCTTAGACTGTTGGTGCTTAGTATGTTGGCGCATAGTATGTTGGTGCTTAGTATTTTGGTGCTTAGTGTGTTGGCGCTTAGTATGTTGGCGGTTAGTATGTTGGCAGATAGTATGTTCACGGTTAAGCGGTTAGTATGTTGGTGGATAGTATGTTAGCGGTTAGTATGTTTGCTCTTACCATGTGAGATCTTAGTATATTGGCACTTAGTATGATGGCTCTAAGTATGTTGGCTCTTAGTATGATGCCTCATAGGTTGTTGGTGTTAGTATGTTGGTGCTAAGTATGTTGGCGCTTTGTATTTTGGCGTTTAGATTGTTGGTGCTTAGTATGTTGGCAAATAGTATGTTGGGGCATAGTATGTTGGTGCTTAGTGTGTTGGCGCTTAGTATGTTGGCGGATAGTATGTTCGCGGTATAGTGGTTAGTATGTTGGCGGATAGTATGTTAGCGGTTAGTATGTTTGCTCTTACTATGTGAGATTTTAGTATATTGGCACTTTGTATGATGGCTCTTAGTATGTTTGCTCTTAATATGTTGGCTGTTAATATGTTGGCTCTTAGTATGCTGGCTTATAGTATGTTGGCTCATAGTATGTTGGCTCATAGTAAGTTGGCTCATAGTATGTTGTCTCATAGTTTGTTGGCTCATAGTATGTTGGCACATAATATATTGGCTCATAGGATGTTAGCTCATAGTAGGTTGGCTCATAGTATGTTGGCGTTAGTATGTTGGTGGTTACTATGTCGGCATTTAGTATGTTGGCTCATAGTATGTTGGTCGTTAGTAAGTTGGCGCTTAGAATGTGGCGGTTAATATGTTGGCGGTTAGTTTGTTGGCTCATAGTATGTTGGCTCATAGTGTGTTGGCACATAATATATTGGCTCATAGGATGTTAGCTCATAGTAAGTTGGCTCATAGCATGTTGGCGTTAGCATGTTGGCGCTTAGTATGTTGGCACTTAGAATGTTGGCACTTAGTACGTTGGTGCTTAGTATGTTGGCACTTCGTATGTTGGCACTTAGTATTTTGGCGGTTAGTATGTTAGTGCTTAGTATATTGGTGCTTAGTACGTCGGCACTTAATATGTTGGCGGCTAGTATGTTGGCAGATAGTATGTTGGTGGTTAGTATGTTGCCAGATAGTATGTTTGCGGTTAGTATGTTTGC
The DNA here is from genome assembly GCA_026315105.1 of Locusta migratoria. NCBI lineage: Eukaryota > Metazoa > Arthropoda > Insecta > Orthoptera > Acrididae > Locusta > Locusta migratoria. Next base: position 144,946,490 of record CM048755.1, on the reverse strand, counting down.
TCTTAGTATGTTGGATCTTAGTATATTGGCTGTTATTATGTTGGCTCTTAGTATGATGGCTAATAGTTCGTTGGGGTTAGTATGTTGGTGCTTAGTGAGTTGGTGCTTAGTATGTTGGCACGTAGTATGTTGACACTTAGTATGTTGGCTCTTAGTATGATGGCCCATAGTAGTTGGGGTTAGTATCTTTATCGCTTAGTATATAAGCACTTAAAATGTTGACGCTTAATATGTTAGCTCATAGTATGTTGGCGCTTAATATGTTGGTGCTTAGTATATTGGCCCTTAGCATGTTTGCGGTAAGTATGTTGGCGCTTAGTATGTTGGCACTTAGTATATTGGTACTTAGTATGTTGGCTCTTAGAATGTGTGTTCTTAGTATGTCAGATCTTCGTAAGTTGGCTTTTAGTATGTTTGCTCTCAGTATGTTGGCTCATAGTATGTTGGCTCATAGTATGTCGTCTTATAGTATGTTGGCTCATAGTATGTTGGCGATTAGTATGTTAGCGCTTAGTTTGTTGGCTCTTAGTATGTTTGCTCATAGTGTGTTGGCTCTTAGTAAGTTGGCTCTTAGTATGTTGGCTCTGACTTTGTTGGCTCATAGTATGTTGGCTCATAGTATATTGGCACTTAGAATGTTGGCTCAAAGTATATTGGCACTTAGTATGTTAGCACTTAGTATGTTGGCTCTTAGTATGTTTGCCAACATACTAACTGCCAACATACTAACCACCAACATACTAACCACAAACATACGAAGTACCAACTTACTAAGCACCAACATACTATGAGCCAACATACTATGAGCCAACATACTAAGCACGAACTTAGTAACAGGCAACATAGTATGAGCCAACACACTATGAGCCAACATACTATGAGCCAACGTACTATGAGCCAACATACTATGAACCAACCTACTATGAGCCAACTTACTATGAGCCAACATACTATCAGCCAAGATACAATGAGCCAACATTCTATGAGCCAACATACTAAGAACCAGCATAATAAGAGCCAACATACTAACAGCCAACATATTAAGAGGAAATATACTAAGAGCCAACAAACTAAGAGCCAACATACTAAGTGCCAACACTAAAAGATAATATACTAAGAGCCAACAAACTAAGAGGCATCATACTAAGTGCCAACATACTAACCCCATTATACTATGAGCCATCATACTAATAGCCAAAATACTAAGAGCTAACATACTAAGCGCCAACATATGAAGCGACAACATACGAAGCGCCAAGATACGAAGCACCAACATACTAAGTGCCAACATACTATCAACAACATACTATGAGCCAACCTACTATGAGCTAACATACTATGAGCCAACATACTATGAGCCAACATATTATGAGCCAACACAGTATGAGCCAACATACTATGAGCCTACATACTAAGAGCCAACATACTAAGAGCCAACATACTATGAGCCAACATATTATGAGCCAACATACTAAGAGCCAACATACTAAGAGCCAACATACTATGAGCCAACATACTATGAACCAACAAACGAAGAGCCAACATACTAAGAACCAACACACTAATACGTTAAATCAAAGTATGTTGGCTTATATTATGTTGGATCATAGTATTTTGGCTCATAGTATTTTGGCTCATAGTATGTTGGCTCATGGTACATTGGCTCATAGTACATTGGCTCTTAGTATGTTGGCTCTTAGTATGTTGGCTCTTAGTATGTTGGCCCACATTATGTTGACTCACAGTATGTTGGCTCATAGTATTTTTGCTCAAAGTATTTTGGCTCATAGTATGTTGGCTGTTAGTATGTTCGCTGTTAGTATGTTGGCTCTTAGTATGTTGGCTCATAGTATGTAGGCACATAGTATGTAGGCTCTTAGTATGTTTGCTTGTTGGCTGTTAGTATGTTGGCTCTTAGTATGTTGGCTCCTAGTATGTTGGCTGTTAGTATGTTGGCTGTTAGTATGTTGGCTCATAGTATGTTGGCTCATAGTATGTTGGCTCATAGTATGTTGGATCATAGTACGTTGGCTCTTAGTATGTTGGCTCTTAGTATATTGGCTCTTAGTATGTTAGCTGTTAGTGTGTTGGCTCTTAGTATGTTGCCTGTTAGTATGTTGGCTCTTAGTAGGTTGGCTCATAGTATGTTGGCTCATAGTATGTTGGCTGTTAGTATGCTGGCTGTTAGTATGTTGGCAGTTAGTATGTTGGCTGTTAGTATGTTGGCTCATAGTATGTTGGCTCATAGTATGTTGGCCCATAGTATGTTGGCTCATATTATGTTGGCTCATAGTATGTTGGCTCATAGTATGTTGGCTGATAGTATGTTGGCTCATAGTATGTTGGCTCATAGTATGTTGGCTCATAGTTCATTGGCTCTTAGGTTGTTGGCACTAAGTATGTTGGCTCTTAGTATGTTGGCTCTTAGTATGTTGGCTGTTAGTATGTTGGATCTTAGTTTTTTGGCTCTTAGTATGTTTGCTCATAGTATGTTGGCCTATAGTATATTGGCTCTTAGTATGTTGGCTCATAGTATGTTGGCACATAGTATGTTGGCACTTAGTATGTTAGCTCTCAGTTGTTTGCTCTTAGTGCGTTGGCTCTTAGTATGTTGGCTCTCAGTATGAACGCTAATAGTATGTTGGCCTTTAGTATGTTGGCTCATAGTATGTTGGATCTTAGAATGTTGGATCTTAGTATGTTTGCACTTAGTATGTTGACACTTTGTATGTTGGCTAATAGTATGTTGGTGATTAGTATGTTGGCGCTCAGTATGTTGGCGGTCAGTATGTTGGCGGTTATTGTGTTGGCAGTTAGTATGTTGGCATTTACTGTGTTGGCTCTTAGTATGTTGGCTCTGAGTATGTTAGCTTTCAGTATGAATGCTCATAGTATGTTGGTTCTTAGTATTTGGCTATTAGTATGTTGGCTCTTAGTATGTTGGCTCTTAGTATGGTGGTTCTTAGCATGTTGGCTATTAGTATGTTGGCTCATAGTATTTTTGCTCATAGTATGTTGGCTCATATTATGTTGGCTCATAGTATGTAGGATCATTGTATGTTGAAGGTTAGTATGTTGGCACTTACTATGTAAGCACTTAGTATGTTGGCGCTTAGTATGTTGCCACTTAGTATGTTGGCGGTTAGTATTTTGGTGCTTATCATTTTGGTGCTTACTATGTAGGCGGTTAGTATTTTGGCGGTCAGTATGTTGGTGGTTAGTATGTTGGCAGTTCGTATGTTGGCGGTTAGAACATTGGCGGTTAGTATGTTTGCTCTTAATATGTAGGATCTTAGTATTTTGGCGCTAAGTATGTTGGCGGTTAGTATGTTTTCTCTGAATATGTTCGCTCTTAGTATGGCACTAAGTATGTTGGCAGTTAGTATGGTGGATGTTAGTATGTTGGCTCTTAGTATGTTGGCTCTTAGTATGTTGGCTCTTAGTATGTAGGCTCATAGTATGTTGGCTCTTAGATTGTTGGCTCATACTATTTTGTCTCATATTATGTTGGATAATAATATGTTGGCCTATAGTATGTTGGCTGTTAGTATGTTGGCTGTTAGTATGTTGGCTGTTAGTATGTTGGCTGTTAGTATATTGGCTCATAGTATGTTGGCTCATAGTATGTTGGCTCATAGTATGTTGGATCATAGTATTTTGGCTCATAGTATGTTAGCTGATAGTATGTTGGCTCATTGTACGTTGGCTCATAGTACATTGGCTCTTAGTATGTTGGCTCTAAGTATGTTGGCTCTTAGTATGTTGGCTCGTAGTATGTTGGCTCTTGGTATGTTGGCTGTTAGTATGTTGGTACTTAGTTTGTTGGCTCTTAATATGTTGGCTCATAGTATGTTGGCTCATAGTATGTTAGCTCTTAGTATATTGGCTCATAGTATGTTAAAACAAAGTATGTTGGCTCTTAGTATGTTGGCTCTCAGTATGTTTGCTCTTAGTATGTTTGCTCTTAATATGTTGGCTCATAGTATGTTGGCTCATACTATGTTGGCTCTTAGTATGTTGGGTCTTAGAATGTTAGCTCTTAGTATGTTGGCTCTTAGTATGTTGCTCTAAGTCGGTTGGCACATAGTATGTTGGCTCATAGTATGTTGGCTCATAGTATTTTGGCTCATACTATTTTGGCTCATATTATGTTGGCTCATAGTACATTGGCTCATAGTACATTGGGTCTTAGTATGTTGGCTCTTAGTATATTGGCTCACATTATGTTGGCTCACAGTAAGTTGGCTCATAGTATTTTGGCTCAAAGTATGTCAACTCATAGTATGTTGGCTATTAGCATGTTGGCTCTTAGTATGTTGGCTCTTAGTCTGTGGGCTGTTAGTATGTTTCCGGTTAGTATGTGGGCTGTTAGTATGTAGGCCCTTAGTACGTTGGCTCCTAGTATGTTGGAGGTTGGTATGTTGGCTCATAGAATGTTGGCTCATAGTATGTTGGATCATAGTATGTTGGATCATAGTATGTTTGCTGATAGTATATTGGCTCATAGTATGTTGGCTCATAGTACATTGGCTCTTAGTATGTTGGCTCTTAGTATGTTGGCTCTTAGTATGTTGCCTGTTAGTGTGTTGGCTCTTAGTATGTTGGCTCTTAGTATGTTGCCTGTTAGTATGTTGGCTCTTAGTATGTTTGATCATAGTATGTTGGCTCATAGTATGTTCGCTGTTATTATGTTGACTGTTAGTATGTTGGCTGTTAGTATGTTGGCTCTTAGTATGTTTGATCATAGTATGTTGGCTCATAGTATGTTCGCTGTTATTTTGTTGACTGTTAGTATGTTGGATGTTAGTATGTTGGCTGTTAGTATGTTAGCTGTTAGTATGTTGGCTGTTAGTATGTTGGCTCTTAGTATGTTGGCTCATAGTATGTTGGATCACAGTATTTTGGCTCATAGTATGTTGGCTCATAGTATGTTGGATCATAGTATTTTGGCTCATAGTATGTTGGGTGATAGTATGTTGGCTCATAGTATGTTGGCTCATAGTACATTGGCTCTTAGGTTGTTGGCTGTTAGTATGTTGGCTGTTAGTATGTTGGCTCTTAATATGTTGGCTCCTAGTATGTTGGCTGTTAGTATGTTGGCTGTTAGTATTTTGGCTCATAGTATGTTGGCTCATAGTATGTTGGCTCATAGTGTTTTGGATCATAGTATGTTGGATCATAGTATGTTGGCTGATAGTATGTTGGCTCATAGTATGTTGGCTCATAGTACATTGGCTCTTAGTATGTTGGCTCTAAGTATGTTGGCTCTTAGTGTGTTGGCTCTTAGTATGTTGGCTCATAGTATGTTAAAACATAGTATGTTGGCTCTTATATGTTGGCTCTCAGTATGTTTGCTCTTAGTATGTTTGCTCTAAATATGTTGGCTCATAGTATGTTGGCTCATACTATGTTGGCTCTTAGTATGTTGGGTCTTAGTATGTTAGCTCTTAGTATGTTGGCTCTTAGTATGTTGGCCCTAAGTCTTTTGGCACATAGTATGTTGGCCCATAGTATGTTGGCTCATACTATGTTGGCTCTTAGTATGTTGGCTCTTAGTCTGTCGGCTGTTAGTATGTTGGCTGTTAGTATGTAGGCCCTTAGTACGTTGGCTCCTAGTATGTTGGCCGTTAGTATGATGGCTGTTAGTATGTTGGCTCATAGAATGTTGGCTCATAGTATGTTGGATCATAGTATGTTGGATCATATTATGTTTGCTGTTGTATATTGGCTCATAGTATGTTGGCTCATAGTACATTGGCTCTTAGTATGTTGGCTCTTAGTATGTTGGCTCTTAGTATGTTGCCTGTTAGTGTGTTGGCTCTTAGTATGTTGGCTCTTAGAATGTTGGCTGTTAGTATGTTGGCTCTTAGTATGTTTGATCATAGTATGTTGGCTCATAGTATGTTCGCTGTTAGTATGTTGGCTGTTAGTATGTTGGCTGTTAGTATGTTGGCTGTTAGTATGTTGGCTGTTAGTATGTTGGCTCATAGTATGTTGGATCATAGAATGTTGGCCCATAGTATGTTGGCTCATATTATGTTGGCTCAAGTATGTTCGCTCTTAGTATGTTGGTTCTTAGTATGTTGGCTCTAAGAATGTTGGCACATAGTATGTTGGCACATAGTATGTTGGCTCATAGTATGTTGGCTCATAGTAAGTTGGCTAGAAGTATGTTGGCTCATAGTATGTTGGCTCAAGTATGTTGGCTGTTAGTATGTTGGCTGTTAGTATGTTAGCTGTTAGTATGTTGGCTGTTAGTATGTTGGCTCTTAGTATGTTGGCTCATAGTATGTTGGATCACAGTATTTTGGCTCATAGTATGTTGGCTCATAGTATGTTGGATCATAGTATTTTTGCTCATAGTATGTTGGCTGATAGTATGTTGGCTCATAGTATGTTTGCTCATAGTACATTGGCTCTTAAGTTGTTGGCTGTACGTATGTTGGCTGTTAGTATGTTGCTCTTAATATGTTGGCTCCTAGTATGTTGGCTGTTAGTATGTTGGCTGTTAGTATTTTGGCTCATAGTATGTTGGATCATAGTATGTTTGCTGATAGTATATTGGCTCATAGTATGTTGGCTCATAGTACATTGGCTCTTAGTATGTTGGCTCTTATTATGTTGGCTCTTAGTATGTTGCCTGTTAGTGTGTTGGCTCTTAGTATGTTGGCTCTTAGTATGTTGCCTGTTAGTATGTTGGCTCTTAGTATGTTTGATCATAGTATGTTGGCTCATAGTTTGTTCGCTGTTATTATGTTGACTGTTAGTATGTTGGCTGTTAGTATGTTGGCTCTTAGTATGTTTGATCATAGTATGTTGGCTCATAGTATGTTCGCTGTTATTATGTTGACTGATAGTATGTTGGCTGTTAGTATGTTGGCTGTTAGTATGTTAGCTGTTAGTATGTTGGCTGTTAGTATGTTGGCTCTTAGTATGTTGGCTCATAGTATGTTGGATCACAGTATTTTGGCTCATAGTATGTTGGCTCATAGTATGTTGGATCATAGTATTTTGGCTCATAGTATGTTGGGTGATAGTATGTTGGCTCATAGTATGTTGGCTCATAGTACATTGGCTCTTAGGTTGTTGGCTGTTAGTATGTTGGCTGTTAGTATGTTGGCTCTTAATATGTTGGCTCCTAGTATGTTGGCTGTTAGTATGTTGGCTGTTAGTATTTTGGCTCATTGTATGTTGGCTCATAGTATGTTGGCTCATAGTGTTTTGGATCATAGTATGTTGGATCATAGTATGTTGGCTGATAGTATGTTGGCTCATAGTATGTTGGCTCATAGTACATTGGCTCTTAGTATGTTGGCTCTAAGTATGTTGGCTCTTAGTGTGTTGGCTCTTAGTATGTTGGCTCATAGTATGTTAAAACATAGTATGTTGGCTCTTGGTATGTTGGCTCTCAGTATGTTTGCTCTTAGTATGTTTGCTCTAAATTTGTTGGCTCATAGTATGTTGGCTCATACTATGTTGGCTCTTAGTATGTTGGGTCTTAGTATGTTAGCTCTTAGTATGTTGGCTCTTAGTATGTTGGCCCTAAGTCTTTTGGCACATAGTATGTTGGCCCATAGTATGTTGGCTCATACTATGTTGGCTCTTAGTATGTTGGCTCTTAGTCTGTTGGCTCTTAGTATGTTGGCTCTTAGTATGTTGGCTCTTAGTATGTTGGCTCAAAGTATGTCGGCTCAAAGTATGTTGGATCATAGTATTTTGGCTCATAGTATTTTGGCTCATAGTACATTGGCTCTTAGTATGTTGGCTCTTAGTATGTTGGCTCACATTATGTTGGCTCACAGTATGTTAGCTCATAGTATTTTGGCTCAAAGTATGTCGAATCATAGTATGTTGGCTGTTAGTATGTTGGCTCTTAGTATGTTAGCTCTTAGTCTGTCGGCTGTTAGTATGTTGGCTGTTAGTATGTTGGCTGTTAGTATGTTGGCTCTTAGTATGTTGGCTCCTAGTATGTTGGCTGTTAGTATGTTGGCTGTTAGTATGTTGGCTCATAGTATGTTGGCTCATAATATGTTGGATCATAGTATGTTGGATCATAGTATGTTTGCTGATAGTATGTTGGCACATAGTATGTTGGCTCCTAGTATGTTGGCCGTTAGTATGTTGGCTGTTAGTATGTTGGCTCATAGAATGTTGGCTCATAGTATGTTCGCTGTTAGTATGTCGGCTATTAGTATGTTGGTTCTTAGTATGTTGGCTCTTAGTCTGTCGGCTGTTAGTATGTTGGCTGTTAGTATGTTGGCTGTTAGTATGCAGGCCCTTAGTACGTTGGCTCCTAGTATGTTGGCCATTAGTATGTTGGCTGTTAGTATGTTGGCTCATAGAATGTTGGCTCATAGTATGTTGGATCATAGTATGTTGGATCATATTATGTTTGCTGTTGTATATTGGCTCATAGTATGTTGGCTCATAGTACATTGGCTCTTAGTATGTTGGCTCTTAGTATGTTGGCTCTTAGTATGTTGCCTGTTAGTGTGTTGGCTCTTAGTATGTTGGCTCTTAGAATGTTGGCTGTTAGTATGTTGGCTCTTAGTATGTTTGATCATAGTATGTTTCTCTCATAGTATGTTCACTGTTAGTATGTTGGCTGTTAGTATGTTGGCTGTTAGTATGTTGGTTGTTAGTATGTTGGCTGTTAGTATGTTGGCTCATAGTATGTTGGATCATAGAATGTTGGCCCATAGTATGTTGGCTCATATTATGTTGGCTCAAGTATGTTCGCTCTTAGTATGTTGGTTCTTAGTATGTTGGCTCTAAGAATGTTGGCACATAGTATGTTGGCACATAGTATGTTGGCTCATAGTATGTTGGCTCATAGTAAGTTGGCTAGAAGTATGTTGGCTCATAGTATGTTGGCTCAAGTATGTTGGCTGTTAGTATGTTGGCTGTTAGTATGTTAGCTGTTAGTATGTTGGCTGTTAGTATGTTGGCTCTTAGTATGTTGGCTCATAGTATGTTGGATCACAGTATTTTGGCTCATAGTATGTTGGCTCATAGTATGTTGGATCATAGTATTTTTGCTCATAGTATGTTGGCTGATAGTATGTTGGCTCATAGTATGTTTGCTCATAGTACATTGGCTCTTAGGTTGTTGGCTGTACGTATGTTGGCTGTTAGTATGTTGCTCTTAATATGTTGGCTCCTAGTATGTTGGCTGTTAGTATGTTGGCTGTTAGTATTTTGGCTCATAGTATGTTGGATCATAGTATGTTTGCTGATAGTATATTGGCTCATAGTATGTTGGCTCATAGTACATTGGCTCTTAGTATGTTGGCTCTTAGTATGTTGGCTCTTAGTATGTTGCCTGTTAGTGTGTTGGCTCTTAGTATGTTGGCTCTTAGTATGTTGCCTGTTAGTATGTTGGCTCTTAGTATGTTTGATCATAGTATGTTGGCTCATAGTATGTTCGCTGTTATTATGTTGACTGTTAGTATGTTGGCTGTTAGTATGTTGGCTCTTAGTATGTTTGATCATAGTATGTTGGCTCATAGTATGTTCGCTGTTATTATGTTGACTGTTAGTATGTTGGCTGTTAGTATGTTGGCTGTTAGTATGTTAGCTGTTAGTATGTTGGCTGTTAGTATGTTGGCTCTTAGTATGTTGGCTCATAGTATGTTGGATCACAGTATTTTGGCTCATAGTATGTTGGCTCATAGTATGTTGGATCATAGTATTTTGGCTCATAGTATGTTGGGTGATAGTATGTTGGCTCATAGTATGTTGGCTCATAGTACATTGGCTCTTAGGTTGTTGGCTGTTAGTATGTTGGCTGTTAGTATGTTGGCTCTTAATATGTTGGCTCCTAGTATGTTGGCTGTTAGTATGTTGGCTGTTAGTATTTTGGCTCATTGTATGTTGGCTCATAGTATGTTGGCTCATAGTGTTTTGGATCATAGTATGTTGGATCATAGTATGTTGGCTGATAGTATGTTGGCTCATAGTATGTTGGCTCATAGTACATTGGCTCTTAGTATGTTGGCTCTAAGTATGTTGGCTCTTAGTGTGTTGGCTCTTAGTATGTTGGCTCATAGTATGTTAAAACATAGTATGTTGGCTCTTGGTATGTTGGCTCTCAGTATGTTTGCTCTTAGTATGTTTGCTCTAAATTTGTTGGCTCATAGTATGTTGGCTCATACTATGTTGGCTCTTAGTATGTTGGGTCTTAGTATGTTAGCTCTTAGTATGTTGGCTCTTAGTATGTTGGCCCTAAGTCTTTTGGCACATAGTATGTTGGCCCATAGTATGTTGGCTCATACTATGTTGGCTCTTAGTATGTTGGCTCTTAGTCTGTTGGCTCTTAGTATGTTGGCTCTTAGTATGTTGGCTCTTAGTATGTTGGCTCAAAGTATGTCGGCTCAAAGTATGTTGGATCATAGTATTTTGGCTCATAGTATTTTGGCTCATAGTACATTGGCTCTTAGTATGTTGGCTCTTAGTATGTTGGCTCACATTATGTTGGCTCACAGTATGTTAGCTCATAGTATTTTGGCTCAAAGTATGTCGAATCATAGTATGTTGGCTGTTAGTATGTTGGCTCTTAGTATGTTAGCTCTTAGTCTGTCGGCTGTTAGTATGTTGGCTGTTAGTATGTTGGCTGTTAGTATGTTGGCTCTTAGTATGTTGGCTCCTAGTATGTTGGCTGTTAGTATGTTGGCTGTTAGTATGTTGGCTCATAGTATGTTGGCTCATAATATGTTGGATCATAGTATGTTGGATCATAGTATGTTTGCTGATAGTATGTTGGCACATAGTATGTTGGCTCCTAGTATGTTGGCCGTTAGTATGTTCGCTGTTAGTATGTTGGCTCATAGAATGTTGGCTCATAGTGTGTTCGCTGTTAGTATGTCGGCTATTAGTATGTTGGTTCTTAGTATGTTGGCTCTTAGTCTGTCGGCTGTTAGTATGTTGGCTGTTAGTATGTTGGCTGTTAGTATGCAGGCCCTTAGTACGTTGGCTCCTAGTATGTTGGCCATTAGTATGTTGGCTGTTAGTATGTTGGCTCATAGAATGTTGGCTCATAGTATGTTGGATCATAGTATGTTGGATCATATTATGTTTGCTGTTGTATATTGGCTCATAGTATGTTGGCTCATAGTACATTGGCTCTTAGTATGTTGGCTCTTAGTATGTTGGCTCTTAGTATGTTGCCTGTTAGTGTGTTGGCTCTTAGTATGTTGGCTCTTAGAATGTTGGCTGTTAGTATGTTGGCTCTTAGTATGTTTGATCATAGTATGTTTCTCTCATAGTATGTTCACTGTTAGTATGTTGGCTGTTAGTATGTTGGCTGTTAGTATGTTGGCTGTTAGTATGTTGGCTCATAGTATGTTGGATCATAGAATGTTGGCCCATAGTATGTTGGCTCATATTATGTTGGCTCAAGTAATTTCGCTCTTAGTATGTTGGTTCTTAGTATGTTGGCTCTAAGAATGTTGGCACATAGTATGTTGGCACATAGTATGTTGGCTCATAGTATGTTGGCTCATAGTAAGTTGGCTAGAAGTATGTTGGCTCATAGTATGTTGGCTCAAGTATGTTGGCTGTTAGTATGTTGGCTGTTAGTATGTTAGCTGTTAGTATGTTGGCTGTTAGTATGTTGGCTCTTAGTATGTTGGCTCATAGTATGTTGGATCACAGTATTTTGGCTCATAGTATGTTGGCTCATAGTATGTTGGATCATAGTATTTTTGCTCATAGTATGTTGGCTGATAGTATGTTGGCTCATAGTATGTTCGCTCATAGTACATTGGCTCTTAGGTTGTTGGCTGTACGTATGTTGGCTGTTAGTATGTTGGCTCTTAATATGTTGGCTCCTAGTATGTTGGATGTTAGTATGTTGGCTGTTAGTATTTTGGCTCATAGTATGTTGGCTCATAGTATGTTGGCTCATAGTGTTTTGGATCATAGTATGTTGGATCATAGTATGTTGGCTGATAGTATGTAGGCTCATGGTATGTTGGCTCATAGTACATTGGCTCTTAGTATGTTGGCTCTAAGTATGTTGGCTCTTAGTATGTTGGCTCTTAGTATGTTGGCTCTTGGTATGATGGCTGTTAGTATGTTGGTACTTAGTTTGTTGGCTCTCAATATGTTGGCTCATAGTATGTTGGCTCATAGTATGTTAGCTCTTAGTATGTTGGCTCATAGTATGTTAAAACATAGTATGTTGGCTCTTAGTATGTTGGCTCTCAGTATGTTTGCTCTTAGTATGTTTGCTCTAAATATGTTGGCTCATAGTATGTTGGCTCATACTATGTTGGCTCTTAGTATGTTGGGTCTTAGTATGTTAGCTCTTAGTATGTTAACTCTTAGTATGTTGGCCCTAAGTCTTTTGGCACATAGTATGTTGGCTTATAGTATGTTGGCTCATACTATGTTGGCTCTTAGTATGTTGGCTCTTTGTCTGTTGTCTTTTAGTATGTTGGCTCTTAGTATGTTGGCTCTTAGTATGTTGGCTCAAAGTATGTCCGCTCATAGTATGTTGGATCATAGTATTTTCTCTCATAGTATTTTGGCTCATAGTATGTTGGCTCATAGTACATTGGCTCATAGTACATTGGCTCTTAGTATGTTGGCTCTTAGTATGTTGGCTCACATTATGTTGGCTCACAGTATGTTAGCTCATAGTATTTTGGCTCAAAGTATGTCGAATCATAGTATGTTGGCTGTTAGTATGTTGGCTCTTAGTATGTTAGCTCTTAGTCTGTCGGCTGTTAGTATGTTGGCTGTTAGTATGTTGGCTGTTAGTATGTTGGCTCTTAGTATGTTGGCTCCTAGTATGTTGGCTGTTAGTATGTTGGCTGTTAGTATGTTGGCTCGTAGTATGTTGGCTCATAATATGTTGGATCATAGTATGTTGGATCATAGTATGTTTGCTGATAGTATGTTGGCTCATAGTATGTTGGCACATAGTGTATTGGCTCTTAGTATGTTGGCTCTTAGTATGTTGGCTCTTAGTATGATGGCTGTTAGTGTGTTGGCTCTTAGTATGTTGGCTCTTAGTATGATGCCTGTTAGTGTGTTGGCTCTTAGTATGTTTGCTCATAGTATGTTGGCTCATAGTATGTTCACTGTTAGTATGTTGGCTGTTAGTATTGGTTGTAAGTATGTTGGCTGTTAGTATGTTGGCTCATTGTATGTTGGATCATAGTATGTTGGCCCATAGTATGTAGGCTCATATTATGTTGGCCCAAGTATGTTGGCTCTTAGTATGTTGTTCTTAGTATGTTGGCTCCAAGTATGTTGGCACATAGTATGTTGGAGCATAGTATGTTGGCTCATCGTATGTTGGCTCATAGTATGTTGGCTCTTAGTATGTTGGCTCTTTGTATGTTGCCTGTTAGTGTGTTGGCTCTTAGTATGTTGGCTCTTAGAATGTTGGCTGTTAGTATGTTGGCTCTTAGTATGTTTGATCATAGTATGTTGGCTCATAGTATGTTCGCTGTTAGTATGTTGGCTGTTAGTATGTTGGCTCTTAGTATGTTAGCTCTTAGTCTGTCGGCTGTTAGTATGTTGGCTGTTAGTATGTTGGCTGTTAGTATGTTGGCTCTTAGTATGTTGGCTCCTAGTATGTTGGCTGTTAGTATGTTGGCTGTTAGTATGTTGGCTCGTAGTATGTTGGCTCATAATATGTTGGATCATAGTATGTTGGATCATAGTATGTTTGCTGATAGTATGTTGGCTCATAGTATGTTGGCACATAGTGTATTGGCTCTTAGTATGTTGGCTCTTAGTATGTTGGCTCTTAGTATGTTGGCTCTTAGTATGATGGCTGTTAGTGTGTTGGCTCTTAGTATGTTGGCTCTTAGTATGATGCCTGTTAGTGTGTTGGCTCTTAGTATGTTTGCTCATAGTATGTTGGCTAATAGTATGTTCGCTGTTAGTATGTTGGCTGTTAGTATTGGTTGTTAGTATGTTGGCTGTTAGTATGTTGGCTCATAGTATGTTGGATCATAGTATGTTGGCCCATAGTATGTAGGCTCATATTATGTTGGCCCAAGTATGTTGGCTCTTAGTATGTTGTTCTTAGTATGTTGGCTCCAAGTATGTTGGCACATAGTATGTTGGCGCATAGTATGTTGGCTCATCGTATGTTGGCTCATAGTATGTTGGCTCTTAGTATGTTGGCTCTTAGTATGTTGCCTGTTAGTGTGTTGGCTCTTAGTATGTTGGCTCTTAGAATGTTGGCTGTTAGTATGTTGGCTCTTAGTATGTTTGATCATAGTATGTTGGCTCATAGTATGTTCGCTGTTAGTATGTTGGCTGTTAGTATGTTGGCTGTTAGTATGTTGGCTGTTAGTATGTTGGCTGTTAGTATGTTGGCTCATAGTATGTTGGATCATAGAATGTTGGCCCATAGTATGTTGGCTCATATTATGTTGGCTCAAGTATGTTTGCTCTTAGTATGTTGGTTCTTAGTATGTTGGCTCTAAGAATGTTGGCACATAGTATGTTGGCACATAGTATGTTGGCTCATAGTATGTTGGCTCATAGTAAGTTGGCTAGAAGTATGTTGGCTCATAGTATGTTGGCTCAAGTATGTTGGCTGTTAGTATGTTGGCTGTTAGTATGTTAGCTGTTAGTATGTTGGCTGTTAGTATGTTGGCTCTTAGTATGTTGGCTCATAGTATGTTGGATCACAGTATTTTGGCTCATAGTATGTTGGCTCATAGTATGTTGGCTCATAGTATGTTGGATCATAGTATGTTGGATCATAGTATGTTGGATGATAGTATGTTGGCTCATAGTATGTTGGCTCATAGTACATTTGCTCTTAGTATGTTGGCTGTTAGTATATTGGCTCTTAGTATGTTGGCTGTTAGTATGTTGGCTCTTAGTTTGTTGGGTCTTAGTATTTTGCCTTTTAGTATGTTGCGTCTTAGTATGTTATTTCATAGTATGTTGGCTCATAGTATGTTTGCTGTTAGTATGTTGGCTGTTAGTATGTTGGCTCATAGTGTGTTGGCTCATAGTATGTTGGATCACAGTATTTTGACTCATAGTATGTTGGCTCATAGTATGTTGGCTCATAGTATGTTGGATCATAGTAATTTGGCTCATAGTATGTGGGCTGATAGTATGTTGGCTCATAGTATGTTGGCTCATAGTACATTGGCTCATATTATGTTGGCTCTAAGTATGTTGGCTCTTAGTATGTTGGCTCTTAGTATGTTGGCTGTTAGTATGTTGGATCTTTGTTTGTTGGCTCTTAGTATGTTTGCTCATAGTATGTTGGCTCATAGTATGTTTGCTCTTAGTATTTTGGCTCATAGTATGTTGGCTCATAGTATGTTGGCTGCAAGTATGTTGGCTCAAGGTGTGTTGGCTCATAGAATATTGGCTCATAGTATGTTGGCTGTTAGTATGTTGGCTCATAGTATGTTGGCTCATAATATGTTGGCTCATAGTTTGTTGGATCATAGTATTTTAGCTCATAGTATGTTCGCTCATAGTACATTGGCTCATAGTACATTGGTTCTTAGTATGTTGGCTCTTAGTATGTTGGCTCACATTATGTTGGCTCACAGTATGTTGGTTCATAGTATTTCGGCTCAAAGTATGTTGGCTCATAGTATGTTGGCTGTTAGTATGTTGGCACATAGTATGTTGGCTCTTAGTATGTTGGCCCTTAGTATGTCGGCTCTTAGTATGTTGGCTGTTAATATGTTGGTTCTTAGTATGTTGGGACTTAGTATGTTGGCTCTTAGTATGTTGGCTGTTGGTTTGTTGGCTGTTAGTATGTTGGCTCATAGTATGTTGGCTCATAGTAGGTGGCTCATAGTATGTTGGCTTATAGTATGTTGGCTGTAAGTATTTTGGCTCATTGTATGTGTCTCATAGTATGTTGGCTGTTAGAATGTTGGCTCATAATATGTTGGCTGTTAGTAAGCTGGCTGTTAGTATGTTGGCTGTTAGTATGTTGGTTCATAGTATGTTGGCTCATAGTATGTTGGCTCGTAGTATGTTGGCTCATAGTATGTTGCCTCATAGTATATTGGGTCATAGTATGTTGGCTCATAGTACATTGGCTCTTAGTATGTTGGCCTTATGTATGTTGGCTCTTAGTATGTTGGCTCTTAGTATGTTGGCTGTTAGTATGTTGGCTCATAGTATGTTAGCTCTTAGTATGTTGGCTCATAGGATGTTGGCTCATAGTATGTTGGCTCATAGTATGTTTGCTATAAGAATGTTGGCTCATAGTATGTTGGGTCATAGTATGTTGGCTGATAGTATGTTGGCTCATAGTATGTTAGCTCATATATGTTAGCTGTTAGTATGTTGGCTCATAGTATGTTGGCTCATAGTATGTTGGCTGATAGTATGTTGGCTCATAGTATGTTGGCTCATAGTACATTGGCTCTTACTATGTTGGCGTTATGTATTTTGGCTCTAAGTATGTTGGTTCTTAGTATGTTGGCTGTTAGTGTGTTGGCTTTAGTATGTTGGCTCTTAGTATGTTGGCTCTTAGTTTGTTGGCTGTTAGTATATTGGCTTTCAGTATGTTGGGTCTTAGTATGTTGGCTGTTAGTATGTTGGCTATTAGTATGTTGGCTCATAGTATATTCTCACATAGTATGTTGGGTCTTAGTATGTTGGCTCATAGTATGTTTGCTCTTAGTATGTTGGCTCTTAGTATGTTGGCACATAGTATGTTGCCTCATGGTATGTTGGCTCATAGTATGTTGGCTGTTAGTATGTAGGCTGTTAGTATGTTGGCTCATAGTATGTTGGCTCTTAGTATGTTGGCTTATAGTATTTTGGCTCATAGTATTATGTTGGCTCATAGTATTATTTTAGCTCATAGTATGTTGGCACACTGTTTGTTGGCTCATAGTATGTTGTCTCATAGTATGTTGGGGCTTAGTTAGTTGGGGGTCACAATGTTGGCTCTTAGTATGTTGGCTCTTAATATGTTGGCTCTTAGTAAGTTGGCTCATAGTATGTTGGCTCTTAGTATGTTAGCTGTTAGTACATTGGCTGTTAGTATGTTGTCTCATAGTATGTTGGATCATAGTATGTTGGCTCATAGCATGTTGGCTCTTAGTATCTTAGCTGTTAGTAAGTTGGGTCATAGTATCTTGGCTGTTGGTATATTGGGTCTTAGTATGTTGGGTCTTAGGATGTTGGTTCGTAGTATGTTGGCTTGCAGTATGTTGGCTCATAGTATGTTGGCGCATAGTGTGTTAGCTCATAGTATGTTGGCTCGTAGTATGTTGGCTCATAGTATTTTGGCTCGTAGTATGTTGGCTCGTAGTATGTTGTCTCATCATATGTAGGCTGTTATTATGTTGGCTGTTAGTATGTTGGCTCATAGTATGTTGGCTGCAAGTATGTTGGCTCAAGGTATGTTGGCTCATAGTATGTTGGCTCATAGTATGTTGGCTGCAAGTATGTTTGCTCAAGGTATGTTGGCTCATAGTATGTTGGCTGTTAGTATGTTGGCTGTTAGTATGTTGGCTCATAGTATGTTGTCTCGTAGTTTGTTGGATCATAGTATTTTGGCTCATAGTATGTTCGCTCATAGATCATTGGCTCATAGTACATTGGCTCATAGTACATTGGCTCTTAGTATGTTGGCTCTTAGTATGTTGGCTCTTAGTATGTTGGCCCACATTATGTTGGCTCACAGTATGTTGGCTCATAGTATTTTGGCTCAAATTATGTTGGCTCATAGTATGTTGGCTCATAGTATGTTGGCTGCAAGTATGTTGGCACAAGGTATGTTGGCTCATAGTATGTTGGCTGTTAGTATGTTGGCTGTTTGTATGTTGGCTCATAGTATGTTGGCTCATAATATGTTGGCTCGTAGTTTGTTGGATCATAGTATTTTGGCTCATAGTATGTTCGCTCATAGTACATTGGCTCATAGTACATTGGCTCATAGTACATTGGCTCTTAGCATGTTGGCTCTTAGTATGTTGGCTCTTAGGATGTTAGCTCACATTATGTTGGCTCACAGTATGTTGGCTCATAGTATTTTGGCTCAAAGTATGTTGGCTGTTAGGATGTTGGCTGTTAGTATATTTTCTGTTAGTATGTTGGCTCTTAGTATGTTGGCTCTTAGTTTGTAGGCACATAGTATGTTGGCTCTTAGTATTTTGGCTCTTAGTATGTCGGCTCTTAGTATGTTGGCTGTTAATATGTTGGTTCTTAGTATGTTGGGACTTAGTATGTTGGCTCTTAGTATGTTGGCTGTTGGTATGTTGGCTGTTAGTATGTTGGCTCATAGTATGTTGGCACATAGTAAGGTGGCTCATAGTATGTTGGATCATAGTATTTTGGATCATAGTATTTTGCCTCATAGTATGTTGGCTCATAGTACATTCGCTTTTAGTATGTTGGCTCTTAGTATGTTGGCACATAGTATGTTGGCTCATAGTATGTTGGCTCATGGTATGTTGGCTTATAGTATGTTGGCTGTAAGTATTTTGGCTCATCGTATGTGTCTCATAGTATGTTGGCTGTTAGTATGTTGCCTCTTAATATGTTGGCTGTTAGTAAGTTGGCTGTTAGTATGTTGGGTTTTACTAGGTTGGTTCATAGTATGTTGGCTCATAGTATGTTGGCTCATAGTATGTTGGCTCATAGTATGTTGGCTCATAGTATGTTGGCTGTTAGTATATTGGATCATAGTATGTTGGCTCATAGTACATTGGCTCTTAGTATGTTGGCCTTATGTATGTTGGCTCTTAGTATGTTGGCTCTTAGTATGTTGGCTGTTTGTATGTTGGCTCATAGTATGTTGGCTCTTAGTGTGTTGGTTTATAGTATGTTAGCCCTTAGTATGTTGGCACATAGTATATTCGCACATAGTATATTGGGTCTTAGTATGTTGGCTCATAGTATGTTTGCTCTTAGTATGTTGGCTCTTAGCATGTTGGCACATTGTATGTTGCCTCATGGTATGTTGGCTCATAGTATGTTGGCTGTTAGTATGTTGGCTGTTTGTATGTTGGCTCATAGTATGTTGGCTCATAATATGTTGGCTCGTAGTTTGTTGGATCATAGTATTTTGGCTCATAGTATGTTCGCTCATAGTACATTGGCTCATAGTACATTGGCTCATAGTACATTGGCTCTTAGCATGTTGGCTCTTAGTATGTTGGCTCTTAGTATGTTAGCTCAGATTATGTTGGCTCACAGTATGTTGGCTCATAGTATTTTGGCTCAAAGTATGTTGGCTGTTAGGATGTTGGCTATTAGTATATTTTCTGTTAGTATGTTGGCTCTTAGTATGTTGGCTCTTAGTTTGTAGGCACATAGTATGTTGGCTCTTAGTATTTTGGCTCTTAGTATGTCGGCTCTTAGTATGTTGGCTGTTAATATGTTGGTTCTTAGTATGTTGGGACTTAGTATGTTGGCTCTTAGTATGTTGGCTGTTGGTATGTTGGCTGTTAGTATGTTGGCTCATAGTATGTTGGCACATAGTAAGGTGGCTCATAGTATGTTGGATCATAGTATTTTGGATCATAGTATTTTGCCTCATAGTATGTTGGCTCATAGTACATTCGCTTTTAGTATGTTGGCTCTTAGTATGTTGGCACATAGTATGTTGGCTCATAGTATGTTGGCTCATGGTATGTTGGCTTATAGTATGTTGGCTGTAAGTATTTTGGCTCATTGTATGTGTCTCATAGTATGTTGGCTGTTAGTATGTTGCCTCTTAATATGTTGGCTGTTAGTAAGTTGGCTGTTAGTATGTTGGGTTTTAGTAGGTTGGTTCATAGTATGTTGGCTCATAGTATGTTGGCTCATAGTATGTTGGCTCATAGTATGTTGGCTGTTAGTATATTGGATCATAGTATGTTGGCTCATAGTACATTGGCTCTTAGTATGTTGGCCTTATGTATGTTGGCTCTTAGTATGTTGGCTCTTAGTATGTTGGCTGTTTGTATGTTGGCTCATAGTATGTTGGCTCTTAGTGTGTTGGTTTATAGTATGTTAGCTCTTAGTATGTTGGCTCATAGTATATTGGCACATAGTATATTGGGTCTTAGTATGTTGGCTCATAGTATGTTTGCTCTTAGTATGTTGGCTCTTAGCATGTTGGCACATTGTATGTTGCCTCATGGTATGTTGGCTCATAGTATGTTGGCTGTTAGTATGTAGGCTGTTAGTATGTTGGCTTATAGTATGTTGGCTCTTCGTATGTTGGCTTATAGTATTTTGGCTCATAGTATTATGTTGGCTCATAGTATTATGTTAGCTAATAGTATGTTGGCACATTGTGTGTTGGCTCATAGTATGTTGTCTCATAGTATGTTTGTGCTTAGTTAGTTGGCGGTCACAATGTTGGCTCTTAGTATGTTAGCTGTTAGTATGTTGGCTGTTAGTATGTTGGCTCATAGTATGTTAAATCATAGTGTGTTGGCTCATAGCATGTTGGCTCTTAGTATGTTAGCTGTTAGTATGTTGGCTCATAGTATCTTGGCTGTTGGCATATTGGCTGTTAGTATGTTGGGTCTTAGGATGTTGGTTCGTAGTATGTTGGCTCGTAGTATGTTAGCTCGTAGTATGTTGGCGCATAGTGTGTTGGTTCATAGTATGTTGGCTCGAAGTATGTTGGCTCGTAGTATTTTGGCACGTAGAATGTTGGCTCGTAGTATGTTGTCTCATCATATGTAGGCTGTTATTATGTTGGCTGTTAGTATGTTGGCTCATAGTATGTTGGCTCTTAGTATGTTGGCTCTTAGTATGTTGGCGCTTACTAGGTTGGCGCTTACTATATTGGCTCTTACTTTGTTGGCGCTTACTATGTTGGCTGTTAGTATGTTGGCGGTTAGTATGTTGGCAGTTAGTATTTTGGTGGTTTGTATGTTGGCGGTTCGTATGTTGGTGGTTAGTACGTTGGCGGATAGTACGTTTGCTCTTTCATGTAGGATCATATTATCATGGCGCTTAGTATGTTGGCAATTAGTATGTTGGTGGTTAGTATGTTTTCTCTTACTAAGGTCGCTCTTAGTATAATGACTAAGTATGTTGGTGGTTAGGATGTTGGATCTTACTAGGTTGGCTCTTAGTATGTTGGCTCTTAGTATGTTGGCTCATAGTTTGTTGGCTCTTAGTTTGTTGGCTCTTAGTTTGTTGGCTCTTAGATTGTTGGCTCTTACTATGTTGGCTCATAGTATGTTTGCTTATAATATGTTGGCTCATAGTACGTACCTGCTTAGTATTTTGGCGCTTAGTATGTTGGCTATAGTATGTTTGCTCATAGTATGTTGGCTCATAGTGTGTGGGCTCATAGTGTGTTGGTTGATAGTATGTTGGCTCATAGTGTGTTGGCTCATAATATGTTGGCTCGTAGTTTGTTGGATCATAGTATTTTGGCTCATAGTATGTTCGCTCATAGTACATTGGCTCATGGTACATTGGCTCATAGTACATTGGTTCTTAGCATGTTGGCTCTTAGTATGTTGGCTCTTAGGATGTTAGCTCACATTATGTTGGCTCACAGTATGTTGGCTCATAGTATTTTGGCTCAAAGTATGTTGGCTGTTAGGATGTTGGCTGTTAGTATATTTTCTGTTAGTATGTTGGCTCTTAGTATGTTGGCTCTTAGTTTGTAGGCACATAGTATGTTGGCTCTTAGTATTTTGGCTCTTAGTATGTCGGCTCTTAGTATGTTGGCTGTTAATATGTTGGTTCTTAGTATGTTGGGACTTAGTATGTTGGCTCTTAGTATGTTGGCTGTTGGTATGTTGGCTGTTAGTATGTTGGCTCATAGTATGTTGGCACATAGTAAGGTGGCTCATAGTATGTGGATCATAGTATTTTGGATCATAGTATTTTGCCTCATAGTATGTTGGCTCATAGTACATTCGCTTTTAGTATGTTGGCTCTTAGTATGTTGGCACATAGTATGTTGGCTCATAGTATGTTGGCTCATGGTATGTTGGCTTATAGTATGTTGGCTGTAAGTATTTTGGCTCATCGTATGTGTCTCATAGTATGTTGGCTGTTAGTATGTTGCCTCTTAATATGTTGGCTGTTAGTAAGTTGGCTGTTAGTATGTTGGGTTTTACTAGGTTGGTTCATAGTATGTTGGCTCATAGTATGTTGGCTCATAGTATGTTGGCTCATAGTATGTTGGCTCATAGTATGTTGGCTGTTAGTATATTGGATCATAGTATGTTGGCTCATAGTACATTGGCTCTTAGTATGTTGGCCTTATGTATGTTGGCTCTTAGTATGTTGGCTCTTAGTATGTTGGCTGTTTGTATGTTGGCTCATAGTATGTTGGCTCTTAGTGTGTTGGTTTATAGTATGTTAGCTCTTAGTATGTTGGCTCATAGTATATTGGCACATAGTATATTGGGTCTTAGTATGTTGGCTCATAGTATGTTTGCTCTTAGTATGTTGGCTCTTAGCATGTTGGCACATTGTATGTTGCCTCATGGTATGTTGGCTCATAGTATGTTGGCTGTTAGTATGTTGGCTGTTCGTATGTTGGCTCATAGTATGTTGGCTCATAATATGTTGGCTCGTAGTTTGTTGGATCATAGTATTTTGGCTCATAGTATGTTCGCTCATAGTACATTGGCTCATAGTACATTGGCTCATAGTACATTGGCTCTTAGCATGTTGGCTCTTAGTATGTTGGCTCTTAGTATGTTAGCTCAGATTATGTTGGCTCACAGTATGTTGGCTCATAGTATTTTGGCTCAAAGTATGTTGGCTGTTAGGATGTTGGCTATTAGTATATTTTCTGTTAGTATGTTGGCTCTTAGTATGTTGGCTCTTAGTTTGTAGGCACATAGTATGTTGGCTCTTAGTATTTTGGCTCTTAGTATGTCGGCTCTTAGTATGTTGGCTGTTAATATGTTGGTTCTTAGTATGTTGGGACTTAGTATGTTGGCTCTTAGTATGTTGGCTGTTGGTATGTTGGCTGTTAGTATGTTGGCTCATAGTATGTTGGCACATAGTAAGGTGGCTCATAGTATGTTGGATCATAGTATTTTGGATCATAGTATTTTGCCTCATAGTATGTTGGCTCATAGTACATTCGCTTTTAGTATGTTGGCTCTTAGTATGTTGGCACATAGTATGTTGGCTCATAGTATGTTGGCTCATGGTATGTTGGCTTATAGTATGTTGGCTGTAAGTATTTTGGCTCATTGTATGTGTCTCATAGTATGTTGGCTGTTAGTATGTTGCCTCTTAATATGTTGGCTGTTAGTAAGTTGGCTGTTAGTATGTTGGGTTTTAGTAGGTTGGTTCATAGTATGTTGGCTCATAGTATGTTGGCTCATAGTATGTTGGCTCATAGTATGTTGGCTCATAGTATGTTGGCTGTTAGTATATTGGATCATAGTATGTTGGCTCATAGTACATTGGCTTTTAGTATGTTGGCCTTATGTATGTTGGCTCTTAGTATGTTGGCTCTTAGTATGTTGGCTGTTTGTATGTTGGTTCATAGTATGTTGGCTCTTAGTGTGTTGGTTTATAGTATGTTAGCTCTTAGTATGTTGGCTCATAGTATATTGGCACATAGTATATTGGGTCTTAGTATGTTGGCTCATAGTATGTTTGCTCTTAGTATGTTGGCTCTTAGCATGTTGGCACATTGTATGTTGCCTCATGGTATGTTGGCTCATAGTATGTTGGCTGTTAGTATGTTGGCTGTTTGTATGTTGGCTCATAGTATGTTGGCTCATAATATGTTGGCTCGTAGTTTGTTGGATCATAGTATTTTGGCTCATAGTATGTTCGCTCATAGTACATTGGCTCATAGTACATTGGCTCATAGTACATTGGCTCTTAGCATGTTGGCTCTTAGTATGTTGGCTCTTAGTATGTTAGCTCACATTATGTTGGCTCACAGTATGTTGGCTCATAGTATTTTGGCTCAAAGTATGTTGGCTGTTAGGATGTTGGCTATTAGTATATTTTCTGTTAGTATGTTGGCTCTTAGTATGTTGGCTCTTAGTTTGTAGGCACATAGTATGTTGGCTCTTAGTATTTTGGCTCTTAGTATGTCGGCTCTTAGTATGTTGGCTGTTAATATGTTGGTTCTTAGTATGTTGGGACTTAGTATGTTGGCTCTTAGTATGTTGGCTGTTGGTATGTTGGCTGTTAGTATGTTGGCTCATAGTATGTTGGCACATAGTAAGGTGGCTCATAGTATGTTGGATCATAGTATTTTGGATCATAGTATTTTGCCTCATAGTATGTTGGCTCATAGTACATTCGCTTTTAGTATGTTGGCTCTTAGTATGTTGGCACATAGTATGTTGGCTCATAGTATGTTGGCTCATGGTATGTTGGCTTATAGTATGTTGGCTGTAAGTATTTTGGCTCATTGTATGTGTCTCATAGTATGTTGGCTGTTAGTATGTTGCCTCTTAATATGTTGGCTGTTAGTAAGTTGGCTGTTAGTATGTTGGGTTTTAGTAGGTTGGTTCATAGTATGTTGGCTCATAGTATGTTGGCTCATAGTATGTTGGCTCATAGTATGTTGGCTGTTAGTATATTGGATCATAGTATGTTGGCTCATAGTACATTGGCTCTTAGTATGTTGGCCTTATGTATGTTGGCTCTTAGTATGTTGGCTCTTAGTATGTTGGCTGTTTGTATGTTGGCTCATAGTATGTTGGCTCTTAGTGTGTTGGTTTATAGTATGTTAGCTCTTAGTATGTTGGCTCATAGTATATTGGCACATAGTATATTGGGTCTTAGTATGTTGGCTCATAGTATGTTTGCTCTTAGTATGTTGGCTCTTAGCATGTTGGCACATTGTATGTTGCCTCATGGTATGTTGGCTCATAGTATGTTGGCTGTTAGTATGTAGGCTGTTAGTATGTTGGCTTATAGTATGTTGGCTCTTCGTATGTTGGCTTATAGTATTTTGGCTCATAGTATTATGTTGGCTCATAGTATTATGTTAGCTAATAGTATGTTGGCACATTGTGTGTTGGCTCATAGTATGTTGTCTCATAGTATGTTTGTGCTTAGTTAGTTGGCGGTCACAATGTTGGCTCTTAGTATGTTAGCTGTTAGTATGTTGGCTGTTAGTATGTTGGCTCATAGTATGTTAAATCATAGTGTGTTGGCTCATAGCATGTTGGCTCTTAGTATGTTAGCTGTTAGTATGTTGGCTCATAGTATCTTGGCTGTTGGCATATTGGCTGTTAGTATGTTGGGTCTTAGGATGTTGGTTCGTAGTATGTTGGCTCGTAGTATGTTAGCTCGTAGTATGTTGGCGCATAGTGTGTTGGCTCATAGTATGTTGGCTCGAAGTATGTTGGCTCGTAGTATTTTGGCACGTAGAATGTTGGCTCGTAGTATGTTGTCTCATCATATGTAGGCTGTTATTATGTTGGCTGTTAGTATGTTGGCTCATAGTATGTTGGCTCTTAGTATGTTGGCTCTTAGTATGTTGGCGCTTACTAGGTTGGCGCTTACTATATTGGCTCTTACTTTGTTGGCGCTTACTATGTTGGCTGTTAGTATGTTGGCGGTTAGTATGTTGGCAGTTAGTATTTTGGTGGTTTGTATGTTGGCGGTTCGTATGTTGGTGGTTAGTACGTTGGCGGATAGTACGTTTGCTCTTTCATGTAGGATCATATTATCATGGCGCTTAGTATGTTGGCAATTAGTATGTTGGTGGTTAGTATGTTTTCTCTTACTAAGGTCGCTCTTAGTATAATGACTAAGTATGTTGGTGGTTAGGATGTTGGATCTTACTAGGTTGGCTCTTAGTATGTTGGCTCTTAGTATGTTGGCTCATAGTTTGTTGGCTCTTAGTTTGTTGGCTCTTAGTTTGTTGGCTCTTAGATTGTTGGCTCTTACTATGTTGGCTCATAGTATGTTTGCTTATAATATGTTGGCTCATAGTACGTACCTGCTTAGTATTTTGGCGCTTAGTATGTTGGCTATAGTATGTTTGCTCATAGTATGTTGGCTCATAGTGTGTGGGCTCATAGTGTGTTGGTTGATAGTATGTTGGCTCATAGTGTGTTGGTGCTTAGTTAGTTGGCTGTTAGAATGTTGGCTCTTAGTATGTTTGCTCTTAGTATGTCGGCTCATAGTGCTTACTATGTTGGTGGTTAGTATGTTGGATGTTGGTATGTTGGCTCTTAGTATGTAGGTGCTTAGTATGTTGGCAGTTAGTATGTTATCTCTCAATATGTTTGCTCTTAGTATAATGGCTCTAAGTATGTTGGCCTTTAATATGTTGGCACTTAGTATGTTGGCTCTTAGTTTGTTGGCTCTTAGTATTTTGGCCCTTAGTATGTTGGCTCTTAGTATGTAGGCTCGTAGTATGTAGGCTCATAGTTTGTAAGCTCTTAGTATGTTTGCTCTTAATATGTTGGCTCTTTGTATGTTGGTTCTAACTATGTTGGCTCTTACTATTTTGGCTCATAGTATGTTGGCTCATTGTATGTTGGCTCATAGTATGTTGGCTCATAGTATGTTGGCGCTTAGTATGTTGTTGCTTAGTATGTTGGCAGTTAGTATGTTGGCAGTTAGTATGTTCGCGGTTAGTATGTTGGCGGTTAGTATGTCGGCGGTTAGAATGTTGGTGGTTAGTATGTTGGCGTTTAGTATGTTTGCTTTTAGTATGTAGGATCTTAGTATTTTGGCGCTTTGCATGTTGGCGCTTAGTAAGTTGGCGTTTAGTATTTAGGTACCTAGTATGTTGCCTCTTAGCCAACATGCTATGAGCCAACATACTATGAGTCAACATACTATGAGCCAACATAATATGTGCCAACATACTATGATCCAACATAGTATGAGCCAACACACTATGAGCCAACATACTACGCGCCTACATACTATGAGTCAACATACTATGAGCCAACATACTAAGAGCCAACATAATATGTGCCAACATATGATGTGCCAACATACGAAGAGCCACCATACAAAGAGCCAAAATACAAAGCCAACAAAGTAAGAGCCAACATACTAAGACCCAACAAACTAAGAGGCAACATACGAAGAGGCAACATACTATTAATCAACATACTAAGAGCCAACATACTAAGAGCCAACATATGAAGAGCAAACATAAGAAGAGCCATCATACTAAGTGCCAACATATGAAGTGCCAACATATAAAGTGCCAACATATGAAGTGCCAACATACGAAGAGCCAACATACGAAGAGCCAACATACGAAGAGCCAATATACTAAGGGCCGACATACTAATGGCCGACCTACTAAGGGCCGAAATACTAAGGGCCGACATACTAAAGGCCAACATACTAAGACCCAACGTACTAAGAGGCACCATACTAGGAGCTAACATACTAAGAGCCAACATACCATGAGCCAACATACTAAGAGCCAATAAAATAAAAGCGAACATACTAAATACCAACATACAAAAAGCCATACCATTTTGGCGAATAGTATGTTGGCCCTTAGTATGTTAATTTGTAACATGTTGCCTCGTAGTATGTTGGCTCGTAGTATTTTGGCTCGTAGTATGTTGGCTCCTAGTATTTTGGCTCGTAGTATGTTTGCTCTTAGTATTTTGGCTCATAGTATGTTGGCTCATAGTATGTTGGCTGCAAGTATGTTGGCTCAAGGTGTGTTGGCTCATAGAATATTGGCTCATAGTATGTTGGCTGTTAGTATGTTGGCTCATAGTATGTTGGCTCATAATATGTTGGCTCATAGTTTGTTGGATCATAGTATTTTGGCTCATAGTATGTTCGCTCATAGTACATTGGCTCATAGTACATTGGTTCTTAGTATGTTGGCTCTTAGTATGTTGGCTCACATTATGTTGGCTCACAGTATGTTGGTTCATAGTATTTCGGCTCAAAGTATGTTGGCTCATAGTATGTTGGCTGTTAGTATGTTGGCACATAGTATGTTGGCTCTTAGTATGTTGGCCCTTAGTATGTCGGCTCTTAGTATGTTGGCTGTTAATATGTTGGTTCTTAGTATGTTGGGACTTAGTATGTTGGCTCTTAGTATGTTGGCTGTTGGTTTGTTGGCTGTTAGTATGTTGGCTCATAGTATGTTGGCTCATAGTAGGTGGCTCATAGTATGTTGGCTTATAGTATGTTGGCTGTAAGTATTTTGGCTCATTGTATGTGTCTCATAGTATGTTGGCTGTTAGAATGTTGGCTCATAATATGTTGGCTGTTAGTAAGCTGGCTGTTAGTATGTTGGCTGTTAGTATGTTGGTTCATAGTATGTTGGCTCATAGTATGTTGGCTCGTAGTATGTTGGCTCATAGTATGTTGCCTCATAGTATATTGGGTCATAGTATGTTGGCTCATAGTACATTGGCTCTTAGTATGTTGGCCTTATGTATGTTGGCTCTTAGTATGTTGGCTCTTAGTATGTTGGCTGTTAGTATGTTGGCTCATAGTATGTTAGCTCTTAGTATGTTGGCTCATAGGATGTTGGCTCATAGTATGTTGGCTCATAGTATGTTTGCTATAAGAATGTTGGCTCATAGTATGTTGGGTCATAGTATGTTGGCTGATAGTATGTTGGCTCATAGTATGTTAGCTCATATATGTTAGCTGTTAGTATGTTGGCTCATAGTATGTTGGCTCATAGTATGTTGGCTGATAGTATGTTGGCTCATAGTATGTTGGCTCATAGTACATTGGCTCTTACTATGTTGGCGTTATGTATTTTGGCTCTAAGTATGTTGGTTCTTAGTATGTTGGCTGTTAGTGTGTTGGCTTTAGTATGTTGGCTCTTAGTATGTTGGCTCTTAGTTTGTTGGCTGTTAGTATATTGGCTTTCAGTATGTTGGGTCTTAGTATGTTGGCTGTTAGTATGTTGGCTATTAGTATGTTGGCTCATAGTATATTCTCACATAGTATGTTGGGTCTTAGTATGTTGGCTCATAGTATGTTTGCTCTTAGTATGTTGGCTCTTAGTATGTTGGCACATAGTATGTTGCCTCATGGTATGTTGGCTCATAGTATGTTGGCTGTTAGTATGTAGGCTGTTAGTATGTTGGCTCATAGTATGTTGGCTCTTAGTATGTTGGCTTATAGTATTTTGGCTCATAGTATTATGTTGGCTCATAGTATTATTTTAGCTCATAGTATGTTGGCACACTGTTTGTTGGCTCATAGTATGTTGTCTCATAGTATGTTGGGGCTTAGTTAGTTGGGGGTCACAATGTTGGCTCTTAGTATGTTGGCTCTTAATATGTTGGCTCTTAGTAAGTTGGCTCATAGTATGTTGGCTCTTAGTATGTTAGCTGTTAGTACATTGGCTGTTAGTATGTTGTCTCATAGTATGTTGGATCATAGTATGTTGGCTCATAGCATGTTGGCTCTTAGTATCTTAGCTGTTAGTAAGTTGGGTCATAGTATCTTGGCTGTTGGTATATTGGGTCTTAGTATGTTGGGTCTTAGGATGTTGGTTCGTAGTATGTTGGCTTGCAGTATGTTGGCTCATAGTATGTTGGCGCATAGTGTGTTAGCTCATAGTATGTTGGCTCGTAGTATGTTGGCTCATAGTATTTTGGCTCGTAGTATGTTGGCTCGTAGTATGTTGTCTCATCATATGTAGGCTGTTATTATGTTGGCTGTTAGTATGTTGGCTCATAGTATGTTGGCTGCAAGTATGTTGGCTCAAGGTATGTTGGCTCATAGTATGTTGGCTCATAGTATGTTGGCTGCAAGTATGTTTGCTCAAGGTATGTTGGCTCATAGTATGTTGGCTGTTAGTATGTTGGCTGTTAGTATGTTGGCTCATAGTATGTTGTCTCGTAGTTTGTTGGATCATAGTATTTTGGCTCATAGTATGTTCGCTCATAGATCATTGGCTCATAGTACATTGGCTCATAGTACATTGGCTCTTAGTATGTTGGCTCTTAGTATGTTGGCTCTTAGTATGTTGGCCCACATTATGTTGGCTCACAGTATGTTGGCTCATAGTATTTTGGCTCAAATTATGTTGGCTCATAGTATGTTGGCTCATAGTATGTTGGCTGCAAGTATGTTGGCACAAGGTATGTTGGCTCATAGTATGTTGGCTGTTAGTATGTTGGCTGTTTGTATGTTGGCTCATAGTATGTTGGCTCATAATATGTTGGCTCGTAGTTTGTTGGATCATAGTATTTTGGCTCATAGTATGTTCGCTCATAGTACATTGGCTCATAGTACATTGGCTCATAGTACATTGGCTCTTAGCATGTTGGCTCTTAGTATGTTGGCTCTTAGGATGTTAGCTCACATTATGTTGGCTCACAGTATGTTGGCTCATAGTATTTTGGCTCAAAGTATGTTGGCTGTTAGGATGTTGGCTGTTAGTATATTTTCTGTTAGTATGTTGGCTCTTAGTATGTTGGCTCTTAGTTTGTAGGCACATAGTATGTTGGCTCTTAGTATTTTGGCTCTTAGTATGTCGGCTCTTAGTATGTTGGCTGTTAATATGTTGGTTCTTAGTATGTTGGGACTTAGTATGTTGGCTCTTAGTATGTTGGCTGTTGGTATGTTGGCTGTTAGTATGTTGGCTCATAGTATGTTGGCACATAGTAAGGTGGCTCATAGTATGTTGGATCATAGTATTTTGGATCATAGTATTTTGCCTCATAGTATGTTGGCTCATAGTACATTCGCTTTTAGTATGTTGGCTCTTAGTATGTTGGCACATAGTATGTTGGCTCATAGTATGTTGGCTCATGGTATGTTGGCTTATAGTATGTTGGCTGTAAGTATTTTGGCTCATCGTATGTGTCTCATAGTATGTTGGCTGTTAGTATGTTGCCTCTTAATATGTTGGCTGTTAGTAAGTTGGCTGTTAGTATGTTGGGTTTTACTAGGTTGGTTCATAGTATGTTGGCTCATAGTATGTTGGCTCATAGTATGTTGGCTCATAGTATGTTGGCTCATAGTATGTTGGCTGTTAGTATATTGGATCATAGTATGTTGGCTCATAGTACATTGGCTCTTAGTATGTTGGCCTTATGTATGTTGGCTCTTAGTATGTTGGCTCTTAGTATGTTGGCTGTTTGTATGTTGGCTCATAGTATGTTGGCTCTTAGTGTGTTGGTTTATAGTATGTTAGCCCTTAGTATGTTGGCACATAGTATATTCGCACATAGTATATTGGGTCTTAGTATGTTGGCTCATAGTATGTTTGCTCTTAGTATGTTGGCTCTTAGCATGTTGGCACATTGTATGTTGCCTCATGGTATGTTGGCTCATAGTATGTTGGCTGTTAGTATGTTGGCTGTTTGTATGTTGGCTCATAGTATGTTGGCTCATAATATGTTGGCTCGTAGTTTGTTGGATCATAGTATTTTGGCTCATAGTATGTTCGCTCATAGTACATTGGCTCATAGTACATTGGCTCATAGTACATTGGCTCTTAGCATGTTGGCTCTTAGTATGTTGGCTCTTAGTATGTTAGCTCAGATTATGTTGGCTCACAGTATGTTGGCTCATAGTATTTTGGCTCAAAGTATGTTGGCTGTTAGGATGTTGGCTATTAGTATATTTTCTGTTAGTATGTTGGCTCTTAGTATGTTGGCTCTTAGTTTGTAGGCACATAGTATGTTGGCTCTTAGTATTTTGGCTCTTAGTATGTCGGCTCTTAGTATGTTGGCTGTTAATATGTTGGTTCTTAGTATGTTGGGACTTAGTATGTTGGCTCTTAGTATGTTGGCTGTTGGTATGTTGGCTGTTAGTATGTTGGCTCATAGTATGTTGGCACATAGTAAGGTGGCTCATAGTATGTTGGATCATAGTATTTTGGATCATAGTATTTTGCCTCATAGTATGTTGGCTCATAGTACATTCGCTTTTAGTATGTTGGCTCTTAGTATGTTGGCACATAGTATGTTGGCTCATAGTATGTTGGCTCATGGTATGTTGGCTTATAGTATGTTGGCTGTAAGTATTTTGGCTCATTGTATGTGTCTCATAGTATGTTGGCTGTTAGTATGTTGCCTCTTAATATGTTGGCTGTTAGTAAGTTGGCTGTTAGTATGTTGGGTTTTAGTAGGTTGGTTCATAGTATGTTGGCTCATAGTATGTTGGCTCATAGTATGTTGGCTCATAGTATGTTGGCTCATAGTATGTTGGCTGTTAGTATATTGGATCATAGTATGTTGGCTCATAGTACATTGGCTTTTAGTATGTTGGCCTTATGTATGTTGGCTCTTAGTATGTTGGCTCTTAGTATGTTGGCTGTTTGTATGTTGGCTCATAGTATGTTGGCTCTTAGTGTGTTGGTTTATAGTATGTTAGCTCTTAGTATGTTGGCTCATAGTATATTGGCACATAGTATATTGGGTCTTAGTATGTTGGCTCATAGTATGTTTGCTCTTAGTATGTTGGCTCTTAGCATGTTGGCACATTGTATGTTGCCTCATGGTATGTTGGCTCATAGTATGTTGGCTGTTAGTATGTTGGCTGTTTGTATGTTGGCTCATAGTATGTTGGCTCATAATATGTTGGCTCGTAGTTTGTTGGATCATAGTATTTTGGCTCATAGTATGTTCGCTCATAGTACATTGGCTCATAGTACATTGGCTCATAGTACATTGGCTCTTAGCATGTTGGCTCTTAGTATGTTGGCTCTTAGTATGTTAGCTCACATTATGTTGGCTCACAGTATGTTGGCTCATAGTATTTTGGCTCAAAGTATGTTGGCTGTTAGGATGTTGGCTATTAGTATATTTTCTGTTAGTATGTTGGCTCTTAGTATGTTGGCTCTTAGTTTGTAGGCACATAGTATGTTGGCTCTTAGTATTTTGGCTCTTAGTATGTCGGCTCTTAGTATGTTGGCTGTTAATATGTTGGTTCTTAGTATGTTGGGACTTAGTATGTTGGCTCTTAGTATGTTGGCTGTTGGTATGTTGGCTGTTAGTATGTTGGCTCATAGTATGTTGGCACATAGTAAGGTGGCTCATAGTATGTTGGATCATAGTATTTTGGATCATAGTATTTTGCCTCATAGTATGTTGGCTCATAGTACATTCGCTTTTAGTATGTTGGCTCTTAGTATGTTGGCACATAGTATGTTGGCTCATAGTATGTTGGCTCATGGTATGTTGGCTTATAGTATGTTGGCTGTAAGTATTTTGGCTCATTGTATGTGTCTCATAGTATGTTGGCTGTTAGTATGTTGCCTCTTAATATGTTGGCTGTTAGTAAGTTGGCTGTTAGTATGTTGGGTTTTAGTAGGTTGGTTCATAGTATGTTGGCTCATAGTATGTTGGCTCATAGTATGTTGGCTCATAGTATGTTGGCTGTTAGTATATTGGATCATAGTATGTTGGCTCATAGTACATTGGCTCTTAGTATGTTGGCCTTATGTATGTTGGCTCTTAGTATGTTGGCTCTTAGTATGTTGGCTGTTTGTATGTTGGCTCATAGTATGTTGGCTCTTAGTGTGTTGGTTTATAGTATGTTAGCTCTTAGTATGTTGGCTCATAGTATATTGGCACATAGTATATTGGGTCTTAGTATGTTGGCTCATAGTATGTTTGCTCTTAGTATGTTGGCTCTTAGCATGTTGGCACATTGTATGTTGCCTCATGGTATGTTGGCTCATAGTATGTTGGCTGTTAGTATGTAGGCTGTTAGTATGTTGGCTTATAGTATGTTGGCTCTTCGTATGTTGGCTTATAGTATTTTGGCTCATAGTATTATGTTGGCTCATAGTATTATGTTAGCTAATAGTATGTTGGCACATTGTGTGTTGGCTCATAGTATGTTGTCTCATAGTATGTTTGTGCTTAGTTAGTTGGCGGTCACAATGTTGGCTCTTAGTATGTTAGCTGTTAGTATGTTGGCTGTTAGTATGTTGGCTCATAGTATGTTAAATCATAGTGTGTTGGCTCATAGCATGTTGGCTCTTAGTATGTTAGCTGTTAGTATGTTGGCTCATAGTATCTTGGCTGTTGGCATATTGGCTGTTAGTATGTTGGGTCTTAGGATGTTGGTTCGTAGTATGTTGGCTCGTAGTATGTTAGCTCGTAGTATGTTGGCGCATAGTGTGTTGGTTCATAGTATGTTGGCTCGAAGTATGTTGGCTCGTAGTATTTTGGCACGTAGAATGTTGGCTCGTAGTATGTTGTCTCATCATATGTAGGCTGTTATTATGTTGGCTGTTAGTATGTTGGCTCATAGTATGTTGGCTCTTAGTATGTTGGCTCTTAGTATGTTGGCGCTTACTAGGTTGGCGCTTACTATATTGGCTCTTACTTTGTTGGCGCTTACTATGTTGGCTGTTAGTATGTTGGCGGTTAGTATGTTGGCAGTTAGTATTTTGGTGGTTTGTATGTTGGCGGTTCGTATGTTGGTGGTTAGTACGTTGGCGGATAGTACGTTTGCTCTTTCATGTAGGATCATATTATCATGGCGCTTAGTATGTTGGCAATTAGTATGTTGGTGGTTAGTATGTTTTCTCTTACTAAGGTCGCTCTTAGTATAATGACTAAGTATGTTGGTGGTTAGGATGTTGGATCTTACTAGGTTGGCTCTTAGTATGTTGGCTCTTAGTATGTTGGCTCATAGTTTGTTGGCTCTTAGTTTGTTGGCTCTTAGTTTGTTGGCTCTTAGATTGTTGGCTCTTACTATGTTGGCTCATAGTATGTTTGCTTATAATATGTTGGCTCATAGTACGTACCTGCTTAGTATTTTGGCGCTTAGTATGTTGGCTATAGTATGTTTGCTCATAGTATGTTGGCTCATAGTGTGTGGGCTCATAGTGTGTTGGTTGATAGTATGTTGGCTCATAGTGTGTTGGCTCATAATATGTTGGCTCGTAGTTTGTTGGATCATAGTATTTTGGCTCATAGTATGTTCGCTCATAGTACATTGGCTCATGGTACATTGGCTCATAGTACATTGGTTCTTAGCATGTTGGCTCTTAGTATGTTGGCTCTTAGGATGTTAGCTCACATTATGTTGGCTCACAGTATGTTGGCTCATAGTATTTTGGCTCAAAGTATGTTGGCTGTTAGGATGTTGGCTGTTAGTATATTTTCTGTTAGTATGTTGGCTCTTAGTATGTTGGCTCTTAGTTTGTAGGCACATAGTATGTTGGCTCTTAGTATTTTGGCTCTTAGTATGTCGGCTCTTAGTATGTTGGCTGTTAATATGTTGGTTCTTAGTATGTTGGGACTTAGTATGTTGGCTCTTAGTATGTTGGCTGTTGGTATGTTGGCTGTTAGTATGTTGGCTCATAGTATGTTGGCACATAGTAAGGTGGCTCATAGTATGTGGATCATAGTATTTTGGATCATAGTATTTTGCCTCATAGTATGTTGGCTCATAGTACATTCGCTTTTAGTATGTTGGCTCTTAGTATGTTGGCACATAGTATGTTGGCTCATAGTATGTTGGCTCATGGTATGTTGGCTTATAGTATGTTGGCTGTAAGTATTTTGGCTCATCGTATGTGTCTCATAGTATGTTGGCTGTTAGTATGTTGCCTCTTAATATGTTGGCTGTTAGTAAGTTGGCTGTTAGTATGTTGGGTTTTACTAGGTTGGTTCATAGTATGTTGGCTCATAGTATGTTGGCTCATAGTATGTTGGCTCATAGTATGTTGGCTCATAGTATGTTGGCTGTTAGTATATTGGATCATAGTATGTTGGCTCATAGTACATTGGCTCTTAGTATGTTGGCCTTATGTATGTTGGCTCTTAGTATGTTGGCTCTTAGTATGTTGGCTGTTTGTATGTTGGCTCATAGTATGTTGGCTCTTAGTGTGTTGGTTTATAGTATGTTAGCTCTTAGTATGTTGGCTCATAGTATATTGGCACATAGTATATTGGGTCTTAGTATGTTGGCTCATAGTATGTTTGCTCTTAGTATGTTGGCTCTTAGCATGTTGGCACATTGTATGTTGCCTCATGGTATGTTGGCTCATAGTATGTTGGCTGTTAGTATGTTGGCTGTTCGTATGTTGGCTCATAGTATGTTGGCTCATAATATGTTGGCTCGTAGTTTGTTGGATCATAGTATTTTGGCTCATAGTATGTTCGCTCATAGTACATTGGCTCATAGTACATTGGCTCATAGTACATTGGCTCTTAGCATGTTGGCTCTTAGTATGTTGGCTCTTAGTATGTTA
This sequence comes from Locusta migratoria, assembly GCA_026315105.1. Lineage (NCBI taxonomy): Eukaryota > Metazoa > Arthropoda > Insecta > Orthoptera > Acrididae > Locusta > Locusta migratoria. The sequence goes on along the minus strand of CM048755.1, from coordinate 144,910,456 downwards.
GCTCAGATTATGTTGGCTCACAGTATGTTGGCTCATAGTATTTTGGCTCAAAGTATGTTGGCTGTTAGGATGTTGGCTATTAGTATATTTTCTGTTAGTATGTTGGCTCTTAGTATGTTGGCTCTTAGTTTGTAGGCACATAGTATGTTGGCTCTTAGTATTTTGGCTCTTAGTATGTCGGCTCTTAGTATGTTGGCTGTTAATATGTTGGTTCTTAGTATGTTGGGACTTAGTATGTTGGCTCTTAGTATGTTGGCTGTTGGTATGTTGGCTGTTAGTATGTTGGCTCATAGTATGTTGGCACATAGTAAGGTGGCTCATAGTATGTTGGATCATAGTATTTTGGATCATAGTATTTTGCCTCATAGTATGTTGGCTCATAGTACATTCGCTTTTAGTATGTTGGCTCTTAGTATGTTGGCACATAGTATGTTGGCTCATAGTATGTTGGCTCATGGTATGTTGGCTTATAGTATGTTGGCTGTAAGTATTTTGGCTCATTGTATGTGTCTCATAGTATGTTGGCTGTTAGTATGTTGCCTCTTAATATGTTGGCTGTTAGTAAGTTGGCTGTTAGTATGTTGGGTTTTAGTAGGTTGGTTCATAGTATGTTGGCTCATAGTATGTTGGCTCATAGTATGTTGGCTCATAGTATGTTGGCTCATAGTATGTTGGCTGTTAGTATATTGGATCATAGTATGTTGGCTCATAGTACATTGGCTTTTAGTATGTTGGCCTTATGTATGTTGGCTCTTAGTATGTTGGCTCTTAGTATGTTGGCTGTTTGTATGTTGGTTCATAGTATGTTGGCTCTTAGTGTGTTGGTTTATAGTATGTTAGCTCTTAGTATGTTGGCTCATAGTATATTGGCACATAGTATATTGGGTCTTAGTATGTTGGCTCATAGTATGTTTGCTCTTAGTATGTTGGCTCTTAGCATGTTGGCACATTGTATGTTGCCTCATGGTATGTTGGCTCATAGTATGTTGGCTGTTAGTATGTTGGCTGTTTGTATGTTGGCTCATAGTATGTTGGCTCATAATATGTTGGCTCGTAGTTTGTTGGATCATAGTATTTTGGCTCATAGTATGTTCGCTCATAGTACATTGGCTCATAGTACATTGGCTCATAGTACATTGGCTCTTAGCATGTTGGCTCTTAGTATGTTGGCTCTTAGTATGTTAGCTCACATTATGTTGGCTCACAGTATGTTGGCTCATAGTATTTTGGCTCAAAGTATGTTGGCTGTTAGGATGTTGGCTATTAGTATATTTTCTGTTAGTATGTTGGCTCTTAGTATGTTGGCTCTTAGTTTGTAGGCACATAGTATGTTGGCTCTTAGTATTTTGGCTCTTAGTATGTCGGCTCTTAGTATGTTGGCTGTTAATATGTTGGTTCTTAGTATGTTGGGACTTAGTATGTTGGCTCTTAGTATGTTGGCTGTTGGTATGTTGGCTGTTAGTATGTTGGCTCATAGTATGTTGGCACATAGTAAGGTGGCTCATAGTATGTTGGATCATAGTATTTTGGATCATAGTATTTTGCCTCATAGTATGTTGGCTCATAGTACATTCGCTTTTAGTATGTTGGCTCTTAGTATGTTGGCACATAGTATGTTGGCTCATAGTATGTTGGCTCATGGTATGTTGGCTTATAGTATGTTGGCTGTAAGTATTTTGGCTCATTGTATGTGTCTCATAGTATGTTGGCTGTTAGTATGTTGCCTCTTAATATGTTGGCTGTTAGTAAGTTGGCTGTTAGTATGTTGGGTTTTAGTAGGTTGGTTCATAGTATGTTGGCTCATAGTATGTTGGCTCATAGTATGTTGGCTCATAGTATGTTGGCTGTTAGTATATTGGATCATAGTATGTTGGCTCATAGTACATTGGCTCTTAGTATGTTGGCCTTATGTATGTTGGCTCTTAGTATGTTGGCTCTTAGTATGTTGGCTGTTTGTATGTTGGCTCATAGTATGTTGGCTCTTAGTGTGTTGGTTTATAGTATGTTAGCTCTTAGTATGTTGGCTCATAGTATATTGGCACATAGTATATTGGGTCTTAGTATGTTGGCTCATAGTATGTTTGCTCTTAGTATGTTGGCTCTTAGCATGTTGGCACATTGTATGTTGCCTCATGGTATGTTGGCTCATAGTATGTTGGCTGTTAGTATGTAGGCTGTTAGTATGTTGGCTTATAGTATGTTGGCTCTTCGTATGTTGGCTTATAGTATTTTGGCTCATAGTATTATGTTGGCTCATAGTATTATGTTAGCTAATAGTATGTTGGCACATTGTGTGTTGGCTCATAGTATGTTGTCTCATAGTATGTTTGTGCTTAGTTAGTTGGCGGTCACAATGTTGGCTCTTAGTATGTTAGCTGTTAGTATGTTGGCTGTTAGTATGTTGGCTCATAGTATGTTAAATCATAGTGTGTTGGCTCATAGCATGTTGGCTCTTAGTATGTTAGCTGTTAGTATGTTGGCTCATAGTATCTTGGCTGTTGGCATATTGGCTGTTAGTATGTTGGGTCTTAGGATGTTGGTTCGTAGTATGTTGGCTCGTAGTATGTTAGCTCGTAGTATGTTGGCGCATAGTGTGTTGGCTCATAGTATGTTGGCTCGAAGTATGTTGGCTCGTAGTATTTTGGCACGTAGAATGTTGGCTCGTAGTATGTTGTCTCATCATATGTAGGCTGTTATTATGTTGGCTGTTAGTATGTTGGCTCATAGTATGTTGGCTCTTAGTATGTTGGCTCTTAGTATGTTGGCGCTTACTAGGTTGGCGCTTACTATATTGGCTCTTACTTTGTTGGCGCTTACTATGTTGGCTGTTAGTATGTTGGCGGTTAGTATGTTGGCAGTTAGTATTTTGGTGGTTTGTATGTTGGCGGTTCGTATGTTGGTGGTTAGTACGTTGGCGGATAGTACGTTTGCTCTTTCATGTAGGATCATATTATCATGGCGCTTAGTATGTTGGCAATTAGTATGTTGGTGGTTAGTATGTTTTCTCTTACTAAGGTCGCTCTTAGTATAATGACTAAGTATGTTGGTGGTTAGGATGTTGGATCTTACTAGGTTGGCTCTTAGTATGTTGGCTCTTAGTATGTTGGCTCATAGTTTGTTGGCTCTTAGTTTGTTGGCTCTTAGTTTGTTGGCTCTTAGATTGTTGGCTCTTACTATGTTGGCTCATAGTATGTTTGCTTATAATATGTTGGCTCATAGTACGTACCTGCTTAGTATTTTGGCGCTTAGTATGTTGGCTATAGTATGTTTGCTCATAGTATGTTGGCTCATAGTGTGTGGGCTCATAGTGTGTTGGTTGATAGTATGTTGGCTCATAGTGTGTTGGTGCTTAGTTAGTTGGCTGTTAGAATGTTGGCTCTTAGTATGTTTGCTCTTAGTATGTCGGCTCATAGTGCTTACTATGTTGGTGGTTAGTATGTTGGATGTTGGTATGTTGGCTCTTAGTATGTAGGTGCTTAGTATGTTGGCAGTTAGTATGTTATCTCTCAATATGTTTGCTCTTAGTATAATGGCTCTAAGTATGTTGGCCTTTAATATGTTGGCACTTAGTATGTTGGCTCTTAGTTTGTTGGCTCTTAGTATTTTGGCCCTTAGTATGTTGGCTCTTAGTATGTAGGCTCGTAGTATGTAGGCTCATAGTTTGTAAGCTCTTAGTATGTTTGCTCTTAATATGTTGGCTCTTTGTATGTTGGTTCTAACTATGTTGGCTCTTACTATTTTGGCTCATAGTATGTTGGCTCATTGTATGTTGGCTCATAGTATGTTGGCTCATAGTATGTTGGCGCTTAGTATGTTGTTGCTTAGTATGTTGGCAGTTAGTATGTTGGCAGTTAGTATGTTCGCGGTTAGTATGTTGGCGGTTAGTATGTCGGCGGTTAGAATGTTGGTGGTTAGTATGTTGGCGTTTAGTATGTTTGCTTTTAGTATGTAGGATCTTAGTATTTTGGCGCTTTGCATGTTGGCGCTTAGTAAGTTGGCGTTTAGTATTTAGGTACCTAGTATGTTGCCTCTTAGCCAACATGCTATGAGCCAACATACTATGAGTCAACATACTATGAGCCAACATAATATGTGCCAACATACTATGATCCAACATAGTATGAGCCAACACACTATGAGCCAACATACTACGCGCCTACATACTATGAGTCAACATACTATGAGCCAACATACTAAGAGCCAACATAATATGTGCCAACATATGATGTGCCAACATACGAAGAGCCACCATACAAAGAGCCAAAATACAAAGCCAACAAAGTAAGAGCCAACATACTAAGACCCAACAAACTAAGAGGCAACATACGAAGAGGCAACATACTATTAATCAACATACTAAGAGCCAACATACTAAGAGCCAACATATGAAGAGCAAACATAAGAAGAGCCATCATACTAAGTGCCAACATATGAAGTGCCAACATATAAAGTGCCAACATATGAAGTGCCAACATACGAAGAGCCAACATACGAAGAGCCAACATACGAAGAGCCAATATACTAAGGGCCGACATACTAATGGCCGACCTACTAAGGGCCGAAATACTAAGGGCCGACATACTAAAGGCCAACATACTAAGACCCAACGTACTAAGAGGCACCATACTAGGAGCTAACATACTAAGAGCCAACATACCATGAGCCAACATACTAAGAGCCAATAAAATAAAAGCGAACATACTAAATACCAACATACAAAAAGCCATACCATTTTGGCGAATAGTATGTTGGCCCTTAGTATGTTAATTTGTAACATGTTGCCTCGTAGTATGTTGGCTCGTAGTATTTTGGCTCGTAGTATGTTGGCTCCTAGTATTTTGGCTCGTAGTATCTTGGCTCGTAGTATCTTGTCTAGTAGTATGTGGCTCGTAGTATGTTGGCTCATAGTATGTTGGCTCATACTATGTTGGATCATAGTATGTTGGATCATAGTATGTTGGCTGATAGTATGTTGGCTCATAGAATGTTAGCTCATAGTACATTGGCTCTTAGTATTTTGGCTCTCAGTATGTTGGGTCTTAGTATGTTGGCTATTAGTGTGTTGGCTCTTAGTATGTTGGTTCGTAGTATGTAGGCTCTTAGTATGGTGGCACATAGTATGTTGGCTCATAGTATGATGGCTCATAGTATGCTGGCACATAGTATGTTGGCTATAAGTATGTTGGCTCATAGTATGTTGGCTCATAGTATGTTGGCTCATGTATGTTGGCTGTTAGTATGTTGGCTGTTAGTATGTAGGCTGTTAGTATGTTGGCTGTTAGTATGTTGGCTCTAAGTATGTTGGCTCATAGTATGTTGGCTCGAGGTATGTTAGCTCATACTATGTTGGCTCATAGTATGTTGGCTCATAGTATGTTGGCTCATAGTGTGTTGGCTCGTAGTATGTTAGCTCATAGTATGTTTGCTCATAGTATGTTGGCTCATAGTATGTTGCCTCATACTATGTTGAATCTTAGTATGTTTGCTCTTATTATGTTGGCTCTTTGTATGTTGGCTCTTATTATTTTGGTTCTTATTATGTTGGCTCTTAGTAGTTGGCGGTTAGTATGTTGGCAGTAAGTATGTTGGAACTTAGTGTGTTGGCGATTACTATGTTGGTGTTTAGTATGTTCGCGCTTAGTATGTTGGCGGTTAGTATGTTTTGCACTTATTTTGTTGGCGTTTAGCATTTTGGCGCTTAGCATTTTGGCACTTAGCATTTTGGCGTTTAGCATTTTGGCGGTTTGTATGTTGGCGGTTAGTATGTTGGTGGTTAGTATGTTGGCGGTTAGTATGTTTGCTCTTAGTATGTAGGATCTTAGTATTTTGGCGCTTTTTTATGTTGGTGCTTAGTATGTTGGCGTTTAGTATTTGGGCACCTAGTATGTTGGGTCTTAGCCAACATGTTATGAGCGAACATACTATGAGCCAACAAACTCTGAGCGAACATACTATGAGCCAACATACTATGAGCAAACATACTATGAGCCTACATACTATGAGCCAACATACTAAGAGCCAACATAATAAGAGCCAACATTCTATGAGCCAACATACTATGAGCCAACATACTAACCACTGACGTTCTAACCGCCAACATAATAACCGCCAACATACTTACCGCCAACATACTAACTGCCAACATACTAATTGCCAACATACTATGATACAACATACTATCATCCAATATACGATGAGCCAACATACTATGAGCCAACATACTATGAGCCAACATACTATGAGCCATCGTACTATGAGCCAACATACTATGAGCCATCATGAGCCAACACACTATGAGCCAACACACTATGAGTTAACATACTAAGTTCCAACATATTAAGTGCCATCATACTGTGCCAAAATACTAAGTGCCAACATAATAAGTGCCAACATACGAAGTGCCAACATACGAAGAGCCAACATACGAAGAGCCAACATCCGATGAGCCAAGATATGAAGAGCCAACATATGAAAAGCCAACATATGCAGAGCCAACATTTGAAGAGCCAACAGACGAAGAGCCAACATAGTAAGGGCCGACATACTCAGGGCCGACATACTAAGAGCCGACATACTAACACCCAACATACTAAGAGCCAATATACTAAAAGCCAACATACTAAGAGCCAACAACCTAAGAGCCAACATACTAAGAGCCAACATACTAAGAGCCAACAAAATAAGAGCCAACAAAATAAGAGCCAACATACCTAAAGCCAAATTACTAAAAGCCATAGCATTTTGGTGGTTAGTATGTTGGCGGTTAGTATGTTGGCGCTTAGTATGTTGGCCCTTAGTATGTTGGCGCTTAGTATGTTGGCACTTAGTATGTTGGCACTTAGTATGTTGGCACTTACTATGTTGGCGCTTACTATGTTGGCGCTTACTAGGTTGGCGGTTAGTATGTTGGCGGTTAGTTTTGGTGGTTAGTATGATGGCGGATCGTATGTTGGCGGTTCGTATGTTGGCGGTTAGTACATTTTCTCTTAGTATGTAGGATCATAGTATTTTGGCGCTTAGTATGTTGTTTCTTAGTATGTTGGCTCTTAGTATGTTGGCTCTTAGTATGTTTGCTCTTAGTATGTTTATCTTAGTATGTTGGCACTTAGTATATTGGCGATTAGTATGTTTTCGATTAGTATGTTGGTGGTTAGAATGTTGGTGGTTTGTATGTTAGCGCTTAGTATGTTCGTGCTTAGTTTGTTGGCGGTTTGTATGTTGATGGTTTGTATGTTGGCGATTAGTATGTTTGCTCTTAGTATGTTGGCTCATAGGATGTTGGCTCATAGTATATTGGCTCATAGTATGTTTGCTCAAAGTATGACTGCTCATAGTATGTTGGCTCATAGCAGGTTGTCTCATAGTAGGTTGTCTTATAGTATGTTTGCTCATATTATGTTGGCTGATAGTATGTTAGCTCATAGTGTGTTTGCTCATAGTATGTTGCCTCATAGTATGTTGGCTCATAGTATGTTGGCTCACAGTATGTTGCCTCATATTATGTTAGATCTTAGTATGTTGGCTCAAAGTATTTTGGCTCATAGTATTTTAGCTCATAGTATTTTGGCTCTTAGTATGTTAGCTCTTAGTATGTTGGCTCAAAGTATTTTGGCTCATAGTATTTTAGCTCATAGTATTTTGGCTCTTAGTATGTTGGCTCTTAGTATGTTGGCTCTTAGTATGTTTGCTCTTAGTATGTTTGCTCTTGGTTTGTTTGCTCTTAGTATTTTTGCTCTTACTATGTTGGTGCTTAGTATTTTTCACTTTGTATGTTGGCGCTTAGTATGTGTGCTCTTAGTATTTCGGCTGTTACTATGTTGGCTCTTAGTATATTGGCTCATAGTATGTTGGCTCATAGTATGTTTGCTCATAGTATGTTTGCTCATAGTATGTTGGCTCATAGTATGTTGTCTCATATTAGGTTGCTCATAGTATGTTTGCTCATAGTATGTTGGCTGATAGTATGTTGGCTCTTAGTATGTCTGCTCTTAGTAAGTTGGCGTTTAGTATGTTGGCGCTTACTATGTTGGTGCTTACTGTGTTGGCGCTTACTAGGTTGGCGGTTAGTATGTTGGTGGTTAGTTGTTGGTGGTTAGTATGATGGCGGTTTCTATGTTGGCGGTTCGTATGTTGGCGGTTAGTACGTTTTCTCTTACTATGTAGGATCATAGTATTTTGGCACTTAGCATGGTGGCGCTTAGTATGTTGTCTCTTAGTATGTTGGCTCTTAGTATGTTGGCTCTTAGTATGTTGGTTCTTAGTATGTTGGCTCTTAGTATGTTGGCTCTTAGTATATTGGCTCATAGTATGTTGGCTCATATTATGTTAGCTCTTAGTATGTTTGCTCATAGTATGTTGGCATTTAGTATGTTGGCGCTTAGTATGTTATCGGTTAGCGTGTTGGCGGTTTGTATGTCGGCGGTTTGTATGTTGGCGGTTTGTATGTTGGCGATTAGTATGTTGGCAGATAGTATGTTGGCGGTTAGTATGTTTGCAGTTAGTATGTTGGCGGTTTGTATGTTTGCTCTTGGTATGTAGGCTCTTAGTATTTTTGCCCTTAGTATGTTGGTGCTTAGTACTTTATCACTTTATATGTTGGCGCTTAGTATGTGTGCTCTTAGTATGTCGGCTCTTAGTATGTTGACCCTTAGTAAGTTGGCTCATAGTATGTTGGCTCATAGTATGTTGGCTCGTAATATGTTGGCTCATAGTATGTTGCCTCATATTGTGTTAGCTCTTAGTATGTTGGCTCAAAGTATTTTGGCGCATAGTATTTTAACTCATAGTATGTTGGCGCTTAGTATGTTGGAGCTTAGTATGTTGGCGCTTAGTATGTTGGCTCATAGTATGTTAGTGCTTAATATTTTGGCACTTAGTATGTTGGTGCTTAGTATGTTGGCGGTTAGTATGTTTGCAAATATTATGTTGGTGGTTTATATGTTTGCTCTTAGTATGTTTGCTCTTAGTATGTTGGCTCTTAGTATTTTTGCTCTTAGTATATTGGTGCCTATTATTTTTTAACTTTGTATGTTGGTGCTTAGTATGTGTGCTCTTAATATGTCAGCTGTTAGTATGTTGGCTCTTAGTATGTTGGATCATAGTATGTAGGCTCATAGTATGTTGGCTCATAGTATGTTGGCTCATAGTATGTTGTCTCATAGTATGTTTGCTCATAATATGTTCGCTGATAGTATGTTGGCTCTTTGTATGTCTGCTCTTAGTATTTTGGCACTTAGTATGTTGGCGCTTACTACATTGGTACTTAGTATGTTGGCGCTTGCTGTGTTGGCGCTTACTAGGTTGGAGGTTAGTATGTTGGTGGTTAGTTGCTGGTGGTTAGTATGATGGCGGTTCGTATGTTGGCAGTTTGTAAGTTGGCGGTTAGTACGTTTGCTCTTAGTATGTACGATCATAGTATTTTGGCGCTTAGTATGTTGTCTCTTAGTATGTTGGCTTTTAGTATGTTGGCTCTTAGTATGTTAGTTCTTAGTATGTTGGCTCTTAGTATGTTGGCTCTTAGTATTGCTGCTCTTAGTATGTCGGCTCTTAGTAAGTTTGCTCTTAGTATGTTTGCACTTAGTATGTTGGCACTTAGTATGTTGGATCTTAGTATGATGGCGATTAGTATGTTGGCGGTTAGTGTGTTGGTGGTTAGTATGTTGGCGCATAGAATGTTGGTGCTTATTTTTTTGGCGGTTTGTATGTTGGCGGTTTGTATGTTGGCGATTAGTATGTTGGCGGATAGTATGTTGGCGGTTAGTATGTTTGCAGTTAGTATGTTGGCGGTTTGTAAGTTTGCTCTTAGCATGTAGGCTCTTAGTATTTTTGCGCTTAGTATGTTGGTGCTTAGTATTTTTTCACTTTGTATGTTGGCACTTAGTATGTGTGCTCTTAGTATGTCGGCTCTTAGTATGTTGGCTCTTAGTATGTTGACTCATAGTATGTTGGCTCATAGTATGTTCGCTCATAGTATGCTTGCGCAAAGTATGATTGCTCATAGTATGTTGGCTCATAGTATGTTGGCTGATAGTATGTTAGCTCAGAGTATGTTGGCTCATAGTATGTTGGCTCATAGTATGTTGCCTCATATTATGTTAGCTCTTAGTATGTTGGCTCAAAGTATTTTGGCTCATAATATTTTAACTCATAGTATTTTGGTTCTTAGTATGTTGGCTCTTAGTATGTTGGCTCTTAATATGTTTGCTCTTAGTATGTTTGCTCTTGGTATGTTTGTTCTTAGTATTTTTGCTCTTAGTATGTTGGTGCTTAGAATTTTTTCACTTTGTATGTTGGCGCTTAGTATGTGTGCTCTTAGTATTTCGGCTGTTAGTATGTTGGCTCATAGTATGTTGGCTCATAGTATGTTGGCTCATAGTATGTTTGCTCATAGTATGTTTGCTCATAATATGTTGGCTCATAGTATGTTGTCTCATAGTAGGTTGTCTCATAGTATGTTTGCTCATAGTATGTTGGCTAATAGTATGTTGGCTCTTAGTATGTTGGCTCAAAGTATTTTGGCTCATAGTACTTTAGCTCATGATATGTTGGCGCTTAGTATGTTGGAGCTTAGTATGTTGGCGCTTAGTATGTTGGCTCATAGTATGTTGGTGCTTAATATTTTGGCGCTTAGCATGTTGGTGCTTAGTATTTTGGCGGTTAGTATGTTGGTGGTTAGTATGTTGCCGGTTAGTATGTTGGCGGTTAGTATGTTTTCTCTTATTATGTTTGCTCTTAATATAAGGGCCGTAAGTATTTTGGCGCTTAGTATGTTGGCACTTAGTACGTTGGCTCTTAGTTTGTTGGCCCTTAGTATGTTGGCTCTTAGTATGTTGTCTCTTGGTATGTAGGCTCATAGTATGTAGGCTCATAGTATGTAGGCTCTTAGTATGTTGGCTCTTAGAATGTTGGCTCTTACTATGTTGGCTCTTACTATGTTGGCTCATAGTATGTCGTCTCATAGTAAGTTGGCTCATAGTGTGTTGGGTCATAGTATGTTGGGTCATAGTTTGTTTGCTTTTAGTATGTTGGCTCTTAGTATGTTGGCTCTTATTATGTTAGCTCTTAGTATGTTGGCTCATTTTTTTTTGGGTCATAGTATTTTAGCTCATGGTATGTTGGCACTTAGTATTTTTTCACTTTGTATGTTGGCACTTAGTATGTGTGCTCTTAGTATGTCGGCTCTTAGTATGTTGGCTCATAGTATGTTTCTCATAGTATGTTTACTGATAGTATGTTGGCTCATAGTATGTTGTCTCATAGTAGGTTGTCTCATAGTATGTTTGCTCATAGTATGTTGGCTGATAGTATGTTGACTCTTAGTATGTCTGCTTTTAGTAAGTTGGCGCTTAGTATGTTGGCTCTTACTACGTTGGCGCTTACTGTGTAGGCGCTTACTAGGTTGCCGGTTAGTATGTTGGTGGTTAGTTGTTGGTGGTTAGTATGATGTCGGTTCCTATGTTGGCGGTTCGTATGTTGGCGGTTAGTACGTTTTCTCTTACTATGTAGGATCATAGTATGTTGGATCATAGTATGTTGGCTCACAGTATGTTGCCTCATACTATGTTAGCTCTTAGTATGTTGGCTCAAAGTATTTTGGTTCATAGTACTTTAGCTCATAGTATGTTGGCGCTTAGTATGTTGGAGCTTAGTATGTTGGCGCTTAGTATGTTGCCTCATAGTATGTTGGTGCTTAATATTTTGGCGCTTAGTATGTTGGTGCTTAGTATGTTGGCGGTTAGTATGTTGGTACTTAGAAACTTGGCGGTTAGCATGTTTTCTCTTAATATTTTTGCTCTCAGTATAATGGCTCTAAGTATGTTTGTCATTATAAGTTGGTACTTAGTATGTTGGCACTTAGTATGTTGGTTCTTAGTATGTTGGCTCTTAGTATGTGAGCTCTTTGTATGTTGGCTCTTAGTATGTTGGCTCTTACTATGTTGGCTCTTACTATTTTGGCTCAGAGTATGTTGGCTCATAGTATGTCGGCTCATAATATGTTGGCTTATAGTATGTTGGCTCATAGTATGTTGGGTCATGGTATGTTTGCGCTTAGTATGTTGGCGTTTAGTATGTTGGCGGATAGTATGTTGGCGGTTAGTATGTTCGGGGTTAGTATGTTGGCAGTTAGTATGTCGGCAGTTAGTATGTTGGTGGTTAGTATGTTGGCGGTTAGTATGTTTGATCTTAGTATGTAGGATCTTAGTATTTTGGCACTTTGTATGTTGGTGCTTAGTATGTTGGCGTTTAGTATTTAGGCACCTAGTATGTTGGCTCTTAGCCATAATGCTATGAGCGAACATACTATGAGCAAACATACTATGAGCGAACATACTATGAGCCAACATACTATGAGCTAACGTACTATGAGCTAACATACTATGAGCCAACGTACTATGAGTCAACATACTAAATGCCAACATACTAACTGCCAACATACTATGATCCAACATACTATGATCCAATAAACTATGAGCCAACATACTATGAGCCATCGTACTATGAGCCAACATACTATGAGCCAACATGAGCCAACACACTATGAGCAAAAACAAAATGAATTAACATACTAAGTTCCAACATACTAAGTGCCAACATAAGAGGTGACAACATACGAAGAGCCAACATACGAAGAGCCAACATCCGAAGAGCCAACATCCGAAGAGCCAACATATGAAGAGCCAACATATGAAGAGCCAACATATCAAGAGCCAACATATCAAGAGCCAACATATCAAGAGCCAACATATGAAGAGCCAACATACTAAGGGCCGACATACTAAGAGCCAACATACTAAGAGCCAACATACTAAGAGCCAACAAAGTAAGAGCCAACATACTAAAAGCCATAGCATTTTGGTGGTTAGTATGTTGGCGGTTAGTATGTTGGCGGTTAGTATGTTGGCGCTTAGTATGTTGGCGCTTAGTATGTTGGCACTTAGTATGTTGGCACTTGCTATGTTGGCACTTACTATGTTGGCGCTTACTAGGATGGCGGTAGTTGTTGGTGGTTAGTATGATGGCAGTTCGTATGTTGGCGGTTTGTATGTTGGCAGTTAGTACATTTGCTCTTAGTATGTAGTATCATAGTATTTTGGCGCTTAGTATGTTGGCACATAGTATGTTGTTTCTTAGTATGTTGGCTTTTAGTATGCTGGCTCTTAGTATGTTAGCTCTTAGTATGTTGGCTCTTAGTATGTTGGCTCTTAGTATGTTTGCTCTTAGTATGTTTGATCTTAGTATGTTGGCACTTAGAATGTTGGCACTTAGTATGTTGGCGATTAGTATGTTGGCGGTTAGAATGTTGGTGGTTAGTATGTTGGCGCTTAGTATGTTCGTGCTTAGTTTGTTGCCGGTTTGTATGTTGGCGGTTTGTATGTTTGCGATTAGTATGTTGGCGGATAGTATGTTGGCGGTTAGTATGTCTGCTCTTACTATGTTGGCGCTTAGTATGTTGGTGCTTACTACGTTGGCACTTACTATGTTGGCGCTTACTGTGTTGGCGCTTACTAGGTTGGAGGTTAGTATGTTGGTAGTTAGTTGTTGGCGGTTAGTATTATGGCGGTTCGTATGTTGGCAGTTCGTATGTTGGCGGTTAGTACGTTTTCTCTTAGTATGTATGATCATAGTATTTTGGCACTTAGTATGTTGTCTCTTAGTATGTTGGCTGTTAGTATGTTGGCTCTTAATATGTTGGCTCTTAGTATGTTAGTTCTTAGTATGTTGGCTCTTAGTATGTTGGCTCTTAGTATTTTTGCTCTTAGTATATTGGTGCTTATTATATTTTCACTTTGTATGTTGGTGATTAATATGTGTGCTCTTAGTATTTCGGCTGTTAGTATGTTGGCTCTTAGTATGTTGGCTCATAGTATGTTGGATCATAGTATGTTGGCTCATAGGAAGTTTGCTCATAGTATGTTTGCTCATATTATGTTGGCTCATAGTAGGTTGTCTCATAGTAGGTTGCCTCATAGTATGTTTGCTCATATTATGTTGGCTGATAGTATGTTGGCTCTTAGTATGTCTGCTCTTACTATGTTGGCGCTTAGTATGTTGGTGCTTACTACGTTGGCACTTACTATGTTGGCGCTTACTGTGTTGGCGCTTACTAGGTTGGAGGTTAGTATGTTGGTGGTTAGTTGTTGGCGGTTAGTATGATGGCGGTTCGTATGTTGGCGGTTCGTATGTTGGCGGTTAGTACGTTTTCTCTTAGTATGTATGATCATAGTATTTTGGCGCTTAGTATGTTGTCTCTTAGTATGTTGGCTCTTAGTATGTCGGCTCTTAATATGTTGGCTCTTAGTATGTTAGTTCTTAGTATGTTGGCTCTTAGTATGTTGGCTCTTAGTATTTCTGCTCTTAGTATGTCGGCTCTTAGTATGTTTGCTCTTAGTATGTTTGCACTTAGTATGTAGTCACTTAGTATGTTGGCGATTAGAATGTTGGCGGTTAGTGTTTTGGTGGTTAGTATGTTGGCGCTTAGTATGTTGGTGTTTAGTTTTTTGGCGGTTTGTATGTTGGCGGTTTGTATGTTGGCGATTAGTATGATGGCGGATAGTATGTTGGCGGTTAGTATGTTTGCAGTTAGTATGTTGGCGGTTTGTATGTTTGCTATTAGTATGTAGGCTCTTAGTATTTTTGCGCTTAGTATGTTGGTGCTTAGTATTTTTTCACTTTGTATGTTGGCACTTAGTATGTGTGCTCTTAGTATGTCGGATCTTAGTATGTTGGCTCTTAGTTGTTGGCTCATAGTATGTTGGTTCATAGTATGTTGCCTCATAGTATGTTTGCTCAAAGTATGATTGCTTATAGTATGTTGGCTCATAGTAGGTTCTCTCATAGTAGGTTGTCTCATAGTATGTTTGCTCATAGTATGTTGGCTGATAGTATGTTGGCTCTTAGTATGTCTGCTCTCAGTAAGTTGGCACTTAATATGTTGGCACTTACTATGTTTGCGCTTACTGTGTTGGCGCCTACTAGGTTGGCGGTTAGTATGTTGGTGGTTAGTTGTTGGTGGTTAGTATGATGGCGCTTATTATGTTGGCGGTTTTTATGTTGGCGGTTAGTACGTTTTCCCTTAGTATGTAGGATCATAGTTTTTGGCACTTAGTATGTTGGCGCTTAATATGTTGTCTCTTAGTATTTCTGCTCTTAGTATGTCGGATCTTAGTATATTTGCTCTTAGTATGTTTGCTCATAGTATGTTGGCACTTAGTATTTTGGCGCTTAGTATGTTGGCGGTTAGTGTGTTGATGGTTAGTATGTTGGCACTTAGTATGTTGGTGCTTAGTTTTTTGGCGGTTTGTATGATGGTGGTTTGTATGTTGGCGATTAGTATGTTGGCAGATAGTATGTTGGCGGTTAGTATGTTTGCAGTTAGTATGTTGGCAGTTTGTATGTTTGCTCTTAGTATGTAGGCTCTTAGTATGTTGACTCTTAGTAAGTTGGCTCATAGTATGATGGCACATAGTATGTTGGCTCATAGTATGTTTGCTCATAGTATGTTTGCTCATAGTATGTTGGCTCATAGTAGGTTGTCTCAAAGTAGGTTATCTAAGTGTATGTTTGCCCATAGTATGTTGGCTCATAGTATGTTGGCTGATAGTATGTTGGGTCGTAGTATGTTGGCTCATAGTATGTTGGCTGATAGTATGTTGGCTCATAGTATGTTGCCTCTTATTATGTTAGCTCTTAGTATGTGGGCTCAAAGTATTTTGGCTCATTGTATGTTGGCACTTAGTAGGTTGCAGCTTAGTATGTTGGTGCTTAGTATGTTGGCTCATAGTATGTTGGTGCTTAATATTTTGGCGCTTAGTATGTTGGTGCTTAGTATATTTACGGTTAGTATGTTGGTGGTTAGTATGTTGGCAGTTAGTTAGGTTGGCGGTTAGTATGTTTTCTCTTAATATGTTTGCTCTTAATATAATGGCTCTAAGTATGTTGGTGCTTAGTATATCGGCACTTAGTATGTTGGCTCTTAGTTTGTTGGCTCTTAGTATGTTGGCACTTAGTATGTTGGCTCTTGGTATTTAGGCTCATAGTATGTAGGCTCATAGTATGTAGGCTCTTAGTATGTTGGCTCTTAGTATGTTGGCCCTTACTATGTTGGCTCATAGTATGTTGGCTCATAGTATGTTGGCTCATAATATGTTGGGTCATAGGATGTTGGGTCATAGTTTGTTGGCTTTTAGTATGTTGGCTCATAGTATGTTGGCTCATATTATGTTGGATCATAATATGTTGGCTCATAGTATGTTGGCTCATAGTATATAGCTCATAGTATGTTGGCTCATAGTATGTTGGCGCTTAGTATGTTGGCGCTTAGTATGTTGGCGGATAGTATGTTGGCGGTTAGTATGTTCGCATTTAGTATGTTGGCGGTTAGTAAGTCGGCGTTTAGTATGTTGGTGGTTAGTATGTTGGCAGTTAGTATGTTTGCTCTTAGTATGTAGGATCTTAGTATTTTGGCGCTTTGTATGTTGGTGTTTAGTATGTTGGCGTTTAGTGTTTAGGCACCTAGTATGTTGGCTCTTAGCCAACATGCTAAGAGCGAACATACTATGAGCAACGTACTATGAGCCAAGATGCTATGAGCCTAAATACTATGAGTCACCATACTAAGAGCCAACATACTATGAGCCAACATACTATGAGCCTACGTACTATGAGCCAACATACTAACCACCAACGTACCAACCACCAACATAATAACCGTCAACATACGTACCGCCAACATACTAACTGCCAACATACTAATTGCCAACATACTATGATCCAACATACTATGCGCCAACAAAATAAGAGCCAACAAAATAAGAGCCAACATACCTAAAGCCAACATACTAAAAGCCATAGCATTTTGGTGGTTAGTATGTTGGCGATTAGTATGTTGGCAGTTAGTATGTTGGCACTTAGTATGTTGGCACTTAGTATGTTGACACTTACTATGTTGGCGCTTACTATGTTGGCGCTTACTAGGATGGCGGTTAGTTGTTATTGGTTAGTATGATGGCGATTCGTATGTTGGCGGTTCGTATGTTGGCGGTTAGTACATTTGCTCTTAGTATGTAGGATCATAGTATTTCGGCGCTTAGTATGTTGGCGCTTAGTATGTTGTTTCTTAGTATGTTAGCTCTTAGTATCTTGACTCTTAGTATGTTAGCTCTTAGTATGTTGGCTCTTAGTATGTTGGCTCTTAGTATGTTTGCTCTTAGTATGTTTGATCTTAGTATGTTGGCACTTAGTATGTTGACACTTAGTATGTTGGCGATTAGTATGTTGGCGGTTAGTATGTTGGTGGTCAGTATATTGGTGGTTAGTATGTTGGCGCTTAGTATGTTCGTGCTTAGTTTGTTGGCGGTTTGTATGTTGGCGGTTTGTATGTTGGGGATTAGTATGTTGGCGGATAGTAGGTTGGTGGTTAGTATGTTTGCAGATATTATGTTGGTGGTTTATATGTTTGCTCTTAGTATGTTGGCTCTTAGTATTTTTGCCCTTAGTATATTGGTGCTTATTATTTTTTCAATTTGTATGTTGGTGCTTAGTATGTGTGCTCTTAGTATGTCGGCTATTAGTATGATGGCTTTTAGTATGTTGCCTCATAGTATGTTTGCTCATATTATGTTGGCTGATAGTATGTTGGCTCTTAGTATGTCTGTTCTTACTATGTTGGCGCTTAGTATGTTGGCGCTTACTACGTTGGCACTTACTATGTTGGCGCTTACTGTGTTGGCGAGTACTAGGTTGGAGGTTAGTATGTTGGTGGTTAGTTGTTGGCGGTTAGTATGATGTTGGTTCGTATGTTGGTGGTTCGTATGTTGGCGGTTAGTACGTTTGCTCTTAGTACGTATGATCATAGTATTTTGGCTCTTACTATGTTGTCTCTTAGTATGTTGGCTCTTAATATGTTAGTTCTTAGTATGTTGGCTCTTAGTATGTTGGCTCTTAGTATTTCTGCTCTTAGTATGTCGGCTCTTAGTATGTTTGCTATTAGTATGTTTGCCCTTAGTATGTTGGCACTTAGTATGTTGACGCTTAGTATGTTGGCGATTAGAATGTTGGCGGTTAGTGTGTTGGTGGTTAGCATGTTGGCGCTTAGTATGTTGGTGCTTAGTTTTTTGGCGGTTTGTATGTTGGCGGTTTGTATGTTGGCGATTAGTATGATGGCGGATAGTATGTTGGCGGTTAGTATGTTTGCAGTTAGTATGTTGGCTGTTTGTATGTTTGCTCTTAGTATGTAGGCTCTTAGTATTTTTGCGTTTAGTATGTTGGTGCTTAGTATTTTATCACTTTTTATGTTGGCACTTAGTATGTGTGCTCTTAGTATGTCGGCTCTTAGTATGTTGGCTCTTAGTATGTTGGCTCATAGTATGTTGGCTCATAGTATGTTGGCTGATAGTATGTTAGCTCATAGTATGTTGGCTCATAGTATGTTGCCTCATAGACTGTTGGCACATAGTATGTTGGCTCATAGTATGTTGCCTCATATTTTGTTAGCTCTTAGTATGTTGGCTCAAAATATTTTGGCTCATAGTATTTTAGCTCATAGTATGTTGGCGCTTAGTATGTTGGCTCTTAGTATGTTGGCTGTTAGTATGTTTGCTCTTAGTATGTTTGCTCTTAGTATTTTTGCTTTTGGTATGTTGGTGATTACTATTTTTTCACTTTGTATGTTGGCGCTTTGTATGTGTGCTCTTAGTATTTCGGCTGTTAGTATGTTGGCTCTTAGTAAGTTGGCGCTTAGTACGTTGGCACTTAATAACCACCAACATACTAACCACCAACATACTAAGCACCAAAATATTAAGCACCAACATACTATGAGCCAACATACTAAGCGCCAACATACTAAGCTCCAACATACTAAGCGCCAACATACTATGAGCCAAAATACTATGAGCCAAAATACTATGAGCCAACATACTATGAGCCAACATACTATGAGCCAACATACTAACCGAAAAAAAAACTAATTGCCAACATACTATGATCCAAAATACTATGATCCAATAAACCATGAGCCAACATACTATGAGCCACCAACATACTATGAGCCAACGTACTATGAGTCAACATACTATGAGCCAACATGAGCCAACACACTATGAGCCAACACACTATGAGTTAACATACTAAGTTCCAACATACTATGTGCCAACATACTATGTGCCCACATACTAAGTGCCGACATACGAAGAGCCAACATACTAAGACCCAACATACTAAGAGGCAACATAGGAAGAGGAAACATACTAAGAGGCAACATACTACAAGCCAACATACTAACCGGCAACATACTAAGAGACAACATACTAAGAGCCAACATACTAAAAGCCCACATACTAAAAGCCATAGCATTTTGGCGGTTAGTATGTTGGCGGTTTGTATGATGGCAGTTAGTATGTTGGCGGTTAGTATGTTGGCTCTCAGTATGTTGGCGCTTAGTATGTTGGCGGTTAGTATGTTGGCAGATAGTATTTTGGCTGTTAGTATGTTGGCGGTTAGTATGTTGGCGGTTCGTATGTTGGCGGTTCGAATGTTGGTGGTTAGTACGTTTGCTCGTAGTATGTAGGATCTTAGTATTTTGGTGCTCAGTATGTTGGCTCTTAGTATGTTGGCTAATAGTTTGTTGGCTCTTAGTTTGTTGGCTCTTATATTGTTGGCTCTTACTACGTTGGCTCATAGTATGTTGGCTCATAGTATGTTTGGTCATAGTATGTTGGCTCATAGTATGTTGGCACTTAGTATTTTGGTGCTTAGTATGTTGGCTCTTAGTATGTTGGCCTTTAGTATGTTGGCCTCTAGTACGTTGGCTCTTAGTTTGTTGGCTCTTTGTATGTTGGCTCTTAGTATGTTGGCTGTTAGTATGTTGGCTGTTAGTTTGTTGGCTCTTAGGCTGTTGGTTCATAGTATTTTGGCTCAAAGTATGTTGGCTCATAGTAATTTGGCTCATATTGTGTTGGCTCAGTGTGTTGGCTCATAGTATGTTGGCTCATAGTATGTTGGTGGTTAGTTAGTTGGTGGTTAGAATGTTGGCTCTTAGTATGTTGGCTCTTAGTATGTCGGCGATTAGTATGTCGGCTCTTAGTATGTCGGCTCTTAGTTTGTTTGCTCTTAGTATTTTTGCTCTTAGTATGTTGGCACTTAGTATGTTGGCACTTAGTTCGTTGGCGCTTAGGATGTTGGCGGTTAGTATGTTGGCGCTTAGTATGTTGATGCTTAGTATGTTGTAGTTAATATGTTTGCGGTTTGTATTTTGGCGGTTTGTATGTTGGCGGTTAGTATGTTATCGGTTAGTATGTTGATGGTTAGTATTTTGGGGGTTAGTATGTTGGTGGTTAGTATGTGTGCCATTAGTATGTTGGCTCTTAGTATGTTGGCTGTTAGTATGTTGCCTCACAGTATGTTGGCTCATAGTATGGTGGCTCATAGTATGTTTGCTCATAGTATGTTGGTTTATAGTATGTTGGCTCATAGTATGTTGGCTCATAGTAGGTTGTCTCATAGTATGTTTGCTCATAGAATGTTTGCTCTAGTATGTTTGCTCATAGTACTTTGGCTGATAGTATGTTGGCTCATAGTATGTTGGCTCATAGTATGTTGGTTCATGGTAAGTTGGCTCTTATTATGTTGGCTTTTAGTATGTTGGCCCTTAGTATGTTGGCTCATAGTATGTTAGCTCATAGTATGTTGGTATTTAGTATGTTGGCACTTAGTATTTTGGCACTTATATGTTGGCTCATAGTATGTTGGTGCTGAGTATGTTGGCGGTTAGTATATTGGCGGTTAGTATGTTGGCGGTTAGCATGTTTTCTACTAATATGTTTGCTCTTATTATAATGGCTCTAAGTATATTGGCGCTTAGTATGTTGGCACTTAGTATTTTGGCTCTCAGTTTGTTGGCTCTTAGTATGTTGGCTCTTAGTATGTTGGCTCTTAGTATGTAGGCACATATTATGTAGGCTGTTAGTATGTTGGCTCTTACTACGTTGGCTCATAGTATGTTCGCTCATAGTATGTTGGTGCTTAGTATGTTGGCGCTTAATATGTTTGCGGTTAGTATGTTGGTGGTTAGTATGTTTGTGGTTAGTATGTTGGCAGTTAGTATGTCGGCGGTTAGTATGTTGGTGGTTAGTATGTTGGCGGTTAGTATGTTTGCTCTTAGTATGTTGCATCTTAGTATTTTGGCGCTCTGTATGTGGCGTCTAGGATGTAGGCACTTAGTAGGTTGGCTCTTATCCAACATACTATTAGCCAACATACTATGAGCATACATACTATGAGCCAACATACTAACTGCCAACATACTAACCGCCAACATACTAACTGCCAACATACGATGAGCTAACACACTTTGAGCCAACACACTTTGAGCCAACACACTATGAGCCAACACACTATGAGCCAACACTTTATGAGCCAACATACTATGTGCCAACATACTAAGTGCCAACATACTAAGTGCCAACATACGAAGAGAAAACATACGAAGAGCCAACATACGAAGAGCCAACATACTAAGAGCCAACAAACTAAGAGCCAACATACTAAGAGCTAACATACTAAGAGCCAACATACTAAGAGCGAACATACTACGACCCAACATACTAAGAGCCAACATACTAAGAGCCAACATACTAAGAGCCAACATACTAAGAGCCAACATACTAAGACCCAACATACTAAGAGGCAACATACTAGGAGGCAACATACTAAGAGGCAACATACTAAGAGGCAACATACTAAGAGCCAACGTACTAAGAGGCAACATACTAAGAGGAAACTTACTAAAGCCGGCTGCGGTGGCCGAGGTGACTGAGGCGCTCCAGTCACGGTCAGCACGGCTACTACGGTCGGGGGTTCGAATCCCCCCTCGGGCATGGATATTTGTGCCGTCCTAGTTCGTAAGTAGTTCATAAGTAGTTTGTAAGTTTAGGGACTGATGACCCCGTAGTTAAGTCCCATAAGCTTAACAAACATTTGAACATTTGAACATTTGCAACTTACTAAGAGCCAACATACTAAGAGCCAACATACTAAGAGCCAACATACTGAGGGCCAACATACTAAGGGCCAACATACTAAGGGCCGACATACTAAGACCCAACATACTTAGAGGCAACATACTAAGAGGCAACATACTAAGAGGCAACATACTGAGAAGCAAGATACTAAGAGCCAACATACTATGAGCCAACGTACTGAGAGCCAACAAAATAAGAGCCAACATACTAAGAGCCAACAAAATAAGAGCCAACATACTAAGAGCCAACATACTAAGAGCCAACATACGAAGAGCCAAATACTGAGAGCCAACATACTAATGGCCAACATACTAATGGCCAACATACTAAGAGCCAACATACTAAGTGAAAGAAATTCTGTACGGTTATTATGCAATTAATGATAAAAAAATTTTAACTGGCAAAACGTTTATCAGACAAACGTAACTTTATTTACACCAAAGACACTAATAATAGAGTGCATAAAAGTCAGAGAGTACACATATATAAAATCTCTGAAATGTCCATTACAGATCGCTAAAGCCCAAAGTAGGTTGCATTCAATATCCAACATCCCCACCAGAATGCAAACCCATTTCATTTACACAGTACAAATGTTTGTCATACATTGTTCCTTTAGTTAAAATGTCAGCTGCCATCTCACATCCTTTCAAAAACACAAATTTTATCTTCTTCATCCGTACGTTCTCTCTGAGAAAATGCAGACGAATGTCAATGTGTTTCGTCTTTGAATGATAACAGTCTGTAGCTACCAACTTTATTGCACTTTGATTGTCACAGTGTATAACCAACGCATTATTTTCTTGTTTACCGAGTTCAGTTTGCAGTTGCTGAAGCCACAAAGCTTCCTGTGCTGCTGCCGCCATCGCCATATATTCTGCCTCCGCTGTAGAAAGCGCAACAGTCTGCTGTTTGCATGAATTCCAGCCAATACTGCCATTCTGTAATAAAAACACATATCCAGTACAGGATCTTCTATCTGTAGGATCATTGGCCCAATCTGCATGACAGTATCCGGTTATTTCTGTGACGTTTTCTTTTCTGAAACATAGTTTCGGATCCTTAGTTCCCTGAAGATATCTGAATACTCGTTTCACACCAAGCCAGTGTTTAGACTGTTGATCGTTGCAGTACTGACTTAACTTGTTTACAGCATACGAGATATCCGGTCCTGTTACTTGTGCAAGATACAGCAGACATCCGATTGCTTGTCTATAAGGTATATTTTTACTATTTTCAGTAATATTTTCATCAAATTTTACATTCACTTCAATGGGAGTTCGAACAGGTTTGCAGTTTATCATTCCGAAGACATTCAATACTTCATTGATGTACTTCTTTTGATTTAGCTTAATCAAACCTGTTTCACGATTTCTAGTTATGTTCATGCCAATACATTGTTTCACTTGACCAATATCTTTCATGCAAAATTTTTCTTTTAGTTTTTCTTTAATTTCTAGTTTGTATTGCTGATGACTAGCAAAAATTAGTATGTCATCCACCCACACTGTAAGGAATAACATAACTGATTTATCAACAGAGTAATATATACAGGGATCTATTCTTGATCTTTTTAATCCTATCTCAAGCAGTATATAATTCAGTTTTAGATTCCACTGTCGGCTAGCCTGCTTCAATCCATATAGCGATTTATGTAATAAACAAACTTGGTTGCCTTCTGAGTACATCTCCGGTTGTGACATATAAATTTCAGTGTCGATGTCTCCCTGCAGAAATGCACTAACTGCATCCATCTGATCAACGTCTAAGTCGTATTTAGCAGCCAAAGCATACAGATAACGAACCGATGTGTACCTTACAACTGGTGAGTAGACTTCATTGTAATCAGCACCTTTCCTTTGAACACATCCTTTCACAACTAATCTTGCCTTGTATCGAATAATTACTCCCTTCTCGTTCGTCTTCGTCTTAAATACCCACTTACAAGGCAAAAATCTTTTTCCTTTGGGTAGATCTACCAATGACCAAGTTTCATTTTTCATTAAGGAATCATATTCTTCATCCATGGCTTTCTTCCACTTATCACCATGAGCAGATGATATAGCTTCTTGAACAGTTTGAGGATCATTCAGACATGGAACTGGACAAAATAAACTGAACTCGTCCTCTTCCTTCTCTCTGTAGTGAATAATTCGTTTTCGTGGACGTAAATTATAATCTTGTATTGAGATATCTGTAGATATTTCTTCAGGTATGTATACATCATCATCATCTGACTGGTATTCAGTAACATCATTCATACATGTCTTGGAGTTATCATCTCTAGAGTTACATTCTCCCTGCATTTCTTCTATATTCTCTTCTTCTGTCTTGTTATTAATATCTTCAGATGGGTTTATTCTTCTCGCAGAAGCATGATGTAAGTAAAGTTTATCACAGCTTAACACATTTTCTAAAAATAGAACGTCTCTACTCTTGATGATGTTATAAGTGTCAAGATCAACCAGACGAAACCCTTTGGAAGAATCACAATAGCCAACAAATATAAGCTTTCTGGACTTTGAATCCCATTTTTGCCGTTTTTCTTTAGGAATCAAAGCCATAACTTCTGAGCCAAAAATTCGCATATGTGATAAATCAGGTTTCCTACCTGTCCACAGCTCCAAAGGCGTCCTTCCACCAATCGCTTTTGCGGGTGATATGTTAATAATATAAGCAGCTGTCGCTGTTGCCTCTGCCCAGAATTGTTTAGGTAAAGCAGCATCAAATAACATACACCTTGCCCTTTCCACTAGCGTTCTATTCATACGCTCTGCGAGACCATTCTGCTGAGGAGAGTAGGGAGTAGTTGTTTGATGCTTAATACCATTTTCGTTCAAGTAATCTTCGAAATTTTTGTTACAGTACTCTTTGCCATTGTCTGTGCGAATGACTTTTATTTTCTTATCTAGTTCATTTTCTACTAGGTTTTTGTAAGCCTTGAAAGCTCCCAATATACTGAGTTTGTCTTTTAAAAAATACACGTAAACATTTCTGGAATAATCATCTATGAAAGTAAGAAAATATTTCATACCTCCCAATGACGCAGTTTCCATAGGACTACATATGTCACTGTAAATGATCTGTAATGGTTGTGAAGCTCTAGAACCAGTATTATTGAAAGGCAGTCTGGTTTGCTTAGCTTCAAGACACGTTGTGCATGTAACAGGTCCATTACTACCGGTAGGAGACAAACTAACACCTTTTGCACAATCTGGTAGCTTATTTACATCATTAAAATTCAAATGACCCATATGGCGATGCCATAGGATAACGGAATTTAAATTCTGAGAGAAAGTTAAATTAGCATTCACTTCTCTGTGTGTGTTTAATACATATAAATTGTTTATCAATGTCGGTGAACACACAAAATTCCCCTCTTTGTTATATATATTACACCCATCATGCCTAAAATTTACTTGGCATCCGTTTTTGACCATAGCACTGACAGACAGAAGGTTAGCAGCAAGTTTAGGAACATATAATACGTCTCTTACCTGAATTCTTCTGTTGTCGTTACCTTTCAATATTAAATTGACACTTCCCATACTTTTCACAGGAAGCGGTATCTTGCTGGCACCTGTTATAGTAGGTATCGCTGGACTTCGTACATCATACATCCAATCATTTCGATTTGACATGTGCATTGATGCACCTGAGTCAACATACCACACGTCTGGATCCATCAATTGTGAAGAAGCAGTAAAACCAGCGACAAAAGTTTTATCTTCTTCTGATTTATTTGCCGTCTTTTTCTTTGACAAGCGGCACTGCTTAGCAATGTGGCCGTATTTATTGCAACTGAAGCACCGTGGCCCCCTGATGTACTTCACTGCGTTTTGTTTATACACCTGTTTTCCTTGAACGTGTCTTTTTCCTGTGAAAAATGCTGAACTCTCCGGATCTGTTACTACTTGTAAAAGCTTTGTTTTTATAAGGTCTGCACTGATTTTTATTCCACAGCTTTCAATTCCCATTATCATTGGTTTGTAAGATTCAGGCAAACCAGCCAACATTAGCGTCCCTAGCCACTCATCATTGACTTCAAATTTAATATTCCTTAATTTATGAGCGGTTGACATGATTTTGTTCACATAATCTTCAACATTTTTAGACGATTCCAAAGTATTAGTAATAAGGTCTTTCAGTAATGCAACTCGTCTGTATAAACCACTGTCATCGAAAGCTTGCTCAGGTTTCTCCCAGACCTCCTTAGCTGTAGGTGCATTTTGTATCTGCACATAATTGATGGGATCTAATAATAAAATGAGTCACGATCTTGCCTTAATTTCTTTCTTTGGAGTAGTGTTGGTACCCCAAACACAGTCCCAGAGCTCGTCATGTTCTAAATATGCTTGTACTGAGAACTTCCAACTAGCATAATTATCACGCCCGATAAGTTTCTCAATGTGAAACTGATTTTGAGGAGAACCTGACATCTTCTTGAATTAAATACAGGTAAAAAACGACACGCCGTATCCGTCACATAGATGATAGCTGAAGTTACATGGTTTGACCAAATGAGAATTTTTATCGTTTGCTGTTGCAACGGTAACCATAAAATACATCGTAAGCTCTGCTACCATGAAAGAAATTCTGTATGGTTATTATGCAATTAATGATTTAAAAAAATTTTAACTGGCAAAACGTATATCAGACAAACGTAAATTTATTTACACCAAAGACACTAATAATAGAATGCATAACAGTCAGAGAGTACAAATATATAAAATCACTGAAATGTCCGTTACAGGTCGCTAAAGCCCAAAGTAGTTTGCATTCAATATCCAACACTAAGACCCAACATACTAAGACCTAACATATTAAGAAACAACATACTAAGAGGCAACATACTAAGAGCAAATATACTAAGAGCCAACATACTAAGAGCAAACATACTAAGAGCCAACATACTAAGAGCAAACATACTAACCACCAACATACTAACTGCCAACATACTAACTGCCAACATACTAAGTGTCAACATTCTAAACACCAACATACTATGAGCCAACATACTAGGAGCCAACATACTAGCAGCCAACATACTAAGAGCCAACATACTAAACACAAACATACTAAGCACCAACATACAATGAGCCAACACACTATGAGCCAAAATACTATAAGACAACATACTATGAGCCAACATACTATGAGCCAACATACTATGAGCCAACATACTATGAGCTAACATACTAAGAGCCAACATACTAAGAGCCAACATACTAAGAGCCAACATACTAGGAGCCAACATACTAGGAGCCAACATACTAGGAGCCAACTTACTAGGAGCCAACATACTATGAGCCAACATACTATGAGCTAACATACTATGAGCTAACATACTAAGAGCCAACATACTAAGAGCCAACATACTAAGAGCCAACATACTAGGAGCCAACATACTAGGAGCCAACATACTAGGAGCCAACTTACTAGGAGCCAACATACTATGAGCCAACATACTAGGAGCCAACATACTAAGAGCCAACATACTAAGAGCAAACATACTAGGAGCCAACATACTAGGAGCCAACATACTAGGAGCCAACATACTAAGAGCCAACATACTAAGAGCCAACATACAAAGTGCCCACATACTACCCACCAACATATTAACTGCCAATGTACTAACCGCCAACGTACTAACTGCCAACATACTAAGCACCAACATTCTAAGTGCCAACATACTATAAGCCAACACACTAAGTGCCAACATACTAAGTGTCAACATTCTAAACACCAACATACTATGAGCCAACATACTATGAGCCAACATACTAAGACCTGATATACTAAGAGCCACCATACTAAGAGCCAAAATACTAAGCACCAACATACTAAGCAACAACATACAATGAGCCAACACTCTATGAGCCAAAATACTATAAGCCAACATACTATGAGCCAACATACTATGAGCCAACATACTATGAGCCAACATACTATGAGCTAACATACTAAGAGCCAACATACTAAGAGCCAAAATACTAAGTGCCAACATACTAAGAGCCACCATACTAAGAGCCAACATACTAGGATCCAACATACTAGGAGCTAACATACTAGGAGCCAACATACTACGAGCCAACATACTAGGAGCCAACATACTAGGGGCCAACATACTAGGAGCCAACATACTACGAGCCAACATACTAGGAGCCAACATACTAGGAGCCAACATATTAGGAGCCAACATACTAGTAGCCAACATACTAAGAGCCAACATCCTAAGAGCCAACATACAAAGCACCCACATACTACCCACCAACATATTAAATGCCAACGTACTAACAGCCAACTTACTAACCGCCAACATACTAAGCACCAACATACAAAGCGCCAACATACTATAAGCAAACACACTAAGTGCCAACATACAAAGAGCCAACATACTAAGTGCCAACATACTATGAGCCAACATACTATGAGCCAACATACTATGACCATACATACTAAGAGCCAACATTCTATGAGTGAACATACTATGAGCGAACATACTATAAGCCAACATACTATGAGCCAACATAATAAGAGCCGACATACTAACCGCCGACATACTAACCGCCGACATACTAACCGACGACATACTAACCGCCAACATACTAAGCACCAACATACTAAGCACCAACATACTAAGCGCCAACATGCTAAGCGCCAGCATGCTAAGCACCAACAAATTAAGAGCCAACATACTAGCACCAACATACTATGAGCCAACATACTAAGCGCCAACATACTATGAGAAATCATACTCTGAGCCAACATACTATGAGCATCATACTATGAGCCAACATACTATGAGCGAACACACTATGAGCCAACACACTATGAGCCAACATACTATTAGCCAACACACTAATAGCCAACATACTAATAGCTAACATACTAATAGCCAACATACTAAGAGCGAATATACTAAGAGCCAACATACTAAGAGCCAACATACTAAGAGCCAACATACTAAGTGCCAACATACTAAGAGCCAACATACTAAGAGCCAACATACTAAGAGCTAACATACTAAGAGCCAACATACTAAGAGCCAACATACTAAGAGCCAACATACTAAGAGCCAACATAGTAAACGCCAATATACTAACTGCCAACATACTAACCGCCAACATACTAACCGCCAACATACTAACTGCCAACATACTTATTGCCAACATACTAACCCCTAACATACCATGCGCCAACATACTAAGCGCCAACATATTAAGCGCCAACATTCTAAGCGCCAACATATGAAGCACCAACATACTAAGAGCCAACATACTAAGCACCAAGATTGTAAGCGCCAACATACTATGAATCAACATACTATGAGCCAACATACTAAGAGCCAACATACTAAGAGCAAACATACTAAGAGCAAAGAGCTAACATACTAAGAGCCAACATACTATGAGCAAACATACTAAGAGCCAACATTCTAAGAGAAAACATACTAAGAGCAAAGAGCTATCATACTAAGAGCTAACATACTAAGAGCCAACATACTAAGAGCAAACATACTAAGAGTCAACATACTGAGAGCCAACATACTAAGATCCAATATAGTAAGCAACAACATACTAAGCACCAACATACTAAGAGCCAACATACTAAGAGCCAACATACTAAAAGCAAACATACTAAAAGCAAACATACTAAGGGCAAACATACTAAGAGCAAACATACTAACCGCCAACATACTAACCGCCAACATACAAACCGCCAACATACTAACCACTAACATACTAACCGCTTAGTATTGTGGCTCATTGTATGTTGGTACTTAGTGTGTTGGCTTATAGTATGTTGGCGCTAAGTATGTTGGTGCTTAGAATGTTGGCGGTTAGTACGCTGGCAGTTAGTATGTTGGTGGGTAGTATGTTGGAACTTAGTATGTTCGCTCTTAGTATGTTGGCTCTTAGTACGTTGCCTCTTAGAATCTTGGCTCTTAGTATGTTGGCTCTCAGCATGTCGGCTCTTAGCATGTTGGGTCTAAGTATGTTGGGTCTAAGTATGTTGGCTCCTAGTATGTTGGCTCATAGTATGTTGGCTCGTAGAATGTTGGCTCATAGTATGATGCTCATAGTATGTTGGCTCAGAGTATGTTTGCTCTTAGTATGTTTGATCTTAGTATGTTGGCTCTTAGTATGTTGGCTCTTAGTATGTTGGCTTATAGTACGTGGGCTCATAGTATGTTGGCTCATAGTATGTTCGCTCTTAGTATGTTGGCTCTTAGTAAGTTGGCTCTTAGTATGTTGGCTCTTATTATGTTGGCTCATATTATGTTGGCTCATAGTATGTTGGCTCATACTATGTTAGCTCTAAGTATGTTGGCACTTAGTATGTTGGCACTTAGTATGTTGGCTCATAGTATGTTGTCGCTTTGTATGTTGGCACTTAGTATGTCAGCAGTTAGTATGTTGGCAGTTAGTATGTTGGCGTTTACTATGTTGGCCCTTAGTATGTTGGCTCTCAGTATGAAGGCTCTTAGTATTTTGGCTCATAGCATGTTGGTGCTTAGTATGTTGGCTCTTAGTATGTTGGCTCTTAGTATGTTGGCTCTGAGTATGTTGGCTCTTATTATGTTCGCTCTTAGTATATTGGCTCATAGTATGTTAGCTCTAAGTATGTTGGCACTTAGTATGTTGGCAGTTAGTATGTTGGCTCATATTATGTTGGCGCTTTGTATGTTGGCACTTAGTATGTTAGCAGTTAGTATGTTGGCAGTTAGTATGTTGGCGTTTACTATGTTAGCCCTTAGTATGTTGGCTCTTCGTATGTTGGCTCAGAGTATGTTGTCACTTAGTATGTTGGCTCTTGGTATGTTGGCTCATAGTATGTTAGCTCATAGTATGTTGGCTCATAGTATGTTGGCTCATAGCATGTTGGTGCTTAGTATGTTGGCGCTTACTATGTGGGTGCTTAGTATGCTGGTGCTTAGTATGTTGGCACTTAGTATGTTGGCGGTTAGTATGTTGGCAGTTAGTATGTTGGGAGTTAGTATGTTGGCGGTTAGTATGTTGGCGGTTAGTATGTTGGCATTTATTATGTTGGCGGTTAGTATGTAGGCGGTTAGTAGGTTTGCTCTTAGTATGTAGGATCTTAGTATGTTGGCACTTAGTATATTAGCTCTTAGTATGTTGGCTCTTAGTATGATGGCTCATAGTATGTAGGCTCATAGTATGTTGGCTCATAGTATGTTGGCTCATAGTATGCTGGCTCTTAGTATGTTGGCTCATAGTATGTTGGCTCATAGTACGTTGGCTCATTGTATGTTGGCTCATAATATGTTTGCTCATAGTATGTTTGCTCATAGTGTGTTTGCTCATAGTATGTTTGCTCTTAGTATGTTAGCTCATAGTATGTTGCCTCATAGTATGTTGCCTCATAGTATGTTGGCTCATAGTAAGTTGGCTCATAGTATGATGGTGCTTATTATTTTGTCTCTTAGTATGTTGGCACTTACTACATTGTCGGTTAGTATGTTGGCAGTTAGTATTTTGGCAGTTAGTATGTTGGCAGTTTGTATGTTGGCAGTTAGTATGTTCTCAGTTATTATGTTAGCAGTTAGTATGTTTTCTATTAGCATGTCGGCTCATAGTATGTCGGCTCATAGTATGTTGGATCATAGTATATTGGCTCATAGTATGTTGGCTAATAGTATGTTGGCTCATAGTTGTACCGAACCTGCGCTGTCGGAGTTGGGAAATGGTTTAGTTTCGGATGAGCTATATACTAAGAGCCAACATACTAAAAGCAAACATACTAAGGGCAAACATACTAAGAGCCAACATACTAAGAGCCGACAACTAAGTGCCAACATACTAAGAGCCAACAAACTAAGAGCCAACATACTAAGAGCTAACATACTAAGAGCCAACATAGTAAGAACCAACATACTAAGAGGCAACATACTACGAGCCAAGATAGTAAATGCCAACATACTAACTGCCAACATACTAACTGCCAACATACTAACTGCCAACATACTAACCGCCAACATACAAACCCCCAACATACCAAGTGGCAACATACTAACCCCAAAAATATTAAGCGCCAACATACTAAGCGCCAACATATTAAGCACCAACATGCAATGAGCCAACATACAAAGCACCAACATAGTAAGCGCCAACATACTATGAGCCAATATACTATGAGCCAACATACTAAGAGCCAACATTCTAAGAGCCAACATACTAAGAGCAAACATACCAAGAGCAAAGAGCTAACATACTAAGAGCCAACATACTAAGAGCAAACATACTAAGAGCAAATATACTAACCGCCAACATACTAACCACCAACATACTAACCGCCAACATACAAACTGTCATCTTACTAACTGCCAACATACCAAGTGCCAACATACTAAGAGCCGACATACTGAGAGCCAACATACTAAGATCCAACATAGTAAGCACCAACATACTAAGAGCCAACATACTAAGAGCCAACATACTAAGAGCAACATACTAAAAGCAAACATACTAAGGGCAAACATACTAACAGCAAACATACTAACCGCCAACATAGTATCCGCTAACATACTAACCGCCAACATACTAACCGCCAACATACTAATCGCCAACATACTAACCACCAACATACTAACCGCTTGGTATTGTGGTTCATTGTATGTTGGCACTTAGTGTGTTGGCTTATAGTATGTGGGCGCTAAGTATGTTGGTGCTTAGTATGTTGGCGGTTAGTACGCTGGCAGGTAGCATGTTGGTGGGTAGTATGTTGGAGTTTAGTATGTTCCCTCTTGGTATGTTGGCTCTTAGTATGTTGGCTCTTAGTATGTTGGCTCTTAGTATGTTGGCTCTTAGTATGTCAGCTCTTAGCATGTCGGCTCTTAGCATGTGGGGTCTAAGTATGTTGGCTCCTAGTATGTTGGCTCATAGTATGATGCTTATAGTATTTGGGCTCAGACTATGTTGGCTCATAGTATGTTGGCGCTTAGTATGTTGGCGCTTAGTATGTTGGCAGTTAGTGTGTTGGCGGTTAGTATGTTTGCTCTTAGTATGTTTGCTCTTTGTATGTTTGCTCTTAGTATTTTGGCTCTTAGTATGTTGGCACTTAGTATGTTGGCGGTTAGTATGTTGGCAGTTATTATGTTGGCGGTTAGTATGTAGGCGGTTAGTAGGTTCGCTCTTAGTATGTAGGATCTTAGTATGTTGACACTTAGTATATTGGCTCTTAGTATGTTGGCTCTTAGTATGATGGCTCATAGTATGTTGGCTCATAGTATGTTGGCTCATAGTATGTTGGCTCATAGTATGCTGGCTCTTAGTATGTTGGCTTATTGTATGTTGGCTCATTGTATGTTTGCTCATAGTATGTTTGCTCATAGTATGTTTGCTCATAGTATGTTTGCTCATAGTATGTTTGCTCTTAGTATGTTGCCTCATAGTATGTTGCCTCATAGTATGTTGGCTCATAGTATGTTGGCTCATAGTATGTTTGCTCATAGTATGCTGACTCTTAGTATGTTGGCACTTAATATGTTTTCCTTTAGTATGTTGGCTCATAGTATGTTGGCTCATAGTATGTTGGCTCATAGTATGTTGGCGCTTATTATTTTGGCGCTTAGTATGTTGGCGCTTACTACATTGTCAGTTTGTATGTTGGCAGTTTGTATGTTGGCAGTTAGTATGTTAGCAGTTAGTATGTTTCCTGTTAGCATGTCGGCTCATAGTATGTCGGCTCATAGTATGTTGGATCATAGTATGTTGGCTCATAGTATGTTGGCTCATAGTTGTACCGAACCTGCGCTGTCGGAGTTGGGAAATGGTTTAGTTTCGGATGACCTATACACTAAGAGCCAACATACTAAGAGCAAACATACTAAGAGCCAACATACTAAAAGCAAACATACTAAGGGCAAACATACTAAGAGCAAACATACTAACCGCCAACATACTAACTGCCAACATACTAATGGCAACATACTAACCGCCAACATACTAACCGCTTAGTATTGTGGCTCATTGTGTGTGGGCACTTACTGTGTTTGCTTATAGTATTTTGGCGCTAGGTATGTTGGTGCTTAGTATGTTGGCAGTTAGTATGTTGGCGGTTAGTATGTTGGCGGATAGTATGTTGGCGGTTAGTATGTTGGCGGTTATTATGTTGGCAGTTGTATGTTTGCTCTTAGTATGTAGGATCTTAGTATGTTGGCACTTAGTATGTTGGTGCTTAGTATGTTGGCTATTAGTATGATGGCTCATAGTATGTTGGCTCATAGTATGTTGGCTCATAGTACGTTGGCTCATAGTACTCTGCCTCATAGTATGCTGGCTCTTAGTATGCTGGCTCTTAGTATGTTGGCTCATAGTATGATGGCTCATAGTATGTTGGCTCATAGTATGATAGCTCATAGTATGTTTGCTCATAGTATGATGGCTCGTAGTATGTTGGCTCATAGTATGTTCGTTCAAAGTATGCTGGCTCTTAGGATGTTGGCACTTAATATGTTGGCTCTTAGTATGTTGGCTCTTAGTATGTTGGCTTTTAGTATGTTGGCTCATAGTATGTTGGCGCTTTGTATGATGGCGCTTAGTATGTTGGCGCTTACTACATTGTCGGTTAGTATGTTGGCAGTTAGTATTTTGGCAGTTAGTATGTTGGCAGTTAGTATGTTGGCAGTTAGTATGTTGGCAGTTAGTATGTTGGGAGTTAGTATGTTGGCAGTTAGTATGTTGGCAGTTAGTTTATTTCTTATTAGCATGTCGGCTCTTAGTGTGTCGGCGATTAGTGTGTCGGCTCTCAGTGTGTCGGCTGTCGTGTCGGCTCTCGTTGTGTGGGTTCTCGTTGTGTCGGCTCTCATTGTGTCGGCTCTCGGTGTGTCGGCTCTCGTTGTGTCGGCTCTCGTTGTGTCGGCTCTCATTGTGTCGGCTCTCGGTGTGTCGGCTCTCGTTGTGTCGGCTCTCGTTGTGTCGTATCTCATTGTGTCGGCTCTCGGTGTGTCGGCTCTTGTTGTGTCGGCTCTCGTTGTGTCGGCTCTCGTTGTGTCGGCTCTCGTTGTGTCGGCTGTCAGTGTGTCGGCTGTCAGTGTGTCGGCTCTCAGTGTGTCGGCTCTCAGTGTGTCGGCTTTCAGTGTGTCGGCTCTCAGAGTGTCGGCTGTCAGTAGGCCGGCTCTCAGTACGCCGGCTCTCAGTACGTCGGCTCTCAGTGCGTCGGCTCTCAGTACGTCGGCTCTCAGTATGTCGGCTCGTAGTATGTCGGCTCGTAGTATGTTGGCTCGTAGTATGTTGGCTCATAATATGTTGGCTCATAGTTGTACCGAACCTGCTCTGTTGGAGTTGGGAAATAGTTTAGTTTCGGATGACTGTGTGCAAATTACGTCCCAACTCCTACGTCTATCGATTCTGTCTGTGCATTTATTGTATCAAATAGAATGAAACAGACTTGCCTGAATAGATCAGGCACCTTATCTTGTGCAGCTGTTCCTTGCATCACTGCAAATTACCAAATTAATGTAAGCTTTTGCCCTGTATCATGACTGGATGATTTAAAGCAAGGATAACATAAATATGAAAGGAGCAGCCACAAAAGAAGGGGCATGTATCGGATGATCCGACAGACAACAGCAAAATGAAAGCTAAATATATTTCCAGGGAACAACTGGTCAATTACAATTTTTCATAATTTTGAGTGGGATAGAGCAGGTGTAGATTTAAATATAAAGCTTCCTTTTGACATTGTTTATTGTTAACTAAAAGACGAATCAGAATAACAACATATTAAACATACATCGATTTAACAGAAAATTTAACATTTGGCTCCAAAAGTAAGAATTACTGACCGAAACAGTATCAAATCGTAACTCTATCTGATCTCTTACATGTAAAAGACTTGGAATCATACTAAGAGGACAGAAAGGACGCTTAAATGGTTTACTACCTTGAAGCTACTGGCATGCACAACCTACCATCGTTGTTACTTCAATATAGGAGCAGAGGCAAGTTGTCTGAGGTACAGGTTCGTATCCAATAGCTTCAACACCATAATCAAACTATATTTTGCGCCGAGGACAACATAACTAAAACTGCTTATTGAGTGACTGGCGTGGTTGTTTGTGTCAAATTCTCGTTCTTTAGGAACGTACTTTAGTTATTAGAAAAATATGTTATTTGTTACGAAATAAATAAGAAAGGCACTGCACTGCTTAACACTTGGATGAAAGTTTCTAAGTGTGTACCAATTTAAGATATTGATTAAAACACCGGTCTTTCCAGTCCCAACCTACTTAAATGAATAAATATCAGTATTCTCTCCAAAATATATGAGCAAGGTGGCCAATTTATAGAACGTCATCTACGCTTCTCAACACGTGGATGAAATTTTCAAAGTACAAACCCACTTACAGAAATAATATTAAAATCGCCGGTCTTTTCGGTCACACTGAAGTTAAATGAATTGATATTAATATTGCCCCCAAAACATGTGAACAAAATGGCCAAATAACAGTATTTCATCTACGCTGCTCAACACGTGGATGAGATTGCATGACACAAAGAGGCACAATTAAATCACAGATAAATCAATTCCGACCGAAGGTCCATTGCATTACTCCATAGATATAAAATAATTAATTTGAGCACTATTTCACTGAAAAGCATAGACTAGAGAAGACAAGAACAAGTTTGTAAGGGCCTTGTCTAGAGGCAAACATAGTCAGCTAAGTAATTACCTCAAGAAAATTACAGTTAATGTTGAGGTACCGAGAAGTGCGCGGGCAGCAGCAAATGAAACTAGACTGTCGAGGTTAATAATTCTTAAAATTCCATACATTACCAACTAAGACTCCTACATGTAACTCGACTGCCTTTCCACTGCTCCCACGCTCTCATGGCGACCGCATTACACGTTCCCTTCTACTTACTTCCTGCCACTGACCTCCCATTTTCGTCATCTCCCTTGTCCTCACGCGAAACCGAACCAGATTTCGCGCCAAGCGACGCCATTGGCTGAGGGCCTCCCTGCCAAAGTCGGCGCCCAGGATGCACCTGACGAACCAGCTATAGTCGGTCACCGACGTTAGCTGCCTGTATCCTCAGACAACCTATCTCTACAAGCTCTACTCCAGTTCTTTGCTACTTACCACCACCTCAGTATACAGCATGCTCTCCTCTCGCCCTAAGAAAGGATGGTAAGGGAAGGGAAAGTAAGTATGGTGCAAGTAATAAAAAAAAGAAATTTTAGGAGAAATAAACAAACAAAACCCATTTCTGTATCCTAGGATGATTGACCAATGGATTGATCACCTGAATAGTCGCCATTTGAACGGCAAGTGATCTGATTTTAATTTTAGACTCCTATTAAAACTAATACAAGTCGTGAAGCGGAATGACGGTTCCGTTTCAACCTGAGCAAGAAGTAGGAACTGTAACAGAGAAGTTAGACCAGATTAGGATTAAGGCCTTGTCTGGGGATCAGAGGAGGAAACTTCTCAAGGAACAGAAGCAAAAGGAAGGAAAAGAATGACTTCCTAAGCATAAGTGGAGGGGATCAAAAGGGCTTGAGCCCAAGACCCCCAAGAAGAAACTGCCTCAGGTCAAAGGGGATACACAGACCCCCTCGACGTCAAAGACAAGTGGCAAGAAGGGTAGAATCTAAGACTCCCTCCTCTCTGGACAAGCGTGATCCTAAAAGGCTGAAGCAGGTAATACGGAAACAGACCTATAGTACTGCAGTCTCGGTCTTTAGAATGGTGGTTGTCCATGAAGGATACCCACTGGTAAGCATCACCTCGCAGCAGTAGGAGCTCGTGCAGATGGCCCCTTTGCCTCTTTGAAGAGATTGGGGGGGAATCTAAAGCTTTTCAATGAAGCGCTACCTGTGAAGGGGACAGTGAAATATCTAGGGGTTACCCTAGATGAGAAACTGACATGAACCCCTCACATCAGGAATATTTGCTCCAAGGCAAAAGGTACTCTTCTAAGTACCA
This sequence comes from Locusta migratoria, assembly GCA_026315105.1. NCBI lineage: Eukaryota > Metazoa > Arthropoda > Insecta > Orthoptera > Acrididae > Locusta > Locusta migratoria. The sequence continues at coordinate 144,872,482 of CM048755.1, read as the reverse complement.
GGAGAGCTTGTGGAAAAAATTGGGGCCTGAGCCCCAAGGGTATGCACTGGATATACACCACAGTGATTAGACCCAGGATCACCTATGGGGCGGTCGTGTGGTGGAAGAAGGTAGAACAGCAGGTTGCTGCTAAGGAACTTGGTAAGGTGCAGAGATCAGCCTGCTTAGCCATAACAGGCGGAATTAGCACCACACCAACTGCTGGGATGGAAACCATGCTGGATGCCCCCATTACACCTTTGGGTCAAGATGGAGGCAGCGGCTGGTGCATACAGACTCAAACCTGGCAACAACTGGATTGTCTGGTTCACTGACGGATCAAAATCAGACCAAGGTGTTGGGGCTGGGGTATATGGGGTGCAGCCAAGACTGGAGGGCGTCATCTCTCTAGGAAAACTGGCCTCAGTATTGCAGGCGGAAATCACTGCCATCAGGGCGTGTGTGGAGGAGACTTTGCGTAGGTGCTACAAAGACCGTAGCATCTATATCTATTCAGACAGCCCTGAGATTACTGGCAGCTCCTGCAACAAAGTCTATAATTGTTGCAGAATGTCACAGGGTGCTGGTGGAGCTAGGGGAAAGCAATAGAGTAAACATATTGTGGGTCCCTGGCCACTCGGGGATCAGTGGCAACGAACATGCCGACAGATTAGCCAGGATGGGGGCAGAGACTCCATTTATTGGACCGGAACCTGTCCTGACAATCACCAAGGCAATGATCAAATTGGAGCTACGTACCTGGCTCAGAAGACAGCACGTAGAATATTGGACCAAAGTCCATCAACAAAAACATGGCAAGGTAATGATGCCAAAGCCATGTTTTAAAAGAAGCTCTGCAATCCTGTGCTTGAATAGGAGATTAGACTCACGGTTGGGTTGCTGACAGGCCAAGGGGAATTTCTAAAAACACCTACATACAATGGGAATAACAGAAGAGGACCCTAAATGTAGGATCTGTGATGAAACTGCATCACATCTAATCTTTGAGAGTCCCAGTCCCAGTCCCAGTCATTATGTTGTTAACATGCAGTCTTATTTTTGTTATTATTTAACAAGTATTCACCACGAACGGAAAAGTAAATGTATTTTAAAGAGAAGTGTCACATGTGTAGTTTCCTGGACGCATAAGCATCCGTCCTCCTAATGTTGGCATATTTAAAGACAGGCGAGCAATTAAAACATCTACCACTGATCAACCGACAGATAAAGGTGATGTATTTATAATGTGACAGGGTAAGTGCACTTAAAAAGCGCCACAACGTGATGCACTCTTTCGTGCATCTGCCCACTTTCATGCCATGTGCTAGTGCCTCGACTGCGCCAGGCATCCGTGGCTGCTCGCCTCTTCCTTCCGCGACTCGTTCGTTCGTCTTCGTGGCTCCACTGGGGACGATGGCTGTGTCTATCTCACAATACCTCGACATTGCGTCAACCTCTCGGCCGATGTTCGAGGCTCCACCGTCGCCACCACTTCGGCATCTTCCCGAGCTGCCGCATTTCTCCTTCGAGGCTCCTACAACGTGGTACGCTATCGCCGAACAGATATTTGACCTCTACTCGCTCGAAGATTCGGCTCACATTCTATACCGTACGACATCTTCGTGAACACAGAGACTCGATATGCGGCCTAGTGACCTCTCCCCCGTCAGATGATCGATATTTCGCCGCCAAACGAACTATCCTCAAGAGGGGCACTCTCACCCCTGAAGACACGATAAGACACGATAAGACAACATCCACGGAGAACACCCGGGGGAGAAGCAGCCCTCACAGCTCTGACGCCGCCTCTGCCTTCTTGTCAATGAGCACGATATGCCGAACGCCACCCTAATGGCTGTGTCGTCCAGTAAACTTCCGGTCATGATCGACACTGCCCTTAGCATTCTCCAGCATCAAAGTGAATACATCAGCATCACAGACAGGTTTTTTTCTGTGGTTTAAGGGTGCACAACTGCTTAGGTTATTAGCGCCCGACCTTAAGCCGGGTGCACACGCTACGATCTGTCTGCGCAAATGTCTGCGCACACCTCGCAAATCGTTGCGTGTGGACAGCACATTTGCGCAGATATGAGATGTCCGCAAACCTGGAAGTTGGAGATGGAGGTTTGAGCAAAATTGCTCAAATCTGTGGGTTCAAATCACATCTGCACAGATGAGTTGGAACGTGTGGACAGGAGATCGCTGCAAATCTGTCTCAGTGTATACTTTTTTCGTGTGTTTACTATTTTGACAGTGGATGAAAACGGCTGAGAACTGAAAATTCCCACTGGGAAACAATAAGTCGCAGCTTATTGGCCACATATGTAATATAAAGTGAAGTAGATGTACAGTGTTTCAAACATATCTAAAACTCTGACAATTTTATTTGTATCTTGTTAGAAGGTAGGCCTACTTTACTTGCCTTCATGGAATCATTCTTCTGGGCAGAGTAAATAGCTTCACGAGTGTTGGGGATGATTTAACTCAATGCTTGTTTAGAAATTGCTGTTGAAAATTCGAGGTCTTTGTAGGTTCTTCCCGTGGCCAGTAATCTTAATGTGACAGTCAGTCCATGATGTGGAGAAATATATCTCCTCATACAAGTGTCTTTACGTGTTATGCGAGGAGTAACCAGTGTCAAAAGATAATAAGTTTCCACACCCATTCGCGAATCATTACGCCAGTCATCGGGTTTGCACTCCAACTCACAATGTAGAATCACATGTGACAACTGCCTTCTTTTGAGCAGCCAATGCCTAGATCATTTCTGTTTATTGCGGTTTGTTTTCCTTTTTTTTTTTTTTTTTTTTTTTTTTGCAAGACACATTGCAAATTAGTGTCCGTAAAAATATTTCCTCTATCACTGACAAAAATAAACTTCGTAAAAAAGCTTATCGGATTCGTTTGCCAGTCAGATTGCAGTCTGTACTACCTAGTTTCGTTTCTCACCGAAAGATGTCGGGCGCGAGAATTTGCAGCATTGTGAATACCCGTCCACACGCAACGATTGGTGTGCGCAGACATTTGCGCAGATACATCGTAGCGTGTGGACCCGGCTTTAAACATGCATGTATCAAACCGCAGTGTTAAGACAACTGCCAATGAGGACGATACCAGGTTATCGCTAAAAACATATGGTAAAATACATCAAGAGGAGGAATTAAATGTCCATTGGTAAATGAGTCATCTGTATAAAACGCAAGACCCGAGCAGCTGCTCGTGTGTCGTCAGCTAAAATTTCCTGTAAGTGTTCGGCTGATTAAAGCAACACGGACACGATTATAATTAGCACAGGACAGTAAAACATGGCGCACCGTCAGCGGGTGACCGCAGGAACACAAAGGTGCAGGATCCCCTGTCGACGAGTGGCGGTGGCTGAACCGGCAGTGACCGATCCGCAGCCGGGCCAGGATTACTTCCTCCTGTCGAGAGGGGCGTGAGGAGGTCTTCCGAGTTGTTGAGATTGGTTTAATGGTGTGAAGCTTATTGGCATGAAGTGAGGACCACAAACTATGCCACAACAAAATACGTCAGCAAATAGACGCTATAATGTCACTGGTTGGGACACAGGGTAGCTGTCCGAGGTTGGAGGGTTGCAGCCGTGGTCGCATCATCAGCAACTCCGTTCCTAGGCACACCTACGTGGCCCTCTATCTACAGGAAACAAACGTGAGAAACGACGTCCGCTAACAATTGAAGGAGATGTCGACACTGTGGATCGGATACAGGTCTCAGACTTTGAATGGCACTGACGCAGTCAGAACAAATGACATAGGTAGGATGGCGGTGGCGATGGATATACAGAACAGTTTGACAGAGAGCGTAAAGCTCAGCTGTGAAAATCAGACACTGGACAGGAAGCCTGTAGTAAAACCTGTCGTCTCCAACGACAAAGACAGGTCCTACACCATCAGTGGTCTTTAAGCCTTCTGTGTAGATAAAAAATGGCAGTATGAAGCCGTGAACAAAGTTCAACTCTCAAGCGATGTACTGAATCCGGAGTACTCTCCTTTGAGAGCGAGCACAGTTCATTTTGAACTCTAACCAGATTCCGGAACCAAGGTGGTGTTGTACTTTCCTGCATTCGAAAGGTGGTAGGGAGAGTAAGGTCGAGTTGCTGTAGAAGGCGACAATCCTTAAGTATAATCCTATTGTTTAACTTATTTTCTTTGGTATGCACTAGTTGCAGCAAATAATTCAGTGTTGTACATACCATGTGGACTATTACACCAGAACCAACTGTTGTACTCTACTGAATTTCAAATTTTAAAAAGGCAAAACTGAATACATGGAATTAGAAGTGATGAAAGGTGAACACAGAAACTTTTGTATTGTGGTAGTAACAATGATAGAATGATACGTGAAATCTGTTTTATTAGGAAACTACAATTGTTTCTTAAGTAACAACACAGAACATTTCAGCTCACTGTCGGGAAGTCAATGTTAACACAGCTATGAGCACACAGTGCAGTTCAGTCGAGGTAGGTTTGTCTTCAATTCAGTATGAGTTTGTCCAAGTCATTAAGTAGTTTGCGGCTGTGAGGATCTGGGCAAATACATCTTGTGCCTGCAAAAAAAGAAAAGTAAGGTTATTGCAAAACGAGAACCAAGATCTAAAAAAATATCTCAGGTCTGACTTAAGTGCAAGACAAATATAAATGGTAAGCGATTAGACACTTAATGTCTACTTTTTTAATTAAGATGCAGAAGTAATATGAAAAATTCACTTATGTAATACTATAATAGGCCTGCTCAAAAGCAGAGACACTTGCGATGGTCTGCAGTCATATATACGAAAATAAATAATTATTGCATTATTGTGCTAATTGAATATTAGTAGAATGTGACTGATGAAGTATTAATTATTTCATAAAAATGTCATAATACAGTCACAGACCTCAAGAAATATCCATAGAACATGGATAAATTTAAGTTTAAATTATTCAATCAGAATTTGCAAATTTTACCAACTTTAGTTGCATTTTAAAATATTGTCTATTATGAGGGGGGGGGGGGGGTTGGAAAATAAGTTTCCCCTGTCTACTGTGGGCAGAGTTGGGTATGAAAGAAAAAAATAGAAAGACATTAAAGATAAGACAGCTGTTTTTACACATAATTTCCTAGTACATTGATACAGTTGTGAAACTGCTTTATAGGCTTCGAAAAGCTGTCCAGGGAAAAATCAGTGCGTTTCATACAGAAGATGTACTAAATGGCTATGGAGTGGAGACATCCACCATCACCTGTCCGAAAGACGTTCAAAACCTCAAAAGCACTCCATCTGCAGGTAAAGTGCTACTCACCATTTTCTGGGACGCACAAGGAGTTTGGTGGCTGGAATTTTTGGAGGATGCAACCATCCATGTTGTGCTGTACTGTGCCACCCAACATACTATGAGACAACATACTAAGTGCCAAGAAACTATTAGCCAACATACTAAGCAGCAACATACTATGAGCTAACACACTATGAGCCAACATACTAAGCACCAACATACTAAGCACCAACATACTATGGGCCAACATACTATGAGCCAACATAAAAAGCAGCAACATACTATGTGCTAACATACTATGAGCTAACATACTATGAGCCAACATACTAAGTGCCAACATACTAAGCACCAACATACTATGCGCCAATGTACTAAGTGCCAACATACTATAGACGACATACTAACTGCCAAGATAGCATGAGCCAACATACTAAGCAGCAACATACTATAGGCTAACATACTATGAGCTGACATACTATGAGCCAACATACTAAGTGATAACATACTATGGGCCAACATACTATGAGCCAACACACTAGCAGCAACATACTATGAGCTAACATACTATGAGCTAACATACTATGAGCTAACATACTTTGAGCCATCATAGTAAGCGCCAACATACTATGCGCCAACATACTAAGTGGCAACATACTATGAGATAACACACTAATTGCCAAGATACTATGAACCAACATACTAAGCAGCAACATACTATGAACTAACATACTATGAGCCAACATACTAAGCACCAACATCCTATGAGACAACATACTATAAGTCAACATACTAAGCACCAACATGCTAAGTGGCAACATACTAAGTGCCAACATCCTATGAGCTACATACTAAGTGCCAACATACTATTAATCAACATACTATGAGGCAACATACCAAGTGCCAACATACTAAGTGGCACTATTTTATGAGCCAATATACTAGGTGCCAACAAACTAAGCGTCAAAATACTTAGCACAAACATACTAAGTGCCAACATACTAAGCACCAAGATACTAAGCACGAACATACTAATCGCCAACATACTATGAACTGACATACTATGAGCCAACATACTAAGTGCTAACATACTGGGGGCCTCCATACTAAGCACCAATATACTATGAGCCAACATATTAAGTGCCAACATACTAAGTGCCAACATACTACAAGCCAACATATTAAGCAGTAACATTCTATGAGCCAACATACTATGAGCTAACATACTATGACCACTAACATACTAAGCGCCAGTATACGATGAGCAAAAATGCTAAGTGCCAACATACTATGAGCCAACATACTATAAGCAAACATACTATGAGCCAACATACTATGAGTCAACGTACTATGAGCCAAAAAACTATGAGCCAAAATACTAAGTGCCAACAAACTATGAACCAACATACTAAGTGCTGACATCCTATGAGCTATCATACTATGAGCAAACATACTGAGTGCCAACATAGTATGAACAAAGACACTAATGGGCCAACATACTGCGAGCCAACATACTAAGCACCAACATACTAAGCGCTGACATACTATGAATCAACATACTATGAACCGACATCCTATGAACCGACATACTAAGCTCCAACAAACTAAGCACATATATTATAAATGTCAACATACTAAGCACCAACATACTAAGTGCCACTATTCTAAACACCAACATAATATGAGCAAACATACAAAGAGCCAACATACTAAGTGCCAACATACTACGAAACAACATAAAATGAGACAACATACTAAGTGCCAAGATACTATTAGCCACCATACTAAGCAGCAACATACTATGAACTAACATACTATGAGCCAACATACTAAGCGCCAACTTAATATGCGCCAAAGTACTAAGCGCCAACATACTAAGAGCCAACATGCTATGGGCCAACATACTAGAGCCAACATACTTCGAGCCATCATATTAACTGTGAACATACAATGCGCCAACATACTATGAGCCAACATAATATAAGCCAAAATACTATGAGCCAGCACACTATGAGCTAACATACAAAGCACCAACATAATAAGCGCCATCATACGTAGCGCCAACATACTAAGAGCCAACATACTATGAGCTAACACACAATTAGCTAACATACTATGAGCAAACATACTAAGAGCCAACATACTAAGCGCCAACATACTTTGAGCACACATACTATGGGATAACATAATATGAGAAAGCATACTAAGCGTAAACATACTATGCATCAACATATTAAGTGCCAACATACTGAGCACCAACATACTATACATCAACATACTAAGATGCAACATATGAAGTGCCAACGTACTACGCGCCACTATTCTAAGCACCAACATAATATGAGCCGACATACAATGAGCTAACATACTATGACCTAACATACAATGAGCAACCATACTAAGAGCCAACATACTAAGGGCCAACATAACATGAGCCAACATACTAACCGCCAACATACAAAGCGCCAAAATCCTATGAGCCAACATCCTATGAGCCAACATACTAAGAGCGAACATTCTAAGTGCCAACAACATATGAGCCAACATACTAAGCACCAACATACTAAGTGCCAACATACTATGAGCCAACATACTATGAACCAACATACTAAGCACCAACATACTAAGCACCAACATCCTATGAGCCAACATACTAAGCACCTACACACTAAGTGCCAGCATACTATGAGCTAACATACTATGAGCAAACATACTAAGAGCCAACATATTAAGTGCCAACACACTTTGAGCACACATAGTATGAGACTACATACTATGAGAAAGCATACTAAGTGCCAACATACTATCTGTCAACATATTAAGTGCCAACATACTAAGCACCAACATACTATACGTAAAAATACTAAGTGCCAACATATGAAGTGCCAACATACTACAAGCCACTATTCTAAGCACCAACATACTATGAGTCAACATACTATGAGCTGACATACTATGAGCTAACATACAATGAGCAAACTTACTAAGCTCCAACATACTAATTGCCAACATACTATAATCCAACATACTAAAAACCAAAGTACTAAGTGCCAACATCCTATGAGCCAACGTACTATGAGCCAACATACTAAGGGCAAACATACTAAGAGCCAACATCCTATGAGCCAAAATACTAAGTGCCAACATACTATGAGCTAACATGCTATGAGCGCCTTACTAAGTGCCCACATACTAAGCGCCAACATATTAAGCACTAACATACTAAGCTCCAACATACTATGAGCCAAAATACTAAGTGCCAACATACTATGAGCCAACATACTATGAGCAAACATACTAAGCGCCAACATACTAAGCACCAACATTCTAAGCTCCAACATTCTAAGCTCCAACATACTTAGTGTCAAAATATTAAGCGCCAACCTACTTTGAGCCAACATACGAGGCGCCAACATACTATGAACCACCATACTAAGCGCCAACATACTATGAGCCAAGATACTATGAGGCAACATACTATGAGCTAACATACTATCAGCCAACATACAATGAGCTAAAATACTAAGTGCCAGCATAGAAAGTGCCAACATACTATGAACCATGCTACTATGAGCCACCATACTATGAGCGAACATACTAAGAGCCTACATACTAAGTGCAAACATACTAGGAGCCAACATACAAAGCTCCGACATACTAAGCAGCAACATTCTATCAGCCAACATACTATGAGCCAACATACTAAGAGCTAACAAACTATGAGCCAACATCCTAAGTGGTAACATACTATGAGCCAACATACTATGAGCCAACATACTATAAGCCAACATACTAAGCGCCAACATAGTATGAACAAAGTCACTAATGAGCCAACATACTGTGAGCCACCATACTAAGCACCAACATACTAAGCGCTGAAATACTTTGGATCAACATCCTATGAACCGAAAAACTAAGCACCAACATACGAAGCACAAACATACTAAGTGCCAAAATACTAAGCACCAACAGACTAAGCGCCACTATTCTAAGCACCAACGTACTATGAGCAAAAATACAAAGAACCAACATACTAAGTGCCAACATACTAAGCACCAACATACTATGAGCCAACATACAAAGAACCAACATAATAAGTACCAATATACTAAGCGATAACATACTAAGCCCAAGATACTTTGAGCCCACATACTATGAGCCAATATACTAAGAGCCAACATACTGTGAGAAAACATACTATGAGCCAACATACTAAGTGCCAACATACTGTGAGCCAACATACTATGTGCCAACATACTATGAACCAACATACTAAGCACAAACATGCTAAGCGCCAACATACTATGAGCTAACATACTATGAGCCAATATACAATGAGCCAACATACTATGAGTGACATACTAAGCAGCAACATACTATGAGCTAACATACTATGAGCTAACATACTAAACACTACCACACTAAGCACCACTATCAGGCAACAATCTATGTGCCAACATATTTTGAGCCAACATACTACTAGCCAACATACTATGAGCCAACATACTACACACCAACATGCTAAGTGCCAACATACTAAGCACCAACATACTAAGAGCCAACATACTAAGAGCGAACACACTATGAGCTAACATACTAAGCACCAACATACTGTGAGCCAACATACTACGTGCCAACATACTATGAACCAACATACTAAGCACAAACATGCTAAGCACCTACATACTATGAGCCAACATGCAATGAGCCAACATACTAAGTGCCAACATAGTAAGAGCCAACATAGTAAGAGCCAACATACTATGAGCCAACATACAAAGCGCGCCAACATACTAAGCGCCAGGATACTATGAGCCAACATACTAAGTGCCAACATACGAAGTGCCAACATACTAAGTGGCACCATTTTATGAGCCAACATACCAAGTGCCAACATATTAGATGCCAATATACTAAGCGCCAACATTCAAGTGCCAACATACTAAGCGCCACTACTCTAAGCACCAACATACTATTAGCCAACATACTATGAGCAAACATACTATGAGCAAACATACTAATGGCCAACAGTATGAGCCAACATACTAAGCAATAACATTATATGAGCCAACATACTATGACCTGAAATACTAAGAACGAACATACTAAGCGCCACCATATTAAGCTCCAACATATACTGAGGCAACATACTATGAGCTAACATACTGAGCGAAAACATATAAGTGTCAGCATACAAAGCGCCATCATACTAAAAGCCAACATACTATGAGCCAACATACTAAGTGCCAACATACTAAGAGAAAACATACAAAGTGTCAACATACTAAGTGCCAACATACTAAGCATCAACATACTAAGCGCCAACATACTTTGAAACAACATTCAATGAGCCAACATAGTAAGTGCCAACATACTACCTACGAATATACTAAGCACCAACATACTAACTGCGAACATACTATGAGCTAACATACTAAGCACCAACATACTATGCACCAACATACTATGAGCTAACATACTATGACCCAACATACTATATGCCAACATACTAAGCACCAACATAGTATGAGCAATGACACTATTGAGCCAACATACTATGAGCTAACATACTAAGCACCAACATACTAAGTGCCAACAAACTAAAGAGCAGCATACAAAGTGCCACTATTCTAAGCACCAACATACTATGAGCAGACATACAAAGAGCTAACATACTAAGTGCCAACATACTAAGCGATAACATACTAAGCGCCAAGATACTTTGAGACAACATACTATGAGCCAATATACTAAGACTCAACATTCTATGAGATACCATAGTATGAGCCAACATACTATGAGCCAACATACTAATCACCAACATAGTATGAGCAAAGACACAAATAAGGCAACATACTATGAGCCAACTAACTAAGTGCAACATACTAAGTGCCGAAATACTGTGAACTGACATACTATGAGGCAACATACTAAGTGCCAACATACTAAGTGCCATCATAATAAGCGCCAACATACTATGAGCCAACATAGTGTAAGCCAACATACTATGAGCCAACATACTAAGATTCAACATTCTATGAGACATCTTAGCATGAGCCAACATAATATGAGCCAACATACTACACATCAACATAGTATGAGCAAAGACACTAATAAGGCAACATACTATGAGCCAAAATACTAAGCGCAATATACTAAGCATCGAAATACAGTGAACCACATACTATGAGGCAACATACAAAGCGCCAACATACAAAGAGCCACCATAGTATTCTTAACATACTATGAGCCAACATACTAAGTGCCAACACACTATGAGCCAACATGAAAAGCAGTAACATTCTATGAGTGAATATACTATGAGCAAACATACTAAGCACCCACATACTAAGCGCAAACATACTAAGCGCCAACATGCTACGAGCCAACATTCGAAGTGCCAACATAGTTGATGCCAACATACTAAACACCAATATACAAGTGCCAACATACTAAGCACCAACATACTATATGCTAACATACTATGAGCAAACATAATATGAGCCAAAATACTAAGCACCAACATACTATGTGCTAACATACTAAGCACAAACATACTATGAGACAACATACTAAGCGCCAAGATACTATGAGCCAACATACTAAGCAGTTACATTCTATGAGCCAACATAATATGAGCTGACATACTACGCACCAACATACTAAACGCCGCCATAATAAGCTCCAACATACCTATGGCCTAACATACTATGAACAAACCTACTACGAGCCAACATACTTAGCAAAAACATATAAGTGTCAGCATACAAAGTACCAACATGCTATGAGCAAAGATACTATGAGCCAACATACTAAGAGAAAACATACAAAGTGCCAACATATGAAGCACCAACATATTAAGTGTCACCATACCAAGCACAAACATGGTTTGAGTCAACATACTATGAGCCAACATACAAATTGACAACATATTTTGATCAACATTGTAAGCACCAACATACTATGAACCAACATACTAAGCGCCAACATACTATGGGCAAACATATTATGAGCTAACATACTTTGAGCTAACATACTTTGAGCCATCATACTTTGAGCCATCACACTTTGAGCCATCATACTAAGCAACAACATACTATGCACCAACATACTATGAGATAACATTGTAACCACCAAGATACTATGAGCCAACTTACTAAGCAGCAACATACTAAGCACCAACTTACTTGGAACCAACATACAACGAGCTAACCTACTAAGTGCCAACATACTATGAGCCAACATACTATGAGCCAACATACTATGAGCCAACATACTGTATGCCAACATACTATTAGCCAACATACTAAGCACCAACACACTAAACACCAACATACTATAAGCTAACATACTATGACCCAACATACTATATGCCAACATACTTAGTGCCAACATAGTATGAGCAATGACTCTAATGAGCCAACATACTATGAGGTAACATACTAAGCACCAACATAGTAAGAGCAAACATACTAAGCCCCAACATAGTTTGAACCAACATACGACGCGCTAACATAATAAGTGACAACATACTATGAGCCAACATACTAAGTGCCACTATGAGCCAACATACTGAGTGCCAACATACTAACCACCAACATACTATGGGCCAACATACTTAGCACCAACATACTATATTCCAACATACTAAGTGCCAACATACTAAGAGCTAACATACTAAGCGCCAACATACTATGACCCACCATACTATGAGCCAACGTACTAAGCAGCTACATACTATGAGCTAACATACTATGAGCGAACATACTAAGCTACAAAATACTATGACCTACCATACTATGAGATAACATAATATGAGCCAACATACTAAGCACAGACATACTATGTGCCAAACTACTTAGCGCAAACATACTATGAGTAAACATGCTATTGGCCAACATACTAAGCGCCAACATACTAAGCACCAACATACAAAGTGCCAATGTGTCAATATATTAAGTGCCAACATACTAAGCTGTACAACTTTATGAGCCAACATACTAAGTGCCAACATACTAAGCGCGAACATACGAAGTGCTAATATTCTAAGCACAAACATACTATGAGCCAACATACTAGAGTCAACATACTTTGAGCCAACATACTAAGTGCCAACATACTTTGTGCCAACATACTATGAGCTAACATATTAAGCATCAACATAATAAGCGCCATCATACGTAGCGCCAACGTACTATGAGCCAACATACTATGAGTTAACATACAATGAGCTAACATACTATGAGCAAACATACTAAGAGCCAACATACTAAGTCCCAGCACATTTTGAGAACACATTCTATGAGCTAACACACTAAGCACCAACATAATAAATGAAACCATACTTAGTGCCAACATACTATGAGGTAACATACTATGAGCTAACATACAATGAGCAATCATACAATGAGCAAACATACTAAGCGCAAACATACTAAGGGCGAACATACTATGAGCCAACATACTATGAGCCAACATACTAAGCACCAACATACTAAATGCCAAATTCCTATGAGCCAACATACAAAGCGCCAACATACTAAGCAAAAACATACTACGTGCCAACAAACTATATGTCAACACACTAAATGCCAACATACGAAGTGCCAACACACTAAGTGCCAACATTCTAAAAGCCAACATACTAAGCGGCACCATTTTATGAGCCAACATACTAAGTGCCAAAATACTAAGCACAAACATACTAAGTCCCAACATACTAAGCACCAACATACTAAGCGTCAATGTACTAACCGCCAACATACTAAGCGCCGACATACTTTGAATTGACATACTATGAGCCAACACACTAAGTGCCAACTTACTGAGGGCCTCCATACTAAGTGCCAACATACTAAGCGCCAATATACTTTAAGCCAACATACTAAGCAGTAACATTCTATGAGCCTACATACTATGAGCTAACATATTAAGCACCAACATACTAAGAGCTAACATACTAAGCACCAACATACTATGACCCAAAATACAATGAGGCAACATACTAAGTGCCAAGATACTATGAGCCAACGTACTAAGCAGTAACATACTATGAGCTAACATACTATGAGCTAAAATACTATGAGCCCACATACTAAGCAGCAAAATACTATGACCTACCATACTATGAGATATCATAATATGAGCCAAATTACTAAGCACCAACATAGTGTGCGCCAACATACTAAGTGCCAACATACTATAAGACAATATACTATGTACCAAGAAACTATTAGCCAACATACTAAGCAACAACATACTATGAGCTAACATACTATGAGCCAACATAATAAGCACCAACATACTATGCACCTAAATACTAACCGCCAACATACTATGACCTATGATGCTATGGGCCAATGTACTAAGTGCCAACATACTAAGCACCAACGTACAAAGTGCCAATGTGTCAATATATTAAGTGCCAACATAGGAAGAACCAACATACTAAGCAGCACATTTTTATGAGCCAACATACTAAGTGCAAACATACTAAGTGCCAACATTATAAGTGCCATGATACTTAACTCCAACATACTAAGAGCCAACATACTGAGCTAACATAGAATGAGCTAACATACTGTGAGCAAACATACTAAGAGCCAACATGCTAAGCGCCAACACACTTTGAGCACACATACTATGAGACAACATACTATGAGAGAGCATACTAAGCACCAACATTCAATGCATCAAGATAATAAGTGCCAACATACTACGCAACACTATTCTAAGCACCAACATACTATGATCCAACATACTATGAGGTAACATACTATGAGCTATCATACTATGAGCTAGCACATAATGAGCAAACATACTAAGCGCCAACATACTATGAGCCAACATACTAAGAGCCAACATACTATGTGACAACATCCTATGAGCCAACATACTGAGTGCCAACATACTAAGTGCTAACAACGTATGAGCCAACATACTATGAGCCGACATACTAAGTGCCAACAAACTAAGTGGCAAAATACTAATCCCAAACATCCTAAGCACCAACATACTAAGCACCAACGTACTAACCGCCAAAATACTAAGTGCCGACATACTGTGAACTGACATACTATGAGCCAACATACTAAGTGCCAATATACTGAGGGCCTCCATACTAAGTGCCAACATACTATGAGCCAACATACTAAGCACCATCATACTAAGTGCCTACATCCAATGAGCCAACATATCAAGTCCCAACATACTAAGTGCCAACATACTATGAGCTAACATACTATGGGCCAACATACTAAGCACTAACATACTATGTGCCAACATACTATGAGACAACATACTATGAGAAACCATACTAAGCACCAACATACTATGCGTCAACTTACTATGAGCTAACATACTATGAGCTAACGTACAATGAGCAAACACACTAAGCACCAACATAATAAGTGCCATCATCCTATGAGCCAACATACTATGAGCCACCATACAAAGCTCCAACATACTAAGTGCCAACATCCTATGAGCAAACATACTTAGCACCATCATACTAAGTGCCAACATCCTATGAGCCAACATACTATAAGCCAACATACTACGTGCAAACATACTAAGCACCAACATACTACATGCCAACACACATGTCAACATACTAAGTGCCAACATATGAAGTGGCAAAATACAAAGCACCACTATTCTAAGCACCAACATACTATGCTTCAACTAACTATGAGCTAACATACTATTAGCTAACATACAATGAGCTAATATACAATGAGCAAACATACTAAGCGCCAACATACTACATGCCAAAATCCTATGAGCCAACATACCATGAGTTAACATATTAAGCACCAACATACTAAGCGCCAACGTCCTTTGAGCCAACATACTATGAGACAATATATTAAGGGCCAAAATACTAAGTGCCAACGTCCTACGAGCCAACATACTATGAGACAACATACTATGAGCAAAAATACTATGACCTAACATACAATGACCAAACATAATAAGCGCCAACATACTAAGTGCGAACATCCTATGAGCCAACATACTAACTGCCAACATACCAAGTACTAACATACTATGAGCTAACATACTATGTGCCAACAAACTAAGCACCAACATTCTAAGTGCCAACATACTATGAGCCAACATACTATGAGACAACATACTAAGCGCCAAGATACTATGAGCCAACATACTACGCAGCAACATACTATGAGCTAACATACTAGGGATGGGCAAGAAATCACGTACTCGTGAAAAATCACGGTGATTGAAAATTCACTGTTTTCACGGTCGTGGCGATCTGGAATCTGACCGTGATTTCAGTCACGGTCACGGTTTGGTAGCGACGAGCAGGAATAGCAGCGAACAGCAGTACTACAAACTACAAAGAGCCATCTGGTGGCCGAAATGAGTGCTATATACAGCAGCGAATAGCAGGTGTAGCAGCGAATAGCGGAAAAGCGAAGAGGAGGTGAGGAAAGAGAAGCAGCAAAGGCTAAAAGAGCCATCTGTGGGTCGAAATCTGTACTAATATCAATGCAGCAAATAGCGGGTATAGCAGCGAATCACCGATGAGCGAAGAACGGGTATAGCAGCGAATCACCGATTAGCGAAGAGCGTGTGTACCGGCTAAAAGCCGATTATGGACAGCGACCAGTTCCCATACACTAGTGCGTTTTTCCTAGAAAATCGCCAGGACCCGGCAAGAAGATGTTAAAAACTGAAAAACATAAGTCATCCATTTCGCCGTTCGTCGTCTATAAGTGTGTATCTTACTAAGAATATTTACGATTCTTTCATTGTCTTGATGTGGTTAGAAAGTTTATTGTACAGTTATTTTAAACTATACTTACTATTGACTTATTTGTTGAGATTTACTTTTCTCGGTTCACAACATAACTTTCATAACAACAAAGAGACGATAAATTAGTTACTGGCGGATGAAACATTATAACAAAAGTATCTAACTCAATTTTTGTCACTCCCATGGTAAATCATACAAGTCGCCGGAATCGCGGCGATTCAATCACGGAAATAGCGAAAAGAGCAGAAATCACGAAATAGCGGAAAGAGCTGAAATCACGGAAGAGCGGGAGGAGTAGAAATCGCGGAGGGATACATGTCGTGAAAACCTCAAACAGTGATTCTAAACCGTGATTAATCATGGTTTAGAATCACGGTGATTTAAAAGTAGCAATCACGGAAATCACTGGTAGCGGAAAATCACGGTTTAGCCCATCTCTATAACATACTATGAGCCATTATACTAAGCGCCAACATACTATGAGCCAACATACTATGAGCCAACATGCTATGAGCCTACTTACTACGCGCCAACATACTAAGTGCCAACACATTAAGCACTAACATACTAAGCTCCAACATACTATGAGCCAAAATACTAAGTGACAACACACTTTGAGCACACATACTATGAGACAACATACTATGAGAAAGCATACTAAGCGCAAACATACTATGTGTCAACATACTATACATCAACATACTAAATGCCAACATCCTAAGCGCCAACATACTATGAGCCAACATACTATGAGCCAAAATACTAAGCGCCAACATAATAAGCACCAACATACTAATCACCAAGATACTAACTATGCGCCATCATACCTTGAGCTAACATACTATATTGTCTTATAGTATGTTGGAGCTTAGTATGTTGTCTCATAGTATGTTGGCGCTTAGTATATTGGCATTTAGTATGTTGACGTATTCGATGTTGACGCATAGTATGTTTGAGCTAAGTATGCTTGCTCATACTTTGTTGTCTCAAAGTATTTGTCCTCAAAGTGTGTTGGCGCTTAGTATGTTGGCTCTTAGTATGTAGTGAACACACAAAGTGCCAACATACTATGAGCCAAAATACTAAGTGCCAACATACTATGAGACAACATACTATGAACGAACATACTAAGCAGCAACATTCTATGTGACATCATAGCATGAGTCAACATACTATGAGCCAACATACTAAGCGCCAACATAGTATAAGCAAAGACACTAATATGCGAATATACTATGAGCGTGACGTCACGAGTGCTGGACTGCTGTGCACATCGCTCTCGATTTTTTTATATAATTTTAGGATTAATAAAATTATTTTAATTGTTATTACGTGATAATATTCAATCTAGAGGTGTTCTAGTAAAGGTTCGTCAGTTATTTTAGCGTTTGTTGTGCCGTAATTGCTTTAAGTGGTGTTATTTGTGTTCGCGTGTGCGCCGGCATCGACGTCTTACTGCTTTGTTTACATCTGGTGGCGAGTGGTTCCAGCCGTAGCGGTCTCCGAAAGCTAAGTTCCAATAAGTGTTTGTGTATTGTAGTTAAATTATTAAAGTTATAGATTTCAGGAGGTGTTATCGCGCTAGTTGTTTATTAACTTTAGTACTTTTCAACAGGTAACTTGCTGTTTTTAACGTAGTTGAGGTTGGGAAACTTTAAGTTACGGTATTTGATAACTCTTGTACTCTCACAGTGTTTAGTTATTTTATTAGTGACGCTTGAATTTGAACTTGTTTATACAAGCAACAGTGTAAAGTTTCTGTGGTAGTGTTATTTGCTCTTTTCTGATACTATTAGTTGTTGTTACTTGATTTGTAGAGACTGAGGTTTGTTGATTGCTGTAGTTAAAAGGTACTTCCTACTTATTTTGTAGAAACTTAACTTCATAACGTAGACGTCTAGTTTTTCTTAACAAATTATTGTAAAATTTTACCATGAGTGAAAAGTGTGGGCTCTGTCGTAGGGTCGTGCGTAGTGGGCTGCAGTGTGGGATTTGTAGTAAGTATTTTCATGGGGGGGGGGGGGGTGCAGTGGGGAAGACAGTGGGCATTGTGGTGAGGTTCTCTCCTGGAACTGTAGGATTTGCAGCAGGAATAAGTTGATAGAGGAGCAGGAGCGTTTGATCTGCGCCCTTCAGGTGCAGTTGAAAAACGCTGAAGAGGAACTAGGTAGGTTGAGGAGGGGAAGGGGGGCTGGGGAATGGGAACTGGCAGTTGGCAAGAAGGTAGCTAGGAGAAGGTATTCAGATAGCTTTACATTGCAAGTTGCAAATAGGTTTGACCAACTGTCAGAGTTGAGTGGAGATGAACCTCCTGTAGCTGTAGGTGTAGGAAGTACGCAGCAGACCTCAGCTTTTGGTAAGCCGAAATCTGTAGAGAGATCTCGTAGGAAGAAGAAGGTTCTGCTGCTAGGTAGTTCTCATGGCAGAGGTGTTGGCCAACTGTTGCAGGAAGTACTTGGGAGTGAGTACCAGGTCACCAGCATAGTGAAGCCTAGTGCAGGGTTAGCTCAGGTCACTTGTAACATAGGGGACTTATGTAGGAATTTTTCAAAAGAGGATCACGTAGTTATAGTGGGTGGGGCCGGGAATAGTCTTGATAGGGACGGGGAATATGATATAGGTGGTGATCTGGAAAGGATAGCAACTGAAACTGGTGGCACGAATGTGCATTTCGTGCAGCTGTTTCAGCGTCATGATAGGCCTTGTCTTAATACGGCTGTCAGCCGTGTTAACATGGGGCTTGAGAAGGCGCTGATGACGGAGGGCATGGATCACATTGCAGTGGTGCCAGTTGAGACTATCCAAAGGTCGGATTTTACTAGGCACGGTCTGCACCTCAATAGGTATGGGAAGGGGAGGTTGGCAAAGCTCATAGGTGACAGTGTAGTAGGGGGTGGGGGTTTCACTCATGGAAAAATTCCTGTAGTAGTTGGTGTTAGGGCTGCACCTTTTTTAGACTGAAGACAGCTGATAGATATTCCTGCTTAAAGGAAGTCCCTCTAAGAAATGAACCACCTTTGACAAAGTCTAAGAATATAAGTAATAAGGGAATTACTGTTTTTCATCAAAATATACAGGGTATCAGAGATAAAGTTAATGAAATGCTTATTGATACTGATTCTGACATTATTGGAATTTCAGATCACTTTTTAAGTGGTGTGACAATTCAGAGACTTCCTTTGCCAGGATACAGGTTAGCTGCCTTCTACTCTAGGAGTTCCTTGCAGTGTGGGGGAGTGGCCATGTATGTAAAAAACAATTTTTCATCGGAGTCAATCGATTTTTCTAAACACTGCACAGAACAGATATTTGAATGTTGTGCAGGAGTTGTTAATGTTAATGGAACTAAACTAGTAATAGTTGTTATTTATAGATCCCCTGACTCAGATTTTAAAATGTTTCTGCCCAAGCTGGAATTGGTTCTGGGTTCACTGTATAGGAAGTATAAAAATTTAATTGTGTGTGGAGATTTCAACATTAATTGTGTAGGTGATAGCTCAAGGAAAAGTCAGCTGTTAGATCTATTTAATTCCTATAACATGATGCAAACAGTATTTTTTCCAACGAGAGTGCAAGGAAATAGCAGTTCTACCATTGACAATATTTTTGTTCATTCTTCATTATTAGAGGGGCACTCTGTCAGCAGAATAGTAAATGGCCTATCAGACCACGATGCCCAACTTTTAATTCTAAAAAGTATTTGTTCTCAAACAAATGTTAAACATAAATATCAACTACTCAGAAAAGTTAATCCAGTTGCAATTGAGACCTTTTTAAGCCTAATTAAGGAACAAGAATGGCAGGATGTTTATAGTGCTGAAAATGCAGATGATAAATATAATGCTTTTCTGAACACATTTATTATGCTGTTTGAAAGTTGCTTTCCGCTAGAACGCTCAAAACAGGGTACTTTCAGTAACAGACAGCCAGGGTGGCTGACAAAGGGGATAAGAGTATCATGTAGAACTAAGCGGGAGTTGTATCAAAATGTTAGAAGCAGTCAGAATGAAGATGCAGTAGCTCATTACAAACAGTACTGTAAGGTTCTGAAAAAAGTCATTAAGAATGCAAAAAGTATGTGGTATGCAAAAAGAATAGCAAACTCTCGGGATAAAATTAAAACTATCTGGTCAGTCGTGAAGGAAGTGTCTGGTCAGGAGCAGCAGGTAGAAGACATAACGTCAGTGCGTAGTAGGAATGTTTCTGTTACTGACAAGTTAGATATATGTGCAATATTCAATAATCACTTTCTGAATATAGTAGAGGAACTAAACAAAACTCTAGTTTCTACAGGTAATCATATAACGTTTTTAGAAAATGCGTTTCCGAGGCTGTTACCTGAAATGATCCTTCATGATACTTCCATAGGTGAGATTGAGTCAATAATTAAATCACTAAAGACTAAGGACTCTTGTGGATATGATGGGGTATCTAGCAGAATTCTAAAGTACTGTTCTCCATATGTTAGCCCAGTACTAAGCCATATTTGTAATTTTTCCTTTCAGAATGGTCAGTTTCCTAACAGATTAAAGTACTCAGTAGTGAAACCGCTTTATAAAAAAGGAGAAAGGGATAATGTAGACAACTATAGACCTATTTCTATGCCATCGGTTTTTTCCAAAGTTATTGAAAAGGCTGTATATTCAAGATTAATTGATCATTTCAGTTCACATAATTTCCTGTCAAACGTACAGTTTGGTTTTAGAAGTGGTTTAACGACTGAAAACGCTATATTTTCGTTTCTCTGTGAGGCACTTGATGGGTTAAATAAGAGGCTACGGACATTAGGCGTCTTCTTTGATTTAACAAAAGCGTTTGATTGTGTTGATCACAAAATATTGTTGCAGAAGTTGGAACATTATGGAATACGGGGAGTACCCCACAACTGGTTCACCTCTTACTTTAATAATAGACAACAGAAGGTAATTCTGCGCAGTGTAGAAAATGGCTATGACGTGCAATCCCAATGGGGCACAATTAAGTATGGGGTGCCCCAGGGGTCTGTTTTGGGACCATTGCTGTTTCTTATTTATATAAATGATATGCCTTCTAGTATAACAGGTGATTGTAAAATATTTTTGTTTGCTGATGATACCAGCTTGGTAGTGAAGGATGTTGCTCGTAATATTGACACAGTATCAAATAATGCAGTTCAAGAGATAAGTTCATGGCTAATAGAAAACAAGTTGATGTTAAATCACAGTAAAACTCAGTTTTTACAATTTCTAACACATAATTTGACGAAATCTGACATTATGATTACACATAATGGGCATGTGATAAGTGAGACTGAACAGTTCAAATTTCTAGGTGTTCATATAGACAGTAAGCTGTCATGGAAAGCCCATGTTCAGGATCTTGTTCCAAAACTAAATTCTGCTATATTTACCATTAGAACAATATCTGAGATAAGTGATTTTTCAACACGAAAAGTAGTCTATTTCGCTTACTTTCACTCACTTATGACGTACGGCATTGTTTTTTGGGGTAACTCGCCTGATGCAAAAAGGATATTTCTGGATCAAAAACGGGCGGTTCGAGCAATATCTGGTGTAAGTTCGCGAACGTCATGACGACCCCTTTTCAGTAGTCTGGGAATTTTGACTCTGGCGTCACAATACGTTTTTCCTTTAATGTCTTTTGTTGTTAATAATATCAGCTTATTCACACGAGTTAGTAGCTTTCACTCGGTGAATACTAGACAGATGTCTAATCTACATTTGCACCACACCACCTTAACACTTGTGCAGAAAGGGGTGCAGTATTCTGCGGCATCCATTTTCAATAAGCTGCCACAAGAACTAAAGAATCTTAGCACTAATCCACATGCTTTCAAATCTAAATTGAAGAGTTACCTCGTGGCTCACTCCTTTTATTCTGTCGAGGAGCTCCTAGAAAAGTTAAACAATTAAGCTAATTCATTTTTTATTTCTTGATTCTTTTCACTTTGTCTTAAGATTGTCGTGTGCAAAGGACTACTTAAAATTTTTCTATTACCATTCTTGTGTAACAATGTATTGACTTGTTCCATGACCATGGAGTCTTACTCCTCAAGTGGGTCCTATGGAACAGAAAAAACAAATAAATAAATAAATAAACATACTAAGTGCAACATACTAAGCGCCGAAATACTGTGAACTGATATACTATGAGGCACCATTCTAAGTGCCAACATACTAAGCACCAACATACTAAGTGCAAATATACTATGAGACAACATACTAACCGCCAACATACTAAGTGCCAACATACTAAGCACTAACATACTAAGCACCTACATACGATGTGTCAATATAGTAAGTGTAACATATGAAATGCCAACATACAAGGCAGCACCATTTTATGAGCCAACATACAAAGTGCCAACATAATAGACACATACATACTATTCGACAACATACAAGCGCCAACATACTAAACGCCTCTATTCTAAGCACCAATATACTACAAGCCAACATACTATGAGCCAACATAGTAAGCTCCAACATACCATGAGACAACATACCATGAGCTAACATACTATGAGCTAACATACTCTGAGCAAAGATACTAAGAGCCAACATACTAAGCGCCAACATACTATGAGCACACATACTATGATAAACATACTAAGTGCCAACATACTATGAGGTAATTTACTAAGTGCTAATTTACTATATGCCAACATACTATGAGCCAAAATACTAAGCGCCAATGTACTATGCGCTGCTATTCTAAGCACCAAAATACTATGAACCAACATACTATGGGCCAACATCGTAAGTGCCAACATACTATGATCCAACATACTAAGCGCCAACATGATATGAGCCAACATACTACAAGCCAACATACTATGAGCCAACATACTATGAGCCAACATACTAAGCGCTAACATACTAAGCACTAACATACTAATTACCAACATACTAAGCGTCAACAAACTATGCGCCAACATACTTTGAGCCAACATACTAAGAGCCAACATACTATGAGCTAACATAATATGAGGCATCATACTACGAGCCAACATACTATGAGCAACATACTAAGTGCTAACATACTAAGAGCCAACATACTAAGTGCCAATAAACCTAGTGCCAACACACTAAGCGGCACCATTTTATGAGCCAGCATACTAAGTGTCAGTATACAAGGCGCCTATGTACTATGATCCAACATATTATGAGCCAACATACTAAGTGCCAACATCCTATGAGCCAACATACAAAGTGCCAACGTACAAAGCGCCAACGTACAAAGCGCCAAGATACAAAGCGCCAACATACTAAGCGCCAACATACTAAGCGTCACCATACTAAGCACCAACATATTTTGAGCCAACATACTATGAGCTAACATACTATGAGCTAACATACTATGAGCAAATATACTATGAGCAAATATACTAAGCGCCAACATACTAAGCGCCAACATCCTATGAGCCAACGTACTATGAGCCAACATTCTGAGCGCCAACATACTAAGCGCCAACATACTATGTGTCAACATACTAAGTGGCAACATACAAAGTGCCAACATACTAAGTGCCACTATTCTAAGCAACAAGATACTATGAGCTTAAATGCTAAGCGCCAATATACTAAGCGCCAACATACTAAGCGTCAACATATTAATATAGTTTGAGCCAACATACTATGAACCAACATACTAAGTGCCAACATACTAAGCACGAACATACTATGAGCCAATATACTATGAGCAAACATACTAAGTGCAAGCAAACTAAGTGCCAAGACACTAAGTGCCAACATACTTTGATCCAACATACTTCGAGCCAACATACTATGAGCAAACATACTATATGCCAACATACTAAGTGTCAACATACTAAGCGCCGACATACTATGAGGCAAATTACTAAGTGCCAACATACTAAGTGGCAACATACTATGAGCCAACATACTAAGTGCCAACATACTAAGAGCCAACATACAAAGTGCCAACATAATATGTGCTAAGAAATTATTCACTAACATACTATTAGCCAACATACTAAGAGCCAACATACTAAGTTGCACAATTCTATTAGGCAACATACTAAGTGGCAATATACTATGTGCTAACATACTAAGTGCAAACATACTAAGCGCCAACATACAAAGCACCAAAATACTAAGTGCCACTATTTTAAGCACCAACATACTATGAGCAAACATACTAAGAGCCAACATACTAAGCGCCAACATACTAAGCGATAACATACTAAGTGCCAACACACTTTGAGCTAACATTCTATGAACCACAAACTATGAGTCAAGATACTAAGCACCAACATACTATGACCCAACATACTAAGCGCCAATATACTAAGTGCCAACATACTATGAGCCAACATACTAAGCAGCAACATTCTATGAGCCAACATACTATGAGCCAACATATTATGAACCAACACACTTTGCGCCAACATACTAAGTGCCATCATCATATGAGCTAACATACTAATGGGCAACATACTATGCACAAACATACTAAACGTCAACATACTAAGTGCCAACATACTTTGAGCCAACATACTATGAGCCAACATACTAAGTGCTGCCATCCTATGAGCTAGCATTCAATGACACAGCATACTATAAGCCAACATACTAAGTGCGAACATAGTATGAGCAAAGACACTAATGAGACAACATACTATGAGCTAACATACTATACACCAACATACTAAGTCTCAACATACTAAGTGCCACTATTCTAAGCACCAACATTCTATGAGCAAACATACTAAGAGCCAAAATACTAAGCGCCCACATACTAAGTGCCAACACACTTTGAGCTAACATACTAAGAGCCAACATTCTATGACCCAACATACTAAGTGCCAAAATATTATGAGGCAACATACTAAGCAGCAACATACTATGAGCTAACATACTATGAGCCAAGATACTAAGCACCAAGAAACTATGCACCAATATACTAAGCGCCAACAAACTATGAGTCAACATACTAAGTGCCAACATCCTATGAGCCAACATACTATGAGCCAACATACTAAGTGCCAACATACTAATCGCCAACATACTAAGCACCACTATTCTAAGCACCAATATATTATGAGCCAACATACTATGAGCCAACATACTAAGAGCCAACATACTATGAGCCAACATACTAAGTACCAACATACTAAGCGCCAACATACTAAACAGTAATATTCTATTAGCCAACATACTATGAGCTAACATACTAAGCACCGATATACTAAGCGCCAACATACTAAGTGCCAACATACTAAGTGCCGATATTTCATGAGCCAACATACTATGAACCAACATACTATGAGCCAACATACTAAGTAGCAACATTTTATGAGCGAACATACTATGAGCCAATGTACTATAAGCCATCATACTAAGCGCCAACATAGTATGAACAAACACACTAATGATCCAACATACTATAAGCCAACATACTAAGCACCAACGTACTTAGCACCAATATACTAAGCGCCAACATATCAAGTTCCAACGTACTAAGTGTCAACATACTAAGCGTCAACATACTAAGCAGCAACATTCTATGAGCCATCATACTATGATCGAACATAATATAAGCCAACATACTAAGTGCCAACATAGTATGAGCAAACACTAATGAGCCAACGTACTATGAGTCAATATACTAAGTGCCAACATACTGAGTGCCAATATTTGATTTGATTTGATTTGATCATTGCCTTGGTTATTGTCAGGACAGGTTTCGGTCCAATAAATGGAGTCTCTGCCCCCATCCTGCCTAATCTTTCGGCATGTTCGTTGCCACCGATCCCCGAGTGGCCAGGAACCCACAATAGGTTCACTCTATTGCTTTCCCCTAGCTCCACCAGAACCCTGTGACATTCTGCAACAATTTTAGACCTTGTTGCAGGAGCTGACAGTGATCTCAGGGCTGCCTGCCTGTCTGAATAGATATAGATTCTACGATCTTTGTAGCACCTACGCAAATTTTCCTCCACACACGCCCTGATGGCAGCGACGTCGGCCTTTAATACTGAGGCCAGTTTGCCTAGAGAGATGACGCCCTCCAGTCTTGGCTGCACCCTGTATACCCCGGCCCCAACGCCTTGGTCTGATTTTGGTCTTCTTGCAGGCAACCTCTAGTGGTGTTGATTACCATTTTTTCCATCCATCATGGTAGCCTCTTCCTTTCCTCCACTGAGCATGGCCCTAGTCCACCTACATATAGTGGTCCCTAGGTCATGCACCTCTGCTGCCCTAACCATGGAATCGAAGGTCGTGTTGCTAAAAGCCCCCTCAATGTCCAGGAAGATACAGAGGGCTATTTCCTGAAAGTGTACTGCTTTCTCCACCTTCCCAACGAGTTGGTGCAGAGCTGTCTCACATGATTTACCTGGCTGATATGCATGTTGGTTTGAATGTAGAGGAGCCCTACTTAACCTCCTTTCTCCAACATGCACATTAACCAGCTTTTCCAATGTCTTAAGAATGAAGGACAGGCTGATTAGTCTCATATCCTTGGCCTTGGTATGATCAATTCTCCCTGGTTTTGGAATGAAGACAACTTTCGCTGCCCTCCAGGCATTGGGAATGATTCCTGATGCTAGGCTAACCCTGATTACCCTGCATAGGAATGTAATAAGATTTTCTCCCGCTTGCTGCTAGAGAGCTGGAAAGATTCCATCGGGACCAGGCGACTTGAACAGTTGAAGTGTTCCCACCGCCCATCAGACCTTACTGAAATCGACACACTCCTTGGCCAAATCCCAGTCCTCTTTGCGAATACCTGAGAAACGTTGTCTCTCAGGAATCGCATTCTGGTCTGAGTTATCCCCCAGAGTATATTGAGGAAAGTGAGTCTTGAGGAGCAGTTCCAGCGTTTCATGTGCTGTCTTTGTATACTCCCCATCCTCCTTCCTCAATGTTCCTCCTGGATTAGTTGGTACCCTAGTGAGGATTTTATGAAGTCTCACTTGAGCAACAGTGCACTCCACTTCCTCACAGAATACCTTCCAGGATGCCTCCTTTGCCCGTCTGATGGCAAGGTTGTAATTGACAAGGGCCTCACGATATTTTGCCCATTGTTCTTTGCGCCTCGCAAGATTAAACAGTCTTCGTACCTGTTTCCTTTGCATTTCCAGGTTATTATTCCACCAAAGCACACTCCTATTTGTGCACTTCTTGGTGATTGAGCAGTTGTCCTGGTATGAGGTCACTATAGCAGAGGATACGGCCTTTGCTACTTCCTCAAACTCTGCTGGATTTCTTATCGAAGTTTTAATTTTTGATAGGCTGAAGTCAGGGTCTCTCCTATATGTCACCCAGTCCGTTTTCCTGGGATTTCTATAGGCCATGGTCTGTCTGGTTCCCATTTCAACCCTGAATTTAATATACATGTGATCTGATGAGGATGGCTCCAGGACCACATGCCACTGTTTGACGTAACTTCCCATCATTATGGAACCAAAAGCTATGTCAATTACTTCTTCCCATCTACTATTCCTGAATGTAGGTTCATCACCCCTATTCAGGATCTCCAAGTTGTTAGATAGGAGAAATTCAAGAAGGTGCTCACCTCTACTGTTGGTGTCCTTGCTGCCCCACAATAGATTGTGGGCATTGGCATCACATCCCACCAACAGTTCGTCACCTTGCCGATGGCAGGCTTCCGTCAGTCTCCTCACTTCCAAAGGAGGAAGAGAGCTGTCTTCATAAGGCAGGTATGCTGAGGCCAAAACAATTTCCCTCGTGATACCTTCCTCACGTTGCTGCAGCCTGATGGTCACCAGGTCCCTGGAACAAAAATCCATCATTGGCATGAAAGGTATTCAATTTCTAACATAAATGCATGTTCTGGAGTTTTTTAGATTTCTAGCAATAAGCAGTTTACCTCCAGTACCACTGAGGCCCGATATACCCCCTTCGTATAAATAGGGTTCTTGTATCAGGGCCACGTCCACCTCCTGTCTCCCCAGGCGACGGCTCAGGACAGCATTGGCCCCTTTATTGTGCTGCAGGTTTATCTGCAGCACTTCCAGTCCCCATCTTGCTGCCATTATTACTTTTAAGGTCTTTGATTACCCTGACGGCGACCTGCGAGAATCCTAAAAACAGTTTCAGGTCTTGCTCTCGCATTGCCTTCAGGGAGTTCTCTCCGACCTCCACCACCAGGGTTCGTCCTTCCGGAAAGACCTTTTGGTTAATTACCCTCCAATCCTCTGTCGAGACTTTTGGGTTCTGGAGCCTTATTTTCTCGAACAGAGTCTTTGGAGGGACATCCTTAAGGATCTTTGGTGCCCATATTGATACTTTTGCGGTCTTCAAGAGTTCGGTTGCTGTCTTGACCAGCAGCTTCGCATCCTCCCACGGGGATATCATGGGCACCTTGTCCTTAAGCCATACTACTGAGTGGCCCCCCTCGCAGACAAAAATGAGGGCACCGCGATCTAGATAGACCCTCCTGAATTTAGGTCCTGGGCCAGCGTCCCCCCCCCCCAATCTCTGCCATCTGCACGAGCTCCTCCTACTGCTAGGTGATGCTCACTTCTTGGACAACTGCCATTCTAAAGACCGAGACTGCAGTACTATAGGTCTGTTTCTCTATTTACTGCCTCAGCCTTAAAGGATCACGCTTGTACAGGGAGGAGGGAGTCTTAGACTCCTCCCTAACCCTCTTGCCAACTGTCATTGACGTCGAGGGGGTCTGTGTATCCCCTTCGACCTGAGGCAGTTTCTTTTTGGGGGTCTTGGCCTCAAGCCCTTTTGATTCCCTCCACTTACGCTTAGGAAGCCATTCTTTTCCTTCCTTTGGCTTCTGTTCCTTGAGAAGTTTCCTCCTCTGAGCCCCAGACAAGGCCTTAATCCTAATCTGATCCAACTTCTCTGATAAAGTTCCCACTTCCTGCTCAGGACTAGACCCTGATTCAGAAGCAGGAGTGCTCTCCATCAGTCCTGATCCCGATGTCCCGACAACTTACTATGAGCCAACATATTATGAGCCAACATAGTATGAGCCAACACACTGAGCGCCAACACACTGAGCGCCAACACACTAACCACCAACATACTAAGCGCCAACATACTATGAGCCAACATGCTATGAGCCAACATAATCAGCACCAAAATACTAAGCGCCAACATATTAAGAGCCGACATACTAAGCGCCGACATATTAAGCGCCGACATATTAAGCGCCGACATACTAAGCACCAACATACTAAGCAACATCATACTATGTGCCAACATACTATGAGCCAACATACTAAGAGCCAACATACTAAGAGCCAACATATTATGAGTCAACATGCTAAGTGCTGACATACTACGAGCTGACATACTATGAACTGGCATACTATGAACTGACATACTAAGTGCCAACATGCTAAGTGCAGCACAGGGATGAACCATTTTTCTTATTCTCAGTGGCCCGTTGTAAACAGAGAAGAACTTATGGCATAGTTTCTTTTCTTGGTTATAAAGACGAAAACTTTTTACCAATACTTTCTCCCCAGCCACAAAACTCCGTGAACTGGCATGCCTGTCCGCAATCACTTTGTTTTTATTCGCAGTATCCTTGATACGCTGAATGGCCAACTCGATCATCTTATTGTGAAGGTAGCGGCGCGACGGCGGGAAATCCACGATTTCTCTAATTAAATCCTTAGGTTCAATATTTTTGAGTACTGTTATGGGAGCTGGACGGGTCGTATTGTGCGGAATGTTGTTGATCACGTCTTGGAAGTCACTAAGGAATACGTCCCAAGCAGCATGATTCTTATTACAGTACATCCTGCACAGATTCCCAATCTTATGCATTACCGTTTCGGCAGGGTTGCTCTGGGGGTGATATGCTGACTTAAAAGTTGGCTGAATCCGGAGCCGACGTAACGCTTCTTTCTAAGTTTTCGCCCGGAACTGTGGTCCGTTATCGGTTATCACTCATTGGACCCTGCCAACCTGTTTCACAAAATCTTTGCAAAAACCCCGACTAACCGTACGTGCCGTTTCTCTCCTAAGGGGAGAGTCACGAATTTCGACACCAGCTCCATCACAACTAGGACGTAGCGGTATCCTCTGCTCGTCCTTGGTAGAGGACCCATTAAATCTGCACAGGCTACCTCTCGAAGGCGTTGAGGGATAATTGGGTGGAGAGGCGCTTGCGTATTCACAGTGCAATGTTTTGCCTTCTGGCAAGGTTTGCATACTGCAAGCACTTTCCTGATTCTCCTTCCCATTTTGATAAAATGACACAGCTATCTTAACTTTAAGTACACTTTCCTGGGACCAAAATGTCCGTACAACGGATGAGTGTGTCAAATTACTTTATTTACCAATTCGTCAGACACGCACAAATGCCATGGATCTGCCTCACCACCGGAGGTGTAAAACAAAACCCCTTTGCGAAGCATGTAATATTTGCGAACGCCGACTCGCTCTTGTCTTTAATTCGTTTCTTAATTTTCAATAGGACCGGGTCCTTGTCTTGTTCCTTGCCAATACTGCGTAAATTCGTAGAGATAGTTTTCGAAAGCAACCTTCTTAATATAGTACAAACTGTAGTGCTCCTGTTCTAGTGGCTGATGGCCCAATTCTTCGAAACCAACAGGTGACCCGAAAGTGCGTCGGCGATTATATTCTCTACGCCAGGAACCTGCTCTATGGTGAAATCATATTCCTGCAGTGTCAACACCCATCGAGCAATTCTTTTATTTTTCAATTTTGCAATCATGATAAATTGTAATGCCTTGTGGTCCGTATACACCTGGGTTTTTCGGCCGTACAGAAAGTGTCGAAACTTTTCAAAACCCCATACTACCTCTAGGGCCTCCAACTCGGTCACAGAATAGTTACGCTCTGCTTTGTTAAGAATCCTGCTCCAAAATTCAATCGTTTTGAAAACAGAATTCCCACCATCTACATATTTCTGAAATATCATGACGCCCAAACCCGTGTATGAGCTGTCTGTTGCCATACATAATTCTTTTGAAAAGTTTGGATGAGACAAAATCGGAACCTCCAGCAATGCTTGCTTGAAACTCTGGAATTCCGCTTCTGCCTCATCGTCTCAATTCCAGATAGTGGTCTTTCCGGTGAGAGAACAGAGGCGTGGTTAGCCAGTTTTTTTATCAAGATATAACGTTTATAATAATTTATAATACCTAAAAACCTCTTAATTGTCTCTTATTTACCGGGGTTGGAAATTTAGCTATGGTTTCCATCTTATCTGGGTCTGGTGCAATCCCATCTGCAAATATAATGTGTCCCAAGTATTTCACTTTAGGGGTCCCTATTGCGAGGGTGAAGGTCGGGGTGAGAGTTTAAATTAGGGAAAGTTTAATTTTTAAAACTCACAACCACCCACTGCGAACCATATTCCTAAACATGCAAAAACACTGGAACTGTGATTGCTACTGTTTGACTCGTTTTCTAGGGGATGATATCACACGTTCGCAGCTATCCTTCCATGCATATTATTAACAAAAAATTCATAATAAAGTAAGTTCATCTGAGAAAAGGGTGTACTAACTACTATTTTTGAAAACACGTGAAAGTTCACTTTATGTTGTTTATTAC
Organism: Locusta migratoria; assembly: GCA_026315105.1. Taxonomy (NCBI): domain Eukaryota; kingdom Metazoa; phylum Arthropoda; class Insecta; order Orthoptera; family Acrididae; genus Locusta; species Locusta migratoria. The sequence goes on along the minus strand of CM048755.1, from coordinate 144,839,912 downwards.
ACCATATTAAAACCCTGTGGCTGACACGTCTGATACGCCAGATGTGACTATAACAGCGAATGTATTGTTTATTTATCAACAGGCTATTTTGTAATGAGGGCCTTAAAGGTTCCTAACTGCATCGTACTACTTCAAATGCAAGTAGTAGTTTTTCCCCATGAGAGCTGTTCTAACCAACTTGCCAACGTACAGCACTCAGCCAATACATTTCTAAAACTTTACTTAAAATCAAAATAATTACACTACACATTAAACAAATGTCTTCTTAGTTTTTATATTGGTATAAACATCCTTTGTATTATTTATTATACTCGTGCAATTTCTTATATCACAGATAAGTGATTTAACTGAATACTTCAAGCTAAAATACACAAGATTAATTGAAAATAAAATGAGAAATAGTTAATATATTATTTTTATAAAGAAACATTGCCATGCTAGTTGTGTAACTGTCTTGTATTCATTGGTAATTTATTACTTTTCATTGTCAATTAAACATATTACGCCAGATGTGACTACATCATCTAATGTATTGTTTATTTATCAACAGGCTATTTTGTAATGAGGGCCTTAAAGGTTCCTAACTGCATTGTATTACTTCTAATGCAACTAGTATTAGAATATTTTATTTCACGCTGTGCACTGCACTGCACCTGGCACTCGCCATTGTCCCTCTCTCCCCTCACCGGAAACGAACCTGGAAAATCCTAAGCTGGAACAATCCACCAACGTCGGCCTGCTCGCTGGCCTCCCGTCAGCTACAAGCACACAGCAAATCTCAACGTGGAGAATTTCTACCTAGGGCCTAACTATAAATGTTGTCACCCAACTGCGTACATACATTGCTACCATAATTAATAAGATTAAAATTGTGTAACATTTAGTGCATTGGCATGGTCAATGTTTGCAGTGAACTTCATACTGTTTTATCATCAAATGCTATCAATTACCAATATTTCTATTGGGCGGTAATCTCACAATACCCCCACTTGCGGCATCAAAACCATGTGCAGGATGGCGCAAGTAGCACCAAAATTAATACTTGCAAATGAGCAAAATTTAAAATTACAAAATTTATTGAATCGGATTGACTCAAACACTATACCAATTATGACCTCAACTAATGCAAAAAAAATAAATAAATAAACAGGGCAGTGAGAAAATTTCTCAATATTTGTACCCTTAAGACCACATATAAATTAACACATTAATTTTCATAGTGTGTGCATATTTTTAAGAAAAGAATCCTTATAACTAATTACATCCATGAAATTTAAGTGTGCCTGTTGTTTATATACAGAATTGGCACAAAATTTATAATAGTATTAACCTTTAGTCTTTAGAAGACCTTGTCCTACATGGAAAAACTAAAATTATCACTATAAAAACTTTTGACTGGGTACACTGCACTTGTTTAAAGGAAATCTCTCACCACTTTGACACTGAGAACCCCAGAGTCATCGTTGCAGCAACTCTTGCCCATGGTGTTTGGTCCTACGTCTCTCTCATTTCAACCAACATGCAGTTGCAGCTTAGATTCATGCCACTGGATCAAGCGTTCTTGTTCACACACGTCATATGCACCTTACATGGAACAGGAAGAGCAGAAGGCACCCATGAGTCAAGATAGAAAAAGTTTGTCTGGACACCAGGATTCGGTTGGATTTGTATCCCACCCCTCCGCCATCCAGACTTGGTGCAATTGAAACTAAGCATTGAGACATGTACAGTAGCATGCAAATCAACAGAATTAAGAACTCACAGTGGCTTGTGTTAGTCATGATCAGATTACCCCCAAACTACATGCCTGCACTCTCATCAGCCATAGCTTCAGATGAAACAGACAAGAAAATATGTGGCCTACTTGGAGTATTACTCCATCAAATAAAACATCAACAACCTGCCTGTGTCAAAAATATATCTTAAAGCTCAAATAATAGTACCAAAAGAATGTTATCATAGAGAATTTTCTCTTCTATGAAAATGACACCTACAAGCATAAATAAAAAAATCATACCCCCTCGCAACAAAAAAAATTATTTTTGCTGGTGTGAGATTTAATTGGCCCATACTATCCTAAGTTACTCCTAGCACGTCTATACTTCACAGTAACTACAACTCCTGCAGTCTGTGGGCATCAATTGAAAACAATTTATATATATTTCCTCTAGTCCTGATTCCAGCTGAGTATACATAAACAAAAATAAAAACAATTTAATTATCATTCATAGAATTACCTGCGCCTCGGTTGCACAGTGGTAGAGTGCCAGACTACAAATCCAAAGGTCGCGGGTTCGATCCCCGCCAGGCCCTAGGATTTTTATCCGTCACTTTCCACTTCTTTCACCTCTGGCAGTAATGCTCATGTGAAAAATACCGAGTAGCACCGTGGTTCGGAACCCACGTTAAACTGTAGGTCCCCCTATAACTGGCTGGGTAAGTCAGTTCGAAGGTCGGAGGAAGGCAACGGCATACCACCTCCAAACAGGACCATGCCTAGTAAAGCACTGTGGTGTTCAAACCAATCTTCGGATTGTTGACTGCTTTACCTTACCTTAGAATTACCAAACTAAATAGTTTCACTACTCACCTTTCACCAACACATATACATATTTACCTCATGTACCACTGTTGAATTGCAAATCTGATACAAGCACATGTTTTGACACAAACAACAACAAGAAAAAGAATATATAAAGAAAGCATGTAAACGTGACCCCAATGCTTAAATCTAAACACATACATAAATACTAACACAGAATAAATATACACAAATTCTTTAACTACTATGTACCGTACACTGCTTTGGATCTCATACTTCATGATTTATAGTGGTTTATGGCAGTTGCTTGTGTAAACATGCCATTAAATCTTTATCATTTCCAAAATTTTTAATTTCACCCTCTTCATGCATCCCTCCAGACTTAATTCTAACACTTTGTCTTTATACTCCAACCGAGCTTCATATTTGCACAGGAAATCACTTCCTAACATTAGAATTTAAACAAAGTCCCTTTATGACTAATAAATCTTGAATAAACAGCTCCTCCTCAATGATTACTTCAAATTCTGGTTCCCTGCATTTAACACTTCTATTTTTCTTGCAAATGCACACTTTTCTTTTTCCCATGCCCCTGGTTCTACAATCTTTAAATATTTTAAAAACCTTATCCAATCATCAGTCCCATAGACCTCTTTGTTAATCCAACCTACATTCAACCCATCTTCATCCATGCATGTATATTGTTCATTATTATAAATGACAGAGGATTGTATCTTATTCTCCTTATCACCTGACCCCTCCTGTATAAGTTCATGTACCTCACTTATCTCATCATGATCTAAGGTACACATGCCTAATCCCCTTAATTGATCATACTCATTGTCCCCATTCACAAACTCTTTCATCACACTGTAATAAGTCTGGGCCCTATTATATTGTTTGCCTAGTCTGTCCAAGTAATCATATTAGTGCAGTAGCCAATCATCTGGTGCCCACTTCCTAATCCAGTTTATTTTCCCAATTAAATTTCTGGTTTGTGCATCTACACTGTCAACTTGGCCTTCATTTACAGTAGGTCCATTGTCATTTATTGTCTCTACTGGACCACATTTATTTACATTTAATTTAGAAAAACGTTCACTCTCATTCATACATTCCACAACATCTATGTTGGCTCCAGTACCATCAATATTTACATTCATACTTTCACATTCAGTCAACACTTGTGCCTCTGACCTATCCAAAACTATGGCTAACCCAACACTGTTTTTATCCTCTTTAATGTTATTATCAAATAAATTTCGCACATCATATTCCCCTTTACTGTCCTCATTCCTATCCTTTCTCCTCCTGTTTGCCTTTCTTTTGTCATGTTGCATGAACCATTCCCCAAAAATGTCCTCACTACCTATAACAGCATCCACCTGACACATACTTTCCTCTCTTTTCTCCCTTTCCTTGTTTACTCTATTTATGTTTTCTTCCCTCTTTTCTTTATCCTTGCCCTTGTGAACTCCTACTTCCTCTTTCCTATCATCATCTCTATCCATGTGACATAGTTTTTCCTCCCTTCTCTCCCCATCTCTATTACTACTGTAATTATGGTTATTAGATCCCCTGTTATCCCATCTTCTGGTCCTGTTATTAGAATAGTTCCTTGTCCCAAAACGGACCTCATTTGGAACAAATCTTAGTTTTCCTGATTCTGTCTCTGATTTTCTCTCCTACTGTTATCCCCATTCCTATTTCCACCTTCCTGCCTTTGATTTCTCCTATCATTTTCCCATGTTTCCCTCTGGCTTCTATTATCCCAGTTGTCTCCTCTTTTATTGTTACCTCTCCAATTTTCATTTAAATTCCTCTCTCTACTGTGGTTTCCCTGGTTGTGACCCCCATTTCTACTGCCTCTGTTTTCATTGTGGTTTACATGCTGTGTCCCCCTGAGCTGTCGTTCCATAACTAAACCCTGGTCTATATTTTCTACAAATTCAATGAAATTCTCAGCTGAATCTGTGGGATGGTGAATTAACTGCCAATGCAAATCTGCAGGTAACCTCCCGCACAAAGTGGAAATTACTGCTAAAAGACTCAAAGGTGTATCTAAATGCACTAGTTTCTCAAGTTCCTCCTGACAAAATTCCTTCATGCTCTGTTTCCCTTTCACATAGTTTGGCCCGTTCAAGAATTCATTTTGTATCTTAACTTGCTTGGCCTCCCCCCAATACTTATTTAAAAACAACTTTTCAAACGCCTCAAAAATAACAAATTTATCAGCACACTGATTTGCCCAAGTTTGAGCAGAACAGTCAAGCATTCTCTTTGTTAACTTCACTTTACACTGGTCTGACATACCAGGCACAAATTGGTCCTTTCATGCAGCCAAAAAATCTACCGGATGATATTTACCCACTCCTGAAAACTTTCTGCCATTAGGTGTCTGCATCATGGACCAATTAGTGTTTCCTGATGCAGTACACAATTCTAGATTATTTATTCTAGTGTTCACCTTCTCAATCTCAGTATTGTTTACTGTCACTACTTGTTCTATCTTTTTCCTAAAGTTACATTCTGTATTCTCTAATTTTCCTGACAACAAAATTTTTGTTTCCTCAATACCTGCCACCATCCTCTTGTCAACCTCAGCCAATGCCTACATAGTGCCCTCATTCCTGTGATCACATATTTGTTTCACGTCATCTAACTTGCCTCCTACCTCAGTCTCAATAGCACAAATTCTGGCATGTATCTCCTTTTCCCTATTTTCAAACCGTTCTGTTAGACTTCCTATCTTTTTGTCAATGTCTGTGATTATTTCTGCCTTTAATGCAAACATTGAATTTTGTAGTGCCCCAATGTCTGCCTTAAAGTCTGCTTTCAATTCTGATTTTACAGTTTCTATTTATGATTTTACAGTTCCTATTTCTGATCTTATTTTTTATTCTAAATTTGAGTTTGAATTTTCTATTTTTGATTCTAAATTTGAGTTTGAACTTTCTATTTTTGATTCTAAATTTGAGTTTGAATTTTCTATATTTGATTCTAAATTTGAGCTAAAACTCGCTAACACGGCTGCAATCATCTCCGGTGTCAACAACATTCCCCCAGTATTTACCCTCTCTGGACTTTCTGGTATGCCGGCCGCGGTGGCCGAGGTGACTGAGGCGCTCCAGTCACGGTCAGCACGGCCACTACGGTCGGGGATTCGAATCCCCCCTCGGGCATGGATATTTGTTCCGTCCTAGTTCGTAAGTAGTTCATAAGTAGTTTGTAAGTTTAGGGACTGATGACCCCGTAGTTAAGTCCCATAGACTCTACAAACATTAAAACTTTCTGGTATGCTACTTTCTGAATCTACGTCGCTTGGCGACTTTTTAAAAACCTGATCCATTATCGGTACCACAAGAAAGCTTGATTAACACACAAGACTTTATAGCGCCAACTGCTTTACTTATCTTTTAATCCAGAAGTTGCTGCAACGAGCTGCGACGTCCCCAACGCTCGCTGTCGTCTGTTGTAGAAGCTGTGGCTGGAATATGTCCTCACTGCATCCCTTATCCTTTGTAGAATCGAAGCTGCTGGGCCCCGACGCTCCGTTGGCGACTTGCGAAGTCCCCACGATCACTGCCGTCCGTTGCAGAAGATGAAATTTGAGTGCGTGGATCCCGCGCGCCGCCGCTCACTGCTGCCGGACCGATGCGCCGTCGATCGCCGGTTACGGATGCCCGCGCCCGAACTCTGCCAGCCACCAACCGTCGTTAACCGCGCGACGCGTCCGCGTACCGTCCACCATTATGGTATCTGTTTTGTCCACTATCACTGACCTAAGCACACCCTACCTCTCTGTCCGAGCAAGACCAGTGTGAATTAATACCGCTATCTGCTGCCAGCCGCCACACACACTTGAAACTGTCCGTCGCGTCCGCGCACCTGCTTGCAACCGTTCGTAACTGTTCACTGTCCTATACACACCCTAATCTCTCCGTCCGAGCAAGTCCAACGTGAACTTATCCCGTAACGAGCCTCCAAATGCGAGGGTGAAGGTCGGGGCGAGAGTTTAAATTAGGAAAAGTTTAATTTTTAAAACTCACAACCACCAACTGCGAACCATATTCCTAAACATGCAAAAACACTGGAACTGTGATTGCTACTGTTTGACTCGTTTTCTAGGGTATGATATCACACGTTCGCAGCTTTCCTTCCTTGCATATGATTAACAAAAAAATTCATAATAAAGTAAGTTCATGTGAGAAAAGGGTGTACTAACTGCTAACTCTCCCGACTCCTCACTTCCTGCACGCGCGCGCGCGCCAAAAGCCCAGCTGCTGGGTTTTTCCCCATGTGAGCCGTTCTATCCGACTTGCCAACGTACAGCGCTCAGCCAATACATTTCTAAAACTTTACTTAGAATCAAAATAATTACACTACACATTAAACAAATGTCTTCTTAGTTTTTATATTGGTATAAACATCCTTTGTATTATTTATTATAACCGTGCAATTTCTTATATCACAGATAAGTGATTTAACTGAATATTTCAAGATAAAATACACAAGATTAATTGAAAATAAAATGAGAAATAGTTAATATATTATTTTTATAAAGAAACATTGCCATGCTAGTTGTGTAACTGTCTTGTATTCATTGGTAATTTATTACTTTTCATTGTCAATTAAACATATTACGCCAGATGTGACTACATCATCTAATGTATTGTTTATTTATCAACAGGCTATTTTGTAATGAGGGCCTTAAAGGTTCCTAACTGCATCGTATTACTTCTAATGCAACTAGTATTAGAATATTTTATTTCACGCTGTGCACTGCACTGCACTTGGCACTCGCCATTGTCCCTCTCTCCCCTCACCGGAAACGAACCTGGAAAATCCTAAGCTGGAACAATCCACCAACGTCGGCCTGCTCGCTGGCCTCCCGTCAGCTACAAGCACACAGCAAATCTCAACGTGGAGAATTTCTACCTATGGCCTAACTATAAATTTTGTCACCCAACTGCGTACATACATTGCTACCATAATTAATAAGATTAAAATTGTGTAACATTTAGTGCATTGGCATGGTCAATGTTTGCAGTGAACTTCATACTGTTTTATTATCAAATGCTATTAATTACCAATATTTCTATTGGGCGGTAATCTCACACTATGCACGACTTTTTTTATATTGACTGTTAATCCAAACTGCCGAAAGGCGCTAAGTACCTCTCGAAGCACGATGTTATGCTGTTCCCAATTGGGAACATATGTTTTAATCCTCTCTTTAATCTAGCTAGGTAGTAACGGTGTCAAACCCCCTAATAAATGCGGAACAACTCACATTTAGCCCGAATGGTAATCGTTTAGCGAGTTCCAAATGCTACAAATGCGGTGTACTGTCTGCATTCTGGATCCAACACGATTTGCCAGAAACTTGACCTAAGGTCAAGTGTCGTAAAAACTTGCGCTCCGTGGATATTTTGTAATAATTCGTCAATACGCTCCGGTCTGTCCGTCTCAGGTTCTATAATTGTGTTTATTTGCCTGTAATCTAAGACAAGGCGTACTGACTTGCTTTTCTACCACGACAAGTGGGGAATTATAGGTCGAGGTTGTCCTCTCTATTACCCCTTCATCTTCCATTCTTTTTTACTCCTTCCTGACCGTCTCCCTATGAGCGGCAGGAATTGAGTATGGAGCAACAACAAACTTCTGATGGGGTTTAACTTTAAAGGAATAGACAAAGTCTTTAATAGCCCCTGTCTTTGGAAAGAATACTTCGGCGTTTTCGTTTAATACACGACCGAGTTCCTGTCTGTCATTCGGTGAAATGTTTGTCTGTTTGGCAAGCACTTCATTTATTATTGCTGTTACCTCCTCGAGTAATATGTCATATTGTTCATATTGTCCGCTGTCTGAATTATGGGACATCACGTTGCTTTGCCCCTGATAGTCTGACGAACTCAGACGTAGGCAATCAGCTGGTATTCCTGATCTAAGATGCTGGTCGGAAAACCGGATAGTGATACTTCCTTATTTATTCAATACCAGAACACCCCGTCCGACATCGAACGTGGCTTTCTGGTCCGATAGAAAATCCATCCCAATAATTAAATATATCGCTAACATAAGCACTATTTTGAGGTTAATGTCCCATTCCTGTCCTCGACAAAGTATTGTCATCCGACTCTGCATCTGGATATCTGCTTGTTTCCCAACTATTGCCCCTTTAACTTTCGCTTTCTTAAGTTTCAAAGTCAGCCACGAATGATCATTGGCGCATTTCTGAAAACCAGATTCAAAAATGGCGGAAATCTGACTGCCACTGTCTATTATAGCAGTCAAATGTACATTACCAATTTGGACTGTAACTATAGGTTGAATTTCTTCTCGGGAAATCTTCTGTTTTTCCTCCTTTAATATCTCTCGTATATCTTCATATTCTAAAAGATACAGAGTGCTGAATCCGAGTGTTTCTGCAGAGACAGGAGGCGCACTTACCGCAGGCACATAGCGTCAAATACTGTCATTTCTGCTGTTGCCATTGTTTGCGGGTGCAGGATTCGCGGTCTTATTTCAACAACTTCTACACCTCTTTGCATGAATGGACTCGGCGTCCTTTGACTACCCCAGGACCCACCGTTATTATTATTATTATTGTTTCTCCATTGAGGATTACCATTGTTTTGATTTTGGAAGCCATTCGAATTATTTTGACGCCATCTCGGGTTCTGTTGAGATTGCCCATATTGATTCCCCTGATATGCATTATTAGACCTGCTCTGATTGCCGTAATCATGCCAGTTTCCCTGACCTTGATTGTTATTACCTGGTTGACTACTAAGGTTCTGTTTGTGGGGTTTGTTTCCACTACGTCCCCTATCAGAATTATAATTGTTATTCCTCTCCCAATATTGGGTAGAATTATCCCGCTCCCGGGTTTCTCTACTGCGCCAACCCTGTCTATTTTCGACATATTCGGCTTGTCTTAGTGCGCTGATAAATTGGTCAAGCGTGCCCTCACATTTGCCAATCATACTGCGCTGGTAAACAATCGGCAGCCTCGCGAAACAATGTTTCATTAATTCCTGTTGCGTAAACGGGTTGTCGAGGAATCTTCTTTTTTACAAGTGATTCAAGAAACTTTTCTGGGTTTTTATACCCCGCGCTCTCCATATCTTTCCCGAATATTATCTCTTCCTTAATCCTTTCTTGCGTACGAGAAGGCCGGCCGCGGTGGCCGAGGGGACTAAGGCGCTCCAGTCACGGTCCGCACGGCCACTACGGTCGGGGGTTCGAATCCCCCCTCGGGCATGGATATTTGTGCCGTCCTAGTTCGTAAGTAGTTCATAAGTAGTTTGTAAGTTTAGGGACTGATAGCCCCGTAGTTAAGTCCCATAGACTTTACAAACATTTGAACATTTTTCGTACGAGAAGACCAGTACGCTGCAAGAAATATGTTTCTGCATTCTTCACATGATTGGCAACTATTTGCCACCGAACGCATATGTTCAGCCACGCTATCTTGCATGTGCCCACAAATGAATTCAAGTCTATATTGTAATGGCCATGATGTGGGCATCACTTTCTCGAATTGAGACATAAAAGATTTCGAGTGCAGAGAATTATTGCTTTTTTTTTTAAACTTGAAAGTTTTGTACAGATAGAAAGTGCTTTAAGTCAAAAGACTCATACGTTCGCTCTTCCCTTCGGAATATTTCTCTGTCACGAACTTGTTTGTGGCGCGGATTGAGATCGTTTGATATTCACCTCCTGGAATCAGCTGTTTCCTGAAGGCGTGTATCAGAGCGTCGGAGTCGACAACAATTGTCTTTCCATCGAAATTCTGGACACGGATGTGACACTGGTTCACTGTGTGGCGTACTTTCCTCCCTCACAAGTGACCTTTGTGTTGGAGACTGATTAATTTCTACATCTACATCTACATGGGATACTCTGCAAATCACATTTAAGTGCCTGCCAGAGGGTTCATCGAACCACAATTATACTATTTATCTCCCATTCCATTCTCGAATAGCGCGCGGGAAGAAAGAACACCTGAAACTCTCTGTTCGAGCTCTGATTTCTCGTATTTTATTCTGATGATCATTTCTATCTATGTAAGTGGGAGTCAACAATATATTTTCGCATTCGGAGGAGAATGTTGGCGATTGGAGTTTCGCAAGTAGCCCACGCCGCAGCGATAAGCGCCGTTGTTGTAATGATTCCCATCCCAGATCCTGTATCATTTCCGCAACGCTGTCTCCCCTGTATCGTGACAATACGAAACGAGCTGCCCTTCTTTGGACTCTTTCGATGTCCTCCGTCAAACCCACCTGATAAGGATCCCACACTGGGCTGCAATACTCAAAAAATGAACGGACAAGCGTAGTGTATGCTGTTTCTTTTGTAGTTCTGTTGTATCTTTTAAGGGTTCTGCGAATAAAACGCAGTCTCTGGTTCGCCTTTCCCACGATATTATCTACGTGTTCTTTCCAATTTAAGTCTGAAGTAATAGTAATTCTTAGGTATTTTGTGGAGTTTACGGCCTTCACATTTGATTGATTTATCTTGTAAACAAAGTTTAACGGGTTTCTTTTCGTACTCATGTGGACGACTTCACACTTCGCATTATTTAGAGTCAATTGCCAATTTTTACATCATTCTGATATCTTATTCAAATCGTTCTGCAGTTGGTTTTGATCTTCAGATGATTTTACTAGACGGTAAATGACGGCGTCATCTGCAAACAACCTAAGAGAGCTACTTAGATTTTCCCCTAAATCGTTTATGGAAATAAGGAACAGCAGAGGACCAATAACACTATCCTGTGGAACGCCCGATGTCACCTCTGTTTTAGTCGATGCCTTACCATCGATTACTACGAACTGTGTTCTCTCTGACAGGAAATCCTCAATCCAATCGCAAATTTGGGGCGATATACCATAACCACGCAATTTGATTAAAAGGCGTTTGTGAGATACGGTGTGAAAAGCTTTCTGGAAATCAAGAAATACGAATTCGATTTGCGAACCTTTCTCGATAGCACCCATCACTTCGTATGAATAAAGAGCTAGTTGTGTTTCGCATGAACGATATTTTCTAAATCCTTGTTGACCTTGGGTCAATAGATCGTTCTGTTCGAGATAATTCATAATATTTGAATACAGGATATGTTCCAAAATCCTGCTGCAAATTGACGTCAATGAAATAGGCCTGTAGTTTAGTGGGTTACTCCTACTGCCTTTCTTGAATATAGGTGTGACCTAGGCAACTTTTCCAATCTTTTGGTACAGATCCTTTAATGAGAGAGCGGTTGTATATGACTGTTAAGTAAGGAGCTATCGCTTCAGCATAATCAGATAGAAATCTAATGGGTATACAATCCGGACCAGAAGACTTGTTCGTGTTAAGTGATTTTAGTTGCTGCACTACTCCGATGATATCTACTTCTACGTTACTCATTACGGCATCTGTTCGTAATTCGAAATCTGGAATATTGGTTTCGTCTTCTTTGGTGAATGAGTTTCTAAAAGCTATGTTTAGTAACTCTGCTTTAGTAGCGCTGTCATCGGCAGGATCGCCATTACTATCACGTAGTGAAAGTATTGTTTGTGATTTGCCCCGAGTATATTTAACATATGACCAAAATCTCTTTGCGTTTTCAGTCAAAGTTCGAGAAAGAATTTCGTTGTGATAAATATTGTAGGCATCTCGCATTGAAATCCTCGCTAAATTTCGAGTTTCTGAGTACGATCGCCAATCCTGGGGATTTTGTGTTCGTTTAAATTTAGTATGCCTTTTCCTTCGCTTTTGCAACAGTGTCCTGACCTGTTTTGTATACCAAGGGGGATCGCCTCCTTCTTTTATTAATTTATTTGGTATAAAACTGTCAATTGCTGTCGATACCACTTCTTTGAATTTGAGCCACATCTGGTCTACACATACGTTTAGTGTTAGAAACGAGTGGAAGCTGTCTTTCAAGAAGCAATGTATTTTCTTACTATCTGCTTTCCTGAACAAATATACTTTGCGTTTATTTTTGGTAACTTTGGGACTTTCGATATTCAATTTCGCTATGACAGCTCTGTGTTCACTAATACCTGTATCCGTTTTGATGCTCGTTATGAGCTCAGGATTACTTGTTGCTTCCCTTTGCGACCCGTGTAACAGTTCGGATCTCTGTTGCACATTTTGCAAGACACGTTCGTCATTTATTGCTGTGGCAGTTTCAGAGGAATTTGACGAGAGAGGTTGTACTTCTTCAAAAATGTTTCAGATGTTTGTATAGTCTATGGGACTTAACTACGGGGTCATCAGTCCCTAAACTTACAAACTACTTATGAACTACTTACGAACTAGGACGGCACAATCTATCGGACCAAACTGCATGGTCATCAGTCCGTAGCTTACAAACTACTTAAACCTAGGTAAACTAACCTACGGACAAACACACACAACCATGCCCCAGGGAGGACTCGAACCTCCACGGCGAGCAACCGCGCGCTCCGCAGCGAGGTGCTTTAGACCGCTCGGATTGGAAGCACATAAATCCCCTGACCTACCTAACATAGACAAGAAATAACCCCTCCAAAATATGTGAAAGGTGGTTGAAATCAGGTACACGATGTTCATAAATAGTTACTGTATTTAACAAAAATTATGTGCCAAGTTATCAAAAACACGACATTCGTGAAAAAGTGTCAATTCCTTTAAAAAAGAAAATCATACAAAAAATAATGACTTGAAATAGCACAAACAAAAATTATCTAATGATCAGAATACTTTTTACAGAATAAAGGACAAATCTTAACACCAAAAGAAAAAGTACAAGTTCGACTGGCTATAGTCATAAATTTGGTGTGTTAACCTATAAAAAAATGTATTTAAAATGCAGTAGAAGGTTAAGTACTGAAACAGACACGCTCGATTAAAATCGACTATGACGACCACGCAAACTCACACCTTCGTCCCACCTATCAACCACCATTCAATAATCTTCTCACTATTTATGCGTTGGCGCTACTTTACCATATACAGTTGAACAGCGTCACCGATGTCAAAGGGCCACTGATGGAAGAGCAGGCTGATGAATGCGCGGATGGGAAATTATCTACCCAATCGGCGCGGCAATTACTAAAGTATTCGAGCTACGAAAAAAATACAGCAATTTTCCAACCCACTGGTGTATGCTGATATTCAAGAACAGTAAATTATCCTGATTACGAGTGAGCTTGTTCTAAAACAACACCCACTTCAGAATATTTATAAGTTTCTCAATATAACTGTGAATGGAAACAGCAATCACACAGACGCTATCTAACACTGTGCAATGGGCACAAAAATTCTAAGTCCACCGCAAGGTCCGAAAACTTCGGAGTCCTTGCCGCAACTTCTCGCTGCTACCAAGAGGTCCAAACCGTCCGGTGGCCTCCACGCTTCTCCACTTTTTCCACTACCACAACGCTCTCCCCAAGAAAAAACTTTCTTTGGCAGCCAGACTCCACCCACATGGGACGTCAAGCCAGTAAGAGAGAGGACCTACTGGTCTCGCCAATCAAATCAATTTGCTATTTTTAGCGCTACTAAGCTCCTTCCACTCGGAAACTTTCCCAGGCCTGAGACTCACGTATGCCACAGTTTCCAGAAACAGCATGAAATTTTGTGTTTCATGATAGGCATCTCCAGACGGCTAAATTATTTTATTATCGCATGGGCGCCCTCTCCTGTCGTGAGCACTCCGTCCTATCTTCTCTCGAGACCCCTCAGCACAGACAAATATATACAGACGGGAAACCTCCGTAAGGGCCCGGTCCTACGCTCAGGGGTGAGGGGAGGGAGGGTTTCGAGCAGTTCCGTAAGATGTCCCATGATGGCGCTGCGGTCAGAAGCAGCTCTTTAAACTGGCCAGAGCAGGCGGCAGGTAGCGGCTGTCCCAACCACCACCTCCCCTCAAACGCCGGCAAGCTGGACACAGCCGTGGCCTCGTGGCAGGCGGCACGAGCTCTCCCCTCAGCCTCCCCTCCACGCTACCCTCTGACGTGCGAGAGGCACCCTACCAGGGAACGGCCTGACACCTGCTAGCATCTTACGGAACTACGAGGTGAGCGTAGGACAGTGGTTTAGGGGTGGCTGCTCCTCTGTATATGTTACTCTGTGCCCTCAGCAACCCACGCCTCGCCAACGTGGCGCCGGCAAAAGTCGTAAAGTTTGGCGATGGCTGACCGCGAGGGTCCAGGCAGCGTACACAATGCTGGCGGCCCTGCTTTCCCTTCGACTCCCCAACACCCAGGGCTGGGCGACATCTTGTCCCGTATCTTTATACTAGGGATGGGCTAAATTGCGATTTTTCGATATCAGTGATTTCTGTGACTGCTACTTTTAGATATCTGTGATTCTTAGTTGCGATTTGTCACTGTTTACAATCGCACTGTACAAATCCTCGACACGTGTCCCTCCGCACTCAAACTGCGATTTCGGTGACTCTGAAAGCTACTTCTGTGATTTCTGCTACTGATATTGCTACTTCTGCGATTTCTGCTGCTGATATTGCTACTTCTGCGATTTTGCTACTTCCGTGATAGCTGCTACTTCCGTGCGATGTGTGTGGCAAATGCAATATCATCCATAACAGATCCTCTACCTACATGTAAATATATACAAAAAAAGAATATTGATGCTCAATTTGCGTGTAATGTTGGGATTATTTACACATCGACAAATGTCAATTAGTCTTCTAAAAGCTATTTCAGTGTTTGGTGTCTAATGTATAGTTAAAAGTGAGGTTATTTGCAAGTAACGTGTAACCGAAATCGGCAAGTAGGCCTATAGTCTACCTTAACAGAAACATTCGGTAGATTAGGCACACAGCAACTATAACAGTGCAACGAAAGTGCTATGTTCTTGCCTGTAGAATGAATGAATAGGTTTTTTTTTAAACATTGTGTGATATAAGTCACTTACCAATTTGAAAGAGATAAGTAAATGTGAAATACAACGTGAGTGACTTCTGAAAATTCCATTTTCCCTTTAAAACCTTTCGGTATCACTACATATTCTGCCAAATAACTAAAGATAAGAGCATGCGTTATATTTTACTAATTGACGTGCTGACCTAGTGTGCTAATGTTGGCAAGTAAAGCTTCATTTTATAAGAATTTTTAACTTACAGGCTGTACAGGGTTACACACAAGAAACCTTACAACCACAGGTTAAGAATAACATTAATTATATATTTTATGATAAACAAAATATAATTTCAATCATTCCGTATGATTTAGATTTCTAGGATCATTCATCAGTCGTTGCCAACATAAGCACACCATAAGTCAACCATAGAGCAAGTATAGCAAGTTTTATTTATTTTATCGTCTGTCTGAAAGTGTAATCAAGTGATTTCGAAAATAAAATAAATGAAACTACATTTTAACACGTTAATTTTCACATCTCAAAACATTGCGCGGTTTTATGTATAAAAACATTACCGCATATTTAATTTCCAGCGTCAAAAATCTTATTTGCATGTTGCGCGGAGGTGAGGTTTGATTATCATTGATTATCATTGGCTGACGACGATATTCTTCTTTGTGCTGTGATTCGCTAGCCACATAATCACGTGTTCTGCAACAAATGAACATCGCGTTGCGCAGCTTCCAATTCAGGCAATCGGAATCAAATGTTCCGTAATTGGTGGATTTTGTATTTATACTTCAATATTACGAAAGCTGGCAACTTAAATGTAACGGCGCTTGAAAGACATTTGAAAAACAAGTATTTTAAGGTGAGGTATGTCGTAATTAAGTATGGAGAAATTATGCCTACACGTATAAAACCTTTACCGAAAATTCGAACATTCCTATCACAAGAGACCGGAAGAAAGGAATTTTACTCTTAGATCAAGAGCATTATATTAATCAAATTTTAAAAAAATTCAACATGATAGACTATAACCCTACATGGACTCCACTTGACAATAATCAAGTCCTCACCCATGACATGAGTCCTAAAACAAATATTGATAAAGAGAAAATGAGGAGTATATCTTATCAAGAAGCAGTTGGCAACCTGATGTATGCACAACTAGGGACAAGGCCTGACTTAGCATATCCGATTGGTCTTGTTAGCAGATTTTCTAATAATCCAGGCATGCCTCACTGGAATGCAGTAAAGAGAATTTTTAGGTACCTTCAAGCCACCAAAAGCTTGACGTTATGTTACTCAAAAGAATATGAGTGTATCATCACACTGGTTCAGTGATGCAGATTGGGCAGGTGACACTAATGACAGGAAATCAACTACTGGCTACCTATTTACATGTCAGGGGGCAGCTATCTCTTGGAACAGCAAGAAACAGCCTACTGTTGTACTGTCAACAACAGAAGCCGAGTACATGGCTCTGACAGGTGCTTGTCAAGAAGCACTTTGGCTGAGAAGATTAGAGCAAGACTTATCGCCTGTTTTTTTGCAGAGATCCATGTTTGGACTCGCAGTTGCCATCTGGTGGTGGTTGGTAGCTGGGTGGAGATGCCGCTTAGTCAGGTCTGCCCCCTGGGAGAAATGTTGGAACCCCAAGGGCAGCTTGACCACCACCGCGGGCCCGCCGGCAGGTATACTGCCTTTGTTCCGATGCCGCCCCAGCCCTCGTGCTGGGTGCGCGACACTCGGCACGGCAGACTGGTTCGAGGCTCCGTCGCTAACGGACGCATGTCGGACGTCTCAGAGGGCTACCGCTTGTAGGCTCCTCATATTGTAACACAGTAGTCGCGGCTGGCAAAACATTTGTGTAACTGTTACTAATAAATGCTTAAATATTATAATTCAGTTTACGTCTTGATTAATTGAGAAGGTGGAAACGATGGGGAGATTCTAATCTCTCGTATTTACACACCTTCAGTTAATGTACGTGGAACCAGAGGCTCGTACATTTGGTCCTCCGGGCCGGATACAGTGACCACGAAAACGTAGACCGCAAGATTTAGTGTTCACGCGGAAGCGCATTCGCAACGAGTTACTTTCCGGAAATGAACTTTGTGAATCACGTGTGTACTGCACATGTTCGCGGCTTGTAAGCGCCACTGTGTGCCTCAAGGTTTGTACGGGACAACGCAAATAACAGCCTTGACTACGTGTGTGAGTGCAGTACTTGTGACCGGCTATTGCATCACGCGCGATCGCGTTAAAGCGAGCGCACGGTACCGCCATCGTCTCCGAGCATCCCGCAGTTTGGCGCCAACGGAAGCTGTCGCTCGCATTACGACTGCCGACGACATCACGCACCAGCATCATTTCCGACCAACCCGCAGTTTGGCGCCAACGGAAGCTGTGCCTCGCACCACGTCTGCCGACGTCATCACGGGACTCCGCGGCCGCCGCCTCTGCACTGCCTCAGCGCCGCTACAGCCTTGGTGAGTGTTACCGCTTGGCATCCTATTTCTAATCTGCTCTTCCCTGCAATGGAGCCAGCAGCAAGAGCTCGGTTAGTCAAGCAGAGAGGGCTTTCAAAGGCAGCTCTTTCACGCTTGAGTAATTCAATGCAAGATGCAGAGACACTTAGCATTGAAATCTTAGAATATAGATTAAGCAAATTGGCGCAAATTCAAGCGGATTTTGAGTCCCCACAGTCCCAACTCGAAATGGACGATGAATTAACGGATCACAGCAATGATAGGGCAGATTTCGAGGACTCTTGTGAAATCATTGAATGTACCATAAGGGGTTTATTGAAGAGGCACGCTCAGAAGCCTGAGCCTGCCAACTCGAATCATTCGAGCAATGTTAGCAATTTTAAATTACCTGCCATCAATTTGCCAACCTTTGAAGGGGATTACCTGAAATGGTCATCCTACAGAGATGCTTTCTCGAGTCTCGTCATGAATAATGACTCAATTGACGATGTTCAGAAATTTCATTATTTAAATTCGACATTGCAAGGTGAAGCAAGGGACATTCTAAAACATTTACCAGTAACCTCAGAAAACTTCTCAGTAGCTTGGAGACTTATTACACAAAGATATAATAATCCTAAGATAGTCGCGGCCAGACATGCTAAGGCTTTATTAAATTCTCCTACCGTCAGCCACGGTACGTCAACCAATTATCGGCAGTTGATTAACCATGTATGTAGCCATCTGAAAGCCCTAGAAGCTCTTAAGCCTGATGTGCCACTTCATGAAATTCTCCTTTCAGAACAAATCTTGACTATTATGCGTCCCACAGATCGTCAGGAGTGGGAGGAAAAAATGTCTGGGTCGACGTTCACCACATTGAACCAACTCATACAGTTCTTAGAAACAAAATGCCTAGCCTTTGAACTGATTAAATTTAGGGATAATACTCCCAAAGAGACGCAGAGTAGTAATGTGAGGAGAGCTCATCTGGCCAGTGCTGATGTTGAAGTAGTTTGTAAGTACTGTAAAAAGCATCACGCACTCACTGATTGCAAGGGATTTATTGCCTTAAATGTCAGTGAGAGGCGCGATTATGTAACTACTAATAAGCTCTGTTTCTTGTGCTGCCGCAGTGGTCATTATGCACATAGTTGCAAGCTTTCCAGTTGCAAATTGTGTAAGGGCAGACACAATGTACTGCTCCATCAAGCAGCTGATTGTAAGCATAGTCGAAATGGTGAAGCTACGAATCAGTATGTAGCTCATCAAGCTGTAAGTGGTAATACAAACACCCACCACAATGCTTTGTTGGCGACAGCTGTCGTCAACATCAAAGACAGCCAAGGTGGGCAGCACTCTTGCAGAGTTTTGCTCGACAGTGCAAGTCAGCTGTCATTCATATCCAGGCGCTTGGCAGATAAACTGAAATTGAAGCGTATCAGACACTCATTTCCAGTAAATGGTGTGAATAATGCCTTCACAGCGTCGGTGTCACAAACATGTAACATCGAATTGTCTTCTAGATTTAGTGATTTTCATTTGAAAACAAACTGTGCTATTGTGGATAATGTTACCAGTAACCTACCAGCGAGCTACATAAATACACGTTCCTGGAATATTCCGTGTCGACTCCCACTCGCTGATCCGGAATTCAACAAACCTGGCCCCATAGATTTGATGCTTGGAGCAGAAGTCTTCTTCGATGTGTTGTGCAATGAAAGACTGGTGCAGCCGAATCATCCTTCACTAGTCGAAACAAGATTTGGCTGGATTTTGTCTGGCAGGATACCGGCTGCTCCACGCAACACGCCTGTTTCCACAGTGACATCATGCTTTGTCAGGGGTGATAGTCCAGATGCA
Organism: Locusta migratoria; assembly: GCA_026315105.1. Classification (NCBI taxonomy): domain Eukaryota; kingdom Metazoa; phylum Arthropoda; class Insecta; order Orthoptera; family Acrididae; genus Locusta; species Locusta migratoria. Next base: position 144,820,172 of record CM048755.1, on the reverse strand, counting down.
AAATTGCAAAGATTTTGGGAACTAGAAGAAGTGACTACGAAGGCATTAAGCAAACAGGACAAACTGTGTGAGGCTCACTTTCAGCGCCACAAAACTCGTACCGAAGAAGGTAGGTTTGTAGTTCCATTGCCAATGAAACCGGACTGCAAACCATTGGGTGAGTCACGACAACAGGCTTCTCGTAGATTCGACCATCTTGAGAGGAGATTTAAGGGGCAACCACAGTTGAAGAAGGAATATTCTGCGTTCATGCACGAATATGCTGAACTAGGGCACATGGAGACCTGTGACTCTACAGAGGTGGTTGGTGAGCTTCTCGACCTCAGGAGGGATTAGGTGGGAGTTCATTCCACCTCGTGCCTCTCACTTTGGTGGACTGTGGGAGGCAGTAGTCAAGTCCATAAACTCACACTTCAAATGTGTTGTTGGCAATGCAATATTAACATTTGAAGGATGACGACATCGTATTGAGTCAGATAGAAGCGTGCTTGAACTCAAGGCCATTGTGTTCTCTCTCTGACGATCTTGATTCTCCTGCTGCGCTCACTCCTGGTCACTTCCTAATTGGACAACCCCTTCGTACTTACCCTGAACCTTCTGTCCTGGAAATCCCTGCCAACCGGTTGCACAGGTGGCAACTCACCCAGCAAATGTACCAATCATTCTGGAGGAGGTGGTCAATGGAGTACATACACATCCTGCAGCAGTGCACCAAATGGACATCGGAGGCAGCCTGGCAACCCTAGACCGGCGATCACGTGCTGATCAAGGAAGACAACTTACCACCCCTGGTGTGGAAGCTGGGTGTCATCGTCGAGCTGTTTCCTGGTCCTGACAAGTGTTCGTGTGGTGTTAGTGAAGGCTGCTAACGGCCAGTTCTAAAGGCCCATAGCTAAGTTGTGTCCCCTCCCCAAACAGTGATTTCTTCATTGTATCAATTTGTATATATATGTATTTTTTATTATTATTGTGTTAGATGTATACTTTGTGTGCCTTGCTTGAAGTTGGTCCAGGCCTGTTTATGGCCACTTCTCTCATTGTTGCTATTGTGCTATTTGTTGTTTGTTTTGCCATTTCTTGTTTGTTTTGCCATTTCTTGTTTGTTTTGCCATTTCTTGTTTGTTTGTTTTGCCAGTTCTTGTTTGTCTTGCCAGTTCTTGTTTGTTTTTTGTTTGTTTTGCCAGTCCTTGTTTGTTTTGACATTTCTTGTTTGTTTTGCTCATTTGAATTTTGTGTGTCAATGATTGTGACTTTGAAAATGAGTATCCTCATTTTGAGTGGGAGGATGTTTGGACTCGCAGTTGCCATCTGGTGGTGGTTGGTAGCTGGGCGGAGATGCCGCTTAGTCAGGTCTGCCCCCTGGGAGAAATGTTGGAACCCCAAGGGCAGCTTGACCACCACCGCGGGCCCGCCGGCAGGTATACTGCCTTTGTTCCGATGCCGCCCCAGCCCTCGTGCTGGGTGCGCGACACTCGGCACGGCAGACTGGTTCGAGGCTCCGTCGCTAACGGACGCATGTCGGACGTCTCAGAGGGCTACCGCTTGTAGGCTCCTCATATTGTAACACAGTAGTCGCGGCTGGCAAAACATTTGTGTAACTGTTACTAATAAATGCTTAAATATTATAATTCAGTTTACGTCTTGATTAATTGAGAAGGTGGAAACGATGGGGAGATTCTAGTCTCACATTTATACGCTTTCACTTAGTGTACGTGCAACCAGAGGCTCGTACAATCCACTAAAGTTATTTTGTAACAACAAAGCCGCAATTGACTTGTCAAAAACAAGTTGTTATAAAGGACGCACAAAACACATAGATACCAAACACCACTTTATAAGAGAAAAAGTAGAAGCTTGTGAAGTAGTTATAGAACATGTTCCGTCACAAATGATGACTGCTGCTATAATGACGAAACCTCTGCCAAAGCCTAGACATCATTCACTGCTGAAAGAACTTGGGTTCCAGAATCAAGAAGATATGGGTTCTAGTGAGGGTGTGAGAAATGAGAACCCATATGTGACTTGCAAATAATGTCTTTGGCGCTGTTGCCATGGTTTAAAAAAAAAAAAAACAAAAAAAAAAAAAAAAAAAACAAAAAAAAAAAAAAAAAAAAAAAACCTTTTCTTCATTGTCTTTTGTGATTTGTTCAATGTGCGACTGTACGTATGTTTAGTTATTGGTTTGCAGAAATAAATACAATTATAATTTCAAACCACTGCGTATTATCATCTGCTAACACACACTACGCCAACACTGCAGTAAACAAAAGTTTTAATAATACTGAAGGATCCGATACCACCCATCTGCTTTCACTCATGTCATCATAGGACGGAATGTACAAAAAGGAAAAAGATGGAAAACAACATTCCTAAACCTAAAACAAATCTGATAATATAAAACTTTCCTTACGTGAAAAACTTGTTTATTTTCAAGTGTAATATTTTTATAGAATCCTCGAAGATACAAGTTTACTCCTATATAGCAGTACTTAACACAGTCCACACTGAAAATGGAGTTAGCTTACTGCTAAACATTTCGTAAAATTACTGGTACTTAGTTGACCACTTGATACCACCCCCTTGGAATTTTATTTTATGTACGATGTATAATGCAAGCAAAAATATTCGTCGAAACCAGATTTGCAATGTAAGATACGTATTCTGAATTCCCATAATAGTTGTAGGTTCTATGATGAAAAATTATTTTATACAGGGATCAAGTCCGTAAGACAATATTTATTTGGCATTCACATTTGTTGTCTTTACCAACTATAACCTAAAAACCAGTGGTGTAACTAGGACTTGGCTTTGGGGGGGGGGGCGGATAAATCTGCTTAACGAGCAAAATTTTAGTCAGTTTCCATACAGACTACTATCTACCACTCACGTTGAAGAAACTAATACACTCCCATCCAATGAAAGCTTAAGGCCAATTCACACTGTCCGTCACGTCACGTCACGTCACCGTCCGTCAGAACATTCCGCAATGTATTTCTAATGGCGGCATTCACACTGTCCGTCACCGGACCGTCACGTCACGTCAACGTCCGTCAAGCTTTTTCGAGAAGAATGTTTTGACGGAACGGCCGTCTGCTAACATTGCAAGTTAACCTATTTTCGTCACGCGAATTACATGTTGCAGTCGACGATTGTACTGTTTATATGCAAATGTGTCTTATTCATCTTTGTGTTGTTGTTGTACCTCGTTTTAGGGGTAAATCTCAAATGTTTCATGACGACTTAAATATTTTTGTCAGTTGAGTGTCCCCCTAAAATCGAGGTCGAATATCTGGAACCAAAAAATGGTTTATGTTACGTAACAATGTAACAGAAACGACTGAAGCAAACTGTTTAACTGAATAAGATTGTAATTTGATTACGCAATTTTCATTAAATAACACTTTAAATGAAAATTTCAGTTCTAATGAAAGACGAAAATTCAGTTGTTTACGACGTATTAACAATGTCAGCATGCAAATTGTAATGGTTAAAGTATACAGGCGCTATTTATGCTCTTACAAGTATGGTTTGATGTCTTCACATGTTTATTTTTTCGCTTGAAAATAGATGTCGATGTTTTGAAATGTTGTTTCAGTTCCCAGTAAGTTGGCCAAAAACATACACTGTAAAGTTTTCTTTGGCCGTTAATAACATTTAGCATTGTTGTTCCCCCTTTCTAGTATTAAACTATGACTTTCTACCTAACAGATCGCCACTCATAACCTCACTTTCAACATCGCGTATTGAGATGGACGAATTGACGTGACGGACACGGACGGACAGTGTGAATACAACTTGACGTGACGGTTCCGTGACGTGACGTTGACGTGACGGACAGTGTGAATTGGCCTTTATGGTAAAACACCCCAAGTTTCCAATCTTTACCTTGACAGATTGCTGTTATACGATTTCTTTTTTTCTTTTTTTTATGGGGGGGGGTTCTATCCCCCTCATCCCCCCCCCCCCCCATAGTTACGCCACTGCTACAAACATACATGTCAGGCTTTGCTTCACAACATGTAAATGCTGCCGCCAGGTAAAATAGTGCCACTAAGTGTAAACATTTTCACAAAGAAAATTATCTTCTTGCTCATTAATTCGATAACATCCCTAAACAACACACGAGTGAAAGTACGACAGTTGGCCAACAAGTAGCACAAGGCGGAATATTAAATGCTATTCTCAGTTGCTACTTGCGACTCTTATCGCGACTTTTCACTGAAATCGCAGTTTGGACCAGTGAGGACGTTCGAGCTCACTGGTTTGAGCCGATGGCGTTCGACCAACACATATACACAAAACGCCACACATACACGAGGCAGACGGCAGGAAGCTAGAAGTACCAATTTCGGCCAACAGACGGCAGCCGGCAAAGTCTAAACTGCGCCTCTTAGTTGCTACTTGCGACTCTTACACGCGATTTGTCACTGAAATCGCAGGTAAACGCTATAGCCTGCCCAATGCAAAGATATTAGTACAAACTTCCACCAACAGATGGCAGAGTGCAAACTGCTTCTTGCTACTCTTAGTTGCGACTTGCTACTTTTAGTGCTACTGCGCTTCTAAACTGCGACTGAAATCGCAGTCAGAATCCGTAAAGTTGCGACTGTGAAAACTGCTACTTCCAAATCACTGTGACTCTTAACAGATACGCGATTTTCGACCCATCCCTACTTTATACACTGGTGGCCGCGAAACAAGGGCAGCATTCTCTCGCACGTTTTTCGCTGGTGGCAGAAAGCGCCTTAAAACAATTACCCAGGTGGCTTATTCCCAATGTACCAAAATCATGCAATGATCATTTCTATCATCTGGCATTAATAATTTGGAGAAATTAGACTACAAAGAACCCAACATGCAATTAAATCGACAGACTAAATGAAATTGGAAAATATGAACATAAATAGTATTACTACCTCTCACCGTCATTTCGAGCTGAGATGCACCTCAGCTGTAGTTTCATAGTTCACTGCCACAATTTTTCTTTTCTAAGGTATTCAGCAGTGTCTAAAAATATTAACAAAAGAAAGAAAATAATAACAAAAGAAAGAGTTCTTTTTGTAGCGGTAGCAAAAGCCTAAAAGAGCGGACGCACTAAGAAGAGCGGACGAACTAAAACGAGCGGACGAACTAAAAAGAGCAGACGAACTAAAAAGAGCAGACGAACTAAAAAGAGCGACCTACTTCGCGGCCGAGCTGCGAAATAATATATGCGCGATCGGTGGCGAACTAAACTATGCGCGATCGGTCGCGAACTAAAACATGCCTTACCGGTCGGTAACTATTATGCCAAACGTATCTCGCTTCTTAGTTCGTTGACTTCTGTTCCGAAGACCGACGGGCAATAGCGAGAGGGCGCGCAGCAGAATTAAAAATCATGTGTTTGCCTTCTGCTGATGAGAGCCTTTTCGAGGTGAGCGTCTGCCTACTAGATTACATAGTTCAGTGTTACAAAATTTCGGTTTGAAGTATTCTGCACTCTGCAATATCTGACTAATAAATTCCATAATGCCAAGATATAGAGATAACTCGAAACTTAAACGCGAGAAATTATCCACAATCTTTTGGTTTGCGTGATATCGTTAGCGGCTCGCGCAGCAAGCGCATGAAGCAGCTAGGTGGGGGAACTTCTCCCTCCACCTGCATGCGCATTGCGCAGACCACGCCGCTCAGCCGTCACTGGGAGCGCCTCAGCTCTTTCCTACTGCCAATACATCGCTAGAACATATAACTCGCAACGTAAGAGACGAGATTAGTTGCAATTGCGCCGTGTACACAATTTTCTAGACCCAAAAGCAGAACTAATAGCCTTCTGTCGCCTCGAGTGAGAAACCAGTCAGATTATTCAATGGAAATTACAGGAAACATCAAGTGAATTTATAAGCATACTTCTGTGCCATACCGGAAGTAAGACTTCGGTACCAGCGTGGACAGACTTACACTGCGATGTTGCCAAGCTTCAGTCATAATATCAACAGAAAGAATAAGAGCCGAGGTGATTGCCAAGCGGGATCGACAGAGACTTAGCTTGTACTTCGCGCGCCTGCTGAGGGTTCTAACACCTGAAGTATACGTCAATGAGTCCTGCTCGCATTTCCGCAATTAGCTTTAATGATTCGAGCGTATTCACTAATAAAAATACTCAGATGCACCGACCGTAAACATATTAATAAGTGTATTATTTGCGTATTCTGTCTTAAGCGCAATGACAACAAAAGTAATTCACCAGGCCAGCCGCTGTGGCCGAGGGGACTGAGGCGCTCCAGTCACGGTCTGCACGGCCACTACGGTCGGGGGTTCGAATCCCCCCTCGGGCATGGATATTTGTGCCGTTCTAGTTCGTAAGTAGTTCATAAGTAGTTTGTAAGTTTAGGGACTGATGACCCCGTAGTTAAGTACCATAAACTATACAAACATTTGAACATTTAAAATTTTGAACATTCATCAGTGCTGTTTCACATTTATTCGGGCATTTCCATTGCTTATACTGGAAACATAAAATGTAAGCAACAGTTTTCGTTATAATTAAAGACTTAGAACATATTTTCCTCGATATCGCTGTAAGTTGCACAATCAAACGAAGAGAGGCAAACAAACGAAGAGAAATCAATGCAGCATTGTTTTCAAGATGTGAACTTCTCTGGGAAGGCTTCGTACCATTGAGTTCAAAATAATAAGAGCTTCTGTTATCCGAACGTAAAATTAGGGACAGTACTGTATAGATTTATTTGTCTGTCATAGTCTCCCATGTTGTACTTTACTTATTTTTTCAGGTTGTTTCCAATTTCTTATTTCGTCTTCTTTCAATAGTTTCTAACTTTATTACATTCTTTATTGTAATTAGTTCAGATCATTTGAAGTTGTTTCTTTCTAATGATTTATTTACTTCTTTACTCATGCTATTGTTGATTTATTCTTCCAGAAGTATACGAATAATTGTTTCTTTAGTCTTATCATTCATTTAATACATATGTCTAACAAAAGTTAACCCTCGTTTAACCACTGAGACTGATATTTCTTTCCATATTTTTGTCGGTCTCATCACTATGGATTTGACAAACGTCTGTACATTCTATGGGACCCATTTTCTTTCTTATAATCCCTCTATTATTCTTATTGTATCGTCTGCACATCTGATAAAGTGTACATTTGCAACACTAAAACTAATATTTAATATTCATTCTAGTATTAGAATCACACAATCATATTGTATAAGAATTTATACAAGCTGGCGCTATTTACAATTTTCAACGTCCCTTGTGGGGTCGTTAGCTGTACCGACATTTATGGGAGCTATGTGCTCAGTATTGTTGCAAACACAGAATATCAAACTGTCCAGCGTTTTTCATACCTCCTAAGGAGACCATTAGACCTGTAAATCAGTACGTGGCTACCGGCTTTTCGACGAAATAGATATTGTTTTTACGGAGCTCCTAAAGCATTAACGTGAGCGTTGTTCTGAGATAGAGGAAGTGGTGCTGTGGCTATGGTTTGCGGCTATCATGCTTAGGCGTACAGAACATCGTTATAATATTCTATGGAAAATTCTTCAAAAAAGTGCTTTTGTCGTAGTAGTTGCATTAATAAACAAACTTTCTTCAAACATGAATTATATTTCTGGCAGGTAGTTACAATCTCACGTGTATGGTTAACGTTCGCTTGAGTCCAGACTGATAAGGCACTTTTCGATCAAAACTTTATAGAGAGAAGATACATAGGCTCATACAGTGTAAAAAGTATCCTGCGAACATGTACTCCACTTTACTGCTTTCTTTCTGCAAGCAAGTTAAAGGTTTCACTAAAAATGTATAAAGCAGACAACTTGCATAAGACTAAGAGAGAAAATATATCGAGGGAAGTTTCTATAAAAATACAACATTCTGTTCCGCATCTGTTCAATGTGCCTGCTTTCACACTAATGGACACATATGCGTAGTTAACTTCAAAATTGATCGCAGTAATCATAATTCTGGAATTTAAACAAACTATGTTTTCGGCTATCACCTGCATATTCCATGAAATGTGGACAGTACTCCAAGAATTGGTGTTTCAGTTACCTGTGCGACAAATAGTATTCCTAATTCTTTTCTGGTACAGCAAACGATAATGTCTAAGAAGATCCTGCAGTCCATTCGGTAACAAACGGACTACACAAATGTTCAAATGTTTGTATAGTCTATGGGACTTAACTACGCGGTCATCAATCCCTAAACTTACAAACTACTTATGAACTACTTACGAACTAGGACGGCACAAATATCCATGCCCGAGGGGGGATTCGAACCCCCGACCGTAGTGGCCGTGAAGACCGTGACTGGAGCGCCTTAGTCCCCTCGGCCACCGCGTCCGGCACGGACTACACATTTGAAGAGTCAGCGGTAATGATGGTGCTGTATTAATGAAATTACTGTGTCTAAAATGACTATTTTTGAATACTCTTACACGACATACACTAAATAATGATGCCGGCCGCGGTGGTCGAGCGGTCTGCGGGGTGCCAGTCACGGTCAGCACGGCCGCTGCGGTCGGGGATTCGAATTCCCCCCTCGGGCATGACTGTTTGTGCCGTTTTTAGTATAAGCTAGTTCATAAGTAGTTTGTAAGTTTAGGAACTGATGACCCCGTAGTTAAGTCCCATAAGCTATACAACATTTGAACATTTAAATAATGATGTGGTGTGTTGTTGTAGTCTACAGTCCGTAGACTGGTTTGATGCAGTTCTCCACCTCCACGCTACCCTATCTAGCGCAAAACTCTTCGTCTCTGAGTAAGAAAGCCCGTATCTCTTTGAATCTGCTCGCTGTATCCATCTTGTGGACTACCCCTGCGATTTTTACCCCACACGCTCCTCTTCAATACTAAATTGACGATTTGTTGGTGTCTCAGAATGTGCCCTAAGAATCGATCCCGTCTTTTAGACAAGATATGCCAGAAATTTCTTTTCTCCCCAATTCGTTCAGTACGTCCTCATTACTCACATGAACTACTCTTCAGTATTCTCTTGCTACGAAATTTCGAAATCTATCCTCTTTTTGTCTGAACTGCTTTCTCGTCCACGCTTCACTGCCGTACGAGGCCAGACTTCGGACAAATGCCTTCAGAAAAGACTCCATATCCCTTAAATTACCAATTTCTCGTCTTCAGAAATACTTTTCTTTCCATTGCATTCTATATTTTATGTCTTCACTACTCCGGACATCAGAAGTTATTTTACAATCCAAATAACAAAACTCAACGGAGCGAGGTAGTGCAGAGGTTAGCACACTGGACCCGCATTCGGTAGGATGGTGGTTGAAATCCACCTTCGGCCATTCTGTTTGATGTTTTGCATGATTTCCCTAAATCACTCCAAGCGAATGTCAGGATGCTTCCCTATCCTTATCCGAAATAGGCATTGATGACCTGAGTAGTCTAGTGCCTCCAAACCACAACCCCCCCCCCCCCACACACACACACACACGACCAACAAAACTCATCTACCACTTTTAATGTCCCATTTCCTAATTTATTACCTTCCACATCACCTGACTTTCTTAGACTACATTCCATTACTCGTATTTTGTTCATGTTAATGTTTATTTTATACTCTCTTTTCAAGACACTGTCCATTCCATATAATTGCTCTTCTAGGTCCATTGAGGTATCTGAGAGAATTACTACGTCATCGGCAAATCACAATGTCTTTACTTCTTGTCCCTGAACTTTAATCCTTTCTCCAAATTTCTCCTTTCTCTCCTTCACAGCCTGCTCAACGAACAGATTGAGCAACATTGGGGAAAAAGCTACAAGCCTGTCTTACTCCCTTCCCAACTACTGTGTCTCTTTCATGCCCTTCGGCTCTCACAAAAGCTGACTGGTGTTTGCACAAATTGTATACTACCCTCCGTTCTTGCTGTACAATGATATGAGTAGCTTTCTATCAAAGGCGGACATATGTCGTTTGCTTACGAAGCGTGGAGTAAATACGTATGCATGCTAGTTTGATAACCATTTAGTTGCAAATGATCACGAAAGCAGCATGGAAATACATGTTTCGTAATAATCTCAATTATTTGCAAACGACAGATAAGAAGCTACTCATATATTTATGCAGAGTCTGACCTGTATTGTCGGCAAGATAACTTCGGACTATAGCCGCGGCACTTCTGTTAGTTGCTTAATACAGGGATCACGTTAGTGGTATAATGGTACGCAACATTCTTCAGTTAGAAGCCTGGTATTCAGTAGAGGTTCCTCCTGGTTAGGTAACCGGTCCGACGATATTCTTATAAGCTCTAAACTCCGTCGTTAGGTATGATTCAGCCAGTCATGCTCAATCTGACATGATGGACACGGAAATGTTTAACTGACAAAGTCCTCTTAGAGATATTTGAACCCGACTTGTTAGACACCGTTAAGAAAACATTAATACAGTGCGTAAATCACAAATGCGTCGTTCATATATAAATAGATGAAATAACTTGATAACTATTTATTTACAGGACCATAGCCCCATCCATTAAAGCTGCGCCGTTTAGCCAAGATCGCATAAAGCTGATGGAGTTCGTTCCACGGTCACCAGACCTTAATCCTATTGAGAATATGTGGGCGGAAGTAATGAGGTCGTTGCCACAAGGATCAAGAAACGCAAGCGACCTCTGGAAAAATATAGAACATTCATGGTGGCAAATAAACCACTATGAAACATTATCAAGGGAATTAGTGTAGTCAGTTCCAAGACGCCTTAGAAAAATATTACGAAATGATGGTGCATCGGTAGGCTATTAGGAACAGTCTCTTCTCAAAAAGTCAAGCCGTGTGTGTGCTTTTGTGTGTGTGTGTGTGTGTGTGTGTGTGTGCGCGTGCGTGCGTGCCTGTCTGCGCGCGCGCGCTTTTGTGCGAGTATGTAAAAGACAAGAAACAATAGAAATGCATAAAATATCAATGTGGAATGTTTTAATGACTTCTAAAGCTACAAAATTCAAGATTACCCAAACAATTTCCTGTAAATTACATAAGTTGAAATAATGGAGAATTTATTACGTTTGTAAAATAGTTGGCAAAGGCAGTGCGTCCCGAGTGTCGAAACGCGGAACAAGTGCATCTGTAAACTGCTCCCAACTCCAGCACACGCCAAGACACAAACAGGAAGACGTCATCTTGGCTCTGAACGCAGTACCTCTATTCTCATGACACTCTTCTTACCACGCACAGGAAGACAATCTAGGTGAGACCAAAATTCATGCAACACACAAGAGGCGCTTTCCTGCACTCGATAGTGGTACACAAGTTCAAATGTTTGTGAAGCTTATGGGACTTAACTGCGGGGTCATCAATCCCTGAACTTACAAACTACTTATGAACTAGCTTATACTAAAGACGACACAAACATCCATGCCCGAGGGGGGATTCGAATCCCCGACGGGGAACGGCCTCGCGCATCGTAGAATCGCGCCTCAATGCGCTCGGCCGCTCCGCCGCGGCTGTGTACACAAGTAATTAGTTTCTGTGAGAAGCATATAATAAATTTCCTTCTCTCGTATCACAGCCTTTGCCAGTGTGAAGTGATAAAATCAACATTCTAGGGTTGCAAAGTCTGATATGGTGCCTTTCAGTAATAGTCCGGAATCATAAACTCCAGGACTTTCCTTCCTACATAACTTTTCCTCACAACACTTTATTTACGGAATTGCGGACATCGAATTTTTCTTGTGACTGAACGTTGTGTTACTTTATTTACTACAGCACTAGCTGTACAAGTCCACGCGTTGCTGTGGCTTGTTACAGATTAAATAGAAAAGAAAGATAAGAGGAACCATACATTTCCTACTGCCTTGTGGATGGGAATTGGATATACGTCCTACATTCTGTGCTCCTCCTATCGCTGTCCCCTCTGTCTGCACCTCTCCTCGTTCCCCTCTCTTTGTCCATAAACTTCTCACGCCTCTCTGCCCATATCCTCCTCCCCCACTCCTTGTCCATGTTCCCCTCCCCATTTCCTCCCCTCTATCTTTGTCTACCCGATCCTCCTAGCCCCTCTTTCTGTGCATCAGCACCTCCTCCCTCTCCCTCTATATCTCATCATTACGCTCTCCCTGTTCGTCTTCTCCTCACTTCTATCTCCTCTTAGAACTCTTTCTAACCTAGAGTCGTATTTAGTATTATGTTCAAAATCGTATATTTCCGAAAGTTCTTGACCTAAAGCTTTGAAATGTTGGCACAACGGTTTAATAAAATATGTGCATGTTTTCATATTCCAATTTTTTCATTATGTGTCATATATGAATTTATATAAGTTTGGGAGCTACAACCCTTCAAAGTTTCAGGGGCAGATACCACACGCTGTACATAATACATGACTGTGTGGTGGGTGATGGATGTTATGGCGGTGGGAAGTTGATTTAAATGTGTGTCCATGTTCCTCAATGCATAATGCAATGCGCCGTCGAAAGGATCTGCGGACAAGATGTAACATCGCCGGTGTGACGGAGCGACATGCGTCCTCGATGCGCCGTTTTAGATCATCTGGGGATGTGGGCTCAGTGACATAAACACGATCCTTTAGATATCCCCATAAAAAGAAATCTACTGGTGTTAAATCGGGCGACCTAGCGGGCCATGAATGAGGACCATGGCGCCCCAACCATCTTCCTGCAAACCTGTTGTTTAGTTCTTCCACAACAGCACGCGCAGAATGGGCTGGGTGAGCATCGTGCTGGATCCACAAATGGACTCTCGTGTGTAGACACACATGTTCAAGGAGACCACCCAAACTGTCGGCTATAAAAGCGCGATATAACTCACCTGTCAGTGTACCTGGGAAGTAGAGTGGACCGATGATTTCATCCCCAAGGATTCCACACTACACGTTAATAGACCACCTTTGTTGACGGTCGACAGGTCGTACACACCGAGGATTGTCTGCGACCCAGTAGTGCATGTTATGGCTATTCACTGCACCATAATTTGTGAACGTGGACTCATCAGAGTACGTAACACTTTGTAAAGACTCCAGCGTGAAATTACGCATGGCTCACTCACAGAATGTCACTCTTGCACGGAAATCGTTCACATGCAGCTCTTGGGTCAGTGACAGGCGGTACGGGTGAAACCTGTGGCCGTGTACTACACGCCACACATATGTGAGACTGACACCAGCGACTGCAGCAACGGCTCATAATCTGACATGAGGATCGTGGTGTAATGCAGCTAAAACAAACACTTCCGTCTCCTCCCTTCTTGCAGGTCTTCGTCTGTTACTGCAGTGCATTACCAAGCTGCCTGTTTGCCGAAGTCGTTGTTCGGCACGTAAGAACGTAATGGCGCCGGGGCTCTTCGCCTAGGATATCTCACGGCATACGCCGTGATGCTTCAGTGGCATCGTGTAGGCACTCGCCGAGCATCAGCAACATGTCAACGTACTCGTTGTTCGTGTATGCCATCGTCATCCGATGTCAGTAACTGTGGTATTTTTGATTTGATTTTTCCAGGGAAGCCAAAACAGTCTTGGTCTAACCCGCCACTGCCCGCACCGAAACTAAGTTTATTGTGCGGTATTGCTCCCTGTATATCTAGTAAAGCCAACCAATGCCCTTGAACAGTGCAAGGGGTCCCTTTACCAGTTCTTTATTAGACACAATTTCTTCGGGTCTAGTTGTCCCAAATGTTCTGTGCCTTTTACTCTCCAATGCAATGCATTCGAAGATTAGATGTGACGCAGTTTCATCACCGTCATCACAGATCCTACATTTAGGGTCCTCTTCTGTTATTCCCATTGTATGTAGGTGTTTTTTGAAATTCCCATGGCCTGTCAGCAATCCAACCATGAGTCTAATCTCTCTCCTGTTCAGGCCCGGGATTACAGAGCTTCTTTTAAAACATGGCTTTGGCATCATTACCTTGCCATGTTATTGTTGGTAGACTTTGGTACAATATTCTACGTGCTGTCTTCTGAGCCAGTTACGTAGCTCCAATTTGATCATTGCCTTGATGATTGTCAGGACATGTTCCGGTCCAATAAATGGAGTCTCTGCCCCCATCCTGTCTAATCTGTCGACATGTTCGTTGCCACTGATCCCCGAGTGGCCAGGGACCCACAATAGGTTTACTCTATTGCTTTCCCCTAGCTCCACCAGAACCCTGTGACATTCTGCAACAATTTTAGACCTTGTTGCAAGAGCTGCCAGTCATCTCAGGGCTGCCTGGCTGTCTGAATAGATATAGATGCTACGATCTTTGTAGCACCTACGCAAATACTACTCCACACACGCCCTGATGGCAGTGATTTCCGCCTAGAATACTGAGGCTAGTTTTCCTAGAGAGATGACGCCCTTCAGTCTTGGCTGCACCCCATATACCCCGGCCCCAACACCTTGGTCGGATTTTGACCCGTCAGTGAACCAGACAATATCCCCCGTACTGTGTCGAACTATTTTCTCCCACTGCTCCCTACTTCCAATTGTTATATTGAAAGGCTTGTTGAAGCAGTATGGGGTTATAATATAGTCGGCTAGCATTTCCCCAACCTTTCCTATATTTACCTCACTCACTATTTTAGTGTGTGATTCTGGATATCCCAAAGAGTTCCAGTTGTTGCCAGATTTGAGTCTGTATGCACCAGCCGCTGCCTCCATCTTGACCCAAAGGTGTAATGGGGGCATATCCAGCATGGTTTCCATCCCAGCAGTTGGTGTGCTGCTAATTCCGCCTGTTATGGCTAAGCAGGCTAATCTCTGCACCTTACCAAGCTCCTTAGCAGCAACCTGCTGTTCTACCTTCTTCCACCACACGACCGCCCCATAGGTGATCCTGGGTCTAATCACTGTGGTGTATATCCAGTGCATACCCTTGGGGCTCAGACCCCAATTTTTGCCACAAGCTCTCCTGGTACTCACAAGAGTACCTTTTGCCTTGGAGCAAATATTCCTGATGTGAGGGGTCCATGTCAGTTTCTCATCTAGGGTAACCCCTAGATATTTTACTGTCCCCTTCACAGGTAGCACTTCATTGAAAAGCTTTAGATTCCAACTTGAATGTTGTATATGCTTCTTTGTGGATGGTACAACAATAGTCTTCTTAGGACTAACCCCCACATCCTGTTTTCTGCACCATTCTTGCACAATGTCCAAAGCACCTTGTGACATATTCTTTACTGTGTCAGGAAATTTGTTAAGTATTACTATGACAAGATCATCTGCATATCCTTGGCAAAAGTACTGCCTAGAGTTTAATTCTCCAATGAGATCATTCACCACTAGATTCCACAATAAAGGGGAAAGAACTCCTCCTTGCAGGCAACCTCTAGTGGTGTTGATTACCATTTTTTCATTCATCATGGTAGCTTCTACCTTCCTTCCACTGAGCATGGCCCTAGTCCACCTACATATAGTGGTCCCTAGGTCATGCACCTCTGCTGCCCTAACCATGGAATCAAAGGTCGTGTTGCTAAAAGCCCCCTCGATGTCCAGGAAGATACAAAGGGCTATTTCCTGAAAGTGTAGTGCTTTCTACACCTTCCCAACGAGTTGGTGGAGAGCTGTCTCACATGATTTATCTGGCTGATATGCATGTTGGTTTGAATGTAGAGGAGCCCTACTTAACTTCCTTTTTCCAACATGCACATTAACCAGCTTTTCCAATGTCTTAAGAATGAAGGAGGACAGGCTGATTGGTCTCATATCCTTGGCCTTGAGATGATCAATTCTCCCTGGTTTAGGAATGAAGACAACCTTCACTGCCCTCCAGGCATTGGGAATGATTCCTGCTGCTAGGCTAACCCTGAATAACCTGCATAGGAATGTAATAAGATTTTCTCCCGCTTGTTGCAGGAGAGCTGGGAAGATTCCATCGGGGCCAGGTGACTGGAACGTTGAAATGTTCCCACCGCCCATCGGACCTTACTGAGATCGACACACTCTTTGGCCAAATCCCAGTCCTCTTTGCGAATACCTGAGAAACGTTGTCTCTCAGGAATCGCATTCTGGTATGAGTTATCCCCCAGAGTATATTGAGGAAAGTGAGTCTTGAGGAGCAGTTCCAGCGTTTCATGTGCTGTCTTTGTATACTCCCCATCCTCCTTCCTCAATGTTCCTCCTGGATTAGTTGGTACCCTAGTGAGGATTTTATGAAGTATCGCTTGAGCAGCCGTGCCCTCCACTTCCTCACAGAATACCTTCCAGGACGCCTCCTTTGCCCGTCTGATGGCAAGGTTGTAATTGACAAGGGCCTCACGATATTTTGCCCATTGTCCTTTGCGCCTCGCAAGATTAAACAGTCTTCGTACCTGTTTCCTTTGCATTTCCAGGTTATTATTCCACCAATGCACAATCCTATTTATGCACTTATTGGTAATTGAGCAGTTGTCCTGGTATGAGGTCACTATAGCCTCTGCTACTTCCTCAAACTCTGCTGGATTCCTTATCGAAGTTTCAATTTCCGATAGGCTGAAGTCAAGGTCTTTCCTATATGTCTCCCAGTCCGTTTTCCTGGGGTTCCTGTAGGCCATGGTCTGTCTGGTTCCCATTTCAACCTTGAATTTAATATACATGTGATCTGACGAGGATGGCTCCAGGACCACATGCCACTGTTTGACATAACTTCCCATCATCATGGAACCAAAAGTTATGTCAATTACTTCTTCCCTTCTACTATTCCTGAATGTCGGTTCATCACCCCTATTCAGGATCTCCAAGTTGTTAGATAGGAGAAATTCAAGAAGGTGCTCACCTCTACTGTTGGTGTCCTTGCTGCCCCATGATAGATTGTGGGCATTGGCATCACATCCCACCATCAGTTCGTCACCTTGCCGATGGCATGCTTCCATCAGTCTCCTCACTTCCAAAGAAGGAGGAGAGATGTCTTCGTAAGGAAGGTATGCTGAGGCCAAAACAATTTCCCTCGTGATACCTTCCTCACGTTGCTGCAGCCTGATGGTCACCAGGTCCCTGGAACAAAAATCCATCATTGGTATGAAAGGTATTCCATTTCTAACATAAATGCATGTTCTGGAGTTTTTTAGATTTCTGGCATAAATCAGCTTACCTCCAGTACCACCGAGGCCCGTACACCCCCTTTGTATAAACAGGGTTCTTGTATCAGAGCCACGTCCACCTCCTGTCTCCCCAGGCGACGGCTCAGGGCAGCAGTGGCTGCACTGGCAGCAGTGCTGTTTATCTGCAGCACTTCCAGTCCCCATCTTGCTGCCATTATTGCCTTTAAGGTCTTTGATTACCGTGACGGCGACCTGCGAGAACCCTAAAAACAGTTTCAGGCCTTGCTCTTGCAATGCCTTCAGGAACTTCTCTCCGACCTCCACCACCAGGGTTCGTCCTTCCGAAATGACCTTTTGGTTAATTACCCTCCAATCCTCTGTCGAGACTTTTGGGTTCTGGACCCTTATTTTCTCGAAGAGAGTCTTTGGAGTGACATCCTTAAGGATCTTTTGTACCCATATTGATACCTTTGCGGTCTTCAGGAGTTCGGCTGCTGTCTTGACCAGCAGCTTCACATCCTCCCACGGGGATATCATGGGCACCTTGTACTTAAGCCATTCTGCTGAGTGCTCCCCCTCGCAGACAAGAATGAGGGCACCGCGATCTAGATAGACCCTCCAGAATTTAGGTCCTGAACCAGCGTCCCCCCAATCTCTTCAAAGAGGGCCATCTGCATGAGCTCCTCCTGCTGCGAGGTGATGCTTACCAGTGGTTATCCTTCATGGACAACCACCATTCTAAAGACCGAGACTGCAGTACTATAGGTCTGTTTCCCTATTTCCTGCCTCAGCCTTTTAGGGTCACGCTTGTCCAGAGAGGAGGGAGTCTTAGATTCCTCCCTAAACCTCTTGCCACCTGTCTTTGATGTCGAGGGGGTCTGAGTATCCCCTTCGACCTGAGGCAGTTTCTTTTTGGAGATCTTGGGCTCAAGCCGTTTTGATTCCCTCCACTTATGTTTAGGAAGCCATTCTTTTCCTTCCTTTTGCTTCTGTTCCTTGAGAAATTTCCTCCTCTGAGCCCCAGACAAGGCCTTAATCCTAATCTGGTCCAACTTCTCTGTTACTTTTCCCACTTCTTGCTCGGGTCTAGACCCTGACTGAGAAGTAGGAGTGCACTCCATCGGTCCTGATCCCAATGTCTGAGTATCTGAGGTCTCAGATTTACCCTCGGATTCTTTTAAAATAATTTGTTTCTCCGTGTTCATCTTAGTCCCACGGACAGTGCTTCGTCAAGGTGGTGTCCCCCGGAGAGGAACTGTGGTATATTGAGCCCCGGTTGTTTGTGTGGCTCCAACTGTCGGGTATACGGCCGTGTACGGCGACAGTCGGCAGTCTAACAGCGCATCGAGGAAGCTTCTCGCTCCGTGACACCGGTGACGTTACAACTCGGCCGCACCACATTTAGAAGGCGCATTACATTATACGCAGCGTTTGTGGTATCTGCCCCTGAAACTTTGAAGGATTGTAGCTCCCAAACTAACAGTGATAGGAATATAGTTTAAATTGATTTGGACGCAGCTGGTTTCAACGATTCCAATGCACGATAGAAAAAACTATTATTCCATTTAAAAAATTATATCTTTGTGCTGTAACCCTTTGGAAAACGATACAATAAACTATGTTCATAGCTCCGCAGAAAGTGTAACATTATTTGTGTTGACCTACCGCATTAAAATTTCCCGTCACCTATTATTTTATAAGTTACAGAGGCAAACACACTTAGTGAAACACCCTGTATATAGACATGGGGACATAAGGAGGGAAGTACACCCGCCACCTCCTTTCATCGGTGAAAATCGTTGCGCATGTGTTCATTCATTACTGACGCACAGTTGCCACAATCCTTTACAAAATTAACGAATTGTCAGATGTTTCAGAGACAGGAGATGGACTGTAATAAAATTGACGTCGCTTTCCGAACCATATTCATCCAAAAATTGAATATTACTTATATCAGTCGAGTGATCCAGCAGTTACACTTGGATAATTCCTATGCGATTAATTTTATTGCTGAAAATGTTAGTGTGTAACTACCGGGAATTTATTTAGAACAAACTCGAGAATCGAAGAATGCTGAAACAAAGATTCTAATCTGTAAGGCGTTTCTCACATTTCGCGGCAAAGCATAAGCAGCATTTGTATTGTAACCAGTAGACTCTGAATATGAGAACAGTAGGGATGCTTAGAGAGCGACACGGCGTCACGCTGTCTACCGTGGTAGTGCTGCTGGGCTTAATCTAACGCTGACATCGTAAGTGTCGGTGGCATCTTCTCTTCTTATGATCTGCAGACCATCAAGAACAAGCAGAGAATGGAACCAAGTACCCTTAACATTTGAAAGAAAATACTTGTTTGTCTGCTCCAGTCCAATATACGATACAGCTGTTTGAATAGGACTAAGGAGAGACAAAGTTAAATCGTTTGGTAAATAATTAATTCAGTAAATAATTGCTTAGGCAAATTACCATCTGCTACGCAACTGAAATGTTGCCATTACACAAGTTTATATGTTACAGTTAAGCAATCAGTTTTCTGCAGTATTTCCACGCTTACGAAATGTATGGCCGATAGTTATGTGAATAAATACACTTCCCACTCCGAGACACAAGTATTTGACATGTTTTGGCCTTCGCACAAACAATGCCTGAGGAATGAATACCGTTGAAGTGCCATTACGTTTATTGTCTGGAAAACAGTTAAATATAGGTCGTGCGTAATAAGCAATAATCATAGGAAATTTACGTTTTCGACTACAAGGAGCTCATCTGAAGAGTAAATTACAATGTTTCTCATAATTTACAGCATGGAAAACCTCCTATTTTCGTAATTCGTTGTTTTGCCATGGATGCAGATGCAATTTGGGATCCGGTAATCATCATTGACGAAGTGGCTTATAAAATGTGCATTACACGATGCCACACGAAAACGAACGAAGTAACACTATCCGCTACCCATATAGGCTGTAATTTCAGTCAGGACACATGACAAACGTTGCTTTACGTTAGCGGCTGGGCATAGATTTCTGTTCACTCACTAGCACCGCTTTCCGTATAAGACTACAATAGCCACACTAGAGCGGAGAGTGAACAAAACCGATGATAAGACAATTCCTTTAACTAACGGATCAGTACGCATAAATGCCTGATGATGAGCAAAACGTGCTTGAAGTGTGTTGTAGTATGTCAGCGTGTGCAGAGCTGCCAGCGATGGCTGAAGTGTGGATGAATTATGTCTGAGTGATTGTGTGTTTAAATGTTTCTCTTTCTGAAGAAGGCTGCAGCCAAAAATTTAAATTGTGAGAATGTGAGTGTCTTATTTGTGTCATCCTGCGGCTCAGCGTTAGTCTTTACGGGGAGTTGCTTCCTGTCCTCTGTTATTATTATTGTAATATGTTAAATTCGAGATAAAATAAATAGTAATGCGGTCGAACAATCCCACCTGGAATGTCCCGGACTATAATTCCATGTGATCACTTCATTTCAATAATTCTAACAGCCGCTTTCTAACTTAGCCTGTACTAAAGAAATGAACATCAACTACAAGAATACTTCGAAACACCTGAACACCTGAGTTCGTAATCGTCAGATGACTTGTAGAATTCGCTGCACTTGCCAGTTACTACTATGATATTGTTTATCTGTCAGAAACGGATTTTTGTCAGTCATTGAACTGCATTTTGACTGGTGGAGCTGTAAAAATGTAGGCGTTTATGTTTTCAGAATAACAGTAGAAAACCTCTCAAAAAAAGCAGACAACGATAAGCAGAAAGGGTAGGTATGAAATTGCATCCAGTGTCATACTTTAATAAACATCTTCGGTTGAAATTGTCATTGTCCGGGAAGGGAGTGGATGTTTATGGTGCGGTAGACTGCAAACATCGTTTTTCACTTCCAAAACGAGGTGAAAGACTACTACAAAGTAGAAAATAGAAAAACGGAATAGATAGACGCTGCCAGAAAGACACCGTCAAATTGCATTTCATTGCGATTAACTGGCATAGTATTTGTCTGGTTATGTGTGTGGTACCAGAATGTGGATGGTTATTCACCCACTATTGAGAAACACTTTCACGGGCAGAAAATAAGTCCTACATCTACATCTACATGGGATACTCTGCAAATCACATTTAAGTGCCTGGCAGAGGGTTCATCGAACCACAATTATACTATTTATCTCCCATTCCATTCTCGAATAGCGCGCGGGAAGAAAGAACACCTGAATCTCTCTGTTCGAGCTCTGATTTCTCTTATTTTATTCTGATGATCATTTCTACCTATGTAAGTGGGAGTCAACAATATATTTTCGCATTCGGAGGAGAATGTTGGCGATTGGAGTTTCGCAAGTAACCCACGCCTCAGCGATAAGCGCCGTTGTTGTAATGATTCCCATCCCAGATCCTGTATCATTTCCGTAACGCTGTCTCTCCTGTATCGTGACAATACGAAACGAGCTGCCCTTCTTTGGACTCTTTCGATGCCCTCCGTCAAACCCACCTGATAAGGATCCCACACTGGGCTGCAATACTCCAAAAATGGACGGACAAGCGCAGTGTATGCAGTTTCTTTAGTAGTTCTGTTGCATCTTTTAAGGGTTCTGCCAATAAAACGCAGTCTCTGGTTCGCCTTTCCCACGATATTATCTACGTGTTCTTTCCAGTTTAAGTCTGAAGTAATAGTGATTCCTAGGTATTTTGTGGAGTTTACGGCCTTCACATTTGATTGATTTATGTTGTAAACAAAGTTTAACGGATTTCTTTTTGTACTCATGTGGACGACTTCACACTTCTCATTATTTAGAGTCAATTGCCAATTTTTACACCATACTGATATCTTATTCAGATCGTTCTGCAGTTGGTTTTGATCTTCAGATGATTTTACTAGACGATAAATGACGGTGTCATCTGCAAACAACCTAAGAGAGCTACTTAGATTTTCCCCTAAATCGTTTATGTAAATAAGGACGTTGTTGAGCGTCAAGAACCAGTAGCGTACGGATAGTCTCTACAAGTACAAGATCGGCCTGCCTGTCTGTGCCGTCATAAAAACGTCTATAATTCTCATTTGAATATTGTGACGGGGTGGAGACATCGTTCATAATTGGTACCACCAGGGAGTCACATAACTACATCGTGCCTCGACTCAGAAGCACTCTATGGAAAATGAGCTCAACGATCAGCTCGTTGAACAGATTGAAATCTCGGTCTCTGTTTTGAGCGCAGTGTAAGTTTGAGAGCTCTTTGGCACCGGTGTGACCGCCGAGTTACTACCGAGGTGACACAGAAACATGATAACAAATTCACTTAATATTTACCTGTCTGTTTGGTTGAATAATCTCAGTTACTTTCTATAAAGGTGTGACATCGGCGCATTACTTTCTGCTACAAGTGCAAGGAGGTCGTACCATGCGGAAATTTGCGAATAGTTGTAGCAACCAGTGGAACAAGCAGGAAGTAAGACGTAGCAGCGCGTCAGTAGCCCCAGCTGCTTCTAAAGGCGAGGGCTGCTTTGGGTCATGGTTCAAGCCCCTCTTTACATCAGAAATTTAACCCTCTTTTGATAGAGCTACAGGCAGTTGCGATGGACACATCACTGACGAAGAGTGCACAACATTCTTTAGGATCACCAGATGTAAAGCAACACGTTCACAATGCCACTGCGTTTCATTTGGACTTGGCCATTTAAGAAGATAAGTTAAAGGCTGCAGAATAAGTCACTAATAACAGCATTATAGTTATACTTAATGGGTGAACTAATGACGTTTATGCAAAAACGCAACAATTTGGATTTTGCTGCTTTGAAACTGACAAGGGAATGGTCATACTTGTCATGTCGAAACCTGTGTTGCTATTTTTACCACTATCAGTTAACATTGAAGGAAGTCTGTATGCAGACTGTTAGCTGCTGATATGACCTGGAAGTCTGTAAAAACGTTTATGAAGTATGACATTATTGTCGCCTCGTTTCCGCGCTTATAACTGCCTGTTGTACAACTCTGACCTCTCTCGCAACGTTATACCAACGCCATCTAGGGCCAAGGTGGCGTTAGCTACGCGCCGCTCTCCTGCCACAGCAGTGATAGAGCTGATTCGCCCAGTGAAAGCGATCGTACGATAATTAATAAATACGATAATAATAAATTCGTTGACAAATGTAGCTGATATATTATCTACAACATTCTTTCCAAATAGCTACGAAATAGACACAAATACATAAACGGTTTAGAACACGTCAAACTTTTATTTCTTGTAATTACCGCAAAAATGCGATATATTGATACAATGTTCAAAACATTGTTTTTTTGTGCACCAAGAACATACAAGCAAAGACGACATATGTCAGCCCTGCGAATCACAGACGTTCTTAGACGTCCGCAGACAAAACTCGGCCGGTGTTAGGAAGGAATCAGGCCTAATATCAGTATATTTAATCACATTTTGAAATATCAGTATATTTAATCACATTTTGAAACCGTGGGGAGGAAAACTGATAATACAATTCATTTTAACTTGAGAATATTGTCACGGTG
Organism: Locusta migratoria; assembly: GCA_026315105.1. Taxonomy (NCBI): domain Eukaryota; kingdom Metazoa; phylum Arthropoda; class Insecta; order Orthoptera; family Acrididae; genus Locusta; species Locusta migratoria. The sequence continues at coordinate 144,796,678 of CM048755.1, read as the reverse complement.
ATACACAGGAAACTGCAGTGATTTGCACACAATAATTTTCTCTGTTAGTTTTCTGTAAAATGCCTTCCACTGGCCGAACAATTATCTGTCTAACGGTTGAATTACGTTCATCGTGCCGGGTGGAATCTGAAGTGTCTCTACTTCTTTGTCAGGGTAAGCTCTAAATACAGCTTTTAAGGAATCAGAACTTTTATAATCTGGCCACGAATCTACAAAGAGAAGATATTTGTTCCCGCAGAACGGAAGAAAAGCATGACGCATGAAAAGTGTAAAGTTACCAAATTCAAATGTTCGAATGTTTGTATAGTCTATGGGAATTAACTACGGGGTCATCAGTCCCTAAACTTACAAACTACTTATGAACTACCTACAACTAAGGACGGCACAAATATCCATCCCCGGGGGTGGGGGATTAGAACCCCCGACCGTAGTGGCAGTGCAGACCGTGACTGGAGCGCCTCAGTCCCCTCGGCCACCGCGGCCGGCGTAACATTATCATTTCCCATTTTTCCAGACTTCGATGCGTCTACCACAAGATTGTCTGCGTGGAACAGTGTTTGTTTGACACTTGGTCCAAAACGTCCAGCTGGTTCTTGAAGACACATATATAGTTTAGGCAGCAATGAACCATCCAGACTAATTATGGGCATTATAGTGTATGAATGGGTGAGTGCAGTCGTGGACTGCGCAAATGCCTCAATATGTTTTCCCCTTTGAATGACAGTGTTCTTTGCGCACGCATTTCTTTTTGAAACTCTGTCTGATCTGTATTGTAAACGTAAGATTCACCAAAACTGGCGATCTTATTTTTTGCAGTCGTAAGAAAAGCTTCTATCATTTCCATTTGAATCACTTCATTTTCAGACCTGTTTCTCGATACACATTTGGTTATGTTTCGAGCCACAATTTTATGTGATCTTTTGAAGCGACTAATCCAACTTTGAGAAGCTGTAAATTCCTTATCGTCTATCGCGTTGGCAATCTCTAACGCCCAATCAAGCAAGGTTGTAACGCTGAGCCGGCCGCGGTGGCCGAGGGGACTGAGGCGCTCCAGTCACAGTCTGCACGGCTACTACGGTTGGGGGTTCGAATCCCCCCTCGGGCATGGATATTTGTTCCGTCCTTAGCATAAGGTAGTAGATAAGCAGTTTGTAAGTTTAGGGACTGATGACCCCCTAGTTAAGTCCCATAAGCTTAACAAACATTTGAACATTTTTGTAACGCTGACACTCAATGACTGTCGTCTGGCATTGGTAAATTGCCCAAAAAGTCGCACCTATACGAGACCCAATGAAAACATGTTTTGAAAAACTTGAAGCATATTGAATATTATTTGCATAAATAGCCGAGGCGATTCTTCCAGCTCGCTCGGCCAGAGGAGTGATCGCATCTGTTATTATTATTTTTTTTCCTTACGGGAGGGAAACTGAGATCAATCTTACTAGTCAACATAGTACAGAAACTATCAAACGACCGCAAAGAATACATCTACTAGGGAAAAGAAAGCAGGGTTCCAGTCCCGCTCCGGCACAAATTTTCAGCATTACCGCTGTCTATCTGAATTCACTATCCCGCTACTACCGAGATGTTTAAAGAATTCGATTAATAAAAGGATGTCGTAAAGCCCCTTTTGTCAGCCTCAGATAACGAATATCATATGGAAAGTGACTGTCAACTCGTCGACAATCGACGGAGTTCCAGGACCTGTAATACTAATGAAATATTTGCATATTTTATCCCTTCTCTAGTGCAAGTGATATGGACCAAAACAAAAGTAGGGCCTAAGTAATGCATTTATGTGAAATCCAAGAATTTGTATCGCGGTGGTTTGTAGGTCAAGAAAGTATTTTTCATGTTCTTCCGATGGAGTTTGTAAACGTCCATTAACTGTTATTTCATTTTTATTTATTGGCATATAGACGCTTTTTATTCGCTTAGTTCCACCATTTTTTTGTATCTGGAACTGAAATGGACATCTCAGATATTCACCCAATTTAATATTAGTATTTACGTTGAGTATTCATAACAATGGCAGAATACTGTAAGGAAAACTGACATCAACAATCCCATTAATGTAGGTATAAATCTCTGTTTTGTGTCATAATTTATTAGACATCTACAGTGGGTGTAGGGGTGAGAGCAGGAAGTGGACATGAACGAGAAGTGATAGACTCATGCTTGTTGAACACTTTCGGTAAGTAATAACACTGTTGTGAAAGAATATAAATCGTTCGTAGGAAGATCAAGCCATAGAAATATAGCTGTCTATAATTGGCAACTGATGGGTTTGTGTTACATGCAATGGTGTCAATACTGTTCACCAACTGTTCAGCAATTCTTTCACAGACAGAACTTAATCTGCGATATATTCCGACATAGTGACAATTTGGCGTTATCCATTGGCAGCTTAAAAACAGTCACTGCAATTTCTATAACCATCTGATCAACTGTGTCATCATATTACAGCCCGATGGTTCTGATATGAATATTGTGATAACCCTGAGCTTGTATTCATATGAAAACGGCTGGGGTAGAAAATAAATAAATAAATAAAATAACACTGTGCAACTGCTGCATATAATGTCGGCACTATGCTCTGCTTCGTTAACCCATTGTTATTGTGGGTTCTTTGTGCAATGAATGTTCTGTACAGTCAAAAGGTTTTCAGAATATCCGCTGCTCATTTTTGTTAGCGGATATAATGGGACTCTAATCAACAGGTGATACGTTTCATTTTTGCAGAATTTGTAGACTGGATGACAGTTTGGCTTAAAGATAAATTAATCTGTACATTACTGTCCCTAATTCTACGTCCAGATAACAGAAGCTCTTATTATTTTGAAGTTCACATCTTGAAAACAATGCTGCATTGATTTCTCTTCATTTGTTTGCCTCTCTTCGTTTGTTTGTGCCACTGACAGCGATATCAAGGAAAATATTTTCTAAGTCTATAATTATAAAGAAAATTGTTGCTGACATTTAATGTTTTCAGTATAATCAATGAAAATGCTCGAAGAAATGTGAAACAGCATTGGTGAATGGCTTTTGTTGTCAATTTACTTAAGGCAGAATACGCAAATAATACACTTATTAATATGTTAGCGGTCAATGCGTCTGTATATTTTTATTAGTGTAAACGATCGACTGATGAAATGCGAGCAGGGCTCATTGACGTATACTTCAGGTGTTAGGACCCTCAGTAGTCGCGCAAAGCGCGAGCCAAGTCTCTGTCGAGCCCGCTTGGTAATCACCTCAGCTCTTATTCTTTGTGTTGATAGTATGATTGAAGCTTGGCAACATCGCAGTGTAAGTCTGTCAACGCTGGTACCGAGGTCTTACTTCTGGTATGGCACAGAAGTATGCTCATAAATTCACTTGATGTTTTCCTGTAATTTCCATTGAATAATCTGACTGGTTTCTCACTCAAGAGGCGACAGAAGGCTATTAGTTCATACTTTTGGGTCCAGGAAATTGTGTACACGGCGAAATTGCAACTAATCTCGTCTCTTACGTTGCGAGTTATAGGTTCTAGCGATGTATGTGGCAGTATGAAAGAGCTGGGGTGCACAGCTTCTCACTAGCTCCGAGTCTTCGTCGAGCAGCCGTGCCGTGCAGACGTCTTGTTTACGTCTTCACTACTTGGCGGCTGAGCGGAGGTATACGGTGAGTGCACGCTTCAGCGTTCTTAATTGTGTATTAGAATGTGTTGTAGACGAATATAATGGATCGACCACCAAGAAAAGACACTCTTAGATTGAGTTTCGACCCGAATTTACCTAGACCAAAGTCATTTGAAGTGGATTTGTTTGTAAGAGATGTTATGAAGGGCACTATAGACGAATTTATCGGAATATACTTATCGATAGTCAGCAGTACTGTATATTTAAAAATGATAATGCCTGAAAAATGCAAGAAAATTGTTGACTCATGTGGCGGATGATTAAAATTTAAACATTCAGATGTCAATATTGGAGACGTTACAACATCACCAGCTGGCATGGGTTTGAAAACTGTACGAATTCTAGAATTACCATTCGATATACCTGCCGAAGCAATTAACTATCAACTCAGAGAATAAGGCACAGTACTAAGTAACATTGCGGAAATGTGGTCAGACTCTCAAGTGTTCAAATGTTTGTTAAGCTTAAGGGTCTTAACTGCGGGGTCATCAGTCCTAAACTTACAAACTACTTATGAACTACCTTAAACTTAAGACTACACAAGCATCCATGCCCGAGGGAGGATTCAAACCCCCGACCGTAGCGGCCGTGCACAGTGACTTGCGCGCCACAGACTGCTCGGCCACTGTGGCCGGCGGTCAGACTCGCCCATTTTCCCGGTGTTGAACGGTGTCAGACAAGTGAAAATAGAGATGTTGAAGCACATACCGTCCTACATGACGGTTTCTGGATACAGAGCGGTTGTAATATACGAAGGGTAACCACGAACACGCTCGGGATGTGATTCTACAGAACACGTTCTCGCGCAGTGTTTACAATGGCGCGTGATGCAAATAACGAACGGCGAGCGAGAGACCTGGCCCATGTCTACGTTGCCCATCAGCTACGTAGCCGCCGCGCGAGGCAATATTGCACCGGAACCAAATCTAGATGCAGCCCTGGAGGCGTACAACGACCAAATCGAACACGACGTACACATAGATACAACAAACACACACGATGGCCTTCCTTCTAACTACCGGACTACGGACGAAAGTAAACAGGTAGTTGTGTGGGAAAACAGCAGTAACGACGAAAGTGTGGAGCAGTTAGAAAATGCGGAGGGCATCACCAACTGAGACTCGGGAATTAAATGACCAACAGTCCCATAAGTCTCCCAAAAAACTCAAAAAGCGCCGTATTGCACACGAAGGTGCGGAAGAAAAGGCGCGAATACTGCGCGAGGAAGCCGAGCAGATCCGCAAAACACTGACGGGACATCACAACCTCCTCCGGGAAAACCTTCCAACTAAAAAAAAAAAAAAAAAAAATAAATAAATAAAAAAATAAAAAAAAAAAAAATAATAAAAACGCAGGTATCGGATTCTAACCAAATGATGCCAGAGATTCCGAAAAACACGGCAGAGGCGTCGTCAGATACATTTATAGGCAAACCTGACGGGCAACAAAACAACGCAGCTGGATCGGGGGAAATAGACGAATACCCAGAATACTTTTAAGTCATGTGTTATCGATAGGATTAAGAGGCAGCATGACATCAAGTATGCCTACAAATGTGTTTTTACCGTAGCAAGCGTATCGGATTTCAACTGTTAATATCAATTAAATTGGCTGCACATTTAAAGAACCTTCAAAATGTTCAAATGTTTGTATGGCTTATGGGACTTAACTACGGGGTCAACAGTCCCTAAACTTACAAACTACTTATGAACTAACTGACACTAAGGACGGCACTAATATCCATGCCCGAGTGGGGATTCGAACCCCCGACCGTAGTGGCCGTGCAACCCGTCACTGAAGCGCCTCAGTCCCCTCGGCCACCGCGGCCAGGTAAAGAACCTTCAAGACTCCTTGGATGCAGCTGATATAGATAACGCGCTCTTACAGGAAGTGACAGACATTAACCTGGAACGTATAACGAGATACAATCCGGGTTACGGCAGTGAACTCCGGACCGCGATCATGACGAAGGAAGGCATCCTGCCCACAAACGTCGAGAGGCTAACGAACAGCAGTGGAGTAGCTTACAAAATAAATAATACCAGGCTTATTAATATTTATGCTCCTTCTGGAACGGGTAAAAAACGCCAGAGAGCAGAATTTTTTAAAGAAGAAATTTTACCACTATTTACTTGGCGTCCCGATGAAGTCATCTTTGCAGGCGATTTTAATTGTGTCATCAAACCGAAAGATTAGATACCAAATTTCAACAACTGCATCGAACTTCAGAATATCGTCAGAGAAGTCAAACTAATCTACACGTGAAAACTCAAGCATGGTGAAAAGCCCGGGTTTACCCACTTTACCAGCCATTCCGCTAGTCTCATAGATAGAATTTACGTAACGTCTAATTTACATCATCACATTTTGCAAGCGGAACTATGGTCGAATATATTTTCAGATCATGTAGCCAACATATGCACTGCTAACCTACAAAAACAAGGAACGTACAGAGGAAAAGGAACATGGAAGTAAAACGTCGCGCATCTCTCAGACCCAGGATGCCGCGAAACCTTCCGCAATACGTGGACGGAATGCGAAGTAAAGTTTTCAAATACCACTCGGCCTTTACATGGTGGATGAAATGCGCAAAAACAGCGTTAATAAAGATCATGAAACGTTATTCTTAGGTGAAAAATATTTGAATGAAAAACACAATAGAATTTTATTATCAGTGTCTCAGAGACTTATACCAACAAGATACCACAGTCATAGAAAATTATACCCAGATCAAAAGAATAAAGGCCACAACTTTAAGCATCAAGCGGAAGCAATTAGAAGGCTGTAACATTCGATCACGACAACAAAGCTGGCCGCGGTGGCCGAGGGGACTGAGGCGCTCCAGTCACGGTCTGCACGGCCACTACGGTCGGGGGTTCGAATCCCCCCTCGGGCATGGATATTTGTGCCGTCCTTAGTTGTAAGTAGTTCATAAGTAGATTGTAAGTTTAGGGACTAATGACCCCGTAGCTAAGTCCCATAGACTCTACAAACATTTGAACATTTGAACGACTACAAAATACAGTTCAAGAAGAAACAATGTCAATGTATCATACAAATCGGAAAATATTGACAGAACTGAAAACAGAAGACGGGAGAACATTGATGACACAACGTGACATACGAGAAGAAATTCATAAAAAAATTACGACACTGATGGCTGACAAACAAGTAGATGAAGTGGCCATCGTATGACCGAACGCGAAATTAAATCTGGAAGAATCGTCAGATCTGTCGGCAGATGTAACAGAAGAAGAAGTGGCAGACGCCATACGAAGAAGCACAAAGAATAAGTCGCCCGGCCCCGACGGATTACCAGCAGAATTCTATCACACCTTTGAAGAACAGCTAGTCCCCAAGCTGACGCTCGTGTGTAACGAAATCATGAACACCAGAAGTGACATGTTACAGGATTTTTATGAAAGTATAGTGGTGTTAGTTCCCAAAACGCCAGGAGGAAAGACTGTTAAAAACCTACGCCCCTTAACACTACTCAATACCGACTACAAAATCTTCATACGCATCATAACGCAAAGGCTAACTTCTGCTATAACAATATCACTAGGACTTACTAAACGAGCATCGGGAAAAATAGAACAATACACCAGACGTTGTGCGAATACAGAGATATTATAGCAACAGCAGAAGCTTTGGACATTTCAAGTGCCATAGTATCTCTTGACTTCGAAAAAGCCTTTGACAGAGTTAACCATACGTATCTTTTCCGAACCATGAAAGTAATGAATCTCCCACAAAAAATTATTATCACTGTCAAAAATCTATTGACAAGTTCCACCTCACGAATATGTGTCAACGGACAATTAAGCAGACCTGTCAGAATCAAAAGCTCAGTACGCCAAGGTTGCTCAATGTCTCCGTGCTTGTTTGCGATAGCGATTGAAACTCTGCTGTGCTCCCTGACGCAGGACCTCTCAGGGCTACAAAAACACGGCCATAGAATAGCATGACAAGAGTACACAGATGACGTCAGTTTTGTGATCGCGGCAGGTGACGAACTAGGAAAAGCGTTCCAAACTATAAGGACCTATGAAGCGGCGTTAGGAGTAAAATTAAACCGTAATAAGTCGGGAATAATGCACATCGGCCGGGGACTAGATCTTAGAGGCAACGTACAAATAAATTGCGTAGAAACTATCAAAACGCTTGGAAAGGAATACATGAAAGATATCCGCCGCACGGCTGCCCTTAATTACAGAAAATTGTTGGCAAAAATACGAGCGGTCATACAACAACATGTTTTACGTAAATTAAAGGCAATAAAAAGTGCAATTAGCAAATACTTACATAAGATCTAAAGTAAATTATGTCTCTCAAGTAATGCCAATACCGAAGATCATAGCTCAACAGATACTAGCAGCGCTCGGCCATTTTGTCACCAGAGGAGAAATTTTTAAGGTGCGGTATGAGACCATAACGCCACCTTTAAGTAACGGAGGCTTAAACCTGACAAACATTTATAAGAAATCACAGGCGCTGTTCGTCAGCAAGTTGTACAAGCAGTGGCAACGATCGCCCGATACTCTCGCAGCTCATCTTTTAAATGAAATAGCACCGGCCAATATGGATCCACCAGTAGACGTGATCACGTTCCGAACGCGCTCTATCATATCAGACATTTTCTTATCGAATTAAGTTACATTCCACGAAATACTCTCGAAAAAGACCAATACAAAGTCAAAGAAGTTTACCAAAACGGAAATAGAATTGAGAAGAAGTACAAAGAGTACAACTGGGAAAAAAATTGGGAGAACATTCAAGACCCTTACTTATCGACAAAAGTGCGGTCAACATGGTACACGGCAGTTAACAGGAAAATTCGCACAAATTCAAAGTTACATGCAATTCACCTAGTGGAAACTCCAAATTGCATCTCCTGTAACTTAGTGGACACACAGGAACACAATTTCGCATGCGACGCTGTCACAACCATCTGGACCCTCTGTACAACTAACTTCGCTGCGAACATCTCCTCGAACCATTACCCCAGCTAGACTTCTCCACCCAGACGAAGTCCCCTACCCAAGCACAAAACGCAGAGGAGTAAATCGGATCAAAGGACAGACGGTGTACTACATTCTTACAGAAAAAGATAAGAGTAAAGAAGACTACTGGATTTATCTCACGACAAAACACGAAAAACTTAAATGAACGAAGAAATATAGAGAAAAGTATGCGAATTTTCTACTTAGAACTTTATCATAGAAATAGAACGGGAAACACCCATAGAACTACTTTTATATATATATTTAATTTTTTATTCATTCTGAAAGGTCTTTTAAACTTCTGCAATTTCCGTACGGTGGCCTGAACGATTGCTGCCTGCTACTCCAAAGTCTACCGAGAAGGCAAACACAGCAAAAGAGAATTAGAAAAAAAAAGAAAAACGAGAAAAACGGCATAAACTGCAGTAGCAGACAGTACGAGAAGGTAACTTTGAAGCACTCGGTAAGCCGAAATAGCCCCTGTGTAGCCGCGGAAGTACAGAAGAAGAAAAAGAACATTAATTATAATTTACTTGGAGGCCACAATTCCGCCATTTCTTTTCATTTTTCGAAAGAGACGATTTTTACAACTACGAAGTAGGAGAATTTTTAATTCGGTTTCAAGCTTTTATTTTATCGTCTGATGATGAAGAAGACACGAAGACGATATTGAATTATTTTCTGAAGAGGATGTTTCATTTCGTAATCAAGGAAAAAAATGAAAGGTAAAGTAGTTGCGTGCCACAGAGAGGTGGCTTTGGTCCGTGGTTCTGGTCCCACGGGACTAGAATTTTTTAGCTGTTGTGACAGGAGTTGCACGAATCCACATCGAAAACAACAAGAAACTTCTTGTGGTTACTTGCTATATTCTCTCAGATTATGGGAAAGACTAACAACTTTCAGGTAGTTTACCGACTTCGTCACTGTAGAAACGAACTGATGCCAAGCTAAGTATGACGCAAATCTATGTTCTTAGTGTATTTTCGTCGGGAAATAATTTTTGTCGAAGGTTATTCGAGTAGGGGGAGGAAAGATAAACATTTGAGGACATAGGATCGAAAGAGTAAGTGAGAAATGGGTCACTTCGAAAGCACAATATTGGATGTGTTGTTTGTGAAATCAGCAGGAACTATTATGGTTTACATCTACATCTACATCTACATAGATACTCTGCAAATCACATTTAAGTGCCTGGCAGAGGGTTCATTAACCACTTTCATAACTTTTCTCTACCGTTCCATTCTCTAATAGCGCGCGAGAAGAAAGAACACCTAAATTGATCCGTTTTCGATCTGATTTCTCTTATTTTATTGGGATGGTCATGTCTCCCTAAGTAGGTGGGTGTTAGCAAAATATTTTCACATTCAGAACTAAAAGTCGGTGATTGAAACTTCGCAAACAGATCACGCCGCAATGAATAACGCCTTTCTTTTAATGATTTCCACCCCAATTCGTGCAACATTTCCGTGACGCTTTCCCCCCCGTGACGTGATAAAACAAAACGAGCTGCCCTTCTCTGAACCTTCTCAATATCTTCCGTCAGTCCCACCTGGTGAGGGTCCCACAAGGGACAACAGTACTCCAGGAGAGGACGCACAAGTGTGATGTAGGCAGTCTCTTTGGTGGAGCTGGTGCATCGTCTAAGCGTTCTGCCAATGAAACGTAACCTTTGGTTCGCCTTCTCACAATATTTTCTATGTGTTCTCTCCAGTCAAAGTTGTTCGTAATTGTAACTCCCAGGTATTTGGTAGAATTTACGACCTTCAGGTTTGACTGATTTATCGCGTAATTGAAGTTCAGCGGATTTCTTTTAGTGGTCATGTGTATTACTTCACACTTTTCGCCGCGGTGTAGTAGCCGAGCGGTCTAAAGCGTCTCGCTGCGGAGCGCGCGGTTGCTCACCGTGGAGGTTCGAGTCCTCCCTGGGGCATGGGTGTGTGTGTTGCCTTAGGTTAGTTTACCTAGGTTTAAGTAGTTTGTAAGCTACGGACTGATGACCACGCAGTTTGGTCCGATAGATTTACAAACATTTTCATCACACTTTTCTTTATTTAGTGTCAATTGCCAATTTTCGCACCAAGTAGAAATTTTGTCTAAATCGCTTTGCAGTTGCTCTTGATCCTCTGTTGACTTCACTAACCGATAAACGACAGCATCATCCGCGAACAGTCTAAGGGAGCTATTCAGATTATCTCCTAAATCGTTTATAAACACGAGGAAGAGTAGGGGACCTATAACGCTTCCCTGTGGAACGCCAGATATCACTTCTGTTTTACTCGATGACTTACCGTCAATTACAACGAACTGTGTCCTTTTTGATAGGAAATCGTGAATCCAATCGCACAATTGGGGAGATATTCCATAATCACGCAATTTCATTAGAAGCCGCTTGTGAGGTACAGTGTCAAAAGCCTTCCGGAAATCCAGAAATATGGAATCTATTTGAGATCCCTTGTCGATGGCACTTAACACTTCAAATGAATAAAGGGCAAGCTGTGTTTCGCAAGAGTGATACTTTCTGAATCCGTGCTGACTATTGGTTAATAGGTCGTTCTCTTCGAGGTAGTTCATAATATTCGAACAAAGTATATGTTCCAAAATTCTACTGCAAATCGACGTCAATGAGATAGGCCTGTAATTTTGGGGATCACTCCTATTGCCTTTCTTGAATATTGGAGTCACTTGGGCAACTTTCCAGTCTTTGAGTACGGATCTTTCGCTGAGTGATCTGCTGTAAATTATAGCTAAGTACGGAGCTATTCCCTCAGCATACTTTGAGAGGAATCTAGTTGGTATACAATCTGGCCCGGAAGATTTATTTTTGTTTAGAGACTTAAGTTGTTTTACTACTCCAGGAACATCTACTTCTAAGTTTCGCATGCTGGCAGCTGTTATTGGATTGAATACTGGAGTGTTCACTTCGTCTTCTTTGGTGAAAGAATTTCGGAAAGCTGTGTTTAGTAATTCTGCCTTAGCAGTACTGTCTTCGGTAGTATTACCATTGCTATCGCGTAGTTAAGGTATTGCTTGTGTTTTGCCGCTAGTGTACTTCACATTTGACCAGAATTTCTTTGGATTTTCTGCAAGATTACGAGACATGATTTCGTTGTGGAAACTACTATAGGCTTCTCGCATTGAAGTCCGCGCTAGGTTGCGAGTTTCAGTAAATGATTGCCAGTCTTGCGGATTCTGTGTCTTTTTAAATTTTGCATGCGTTTTTCTTTGTTTCTGCAACAGTGATCTGACCTGTTTTGTGTACCACGGGGGGTCAGCCCCCTCTTTTATTAATTTATTTGGTATAAATATCTCGATTGCTACTGATATTATGTCTTTGAAAGTAAGCCACAACTGATCTACACTTGCATTTTTAGTTTTCAAGGACTGGAGACTATCACTCAGGAAAGCGTGAAGCGAATTTTTATCTGCTTTATTGAATAGATATATTTTTCGTTTATTTTTGGTGTATTTGGGAATGTCGATATTTAGTCTCGCTACTACAACTCTATGTTCGCTAATCCCTGTATCTGTTTTGATGCTCTTTACTATCTCGGGATTATTTGTTGCTAGGAGATCAAGAGTATTTTCGCAACCACGTACTATTCTAGTGGGTTCATGAACTAACTGTTCAAAGTAGCTTTCAGAAAAAGCATTCAGAACTAGTTCGGACGATGTTTTATATTTGCCCACGGTTTTGAATACGTAATTATGCCAACATATCGATGGTAAATTAAAGTCGCCACCGATTATAACAGTATGCTTTGGATACCTATTTGAAATATGATTCAAGCTTTCTTTGAACATTTCTGCAACCGCATCGTCTGAGTCAGGGGGCCGATAAAAAGATCCAATTATTAATTTATTCCGGTGGTCAGGTATAACCTCTACCCAGACCAATTCACAGGAAGTATCTGCCTCAATTTCGCTGCAGGATAAACCGTTTGTAACAGCAATAAACACGCCACCCCCTGTTTTATTTATTCTATCCTTTCTGAAGACCATTTGGCCCTTTGAAAAAATTTCGGCCGAATTTATCTCAGGCGTCAGCCAGCTTTCAGAACCTATAACGATTTGTGCCTCAGTACTTTCTATCAGCTCTTGGAGCTCTGGAATTTTCCCAACACAGCTACGACAATTTACAACTGTTACACCAATGGTTTCTAGGTCTGCTTTCTTCCCGTGTCTGACCTGCCCCCTTTGAGACTGAAACCCATTTTGTGTATACCCGAGGCCATCTAACCTAAAAAAAAACCGCCCAGTCCACGCCACACAGCCCCCGCTAACCGTGTAGCCGCTTCCTGAGTATATTGGACTCCTGACCTATTTAGCGGAATCCGAAAACCCACCACCCTTTGGCGCAAGTCGAGGAATCTGCAGCCCACACGGTCGCAGAACCGTCTGAGCCTCTGATTCAGACCCTCCACTCGGCTCTGAACCAAAGGTCCGCAGTCAGTCCTGTCGACAATGCTGCAGATGGTGAGCTCCGCTTTCATCTTGCAAGCGAGACTGGCAGTCTTAACCACTTCTGATAGCCGTTCAAAACCAGAGAAGATCTCTTCCGATCCAAAGCGACACACATCATTGGTCCCGACATGAGCCACCACCTGCAGCTGGCTGCACCCTGTGCTCTTCATGGCATCTGGAAGGAGCCGTTCCACATCTGGAATGACTCCACCCGGTATGCACACGGAGTGTACATTGGAATTCTTCCCCTCCCTACTAGCCATTTTCCTAAGGGGCCCCATTACCCGCCTAACGTTGGAGCTCCCAACTACTAACAAACCCACCCTCTGTGAGTGCCCGGATCTTGAAGGCAGAGGGGCGAGTACAGGACAAGCGACACCATCTGCGTCAGGAACATTCCCTGCCACAGACAGCGCCTCGAATCTGTTGGCAAGACTAACCGGGGAGGCCTCCATTTTGGTCCTTCGGGAAGTCTTACGCCGCCTGACACGCGCTGAGGAGACCTCCCAGTCCACCACGGATTGGGGGGCTACCTCCTCGCGGGCAGTGAGCGGGCTGGCCACAGCAGCAGGCCTATCGGAGGGCACAACAGACGCACAGGGCGTCTGCTGCACCCCCGCGAGCGGCCCACAACAGCGGCGCCCACCCACCGCAGTCTCAAGCGTTGCCAGCGAAGCCAACGCCGCCTAAAGCTGCGAGCGAAGAGTCGCCAACTCTGCCTCCATCCGTTCGCAGCAGTCACAGTTCCTAGCCATTCTAAAAACCTTTGTTTCTTCCAAGTAAGTACGTCAGAGGACACAGTAGTTTGATAAACAGTAAGCTTTGCAAAATATAAACCTAACGCTGAACTGTTTATTAACGGCGAATCTGAAAATATATACGCGGGCTAATAAATCAAAAAATCAGTAACTGAACTGACAAATAAGCGCGATTCTTAATAAACACGCGAGCACACTAAAGTATAAAGAGCTGCAAAAGAAAGCACACACGAAATGTAAATAAGTCGCTTCTATTAAGAAGCCGGTTACCGTAAAATCTAGAGTTGCTGCTGGTCACGTGTGCACTGGCCGCCGGTCACTGAGTTAACTAGTACTAACACATGATGTAGTTTTTAAGGTCATTGTCCTTACAGTGCGACTAAATGGTGTCTCAGATGTTGGCATAAAAATGATCACACCCTGGCGTTGTGGTTGCACTTTGCTCAGTATAAAAATCTTTCAGTACTCAGTCATTAATTTCTTCTTAATATGTCAGCATGAGAGCATCATAACTCGACACTAATAACAATCGTAAGTAGGAATCCTGAATGAGCGAGCTGATGACGTTAAAGAAAAATGGCCGGCAGCGGTGGCCGAGGGGACTGAGGCGCTACAGTCACGGTCTGCACGGCCACTACGGTCGGGGGTTCGAATCCCCCCTAGGGCATGGATATTTGTGCCGTCCTTAGGATTAGCTAGTTCATAAGTAGTTTTTAAGTTTAGGGACTGATGACCCCGTAGTTAAGTCCCATAAGCTTTACAAACATTTGAACATTTTGAAAAAAAAATGTATAATAGTCACCCCTATGACCCTTTTATCCTATTCTACTTTACGACGTTTAGAGTTGTTCATGTATCAGTCAGAAAAATTCAATACGTGACTGGAATATAAGTACTAGAACTTGAAGTAAGGATATAATTGCCGGTAAATAGATTCACAGCAGCGCGCCGCTGTCACTGAGTCCGTAGGCGGCTGTCACGATGCGGCATGTGGCGTGTCGCCGTAGCCGGTGCACACTACTCCCGAAAATGAACAGCTCAGTTTTGATCCAGCCGTGAGCTCTTTTGTGCAATTATTTCTGGGAGGTTTCGCTGTTGCATTTGAGGTTCTTCCACACTGATAACAAAGACAGCCGATATGCGGTTAAAAAAAATTGAAGGTTATGGGATTCAATCTCGCCACTGCTTATATATTCGCTTGTAAATGCGACCTCTACCACGAGTCCACACACTCATACAGTATAGAACCGCCTCGAGAAGGAGATGACACTTCTTTCTGACAGTGTTGCCTTCTGCAGTATTGCCAGATCATGCATATCGCCTGACTTAGAATTCTGAGGGGCGATCGAATTTATTGTCCACACTGCGCGACCAACTCGGACTTAGCCTTTGTTTCGGCTGGCCGGCGATCAATTTTTTTTTTTTTTTTTTGTCTAAGACTATACGTAAGACAATCACAGACTGTGTAGTCATTAGAGCTAAGTTGTGAAAACTTTGTGTCATTTAAATATATAACTACAAACCAGCTTCAGACTCTTTGAATATACAGCAACTGTCGGTTGTGTGTAAATTTATTACACACACGATGTTGAAATCGGCCAACAGTGTTTCTTCTTCCTAGCTATACCGAATGACAACATTAAGTTACTAGCGTTCTAAGTGCAACATATGAACGGAATTTATCGTAAGACACGATTTTTGGCACTCTCTTAATATATTTACGGTGGCGGAACCTTTGTACAAACATTAATTTCGGAAAAGTTTCACAACACTTTACGTCTTTCCTTGAGTGCCTGCGGGATTCTCAAATATTCAGATATTTTATAACAGCATAAAATGAAACAGGGCTGCCAGAAACAGATAATCTTGAAAATCTACTTTGAAAATGAAATATTACATCAGATACATAACTGTAAAATAGCTTCTTAACTTGTGAATACAGTAACCAGTTACTACCAAATTATTTTAAGAACACGAAATATGTTGTACCTTTTCCTTAATTGCTTCTAACATTAGCATTAGGGTATCTAGCAGGAATATTAGCATTTTTAATGCTGTAAGCCAAATATAGTAGCATGAACTGCTCAAAAGTCAGCAACTATCGTCGTGGGGTTCAACTTCACAATGTGCATCCAGTGTGGCTATGTGTCATTCATATATGGGACTATACACAGTTCTGCAAACCCCTTTCAGTTGTTATACCTATATGTAAAGCAGATGACCTTTAAATTCTATGTTACAAGCTGATAATATTAATTTCATGAACAAAAATTCGAATTGCACTAATGCAACTAATCTTGTGTCCCCCAATAGTTATTTTACACAATCAAATAAGCTGAATTTGCACTAGTGAAAATTCAGCTTATTTGACAAATATCACACTGGTTTTGGTAAAAACCATAGCAGAAACACTTCACTAATTAAGGTAACTAATGACTTGAAATTCACCACGAGCAACTGCAAAGTTACTATACTGACACTACTAGATTTCAGCAAAGCTTTTGATACTGTTGATTAACACACTGCTGAATAAAATGCGACAACTAAAGTTCTCAAATAGTGCACTGAAGTGGTTTGAAAGCTACTTAAAAGCAGACAGCAAAGTGTTTTCTCTGGGAATGAAAAATACTCGTGGAGAAATGTTGATTTTGGAGTGTCACAAGGATAAGTTTTAGGCTTACTTTCGTTTTCCTTGTATGTCAATGATATTTCATCAGTTCTGACTTTCTGTAAAAATCACTTGTATGCAGACGACCCCCTGCTCTACCAAAGTACCAGACCTGACGATATAAACGCTGTGTTTGCCCAGGTGAAAGAGGAACTGGCTTCAGTTCAAAAATGTTCAAATGTTTGTATAGCTTATGGGACTTAACTACGGGGTCATCAGTCCCTAAACTTACAAACTAATTATGAACTAGCTAATTCTAAGGACGGCACAAATATCCATGCCCGAGGGGGGATTCGAACCCCCGACCGTAGTGGCCGTGCAGACCGTGACTGGAGCGCCTCAGTCCCCTCGGCCACCGCAGCCGGCTGGCTTCAGTAGTTACTTGGATGAAAAGCCTGGGACTAAAATTAAATGCCAAAAAGTCGCAAGTAATCTAAGTCCCCTGTCAGAAGTTAATAAGTTACGCATACGCGACCGGTTATCTCCCATTCAACTTGCTGGAATCACACTACCTTATCAAGCAACAGTTACGAATCTGGGTGTCATTATCGACGAACATTTAAACTGGGCAGATAATACCGTCACTGTATGCAGGAAGACCTCCGCTTGCCTCTATCCCCTCAAAAAGTTTTGTAACATCTTTCCACGTTATGTAAAATGCAAAATCGTACAATAAATCATTCTACCGAACCTTCAGTATTGTGATATGGTTCATCATGGTACAAGTAGCGAAAATAAAGGGCTGTTAGAGTTAGCAGTATATATGCAACATTTGTCAATATGACCATATTAGTGCTTCATACACCCAGTTAGGGAGATTACGGTCAGAAACTACGGGACTACCATACGCCATGCCTTCTTCATCGGCTGCTCAGTGACCAAGTACTTCAGTACCTCGCCTCAGAATTTAAACATATTTCGTGCCATCATAATATTAACACACGATCCCACTCATCTAATACCCTAGCTGCGCCCGTTCAAAAAACGAAAACGTTTTGAAAACCGCTTCGCTGTCTCTGGTGTTCGCCTCGGGAACACGCTGGCCTGCTCTTTTCGTACGATTCAGTCTTCTGCTACGTTTAAGAAAATGTCGAAATACTTCCTTATGTTACCCTCCTAAAACTGTCCCCAAAACTCACGTATGCAGTCAACTTTCTCCCTGTGTGATAGTAAAACCAATGTTCCTCTTTCCGTTATTTCTCTTTCTTTCACGATAAATCACGGCACTTGCTCTTACGTTATGTCTCTTCATTTGTGCATTATTCAAAATTCAAATTTTCAAATGTTTGTAGAGCAGTAGCCGTGCAGACCGTGACTGGCACGCCGCAGACCGCTCGGCCACTGCGGTCGGCAACCCTCAGATCAAAGGTGTGTCCCAACAACCACCAGAGTCTTCAATTACTGCAGCAGATCATTTCGGATTAGATGGTAGCAATTCCAGCAGTCCAGCGTTCATCCACCTTCAGCATCGCGCGGAATGGACGCCGTTCCCACCGGAGGCTCGATTCCTTCCTCGGGCGTGTGTGTATGTGTGTGTGTGTGTGTGTGTGTGTGTGTGTGTGTGAGTTTGTTGCCCTTAGTGTAAGTTAGTTTAAGTAGGGAGGTGAGAGCTTAAACTTACAGATATATAAACTGATCCACTTGATATTGGAGGAGACGCCGCCAGAAGAATGGAAATTGGCTATAATATGCACAATATACCAGAAAGGAGTGCGCCTCGGTTGCACAGTGGTAGAGTGCCAGACTACAAATCCAAAGGTCGTGGGTTCGAACCCCACCAGGTCCTAGGATTTTTATCTGTCACTTTCCACTTCTTTAACCTCTGGCAGTATTGCTCATGTGAAAAATACCGAGTAGCACCGTGGTTCGGAACCCACGTTAAACTGTAGGTCCCCCTATAACTGGCTGGGTAAGTCAGTTCGAAGGTCGGAGGAAGGCAACGGCATACCACCTCCAAACAGGACCAATGCCTAGTAAAGCACTGTGGTGTTCAAACCAATCTTCGGATTGTTGACTGCTTTACCTTACCAGAAAGGAAGCAAAACGGAATGTGGTAACTATAGAGATATCAGCCTGCTGAACATATAAGGTACTATCTAACATCATCCTCAAAAAATTGCAACCATTCCTAGAGAACGACGTACAGGAATACCAAGCTGGCTTTCGACCAAACCGATATACAATAGACCGCATTTTCATTCTAAGACAACTGTTTGAAAAACACTGGTAATATGACAAACATATCTACGTCTGTTCGAGGATTTTCAGAGTGCATATGACAGTATCCACAGGAATGATTTTACAATCAATGGGTGACCTCAGAGTTGCTGAGAAGCTAGTGAGAAAGGTGCAAACCTCTATGAAACGGTCAAAGGCAGCAGTACGTTTCCGATGAGTCACACCAGAAACATTCGATATTGAAACAGGTCTTAGACAACGGGGTGCACATACATGTTTTTGTTCAATGTCATCTTAGAGAAAATAATAAGAGAGTGTAGGCAACAGGAGTGGGCTGGAGCACAGATGGACGGTAAGTTCAACTGTCTCGCATATGCGGATGACATAGTCCTGCTAAGTGAATCAGAGCACGAATTGAAAGGAATGTACCAACAAATGGACAGCTACGCGCAGAAGGTTGGGCTCCAAGTGAATCAAGATGAAACAGAGTTCATGCAGTTAGGAAGAAGACAAGAGCAAGAAGAATTTCTGGAGACAAATGGCATGAGATTCAAGAGACTACACCAGTTTAGATATTTCAGATCTTGGTTTACTACTGACAACAAAATAAAAATTGTTATCAAGGAAAGAATAGCAAAAATGTTCAAATGTTTGTAGAGCTTATGGGACTTAACTACGGGGTCATCAGTCCCTAAACTTATAAACTCCTTATGAACTACTTAATACTAAGGACGGCACAAATATCCATGCCCGAGGGGGGATTCGAACCCCCGACCGTAGTGGCCGTGCAGACCGTGACTGGAGCGCCTCAGTCCCTCGGCCACCGCGGCCGGCGAAAGAATAGCAGCCGGCCGCGGTGGCCGAGGGGACTGAGGCGCTCCATTTACGGTCTGCACGGCCACTACGGTCGGGGGTTCGAATCCCCCCTCGGGCATGGATATTTGTGCCGTCCTAGTTCGTAAGTAGTTCATAAGTAGTTTGTACGTTTAGGGACTGATGATCCCGTAGTTAAGTCCCATAAGCTGTACAAACATTTGAACATTTGAAAGAATAGCAGTGGAAATGAAATGCATGCATTCCCACAAAGCGACGCTCGCATCTAAATCAGTGTCAGTGATCACGATGATGAAAATCAATAACACTGTGATATGCCCAGCCGTAATGTACGGCTCAGAAGCATGGAGCACGACTAAACGAGACAAGGAACTACCATTAATATTTGAAAGAAAAGTAATGAGGAAGATATGGGGACCAATCTTAGATAACGGAGAATGGAGGAGGAGGACAAATGAGGAAAGGCGCGGCGGATTAGCTGTGCGCATTGGGGCGCCCGGCTGTTCGCCGTCGGGGCTTCGATTCACCCCTCGGGCATGGGTATTTGTGTTGTCCTTAGGTTAGTTTACCTTAGTTTAAGCATTTGCAAGCTACGGACTAAAAATCCAGCAGTGGAGTCCGATAGATTTACAAATATTTGATCATTTTAATGAGGAAATGTACCTTCTGTTGCGACAGCCAAATATTTTACACAAGATAAAGGATAGAGTATACAGTGGGTGGGCCATGTAGCCCGTATGGCAGAGGGAAGACAGGCAAAGATGGAACTAGAAGGGAAACCAAATACCAAACGCCACACTGGACGACTGAGGCAACACTGGATGGACGACCTGGCAGCCCTGGGGATTGAAGACACCTGGAGGAACCGGGCGCAAAGCAGGAGGGAATGGAGGCAGTTCGTGGAAGCAGGGCCTGTGATCGCTGGATTGTATTTGTAAGTCTAGCGACTGATGACCATAACAGTTTGGTCCAATAGCTTTACAAACATTTGAACATTTCAACCACCTCCCGCAACTTACAGACTAGGTTCCAAAAGTGCCAAGAGATACGTGATGGTCACTTTAAACTTCAGCTATTAGTACTGTATTTTCACTCCTCTGCTGTGTTTCTTCGTACCCTGGAAGTCTGTTCTTCGGGACACTTTTATTTCATACACCTCGTACAAACGCCACAAGTGAATCTACATCTATAGATTAAGTAGGTTCAATAGGAAACAATATGTTGCTGGCCTACCTTACGCTAAGCAAAGACGCAGCCTGGCAGGAGACCCTGCCTGCGGTGCTTCTAACGTAATGCCTGATTCCGACCACATTTGTAGACTGACTATAAAATCTGTGCTAAGTGCCAAAATGAACGTTTTGAGTAAAACACAAATAACCGCCTAAAATGAGCAGTTTTCTTGATGGGCAATTTTTTTCGCCTTAATTTGTGTCTACCGTTAATCTTTAAAGACTTATTACAGTTGAATTACCCATTCAATTTTTATCTTTATGACAATAATATTTTCCTGGTAAAAAATAAGAATATGCCTATGTGCCATACCCTCTACTGTAAAAGCCGGGCTATGTCCAAAATTCGAGTAAATGGAAAACTAAGTGCATTTATTTTGGTATAATATTCAGCAACACATTTTGGTATTGAAGAAAAGACATTTTTTAAATATGCATCAAAGCTGCTTTTATTTGAAATGCTGACGACTAGTTTCGGGCTTTGCCCATTTTCTAAGTCACCTATTACAGAGAACAAAGTGTGTTTTACATGAAAATACATTAATATAGTAATGTTATATTGATTATACAGGTTGTAATTACTTACATTCATATACATTTATATTTGGTTACTGTTTAGGTCACGCTGTTTGTCGTAATTACTTTGGTGTAATTTACAGAGCTGTTGATCCAAAGATGTTTTATTAAATATTCTTTGCTTAATTTTGTTTGTAACAATATCGTTGGTTATATGCAGTGTGACATAAACAGTACCATGACAAATATCGTACAATAAATTTTAGATTTCATTCCGAACTATTTTAAGTGTAATAAATTGCTTTGTGTCCTATATTGTAATACAGGGATAATATTGCGGTGCTACTATAATTTATCGCGTTTCGTTGCATATTTTGAAGTATATTACGGTAGGATGGACTGTACTTTATATGCTGGCCAAGGTGTTATGGAAATTACAATATAGGACACAAATCAATTTATTACACTTAAAATAGTTCGGAATGAAATCTAAAATTTATTGTACGATATTTGTCATGGTACTGTTTATGTCACACTGCATATAACCAACGATATTGTTACAAACAAAATTAAGCAAAGAATATTTAATAAAACATCTTTGGATCAACAGCTCTGTAAATTACACCAAAGTAATTACGACAAACAGCGTGACCTAAACAGTAATCAAATATAAATGTATATGAATGTAAATAATTACAACCTGTATAATCAATATAACATTACTATATTAATGTATTTTCATGTAAAACACACTTTGTTTTCTGTAATAGGTGGCTTAGAAAATGGGCACAGCCCGAAAATAGTCGTCAGCATTTCAAATAAAAGCAGCTTTGGTGCATATTTAAAAAATGTCTTTTCTTCAATATTTAAGAGCTGCAAAACGCGACATATCAAAAACATTTGATTTACTGCCTGACCAAGCTAAAAAAAGTCGTGTTAAATTATCAGAGTACAAAGCTAAAAACCAAGAAAAATATCGAGAGCATACGATTTAACAAACGCTGTTTAGAAAACAAGGTAAATCCAAATTATGCGGTTGTTAACATCAGAATGAAAACACGTGTAGCACAACTGGTAAAGAAGAAAAGTGAACGACTATGGGTACAAGAAGAAATTAGAGACAAATACAGGCGAAATGATCTATTGACTAGCAAACTATATTTAACACATTTACAGGTTGGAAAGATGTTATCTTCACCTACTTTCAACATGGTGTGTATAATAGATCAGTATATAGAAAGTGCTATTAAAACTGTTAGAATCAGGCATAACAAGAAATTTGAAGCACTACTATCTAAAATTGTGTGTAATAGTAATGAATCCAGTAACATGTCACAGTTTAAATTTTATGAGAAAGTCAATAATTTATCGAACCTTATCCTTACTGATAATGAAACTAATTTGTTAAAAAAGGGACTTAAGTATAATCTGCCACAACAAGGCTAGTTCTGCTAATGTAATTTCTATGATAGGACATGTAAAATTAGCAATCGACTTAGCAAAACTTCCAATAGTAGAACAAAACAGTATATCCAGCAAAATAGGTAAAATTATAGGGTCCTACACATCAGATACCAAAAAGAACAACAGAAATCAGGAACTAAAAGATCTACACAACATTAACAAAAAACTAAAAGAAAATAACACTTTAGCATTGAAAGCAGATAAAGGTAATACTATTGTCTTGATGAAGAAGGATGAATATATAAAGAAAACGCTTGACTTCTTTAACTCAAATAACATTACACGTATAGACAAAGACCCTACAAACCGATTTCAAGCTTTGATAAAACGAGCTATAAAAAGCCTGAGTTTCTTTTAAAACAAAAACAAACAAAAAAACAAAAACAAAAACATATATAGTTATCAATCCACAATGCCCCAAGCTCAGAGCACAACAAAAGGTCCATAAAATAAATGTTCCGATTCGACCAATTGTAAATCTGATAAACAGCCCAGCTTACCTAATAGAGAAAAAAGTTAACAAAATCATATGTGAAAATTACACATACAGCAGACAATATACTGTCAAAAGCTCGACAGACTTAATTGCAAAAATACAAGACATAAAAATCCCTGACAACAGTAGATTCCTTTCTTTAGATGTAACTAATCTATACACTAATGTACCCAGTGATGAAACTATTGCTATCATAAAAGAAACCCTCTCAAAATACAGAAAAATCTCTGAAGCAGAAGTTTATGAAATAATAGAACTACTAACCATAATATTATCCCACAACTATTTTAGTTTCAATGGACATGTATACACACAAAATGATGGTCTTGCAATGAGTAGCTGCCTGTCTGGTACACTAGCAAATATTATTCTAGACCACCTAGAAAACAAATTTTTTTGAAGAGCAAAACCAATGGGAAACAAAAGTAGTATACTATTTCAGATATATAGATAACTCTATAATTCTATTTAATGGATGTATAGGAGAAATTGAAGACTTCCATCAAAGGTTTAACAATATGCACAAGAAGATAACCTTCACAATTGAACATGAAATTAACAACAGCATTAACTTTCTCGACTTAACAATAATTAAGACTAACTCAGTACATACTTTCAATATATTCCGAAAACCCACAACTACAGACATAATAATTCATAATAGCTCTTGTCACCCTGAAAGCCATAAAGAAGCATATTTTAGATCAGCAATAGATCGTATCACCAAATATCCTCTCTGTAACAAAAAAATATAAATTCAGAGCTAAATACACTCAAAGACATAGCAATCAGTAATGGATATAACCCAGAACTAGTCAATAATCTGTATAAATCGAAATTAAATTCAAAACAGAAGAGTATTAAAGATGAAATCACTTTAACAAAAACTGAAAGAAGAAAGAAAGACAAATTTGTAATACTGCCATACTGGGGACAAATTTTAGATAGAATAAAATATGCACTGAAGAAAACAAATCTTAAAATTGGCTTCTACACTAACAACATTTTAGGAACAAATATCATACATAAAATAGAAAAAATTGATCGCTATAATCAATCTGGAGTTTACAAAATCGAATGCAATGGATGTGACAAAGCCTACATTGGACAGACAGGCAGACCTTTCAAAATTAGATTTAGAGAACATATAAATACAAGCGAAAATAATGTTTCAGCATTCGGCACACACCTCAAAGAAAGTAAACATTCGACTGAGAGTATAGAAGAAAATCTCAAAATTTTACATATTGTAAGCAAAGGGCAACTAATGGACGTTTTAGAAGAATTACAAATCTATACACATATGACTAAGTACCCAGAACAAATGTTAAATGAACAAACAGAAATGCGCAATAAAAAATTCATCGAAAATTTCCATAACACCTTGGCCAGCATATAAAGTACAGTCCATCCTACCGTAATATACTTCAAAATATGCAACGAAACGCGATAAATTATAGTAGCACCGTAATATTATCCCTGTATTACAATATAGGACACAAATCAATTTATTACACTTAAAATAGTTCGGAATGAAATCTAAAATTTATTGTACGATATTTGTCATGGTACTGTTTATGTCACACTGCATATAACCAACGATATTGTTACAAACAAAATTAAGCAAAGAATATTTAATAAAACATCTTTGGATCAACAGCTCTGTAAATTACACCAAAGTAATTACGACAAACAGCGTGACCTAAACAGTAACCAAATATAAATGTATATGAATGTAAGTAATTACAACCTGTATAATCAATATAACATTACTATATTAATGTATTTTCATGTAAAACACACTTTGTTCTCTGTAATAGGTGACTTAGAAAATGGGCAAAGCCCGAAACTAGTCGTCAGCTTTTCAAATAAAAGCAGCTTTGGTGCATATTTAAAAAATGTCTTTTCTTCAATATTTAAGAGCTGCAAAACGCGACATATCAAAAACATTTTGGTATGTTGTTCATTTAAAGTGCAGTCAGCAAAATATAGGTTTAGGTTTTGTGTAAAGAAAAAAAAACTACGAATATTTTTATTTAAATTTATTACAAATAAAAAATATAAGTGATTCTCTTTGAGATGGTACAAAGTAACAGAAAAATTACACATGTTTCTTTTAAAAAAATAAATAAATAAATAAATAAATAGTCATAAAACAGTTTTTCTTCTTTCAGGTAAGGAATAAACTTTTTCAAGTCTTCCTTCTTCTCATTCTTCAATCTTCCTTCCAGTTCCAAGGGTGGTAGTTCCAATTCTTCTATTGCTTCCCTTTTAACTCCTTTCTTGAACACATTCATCTACCTCCATGCCTCTAGTTCATGAAAATGTTTTAGTAAAGGCTGTTCCAGGTTTGTTCTTTGAGATTTTCACCCAGCCAACCATTGAAATTTTCCAGATTAGTAGTGTTAAGGTAGGCTTTTGCTGTCTTGGCGAAGTCAAAGAAATCTCCCATTTCCATCAATGTCGTCATAAATGGCCTTTTATGACAAGCGTTACAAAAAACTGTGAAAAGATCTAAGGGGACCTCACACTTCTCAACCATTTTTCGTTTTTTGATTATAGCAAAGTCGCGGTCACAGCTTAGGTATGAATGGCCAGAGACGACGTACTTGTGACGAATTTCGTCAAAATAATCATTACAGATCAGGTAGATCCATAAGAACAGTATCATTATATTTTTGTTTGTACCGCAGCAGTTGTCAGTCCATACGATTAGTTTCTTTTTCTGAGTTGATTTATTTTTAATGCCTCTTAAAATGCAATTCGCAATTTCATTTCCTCCCCTGCCACTCATGTTTTTCAGTACTTTTCACGCAGAACAAAAACGCATGTACAAACAACTGTGACATTAAAAGTCGAAGGAATACAACTTTGAGCTATTAATAAACGACAACCTAGGTCTATGATGTTAGAGAGGTATTTCAATCTACCGCAACAGGTGGAGGTTGTTTCTCAGGGACTTTCACGTACTGGCTGTTCTTGTAGGACATCCCTTCTGCTCTAAGCTTTTTCTTGTGTTGAGAAACACTCCCTTCACCACTTTTACGGCGCTTATTTACCACTTCCATTGCAGAAAACAGCACAAAATGAATAGTTACTGCTTCCTACACGATGGAACCTCAACTCAAACAATAATGACAAACATATTTTTGGAAACATTTTTGTTTCTATATTATTGGGTAAACAATACTCTATTTAAATTTGTAAATAAAGAACAGTCTAGAATGCACTAATTTATTTCATGAATGAAATAAATTAGTGCATTCTCGACTGTTCTTTATTTACAAATAATGATAAAGCTCACGTGCACCTCTGGCCATCTGGCACATAGCCCAGATTTTACTTCACAACAGGTGGCACATAGATCGGCGCGCATTCTTGTGAGAAACATTAGAACTACTTCCACATCGAATAATAGATAGCCCGCTTTTTACTGAGTAGTGTTAGGCACATAGCCCACATTTTAACTATAAAACGAAATTTTTCATTTTTGGCACTTACCACGGATTTTATTTTCAATCTACATTTCTCCCAAGTTATGAAACCTTCTTGGCAGATTAAAATTGCGTGCCGGAACCGGGACTTGAATCTGGGACCTTTGCTTTTCGGGGGCAAGCGCTCTCCACTGAGCTATCCCGACACGATCCCCGGTCCGACCTCACAACTTCAATTCTGCCAGTACCTCGCCTCCTACTTTCCAGACTTCACAGAAGTTCTGCTAACCTTGCAAGACTCCTGGAAGAAACGGTGTGATGGAGACATGGCTTAGCTACAGCCTAAGGGATGTTTCCATAATGAAACTTTCTCTCTGCAGCGGAGTGTGAGCTGTTATGAAACTTCCTGGCAGATTAAAGTTGTGTGCCGGAACCGGCAAAGACAAAGGTCCCAGGATCGAGTCCCGGTTCCGGCACAGAATTGTAATCGGCAAAAAAAAAAAAAAAAAAAATTAATAATAATAGTAATAAAATAAAATGTTTGTTAAACTTACAAACTACTTCTGAACTAACTTAAACTAAAGACAACACAAACATCCTTGCCCGAGGGAGGATTCAAATCTCCGATGTGGGAGGCCGCGCGATCCGCAACGTGGGGCTCCAGACCGCTCGGCTACTCCCGCGCGGCTTTTCATTTGCCAGGAAGTTTCATATCAACGCACATTGCAAGGTTCGCAGGAGAACTTCCGGGCCGGCCGCGGTGGCCGAGGGGACTGCGGCGCGCCAGTCACGGTCTGCACGGCCACTACGGTCGGGGGTTCGAATCCCCCCTCGGGCATGGATATTTGTGCCGTCCTTAGTAGTAGCTAGTTCATAAGTAGTTTGTAAGTTTAGGGACTGATGACCCCGTAGTTAAGTCCCATTAAAAAAAAATAAAAAAAACTTCCGTGAAGTTTGTAAAGTAGGAGGCGAGGTACTGGCAGAATTGAAGTTGTGAGGAAGAACTGTGAGTCGTGTCGGCATAGCTCAGTGGTAGAGCGCTTGCCCGCGAAAAGCAATGGTCCCAGGTTCGAGTCCCGGTTCCGGCGCACAATTTTAGTATTCCAAGAAGTTTCATATCAGCGCACATTCCGCTGCAGAGTAAAAGTTTCATTCTGGATTTCTCGAACTGTTTTATAAAAGGTTCGAATGTTTACGTTACAAACGCTATGTCACCGTATTGCCTTTTCAGGAGGTATCGAATCCACTTATCAAAACGTATGCCATTACATAAAAAGGTACCTTTTTAGTAACTCGCATTAGAGAAAAAAAAAAAAAAAAAAAAAAAAAAAAAAAAAAAAAAAAAAAAAAAAAAAAAACAAGAAACATAAAAAAGTAAGCCCTGAACCAATATCATTTGCAGAAAATCTGGTTTCTTTATGTGTAACCGTTCACAAAATAAAACGGGTGTTACACTTTACATGACTCCCTAGTATTTGTGAACTCACGTACTTGCCCTCCTTTCCGTGTGGGTACACTCCACTTGTACGAGACAAAAGACTCAAGTGACGAGCTTTCAGATAAATGGGCAGCGGCAGAGAGAGTTGATTGGAGTGTGCGGAGACGGCGAGTTCCGCGAGGACATGGTAGGATCTGCTGGCCAGTAAACGCAGCTCATTAATGATTTCTGTAGGTCACGTTCGCGCCAGCAAACTGTAACGGTGGACACGTTTGACGAGCAGTGACGTAAGAGCCGACTGTGCAGGCCCCAGCGTGCGACCAATCCGAGATCGTCGCAGCAGGTAAGTAGCAGCCACTGCTTCTCCTTTTGACCATCCGTCTTTTCAGTGGCCAGTCTAGTAAACACTGGCTCTCAAATGCATACTTATGAGCTATAAGCACTTGTTCTTCTTCAATATTATGAAACACTTCTCTAATATTGAGCAAGTTCTCATAACTCTTAAGATACGCATTTTAGAGTTCATGATTACTGAACACTCTTTTTCTCTTCTTGCTAGGTAGCACCCTCCCCCAAAACATCGCAAGCAAAGAGCTTGCAGTGGAAGAGATATGTTCCACGTTATCGAAGATGAATAAGTGTCAATAGCTCTTAAGGAACACATTTGGAGTCCATGTTTACTAGTCATTTTTACTCTCGTTTTGATATAAAGAACTTGTCCCCTAAGTTTGGCGGTTGTTTTCTTTTACGTCCAGTATATTTGAAACAAGCATCAATTGCTGTCACTTGCAAAGTTGGCCACGTTAAGGAGACGATATGGTGGCGGTGCTCTGAAACCCTCATTTCCTACCTCTGAGTCCTGATTTTTCCACTCATATTTCCGTAATTGGGTGTCAACAGGTGACATCATAAATGCTCGTATATACAACCCATCAAAAGACTCTGAAAAAGATCAGCAGAGCAAGTGTGTTCCAAAATGAGTGTTTGAATAACCTATTGAGATCACTTTTGTTATCTTTATGAAAACTTGCATATCACCTGATGTGAAAGTATTATTTATTTGTGGTTTTTGAATATCTGTTCATATTGTTACTATACTCCTCATAGCAAAGTACTACAAAACCTATGTAAAAATTTCTTTCTTCCTAGTACAGTAATATTATGTAAGTGCTATGTGTTTTCACTGTTAAATAATATCAGTAGTGCAAATATTGTCCACTTCTTTCCACAAAACTTCTGAAACTGTAAATTATTACCGTAGACCAAAGGGAATAAACCGGCACAGACTCGGTCCAAAAGGTACAAGTCACATATGAAGGAACTGAATCATATTCTTTCACTATTTTCTGTTTCAATAAAGCATACGTTGTGCTTAGAAATGGGAAGGGGATTAATGAAACTAATCAACGGTACTGAAATTTAGTCAAGTGTCATTTTAACTTTGTTTTTGCTCCCCTGTAAAACTGTGGTAACTGCAGTTATACCCTTCTCCCCAAAGAAGAGCGAATTATCATCATTAAATTGTTACTCACCATTAATAAATAAATGTTCCTCCAAATCCTCTTCACTCATATAATAAGAAACATAATGTCGTATCATTAGTATTCAATGTATACTCCTCACCTTCCATCAAAAACTATTTTTGCACATCAGAAATACCAGTACATAAAGCATCTGTAAAAGAAAGCATTGCTTGCTTATAAATACCTTCAACCACAATCATACGTCGTAATTTCTGCATACAAATAATCGTAGTAGCTAGAACACATACGACTTTGTATATCTCCATCCACAAAACATCAACTATAGTTCTTGCTACCTACACAAAAATAGCATCCACTTAATATAAGAACATGTACTCCATACATATAGGCCGGTCGCAGTGGCCGAGCGGTCTGCGGCGCGCCAGTCACAGTCTGCACGGCTGCTACGTTCGTGGGTTCGAATCCCCCCTCGGGCATGGGTGTTTGTTCAAAAAAATGTTCAAATGTTTGTTAAGCTTATGGGACATAACTACGGGGTCATCAGTCCCTAAACTTACAAACTACTTATGAACTACTTACGAACTAGGACGGCACAAATATCCATGCCCGAGGGGGGATTCGAACCCCGATCGTAGTGGCCGTGCTGACCGTGACTGGAGCGCCTCAGTCACCTCGGCCACCGCTGCCGGCATGGGTGTTTGTGTCGTCTTTAGTAGAAGGTAGTACATAAGTAGTTTGTAAATTTAGTGACTGATGACCCCGCACTTAAGTCCCTTAAGCTTAACAAACATTTGAACCATACATAAATTTATATCTATCTACCTTCACAAAATAACTTCAATCACAGACATTGATGCCTGCGCAGAAACAACACCAACGCCCAATGGGTTGGATTTCATTTCACCCAAATCAATTTATTAATGTGGGTATTTAAACATATACAGGTTACCTAAAGAAACACCGACAGCGCTTAGTATGTTGTGCGGGGAGGCAAACCGATCGGTTTTCAAGAAGGAACCCATATCCGTAAACGCTCAGCTTGGCCGCTGAAGAGCATTCACGTCTGAGAACGAATTGTTATGATCCGATCCGTTTTGGTACCTGTATACTGAAGGTATGCAACCCTTCAGACATTTGTGTATTGCAGATGGACGTCCTGGTCCTCAAATATTCAAATGTTAGTAAATCTATCGGACCAAACTGCGTGGTCATCAGTCCGTAGCTTACAAACTACTTAGTCCTAGGTAAACTAACCTAAGGACAAACACACACACCCATGCCCCAGGGAGGACTCGAACCTCCACGACGAGCAACCGCGCGCTCCGCAGCGAGACGCTTTAGACCGCTCGGCTACTCCACCGCGGCATCCTGGTCCTAATAACATTCCTGCGCACAAAGTCTGAGATGCGTGTGTGTTGCTCATTACGTCAATAAACCCAACAAGAGTAGCACATTGCGCTGTCTACATTACAAAAGGGCTTCGAACTGCGTACCTCCTACATTATTTCTCAGCGTACATGGACGCTGCTGAGACTCATGCACATGAGCAAATACGTGCGGTTGTCGCTCCATGGAGTCGAGCAATAAGATCATCCACAGACGTTACAGGAGTGCCATTCACCATACTCTTAATGCTACCCCACAGAAAATAATCGAGAGGTGTCAAATCTAGCAACCTTGCTAGTTACGCAACTAGTCCACCTTTACCAATCCATCGATTGGGATATGCGACATTAATGTGGTTCCACACAGCAACATCAAAGTGTGCTGTAGCTCCGTCGTAATGCAGCCACACTCCCATTGTAACATTTAGTGGCACTTGTGAGATTACTGCCCAATATAAATACTGGTAATTAATAGCATTTGATAATTAAACAGTATGAACCCTGCACTGCAAACATTGACCATGCCAATGCACTAAATGTTACACAATTTTAATCTTATTAATTATGGAAGCAATGTATGTACACAGTTGAGTGACAATATTTATAGTTAGGCCATAGGTAGAAATTCTCCTCGGTGAGATTTGCTGTGTGCTTGTAGCTGACGGGAGGCCAGCGAGCAGGCCGATGTTGGTGGCTTGTTCCAACTTAGGATTTTACAGTTCGTTTCCGGTGAGGGGAGAGAGGGACAATCGCGAGTGTCAGGCACAGTGCAGTGCACAAATATTGTAATACTACTGGCATTTGAAGTAATACGATGCAGTTAGGAACCTTTAAGGCCCTCATTACAAAATAGCCTGTTGATAAATAAACAATACATTAGCTGATATAGTCACATCTAACGTAATATGTTTAATTGACAATGAAAAGTAATAAATTACCAACGAAGACAAGACAGTTACACAACTAGCATGGCAATGTTTGTTTATAAAAATAATATATTAACTATTTTTCATTTTATTTTCAATCAATCTTTTGTATTTTACCTTGAAATATTCAGTTAAATCAGTTATCTGTAATATAAGAAATTGCACGATTATGATAAACAGTACAAAGGATGTTTATACTAATATAAAAACGTAAGAAAATATTTGTTTAATCTGTAGTGTAATTATTTTGATTTTAAGTAAAGTTTTAGAAATGTAATGGCTGAGCGCTGTACGTTGGCAAATCGGTTAGAACAGTTCACATGGGGAAGTTGATGACGTAGGGGAAAAAACCCTGGCAGTTGAGCTTTTGGAGCGCGCGCGCGCGCCTGTGCAGGAAGTGAGGACTCGGGACCACGTGGTGTGGCTGGCCGGGCGGCGTCGCTCTGCATCAGTCGGCATGTGGATCTCGAGGTGGTGACTTGAGATTTGTCTGTGGCAATCGCCACGTGTGGTTGCTCGTCGTAGACTGCACCAAGTTAAATCGAGTGCTACTGTGTGTTTGTGAATATTTATCCGGTGGAACAAGGTGTGCATCGCATTGAATTAAAGTGACTGTGATTTGTTAATGTAACACGTGTCGTCGCATAGGCATGAACATAAACGGTGTTTGAGACAGCCACGTGGTGTGAAAACAATTCGCGACAAATATTCATTTTGTCTGGGGGCTCTCGAGCTATAACTTTATTTGATAAATGTGCCGACGTACAGACGTATCAGCCACAGGGTTCAAGTATTGTGAAATAAACAACATAAAGTGAACTTTCACGTGTTTTCAAAAATAGTAGTTAGTACACCCTTTTCTCTCATGAACTTGAATTTATTATGAATTTGTTTTGTTAATCATATGCAGGGAAGGAAAGCTGTGAACGTGTGATATCATCCCCTAGAAAACGAGTCAAACAGTCGCAATAACAGTTCCAGTGTTTTTGCATGTTTAGGAATTTGGTTCGCAGCTGGTGGTTGTGAGTTTCAAAAATTAATCTTTCCCTTTTTTAAACTCTCACCCCGACCTTCACGCTCGCATTTGGGGGCTCGTCCGCGATAAGTTCACGTTGGACTTGCTCGGACGGAGAGATTAGGGTGTGTATAGGACAGTGTACAGTTACGAACAGTTGCAAGCAGATACGCAATCGCGTCGCGCGGTTAACGACGGTTAGTGACGCAGAGTTCGGGCGCGGGCATCCGTAACCGGCGATCGACGGCGCATCGGACCGGCAGCAGTGAGCGGTGGCGCGTGGGTTCAACGCACTCAAATTTCATCTTCTGCAATGGACGGCAGTGATCGTGGGGACTTCGCAAGTCGCCAACGGAGCGTCGGGGCCCAGCAGCTTCGATTCTACAAAGGATAAGGGATGCAGTGAGGACATATTCCAGCCACAGCTTCTACAACAGACGGCAGCGAGCGTTGGGGACGTCGCAGCTCGTTGCAGCAACTTCTGGATTAAAAGATAAGTAAAGCAGCTGGCGCTATAAATTCTTGTGTGTTACTCAAGCTTTCTTGTGATACCGATAATGGATAGTGTTTTTAAGAGGTCGCCAAGCGACGTAGATTCAGAGAGTAGCATACCAGAAAGTCCAGAGAGGGTAAATACTGGGGGAATGTTGTTGACACCGAAGATGTTAGCAGCCATGTTAGCGAGTTTTAGCTCAAATTTAGAATCAAAAATAGAAAATTCAAACTCAAATTTAAAATCAGAAATAGAAAATTCATACTCAAATTTAAAATCAGAAATAGAAAATTCATACTCAAATTTAAAATTAGAAATAGAAACTGTAAAATAAGAATTGAAATTAGACTTTAAGGCAGACATTGGGACACTACAAAATTCAATGTGTGCATTAAAGGCAGAAATAATCACAGACATTGACAAAAAGATAGGAAGTCTAACAGAACGGTTTGATAATAGGGAAAAGGAGATACATGCCAGAATTGGGGCTATTGAAACTGAGGTAGGAGACAAGTTAGATGCTGTGAAACAAATATGTGATCACAGGATTGAGGGCACTATGCAGGCGTTGGCTGAGGTTGACAAGAGGATGGTGGCAGGCACTGAGGAAACAAAAACTTTGTTTTCAGGAAAATTAGAGAATACAGAATGTAACTTTAGGAAAAAGATAGAACAAGTAGTGACAGTAAACAATACTGAGATTGAGAAGGTGAACACTAGAATAAATAATCTAGAATTGTGTACTGCATCAGGAAACACTAATTGGTCCATGGTGCAGACACCTAATAGCAAAAAGTTTTCAGGAGTGGGTAATTATCATCCAGTAGATTTTTTGGCTGCATGCAAAGACCGATTTGTGCCTGGTATGTCAGACCAGTGTAAAGTGAAGTTAGCAAAGAGAATGCTTGACTGTTCTGCTCAAACTTGGGCAAATCAGTGTGCTGATAAATTCGTTACTTTTGAGGCGTTTGAAAAATTGTTTTTAAATAAGTATTGGGGGGAGGCCAAGCAAGCTAAGATACAAAATGAATTCTTGAATGGGCCAAACTATGTGAAAGAGAAACAGAGCATGAAGGAATTTTGTCAGGAGGAACTTGAGAAACTAGTACATTTAGATACACGTTTGAGTCCTTTAGCAGTAATTTCCACTTTGTGTAGGAGGTTACCTGCAGATTTGCATTGGCAGTTAATTCACCATCCCACAGATTCAGCTGAGAATTTCATTGAATTTGTAGAAAAGATAGACAAGGGTTTAGTTATGGAACGACAACTCAGGGGAACACAGCATGTGAACCACAATGATAACGGAGGCAGTAGAAATGTGGGTCACAACCAGGGAAACCACAATAGAGAGAGGAATTTTAATGAAAATTGGAGAGGTAACAATAACAGAGGAGACAACAGGGAGAATAGAAACCGGAGGGAAACATGGGAAAATCATTGGAGAAATCAAAGGCAGGAAGGTGGCAATAGGAATGGGGAAAACAGTAGGAGAGAAAATCAGAGACAGAATCAGGAAAACTAAGATTTGTTCCAAATGAGGTCCGTTTTGGGACAAGGAACTATTCTAATAATAGGACCAGAAGATGGGATAACAGGGGATCTAATAACCATAGTTACAGTAGGAATAGAGATGGGGAGAGAAGGGAGGAAAAACTATGTCACATGGACAAAGATGATGACAGGAAAGGGGAAGTAGGAGTTCACAAGGGCAAGGATAAAGAAAAGAGGGAAGAACACATAAATAGAGTAAACAAGGGAAGGGAGAAAAGAGAGGAAAGTATGTGTCAGATGGATGCTGTTATAAGTAGTGAGGAAATTTTTGGGGATTGGTTTTTGCAACATGACAAGAGAAATACAAACAGGAGGAATGATAGAAACAAGGACAATAAAGGAGAGTATGATGTGGGAAGTTTATTTGATAACAACATTAAAGAGGATAAAAACAGTGTTGGGTTAGCCATAATTTGAATAGGTCAGAGGCACAAGTGTTGACTGAATGTGAAAGTATGAATGTGAATATTGATGATACTCTAGCCAGCATAGATGTTGTGGAATGTATGAATGAGAGTGAATGTTTTTCTAAATTAAATGTAAATAAATGTGGTCCAGTAGAGACAATAAATGACAATGGACCTAATGTAAATGAAGGCCAAGTTGACAGTGTGGATGCACAAACCAGAAATTTAATTGGGAAAATAAACTGGATTAGGAAGTGGGCACCAGATGATTGGCTATTGCACAAATATGATTACTTGGACAGACTAGGCACACAATATAATAGGGAACAGACTTATTACAATGTGTTGAAAGAGTTTGTGAATGGGGACAATGAGTATGATCAATTAAGGGGATTAGGCATGTGTACCTTAGATCATGATGAGATAAGTGAGGTACATGAACTTATACAGGAGGGGTCAGGTGATAAGGAGAATAAGATACAATCCTCTGTCATTTATAATAGTGAACAATATACATGCATGGATGAAGATGGGTTGAATGTAGGTTGGATTAACAAAGAAGTGCATGACTATGGGACTGATGATTGGATCAGGTTTTTAAAATATTTAAAGATTGTAGAACCAGGGGCAAGGGAAAAAGAAAAGTGTACATTTGCAAGAAAAATAGAAGTGTTAAATGCAGGGAACCCAGAATTTGAAGTAACCATTAAGGAGGAGCTGTTTATTCAAGATTTATTAGTCATAAAGGGACTTTGTTTAAATCTAATGTTAGGAAGTGGTTTCCTGTGCAAATATGAAGCTCAGTTGGAGTATAAAGATGAAGTGTTAGAATTAAGTCTGGAGGGATGCATGAAGAGGGTGAAATTCAAAGATTTTATAAGTGATAAAGATTTAATTGCATGTTTACACAAGTAACTGTCATGAAGTATGAGATTCAATGCATTGTAAATAGTAGGTTAAGAATTTGTGTATATTTATTCTGTGGTCTGTGTTAGTATCTACTTGTGTGTTTAGATTTAAGCATTGGGGTCAAGTTTACAAGTAATCTTTGTAAATGTTTTTCTTTTGTTGTTTTTGTTACAACATGTGCTTGTATCAGATTTGCAGTTCAACAGTGGTACATGAGGTAAATATGTATGTATGTATGCCAACACCAAAGGATAGAGGAAGTGGGAGTGTACTGTTTATGTGTGTGTATATGTGAGCAGGGCTGGATATGTGGTGTGAGTTGTGGGGTGACTCGGAGAATGAGAAAGTGGTGGACATTGATGCAGGTAGTGGGGTCTGTGGCTTAGATAATTTGTGATGAAGATGTCAGCTGACGGTGTTGAATATGTGGGTGTGACTGACTATATGGGTCAGAAGTTAGGAATGTATGTTTGTGGCTGTTTTGGCTAAAGGTGGGTTGGATTGAGAAATGTTTCAATGAGAGAAAGTGTATGCTCTTTAATGTCTGTTTCTTTGAGTGTTTGGTAGGTAACGTGTCTAATAGGGAATGCTCTGTATTGTTATATCAAACTGATTCTGATAACACATTTTGTTTTCTTTAATGGTGCTCAACTGTTGACTGAACAATTTCTGCAACAACAGTTGACGAGAACTATTTTTCTGTCTAGTATGAGTATCAATAGAGTTTGGTGATATTTTATTTAAAAATTTAGATGTTTTGTGATAAACGAATTTTGAGATTAGACTTTAACCTTAGATATTTTATTGTGGGGAGTACTTGTGGAAAGCACATGAGGCTGATGACGGAGATGCAAATTTAACCTCACACCAGTAGAAATAATTTCTTTTGGTGCGAGGGGGTAGGATTTGTATTTATGTTTGTAGGTGTCATTATGATAGAAGAGAAAATTCTCTATGATAATATTCTTTTGGTAGTATTATTTGAGCTTTAAGATATATTTTTGACACAGGCAGGTTGTTGATTTATATTTGATGGAGTAATACTCCAAGTAGGCCACATATTCTCTTGTCTGTTTCATCTGAAGCATCTGAAGCTATGGCTGATGAGAGTGCAGGCATGGTGGTTTGGGTTAATCTGATAATGACTAACAACAGCCACTTTCAGTTCTTAATTCTGTTGATTTACATGTTACTGTACATGTCTCAATGCTTAGTTTCAATTGCACCAAGTCTGGATGGCAGGGGGGTGGGATACAAATCCAACCGAATCCTGGTGTCCAGACAAACTTTTGTCTATGTTGACTCATGAGTGCCTTCTGCTCTTCCTGTTCCATGTAGGGTGCATATGACGTGTGTGAACAAGAACGCTTGATCCAGTGCCATGAATCTAAGCTGCAACAGCATGTTGGTTGAAATGACGGAGACATAGGACCGTACACCATGGACCAGAGTTGCTGCAACGATGACTCTGGGGTTCTCAGTGTCAAAGTGGTGAGAGATTTCCTTCAAACAAGTGGAGTGTACACCGTCAAAAGTTTTTATAGTGACAATTCTAGTTTTTCCATGTAGGACAAGGTTCTCTAAAGACTAAAGTTTAATAATATTATAAATTTGGTGCCAATTCTGTATATAAACAACAGGCACACTTAAAATTCATGGATGTAATTAGTTATAAGGGTCCTTTTCTTAAAAATATGCACACACTATAAGTGGTCTTAATGGTACAAATATTGGGAAATTATCTCACTGCCCTGTTTATTTTTTATTTATCTATTTATTTATTTTTTGCATTAGTTGAGGTCATAATTGGCATAGTGTTTGAGCCAATCCGATTCAATAATTTTGTAATTTAAAAATTTTGTTCATTTGAATGTATTAATTTTGGTGCTACTTGCGCCATCCTGCACATGGTTTGGATGCCGCAAGTGGGGGTATTGTGAGATTACCGCCAAATAGAAATACTGGTAATTAATAGCATTTGATAATTAAACAGTATGAAGTTCACTGCAAACATTAACCATGCGAATGCACTAAATGTTACACAATTTTAATCTTATTAATTATGGTAGCAATGTATGTACACAGTTGGGTGACAACATTTATAGTTAGGCCATAGGTAGAAATTCTCCACGTTGAGATTTGCTGTGTGGTTGTAGCTGACGGGAGGCCAGCGAGCAGGCCGATGTTGGTGGCTTGTTCCAACTTAGGATTTTACAGTTCGTTTCCGGTGAGGGGAGAGAGGGACAATCGCGAGTGTCAGGCACAGTGCAGTGCACAAATATTGTAATACTACTGGCATTTGAAGTAATACGATGCAGTTAGGAACCTTTAAGGCCCTCATTACAAAATAGCCTGTTGATAAATAAACAATACATTAGCTGATATAGTCACATCTAACGTAATATGTTTAATTGACAATGAAAAGTAATAAATTACCAACGAAGACAAGACAGTTACACAACTAGCATGGCAATGTTTGTTTATAAAAATAATATATTAACTATTTTTCATTTTATTTTCAATCAATATTTTGTATTTTACCTTGAAATATTCAGTTAAATCAGTTATCTGTGATATAAGAAATTGCACGGTTATGATAAACAGTACAAAGGATGTTTATACTAATATAAAAACGTAAGAAAATGTGTAGTGTAATTATTTTGATTTTAAGTAAAGTTTTAGAAATGTATTGGCTGAGCGCTGTACGTTGGCAAATCGGTTAGAACAGTTCACATGGGGAAGTTGATGACGTAAGGGAAAAAACCCCGGCAGTTGAACTTTTGGCGCGCGCGCGCGCCTGGGCAGGAAGTGAGGACTCGGGACCACGTGGTGTGGCTGGCCGGGCGGCGTCGCTCTGCATCAGTCGGCATGTGGATCTCGAGGTGGTGACTTGAGATTTGTCTGTGGCAATCGCCACGTGTGGTTGCTCGTCGTAGACTGCACCAAGTTAAATCGAGTGCTACTGTGTGTTTGTGAATATTTAGCCGGTGGAACAAGGTGTGAAAACAATTCGCGACAAATATTCATTTTGTCTGGGGGCTCTCGAGCTATAACTTTATTTGATAAATGTGCCGACGTACAGACATATCAGCCACAGGGTTCAAGTATTGTGAAATAAACAACATAAAGTGAACTTTCACGTGTTTTCAAAAATAGTAGTTAGTACACCCTTTTCTCTCATGAACTTGAATTTATTATGAATTTGTTTTGTTAATCATATGCAGGGAAGGAAAGCTGCGAACGTGTGATATCATCCTCTAGAAAACGAGTAAAACAGTCGCAATAACAGTTCCAGTGTTTTTGCATGTTTAGGAATTTGGTTCGCAGCTGGTGGTTGTGAGTTTCAAAAATTAATCTTTCCCTATTTTAAACTCTCACCCCGACCTTCACGCTCGCACACTGCGAGCAACAGGGCAGCCAAAACATTTCGAATAAATATGAGGAAGATCGGTCCTGTCAGTCTGTTTCGCAGTAGGTATGGCCCAACGATATCGTCACCAATTATCCCAGCCAAAATGTTAATACTGAACCTCTGTTGGTGATTGTCTATTACTTGGGCATGCGGATTTTCGTCCTCCCAAACATTCATGTTGTGAACGTTTACCATTCTGTCTCTAGCAAACGTCCATTCATCCATGAATAGCACAAAGCTCGGGAGTTTTGGCTGGAGTATGCGTTATTGTAAATACAGCTATATCTCGCCTCAGGAGATAATAAATGAAAGACACTGTCTGATACGGAAATTGTGTTTATTGACAAGACAAACTAATCATCTTCGGGAGTTTTGCATGGAGTATGCGTTATTGTAAATACAGCTATATGTCGCCTCAGGAGATAATAACTGAAAGACACTGTCTGATACGGGAATTGTGTTTATTGACAAGACAAACTAATCATATTCTGGAAACAAAACAAACCAACAAACTTCTGAAACTACGGCAAAAACAACAAACATCAACTAAAAGTTTCCTTCTTCACCAATTAGGTACAAGTCAGGGAGATAACGACAGCCTTGAGAGAACGGCCAAGACGGAGCCGGACGACGTATTCCGTTGCAGGAAGTCCTGGAGGCGCGGCGTCGTTGATAGGGACGTGGGTTCGAGTCCCGTATCGGAGGGTTGGGGACGGCAATCTTTAGGGCTGTCGGTGGGGGCGGTAGAGAGGGCGGGGGCGGGGACTGTGCTCACGTAAGTGCTTACTTCTAGAGGCTGTTGCCCTTGTTACTGTTAAAAAAACATGTATAGTAACAATTAAATTGATGTGCGATGTGCGGTATGTGACATTTTCCCCCTTAAGGCATAACTCCAAACATATATCGCATAATTAGACTGTAAGGCGTAACTCCGAACATTTGCGAAACATAAATAGATGGTGTAAGTACGGATTGCAACCTGCACATAATAACGTTCGCAAGTACCGAACTCGGGGCAGCAGCGGTGGCGGCGGTTGGCTGTTAATTTGATATGCAAATTTAATTTATATAACTGGAGGTGGAGGTCGGGTAATTGGGCGTCTGTCGGGGCGGCGTAGGCGGCCAGGTGCGTGGCTGGGGGTGGGGGATGTGGCGTCAGTCTGGCGGCTGGGGTGGACATGTCTGGACCTGTCGGAGGTGCCGCCTGTCTGGCGGCGGCGCCGAGGGGTGGAGGGCTGGTAGGGGAGGCGGCGGGAGCGGTGGTGGGGGAACGTAACGGTACTTGGATGACGTCATCCACAGAGTAACGGTACTTCGGCGGGGGCGGCTCGGGGTTGGGTTTTTCGGCCGCCATCTTGAATTTTGGGGTGGGCGCCGCAAGGAGGCGTCGGTCGCGATCCTCCAGCTATGGTTCTCGTAGGCGGTCGGCGGAGAACTGCCGTTGTGTTTTTTTTTTCCTTTATTGTGTTTTATACCAGTACACTGGCAGGCTGGCAGCAGCACTATAGGCTGCTCTTCAGCCGAGAGTAATTAAAAGACATATATGAGTTGAGAATTAAAATACATAACTGGAGATAAAACAACGGAGATACAATAACATAGACAAGGCGACAGTTTGGAGTACATTACAATAGACAGATGATTAAAACCACATTTAGTTAGTTAAAAATGGTGAGCCACAGTGACTTAAAAACAAAAAAACAAAAAAACAAAAACATGTAGGACGACAATAACACAGGACGGCGAGTACACGGAGACACTAATTAAAACACACGGTGCGACGCTTGTCTGATTGCGGTGGACGCAGTTAAAAAACATACACTTCACTGGAGCACAGCACACAACACTTGACGTAGCACTGTTACAACTATCGGTCCAGGACCCCGAGAAAGGGGGGGGGGGGAGAGTTAAGTGCGGGGGGGAGGAAAAACGGCGGGGAAGGAGGCGGTAGGGAGGAGCCGTAGGGACTCCAGGGCAGGGAGGGGGTAGCCAAGCGGGGGAAGGGGGGGAGAGGGGGCCCTACATCTACGGGGGTGGGATCAGAGCTGGTAGGACGGATATATGTCAGGATGGAGGACGACATCAGGGAGGGGGAGGCAGCGGAAATTACCCTGGGAGAGGACATGGAGGGTGTGGAGATGAAGGGAATGGGGTACAACGCGGTAGAGGCATGGCAGAGACCCAGGGGTGGTGGGGATGGGATGGACCAGGGGGTTGCGGGAGTCTATTTTACGGGTGATATAGAGGATATGGATATGAAGGAGGTGGGGAAAAAGGATCAGGTCATACAGGATCCGCTCGGGGGAAGGGAGCCAGATGCGATAGGCGAGGCGGATGGCGTGGCTCTCGAGGACTTGAAGGGTTTTGTAATAGGATGTGGGAGCGGAAATCCAGGCGGGATGGAAGCTGCAAAGGAGAGGACGCATGAGGGAGCGGTAGGTGTAGAGAATGGTGGAGTGGCTGAGACCCCACGTCCAGCGGGTGAGAAGTTTCAGGAGGTTAAGGTGGGAGAGGGCTTTCTGTTCGACAGTGCGGAGGTGGAGGGTCCAGGAAAGGTTACAGTCGAGGGTTAGGCCATGGTACTTCAGGGTGGGGGCGTGGCGGATAGGGCGGTTGTGGAGTGACGGGAATTGAGTTGGGGCCGTTGTGTTGCACTGCGCGCCTGTAAATAGTCGGCGCACAGTGATAGGTGGCAGTTTCGAGCTGGTCTCACGTGACTGTGCGGAGGAAAATAATTCCGGATTAGTGCGCTCTTGGCGGTGCTCCTAGCGTCCTCTGGTGACTCCGGAACCGCCGCTGTCGAACGCCTCACTGGTATGCATCCATGCACTTGTACCGTCCATTGCGGGTTGTCCGCTCGTCAGGCGAACTACCGTTACTTGATAAATACCAATGTGCAAACTGTACCCGTCGTGGGTAATCCTGCTTACATAGTACCTGGACTTTCTGCAGATGGTAAGGATAGAGCTGGTAATCATGGACAACACGTCACACAGCACCTTTAGCCGTGTGCAGCGCCTGTGCCACGTGCCCTACTGGTGGCTCGGTCCTCTTCGAACATTCTCAGCACGTTCTCCTTCAACATAAGTGTTCGAGTTGAGCGTGGACGACCTGTATCACTTTTCGGCACCTATCAGAGTACAAACAGTAGACAGGGAATAGTACGAGGGGGAGTTGGAAAATAAGTTTCCCCTGTCGACTGTGGGCAGAGTTACATATGACAGGGATTTTGTATAGCTTGTGGGACTTAATTACGGGGTCATCAGTCCATAAAGTTACAAACTAATTATGAGCAAGCTAACACCACAGACAAATATATACAGACGGGAAACCTCCGTAAGGGCCCGGTCCCATGATCAGGGGTGCGGGGCGGGGGGTGCTAAAGCAGTTCCATAAGATGTCCCATGATGGCGCTG
Organism: Locusta migratoria; assembly: GCA_026315105.1. Classification (NCBI taxonomy): domain Eukaryota; kingdom Metazoa; phylum Arthropoda; class Insecta; order Orthoptera; family Acrididae; genus Locusta; species Locusta migratoria. The sequence continues at coordinate 144,753,518 of CM048755.1, read as the reverse complement.
AGGTCAGAAGCAGCCCTTTAAACTGGCCAGAGGAGGCGGCAGTAGCGGCTGCCCCCACCACCACCTCCACTCAAACGCCGGCACGCCAGACACAGCCGTGGCCTCCTGGCAGGCGGCACGAGCTCTCCCCTCAGCCTCCCCTCCACGCTACCCTCTGACGTGCGAGAGGCACCCTAAGCCAGGGAACCGCCTGACACATGCTAGCATCTTACGGAAATATGAGGGGAGCGTAGGGCATAGGACAGTGGTTTAGGGGGAGGGGGCTTCTCCTCTGTATATGTTACTCTGTGCTAACACTATGGACAGCACAAATATCCATGCCCGAGGGGGGATTCGAACCACCGACCGTAGTGTCTGTGCAGACCGTGACTGGCGCGCCGCAGTCCCCTCGGCGACCGCGGTCGGCCGTATGACAGGGAAAAAACTGGCCGCGGTGGCCAAGGGGACTGAGGCGCTCCAGTCACAGTCTGCACGGCCACTATGGTCGGGGGTTCGAATCCCCCCTCGGGTATGGATATTTGTGCCGTCCTTAGTATTAGCTAGTTCATAAATAGTTTGTAAGTTTAGGGACTGATGACCCTGTAGTTAAGTCCCATAATCTCTACAAACATTTGATTTTTGAACAGGGAAAAAAAATAGAATGCGACATAAAAGATAAGACGTATCTTTATTTTTCTACATAATTTCCGAGTACTTTGAAACATTTGTCAAACCGCTTTATAAGCTTCAAAAAGTCGTCCAGGAAAAAAATCAGGGCGTTGCATACGGAAAAAGCGTTGAACGGCTATGAAGTGGAAATATCCGTCATCACCTGTCTGAAAGAACTTAAAAAGCACTACGTCTGCAGGTAAAGTGCTACTCATTGGTTTCTGGGACACCTCAGAAGTTTTGTAGCTGGAGTTTTTGGAGGATGCATCCATCAGTGCTGCGCAGTACTGTGCCACTCTGTCAAATTTGAAAGAGGTAATTCAGATAAAGCGGCCTAGTCTGCTCGGATCTGGCATTCTGCTATTGGATGACAATACGAGACCACACTTGGTGACGGGAACGCAAAACCTTATTGCATCTCTTGGTTGGGAGCGCCTACACCATCCGCCATACAGTCCTGATCTCGCACCAAGTGACTTCCATCTATTTCCAGCTTTGAAGAAGACTCTCGGCGGAAGGCGCTTTGGAAGCAATGCTGACGTCAAACAAGCCGATCAACGCTTCTTCCGTATACAATGGCTTGATATTTTTCTGGGAGGCGTTTTGAAGCTTAAAAAGCGGTATGACAAATGTCTCAATGTACTTGGAAATTATGTAGAAAAATAAAGATATGTCTTATCTTTAATGTCTCATTCTATTTTTTTCTTTCATACGCAACTCTGACCACAGTCTAAAGGGGAATTTATTTTCCAACTCCCCCTCGTATTTGCAGGTACCAAGCACTTTACTGAACAATGGACGAACCTCAGGTAGAAAATACCTACGTGACACTTACCGGCTTCTTGCAGACGTCTTTAGATGGCCACGAACTTGGAATTATGTGGGATATGTCTCTTCGGAAAACGTACTGCATGCAATAGTGCAGCAGCTCTCCCATTTCAATCCGCTTTGCCCTATGCAAGCACCATGTCCGTCATTTCCGCAGCTGTGAATTTATACATGTCACAACGCTGTCAACAACGTTATTGCACTGGCCAACAACACAAGGTCCGCAGCATAACGGGCACAAGGGCTGTGTGGAGGAATAATGTAGGGCATGCGCAAGAATGTGATTACGTAGAGTTTCCCGACGTATTAATTGTTGATATTCATGTCGAGTTTCCAGCCCGATCGTAAAGTCATCTTGACACAATATTTCTGCGGACCACCTGGCCGCCATCTTCAGGTGATATGGATGCTGCTGAGTCTCGTAGGAAACTGACGTCTTGCCGTGATCGGCGGCCTTATATACGCCGCGAAGTACTAACGGCGCGTGCGCCAGAGAGTCGTGGCTGCGTTAGGGATGGGAAGAACCGACCAGTTAAAATCGATACCGGTATTTTAGTTTCGAATAACCGGTTTTTTCGGTATTTATTTCGTGTCGGTTGTAACCGGTTTATTGTAGTTATTGCCAAGAACCGGGTAAAAAAACCGGTACGACTACTTCCTGCAGTAGTGGTTCAAAATGTGCTTTTCGTAAATAATTTAAAAAATTAAAACTAGTAGACCCTAATATTTAGGGCTATTCCTAAAATTTCCAATGCTGTGAAATATTAGGTCATCGCAGAAACGAAGAAAAGCGATCAGTGTTAATTTAAGAAGAATCCCGGCAGTCAGAAACGCGCAACAAATACGTGGCATAAGAACATAACGACTGGTGCAGCTATGGAGGCGTCGATGCACTTGTTGCCGTGTGACGTAGCCTATTAGACGACGCGCGTGGACCGGCAGTGTACAAGACTTGCCTCCGTCTGGTCAGGCGGCAGTTCCTTGCTGTCGTCGCCAGACATCGGTTGTCTTAAATGGCACCATCCCGAGTGTGGAAGTACTTATCGAAGTACGGTAGCGTGAGGTACAATGCTCCATTTGCTTTAAAAAGCTGAAAACGGATGGAGGTACTACAAACATGCTTTGTCATTTAAGGAGAAAGCATCGAATATGTTCCTTGGAAGAGAAGGTAAATTCGATTCATATACCTATTAAGTAAGTGATGTACTCTAAGCTTGGAATACTAACTTTTAATGTATTATCATATTGTTATGCTAACAACTTTTATTAATGTGATCCCTTGAAAGCGAAGGGCTTTTTTAATAACCAATTTGGGTTTAGGTAACATTGATCATGTGGTGCCTCGCGAGGTAGCCGTGCGGTTTGAGGCTCAATGTCACGGACTGCGCGGCTGCTCCAGTCGGAGGTTCGAGTCCTCCTCGGTCATGGATATATATGTTCTCCTTAGCGTAATTTAGTTTAAGTTATATTAAGTAGTTTGTAAGCCTAGAGACCGATGACCTAAGCATTTAGGTCTCATAAGAACTCACACCCATTTGAACATTCTTTCAGCAGAGCTTTCCTAGTTCAATTTGCGTAAATTTATACTGACAACAACCATACTGTTAGTCGGAACTGTGACTTTATTTTTCGAAATACTTCTTCAGCACTGATTAAAGTTTATGTACTGACTGTAAGTTACATATGTTTTGTGTATAACGAGACATTCGTATGCGCTGGCTCACAAGTCCAACTTATGGAGTGGTTGGCTCAATATTTGCAACTGCCGGATGGAAATACTAGGCCAGTAAATCTGTATGCTTCGTATATCGTATATCGTCTTCTACGGACTCCTGGCTAGGCTTACACACACTCAAGAAGGCGTGGTATTGGGAGGAGATCTTGTAAAATATGGAAAGACGAGTGATTTATCGTATAATGTAAATTTACCTAAATTTTAACTAAATTTCGTAAGTTTCGTTTTCGGCCGAAACTAGAGGAACCGACGATTACGGTTTCTGTTTCGGTCGCAAAATATGTTTCGTTCGAACTCTACTGGAAATAATAGCAATAAAAACCGAAAACCGGTTATTTAAAAACACCGGTTATCTTGAGCAATTTTTACGGTGCGGTTAAACTGGAGATGAAAAAACCGGTATAACCGAAAACCGGTTGTTTCAGCGATAACCGCCATCCCTAGGCTGCGTCCTCTGCCGCAAGCAGCCGGTGCAGCGCCTCAATGGAGAAAACTGGCAGGAACGATGTATCGCTTACATGCGCTAGTTCTCACAGCTGGAGAAAAGAGTGCGCTGTTACACAAAACCGGATTCCACATGTTGCTTAGAGGGAACCCCTTATCTCTATTTATTAAATCGTCCGCCAACCTAATCTCAATAAATTCCTTTAAAATGCATTCCCAGTAGCGAGACGCAGAAGCAAGTACACGTGTTTCGTCATACTTCATTCTGTGTCCTTCAGTTAGACAATTCTCCGCTACTGCAGACTTTTCAGGTTGTAACAAACGTGTATATCTGTGGTGCTCAGTGCATCGATCTTGCGAATCGTTTGTCCTACATATGCTTTCCCACAGTGGCAAGGAATCTTATAAACACCGGGTTTTCTCAGCCCCAAATCGTCTTTAACTGAGCCAAGAAGAGTCCTAGTCTTAGCAGGTGGTCGAAACACACTTTTGATATTAAACTTTTTTTAAATCCTTCCAATTTTTGATGACACACTTCCGGCGTACGGAAGGAAAGCAACTGATCTGCATTGGTCCTCTTCTGGTTCTGGCGATGGCCCAATCTGCATGGCATGGCGGACCTGTATCTCTGTGTACCCGTTCTCCTTAAACACCAACTTCAGATGTTCTAGTTCCTGTGTTAAGGTATCTGCATCCGATATGGCATAAGCTCTTCTAACCAAAGTTTTCAGGACGCCTGTGTGTTGGTTCGGTGGGTGGCAACTCATTGCATGTAGGTATCAGTCCGTGTGCGAGGGTTTTCTGTACACACTATGTCCTACGGTTCCATCGTCCTTCCTGTACACTAGTACATCCAAAAATGGAAGCTTACCATCGCTCTCCATTTCCATCGTAAATTTGATGTTGGGGTGGAGGCAATTAAAATGATCCAGGAACCGATTAAGAGCATCCGGTCCGTGAGGCCACACCATGAACGTGTCATCCACGTATCTCCAGAAACAGGTAGGTTTCAGACGAGCTGTCCTCAGTGCCCTGTCTTCAGGGCAGCTCCATATCACCTGAAGATGGCGGCCAGGTGGTCCGCAGAAATATTGTGTCAAGATGACCCAACATGAATATCAACATGCGCACGAATGTTATTAGAATCAGAACGTCCATTCCCAACACAGATGTCTGAAGGGTTGTATATCTGCAGTATGCAGGCACCAAAACGGATCGGATCACAACAGTTCGTTCTCAGACTAGAATGCTCTTCAGCGCCCAGGCCGATCGTTTCCGGATACGGTTCCTTCTTGAAAACCGATTTTTTTTTTTTTTTTTTTTGAATCACCCAGTATTAATTTTACCACAGCGCAGTTATTGTCTCGGTACCACAGACAAATTCTAATTTTAACTTACGACTCAATTTTAATGGTTCCAAACCCACACTATATTTTAAAAAACTGCACACTATCCAATAAATAAATGCTTAATATTAAATTCTTTCCCATTACTGTCTGCTTCTTTACGAAATACTCCGCTACTTAAATTTCTTCTATCATTATTCTACCTGTAGTTATCCCATCGTTCCTGCTATAGTGTAGAATTTAACTTCCAGATGGAACAGATCTTAGTATTTCAAATGCTGTCTCAGCTGTTTCCATTTATTCATCTCAAAATTACATGGCCTTTACAGATAGGCAAATGTTTCCAGTTCTTCTTGCCAAAGCCTCCTCACTTTTCCTCTCCCGTACACTGACACAATTAGAACATCATTATGTTTTTTTTTTTTTTTTTTTTTTTTTTTTTTTTTTTAATTTATTTATTTCATCCACGCCGAGCAGCCATTCACAAATGATTCATCAAATAACAAATAAGTCATAACTTGCTGTTAGTTTTTTGACCCACTTTTAGTGTTACTACAACTTTGCTCTCTTATGTTTTTTTATTTTTATTTATTTTTAGTATACATATAACTCGCACCGTTACAGAGATATTTGCAAAAATAACGGCGATTTGACACTGTCACTTGGTTTTACGGGCCGGCCGCGGTGGCCGAGGTGACTGAGGCGCTCCAGTCGCGGTCAGCACGGCCACTACGTTCGGGGGTTCGAATCCCCCCTCGGGCATGGATATTTGTGCCGTCCTAGTTCGTAAGTAGTTCATAAGTAGTTTGTAAGTTTAGGGACTGATGACCCCGTAGTTAAGTCCCATAAGCTTTACAAACATTTGAACATTTTTGGTTTCACGTAAGCCAGGCGTTCGGAGGTGTCAGGTAACATTCCTCGCCTAGAACTCTCTCTTGCATACGCCATCTTGCTTGCTGTATTTTATGATTTTCGTATTACAACTTACGCATTGTCATTTCAAAACAATGGCGTACTGAAGAATTAACAAAAAGACGTCGTTCTTAGTAATATAAATTGTAATCTAGTGTCTAAAGTGCCATAGTAGCAGTTAACAACTGCCAGCAATAGTACGAGAATTAAGAAATCGTTTCGGAGCAGTTGGCCGTATTGTAGTGTGCAGCGCGTTAGGTTGTGATGCACATTGTCGGTAGTTCGATACCCGTCACTCCTATTATTTTTTTACCTTGGCTCCTAAAAGGATTTCGGGCACCTTAATTAATTAAAAAAAGCTACGTTCTGCAATGTTTAGAATTGTGCATGTGAAAGAGTGCTTCCTCTAAAAATTGCGTTTGTTCTATTTCGTGAACATGCCGTGAAATACGTCTTCTGAAGCATTTGCACAACAACGGAGAAGACACTGTGATAATGAATACTCTAAACAACGTGGAGATACTGGTGGTTTTATATATAAATGGAGTCCTGCATTTCTGTGGCAACTGTCGTTCCTTAATGAAACGGAAGGGAAATTGCAACAAATTACTTGTTTTTTCCCTAGTTTATGTTTACAGGTCATTGCTATGTATTTCATGGCATGTTCTCGAAACAGAACAAATGCACTTTTCAGAGAAAGCGCTATTACCTATGAACAACTCGGAATCTTGCAGTATGTAGTTGTGTTTAGTTAACAAGAATGTGCGAAAATCTTTTACGAAACAAGAGAGGAAAAAATTGTCAGTGTTGGCTATATTTTTTTTTTTCTTTTTATATTTTCAGTATTCAGGGAGATCGATGCTTTGTGGTCGTTTCTATATCTTCGTCCTGGCTGTTCGTTGAGAATTTTGCTTAGTTTTCTTATTATAGATGGCGTTCAACCCTCTTTCTTTTTCTCTCTTTCCATTGGTTCTTCGGTTTGATCGGTACTTTGTGGACATTGGTATGTTTTGTTCTATTTTGATCGTTTCATCGTTCACTCAGTTTTTTCGTTACAGAGGGCATCGAGCTACCATGCTAGCAATCCTCTGACCGAGCGCGCTGAGCCACCGTGCCCTGGCAAGTTTCGAACAATTGTCTAACCTGTTTGTACATCACAAACAAATTGTCGCCCATTACGCTACGGCGAACAGCTGCGAGACTAATCAGTAATTCTCGTACCATCGATGGCACGTGTTAACTGCTAACATGACATTTTTAGACATTAGATTATAATTCATTGTCCTAAGAACGATGTGTTTTTTGATAATTTTCAGTGAACCATTGCTTTTAATGACAACGTTTGAGCTATAATTATAAAATCATCAAATACAGAAAGCAAGATGACTTATGCAAAAGAGAGTTTCAGGCGAGAGATGTCACGTGACTGATTTCCGAACGCCAAATGTATACCGTGTTCCGTCCAGTCTATAGTCACTCGTCTGAACGGCAAATGTGCGCTACATTCTTTCCAGGGTATATTCATTCGTAACCAGTACAGCAAAGAAAATAAACTTTGAGCAAACTACCAAGGCAAGACAGGAAACCGATCGTGAAAATGGGGGAAAGATATTAAAAGAATAGCTTAAGTAGAAAAGTTAAGAAAAAAGAGTACGTTTGTCAAAGCTAAAGTCAAATATCAAATACTTTTGGCTGTTAATTAAAATACGGTCAGAAATAATATTACGTGTTGGGTGCATAGATATTATCACAATAGTAGAGTCGTGATCGCATCGGCCATAATTTTTTATTATTTATATTTTTATTATTTTTGTACGAAATGTTTGCAAAAAATCATAAAACTACAAGCAAATTGAAAGTGGGCCGTAAAACACGTCAGTGCGATTTTATTTTTTCATGTCTCATGATAACCCTTCATCAGTCCTTCCATGAACATAATCATGCACTTGCCATAGGTCATAAAAATAGGTGTAATTATAATGAAGGTGTGTAGCTCTAAGTATCTCCGTCAATGAAGTATTTTCAGAAAAAAATATTGATTGCTTTTTATCCATCCATTTTCATCTCCATTAATTGAAGAATGTGATTTAACTGATACATGAGAGTACAAACAAGGCAATGGGCAATGCACCAGGTTTCATATTTGATGTCTGGAAAGCATTATATCTACATCGATAAATGTGAATGTCTGTTCGGTGTACGCTTATCACGTCCGAATGACAAGACGCAGATACTTGAATATTTGTACAGTTACTAATTTATACCTGAGGAAGGTTTTAGGCACTGTTTTATAGCGATCTGATAGATATTTAGTAATTTGAAGGATATAACGCGAAATGCGGAACAATAATTACTCTTTGAAAATTATATTTACTCTTTGAAAATGGTTTTATTGGTTGCATTGTTGCTTGAGGGTTGATAATGATAAAAGGGTGGACTATATTGGGATGGAAAGTTATCGGTGTGTGTGTGTGTTAATATTTCGCTCTGCAGCGAAAACTACAGAACGCAAACGAATGGTCTGTGTGTAATTGTTGTCCGAAGCCTCCCGTTGTACACCATAGCAGTTACATGCCCATAGCTATAAGGGGGTGGAAGATATGGTGGTTGAAAGTCGTCAAATTATAAAAAAAAATCGGACTGGAGGCCAGCGATGACGTTTGCGACTCTGTAGCAAGGAGATTACATGCAGTGAAACGTGATGCCACATACCTTATCTTTGGTCTACGCGTGACACCATTTATTCACCTCTTTCTCTGTAAGGATAAGCATACGAATAGGGAAATATAAGAATAAATAAATAAAGCAGTAAAAAAGAAATTTATTTTAATACAGACATACAGCACTTTCACAAATGAATACATACCTGCAATATTATACAATTGTACAACATATGAATAAATAAATACGAGATCGTATGCTTTTTATACGTCATTTGTGTTTTGATTACTATCTTTCTTTGTTTGGATACTTATAATTTTGTATATTATGCGAGACAGCCTTATTTGTTGTTTATTCACCGATAAATATATCATGTTTTTAGAAAAAAGGAGATAGAGAAAGAAAGGATAGGAGAAGTACTAACTCAAAGCAGGAATAAATAAATAAATACCCGGGCAAAGCCGGGTTTTCAGCTAGTAACATATATGCGTGTATTTCTGTTGAATTGACCGCCCTGTGGTGTTGTCTCACAATATTTGTCAATCACTTCGCAATCACTTTGACTCATGTCGGATGAGTACAGTGAATATTCCAGAATATCCCATAGGCAGGAGCGTAAGAGATCCCGGCCAGCAGCAGAGGGGTGGCATGGTGCATTGTCATGGGGTGCTGTTCCATGAAATGTCATCTCTTCTGCCTGAGCGCTGGCCGCGGTGCGTTGCAGGAAGGCGCAGTTGTGGGCATCATTCTGCATGTTGCACTCCGCTGCTACCTCTTGCGCCGCTGGTAAGGAGAGATGCTGGAACGCCGGCGGCGGTGGCCGAGGGGACTGAGGCGCATCAGTCACGGTCTGCACGGCCACTACGGTCGGGGGTTCGAATCCCCCCTCGGGCATGGATATTTGTGCCGTCCTTAGTTGTAGGTAGTTCATAAGTAGTTTGTAAGTTTAGGGACTGATGACCCCGTAGTTAAGTCCCTTAAGCTTAACAAAAAAAAAAAAAAAAAAAAAAAACACCAGATGCTGGAACATCCACCGTGATCACCCGAGATTAATCCCTGTGATTACAATCTCTTTCTCAGACTCGAAGAATTACCGCGAGGGATCCGTCACAAAAAAAAAAAAAAAAAAAAAAAAAAAAAAAAAAAAAATAGTGTCTGTAAATCTATCGGACCAAACTGCATGGTCATCAGTCCGTAGCTTACAAACTACTTAAACCTAGGTACACTAACGTAAGGAAACACTCACATCCATGCCCCAGGGAGGACTCTAACCTCCACGGCGAGCAACCGCGCGCTCCGCAGCGAGGTGCTTTATACCGCTCGGCTACTCCACCGCGGCAATCCGTTACAACACCAGCGATGAGTTTAGCCATGCCACTAGCTTGTCAATACTAGACATCAACACAAACAGATGCGCTCATGGTATACCACATTTTCCGAAAGTTTTGCAAAATGTTATAAATAACAGGAATGATTATGTTAAAGATACGTAACTATAAGTACCTACGTCAATGAAGTCAATTGAGAGAAAAATCATTGTTCTCACAATTTTTATATAGTTCTTGTGTTAAAATTTGGAATGTGATCTTTTGGACTCGGAATACAATTGATATCGCCTGTTACAATGATTTGACGTTCTCCAAGTGGGGGAACTATTTCAAGAGTCCGTATTTCAGATTTTAAGAAGGCTACCCTATTATGTCTTTTACTACTTCCAGATGTTACATACACGTTATAATACTAATGTTTTTGATGGTACATGCTATTCCTCTGTAATTTTTTAGTTCTTCGACTTGATGTTCTATTATACCGTCTTCTGTTCAGAGCCGGCCGCGGTGGCCGAGGGGACTAAGGCGCTCCAGTCACGGTCTGCACGGCCACTAGGGTCGGGGGTTCGAATCCCCCCTCGGGCATGGATATTTGTGCCGTCCTTAGTATTAGCTAGTTCATAAGTAGTTTGTAAGTTTAGGGACTGATGACCCCGTAGTTAAGTCCCTTAAGCTTAACAAACATTTGAACAACATTTTTCTTCTGTTCAGATCGCCATTTCCTTCCCGACTCCCGCATTAATGATGAGATAATATGCACATATATTGTCCAATCTTTTGTGTCCCAGCCTCGTCGCCGCTTTTGTGTCTCGTTTCCGCCGGTTGTAGGTGTCGGTGGCCGAGTAGAAAGAGACCGACACAGGAATAAAGGATGCACGCTTGTGCAGGTACGGAGGTGACCAGCCAGTGGGACAGCAGAAACTAGAAACACTAGAGTAAATTAGAACGAGATATATTCCATAGAGACTTAGTAATACTTAACTTTTACATAGTTCTTGACTGCAGAATGCTGATACATAGTTTAAATAGAGGCCTGCCTACTGAAGATTCCTAGTGCCTATCCGATAGCCAAGTCTTTACTGGTGCCTATCTGATTCCTAAGTGCTAGCTAACTGGTTCCTATCTCAGTCCCAAGTGAACGATGAAGTCCAGTGGTGGCCACGAGCGAAGTTGTAGCAGAGGGCGCTCGTGGCTGACGTCATAAGAACACCGCGCCGTGCGTGCATGGCGGCGCGCGGCGTAAGTACGTGGCGCGCACTTTATACGTGTGCGACACCACACAATCTAATGTCTGTCACTTCTTGCAGTACAATAGTATCTTATGTGGCAGACAAAAAGTCTTCTAAACTGTATAAATACACTGACTTCATGTACTGATTATGTTCAAAGTGACAATTTTGTAGACCCAAAAAGGGTTCATAGTACTGTACTCTTTATAGGTCAGGATTTTCGGGGTTTCATCACTAAATGTCAATATGGGGCTGTCAATACGTAACAGTTACAGATCAGCTTGCAATTTCATCGTCTGAAAGGATTAAATGATCATTTGTGGAAACTGTCTGTGCCTAGTTGCTAGTGTTCATTCATTTCTTGTCCTCAACATTATTGTCTGCCCAATCCTTGGATAAACTGGATTTTTAAATGATCTATGTCGTTGGCAAGAGGGTATCCATTAGTACCTACATGGCTTTTGTGTGTTGGCATTTGAACTGATGACGACGTGATTTCGTCGTAAGGTTCTATTGATCTGAGATGTACTGGCAACTTGTTTGGCTTTTCTAGCAGAATTACAGCAATATATTCATCATCTGATATCGATAAAATTAATTTTATGCGGCACGCTCATTACGGGCCACGGATTCAGTGATTAAGGCAGAATTAAATATTCGTAACATCTCTCATACCTCACAAACGGTTAGACACGTTGAAAAGACATTTTCACGAAATTTCCGGGCTAAGGCACTTCCACAAGAAGAACATCAACATAAATTTGCCTCCCAGCGCATTAAACAATTAAATGTTAAATAGCAGGTCTCCGTTGACCGAAACTGTATTTCTACAGAAAAAAAAATTGATACCGCCAGCTGTGATTTGAAGAGCCTTACATTAAGTAGAAGTTGGCTGAGTGTTTCATCAAACATTCTGTTATTGAGGGAAAAAAGCGGAAGTTTGTTTCTGATTTAAAGCGAAAAAAAAAGAAAAAAAAAAAAGAAAAAAAAAAAAAAAAAAAAAAAAAAAACCGCCCTGGATATGTTTCTAAGTCCACGTTTCTTCAGAAAAGCGTAATTATGAATAGAATGTAAGTTGAAAATTGGACACGTTTCTCCAGAAAAGCGTAATTATGAATAGAATGTAAGTTGAAATTTGGACAAGACAGCTACTACTTCACAGTTACTGTAATCTGTTACGGCTCCCGTAAGAAGTTCGAATCCTTCCTCGGGCATGGATGTGTATGTTGTCCTTAACAAAAAATCAAATCAAATGTTTGTAAATCTATCGGACCAAACTGCGTGGTCATCAGTCCGTAACTTACAAACTACTTAAACCTAGGTAAACTAACCTACGGACAAACACACACACCCATGCCCCAGGGAGGACTCAAACCTCCACGGCGAGGAACGCGCGCTCCGCAGCGAGACGCTTTACACCGCTCGGCTACTCCACCGCGGTTGTCCTTAACATTAGTTAATTTAAGTATATCTACGAAAGGCTTTTGATTCGGTACAACTTGTCGTGTCCGTGTGGAAAGATGCTGTTGGTTGTATAAATGTATGGCTCTATTTTGTATAATTGTGTGGATTAGTAGTGTCTCGTGTACTGAATTAGCAAAAATATATGACTTCAAATATGGATGCTATGCGTATTTTGTTCGAAAGTAACAGTATTTTACTCCTACGCCTACGAAAGTTGCTTGAATTGCGAAATAAATAAATATACAAAGATAAAGCTGAAAATAACTTCCCACAATACCTACTAACACTAGTCTCTTTTATGAATTATTTTAAATTAGATGTCTCCGATACACCATAAAACTGAATGATTATCTTAAAGTTGAAGTTTCGTTTAATCGTCAGAGGGGCTAGCCCAAAGCTTATTTGGTTTGACATGACACTTTGTACACACATAACTATTATGTACCCCTGCCGTCGGACACTGATAGTAAATACCATTTAAACTATCTGAACAATATAAATCGGTATTTGCACCTATAGTCAGAAATATTTATTGTAAGTGGAGGTAATTTATTCACACTGTTCAGTTTCGTCACTGGTCCTTAATTACTACTTTTCTCATTCAAAGTAACACTTTCTGTTCGTGCACTGAAAGAAAATGCTAATTATAATGTTAACTCTTTCCACCCTGCTCTGATATATTCTAAATTATGACCAGTTTCAAATGTACCGCGTAATTGTGTAGGATGGAAGCTGCTCATTGACAGCAACAGCGGTACAATTATATTGTCGATGTTAAAATAGGCGAAAATGACATAAAATTGCGGGGTAAATCTATTGTACTTACTGAAAAAACCTTGTATCTTAAATGCTTCTTTATCTTAGAGCAGTATCTTGTACAATTATTAACTATACAGACCATTTTAATCTGTAGAAGATGGAAACATCTAACGTCTGTATTCAATATTGACTCCATATAACATTTTCTTTTGTACAGTATCCAAACCAAGACCAGCAGACTCAAAGGTACTAATGATAATAGATGCAAAATATGTGAACAATAAAAATATGGTGTCTAGGAATCTATATTGTTTTACATTTCGTTGACTTTCATACATACACATATTTACTGATAACTGTCGAAACATCAGAGATTGCCATTCATATGGCGGCCTAGAAGTACGATTAATATTGATTTTCAAGGGGAGCATTACACACTCCAGAAATTATGGCTTGTTTTAGAGAAATCTGGAATCAGTAAAAGATACATAAATGCAATAAAACATGTATAGGGATGGTAAGGGGGTGAAGCAAGGATGCTGTCTTTCACTCACTTTATTTAAAATATAATAGAATGCGGCTCTGGAACATTAGATTAGAAAATGTAGATCGATGGCAATAAATCTTGGAGATAGGCATCTACATATTATTCTCTTTGCATATGACCAAATATTAACAGCAGAAGATCAGCAGGGTAGCACATATATGCTTGAGAATTTAATTGAAAAATATTGTAAACGGGGATTGGAAGTTAATACCAAGACAACTAACGATCTGGTAAAGGGAGGTAAAGGACAAGAAATAGAACTAGAGAGAGGGAAGATATAAAATGTAAATGAACATGAATAACTAGGAGTAACACAGGATGGTCGGAAATTCCCGTTAGAACCTTCTAGGACTTGTAGAGGGTAGTAAGTACATAACATTTTTAATGGGAACCGTGCCCGGAAACGTAGCGTAATTAGGAGCGACCCAGAACAATTGTTGCGATCAGTTCGAAAAGAATACATCTACATGGGATACTCCTCAAATCACATTTAAGAGCCTGGCAGAGGGTTCATCGAACCATCTTTATACTGTTTATCTCCCATTCCACACTCGAATAGCGCGCGGGAAGAAAGAATACCTGAATCTCTCCGTCCGAGCTCTGATTTCTCATATTTTATTTTGATCATCTTTTCTACCTATGTAACTGGGAGTTAACAATACATTTTCGCATTCGGAGGAGAATGTTGACGACTGAAGTTTCGTAAGTAGGCTACGCCGCAGCGATAAGCGCCGTTGTTGTAATGATTCCCATCCCAGATCCTGTATCATTTCCGTAACGCTGTCTCCCCTGTATCGTGACAATACAAAACGAGCTGCCCTTCTTTGGAATCTTTCGATGTCCTCCGTCTGTTGCATCTTTTAAGGGTTCTGCTAATAAAACGCAACCTCTGGTTCGCCTTTCCCACGACATTATCTACGTGTTCTTTCCAATTTAAGTCTGAAGTAATAGTAATTACCAGGTATTTTGTGGAGTTTACGGCCTTCACTCTTGATTGATTTATCTTGTAAACAAAGTTTAACGGATTTCTTTTCGTACTCATGTGGACGACTTCACATTTCTCATTATTTAGAGTCAATTGCCAATTTTTACACCATAGTGATATCTTATTCAGATCGTTCTGCAGTTGGTTTTGATCTTCAGATGATTTTACTAGACGGTAAATGACGGCGTCTTCTGCAAACAACCTAAGAGAGCTACTTAGCTTTTCTCCCAAAACGTTTATGTAAATAAGAAACAGCAGAGGACCAATAGCACTACCCTGTGGTACGTCCGATATCACCTCTGTTTTAGTCGATGCTTTACCATCGATTAAACAAACTGTGTACTCTCTGACAGGAAATCTGCTATCCAGTTGCAAATTTGGGGCGATATACCATAACCACGCAATTTGATTAAAAGCCGTTTGTGAGGTACGGTGTCAAAAGCCTTCTGGAAATCAAGAAATACGGAATCGATTTGCGAACCTTTGTCGATAGCACCCATCACTTCGTGTGAATATAGAGCTAGTTGTGTTTCGCATGAACGATATTTTCTAAATCCGTGTTGACCTTGGGTCAATAGATCGTTCTGTTCGAGATAATTCATAATATTTGAATACAGGATATGTTACAAAACCCTGCTGCAAATTGACGTCAATGAAATAGGCCTGTAGTTTAGTGGGTTACTCCTACTGCCTTTCTTGAATATAGGTGTGACCTGTGCAACTTTCCAATCTTTTGGTACAGATCCTTCTATGAGAGAGCGGTTGTATATGACTGATAAGTAAGGAGCTATCGCTTCAGCATAATCAGATAGAAATCTAATGGGTATACAATCCGGACCAGAAGACTTGTTCTTGTTAAGTGATTTTAGTTGCTGCACTACTCCGATGATATCTACTTCTATGTTACTCATTACGGCATCTGTTCGTAATTCGAAATCTGGAATATTGGTTTCGTCTTCTTTAGTGAATGAGTTTCTAAAAGCTAAGTTTAGTAACTCTGCTTTAGTAGCGCTGTCATCGGCAGGATCGCCATTACTATCACGTAGTGAAGGTATTGTTTGTGACTTTCCCCGAGTATATTTAACATATGACCAAAATCTCTTTGGGTTTTCAGTCAAATTACGAGAAAGAGTTTCGTTGTGATAAATGTTGTAGGCATCTCGCATTGAAATCCTCGCTAAATTTCGAGCTTCTGAGTACAATCGCAAATCCTGGGGATTTCGTGTTCGTTTAAATTTAGTATGCCTTTTCCTTTGCTTTTGCAACAGTGTCCTAACCTGTTTTGTGTACCAAGGGGGATCACGTCCTTCTTTTATTAATTTATTTGGTATAAAACTGTCAATTGCTGTCGATACCATCTCTTTGAATTTGAGCCACACCTGGTCTACACTTACGTTTAGTGTTAAAAACGAATGGAAGCTGTCTTTCAAGAAACAATTTATTTTATTTCTATCTGCTTTCCTGAACAAATACACTTTTCGTCTATTTTTTGTAACTTTGGGACTTTCGATATTCAATCTCGCTACGACAGCTCTGTGTTCCCTAATACCTGTATCCGTTTTGATGCTCGTAATGAGTTCAGGATTATTTGTTGCTAAGAGATCAAGTGTGTTTTGACATCCATTTACAATTGTAGTTGGCTCATGAACTAATTGTTCAAAGTAATTCTCAGAGAATGCGTTGAGAACAATTTCACACTATGTTTTATGCGAACCTCCAGATTTGAAAATATAATTTCGCCAACAGGTTGAGGGTGAATTAAAATCACCGCCTATTATTATCGTTTGTGTCGGGTACGTTTTTGTAATTAGATTCAGGTTTTCTTTGAACCTTTCTGCTATTGTATCGTCTGAGTCGTGAGGCCGGTAAAAGGAACCAATTAATAACTAAATGTTCAAATGTTTGTAGAACTTATCGGACTTAACAACGGTGTCATCAGTCCCTAAGCTTACAAACTACTTACGAACTAGCTAAGACTAAGGACGGCACAAATATCCATGCCCGAGGGGGGATTCGAACCCCCGACCGTAGTGGCCGTGCAGACCGTGACTGGAGCGCCTCAGTCCCCTCGGCCACCGCGGCCGGCAATTATTAACTTCTTACGATTTTCAGTTATAACCTCTACCCATAATCGTTGCTTTATTACTTAGGAAGTTTTGTTACAATTTACAGTTATGGTGTACATTAGTCGATTGCAACAAGAATCCAGCATCTACGGCACCAGCCGCAACATACTGATGCATTACAATAGCGACTCGATGTGGCGACCACCAACGTCTTTACCTCCGAAGCATGTTCTGGTACACTCTCTCCATCTCACCTGGTGTCTCTTCAGTATTTTTTGCAGCGGCCACAACTCGTGCCAGTAGGAGTGGATGAGACAATCATCTGAATTGAAACTGTTGTAGAACGGAAACGATACGTTTCCGGACATGGGTTCATATACAAAATGTTATGTACTCACTACCCTCTATAACCACTCCCATGAACCACAGACATTGCCGAGGTGGGGTGGCTTGCGTGCCTCAACGATACAGATAGCCGTACCGTAGGTGCAACCACAGCGGAGGGGTATCTGTGGAGAGGCCAGACAAACGTGTGGTTCCTGAAGAGGGGCAGCAGCCTTTTCAGTAGTTACAGGGGCAACAGTCTGGATGATTGACTGAGCTGGCCTTGTAACATCAGCTAATGTGGCTTTGCCACACAGCTACTGCGAACGGCTGAAAGCAAGGGGAAACTACAGCCGTTACCTTTCCCGAGGACATGCAGCTCTACTGTGTGAACATATGATGATGGCATCCTCTCGGGTAAAATATTCCGGAGGTAAAATAGTCCCCCATTCGGATCTCCGGGCGGGGACTACTCAGGAGGATGTGATCATCAGGAAAGACAATACTGGCATTCTACGGGTCGGAGCGTGGAATGTTAGATCCCTTAATCGAGTAGGAAAATTAGAAAATTTAAAAAGTGAAATGGATAGGTTGAAGTTAGATATAGTGGGGATTAGTGAAGTTCGGTGGCAGGATGAACAGGATTTCTGGTCAGGCGAGTACAGGATTATAAATACAAAATCAGTTGGGGGTATCACAGGAGTAGGATTGATAATGAATAAGAAAATAGGAATGCGGGTAAACTACTATGACCAGCACAGCGATCGCATTATCATTGTCAAGATAGATACGAAGCCAACACCGACAACAGTAGTACAGGTTTATATGCCAACTAGCTCTGCCGATGATGAGGAGATCGAAGAAATATATGAGGAGCTAAAGGAAATTATTCAGACAATTAAGGGAGAGGAAAACTTAATTGTTATGGGAGACTGGAATTCGGTAGTAGGACAAGGAAGGGAAGGGAAGATAGTGGGTGAATATGGTCTGGGCAAAAGGAATGAAAGAGGAAGCCGCCTGGTAGAATTTTGCACGGAACATAATTTAGTTATAACAAACACCTGGTTTAAGAATCACAAAAGAAGGTTGTATACGTGGAAGAGACCAGGAGACACCGGGAGATACCAGATAGATTTTATAATGGTAAGACATAGATTTCGGAACCAGGTTTTGAAGTGTAGGACATACCCAGGGGCAGACATAGACTCTGACCATAACTTGTTGGTTATGAACTGTAGGCTGAAACTGAAGAAACTACAGAAAGGTAGGAAAATAAGGAGATGGGACCTAGATAAATTGAAGGAACCTGAAGTTCTTAAGAATTTCAGAGGGAGCTTCAGGCAACAATTGACAGAAACAGGGGAAAATAAAACAGTTGAGGAGGAATGGGTAAAATTGAGAGATGAAATAGTGAATGCAGCAGAGGACAAAATAGGTAGGAAGGCAAGACCTACAAAGAATCCTTGGATATCACAGGAGATACTAAATTTAATCGATCAAAGGAGAAAATATAAAAATGCAATAAATGAAACAGGCAAAATAGAGTACAGACGACTAAGAAATGAGATTGACAGGAAGTGCAAAATGGCTAAGCAGGAATGGCTAGAAGGCAAATGCAAGGATGTAGAAGAATGTATAAATAGGGGAAAAATAGATACAGCCTACCGGAAAATAAAAGAAACATTTGGCGATAAGAAAAACAGCTCTATGAATATCAAGGACACTGATGGAAAACCAGTTCTCAGCAAAGAAGGGAAAGCTGAAAGGTGGAAAGAGTATATAGAGGGGCTCTACAAAGGAAATGAACTTCGAGACACTATTGTAGGAAGGGAAGAGGATGTAGATGATGATTAAATAGGAGATACTATACTGAGAGATGAATTTGACAGAGCACTGAAAGATCTAAGTCGAAACAAGGCCCCTGGAGTAGATGATATCCCGTCAGAGTTACTGAAGTCTCTGGGAGAACCAGCCATGACAAAATTGTTTCACATTGTGTGTAAGATGTATGAGACAGGCGAAGTACCCTCAGACTTCAAGAAAAATGTTATAATCCCCATTCCAAAGAAAGCGGGTGCAGACAGGTGTGAAAACTACAGAACCATCAGTTTAATAAGTCATGGTTGCAAAATATTAACACGAATTATATACAGAAGGATGGAAAAACTGGTAGAAGCAGACCTCGGGGAAGATCAGTTTGGGTTCAGGAGAAATGTAGGAACACGGGAGGCAATACTCACTTTACGGCTTATCCTAGAAGATAGATTAAGAAAAGGCAAACCAACATTTCTAGCTTTTGTAGATTTGGAGAAGGCTTTTGACAATGTTGATTGGAATAAACTCTTTCAAGTTCTGAAGCAAGCAGGAGTAAAATATAGGGAGCGTAAGGTTATTTGCAACTTGTACAAAAATCAGACAGCGGTTGTCAGAGTTGAAGGGCATGAAAGGGTTGCAGTGGTTGGAAAGGGAGTAAGACAGGGTTGTAGCCTTTCCCCAGTGTTGTTCAATTTGTACATTGAGCAAGCTATAAAGGAAAGCAAGGAGAAATTTGGAGAAGGAATTAAAGTTCAGGGTGAAGAATTAAAAACATTGCGTTTTGCCGACGACATAGTAATTCTGTCAGATACAGCAAAGGACCTGGAAGAGCAATTGAACGGAATGGACAGTGTGCTGAAAGGTGCATATAAGATGAACAATAACAAGGGTAAAACTAGGGTAATGGAGTGCAGTGTAAGAAAATCAGGTGATGCTGAAGGAATTAGATTGGGAAACGAAGCAATAAAGGAGGTAGATGAGTTTTGTTACTTGGGCAGTAAAATAACAAATGATGGTCGCAGTACAGATGATATAAAATGCAGAATGGCAATGGGTAGAAAGGCGTTTTTGAAAAAGAGAAATTTGTTAACATCGAATATTGATTTAAGCCTAAGGAAGTCCTTTCTGAAGGCATTTGTATGGAGTGTTGCCTTGTATGGGAGTGAAACATGGACGATAAGCAGTGTGGACAGAAAGAGGATAGAGGCTTTTGAAATGTGGTGCTACAGAAGAATGCTGAAGATTAGGTGGGTGGTTCGCGTAACTAATGAGGAGGTACTGAACCGAATTGGGGAGAAAAGAAATTTCTGGCATACATTGACTAAAAGAAGGGATAGATTGGTAGGAAACATTCTTAGACATCAAGGAATTGTGAATTTAGCGTTGGAGGGAAGTGTGTGGGGTAAAAATCGCAGAGGGAGACCAAGAGACGCGTATAGTAAGCAGATTCAAGTGGATGTGGGTTGTCGTTCTTATGAGGAGATGAAAAGGCTTGCTCAGGATAGAGTAGGGTGGAGAGCTGCATCAAACCAGTCTCTGGACTGAAGACCACAACAACAACAACAACCCTCTATAAGTCCTAGAAGTTTGTAACGGGAATTTCCGTCCACCCTACATTTAGTGAAGACGGAAAGGATCTAAGGGAGAAGATAGGGGCCGGCCGCGGTGGCCGAGGGGACTGAGGCGCTCCAGTCACGGTCTGCACGGCCACTACGGTCGGGGGTTCGAATCCCCCCTCGGGCATGGATATTTGTGCCGTCCTTAGTATTAGCTAGTTCATAAGTAGTTAGTAAGTTTAGGGACTGATGACCCCCTAGTTAAGTCCCATAAGCTATACAATCATTTGAACATTTGAAGAAGATAGGGAAATGTAAGAACATGATTCAGACTACATCCGATATTGTGCAGTAATAATTTGCCTAATCAGACAAAGAAGAACATATTTAAGGCAATAATTAACGTAAGACTCAGAAGTGTGTGTCATAGAAAAAATAAAGAATGGAACTGACTTACTGCAGAGATACTGAAGAAGATGCTGCTGCTTAACATTATTTGACCACGTGAGGAATGAAATAATTAGAAGAAGCATGACCGCTACAACCACTATTATAGATAAAATTAATGACAGAAATTGAAATGGAACGGATATTTGCCACGTCTGGAATAGGGAAGGATACCGTTACCAGCTTACAGTTGGATTCTACCACAAAGAAATTAGTGAGGTACACCACGTAAAAAGTGGATAATTTGTGTTGTAGAGGAAATAGGAAAAAGTGCATTGGAAGGTGATTGGACAGACAAGGAACGATGGCGCTTAGGTTGTGAGAAGCGGCAATGATGTTGGAAATACTTGCTATGTATATAACTACACTGGTTAAAAAAATTACGGAATCCGCTTGCATTGAAGTACTGTCACCGGCAGAAGAAACTAAACTGTTTCGACGACTTCTACGGACCGCCCGGAAGTCTCGTGAAAATGTATTTTCAACATGTGTAACCGTTTGTGAGGTATGAGAAATGTTAGGAATATTTAATTCTGCCTTAATCACTGAACCCGTGGTCCGTAATGAGTGTGCCGCATAAAATTAATTTTATCGAGATCAGATGATGAATATATTGCTATAATTCTGCTAGAAAAGCCAAACAAGTTGCCAGTACATCTCAGATCAATAGAACCTTACGACGAAATCACGTCGTTATCAGTTCAGATACCAACACACAACAGCCATGTAGGTACTAATGGAAACCCTCTTGCCACAGACACAGATCGTTTAAAAATTCAGTTTATCAAAGTACTGGGCAGACAATAATGTTGAGGACAAAGAAATGTATGAACCACTAGCAACTAGTAAGGAGGCACAGCCAGTTTCCACAAATGATCATTTAATCCTTTCAGACGAAATTGCAAGCTGATCTTTAACTGTTACGTATTGACAGCCCCGTACTGACATTTAGTAATGAAACCCCGAAAATCCCGACCTATAAAGAGTACAGTACTATGAACCCTTTCTGGGCCTACAAAATTGTCACTTTGAGTATAATCGGTACATGAAGTTAGTGAATTATACAGTTTAGAAGACTTTTTGTCAGCCACATAAGATACTATTTTACTGCAAGAAGTGACAGACATTAGATTGGACAACAGACAGGGTGTTTCACTAAGTGTGTTTGCCTCTGTAACTTATAAAATAATAGGTGACGGGAAATTTTAATGCGGTAGGTCAACACAAGAAATGTTACACTCTCTGCGGATCTATGAACATAGTTTACTGTATCATTTTCCAAAGAGTTACAGCACAAAGATATATTTTTTTAATGGAACAATAGTTTTTTCTATCGTGCATTGGATTCGTTGAAACCAGCTGCGTCCAAATCAATTTAAACTACATTCCTATCACTGTTAGTTTGGGAGCTACAACCCTTCATAGTTTCAGGGGCAGATACCACAAACGCTGCACATAATGCATTGCGCCTTCTAAATGTGGTGCGGCCGAGTTGTACCGTCGCCAGTGACACGGAGCGAGAAGCTTCCTCGATGCGCTGTTAGACTGCTGACTGTCGCCGCACACGACCGTATACCCGACAGTTGGAGCCACACAAACAACCGGGGCTCAATATACCACAGTTACTGACATCGGATGACGATGGCATACACGAAAAACGAGTACGTTGACATGTTGCTGATGCTCGGCGAGTGCCGACACGACGCGACTGAAGCAGCCACGGCGTATGCCGTGAGATATCCTAGGCGAAGAGCCCCGGCAGCTATTACGTTCTTACGTGCCGAACAATGACACCCTGTATGTGCATATTATGTCATCATTAATGCGGGAGTAGGGAAGGAAATGGCGATCTGAATAGAAGAAGGTATAATAGAACATCAAGTCGAAGAACTAAAAAATTAGAGAGGAATAGCAAGTACCATAAAAATCAGTATTATAACGTGTATGTAACATCTTGAAGTAGTAAAAGACATAATAGGCTAGCCTTCTTAAAATCTGAAATACAGACTCTTGAAATAGTTCCTCCACTTGGAGTACGTCACATCATTGTAACAGGCGATAACAGTTGTATTCCAAGTCTACGGAGTGGTGACAACATCATTACGGCAAACGAGAAAGTGCTAATAACAGAAAATTTCTGCAGAGGGGCTAAGTGTTACCAAACGAATTACAGAAGCAATTACGTTGACATAGTGTAGTGTGCAGGTTGTGCAAGCCAACAACAACGTGACTTACCCGAAGCTCTGGCATGGAGAGCCATAAGAAGGTTGGAAGTGGAACATACACAGAGGGAGATAGCTGCAGGTATTAGATGTGTCTCAAAGTGTAATTTCCAGAACCTGGACACGATTTCAGCCATCAGGAACCGTTAAAAGAAGGCAAGGCCAAGAAATCAGGTGAAATCAGCAAGAGGTGACCGTTATCTCCAGTTAACAGCCCATCAAGACAGAAGGCTAAATGCAAATCAGCTGCAACGCACCCCAAGGCAGCAACACGACGCGCAACATCAACACAAACATCCTGAAATTGCCAGCAGAAACTGGACGGAGGTATATAAGTATTTCATTGGTAACGAATGGCGCCGAGTTCTGTTCACAGATGAGTCATGATTTTGTGTTCAGCCGGACAATCGTCATTCCATTATCTGGAGATAATGTGGAACTCGGAACAAATCTCCTTATGTGCAGGAAACGTCACCATATCATGTTGGTGTTCTTCACGGGTTTGATACCGGATTACGTCGTTCTGCTGACACGATATTTCAGCGCTCCACCTGGCCGCCATCTTCAGGTGCAAATGGTGCACTATCACGCAGGAACTGAGAGGACATCTTTTTTTTTCCTTTATTGTTATTTTAAGCCACCACTACTCTCGGCAGGCTGGCAGCAGCATCAGCGCCTCTCTTCAGCATACAGACTTTTTACAATGAACGTGATTAATAAATAAAATACAATAGAGATTTAAATCGGTGAAATTTAAAATAGACATGGTAGAATTTGGAAGATAACAACATAGTCATAGACGATAAAAACATGTAGTTCGTATAATAATGGTCACGGTAGCGTCAATTGCACATTGATATACACAAACACTGGGTACGAAGAAAATATGGAGACACTTGTTAAAAGACACCGAGTTAAAAGATACTTAATAGACGCGCTTCACAGCAATGATGGCGACTCACAAGTGTTATATGACGGTTGCACTGTGGGGGGAGGGTGGAGGAGGAGGGAAGGAAAAGGGGGTGGAAACGCGGGGCAAGGGAGGGGAGTGGAGGGGAAAGAGATACACAAGGACTCTGTGGATGAGGAAGGTGAGGCCATGTGGAGGAAGGGACAGGGAGAGGGTGAGGGAGGGGGTATTGAATCTATGGGGAGGGGAGTGGGAAAGTTTAGGCACAGACAAATATATACAGACGGGAAACCTCCGCAAGGGCCCAACTCAGGGATGCGGGGCGGGGGGTGTTGAAGCAGTTCCGTAAGATGTCCCATGATGGCGCTGCGGTCAGAAGCAGCCCTTTAAACTGGCCAGAGCAGGTGGCAGGTACCGGCTGCCCCCACCACCACCTCCCCTAAAACGCCAGCAAGCCGGACACAGCCCTGGGCTCGTGGCAGGTGGCACGAGCTATCCCCTCAGCCTCTCCACGCTACACTCTGAGGCACCCTCAGTAGTACCTCTAGTGTGGTCTACCGGTACTAAGCCACGGAACCGCCTGACACCTGCTATAATCTTACGGAACTACGAGGGGAGCGTAGGACAGTGGTTTAGGGGGGGCTTCTCCTCTGTATATGTTACTCTGTGGTTTAGAGTTGATAGGAGGGCTGGATATCGGGATGGAGGGCGTCACCCGAGAGGGGGAGGTGGTGGAAGTGACCCTGAGAGAGGATGTGGAGAGTGTGGAGGTGAATGGAGGGAGGGATGCAGTGATGGAGGCGTGGCAGAGGCCCAGGATAGGTGAGGATTGGGTAGAAAAAATGTTGAAACGTTTGTAAATCTATCGAACCAAACTGCATGGTCATCAGTCCGTAGCTTACAAACTACTTAAACTAAGGTAAACTAACCTACAGACAACACACACACAGCCATGCCCCAGGGAGGACTCTAACCTCCGACGGCGAGCAACCGCGCGCTCTGCAGCGAGGAGTCTTAGACCGCTCGGCTACTCCACCATGGCGATTGGGTAGACCAGGGGTTACAGGAGTCTATTTTATTGAATATGCATAGGATGCACATATGTTCAAGGAATTTTAGAAGGTGAGGGAAAGGAATTAGGTCGTAGAGGATCCGTGTGGGGAGGGGAGGTGGATGTGGTAAGCGAGGCAGAGGGCGTGGCGTTGGAGGATTTGAAGGGATTTGTAGTAGGTTGGAGGAGTGTAAATTCCGGCGGGGTGGAAGCTGCAGAAGACGGGACGCATGATTGAACTGTAGGTGCGTAGGATGGTGGAGGGGTTGAGTCCCCAAGTCTGGCCAGACAGGAGCTTTAGAAGGTTGAGACGGGACAGGGCTTTTTGGCAGAAAGTGCGAAGGTGGGAAGTTCAGGAGAGGGGTCGATCGAGGCCAAGGAATTTTAGGGTGGGGGTGTGACAGATAGGACGATCATGGATGGTTAGCTAGAAGTCAGAAGTGACGTATGTTCTTTCGGAACAGACGCCACATGTATATATATAATATGCTGGTGACGGGCAATGATCCTTTCGTTAGTGGGGAGGGGTGGGCAACTTTGTGGCCCTTACTCTTACGGGAATTATTTTCATAACTACGAGTTTGAGTATTGTCGGCGGGGGAAGCTGGGAATTTGCATCTGGCGGGAGGCGTACTTAGGTAGTCGTTGAAGGTGAGGTGATCACTGTGTCCCCAGTGGTGTAGGGGTCAGCGCAACTGCCTAGAAAGCAGGAGACCCGGGTCTGAATCCCGGCTGGGTACATATTTTCAGCTTTGCCCAATGGCAGTTGATGTCATACATTCTGTGAATATGAAACAATAACAACCGCAGGATCAGAAGCGACGCCTGTTCTTTCGGAACAGGCGCCACATATATACACAAAGGTACGGCCAAACTTTCAGGAAACATTCCTCACACACAAAGAAAGAAAATATGTTATGTGGACATGTGTCCGGAATCGCTTAATTGCTATGTTAGAGCTCATTTTATTACTTCTCTTCCAATCATATTAATCATGGAATGGAAACACACAGCAACAGAACGTACCAGCGTGACTTCAAACACTTTATTACAGGAAATGTTCAAAATGTCCTCCGTTAGCGAGGATACATGCATCCACCCTCCGTCGCATGGAATCCCTGATGCGATGATGCAGCCCTTGAGAATGGCGTGTTGTATCACAGCCGTCCACAATACGAGCACGAAGACTCTCTACATTTGGTACTGGGGTTGCGTAGACAAGAGCTTTCAAATGCCTCCATAAATGAAAGTCAAGAGGGTTGAGGTCAGGAGAGCGTGGAGGCCATGGAATTGGTCCGCCTCTACCAATCCATCGGTCACCGAATCTGTTGTTGAGAAGCGTACGAACACGTCGACTGAAATGTGCAGCAGCTCCATCGTGCATGAACCACATGTTGTGTCTTACTTGTGAATCGAGGAAGTACAGTATATACTAACGAAACAATTGGGTATTTTGACAATTGTCTGCATCAATTATTTCAATTTACATTTAAAGAGAAATACTAAAACGAGCACTAACATGGAAATTAAGCGTTTCCGGACATGTCCACATAACAATTTTTCTTTCTTTGTGTGTGAGGAATGTTTCCTGAAAGTTTGGCTGTACCTTTTTGTAACACCCTTTATATATAATATTCCGGTGACGGGCAATGATCCTTTCGTTAGTGGGGAGGGGTGGGCAAGTTTGTGGCACTTACTCTTACGGGAATTAGTTACATAACTACGAGTTTGAGTACTGTGGGCAGAGTGAAGCTGGGAATTTGAATCTGGCGGGAGGCGTTCTTAGGTAGTCCTTGCAGGTACGGTGATCACTGTGTCCCCAGTGGTGTAGGTGTCAGCGCAACTGCCTAGAAAGCAGGAGACCCAGGTTCGTATCCCGGCTTTGCCCATTCGCAGTTGATGTCATATATTCTGTGAATATGAAGCAAATCAAACTAGCCCCACTTTGTTACTGCTCTTAAAATTATCAAGTTCCGAAATTTAGTATTGTCTTTCTGTAGCGACCATGCCCTGATACTATATAAGACAACACAATTCTTTTTGAAATGGATCAAGCCTTTACAACGAATCCTTAGATCAATGTAACGATGTCTTCTATTTCCTCCTCCCAAATAGTGTTTCGACAAGTACAGAGAAGGTAAGTTTTCGAACTCTACCTCTTCCTCTAATCCACCACATTCATGATTTTAATAGCCATTTCTGCACCTTTCGACAATTCTTCTAGACAAGAGAATTCGGTTAGTTTAATTTTACCCTCTTACAGCAGTACACATTTTCTTGCGTATACCCATATTCCTGAAACTAAACACAGCAAAGGGAATCTCTCTATCTAACAACCATACCCTGTTACAATACTGAACACTGCAAACGATTCTTTTCAAATTGCTCCAAGACTTTACAACATTTATCTGGTACAGCTCAAACTTGCAAATACCGATAACGGAGCACTCCAGAAGAAGTTAAAAGTTGTTTTTTTCCCTATGTTCAAACAAAACTAAACCCTATTGTACAATGGTGTTTCCTTGGAGAGACACAATAAACAATAAAAAAATGCATGAAAGAATTTAAGATCAGCAGTTTACCGACTTACGACCGTCTATACATTTTTGTTTCTTTTCTTCTTCCGAAAGCACTGACCTAACAACATCCTTCTTCGAAATGACACTCGCCAATACAGCAACCACGGAACCGCAAGCGTCTCTCTCCTAACCGAGGGGACATACATGGAATACTTTACTTGCCCGATAGTTAGGATGCAACGCACAATGGATTTTCAGTTCTGTAGAGCAAGATTGACCCGCTTTTTACCCATAATATTGAGAGAAACAAAAATTTTTACTCCTAACACAAATCAAGCTCCTTTCCTGTGTTAACTAAGATTTCTGTTTTCAATCCAATAAACCGAACTCGGATTTATCTTTGTTTAAGCGATAATTACAAGTAGCTGTCTTCCGCAAACGAAGATGCCTACTTTATTAAGTAGAATGCTAACCTACACATCGCAACACCTGATCGTTAAAAGAAAAATTTATCGCCATTACTGTAAAACGCCAACTAACCTCACGTATTTCGAAGTCCTATGTCAAAGTACAGAGGATGATAGATGATTCATCCTAATAATAATAGTAGACAATGCTTAAACACAACGAAATTTAGTAGACCCTCTAGAAGCCAAAACAAAATGTTCAAATGTTTGTTAAGCTTAAGGGACTTAAATGCGGGGTTATCTGTCCCTAAACTTACAAACTACTTATGAACTAGCTAATACTAAAGACGGCACAAATATCCATGCCCGAGGGGGGATTCGAACCCCCGACCCTAGTGGCCGTGCAGACCGTGACTGGAGCGCCTCAGTCCCCGCGGCCACCGCGGCCGGCAAGCCAAAATATTCAACAACGAGGGCGTCTGTGCTATCATCCTCTCTCGGAATAGTATTACACAAACAAAAACGTTTAAACTAGGAACTTAAAGACGCAAGTTGTGCATCTTAGGCCTCACAAACGACAGCACACAGTGTGAGAAGAGCGTAAGATAAACAGGCATCGAACATGTTGTGTCTACATTTTTTACTTATTTTTTTTATTTATTTTTGTTACAGTACAACTGCATACGTTCAACTTCATGATCGCAAACGCTTCTATCGCACCCCAACAAGAGACTCGGTCATCACAACGCGACAGGCAAATGTTCAAATGTTTGTTAAGCTTAAGGGACTTAACTGCGGGGTCATCAGTCCCTAAACTTACAAACTACTTATGAACTAGCTTATACTAAAGACGACACAAACATTCATGCCCGAGGGGGGATTCGAACCCCCGACCGTAGCGGCCGTGCAGACTGTGACTGGCGTGCCGCAGACCGCTCGGCCACTGCGGCCGGCACGCGACAGGCCTCCGACAGATATGCAAACATCGAACATCATATTTCTTCACTTTTTTTTATTACCATGCAAGCGCAATGTACCAATCAACTAACTCTTAAGTACACTACATAGACCGCAAACGTCCTATTGCGCAGAGGAGTTCGCTAGATTTGCGGACACACCACTTAATTTTCGGTGTTCTTATTAACCCAATAAACAATGTGCAAAACACGATTAAACAAAACACGGCAACTGTTCTGTAAGGAATTTGTTAGCCGAGACCACATGGATGGGATTGACACACTGTACTGTACATGGGTGCACTTTGTAAATATTGCCTACACTTAAAAAGAGTATTGTAGAGAGTCAAAACCACGATCTATTTGGTAATTGTATATTGTTGCCTCCAGCCTGGTAATGCCATGTTCTCGACCAAACGAAGAAGTAAAAGTTTCTCACAAACGCATGTCAGGACACTTTATAAAATCGATAAGGTGATTACATGTAATTTTACTGACACCAGAACTCCTGATCTGACAAATAATTTTATTATATAGTTTTACTCGGCCATTCGACGTCAACCACGTTAAACAATCGATTCCAAGTGTCCTATTATTATCCATAAGCATGTTGCTGTTCCCCGTACAGCTTCCGTCCAGGCGAAAACCATGGGTGGATACTAGGCACTCTCACATTACCATTTTGTAAAAAATCCCTGCAAAATCTAATGGGATACCCAAATCCAGGAGATAGAAGTCAACTACATGAAGCTGTTGTAGTATAGATGGGGGCTCCTCCATTACATAATCTAGTTTAATATCGGATAGTTCCACTTTACAGGGTATAGACACAGGATTTGTATATTCCTTCTTTAACAGTTATCTCATACGTGAAATGTGAACTAAATGCGATGTAAAACAATAGTAATGTCTCAATTTGAAATTAATGTGTTGTAACTAGCACGTTGTTTACAGTGACGTCAGTGGCGGCTTCGAACCATACGTTCGTAATTATCTCGTAAACGGATCGATTGCGGACCCATGTTTACTGGTACATTTTTGCTTCTATTATCGTGTACTTTCAACCGTGTTAGTTTGCGCCATCCTTTTTGATCCACCCTGTACATATATGTTCTTGGTTTCGTAAGGGACCAAACAGCTGTGGCCATCGGTCCCTAAACTTACATGCTAATTTACTTCATTGACGCTAAGGACGACTCGTACACCCATACCCGAGGAAGGAGTCGAACTTTCGGCGGGAGATACCGCACAATCCACGACATGGCGCCTCAGGCCGCGCGATCATCCCCGTGCGGCTAAGAAAATTTGTACTACTTAGACAGACACCCACAAGCGCTTTGACTTCTCGTACCGTGCGATGATTACTCCATTATGACAAAAACAATTAAGCTAACACATCTGAAATTCGGTGGTTGGCCGGGCTGAGGCTGGCTTGTAATGGCTTAGGTATGGGTTCGATTATGGGTGGGGGTAACAGTGTTTAACAGCCACAAACTTATCCTCTTCACCCCCATAGAGCCAAGTAAAGAACTCAGGACTGTGCCATGTTACAAATCAATATCACACATATCTATTCGCTACGAACTAGAAAAGAGTTGGATTAGTTTTCGTTGCTTCCTCAAAATGCTGAACCCCTCCACGTCTCTACGAATGGCGCAATCGTAACTACCAATGAACGAGAATGTGATAGTTGAAACCTCGTCGTGTGGGGTCATCAGTGACGATATACGTGGGGTTGGAGTCCAAGACAACACAAAATTATTTCTGGCGTCACTTCTAGCAGAACATGGGCATATCCCACTAATGGTGAAGAGATAAGGAATATATTATCTCTATTCACATCTATAATACAACAGCGAATGGTGCCGGCTTCGAGTCCCTGCCGGGGAACAAATCTAATGTATATCCGTTTCAGATCCCAATATGATGCTATTTGTGAATATATTAAATATGTGACATCTTCTTGTGCTTAATTAACTATTCATATAGGCACGGCGTTCAGTTTCACAACTTAATGTATATCCGTTTCAGATCCCAATATGACGCTATTTGCGAATATATTAAATATGTGACATCTTCTTGTGCTTAATTAACTATTCATATAGCCACGGCGTTCAGTTTCACAACTTAATGGCGTCTAACAACTGAGAGTTGCATTATATTACATACCTTTAGTGGTTACCTCTCAGCAACAATATGAGCTTAATGCAGTCCCTGGTGCAGTGCTTATTAATTTCCGGATTCGGACATCGGCCTTGTAAGCTGATACTCATGAAAACATCAGTGTTTTACGTCTCTTTACGAGTTTCGAATAAACACGTAAGCTATGGTTGGTTAAAAGTACGTTGAAATGCAGATCATGAACAATAACTCATCATGTCATTAAATGACTGTGAGAAGGTACATGACTTGTCACTTATTGTAATGAAATTTAATTTACAAGTGTTACAGTCTCATCACTAATAACGTGTATTCTAATACTTGTACGTCGGTTTTGGTTTACATTTGGTCTGACTGCCATAAGGAGCAATGTTCTCTAGTGTCTTTTGTGGTACCTATCGTGTATAGTCAGTGACTGTACCGACCAAGGTTGCGACGACCTACGACACAGCTATACTGTCTTAGTTGCATACTGTCAGGTGCAGCCAACACATTGGAATTCAAGGGTGACCCACTCTTTTTGCTGTCAATTGTGGACATTCCAGTGTATTTATCGTCTGAAGTTCTTGTATCAACGTTCTCAGTTCTGGGCATGGATTATAACTTGGGAACTGGTCCTTCGGTGACAGCAAACAATTGAAATCACCGCCAAGGATGCATTGAGCGTGCCGTCCTAGAACGAGCGCGGCTATTTCTTCCGCAAAGGAATGGGGTAGCTCTCTTCGTTTGTCCGTGCCTGACAATGCTTAAATGTTGATAAATCGCACTCAAATATTGTCGTAGCCATTCCTCGTGCCGATGGTAAGTAGATGACATCCTCCGCTACAATACCTTCCTTTAGGAGTATCGCTACTCCACTGCCAGTTTCTGAAGCTGGTGACATTAAGCTGTCGTAACCACAGAAAGCTGGGAATTCGTCGACGTCTACGTGTAGTGAAAGACCGATATCCATCAGCTAAATGCAGCATATCCTTGAGGGGGATAGGTCTGATCCGCGGCCTTTAATTATTGACGTTGATGAAGGCTTCTTGCCGCCCTACAAATATCCATGCCCGAGGGGGAATTCGAACCCCCGACCGTAGTGGCCGTGCAGACCGTGACTGGAGCGCCTCAGTCCCCTCGGCCAACGCGGCCGGCTCAATCCGCTCTTGTCTCACCCCATTCAAAACGAGGTATCTCGTAAATGTGGTCCATTTTTCGGGTACACGGCTGAGAACACGTTCCTACGGTTGTAAAGCCTTGACCACAACATCTTCAGGAACCTCGAAGGGCAGTTCAAAGACTCTTATAATGCGGATTCCCGCGTGGTCGATCGTTACGGTTCCAAAATTGCCGTCGGCATGTTCAAATTTAAGTCCATCCGTACAAGTTTGTCACATACTGTGTCGTTGCTCAGTTTCAGATAAAACGCACTGCTCGCGATAGAAAAATGGATGCCAATCACGTACTGTGGACCGATTTTTAGATCTCCTATGAAACGTTCGATATCAAAAGCTTTCAGTTGTGCGTATTGATAGTTGCCTTTCTATATGAGTGTTCCATTGCGTGTCAATAAGTAGATATTCACGAGAAACAAAGACGATAAGAGCCGCGCACGTGCACGAGACTCCGCGGCGAGACGTAAACACGTCCACCGCACCGCTTCACCGGCGACGGCGCTCGAAAAGTCGCTCATGTTTACGAGTATCCAAACTACACCACGAAAACACAAAAACGTTAATTACTCGAACGTCATTAACTTCTGACCCCATATTAATTAGAAAAAATCTATTTCAGACGATCTTTCGATGTATAGCACTGAAAACGCTATTTTCCATCATCAACTTTAACCATGATGTTTTAGAAAACTACCGAGTGTCTTGCAAAAAATCGAAACACAAGTCTCTTTATATTCAATTTAGAACGCCCATGCAGAATTTGATCGAAATTGATGACCCACATGTCTGACCCTCTCCTTGTGCGCTTAATAAATTCAAAATGTTCGAATGTTGTAAATCTACGGGACTCTGGTCATCAGTCCCTAGGCTTGTTGTTGTTGTTGTCTTCATTCCGCCGACTGATTTGATGCAGCTCTGCCGTGCGCACTGAGTCACCATGTTGCGGTGCGCGCGGCCATTCACTGTTGGGGGTTCGAGTCCTCCCTCGGGCATGGGTGCTTGTGTTGTCCTTAGTATAAGCTATTTTAAGTTAGTGTAAGTAGTTTGTAAGCCTAGGGATTGATGACCAACATAGTTAAGTCCCTTAGATTTACAAACATTTGAACATTTTGATGCAGCTCTCCATGCTACCTTTTCATTTGATAATACGAACGGCAAACTACATCCTTTTGAATCTGCTTACTGTATTCGTCCTCCGATCTGCCTCTACGATTTTTACCCCACACACATCCTTCTAATGCTAAGTTGATAAATCACTGATGTCTCGGAATGTGTCCCACCAAACTATCACTTCTCTTACAAGGAAAGTACTTGGGCTCAACAAACACATATACACCAAAATCGTATGAGAGATAGTGTAAAGATCCCTTATTGCACTAGTGATAGTCCCGCATCTGCAAAACTTTGCAGTCGTCCGTTAGAGGCCTCTGCGTGTGCCATGCCGCATTGCACTTTGACCTGTCGGTTCGCCAGTAGGGACGATGCAGTGTGCCTCCGAAGTTGCGTTTCGTGATGTTGTTTGTGTGGTGATGGGGTGCCTATCTGATTCCGAAGTGTTAACTGGTTCCTATCTCAGTCCCAAGTGAACGATGTCGTTCAGTGGTGGCCACGAGCGGGATAGCAGCAGAGGGCGCTCGTGGCTAACGTCGTAAGAAAGCCGCGCCGTGCGTGCATGGCGGCGCGCGGCGAAAGTAGGTGGCGCGCAGTTTAGATTTGTGCGACACCACACCCCTCCCCTTCAAACCGCCGCGTCGTCGTGGCGTAGGGCTAGGGATGGCTGTTATCGCTGAAGCTACCGGTTTTCGGATATACCGGTTCTTTTCATCTCCAGTTTAACCGCACCATAAAAATTGCTCAAGATAACCGGTTTTTTAAATAACCGATTTTCGGTTTTTATTGCTATTATTTCCAGCAGAGTTCTAACGAAACATATTTTGCGGCCGAAACAGAAACCATAATCGTTGGTTCTTCTAGTTTCGGCCGAAACCGAAACTTACGACATTTAGTTAAAATTTATCTAAATTTACGTTATACGACAAATCACTAGTCTTTCCATATTTTGCAAGGTCCCCTCCCAATACTACGCCTTCTTGAGTGTGTGTAAGTCTAGCCAGCAGTCCTTAGAAGACGATATACGAAGCATACAGATTTACTGGCCTAGTATTTCAATCCGGCAGTTGCGAATATTGAGCCAACCACTCCGTAAGTTGGACTTGTGAGCCAGCGGATACGAATATCTCGTTATACATACAACATACAAGTTACAGTCAGTAAATAAACTTCAATCAGTGCTGCAGAAGTATTTCGAAAAATAAAGTCACAGTTCCGACTAACAGTATGATTGTTGTCAGTGTAAATTTACACAAATTGAACTAGGAAAGCTCTTTACCACATGATCAAAGAATATTCAAATGGGTGTGATTTCTTATGAGACGTAAATGCTTAGGTCATCGGTCCCTAAACTTAAAAAAACTACTTAATATAACTTAAATTAACTTACGCTAAGGACAACATATACATCCATGACCGAGGGAGGAGTGAGGACTCGAACCTCCGACTGGAGCAGCAGCGTAGTCCGTGACATGGAGACTCAGACCGCACGGTTACCTCGCGACGCACCACATGATAAATGTTACCTAAACCCATATTGGTTATTAAAAAAGCCTCTCGATTTCAAGGAATCACATTAATAAAACTTGTTAGCACAACAATATGATAATACATTAAAAGTTAGTATTCCAAGCTTAGAGTACATCACTTACAAAATAGGAATATGAACCGAATTTACCTTCTCTTCCAAGGAACATTTTGGATGCTTTCTCCTTAAATGACACACGCATGTTTGTAGTACCTCCACCCGTTTCCAGCTTTTTAAAGCAAGTGGAGCATTGTACCTCACTGCTCCCGTACTTCGGGAAGTACTTCCACACTCGGGATGGTGCCATTAATACACAACCGATGTCTGACGACGACAGCAAGGAACTGCCGCGTGACCAGACGGAGGCAAGTCTCGTACACTGCCGGTGCACGCGCGTCGTCTAATAGGCCACGCCACACGGCAACAGGGACATCGAAGACTCAACAACTGCACAGAGTTCTTAAGTTCTTATGCCACGCGTTTGTTGCACGTTTCTGACTGCCGGGATTGTTCTTAAATTATCACTGATCGCTTTTCTTAGTTTCTGCGATGACCTAATATTTCACAGCAGTGGAAATTTTAGGAATAGCCCTAAATATTAGGGTCTACTATTTTAAATTTTATAAAATTATTTACAAAAACACATTTTATACCACTACTACAGTAAGTAGTGGTACCGGTTTTTTTATCCGGTTCTTGGCAATAACTAAAAGAAACCGGTTACAACCGACACCAAATTAATACCGAAAAAACCTGTTATTCAAAACTAAAATACCGGTATCGGTTTTAACCGGTCCGTTTTTCCCATCCCTACGGTAGGGCTGAGGGCCACGGCGACAGCACTGGGAGGAGGGCCTGGGCGGGGGCGTTACTGGTGCGACGGGCGTTGTAGCTGAGGCTGGGATCGAGACGCCGTCCGCGCCCCGGTATACACCTTTCGATCCCCCAGGAAACCCACCAAAACCAGGGGAAGGGCGCACGCCTCCGCCCAGAGGGAGCAGGTCATCTTCTTCTGAGGTGCGTGGCCCAGGCGGCGGGGGCACGCACGGTCTCGGAGTTCCTTTCGGCGACGCTGTCATCTGCGTCGGCGACAGCGGCGGCGACGACTGCTTCGGAGGCGCGTCGACGTCCATGGGGATCTCGTAGTCCGCGGACGCTGTGCCCGGCGGCGAACGATGTGGCTGTGCTCCCTGGCGGTGAATTGGGTCTGGAATCAAGAAACCCGAGACAGGATCGCGCGGCCTGTGCAGGCGCAATTGGTTTGTGTGGCGCCGCAGCTCCGACCCTGTGGAAGAACGTACAACATACATATTGCGGCCGAGCACGCGCTGAATGGTGCCGGCGTCGAAACCTGAAAACGCGAAGCGCCATACGAACCGACTCGGTGCGTGGGAGGCTGCAGCAGGTGAAGGAGAATGCGGTGACGGCGGCCGTGTAGCAGCTCGGCAGGAGATGAGCCGTCACGTGGCATGCCCCGATACGTAGACAGGAAAATTTGAAGAGCTTGCTGCCTGGAGAGCTGACCTTTCATCTTCTCCATGTGAGACTTGAATGTTCGAACGAAACGTTCTGCTTCACCATTGGACTGAGGGTGAAAAGGTGCGGTGGTGATATGCTGATTGCCATTCACACGACAAAACTGTTGAAATTCCGCACTAACAAACTGAGGCCCATTGTCACTGACGATAGTTTCAGGCAAACCCTCGATGCAAAACACTGATGTTAAGGCACTGATTGTACTAGACCCTGTCGTTGAGTTCATGGCAATCACGAAAGGAAACTTGCTGAAAGCGTCTACAACAATTAACCTGCGCGTATTCCAGAAAGGTCCGGCAAAGTCAATGTGTAAACGTTGCCATGGTCCCTTGGGGCGTGGCCAGTCTGAGAAACGTTGCGGAGGAGCCGCCTGATGCTCCGCACAAACCGTGCACTGTGACGTCATAATCTCTATCTGGGCGTCCATACCAACCCAGGTACAATGACGTCTGGCCAGTTGCTTTGTCCTAACAATACCCCAATGTCCTTGATGCAGGTGGCGTAACACTGCTCGTTGCAGGGAACGAGGAACAATCACTCTTGCTTGGTCGTTGTCGGTATGCAACAACAGTACACCCTGACTTAAAGATAATGAATGACGTTGTGCAAAATAACGTCGAACCAGAGGCCGTAGAATGTCTTTGGCTCTGGCAAGCCACCCAGAGAAAACAAAACGTGCTACCACACTTAGGTCTGCATCCGCAGCTGTTTCCTGTGCAACCCGACGAGAGTTCAAAGGGAAATCTGCGACAGCGGAAGTATTATTGGAGTCTATCTGACAACATACCATTTCTGAAGAATCGAACGACACATCCTGGCCAACCGGAAGTCGGGAAAGTGTGTCCGCGTTGGCATGTTGAGTGGTAGGTCGGTACAAAATCTCATACTGATAATTAGACAATATCAAGCACCATCTCTCAAGCTTTTGTGCCAATCGTGGCGGAATTGGCTTTGTGTGTGACAACAACGACGTGAGAGGCTTGTGGTCTGTCAACAAATAGAATTTTCTACCATAGAGATAATGATGAAACTTTGTGACGCCGTAAATGATTGCTAAGGCCTCCTTTTCTATCTGGCTGTAATTCTGTTGCGTTGGCGTCAGTAGCTTGGACGCAAAGGCAAAAGGACGATCTTGAGATCCAATACGATGCGACAATACTGCACCCAGACTATATGACGAGGCATCCACTGCTAGCACTACAGGCATCTGCGGGTCAAAGGGAATCAAATATGCATCACTGAGTAGTGCAGACTTTAATTTGTCAAAGGCAACCTGACAATCTTTAGACCATACAAAAGGAACATTCTTCCTACGTAAGTGATGCAGTGAAGCTGCAATCTGAGACGCATTGGGAATAAATCTGAAATAATAGTTAAGCTTTCTCATTACTGCTTGCAATTCATGCACATTCTTAGGAAGAGGCAAGTCTTTGATTGCTCGAAGATGTGACTGTAAGGGATGGATTCCTTGGGCATTAATCACATGGCCTAGGTACTCTAGTTCAGTTTGGAAAAACGAACACTTTGCTTTATTGCAATGTAGACCTGCTGCAGACAACACTTTGAAAAGGTACTCCAGGTTTGATAAATGTTCTTCAACTGTGCGTCCCGAGACGACAATATCATCTAAACAGTTCGAGCAACACGGTACAGAAACTGTCAGCTGTTCCAAAAATCGCTGAAAAATATCGGGGGCGGAAGAACTGCCAAAGGGTAGGCGTTGAAATTGAAAAAGGCCCATGTGTGTATTAATGACGAAAAACTTTTTTGACTCGTCATCAATCGGAATCTGTAAGTATGCCTCTGCTAAATCAATCTTAGAAAAGAAGCGAGACTGTCCTAATTTGTCCATCCGTTCATCAGGTCTGGGCAGGGGATAAGTGTCTACAATTGTTTGACCGTTCATTGTTGATTTGAAGTCCGCATAGAGACGAAGTTTTCCTGACGGCTTTGTTATAATCACTAAAGGCGAGGCCCACTGACTCGCAGAAACAGAAGAAATCACCCCACTATCTTGCCAACGTTTAAGTTCTTCTGCCACTTTATCACGAATTGCGATAGGCGATGGTCTAGCTTTACGAAATTTTGGTACTGCAGATTCTTTTAAAGTTATATGTGCCACGAAGTCTTTTGCACAACCTAGTTCTGGCGAAAACAAATCACTATATTTTTCACACAATGCATTGATTTTGTCCTGAGGCACTACTGACGAAATTTGAAGCACATCTCTTTGAATAGATAAGGCAAACAAGTCAAAGGCATCTAGTCCAAAAATGTTCTGCGTAGATGTGGCCTGAAGAACTACAAAAGCAACTGTTTTTGTTACACCTTGAAAAGAGGCAGGCAGGCTACATGTTCCTAACACGGGAATATTTTGTCCTGTATATGCCGTTAGCACTTGCTGACACGGCGACAATTTTGGTGAACCCAGAAGTTCATACGTCTCTTTATTCATTAAAGTGACAGCGGAACCAGTGTCGAGCTGAAATTGTACAGTCTTATTTTCTATCGAAAGAGTCACAAAAAGTTTGTGCCTCTGGCGCACGACAGGTGCGCGAATGTGGGCAACGTCTGATACAGCTTGTTTGCTGCGCTTGCGCATGCGCAGGCTGCGTGCGGTAGGGAGTGGCGCAGAATCGGCACACAGCGCATTAACAACACTGTCACTAGATGGCACTACCGCCGGATCGGCGTCCGCGCAATACGAGGCTACTGCACTAAAATTACTTTGAGTAGCTATATCAAGTCTACTGTCACTAGCTACACAGTACTGGGCACTTTTACAAGGAGAAGTTGCAGAAGGCTCTAGGTTCACTACAGGATGGCACCGTACATAGTCATTATGCTTGTCCCGAACCCTTTTCCGTTGCACGGTTTTACGCGCTCGGAGTCGCTTGCGACGTGGCCCACGTGGCGTTCACAAACGAGCGCGGATGTTACTTTTGATGGCCGTGTCGGCATGAACAACCACGCTGCTGGACTCGGCAACAGTAGGCTGAGCTTAGCCGATGGTGACATATCAGGTGCCCGTCCACAGACGGACAGCCGCTGTATGTCCACGCAAAAGACTGGTTCACGGTCGAGGACAGCATCTGCGACCAGGGACGCTTCCATGGATAGACAATCGTCACAATCGTCTCACAGACGACATTCCTCACAGCTAGCAACATACCATACCCAGCCGCAACGAGTACCAACCATGTTCAAGAGACGGACTCGGTCATTACCAATAAGGACCGCAGAGCACGAGACCTAAGAGCAATGGAACTTGCAGCCCAATGTGGGCTTCCTTGGCTCACAGACGACTCATCTGAAGAGGACCCCCAGGACAGAAAAAACCGCCCTGAGGACATGGAACTTGACGAAAACGACACAAATCAAACTTTTCATCAAGTGAAGTCCGGGACTAAGCGCAAACATGCACAGCTACCCACAGAAAAACTTAAGAAACAGTCTGTAGTAACTACATCAAACAAATTTGGTCCTTTGAGCACAGATACAGACAACCAGGAGGCTGCACCTACACCGACTAACACGGCAAATCAGGGCGCATCCACATCTGGTGCGGCTCAGCCAAAGGAGAAGCCGTTGAAAGTCCCACCCGTAACCATTCAATACACTGGTAAATACCTGATGCTCAATACAGAACTTAAGAAACACATTACGGGCCCAGTACAAGCAATCTATAAAGGTGATTCCATTAAATATCATTTTGCCTCAATAGAAGACCACAGAGCAGCTTTACAATTTTTCCATGCACATCGTATACCGTTCTATACCCATCAGAATCCAAAAGACAAAGTTTTAAAAGTCGTTATAAAATATCTGCCGGCGGAAGTGCCGGACACAGATGTAGAGAGTAACTGTGGAAACGTACAGGAATAAAGATGGACCTCCGCAGTGTAAAAGGTGCCAGAGGTTTTTCCACACGGCCAATTATTGCACCCTGCCAGCTCGTTGCGTCAGATGTCCAGGACACCACCTATCGAAAGACTGCGATAAACCACGCGGCCATAAACCGACGTGTGTTAATTGTAACAAGGATCACGCTGCTTCTTGGAGGGGGTGTGAAAAATTTCAAGAAGCATTGCGCATATACACAGCACAAGCCCAGTCTTTTCAATCGAGACGACAAACGACTCAACCCCAAACACCGGTTAACATCCAGAATCCACAAGAGTTCCCGGTCTTGCGAAAAAAGAATCCTTGGAAAATCCCTGGAGCAACAACTTAAGAAACACATTACGGGCCCAGTACAAGCAATCTATAAAGGTGATTCCATTAAATATCATTTTGCCTCAATAGAAGACCACAGAGCAGCTTTACAATTTTTCCATGCACATCGTATACCGTTCTATACCCATCAGAATCCAAAAGACAAAGTTTTAAAAGTCGTTATAAAATATCTGCCGGCGGAAGTGCCGGACACAGATGTAGAGAGTAACTGTGGAAACGTACAGGAATAAAGATGGACCTCCGCAGTGTAAAAGGTGCCAGAGGTTTTTCCACACGGCCAATTATTGCACCCTGCCAGCTCGTTGCGTCAGATGTCCAGGACACCACCTATCGAAAGACTGCGATAAACCACGCGGCCATAAACCGACGTGTGTTAATTGTAACAAGGATCACGCTGCTTCTTGGAGGGGGTGTGAAAAATTTCAAGAAGCATTGCGCATATACACAGCACAAGCCCAGTCTTTTCAATCGAGACGACAAACGACTCAACCCCAAACACCGGTTAACATCCAGAATCCACAAGAGTTCCCGGTCTTGCGAAAAAAGAATCCTTGGAAAATCCCTGGAGCACAACATACCGCCGCGAACACATCAGATGACACTCAAGGCCAACCAACATCTGATTTTGCTGAAATACTTGAGACTGTGAGAGGCATTCACTCATTCTTTTCAAATCTTCGTCAACGAAACATCTTTGCAGTCATAACAAATACTTTCCGTCAATTCAACACAGCACCTGACATCTTACCCAAAATAATGGTCCTGGTGGACGGCGTAATGCAAATCTTTGCTCCGTAATGGCTGCGAGGATCCACAGGACCTGCGACTTAACATTCTGTAATTTTAACGCTGAAGGAGTCAAAAATAAGAAAACAGAACTCTGTGACTTTCTAACCCGCCACAAAGTGGACATCTTATTTCTGACAGAAACACATTTACGACGAACACAGACCTTCAAAATTCCGAACATGGTGGGGTATCGGACAGACCGACGGGGAAGGCGAGGGGGAGGCACCGCTATATATTTACGTGACTTCATTCCACATTCAGTCGAAACTTTACCGCCGCTGAACACACTCGAAGCCACTGCAGTCACCATAAACACGCAGTATGGAAATGTCACGCTGGTGGCTGGTTACATTCGTCCAGCTGATCCTATGGACGAAGAAGATCTTCTCACCATTTTCGATAGTTTTGACAAAATTATTTTATGCGGGGATCTCAATGCAAAGTATTTTGCGTGGAATTCTCGCGCAAATAATCCTAAGGGCCAACAACTCTACAATTTAGAAGAGCGCTTGCAAGCAATAACCTACGGACCCGTCGATGTTACACACATTCCAAGGAACCGGAACCACAGACCGGATGTGCTGGACATCACTATACTTAAGAATTTGAGGTTTAATCCGAACTTAGTCACGATAAATGATCTCACCTCATAACCCTGTGATTGGTCACTTAAACAGGG
The DNA here is from genome assembly GCA_026315105.1 of Locusta migratoria. Taxonomy (NCBI): domain Eukaryota; kingdom Metazoa; phylum Arthropoda; class Insecta; order Orthoptera; family Acrididae; genus Locusta; species Locusta migratoria. The sequence continues at coordinate 144,711,164 of CM048755.1, read as the reverse complement.
CTATTGAACCTCCGAGACCTCCCTTGAAGTACATCACGAACTGGGACCAATATGCACATTACTTACAGAGACATATACGCCCCACAGCCGATGTGTCATCCACCGCTTTTATTGATAACTCTATCAATGAATTGTCCAGACACATAAAAGACGCATATAAACATGCTACAGTCTCGGTTCAGTTTGAAAGGAGGCCCACGGATGAATTTTCTCCTCTCATCCAAGATCTAAAATCGCTGAAAAATAAGGGTAGAAAGAGGTGGACAAGATTCAGAAATCCGGCAGACAAACGCGAACTGCGTAGACTTACCCGGGAACTACATAGGAGGGCCGTAGAGTGGCGACAAGAAATGTGGGAAGATCGAATGGAGTCTTTCCTGCTCCATGAACGTAAGGACTGGAACCTCCTTAAAGCGATGAAAACCCCTAAAGCGCCAAAAACAGCTGTACTTGGACCAGCAGGATTAGTCTTCGATCCCTTTCTGAAGGCAGAACTGTTTGTTTGCAGAAACCTATGAGCACCAAAATACATTGCGGGTTGATGACTTCGATATAACACGTCGCCACATTCGAGACGTAGAACGGCAACTTCAGGTCATACGACGAGCAAGAGATGACACGCAACCACAGTTGACAACACCGACAGAAATCCGTAAAATTATCAGAAACTTGGGAGCGCATTCGGCTGCAGGACCAGACAGCATATCCAACGTCCACTTGAAACACCTTCCTAGGAAGCCACTTGTTCTTTTAACAAGAATTCTAAACAGCTGTCTGTTACTGTCTTATTTCCCCACTGACTGGAAGACGTCACGAATTGCGCCTATACCAAAACCTGAAAAGGACCCACGACAACCTGGCAATCATAGACCCATAAGCTTGTTACCGACTATGTCCAAGATCTTTGAGAGGATCATCCTTCACTGACTCAGAATTCCTTTACGAGAACACGATGTAATAAGACCAGATCAATACGCTTTCCAACCTCACCTTTCAGCCGAACTCCAACTGTTGCGAGTTACGGAGTTTCCGTCGTATAATATGAACCGGGCGTATTACACAGCTGCAGCGTTTTTAGACATTGAGACTGCGTATGACAAAGTCTGGAGGGCTAACTTAATAGTTAAACTGCATAATATTGGATTACTTCCACTACACCTGATCAAACTAGTGGACAATTTCCTAACAGACAGACGATTCTTTGTACGGCTGGAAAATCAACGGTCTGGTATTTGAACGCTCCAGGAAGGCATACCACAAGGTTCTGTTTTATCGCCGACACTGTTTATCCTATATGTTAACGACCTACCGACGGTCCGCCAAGTTACAATTGCTCAGTTCGCAGATGACACTGCATTCTTGGCTAGCAGTCGGCGTCTGACCGCCGCCATCATCAGACTCCAGCGTCAGCTTACGCTTACTGAATGTTGGGCACATCAAAATATGATCACGATAAATGCCGACAAAACCAAGGCAGTAATGTTCACCAGGCGACGACCTGATCTACGCGAAAATCTCCACATAAAGAATACAAATATTCCTTGGTCTCCGCAAGTTCGATATCTCGGAGTACAACTCGATAATAAGTTAACATTTAAACATCACATTTTACTTAAGAAAGAAAAAATGGTTAAATTAATCCATAAACTGTTTCCGTTATTGTATAGTACCCAGATGGCTACACAGACCAAAGTTCGTTTATACAAATCCACGGTCCTCCCTGCCATGACACACGGATGCTCGTCTTGGGGAACGGCATGTCCCACCAATATAAAAATGTTACAAGTACTGCAAAACAAGTGCCTCCGACTCATTCTACGAGCTCCTAGATGGGCCAGAACGAGAGAGTTGCATGACGAGCTACATATGGACACTGTGCAAGACTTTATAATCAAGAACACAAGGAACTTACTAAGCAAAGTAGAAATCCTGCGACCGACCACTAGGCACCTAGAATATACGGGCACAGTACACCCCGCAAGATGGCATCGTGTGAGAGTTCCACATGCAATTATTGAAGATCCACCATAATAGCAGGTGCGGGACCCCCGATAATAAAGATGACCACCATCTGAGTAGGGCAAAAGAGCGACTGCTCAAAAGTCCTGCTAACGTAGAACTGCTGTTAAAAATGATCAGTTGAATTGGCACACATGAAGTCCAGCTTTCAAAGAAGGCAGCACTTCTGAGAAGACCCCAAAAAAAAGCAGAAAAAATATCTTGCATTTGAAAACCAACAGAAGCACAGTTCAAGTCCACAGCGTGTATGACATTTACTGCATGCACTGTTCTCGCACTCCGCGAAGCACCGTTCCTAACGTTACCATTCTTTGAATTTACATTCTGCATACACACTGACTAAACATGTCCTGATTTGCCACATTGATAACAGGTTGTGTTGCGACTAGGGCAATGCGCACGCTTGTGGCGAGATACACACTGAGGGCAAGACTTATGAACATTTTTCTGAAATGAGCGTTGGCGCCCGTTATTCAAATTACTGTTTCTAACACGATGGGGTGACCTTTGTGTCACACTTTTACACTGGCTACTGTTCACTGTCTGTTCAGCACGGCCGGTAGAATTAAAAGAATCAATAGTGCTATACTGAGAACTACGGCTAGGAAAGCGTCCATTGTGGTGCACTGAGTTAACACTGTGGCTTTGCATTTCTACATCTGCTAAGTCAAAAGTATCATGCGCGTCTATAAGCTGCAGTACACTGTCTAATGAGGGGTCAGACTGTTTCAGAATTGCTGCCCTAATTCTGGGGTCCTGAATGTTCTGCGTAATTGCATCTCGCAACATCACGTCACTAGGCACATTTGCGGGTTAAGCCCTTCAATTCCGTAATCCACTCTTGGTGTGACTGCTGCGGTAATTTTTTAAGTCTGAAAAATCGGTACCGTGCCGCAGCTTCAAGAACTTTTCTCTCATAATGAGCATTCAAGGCATCTACTTTTGCATCAAATTCTAGATCATGAGGAGATGCGTGGGGGAAAAGTTTCTGCAGTAACACGAAGGTTTTGGTTCCCACCACAGAGAGGAACAAATGTTTAATGGTCTGACCTGTAATTTGATGAGCCTCGACGAGTTCTTGAAACTGCACTAAGTAATCACTCCACTCTTCCTCACGTTCGTTGTACTGGCGAAACGTAGGAAGCGGTGTGGCGGTAGACGTTGGCAGCTGATGCGACGGCTGTTGTTGTTGGTGAGCCGCCTGTGTTGTTAACTGCGACACTGCTTGGAGTAGTTGCGTGATTTGCGCCGTCTGTAACTGAATAATTTCCATTAAGTTTGGGTTCGGGGTAGTGGGCCATGCTGACCGATTAGGCGCCGCGCATACAAGTAAATTAGTGCAAAACACAAATGAAATATGAAAGAGGACGCTCTGCAACAAAAAAGTCCACAAAACACGTAACAGAAGAGGTTCCCCCAAAAATCTAATAATAAGGGTGGGTGGGCGGGAGCAATTTCTGCGTACTCCAACTGCTGCTGTCTGGCTGCTGCAAGTGGGGTGGTCCACGGTTCGTCTATCGCTGCTCGTCGCCACTTTTGTATCCCATCCTCATCGCCACTTTTGTGTCCCAGCCTTGTCGCCACTTTCGTGTCTCGTTACAACCCCCCCCCCCCCCCGCCCCCAGGTTGTCTTGGGTGTCATTGGCCGAGTGGAAAGAGACCGACTCAGGAATAAAGGATGCACGCTTGTGCAGGTACGGAGGTGAGCAGCCAGTGGGACAGCAGAAACTAGAAACACTAGAGTAAATTAGAACGAGATATATTTTTCTTAGAGACTTAGTAATACTTAACTTTTACATGGCTCAGTACTGCAGAATGCTGATACATACTTGAGCTAGAGGCCTGCCTAGTGCCTATCCGATAGCCAAGTCTTCACTGGTGCCTATCTGATTCCGAAGTGTTAACTGGTTCTTATCTCAGTCCCAAGTGAACGATGTCGTTCAGTGGTGGCCACGAGCGGGATAGCAGCAGAGGGCGCTCGTGGCTGACGTCGTAAGAACGCCGCGCCGTGCGTGCATGGCGGTGCGCGGCGAAAGTAGGTGGCACGCACTTTAGACTTGTGCGACACCACAATCTGTCCATAATTCGTGTTAGTATTTTGCACGCATGACTTATTAAACTGATAGTTCTGTCATTTTCACATTTGTCTGCACCTGGTTTCTTTGGAATTGGAATTACGATATTCTTCTTGAAGCCGGAGGGTATTTCCCCTGCCTCATACGTCTTGCATACTAGGTGGTACAATTTTTTCACGACTAGCTCTCCTAACGATATCAGCAGTTCAGACAGAATATCATCTACTCCAGGGGCCTGTCAAATTCTTCTCGCAGTATCATATCTCCTATCTCATCTTCTTCCACTTCGTCTTCCATTTCTAGAATACTGCCTTCAAGTTTATTTCCTTTGTATAGGACCTTTATATATTCCTTCCACAGTTCAGTTTTCCCCTCTTTGCTTAGTAATGGTTTTCCATCTGAGTTCTTGATATTCATACAGCTGCTTTTCTTGTCTCCAAATATCTCTTTTATTTTCCTGTAGGCGGTATCTATCTTTCCCCTAGTTATGCATTCTTCTACGGTTCTGAATTTTTCCTCTAGCCACTCCTGCTTAGCCAGTTTGCACTTCCTGTCAATCTCATTTTTCAGATGTGTTATCCAGGGATTTCTATTAGGCCTTGTCCTTCTGCCTATATGGTCCTCTGCAGCCTTCACTACCCTATCTCTCAGAGCTACCCATTCTTCTTCCACTGTATTACTTTCGCCAGTTTCAGCCAATCCTTGGCTAATGCTGCCTCTGAAACTCTCAACCACCTCTGGTTCGTTCAATTTATCCATTTTCCATCTCTTAACCTGTCTACCTTTCTGCAGTCTCTTGAGTTTTAATCTGCAGTTCATAACCAATAAGTTATGGTCAGAGTATATATCTGCCCCTGGATATGTCTTACAGCTTAGAACCTGGTTTCTAAATCTATTCCTTACCATTATAAAGTCAATCTGGTACCTTCCAGTGTCTCCTGGTCTCTTCCACGTATACAGCCTTCTTTCACTATGTTTAAACCAAGTTTTGATGATCATTAAATCTACATCTACATCTACATCGATACTCTGCAAATCACATTCAAGTGCCTGGCAGAGGCTTCATTAACCACCTTCATAACTTTTCTCTACCGTTCCATTCTCTAATAGCGCGCGGGAAGAAAGAACACCTAAATCGTTCCGTTTTCGATCTGATTTCTCTTATTTTATTGGGATGGTCATGTCTCCCTAAGTAGGTGGGTGCTAGCAAAATATTTTCACATTCAGAACTAAAAGTCGGTGATTGAAACTTCGCAAACAGATCACGCCGCAATGAATAACGTCTTTCTTTTAATGATTTCCACCCCAATTCGTGCAACATTTCCGTGACGCTTTCCCCCCCGCAACGTGACAAAACAAAACGAGCTGCCCTTCTCTGAACCTTCTCAATATCTTCCGTCAGTCCCACCTGGTGAAGGTCCCACAAGGGGCAACAGTACTCCAAGAGAGGACGCACAAGTGTGATGTAGGCAGTCTCTTTGGTGGAGCTGGTGCATCGTCTAAGCGTTCTGCCAATGAAACGTAACCTTTGGTTCGCCTTCCCCACAATATTTTCTATGTGTTCTCTCCAGTCCAAGTTGTTCCTAATTGTAACTCCTAGGTATTTGGTAGAATTTACGACCTTAAGGTTTGACTGGTTTATCGCGTAATTGAAGTTCAGCGGATTTCTTTTAGTGGTCATGTGTATTACTTCACACTTTTCTTTATTTAGTGTCAATTGCCAATTTTCGCACCAAGCAGAAATTTTGTCTAAATCGCTTTGCAGTTGCTTTTGATCCTCTGTTGACTTTACTAACCGGTAAACGACAGCATCATCCGCGAACAGTCTAAGGGAGCTATTCAGATTATCTCCTAAATCGTTTATAAACACGAGGAAGAGTAGTGGACCAATAACGCTTCCCTGTGGAACGCCAGATATCACTTCTGTTTTACTCGATGACTTACCGTCAATTACAACGAACTGTGTCCTTTCTGATAGGAAATCGTGAATCCAATCGCACAATTGGGGAGATATTCCATAAGCACGCAATTTCATTAGAAGCCGCTTGTGGGGTACAGTATCAAAAGCCTTCCGGAAATCCAGAAATATGGAATCGATTTGAGACCCCTTGTCGATGGCACTTAACACTTCATGTGAATAAAGGGCAAGCTGTGTTTCGCAAGAGCGATACTTTCTGAATCCGTGCTGACTATTGGTTAATAGGTCGTTCTCTTCGAGGTAGTACATAATATTCGAACAAAGTATATGTTCCAAAATCCTACTGCAAATCGACGTCAATGAGATAGGCCTGTAATTTTGGGGATCACTCTTATTGCCTTTCTTGAATATTGGAGTAATTTGGGCAACTTTCCAGTCTTTGGGTACGGATCTTTCGCTGAGTGATCGGTTGTAAATTATAGCTAAGTACGGAGCTATTTCATCAGCATACACTGAGAGGAATCTAGTTGGTATACAATCTGGCCCGGAAGATTTATTTTTGTTTAGTGACTTAAGTTGTTTTACTACTCCAGGAACATCTACTTCTAAGTTTCGCATGCTGGCAGCTGTTCTTGGATTGAATACTGGAGTGTTCACTTCGTCTTCTCTGGTGAAAGAATTTCGGAAAGCTGTGTTTAGTAATTCTGCCTTAGCAGTACTGTCGTCGGTAGTATTACCATTGCTATCGCGTAGTGAAGGTATTGTTTGTGTTTTGCCGCTAGTGTATTTCACATATGACCAGAATTTCTTTGGATTTTCTGCAAGATTACGAGACAGGATTTCGTTGTGGAAACAACTATAAGATTCTCGCATTGAAGTCCGCGCTAGGTTGCGAGTTTCAGTAAAAGATTGCCAGTCTTGCGGATTCTGTGTCTTTTTAAATTTTGCATGCGTTTTTCTTTGTTTCTGCAACAGTGATCTGACCTGTTTTGTGTACCACGGGGGGTCAGCCCCCTCTTTTATTAATTTATTTGGTATAAATCTCTCGATTGCTACTGATATTATGTCTTTGAATGTAAGCCACAACTGATCAACACTCGCATTTTTAGTTTTGAAGGACTGGAGACTATCACTCAGGAAAGCGTGAAGCGAATTTTTATCTGCTTTATTGAATAGATATATTTTTCGTTTATTTTTGGTGCATTTGGGAATTTCGATATTCAGTCTCGCTACTACAACTCGATGTTCGCTAATCCCTGTATCTGTTTTGATGCTCTTTACTATCTCGGGATTATTTGTTGCTAGGAGATCAAGAGTATTTTCGCAACCACGTACTATTCTAGTGGGTTCATGAACTAACTGTTCGAAGTAGTTCTCAGAAAAAGCATTCAGAACTAGTTCGGACGATGTTTTATATTTGCCCCCGGTTTTGAATACGTAATTATGCCAACATATCGAGGGTAAATTAAAGTCGCCACCGATTATAACAGTATGCTTCGGATACCTATTTGAAATATGATTCAAGCTTTCTTTGAACATTTCTGCAACCGCATCGTCTGAGTCAGGGGGCCGATAAAAAGATCCAATTATTAATTTATTTCGGTGGTCAGGTATAACCTCTACCCAGACCAATTCACAGGAAGTATCTGCCTCAATTTCGTTGCAGGATAAACCGTTTGTAACAGCAATAAACACACCACCCCCTGTTTTATTTATTCTATCCTTTCTGAAGACCATTTGGCCCTTTGAAAAAATTTCGGCCGAATTTATCTCAGGCGTCAGCCAGCTTTCAGAACCTATAACGATTTGTGCCTCAGTACTTTCTATCAGCGCTTGGAGCTCTGGAATTTTCCCAACACAGCTACGACAATTTACAACTGTTACACCAATGGTTTTTATGTCTACTTTCTTCCCGTGTCTGACCTGCCCCCTTTGAGACTGAAACCCATTTTGTGTATTCCCGAGGCCATCTAAACTAAAAAACCGCCCAGTCCACGCCACACAGCCCCCGCTACCCGTGTAGCCGCTTCCTGAGTGTAGTGGACTCCTGACCTATTTAGCGGAACCCGAAAACCCACCACCCTTTGGCGCAAGTCGAGGAATCTGCAGCCGACACGGTCACAGAACCGTCTGAGCCTCTGATTCAGACCCTCCACTCGGCTCTGAACCAAAGGTCCGCAGTCAGTCCTGTCGACAATGCTGCAGATGGTGAGCTCCGCTTTCATCTTGCAAGCAAGACTGGCAGTCTGAACCACTTCTGATAGCCGCTCAAAACCAGAGAGGATCTCTTCCGATCCAAAGCGACACACATCATTGGTCCCAACATGAGCCACCACCTGCAGTTGGCTGCACCCTGTGCTCTTCATGGCATCCGGAAGGAGCCGTTCCACATCCGGAATGACTCCCCCCGGTATGCACACGGAGTGCACATTGGAATTCTTCCCCTCCCTAGTAGCCATTTTCCTAAGGGGCTCCATTACCCGCCTAACGTTGGAGCTCCCAACTACCAACAAACCCACCCTCTGTGAGTGCTCTGCGCAAAATTCTACCAAGCGATCTCCTCTTTCATTCCTTTTTCCCAGTGCATATTCACCTACTACATTTCCTTCTCTTCCCTTTCCTACTACCGAGTTCCAGTCCTCCATCACAATCAAGTTTTCGTCTCCCTTAACTTTCTGAATGATTTCTTTTATCTCCTCATACATTTTTTCGATATCCTCATCATCGGTCGTGCTAGTTGGCATATAAACTTGCGCTACTGTGGTCGATGTTGGCTTCGTGTCTATCTTTACTACGGTAATGCGTTCACTATGCTGTTCATAGTAACTTACCCGCATTCCTATTTTCTTATTCATTATCAGACCTACTCCTGCGTTACCAGCAACTGATTTTGTATTGATAACCCTGTACTCACCTGACCAGAAATCCTGTTCATCCTGCCACCGAACTTCACTAATCCCTACCATATCTAACATTAACTTATCCATTTCTCTTTTCAATTTTTTTGCTTACCTACTCGATTAAGGGTTAGAACATTGAACGTTCCGACCAGTAGAATGCCTGTTTTGTTTTTCTTGATGACGACATCCTCCTGAGTAGTCCCAATGGGGGACTATTTTACCTCAGGAATATTTTACCCAAGAAGACGCCATCATCGTATAGTCATACTACAGAGCTGCATGTCCTCGGGAGAAGTAACGACTGTACTTTCCCCTTGCTTACAGCCGTTCGCAGTAACTGCATGGCGAAGCCCTGTTAGATGATGTTACAAGATCAGCTCAGTCAATCATCCAGACTGTTGCCCCTGTAACTACTGAAAAGGCTGCTGCCCCTCTTCAGGAACCACACGTTTGTCTGGCCTCTCCACAGATACCCCTCCACTGTGGTTGCCCCTACGGTACGGCTATCTTTATCGTTGAGGCACGCCAGCCACCCCACCTCGGCAATTTTAATTTTATTTAATACCTAAGGGACCAAACTGCTAAGGTCATCAGTGCCAAGACTTGCATACTACTCAAACTAACATAAGTTAAGGATAACATACACACACACATATATATATATATTCGAAGACCTCTTAACATCCGGCGGGAGCGGCCGCGCAATGCATGACATGCGTGGCCATTCTCGAGCGGCAAAACATAATCTGATGTACTACCATGCGCAAAAATATCCGAACGACCTGAATTGCGTTTCGCCAGATGTGCATGCAACCCAACTAACGTACGTGTGTTGCGGGTGCTCTGATCGCCCCTCGGTATAGTCTTTCGACTATTCAAAATGAATCCACTACATAGAACTGCTCTTTATGGCAATCATTCCAGATGTAAATTAACACCACGATTTTTCAAATAAAAGGTAAGGCGTTATCAAGATCTTAACGTTTATTAAATCCAATTTATTACAATGACATATCTCAAGTATTATCACACTATTACAGTCTAATATAGCAAACTCCGTCACATAAAACATTAATTAATCCTTAAACAACATTTAATATTGTTACACACAACAGATTTAACTGTAGTATCGGAATTCCTAAATTCCCGTAGAAATTCGAAGTACTTTTGTTCTCTAAATCGTTTTCTCACAATTGCGAAACGTCGTTCCACCGGCGAGCGGATTTTTATTAACCGATTGTTGAACTAACCAGACAATAAAAACTCAATTAACAGCAGCAAACGCACTATGGAAACTTCAATATTAACTGCGTATCACCAATATTTTCTCCGTATTCATACGTGAACAAATATTTGTACACATCTTTGAACTTGAATTGATATGACAAACTACCTTGTTCTGAAAACAAACCAACCACCTGTAGCCGTAGCTAACCAAGCAATGCATTCATGTCTTATAGATACTCGATTATGCCTAAGATTGTCACAACTGATGCATAAAGATGTGTGAAATATTGGAGATTTCCTCACAAAATATCAGAACGCGCAAATCAAATCATATAAAATGCCAATTCTTAAAATATTTTTATTTATTTATTTATTTATTTATTACTGAACCAGGAAGTTAATAATCACTGTTATGTCCTTAATCACAAGCGTCCAGACTCAGTTTTGTGTGGGATTTACATATGAGGCTGCTCCTGTCGGAGGTTCGAGTGTGTGTGTGTGTGTGTGTGTGTGTGTGTGTGTGTGTGTGTGTGTTGTCCTTAGATTAGTTTAAGTTAGTTCAAGTAGTTCTAAGCCTAGGACTCATGACCTCAGTAGTTTGGCCCCATAGATTTACAAACATTTGATTTTGAGTTACCCGGTATCTAAATGGAAGATAACTAAGTGAAGTCAGATGTTAGTAGTCGAATTATTTCACCAGCAGCTGGATGTTTGAATCTGTAATCCGGATATAATTACGTTATGCGTCACTGGTAATCGAACCCCGAACCTACCGATGTCCTTTCTAAGCAAAAACCTCAAATGTTAACTCTACAGGAATGATGATGCGTGCGTGTCTGACTAGTAACAACGGCGCCTATCGTTGTTATAATAATAACAATAATAATAATAACAAATTTGTGTGGCTCAGTGTCCTTGTGCAAGTAATTCAGCTGTGCGCCACTTCAGAGACTTACATGAACCTAACCTGCCCCAATTATCCAACCAGGAAAGGCGAACTACAGTTTAACGTGGAATCCAAACCACGTGTAGTTTATGACGACTCCTCACATTGTTGAGACGTGAATGGTGGGTTAAAACACAGATTGAAAAAAAAATCGGGGATCCGACTAGGTTTCTAACCTGCAACCCTTCAGTTACCATTCAAGCGCATTACCCCAAGACCAGCGCAACACCATGATTTGCATTGATAATGCACGATGAGACATTCAAAATAATTGCTCTATCTAGGGCGTCAAATGAATGAATATTTTGTGCTGGACCTGGATTCGAATCCATATTCGTGTCTTTCGTGGAGACCTAGAGGAGTCGTCAGTCTCGGAGAAAGCAACGAAATTATTCAACTATATGATTCCGAGAGGGTCGAGTGCGGCAAAAGAGGAGATCCGAATTAGAATCCCAGTCCAGCAACATAATTTTTAACGTCTCAAGTTGAATTCAATGCGAGACACGTGACCTTAAAGGATCATTAGTTTATAAAATAAAATAAAGCTTTGTAATATAGGAAAAGCTTTCTAACGACAGAGTTACTGATTGCCGTGTATTCTGCATGTTACTGGCAACGATAAATCGGGTCTGCCCGAGTTGATAGCGAAATAATTCGGTTTAATACGGATTTTTAACTACGGTGCAACTTGACGTTCTTCAACGGTGTTACCAGAGGTGCCATTTAAAAATATATACATGTCAGACCCCCTCCTTGTCAGTCGCGTCAGCTGAATCAGTATGATGTAGTGAAGAATGTTAACCTCTGCTCTTTCTTACCGGGAAATGCGGCATTGGATTATTTGGATCCAGAACAACACTACAACACTTATTGCGTGTGTATGCAATGCATATGGATTGGAGAATTTACTTGTACTGTGGCTTACATTTCTGTATATGCTGGACCTAAACTGAAACTTCATTGTTTGTTTTACTTGATTTTTGTACTCACTGAAATAAAATTGCCTGACCTTCCAGTACGAGACCTTTCTCTCGTCCTTACGTCCTGGTAGATTTACTTTCTAACCAGAGAAATAAAACCGGTAATTGATTCACAAACGACTTGTTCACGCTGTTAAGAAATTTCGTGAAGGAATTTCATTTCCTCTTAAAACGTGCTAAAATTTCGTGTGGCTCAATGGCCTGGTGCAAGTCTTCCTTTCGATTGGACACCACTTCGGCGACTTACGTGTCCCTACTATCAACCGAAGGCAGAGCTAATGCTCAAACGTAGGTGTATTTTTTGTCCTTGCCTTCTTCGACCGAGAATCGGAAGGCGTATGCAAAAATGTATAATGTGTTATGAATACTTCCAACGCTACATTTACGTTGACTATTTAAAAAAGAATACTTTGTTTACAACGAATTAAAATTACTAGGCATGACGGGATTTGAACCGATTTATGACAGATTACCAACTTACCGTCTTACTCACTACGCCATCCTTCCATTCGAATACGATCGCCTTAATGACTGGTATAATGACATACGTGAGATAACACACTTCTTAAGAAGATACTATAGCCAGTACAATACGGCCTTAACCACTATGTGCACCTAAATTTTACCTTTAATCTCAAAAACACTGTCAGTATTACTACGTATGAAATTTAGAGACAAAATTCATTTCCACGATATTCGTAACAATACTTACTAGAAACGCTTTTTCAGAGCAAGTAGTTGGGAATGAGTTTGACTTCTGAGGCAAAGAAAGTGTCCTCCACCTCGTATGCCACTTTGCTTCCTCTTGCCTTGTCGATAGATGCTTACTTGTGAAATGCCACAACTCAAGAACTTTGATAAAGGTCGCATTCTTGCACTTTATGAAGAGGGATACAGTATCAACGCTATTTCCCGTGATCTAGGATACAGCAAATCCACGATACACCTGAGGGTGAAGAGGATGGCAGATGAAGGCCATGTCAATAGTCGTCGTCGCCCCGGACGTCCACGCACTACAACAAAGGAGCAAGACAATGATATACGCCGCTGCACGGTTGAAGACCCATTCCGCACCAGCACCGAAATTAGAAACATTCTACAAGTACCTGTAAGTAGATCGACCATCCGCCGTCGTCTCATCGAGGAAGAAAGATATGGGCGAAAATCGGCGATAAAGGAAATGTTGACAGAACAACATAAGACTGCCAGATTAATCTTCGCACTGGCATACGTAAGCAAACCAATTTCATTCTGGGAGCAAGTAATATTTACTGACGAGAAGGTATTTTCCACAGCACCAAACGGTTCTGACCATGTGTTTCGACAGAAAATATGTCCATCAGAGGCAAAGGTGTGGCCGAACTGCTGTCACAGTTTGGGGATGGATGTCGGCAAATGGTTGCGGCATTCTGTGGGAACTGGACTGTCTGCTTACCAGTAGTTGCTACTGTGAAATACTGGATAACGTAATGCTTACTTCTGTTCGTGAGACGTTTCCGGAAGGCAGAATAATATTCCAACATGACCGTTCCCCTGTCAAATTGTGTGAAACAGTGGTTTCGAGTGAACGGCGACATTGATATGTTGGACTGGCCTCCCAAAGGTGCTGACTTCAATCCCACAGAGCACGTATGGGCAGAGATGGAGAAGATTATTAGGAGCCGAAGACCTGCGCCAGCAACGAAGGCAGTGCTATCTGAAGCAGTTCAGGATGCATGGCAAGAGCTGTCCCAGAATAATGGGTTTGTAAGAAAACTAGTTACCTCTATTCCCCGGCGGCTATGTGCAGTAGTAGAGGAGAATGGAAACTGGACACGATACTAAATTATGTTGTCATCAGAGACAAAGCTTTGTTTATATTAAATGGAGGTGTCGTATTTTCTTGATTATTTTTCTTGAAGATTTACATTACTTCGAAGAAAAGAAAAATTATTTTATGTTAATCGCAACCCTTCTGTAATGAAGTATTTCGTCTTAAATTATCACACTAACTTTAAGAAAAACCAAAACCAGCATGAAAATGAAGAAGGCTTATGACGTCGATGCCAATGAAGGCATCAAAGAAAGAACTATTTACTTTTTTTTTGTCAAGTGAAGAATGTATTTTGTTTATTAGTGTTCTGTTTATTTAGATGTAAGCAGGGTACCAGTGCAGATAAAATCTTAAGAGAGGTGTCATTTTTAAAAGTGTTGAAAGGCCAGCTGGTAGACGCAAACTCGAGCGTTTGCGTCCACTACATCCCCAGTTACACGAATAAGAATACTTTAATCGCTACAGTTGTCTTTGTCCTCCTGTATTAAAGCCCTTATCATCAATTAAAATTCAAATTAGAGACAGCATTCCAACCTGTTACCTGTAGATCAACTATGCACCGACTCACCTACTGCCCCGCACATGCACTTACATCACAAAAACCTTGCCCAAGGTGCGTCCCTTGTGCTTTTATGGACTGCCAATATGCATGGAATTGATCAATAGCTCTGTGAGGGAAACAACCTACAGAATTTCGTAACGTATTGCTACTACACGATACCGTTCTCTACTGATTTCACAAACAGAACCCTCCAAGACTCGGTTTTTAAAATACTTCTCTGACTTATTCTTCTGATCACTTGCTCACAAATGTTTACCTTTCTCGCTCCTAATCGAACAATCTTCAACAAAAATTAATTCCAGACGAAAATGCACTTAAAACATTGTTTTCGACTTCTTTAATTTGGAACAGTTTGTTTCTAAGGGCATGAACTGAGGAAACCACCTAAGCAATTTCAGACTCTTCCAGATATAAGAGAATACGGGACTGGAAATAGTTTAACCACTTTTGAATTAAACGTTTTCTTGCGATTTTCCTATTCATTTTCTATGTGGATACTTGTAGCTCTATCACAGAACAGCTAAAACATTTACTACGAACGAGCCGCAAGCACCGTTGCATTGCAGGCGACTATCATGGCTAGCAAAGACTTACAGTATGAGGGTCTTTCATACTGGGTGACTAGTTAGTAGACCAGATGAAGCGAAACGTAAAATAAGAGACTGGTTGTAATTTTCGCGTGAAACCACTTTCCTGTGCTCAAGAACATGAATTAATAACTTTATCTCACACCTTAAGAGAAAATCACTCAGATTGTTGAATGGAAATGACATGAAAAATCAAGTGAATTTATCAGCTTAATTCTGTGCTAACTAGGAAGCAACTCGCCGCTCACAGAGTTGCCAAAAGTACTCTGCAATGTTGCCAATTCTCCATTAGACTAGCGACAGGCAGAATGCGTTTGCTCGGTGTCTGTGTTCCTCGCGCTGCCTTAGCGCTGACGGTGATAGCGGCTTCGAAGGCGCGGCGCGCAGCCTGCCACTATGTTGACTGAGAAGAGAAATACCTAGCATAGACGAATAAGTCTTAATCGCATTTCTTTAACTATAAGCTGTGTCGAAAGCGTAGCTACGATGCGTCGACTGCTACCCGAACTTAGTAAATAAACCTTTTTCGGAAATCATTTGAGCAGCTCTCTTAATCAGTAGCTGTCGGAAGTATTTTTTTGCTTCTATCTTAAGCAAACTGCTTCGTCAGAAGCGATTTATAATACTAGCATCAACAGGCGATATTAATATTTTGAAAACGATACATTTAAATTTTACATAGGGCTACCTGAATACGATTTTCCTTGCGAATGATTTCATTGGCGCCACCTCTAACACATAAATGCACAAATGTAAAGATAGCATTACACTGATTTCAAAACGCGAAATTCACAAACAAATTTCATAACTTTCGAGCATCTAGTTTCCACTCAAACGAACCGTGCATATAAACCTTTCCCAGTGACTGAAAAATAGGACTTATCATCTGCGGGAACATTAAGCATCTGAACAATTTCAATGTTAGTTTGATTCCAGCTTCTAAGTGAAATGGGAAGCATTTATGGTGCGAATATGAAACAAGGAACAAAAAATCGCGTCAGTAATTCAAGAATATGTAATTCATTTTATAAAAACAACGTTACGATTACAGTGTAGCAGCTAATAAAATGAAAAGCACTTGAAGAATGAGCTATGCAATTTCCAGACTCCCAGAAACGATAAAGGGACGAAGGAAACAGGAAGAGGTTTCCCTCAGCGTGTGTGAGTCGGGATTTCCATATAGTAACTCACAGGTGCCGTAGTTTCTTCGTAGTTTATTTCTCGGTTGTTCCAGTCTCACGAACTCTCTAGGTAATCACAACATTCCAGCGATAATTAGTAATTGTTAAATTGTTAAATATTTACTAACTTGCAGTCGAATATAACTCAGTGGTCAAAGCCTACTGTTATTTCATCTTAAAGCCCATTAAAACCTGTAAGTAGCGCTTTTAGAGTAGACCCTGTTCATATTAAGTTGTCGCCTAATACATCTGTTCATCGACTTGGTTGAGTATCACGTAAAATTTATGAAACCAGAAAAGGAGGATTAGGATGTAATATCCTGTCGACGTCGTGGTTATTTGAAATAGAGCACAAGCTCGGATTGTTTCGTTAAGAATGTGGAAAGAAATTGGCTATGCCTATGAAAAGGAACCATGTTGCCATTTGCCTAGAATAATTGAAGTAAATCACTTGAAAAACAGAAGGACAAACAGACATGGAAACTATAACTTTCGTCATTATATCACTGTGCAGTCATAATTCAAATAGTTGAAAACGAAAAGTGAAATACCGAATTTAATACTGATTATACCTGGAGGCAACAGAAACTTACATGATACGAAATTAAAAGTCATTTCTACACGTTGCAGTTAAGAGTGATGTTGCCTTTCTATCGAGCACTGAAATCTCCAATAATGATTACTGAATCGAAGTTTTAAAATAATACCAACTTCTGGCCTGTGTACCGATTCGGTTTTATGGTAGAAATGAAACATAAAAGTAGTAAGGTTTCGCGAAATCACATTCTATAGACGTTTTGGTTAAATGGTTTATTTGCAGTAACACTCGTACAACGCTAAACTACAATGTCACAAAATCTAGTTCTACGATCTGGTCAACAGTAGAAATCATCTCAATAATAATTGCTTCTTGCATTCGTTATTTCGCATTCTTTATCTGTAAGAGTAGCTTTCTCGTCACCTTCTTAGCACATAATCAAATTAAGTCCTTTATTTCCTTAATTCCCAGAATCTATGACGAGCTAAATAGAGGCAGAAAGGAAGAGGAGATGGTCTGAGAGAGAAAGGAAGAAGACATGGAAGACAGGATGAAAGGAAGTATAGAACGGACAGGATTTTGGGATGGACAGAGGGAAGAGGATGAGCTGGAGGAGGTAGAAGGGGACAAAGAGACAGAAGTAGATCGTAAGAGAGAGAATGGGGAATGGTAGACAGAATCCAGAAAGTAAATGCTTTTCTCAAGGGCAACAGGGTATTTGACTGTTCTCTGGAAATCATATTAAATGGATTATCATGTTATCTTATGCTCATAACATGAGCTGCGGTGGAATGGCCGAGCGCTCTAAGGCGCCTTACTGCGGAGCGCGCGGTTGCTCCTCGTCGGAAATCGCGTCGCCCCTCGGGCTTGTTTCTGTGTGTGTGTGTGTGTGTGTGTGTGTGTTGTCTTTACATTACTTTAAGTTAGTTTAAGTAGTTTGTAAGCCTAGGGACTGATAACCACGGTAGTTCAGTCCCAAAGATTTACAAACATTTGAACATTTCATAACATGACTTGTTATCCTCGTTAATTGCAGTATTCTAAAAAATAAATTAATAAATAAATAAATAAATAAAATAATAAAATAAAATAAAAACGAAATGGAATTCAAATATAATTTGAAATCCAGGTAAAACGCTTCTTTTGAGTCATGGGATGCCTTTAACCTCAACCCACAAGGTGTGCTCCTGCTGTTGTAACATTCACTAACAGTGATATATTGTCTGTGCATTCGTGTTTTGGGAAAAGGTCTACAAATATTGCGTAGTGCCGAACTGTACAAATAAATCTATAAAAATCAAGAAAATTTGATTTTGCATGTTCCAAGCAATGATAAAGGCATAAAATGTGGTTTATACTCGCCCGTAGAGATACTAATCAGATAGCGGTCACTTGGTGCGCTTAATTTTGGGAGGATTACTTTGATATAAGTAAACACTGCGTACAACAATTAGTATTCTATTAGTTCACAACCGGTAATAAGAATCATGCTCTGCAGCCGCAAAGGTGTATAGTATTATTATGTACACATCAGTGAACTGATGTTGACATTTGTGAAACGGGTGTTCACGATATAACACGCCAGCGTTTTGTATTTTAAGTCGTTTACAAACGTTGGTGAAAGTACAAACTTCATGGTGGTTGTCTTTTCAATATTTACGTCGGTGAGGCAGTGGTTTCGTATATGATAAAGACATCAACACTTTGTCTCAAAAACGCCTTCTTAGCGCATATAGTAAAAACAACTATATTTAATAAAATCTGAAATAATTATTTACTTCGTCAATAATTTCATTATATTTCACAGCATCACGTTCTTCCGCGATAAAAAAAAAGAGAGAAAAAATGGGAAAGGGTTTTATTTTGTCGCTGTGGAGTGGCCGAGCGGTCTAAGGGGCCTTGCTGCGGAGGTTCGAGTCCTGCCTCGGGCATGAGTGTGTGTGTGTGTGTGTGTGTTGTGTTTAGGTTAGTTTAACTTAGTTGAAGTAGTTTGCAAGCCTAGAGAGACTATTAACCAAAGCAGTTAAGGCCCATAGATTTACAAACATTAGAAATGTTTTTAGGCTGGATTTGAACACGGAATGCAAAATTTGTGAACGATATTTGAACCGCATCGCTACCAAGCTTATGTGGAACTGATTAAGTCAATTCAAAACTTCGACATTTCTCCTTGGAATATTTTAATTTTGGCATGTAAGCCAAGATAGTTATCCTTTTAATTTCATTCTTCTTTGGCCTAACAAGTTCCGATTTAACCTAACGAATTTCTTTGTAATCAAACAGCACGAGAAAAATGCATAGTAATTTGTGGAAAGTCACTAGCGCGCAAGATTAAATTGCATATACACTTCAGTTAATCTGAATCCGAAATGTAACTACGTAGTAGCGCACTTACCATGTAATTTTTGCAGTGGCTAACAGAGTTAATTTAAAAATGAAATGCATTTGGTAGAAAAACGAAGACTTAATCTAAGAAGCAATCCATATTTACACACGTTTATGGTGTGTAATAGTTTGTATCTTTGGACTGGAGTCAGTCTGTTGACACAAACAAACATACGTATATTTTACTTTAAATGCAACTATCACTTTTCTTACTTACGGTACGTAAAAATCTGGATTGTTGTCGAGAAACTAAGATACCTTAAATGCATCAACTTTCGGAAGGTTTTTTTCACTATCAGACTTCACATAATTTTCTCCCTTCTTACAAAAAAGTTATAAATGCGTTTTCCATCAGAAAAAACTTAATTGTACACAGATAAAGTAAGGAAAAATTAAGTAACTTTCGCTAACACTGCTCTAACAAGCATATGGCTTCTTCTTCCTAGTGTTGTGTGAAATCACCAAAGCTTATGCCAATAACAGAGCGTTTTTGATCACGTGACGTAAACTTGAAATTGAATGGTATTCATGGTGTAATTTCAAAATAATAACAAATGTTTTGTAAGAACAACGACGGAAAATTCTACTTGAACATTACAATCATCCAGATTGAAAACAATTAGAACCGGATTTTAAACGTAGCATAATAGCCTACTATATATGGCACACTCCAGATTTGGTAAGGTATTTCAATGTTTAAGTTGGAAAAGGGGAACAAAATATTATGGACTGATTAGACTGATGTATTTTCTCGGTTCGTCTATGTTAGCAAGAATACTTTTACTCACTGTCCCATTCATTTCATACCAGACTGAGCTACAGTAAAGTGTAGCCAGGTTTACCTCGTTAACATGAACATTTCGAATGTTGGCAAGGCAACAAAATTAGAAGAAGTAGGGATGGTGAAATGAATAAAATATTTCGAAATGAAACATAAATCATTTCTTCCGTAAGACCTCTTATTATAAAATCGTCCCTACACAGATATTAAATGCCAAATGAGTAATTAACCCTTTAACTATAGTGAACTTCTACAGATGTTTATTGTAATCGGGCCTTGGAGAAGGTGGACTGCTGCAAAAGCTGGGGAAAAGAAGTACTCTCTTATGAACTTCAGTCTCTAATGACAACTCTGTCGACGTGACGTTGAACGCTAATCTTCCTTCTTGTTTTCGCGTGAACTGGTGCAGTCCTCTGGAGGGAAAGTCTTTCTCAGAAGATTTCAAAAACAGTCCATCTCTGCAAGGCCAGATTATTGTGGAATTTTAAAGAAGTCAGCAGTAGTTACAGAGGTAAACGTCGCTCTCTGCGTGACACTCAAGTAAAAGCCGATAAACACAGGAACTATTTTAAGGCGTTAATAACACTTCTCATAGTCTCTAAAACAAAATAAAAATGATCGTCGGCCAGTGAGTTAGTCACCGAAAGTGCTATGTTTTAACATATCAGCGTATTTTAACAATTACTTATCGATAATTATTGTCGCGGTGGATGTCAGACTAGAACTACGAACAAACTATACCCACTGCGAGATACTATACAAAAATCCCATCTCACGCACTCTTAGGGTAACCTCTTCCTGTTGCTTTCGTACCTCTCTGTTTCTGGGAGACTGGAAACTGGAGAGTTCATTCATCAGATGCTTTTCACTTTTATTAAACGGCATCACCAGCAGTTACAATGTAATCTTTACGAGTTGACCATACTTATCGTCCCTTTCGATTTTATAGAATAAATTACATATTATAAACATTACTTTTGCGACTTTTTTTCCTTGTTTCATATTGTTATCAGAAATGCTTCTTCTTTCACTTATAAGCTTGAATCGAAATATCATTGAAATTCTTCAAATGCTTAATTTTTTTGACAGATGATAAGTCCTATTTTTCAGTCATTGGGAAAGATTCATTTGCACGTTTCGTCTGATTGGAAACTATATGCTCGAAAGTTATGAAATATGTTTGTGAAGTTTGCATTTTGTAATCAGGATAATTCTATCTTTACATTTATGCAGTTATGTGTTAGAGGTGATGCCCACGAAAAAATGCATAAGGGAAATAGTATTCAGGTATATAACATTAAAATGTATTGTGCAGAAAATGTTAATAACGTCTGGTGATACTATAGTTAAAGAAATGCGATTAGGACTTATTGGTCTATGCTAGGTA
This sequence comes from Locusta migratoria, assembly GCA_026315105.1. NCBI lineage: Eukaryota > Metazoa > Arthropoda > Insecta > Orthoptera > Acrididae > Locusta > Locusta migratoria. Next base: position 144,689,865 of record CM048755.1, on the reverse strand, counting down.
TTTCTCTTCTCAGTTAACACAGTGGCAGGCTGCGCGCCGCGCCTTCGAAGCCGCTATCTCCGTCCGCTAAGGTAGCGCGAGGAACACAGACGCCGAGCAAACGTATTCTGCCTGTCGCTAGTCTAATGGAGAATTGGCAACATAGCAAAGTACGTTTGGCAACTCTGTAACCGAGGAGTTACTTCCTGGTAAGCACAGAATTAAGTTGATAAATTCACATGATTTTTCATGTCATTTCCATTCAATAATCTGAGTGGTTTTCACTTAAGGTGTGACATAAAGTTATTAATTCATATTTTTGCGTCCAGGAAATTCGTTCCACGCCAAAATTGCAACCAATCTCTTCTTTTACGTTATGCTTGATCTGCTCTCCTAACTAGTCGGCCAGTAAGGAAGAAAAAATGCCGGAAGTCTTCGCTAGCCTTGGGGTAACGTAGTTGGCTGCGAAAGGAACGCGCTATCGGCTCTCGATGCCAATCGTGGCGAGAGCAAACATTTTTAACTCTTCTCTGACAGAGCTACAGGTATCCATATTGAAAATCAATAGGGAATTCTTAACATAACTACTCAGTGAAAAGGTGTTTAGATATTTCCAGGACTGCATTCTCTCATATACTCTGAAAGTGACTTAGTCAGGTGGTTTACCGATTCCATGCGTGTAGAAAACAAATTTTTTCGAGTTAAAACTGTCGCCGAACCATGTTGAAGTCAATTAGTCCAGAAATAAATTTTCTTGACGGTTGGACAACTGCTTTCAAAAATGAGTAAAAAAATTTAACATGAGATTAGTATAATTTCTGTGTCAGAATCTTGCTTATAATTGATCATTTCATTGAGCACCAAATTGTCTTAAGTGTGTCTAGTCGATATGCTAAGCGCAGTTACCCGTTACATTGCTGTAATGGTCTGGTGAATCGGTTGTAGTTTTAGTATCTGCAATGTGTGCGTACGATTCCGCCCTATAGGTGTATATCTTTAACTGGCACGATCATGTCTACTTCACCTCTGGTAACACCAAGTGAAGAACGTCAAGTTGCACCGTAGTTAAAAATCCGTATTAAACCGAATTATTTCGCTATCCACTCGGGCAGACCCGATTTATCGTGGCAGTCTCGTCGCGGCTACGGCGGTGTGCGGACCTCCGGCAGAGCGGCGCGCCGTGGCGAGTTTGTTTACGTCTGCGCGGTAAGTCGCGTGCATACAGCGTCGTCCTAACTGTAGAGAAAACCATGAAACCATGAATCAGACGAAGAGAATAGATACCCTGAAGTTTACCTTTGACACGACTCACCCTAGACCGAGCTCTTTCGAAGTAGAAAATTGGTTAGAAGAAACCGCTAAGATAACTGCCGATGAAGTAATTGGTATTAACTTTTCTATCGTCACTAGTGTTGTTAACCTTAACGTTATCAACTCCGACGTATGTGATCGAGTTGTCACAAGCAGTGGAGGGGCTTTGAAATTTAAATACAGGGACGGTGCTGTCGGTGAGGTGACTGTCGCACATGCAGGACTTGGCATTCGGACGGTGCGCGTATTCGAGCTGCCCTTTGAAACAACAGCGGAACAAATTAATGCGGTCCTTGCGCCGTATGGCAGGGTGTTGAAAAAGTTTGCGGAGAAGTTCTCTCCGAGCCATAAATTCCCTGTGTTAAGCGGTGTGCGACAGGTTAAGATCGACCTAACAAAGCATATCCCCTCTTACATAACTGTAGGCGGACACCGTGGAATTGTTATGTACGATGGACAGCCGAGGACTTGCGCTGGCTGCGGCGCAACTGGTCACGTCAGAGCGCAGTGTTTACAACGCCGCGTGGCGCAGATACCAGCCGGGGAGGCCGCGCGTCCCTCCGTGACCACGGCGCTGCCCCTGACTTACTCGTCGGCGCTAACTACAGTGCAAGCCGCGACCCCACCTTCAGATGTCCCGCCATCAGACGGCAATGATAAACCTGATGCTGCGCAGACAGTCACCGAACGCGTACCTGCAAGTTCAAACGTTGATGTCCTTTCAAGTGCCGAGATTTACTCAGACACACACATGGAAATGAGCGACGATGCAGGACCGAGTGAACCAGACCGCGAACAAACAGGTTTGACTGAAGCTCTCCCTATACCTGGGCCTAATGAAGTACGGGAGTCGATGGATCTTGAATCTATTGATGAGAACGAGTCGATGGAACAACGGACTTCTGATACTGATGGCTCGGAGTCATCAAAGGGGTCGTCCTCGATAAAGAAGACTAAGAAACGGAGACGAGCCCACCAGGGTGCCAATCAAGTCGCCCCATTACTGCGGGAAAAAGCAAAGAAGATTATAAGTAAGATCCGCCATGAAAATTCTGTAAGTGCTGATGTAAGTCAACCGGTCTCGGCAGGAATGGATGTCGAGATGTCTGCCTCTTCTGAATCGATTTCACATCAAGGTTCGAATGGTGGCACAGAGTCTATCCTGGTTTCACAACTAGCGCTGACCCCATCTGCAGAAATAAGACAAGCAGAGGTTTTGCTTCAGTCAACATGTTCCAAATCCTGGGCAGAGGAAATGGAAGAAACAGAGGCGAACGCAGACACAGCCGCGGTCCAGAAATTGGGGACGGAACCCTCTACCATCTCGACGGAGCAGACTACAACAACAAAAGGTGGCACGATGGTCACCTCGACTGAAGCCCAACCGCCTTCTATTCCCAGCCACCCTAAGAGGACAACTTAACTGCTGAAAAACCTTAAACCCATGAATCAGTCGCAAGCTTATAAAATAGCCACTCTCAACATCAATAAGATCCGGTCAGGGTTGCGACTGTCCATGTTACAGGATCTCTTACGTGCTGCCGACATTGATATCATCTTGCTTCAAGAAGTGACTGCCATAGAACTTGAACGACTTGCCGGATATACGGCTATCACCAATCCGGGAAGCGGAGCGGATCTTGGAACAGCTGTTTTAGCAAAAGAAGGCATCATAATGACTGATGTGGAAAAATTACCGAATAGCAGGGGAATTGCAGTCACGGTTCACCGCACTCGCATAATTAATGTGTATGCGCCATCCGGCAGTAGCAATCGGCGGGGCAGGGCAGACTTCTTTACCAGTGAAATTGTACAGCTTTTTGGAAGGAATTATGATCACCTAATACTTGCAGGTGACTTTAACTGTGTGCTGCACCGTAAAGACCAGACGCCCAATTTTAACACATCGATGGAACTGAAACGTATTGTCAATGATCTGCGTTTAATTGACACTTGGGAACACCTGCACGGCAGTTTACAAGGATTCACGTACGTCACGAGCCACTCTGCAAGTCGGCTGGACAGGATATATGTTACCGAACAACTTAGTTCCGCCGTCCTACATTCCGAAATTTGGCCGACAATTTTATCAGACCACGCCGCATATATATGTACAATAAACATGTGCAAACAAGGCACATACCGGGCCAGAGGCACGTGGAAATTAAATAACTCCATTCTCCATGATGTAGAATGCCAGCGTGCATTTAATGACACATGGAGGGCATGTGAAAGTAAAGCAGCACAGTACAACTCGGTGACGGAATGGTGGCTCAAACATGCTAAACCAAAGATACGGAGAATGTTTCAGACTTATTCACGGAAAAAGTATTACTGGCAACAAAAGACTACAGAATTTTACTTCTCTTGCTTACGAGAGTTATATAAATCGGACGCGACGATAATTGACAATTACGTACAAATAAAGCGTATAAAAGCAAAACTTGTGAAACTTAAACGACAACATTGTGATGGGTACAAAGTCCGGTCTCGGTCCGATAACCTCATAGAGCAGGAAGAACCTTCAATGTTTCACGTAATACGCGAGAATAAGAGAGGCAAAAGAAAAATTATAACGCAACTCCGGTTACGTGGCGGGACCACCCTCGTGCAGCAACAAGACATAAAAAATGCAATTCATACTCACCTGGAATCGCTGCTGGCAACGGGAAGCAACGACGCAATAATGCAACAGGAGCTGTTACGCAATCTTCAAGGGTCATTAAGTGATGCACAAGCTGAGAACCTTATTACAGACATTGATGAGGAGGAACTGGAATATGCCATCCAACGAAGCCCCAAAAACAAGTCACCGGGCCCTGACGGACTGACTGCGGAATTCTATCATACTTTTCGAGAACAACTGCAGCCAAAATTATTAGCTATGTACAATGAATTGTTGCAGCCACATTTTAATCTGCCTCAAGAACTGGTAGAAGGAATTGCAGTTTTCATCCCTAAACACCCAGGAAGCAGACATATTGACGATTTTAGACCTCTGACTCTCCTAAACTGTGATTACAAAATCGTGGCACGAATCTTCGCCCGTAGACTGAAACTGATGCTGAATACAGTAATAGGCAGATACCAGACGTGCGTGGGTCTTGACAGAAAAATCCAACAAAACTTATGTGAATACAGAGACGTGATTGCTACAGCACAGGCTTGCAAAATTCAGTGTGCCCTAGTATCACTTGATTTTGCAAAGGCATTTGATCAAGTGAATCACCAGTACCTCTTGAGCACCATGCTTGCTATGGGCTTTCCGCAGCGCTTCACGAACTTCATAGGTGAAGTTCTTAGTAAAGGTGCAACACGAGCATTAGTGAATGGACAGCTCACAAAAGAAATTAGAATAAAGAGTTCGGTGAGACAGGGCTGCCCCTTGTCAATGGCACTTTTTGCTATCGCCATTGAACCCCTGCTTGCGACACTAAATCAACGTCTACGGGCCGCGGTGGAGTAGCCGAGCGGTCTAAAGAAAGCGTCTCGCTGCGGAGCGCGCGGTTGCTCGCCGTGGAGGTTCGAGTCCTCCCTGGGGCATGGGTGTGTGTGTTTGTCCGTAGGTTAGTTTACCTAGGTTTAAGTAGTTTGTAAGTTACGGACTGATGACCACGCAGTTTGGTCCGATAGAATTACAAACATTTGAACATTTTGAACAACGTCTACGAGGCTTGACAATCAATGGAATCAAGATAGACTGCAATGCTTACGCGGATGACGTGGGGTTTTTAGTCACGGACGACCAGGAGTTAGTAGCAGCTCTCCAAATCGTTAACAAATACGAACTTGCTTCAGGGGCAAAGTTAAATGAAAGAAAGTGTGGTTTCATGAACATAGGATGTGGGGTTGCAGTACAGCACCATGGATACATAACTCCAGTCTCCAAACTGCAATGCTTAGGAATCGAATACCGGAGTGACATAAGGCACACGATCGCTGTCAATTACAGGAATCTTCTCGCACGTCTGCGTGCATGCATACAGAGTCACTACATCAGAAAACTTTATGACGTACAAAAGGTTACCCTCGCCAACGTTTACATAACATCGAAGATCAATTACGTTGCACAAGTTTTACCGATGCCACACGAGACAATGAAACGAATTATGTCAGCTTTGGGTCATTTCGTCACTCGAGGGTACATCTTCAAAGTAAAATACGACACACTCACTTTGGCCATTTGGGATGGTGGATTAAATCTTACGCATGTTGCAAATAAGGCACGGGCGCTATACGTGTGTAATACATACAAGATCTGGAAGAACTCACCAAACAGTTTAAAAGCCCACCTGTTAAACGAGATCACGCCTACCAGTCTGCAGCCTCCAATCAACGTCCGACATATTCCGAGCGCTATGTCGCATTTTCAAACCTTTTTAGTCGACTTGAGCTACTTGCAGCTAAAATGATGAGCTCATGACGGCGCATAAGGTTTATACGAAGTTAATGGAAAACAAGAACCGGAACGTCATTGAACAAAAATATCCCAACCACAGATGGCCAATAATCTGAAAGAACATCCACTGCCGTGATTTGACAACTGCGGTCAGAGCCTCCTGGTATCGCTTAGTGAACAGGGAAGTCCACACCAACTCCAAGCTATACTCCATACATTTGGTGGACTCACCACTGTGTGCAACGTGCAGCTTAATGGACAGCGATGAACATCTTTTTGTGTGCTCCAAGGTGAAAAACGTCTGGAACTATATTCGTAAAAAGCTTGCAACCATCACAAGAACATCGATTCTTCGTATTACACCTGACGATTTCTTGTACCCAGATGCTGTTCCGTACCCTAAAGCAAAACGGAACTCAGTTAACTGGCTGAAAGGACACTTCGTCCACTATTTAATGTCAAGCACGACTAAAGGCGAAAAGGATTTCTCCATGTATATAGTCCAGCAACTTCGCAAGTTATCCCGTAAACAACATTACAAGCGACACTATGCAAACTTTTTAGAAGCAGTTTTCAGAGAAGAATGTAGGAATTTCTGAGAAGCCCAGACATTTAAAAACATGGAACACGAAGATAAAAAGTAATTTGATGTCCTTCTAATAAGAGCGTTTTTATCACTTTATTTTCTGTTAATGTTAACATTTTTTTTCAATAAGTTTTACATTTAAATGGCGAGAGGACGCCTTTCCTTTAATGATGTACTAAACATCCCCCTTGTGGATTAATGTCTATTATCATTAAAAAAACTGGCTGCTCACGTTTCACGAGTTAAGAGAAGATAAATAAAGAGAAAAGGCAAAGAAGTTGACTGAATTGCAAAGAAACGATAGAAACGGTAACATTAATTTTTCGAGAAGACGAACTCGGATGCGTTCGGAGAGCCAGGAAAAAAAAATATCTGTGACGGAGGCACATCAGTTTTATTTTGTTATCTATGGAGGAAGATTTTGATTTCATCGTGGAAGCGATCCACTACCTACGCCTGAAGAAGAAGAAGAAGAAGAAGAAATTACTTTACCCAACGGCCGATGAAGCCGACGCCGATGAAGGCGAATTTGGTGAGCGGAAGGACGGGTTGTTGGTGAGGAAGGAGACCCGATAAAAAAAAAAAAAAAAAAAAAAAAAAAAATCGTGGCCAGTAACAGGCAGAATACACTGTAATCAGTAACTCTGTCGTTAGAAAGCTTTTCCTATATTACAAAGCTTTACTTTATTTTATAAACTAATGGTCCTTTAAGGTCACGTGTCTCGCATTGAATTCAACTTGAGACGTTAAAAATTATGTTGCTGGACTGGGATTCTAATTCGGATCTCCTCTTTTGCCGCACTCGACCCTCTCGGAATCATATAGTTGAATAATTTCGTTGCTTTCTCCGAGACTGACGACTCCTCTAGGTCTCCACGAAAGACACGAATATGGATTCGAATCCAGGTCCAGCACAAAATATTCATTCATTTGACGCCCTAGATAGAGCAATTATTTTGAATGTCTCATCGTGCATTATCAATGCAAATCATGGTGTTGCGCTGGTCTTGGGGTAATGCGCTTGAATGGTAACTGAAGGGTTGCAGGTTAGAAACCTAGTCGGATCCCCGATTTTTTTTTTTCAATCTGTGTTTTAACCCACCATTCACGTCTCAACAATGTGAGGAGTCGTCATAAACTACACGTGGTTTGGATTCCACGTTAAACTGTAGTTCGCCTTTCCTGGTTGGATAATTGGGGCAGGTTAGGTTCATGTAAGTCTCTGAAGTGGCGCACAGCTGAATTACTTGCACAAGGACACTGAGCCACACAAATTTGTTATTATTATTATTGTTATTATTATAACAACGATAGGCGCCGTTGTTACTAGTCAGACACGCACGCATCATCATTCCTGTAGAGTTAACATTTGAGATTTTTGCTTAGAAAGGACATCGGTAGGTTCGGGGTTCGATTACCAGTGACGCATAACGTAATTATATCCGGATTACAGATTCAAACATCCAGCTGCTGGTGAAATAATTCGACTACTAACATCTGACTTCACTTAGTTATCTTCCATTTAGATACCGGGTAACTCAAAATCAAATGTTTGTAAATCTATGGGGCCAAACTACTGAGGTCATGAGTCCTAGGCTTAGAACTACTTGAACTAACATAAACTAATCTAAGGACAACACACACACACACTCGAACCTCCGACAGGAGCAGCCTCGTATGTAAATCCCACACAAAACTGAGTCTGGACGCTTGTGATTAAGGACATAACGGTGATTATTAAGTTCCTGGTTCAGTAATAAATAAATAAATAAATAAAAATATTTTAAGAATTGGCATTTTTATATGATTTGATTTGCGCGTTCTGATATTTTGTGAGGAAATCTCCAATATTTCACACATCTTTATGCATCAGTTGTGACAATCTTAGGCATAATCGAGTATCTATAAGACATGAATGCATTGCTTGGTTAGCTACGGCTACAGGTGGTTGGTTTGTTTTCAGAACAAGGTAGTTTGTCTTATCAATTCAAGTTCAAAGATGTGTACAAATATTTGTTCACGTATGAATACGGAGAAAATATTGGTGATACGCAGTTAATATTGAAGTTTCCATAGTGCGTTTGCTGCTGTTAATTGAGTTTTTATTGTCTGGTTAGTTCAACAATCGGTTAATAAAAATCCGATCGCCGGTGGAACGACGTTTTGCAATTGTGAGAAAACGATTTAGAGAACAAAAGTACTTCGAATTTCTACGGGAATTTAGGAATTCCGATACTACAGTTAAATCTGTTGTGTGTAACAATATTAAATGTTGTTTAAGGATTAATTAATGTTTTATGTGACGGAGTTTGTTATATTAGACTGTAATAGTGTGATAATACTTGAGATATGTCAGTGTAATAAATTGGATTTAATAAACGTTAAGAACTTAATAACGCCTTACCTTTTATTTGCAAAATCGTGGTGTTAATTTACATCTGGAATGATTGCCATAAAGAGCAGTTCTATGTAGTGGATCCACTTTGAATAGTCGAAAGACTATACTGAGGGGCGATCAGAGCACCCGGAACACACGTACGTTAGTTGGGTTGCATGCACATCAGGCGAAACGCAATTCAGGTCGTTCGGATATTTTTGCGCATGGTAGTACAATTCAACAGTTATTACTTACACGGAAGATACAATAAATCGTGGCATATAGAGTGTTTACAAGGGAAAGTTTTACATATTTATTTGAAGCAATTTTTTATTTTTTATTATTTGCACTTGGGCTTCTTCGGCGCCTCCCCCAGCTTGGTACCCCAAGCGGCCGCTTGTGCGTTAAAGCAGCCATGTGCGACGTGCTACGGCCACGGCAAGTTGCCGTTAAAATGCAACTCCGTTATAATATCTTGCAGCAGATTACCGCAGTTACCTTAGCGCAGTTAACTGCCGATAGTTGAGCGTTTACCGGCAACTAAATCGTGCCACACACACATGATAAAAACACTTCCTCGTCTTCCACAGTGCGACAGCGGAAGCAGCAGTGGCATTCACTGTAGGCAACCGCTTCTTGCCCGTGTGTACAATACACCGCGCTATTCAAGTGTTCCTCAATTGTCATCGAAGTGAAAAAGAAACCTTCGTAAAACAAGTAAGAACATCTTCGTTCATTTTTTACTTTATTCCATTTATGTAGCCGGCCGCGGTGGCCGAGGGGATTGAGACGCTCCAGTCACGGTCTGCCACTACGGTCGGGGGCTCGAATCCCCCCTCGGACATGGATATTTCTGCCGTTCTTAGTATAAGGTAGTTGATAAGTAGTTTGTAAGTTTAGGGACTGATGACCCCGTAGTTAAGTCCCGTAAGCTTAACAAACAACAAACCATTTATGTATTATTATTATTATTATTATTATTATTATTACCACCAAAAAGGAAAAAAGAAGACGGCGAATCGAGTGAAAATGAAACGGTATTGTCTGGACACAATGTCAGCGACGTATCATTATACCTTACTCATTGTCGTCAAAAAATGTCACACGTCCACAACTATGAAGCCAGTTGCCGTGCGGAGTTAGAACGCGATGTCCCAAGATTCGTTAAGAACATGTCAGAAAACAAGATACACAATAAACACTTACAAAATGAGATCAGATGAGTTGATTTACCATCCACAATGCCCTTATGGGCGTGGAATCGGTCAGAATAAAAATCTTAAGAACATTTACATTTTAAACGACATAATACTGTAGTTCGTGGTGTGGGTTCCTGTTGACATGCCCTAGTTCATGAGCTGCGGGCAACCTATGAGTGGCCAAGTAAGTGGCTCTGACAGTTGGGATACCAGTAACTGTGGAATAAGGTTGTGCATCTCGGACATATTCTAAGTCGTGGCCAGCTTTGTGCTCAGACGGCAAAGACTACCAGATCCACAGGTTAGTCGCTCAGCCATCAGGGATAAAACCCAATGAGACCCTGGGCAAGTAAAGGCTAGCAATCTGTTTCCCAGGTACTTACATATGAGACTAGCAATAATCAGAACAAAATGCTTTGGATCTTTGGAGGTGATGAGTGCCACCTCTAATTGACGGACAAGGGACTCCTCAGATACGGCTTGGCAATCGATCTGGAATGGGATGGGTAGCTATTAATATCAATGGGCCCATACACAGTGAAGAAGGTAGAGCTAGCAGAGACTGCAAGTAAGATGGGGTTAGAGGTTTTAGCTTTAGTGACACTAGAGTAAGGGGAGATAAAGAGGAAGAAGTGGGAGAATACAAGAGCTACCTGTCAGGAGTCGATGCAGAAAGAACGCTGTGGATTCAGGAAAGGAATGGAACACAGCATAATTGCAATAAAATATGTAAATGAACGACTGATGTGCATAGATCTGGCCATCTCCAGCAAGAAAATCGCGATTGTGTCAGTGTGTTCGCCCTGTGAAGGGGAACATCAAGATGAAATGAACATATTTTAAGACTCAGTCAGTGATTTACTTGTTAGAGTACAGGACAAGTACAGTGTTTTCCTCATGGGTGACTTCAATGCCAGGATAGGAAATCGAATAGAGGGATATGACAAGTTTATGGGTAAGTTTAGAGAGGATATGAAAGCCGACATGGACGTTATACAGCTCTTGGATTTCTGTGCCAGTATGGGATTTTTTCAGCATAAGAACATTCACCGGTATACTTGGGAAGACAGGGGACCCAGATCTGTCATCAACTATAGTTGAGCCGAAATAAGATGATCCCTGCTGCTTGACCCAATCGGCTTTGAGCGCCGGCTGCGGCAGCAGACCATTGGAGTGAGTCAAATGCGAACTTTGCTCTGCACTTGCGCGCGTCCAGCTGCGCTGTGTACTTCTGCCAGACAACAGCGACCGTTATAGCTATACTGTCCGGCAGCGAAGTCACTATTTGGCAACACGGTTGCAGTCTGTTTCTCCGACCGGGGCGGTCTCCCAGCCTAGTAGGCAGAGCCAGGGATCATCGTGTATATAATAACAGATCAGAATTCAAGAATGTACTCAAGGATACACTTGGTTTTTTATGATATTATTATTTAATCTGTAGTGAAATTGGTTTTGTGAGGCCAAAAGTGCAAAACGTCAGGGCCACACGTAAAAGGATAAGAGCGGAGAAGCTTCAGGACAAGAAAATCAAGCACAGATATATAACAATGATCTCTACCAGTTAGTTGAAGGTAGTTATTTGGTCATTGAAAGAGAATGGACAAGGTACAGGGATACACTGCTAGAAGTGGATACAGAATGTCTTGGAACAGTAAAGTGTAAACGCAGTAAGAAGCAGACAGCTTGATGGAATGACACACTCAAGGCAGCCTGTAAAAAGAAAAAGAAGGCGTTTCAAAAATGGCTTCACACCAGTGAAACACGGCTGTCTGCCGTCTTCCTTAAGTTTTTAACTTTTTAATTTATTAAGTTCACTAGACGGGCTTCTTTGCTAAACTAGAACCCCTTTCGTTTGGAGGCATGAGAAATAGCATTTCATTTCATGTTTTTAAATGTTAGTTTCTGTAATACTGTGTTAATATTGCTGGGATTTTATTATGCTAATATTTATGATTTTGTCTATGCCTGTGGCAATTTTAACGGTTTCTCAGTGACGCCACTATTCCTGTGAGAATGTGTACTTGCTTTATTCTGTATGTGCCTGTATGAGAAACTTCTAGCATGGCAGTCTGAGTGTATGTATGAGAATTTTCGTCGTCGGCTGGTGGCTGCGCGCTTTGCATCTCTGGCTTCATGTCGATAGGTAGTCGTTACCAACCTCTGCTTTTGATGCTACCAAAGAGGTTCCTCCACCCTTTGGTTACAAGTTGGGTAGGCAATGCTCGCTAGCGAGCCTCGAGAGGACGCGCGAGTTTAAGCTCTCCCCACAACCTCGTTTATCTGGGGTTTTAACCAATTTCCGGTGGTGGCAGGGATTGGTTGGCCGACTGGGCACTCTGTGGCTGCGCTTCGACCTGGTAAGACGTTCTGATTTTCTTTCCTCCCTTGAGATGGTAGCGATTCTTCGTCTAGAGTTCAAGTTAGATTTGAGAACTTAGGTACATTTTTCGGAATACGTTTTTCCGATCATGTACGGAAGTGTATTCAATTTCATTTTGGTGATTTTGCGTAGGTAAACGCGGTGAATATGTAACTAGTTCGGTTTGATAACGTCTGAGAATCAGTAACCTTTGTGAGACTAGCTGGCGGTGTACGAACTCGGTTCAATTTCTTTCTAGCTTTGTGGGATGCAACTAATGTGCGGGAATATTTTTATTCTGTGTAGTGTATGTGAAATATTTTTTTCCGTTTCCTCCTTCCGCGAGTGATATGTAATCCACGTGGTGTGTTCTTAGAACAAAGCCTTCAGCTACCCCTGTCCCTGTTTCAATGAATGCCCTTCAGGCAAGAAATTATGTATGTATCTTTCTGATTTCCATTAGTATCTCACGATCTCCTCTCCGTCTATTTTAAATTGTTGTTTCGTTTCCAAACTTGTACTTTGCATTCAGACTCCCCCAGTAAATTCTCTTCTAGCCTTGTACAACACCCTTTATTAGCTTTCTTATGAAATACCACGTATTTCTATGTGTTGCATACCGTATTTCTTAGTTGATTTACTCCGACTTTGAATTTATTCTACTTTTCAGATTTTTTAAGACTGGACTTCGTCCATCCATGTAAAACCTTCCCAATCCCAATTTTGTTAGCTTCTTTATGATACCCTATGCATTTCTAAGTGTTGTATGCCGTAGTTATTTTTCTTTATTTTTCGGAAATTGAATTTTGAATTTTTTACTGGTTTTCGGTACCATGTGGTTCCGAACTCCGACTTCAAGGGTTTATAGCTAGTCACTTGAGTTCTCGCCACTGCTCACCTACCAGTGCCTTACTACTGTGTATTCTTGCTTTGTAATCTATGATACGGTTGATTTTAGTTGAAATAAATGCGATCTTTAAGCACTTCGCCTTTCGGCGGGGTGCGAATATGTAATGTAACAGACACGTACTGTGTGTCTCAATAATTCTGCATGCTCACGGTCTGATTTGAATGGGAGTTAATCTCGCAATTATTGCGTACCATCTCAAGTAAAGAAAGACAGACCAGAGCGACCTACGAAGTTTTTTTTCTTTTTCTTGTGTTGTGTGGTACATCCTAGTTCGCTGAATTTCGCCTACGATAGCAGCGCTTGCTTCTGCTTCGTATCAGCATGCTGAGTTGGGTTATTTTGGCTTTGCTTCGCATGTGTGAGTGGCAGAATGCATGTTGATTGTAAATCCCTTCCCCTATGAGGTTCACTTCAGATTACTTAATTTTCAATGTGGGATGCATTTTTATTGTTTAAAAAAATTGGTGCCCCCATTTGCTCATGTTTGAACTGAATAAATAATTTATGGTCAGGGAAATTCTATCCTTCTTATAAATATTAGTTTATGAATACCCTCAATTTTTATTTAATATTGTTTTTCACCAGTGCTGAGAACAAACTCAGATGCAAATTATCATGTTTTAATTCCGTTGTGCCATAAATGTTCTCACAGCCACCTTCATGAAATGGTTTCGTTCGGGGTCGCTTGTATATTAATTATTGTGTGTAATTCTCATGTTCTATGACGTATGTTGGCCACCGTCTCTTTGTCTTCCTGCTGATAAAGTAAAGTTTGAGTCAGTTCTAAATTCTGGGTCAGGGAACAAGATTCTGTTGCAGAAAGTAGTCAGTAGTTCACGAGAACTCTTTAACTGGCTTTACAGCCAGAATTATATGTTTAAAGTAAGCTCTTAACCGGCTCCTTTCAGCCAGAATTAATTTTACAATTAACGGTGGTCTTTCACCAGAAAGCAGGCAGACAGAGAATGTTATGTTGAAAAAAGAAAAAGAAACAAAGCTAAATGGATAATTGCAGAAACCAAGCAGAAATCATGGGAAGACTTTGGAAATAAGTTAGAAACTTTGGGTCAAGCCACAGGAAAACCATTGTGGAGCATAATCAGCAGTCTTCGAAAAGGAGGGAATAATGAATTACAAAGTGTGATTTTTCAGTTTCTCCCGGCGCATTTGATGATCAAAATATCCACGAGTGTCCTGCCGGTCTATAGTGTCCAACGGGCACAATATTTCGGCGATCAAACATGTCGCCATCATCAGGTGAACTGACGGACTGAGCTCCTGGAAACGCGCCGGTACGGAGATCCGCACGCTACGGCTGCCTCCGCGGTCCGCGCCCCGCGCCGCGGCCGCGCAGTGGAACTGATTGCGCCGGCGTCTGAGAAGACGTCGGTGTGAGGGCTCTGTCCGCCGTGGTCGTCACTTCGTTACGTTTGCTAGATTTACTCTTAATTAACCCAATCGCTGGTTCCCAAGCTTTGCTAAGATTATAGCCAGAGTCACGGTTTATGAGGTCGTCACTTGTGCGAATTTCAATGGCCTCTCTAACGACGCAGTCCCAGTATCTCGACGTCTGTACCAGAATCCTAGTGTGTTCATACTCCATGGCGTGATTCTCCGACAAACAATGTTCAGCGACCGCCGACTTGCTCGGATACATCAATCGTGTGTGCCTCTGGTGTTCAACGCATCGATCCTCGACGGTACGCATCGTCTGTCCGATATATGACTTTCCACACTGACACGGAATCTGGTACACGCCCGCCTTCCTCAAACCGAGATCATCTTTAGCGCTCCCCACCAGTGCACGAATTTTATTCGGCGGACAAAAAACAGTTCCAACCTGGTGTTTTCTCAAAATGCGGGCGATCTTCCCTGAGAGTGCGCCGGTATATGGAATGAACGCAGTGCCTACATCCTCCGTTGCGTTTTCATCCGTTTCCACAGGTTGTGTTGTAGTGGTTGGGCGGAGAGCCCGCTGAATCTGCCACTCTGAGTACCAATTTTTTCGAAATACAGTTCTCAGGTGTTCCAATTCCTGGGGTAGACTCTCTGCGTCGGAGATAGTGCGCGCCCTATGTACTAGAGTTTTAAGTACCCCATTCCTCTGTGAAGGGTGGTGACAGCTGTCTGCGTGTAAATACAGATCAGTGTGCGTTGTCTTCCGATATACACTATGACCCAGGGTGCCATCAGCGCTTCTCTTGACCAAGACGTCAAGGAACGGCAATTTACCCTCCGTTTCAGTCTCCATAGTGAATTTGATGTTGGGGTGTATGGAGTTCAGATGTGTAAGGAAGTCAAGGAGTTTATCCATACCATGTGGCCAGATGACGAAAGTGTCGTCCACATAACGGAAAAAGCAAGTGGGTTTCCATTCAGATGATGCCAGGGCTTCCTCCTCGAAATTCTCCATGTACAAATTTGCAACCACAGGGGAGAGTGGGCTACCCATGGCGACTCCCTCCGTTTGTTCGTAGTATTCGCCATTGAAAAGAAAATACGTGGAGGTCAAGACATGCCTAAAAAGTTCGGTGGTCTTCTCGTCAAATTTCTGACCAATCAGTTCTAGTGACTCTCTTAGTGTTCTGAATAATATGCTTTTAGGAGGTATGACTGTGGAAAGTCAGCGTCTTGTAGTAGCAGACACTAACTCTCCAAACATTCTCAGTATTAAAATACCTTTTTGTTTACAGAAGGAACACTCAACGGACTAATATGTATTAGAACAAGTTACTATAGTGCTCTGCAGCTCGCAAAGGGTTGTGCAATTTCACTGAGTTTCGTGTTGTGTTGACAGTGTGGACACTTGACAACAGCAGTGCCAGACTTGTTGGTCTGCCTGTACCCAGGAAAAGGCATTATCCGCCCCAAGGGCCCCGGGTTCTGCGCAAGTGTCACTTCGCGCAAGTGTCACTCCGCGCAAGTGTTCCAACCCCATTTAAATGGCCCGCTACCGGGCTAGAACCCAGTTCCCTTCGAGCAACCGTAGCGTGCGGATCTCCGTGCCGGCGCGTTTCCAGGAGCTCAGTCCGTCAGTTCACCTGATGATGGCGACATGTTTGATCGCCGAAATATTGTGCCCGTTGGTCACTATAGACCGGCAGTACACTTGTGGATATTTTGATCAATTACAAAGTGTTTTGGACAGGTGAGAAAAGCTGTTAGTGAACCCTGTGGATGCCTTGGACAGATGAGGGAATATTTTGAAAAATTAATCACAAAGGAATGGTCAGACTTGTCATGCCGAAACATGTATTGATTTTTCAAGCACTGTTAGTCAACATTGAAGGAAGTCTGTATGCATAATGTTAGCTGCTGACATGACCTGGAAGTCACCTAAAAGAAATCACGAAAATGGCTGTTTTTCCTGCTTGGCGCTTGTGGTGACGGCTGGCCACCCGTGGAAATGGCGAGTCGCGAGCTGTTGTTATAAGTAGTACGAGCACAGTGAGATTCGCCCGTCGACGATAGTGTCATCGACGCCAGACGCTCGGCCAATTGCCGGACCGCAGATCAAAGGATGCCGCAACAGGGTGATTGACAGGTTACATGAAAGTGCACTTAACACTGGTGCACTTAAGACTTGCAAGTAAACAACACCCCCTTCACCCCTCGGCGCCGCCGCCAGACAGGCGCCACCTCCGACAAGTCCGTACATGTCCACCCAGAGCCGCCAGAATGAGGCCACATCCCCCCATCCCCAGCCACGCACCTGGCCGCCTACGCCGCCCCCGACAGACGCCCCATTGCCCGACCTCCGCCTCCAGTTATTTAAATTAAATTTGCATATCAAATTAACAGCCAACCGCTGCCACCGCTGCCGCCTCGAGTTCGGTACTTACGAACGTTATTATGTGCAGGTTGCAGTCCTCACTTACACAGTCTATTTATGCTTAGTAAATGTTCGGAGTTACGCATTACAGTCTAATTATGCGATATATGTATGGAGTTATGCCTTAAGGGGGGGAAATGCCGCATACCGCGCATCGCACGTCAATTTAATTGTAACTACATATGTTTTTTTAACAGTAACAAGGGCAACTGCCTCCAGAAGTAAGCATTTGCGTGAGCACAGTCCCCGCCGCCGCCCTCGCTACCGCCCCAGCAACAGTCCTAAAAACTACGGCCCCCATGCGACCTGGTCGGAGGACTCGAACCCGCGCCCCTAGAAAATTTTTTTTTACGAAAGTTATTACTTATAGACGGCATATTCTTTATCCAAAAATTCCAATTTACTGGTGGAAATAATGAAAATCGGCAATGACATCTAGCACAACGCCCGCTTAGAAACTAATGATTTCCATCACACAAGGCATTTTACCGAACATAGCTAAAGCCGCTCTGTCAGTCAACACCAGACTGTTAGGAATGGCGTCTTCTGATGCTGCTGTTGTGTTATCGAAAGAGTGGTTGGCATACAAGTTTGTAGCGTTTGATACCGTTCTATGGCTGTTGCTTGAATCGTCTAAACGAATAGATACATTTATTTGGCTTATAGATCTAAGGTTGCGGTCGAGTTCCGCAACGGACCATTTCTTTTCTTTTAGTTAGTCCCGAATGTTTGACTCTAGTTAGAATTGATTTCGTATATCGAAAAAGTATATGTTAAGATGGATACGTAAGTTTGTGGCGTTCGTTACCTTTTATTATCTAACCTGCGCTACTATTAAATACGTCTGTCGGCTGTTGTACATGTAGTCTATGCGAAGAGCTTGGAGAGAGAAAAAATAATAAAACGTTATGATATTTCTGTTTAAACATTTAGCATATGTTTATAGAAATGTTTTATGTAGCTTGCCGAGAGAACACTGTGTGTTTGTGGTCGCAGTGGGAGTTGAGCTGTACTCAAATTACTCTTAACACGTCTATACATATAAAGGAAAAATTGGCAGCTGTGGGGGATGGTCTGGCTGCTGGCAGGGTCAATTTGTTTACGAAACTCTCGTGTTATTCCAGGTAATTGTACTGTCCTAAGTACGCAATAACAATTGACTCCTTTTTTTCTTCCAATGTTGGTGTAAGTCTATAAGTAATAACTATCGTAAAAAAAATTAAAAAAAATTCTCCGCGTGGCGGAGGGTACACTGTACCAATACTAGACATTTCCTTTCCTATTCCACTCCCAAATTGAACGAGGAAAAAAATAATGCCTATATGCCTCCGTACGAGCCCTAATTTCTCTTATCCTGTCTTTGTGATCACCACGCGAAATGTAAGTAGGCGGCAGCAAGATCGTACTACACTCAGCTTCAAATTCCGGCCCTCTAAATTTACTTAACAGAAATTCACGAAAAGAACGTCGTCTTTCATCCAGCGATGCCCAATTGAGTTGCCGGGGCATTTCCGTGACACTCGCGCATTGGTCGAACCTACCGGTAACAAATCTAGCTTCTCGCCTCTGAACCGCCTCTATATCTTCCTTTAAACTGATCTGCTGCGGGTCCCAAACACTTGAGCAATACTTAAGACGTGGTCGTACAAGCATTTTATACGCGGTCTCCTTTACAGGTGAAGCACATCTTCCCAAAATTCTCCCAATAAACCGAAGTCGGCTGTCCGCCTTACTCACAACTGCCCTTACATGCTCGTTCCATTTCATATCGCTCTGCAATGTTACGCCTAGATATTTGAACGACGCGACAGCATCAAGAAGCTCACTGCTAATGCTGTATTCGAACATTATGGGATTGCTTTTTCTACTCATACGCATGACCTTACATTTTTTCTACATTGAGAGCTAGCTGCCATTCTTCGCACCACCTAGAAATTTTGTCTAAGTCATCCTGTATGCTATTACAGTCAGTTACAGACGACACCCTCCCATACACCACAGCATCATCAGAAAACAGCCGCAAATTACAACTTACTCTGTCCATCAGATCATTTATATAGATAGAAAATAATAGCGGTCCTATCACACTCCCCTGGGGCACGCCTGTTGATACACTCGTCTCTGATGAACACTCGCCGTCGAGAACAACGTACTGCATTCTATTACTTAGGAAGTCTTCCAGCCATATCTGGAGAATGTGCTGGTCAGGGCAGCAGTCGAACATTTTCCGTGTCCAAAAAGGCCCGTGCTGGACCTGCAACATGCGGTCGTGCATTTTTTGTTGTTGTGGTCTTCAGTCAAGAGCCTGGTTTGATGCAGCTCTCCACCCTACTCTATCCTGAGCAAGCCTTTTCATCTCCTCATAAGAACGACAACCCACATCCACTTGAATCTGCTTACTATACGCGTCTCTTGGTCTCCCTCTGCGATTTTTACCCCACACACTTCCCTCCAACGCTAAATTCACAATTCCTTGATGTCTAAGAATGTGTCCTACCAAGGTATGCCAGAAATTTCTTTTCTCCCCAATTCGTACCTCCTCATTTGTTACGCGATCCACCCACCTAATCTTCAGCATTCTTCTGTAGCACCACATTTCAAAAGCCTCTATCCTCTTTCTGTCCACACTGCTTATCGTCCATGTTTCACTCCCATACAAGGCAACACTCCATACAAATGCCTTCAGAAAGGACTTCCTTAGGCTTAAATCAAAATTCGATGTTAACAAATTTCTCTTTTTCAAAAACGCCTTTCTACCCATTGCCATTCTGCATTTTATATCCTCTGTACTGCGACCATCATTTGTTATTTTACTGCCCAAGTAACAAAACTCATCTACCTCCTTTATTGTTTCGTTACCTAATCTAATTCCTTCAGCATCACCTGATTTTCTTACACTGCACTCCATTACCCTAGTTTTACTCTTGTTAATGTTCATCTTATATGCACCTTTCAGCACACTGTCCATTCCGTTCAATTGCTCTTCCAGGTCCTTTGCTGTATCTGACAGAATTACTATGTCGTCGGCAAAACGCAATGTTTTTAATTCTTCACCCTGAACTTCAATTCCTTCTCCAAATTTCTCCTTGCTTTCCTTTATAGCTTGCTCAGTGTACAAATTGCACAACATTGGAGAAAGGCTACAACCCTGTCTTACTCCCTTTCCAACCACTGCATCCCTTTCATGCCCTTCAACTCTGACAACCGCTGTCTGGTTTTTGTACAAGTTGTAAATAACCTTACGCTCCCTATATTTTACTCCTGCTTGCTTCAGAACTTTAAAGAGTTTATTCCAATCAACATTGTCAAAAGCCTTCTCCAAATCTACAAAAGCTAGAAATGTTGCTTTGCCTTTTCTTAATCTATCTTCTAGGATAAGCTGTAAAGTGAGTATTGCCTCCCGTGTTCCTACATTTCTCCTGAACCCAAACTGATCTTCCCCGAGGTCAGCTTCTACCAGCTTTTCCATCCTTCTGTATATAATTCGTGTTAATATTTTGCAACCATGACTTATTAAACTGATGGTTCTGTAGTTTTCACACCTGTCTGCACCCGCTTTCTTTGGAATGGGGATTATAACATTTTTTCTTAAAGTCTGAGGGTACTTCACCTGTCTCATACATCTTACACACAATGTGAAACAATTTTGTCATGGCTGGTTCTCCCAGAGACTTCAGTAGCTCTGACGGGATATCATCTACTCCAGGGGCCTTGTATCGACTTAGATCTTTCAGTGCTCTGTCATATTCATCTCTCAGTATAGTATCTCCTATTTCATCATCATCTACATCCTCTTCCCTTCCTACAATAGTGTATCGAAGTTCATTTCCTTTATAGAGCCCCTCTATATACTCTTTCCACCTTTCAGCTTTCCCTTCTTTGCTGAGAACTGGTTTTCCATCAGTGTCCTTGATATTCATAGAGCTGTTTTTCTTATCGCCAAATGTTTCTTTTATTTTCCGGTAGGCTGTATCTATTTTTCCCCTATTTATACATTCTTCTACATCCTTGCATTTGCCTTCTAGCCATTCCTGCTTAGCCATCTTGCACTTCCTTTCAATCTCATTTCTTAGTCGTCTGTACTCCATTTTGCCTGTTTCATTTACTGCATTTTTATACTTTCTCCTTTCATCGATTAAATTTAGTATCTCCTGTGATATCCAAGGATTTTTTGTAGGTCTTGCCTTCCTATCTATTTTGTCCTCTGCTGCCTTCACTATTTCATCTCTCAATTTTACCCATTCCTCCTCAACTGTTTTATTTCCCCCAGTTTCTGTCAATTGTTGCCTGAAGCTCCCTCTGAAATTCTTAAGAACTTCAGGTTCCTTCAATTTATCCAGGTCCCATCTCCTTATTTTCCTACCTTTCTGTAGTTTCTTCAGTTTCAGCCTACAGTTCATAACCAACAAGTTATGGTCAGAGTCTATGTCTGCCCCTGGGTATGTCCTACACTTCAAAACCTGGTTCCGAAATCTATGTCTTACCATTATAAAATCTATCTGGTATCTCCCGGTGTCTCCTGGTCTCTTCCACGTATACAACCTTCTTTTGTGATTCTTAAACCAGGTGTTTGTTATAACTAAATTATGTTCCGTGCAAAATTCTACCAGGCGGCTTCCTCTTTCATTCCTTTTGCCCAGACCATATTCACCTGCTATCTTCCCTTCCCTTCCTTGTCCTACTACCGAATTCCAGTCTCCCATAACAATTAAGTTTTCCTCTCCCTTAATTGTCTGAATAATTTCCTTTAGCTCCTCATATATTTCTTCGATTTCCTCATCATCGGCGGAGCTAGTTGGCATATAAACCTGTACTAGTGTTGTCGGTGTTGGCTTCGTATCTATCTTGACAATGATAATGCGATCACTGTGCTGCTCATAGTAGTTTACCCGCATTCCTATTTTCTTATTCATTATCAATCCTACTCCTGTGATACCCCCATTGATTTTGTATTTATAATCCTGTACTCACCTGACCAGAAATCCTGTTCATCCTGCCACCGAACTTCACTAATCCCCACTATATCTAACTTCAACCTATCCATTTCCCTTTTTAAATTTTCTAATTTTCCTACTCGATTAAGGGATCTAACATTCCACGCTCCGACCCGTAGAATGCCAGTATTGTCTTTCCTGATGATCACATCCTCCTGAGTAGTCCCCGCCCGGAGATCCGAATGGGGGACTATTTTACCTCCGGAATATGTTACCCGAGAGGATGCCATCATCATATGTTCATACAGTAGAGCTGCATGTCCTCGGGAAAGGTAACGGCTGTAGTTTCCCCTTGCTTTCAGCCGTTCGCAGTAGCTGTGTGGCAAAGCCACATTGGCTGATGTTACAAGTCCAGCTCAGTCAATCATCCAGACTGTTGCCCCTGTAACTACTGAAAAGGCTGCTGCCCCTCTTCAGGAACCACACGTTTGTCTGGCCTCTCCACAGATACCCCTCCGCTGTGGTTGCACCTACGGTACGGCTATCTGTATCGTTGAGGCACGCAAGCCACCCCACCTCGGTAATGTCTGTGGTTCATGGGAGTGGGGTCGTGCATTATCCTGCTGAAATGTAGGGTTTCACAGGGATCGAATGAAGGGTAGAGCCACCGGTCGTAACACATCTGAAATGTAACTTCCACTGTTCAAAGTGCCGTCGATGCGAACAAGAGGTGACCGAGACGTGTAACCAATGGCACCCCATACCATCACGTCGGGTGATACGCCAGTATGGCGATGACGAATACACTCTTCCAATGTGCGTTCACCTCGATGTCGCCAAACATAGATGCGACCATCATGATGCTGTAAACGTAACGTGGATTCATCCGAAAAAATGAAGTTTTACCATTCGTGCACTCAGGTTCGGCGTTGCGCACACCATTGCAGGCGCTCCTGCCTATGATGCAGCGTCAATGGTAACAGCAGACATGGTCTCAGAGATGATAGTCCATGCTGCTACAAACGTCGTCGAATTGTTCGTGCAGATGGTTGTTGTCTTGCAAACGTCCCCATCTGTTGACTCAGGGATCGAGAAATGGCTGCTCGATCCGTTACAGCCATGCGGATAAGATGCCTGTCATATCGACTGCTAGTGATACGAGGCCGTTGGGATCCAGCACGGCGTTCCGTATTGCCCTCCTGAACCCACCGACTCCATATTATTCTAACAATCATTGAATCGTGACCAACGCGAGCAGTAATGTCGCGATACGATAAACCGCAATCGCGATAGGCTACAATCCGACCTTTATCTAAGTCGGAAACGTGATGGTACGTATTTCTCTTCGTTACAGGAGGCATCACAACAACGTTTCACCAAGCAACGCCGGTCAACTGCTATTTGTGTATGAGAAATCGGTTGGAAAGTTTCCTCATGTCAGCACGTCGTAGGTGTCGCCACCAGCGCCAACCTTGTGTGAATCACAGAAAAGCTAATCATTTGTATATCACAGCATATTCTTCCTGTCGGTTAAATTTCGCGTCTGTAGCACATCATCTTCGGTGTGTAGCAATTTTAATGGCCAGGAGTGTAGCTGTGTGGCATATTCGATTGAAAGGTTGCAATCGAATATTTGAGAGCTAGATCAGAGGTATAAGGGTTACGGTATGAAGAATAGTATCCCCAGATCGGAAGTAATGTCTGTGGTAAAGAGATTCAAACAGGTTGAGTGCCAAATAGGAGGAACAAAGAATAGGTAGACAGTTTCAAATACTTAGATTGTATTTTCTCACAGTATGGCAACATGGTGAAATAAACTTGAATCAATGTGCAGCAAAGCTAATGCAGTGAGTGCTCAGCTAGCAAGCGCTTGCCCGCGAAAGGCAAAGATCCCAGGTTCGAGTCCCGGTTCCGGCACACAATTTTAATCTGCCAGGAAGTTTCATATCAGCGCACACTCCGCTGCAGAGTGAAGTTTCATTCTTAGTCTTTTTTTACAACATTTTTTTAAAATAATCACATTACTGCATAAGATTAGTACTGAAGTCAAACTGTACACGATATCCACATTTGTATTATACAGGGTGTCCCACTCAACTTTTTCAGCTTGGATATCTCTGTAACTACAAGAGATATGTAAAACGATTTTCACGATCATGAACGTACGCTAGGGGCTTATGAAAGTAGGTACTTTAAGACAGTCTAAAACGTAAAGAAGTATTATTTTCAACGCAAACTTATGTTTTTTTAATGGATACCCCATATTATTTCTTAAGTAATCAATAGCATGAAAAATCACAAAAAGAATGGCGTTGGTTGCATCGCGATGCATCAGTTACATCCGGAGAAAGTGTGAAGCGAAGTTGACATTTGAAATACATGAGGCGCGGTGCTAGCACGTGTCCGAGACTCAGCCGGGAGTCTCACCTGGGACGCGTTAGCTGCGGTTTTTGTAGCCAACAGAGGAACAACGAGGCGTTCTCTTCACTTTCCTTAATGATTATGTAATTACTAATTACATTCAGTAAATTACTTCAAATTAACATTTAATCTTAAAAATTACCGCGAAGTTCTAAAGTTATCGTCAACTACCGACTAAAAATGTTCAAATGTTTATATAGCTTATGGGACTTAACTACGGGGTCATCAGTCCCTAAACTTACAAACTACTTATGAACTACTTAATACTAAGGACGGCACAAATATCCATGCCCAAAGGGGGATTCGGACCCCCGACCGTAGTGGCCGTGCAGACCGTGACTGGAAGCGCCTCAGTCCCTTCGGCCACCGCGGCCGGCACTACCGACTAACAACAGGTTAATTTACGTAAACAGAACCCACAGACGACGTGCAAGAGTGGGGCAGTACCTCCTGTAATACAAACTGTACGTAACTGTACAGTGAAATCACTATCGAAAGTTTTTAGACACTCCACAGTACAGACCCGCACACTGTAGCTATTCACACATATACAAAGCCCGCCAAATCTGGTAAAAACATGGCATCCTGGGCTGTTGGCAAATCAGGAGCGGTATAACACATGGCCACTCTCTCCATATACAGGCTCTGTAGTGAAGTCACTCACACATTACCTATGGCAACAGTATCTCACCGCAGTGGGGGTACTCCTAATCTCACAACACCTTATCAAAGATACTAAATAATTTATTATCCACCATCTCCAGCTGTCGTTGAGAACATTTTTATTATGATGTTTTAAATGTTTACAAATCTGCATAGTCTCTAGGATGTTTAATTTCTTTTCTTTGGGCGCTTTATGTAGGATATTCATACATTGTCAAATGTCTTGGATTTTATGTTTGTTCTCTCGTAAGTGCTCACCAAACGAAATTTTATTATGGCTACCTATATGCTCTCGGAATCTAGTAAAAAACGACCTACCCGTTGGCCCAACATAAAAGCCTTCGCGGTCACCGGGTTATCACATTGCTTTAACATAAATGTACCCTTTTATTACATGCAAATGAACGGTTTTGTACGCTTCTACAGAAAACCTTATTTTAAACCCAGGCAAAGTCGGGTACTTGCAGCTAGTTCTCTATATCATCCGTCTGTCCCCAACCGAGCGAGGTGGCGCAGTGGTAACACACTGGACTCGCATTTGGAAGGATGGCGGTTCAAATCCACCTCCGGCCATCCAGATTTAGGTTTTCCGTGATATCCCTAAATCACTCCAGGCAAATGGCAGGATGGTTCCTTTCAAAGGGCACAGCCGATTTCCTTCCCTCTCCTTACCCAAGCAACCCGAGCGTAAGCTTCCCCTCTAATGACAATGCTGCCGACGGGGCGTTAAACAATCTTCCTTCCCTTCCGTTAGTCCCACTTTCTGGGGCTCCCACAAAGGGCAGCAATACTCCACAATTGGACACACGAGTATAGTGTAGGCAGTTTCTTTAATAAAACTGTTTCATCTTCTGTTCTGCCAACGAAACGTAACCTTTGGTTCGCCTTCTTTGCAATACTTTCTGTGTGTTCTTTGCAATTTAAGCTGTTCGTAACTGTTACTCCTACGTAGTTAGTGGAATTTACGGCCTTTATATTTGACTGATTTATCGTGCAAATGATGTTTAACGAATTTCTTTTAGTGCTGATAAGGATGACTTCATACTTTTTAATTATTCAGGATCAATTGGCAATTTTTGACCATGAGATATTTATATCTATAAATGTGAATGTCTGTTCGATGTACGTTTATCACGTCTGAACCACAAGGCATAAAGAGCTAAACATTTGTACAGGTACTAATGTCTACCCGGGGAAGGCTTTAGGCTCGGTTTTATGGCGATCGGATAACTATTTATCTATATATATTAATGTGAATGTCTGTTCGGGGTACGCTTATCATGTCCGAACGACAAGACGCAGAGACTTTATTTGTACAGTTACTAATTTATGCCTGAGGAAGGCTTTAGGCGCGGTTTTATAGCGATATGATAGATATTTAGTAATTTGAAGAACATAACGCGAAATGCGGAACAGTAATTACTCTCTGAAAATTATGTTTACTCTTTGAAAATGGTTTTATTGGTTGCATTGTTGCTTGAGGGTTGATAATGATAAAAGGGTGCAATATATTGGGATGGAAAGTTATCGGTGTATATAAAATTTTACGTGTGTGTGTGTGTGTGTGTGTTAATATTTCGCTCTGCAGCGAAAACTACAGAACGCAAACGAATGGTCTGTGTGTAATTGTTGTCCAAAGTTTCCCGTTATACACCATAGCATTTCCATGTCATTAGCTATAAGAGGGTGGAAGATATGGTGGTTGAAATTCGTCAAATTGAAAAAAAAAAAAAAAAAAAAAAGTCTGAAGGCCAGCGATGACGTTTGCGACTCTATAGCAAGGAGGTTACATACAGCGAAACGTGATGCCATAGACCATATCTTTGTCTATGCGTGCTACAATGTCTTCAGCTCTTTCTGTGTAAGGATAAGCATACAATAAAGAAATATAAGAATAAATAAATAAAGAAGTAAAAAAGAAATTTCTTTTATTACATCTTTTTTTTTAATCGATTTAACATTTCGCGCATAACATCAAGTGATCGATCTCTGATATCATTACAATCATTATTGTTGAATTTCGTGATTGGATTCTTCGAAACGAGTGCATTTTTAGTGTGATTTGATCTACATCACTTACTTTCCTGGTAAACAGTAAGTGCATAGACTTCTGCAATCAGATAGGAATAGTTTTCAGTTTATTTCTAAAGAAGGTATTTTATTTTATTTCATCCTTCAAAACCAGTCTCATAGCACACTACTGAAAGATGGCTTATCTGTCATAATCAACCAACTCACGAGCGGAGCCGCGGGTTTAAGCTAGTCTTATCTAAATTATTTCGCTGCTGCTTTTCATCTTCTGGTGACTTTAGTAACCGATAAATGACAGCATCATTCGCGAACAGTCTAAGAGAGCTGCTCACATTGTCTCCTAAATCGTTCATGAAAATTAGGAACAGTAGGGGCCCTATAACAGTTCCCTGGGGAAGACCAGATATCACTTTCCGTCAATTAGAACGTACTTTGTCCTTTTTGACAATAAATCGCTAATCCAATCGCACAGCTGTATCGATATTCGATAAGCACACAATTAGATTAGAAGACGTTTTTGAAGTGTAGTGTCAAAAGTTTTCGGAAATAGAGGAATGATTTCATGTGAGTAAAGAGCTGTTTGTATTTCACAAGAATGATACTTTCTGAATCCGTGTTGAGTATGGGTCCATGGGTCGTCCTCTTCAAGGTGTTGATAATGTTTGGGGAAATTATGTTCTAAATCCTGCTGCATACTGACGTCAATGATATAGGCATCTAGCATACTCGCTTAATAAACTCGCCATCCGAAAAAGATTTGCTTCGTTTAATAGGGTTATAGGCCACCATGAAACTAGTTTCTGCAGCAATATTTTGAAGCGGTGTTTGCTTTGTAAGGAATGCTTACTTGTTTTGTCTTATTCATCTCAAAGTTTATAGCTAAATTCTCTTTGTTTTGTTACGTGACGTCGTTTCAGATTGCACTCCTCGAGTAGGGCTGTTGTTTCGTGAAAGACTAAACATACTACTTATGAACTACTTACGAACTAGGACGGCTCAAATATCCATGCCCGAGGGGGGATTCGAACCCCCGACCGTATTGGCCGTGCAGACCGTGACTGAAGCGCCTCAGTCCTACATTTCTTCGGAGGGTTGATGACTACAGGAAGTCGGAAAATTTATACATTTACTGCCGTACAGACAAAACAGACATAAATCCGGCGGGAAGAATGGAGCGTTATAGCAGTCACCACATCGAGCCTAACAAAGTTTGCGGAAATACTGGCATCCGCCGCGTCTCGTGAGCGTGCACTGCGATTGCGTATGACGTCAGCCTCGTACAAATTTTTGCTCGTGCGGGCGAAGAAACCTTGTTCCTCGGGATATTTTTGCTATCCCTTGACGGGCCGCACAAATTCCTTTGACGGGCCGCATGCGGCCCGCGGAACGCTATTTGCCCACCCCTGGGATAGAGCTATTGCTTTTGCTGGTATACAATATGGACCGGCAGACTTGCATTTGTTAAGTGATATAAGTTGCTTTAGTGTCTTAGGACGAGTTGAAGGGGTGGCAGGAGAAAAAAAATCGCACTGACGTGTTCAACGGCCCCCTTTAGATTTGTAGTTTTATAAGTTTTGCAAACATTTTTGACCAAAATAATAATCTAAATAATAAAAAACTAAATAATCAGATTGTCTGAAACCCCAATAGGAAAAAAAAATTATGTCTTTGCGGGTTCCGACCCACTGACCTTCAGCATCCCAATCCAACGCATTGCCCACTACGCTACAGTTAACACCTAGAAGAGTTGATCTGCAATCTCATACTATTGATAGCCGTTGTTAACTGATGCTAATATGGCATATGTAGACACTAGATTATCATTTATCATACGAAGAACGGCGTATTTTTTTTAATTCTTCAGTCCGCCATTGCTTTGAAATGACAACGTGTAAGTTACAATAAGAAAATCATCAAATACGCGATGCAAGATGGCGTATGGCACATTGTTCTGGGCGAGGAATGTCACGTGACATCTGCGAACGGCTGGTTTTCGTTACTTCAATGGAGGGTGTCAAAAGTCCGTTATTTTTGCTAATATCTCTCATACGATACGAGATATGAAAAAAACATATGGGAACAAAGTTGTAGAGAATTTTCTCCTCTACTAATTCGTTTATTCAATTTTCGCGTCAGATGAACGGTTTACTTGCAATTAAAAATTACTTTACAAACGGCTTTTTTTGCTATTACTAACGTATTTCTTGTCCGAAATATTTCAAAAAGCGAGGTTCTGGTCTCTGGTAGACAACAATTATGTCAGTAATATTTGGTGCCGATCGGTTAAACGGTTCGACCTAAAAAGTGGGAACACGTTACATCCAGACAGACATCATCAAATCGCCGCTATTTTTGCAAATATCACTGCATCGATGCAAGATATGAAAAAAAAAACATAATATAGCGAAGTTGTAGAGAATTTTCCCCTCTACCAATTAGGCTATTCAATTTTTGTGTCAGATGAATGGTTCGTTTGTAATTACAATTATATTACAAACGGCTTTTTTTGGGATTACTACCGTATTTTTTGTCCGAAAAATTTGAAAAAGGGAGGTTCTGGTCTCTGGCGGCCTACAATTATGTCTGTAAAATTTGGTACTGATCGGTTGAACGGTTCGTCTTAAAAACAGGGAACACGTTACGGACAGACAGACAGACATACATCCCAAAATCGCCGTTATTTTTGCATATATCTCTGAAACGATACGAGATAGGAAAGAAACACAAGAGAGCAAAGTTGTAGACAATTTTCTCCTCTACAAATTAGGTTATTCAATTTCGTGTCAGACGAACGGTTAAGCCGTTATTTTGATTTAAATTTCGAGCTGTCAAAAGACGATCGCAAAGACCCACTTTTAGTGTTACTACCGTAATCTAAAGTGGGCCAAAAAAGTTAAAGTGTTAGTAACTCGTGCGCATAATGTTTGCTAGTCGGAACTGGGTACGCGCAGTCGCGCTGTTTAATTATTTCCAAATACAGCAAGCAATACCAGAAGTTTGCCAGTACTCAACAACTTGCAACTAGACAGGCCTAAGACGTCTAGCTTGCACATCAAGCTCCTGCACCGACTTAGCGTATTTATAATACCTCAGGGATATCTACTTCTAAATCACGCTTGTTGACGGTTCATCTTGATTCGATTTCAGGCGTATTTGTTTCGTCTTCTCTGGTGAAAGAATTTCAAAGAGCTGTGTTTAGCGATTCTGCTTTAGAAGAGATGTCTTCCGTAGCCTCACCATGCTATCGCATAGCGAAGGTATTGATTGTGTCTTGCCGCTAATATACCTTACATACGACCAGAATTTCTTCGGATTTTCTACCAAGCTGCATGACAGTGTTTTGTTATGGAAAATATTACAAGCTTCTCGCATAAGTACGAGCCAAGAAGTATAATACAAATCGTATCGATACGGTTGATGCGAATAACAAAATGTACGCAAGGGCAAGTTCGTATCGATACGGTAGATGCGAGTACGAAATGTATTCATTTGTAAGCTCGTATCGATACGGTAGATGCGAGTAACGAAATGTTTTCAGGAGTAATGATTCAGTATTTCGTATCAGCCAAAGTATTCGTTACTCAGTACCGAATACATATGGTTTGCTACAGCTCTGGTAAACAGCATAGTGAGCGTACAGTCTCTGGTTATTTTCCAAGCCTTTGGGCGTGGAGAAAGAAGAAGACACACGCCTGCGTTGGCCAGCTGATGCTGGGGTGTTCGAATTTTTGACGTTTGGTGGAAATAATCATTCCTTTCGCTGCAAATTATGTCGCGGTGGGAGAACAATTCAAAGCAGTCGAAACTCCAAAGCGAACTTAAGAATTCATGTAGAAGCTAGTATTTTGCTTGCTCGTTGGCGTTAAGGCGTGTTTGCAACGAGTTTGAAACATGTTCTGTAACGGTGTTAGCTGTTTCCCAACATGCTGGCAACACAAAAGCTGCATTTCCTGGCAGTGTCGATAAAGAGACAATGTCCGTGGCTTGATAGCACTAAATGCCCCTTTGCAGCGGTAGTGTTCGGTTATCCTCTGTGTATCTATAGAGTTACATGTTGTCTTTCCGAGTGTTCCTTTACGCAATGAAGTAGACAAGAAGCATGGTTCCCTACAGAAAATTGCTGCATTGTTTGGCACTAGCCGTATGTGAAGTAGATACAAAATTAAGTATCTCTTTTCTCAACACTCAGCAATAAGAACAGGATTCTTTATTTTATTTTAGAAAATGAGTCATTATCAAGTTACGTTTCTTGCCTATTGTTTTACAGCGCTTTTTATGAAGCAGAAAAGGAAGTAGCAGTGTGTGTTCTAAACGTGGACGTGAAAAGAGGATCGTAACAGCAGATTCCTTGTCACATTCATTTGCAGTATGAGTGACTTTGAGGCTGAAGAAGATTCTTTATTGAAAATGACCATTTGGAATCATGTAAAACATAAATAAATATATGATCAATTAAATATATGTTTCAGTGCTATTAATACAACTGAATTATGATTAAATAAACTTTCATCCAAAGCTTCACAAACTAAGTGGACAGTAATGACATGGCTGGCTGCGAAATCTAATATATAAAGCAGAGTGTCCGTATATTTGTGCGTGTTGCAGACAAATCTACAGTTTTGTTCCAATCTTTATGAAATATTGTACACGTAAGCTTCAATCCATGAGGACGGTCGCCGTAAGTGTAAGAATCACATACAATATATAGTTCACGAGATATGACGTTATAAACATTGAAATGTGTCTAAAACTGCTGCGTTTAGTGACAATGCTGCTCAATTTCTCCTAAACCACTGGACCGATTTCAACCAAATTTGGTACACATGTTCCTTAGAGTGAGGTAACAATTGCTGTATGAGTACGAACCACATACAACACATGGCCAACCCCATGAACCACAGACATTGCCGAGGTGGGGTGGCTTGCGTGCCTCAACGATGCAGATAGCCGTACCGTAGGTGCAACCACAGCGGAGGGGTATCTGTGGAGAGGCCAGACAAACGTGTGGTTCCTGAAGAGGGGCAGCAGCCTTTTCAGTAGTTACAGAGGCAACAGTCTGGATGATTGACTGAGCTGACCTTGTAACATCAGCTAATGTGGCTTTGCCACACAGCTACTGCGAACGGCTGAAAGCAAGGGGAAACTACAGCCGTTACCTTTCCCGAGGACATGCAGCTATACTGTATGAACATATGATGATGACATCCTCTCGGGTAAAATATTCCGGAGGTAAAATAGTCCCCCATTCGGGTCTCCGGGCGGGGACTACTCAGGAGGATGTTGTCATCAGGAAAGACAATACTGGCATTCTACGGATCGGAGCGTGGAATGTTAGATTCCTTAATCGAGTAGGAAAATTAGAAAATTTAAAAAGGGAAATGGATAGGTTGAAGTTAGATATAGTGGGGATTAGTGAAGTTCAGTGGCAGGATGAACAGGATTTCTGGTCAGGTGAGTACAGGATTATAAATACAAAATCAGTTGGGGGTATCACAGGAGTAGGACTGATAATGAATAAGAAAATAGGAATGCGGGTAAACTACTATGAGCAGCACAGTGATCGCATTATCATTGTCAAGATAGATACGAAGCCAACACCGACAACAGTAGTACAGGTTTATATGCCAACTAGCTCTGCCGATGATGGGGAGATCGAAGAAATATATGGGGAGCTAGAGGAAATTATTCAGACTGTTAAGGGAGAGGAAAACTTAATTGTGATGGGAGACTGGAATTCGGTAGTAGGAAAAGGAAGAGAAGGAAAAATAATAGGTGAATATGGACTGGGCAGGAGGAATGAAAGAGGAAGTCGCCTGGTAGAATTTGGCACGGAACATGATTTAATCGTAACAAACACGTGGTTTAAGAATCACAAAAGAAGGTTGTATACGTGGAAGAGACCAGGAGACACCGGAAGGTATCAGATAGATTTTATAATGGTAAGACATAGATTCCGGAACCAGGTTATAAACTGAAAGACATACCCAGGGGCAGATATAGACTCTGACCATAACTTGTTAGTCATGAACTGTACGCTGAAACTGAAAAAACTGCAGTAAGGTAGCAAAATAAGGAGATGGGACTTAGATAAATTGAAGGAAAGTGAAGTTCTGGAGAATTTCAGAGGGAGATTTAGACAACAATTGACAGAAACAGGGGGAAATAAAACAGTAGAAGAGGAATGGGTAGCATTGAGAGATGAAATAGTGAAGGCAGCAGAGGACAAAATAGGTAGAAAGGCAAGACCAACAAAAAATCCTTGGGTATCACGGGAAATACTAAATTTAATTGATGAAAGGAGAAAATATAAAAATGCAGTAAATGAAACAGACAAAATGGAGTACAGACGACTAAGAAATGAGATTGACAGGAAGTGCAAAATGGCTAAGCAGGAGTGGCTAGAAGGCAAATGCAAGGATGTAGAAGAATGTATAAGAAGGGGAAAAGTAGATACCGCCTACAGGAAAATAAAAGAGACATTTGGGGACAAGAAAAGCAACTCTACGAATATCAAGAACTCGGATGGGAAACCAGTTCTCAGCAAAGAAGGGAAAGCTGAAAGGTGAAAAGAGTAAATAGAGCAGCTCTACAAAGGAAATGAACTTAGAGACACTGTTGTAGGAAGGGAAGAGGAAGTAGATCAAGATGAAATAGGAGATACTATACTGAGAGGTGAATTTGACAGAGCCCTGAAAGACCTAGGTCGGAACAAGGCCCCAGGAGTAGATGACATACCCTCAGAGCTACTAAAGTCTCTGGGAGAGCCAGCCATGACAAGACTATTTGAACTGGTGTGTAGGATGTATGAGACAGGCGAAATGCCCTCAGACTTTAAGAAAAATGTAATAATCCCCATTCCAAAGAAATCAGGCGCAGACAGGTGTGAAAATTACAGAACCATCAGTTTGATAAGTCATGGTTGCAAAATTTTAACACGAATTATCTACAGGAGAATGGAAAAGCTGGTAGAAGCTGACCTCGGGAAAGATCAGTTTGGATTCAGGAGGAACGTAGGAACCCGGGAGGCAATACTCACTTTACGTCTTATCTTAGAAGATAGATTAAGGAAAGGCAAACCTACATTCTTCGCTTTTGTAGATTGGAGAAAGCTTTTGACAATGTTGACTGGAATACACTCTTTCAAATTCTGAAGTCAGCAGGGATAAAATATAGGAAAAGGAGAGTTATTTACAACTTGTACAAAAGTCAGACCGCAGTTATTAGACTCGAAGGGCATGAAACGGAAGCATCAGTTGGGAAGGGAGTAAGACAGAAGAATGCTGAAGATTAGGTGGGTGGATCGCGTAACTAATGAGGAGGTACTGAACCGAATTGAGGAGAAAAGAAATTTCTGGCAAACCTTGACTAAAAGAAGGGATACATTGGTAGGACACACTCTTAGACATCAAGGAATTGTGAATTTAGCGTTGGAGGGAAGTGTGTGGGGTAAAAATCGCAGAGGGAGACCAAGAGACGTGTATAGTAAGCAGATTCAAGTGGATGTGGGTTGTCGTTCTTATGAGGAGATGAAAAGGCTTGCTCAGGATAGAGTAGGGTGGAGAGCTGCATCAAACCAGTCTCCGGACTGAAGACCATAACAACACAACAACACATGGTTCAGATATAACGTCGTAAACAATAAGAATCGCAGAAAACGGCCACATAATGCGGCGAGACTTTATAAATACGCTATATGAGAATAAGAGTACTTAATGACTTGCAAGAAACTTTAAACATAATTTCAAACCTTTATTAAACTTTTTCTCGCTGACACCCATAGCAAAATGATGAAAGGAAAAAGTTTCTCGCTTACTACTTTTCCGCTGTCTATGGAGTAAACTACGGAATTCGGTATGACGTTACAATTTATAATTTGTTCAAATGTTCAAATGATTGTAGAGTATATGGGACTTAACTACGGGTTCATCAGTCCCTAACCTTACAAACTACTTATGAACTACTTACAACTAAGGACGGCACAAATATCCATGCCCGAGGGGGGATTCGAACCCCCGACCGTTGTGGCCGTGCGGACCGTGACTGGAGCGCCTCAATCCCCTCGGCCACCGCGGCCGGCTTATTATTTGTACACTACAGATTGTAGCCGCAGGAAATTTTACAGACAGTATACACACATATAGTTGAATGTACGATCTAAATTGCATCACAGTACGACACATAATTCATGAGATATGAGCACATAAATAGAAACGTTCCGCTGTTCATAGACTAAAATACGGCGTTCGGATGACGTTACAATTTATAATTCATACACTACAAACTGTAGCCGCAGGAAATTTTATAGACAGTATACACGCATATACTTGAGTGTACCTTCTAAATTGTATGACGGTACGAGACGTAGTTCACGAGATATGAGCACATAAACAATAACGTTCATGAAAAACCGCCCCATAACGCACCAAGTTTTCAAAAAAAAAAAAAAAAAAAAAAAAAAAAAAAAGTTTCAAATGTTTGTATAGTCTATGGGACTTAACTACGGGGTTGTCAGTCCCTAAACTTACAAACTACTTATGAACTACTTACGAACTAGGACGGCACAAATATCCATGCCCGATTCGAACCCCCTGGAGCGCCTCAGTCCCCGCGGCCACCGCGGCCGGCCAAGTTTTAATGTATTACTTCTTTACTACTAATTGTATTCCCAAGAGATTTTACATACTGCCCTTATACAAATGAATATACACCCGAAAAATGGCAGGGATAAATAAATAAATACCCGGGCAACGCCGGGTTTTCAGCTAGTGTGGAATAAATATGCAATGGTTTCCTGGGCACTTCCTACTGACGAGAAACAAAGAGTAACAGCAAGTCTTATCTTCACAGGAGTTGTTTGTCTATACTTTGTGCCTTTGTTTGAAACAACTGGTCCTGTAATATTCATTATATTTCAAAATCTGACGGCGACATCTTGGTGACGTTACGAAAAGCAGAGTTGTTTTCCAAATCCAGCATGCATAGCCTGTCATTCAAATTAAAATGTTTGCATGCATATTGATACAAGCTACTATGGTCATCAGTCCCTAGACTTACGAACTAAATAAACTAACTTACACTAAGGACGACAGACACGCCCATGCTGAGGAGTACTTGAACCTCCAGCGTCAGTAGCATGACGCGGTAGGCTAGGCGCGCACAGGCGATTTTTCAATCGGAGCGACAAAAAATCGCTGTCGCGGCAGTACATCGTGGTGCGCACACACCGACAGGAAAATCGTAGCTACTCTCAGTACCAGCATGGATTTCATCGAAACAGCTTGTTTGGTGGCGCTTTTACTACGAAGAAGAGCGAGAAAACAGCGCTAATGTCGTTACTGGGTACATCCGATTGTAAGTCAAAGGCTTGTGAAAGGCCAGTTTTACAAATTACACGAAGAGTTACAAAATCACCCACGAGTAAGGAGAACCTCAATCTTTTAGTTGTGTAGAAGATGAAGCATTTGCACTGTCTAGACATACTCTGCGGCCGTACTCTAAGAGAATCCTGCGTGTTTTTAATTATATACGTTGTCGTGCTCGTAGAATGGTAGAATGTACTTTTGGGAATCTGAGTAAAATATGGAGAATATTTTATCGACCTATTGATGTCGATGATGGATTTTCAGATATAATTCTACATAATTACGCAAGACGAAATGACGTACCGACCGAGGACGAGTCGTACGAATTCCTACTGCAAAGCTGTGAGCCTGTAGGAATAAGGGCTGATGGCGTGTGGTATGCAGACAAGGCATTATTTTGCAAACTACTTTGTGACTCCACAAGTATCAGTACCTTGGCAAAATGAAAAAAAAAATTAAACTGTTATAATTGTGACGTCTACATGAATGAATAAAATAAGTGAAACGTGAAATACATTTGTTATTCTTTTCTGGTCGAGACAGTTGAGTCCAGTTCTTAATTAGGCTGCAGCATACTTCTCCCCATAGTTTCTCTTTCAAATTGTGATCACTGTATTCTTTTAACTTCCTGTTGTAGAGAGCTGGTCGCGTTTTTGCTTCTGTA
The DNA here is from genome assembly GCA_026315105.1 of Locusta migratoria. NCBI lineage: Eukaryota > Metazoa > Arthropoda > Insecta > Orthoptera > Acrididae > Locusta > Locusta migratoria. The sequence continues at coordinate 144,652,838 of CM048755.1, read as the reverse complement.
ATCAGTCTTTCTGGATCGACAACACAACCTACAATGTCATCCGTAGCACAACTCGCGTTATCATACGTGCTGCTGGCGCACTGAACTTAACTTGTCATGCAGCACAGAGCGGGAGCGACTGAGAAATCGCGTCGCTAGTGCGCGCGGCCCCATGCTGTTGCCTGTGATTCATTCCACACCTGCGACAATCGCGTCGCGCGTCAAATAGGGCCGGTTGCGTTTTTTTTTTTAAATCGCCGCTACTTTTTTGTCGCACGTGCGCGCGCTCATATTGGAGCCACCGACAAATAAATCGCGCGACAGAAAATCGCCAGTGCGCGCCTGGCCTTAGACCAGCACAACCTAGAGAGAAGTAGGGATGGGAGTGTGAAGCGCACCGAGGATTTCTCGAGCTGCTGGCGCTCGAGCGGTTCTCGAGACGCGGCGGTTGACTGGGGCAGCGCGACACACCACGCTACACGCTGCTATTTGCAGCTCGCTGTCATTATCATATAAAACCAAAGTCACGGAACTGTCGAGGATGGAGTCTGTTGCAAAGCTCCGTAGTGTAACAAAAAATACAACAGGCACGATAAGACATTTAATGTTGCACATTATGTCTAGCAATCAAACACGTTCGCGAATGCAAGACGGCATTCTTATATTACAAGTCAGACAAATTACGAAGCTATTGTGTATGTTATCCATTCAAGGTTGGATAGTGCCTTAAACAGTCCGCCAGTGTCGGAAAATTGTAATTCTTAATTTGGCTGCAATAACATGGAAAATGCATCGAAATTAACACTATCCAAATTGGCCCACTTTAGGTTACGGTAGTAACACTAAAAGTGGGCCTTTGCGATCGTCTTTTGACAGCTCGAAATTTAAATGAAAATAACGGTTTAAAATATTCAAATGTTAGTTAAGCTTATGGGACTTAACTACGGGGTCATCAGTCCCTAAACTTACAAACTACTTATGAACTAGCTACAACTACGGACGGCACAAATATCCATGCCCGAGGGAGGATTCGAACCCCCGACCGTAGTGGCCGTGCAGACCGTGACTGAAGCGCCTCAGTCTCCTCGGCCACCGCGGCCGGCAAATAACGGTTTAACTATTCATCTGACACGAAAACTGAATAACCGAATTTGTAGAGGAGAAAATTCTCTACAACTTTGCTCTCTTATGTTTTTTTTTCATATCTCGTAGCGTTTCAAAGATATTTGCAAAAATAACAGAGATTTTGGGATGTATGTATGTCTGTCTGTCTGTCCGTAACGTGTTCCCTGCTTTTAATACGAACCCTTCAACCGATCAGCACCAAATTTTACAGACTTGATTGTAGGCCGCCAGAGACCAAAACCTCCCTTTTTCAAATTTTTCGGACAAAAAACAAGGTAGTAATACCATAAAAAGCCATTTGTAATGTAATTGTAATTGCAAACGAACCGTTCATCTGACGCGAAAATTGAATAACGTAATTGGTAGAGGAGTAAATTCTCTACAACTTAGCTCCCTTATGTTTTCTTCATATCTCGTATCATTTGAGACATATTTGCAAAAATAACGGAGATTTGACACCCTCCATTGAATTAACGAAAACCAGCCGTTCGAAGATGTCACGTGACATTCCTCGCCCTGAACTCTCTATGGCATACGCCATCTTGGGTTGCGTATTTGATGATTTTCTTATTGTAACTTACACGTTGTCATTTCAAAGCAATGGAGCAATCTAGAATTAACAAAAACACATCGTTCTTCGTATGATAAATGATAATCTTGTGTCTACAAATGCCATATTAGCATCAGTTAACAACGGCGATCATTAGTAATAGATGAAAGAAGTTGTGTTTTAATATATAGCTGTAGCGTAGTGGACAAGGCGTAGGATTATGACGCTGAAGGGCGGTGGTTCGGAACCCGGCACTACCTAAATTTTTTTTTTTTTTTCCTAAAAGGGTTTGAGACACTCTTATTAATTAATTTTTTTATTATTTAGATTATTGTTTTGGTCCAAAATGTTTGCAAAAACTTATAAAACTACAAATCTAAAGTGGGCCGTAACACACGTCAGTGCGATTTTTTTTAACAGAATGAGGACATGACAACCAACAGCCAGTATTGTAGTTGTAAATTGTGGGGCTATATTCAGAAAATACCAGAGCTTTAAGCTGAAATAAGAACGAAAGCTTAGGTACATCACACTGGCTAATACGATAAGCTGTGCCGAATTTTTTTTTCTACAATTAGTAAATGTAAGTAAGCAGTTTTTCGGTGTAACATGTTGTAGCACTTTTCTCTCATGTAAGTATCAATACATGCGGAATGCATATTTGTTTTTGGTGACAATGAATTTCTTGTTTCGTGTAAGGTACGTGTTTTAATAATCATCCTATGATTTTTGCTTCTGCGAAACATTCTAATAATAATAATACAGATTCTTCCTTGCACGTACGGAAGACAGCGATTACGACTGCTCTGTCATAATGCTTCCCCGTAGAGTAGTTTCGCTCAGTCTCCAGAGAGCGCAGCACTGTCGACAACTTCTCGAGAGTACTCGGGAATTTTTCGAGAATTTGCCTTAGCATCGCGCGTTTCTCGAGAGCGCTCACAGCCAGCACCCCCTATAGAAGAAAGCCTGCGCACGACGTCATAACATGGCGGCGGTGAGAGGCTTAGAGTCCTCGGACAGATTGTAAACATTAACAGGTGACATGTGCTGTTTCGCTGTTCTGTGCCGAAATGTAGAGGAAATTACGACTATGGCGCAAAAGTTACCGTCTTTAAACGTCCGGAGAAGAAGAAATGGATATCAAGAATTCCCGGGATAACTTGGCTCCTTCTTCAAGTTAATGAGTAAGTTTTCGTTTTTGTTTAACCTTAAAGAAGAGTTTTAAGTAATCACTGTTTACCGTTGGATATTGCGATTCACCCCCATTTGCTTATTATTCGTCGGACGTTTAAAGACGGTAACATTTGGGCCACAGTAGTAATTTCCTTTACATTTCGGCACAGAACAGTGAAACGGCATTTTGTCAGTAAAAAAGAGATCACACGTTGTTCTCACACACACAAATCGTTCAGCGTAGCGATCACACAATACACAACACCAATTTACGTAATAAATACACTCCTGAATGAAAGAATCCACTATAAACAGCGTGCACTGCTAATGTTTACCGTCTTTCAGAGGAGTCTATGCCTCTCACCGCCGCCATGTTGTGACGTCGTGCGCAGGCTTTCTTCTATAGGGGGTGCTGTCACAGCCCATTCCTAGAGAGAAGGCCGCGGCGATATCGTGTGACGTCAGGCAGAGTAGGTTGCGCGCGCATAGCTGACTGGGTAGCCGCTGGGGCACGGCCCACTATGCCGAAGCAGCGAGCCAGTCAGCTATGCGCGCAACCTATTCTGCTTGACGTCACACGAGAGCGCCGCGGCCTTCTCTCTATACTCCATTCACCGAAAAGAGAGACAGACTGTAAACTGACCGTGGCGCGTGATCAGGGGTGGACAAAACGGGGCGCTCGCTCAGTGTCGCTCCCTGTGTATCAAGCTATGTGGTTCCATGTGGAACTGTAATGGAATGGCGACAGCGGCTGTTAGTCGAGTTTTAATTCCAAATTATTAACTTATCTACCAACAGCCGTAAAGTTTATGTTGTTCTATTTAACGTCTGGTTTCGTCATTAGATTAATTCTTCTTTATATTTTGTATGACATAGGTACAGCATGGTGTTATGAAGAATTAGTGACAACACTGATTTGCGACTTAATTTGTATAGGGCCTGAAGATGATATTAATGCAATACCGAAACCGGTAGTTAAATAAAAGAACATAAACTTTATGGCTGTTGTGGGATAAGTTAATAATTTGGAATTATAACCTCTGTATCAGGTGAGGTGTAAAGCGGTTGTGTGTTTTACTATATAACAGTGATATTAAACGCCACAGATATTCAAAATTCATATTTTTTTAATAATTCATAGAATCTCTGAAAACTGCCCAAATCTGCATTTTCGTTTACGACACTAAAACCCATGTCCACAAAACAGAGCATGTACTTTCGTTCGCATCACATCTCTGTGAAAGTCTTCAACACTTTCTGCCGTGAGGTTTTTTTTTTTCGACACTTCAAAGAGTGTCTGGCCTTGTAATCAATTACCACATGATAAACTGAGGAACACCCAACACCCGTAGATGTAGCTGTTTTTATAACTATATCTGTCATATATTGTTCTGGATACAACAGTTCCATTTTTTGTTTTGTTTGTAATTCTATCGGACCAAACTGCGTGGTCATCAGTCCGTAGCTTACAAACTACTTAAAGTAACTAACCTAAGGACAACACACACAGCCATGCCCCAGGGAGGACTCGAACCTCCACGGCGAGCAACCGCACGCTCCGCAGCGAGACGCTTTAGACCGCTCGGCTACTCCACCGCGGCCCTAGGACCTAGTTCCATTTTATATATATTCATAACTTAATGATTTCTTCTTTGGTAGCTTCTTGCGTGGTTTCTAAATATAAGATGACATAATGAGTTTACACTTGCGCAATACAGACTAGAAAGAAAAAAGAGGTAGTATATGAATGGTTAATACTTATGCTGCTATTCAGCAACTGGTCCTTTAACATGAATTTTCTAACCAGCCTCTAATATAAACCCGTCATAAGACACACAAACGCTTTACGCCGGCCGCGGGGGCCGAGGGGACTGCGGCGCGCCAGTCACGGTCTGCACGGCCACTGCGGTCGGGGGTTCGAATCCCCCCTCGGGCATGGATGTTTGTGCCGTCCTTAAGGCTCTGTCAAACAGAGAGCGGGCGCTGTGTTGCATTCTGCCTGACCGCCTCAGTCTAACAGGAAGCGGGCGCACGCGCTGCCCGCCGCGTGCAACGGGCAGGCTGTGGTTTTCTACAGAGACCGCGGCGGGCAAGCGTCAGTGTGGGGCAGTGTGGCGGAAAACGGACAAACTGACCGATTTGGTGCGTCCAAAGCCCTTCCTTTGTCATACGTGACCAAGAATACAAAAATGTGTCTAAGAAGACAAACAGTTGGAAGGATATATGCACAAGTCTGAATCAAACAGGTATTAATTTATTTTTCATAATTACAAACCAATGTATACCTACTTGTCTAATACAAACTATTACATGAAAATGAATTAAGCGAAATATTGAAAATTACAGTACATTTCTGATTGTGTTGTGCGAAATACAGTTAAAAACGTAAGAAAAACAATGTGGTCGGACAAGCATCAACGCAGATGGTGCAGGAGGTAGTTGTTGCCTGCCAACTGTACATACAACTTGATACCAATACCTTGTTACTGGTTATTGAGAAAATACGCAAGGAATTGGTTTCTGTTTTAGTCTTAGCGTATTCGAAAACACATTAGCCTGTAGATTATCAATCTGCTCCTCTTGTTCAGTAGGCACGTAGCTTGCATTGCTGCGGAGGATATTAGTAGACAGCACGCTGCTTCGAAAGCTTTATTTACTTATTTACAGCATCAGTTTGTAGATCTTTTAGCCCTAAAGACACGCCATTTTTCAACAAGAATTTCCACTACATGCTGTCTCTTGTAGAGGCATTTATTGTAAATGGCCTTTTGAGGATCTTCCAGGGCTGCAGATTTAGGAAAGGGACATATTAAATAATTCTGCAATTTAAACCATCACCTACTAACACGCGAGGCACACGAGTGCTTGTATCCTGCAATGGCTTTCGAGGCAGAATATTTTCTCCTTGTATAAATCCGTGGAGAAATGTAGTGTTTTAAAAAATAACGCTGTCACTGTCTCTGCTCTAGCTCCCCACATCAAAACCACAAAGATGTCATCATGATCAACAACTCCAAACGAGACAACTGATTTTTTTATAACAATAACAACTTGAGTCACTCTTTTCTTGGACATTTTATCCGTAGTTGCTTTCTATGTAGCTGCCAATGGAGTTAGCGAGACATTCGAAAATAATTGAAAAAACTGTTTTCACGCAATAAAAGCTCTTTGCAAAGACGATGAAATTCACCATATTCTTCTCGTTTCATATTAATTTCATGAACTTATTTTCTTCGCTTCTTCCAAGCAAGCAAAATGAGAAGTAGAAATTCATCCTCGTCTGAACTACTGTTCATGTTTATAACGGCCGCGGTGGAATAGCCGAGCGGTCTAAAGCGTCTCGCTGCGGAGCGCGCGGTTGCTCGCCGTGGAGGTTCGAGTCCTCCCTGGGGCATGGGTGTGTGTGTTGTCCTTAGGTTTAGTTTACCTAGGTTTAAGTAGTTTGTAAGCTACGGACTGATGACCACGCAGTTTGGTCCGATAGATTTACAAACATTTGAACATGTTTATACGCTCCGCAGCTGACTTACACACTACAAGCGCCATTTAACAACCGGAGCGCCGAGCGGTGCCCGCGCTGTGCCTGACTGCTGCGGAACGCGGCGGATAACAGCGCGTTCTGTCCGCGCGGGCTGCCCGCTCTCTGTTTGACGGAGCCTTTAGTGTTAGCTAGTTCATTAGTAGTTTGTAAGTTTAGGTACTGATGACCCCGTAGTTAAGTCCATTGCTATACAAACATTTGAACCAACGATTTACACCTGAAACGGATGTGGCGACATTGAGCGTGCGCCCCTGTTTTGTCCACCCCTGGTCACGCGCCTCACTGTGTTTTCAGTCCTTCTCTCGTTTCGGTGAACGGAGTGTAGGTGGTAGTGCTTAGACCACTGTACCACCCTCGCGCAACAGAGTGTCATTCCCGTCACATCTTCTACGTACGGTAAGTATTTTGCCCTCCTCCGACAGCTACGTCTTCTTCGTGTGCTTATTTCGTCGCTGCTATCAATCAAATGTTCAAATGTTTGTTAAACTTATGGGACTTAACTACGGGGTCATCAGTCCCTAAACTTACAAACTACTTATGAACTACTTACGAACTAGGACGGCACAAATATCCATGCCCGAGGGGGGATTCGAACCCCCGACCGTAGAGGCCGTGCTGACCGTGACTGGAGCGCCTCAGTCACCTCGGCCACCGCGGCCGGCTCGCTGCTATCAATGCAGTTCCTCATCTCACTAATTCTTCCGCTTGACCTGTCATAGCGTTGCTCTCGTTACGAATACACGGTTTGAAATGTTTGCTTATTGCTGCCATTTCAGCGTGGCAGACGCTGCGAATATATAAACAACAACAAAGTCGGCAGTTTTCACGAAGATGTGAGCAACGAACAACATGAAACGGATCTTTCATGAAATGTAACGTTTCAAAAACAACTTTTGTTGAAAATCAACAAACACTGAAATTGAGATGCTGTGAACAATTTATTCAATAATGCATTAATTATGTATTATTATTAATTATGTATATATTAATTTATCGTTATTGATTGTCATTAAAACTTGTTTCGTTTCTACATGTGCAAGGTCCATTACGGATTTACAAATGAGGTACAATTATAATGATTAAAAGTAACTGTAAAAGTAACTGCAAAGATACTTGTAACTAATACAGTGACTTTCGATGTATAGTAACTATAACTGTAAACAAGTTACCTTTCAGGAAAGTAACTTTAACTGTAACTTACTTACATTAAAAAAGTAACTTTCGCAACCCTGGTTAATTGCTGTGTTGTTGTAGATCTTAATAGGTTGGCTGCCGTGTGGCCGCCGGCGCCCACATGAGGTGGTTCTGACGTCATAGCGGAAGTCAACGTGTTATGAGAAGTTCTGTCCAAGTAAGACCAGGTGATGGGGAAAAAGACTTATTCTTTGAAGGATGTGTTGCACAAAGGGATAAAATAAATGAGGTTCATGTCAAAATGTTGAAAGATAATGTCAATGGTAGCGATGAATATAGTTTTGGAATAGCAGGGAGTAGTGATAATTGTAATGATACAGTTGTTTACGAAGAAGCTGAGGGTGCTTGTATGATTTTTAGTGAGGAAGAAATATTGGCAAACGAGGTAGACGAGACAACTGGTTCATATCTATGTAAGTTTCTTTTGACTTTCAAATCAAATGTTTGTATAGCTTATGGGACTTAACTACGGGGTCATCAGTCCCTAAACTTACAAACTACTTATGAACTAGCTAACACTAAGGACGGCACAAATATCCATGCCCGAGGGGGGATTCGAACCCCCGACCGAAGTGGCCGTCCAGACCGTGACTGACGCACCGCAGTCCCCTCAGCCACCGCGGCCGGCCTTTTGACTATAACGACTGCTCAAGAAAGTGTTTATGACACGATTGATGACAAAGTAAACAAATTAGAGAGTTTATTATGATGTTATTGTATGATATATGTTTTGCATAAAATGGCTGTGAGATGTGCAGCAATGTATGGCCGGTCGCGGTGGCCGAGGGGACTGCGGCGCATCGGTCACGGTCTGCACGGCCACTACTGTCGGGGGTTCGAATCTCCCCTCGGGCATGGATATTTTTGCCGTCAATACTATTAGCTAGATCATAAGTAGTTTTTAAGTTTAGGGACTGATGACCCCGTAGTTAAGTTCAAAATGTTCAAATGTTTGTAATTCTTATGGGACCAAACTACGTTGGTCATCAGTCCCTACACTTACAAACTACTTAAACTAATTTAAAATAACCTAAGGCAAACACACACATCCGTGCCCGAGGGGGGATTCGAACCTCCGACTACGGACGGCCGTGCGCACAGCAACACGGCGCTCCAGCACGCGTGGCTAATCCGCCGCGGCTAGTTAAGTTCCATAAGCTCTATAAACATTTGAGCAATGTATGGATATTATGTATTTCCTTTGTCATTTTAATGAGATTCATGCTAGTATTGAGGCGAAAGAGGGATGAGAACCATATTTTTGAAAATAATTGAAGATAGGGACTTAACGCAACAACGTGGGCGTAATAGTGGATGTTGGAGTTTTTTTAAATTCTCTAAATTTCATTCGGTAAGTCTAAAAAATAAATAAATAAATAAATTTGGTGGGGGGATATGTGGTGTTACCCCACATTTTTTCTTATATTGTTTCCGATTTATGAACTTCCATTTTTCGCCTGGCTGCCTTCTGCAGTCCGGCTATATTATTGAGAGCAGCTCGGTACCATACTCGGAAGCGAGCAGGTGCGGACCAGCCAAGACAGATGGTCAGCTACCGTGGGAAAGCTTCTGCATCGTGCAGGCAGCTCGTCTCGATGGCGGGAATCGCCAGTGTTTCTTTTCATATATTTAGTAATAACTCATTCTTTTATATAGCTCCAACATTCGAAGGATTGCGATCATTTTCGATGGGATTAAATAAATTTTATTAATATTCGAAGGTTTCGTTTAGTCCACATTATTTAAAGGTATCTAAATTTAGAACGCTGAGTTTCTGTTTGCTGCTATGAATCAGCCAATAGTGTGGCAGCTACTAAAATTCAGGCGCCAAGCAAGTGAGTGGGTTCCGTAGTCCAGGGTTGCCATACGTACGAGGTTCCTCGTACAAATACGAGATTTGTGGTGTACTGTACGAGGTGCAAGGATGAGGTCAACCTCGTACAGTTATGTACGAGATTCCGAAATTGTGACATAGAACGTCTTTTTCCTTGCTGTCCGCATATGTAGTCTAGCGGTAACGGGAAAAATTTTTCTTATGGCAGTGTTAGCGTAGTATTCTGACGTTGCCCTAGCCCCTATTGTTCTGACTTTACGCTCGTTGAAGCATCTGTCAATTTCAAACAAGCTGCGTATGCGTAGAGCTAGTACCGAGATTCCACAGCATCTCTGCGCATTCACAGTTTGCTGGAATCTGGCAACTGGCAGCTGCTTGAACTACCCTCTTATTACCAGGTGGCGTTGGCGAGACGAGTAATGTGCGAAACAAGGAGGTTAGAGAATGAACCAGCTTTGTGCAGAATTTGTGTTTAGAAAAAAAGGTCATTTTATTTGTTTAATTCAAAATTTGTAAATTAAGGAATGCCTGTTATAAATCATACTAATTTAATATGTGTGATTTTTGGTTGAATAACAGAACAATATTTTAAATGCTTGATATTATATATAATTTATTTTTTATTTATTTTTAGAACCCCCACGGACCCTATGTACGAGGTTTGATAGCCAAAAAATACGAGGTTTTTAGTTGCTTAAGTACGAGGAAAAACGTTTTTAGGGTGGCAACCCTGTTCGGTACCCAGTCGGCGGTCAGCCAGTAGACGGCGAACACCTATTTCGTTGGCGCGGGTTAAAGTGTGTTTAGCGACCGTTGTTAAGCGGCTTGTCACCCTACGGAAGTGTTATTTGGATGTGGCAGCAATGTGCCCACGTTTTGTGACTCAGGCCTGCTGTAGCTCTGGAAATAGCCTGTGATATCGGCGTGTTACGGTGTGTGATCATTTTGCACCTAATATTCAGAATTATTAGAGAAGGTGCTTACTAGGATATTTTCTTTATTACCGGGACATATTTGCTTTTATTTGCGTATCTGTCTCCAAGATATTTCACACCACGCTGATAACAATGAAGGACAATTATTGGAAGAGCCGTTTTCCTTTCAAGTATGTAGCGATATTTTCCTGTACTACCAAATTTTCCAAGATCTACATACTGGCAGTCTGCGACCTGACTAGTGGAGATATGCAATGGGATTTAATATTTCGACATCAGGTAAGAAATCCTGAATAGTTTGTGGAAAGAGGAGGCAAGAGAGCGCTCACGCCACGGTGTTGAATGATATTTTATTAACATTGGCATTTGTTGTTAGTGCGTGTGTAACGGTCACGTGGCGAACTAATTATGTAGTGCTATGTAGGGTAGACTTAGCTGGCATCCCTACAAGTAGACATTTTGTTACCGGGAGTACAGAAGACAATGCGATCCAACGCGGTTATCAGGCGCGTAATCTCGCGCCAAAACATGGCCGAAGTGTTTCGTATGCCGTGTCGTATTACTTTCCTTTATTAACTTTTATGTAATTAAATTGTCTCAAACAACAAACTGGTAGCTTGCTATTGAGAAATGACTTCCAATCTTTGTAAACCTATTGAACCAAACTGGTCCAAGACATTATTGATAAATCTGAAGCATTGAATTAAAATTTGTGGTGCGGCCGGGAATCGAACCCGGACCTCCATGCTTACCAGGCAGACGTGGTCGAAAGGTTAAGACGTCTGCCTCCTTTACATCCTACGGATTTTTGCTGTTAAATTGACTGAGTTTGATGTCGATTTGCGTTGTAGGACTACATTTACACTCTGCCATTTTGACTCCTTTTTTTTTTCTTCCATAGCTCCGTATAAATGTAGGCCATAATCGCAAATTGACATCAGCCTCAGCCAACAAGACTGAAAAATCCGAATGATGTAAAGAAGAGCCGTTTACTCTGTAGCTCTCCTTTATTTTGCGCCCTGTTCTTGCACCTAATTGTAACCCAACGGAAAAAAAAGTAGGCCTAAATTTTAATACAACTGCGAAAATGTATGATGGAATCAGTGATCGTTTTATTTGGTGCTTATTTCCAGAAAAATCCCGAGTAACGCGCAGTTACGTTTGGGAAATAAGTTATAAACAAGAAAGTGACTTTACAACTGCCAGGTTTTATTTGACACGAATAAATTTGCACAAGTCAGACTTAGCAGTACAGCGCTATTACACAGAAGTAATGATGTCTGGGCATATATAAAACTGTTAAATTACACACAAATGAAGGACAGGTAGCCGAAACATAAAACTACATAACAAACTTAATCTGTACTTGTATTGTGGCACACATTGTTTCAGTTACAGCAAAGGAAAAAGTGTTCATAATTTTCCTCTTAGTCTTTCTTGTCAATATGCATTTACTAGAACATTACACACCATTTGTACCTCACCGATGGGTCACTTTTATCACTTTGAAATTTTTTTCAATTTTCGTTTTATATTTCAAGTCTCTGTTTGTGAACCTCAAGAAATAGAAAATTCTAACTCTGACAAAAAGTTTTAGTAAATATTGGATAATATATTTTTAAGTAAATCAGCTCTCCTTGAATTCACAGTCCGTTTCTTAGCACTGGAAATAAATATTGCCTTTAAAACATACCTATATGTTATGATGTAGTTGTGTTTGAATGTTGGAAAAGTTGTATTTGCTTTAAGAGGATAATTAATTTACTGATCGGAGAATGACATATAGAAAAATATGTCAACCATAGAGCAGGAACAGCATAAAATAATTATTCCCCTTAATATATTTGTTCCAGTATCCGAAGAGCATTCGTTGCCAACATTAGCACACTACGCCTCCATTGCCGTAAGTAAAATTTTACCTGCCTAAGCAGCGTAGAACAAGGGGAGGAGGCAGGATGAGTGTCATCGATTTGACTGGTTCAGTTTTACTTACGGCAGTAGAGGAGTAATGTTTCAATGTTGGCAACATAATGTTCTTTTTACGAGGACAATTACTTTACCGACCAGAGAAAGGTAGATACAAGAAAATGCCATCCATAGAGCAAGAACAGCAAGATTATTCCCCTTGTTCCATTTGTTTGAATATCTTAACAAGGGGAGGTCGGCAATCGGGACCCGCCGATTTCGCCCAAGTTACTTGTGTAGGAGGTGGGTCTCCACATAACGTGCCTGACATATTTCGCCTGAGTGGGCCTTAGGAAAGGAGGAAATGCTCTCTAAAGTATTTTCCAATAGCACTGTACATGTTATTCAGCGCTCTGTTCGTGAATAAACGGTGTAGCGTAATGAAGGAAAAAAATAGGAAGCTCCTGGGATTGATCCCAGGGCGCCTGCTGCGCAAGTTCAAATGTTCAAATGTTTGTTAAGCTTATGGGACTTAACTACGGGGTCATCAGTCCCTAAACTTACAAACTACTTATGAACTACTTACAAACTAGGACGGCACAAATATCCATGCCCGAGGGGGGATTCGAACCCCCGACCGTAATGGCCGTGCTGACCGTGACTGGAGCGCCTCAGTCACCTCGGCCACCGCGGCCGGCGCTGCGCAAGTAATGCGCTTGCCCATTACGCTACGCCGTTAGTCACGAACAGATAGCTAAATAAGATGTACAGTATTATTGGAAAAACTTTCGAGACCATTTTCTCCTTTCCTAAGGCCCACTCAGGCGAAATATTTCAGGCACGTTATAGGGAGACCAATCTCCTTCTACACACGCACTTTTAATAATTATGCACACATTGCTCTCATTCGAAACTGATAAAATTTAACTTTTACCACACATATAGCGACGTTCACTAACCGTTCAACATCTTTTGGGAAGGTGAAGAAGCTTATATCCTTATTTGTATGAGAATTATTGCGGCAATTAGGTGTAGAACACCATCGGCCGCCTTTACTTTTATTGCTGCTCGTAATAAAAACGGAACAGTTACACCTACTGACGCACAGTTCTTTCTTTTCATTGCACCAAATACTAGTTTACTTTTATGCGATTCAGGCAGCTAAAATACACAATTAACAAACAAAGACTGCGCATTACCACGCGACAGAGTAGGGAGTGACCACACGTTTACTGCTTTTCAAGATGGCCGATTCCGCGCATGCGCACTAAATTTTGGACGACAGACTGCAGCGGGAGTTTCCTTTCTGTATACTCCTTATTCTGTGGTGTGGATCCGGCCTTATCTGCAGGCGCGCTCGTCACTGGCGGGCTTTCGATTATCGACTTTCGCGAGCGCATTTGAGTGACCCAGCGTGGACCGCACGAATTCGGTTATTTATTTTCTTTGTAGTGTGTGTGTGTGGGGGGGGGGGGGTCATTGTGCGATCATGTGTGCTGAGCGGGAAGTAGATTCTTATAAAAAGCTATTTCAGGCAACATTACAGGAATACTGACAGAATATAGCTCTATAAGCCAGAGAAATGGCGTACATAGTTATAGCACTAGATATAAAAGTACTGTATGCTCACAGGTTTAAGGCGAAGAAAATCAAAATACTTTTAAATAGAATGTGAAAAATTAGAATATACAGCATACACTAACAGAAAAATGTGTACAGAATGTGTCTTTAATTTATGGGCACCATCACGTGAATTCGACTATCCCAATACGCGATGTTAAAAGTGAGGTTATGAATTGCGATCTATTGTGTAGAAAGTCATAGTTTAATACTGGAATTGAGGGAACAACGACGCTAAATGTTATTGACGGTCAAAGAAAACTTTGCAATGTATGTTTTCTGCCAACTTAGTGTGATAAAGTGCTGGGAACTGGTACAGCATTTCAAAACACTGAACTATTTTCAAGCGAAAAAATAAACATATGAACACATCAAACAATATTTATAAGAGCATAAATAGAGCCTATTTACTTTATCCATTACGATTTGCCTAATGACATTGTTAATACCGTCGTAAAAAACTGATTTTTTTGCCTTTCATTAGCATTGACATTTTCATTTAAAGTGTTATTTAATGACAAATGCGTCATCAAATTACAATCTTGTTCAAATAAACAGTTTGCTTCAGTCTTTTCTGTTACAATATTACGAAACATAAACCATTTTTCGGTTTTAGATATCCGATCTCGCTTTTAGGAGGACACTCAATTGAGAAAAATATTTAAGTCGTCATGAAACATTTGTAATTTACCGCGAAATCAAAGTAAACAATAAAATGAAGATTAATAAGACACATTTGCATATAAACTGTGTAATCGGCGACTATAACATGAAAATCGCGTGACGAAAATAGGTTAACTTCCAATGTTAGCAGATGACCGTTCCGTCAAAACATTTTTCTCGAGAAAGTTTGACGTGACGTAACGGTCCGGTGACGGATAGTGTGAACGCCGCCATTAGGAATAAATTGTGGAATATTTTGACGAACGGTGACGTGACGGACAGTGAATTGGCCTTGATGTTCTCGTTACGAGTGTTCCCGTATACTCATAAACAGTCTGTCTCGATGTTAGTGTGCTATAGCTATCGACGGATCGATAGCCTCCTCTGGTCGCCTTCGCAGCACTACTACGTCACGATGACGTCACGATTACAAATGCCAGTGTGAAACGAACGCTACCCGCAGCCAGTGCTATCTAGCAGGGTACAGTCTGAGACAAAAAAATTGATCACCGGCCGAGGAAGGGACTAAGTCCGATTCGATCGCGCAGCTTGGACAATAAATTCGATCGCCCCTCAGAATTCTAAGTCCAGCGATATGCACGATCTGGCAACACTGTAGAATACGGTACTGTCAGGAGGAAGTGTTATCTCCTTCTCGAAGGATAGCTGTAATGTATAAGCGCGTGGTCTTCTGGTAAAAGTCGCCTTTACAAGTGTATATGTAAGTAGTCACAAGATCGAATCCAGCAACCTTCAATATTTTTCTAAACCACATGTCGGCTGTCATTGTTATCGGTGTGGAAGAACATCAAATGTTCCAACTTTGGCGAAACTGATTGCGTTATAACCAAAACAGAACAAAACACAACATAAAGGAGGGAACTGAAGAAATAATTCGGTTTTTGAACATATATGTGATGCATAGGTGTTTGTGCGATTTTAAGCAGCGGCGTGTTAGTGCTCTTGAAGCAATTATTCGTGAATTAAATATTGATGGGTTGACGATTAGTGAATTGCAGACTAAAATACATTCAGTTCCAAATACCTATACAAACGAACTATGACAATTGTGGATTTTGGAACACGGTATAGGTACTGTAGAGACGAATATTTACTTGACAAGAAATGTAATGCAATTTGTAATTTCAGTCCTGGTAACAGTGCTTCGCGCAAAACACTATCTTGTTTCTTTATTGCATTACTAACTCGGTTTAAAAGGAACGTAAACTGCTCTGGTGACATTCTAAGTTCATTAAAATAGCTAATGGGGTCTTCAATTACAATTTCTTTCGGCAAGGTCGCTAAGCAACCGAGCTGACGTCTTTTTTTAATCCATTCACAAACCCAAATACGTTTTTCTTTTTATGTTTAGTCTTAGGCAGTGACTCCACACAGGGAAACAATATCTCCGCCACAACTCTTACAGCTACCAAAACTTTAATTCTACGGCGACTACGGCACTCAAAAAAACAACGGAACTGAAGTGTATAGTATTGGCGCCGTGTCTACAAACACACACGAAACCAGTTGCGCGCAATTCATTTTATGAAACGAGTGTCGCAACCAAGTGTCGTCGTTTAGACTAGCCTTACTTGAAGTTCTAGTACTCATATTCCCGTCACGTGTTGAATTTTTCTGCCTGATATATCAACATACTCTCAACGTCGTAAAGTAGAATCGGAAAAATGGGTCATAGGGGTGACTATTACTAAATGTTTCTTTAACGTCATCAGGTCGCTCATTCAGGATTACTACTCACGATTGTGGCTAGTGACGAGTTATAATGCCCTCATGCTGACATCTTAAGAAGAAATTAATGACTGAGTACTAAAATATTTTTTATGCTGAGCAAAAATTTAAACCACAATTCCCTTGGAGTGCTATTTTTCTGCAAACAACTCAGACGCCATTTAGTTGCACTGTAAGGACAAACGACCTAAAAAACTACACCATGTGTTAGTACTACACCATAATAGATCCTGCTTATTTCACAAACAAAACATCCAATAGTGCGCTTTGCAAGTCACCCATTTCTCACTTACTGTTTCGATCATATGTCCTCAAACGTCCTGTTGATTAGAATCCCATTATATTCGCTAACAAAAACGAGAAGCGGATATACGGAAAACTTTTTTAGTGTGCAGAACATTTAGGACAGAAAGATCCCAAAATAACTATGGGTTAACGAAACAGAGCACAGTGCTGACATTATATGCAGCAGTTGAACAGTGTTATTTTGTTTTACCCCAGCCGTTTTCATATGAATACAAGCTCCGGGCTACCACAATATTCATATCAGAACCATCGGCCGTAATATGACGACACAGTTGATCAAATGGTTATAGAAATTGCAGTCTCTGTTTTTAAGCTGCCAATGTATAACGCCAAATTGTCACTATGTCGGAATATATCGCTGATTAAGTTCTGTCTGTGAAAGAATTGCTCAACAGTTGGTGAACAGTATCGACAGCCCTGCACGTAACACAAACCCATCAGTTGCCAATTATACGCAGCTATATTTCTATGACTTGATCTTCTTACGAACGATTTAATTTCTTTCACAACAGTGTTATTACTAACCGAAAGTGTTCAACAAGCATGAGTCTATCACTTCTCGTTCATGTCCACTTCCTGCTCTCACCCCTACACACGCTGTAGATGTCTAATAAATGACACAAAATACAGATTTATACCTACATTAATGGGGTTGTTGATGTTAGTTTTCCTTACAGTATACTGCCATTGTTCCGAATATTCAACGTAAATACTAATATTCTGTTGGATGAATATCTGACATGTCCATTTCAGTTCCACAAACCAAAAAATGGTGGAACTAAGCGAATAAAAAGCGTCTATATGCCAATAAATAAAAATGAAATAACAGTTAATGGAAGTTTACAAACTCCATCGAAAGAACATGAAAAATACTTTCTTGACCTACAATGCACTGCAATACTTAGGCCCTACTTTTGTTTTGGTCCATATCACTTGCACTAGAAAAGGGATAAAACATGCGTATATTTCATTAGTATTACAGGCCTTGGATCTCCGTCGATTATCACCGAGTTGACAATCACTTTCCGTATGATATTTTTAAGGGGATTCACGACATACTTTTATTAATCGAATTCTTTAAACTTCTCGGTAGTAGCAGGATAGTGAATTCAGATAAACAGCGGTAATATTGAAAATTGGTGCCGGAGCAGGACTGGAACCCTACTTTCTTTTCTCTATTAGATCTATTCTTTGCGGTCGTTGGATAGTTTTTGTTCTATGTTGGCTGGTAAGATTGATCTCAGTTTCCCTCCCTTAAGGAAAAAAATACAAATGCGGTCACTCCTTTGGCCGAGCGATCTGGAAGAATCGTCTCCGCTATTTATGCAAGTAATATTCAGTATACTTCAACTTTTTCAAAACATGTTTTCAGTGGGTCTCATATAGGTATGATAATAGTGGAGATAGCTCGAAACGTATGTATAGTGCGAGTGCTTTTGTGCAAATCACCTCACAAAAGTGATTTTCCGTTTCAAGAAAGATCTTTCCGGTAATCAGGATTTTACACATGAAAGAAGACTCTGTAACTCACGTAAGTCATGAACTATGACGACGTTTTCACTGGTCAGACAGGAATCAAAAGTTGGGAGTAGGAGTATTGCACACTCAGTTTCAAAGCTACGTTTTGCATAAACTTCATTAATTCACTCATTAAGTATAATGCTTTTATTAGTGACTTATTCTGTAGCTTTTATTTTCTTAAATGACTGAACCAAAACGAAAGGCAATGGCATTGTGTACACTTTTCGTCAGTGGTGCGTCCATCGCAACTGCCTGTAGCTCTATCAAAAGAAGGTTAAAATTCTGATCTACAAAGGGACTGGAACCATGACGAAAGCAGCCCTCGCCGCGGAGGAGTAGCCGAGCGGTCTAAAGCGTCTCGCTGCGGAGCGCGCGGTTGCTCGCCGTGGAGGTTCGTGTCCTCCCTGGGGCATGGGTGTGTGTGTTTGTCCTTAGGCTAGTTTACCTAGGTTTAAGTAGTTTGTAAACTACGGACTGATGACCACGCAGTTTGGTCCGATAGCTTTACAAACAAACAAAGCAGTCCTCGCTTAAGAAGCAGACAGGTCATCTCAGGGCTACTCACGCGCTGCTACGTCTCTCTTCCTGATTGTTCCACTGGTGGCTACAGCTAATCGCCAATTTTCGCATGGTACGACCTCCTTGCGTTTGTAGTAGGAAGTAATGCGCCGATGTCACACCTTTAAAGAAAGTAAACGAGATTATTCAACGAAACAGGCATGTAAATATTAAGTGAATTTGTTATCATGTTTCTGTGTCATCCCGGAAGTAAATAGGCGGTCACACCGGTGCCAAAGAGCTCTCAAACTTGCACTGCGCTCAAAACAGAGACTTACCGACATTGCAATACGTTCAACGAGCTGAGCGTTGAGCTCATTTTCCATAGTGACCGGCCGCGGTGGCCGAGGGGACTGCGGCGCGCCAGTCACGGTCTGCACGGCCACGAAGGTTGGGGGTTGGAATCCCCCCTCGGGCATGGATATTTGTGCCGTCCTTAGTATTAGCTAGTTTATAAGTAGTTTGTAAGTTTAGGGCCTGATGACCCCGTAGTTAAGTCCCATAAGCTCTACAAACATTTGAACATTTTTGATTCATAGAGTGCTTCTGAGTCGGTGCACGGTGTAGTTATCTGACTCCCTGATGGTACCAATTGCAACGATGTCTCCATCATGTCACAGTATTCAAATGAGAATTATAGGCATTTAGTATGACGTCACAGACAGGCAGACAGGTCTTGTACTTGTAGAGACTATCCATACGCTACTGGTATAGTAAAAAGAATTAAAAACACTATTTTCGGCTTTGTGCGTGTTCTGTGCTAACGCAGCTTCCTCAGTCGATTTTGCAGAAACTATTCGGTAGAAACAAATTATTCTTCTGTATCTTATAGCCAAACGCCACCGCATGATATTGTACTGGTATTCTTTTAGTTACTGTCCATAGTTATTGTTATCATAAAAAGTAAAGGACAATGCCGCGCATATTTTGAATAGTTTGCACTGAAAAATGTAGTCGCTGGCCAGTTTGCGTTTGGTGCTTTTTACACCATACATTACTGCGCGCGAAATGTAGCTAACATATCGAAATCGTTTTTAACGGTTTTCAGAATAATAGAATAACCTCTCAAAAAAATCTGACAAGGAGAAGCAGATAGGGTAAGTATGAAATTGAATTTACTGTCATATTTTATTAAACATCTCCGGTTGCAACAGTCATTGTCCGGGAAGGGAGTGGGTGAGAATTATGGTATGGTGGACTTACAAAATCGTTTTTCACTTCCAAAACGAGGTGACAAACTACTGCAAAGCAGAAAATAGAAAAACGGAAGCTGCGCTGGAGTAGCCGAGCAGTCTAAAGCGTCTCGCTGCGGAGCGCGCGGTTGCTCGCCGTGGAGGTTAGTCATCCCTGGGTCATGGGTGTGTGTGTTGTCCTTAGGTTAGTTTACCTAGGTTTAAGTGGTTTGTAAGCTACGGGTTGATGACCACGCAGTTTGGTCCGATAGATTTACAAACATTTTTATACGAATGAGCTACACCTGTCTGGAAAGAAGAAAGTGAAGAAGATTGTGTACTGTCCTCAATTATTGCTATTTCCAGACAATCGTTACGAATATGTGAGGTACCGGTAAAAGGAGAAATTTCTATTACATGCTTGTGATATTTCGTGGTATCATAAGCAATATTACAGTTTTGCTGATGTCATTTGAAGTTGTGCAGACATACACCAGTTAACCTCCATGCTTTAAATAATGAAAAACTACACCAGTTAGGGAAGTTTATTGCTTATCACAACGAATTTCGAGGTATATTTGCATCTTCGAGCACTTTTGTTTACGTAAGTACGGTACTTTTTCGACGTTTCAATGTGTGATTTCCTGATGCACTGCTATTGTCTTTCTTAGCTACTGAAGTTCGGAAAATCGGACAGAATAAATATTGAGGTGTGTGTTTTATCCTAACGTTAGAAACCATAACTTTTTCTGTCTGCTTAAAGGTATTGTGCCTCTTCCATTACTCAGAATATACACCATAATAATCGTGACTTAGGCCTACCTGTTTACAAAAACCAGTGTGACGATTTTTGTGTTGTGATATGCAGATTAACGGAGCAGACACAATACCTGCAAGTATAGACAGACGTACTATTTAGTATGTAACAAAAAGTTGCCGAGATTTTATGTATGCTACGATTTCCCTCATTACAGTAACATAAAAAAAACTACATCTGTGCAACAGTTGCATAAAATCATAATGGAAACGTCACGATGTATTTATGTAAACAGACACTAAAAGCGAGGAAAATTCTCAAAATGCGCTTTGCTAAGCATAAAAATACATAATGGATGCAGTTTTTCAGTATTTAAATCCATGAAGAACACAGTTATAGGCCACTTTGAAACTCGAACCTCCATGGCGAGCAACCGCGCGCTCTGTAGCAAGGCGCTTTAGACCGCTCGGCTACTCCACCGCGGTCCACACGTAGGCCTGCACCACATTTGCAGGTAATTGAACAGAAAACACTCATCACCTTGTTAAAGAACGCCAGAACCAGCAAGGATAATTTGTGGACAGCTAATACCCAATCATCACAATGCAAAACAACGTAAGAGAGCCACTACAATAACATTAAGATACGCCACAATCCCGGATTGAACACATTTTTTGATTTTATAATTCACGCCTAAAATTTCTGATAAAGGATTTAACCAACTTGTCGTTTCCAATGAACTGTAATATCAGAACATAGATTCCGAATTAATACCGATTGTGATATTTATCGTGTTCTGGGTGCCACAATCTTTCTTTCTTTCACTAAGCATATCAGTTTCTCACTTGCCCATATCTAGCAAGTGAGAACGTCGGTTGATTTGACCGAAGAAAACAAACTGATTTGAATTTCACCGACTGTCGTCCGAAGTTTCAACATTCGGGCGATGAGATCGGCTACACTGTGACCGCGACCATAGTGGAGTACTGATTTGAAACGATGGGCCGTTTTCCGCCGGTGTCTGTCGTCGGTAAAACCCACCGATATCGGAGCCACTGTGACCACAGCCTTAGGCCCAGTGTACACTAGACGCAGCAGAGCAGAGGCGAGGCGCAGGGCCTCTGCAGGTCAGCGCACACTTCACCAGCACAACCAGAGGAGAGCATGTGCACACAGCACATGCTGCAAGTGCCCTGCAAACCTCTCGAAGCATTTGGATTTAATTCCTGACTCTCCTTCAAAACTCAATTAATTTAATTTATATTTGTGTGTGTGTGTGTGTGTGTGTGTGTGTGTGTGTGTGTGTGTGTGTGTGTCTGTATTCTGATAAAGTGAGTGTAAGAGCAGTGAAAGGTATGTTGAGCAACAGGCAAAAGTGAAGAATATGGCGGATTTGTCTGGTTTATGGAAGTTCATTATAAGCTATTGAGCTATTCCAACTAAACAGACGACACTTCAAACAGCGTCACAGAGAAGCAAAATGTAACACGTCATATCCACTAAATAAAAAATAGGGATATGTTTTAGGAATGTAATTAAAAATCAGATTTATTTTTCTCTCATTTCTTTTATGTGTATCATTGCAAATACAATAATTGAAAGAACCTTTATACAACTGACGTTTAATCATGAATGTGGTGCAGTATACACCGTCAGATACACTTTTCTTCTCGATGGCATCTGGTATGCTTTTCATATGTCTTAGATTGAAAGATATATCGATATGAAAATTTTTTGCAAAGCATAATTTCCTTGTTGAAAGGAGAGTGCGAGTATTAATTGAGGACAGGTTAGATGAAAATCAGTGTGGGTTTAGGCCTCGCCGGCCGCGGTGGCCGAGGGGACTGAGGCGCGTCAGTCACGGTCTGCGCGGCCACTACGGTCGGGAGTTCGAATCCCCCCTCGGGCATGGATATTTGTGTCGTCCTTACTTTATAAGTAGTTTGTAAGTTTACGGACTGATGACCCCGTAATTAAGTCCCATAAGCTATAAAAACATTTGAACATTTTGTTTAGGCCTCTTAGAGGCTCTCAGGACCAGATCTTTAGCCTACGGCAGGTAATGGAAAAGTGCTATGAGTGGAACAGGGAATTGTATCTATGTTTCATAGCTCTGGAAAAGGCTTATGACTGTGTTCCTAGGAGGAAGCTACTGTCAGTTCTTTAAGATTATGGTATAGGAGGCAAACTTCTGCAGGCAATCAAAGGGCTTTACATAGACTGTCAGGCAGCACTTTGAGTAGATAGCAAATTAAGCTCATGGTTCAAGGTAGTTTCAGGGGTAAGACAAGGCTGTAACCTGTCACCAATGTTGTTCATACTATTCATGGATCATATGTTGAAACAGTAGACTGGCAGGGCGGGATTAGAATAGCTGAAAGCAAAATAAGCAATCTCGCATATGCGGATGATTTAGTTGTAATGGCCGATTCGATTGAAAGGTTGCAAACCAATATTTCAGAGCTCCATCAGAGGTGCAAGGATTATGATATGAACATCAGCATCTCCAAAACGAAAGTAATGTCTGTGGGAAAGAGATTCAAACAGATTGAGTGTCAAATAGGAGGAACAAAGTTAGAACAGGTAGACAATTTCAGGTACCTGGGATGTATTTTCTCACAGGATGGCAACATAGCGAAAGAACTGGAATCGAGGTGCAGCAAAACTAATGCAGTGAGTGCTCAGCTAAGATCTACTCTCTTCTGCAAGAAGGAAGTCAGTATCGAGACTAAGCTAGCAGTGCACCGCTCTATCTGTCTACCAACTTTGTTGTATGGGACTGAAAGTTGGGTGGATACAGGTTACCTTATTCACAAGGTAGAGGTTACAGATATGAAAGTAGCAAGAATGATTACAGGTACTAATAGATGGGAACAATGGCAGGAGGGTGTCCATAATGAGGAAATCAAAGAAAAACTGGGAATGAATACCATAGATGAAGCAGTTAGAGCGAACAGACTGAGATGGTGGGGTCATGTTACACGCATGGGAGAAGCAAGGTTACCTAAGACACTCATGAGCTCGGCAGCGGAGGGTAAGAGGAGTCGAGGTAGACCAAGAAGAAAGTACTTAGATTCGGTGAAGAATGATTTTGAAGTAAAAGGCATAACATCAGACGAGGCATCAATGTTAGCATTGAGTCGGGGATCATGGAGGAATTTTATTAGAGGTACCATGCTCCAGACTGAACGCTGAAAGGCATAATCAGTCTCTGCTGCTGCTGATGATGATAGTTTCCTTGTTTAACTGCATTTCTACGCGAAGTGTTTCCTTACTTAGGTCTTTATTCGTAGCTGACCAAGGAAACGCCTGTCCTCCGCCTCGGCTGCGTTAAGTGTGCGCTGTCCCATCGCAAAGCCTGCGTTACAGACCGCTGGCCGCCTATCCTCTGCCCGTGCTGTGTCACGTGTGCGCCGGGCCTGAATACTGGGTTGTGCCCCACTGGGCAGCAACTCAGGTACGCGATAGCGACACGTGGCACAAGCGCACCGCAGCCTTCTCTTTCGGTGGTAATGGAAGTGCCGGTGAAGCCCCCTTTGACCACTGGCGCTGCGCGTTCTTCACGCACCTATTAGGAGTTCTTCTCACATATACACATCGCTTATCGGCGTGTATTTCTTTTATGATACAGTGGGTGATGTGAGCTATTCGGGCAATTCGTTTTGCAGTCCCAGAATTTAATTAACTAGTTGATAAGCGTATTAATTGAGTATTATATGTTTTATAAAATACAGGCAGAGAAAGAAGCATAATTATGGCAAATACGGCGTTCTTTTGTTGTTTTTGCTGATATTGTTAAACGGCCCCCGTTTTAGCACCTTGCCTGTTTTTAGCAATACCTATACAATCCGGTATTCTTTTCGACTTAACCCTTGGCTAGACGCAATATACAGGGTGTTACAAAAAGGTACGGCCAAACTTTTAGGAAACATTCCTCACACACAAAGAAAGAAAATTTGTTATGTGGACATGTGTCCGGAAACGCTTAATTTCCATGTTCCTATATCAAAGTGTTTGAAGTCACGCTAGTACGTTCTGTTGCTGTGTGTTTCCATTCCATGATTAATGTGATTTGAAGAGAAGTAATAAAATGAGCTCTAACATGGAAATTAAGGGTTTCCGGACACATGTCCACGTAACATATTTTCTTTCTTTGTGTGTGAGGAATGTTTCCTGAAAGTTTGGCCGTACCGTTTTGTAACACCCTGTATACCGTTAACTCATTTCGGTGCAACTCACGGGTTAGACTGAAACTTGACTTTCACATATGCTTAAGAAAAACCTTATTTGAGTTAATTCACGAGGCTGCAAATGAAAAGTTTTGTTCTCGAAATGCGTTTGACAACTGATGGTATCGTTAAAATTGACACTAATTGGAATGACTACGTCATTTACGTCCCACAAGTCACTGTTTCGTCAAATTAATTTTATACATACATGTGACGGCGCATTTTTAAAACAACATAACCATCTTGGTCTAATCATACTGATTGATTCCACTGTTGGTTCTTGGTGAAACATTTTCAATTAAATAAACTGAACCACATTTTTTGCCTTGTTTGACAACACATTATTTTATTTTCACGAACTAGGTTTCGGGTTATGAGCCCATTTTCTATTGACTTGCTGATTCCAAAGTAAACAAGTAAAGACAAACCATAACATTATTACAGTTCTCTGGTTTTCGGTTTCAGCACTAGACGATACTACTGTCTGATAATTTAGAAACAATTCAATTTGCGTCCTTCATTCATTGGATTACCTTTCATCATTATTGATATTAGTAAGTAAATTATTGTAAGCTCCGTATTATATACGGTTTTAGTGTTGATGACTTGCTGAAATTGTCTGGTGACATTCAATTATCGTACCCTGAGAATTTATGTCATTGATTCTTTACCATTAATAGCCTCATATTATAAATACTATTAGTATCTTTTGTGTACAAAAAATGTGGAAGAAAGCGCAGGTGACTCCCGTTTATAAGAAAGGAAAGCGAACTGACCCGCACAATTACAGGCCAATATCGTTGATATCAGTTTCATGTAGAATTTTAGAGCATATTCTCAGTTCGAATATAGTAAATTTCCTTGAAACGGAAAAGCTTCTTTCCATGAATCAGCACGGGTTTAGGAAACATCGTTCGTGTGAAACTCAGCTTGCCCTTTTCTCACATGACATCATGCGAACCATGGATGAAGGGCATCAGGCGGATTGTGTTTTTCTCGACTTCAGAAAGGCGTTCGACGCGGTGCCACACTGCAGACTGCTAACGAAGATACGAGCTTATGGAATAGGTTCACAGATTTGTGACTGGCTGGAAGACTTCCTAAGTAATAGAACGAAGTACGTTGTTCTCGACGGCGAGTGTTCATCAGAGACGAGTGTATCGTCAGGCGTGGCCCAGGGGAGTGTGATAGGACCGCTATTATTTTCTATCTATATAAATGTTCTGATGGACAGTGTAAGTTGTAATTTGCGGCTGTTTGCTGATGATGCTGTGGTGTATGGGAGGGTGTCGTCTGTAACTGACTGTAATAGCATACAGGATGACTTACATAAAATCTCTAGTTGGTGCGAAGAATGGCAGCTAGCTCTCAATGTAGAAAAATGTAAGGTGATGCGCATGAGTAGAAAAAACAATCCCATAATGTTCGAATACAGCATTAGTAGTGAGCTTCTTGATGCTGTCGCGTCGTTCAAATATCTAGGCGTAACATTGCAGAGCGATATGAAATGGAACGAGCATGTAAGGACAATTGTGAGTAAGGCGGACAGCCGACTTCGGTTTATTGGGAGAATTTTGGAAAGATGTACTTCACCTGTAAAGGAGACCGCGTATAAAACGCTTGTACGACCACGTCTTGAGTATTGCTGAAGTGTTTGGGACCCGCAGCAGATAAGTTTAAAGGAAGACATAGAGGCGGTTCAGAGGCGAGCAGCTAGATTTGTTACCGGTAGTTCGACCAATGCGCGAGTGTCACGGAAATGCTCCGGCAACTCAATTGGGGATCGCTGGAAGAAAGACAACGTTCTTTTCGTGAATTTCTGTTAAGTAAATTTAGAGGGCCGGAATTTGAAGCTGAGTGTAGTACGATCTTACGGCGCCTACTTACATTTCGCGTAAAGATCACAAAGACAAGATAAGAGAAATTAGGGCTCGTACGGAGGCATATAGGCATTCTTTTTTTCCTCGTTCGATTTGGGAGTGGAATAGTTGTAGGCGTAGATGTAATGTATACGTTACGAGTAATCTAAAAGAGGGGAATAACTAACTGAATTCTGTCTGTTCGTTCAGTACTAAATTTGGGGATGTTGGCATCTGTTTTTTAAGTTCGAATATTTCTAATTGGGTCTGTTTTGCACCTTTACCTTCTACATGTAAGACTTCTACAACTATTGCATGTTTGTGCTTCTGGTCTATGCAGTGTTCAGCAAATGCAGAATCTGGCCTTGTGGTGTTCCCTGAGCCTATTGCAGATTGACCGACCTTTCTAACAATGTTCAAATGTCTATGGGACTTAACTATGGGGTCATCAGTCCCTAAACTTACATACTACTTATAAACTAGCTAATACTAAGGACGGCACAAATATCCACGCCAGAGGGGGGATTCGAACCCCCGACCGTAGTGGCCGTGCAGACCGTGACTGAAGCGCCTCAGTCCCCTCATCCACCGCGGCCGGCCGACCTGTCTGTCCTATATAGCAGGACTCACACACTTTACAAATGATTTTATACACCCCACTGTTCATAATGGCTGGCTGATTGTTTATGTTCATGAATTCATATATTCTCACATAATTTATAAATAAATAATGGCCATTCGCTGGTGTAAGGGCTAAAACATGTTTTCAACCGATGGTTGTACACTTATGTAAACACGAGATAACAAGACATTTTTACAACTTCAGTGACTAACACTGGAGCTACTAGATGACCCGCCCTTTATTCGGGAAACAATAGTTTTCGGCGCATGTACATCTCTTTATGGCCCGAGTATGTAACTGATTTTCTGTTGTAATAAACATTATGTAGATATACCGTATAATTCGCAGGGTCGTTAGGGAAATGTTCTTATGGTAGTGTGGACACAACGGCATTAAAAGTTAATTTCGTTGTTTAATTCGAATCGTTTCAAAAATAAAATAGATGAAATACTCACGTACCTCATTTTATTCTATATTATAACGTATAGATTGGTAACGGGGTTAGAAATTGATCGTTTAAATGTGGCTTAGCGGCTTCGTGACTACAACCTACCAGTTTCTACCAGTAGCCTACGCAATTTATGCTGTTTTTAATAGTTAATGAAAAATTACAACCACCTAATGTTATCATTTGTCGTTATTTCTGCCTCGTTTGTTTTGTGTGATGTAGCACACACACAGTTACAAACGGATACTTTTATCGAGTATAGTCCATTACGGTAAATGTAAACTTTCTTTGTGGAATGATGGTATGAGAGCCGTTTGAGTACACTGTATTTAATTTATTATTAAACTAATACATAAACTAAAATACTTCTTACGCAATTAACTATTACTAGCCTGTTCACGGTAGTCGATTAATACACAAACACAGAAACACCAAGATCCAAATAATATATAAAAATTAACGTTTGTTTATTTTTGTTAGTATTTTATGCAGGGCCATACCGTACAACCGATTGTGATAAAACTTCGTCAACTCATTGCTTGCACTCGCGCGAAGGTCAGAGGCATGCTAAAATTAACTTGGTATGGTGCATCACAGAGAGTGCTTTACAATAAGTTAATTCGTTGTGTATCTTGAAGTTTTCCCGCCGTATTGATTGGTCCATCATATTTCGGGCTTGCAGCCGGATCATGTTGACGTCTTGCAACTGCATTTCGGCTGATAGACATGCAGCCATCTTCAGACGAGTACGTGACTGAAGATTACTGGTGCGCGTCGTTCTATACATACACTTCAGAAACCTTTACGGGGAAGAGATGGCAGTACACGTCCAGAGTTTGGATAAGCTACGTAATAGGCGAGCAATATTACTTAGCTCTCTGTGTTTCTTATTGAAATGTCGGGACAACGACGTTATCCTAAAGTTTGCCAGAGTGACTCATTTTATCAAGACCGCCACCGCCAAGAATATTACTCGGAAGGCTAGCCTTACTCTATAAAGGAGAGGATTTGTTTCACTCGCCGTGAACTGGATCTGATATGTAGACAGCTGTATCACTTTCATTTGGAAGTGGCCTCCAGTCTGCCTCCTTTTACTTGGGAGTCAGTTGACGCAGCTACTTGGGCCAAAGCGGATTGGGCTCACAACGAGTCATCTTCTAGACAGTCATCGAAATTGGCACGTCTGTCGGCAGCATTACCACAGGAAGGCAATTTTGGACGCACCGTGGCTAATTTCACGGATAGAGTTTTGGACAACGCGACACTGTCCGTACTCGGAAAAGGACTCAACTTCGCTCCCATGCCTAAGACTCCATCTCTTGCGGATTTCATAAGTGCTATTGAAGAGGCTGTTAGAACTGTTTCCAGCGACGCAGCTGAAGACTTCAGGCTTACGAAAGCGACTCCTCTAAAGAACAATATTTTTTTCCAGCGAAAAGGCCGCACTTCGCAAACTGCATGAAGATCCGCACACCGTGGTTCTTCAAGCTGACAAGGGCAATGCCACGGTACTCCTGCCACGGAACATCTACAACGAGAAGATTTACAGCCTCCGAGTGAGTCTACATATCAGAAGATCGACAAGGATCCGACAACAAGGGTAGAAGAAAAAAAAACGGCAGCTTTGTTGAAATCTTCTACACTTCCTCCTTAAGTTACCAAAATGATGAATCCACACAGCTCTGTTCCACCGAGGGTTTATGGTCTTCCGAAGCTTCACAAAGAGGGACCACCTTTACGCCCGATTGTCAGTAATATCGGTGCGCCAACCTACGACTTAGCAAAACATCTGCCTTCGCTATTGAGACCATTTGTGGGCAAATGTCCACACCACATTCGTAACTCCGCCGATTATTTTAGTAGACGGAAGTCTCTTCGACTCCACAATTCGGACTTACTAGTGAGTTTTGATGTCGTCTCATTATTTACTAGGTTTCCACTGATGGATTCACTGGAAGAAGGCTCAAAGCCGACATAACAACATTGTTCCATTTCTGGATGTCCTTGGGACTTGAACTAATGGGTCTCTGGGTCACTCCGTCTACCGGAAGCCCACACACACAGATATATATTTGCAAGCGACAAGCTGCCACCAACCTGCACAAACCACAGTTGTGCTACGTACTCTGGTGCAATGGGCAGATGTGATATCTGATAAGGACAGCCTTCCTAAAGAAATAGAACATTTGCAATCAGTCTTCGAGGAAAATGGATATTCTTCACGCCAGATCCGCACAGCTGTGACGAGGAAGAAATGAAAAAAATAACAAAAGAAAAAAAGGAGGTAATGAGGTCTAGGGAGCTCCTTCCGTATGTGGGCAACCTCTCTTCTAAAATAGGAAGAATTCTAAAAAAGCATTGTGTAAAAGTGATATTCCGACCACTTGCGAAGATCTCGGCTTTGCTTGGCTCTGCGAAGGATGATTTGGGATTGAGAAAGGCGGGGATTTATAAGACCCTTTGTCAATTTTGCGACTCCTACATTGGCCAAACTACTCGCACAGTACGGGATAGATGCGTGGAGCATGAGCGCCACACACGTCTACTGCAGCCCAACAAATCAGCCATAGCAGAACACTGTATTTCCACGGGACACTCCATGGATTATTCTGCAAGAAAGATTTTGGCAACGATAAGATCCTTTTGGGATTCGATTCTTAAGGAATCCGTTGAAATACGGTTGACAGAAGACCTGATTACTCGGGATGGCGGCTTTCAAATGGTTAAAGCAAGGAACCATGTAATTTATTTAATCGCTTCACAGAGACATGGGTATACATCTTGTGCGACCTCTGACAAAAATTGATGATTTCTTGCGACCACCGCGCTTAAGCTGCGCAAAGGCGCATTCCGACAGATGGCGCGAATGTAAGTACAACATTACGAAGACGCGGTCCGCTTCTGCTGCAGAGCGTGCCAAATTCGATAGGGGGCGCGCTAGTACGACTGCGCAGGCGGCGCCGGTATATACAGAACAACGCGCACCAGTAATCTTCAGTCTCGTACTCCGCTGAAGATGGCTGCATGTTTGTCAGCGGAAATATCGTTGCAAGACATCAACATGATCCGGCTGCAAGCCCAAATATCGACCAGTTAATTAGTTTCTTACGTCTTCATTCTGAAATGGCTGGATGGATATGAATGAAATTTGGAACAGAGGTAGCTTACACCCTGATTACCCCATGGGCTACCTTTCGTAAGTCACCGTATGGTGCGTCGTCTAGGGTATGTTGCTCGAGTCGGAGTCGTCTGTATGTACCTTCGAATGGGTTAAGATGTTTCCTACTCCATGCTGAAAGGGATAGACAAATTTCAATGAAATTTGGACTGGAGATAGCTTATATCCTGAATAAACGCACGGGCTACGTTTAGGAAGCCACCGCATGGTGGGTTAGCACGTTTATTACTCTTCACGCTGAAACGGCTGTACGAAATTGAGTGGAATCTAGAATGAAGATACCTTATACCCAGAATTAATACATTTCGTAAGCGTCCGTAGCTGCATGGTGGAGGGTGCGTTACAACAAACATCCAAAATGTCTGACTGGTCACCATGAACGTCAGGACATGAATGTATGTTTTCATGAAGGAGACTTTTATATTCTGCAAGTCCGTGAATTTAGCATGGCAGAGAGTACCTTGCGACTTTGACACTGTTTGACCAGTCACCATAAAACTTGGCGCATATATGTGTTTTCGTATATACCAGGGAGAGGAATAGGAGGAGGAGGAGATGGGCAGAAAGGGGAGGGAAGAGACGGACAGAGAGAGGGGAGAGGAGGAGAATGAGAGAAGGGAGATAGGCAGACAGGTGAAAGGAGATGAACAGAGAGAGAGAGAGAGAGAGAGAGGAGGAAAGGAGAGATGGATTAACTTAAGATTGGAATAAAAAGTAGATTCTGGTATGTTCAGAGTGGCTGGCTCATCCTTTATTATCTTCATGGTCAGCCAGCCATGAAATTCTGGTGCAATATTTTATTTCAGTTACCGTCTAGATCTAGGTCCTCTGCATTTTCTTCCTTTTTACTTCTCTTTTGTTTTATCCGTGTAGTAGGCATTGTCACACTCTGCACCTAGTGGATTATACCTGTAAGTGTTGCATGTTAGTTTCATCTTTGTACCACTTTCACTGTAACGTCTTCGATTGGAACAGGAGACTAGTTTAGTCCCCTCAAAATTCCCACAACAACAACAACGAACCATTCAACAAAACGTCATCGATTCGTACTTTCGGAGCTGAATGCCCACTCGTGTAGCCTAGATGATTGCATGATACAAAGCTATACGCCTCGCCTGGGCTCGTGAACACTGTCATTGGACTGTTGATGTCTGGAAACAAATTGCCTCGTCTGACGAGTCTCATTTCCAATTATATCGACCGGATGGACGTGTACGGATATGGAGACAACCTCATGAATCCAGGAACCTAACATGTTAGCAGACGACTGTCCGACTTGGTAGAGGTTCTGTATGCTGTGGGCGTGTGCAGTTGGACTGATATGGGACACCTCATATCTCTAGATACGACTCTGACAGGTGACACATACGTACGCATCCTGGCTGATCACCTGCATCCATTCGTGTCCATTATGTATTAAACGGACAGGGGCAATTCCAGCAGCGACACCCCACGCGTCCATAATTGCTACAGAGTGACTCCAGGAACACTCTTCTCAATTTAAACACCTCCGCTGGTCACTAAACTCCCTAGACACGAACATCAATGAGCACACCAGACTGACATATTTATTCTGCAGTGGAGTGTGTCCTGATATGCCGTCGAAAGATAAAGGTCCAGATTCGAATCCCGGTTCTGGCACACAGTATTAATCTGCTATGAAGTTTCGTTGATGAGCACATCTGGGATGCATTGCAACGTGATGTTCAGAAGAGATCTCCACCTCCTCGTACTCTTATGGATTTATGTACAGCCCTGCACAATGCATGGTGTCACTTCATCCTGCACTACGCCAGACATTAGTAGTGCCGGCTGCGGTGGCCGAGGGGACTGAGGCGCTTCAGTCACGGTCTGCACGGCCACTACGGTCGGGGGTTCGAATCCCCCCTTGGGCATGAATATTTGTGCCGTCCTTAGTATTAGCTAGTTCAAAGTAGTTTGTAAGTTTAGGGACTAATGACCCCGTAGTTAAGTCCCATAAGATTTACAAACATTTTTTGGTAGGCATGCCTGGAAAAGTTAATGATCTTGTTACTGTCAAAATATTTGTATTTACAATAAACAGCCAGAGAGAATGGTCACGCATAAGTGTGCTGGCCAAAATTATCGGAATGCAGTTTGTATTCTACATTAAAGGTCACGTGAAAAACGTGTTTGGGAAGATGCACTCTCGTTTGGATTTGCTCAAAAAGAACAGATACATTGTATACAAAGATGTTGTCCATCTACCTACAGAGAAGTCATTTGCAGAGTTAAAACCTATGGAATAGCAATCTTTAATTTTGTTCCTACAGTACTCAAAATATTTAAACTTATTTCCGTTTATTATCTAACACGCGCTATGTTTTTTTAAAGACGTTCGTCGGCTGTTGCAAACATCGTCTATACGAAAAGATACATTTATTTTGCTCAGACACCTTAGGTGACGAACGATTTCCGAAAGACGGATTTTTTTTGATAGTTCAAAATGTTTGACTTTGGTTAGAATTATTTTTTAAATAATTCCTCGATAAATGTATGTAGGTTATACGACACTTACCGTACACACCCGTAGCATTACTCCGAATTTCTTTATACCGTGTCTTTATTTAGCTGCAAAATTGTATTCCATACAAGTTGTAATTAAGTATCGATGTATTACGTTTCTTAAACTGTATAAAACAGAATGATGTGCTAAGTGGTCACACGTTTGAGTGCTTGTCGAAGATGATGGAAGTAGTTCCTATTAAAGCAATAAAAGATGTGGTCAAATCAGATATATATTGGATTTAGAAAACTTACTTTACATGTACTTATCGGTTTAATAGCTGCAGGAAAGTAGCCTCCAGTCGGTAGCTACAATGTACTGTAACCACTTTTCTTACCTATCTGTAAACCAGGGAATCGTAATAGCTTCAAAGCTGTTAGGAATCAAAGTATTGAGGAAATCGGAGCGCAATTCAAAATATTATTTGCCAATAAAGAAAACTTATTTTGTTGACATTAATATGCCGAACGATATTTCGTCTGTGCAGATCAGCAATGTGCTACAGTAACCTAAATTATGTTTGAAAATTTAGTTTTGTGTCTTGTGCAATAACAGAATAACTACATTATGGAAAAGTGAAGGACTAACAAAACTTGTCCAACTTTCAGCTGGAGGACATAACGAAAAGAGCAATACATTTTCTTCATTTTTATTTTATTAAAAAACTATAAAAACGATTCACACTTGTCTTAAGTATTTTGTTTTCAATAAACAATTGGCAGAGGGGACGATTACTTACCGTTACTAGCTTTTCGGGCATGAAGCTGATTAAGGGAATGTTTTTATAAAGGTAACATTATTGACGAATATCTAATTGTTATAATTAGCTAGTATGAGTTTGGTAACAATGTTGTTTCAATGTAAAGTTCCTAACGTCACCATCATTCTCATTCTGCAGGAAGAACGATAATTTTTTTATTTGTCTATTATTATTATTATTATTGTTATTATTTTGTAAGCAGTATGAAACAAACCCCAACTCATAATGAATATTTTTACTGGGTAGTGGCAGCTTTGTGGGCGATCCAGTAAGGCTGATGCGTTTCTGGTTCTGGCCAAATAGTGATATTGAACCATTCGATTGTGCTAAATAAGTAATTTACACAAAAATAGTTAAATAACCCAGGTAGCTCTTAAAGAACATAGTCATACAAAAATAAGATCAATTCAAATGTTGGATGACTTCCATATTATGTAATTATTCGATAAGGTCCTGTCAGACAATGTTCTTGATTTCGTTTTTATCATAATAGCAGGAAGTAGTTTGATTGACTCTCTGGACCGAACTCGAGACATTACTGTATAAAGTTGACCATGAGAGAAGAGAAGCATTCTCCTCGGCAAAAGGAGAGTCCAACTTGATTGAGTGTTTGTCCCTGAGACTTATTAATGGTCATGGGAAAAGCTAATTTGACGGGACATTGAAGCCGCGAAAAACGAATCCCCAGCTCAGATAATGTTCCACCATATTCAAATTTACATCGAGGGAGGAAAATTTCGTCACCTTTCTTTGATCGAGAACCGGTGAGCACTTTGGATGTATTTGTTACAAAGTTGAGTAACTTGCATTCGAGTTCCATTGCAAGTGCGACAGAAACAGAGATATTTTCTATGAGCATTACAATTGCGCCTTTTTTAAGCTTCAACAAATGTGGCGACATTCCTGTGATTTCAATAAAATGCATATTTTCAGCTCTGTAATCCACAAAACTTTCTTGCAAGAGGTCAATTTCTTTATCGCCCAAAGGAGTATCTATACTCTGTTAATCGACTTCTGTGCTAGCTAAATTAGATATACGTCTTGTGTTCATATCTTGAACTATATTTGTGGGATAAAGGATTGCACTTCCACAAAGTTATTTAGTAAAGTTCTGAGGTTGCTGTAACCATTGGGGCGCGTAGCAAAAGTTCACCAATTCTGTTTCATTTTTAACGTAATTTTCTGCTTCAACCTTTATAAGACAATTGCCAATATAGTTTCGATAAGATTTATCTGCAGTGCCGATAAGTTTCAAGTCATTTATGAATTCAATTTCCTCTTTGTTGACTCATATTTTCATGAAGATGAAGTTGGATTGATTGTTGAAATGTTTCCCAGTATTTTAAAGATGCATCAATGATTTGATCTTCATTGCCAGCCTCAGTGGCCGAGCGGTCTGCGGCGCGCCAGTCACGATCTGCACGGCTGCTGCAGTCGGGGGTTCGAATCCCCCCTCGGGCATGGATGTTTGTGCTGTCTTTAGTGTAAGGTCGTTCATAAGTAGTTTATAAGTTTACGGACTGATGACCCCGTAGTTAAGTCCCTTAAGCTTAACAAACATTTGAACATTTTTTAAGCTTCATTCGATTTTGGTACGACTGGAGTCAACTGCTTCCAATCACTTCCAATTAAAAGGGGAGCACCACCAAAAATTTTGTTGTTGTCTTTGAGAAAACGCATTGTTCTATCAATCTACTTCAAAACACCAGACTGATCAAGTTATGAATGTGTAGTAACTAATTTCTCTTTCGAGTAACATAAATCAACAGTGAAAGACCGTTGTGCTGCGCCAGTGAGAATTGCTAACACAGGGCTGCTGGTGGGCGGCATGTCAACACTTTGGAAATTCGTGCCGAAAAAACTTGAGAAAAATGAGCTGACTGGTTTAAATTTTGTAATAATATGTGGCATTACAGCTGTCAAATGATTAATAAAATTCATAATGATGACAATCAGCTGTTTCTTTATTAGCTGAAAGCAACCGGTTTCCTTCACTCGATCACTCTCAAGCCGACGTTAGCATAAACAGCCTGTGAATTGTATAGTTATGAGTAATGTACCTTGTCAGTAATCTATTACTTAAAATGTCATCTGTAAGGTTTGTCAACTGTCAAGTATATTTTTATATTCATATGTTGATGGTATTGTCAGACTACCTTATTGTAATTAGAACCAAAGATATCGTAAAACAAACGTATTGAAATGTTCACAGCAAGACATAAGAAATGTACATAAGGAAAGCGCTTTGGAGTCTAATTTAAGGACGGCGAGAGTTATATGTTTTTAACTGAATTTAAATTTACCCACTAAAAGGAGTTATGGACATTCTATGAGCTTTATAGAAGTTTCATGTCAGTGGCTAACATTTTTTGAACAGGTAAAAATTTGCCAAACTCTGTCGTTTCCGATTTTTCCAACGAATGTGGCATACACCATTCGATAGAGAAGAAAATTCTCTACAATATATTTGAAAATGAGAAAATTCCATTGGTTCAATTTTTTTTAAAACGAAATGTGCCAAAAATGACACATTTTTTTGTTTTCCTGTCTTTGTTTTGGATGTTTTCAAAAACAGACTTCGGATTTCGATTCCTGGGGTTCGGTTTGCCCTAATAACGCTGCAAAAACTATTCAAAATGAGATTTTCATTTTTTGGGAAGATTTTTGATTTTGAATTTACCCCTCGAAACGTGACAATTTCACAATTTCGTATTTTTCCCTTGACCTCTAGGGAGGAGGGGGAGTGGAGAGGGGTAACAGACCGTTATTCACCTCCCAATGTGGGCCACAACCGGCCTAGGGTGGAGTGGAGGGGGTGACAGCCCATTATTCACCTCCCAAAGTAGGCCACAACCGGCCTAGAATACCTACTCATATAAAGGTCAAAATATAAAATAAAATTAATTATGCAGTTACAAGCTGTGCATGTTCAAGGTAAACAAACCAGCTCTTAGATTAGAGCTGTATGCCACTGACTTTGAGGTAGTCCTTCAGTAAACTGTACTTTAACTTGTCGAATCGATGAAGGAAGACATTGGCGCTTGTGGGAAGGGGGTAACCCCTCGCAACCAGCTTTCTGTAGAAGACACTTTGTGTGGCCGTGTACTTGGTGCATGCCAGTATAATGTGGTTGAGATCCGCCACTACCAATGGATCTTTGTCACAATGTCGAGAAGCGATGATTTTCAAACGGTTTAGGTGCGCAGTCTCATCCGAATGAGAGATGTTGCATGATGTCTACTAAGCTTCATTGACAAAAACCATGGTCGAGAGGAGACATTTGGTTGTATAACTGCCAGGTGTCCTCCCTTAAACTCTTGAGAGACGTTCCATTCGTGGTCCCAAGTGCGATAGCCAGCTTTGTGAATCATCGATCAGAAGTCTGTATATGGAATTGGCGTGGGGCGTGTTGTCCTTCCATAAAACTTCTCTTAGCAAGGCGGTCTACTGTTTCGTTATGGTGTATGCCTTGATGTCCTTTAATCTAAAGTAAGTGGATATTGATGCCCACTGTCTGTGCATTTTTGTTATGGCCTCGAAGATGTCCAATATATATCTATTTGTTTGTTTGTCAAACGTCAGATGTTGTAATTTTTGTAGCAGGCTTTGAGAGTCCGTGAGGATCAATACAGATTCAAATGTTTGTGTGCCATAATAAATGGCCTCCCTGATGGCTAGTAACTCTGCCGTGTAGAGAGATGATTCAGGCGGAAACGCAAACATTTGGTAGATGCCGTTGGAGGGGCAAAAGAAGGGGTATCCCACCTCTGCTTCAGTTTTAGGGCCATGGAACCACAGACATTGCCGAGGTGGGGTGGCTTGCGTGCCTCAACGATACAGATAGCCGTACCGTAGGTGCAACCACAGCGGAGGGGTATCTGTGGAGAGGCCAGACAAACGTGTGGTTCCTGAAGAGGGGCAGCAGCCTTTTCAGTAGTTACAGAGGCAACAGTCTGGATGATTGACTGAGCTGGCCTTGTAACATCAGCTAATGTGGCTTTGCCACACAGCTACTGCGAGCGGCTGAAAGCAAGGGGAAACTACAGCCGTTACCTTTCCCGGGGACATGCAGCTCTACTGTATGAACATATGATGATGGCATCCTCTCGGGTAAAATATTCCGGAGGTAAAATAGTCCCCCATTCGGATCTCCGGGCGGGGACTACCCAGGAGGATGTGATCATCAGGAAAGACAATACTGGCATTCTACGGGTCGGAGCGTGGAATGTTAGATCCCTTAATAGAGTAGGAAAATTAGAAAATTTAAAAAGGGAAATGGATAGGTTGAAGTTAGATATAGTGGGGATTAGTGAAGTTCGGTGGCAGGATGAACAGGATTTCTGGTCAGGTGAGTACAGGATTATAAATACAAAATCAATTGGGGGTATCACAGGAGTAGGATTGATAATGAATAAGAAAATAGGAATGCGGGTAATCTACTATGACCAGCACAGTGATCGCATTATCATTGTCAAGATAGATACGAAGCCAACACCGACAACTGTAGTACAGGTTTATATGCCAACTAGCTCTGCCGATGATGAGGAAATCGAAGAAATATATGAGGAGCTAAAGGAAATTATTCAGACAATTAAGGGAGAGGAAAACTTAATTGTTATGGGAGACTGGAATTCGGTAGTGGGACAAGGAAGGGAAGGGAAGATAGTAGGTGAATATGGTCTGGGCAAAAGGAATGAAAGAGGAAGCCGCCTGGTAGAATTTTGCACGGAACATAATTTAGTTATAACAAACACCTGGTTCAAGAATCACAAAAGAAGGTTGTATACGTGGAAGAGACCAGGAGACACCGGGAGATACCAGATAGATTTTATAATGGTAAGACATAGATTTCGGAACCAGGTTTTACAGTGTAAGACGTACCCAGGGGCAGATATAGACTCCGACCATAACTTGTTGGTTATGAACTGTAGGCTGAAACTGAAGAAACTACAAAAAGGTAGGAAAATAAGGAGATGGGACCTGGATAAATTGAAGGAACCTGAGGTTTTTAAGAATTTCAGAGGGAGCTTTAGGCAACAATTGACAGAAACAAGGGAAAATAAAACATTAGAGGAGGAATGGGTAAAACTGAGAGATGAAATAGTGAAAGTAGCAGAGGACAAAATAGGTAGGAAGGCAAGACCTACGAAAAATCCTTGGATATCACAGGAGATACTAAATTTAATCGATGAAAGGAGAAAATATAAAAATGCAGTTAATGAAACAGGCAAAATGGAGTACAGACGACTAAGAAATGAGATTGACAGGAAGTGCAAAATGACTAAGCAGTAGTGGCTAGAAATCAAATGCAAGGATGTAGAGGAATGTATAAATAGGGGAAAAATAGATGCAGCCTACAGGAAAATAAAAGAAACATTTGGAGATAAGAAAAACAGCTCTATGAATATCAAGGACACGGATGGAAAACCAGTTCTCAGCAAAGAAGGGAAAGCTGAAAGGTGGAAAGAGTATATAGAGGGGCTCTACAAAGGAAATGAACTTCGAGACAATATTGTAGGAAGGGAAGAGGATGTAGATGAAGATGAAATAGGAGATACTGTACTGAGAGAAGAATTTGACAGAGCCCTGAAAGACCTAAGTCGAAACAAGGCCCCTGGAGTAGATGATATTCCCTCAGAGCTACTGAAGTCTCTGGGAGAACCAGCCATGACAAACCTGTTTCACCTGGTGTGTAAGATGTATGAGACAGGCGAAGTACCCTCAGACTTTAAGAAAAATGTTATAATCCCCATTCCAAAGAAAGCAGGTGCAGACAGGTGTGAAAACTACAGAACCATCAGTTTAATAAGTCATGGTTGCAAAATATTAACACGAATTATATACAGAAGGATGGAAAAACTGGTAGAAGCCGACCTCGGGGAAGATCAGTTTGGGTTCAGGAGAAATGTAGGAACTCGGGAGGCAATACTCACTTTACGGCTTATCCTAGAAGATAGATTAAGAAAAGGCAAACCTACATTTCTAGCTTTTGTAGATTTGGAGAAGGCTTTTGAATGTTGATTGGAATAAACTCTTTCAAGTTCTGAAGCAAGCAGGAGTAAAATATGGGGAGCGCAAGGTTATTTACAACTTGTACAAAAACCAGACAGCGGTTTTCAGAGTTGAAGGGCATGAAAGGGATGCAGTGGTTGGGAAGGGAGTGAGACAGGGTTGTAGCCTTTCTCCAATGTTATTCAATTTGTACACTGAACAAGCTATAAAGGAAAGCAAGGAGAAATTTGGTGAAGGAATAAAAGTTCAGGGGGAACAATTAAAAACATTGCGTTTTGCTGACGACATAGTAGTCCTGTCAGATACAGCAAAGGACCTGGAAGAGCAATTGAACGGAATGGACAGTGTGCTGAAAGGTGCATATAAGATGAAGATTAACAAGAGCAAAACTAGGGTAATGGAGTGCAGTGTAAGAAAATCAGGTGATGCTGAAGGAATTAGATTAGGTAACGAAGCAATAAAGGAGGTAGATGAGTTTTGTTACTTGGGCAGTAAAATAACAAATGATGGTCGCAGTACAGAGGATATAAAATGCAGAATGGCAATGGGTAGAAAAGCGTTCTTGAAAAAGAGAAATTTGTTAACATCGATTATTGATTTAAGCCTAAGGAAGTCCTTTCTGAGGGCATTTGTATGGAGTGTTGCGTTGTATGGGAGTGAGACATGGACGATAAACAGTGCGGACAGGAAGAGGATTGAGGCTTTTGAAATATGGTGCTACAGAAGAATGCTGAAGATTAGGTGGGTGGATCGCGTAACTAATGAGGAGGTACTGAACAGAATTGGGGAGAAAAAAATTTCTGGCATACCTTGACTAAAAGAAGGGATAGATTGGTGGGACACATTCTTAGACATCAAGGAATTGTGAATTTAGCATTAGAGGGAAGTGTGTGGGGTAAAAATCGCAGAGGAAGACCAAGAGATGGATACAGTAAGCAGATTCAGACAGATGTAGGTTGCCGTTCTTATGTGGAGATGAAGAGGCTTGCTCAGGATAGGGTATTGTGGAGAGCTGCATCAAACCAGTCTCCGGACTGAAGACCACAACAACAACAACAGTATAGATTTGGGCATGCTGTGGCCAATTGCAGAGAAGAAACTACTCCACGTCGAGATTGATGTTGGTCCCCATTGTGTAGTCGGATGGCAAGTATGTCACCGCAACTGTGTTGCAAAACAGATGATATGAATAATGCAAGCAAGGAAGTTTGGTGTCCTGTATGATGAGTGGGAAGAGATGTCTCTATTTCTCATAACTGTGAACTAGTAAGGGAACTCGGGTCATACCTCTTCTGTGATGCATCTCTGTAAGTCTCCAAACTTGGTGCACCGTTTTGAGAAAGGCACAATCAAATATTGACGCTCCGCTGAGGAGGAAAATATCGGACAACATCTGTCGTCATATAGTTAATGGCATACCAGACGCTTCCACTAGCAAGGCGTTGTTGGGTATTGACTTCATAGCTCCGAGAACATGCCAAAGCATTCTGTACTGGAGGACATAAAGTTTGCGCAGAGTCGATTGCGCTGCAGTGGCGTAGACGATGCTGCCATAATCTAAAACAGAGTGGGTCAAGACCTTACATAGAGTCAGGAGTACCGTCGGATCGGCTCCACACCAAACTCTGGCAAACATGCACAGGATATGTGCAGTAGCGTCCAC
The DNA here is from genome assembly GCA_026315105.1 of Locusta migratoria. Lineage (NCBI taxonomy): Eukaryota > Metazoa > Arthropoda > Insecta > Orthoptera > Acrididae > Locusta > Locusta migratoria. The sequence continues at coordinate 144,610,958 of CM048755.1, read as the reverse complement.
TTTGTCCATGAGATACTCAACATGGTGCGTTCACATCAGGTTGCTGTCGAAGTAAACACCAGGGAACTTAGCATATGACCAAAAAGGCAGTTTGTATGGACCGATCTGAAGGTCTGGAGAGAAATAATTCTGCCGTTTCCTCGTGAATATCACCAGAGTAATTTTTTCTGGCGACAGTGTGAACCCGTGTTCTAACTCCCATGCAGGCAGTTTTTCACATGCACTAGTAAGCCATATGTTTGTCACCCAAAAGCGCGATGAGTGGGCGTATATACAATCGTCGTCCGTGTACTGAAGAACTTTGACAATAGGGTGAAAGATAGTCTAAGTCGGCAACATACAAGGCGTATAGCACGGGGCTTAATATCGCACCTTGCGGAAGGCCAAGGGAAACGATTCGTGGGCCACGTAACAGATTGTCCTGGTCACGGATATAAACAGTGCGGCAACAAAGTAATCTGAATATAATTCTTAACACCTTTAGCGGGAGATGCAAAAGTTGCAATCTATATCTATAAATGTGAATGTCTGTTCGGTGTACGCTTATCACGTCCGAACGACAAGACGCGGAGACATAAATATTTGTAACTAATTTATACCTGAGGAAGGTTTTAGGCACTATTTTATGGCGATCTGATAGATATTTAGTAATTTGAAGAATATAACGCTAAATGCAGAACAATAATTACTCTTTGAAAATTATATTTACTCTTTGAAAATGGTTTTATTGGTTGCATTGTGGCTTCAGAGTTGATATGATAAAAGCGTGGAGTACATATATTGGAAAGTTATCGGGGTATATAAAATTCTACGTGTGTGTGTATTAATATTTCGCTCTGCAGCGAAAACTACAGAACGCAAACGAATGGTCTGTATCTAATTTTTGTCCGAAGTCTCCGGTTGTACACCATAGCAGTTTCATGTCGATAGCTATAATGGGATTGAAGATATGGTGGTTGAAAGTCGTCAAATTATTTTAAAAAAATTCGGACTGAAGGCCAGCGATGACGTTTGCGACTCTATAGTAAGGAGGTTACATAAAGCGAAACGTGATGCCACAGACCATATCTTTGGTCTATGCGTGCTACAATGTCTTCTTCTCTTTCTCTGTAAGGATAAGTATACGAATAAGGAAGTATAAGAATAATTAAATAAAGCAGTATAAAGGAAATATGTTTTAATAAATCTCTTAAAAAATTGATGTGGCGTTTCGCGCATTACTTAAAGTGATCGATCTGTGATATTTTTACAATCATTGTTATTGAATTTCGTGATTGGATTCTTCGAAACGAGTGCATTTTTACGTATGATTTGATCTAGCAATACGCGAGCGGAGCCGCGGGTATAAGCTAGTTTATTTATAAGGTTATGTATCAAAACATTGTCATAAGCCCTCGAAAAATCATGAAAAAGAGCCGTCAAATACCCATTTGTCATGAACGTTTTTTCGATGTCCATAGCAAGAGATGTTATATTAATCGTAAGTGCTCTTCCCCTTGCGACCGCTCGTAACTTCAGCACAGCAGGAACAATACCGGCAGCATCAAAGCTGGATGCGGCGGCATTAAAACCGCCCTTGGTAACAGCAGCACACGTTCTCAATGGCGGCATTACATCCATGTTCACTTGTGCTTGGTAAATTACAGTTATGTTGTGGTTTATTACATGTGTACTATTTCAAATCTCTGGTGCCGAACACTTTAGAAAAATGAAAACAATAAAAAAAATTAAAAAATAATAGGGAGGTGCTGAGTGGGGGGGGCTTCATCTCGTTAGCCCCCCCCCCCCCCCCCCGACAATAAAACGCTACTGTGTTGTGACATATTCTAACTTGTATAGCATCACAGTAGAATTTCGTGGGGGGGGGGGGGGGGAATGGGGGGGGATTGATCCTCCTCATCCCCCTCCCCCCTTGGCCACAGCCCTTAATGGAAGTCTGTTGACAAACCCGAAGGTCAATTATCATGCTGATTGATATTCTTCAATTTGTTGTTAATATTTTGTTGATGCCATTGTTAGGGAGAGCTTGCTTATTGGCGAAAAAATCAGGACAGTTGGCTACTATTACTACCTGCAATTCACTTACTATTCATTTTCCTGGAATCTGTATGAATTTTTAATTGTCGCTGCAAATTAGATTCTGTGATATTAACATCAAATATTGTAACGCGATCGAGAGCAATTTCAATGATTTTGACATCATCATATCTAATCTGGAGAGAGCTCTCACTTAGCAGAGCAAAATCATACAGCGGAAAAATGGATACAGCGGCAAAGTTACAATAATTCGCTTTATAACTTTTTGGCACGGGACGGTATAACAGCAAACAACCCCTTGAGTTTACGATAAATCTGTCTCCTATAATTCTGCGTAAATGAAACGTAGTTTATTTCTACTTCTCGCGAAACCATAATACTACATGCGTTGTTTATTTAAAGGGCATTTAATTCAGTATTGCAATATTTTAATAAGCATAATTTCTTACATCTTAACCAAAACTTTTAATTTTCACTTTTTCCGCCAATTCCATGATACTTACTAATACAATCATAATTGAAAGTGACGAAGAATCGGTACAGCGGAAAAGTTACAGTAATTCACTTTATAACTTTTTCGCATGCGACGGTATAACAGCAAACAAAACCTTTCTACACTATTAACATCGAAGCGGAGCGGACACGGATATTATTTGATGATTCACTGAATCGCGCGGGAGTGAACATTCGGTCTAAAGCACCTTGCTACGGATTGTGTGGTCGATCCCCATCGGAGGTTCCAGTCCTCCATCGCACATGTGAGCGTCTGTCTTGTTTTTAGCTAAGTTAGTGTAAGTAGTTGTAAGTCTGGGGACCGATGAATATAGCAGTTTGATCCCTTGGGTTTACAATCATTACTGATTCACTGAACCAACACCTGACAACTAGCGGAAAGTGAACAAACAACTCTGAATAAGAACCGCGAATTGTCGAATGCCATTTGTGCACTCTTGCCCAGTGTTTACGTAAGAGATTTTCGTTTGCTGTTGCACGTGAGCTTGTCTTCTCTTCGTTGGAAAGTTGCTAACTTCACCAATCGTTTTTCCGAGTGATTCAGTAACCATTCGTTCTGTTTTAGGCAGACAGAGCGAAGTTTTGTGTTAAACGAATACCTTAGGAAACACAGTGTGTGAGTGTTTAAAAATTCACAAACGATAAAAAGCAGGATGTGAACGCGTGATATTTTTGTGAGAAATTATGGAAAATACCTGAGAAACTATTGTTAACATGTTTTATGTTGATTATTGGGGTACTGTATGAAACAAATATTGTCATAGAAACAGGGAACAAGTTTGAAGAATTCGGGATGGCCTAAGCATTTATATATTGTGCTTCAAAGTACCTGTAAAAGGACTTACCCACAAGTTCTGGCGATTTTATTGTCCCAATAGTCTTAAAAAAAAAAAAAAATCTTCTCAGCTGACCATTTATAGACTAATTTGTATGGCTACGTGCATTTCTTGAGAGCAACCTCATTTTCTATTTGATAAGTATTAGGAAACCCTTTTATAACTTTTTAGCCGCGGTGGAGTAGCCGAGCGGTCTAAAGCGCCTCGCTGCGGAGCGCACGGTTGCTCGCCGTGGAGGTTCGAGTCCTCCCTGGGGCATGGGTGTGTGTGTTGTCCTTAGGTTAGTTTAGCTTAGTTTAAGTAGTTTGTAAGCTACGGACTGATGACCACGCAGTTTGGTCCGATAGAATTACAAACATTTGAACATTTGATTTAACTTTTTAGAAATAGTTTTATATGTACCGACCGAGGTAACGTAATGGTAACACACTGCACAACGGTTGTGCGAATACATCTCCGACCATCCAGATTTGGGTTTTCCATGACTTTCCTATAACGCTGTAGGCAAATTCTGGGATGGTTCCTTCGAAATGGCACCGCCGATTGCTTATCCCATCCTTACCCAAAAATCCGAACGTGAGAAGCCTGTATAATGACCACGTTATAAACAACATTAAACCCTAAGTTTCCTTCGTATTTTAGTAAATACTTTTACAAAGGAATATGTTTTACATGCTACTTGAGTCCACATTGATATTTCATTTGAAGTTAAGAAATGTAATTCAAAGTCCCTAGAGCTAAAATCACATAAGAAAAACAATGGCACCAAGTAGCCCACTTTTTCATATTAATGTCGACGAATTTGTAATTTACCGGTTTATAACATTACTCTATAAAAACATTTAACTGATTATGGATAAAGTTGTTAAAGGTATGAACTTTGAAACAAAAATGGCTTACCTACAATCGTCGCCTTTGATGGTGCGTGTATAAAAGAAAGTTTGAATAAATGGAACAATACTTTTTCAATGTAGCAGACGAGTCATAACAGAGCCTCACGTGGCCAGAAAATGAACTAACAAATCTATTCGCACAGACGACGCTTCTGCTAGCCGGTATTACACGGTCATATTCCTTTGTCAAAAATTTACATCATATATTTACATGATAAAAATTAATAGGAAACTTTGACATATCTCTGCTTTCGTACCAGAAAAAGAGATCATATCTAGTGCCTCGCGGTGGATTTCATGATAAAAGTAGTTTGTCTTCTGTTCACCGCAATGCGAAATGTAACAGCTTGGAGCGCTAGCATCTCTGTAGCTCTTGGACCGCGTATATTTGAAAATAAACCTCCTTGTTGGAAAACATGACGCCGAAGTTTAGTTGGTGTGTTCAAGGGACAGAAAAATAGTTGAACAGTAAGGGAAGATTAGAGCCCTTCAGGCTGAACTGGATAGTGCCAGGGAGGAACTTACGAGGTTAAGGGGGGAGAAGGGTGAATAGGGGTGGGAAGTGGTAGCAGGGAACAGGAGCCACACAAAGAGATTATAGTATCCGACAGCTTCACAATTGGCACAACCAACAGATTTGCCTTGCTACCACAGTTAATCACGAGGAAGAGGCTCCTTCAGAAATAGGTGCAGTTAGGAACCAACAAACTTTCACTAGGAAACCAACGGTTTTAAAAAAAGTAGATAGTAGGAGGAAAGTTCTGTTGTTAGGAAGTAGCCATGGAAGAGGTGTGGGCCAGATTTTGCAGGAAAAACTAGGTGACAGGTACCAGGTCACAAACTTTTTAAAGCCCAGTGCAGGTCGTAGAGGATATAGGTTCCTTGTGTAAGGGTTTCACAAAAGAGGATCATGTTGTGACAGTGGGTGCGTGAGAAACAGCATTGATAGGGATTAGGGATACAGTATTGAGTGTGACCTGGTTAAACTAGATTCTGCAACGACCCAGACTAATGTTGGACTGTTGCCTGCTTTCGTGCGGTATGATCGACCGCAATTGAACTGCTCTGTCAGGAGGGTCAATATGGAGATTGATCAACCGCTTAGGGCGGCTACTCTGTCAGACATATGTTTGGTTCCTGTTGATGCTATTGATAGGTGGGATTTCACTAGGCATGGCCTGCATCTCAATAGGAAAGGGAAGGGGAAACTAGCTGGGTTGATAGCAAAGTCCTGAAGGGGGGACACTGCAATTCATGGAAGTACTTTTTTAGGCTATTATCGGTGTCCAGTGAGAAGCTCAGGCAGACAGGCGCTAAAATGTTGAAAAATCAAATGCTTCTCAGAAACGTAAAGTAAAAAATAATGTTAGCATTTTTCACCAGAATATTGGGGGACTAAAGAATAAAATAGATGAGCTTTTGGTTTGTTTAGGTGATATAGAAACTGGAAATGTAATAGATATACTATGCCTGTCTGAGCATCACATTGTCACTGGTATGGAAAATGTAAATGTCAGTGGATATAAATGAGCTTCAGATGTAAGTAGAGATAATAAGATAAGAGGAGGAGTTGCCATATATGTCAAAAGCTATCACAGTGTAAAAAATTTAGAAACAAAAAAGTTTTGTGTAGAGCAGCATATTGAAGCATGTGCCTGCCAGCTTAAACTCAATGATGATTATCTTATAATTGTAACAGTATATAGGTCCTCTTCAGGAAACTTTCAGTTATTTCTGGAAAACTTGGATGCCTTGTTGTGCTATCTGTCAGGTAGAGGGAAGCAAATTATTATTTGTGGTGATTTCGATGTAGATTCACTGGAAGAGTGTGATAGGAAGAAAAAACTTGGAAGTCTTACTTGGCTCATTCCGTCTGACATCCGTTATTGATTTTCCTACTCAGGTAGTAAAGGACAGCAGTACATTGATATATAACTTTTTTATAGACCAAGATAAGTTTAACACACAAATGCTTGTCCCGTTGAGAATGGTACTTCTGATCATGGTGTAGTAACAGTATATGACATATCTCCGTTTAGTAATTTGAAACAGTCCTCCAGAATTGTGCGCTCGATTAATGACTTAACAACTAGAAATTTCAAAGAAAGTCTGAGAGATGGCAGCCCATCTTTCATCTTTATTATCGATGTTTATTGTTGACGTATTGTTGTAATGAGTCCTGTACATACAATTTTCTATTGCTGTCAGGAATACGATGCAGGGAAGATTTTTGCTAAGGTGAGATGCAGAGCTGACTTGGCCCTGAGGGGGCAAGTGAAATTCCTTCCTACCTGCGCCCTGCGGCGCCGTAGGAGGTCGGGTGCGCTGGCGTTGGGTGGCACACTGGCACGGCAGTAGGTCGTAAAAATGTAGCCTTGTGTCCCAAACTGTGAAAGAGAGGCATCGTCTGCGCTTGTTAGAAGAAGATAGCAGGGCCAACGGCTGTGGTCGAGGGTCCGAAAGGGAAAGCGACGGAATGTTTGCTGGAGGCTAGGCAGCCGCTCCCACGGGTGATGGTTAGAGCCGTTTAGTGAGAATCGCGCCAAAAGTGTGTGGAAGGGATGCCGTCTTTGATTGGCTGATGTTCAAAGCGCCAGCTTTTCGAAATCAGCGGTTGTCTTGTGAGATTTTACTGGCTGGAGTTAAAGAACTCGACGCTGATTGGATTTACGTAAAAACGGCGTTTCTCGTGGGGTCTTGCGCGGAGACGCGATGATAGAAGGGGACTTCGTGTTTCGTAGCGCTGGAGTACGGACGCGTCTGGTAGCGTCCTGTCCTCCCAGTGTGCGGACTTAGAGATTTTGCTTATTGAGCCGATACTTGGACGAGTGAACTTGTATAAGTTTCAGGGTACACTCTGAGATTTATACTTGAGCGGATTGTTCTTGTTTTCGGTTTGAATAAGGTCAGCCAGCCAATACTAGTGCACCGAAGCACTAGTTGCGATATACTCAACTTCTGGAGTCATTTAGACCTTCAGTACTTGTGCGTACTTGTCTACGCTAACTGAAGTGGTTCTGACTCGGCAGAATTGTTTGAGATCGTAGGCACTGTGTACTGCTGAGGGCACTGAGGCTGATAGCAGGGAGTACAGCTTCCGAGTGACGTCAGTTTGGGAAAGTATGGCAAAGCACTCGCCAGCAACATACAGTCGATACATCAGGTTCTGCCTTATAGTGGGGATTGTGTAGTTAGGAAAGTCAACCCTGCACTGGTATTCCGACTCGATTATCCCGCTAAGAACATTATATTATTTCACGATAGGGGTTTCTGACTTGCCAGTCGTTACTAATGTCCAGTTTCGTAACAATTTGAATAACTTCATATGCATTAGATTGTTCTTTCTTACTTGGTTATAAATGTATTCTTGTTGTCTATGATTTTACTATTGGATTTATCATTGTGTGCTTTATCCTGCTTAAAAAGGTGTAATAAATATTGTTGGATTTGAAAGATGTTTTTTCAACATTAATAGTAGTCAGATCCCAGATAGTTCGTTAGATTTTTGGTGGGGACAAATTATTAATTATATTTTATGCCACTTGCAGGAAGTGGAAGAGTTTCATTACAATTAGAACTGAAACAGGGCAAATTATGAAAATTATTTGATATGATGATAAATCTCACTAATTAATTCAGGGTCAGCCGCTCCTGTCTTCCTATTGTATTAACCTTCCCCAGCCGGGATCATTCCAATCCATCTCATGTTTTCACCACCACACGTTACAAGTCTACAGCAGTTAGACTCGGATGAGGTTTATAAGGAATATGATGTTAATTTAAAATATAAGTTATTTCACGATACATTTGTAAGGGTATTTGATAACTGTTTCCCCAAGAAATTAGTAAAATTTAATTGTAAGAAACCATACAAAAACCCATAGCTTGCTAATGAAATAAAAATGTTATCGAAAAAGGGAACTATATCTGTCAGCAAGGAAGAGTAATAACCCAGAAACAATAAAATATTATAAAAACTACTGTGCTACATTAAGAAAAGTTATTAAAAAGTCAAGAAGCATGTGCATCATGTCTGAAATTAGCTCCTCTGATAATAAAATTAAAACAATTTTGAAAATTAGTAAAAGGGAGACGGGGCAACCAAGAGCAGAGGAATAGGTTATTACCATCAAAACAAATGAAAATTTTAGTAACAAAAAGTCAGAAGTTGAATATATTTTTAATGATTACTTTTTAAATGTTGTAGAGAAAATAGGATCTAAACGTTCATTAGAAGGAGCAAGGCAATTAATGGAAGAGGCTGTACCCACACAATTTGATACCATTGAAATTCCACCCACCTCTCCTTCATAAATTAGGAAAATAATAAACTCTCTCAAGAGTAAACGGTCATTTGGAATTGATGGCATTTCCAGCAGGGTATTAAAAACTTGTTTTCAGGAGATAAGTAGGATTCTCAGTCAAATTTGTAATAGCTCTTTAAAGCAGGGTATTTTTCCAGATAGACTGAAATATGCTATCGTTAAACCTTTGCATAAAAAAGGGGATAGGTCCAATGTCAACAAATACCGCCCCATCTCACTTCTGACAGCTTTATCCAAAATTCTGAAAAAGTTATGTATTCTCGAGTTGCTTCACATATTAGTAAAAATAAAGTTCTAACAAAATGTCAGTTTGTTTTTCAAAACACTTTTCAACTGGAAATGCTATATATACCTTCACTGATAAAACATTAAATGCTTTGAATAACCGGACATCACCAGTTTGGATTTTTTGTGATCTCTCAAAGGCTTTTGATTGCGTAAATCATGGGATTCTTCTAGATAAGCCTAAGTATTGTGGTATGAGTGGGACAGAGCAGAAATGGTTTAAATCATACTTAACTGGAAGAGTGCAGAAAGCTGAAACAAGCAGTTCACATGATATAGATGTAAAAATTCCTCTAACTGGGGAGTTATCAAAAATGGGGTCCCACAAGGTTTGATCTTGGGTCCTTTGCTGTTCTTAATGTATATTAATGACTTGCCATTCTACATTCACGTAGATGCTAAGCTAGTACTTTTTACTGATGATACAAGTGTAGCTATCACACCTGACAAACAGGAATTAACTGATGCATTTGTAAATGATATTTTTCAGAAATTTATTAAGTGGTTCTCTACAAATGGAGTGTCATTAAACTTTATAAAACCCCATATATACAGTTTCATACAGTAAATGGTATGCCACCATTAATAAATTTAGACTTTGAACATAAATCTGTAGCTAAGGTAGAATATTCAAAATTTTTAGGTGTTTGCATTGACGAGGGACTAAATGGGAAGAAATATATTGAAGCTCTCCTGAAACGTTTGAGTTCAGTTACTTATAGCCAGTCATTGCAAAATTTGTTGATATACATCTCAGTAAATTAGCTTACTACGCCTATTCTTATTCACTGCTTTCATATGGGATCATATTCTGGAGCAATTCAACATGGAGTAAAAAAGTATTCATTGCAGAAAAGCGTGTAATCAGAATAATTGCTAGAGCCCACCATAGAGCATCCTGCAGACATTTATTTAGGGGTCTTCACTGGGATATACACTCATGAAATTTGCTATTAACAACCCGACCCAATTCAAAAGTAATAGCAAAAAAATGTTCAAATGTTTGTATAGCTTATGGGACTTAACTATGGGGTCATCAGTCCCTAAACTTACAAACTACTTATGAACTAGCTAACACAAAGGACGGCACAAATATCCATGCCCGAGGAGGGATTCGAACCCCCGACCGTAGTGGCCGTGCAGACCGTGACTGACAAGCCGCAGTCCCCTCGGCCACCGCGGCCGGCAAGTAATAGCAGTGTGCATAGCTACAACACCATGAGAAAGGATGATATTCACTATTTAAGGTTAAATCTAACTTTGGCTCAGAAAGGGCTGAATTATGCTGCCACGAAAGTCTTTAGTCACTTACCATCAAAAATCAGACAGATAGCCAACTAGTATTTAAAAAGAAATTAAAGGAACTCCTTCTACAATTTAGATGAATTTTTAAATAAAACTTTAAAAAAATAATAAAAAAAATAAAATAAAAAACAACAACAATGTAATAAAAATCCTTAATATATTGATTGTCAAGTGTAGACAACATTTAATAAACTGACACGTTCCACATCATTACGAATTGTCGTCTATATGATCTATGGAACAAGTATTAATCTAAACTAATCTGTGCCGTCTACGACAAAATTAATCGAAATTCATAAAGCACATGAAGCACTGTATAATCCCAAACAAAATATCTGTAAATCTATCGGACCAATCTGCGTGGTCATCAATCCGTAGCTTACAAACTACGTAAACCTAGGTAAACTAACCTAAGGACAACACACACACCCATGCCCCAGGAAGGACTCGAACCTCCACGGCGAGCAACCGCGCGCTCCGCAGCGAGACGCTTTATACCGCTCGGCTACTCCACCGCGGCAATCCCAGACACCCTGAATATAAGAACAGATTAAGGAGACTCTAAAGTTACTAGAAAATAGCGGACGTACTCACCAGAGAAATTCGGCCTGGTTGTACAGCCGAGGATATTCAGAAGATTCAAAAAATGTTCAAATGTTTGTAGAGTTTATGGGGCATCATCAGTCCCTAAACTTACAAACTACTTGTGAACTAGCTACTACTAAGGACGGCACAATTATCCATGCCCGAGGGGGGATTAGAACCCCCGACCGTAGTGGCCGTGTAGATCGTGACTGGAGCGCCTCAGTCCCCGCGGCCACCGCGGCCGGCTTCAGAAGATAGATGGCCTCATGTGTTGCATCAGCCACAAAATTAATAGAAATATATGAAGCAGATTTTTATAAGCTCTCCACTCTTCTCAGTCTAATAATAATAGATGCTATTTCTGATCTGTTCTTGTAAGCGCTCTTGTCCGGCCTGTAAGTTAATTTTAAAAAAAAATTCAAATGTTTGTAAATCTATGGGACTTAACTGACGGGTTATTAGTCCCCAGCTTCCAAACTACTTAAAATAAGTTAAACTAACCCAAGGACAGAACACACATCCATGCCCGAGGGACGATTCGAACCTCCTACGCGGGAGGCCGCACGATCCACAACATGGCGCTCCACACCGCTCGGCTACGCAAGCACGGCCGTAAGTTAATCCTATTCGAATAGCGAACATTTCATTGCCAATATTAGCTTTATACGGCGCCACGCCATAAGTAAATTTAACCCCATTAGCAAGAAATTGCTATGTCACTGTAAACCTGTCTTCTGCCGATATAGTCTTTTCTCGAGCGTATAATGATTTTTAGTGTGTGGTAGTTCAACTATTAAGTTTTGGAAGAAGGTTCCAGAAGAAAAATTTCCTGCAACATGACAAACTGTGTCAAGAGACCGCGTCTCCATTTTTGGGGCCACTTATATGTGTGCTTCAATGTATTCAACTGAGAAGTTTATCAAATTTAAATATCGATCTGTTCTGATGAACATGTATGTGAACTTTTCCGCACTGCAGTCACCAATTATCAGCCAGATTTCAAACAACTCACAGCGAAAGTAAACATTTGAAAAAAATAGGAATATTTGAATGCTGACAGCTTCAACACAAACACACAATCTGTAATTGTAATACTTGCCTTATTGTGTTAAACTTAACATAAGATTGCATTTAAAATATTATTCAGTTAATTATGACGCAAAACACTGAAAATGAATTTTTTCTGCAACAAAATATTCAGGACACCGAAAATAGGATTTTGTATTGGAGGGTTATATTCTGTTGAAACGTGTAGCTTGTTTCAAAACAGCTCTGTAAGCTTGTGGCTCCTGAAGGTAAGGTAAATGGCCGCCCCTGCTATATACATTATTTCAACAATAAATCTTTAGTAAATTGGAAACTCGAAGAGGGTTTAGTAACTTTTATTTCCAGCAATATATCTGTTATAACAACAGATGTCAGGAGCATGTACACAAGAGACAAGGACATGAAAATGAAATTTTTCTCATTATTTTCTTTTGCTCATTAGCAGTAATTGGACTTACTCCAAAACAACCATTTTTCATACTGTACACAATTAATTTTTGAAATGTATCTTCTTTGTTCAACACATGCTAACAATATCTTTCATTCGTTAAAGCCCAATGAAATGAAATGAACTGCATGTATCTGAAACTTTCAGTTATTGCACAAAATATTATTTTTGACAGCTATTTTTGGCAAATTTTTCTTCAAATTTTTGCTACATTGTTAAGTCTCATTTGGTTATAACCGAAATTAAATAATTAATTATTTGCAGGTTACACTGAATTTCCAGAACATGGAAGGGAGAGTTCAGAATGTGAAGTTAGAGGACATTATTGATGAAATAGGAGGCAATGGAAAGTTTCAGCGACGACATAACGTAATTTTCATCTGTTTAACAGCAATTTTTGTATCAATGATTATCTACAGCAAAATGTTAGCTATCTCAATTCCAAATCACTGGTGCCATGTACCAGGAAGAGAGGAGGCAAATGTTACCATTGAAACTTGGAAAAACATGACAATTCCATGGTAAGTAGCAACTTAAAGGTTGTGTAAATTTGCGCTTTTCAAAAATACTTTTAAGTTTTGCACTATGCAAAAAATGTCAACAATTACTATGTTATACAAAATTAAAATAATTTAATGATTAGTGGCAGCAAATCATGAAACATTAGAGGCACAGAGTCATTTATAGCCACTTGAACTAAAGTTTTCAGATGATTTCCTTTTTAGAGGCAGAGAATTTATGTACTCCTACACACACACACACACACACACACACACACACACACACACCACACACGTCAGACATATTCTCCAAGCTGACTAAATTGTGCTGATTTACTGCAAGACTGGGCTGATGGTGTTATGTTAGGTCAGGAGAGAAGAGGCAGCACAGGAGTGACGTCAGTCTGCTCAGAAGCATGGCCTACGAGAAAGACAGGCCCCAGCGCAGTCGTCATGCCATGTAAGCAAGGTATTTCCGAGCCAGCGCAATCGCTAGCTCAGTGGCTGCCCGCTCTGATGCAGTGGGCAGTGCTCCGGTGGCCGGCCAATCGGCTAACGATCGCGTCGTCTCGGAACTACCTTGCTTACTCGGCATGACGACTGCGCTAGGGCCTGTCTTTCTCGTAGGCCTCAGCTCACAAGGAAGGAGAGTTGACCGCGGCCAATGGGAAATACAGGCCCCAGCGCAGACGTCATGCCAAGTAAGCAACGTAGTTCCGAGACGGAGCGACCGCTAGCTTAAGGCGGTATTACACGACGATCCGCCGCGAAAGGTATAGGTCTAGCGCGCCTGAATAGGGACCAGTTCTAAACTCCCGTGAATCCGCTCATGCGCACTAGGCAGCGCTAACTCGCGCATGCGCAGAAGCGGATACTGCAGGAAGCTTTCTTCTTGTTATTTGTGTATGACATTCGTAGTTAGACCTGATTTGTGATTTCAGATTTTCGTGTTGCGGTTTCTTCCCGCTTTTTCAGTTAGTAAAGTTTCATAAATACAGTAATTAAACAAGAAACATGTTTGCCAGCAGACCTTTATACTAGGTGTTTAAGAAAATGCGTTTTTACATTGGTTGCTTCATACTTATAGAAATGAAATGGAACAGCGAGCCGTTGAGTCATTATTCAGGCGTACTGGGAGGAAAGTTGTTTGTATAACCCACACGATCCCTTTGTCATAAGTTACGTCAGCAATTGTTTACTCCTCAATGATATGCGTACAACTTTACAAACAGCAGCTTTTCAAAACAGGTCACGTTCTTCCTCACGAATTTCCAAATTTGTTGCGGATTTCCGGGACTCAGTTCTTTTATTAGCTGTAAGTATATTCTCCTACCTTCCTTCTTTCCAGCCACAGTTGAACCCAACGTCTGGTTCTCGTCATTATTGTGTTCTTTGTGCGAAATGCTATATAAATGTAAATTTAGACAGAATATACATTTTCAACGTAGTGTCGTAATATACAGCTGTCGCGCGGTCTGAGGCTCCTTGTCACGAATTGCGCGGCAGCTCCCGCCGAAGTTAACGAGTCCTCCCTCGGGCATTAGTGTGCATGTTGTCATCGGCGTAAGTCTAGGAACCGATAACCTAAGTAGTTTGGCCATTACTTACACAAACTTAGAACTCTTATATAAAACGAAAGTGTTGAGTCTGTAATTCAAAGCAATAGTGACTCAATTCTGTGCTAACTACATAAGAAAAAAGAAATACTTAATAAAAAATGACAACTTCACATTAAATAGGAACCGTAAGCTCACAGAAATTATTCAATGAATGAGGTTCCAGGAAATCACAGCTTCCCTTGGGTTCTTGTGTGGTATGAACGATTAGATGAGTTCTGTTTTCTTCGTGTTTCATGCGCGTTATTGCTGTCTACTGCGCATGGTCGGATTCGCGCGAAGAAATATCCGCCGTGCATCGTGTAATACGTTTACGTGAAGCAGTACGTAGTTCCAGATAATCACACTTGTGGCGCTGGTGCATAGGCATACGCTTCAGGTGTATCGTGTAATAGGGCCTTTAGTGGCTGTCCGCTATGAGGCAGTGGGGTGTGCCCCAGCGGCCGGCCAATCGGCTAGCGATCCTGCGGCCTTCTCTCTATGTGGTGTTGGCTGAGGCCTGTCTTTCTCGCCGGCCACAGCGTTGACCGTGTGACGTCACACACTTTGTACTGCTGCCGCGGAGAAATAGAATACAGTGTGTGAAATTCAGCAATTTAGAAAACACAGGAAAAAGATCTGATGTGAAGAATACAGTGAGGTCAACGATTTGCTAATTATAAAACATACTGTTTTAATTAAATAATAGACACATATTTCGTTTCTGTAGAATGAGAACATTATAATGCAGATGTAATTTAATGTGAGGATAACTCTGTTATAAAATAAACAGAATGGAACATAATACCATTTTCTCTACCATTTAAAGCAAAGATGTACTGTACAATTAAGTAGAAATTTTCTGACATTTTCCATTTCGTTTTTCTTTGGTTTGTTTTGCAATGTTAGGATCAAATGTTTGAGATATTTCTAATTGAAAACTGCATGTAAGGTTGTGATTTTACAAGTTGTTTTAGTATTGGGATTTTGTTTATTTCATAATAGAAAACAATTGTTCACACATACATCAAACTGAACATACACAATATCCGTGAAACAAAAACGTACAACCTCAGAAATCTGTTTTGAGGAACATTCTTATAAAAATCTGCCAAGCCCTAATTGTGTTTATATTTGTTGTTTAATAAATCCTCACAATGTAAATTTAACAGTTTCATTTGAAACCTGATAGGAACATAGTTAACATCCAATGAAAATGGTGTTGCAAAGAACTGAAACATAGTAGACAGTATTTCCACATTTTCAAACCTTGACTCAAACTGCTTATGAAGAGCTTCCAGAATTTTCATATATTCTTCAGAGAGAGTAAGATCAGGAACACACACCTGTGATAGCTTCAGAAAATGTGCATTGTTTCCAGTCTGTAGTTGATTCATCCACAGATTCAGTGCCTTTTTAAGGCTTTAATTCTGTAGTACACAATTGTTATAAGGAAGCCTTTTCTTTTGAGTGAGGTATTTAAATCGTTTAAGTGGCCAGTTAAGTAGCCATGAATGCTAAGTGACAATTCCAGGTTTCTTCTTGCAACTAAGGAACAGAATGATGTTGACTAGTCATGAATAATGCTATTTCATTTCTTAACTCAAAGAATTGATCTAGCACATTACCCCTGCTCAATTAGCGCACACTACAAAAACAAGAAAGATCATAATACTGAATACCACATTCTTCAAGAAAACGTTTTAATTGTCTATGTCTCAGGCTTCGTGATTGAATCGAATTTGTGACCTTTACCACCGTATCCATAACATTTCCTTGATGAAGTATGCAGTGGAAGGCAGTGAGTTCTTGTGTTGCACCAGAAATCTGTTTCATAAGTTCTTTCACCCGTGCTATTAATCCCACATTAACTCCTACCATAGAAGGAGCCCCATCTGCTGCGATAGAAACAAGCTTATTCCAACTCAGGCCAACGTTTTCAACAGCTTTTTCTATGCCTCTGAAAATGTTAAACCCAGTGGTGATGGTCTTGAGGGGGATCAAATCTAGAAATTCCTCCGTTTTGTTCAGCTTATCATCAATGCCCGGAATGAAAATAGTTGACTGTGCAGTATTCGATATGTCAGTACTCTCATTGACAGGCAAAACATAATGTATAAACTTACGTGCCGTAACACCCATTTCTTCTTTCACATTTGCAGCCGTGTCCTGAATACGTCGCATAACAGTTTTCTGAGACAAACTCACTTTTTCAAGGTCTTCTACCAAATGTGGACATACGTCTTCAGCAGCTATCACAATCACTTCTTTCGCAAAGTCACCCTCAGTAAATAGTCTAACTTTCTTGGCTATATGTAGCGCTATTCTGAAACTCAGACGAACAGATGCTTCCCTACTCTGACAATGCACCACATCAGAACGTTCCTTTAATTAAGATATTTAGGCTACTCGTTCTTCTCCTTCATATTTCCTTTAGTCATTTGCGTGGCACAGGGAAAAATGATGCTGTAAATTACTTTTTTTATACTTTGTAATTTTCTGTTACGCATCAAACACTTTGCACCTTCACTGCATTGCACAAAAAGAAATAGATTTTCCCACACTGAAAGAAAAACCGGTTGCTCCGCTTTGCTTGTACTCGCCATATTATTGTCGTCAAGAACGCGATTGCTGACTGAGCCCTCCAGCTCCGTACGCACAGCCCCGTTTACCTAGGCAACACAGCTCTCGCCTAATGTCACACGGATTGATAGGCTTTGCTCTTCCTGCTCACATGTCACACTGCCTGAAGTTGGCTTCCTCTGTGTTGAGTGGACTGGCCAAGAGAAAAAGAAGAAAAGGAAAGAAGCATAATGTCAACAACATGGTCATTAGAGATGGAGATCACAAGAAGAAAAGAGGCAATTAATGAGGAGGGAGGGTTGGACATATGTGGTTGATATCAGGGAGCGGGTGTAGTAGATATACCAGATATCTGTGGTATAGTAATGTGATACAATGGAATTCATTTCAACCAAAGTGAGAGGGAGCTGTGCACAACAGTGACATGGCTGGGCAGGAGAGGGAAATTAAGAGACAGGAGGAAAGGGTGTGAGTGAAAACACCAGCCCAGTCTTGCACCAAATCAGCACAATTTAGACAGCTTGGAGAATATGTCTGGTGTGTGTGTGTGTGTGTGTGTGTGTGTGTGTGTGTGTGTGTGTGTGTGCGTGTTGACGGATGGGTAGGAGTACATAAACTCTCTGCCTCTGAAAAAGGAATCTCCTGAAAACTTCAGTTTAGTTCATGGGACTATAAATGACTGTTCCTCTAATGTTTCATGTTTTGTTGCCTCTAATAAGCTTGGATTCATCGCAGCAGATGGGGCTCCTTATATGGTAGGAGTTAATTTGGGCAGGAGAGGTAGGTAGAATAAAGAAATTAAGCGACAGGAGAAAGGGTGTTAGTGAAAACTGAGTAAAGTTGGGATCTTGTTGCACGTTAGGAGATGGAGGAGGAGATGGATGTGGGAAAAGGGCCAGCAGAGATTGAGCACAGGAGAATGTGAGTCTGAACTATGTGTTACAAGGAGCATTCCACTCTCACAGACATTTATATGAAAGTAAAGGTTACAGGCTATAAATAAATCACTGAACACAATCATTTTGTTCTCAAGAACATGTTTTGCCACTGGGTGGTCAATTCTAGTCTTACCCACAGTTGGAGGGTGACCATTTGTTCAGATGGACAGCTAATTACTTACACAGT
Organism: Locusta migratoria; assembly: GCA_026315105.1. Lineage (NCBI taxonomy): Eukaryota > Metazoa > Arthropoda > Insecta > Orthoptera > Acrididae > Locusta > Locusta migratoria. Next base: position 144,592,881 of record CM048755.1, on the reverse strand, counting down.
ACTCCATTAAAAACAAATTACAGCAGAATTGGTATATGACAGGACAGTTTCACAGCTCAAATGTTTGTTAAGCTTAAAAGACTCAACTGCGGGATTATCAGTCCCTAAACTTACAAACTAATTATGAACTACCTTATACTAAAGATGGCACAAACATCCATGCCCGAGGGGGATTCGAACCTCCAACGGGGAGTGGCCTCGCGTTTTGTAGCATAGCACCTCAATATGCTTGGCCACTCCGCCGCAGCCACAGGTTAAATCCAAATAATAAATGTATTTATCAACAGCCGTAAAGTTTGTAGTTTATTTAACTACAGTTTCGGTATTATAATAATACCATCTTCAGGTTATCAACAAATAAAGTTACAAAACATTTTAACATCATACTCCGTATATGACACATAAAATATATAAAGAACAACAAGTACAATGATTCAACAATCAGTACTGAAGCAATACAATGGAAAATTGTATTGAGATGCAGGAGGATCTGCATAGAATTGACGCGTGGTGCAGGGAATGGCAATTAAATCTCAATGTAGACAAGTGTAATGTGCTGCGAATACACGGAAAGAAAGATCCTTTATCATTTAGCTACACTATAGCAGGGCAGCAACTGGAAGCAGTCAATTCCATAAAGTATCTGGGAGTAGTCATTAGGAGGGATTTAAAATGGAACGACCATATAAAATCAATCGTCGGTAAAGCAGATGCCAGACTTACATTCATTGGAAGAATACTAAGGAAATGCAGTCTGAAAACAAAGGTAGTAGGTTACAGTACACTTGTTAGCCCACAGCTTGAATACTGCTCACCGGTGTGGGATCCGTACCAGGTGGGATTGATAGAGGAGGTAGAGAAGATCCAACGGAGAGCAGCGCACTTCGTTACAGGATCATTTGGTAATCGTGAAAGCGTTACGGAGATGATCGATAAAGTCCAGTGGAAGACTCTGCAGGAGAGACGCTCTGTCGCTCGGTACGGGCTTTTGTCGAAGTTTCGAGAACATACCTTTACCGAGGAGTCTAGCAGTATATTGCTCCCTCCTACGTATATCTCGCGAAGAGACCGTGAGGATAAAATCAGAGAGATTAGAGCCCACACAGAGGCATACCGACAATCCTTCTTTCCGCGAACAATACGTGACTGGAATAGGAGGGAAAATCGATAGTGGTAGTCAAGGTACCCTCCGCCACACACCGTCAGGTGGCTTGCGGAGTATGGTTGTAGATGTAGATAATAAGCTATATGGTTGGTATAAAAAGGTATTAAAATAAAATGATATTTATAAATAATATAAGAATTGAAGACTCTAAAATATATTATTTCTAAAAGCAATGGTGTAGAATATATAAATTATGTTGTATAACAATTAGATGGATTTATAACTGTCATCAAACAGTTTGGTGTATACATAAAAGCACATCTGCCGACTAACATGATGCATTGACCATAGATGTGAAGTTATAGGGTAAAACTCGAACTATATATTTTGTAACCTCTGAACTTTATCCTATGAAGTTTAACATAAATGGCTCGCGTCAGCCGTTAAGTATAAAACTGAACATGACAACATAACAGTTCGGCATTCACTATACAACTGCCAGCGCTACTCCACGCTATATCAGCCTCCGTTCACAGAGGGCGCGCTGCTTGTCTCTAGTCTTGTGCGCCTCTGGTGGTGGGCGCTGCAATTACATAGTCGGCGCCCTTGATAAGACTAACGCGCGCACAAATATACAGCACATCTCCCTCTTCTGTGGAGAAAAACTAAACTCTTACACATGATACATCCATTTCGTCCTCCTGGCGAAAGCACAGAGCCAGAACCTCAGAGTACGGGCGTGCCGACTGAGAACGCCGTGCAACACAGCGAGCCCTACCCATCGGTGGCCAGTGAGCTATGACCGGAGAAGGTGGGTCGTAGTCCACGAAGCTGTCGTCACTCTCGCCTGGTGCCGTAGGCGGTGTAACTGTGAGCAGTGATGGCGGCGGAGGCGAAGGTGGCAGAGGCGGTGACGGTGGCGACGGATGTGGAGCCGGTACCACGGGAGGGGCCGACACCGGCCAAATCATAGATGTTGCTGCATCCTCCCCACCGGATGGTGTGAAGTGTCAGCCGGGAGGAGGCCTTGCTGGCACAGAAGTCTGCAAATTCTTGAGAAGAAACCTGTGGGCCATTATCAGTAACTAAAGTGATACGCAGGCCTTCGAGAGCAAATATCTTAGATAATGCTGAAATCGTTACTGCTGTTGACATAGAAGTGCAGCGTACCACGTATGGGAACTTGGAAAAGACGTCTACTGCTAAGAGCTAGAAGTGATTCAAGAAGGGACCCGCAAAGTCTACATGAATTCGTTCCTAAGCATGTTCCGGGTCTGGCCACGGTGAAAGGGACGCGTGCGGAGCAGCCTGGTGAGTCGCACATTTTGAGCAGGAAGAAACAAGTCTGACAATATCCCCGCCCAGACCTGGCAGAACATGTGGCGGCGGGCTAATGCTTTTGAATGGGATGTGCCCCAGTGGTCCTCATGCAGAAGATGGAGGACCTCGCGACGGAGAGATGAAGGAATGACCACCCGAGCTGGTGTGCCTGCTGTGGACAGTAAGAGGACTCCATCCCTGACCGAAAACTGATACCGGAAAGAAAAGTAATTGCAAAGTGGGTCCAAAATACGGCCCGGAGGCCTCCCAGGCCAGCCGGGTTGCACAAAAGAGACCACTTGTCTTAACACGGGATTGGCTGTGACCGCAGCTGCAATACGTGATGCGGTAAGAGGAAAACCATCCACTTCCTGTTATTCCACCCCATCCAGATGAAAACAGAACAATTCGTCATTGTCAAAATTGGGTTCGGGACCCACTGGAAGACGAGACAGCGCGTCGGCATTAGTATCTTGGGCCGTGGGGCGAAAATGGATTTCACAGTCAAACCTCGACAAAAACAGGGCCCATCACTGAAGGCGGTGTGCTGCTTTATCTGGCAGGTATGCAGAAGGGTTGAACAGGGAAATTAAGGGTTTATGGTCCAATCAAATGGAATTTTGTGCCATACAGAAAAACGTAGAATTTATGCAATGCACAGATGATGGCAAGGGCCTCTTTTTCTATCTGCGAATATTTGAATTGTGCCGAGTTGAATGTCTTCGACGCATAAGCTACGGGCCTCTCAGTACTGTCTTAATACCTATGGGCCAAGACTGCTCCCACCCCATGTTGGGGAGCATCTGTGGCCAAAACTAATTGTTGCCCAGGCTGGAAGAGGACCTAACAGGGGGCAGACTGTAACTTTTGTTTCAAAAGAGAAAATGCCGTTTCACATGCCTGCGACCACTGAAAACGCACGCCTTGGTGCAAAAGGGCGTGTATTGGTTGCACTATGGATGCTGCATTGGGAAGAAATTTGTGGTAATATGCGATCTGTAACTCCTGCACCGCCGTAGGGTGATGTAAGGCCGAAATGGCCGTGACATGCTGGCGTGAAGGGGTGACACCCTCGTGTAAAACTTCAAAACCTAGATAGACAATAGCGGGTTGGAAGAAGCTGCACTTGTCTAGATTGCATTTGAGTCCAGCGGCCCGGAGTGCCGAAAAAAGACTTTAGGTTCCACGAGTGGTCTTCGGCAGACGTGCCCGACACCACGATTTCGTCCAGATAATTTATACAGCCCGAAATCAGCGCTGTGAGCTGTTCCAGGAACCGTTGGAATATGGCTGGGGCGCTGGCAAGCCCAAAGGGTAGGCGTAAATATTGGTGTTGGCCAAAAGACGCTGCGACTCCTCGTCTAAGGGGAGCTCAAGATAGCCTCTGCCAAGTCCACCTTCGAAAAGAAATGTCCTCCTGACAACTTGGTGAGCAGTTCCTCCTGGCGAAGCAAGGGATCAGTGTCAATGACCAACTGTGCGTTGCAACTTGCCCGTTGGCTTTATTACGACGACCAAAGGAGAAGACCACTCACTCGAGGAAATAAGACGAATGACCCCCAGGGACGTGAGGCGATCTAATTCCGCTTTGACGCAGGGGCGGATCCATGGCGGCCTGCTGGGGGTGGGCGGTGAAAGAACTCTCATCGTCAGCTGAACAGTAGAAAGACTAGTGCCGGCCATCTCTTTTTCCCCACGCCCAATCAAACAAAAGTCTCACAGTTTTGAAGACTCAGCGTTCTTTAAAAAAATGCTGAAAAGGGCTGGGGGGGGGGCGAACGACCCTTCGCCCCCTCCCTCCCCCTTGGATCCGCCTGTGGCAATCGCGGAAGGCCACCGGTATCTGGCGCGCCCGAAATAAAATAAACGCGGGCGCGCGGACGGTTTCATAGATATGTGTGCCTGAAAAGACGTGGCGCATCCCAAACCCGGTGTGAACAGAGAAGAAAATTCCGAGCAGAGCTCGTCCAATTGCGGGTAGGGTATCTCGTTCGAGACTAGGTTGACATCGTCCGAAATAGAAAACCCGAACAACTGAAATGCGCCCATACCAAAAAGTTTCTCTACGGTTGCGTTGTTCACCACAAAAATGGTTAAGGGCCGAATACGCCTGAGCGGTAAATTGGCCATGTACTGGAATCCGTTGTTTGTTATAACGGAGCAACTTGCGAGTGACTGGCTGCAGGGGAGGGAAACCCAACTGGACATACGTTTGCGAGTTTAACAGAGTAACGGCTGCGCCCGTATCAGCCTGCATACATAGGACATTGTTGCAAACTTTTAGGTCCAGGAAACGTTTAGAAGGACAGTGCCGCCACACAACTGACCTCCGTATCTACATCCACATCCTGATCTCGCGCGGAAGGATTTGACTTGCACACGGACGAAATATGACCTTTTTTGCTGCACCGATGGCACGTGGCCCAGCGCCGAGGGCAAGCGGACCGATCGTGACTGACAAAGCAAGACGGGCAGGAGGGCGAGGCGGCACTAGAGCGCCCTGTGTCGTCTGTTGTTGCGGCTTCTGCTGCTGCATAGGACGCCTACCGCTCGACCGTACAGAGCGTTGCAACGTCCTCAGGGGGCTCGTCTTCCTGTGAGTGGCGAGAGGGGGAAGGCCGACCAGCCGATACGTCACACCGAGCCTCCATCTCATATCCCGCCGTCCTCGACACTTCGAAAGCTCAGGCAATTTAAAAGACCTCTGACAACGAACGGTTTTCGTGTTGTTAGGCGCGCTCCGTCACTTTCCTGTCGGGTGCCAGGCGAATAATCACATCCCTGACCGTCTGATTTGCGTAAGACTCCTTGTGCACCTCCGAAAGAAAATTGCAGCGCGACTAAGACCGTGTAATTCGAATGTTCAAATGTTTGTTAAGCTTATGGGACTTAACTACGGGGTCATCAGTCCCTAAACTTACAAACTACTTATGAACTAGGACGGCACAAATATCCATGCCCGAGGGGGGATTCGAACCCCCGACCGTAGTGGCCGTGCTGACCGTGACTGGAGCGCCTCAGTCCCCTCGGCCACCGCGGCCGGCCGTGTAATTCGGCCGCCCACGCCCGTTAAGACTGGTGCGGTTGTTTACGGCATCTATAAAACTCCACTCGAGCAGCAACGACATGTGTTCGCTTGTAGTAGTAGGAAGACAGTCCCGTCAGAAGGGGTGAAGTCGACCACAAAATTCAGTTTTTCTGATGTTTTCGATGGAACCTCTGGAGGAATTCGTTTCAAAAATATTACGTGTAATCCTTAGGATTTCGACATTATATCTAATGTTGAATATAGAAATAGCCTATTGTGCTTTTGAAATTCTTTTAATTTGAAGGTTGATCGGCTTCACCCCACTGGGTGGGGTGAAGCCGATCACTCATTTTTTGAAGACCTATAACGGCTTCGCCCAGACAACGGGGTGAAACCAACCGTCTTTTACAATGAACTATCTCCCAACTTATGGTAGGCTATGTTTATATGAAGTTTTAAAATAGTGGAGGGTCTTTCTCAGGGACCAAACATCTATTAAAATTAACAAATTGACTATTTTATGTGTAGAACATTGTATTTTCCTTAAAAAATAACCGCAGTACATAAAATTATCTTGCATCATAAAGAATTTTCACTCAATGTTTCACATGTCAAAATATGGGAAACTGTAGCGTCCACGACCAATGCCCTTAGGCTTCATTTTTGTTACAATTTGTGTGAAGGGAGTCTTTTGTACATCAGGAACATCTGGAAATACACTTGATCAATCCATGAACTAAAGATTCTTCGCCTACTCAAGTAAGAATAGGCTGCCCACCATATTTATATCTACGTTTGCCCTTCACCTACTCATTTAACGTTGTATAGGGCACACCGTAACACTCAGACGCTTTACGAATACTCAACTTCCCTTTCTTCCCTTTCTTCACTTCCTGAACAGGAGCACCGTCGTAACACCGATCTATCAGTTTTTCCGGTTTTTTGATGTATATTCATTTTCTCCAGCTCGCAGAGAATTGCTGCAGTTACATTCTCTGCAGTGTGGCTTTTCGCTCGTACAAAGGAAATAAATCTTTCATTTATTTTCCCCAGTAATTCATAGCGAATTATGAAGACCAACTGAGACAAATTTGCACAGTCAGTCGTTTCGTCAACTTCCATTGCGAGGTAATTTGTCTGCGACAGTTCACTCATGAGATTGAGGCGTACTTCATAAATCGATTCTAGCAGATCATTTTGAAGTAAAAGTCACTAAAACTTAGCCACAATACCCGCACAAAAGACGAAACTAATAACACACGTTAACCGCATACTCAAATCAGCGAGAATGGAATCGAAAGTATCGGGACATATTTCGCGCGCTTTTTTCTTAAATCATTCGCAACTCTCTCGCTAGGAGGTGACACTTTACGGTACCGCATTGTAGTGCACTCTAGTGAGAAATTTGCGAACTTATTCTAACACCCAGCCAATATCAGAAACAAAAAGTTATCTACAACTCTATTAAAACAGTAAAACTAACGACTGGTAAACCGCACACCAAAACATAATAGACATATACAGAGACAAGAGATACGATAGTGGAGTTTCAGCCACTCTTTATTCTCTTTTGAAGTAAGCAGAAGAACGTGAAAGTAGTGTGGAGGTTGGTAGGACACCCTTAGGCTACAAGCTCGGAGCCTTTGAGACGCCCATAAAAGCAATACACCAACGAACCCCCACTCCTAACCCTCCTAGCTCCACTGGAGCTAAAAGACACCTCAAGGCGCAGCCTTAAGGCTACTACCCGATTGAAAAACATAGTTCAATATCAACAGTTCCAAAAACATTCATCTTCTTTCTTTACATCCGTGTGACGGAAAAATGCTAAATGAAATCTGATGATTATAATTCTGTAACTGTTGTTGATACATACATTTCAAATATTTTTTTTGGGGGCGGCTCCGCCTCAGAGCCTTTAATTACGAGCCGCGCCTGTACTGGATTATAGTTCCTCTTTCCCTCTCTTCCCACCTTCTTCACGTATGTTCACGCGATGATCGACTTCACCCTACAAAATACGACAATTCAATTTTTAGATCACTACTGGTCCATACAACAAACTTCCGCTTTTGAAAATACATAAATCAAATGACATTGAGTTCACTTACCGACTAACAGTTCGAAAACAGCAGAATTGTATGACTACAAGGTCGTATTGTGACAGGTTTAGTCTTGCTTCATTCACAGGCCACCGAAATGCATTTGTTTATATGCCACAATCCCGCTGAAGGGATACCCAGAGAATTCTACAGGCAAACACTACTCTGCAACTCATTGGCTTCCAACAAATATATGTAGCGTGAAGTTCCCGGGTGTACCGGTAGGCGGAAGTAGTGTTCAAAAATGTTCAAATGTCTGTAAATCTATCGGACCAAACAGCGTGGTCATCAGTCCGTAGCTTACAAACTACTTAAACCTGGGTAAACTAACCTACGGACAAACACACACACCCATGCCCCAGGGAGGACTCGAACCTACGGACAAACACACACACCCATGCCCCAGGGAGGACTCGAACCTCCCATAGACTATACAAACATTTCAAACATTTGAACCTCCACGGCGAGCAACCGCGCGCTCCGCAGCGAGGTGCTTTAGACCGCTCGGCTACTCCACCGGGGCGGAAGTAGTGTAAATTATAATGCTGTATTGCCGGTCGACTTCCCCCCCACCTGATCGACTTCACCCCTTTTAAAGGTAATTGACACATCTGATCGAAAGTAAGAGACGTGGGATCCTGCAGGGAGGGGGTCGGGGGCAGTTGACACAACGGACTTCAAAAGCCTGAAAATGTTGCTTTTCGTGAGACTGCCACTCTTCCGCGGTATGAGACAAGGGTAGACGCGGCGGGCACTGCGGGGCGCACAGCGCCCATGCCGAAGACTCAAATACCTGGCTAAGATTCTCCAAAGCTGTTGCGAAGACCTCAGTTCGGTATTGCAACGCTGCACCAAGAGCCGTCTGTTGATCGACGAGGCGGCGTAGGACCTCGTCGAGTGTAGCTTCCGTCATGTCAAACGGCCGCTCTCGAACGGAGGTGAAAACAGAACGCGTGGAATCGAACGCACTCATCGCCATTGAGTGTTGTAACCTCCGAACTTTATCCCATGAAGTTTAACATAAGTGGCCCGCGTCAGCCGTTAAGTATAAAACTGAACATGACAACATAACAGTTGAGCATTCACTATAAAACCACAGTCTAACATATAAGTCGCGACACTTTACTGCTGTGAAAGTTGTTACCAGCTGACAGTTGCAACGACACTAGCGCCCCTAGCGGTGGGAAAGCCGCAGAACGAGTGATCAATTCAGTGTGGCGTTAAATCATTCGCACGTTTTTAACCTCGCTCGTCTTTCTTATACGCCCATATTGTTTTGAGTGTAATTATTTTAGCTTTAAATAAATAAACAATGTTTAGAAGATTCTTACCATTTGCGGTTCAGCTGTAGTAACAATTGTGTAATTAGGTTCTTCTTTGTTGGAAAACAGTTTGATTGCCTTTGCTGTTATTTCCATGTCTGTGACGTTTTTCCTTCAGATACAGCTGTGGAGGCTGATCTGGTACGTTAAATACCGTAGTTATTGCATTCTATATACGTTTCCTATGTTCCAACATAACTGATTTTACTGGAATTGTAGTGAATAAACCTTAACATTCCTCAGTACAAAAGCGACATTTTTCTGCCATAGGGCAGGTCTTATGATGTTTCCTAGCCATTGTTATTATTAATAGAAACTTATATTTCATTAAAAGCTTCAGATTACAAGATAATTGTAAATTAACTATCCGTTTCGTACCTTGTCAGGGATCTTAGGAAAGCTAAAAAAGACAAATGTGGAGCTATTTCAAATTATTACTTATTTTTGTGACCTTCTATATTTTAAAAAGTAAACGATATTGCTTGCACTCATCGAATATCGTATTCATAAATGTAGCTTGCCGGCCGCTTGGAGCGCTGCTGTCGCAGTGTATAGCAAAATTCTGCGGGAGTGTCGCGAATGTATGTGTTAGACTGTGATACAACTGCCACGCTACTCCGCGCTATATCCGCTTTCGTTCATAGAGGGCGTGCTGCTTGTCTCTAGTCTCGCGCGCCTCTGGTGGCGGGCACTGCAATTACATAGTCGGCGGCCAGAGTGCTCAATTAGAATTACGCGCGCTCTACGCTACAGCAATATATATCATACTAGCTTAAACCCGCGGCTTCGCTCGCGTGTTGGTTGATTCTGATAGATAAGCTATCTTTGTAGTGTGCTATGAGATCAAATCACACGTAAAAATACACTCGTTTCGAAGAATCCAATCACGAAATTCAACAATAATTATTGTAATAATATCACAGATCGATCACTTGATGCAATGCGCGAAACGTCAATTAATTTTTTTAGAGAGACGTATTACAAGAAATTTCTTTTTTACTGCTTTATTTATTTATTCTTATATTTCCTTATTCGTATGCTTATTCTTACAGTGAAACAGCTGAAGACATTGTAGCACGCATAGACCAAAGATATGGTTATGGCATCATGTTTCGCTGTATGTAACCTCCTTGCTATAGAGTCGCAAACGTCATCGCTGGCCTTCAGTCCGAATTTTTTAAATAATTTGTCGACTTTCAACCACAATATCTTCCACCCCGTTACAGCTATCGGCATGGAACTGCTATGGTGGAGAACGGGAGACTTCCGACAATAATTACACACAGACTATTCGTTAGCATTCTGTAGTTTTCGCTGCAGAGCGAAATATTAACACACACACACATATAGAATTTTATATACACCGATAACTTTCCATCCCAATATACTCCACCCTTTAATCATTATCAACCCCCAATCAACAATGCAACCAATAAAACCATTTTCAAAGAGTAATTATTGTTCCGCATTTCACTTTATATTCTTCAAATGACTAAATATCGATCAGATCGCTATAAAACCGTGCCTAAAACCTTCCTCGCGTATAAGTAACTGTACAAATATTTAACTCTCTGCGGCATGTCGTTCGGACGTGATAAGCGTACACCGAACAGACATTCGCATTAATACACTTATAGATAAATAGCTATCCGATCGTCATAAAACCGTGCCTAAAGCCTTCCCCGGGTAGGCATTGGTAGCTTTACAAATTTTTAGCTCTTTATGTCTTGTGGTTCAGACGTGATAAACGTACACCGAACACACATTCACATTTACAGATATAGATTGGGAGTATGTGCAATAGGCCTACATGTGGGGCAACGTAGTATATATATCTCTTTTTTCCCATCTGTGCTTTAGAAGATGTGCTACCTTTACTTAAGGTTGCATTCTTTAAAAATATTAAATGCTTAGTGATACTGAACGGTTCGTCCCGGGCACGACGTTAAACTGCCTCCCAACCCAAGGTGTGGTGCGACTCGTGCTGAGGGGTGCGTGGCACATGGGTGGATGTGTCTGGAACGGAGCCTCAGGGATACCGAGCGACCTCCCTGAGTAAGTTGCCTTGCACCGCGCGGGGTTATCGTGGTGTAGACCATACAAATCCCCAAATCTCGTGGGACTAAGATGAACACGAGAAAAAAATTATTTTAAAAGAATCCGAGTGGCAATCTGAAACCCTGGATACTCAAACATCGGGATCAGGACCGATGGAGTGCACTCCTACTTCTCAGTCAGGGTCTAGACCTGAGCAAGAAGTGGGAACTGTAACAGAGAAGTTGGACCAGATTAGGATTAAGGCCTTGCCTGGGGCTCAGAAGAGGAAACTTCTCAAGGAACAGAGGCAAAAGGAAGGAAAAGAATGGCTTCCTAAACATAAGTGGAGGGAATCAAAAGGGCTTGAGCCCAAGATCCCCAAAAGGGTCCAGAACCCAAAAGACTCGACAGAGGATTTGAGGGTAATTAAGCAAAAGGTCGTTCCGGAAGGACGAACCCTGGTGGCGGAGGTCGGAGAGAAGTCCCTGAAGGCAATGCGAGAGCAAGGGCTGAAACTGTTTTTAGGGATCTCGCAGGTCGCCGTCAGGGTAATCAAAGACCTTAAAGGCAATAATGGCAGCAAGATGGGGACTGGAAGTGCTGCAGATAAACCTGCAGCACAGTAAAGGGGCCACTGCTGCCCTGAGCCGTCGCCTGCGGAGACAGGAGGTGGATGTGACCCTGATACAAGCACCCTATTTATACAAAGGGGGTGAATCGGGCCTCGGTGGTACTGGAGGTAAGCTGATTTATGCCAGAAATCTAAAAAACTCCAGAACATGCATTTATGTTAGAAATGGAATACCTTTCATACCAACCTGGAAATGCAAAGGAAACAGGTACGAAGACTGTTTAACCTTGCAAGGCGCAAAGGACAATGGGCAAAATATCGTGAGGCCCTTGTCAATTACAACCTTGCCATCAGACGGGCAAAGGAGGCATCCTGGAAGGTATTCTGTGAGGAAGTGGAGGGCACGGCTGCTCAAGCGAGACTTCATAAAATACTCACTAGGGTACCAACTAATCCAGGAGGAACATTGAGGAAGGAGGATGGGGAGTATACAAAGACAGCACATGAACCGCTGGAACTGCTCCTCAAGACTCACTTTCCTCAATATACTCTGGGGGATAACTCAGACTAGAATGCGATTGCTGAGAGACAACGGTTCTCAGGTATTCGCAAAGAGGACTGGGATCTGGCCAAGGAGTGTGTCGATTTCAGTAAGGTCCGATGGGCGGTGGGAACATTTCAACCGTTCAAGTCACCTGGCCCCGATGGAATCTATCCAGCTGTCCTGCAACAAGCAGGAGAAAATCTAATTAGATTCCTATGCAGGTTATTCAGGTTTAGCCTAGCAGCAGGTATCATTCCCAATGCCTGGAGGGCAGTGAAGGTTGTCTTCACTCCAAAGCCAGGGAGAATTGATCATACCAAGTCCAAGGATATGAGACCAATCAGCCTGTCCTCCTTCATTCTTAAGACATTGGAAAAGCTGGTTAATGTGCATGTTGGAGAAAGGAGGTTAAGTAGGGCTCCTCTACATTCAAACCAAAACATGCATATCAACCAGGTAAATCATGTGAGACAGCTCTCCACCAACTTGTTGGGAAGGAGGAGAAAGCACTACACTTTCAGGAGATAGCCCTCTGTATCTTCCTGGACATTGAGGGGGCTTTTAGCAACAGGACCTTCGATTCCATGGTTAGGGCAGCAGAGGTGCATGACCTAGGAACCACTATATGTAGGTGGACTAGGGCCATGCTCAGTGGAAGAAAGGTAGAGGCTACCGTGATGGATGAAAAAATGGTAATCAACACCACTAGGGGTTGCCCGCAAGGAGGAACTCTTTCCCCTTTGTTGTGGAATCTAGTGGTGAATGATCTCATTGGAGAATTAAACTCTAGGCAGTACTTTTGCCAAGGATACGCAGATGATCTTGTTATAGTAATACTTGGCAAATTTGCTGACACAGTGAAGAATATGGCACAAGGTGCTTTGGACATTGTGCAAGACTGGTGCAGAAAACAGGATCTGGGGGTTAGTCCTAAGTAGACTGCTGTTGTACCATTCACAAGGAAACATATCCAACACTCAAGTTGGAATCTAAAGCTTTACAATGAAGCACTACCTGTGAAGGGGACAGTGAAATATCTAGGGGTTACCCTAGATGAGAAACTGACATGGACCCCTCACATTAGGAATATTTGCTCCAAGACAAAAGGTACTTTAGTAAGTACCGGGAGAGCTTGTGGCAAAAATTGGGGCCTGAGCCCCAAGGGTATGCACTGGATATACACCACAGTGATTAGACCCAGGATCACCTATGGGGCGGTCGTGTGGTGGAAGAAGGTAGAACAGCAGGTTGCTGCTAAGGAGCTTGGTAAGGTGCAGAGACTAGCCTGCTTAGCCATAACAGGCGGAATTAGCAGCACACCAACTGCTGGGATGGAAACCATGCTGGATATGCCCCCATTACACCTTTGGGTCAAGATGGAGGCAGCAGCTGGTGCATACAGGCTCAAAACTGGTAACAACTGGAACTCTTTGGGATATCCAGAATCACACACTAAAATAGTGAGTGAGGTAAATATAGGAAAGGTTGGGGAAATGACAGCTGACTATATTATAACCCCATACTGCTTCAACAAGCCTTTCAGTATAACAATTGGAAGTAGGGAGCAGTGGGAGGAAATAGTTCGACATCGTACGGGGGATATTGTCTGGTTCACTGAGGGGTCGAAATCAGACCAAGGCGTTGGGGCCGGGGTATACGGAGTGCAGCCAAGACTGGAGGGCGTCATCTCTCTAGGGAAACTGGCCTCAGTATTCCAGGCCGAAATCACTGCCATCAGGGCCAGTGTGGAGGAGAATTTGCGTAGGTGCTACAAAGATCGTAGCATCTACATCTATTCAGACAGCCAGGCAGCCCTGAGATCATTGGCAGCTCCTGCAACAAGGTCTAAAATTGTTGCAGAATGTTACAGGGTTGTGGTGGAGCTAGGGGAAAGCAATAGAGTAAACCTATTGTGGGACCCTGGCCACTCGGGTATCAGTGGCAACGAACATGCCGACAGATTAGCCAGGATGGCGGCAGAGTCTCCATTTATTGGACCGGAACCTGTCCTGACAATCACCAAGGCAATGATCAAATTGGAGCTACGTAACTGGCTCAGAAGACAGCACGTAGAATATTGGACCAAAGTCCATCAACAAAAACATGGCAAGGTAATGATGCCAAAGCCATGTTTTAAAAGAAGCTCTGCAATCCTGGGCCTGAACAGGAGAGAGATTAGACTCATGGTTGGATTCTGACAGGCCATGGGAATTTCAAAAAACACCTACATACAATGGGAATAACAGAAGAGGACCCTAAACGTAGGATCTGTGATGACGGTGATGAAACTGCATCGCATCTAATCTTCGAATGCATTGCATTGGAGAGTAAAAGGCACAGAACATTTGGGACAACCAGACCCGAAGAAATTGTGTCTAATAAAGAACTGGTAAAGGGACTCCTTGCACTGTTCAAGGGCATTGGTTGGCTTTACTAGATATATACAGGGAGCGATACCGCACAATAAACTTAGTTTCGGTGTAGGCAGTTGCGGGTTCGACCAAGACTGTTTTGGCTTCCCTGGAAAAATCAAATCAAATTAAATCAAATCGATGTTGTTGTTGTTATGGTCTTCAGTCCGGAGAGTGGTTTGATGCAGCTCTCCACCCTACTCTATCCTGAGCAAGCCTTTTCATCTCCTCATAAGAACGACAACCCACATCTATTTGAATCTGCTTACTATACGCGTCTCTTGGTCTCCCTCTGCGATTTTTACCCCACACACTTCCCTCCAATGCTAAATTTACGATTCCCCGATGTCTAAGAATGTGTCCTACCAAGCGATCCCTTCTATTAGTCAGGGTATGCCAAAAATTCCTTTTCTCACCAATTCTGTTTAGTACCTCTTCATTAGTTATGCGATCTACCCACCTAATCTTCAGCATTCTTCTGTAACACCACATTTCAAAAGCCTCTATTCTCTTCCTGTCCGCACTGCTTATCGTCCATGTTTCACTCCCGTACAAGGCAACACTCCACACAAATGCCTTCAGAAAAGACTTCCTTACACTTAAATTAATATTCGATGTTAGCAAATTTCTCTTTTTCAAAAATGCTTTTCTTCCCATTGCCATTCTGCACTTTGTATCCTCTGTACTGCGACCATCACATGTTATTTTACTACCCAAGTAACAAAACTCATCTACCACCTTCATTGTTTCGTTACCTAATCTAATTCCTTCAGCATCACCTGATTTTCTAAGACCGCATTCCATTATTTTTGTTTTGCTCTTGTTAATGTTCATTTCATATGCTCTCTTCAACACACTGTCCATTCCATTCAACTGCTCTTCCAGGTCCTTTGCTGTCTCTGATAGAATTACAATGACATCAGCAAAACACAATGTTTTTATTTCTTCCCCCTGAACTTTAATCCCTATTCCAAATTTTTCCTTGCTTTCCTTCACCGCCAGCTCAATGTACAAATTGAATAACATCGGAGAAAGGCTACAACCCTGTCTTACTCCCTTCCCAACTGATGCTTCCCTTTCATGCCCTTCGAGTCTAATAACTGCGGTCTGGCTTTTGTACAAGTTGTTAATAACTCTCCTTTCCCTATATTTTACCCCTGCTGACTTCAGAATTTGAAAGAGTGTATTCCAGTCAACATTGTCAAAAGCTTTCTCCAAATCTACAAAAGCTAAAAATGTAGGTTTGCCTTTCCTTAATCTATCTTCTAAGATAAGACGTAAAGTGAGTATTGCCTCCCGGGTTCCTACGTTCCTCCTGAATCCAAATTGATCTTCCCCGAGGTCAGCTTCTACCAGCTTTTCCATTCTCCTGTAGATAATTCGTGTTAAAATTTTGCAACCATGACTTATCAAACTGATTCTTCTGTAATTTTCACACCTGTCTGGGCCTGATTTCTTTTGAATGGGGATTATTACGTTTTTCTTAAAGTCTGAGGGTATTTCACCTGTCTCATACATCCTACACACCAGTTCAAATAGTCTTGTCATGGCTGGCTCTCCCAGAGACTTTAATAGCTCTGCGGGTATGTCATCTACTCCTGGGTCCTTGTTCCGACCTAGGTCTTTCAAGGCTCTATCAAATCGATACTGAATGGTAAATAAAATATTCGTTCAGTATCACTAAGCATTTAATATTTTTAAAGAATGCAACCATTCCTTAAGTAAAGGTAACACATCTTCTAAAGCACAGATGGAAAAAAGATATATACTATGTTGACCCATATGTAGACATTTTGCACCTACTCCCAATATGATATATATATAGTTAGAGTTTTACCCTATAACTTCACACCTATGGTCAATGCATCATTTTAGTTGGCAAATGTGCTTTTATGTATACATGAAACTGTTTGTTTATACTTATATATCAATCTAATTGTTATACAACATAATTTAATGACCATAATGCCCATTTCCTACAGTGTTGATTTTGACTGACACTTTATCCTATGTTAGGCCTTCATGGTTTTTGGACTTTTATGAAAGCATCCTGCCTAGATATGGCTTTCTATATTATATGATGAAGAGTACTTATATTCTAGACTTCACTCACCATTGCTTTTAGAAGCAATATATTTTAGATTATTTAATTCTTATATTATTTATAAATATCATTTTATTTTAATACCTTTTTTATACCATCTATATAGCTTATTATATTGCTGAATTACTGATTGTTGAGTCATTGTAATTGTTGTTCTTTATATATCTTACATGTCATATGTGGTGTATGATGTTAAAATAAAACACTCTTTTGTAACTTTATTTGTAGATAAGCTGAAGATGGTATTATTATAATACTGAACCCAGTAGTTAAATAACAACAAACTTTACGGCTGTTGGTAAATACAGTTATTATTTGGATTTAAAATAGACCAGCTGCAGTCCCACTTCCAGCTGCAGTTCCCACTACATCAATAGCAGGTGGTCCTGCTTCTGAATCTATGAACTAAGGCTGTGAAATAAATGGAATAGGGTGTCTTTGCTGTGTGTAAGGACAAGTCTTATACCTTGTTCTTCCATAACACTGTGATTCATATGGCAAGAGGGTTTGTGGAAATGGGCAGGCAGCAGAATACATCATTGGGATTGATAGGTAGGGTTGTGAATGTGTTAATAATTAGTCAAAGAACTTGTGACATTATGGATACATACTCGATATGTCACATAGGTATTCCATATCTGGAATTATATGGAAATTGGGTGTGAGGTGTGTAGCTACCATTTAGGAGGTGCAGGTGATCTATCAGGTGGCTGGGTTAACCCCAGCAAGATGCTAAAGACCTTATGGGCAATGGTGATCCATCAGCTCTGATAAACCCATGCTGCTAGGGGAGCTGCGGTAACAGGGTATGTCTCAATTGATACTCTGGCAGATATTTAAAGAGGCGGATACTCTCTTAACTTAGAAATAAATAATAAATCACAATATTATGTTCACATCAATTCTAAAGGCTTCTAATGTCAGATAAATTAGGCTCATCTCATAAACCAACAAAATTTTAATATTTTCAAAACTACAAAAGTTAATGTTCAAAATAGCTGAATATAGCAAAATTAAAGTTACCAACTTTTGAATGTTTTGTGCAAGTTCAACAAAAATGACCTAGATGATAAATTGCCTGAACCTGTCATCATGAAGGCAACACACTTTTATCTATTTATTTAACAATTTATTACATGTGTTGTATCAATTTACCATGGAAATATATCCAGAGCATTGTATCTTCCACAGTAACTCAGCATTTGGTAGCAGCATGTTGTGCCCTTCTTATAATCATGTTGTCTAACTATTTAATGAGTATTTCTCTAGTTTGCCAGTAACTTTATGTAAATATGATGTAGTATGAGTGGTCAAACTCATGAAGGCAAGATTGTTTATTTATTTATTTATTTCATACATTGTTTGTACTGCTGATAAATAATACCAAGGTGTCTGAAGTTTATAACTTTTCTATTTAATATCATTAAAATGTTACATTGTGTAGAAGTAGTGGTCAAGTTAAGTCATAAGAACAGATCTTTCATGTTAAGAACTCTGCTACCTTTGGGGGGGGGGGGGGGGATGGCAATGTGCCAATGAGACAGTGGCTAGGACACAAAATTAGTGGTAAAGTTAAATACTTGGCTGTTCATGGGGCTATAGGAACACTTTGTTTCATCTTGGAAGGTTGAGGACCTGCCAGGATAGCTGAAGTGTTTAGTTTGCAAAAGTGTTAGATTCTTCTAACAAGTGCTTTGTTGGGACTTTAACTTTGGCAAGGACTAATGAGTGCCACTATAAATCCCTATTTACACTGAAGCAAATTCAAGTGTACGAGCAGCAGCGAACAAGAATTCGCCCTTGTGTAAACGCTATGCGCACAGTGTTCGATCACGCTCGGCTCCCATTCACAAGTGTTCACTTGTGGTCCGTCGGATGTTGGTTTCAGGGCGAACTAGGAAGTTTGCGTCCTCTCCGCTTCAGCGCTAGCGTATGCTACAAACTGCGTATGCTCGCATTGCGGCAGTGTACTGTTTTCTTTTCCGTTTTCTCTGGTCTAAACGCTCATTTACAAGTAGAAGCCAATGCATGTGTGCACAGGCGAATTCCTGGCGAATGCGCATTTGCCTAAGTTCGCTCGTGTTTGCTTCAGTGTAAACGAGGCTTAAGAACCTTAAATTTTTCTGATTCTGTTAGGAAATTATAACTGACAATGTATGTGATTCTACATGAAAATTTACAACTCTTGATATGTTATTTTTCAGACTGATACTTGAAATATTTTGAGATGACAATTATTTCATGTTAGTTGATCATGAAATGAACTTTGTCTTTAGTATCATCAATGATGACTTAGTTGGGGATTTTACTATCATTCTCATAACACAGTTAATTCATTTGTTCTAATAATTTTATAATGTTTATTTTTATTTCTTTCTTTAGTTTGTGTGGGACCACTTCTCTTAGATCAAAACATATGTCTGAATAAACATTATTCAACTTAGTTAACTGGTGTTGCATATATCATTTGCAAATGTTAGAACAAAACTTCTTTCATTAATTAATCATTTATCTTTATTTTATATTTCATCATTGTTTCACAACTGTTAGCCTATGCATAGAGTGTTTCACTGTAGGATCACAGGTACAAGGTACTATTTGCAACTACTGTAGCTGCTGGGCATGGAAGCTGATGTGTACCTTTTGATCACGAGACTACATTGAGCCATATTTCTTGAACAGAGTTATATACAGCCCAATATGTATAAGATGTGTTAGGCCAATACCGCATAGTTTGGTTAACAGTTGCAACCTGGTGATGGATATGGTTCTGTTTTTCCAGTCTGAGTGGATACTGAGTATTGAGAGCAGTCATCCTTTGCATCTGGTCCTGGAGGAAGTTGAAAGATTAGGGGCTTGTGTGGAGAGGAAACCTGTGACGAGGTTGCATGAGACAGAATTTCTATATTGGAATGGATGGTACCTACATGCACTGGACCTGATGGATAATTTAGTGCCAACTGTTGTCATCCTCTCCTCAAATGTTTCATTCAGTGTGATGTGACACAGGGAAGGAAAATTTAGGGTTTGTTTTGTCAACATCCTGGTCATTACAGAAGGAACACAGTCTTCGATTGATTTTTACTAAGGATGGCTGTATCCTTTAGAAGGAACATCTTAGCATTTGCCTGGAGTGACTTAGGGCAATCATGGAAAACCTAAATCTAGATGGCTGGTCCAGGATTTGAACTGCCATCCTGCATGCGAGTCCATTGTGTTACCATTGCCATTTCACATATTTGTGAGATGGGGTCAGCACATCGTCCACTGGCAATTGTCAGTTCCCAGATTTTGGAGCTGCTACTTCACATTCAAGAAAGTCTTTAGTTGGTATTATAAGATCCTATCAAGGAAAACTCTCTGGCAGTAGTGGGAACTGAACCTCAGTCCTTTGCAGGCAGATGTGCTAACTCCTCAGCTATGGAAATGCACAATGTGGAGGGGATGGTAACTGATTCTGATGATGTTGGACTTGGTTAAAGGCATCAGAGAGTTGGAGGTCAATTTAGCGTAGGATGGCACTGTGGACTGAGGAGGACAAGGTATTGAGAATCTGGGGGAATGACAATATAATCTCTTGGCTCCAGATTCAAATTATGAAGACATCATCAGTGTACTAGAACCAGACAAAGAGTTTGAGCTTTTTTGGCAACTTGGAAGATTTTTCTCTATATTGCCCTTTAACAGTTTGGCCTATGAGTACTCATGGCCATTATATGTATTAAAAGTATACAGCTTCCACTCAAAGGTGAAGTAGGTATGTGTAAGAATGTAGTATTTTGGGCTATAAGTAACATTTTACAAAGCTGTTTCATAGATGAAGATTGCACTGTAGTTCCTCTTCTAAAATATCACATAGACAACAAAATGGCAGATATTGAGATAAATGTCACAAATCAGAGATGAATCAAATAATAAGGCCGCTCAAAACAAATAGTCATGTGGACTAGATATTGTGCCAGTCTATGCCTTTAAAATGTCCTCTGATTACATAGTAAAATAATTAGTGTACATAGTAAACACATACTTATAAACTGGAATCTTATCCAGTAGCTTAAAAATAGCCAAACTCCACTGTTCAAAAAAGAGAACACTGAAAATGTAAATAACTATTTTCAATTATCACCCCTCAGTTTTTTCACCAAAGTAGTTGAGAGAGTTTTCTATGATAGACTAATAAGCTACATTACAAGCAAAAAATTCATTACTCTCACCAAATGAACAAGGGTACAGAAAATCCAAGTCTACAATAACAGAACTGTATGAGTGCTTAGTAGCTGTTCTTAAAGCATTGGATTACAGAACATGCCACTGGTATCTTTCTAGATCTCTCAACAGAATTTGCAGTAATTGGCCATGACTTTCATATAGAAAAATCATCTCAAAAAGGTGTCAGATGGATCCCAAATCAGTGGATAAGGTCTTACCTAGAAGTCACACAGCAAGTGGTGATTTAAGGCATGATGACATTAAAGGAAATATCATTATTGCTACAAAACATGTTCATCCATGACACAGAGTAGTTTGAATTCTGACAACAATACTGAATGTGCCCGCCGAAGATCTCACACAATGCTCAACAAGGTTACTGCCATGACACCCAGTAGAGAGCAGTGAGCATTGCCGAGGCACGTGCAGCTGTGTTGGCAGTTCAAGTTGAGACTTAGCTCAGTAAGCATGACTTGTAGTGTTGTGTGTTACAACAGTAATTGGTGACAAGTTTCCATGTCTTCTGCTTGCTTGTGTTTTTCGTGCAAGCTTATGGATGCTGAGGCTGTGATTCAGACTCTTCTTGAGCAGCAGAGATGTTTTATGTCTACTATTCTGATTCATTCCACAATGTTGTCTGCAAGGGTATCTGTGCCTTCAACATTTCTGTCCCTGTTTCCTCAGTATGACGACTCATTTACAGACTGGGACTCTTATGAGAAGTGGCTTTGGCAACATTTCCTAAAATGTAAGGCTTTGCTTTTTTCCTGGCTTTCTCCTTGTGTCTGTCAGTTGCTCAGCCAGCTCACCCCTCTGCGGGATCTGATGTCTCTTTCTTTTGATGAGATTTGTCAATTGTTATCTACTTACTATTGCAAATGTACATGTGGTGTTGTGGTGTGTGTTGAATTTTACAGCTGTCACAAAAAGCCCCATCAAACATATTGTGCTTGGGTCACAGAACTTCAGGGTATAAGTTGGAGATGTCTGTTCATTACCGATACTCACAAAGATTCTCATGCTGAAAATATGGTTTTTCATGCTGTTATTTGGTTGGCTCCTGACAAGAAGGTTCGTCATCATGCTCCTCAATGCAAAAACCTATCATTGATTGAGGTATTGAACATTGCTCAGTCCTTCAAGATTTCACAGGCAGCTGGTGATCAAGTTGAAGCTTTGTGTGATGTGTCAGCAGTTGTTCCTGTTTCTCAAAGTCCTTCCTTTGTTGATTCACATGGCAGGGAGGATGTAGTAGCAGTAAACACTTCCTCCCCAGTATATCGTAGGACAGCGGCCAGCCACGTCACAATGACAGTCACGTCAGGCACCACTATGGCCATGCTCAAAACTTCCATTGTGCCCTTTATATTTCATCCAACATGACAGGGCAGTGTATCCCAAACACTGTGCCATGTGCAATAATTGCAGGAAAAAAGATGATATTGCAGCTGTGTGCATCTCTTCTCAGTTTTTCATTGACTCGGGCTCTGCCATGGATGTTAATTGTTATTTACATACATCTTTTAACCTGACTAAAAAGTATTAGGACAAACTCTTCACTTACAGGTGGATACCAGTGTTGCTGTGACACTCATAAATTCTCAAATTTATGTAGATCTGGTGTCCTCTGCACTCTCTTTAGTTGATGCATGTTTGTTGAATTATAACAATCAAAGCTTTCTGCTTTTAGGAAATTTGATGGCTCTGGTGATGTATAAAAAAGTGGTTTGTCCTTAATATTTTTGGTGGTAGATGACCCTTATACTGCAAATTTGTTCAGTATGGCTGCCTGTTGTGCTTTTGGATTTTCTACAACAGACTCTGTCCACCTGGTTTCTGAACATGTCCCTTCCAGCAAATTGAGACATTATATTCTGAATTTTTGTCTCTCTTTTCAGAAGGAGTTGTACAAGTTGACTTCTCTGGGTGCTCTCCAGTGAGTGGGCATTGCCCTTAATGATTGGTAAAAAGCCTAACAGCAAATTACATCTTTGCAGTTTCTTCAAGAACACTGTTAATGCATAAAGCATCACTGACATATACCTGTTGCCACACCTAGATGAGCTCTTTCCAAAACTTGCCAGGGGCGAGTTGTTTTTAAAACTTCACTTACTGGAGTCATATTTACAAGTTCCCTTGGATGAGTTCTCCAAATGATTTCTAGTACTCAACACACCCTTTGCATTGTACCAATATGTGTCATCCATTTGGAGTTGTCTATGCTCTGGTAATCTTTGAACATTTTTTTCAAACAATTGACAGTATCTGTTCCGGTGTGTGTTAATTATAAAGATAATATTGTAATTATGGTTGCTACTAGAGAAATGCATTTATCAAATCTTTCCACACTGCCCATGGTCCTTCAGACCACTGGCTTCAAATACAACCTGTCCAACTAGAGCTTCTTCCAGCCTTCTGTCATCTATCTTGGCTTAGAGCTTTCTTAAGAAGGTACCTGTCCTATGCAACATCATGTTGCTGCAATAATGGCTGTGCCTAGGCCACTCATGTTAAGGAGTTACAGGTGTTTTTAGGCATGATCACCTACAACCACCAATTTCTTCCTCATTTCTGTGGCTCATTCTCTGCATGCCTTACTTCATAAAAATGCTTCATTTCATTGGCCACCATCCTGTGAATGGGCTCTGAGTTCAACCAGACTGAAATCTCAATTTCAATTGCAAATGCAATCCAAGTAAATCAACATGGATACAGAACCTTCAAAGACAAATTACCCAAGTGGGTCAAATCCCACAGTTGAAAAACTTTATATAGTCTATTTGGATTCTGAGGAGACCACAGAAGGGTGCATGGAGGTATTTTGGATTGCCTCAAAACCCTGTAAAAACAAAATTTATCCAAAATCAAGAATTTGGCTAATGATATTTAATGTGAATTCTCTCTTAAAAATGGGTAAACTAAAAACCATCCTAGACAAATACAGAGAATGTAAATTCAAATATATTACATTTCAGGAATCACAATACATAGAACATGGATGAGTATTCTTTCGATTTTAGAAGGGTACAGGATATACAAAAGAAAATCTGGAAAACTAGTAATGGAAAATTGTCCACAATTTGGAACTGGATTTTGTTGCAGATAAATGAAGACTTGATTCAGTCACAAGTTTCAAGTCTTACTCAGGTCAGCTGTCCACAATGATGTAAAATCAGCTAATATGATATTCCCTCTAATCAATGGAGACACACCAACTAACATCACTAACAGAAACAAATGTAGAAGAAGTGGAAGAATTATGGAACAAATTAGATAATATTCTCCAAAATATCCCAAATAACCATGTCATAATCTGTATGGGTGATTTCAGTGCATAAATTGGTAAAGGAAGGGAATATCAGTATGGGTAGGTAAATGATCAACACATACACAGAGGAATATGAATGGCATGCAAACTCATTGAAATATGGAAAACACATGACCTATTTTTCAAATAAACATTTTTAAAGAAAAGAAACTCAAAAACCAAAATTTGGATCTCTCCTAATCCATTACTTGATGTATAGATGAAATCTGGTAAACTGAAAAAAAAATAAAAAATAAATAAATAAATAAATAAATAAATCCCACAGATTGGTAGACATCAATCATATAGCCTCTGTACAAAAAAGGAAGTAAGAGAGACACCAACAACTATCATGTAATAATAATGTACAAAATTCTGTCTGAAGCCCTACAGAACTGATTAGAACCTCAGCTGGATTCAAAACTTTGTGAATACCAAGGTGGATAAAAAAAAAAAAAAAAAAAAAAAACAAAAAAAAAAAAAAACATAATCATGTGCAGAACAAATCCTTAACTTGAAACACTTGGTGAAATATTTGCACTGTGTATCACACAAAAGTTATGTTATCATATTTGTCCACTATAAAAAAAAAAGTATATGACAGTACAGACTGAGAATCCCTTTTTGAAGTGTTACCAGAATTTGGACTAGATCAAAAGACAAGAAACATTATCAAAGAAACACTCATGAAGACCAAATTCAATACAAAATTTATGGGAGAATTGAGCACAGAATTTGAAATAGACACAAGGGTACAACAAAGGGATGGATGGACTGTCCCCATTGTTCTTCACCTGTGTGCTCAAACAAGTTGTTTGAGAATGGAGAAAAGCAGGTGCACCAACACACAGACTGGGACCAAAATGTAAGAGCATAGAATATGACTGTTTAACATTTGCTAATGACTTGGCACAGATTGCCCAAGACATCACCAATGCAGAAAAACAACTGGAATTATTGCAAGAGCAGGCAGCAAAAATAGGATTATACATTTCATTATAAAAATATGACAGACATCAAAGATGCACCTTCTTATCTCAAAATTGATAATAACTATATCTCTAGAGTAAAATAATTCAAATATTTAGGTGGATGGATTACAGAAAATTGTAATGAAAAGAAATCTGTCAAATCAAGACTCCAGGAAATGGATATAGCCTTTCAATTAACGAATCATGTTTACAAAAAAAAGTATCTCCTGGAACTGCAAAATCCAACACTCACAAAAGCAATTAAACCTGAAGCTCTCTATGCATCTGAGACACTAAATATTCAACACAGAACACTAAAAGGGTAATTAGAAGTGAAAGAACATAAAGGAAAATCCTAGGACCAAGAATTAAAGATGATGTACAGTACCCAAAGCCCAATGAAAAAATATATCTCCAAAATAACAGTCACAATGCACATGTGAAAGAAACCAATGAAAGGGGCATTTAGAAGAATGAACTCAAAATGGTTAACACACAAAATCCATTTATTCTTAAAGAACAAAGTTACTAGACTGAACTGGTACAATCAGACAGAAAAAGACCTGAATAATTAAGATGTCCAGATTTACACAACCAAATTGAAAGCAGAAAATCACAAATTCACTGATTTTTTAGGAAGAAGAAAATCTAACCAACATACATCACTGTGCAATGAAATAAAGCCAATGTGGTACATATGAGGGAATACTGGGCAAAAAGGAAGGCCAAAAGATGCTGATTCCACATGGTTATAATTCAACAAAAACTGACATTTTGATTACACAGAATAGGCAGATGATAAGTGAGACTGAACAGTTCAAATTTTTAGGCATTCAGATAGTTAATAAGCTGTATGGAAAGCCCACATTCAGGATCTTGTTCAAAGACTGAATTCTGTATTGTTTACCATTAGAAAAATTTCTGAAATAAGTGATAGTTCAACACAAAAAATAGTCTACTTTGCATATTTTCATTCACTTATGATGTATGGTGTTATTTTTTGGGGTAACTCCTTTGATTCAAACAGGATATTTATTGCACAGAAACCAGCAGTTTGAGAAATATGTGACTAAGCTTGCATACCTCTTGTCTACCCCTGTTTAGTAGCCTGGTAATTCTGACATTGGCCTCTCAATACATATTTTCTTTAATGTTGTTTCTCTGCACTTGGGTCACACTTCTGGACCCTTGTGCAGAAAGGTGTACAGTATTCTGCTGCATCCAATTTCAGTAAGCTGCCACAAGAAATCAAAGAGCTTAGCAGTAATCCACACACTTTCAAGGCTAAATTGAAATGTTTCCTCATGGCTGACTATTTCTATTTAGTCAAGGAATTCCTGAAAGAATTTAAAAATAAGTCAATTTCAGTGTTACATTGTTGCTTTTTTTATTTCTGCTAGACTTATTGTGTGCTTACAATTGCTTTATGTTTAACTTTATCAATTACTACTCCTTTGTAACAATTGGAGGTACTGATGTACTGACTTGTTCCATGACTATGGAGGTTTGCTCCTCAATTTGGTCTGCGGAACATGGTAAATGTAAATAAATAAAAATAAGTGATCCCTCTTCAAAGAAGATGAAATATCCTTGTAAACAACAATAAAGGAAATTGTGCTGTCTTTTGTTTCTTGTCATTTATGATTGCTATCTTATGTAATGAATCAAATGGATCAATAAGAAAACAAATACAAATTCAATTTTACACAGGTATGCAAATAAACTTGCCCACCTTCTGCCACAAATGTACTAAAGGTCTCTAAAGGAGATAAGCATTCCTAAGGATTTGAACAAAGTTCAGGTCAGTCCCATTTTCAAGAAGGGCCATCTATCAGATTAGCAAAACTATAGGCCTGTATTTCTGATGTCAGTCAGTTCCAGAATTTTGGAACACATTTCATGCTCAAGTATTATGACATTTCTGGAGTACAGAAATCTTCTGTATAAGAATCAACATGGTTTATGAAAGGAATAATCATGTGAAATCTGGCTTGTGCTATTCATCCACAAGACCAGAGAGCATTAGATGCAGCCTCCTCCCAGTTAGATGCCATGTTTCTTGACTTCTGCAAGGCTTCTAATTGGTTCCGCAGCATTGCACCTATGAACAAAATGTGAGCATATGGATTATCAGACCAGCTATGTTAATGGATTGAGGCATTTCTAGCTAACAGCATACATCATGTCATTCTGAACAGAGAGAAGTCTTCAGAAGTGAAAGTGATTTATGGCATTCCCCAGGGCAGATTTTTGTACTGTTGCTTTTTATAATATTCTCACAAATGAAGATTGATTTTAATTCATAAATGGTGTTCTAGTACCATCTAGATGTAGTATAATGTAATAACTTTCCAGAAGTTTCTTGATATATATACTGTGTAAACCTCTGGTCAGAGTTAGTTCATTTTGTGCTCTTTTATCTGTGACATGTGCTAAATAAATAACAGCTGAACTTAAACCAGCATTATTTGATCATCTATGTCCTACAGTGTCATTAGGTGGCAATATATGTAAATGACCTCATAGGTAACATCAGAAGTACTGTGAGGTTTTTTTCAGATCATGCTCTAGTATATAGAGAAATTGCAACACTGCAAAAGGGCAGTGAAATGCAGGAGAATCTGTAGCATATTGATGCATGTTGTAGGGAAATGCAATTGAGCCTTAGCACAAACAAATGTAAAGTGCTGTGCTTACAAAGAGAGGATGTGCCTTTATTATATAACTACACAATAGCAGAACAAACACAGGAAGCAATTAGTACCATAAAATATGTGGGAGTAGATATAAGGAGTGATTTGAAATTAAACAACCATGGGATCATGGTTAAGGCAGATGCTAGAGTGAGATTAACTGAAAGAGTCCATACCAGGTATGGTTGATAGAATACATGGAGAAGATCCAATAGCGAACAGCACACAACACTATGGACTCATTTAGTTAGCATGAAAGCATCACAGAGTAGGAAACTCCAGTGCCAGATGCTGCAAGAGAGATGAGAGATATTCAGCCCCAGATGTGGGGGAGGGAGAGAAATGTGAACTGGATTGTCTTGCTCCCTGGGTGGCACTCACAGATGGGCCCCAAATGTCACTCACTGATTGGGGAGTGTCTATAAAGTTGGTGTCCCTGTTGGGTAATGTCATAGTTGTGGCACAGTAGATATTCTGTATCATGGTATGGGCTTTTTTCAAAGTTCTAAGAGCACACATATCTTTGAAGAATCAACCATTATATTGCTTTATCCTAAGTATATCTCGTGAAAAGGATAAAATTAGAGAGCTTAAAGTCCACATGAATGCATACCGGCAGTAGTTTTTTCTGCAAACCATATGTGGCTGGAATAAGAGGAATAAGTGACAATGATACACAAAGTACACTCTGCCACACTGTGAGGGGGCTTGCAGAATATGGATGTAGATATAAATGTAGATGAGAAGTGGGTGTTGGTGTCAGATCATTGATAGAAGCAGTGTTCAATAGCAATAAGGTTGTGAGGAAGTGTATGTTGGTGTATATGGAGATGACATAAAAAACAATGGGTTGGTATCCAGATTGTAGTGAGATATGAGTGCTTGAGTGTTAATGAAGGTGTTGTGCTCAACTTGACAAACTTTATTTATTTCTCCAACCATATTTGAAAAAGGAGTATGAATTCTATGTAGGAACAAACCTGGCCAATAACAATGGAAGAAATTGCAGCCACATAAGGCACACATAAAATAAGAGGCACACACAATCATAGAATTAATGTTGCTTTAACTTAACTTTTGCAAATGAAGAGTAAAATAATGTTCTTGAATAATACAATTTGAAAGCAGAAATGGTTCTTAATGGCTGGATGTGCAGAACTGTCTATTCACAATCAGAAAGGTGGCTTTACTCTTGAATTGTTTGTTTAGCATAACATTAAAGTGTAAGGATGACACTACTTATGACTAAGTGATGGCCTGTCTCTTGCTGCTGCTGAATTTCAAATTGAAGGCAGTGACTCATAGGCAGCTGACTCACTGATAGAGAGTGTAGGACAGGGCCAGCCATGGAGGGCCAAATGGCCTGCAGGCCATGGACAGCCAAATAAGGCTCGGACTGCCTCAGCTTTGCTTGGCACTTCTCAGAAGTACTCACTACAGCACAATATTTCATTATGTGATTGTGTTTCTTCTGGCTTATAGTGCAATATTCTTTCCAACTGTCAGCATCTATTTCCCTGAGCTTCCTGCTACTAAAGAAAGTGCAAATTTTGTAAAATTCATCGCAGTTTTGGCAGAAATACAGACATATTTTACAAATCATATTCAGGATACTGCCGAAGGCAAAGCTCTTTTTGAGATATTCTCAAGACCATTTTCCTTATCAGTTGAATGTGCCCTGTTTATTTGCAGATAAAACTGTAGATTTGCGACATAACTACCAATTAAAAGACATATTACATTATGTTAAAAGTGTTCAAGTGTTATACAAAGGATTTTCTTGAGAAGAGTTTGCATGTATTCATAATGAGGCCTCTAAAGTTATCCATATTATTCATGTTTGGTTCAAACTATTCATGTAAAAGATTTTTTCAATAATGAAATTAAATAAGTCATGATTACATGGCAGTTTGAGTGATGACAGTCTGATAAACTGTCACCACCTGAAAGGGTTTCAACAGTTTGTATCAGATATAAATTGTGCTACATCTTCAGCATAACACAAGTAGTTAAATGTATGTTTTCATGTTATATACCTTGTTAAGAACTATAGTCATGACACTGATAATAGAGAAGTGCAAGGTAGCATATTTTCTACACATAGTTCCATCTGTAATGAACATGATGTTGAGAGGATGTTAAACCCTTCTTTTCACATGTAGTTGTGATAATTTATTCCACCCCTAACTTCGCTCTATGGCCACCATATTTTGCTTTTGTCTCTCTTTATATAGCTCATTTGAAATGTCAGAATTTTACATAGAACAACTTTGCTCACACAATATTACTAATGCAATCCAGTTGGAAAACAAACATAAATCTGTTTTTTTCCTTTTCTGCCAGCAGTCAATAATGGTATAATACTCTTACAATATATAGATTCAGTTTTCTGTGTTTCCTGATAGGGCATAATATGAAACAAAGTCATATGCAGGTGGTGTTGTTCCTTGTGTGACAGTTCTGCCATCATCTAAGCAGCAACTCTGCAATTTATTCCTCCAAAGTTCCTGCTCAGACAGCACATCAGCATGGTAGGGCAAGTATGGCTTTAGGGGAGACGGGATGGCTCGTGCGCCATTGGACCACCCGCAGGCTAATTCTGTGGCTGGCCCCGGTGTACAATGCGCAGACTTGGAGTCGTAGACTGCACTTTGCAGCTATTCAGCTCCAGGACAGCTGAGGACAGTTGGTGTGGTGGGTGCAGGCTCCACGACATTAGCTCTTCCCTTTCATGTGTGTCCATTAGTGATGTCAGTATCAATGATGGGCCACAAAGCTTTATGGCTCTTTATGGGTGTGCTGCTCTGAGAAAACCAAGGGGAGAGCACCCACCCACTCGCACTCAGGGTCTTCTTCCATTGGCAGCTATAGCAAACTGACATGATACTGTGTGGTGGGAGCCTCGAGGGAAGACAGCTCCAGGTGAAGCTGCCTGGTGGGGCCCACCTCCATAGGCACAAGTGGCAGTCCAAGGAGCATGTGACTCCTTAGTACAGGTAGCAACTGTATGACCCGTGTTAGCGACGAATCTGTGAAATCGAAGACAGTGGCAGGATCGTGTGGTTTACACAGTCAACTCTGATTATAGTGCCTTCTCTGTAGGAAATCTCAAAGGCCCTGTAATAGATACAAGCAACTGATTATTTGTTTAAAGATTATTCTTCACTCCCAGCACTGGCTTCTTGTGAAAACTCTATAACACGTAAGGTCATTTATGGCATACTTACATATCAGGGCAGAGAGGGCACCCACTACTGTGGAGGATGCAGCAACTTCAGCAAGGTGTGGCGGTGCTCACCATTTTGTAACTCTGCCAGTGAAGTGTCATTGACTGCTTTAGAGCAGTAAGTGGACAAGAAAAGCAACAGAGCTTGTTTGTTTGTGTGTGTGTGTGTGTGTGTGTGTGTGTGTGTGTGTGTGTGTGAGCGAGCCTTGAGCCTTATTAAAGTTTGTCCATCAGTTGCTCAAATGTTCATACAAAATGTTCTGCTTCCCATTGACTTGAGGGAGCAAAGGATCACTTGTAATATGGTTGATCCCATTGGCATGGCAAATCTATTAAAAGTTTGTCCACATTATTATTACTTCAAGAAGTCTTTCACAATGAAAGGAAACTTGTTACTTTTGGAAAGCACAAATGGCAATGAACCAATGAGTGTTCCAATATGGATCTGCCAAAATCTAAATGTCGATGCTTTGTAGTAGCTGGCCCACTAGTTCTTGAGATGCCAGCAAGTGCTGCAGCTCAGAGACTGACAATATTTTGTCATTGGCAGCTATGGTATGACACTCAAGTATTCAACTACTGTTGACTTGTGGCATAATTGGTTTTAACCTTATAAGTAGAAATTTACTGAACAGATGTATTTTTATTATTTTTTTTATTATTTTACAAGTCTCATTAAAGCTACACACTTTTTTTTTTGCTACCTTACATTTTAGAAGAACTGTTCAGTTCTTGAAAATAACATATTTTTCAGTGTATTGAAATCTAGGTCGATGCCTTTAATAACCTTTTTACTATGCATAACTGATTGACTCTTTACTTTCTTCTTGAAAATTGCTAACTGTTGCAAAACTCAAGTAAAAATGCCAAAGAAGGTTTAGTATCAGACTGCTTCTAAAAAGGGGGTTTTAGATCTGGAATCACACTTTGTCTAAAAGTGGTTTCCACCCCTGGTATGATTTATTAAAGCCTCATAAGGTAAATAGCACATTCCTTCTCACAGTGGACATGCCTCAGATTGAAGAGTATGTAGTACAATTATTGGATGACAAATTTTGGAACCAGAACAGAGCAATCACCAGTAGAAAGTGTGAGTCCTCTTGTCTGTTTGCTGTTTCATGAACAGTTGCTGTTATGTGTGCCATTTTTAGCACATCCAGATCATAAGGCAGGCTAGCTTTATAATTGGTTATTGAAAAAGTGTAGTGTGGATTGAAATGTATTTGAAATGGAAAGAAGGTTGTTTATTGGAAAATTTCTCTATTACTGTAGTTGTTGATACAAATCATCAACTTAGCACTTGATACAAATTTATATCTCAGTTTGCGATATATGTAATCTAACATATAACAATTATTTGTTTGCTTTTTTGTCCATATTTTATGCATGGCCTTTCTGTACACTGAATTTTGGTAAAACTTTATTAACTAATTGCTTGTTCTCCATATGGTACATAGCAGAGGGTGCTTCACAATTAGTTAATTCATTTCTTATGCCTTCACAATGAAATGGATGGATGGATATGAATGAAATTGCAACAGAGACAACTTATACTGTGATTAATACATGGGCTACCTTTCGTAAGCCACCATGTGATGCATGCCAGAGGGTACCTTACAATGACTTAATATGTTTCCTCGTTCATGCTGAAATGGATGGACAGATAATAAAATTTGGAATGGAGATAGCTTATACCCTGCATTAATACATGGGCTACCTTTTGTAAGCCTCCATTGGTGCATGGCTGGAGGGTACTTTAAGACAAACATCCATCAGGAAAGTCGGCACATAAATGTATGTTTTCATGAAGGAGATTTTTATAATCTGCAAGCCAATGAAAGACAAAAGGAGAAGATGTGCTCATTCCACACATTCCCATCTTTCCCACTGACATACCATTTCATTTGAAATGACTGCAGTTCCCTATTCGACTTGAATTCTCAATGACCATGATAAAAGTATTTATTATTGACTATAAAATGAATATTTATTTCATTATTAAACAAGCTAACACTTTTAAATTTCAAATGTTATTGGCACAATTATTTTTTCTGGAGCAGCAATGCACCAGGTACTAGCTAGTTACATATCAATTATTTGATTGAGATCATTTCCTACAGAACAAAAGTATTTCTTTTTTTCGTTTCCTACAGTATTTCTTTTAGGCTGTAGTCATGTACAACATGTAAATGTAACAAATTGCAATAATGGTTTATCAGCATTAATATTAAAATGGATGAGGTATATGGTAATGAATGAATGATCCAAAACTTTTTCTTAAACTTCCTTTCTACCAAGTAAACTGATTTTTCCCATTATGTTATTATTTTCTTAAACCTTCCAACTTTCTGACAGGTTACAACTGTAGACTCTGGCTCAGGACTTCTACTTTTTTTTGAAATGTGATCTACCAATTGAGCTACTCTAGCATGACACACTACCCATCCACACAGCTCTGCTTTACCTCCTACCTAGAATGATTAGCACTCCTGGAAGAAAGGATCATGTGGAGACTTGGCTCAGCTCAGAGGTGTCCATCTTCTGTTGGCCAATATCTCACAACCCCCCCCCCCCAAAAAAAAGTAAATAAATAAATAAATTGCGACAACCCCCCCCCCCTCCCCCCTTTGGCTCAGTTTCAGCTTGGGGGATGTCTCCAGAATGAGATCCCATATCTACTGCTTCCTGGATCAAAAATGCATAATGTGGGTTAGGGTTTCTCTTGCTCACTGCATGTTCCAAAATTCTAAAACAGACTAACATAATCACCCCCCCCCCCCCCAAGCACCCCTTCAACTTTTTTGTGGGTACGTGTATAGTGTGCACAGGTCCTGAGCCATTGCAGCCTTTCTTCCTATTTTCCCAGGCTGTATTACCTCTACCAGCTCCACTCCACTCCTTCTCTTCCTAAACTCCTCTCCACTTCCCATACATGCCCCCTCTAGGTGTTCCCTTGAAGATGGCTTGGGTGTTCCCATAGTTCTGATGGGCTTTGTGGTGTTACTTTCCTTGCTCTTTCCCCCTGATTTTTGACCCAGCTTGGTTCCCCTCAGTGTTTGACCTCCATGACCAAATTTTAGTTTGTGTTTGGGCCATTTGGGGAAGAACTCCACATGTAACTCCTGCCAGGTGTTCTTTGCTGTAGCTGTGTGGCACCCATGAGGTGATCCCTGACTGGAGTGGGTGGTAACAGTGCAGACCCCCCCAGGGGGCTCACTGCTCTGTGGTGAGTACGTGCGTGGCGAGCACGGGGCCCCAGCCTTTGTAGCACTCTTTCCTTTCCGTGCTACACAACGATTCTTCTACTGTCCTTTTTCCCCCTCTTGGGGACCAAGTCTGTGCATCCTTCGGGGAACCGAAGTTCTGACCTTTTGGATTAAGCTCTTCTCTCACTTCTTTATTTGCCTCCGCGTCTGCGTTTGAGGCTTCTCCTCCTACTATTTCTCTCTTCCTCCTCCCTGTACGCACTTGAAGGCCACCCATATGGGTGACTGGGTAATGCGTAAGTCCCAGCCCCGGGCTGGCATGTAGGGTGCGTGCGTACCCCCTGGTTCAGGCCAGGCCAGGGGAGGGGCGATTGCCTGCGCTGATACCTTCCCGATTCGCCGATTGGTCCCTCCGTCTGTATATCGGGAGGTGTGACCTGGGGTGTGAACAATCACCCAAGGCGGGTGTGCTTCCGTTGGGTGCCCCCAGCAGGAAGGAGCATGACTGAGGATGAACTGAAAGAATATCTGGCAGCTCAAGGCGTCGTCGCAGTACACAGAGTGACAAAAAAAGAGAACAATGTTGTAGTCCCGACTCGCACAGTGTTTCTGACCTTCGACCGAGTGGCTCTGCCGCTGAAGATCAAGGCAGGGTATGAGGTCATCACAGTACGACCTTATATCCCTAACCCTACTCGGTGTTATCAGTGCCATCGATTTAACCACACAAGCCAGTCTTGCAAGAACCCGGTCATATGTGTCACCTGTGGTAAAGAGGCCCATGAGGGGATTTGTCCACCACCGTCCCCTCATTGCATCAATTGTAACGGGAATCATGCTGCTTCCTCCCGGGAATGTCCCGTGTTTGCTGATGAATGAGCCATCCAAGAAATCCGTGTAAAGGAAAAGGTTCCCATACAAGTTGCACGTAAGATGCATGCCAGTCGTAAGCCCAAGACCCCGCCGCGTGGTAACTACAGTACTGTAGTTGCAACGCCTCCACCAACACGGGATATGGCCACACAGACTTGTGACCTACAGTTTACAACAGTAGTTGTCAAACAGTCTACATTGACAACGGTGTCACATTCAACGAAAAGTGTGAGTACCACTTCCAAATCTTCACCTTCATCTTCAGCTGTGAAACCACAGATAGAGACGCGAAAGTCTAAGAAAGAGCATTCGCGTGAGGATTTCCTCCGCACCCCTACCAAAACGTCTGAACCAACCAAGGAGCTTCACCAGGGCTCCAAGAAATCAAATAGGGGGAAAACTCTCCCCCCTCCTACCTCACAATGTGACGATCGCATCCCCTGGAAGCCTATAGTCTCTCCAGGTGCATCACCCAAAGATGGGGCTGCCAACCACACTCACGCAGCTGCTGTGGTAACCTCTGAGAATATGGAGCAAGACCCTACTGTCTCAGACACCACCAGTTGCGAACATTCGCACTGTGGCCCGCCGCCTTCGTCGGGCTGATGTCCACCTTCATGTCATTTTATCCTATTATGGATATTCTTCAATGGAACATTCGTGGTATCCGGTTGAATTGGACAGAACTGCAGCTTCTAACGCGAACATATCATCCAATCATCTTCTCTCTACAGGAGACAAAATTGCTCCCTGGTACTCGAATTACTTTCCCATGCTACACTACCGTTCGCTTTGACCTTCCTCCAGTGGCAGGAATTCCAGCCCACGGGGGCGTAATGTTGCTTATTCGGGATGACGTACACAGTACACCGGTCTCTTTGTGTACTCCAATACAAGCTGTTGCTGTCCGGATATACCTTCCTGGATTTGTCTTCACACTGTGCAATATTTACGCTCCTTCCTCTTTTCCCGTCACTAGATCCAATCTCCTAGATCTTATTGACCAGCTTCCGCATCCGTTTTTGTTGGTGGGAGATTTCAATGCCCACCACCCCCTTTGGGGCTCCCCACGACCATGTCCACGGGGCTCCCTCCTGGCAGATATACTGAACCACCTTCAGCTCATCTGCCTTAACACTGGTGAACCAACTTATCTTTCGGACACCACAAATACTTTCAGCCATATAGATCTAGCTATCTGCACTGCTCAGCTGGCACGGCGTCTTGAATGGTCTGCTCTCTCAGACACACATTCGAGCGATCATTTTCCGTGTGTAATTCACCTAATGATGCCTGACACCCTTGAGCATCCACACCGCTGGCAGTTAACCAAAGCGGACTGGGAGCTCTACACGTCACTGGCGGATTTTGGTACTTACCATTATCCTAGTATAGACGACCAAGTGGAACACATTACCACAGTTATTCTGACAGCCGCGGAATGTTCCATCCCCTGCAAGACTTCCCACGCATGTCGTCCCCTTGTCCCGTGGTGAACCGCGGAATGCCGTGACGCTCTGCGAGCACAGCGACGTGCCCTTAGAATCTTCAAACAACGGCCCACGCTCGACAACTGCATCCGATACAAACGGCTGCGGGCCTATTGTCGTCGCCTCATTCGCGACTGTAAACGCGCCAGTTGGCGCTCATTCACGAGCTCTTTTAATAGGTCTACCCCTTCCTCCATCATTTGGGGTAACCTTCGAAAAATTTTGGGCACTATGGCTCATTCCCCGATTCCCGGTCTGTGTGTCGCATCTGACACCATCGTCGATCCTCCACAAATAGCCAACGCACTGGGTCGACATTTTGCAGAGGTCTCTAGCTCTTCACATTACGCTGATGCTTTCCTAGCTAGGAAACGGACGGTGGAGGCGACTCCATTGCCCTTTACCTCTCAGAACCGTAAATGCTACAATACCGAGTTTACTGTACGAGAGCTTCACCACGCACTCTCGTCTTCGCGGTCCTCCGCTCCAGGACCAGATGGCATTCACGTGGCGATGCTGCAACACCTTTCACCAATGAGCTTGCACTTCCTACTGGCCACCTACAACCGCATATGGATAGAAGGCACCTTTCCGCGACGCTGGCGTGAAGCCATAGTCATTCCCATACCAAAGCCTGGGAAGAACAAATGTCTCCCTTCCAGCTACCGCCCCATTTCCCTCACCAGTAGCGTATGCAAGGTGATGGAACGCATGATTCACGGGCGCCTGGTATGGTGGCTTGAAACGCGACATCTCGTGTCTAATGTCCAATGTGGGTTTCGCAAGCACCGTTCTGCGGTGGATCATCTTGTTGCCCTATCTACCTCAGTAATGAATAACTTTTTACGGAAGCGCCAGACAGTAGCGGTGTTCTTTGATCTGGAAAAGGCATATGACACCTGCTGGAGGATTGGCATCCTTCGCACTCTACATACATGGGGTTTTCGGGGTCGCCTGCCAATTTTTATCCGCGAATTTTTAACAGACCGTGTTTTTAAAGTGCGTGTTGGTTCGGTTTTATCGAGCACTTTTATTCAGGAGAACGGAGTCCCCCAGGGCTCGGCCCTGAGCGTTGTTTTATTTGCAGTGGCAATCAATTCTATAGCCAATCACCTTCCACTGGGAGTGTCGGCGTCCCTATTTGTTGACGACTTCGCGATCTACAGCAGCTCTGAGCAAACGGGTCTCCTGGAGCGGCGCCTTCAGCGGTGCCTAGACACTCTCCATGCGTGGAGTATGGACACTGGCTTTCGATTCTCAGCTGACAAGACAGTCTGCATGAACTTCTGGCGGCGGAAGGAGTTCCTTCCCCCATCCCTTCGTCTGGGCCCCATAGTACTTCCATTTGTGGATACCACGACGTTCTTGGGACTTGTTTTCGACAGGAAGTTAAGTTGGTCTCCCCACATATCCCGTTTGGCAGCTCGCTGTACCCGCTCTCTCAATGTGCTGTGGGTGTTAAGTGGCACCTCGTGGGGAGCTGACAGGTCTACTCTCCTCCATCTGTATCGCACCATAGTTCGGTCCAAACTGGACTATGGTAGCATCGTTTATTCTTCGGCTCGACCGTCCATACTGCGCCGCCTTAATACAATCCACCACCAAGGTCTCCGTCTAGCGACAGGAGTGTTTTACACTAGCCCCGTTGAGAGCCTCTATGCCGAGGCCGCCGAACTACCCCTTTCTTACCGTCGGGAACTCCTGCTTAGCCGTTACGCTAGTCGTTTGTCGTCCATGCGAGGACACCCGACGTATGCAGTTTTTTTTAACGACTCACTTGACAGTCTCTTCGCTATGCGCCCGTCTGCTCTGCTACCGCCGGGAGTACGCTTGCGTTCGCTACTCAGCCAGCTTGGCGTTACAATGCCTGCTATCTTCTCGACTGGAGAGAGCACCTCTCCACCGTGGCGAAGCCCCGAAGTCCGTGTTAACTTTGATCTTCATTCTCTTCCAAAGGACTCCACACCTAGTTTCATCTACCAGAGAGAATTTCATGCACTCCGGTTTAAATTTGATAACAATTTGTTCATTTACACTGATGGCTCAAAGACAGACCAGGGTGTTGGGTTTGCTTTTGTACGTGGCAATGTCTCTTTTAAATATCATCTTCCTGAGTGGAGTTCCATTTTTACAGCTGAGCTGTATGCATTATATCAAGCCACACAATACGTCCGGCGAAACTCGCTCAATAAGACTGTCATTTGCTCGGACTCTATGAGTGCTTTGTTGAGCCTTCGCATGTTATATCCGGCCCATCCCCTGGTACAAAGCATCCGCAATTGCCTTACTTCTCTTTCAACGAGTGGAACTACGGTGACGTTTCTGTGGGTCCCTGGCCACGTGGGAGTGTTGGGGAATGAGGCTGCGGATACGGCTGCCAAGGAGGCAGTTCTCCTTCCATGGCTATCTACCTTTTCCACCAGCTCTGATGACCTTCGCGCTGGTATCTCCCAGCGTATTATCTCCCGTTGGTATCTACATTGGTCATCCCTGTCAGGGAACAAATTGCAAGCCATTAAACCTGTGCCTGATCTCTGGTCAACGTCATCTCGACCCTCCCGCCGAGAGGAGATTGTTCTGGCCCGGCTTCGTATTGGCCACTGCCGTTATAGCCACCAGCATTTATTACGTGGTGGTCCTGCTCCCTTATGTGAGCACTGTGATGCACCTTTTACTGTGAACCATCTTTTAGTGCAATGTCCGCTTTTTAATCGTCTCCGTCATGATCTCTGTTTACCATTTGAAATGTCTGACATTTTAGATGATGACCCGCAATCGGTTAACAGAGTTTTAATTTTTATACATCGTGCAAATATGGCGAAAGCCATTTAATTTCTAACCCCGGTTCTTTTTTACTATGGGCAGTGTTGGGCGCTAATGACCACAGCAGTTGTGCGCCCTAAAACCACAAAAAAAAAAAAAATAAAAAAAAAAAAAAATAAAAAAAAAAATAAAAAAAAAAAAAAAAACCAGTGCAGACACTTCACACATGAAACATTTGAAGGCTACTGGCTGCTCTCCTTGTAACTAAGCAGATTCTTACCTGGATTATCTTCTTCTTGCTCTCGGTATCACTTTCCTGGAAACACACGGTCACTGGGAACACTATAATTAACAGGCTTACTACCTCAATAATAAATGACTCAACACTTGGACTTTTGGTCTCAATTATATTTAATAATTTTTCAAGTGTCTACTTATGGATAATCAGTAATTACACAAAATTATTTGCTATTCTCTAACGCATCTCAAAGAACCGTTGCATTTTCCTGTCTTCCCATGTCCTTTCTCCCTCACAGTGTTTCCTTCACTTGTATCCTTCCTTTTTCCACTGGTTTGCGTACAGTGCTTTTACATTACAGCAAAATAACTAATAGTTTATAATTTACTTAGACTAATTTAATACATTTTCTTTAAGCTAATTGTAATTGATATTGGACTTCTCATTTTCTACTATTTCCAATGTAAAAAAAAAAAAATATTAAATAGGTAGGAACTATTTTTTTAATGCGTAAAGTGAAAACCCTGGATGCCCCCTTCCTTTTTCTAAGTGCAGTCCAAAATTTGAAAATATTCATTTTTTTTATTATATCTGTTTTTCAATCACATATTTGGAAACACATAATTGATCTGAAAACTACTTTATCCCAATGTCCTTTAATTTGCCACTTTATCAATTGAGAACATTCACAAAGGTAGCAAAATTATGGTAATAGTAGGGTCACAAGCCCTATCTGCTAACTTAAATCCTGTGGCCAAATTCCATTTGGAAAGGGATTTGATTTGATTTTCTCAGGGAAGCCAAAACAGTCTTAGTCCAACCCGCCACTGCCCACACCGAAACTATGTTTATTGTGCGGCATCGCTCCCTGTATATATCTAGTAAAGCCAACCAATGCCCTTGAACAGTGCAAGGAGTCCCTTTACCAGTTCTTTATTAGACACAATTTCTTCGGGTCTGGTTGTCCCAAATGTTGTGTGCCTTTTACTCTCCAATGCAATGCATTCGAAGATTAGATGTGATGCAGTTTCATCACCGTCATCACAGATCCTACATTTAGGGTCCTCTTCTGTTATTCCCATTGTATGTAGGTGTTTTTTGAAATTCCCATGGCCTGTCAGAATCCAACCATGAGTCTAATCTCTCTCCTGTTCAGGCCCAGGATTGCAGAGCTTCTTTTAAAACATGGCTTTGGCATCATTACCTTGCCATGTTTTTGTTGACAGACTTTGGTCCAATATTCTACGTGCTGTCTTCTGAGCCAGTTACGTAGCTCCAATTTGATCATTGCCTTGGTGATTGTCAGGACAGGTTCCGGTCCAATAAATGGAGACTCTGCCCCCATCCTGGCTAATCTGTTGGCATGTTCGTTGCCACTAATCCCCGAGTGGCCAGGGACCCACTATAGGTTTACTCTATTGCTTTCCCCTAGCTCCACCAGAACCCTGTAACATTCTGCAACAATTTTAGACCTTGCTGCAGGAGCTGCCAGTGATCTCAGGGCTGCCTGGCTGCCTGAATAGATATAGATACTACGATCTTTGTAGCACCTACACAAATTCTCCTCCACACCCGCCCTGATGGCAGTGATTTCGGCCTGGAATACTGAGGCCAGTTTCCCTAGAGAGATGACGTCCTCCAGTCTTGGCTGCACCCCGTATACCCTGGCCCCAATGCCTTGGTATGATTTTGACCCGTCAGGGAACCAGACAATATCCCTCGTACAGTGTCAAACTATTTCCTCCCACTGCTCCCTACTTCCAATTGTTATATTGAAAGGATCCCAACAGTTGGTGCACTGCTAATTCAGCCTGCTATGGCTAAGCAGGCTAATCTCTGCACTTTACCAAGCTCCTTAGCAGCAACCTCCTGTTCTACCTTCTTCCACCACACGACCGCCCCATAGGTGATCCTGGGTCTAATCACCGTGGTGTATATCCAGTGCATACCCTTGGGGCTCAGGCCCTGGAAAGGGATAGATCTTCTTCAGTTCCTATCTTTTCTTCCCCTCCCTGGCTACACCCTGGGAAGGGGGTCAAGTCCATTAAGTAGAGGCAAACCAATGTCCAAGACACTTAGTCTGTTCCAGCTCAGATTGGGAGACATTTGTCACTACCAAATCTCTCTTCTTTGTAGAACACATTAAAGATAAATATGATGAAGCTGAGGCACAAAAAGGATGAGATTCAGTCTGTCCTCATCTGAATATCTTCTGCCAGTTAGTCGGCTGTACTTCTAGCCTGTCAACAATTTGGAGACATTCTTGTGCACATCACACCTCATCATTCCGTAACTCATAACCCAAGGAGTTATCTTCCATAGGGACCTTCTGCTGCAATCAGATAAGGAACTCAGGGCAAACCTGGAATGGCACAGCATTTGTTTCGTTTGCCTCATCCAGGGGTAATTGTGTAGACACCAGTGCTTTCATCCTGCCTTTTGAAGGGGATACCCTGCTTGAAAATTCAAGGTCATGATATACAGATGTGATGTGAAGCCATATATCCCACAACCTATACACTGCTTTCATTTTGGCCACATGTTGTGCAGATCCAATACCAATTCTGGCTGCTCTCTCCATACAGAAAGGCCCCTAGATGTGTGAATTGGTGTATCCCACAAGCTCCTTGTTTGCCGGTTTGCCCAGTGTACCAAGAGGAAAATAAAATCCAAGAATTCTAGACTAAGCCCTGTTCCTACTCCCCCTGTCTACTGCTCTTTCCCCTTCTCAGCTGGAGAAGAGAACATCCTCTCCGGCAACTGCTGGGGATGGTGTTCCCTCAAGGAACCCCTCCTTCCCAGCACTCTACAAGACAAGAAGCCTGATAGGCAGAGCCTAAAGGCTGTGCATTTACTCTCTGACCTCAACATTGCCGTAACATGCTCTCTTACTGATGATTCTTATAGTCCCTCGAGGGAGAAGAAAAATAAGAAGTGGCATAAGTCTAAGGATGAACCCCTCTTGACATCCTAGGCAGTTTTGCTCAATCAGAGCCAATCTTGGAATATACGGACATTGCTCCATCACCACAGATTCAGAGAGGTAATTTAGTTATGCTCTTTCCTTTACACTCCTATGGCTATCTTTCAGTGGAACATTCATGGTGTCCAATACAATAGCATAGAACTTCAGGTTCTTCTGCAATCTTACTTCCCAATGATTTTCTGCCTTCAGGAAACAAAATTAAACCATCATGAAACCTTTCATCTTCCACACTTCACATCAGTCTGTTTACACCTTCCTCTTATAGTAGGGGACATCATCCTCCTCATACGGGATAACATCCATAGCCACATCATTCCTTTGGATACTGAGCTTCAAGCTGTAGCTATCAGAATTTCCCTACCTGGCTTTACCTACTCATTTTGTAATGTCTACACAACCTCATCTTTTGCCATCACCAGGACAGATCTTTAGCAAGTTATAGATCAGCTTTCTTCTCTTCTTCTGCCGGTTAGTAACTTCAACGCCCACTGCCCCCTTTGGTGATATCCTGTCAGAAAGGCTCTCTCTTGCAAGATATCTTAAAGCACCTTAATCTTATTTGTCTCAACACTGATGAACCTACATTTATATCTGACTCCACATATAATCTTTCCCATTTAGACCTCTTGATCTATACTGCTCAACTTGCTAATCAGCTCAAGAGGTCTGTCCTTGCAGATATACACTCCAGTGGTATTGGTGACCAAGGTGACTACCTGACTACTACAATAACTCTCTTCCATAGAATGTTCCATCCTTCATACTTTCTTCCTCACCATTATTTAACCTTGTTCCCTGGTGGAATGTGGCATTCTGTAATACTATCAGAGCCCAGTGATGTGCTTTCTACAGCATTAAATGACATCCCAAATTGGAGAATTGTATTCAATACAAACTTATGCATGGG
Organism: Locusta migratoria; assembly: GCA_026315105.1. Classification (NCBI taxonomy): domain Eukaryota; kingdom Metazoa; phylum Arthropoda; class Insecta; order Orthoptera; family Acrididae; genus Locusta; species Locusta migratoria. The sequence continues at coordinate 144,549,468 of CM048755.1, read as the reverse complement.
CAGTGTTGCTAAATTATTAGAGAAAGGAAATAAGCAAGCTGGCCTCATTTACTCATTGCAATGGTTTCACCCCCTCTTCCATTATTTGGGGTAACCTCTGTTGTGTCTCTGGGACCTCGGCTCATTTCCTGATCCCTGATGTCACTGCTGTGAATGATATCATTGTGGACTCCAGTGCCATCTCCGATACCTTGGGCCATTACTTTGAGATTTCCAGCTCCATGCACTACCATCCCACTTTCCTCCCTAGGAAATGGGTATCAGAAGAAGGGATGCTCTCATTCTCCTCCCAAAACCATGAATTCCAATAATGCCAAATTTACTGCGAGGGAGCTTCAACATGCATTCTCCTCATCACAATCCTTCTCCCCAGGACTGGATGGTATTCCCATACTGATGTTATAATATTGTCTCCCAAGGGCTTACTATTTCTTCTTTGAATGTATAACCACATCTGGACAGATAGAATATTCCATACCTAAGCCTGCAACGTCTTCCTTCAAGCTACCATCCAATTTCCCTCACTATTAGTGTCTGCATGGCGAAGGAATGTGTGATTAATGGTTCATAGGAATCAGGTCACAAATGCACAATGTTGTTTTCATAGGCACCACTCTGCTGTAAATTATCTCATCATGCTTTCAACTCATATTATGACTATTTTTTTATGGAAGCATCAAACAGTGGCTATGTTTTTTGACCTAGAGAAGGCAAATTACACATGTTAGAGGATGCACATCCTCCATACTTTTCATACTTGGGGAGTCTGTGTTGTATTCCTATTTTCATTCAGGAATTTCTAAAAGGCCATATTTTTAAGGTGCATATATGTTTGACCCCGTTGAATACTTTTATTCAGGAGAACAGTGTATCAAAGGTTTCAGTACTAAAAGTTGTTCTCTTTGCCATTGCAATAAACCCTATTATTGGTTTCCCTTGCACCAAGTGTTTCAGCTTCTCTTTTAGTAGATAACTTTGTCATTCATTGCATCTCACAGTGAATATGTTTACTTGAGCGGCATCTTCATAATTGCCTAGACCATCTCTTCCTGTGGAGCACCACCAATGGCTTCTGATTTTCTGCAGACAAGACAGTATGTATGAACTTCTTGTTGTAACAACACAAATCTATATCTACAAATGTGAATGTCTGTTCGGTGTACGTTTATCACGTCTGAACCACAAGACATAAAGAGCTAAAAATTTGTACAGTTGCTAATGTCTACCCAGGGAAGGCTTTAGGCACAGTTTTATGGTGATCGGATAGCTATTTATCTATATATATATATATATATATTGATGTGAATGTCTGTTCAGTGTACGCTTATCACATCTGAATGACAAGAAGCAGAGACTTAAATATTTGTACAGTTACTAATTTATACCGGAGGATGGTTTTAGGTATGGTTTTATAGCGATCTGATATATATTAAGTAATTTCAAGAATGTAACGCGAAATGCGGAACATGAATTACTCTTTGAAAATTATATTTACTCTTTGAAAATGGTTTTATTGGCTGCATTGTTGCTTGAGGGTTGATAATGATAGAAGAGTGGCGTATATTGGGATGGAAAGTTATCAGTGTATATAAAATTCTACGTGTGTGTGTGTGTGTGTGTTAATATTTCGCTCTGCAGCGAAAAGTACAGAAAACAAACAAATGGTCTGTGTGTAATTGTTGTCCGAAGTCTCCCGTTGTACACCATAGCAGTTCCATACCGATAGCTATAAGGGGATGGAAGATATGGTGGTTGAAAGTCATCAGATAAAAAAAAAAAAAATTCGGACTGAAGGCCAGGGATGACGTTTGTGACTCTATAGCAAGGAGGTTACATACAGCAAAACATGATGCCACAGACCATGTCTTTGGTCTGTGCGTGCTACAATGTCTTCAGCTCTTTCTCTGTAAGGATAAGCATACGAATAAGGAAATATAAGAATAAATAAATAAAGCAGTAAAAAAGAAATTTCTTTTAATACATCTCTTTTCAAAAAGAAATCGATTTGACGTTTTGAGCATTACATCAAGTGATCATTAAATGTCGTAGGAATCCATTTAGAGCCCTCATGTTTTCGACATGGTCAATTATACGTCACTTGCTCAAGGGTGGGCAACCCAAAAAAATCTCTACATTTACGCTCCAAATAATACTACAAATAATGTAGTTTACCAGAATGCCCTAAAATGAAATTAAAATGAATTTGGACATTACTCTCACCATTCGTGTTGAGATATTGCAACACAGGCTATAAGGAATAATGTATGTATTATTTATTGTAAATCATTAAGCACTTCACATAATTTTATTTTTTTATTTGAATGTTGATTAAAAATGTTTGTTTCTAAAGATGGTATTGTATTTCATTTCATCCTTCAAAACCAGTCTCATAGCACCCTACTGGAGGATAACTTATCTGTCATAATCAACCAACACGCGAGCGGAGCCACGGGTTTAAGTTAGTACTAAATAATCAACACACATGAGACTATCAAGATGAGAATAGGACATCACACGAGTCTGAATGTGAACTGCCATTCCACCACCAGCTGGCCAGGTGGCGCTTGCGTACTTTCACACTCATACTGCAGTGCCCACAGGTGCAGCAGAACATTTGAATTCATGCACTTGATATACAACATTTCTACCCCTTTTTTGTTTTTCACTCACATGTAGTAAGCCTACATCCATCTTTTCTTGGGCACTGTTTGCGATTGATCTAGTAGGCACCTCCCCATATGGTCAATAATGCCTTTTTTGAGCACGTGATGAGATTATGGGTGACATGGATGGTGCATATTTGAATGACGTAAGGAAGACAGGAGACATCTGCATATCGGTGGTTTCACGGTTGCCTTCTTCCATCTGTTGTGGGGGTGTCCAATCCACTAGGATGTCTGAAGTGTTAGCTTGATTTCTCATTGTAGGAAGGTCCGTGTCCACATCCATCTTCAAGTCTCCTTGACGGGCGGTACTGGTACTATGGTGATCCTTGGGTGAAGTTGGTTGATGTGGCGAGACACTTCCCCTGCAGGAACACTGATGGTGTACAACCGCCAGCCCTTCCGTGTGACAACAAGGCCTTCTGACCATTTTGGTTGCTTTCCATAGCCTCGCACCCACACAGGAACACCCTCCGCAATTCTTCCTTCAGTGCTGATAGTGCCTTTAGAAGGCGGGGGTGTGAGGAGGTGGAGAAGAGTATGAGGGTGTTGTCCATGCAAAAGATCTGCCAGGCTATGGACCCCAGACGGAGTGAAGCAATATGATGCTAGGAATTGCAGGAGTGCATCATCAGTCGAAGAGGATGTGAGATGTTTCTTCATTTGGGATTTAAAGGTACAGACTAAATGTACCACTTCCCCATTGGACTGGGGGTGGAATGGTGGTGCGGTGATATGGGCTATGCCTCTCTGTGTTGTGGTGTAAAGTCAGCACCACATACCAGACACTTGAGAATGATCATGTAGACGGCAGCAGACAACTGGCAGCCAATCACACGCTGGCGCCATGCATTCTGAAGGGAGTAACCTAGTAGCACACACTCTACAAGTGGCTATGTCTAGGCCAACATGCATTTGGACGAGCCCAACTGAGTTGGCTCCGAACTAGGCAGTCACTAGGACTCAGTGCAGCTAGCATCGTACAGAAGACGACACGTGAGAAGAGGAGACATACTTTACAAATTTAAGTAATTGTAAAATTTTCAGTTTATAAAACTTGTATTATTCATCTGAATAGCTGTTATAGATGTCCACACATCCTGATAAAACCTTTTCTGAAAGACAGGCCAGGAAGAACTAAACAGAGGCTGACCAGGACGACAAAACACTCTGAGCACAAAAGTCAGAAAATTTGCAGGAGGTGAATTGAGGCCCGTTATCAGAAACAATGGTAGTGGGTAAACCTTTCAGGGCAAAGATTTTGGTCAAAGCCATGGTGGTAGCAGCTGTGGTTGGTGAAGCACAAAAGGAAAATTGGAATAGGCATCAATGAGTAGGAGCCAATAAGTGTTCAGGAAGGGTCCAGCAAAATCTATATGAATGCAGTCACATGGCTTTTCAGGTGTGGGCCATGGAGAAAGTGAGGACTTGGGCACATGTGCTTGCACCACACATGTCTGACAAGTGGCCCCCATGTGCGCAATTTCTGCGTCGGGTCCAGATGCTGTCAGTAGCCAGCAGGATAACTCCATTGAGGAAGGAGAGGCACACTGCAGATGGAAGTAGTTCCGGAGGGGATCTGAAGCTTTTCCAGAAGGACGGTCCAGCCAGCCGTTTTTTATGTGATGTAGAACCCAGTGTAGAACAGGATCCTTGGTGGTGGCTCCCCCAGGCATTGTCCCGTGATGGGCAAGCCCTCAACGACAGTCTGCACAGCCTCTTCCAAATGGAAAAAAAGATAATCTTTGTTGAAGACAGGGTCAGGGCCCATAGGAAGTCTGGATAAGGCAACAGCATTTCCATGCTGAGCAGTGGAATGAATATAAATGTCATACTGAAAAAAGAGAGAAATAGTGCCCACCTTTGGAGCCTATGTGCTGCCTTGTCAGGAATGGAAGCTGAAGGATGAAGTAAAGAGACCAATGGCTTGTGGTCTGTAATAAGATGAAACTTATTACCATCAGGAAATTTGAGAGATAAAAAAGCACCAGTACCATGTTGTGATACATCAGTAGCTAAAACAAGTTGTTGCCTAGGGCAGTAGGTGTCCAAACAAGGTGCTCTTTGAAGGTGAGCTTTAAGGCAGTGAAAAGCAGCATCACATTCGTCAGACCACACAAAAGGAACATTTTTCTTGAGCAAGCTAGTGAGTGGGTAAGAGATCTTCACTATGGAGGGAATAAACTTGTGATAGTATGCTATGTTTCCAAGAAAAGCTTGCAGGTCTTTGGTCGACAAAGGATGCGGAAGGGCGTCGATCGCGACAATGTTGTCACGAAGGGGACAGATGCCTTTCTTGGAAAGGCAAAACCCCAGGTACACTATAGAGGGCTTGAAAGAATTGAGATTTGTGAAAATTGCACTTAAGACCAGCCTGTTGTAGGACAGAGAAAGGAGTACCTAGATTTTTGAGATGTTAATCCGTAGTAGCCCCGGTAACGACAATGTCGTCCTGATAGTTAATGCATCTGGGAACAGAGATAAGATTTTATTCTAAAAACCTTTTAAATATGGTATGGCACACTGGCCATGCCAAACAGCAAATGTTGGTAACAATAAAGGACAAAAGACTTATTGAGAACAGGAAATTGACACGACGACTCATCAAGTGGTAACTGGTGATGAGCCTCAGAGAGGTAAATTTTTGAAAAGTATTTTCCTCTGGCAAGTTTGGAAAACAATTCAGGATAAGTATCAATAAGACATTGAGTGTTAACGGCAGCCTTAAATTCGCCGCAAAGACTGAGACAGCCATCAGGTTTGCTGACAATGACAATCAGAGAGGCCCATTCACTGGAAGGAGCAGGAAGCAGAACTCCTGAGGTCATAAGTCAATCTAACTCCCATTTTACAGTGTCACGCAACACTACAGGAAGGGGTCGGGCTCAAAAAAACCGCGGCCTGGCTCCTGGCTTGAGAGAGACATGAGCTTCAAAAGCTGTGGCACACCCAAGGCTGGACGAAAAAAGAGTAGAAAAGTCTGTAGACAAGGTATCTGAGTGTAAGGAATATTGTCTGATACAACATTGACCTTATTGTCTACAGAGAATCGAAATATGCAGAAGGCATCCTAACCGAACAGGTCAGCCATCCCCATGTGGTCAACAACATACACAGTGACCATTCATACAACAGACTTATATGTGATTTGGACATCCATTTGTCCCAAAAGGGAGAGTTGTTGCTGATTGTATGTGTGTAAATGGTGCAAGACCATTGAAAGGGGCGGTGAACCCAAATGGAGATAAGTTTGTGACATAATTATTGTGGCTGCTGAGCCAGTATCAGATTGCATCTGTACATCTTTTCCAAACATCTGCACTGTGAGGTAAAGTTTGTTTCCAGAAGAGTTTGCGGAGTTGACATATAGTATGGAGCCTGTATCTAAGTATTGTGTATGGCCTGCAGTTGGTTAGATCAGTAAATAGAAGAGATGTGACCCTTTTTCTTACATTTGTGACATGTAGCCCAACATAGGAGACAATCATCTCGTGAGTGCTAGGAAAAACAGCAGGGACAAGAAGGTAAGACAGCAAGATATTGCTTCTGTTTAAAACTAGTGCACTGCTTGCTTTGCTTGGGTTGTGTGCGAGAGTACGCTGCCACTACTTCCTCAGTCATGACACTGTCTGGCCCTTCAACAAATGCCCTATCCTCAGTGACTTCCCCTATGTCACCCCAGGCATCCAATAGCGCACCTATAGCGTGAGTAATTTCAAAAGATTCTTCTATAGCCAATACTTCAGATAATGATGGGTCATTTAATTGAAGACCCTTCTGATGACCTTCCTTATTGGGAGCGGACCTCAAAATTGCAATCATGACCAAAGAATTAGCGTAAGATTCTTTATAAACAGTAGTAATGAATTTGCACTTTCTACTAATGCCTTGGCATTCTGTAGCCCATGCTTGGTATGATTGATGAGGCTGTTTTTTTACACTGATAAAATGCTACATGTGATGCAATGATGTGTGTTTCCTTCTTATAATATAAAGTGAGAAGCGAGCACATTTTGTCAAATGACAGTGAAGAGGGTTCTTTGAGGGGCGCTAATTGAGACAAAAGTTGGTAGAACTTTGGAGAGATCCATGAAAGAAACAGTGACTTACAGAGATTTGTGTCAACAATGCCAAAATCTACAAAGTGTTGTCAGAGCCACTTCTCATAGTCCGTCCAATCTTCTGTGGTCTCCTCTTATGGTGGAAAAGTGGGTATGGACAATGTCAATGTCATTGTATGTTGCTGTTAGGAGCTGTCGTATAGCCGTTGTGACAAACTTCTGGTGTTCGGTGTGGTGGTCGACCAGCAAGTTTTGCTGTTCAATGAGGATTTGCAGAATTTGCTTGAGATTTGACATAACAAATGTTGTTTGTAACTTAATAATTAAAAATATCCTATCCTTATTGCCAAATGTTGCAACAACACAAATACTCAATAATCAACATGCATGACACTATCAAAATGAGAATAGGACATCACACAAATCTGAATGTGAACTGCCGTTCCACATACTGCCATCAGTACTTCCACCATCTGCTGGCCAGGTGGGGCTCACAAACTCTCATACTCAGACCACAATGCCAAGGGCATGGCGGAACCTTTAAATTCTCGCACTTGATATACAACACTTCTGGTGGTGTACAGAGTTTCTCCTACCATCTCTTCACCTTGGTCCAGATGTTCTATCATCCACTGACACAATGAAATTCTTGAGAGTCTCATTCAACAGGAAACTTTGTTGATTGTTCCACATCTCTTCCTTAGCTCAATTTACCTGTTCACTCAAATGTTCTCAGATTATTGTGTAGTACTTCATAGGGAGAGGATTGGACCACTCTCCTCCATTTGTACTGATTTCGCATCCACTGAAACTGGACTATGGATACATTATCTTTTCCTCTGCACAATTGTCCATTTTACACCATCTCAACATGATCCATCATCAAGGGATCTGTTTGGCAAAGGGAGCCTTCTATATCAATCTTTTACACTGAAGCTGCCAAATTACCACTATTTTACTGGAGAGAAATCCTTCTCAGTTGATACACAAGGCGTTTATCATCTATGCGAGGTCATTCAGCCTGTGCTGTCTTTTTTTATGATTCCCTCAACCATCTGTTTGCAGTGCATCCATCTTCTCTATTACCTCCTGGAGTGTCCTTTTGTTTGCTGTTTTGGCTGCTAGACTTTATGCTCCCTGTCACATTCCTGATGGGTGTGAACTCTTCGCCACTTTGGCTTCATCCCAAGATCCATACTAACTTTGAACTCCATTCACTCCTTGAAGTCACTGCCATTGGCCTGGTCTACTGCAATGAGTTTCTTGCACTCCACATGCAGCTTGGTAGCAGTTTCTTCTTCTCCACTGATGGCTCCAAGACCAACTGTGATGTTGGGTGTGCCTTTGTACTCAGTGATCATTCCCCTCAATATTGTCTACCTGACCAGAGCTGAATCTTTACTTCAGAGATCTTTGCTCCTTATCGGGCCACCCAGTACATCAGGCGACACTTGCCTACTAATAGTGTCATCTGCTTAGAGTCTCTGAGTGTTTTCCAGAGTCTTTGCATATTATGTTCAGTCCACCCTATGGTACAGTGGATTAAGCAATGCCTTCACTTACTAGCTGCCAGTAGGATGACTTTGTGTTTCTGTGGGTTCCTGATCATGTCAATCATTTGGAAAATGAGATGACAGGTACTGCTGCAAAGGATACAGCTTTCATTCCTTGTCTTGCTACCTATTCTGTTCTGTTCTGTTCTGTTCTGTGCCACAGTATCTGAGTGTGTGGCATCACTCTGGTATGCACATTGGTCTTCCCTTCAAGGGAACAAACTCTGGAATGTCAAACCTCTCCCTATTGCCTGCTCAACTTCCTCTCGGCCCTCACATAATGAGAAGGTCATTCTAGCCTGGCTGGACATAGGCTCACTGTCATTTCAGTCAGTACCACTTTCCATTTGATGACCCTGCTCCACTTTGTAGCCACTCTTCCGAACTCTTAACTTTACATCGCCTTCTGGTTCTATGCCCATTTTTTAACCATCTCCATCAAAAACTGTGTTTTTCGCATGAGTTGCCTGATGTTCTAGATGATGACCTGTGCTCTGGTGATTGTGTTTTGCTTTTTATTCATTGCACCAACATAGTGAAGGAATTTTAACTCTGCCTATGTTTAGTCCTTGTGGTCAACATGTTTTGTGATGGACATTTATGACCATGGTAGTTTTGTGCCCTCAAAATAAAAAATAAAATAATAATAAAAACTACTGACATCAGAGATATAGGCCTACAGTTTTGTGTATCTGTTCAATGACCATTGTTGAAAATGGAAGTCATAGTTTGGCATATCTAGTCAATGAGAATTCTTGAAAACGAGAATGACCTGTGCTTATAATGTTTTGCTGCTACAGATACCAACAACAAATTTCTTTGTATCGTGATTAATAATAGCTACAGGTCCAAAAATTGTGTCTGTTCTTTTCGGACATGTCTGACTGAACAGACACCACAAAACTTCCAGAGTTGTGAAACATTTTGAATAGCTACTACAGATGATTGCCAATTAGTCATCAGGGCCATCTGATGATAACACAGTCAGATTGCTGAAATACTTCTCCATCTTGATTACAATACATGGCTCAATACTCATGAACAGATTAAATCATCACACAGAAGAAAAATCTAAAATTACATGATGCTTTCTATATTTATGTGAATTTTAAAGCAAACAAATTGTAAATATTAAGGAAAAAACATTTGAATATACAACCTGTTTTAACACTTGTATACTCATTTAGGAATGGAAAGACCTACAGTGAATGCCTTATGTACAAGAATCCATATGAGAAGAATGAAACAATTCCATGCATTTATGGCTGGGATTATGATGACACTTGGTTCTCACTCACTGCTGCTTCTCAAGAAAACTGGGTGTGTGATAAAGCAATATATCCTCACATGACAATTTCAATAAGCTTTTTGTGCTCAATGATTTCTACAATACCATTCTTCTATATTGGAGACAGGTTAGTAAATCTGACATATTACATAATTGGTAGTCTGAATTAACATATTAATAATGTAATTATGATTATGTGAAGTGTTCAACAAGTGATACATGTGGCATTCTGAACTGTGCGGTTGATGCCAGACAAAAACACCGATTGGCTTACTAAGTTAGGTTTTCTTTGAGACTCCATAAAAACAAATTTAAGAATATTGTATTGTATTGTATTCTTTATTGGTCCTGCTAATCGTGACATAGTACATAATTTGTACATATGATATAGGACAAGTCAGTTTTATACTACAATTGCAATCTATATCTACTTTAATTTGTGTAGCTCAAAAAATTATATACTGATATCAATATAGTTAACACAATCTATGTACAATGATTTCCAAATATAGTTTTTTTTCAATAATTATAACATTTTACACATTGATAACATTTGAGAGTGGTATGATGAAAAGTATAAGAGTGGTATGATGAACGGTACTGGAAACTTTAATTATTACAGACTTCTAAAAACTCTGTTTCAGTGGCCCAGCAAGTATTCTTTCAGTTTCATTTTAAATGTATTTATATTTTTATGTTTTTCAAATATGATGGCGTGTGGTTGTATAGCATAACATCAGTGTGGTGAATTTCCCTTTTACATATGTTTGTGCATACTGTGTTTACATGCAAGTTGAGCTTCTGCCTAGTGTCTTAGGAGTGAAACTTACAGTTGTACTTGAAGACAGGTTCTTCTTTTAATAGACTTCCTTTAGTGAAGATTAGTGCTTCATAGATATATAAACAAGGAAGGAGAAGTATCATAAGGCATTTAAATATTGGTTTGTAAGAGTCTCTGTACTTAGCATTTTTTATAGTTCTGACTATCTTTTTTTGTACCCGAAATGTTTTTATACTGCTTGGAGTATTTCCCCAAAAGATAATACTGTACATCAGATGTGACTGGTATACTGCTGTGGTACATTGTGAGCACTGTTGCATGACTTGTATTCTGTGCAAGGATTCTTACCGCATAGGTTAATGAACTTAACTTCTTATTCAGGTTATTTAAGTGTATTTCCCATTTCAGGTTTTCAGGTTTTTTTTACTGAGCTGGAGCACACTTGGTAGAACAGAGTCAATGTTTTCAATAATGTTGTTATATGGATCTTCAGTATCGTTTGACCCAGCCATTACTATAATAGTATCAATTGCACTGAAATCTTCTGTTAATTCATCAATTCCCTACAAACTTCATGTAGCGGAGCATTTGGCTTAATAAAACTTTGATTGTCATGCCCTGGGCCGAGTATATTCTCAAGTATATTTCTACAGTACCTGCCCTAACTGTCACACACTAATAAAACTTTTTGGTTTCCGTTTTGTAGCTTTTGAGTTGCAGCTGTGTTTCAGAGGTTTCGAGACTTTATCTACTGGAATACTCATGATACTGGTACCTTTTGTTATTTTTTTTTCTTTAGTAGGCTTGTAAACATTGTCTTTTGTTACACTTACTTGTTGCATGCCTTGTTATTAGATGCAACAGTAACAGTTTTTTTTTTAAGTTCTGTTTTCAATGGCAGTACTCTTGAGTTTATCACCAATGCCAAAGTTGATTTGTTTGTGTTTGATGCATGTATTGTCCACCACTTTTCACTCGTTTCATATTTTATTAGTCTTTGCTCTAATTCACTGATTCTTGCTAGTAGAACTTCTTTATCTTGCTGCAACACTCTAATTATTTCGTCTTTCGTTACTGAGTCCATTACCGGTAGGCCTATGTGATTTTCATCACCATGTGACACTAGAGCATTGTTTTTTGTTCTCAATTGTGTAGTCATACCTTTACAGTTTTTTACTTTAATAACACATGCATAACATAGATTTTTGTTGTCACCACAATCAAGCTACTGCATCAGAGAAAAGTCATCCTGGCCTCTGAAAGCCTCCTTCACAGCCTGATCAGCATTTTCATTGCCCTGGATTTCGACATGCCCTGATGCCCAAAGGAATAACACAAGCTTCCCTCACCACTGGAGGAAGTACAGTTGTTCATGAATCAACTGTAATTTGTAGAGATTGTAAGGCAATAAGTGAATCAGAGCAGATAATTAATTGTTGGCCCTGAACATGCCACATGTGTTCTAGGGCACTTAGAAGCACATGCTGTTCTGCTATAAAAAATTGAGTAGGCAATGGGAAGGCAAATCTCAATTACATTATGGGAAACACTGCAGAACAGCCCACGGAGTCCCCTCATTTGGACCCATGTACACCACCGTAAAATCAGAATGCCTACTTAAAAACAAACAAACCCCTCATACTGAAAAGTAAAGTGTGCAATCTTTTTAAAAATGTGTCAAGTCTGAAAGGAGTCTGGTCTTCTGTAGTAGCCAAGATGGAAATTTGCTCCAACCTCAACGTAAAAGGTTAAAAAAACCAGCTACGCCCACCTTGTAAAGAAAATCCTTAGTGCAAATCCCAAAAGGGCACATATGGAATGCAGGTGTGTATGGTGTGGGTAGTGTGGTATTCCACTGGTGCAACATGAGGAGCTGTCACGATATATGAAGTGGTGGCTCAGCAGCTTCCGCACAGACTCTTGGTATGGGGCTGGTCCAGAATGCCCCAGTAGCCAGCCTAATTCCAGTTGCACCATGTCCAACACCTTTAACCCTTAACTACTATAGACGTTGACAGGAACGCAACTACTACGAAGGGGTCTCTCAGACCGATCTCTTATTTTCCATATATTAAACTAGTGTTTTGCTAAATATATATTTTGATGACACATCTTAGAGGTGGCATTAGTAGAAATTTGACTCTTTTTAACAATTTAGTATGAGTAACATGACAACAAGTAAAACACAGCGCAATTTGCAGTACATTTTTATTTTTTGTGCTACGAAAAGAACGGCAAGTAATTATTTCTCTACACACTAACAATCATTATAGTGATTATATTACAAATTCAAAGTGTGATTAGATAATCCAATTTGAATTATTGTAAATTGTATGCGAAATCTCCTTTCCATTTATGATTCTCCCAGAAAGGTTGCCACATTTTCCTTATAAAACAAAAAGTACAAACTAAAGATACTCTTCTGTGTGCCACTAAATACTCTTATAGTTGCTTTGACCCTGCATACACTTCGTGCTTAGCAGGCCGCGCTCACGAAGCCGACTGGCCAGTCGCTACGAGGCAGAGCCTGTGCCATCGGCAAGCAGATAATATGGTCGGTCAGTGAGACCGCGCAAGGCTCATAATTACGAAACGAAGAGCAGCAACACTGCAAGAATGGTGTCACGCGAACCTTGTCGGCCACCAGGAAGGTACACGGAAGAGTCCTTTTAGCTTAGCAGGGTTGTGTGAAATATGTTGATGCAAAAAGTCGTAGCGGTCTGAGAGACCGCAGATAGTAGTTAAGGGTTAAGTACGAAGGTCTTGCAGACCTATACACCATGCCCCCATAATCAAGCTGGGATCTCACAAAGGCTCTATAAAACTGGATCAGACAGGTGCTGTCAACTCTTCTTGATGTGTGGCTAAGACATTTTAAAATACTCAGTACCCTGAGACACTGTCTTTTCAAGTCCTTCAGGTGTGGCAACCATGAAAGTTTAGTGTCAAATGTGAAGCCCAAAAACCTCACGGTGTCCTTAAAATTCAGATTGGAGTCCCACAGTCACAGTTCAGGTAAATTGGTTGAAAAGAACACACACAGATTTATCAGCAGAGAACTTAAAACCAGTCTTTCCTGTCCATGCATCCCACTTTCAAAGAGTCAGTTGTAACTGACAGGTCATCGTGGCGAGATTGGAGGAAGACCAAAAGACATAGAAGTCATCATGAACACTGGACAGGGCGTTTAATGACAGGAATAATACTATTAATTGCTACAGCAAACAAAGTCACACATAATATGCTACCCAGAGGGACACTGTTCTCATGCTCAGAACAATCAGAGAGGATGTCACTGACTCTGTGCCTAAAATAGCATGGAGAAATGAAGGACTTAATAAAAAGGAGAAGAGCTCCATGAAATCCCCATTCGTTAGGTTTTCTGAGAATAAGATACCTCGAAGTTGTATCATAGACCTTCTTGATGTCTAAAAAGATATGCAAAGGTGATGCTGATGCAGCAAAGCTTGTTGTGTAGCGGATTCCAGGAAGGCCAGGTTATCAAATATGGAGTGATATTTCCTAAACCCACACTGAAAGCAACTAAGGAGCAGCCTGGATTCTAACATCCAGACCAGGTGGAGGTTGACCAACCACTGTAAGGTCTTTCCCATGCGGCTAGTGAGGGCAACACTGTGAGAGCTGCTTGGGGACATGGTTTCAATTAGGAAATTAAAATTGCCTCCCTCCACAAGTTGGGAACTGGCATGATACCCAAATTACATTAAAAATATTGAGGAGTATTTCCTTATTTCCTTGAGATGCCGCAGCATACTATAGTGGATTCTATCGTGACCAGGGCATGTTTCACAAGCTGCAGCCAATGCAGAATCCAGCTCTCACATGGAGAAGGGGCAGTTATGAGCCTCATCTCTGGTCTGGTGGATCAAAAGTTCAAATTGCTCCTCTCTGCAGGCAGTCTGTGGCACAGGATAGCTGGACCTTGACTGGTGGTGGCAGTAACTGTGAAAAAAGTGACCGCCAGAGTCTGGGAAATATCCTGTGGCTGGTAAGGAGAGTACCATTCCCAATTACAGCAGCCACTGGACATCTACCTCCTCTTCCTGAAATCCTCCTGATGGTCTCCTGTACTCTCTCTCACGAATAACCTGTCTGCATTTTGCTCTTGTCACCTAAAAGGTTGTGAGGTTCTCTGTAGTTGGCCAACACTTAAACTGATGCAGAGCTGTCCACCTCGACCTGATCGCAGAATGACATTCGTCGTTCCACCAAAGAACAAGCTGCTGTTTTGCTTGTCCTGATGACTGAGGAATGGTTGCATCAGCAGTGTGGAGAATTGTTTGGGTGATATGATCAACCCATTCCTAGACAATGACGTGAAGGGTAAACTCTGCAAGCTGGTTGTAAAGTATCCATTCTGCTCTACTGAGCATCCATCATGGCAGATGTCGGACTAGCGCCATTCCAGCCGGCAGGTAGATCCAAGGTCAAGGGCTGGAGAGCAAAGCAAAAGATGGTTGGCAGAGAATGACCTGGATGTTGTGCAAAAGTGTGTGCTCTGACCTTTATTTAATAGTTGCATACTAGAGGACATGAGAAGCCTCTTAATTGCTCTACCTCTGGGGCAGGTAGTTCCAGAGGCACCAAAGCACATTGTGTGCATTAAAAGCACCACAGAGGATGAATAGGTGGGGGAGTTTGGTAAGAAGATCTTCCAGAGTTGCTTCATCAAGCACTTCATGTGAAGGCAGATACAATGAGCATATAGTCAGTCTATGGAGAATATTCACTTACACAGCAACTGCTTGAAGACTTGTGGTGAGAGAGAGGAGTTCAAAGTGATAGGCTGTGTTTATGTAAACAGCCTCTATTCCTTTAGCTCTCACTCCACTAATGTCATCCTTCCTGTATAGACTGTAGCCATGGATCTCCGATTCTATGGAAGGCTTGAAATTTATTTCTTACAGACATATACACATTGGTTAATCTTGAGATATAAAACAGTTCTCCACGTGCATTCTGAATCCCTGCAGGTTCCATTGAAGTATGGGAGCTATCTATCAAGGAGGTAGAACTTTCATCCTCTCTTCCAGTTGGGCAGAGAGCCTGAGATGGGTGGAGGCTCATCCTTAGGGTGGGCTGGTAGCTCCTGGTAGAAATTGCACTCCATCAAATCTGGAGAAGACCCAGAGGGGAGGTCCGATAGAATGAACTTGACAGGCTCCAAGGGTTTATTGCTTAGCTTGGCTGGTACTTGGTTGTTTCCAGATGTTTTTTTGACTTTGAATTCTCTGTGGTACCTCAGGCAACAATAGATGGGGCAGTGCTGATCTGCTGTCCTGGCCCTGCAACTGAGGGCACTAGTAGCTCTTCAAAGCTGATACCAGTAAACTTCTCTGATGTCCTAGGGTGTGCAGCAGGCTCAGTGACAACTGCAGCCTTACAAGTGTTAGTGCCAACACTAGCAACCACCATTTGTGTGTAAGCATCAACTCAGGAAAACTGGCATGCTAATGCTTAGCCAAGTGACTCTCTGTTTAGATGGACATTTAGTTCTCTAGCTCCTCTTGGGACTGAGCTGGATCTTTAAAGTGCTTTTCAACCTATTACTGGGATGGGTGTACCTAACAAGAGGTCTCAACTAGCCAGTCCTGCTGATTCTGGAACTGTGAAGAAAAGTTTTGGGAACATTAACAGAGCAAAAAATGTATTATTGCTTATTAGTCAGAAAGACAATTCTCTTGAAAAGTTTTCCCCTTTTTTCAAACAAAAAATTGCTGGCAACCTGAAGTCTGTTAAGTGTTTGAGAAATGGAACTCTGCTGGTCAAATCATCTACTTCCCAACAAGTGGCAAATCTACAGACAGCCAAGTCACATTGAGACTTTATCAAGACAGTGCTCCATAGTACTCTTAATTACAGCAAAGGAGTTATGTGCAGGAATCTAGTGGACATTCCAATTAACAAACTGTAGGGCGAGTGGGCTTCTGAAGGAATTGTTGATGTTCAAAACATCACAAAAAAGTTGTATGGGGAGTTAATGAAATCTGACACTTTCATCCTCACCTTTTAATAGCTTGAAACTCCCTGAATATGTGAAGACAGTCTTCCTTCACTTAAAAGTATGGCCCTATTTTGCAAACCATATGCACTGCTTTAAGTGCCAGCACTTTAAGCATACCATCTTAGGTTGTAAGAGAGAAGCGACTTGTGGTGTGTGTGGTAAGGCAGCACACAATGGGTTCCCTTGTTCACCACCTCCAAAATGTATAAACTGTTCAGGGGAACACCCAGTTGTGAGTAAGGATTGTAGTGTGTACGTGGAGGAAAAAGATCCAGGAAATGAAAACCTCGAAGTGCATTTCCTATGCTGAGGCCAAAAAGGTCTATAAGGTCACTAATTCTGCCATCCATCCATATGAACTGAGGATGGTGGCAGTCCTCAAGTGAGAAGCATCATTGGTGCTAATGTTTGTTACAACTTGCAGACAGTTGCGCCACTTACTTTCAATAGCCATAGGCAAGGCTGCCTCCACATCTTAGATGAGGGCCCCAAGCACACCTAGTGAGTGCACATTGGAATTATTTCTGACCCCTGTACTCTTATTTATGAAAGGGCCACCATAATGCTCCTTATGTGGGAGCTAGCTAACCTCTCTTGCCATGTGTCTGCTCAGATCTTGCTCAATGAGTGGCCACCTGTCCACTCACAGGATGAATAAGCACGGCCAGATGGCTGGCCTCTACATTGACCTTCCACCTCAAACTAAAACAGATGAAGTTACTTCCACAACATAGACTGTGACCCAAACAAGTGACACCTGAGAGATCTCTTGTAATGCGCCAGATGCTCTGCTGCTTCTACACCCCAAGGCAGCAGCCTGAAGACAGCAGTCTTTAGCCAACAGGTCATTGAGCTTTACCTGAACCACAGCCAAGGCCACTTGAGGCTGCATACAGGAGAACACCCTTTCCATCCTATCACTGCTAACAGTAATAATTAACTACAACAAATATAATATCTAAATATCCAATTTGCTACTACAATGGTGCTTTCCTAACAGCAGCGGAGACCTCCTCAGCTATGGTCAGTGCTATTCCATTGTTCAAAACAACAAACAAAATACTAACAACTAACCAAATTTACACATCAAATATACTAAAAAACGCTCTTCAAGGTTTTTTAAATAATGTTTTACACACAAAAACACACTGACACAGTAACCATTAAACTATAAAACAAATATGAAGTCAAACTGCTTGCTGCTTCTTAACTGTGTTGAGCATTGGCTACAGACACTCAACATATGCTCCTGTGGCCACAGAAAGAGTTACATGTAAAACAACCAGGTTTGAAATTTTGCTGATTTGTATGTCACAACTAAACAAGGAACTTCTTTATCTGATTCATAAAAATAATAGTGTTGTGTGAAATCCTGGAATCTAACAGGTATATTAGCTCAAAAGGTGAAAGTATTTATTTCATTTATTTATTTATTTAAGCATCCACTTCATCAAATTATTGATATAGAATATTGCTTACAGGTATTTTACATAAGTATACAGATTTCTATATACACATACATATATATGGCACATCAGAACAAAAATGAGTCATAACTATATTACATTTATTAAGTAGCTTTTAGCATGTCTAAATAATAATGCAATCAACATCATACAATAGGTGACAGTAGTTACAGTAGTTATATGTGAGAAAACATGACATTAAGTTTAAGTTGACAGATATTCACTGACAGTGTAATAACATTTATCTTGTAAATAATTTTTTACAGCCAATTTGAACTTCTGGTGTTCTTTGATGAGGAAGTTCGTTGTACAATTTTTTCCCCATTTGAAGAGGTCCATTTTGTCAGAGAGTTGTTCGTAGGTGCTCACTATACATGTTAAAGACAATGTTACATGCAGAAATGTGGATTTCCTCTACTCCGACCACAAATGTCAGCTTGTTGAGTATGAAAACACAAGCATCCCAAATGTAACAAAAATTATAGGAAATAGACGAATTCTAAAGGAGTCTAACATCTATGACCTAAAAACTAAACTAGCCATTGAGGATTGGGAACAAGTCTATCAAACAAATGGTCAGAATACAAATGGACCACATTCTATAATATTATACTGAGCCATTTTGACTCTTGCTGCCCTGTGAGGAAAATACAGAGAGTAATAACCCATGGCAAAGATGGAAAAAACACCAAAGTTACACTACCAGCAAATATGATCAAACTTAGGCAGAGGATCCATGACCTGGATGTGTTACATAAGTCAACAAAGCTGGAGATTTTCAAAGTTAAGTACAAAGAAACCAAGAAAATCTTTCAGAAAGAGCTCTCAAACCTCAGAAAACAGATGTACAGTAGTCAAATAGTGAAGTCATCCAGTATAGCCAAGGAGTCATGGAAAATTCCAGAAAGCCATCCCTGAGCCAGAAACTGGAGTTATGGAGATCAGACATGAAGGGAAGATAGTTAAAAATCCCAATGAGGTCTGTAATATTTTTAATAAATATTTTATACCTGCCACTATTAATCCAGTGAATCTCACAAAAGCAAGTAATAAGAAAAATCTATGCCCCACTGAAGATCCACCCTTTGAATTCAAAGAAGTGACAGAAAAAGAAATATGCAGGATCATAAACAATGTAAAGAATAAATACTCATCAGGTTGGGATGGTTTGTGCAGTGTTGTAATTAAAAATGTGTAAAGAATTGGGTAAAGTAATAACACATCTAATTAACTGTAGTATAAGAGAACACACCTTTCCGGATGTACTGAAATGGGGCACAGTGAAACCAGTACATGAAAAAGGCTCTAAGGAAGAGGTTTCTAACTTAAGGCCTATATTGTTAATACCAGTCTTCAGCAAAGTATTTGAAGTGGTGCTGCTAATGCAACTTAGTGATCATTTCACAAAAAATAACTTACTGACAGAGACTCAGCATGGCTTCCGAAAGAATCGCAGCACTGTTAGGGCAATTAAGGAGTTTATCCATGAAATGTATCATGACCTTGATCAAGGAATGCAAACAGCAGGTAAATTTCTAGACCTCACTAAAGCTTTTGATTCTGTAAACCATGAGTCACTTTTAAGCAAACTTGAGTCATACAACCTAAATGTGACATCTATTCAATTGCTGACAACATACCTCATTAATCGTAAACAGTGTACAAAGTTGACGTACAAAATCAATGATCAGGTTTAAATAGCCAATCCAGATATGAAACAGTCACACAAGGTGTACCCCAGGGCTCTCTTTTAGGCCCTTTTCTTTTACTAGTGTATATAAATGACATAGAGCCGCTTCACAAATCCCAGTTAGTGACATATGCTGACGATCCTCACTGTTATTTGTTGGCAAGCAAACCGATTAATCAACAATGGTTGCAACAGAAGGACTAGACCAAATAACAAATTACTTTCAGGAGCAAGGTTTGAAGGTCAACATTAGCAAATCACAATTAATGCCATTTAAACTTGCACAATCAAACCAAATCACTGTCCGTAATATAGGTGGAATAGAAGCAGTAGACACAGAAGAATGTAGATTTCTATTTTTTATTTATTATTAGCCCATGAGACAGCTTTCAGGCTGCATAAGGCTTCATCTATATTTATATGTATATACATGTTATTCATGTTGCGGTATTGGTACAGATTGAATTTCCATTAGCAACATAACAAAGAATATATATTATAAATTCACATCCCAACCAAGTGGGTAAAAATATGGCAATACAATAAAAACAACTCAATATAATGCTAAAGACAGAGACATAAATTTTCCTCCCCTTCACATAAATGATCTATTAGGCACTTCAATTTGAAAAGCTGTCCAAAGCTTCACTAGGCTAGAGAATGAAGTCATGATGCACTTGAACAATCTACAGTACTGAGCAATATATTTGTATGAGAAGCTATCTACGTTACATTAGTGAGCTTACAGATAATATCTAGCATAACTTAAGTAGACATAAAAACAGGAAAAAATCTCAGCATTTCACCAACTAACAAAATTTACATTACAGGTGAGATTACTATATCACTTACGTCACTATTTTCAAATTCCTCTACAGAGTAGAAGGCCTTTTCTTTCAGCCAGGATTCTATAACTTTTCTGAACCTACTGGTTTTCAACTGCCTTATTGCACTGGGTAATTTGTTAATAAAAACTTTCCCTCCATACTGAAAGTTTTTTTGTATTTTTGTTAGCCTAGTCCTAGGGATATTCAAAGTGTTTCTATTCCTGGTTTTATGAGAGTGAACATTCGCTCTGGTATCATGTTTATCCCAGTTCATCTTCGTATACATAAGTGTGTGAAATATGTATAGACTTGGGACAATCATTATTTTGTTCTCAATGAAATACATTTTGCAAGGAGTATTGGCTCGTAGACCATACGTGCATCGGATAGCTTTTCTCTGTCAAAGGAAATCACTTCTGGCACCAGCAGAGTTACCCCACATTATTATACTGTAGTTAATGTGTGAGTGGAAAAAAGTGTAGTATGCTAGAAGTAGCTGTTTTTCACTGACACAGGTTTCTAATTTTCTTGTTAGGTACAACACTCGAGATAGTTTGGTGCATAATATTTCTGTGTGTGAGTTCCAGGTCAATTTAGTGTCAAGGTGGATACCGAGTAACTTGACAGTGTCATTAGCTGCATCTTTTAGGGAGAACACTATTTTCTCAGTTTTGCTAGTGTTTAATGTTAATTCATTTGCCTGAAACCATGATAATGCTTTCTCCATCATTGATTTATTCATTTCCTCTAATATATTTCCATCATTATGCGAGGTGAGAAACGTGGTGTCATCTGCATACATTACTGATTTGTAAGGGAGCAGATTAGGCAAATCATTAACATAGACAATGAACAGAAATGGTCCAAGCACCGATCCCTGAGGCACACCTTTTATGACATTCAGAAAGCTTGATTTTTTATTCGAGTCAATTATGACCATTTGTTTCCTATTTGACAAGTAAGATTTAAGTAATACCAGTCTTCTGTCTGTTACTCCATAATGTTTAAGTTTATTTATTAGGATTTTGTGAGATATTATGTCAAAGGCCTTGGTTAGATCAACCAATGTGGCACATGTGTATTATTTTTGTTCGAATCCATTTAGGGCAGATATAACAACATCCTGCAAGGCTTTAATTGTGGATTGACCTTCTCGAAAACTGTACTGGGCCTGATTTAATAGTTTATTGTTCTTGAAATATTCATTTAATTGCTTTTTCATTTTCACCTCAATGATTTTAGATATTGTGGGTACTATGGCAATGGGTCTATAATTTGCTGGTGATTCCCTATCTCCTTTTTTATGGACAGGTATAACTACTGTTAGTTTTAAACATTCAGGAAAAACACTTTCTTCAAACATCCAATTTATAAGGTAGCACAGGGGATGGCTTATTGTTTCTATAATCTGTTTCATAATGAAGTTGGACAGGCCATAAAAGTCTTCAGTTTTCGAATTACTGAGGTTTGCTACTACATTTATAATATCCTTAGGGGAAACAGCTATCTACCTAGATACAATTCTTCACTGGGTTAACCACATAAATCATATATGTAATAAAATCAGCAGTGCACTATATCTGTGTTGTTGTGGTCTTCAGTCCAGAGACTGGTTTGATGCAGCTCTCCACCCTACTCTATCCTGAGCAAGCCTTTTCATCGCCTCATAAGAACGACAACCCACATCCACTTGAATCTGCTTACTATACGCGTCTCTTGGTCTCCCTCTGCGATTTTTACCCCACACACTTCCCTCCAACGCTAAATTCACAATTCCTTGATGTCTAAGAATGTGTCCTACCAATCTATCCCTTCTTTTAGTCAAGGTATGCCAGAAATTTCTTTTCTCGCCAATTCGGTTCAGTACCTCCTCATTAGTTACGCGATCCACCCACCTAATCTTCAGCATTCTTCTGTAGCACCACATTTCAAAAGCCTCTATCCTCTTTCTGTCCACACTACTTATCGTCCATGTTTCACTCCCATACAAGGCAACACTCCATACAAATGCCTTCAGAAAGGACTTCCTTAGGCTTAAATCAATATTCGATGTTAACAAATTTCTCTTTTTCAAAAACGCCTTTCTACCCATTGCCATTCTGCATTTTATATCATCTGTACTGCGACCATCATTTGTTATTTTACTGCCCAAGTAACAAAACTCATCTACCTCCTTTATTGTTTCGTTACCTAATCTAATTCCTTCGGCATCACCTGATTTTCTTACACTGCACTCCATTACCCTTGTTTTACTCTTGTTAATGTTCATCTTATATGCACCTTTCAGCACCCTGTCCATTCCGTTCAATTGCTCTTCCAGGTCCTTTGCTGTATCCGACAGAATTACAATGTCGTCGGCTAAATGCAATGTTTTTAATTCTTCACCCTGAACTTTAATTCCTTCTCCTCTTCTATCTAATTAGCCAATTGTCAAAAATAGTCTCAAATCAGGTATTAAAAACAATTTATTATGGTCCAATATTACCTCACATGAATTATGGAATAGAAATATGGGGCTGTGCTGTAGATATACACATGGACAGCATACTAAAACTGCAGAAAAGGGCAGTAATAATTATCAATGGAATTGGATATAGAGACTCATGGAGAGAAATATTTGTGCAACATAAATACCTGACTGTCTACTCATTATATCATTATAAATTAATTACATTTTTTGTGGTACAGCAAAATAAAGCAAACAAATGCTCAGATATTCGTATTCATAATACAAGAAACAAGCACTGCTTTTATAGACAACGAACCAAACTAAAAACAACAGGCCATAGCCCATATATAAATGGCCTGATATGGTGCAACAAACTGCCAAGCTCTATAAGGAGCCACAAAGGAAATGCATTCAAAATAAAACTGAAATCTTTCCTAATTGAAAAGTGCCTATAATCCTTAAATGAATATTAATGTGAAACAAACTGATATCTGTAATTTTGTGTAACTTTGAATATATGTAAAAATTATTTATTTCTGTATAACTCCTGAAAATATGTAATATTTATTAAGTAACACCACTTCTGTTGTATTCACCTACTGAGAATACTGATACTTGTATCATCTACTTGTAATCATCCATGTTTTTTTTTGTTTTTTTTTTTTTTTTTTTTGTATGTAAAAATATGATGTGACGTTTGCAAAAGTCGCCAGATGGCGGCTCCATGCAAAAAAGTACAATAAATAAAAAAAATAAATAAATAAAAAAAGTCAAGTGTTTGTCTTGTGTCGTGTGTGAACTGATTTGTTTGTATATACTAAATTGTTTTGTGCTACTGAAATATTCTTAATATAAGTAACTATCTCTAGGATGTGCAGACTTGGCAATGGTAGTATTTGCAGTGCTTTAAAAAGCTGTTTGCAAGATTTCCTGGGTGTTGCATTTTCAATTGACCGTATGATCCTTTTTTGTGCTACAAAACAGTATCTGCTTTCTGGTGAGTTCCCTCAAAATATTAACCCACATCGCAGCAGTGACTCTGCTTGGGCATAATATACATTTTTTAATGTCTTTTGTCATACACCTAGCAAGTATCCTTACACCATAGCATGTTGTGTTTAACTTCTTGCTAATGTATTTTATGTGTGTGTCTCACTTACTGTTTTTAATTTTTTTTATTAAAGGGTCTTATTGTGGAGGTTAGAGAATGTTTATTTTGTATGGTATGGAGGTGCATTGTTACTGTTTTCTCTATATTATTAACAAGATTGGTAGTGGTGAACCATTCTTCAATGTGTGAAGTGCAATTCTGTAGTTCATTTTCTAACATAGTTTGGAGTTAATCAATTTTGTTCATTAATGATTGCACATTTTGGTGGAACACTAAAAGATCGGCACTTGGTTATAGAATTTTGGGCTTTCTTTTTTTCCTCTCTCCTTTCTGCTGAGGTCTGGCTGGATGTGCTGTTGCATTTGATTTCTTGCTTCTGGTCCCACTGGAACGATCCTGATCCTGAATAGGCCTTTTTGGTGAACTGGGGCACCACTGAGCACCTTTGGAGGGTATGGTCAACCTTTAATTTGTAATATTTTTCAAGTTTATTAGTTTTAGAAATTATATTGAAATGAAGACTTATTAATGAGTGGTGTCAATACTTCTGCAGCTACTAGTTATGTCACTCATGCATCCATAAATAAAAGTTAGAACATTCTTCTAGAGTTTTCCAATTTACTTGAGATTTAGTGTTGAAAGAGTGCACAAAATGATTACATTTACAGATCAATAGCTCAAGCAGTACTGAGCTGTTATGTGTCAATCCATGCTGAAACACTCATATTATTATGTGGTGTCAATGCAGACATTGATTCTGGCACTCATCAATAATACAGATGGCAAATATTGTCTTTGTATACATTTTCCACACCTACTTGACCTGTTCATGTACTTCTGCAGTTGTGGTTTGATGAGTTACACATGTCAGTTATTGCCCCATCATATCCCACACATGCTCAATTGGAGACAAGCCTGGAGATTGTTCTGGCCCAGGAAATTGCTACACATCTTCTACAGCACAACGAATTTCACTAGCAGTGTGTGGTTGAGCATTAACCTACTGGAACAATACATCACCATCCTGTTGCATGAATAGTGGTAGCTGTAAGATCTGCCACTACTGCTGT
This sequence comes from Locusta migratoria, assembly GCA_026315105.1. Taxonomy (NCBI): domain Eukaryota; kingdom Metazoa; phylum Arthropoda; class Insecta; order Orthoptera; family Acrididae; genus Locusta; species Locusta migratoria. The sequence continues at coordinate 144,524,484 of CM048755.1, read as the reverse complement.
GCAATATGATGATCATGGTGGTATCTGTGCTGCATGGAATCCAGAACCTTGTCTACTGGTGTATCCATTATAATATATCAATAAGCTTAGAACTTGCAGGATTAAAATGTAAATCTAATTGGGGTTTTAATACCAACACATGACCTTGTTTAGACAATGAAAGCTTTCACAACAGAAATTGTCATTACTTGAAACTTCTGGGCTGAGATGCTATGACCCATGGATAAGTTTCCCCTGACATTTCGTCTTTGACTGGAGAAAGCATCCTCAGAGGCGAAGTGGAAAACTGCAAGCAGAAGTCAAGTGAGCACCATATATGAAGGCCATCCAGAGAGCACCACTGTTGATCATGTGAAGTTGCATGTGCTTTGGTCTCTGATGCTGCCAATATTCTCAATTGAAAATAATCAAATGTCATTTTGTCCCTGCAATTTTGTCATCCAAATTTTATCCAGTTTATCCTTCCTCTCTCCTGTTAAAATTATTTCAATGTTTGAAAATCTCTATGGCCTCTTTATACTTATGCACTTAATAATGTGATGTCTTTGAAATGATATTCATCTCGCTAAACTGTATTTCAATGTCACCTTCTTGATAAACATGTTCTGCTATGGCTAATTTAGTCAGAGGATGTCACAATCTTTTGACAATCTTACACATTATTTTATTTTACTGCTAGGTCTAAAACAGTTTACTCATCGTATTTTCTTAATACTTTCCCAATGTGATCTGTGACCTTACTAATAAATAGAAGAAAAACTTTACCCTTGGGCTGGTGGTGTTCCTCGTTGATCCTTGTATCTAGAGCTCTCCCTAGTCTGAAGGGCTCAATCTAGTTTCTTTTTACAATATCCATATCTCTTGAATGTCAATTGCAGGTGTTTAATCTCATCTTCCAAGTATACTGATTCATGTATTTTGTACACCCTTTCTACTAACATTTTTATCACATCCCTTTTTTGTTTTGGGTGGTGGTTAGCATCTTTATGTAGATAATGGTCAGTATGTGTGTCTTTTCTGTACACTTTGTGGCCAATGCCCCCTTTATGGAGACTTTTGTACAGCAGGCACTGCAGACTGCCAGATGGTATAACTATGTAGACGATACCTTCATTATATGGACACATGGTGTAGAGGACTTGGATGCCTTCCTTTTAAATCATAACAGCATCAGTTCAAAAATTCAATTTACTATCAAGACACAAATGTGATTGGTAGAACACAAGTAGGAAGACCAACAAAGAGATGGCCATGGGAGAAGATAATGTCATGGGAGAAGAATGGTACATGGACAGATGCAAGTGAAGAGTACTTATAAACCACAGACAAGCAGGGAATGGAAAACCAACGATGAAGATCATGATGGAGACAGAGAGTCACAAGAAACTGAACTTTTAGATGTATTTTTGATTAAACAAAATGATGGGACATTGTGTCACAAGGAGTATAGAAAGACTGACATTACTCAAAAAGCACAACTTACGGAAAAAGTATTTCCCCACAAAGAATTTAACTATATTAAATTTCCTACAAAAACTTTTCGCAATGCAGGTGATGTAAAACTCACAAGTTATTAAAAATACTGCTTTAACAGTACAATATGATGATTTAATTTGTGGTGTAGAGCAACTTAACTATCGATACTTGCAAAGTATATCTTGGAGATGCTATGTTCTTGGACATGTTTCCGCTAATGGCAGTTAGCCTCTGGACTTGAATCTGTATAGACAATGTGATTGCTAATAAATCTGTATCTGAGTGAATCCTAGTTATTTACCTATGACTATCACCAAATTCCCTCACTGGTGACCCTGTTTTCGTGGAATACGTGTTCGAGTTATCGCCCAAAGTGTTATTTACACGCCTACCATGCCGGGTTTTTTGCGATTGTGGGGGCCATTGTTTCAACTTCAGACAATGGCCTTTCAGCACTCATCTGGATTTCAGCAACATCTCTCCAGCACTCGTCCCATTGTAGTGGATATGCCACAAGACTCTTCTGTATCCTTCAGCCTGAACATGAAGTGGAATTCATCGAGTGCCACCAGTTTCTTCCAACCGCCAATGGATGCAGACTCTGGCTTTGTTAGCCCAGACTTTTCCACGTTTTCTCCACAAAGTGTTGTTCGTATCATTCATACTCCTGTGCCGAACACATAATTTAATACAGCTTGTGGTGTCGAGCGAAGTTTTGTTACTTTGGAAAATCCAGTCATAAATTCAAATTCGAGTCAGTTCCCGCGATGTGTGCATCTTTCCACTAAACAAACATATTAATTGTGCTCCACCAAGTGACAGTTCTTCTAACACCAAACATGTGCGCCTGGCTAAGAAGTGTTCAAACCTATCCTCGGAGCTGCAATCTTGGACAAAAATTGGCTTGTGGAGTGCGCCGAGTCCTCAAAGTTGCGGATGGAAAATATGGAACTGCTGCTGCATGTCTGCAACATACACCACGAGATAGCCTTCACACAGCAATGCCTCATGACACTACAAGCAGACATCTTGTCGGCTATAAACAAGGTCAGTCCGTGCCAATCTGGTGTTCTCATGCCCGTGCACATTAATGATAATGTTGTGAACTCTGTAAACTGTGTCAGCACTCGCCCTTGTAATGACAGTGTATGCTGAAGTGCTCATGTTCCTTGCATTTTGCATGGACAATTAACTTCCCAAGCTTGTGGCAATGAACTACAGCCATCAGCTGTTCAGCCTCACCCACTCGCGCTCGTAGTGGTGCCGCCCACTACCAAAAGCCAGTGTACCAACCTCGCCCATGTTAACATGCATGCAGCCTTTATTCAGCCTACGAGTGGTTGGCACACTTGTACTTCTGCGCCCCAGTGCCACAAGTTTGTTCGGCCACTATTGCCTGCTCCACCTCACTGACATCTGACTGTTGTGCCGCGCGGTGCATTTCAGTAGTCATTAATGGCACAGTTCATCGGTTACACCTTACCGACGGGCTGTCCATATTGCAACACCTACGCCGCCTCACGCCGGAATTTATGAAGATTGCAAAAGAACAATTAGATGATCTATTATAAAAGGGAATCATTGAACCTTCATCTGGTTGCTGGACTAGTCCTATCTTGTTTGATCAAAAGAAAGACGGTATTTGGCATATGGTCGGGGACTATAGGTGTTTAAATTTCTGCCCATCATTGATAAATACCCTGTCCCACACATTGCAGACTTCAATCATGCACTTGCAGGTGCAAAGTACTTCTCTGTTTTAGACTGCAAGCACGCATTTCATCAGATTCCTATGGCTCTGGAGGATATTGAAAAGACTGCCATTATCACTCCCCTTAGGCTGCTACAATACAAATATATGCCATTTGGGTTGAAAAACGCCCCTCAAACATGGCAATGTTTCATCAATCAAACATTATCACATTTAGACTTTTGTTTCGTATACATGGATGACATATTACCTTTTGCTTCTACTTTGGAACAGAGTAAGGAACGTGTTCAAGTTGTGACAGATACTTAGGCAGCTATTCGTATTGAACTGAACAATAAAAAGTCTCAATTGCACCAGTCATCTATCACATTCCTAAGCTATGTTGTGTTGTTGGACAGTCTGACACCACTGCAGGACAAGATCAAATCTGTTCTCGAGATGCCACGCCCCCAGACCTACAGGGAATAACGCAGGTTCATCGGAACAGTCAATTATTACTGTAAACATTTGCCAGCTGCTTCTGCTGTGCAGGCTCCCCTCACAGATGCACTTGCTGGTCCACATACTTCTGGTACCCACCAGGTCCCATGGACACCGGACTTGGACAAGGCATTTAACGAACTCAAACAGCTGTTGGCCGCCGCTGTCACTATTGCTCACCCATGTGCAGATGCTTCAATGTTTATCACTACCGACGCTAGTGACAGTGCTGTCGGCGCAGTACTGAGTCAGACATACAATGAATTTACTACTCCCCTGCAGTTTTTCTTGAAAAAGCTAAATAATTCGCAGAAGAAATACTCAGTATTCAACAGATAATTACTTGCAGTGTAGGAGGTCATAAAACATTTCAGAACTGATGTTGAGAGATGTGATTTCTATGTGCTCACTGACCACAAGCTGTTGGTTTCTGCCATAAAAAATACTTTGGCTGATCCGCCCCTCGATGCTTTCGTCACATTGACTACATCTTGCAGTTTACAAATGACATTCACTACATCTGAGGAGTGGACAATGTGATTGCTGATTTTCTCTCTCGCATGGTGCTGTCACAACTTTAATTGACCTAATGGACCTACCTCGGTTGCAATTGGCAGACCCTGATACTATGCAGTTAATTTCAGACCACAGCTTCTTTCTGAAACCTGTATGCACTACTTTTCCTGGCATATCTGACTTAGTGTGGTGTGATGAATCGACTGGTACCTTGTGGCCATTCATTCCTAAGTCCCTTCAGCGCCAGATTTTTGACAAATAACACACATTAGCACACCCCGTTTCAATGCTTCCTTCCATCTGGTATCCGAATCGTTTGTCTGGAGAGACATGCGCCGCGAGTGTCAGTCGGGCCCGTGCATGCCTGCTGTGTCAACAGAACAAAGTTTCCAGCACACTTCCCCACCCCTCGGCCGTTTCTCCCAACCACCAGGCTGGTTTCATCATGTTCATGTGAATCTCATAAGCCTTTTGCCCGCCCCCCCCCCCCCCCTCCGAGGGTTTCCGTTACTTGTTTATAGCCATTGACAGGATGACTTGGTGGGCTCAGCCCTTGCCTATTCCGAAAATTACCTATGAGACAGTAAGTCGAGCATTCTTAGACTCATGGATCTCTCGATGTGGCTCACCTGTTTACCTCACTACTGATCAGGGATGACAATTTGAGTCTTCAGTTTTCTCCGACTTATGCAAAATGTGTGGTATTGTCAAAATTCATACTTCTGCATACCACCCCCAAAGCAATGGGCTTGTTGAGCGATGGCATTGTACCTTAAAGTCTGCCTTGGATTGCCATGGCTGACCATGGACTGAAGCATTCTCCTTCGTGCTTCTTGGCCTACATTCAACCTTCAAGGATGCCGTAGCCGAGTTTGTGTATGGCCAACCTCTGGTTTTGCCTGGAGAATTAGTCGCTCCTACCCCGTTTTGATGGCCCTCTGAGCTCCCTTCATTTCTCGAGCGAGTGTGCTCGCACTGCAGCAAAATTCAGCCACCACCTCTGGCTACTCATACACCTCCGCGTCTGTACGTACCGCACATGCTAGACTCTTGTGAGTACGTGTTTCTCCGAGACGATTCAATCAAAGTCCCACTTCTGTCACCCTACACAGGTCCTTACAAAGTTGTCAGATGATCTGAGAATAACATTGACATTCTCATAAAAGACTCTGTAACAATGGTCTCACTCAACCAAGTGAAACCAGCTTTCATTGAGCCTCAGGCGAACCTCCCTTATTCTGCCCCTACATCTCCCACTCCAGCTCCAAGTGGCCATTCATCTTCTCATACCGTATATTTGGGTACTGATTCTCCACACAAGCTTCTCTGCTGAGCACGGCTTCTTCTCCGCTTTCCTCTAAATCGAGTGATCAATCGTTTCGAGGTTTCACCCCTCACAGCTCTCATAGTCGAGCTGCCAACCACTCAGATTATAGCATTGTTTTACCAGCATTGTGTGACAGCTCTTCGAGCCATGTTGGCTCCTCATCACCTCAGGCCACACCTTCGGCCACACCCCCTCGGCCATCAGCTGATTGCCCGAGGTTGTCGCCCGCGCAGTCCAGCGCGTCTGCCACACCCCTCTCAGTGGACACTTCACCCTGCCTTGGCTTCCCCACACCTCCCTGCCATCCTCCCATTGCTCGTTCAGGTGCCACCCAAGAATTCACAACACATGGACATCCTGATGACATACATAAATTATCTGTTGTCACTGATGGTGATACGGCGTGTTTGGTTCTCACGTGTGACAATGTTGAGGACGAAGTGCAAAATCTTTTGTGGTGCTCCATTTTAAGTTGAGTACAAGTGCTGCGTGTGTCAATTTATGTGCCTTTGTTAGGCCTTCCAGCGAAGTGATTCTCTGCCTGCCTGCTGACGAAGTGCTGCACCTCCACTCCAGGATGGGACGTTGTCTTCAGCTGCTGGCTCGCTATCTGACTTTCCCGCCGACGTACCGGGTTTCGCCCCCCGGTCTCCTACCAATCTACCGCTTCCGCCTGACGTGGAAGAACTATATTGTCACGTTGAAATGGGAGCAGGCTTGACTTCAAAGGCAACAGAACACAGCACTTATACTGAAAGCAGGTTTATTACAAATTTAACATACACCGGCGACCTTCAGCACTGCAGTCCATCACACTATCCCCTGCGCCACACCTACAGTCGGTGTACGTGTTCTCTCATGGCATTGCTCCCTCCCCTGGACCCGCTATTACGTTCCCTGTGGAGCCAGCTGTAATGTCCTGGATCTTGACCTTGTCATAGGTCCTCTGTAGGGCGGTTCAAGGGAATCCTTCCCTTCTACACGATTATCGACGACAGACGTTCCTGTTGTGGCCTCATCAGCAACATTACCATCCTTAGCGTCCTTGAACACGAAACCATTGTTGTCTACCTGCTCTTCAGGATCGTAGTAAGGCTTCATGCGCAGGACGTGAACAATGTCTCTTTGCTTTTGTCATATCGACGATGGCTCATAATCCTCAACTTCGTATGTGATGTCTGACAGGTGGCATAAGATACGATACGGATGAAAGTATCGCTTCATAACTTTTCTGACAATCCAACCTTCCGTACAGTGGTAAAAATCCATACAAGATCTCCTGGGCTGTACACAACAGGTCGGTGCTTGTCGTTATACCACTGACGGTCCTACTCCTGGGTGTCCAGTGTCCGTATGCGAGCCAGCTGTCTTGTTTCTTCGACCCTGGTAATGAGCTGTTTAACATATCCTGATTGTTGTCCGGTTGGAATGGGAACAGTGTATCCATTGTCGTATCAGCTTCACGGCCATGGAGCAGGAAACAGGCGTGAGGCCTGTGGTGTCTTGTCTTGCGGTATTGTAAGCAAATGTCATGACTGGCAGAATTGCATCCCAATCCTTCTGCTCAAGATCGACGTACATCGACAGCATATCGTCTAACATCTTGTTAAAACGTTCCGTAAGACCATTTGTCTGAGGATGGTATGCAGTTGTCATTCTGTGAATAATGTCGCACCGTGAATTTACTTCTGATACTAGTTTTGACTGGAATACTTTTCCACGATCAGATATCATCACACATGGTGCTCTGTGCTTCAAAATAATGTCTTCTACAAGGAATTTTGTGATCTCTGGAACTTCTGCAGTCAGCACAGGTTTGGTGACAGCGTAGCGTGTGAGCTAGTCAGTGCAGACTATTATCCAACGGTTACCGGTTGTCGACTTCGGGAACCTCCCTAAAAGATTGATCCCAACTCGGTGGAATGGAGCTGCTGCCGGTGGAATTGGTATGAGATGCCCTGGAGGTAATTGTGGCACATGCTTCCATCGCTGGCACTCTTTGCAGTGACTCACATAGTGCTTGACAGATCGGTAGAGACCTTTCCAGTAATACCAGCATCTGATTCTGTCTAGGGTCTTCACGAATCTCAGATGACTGGATATTGGAGCATTGTGGAAATATTTGAGAATAACTGGCTGGAGATGAGCTGGAATGACCAGTAGCCATTTGGGGCCCAGTGGTTCGTAGTTGCTCTTATACAATGTTCCGTTTATAAGTTGGAACTCTCCATTGGTCGGTTCTCCTTTCTCCAAGGCCTCTATCGTTTTTAATAGTGCTGGATCTTCCCTCTGTTCAGCTGTAACATAATCTAATTCAGTGAGGGCTGTTGTGTTCCACTAATGTATTCCTCGAAAGTCAGTCGGCATCCTTGTATTTGCACCCATTCTTGAATACCACTGTGACATCGTACTCTTGGAGTCTTAGTGCCTATCTTGCTAGTCGACCTGATGGAATCTTCAAGCTAGTCAGCCAACACAAAGAATAGTGGTCTGTCACGACGGTGAATGGTTTGCTGAATAAATACGGCCAGAACTTGTTGATAGCCCAGATAACTGCGAAACATTCTTTTTCAGTTGTAGAGTAGTTTATCTTGGACTTTGAGAGTACACTTGATGCATAGGGTATCACTTTTTCAGCACCTTCCTGAACTTGTACAAGCACTGAACCAATCCCATAACCACTGGCATCTGTGTGAAGTTCCATTTCTGCATTCTCTTCATACGAGGCTAGCACTGGTGCGGAAGTTAGAGCCTCCTTAAGTGCCCGGAAAGCTCTTTCTTTTGTCTCATCCCAGTAAAACTTGGCGTCTCCCTGCAGAAGTTCTTGTAATGGACATGCCTTGTTACAAAATCCTTTTATGAAACGTTGGTAGTATGAGCACAGCCCAAGAAAACTTCTCACATCATGGATGTGCTGAGGAGTTGGAAATTCTGTGACTGCCCTTACTTTATCTGGATCAGGACGGACACCATCTCCGTTGACTAGGTGCCCCAGGATTTTTATCTCTTTGGCGACAAATAGGCACTTCTTTGGATTGAGGTGGAGTCCTGCAGTCTGAACACACTGCAACACAGTTAACAGGTGACTCAGATGTTCTTCACATGTTTTCGAGAAAACGACAGTAATCTAAATAGCAAAGACACGTCGTCGACTTAAGGTGTCGAAGCAAGTTGTCCATCATGCATTCGAATGTGGCTGGAGCATTACATAATCCAAATGGCATTACCTTAAATTCATAGAGGCTGTCAGGTGTAATAAAAGCAGTCTTCTCCCTGTCAGCTTCGTCAACCTCGATTTGCCAGTAACCTGTCTGCATGTGCATAGTTGAGAAGTATGTAGCTCCTTTCAAGCAGTCTAAGGTGTCGTCAATACACAGCGATGGGTAGACATCTTTCTTTGTGATTCTGTTCAGCTGCCGATAGTCGACACAGAATCGCCACGTGCATGGTGACATTCTATACGAACGCTGGTTAATAGGTGGATGATCCCCAGTATTGATACGGTGGTTTATCATGGGCCGTTTCATCTGACTTTTCCCCTGCTGAGGTGTGAATGCACCCAAAAATTGCTGTAGTATACTTAACACCCGCTGGTGTTGTTCCTTGGTCAGTCCAGGCCCTATTGGCAGTTCCATGTTTGTTTCCTCCAGCGTGTTGTCTGTATTAACAGCAGGGCATGGGTCTTCATTGATGACGTTGAGCTCACCGTCCTGGATTGGTTCAGCTGACCTGATAGACATGCCCTTGAGTATAAGTTGTGACTGCTCATGACATTTTGTGATCCAAATCTCTCCTTGACCACCAGTAATGCTTGTGATAGCTGCTAGTATGTAAATTTCTTTTATGAGCCTGATAAACTTTTTACTATCAACAAGCACTTCACAGTTAAATCGCCCATCTGTATTTGTGACTGCAACTCTTCTCATCGTCAATGGCGGGATCGTCACATTGTCACCGGCAAATAACTTCCCAGAAAATTCTGTATTACGTGTATCCATCAGAACAACTTCTTCAATTTGCAGCTCAGACCGTCCACAGTCAATGATAGCTTGGGATACCTGAAGGAAGTCCCATCCGAGGATGACACTGTGACTACATTCTGTTAACACAACAAATTCAAACGGCTGGGTCCTGTTGCTGATGGTTATTCGTGCAACACAAGTTCCTGCTGGCTGGACGTGCTTTCCATTCGTGACCTTCAGCACAGTTGCCCCAGTATCACAGAACATTGTCTTCTTTCATGTGCAGCGGTAACTACCCGACAATACAGAGAAAAACGCTCCTGAGTCAACAAGTGCCTGGACAGGTTGGCCGTCGATTATAATGTCGATGAGATTTCCCGACATCTTAGCGACTGTCATCCATGGAGGATTTTCATCTGCGGTGGCCTCACCTCCATAGATGGTCGCCTCGCTTAGTTTTCCTGGGCGCGGTGGCTAGGGGAGTGGCTGGTACCACTGTACGGCGACGGTGAATGGCTGCGGCGCATCGGGGAGCGACCTCATCTAGGGTACGGAAATGGGCTTCTTCCCATAGGTCAACTGAACTCATCAGCAGGTGATTGCCAAGGATAGAACTGCTATGATGGCTGACGTCTTGCAGCAAAATAATCGTCGAAAACTCTCCTTCTCTCTCTGCAGTACAGTACGACATGTCCAGGGCGCCCACAGTGGAAACAAAGTCGTGTGTTGTCTTCTGTCCTCCAGACGTCTGTTCTTCTGTGGGGCGTCATAGTTACCGGGGGAGTTGGTTGTGGTCGCGTCAGCCGGTTCATGGGCTGCCGTTTGGTGGCTGCAGTGTAAGTCATAGCAGGGTGAAGCCATTCTTCACATCGGGTGCAATTGACGGGGCAGACAGGAGCTAACGTCTGAAATACTTCTTCCTCAGCGATGTCAGCTCCCTCATGATTTACAGGGCTTACATCCATGGCCATAATCTGATGCTCGCTAGGTCTAACAGTCCCGGTTGCCATAAATTCTTGTAATTCTTCTCTTACAATTTGTCGTATGAGAGAAGCGAAGTCATGCTGGTCTTCCACAACTGCCATAGGGACTACATTAGGGAGTCTGTCATACTTCTTGCATCCAACCCTCCTTTGTTGAGTCTCTTCAATATGCTGGCTCCACTTAATGAACTCTTCTGTCGTAGCAACGTCTTTTATCAGAAGAGTTTGGTACATATCTTCTGCAATACCCTTCATCAGGTGCCATTTTGTCCGCCTCAGTCATGTTCGGATTGACTATGTTACACAGGGCCAAAACATTCTGTATGTACGATTGCGTTGGCTCACCATGTCATTGGGCCCGGTTCTTCAGTTGCTCTTCCGCCGAACGGATTTGTCGCTGGCGGTCTCCAAACGTCTTTTTAAGTTCCTCCTGGAACGTCTCCCAGTCATTCAACTTGTCTTCATTGTTCTTACTCCATTGCTGGGCTGCTCCTTCCAAATAGAAGTAACATTGGCCAAGCACATTGTATGATCCCACCTGTTGTACTTGGCGACTCGGTCGAACCCTTTCAGCCATTTGTTGGGGTCCTGTCCAGCGTTTCCAGACAACACCGACGGGTTTCTGATGTGCAGCTGGCTTACCGCTGGTTTTGTTTCCATGGTTCTTCTGATGATACGGACTTTTGGAAGGATGTACTTGGTAAATCCCTTGTATTCCGGTTCCAGTCCATGTATTGCCTAATCGGAGCCATGGTGATGCAGCTGTTGCACAGGATACCCGGTGCCTCCACCAAACAATGTTGCATTGAAATGGGAGCAGGCTTGACGTCAAAGGCAACAGAACACAGCACTTATACTGAAAGCACATTTATTATGAACTTAACATACATGTAGCACTGACTGCCTCTCGGGCAGAGTGCTCTGCTATTTATACACAGACAGAATTTACCAGAAATTAGAAGAACAGTTAACATAAGAAACAAGTAGAATTTACAAGTGAACATAAGAAAGGTGTAGAACATTCTGGAATTGTTAATTACAAAGAAATAAATTTTCTGCCGGGGGGCAGGATTGAACTGGCGACCTTCAGCACCACAGTCCGTGACGCTATCCCCTGCGCCACGCCGGCAGTTGGTGTAAGTGGTCTCTCGCGGCAATATGTTACCCTCCTAACTTCTCACGCCCCCCCCCCCCCCCATGCCCAGGGACGTATTCCATACTGCAGGGGGGAGGGGGAAGGGGGGGCAAGTGGCGTAGAGAAACTTAAATATTGATACTTGCCAAGTTTGTTATCTTGGAGATGCTATGTTCTCTGGACATGTTTCCACTAACGGCAGTTTGCCTCTGGTCTTGAATCTGTATAGACAATCTGAGTGCTAATAAATCTGTATCTGAGTGAATCCTAGTTGTTTACCTATAACTATCACCAAATTCCCTCAATCTTAATGAAGTAGGGCGAAACAAATATTAAATGTGTGTTTCAAGTCTATATGCAGTAGAACCGTATAATGGGATAAAACATGTTCTGACAAGGTGGGAACTTTTGAGGTGATATATGCTGTAAATGTATGCAAGTAGGTAGGTTGCTTGATTGTGCTCTTACACTTCCCTGCTTCCCTTGTAAAGTGGACTTATATTCATTTTACTATGTTAGTCCTTACTTGCAACTGTTACTTAGGTTATTGTGTCAAATACACAACAGGTGGAGTTGTCAACTTTCCACTACAATGAAGAGCATGTTGTAAGTGTAACTTTCTATCAGTATGCAAAGCAGTATGTTAGTTTTATTGTCTTTGCTGTCTCTGTCTGTAATTCCTTTTACAGCATCAGGAGTTTCAAATGAATCACCCCATCTTAAATTATCTAAACAAATGAAGAGACTTAGAGGCTAGATTTGTCTCACCCTGCAACAGAAGCTGTTTACCTAGATGCTATAGAACTTTTGATATTTCAACATAAGGCAAGCAATGGTTTACAGCAGATAACTGTTCTAAACTTGACCAGTACCATTTCACGAGACATATCAGACATATCCACACCCACTTTGGAAGATGTATTGTGGATTTGTGGTAAGTGGCTCCACTCAGTGCAGCCCTCTATACAAGTAGCAATTCCTCAATGAGAAAACTTCGAGTGATCATAATACATTTACATGGCTTTACAATACGCTGATAGACAGCAACAACTTAACACTTTTCGCAATCCAGTCCCTCTCCCACAAACACTACATAGGTTACCGACATCATACTTACAAAATAATACTTCTTAGCCATTTTTATGGTAACATAGACATGTAGTGACAGAAATGTGTAGTAACTAAACAGAAAATAACTTCAGATTGGATTCCATTTTGTGGAACTTTGTGTTTCATGACCAAAAATGGTTTTAATAACCAATGAAGTGAGCAGATTTGGTCAACATAATCGTGATGTTATGTTTGGAAAATCCCGTTCAGTTACACAGTAACCATCTTCGGTGATGAAGCACAAATATCCCTCTTGGTCTTACATTAAGTATAAATGAATAAACACACATCTGTGGCATGTCATGTCATAACATATATATTTACACCTATATAACAATTTAAGATGTCAGGTTTGAATTAACTAATCAATATATACTATAAATCAAGCAAGATTTTATGACAATGCTGCCTATGTCAATGGTTATGAAAATAACTTTTTGATTAAAACACTCTTTCATTCAAGTTATTTTGTCGAGTCACACAAGACAACTGTACCATATAGAAAGTTTTGAAATATATAATCCTTCTCTAAACTGAAAATGAAGCAATGTTCATGGTGTAAAAATGCACATTTTCTGGAATAACACTGCAGCCAGTGTGTAGGATCAATAATATTCAATCTACCCTCTACCAGAGTACAACAGTGGGCAGATAGAGATTTGCATATATTCTGTTTAGATACATAGGCCGAACTTGCAGTATTATTATTATAAACTCATGACTGTAAAACATATAGTGTTAACAACCCCCCCCCCCCAGGTGTGTCTGCAAAATGTGCAATTCATAAAAGTCAGTAAACTTTGTGAACACCCTGCAGTTGGATCTTGTAGCGGAATAGGTAGAGTGCTGAAAACCTGCTCGATCAACACCCCCTCACCTATATGGAAAGTCTTAAAAGAAATGAGTCAAACCTTTTTGTGTAGAAAATTTAACATTCTTAAATTTTGTACCAGAAATAAGTAACCTTTCAGTGTGTGTACACTCAGATTTCAAGAAGAAAGTAGTAATCCCAATCCCAAAAAAAGCAGGTGCCAAAAATTGTGAAAATTGCTGTAGCGTAGTGCACACCCACATACGTCGAATCGAGCAATTCACTCACAAAGTTATTCTTTCTAAATTCAGTTTATTACTCTTATTAGTCATGAAATGCAGAGGTGGTCCTACTTTATACATTGGTAAGTAACTGAATAGTTCTCCTACTATTGTTCATGAGAGACACAAAAAGTATCACACATACCCGAGAGTAAAAGTTTCAAATTATCACTCGTAAATCAGTGAAGTTTCAAATTAATCTGCAATTACAGTATTTGTTATAGAACACAGTTCCACAGCCCTACTAGCATGCATACTTTACCACTTTTTACCAGAGACTAAGTTCTGCAGTCACAGTCCCATAAATTTTCTAAGTCCACACATGCCTATCTCTTCAAATCACAAGTTTGTTACGCGGCTTCAGACTACCCAGCATCACAACCTTACACCACCATGTCCAAGTTATGAGTCCTCTCCCAAGCATTCGAAAAATGCTCCCTCTGCTCCCAAAATTGTATCCTTCCACACATCCTAATGCCTCATCTTTAAAATATAATTTCCCTACCAAAATATTACAGAATGAAATGCTTTGACCACCTCCATACAAATGTTGTTTACATTTAACAAACAAATATATATTTAACAATACTAAAAAATGGTTGAGACTGAAGCTCTTTTCTCAGATAGCCATTAAGCGTGGCATATGACTGGCCACTCCCATGAACCACAGACATTGCCGAGGTGGGGTGGCTTGCGTGCCTCAACGATACAGATAGCCGTACCGTAGGTACAACCACAGCGGAGGGGTATCTGTGGAGAGGCCAGACAAAAGTGTGGTTACTGAAGAGGGGCAGCAGCCTTTTCAGTAGTTACAGGGGCAACAGTCTGGATGATTGACTGAGCTGGCCTTGTAACATCAGCTAATGTGGCTTTGCCACACAGCTACTGCGAACGGCTGAAAGCAAGGGGAAACTACAGTCATTACCTTTCCCGAGGACATGCAGCTCTACTGTATGAACATATGATGATGGCATCCTCTCGGGTAAAATATTCCGGAGGTAAAATAGTCCCCCATTCGGATCTCCGGGCGGGGACTACTCAGGAGGATGTGATCATCAGGAAAGACAATACTGGCATTCTACGGGTCGGAGCGTGGAATGTTAGATCCCTTAATCGAGTAGGAAAATTAGAAAATTTAAAGAGGGAAATGGATAGGTTGAAGTTAGATATAGTGGGGATTAGTGAAGTTCGGTGGCAGGATGAACAGGATTTCTGGTCAGGTGAGTACAGGATAATAAATACAAAATCAGTTGGGGGTATCACAGGAGTAGGACTGATAATGAATAAGAAAATAGGAATGCGGGTAAACTACTATGAGCAGCACAGTGATCGCATTATCATTGTCAAGATAGATACGAAGCCAACACCGACAACAGTAGTACAGGTTTATATGCCAACTAGCTCTGCCAATGATGAGGAAATCGAAGAAATATATGAGGAGCTAAAGGAAATTATTCAGACAATTAATGGAGAGGAAAACTTAATTGTTATGGGAGACTGGAATTTGGTAGTAGGACAAGAAAGGGAAGGGAAGATAGTAGGTGAATATGGTCTGGGCAAAAGGAATGAAAGAGGAAGCCGCCTGGTAGAATTTTGCGCTGAACATCATTTAGTTATAACAAACACCTGGTTCAAGAATCACAAAAGAAGGTTGTATACGTGGAAGAGACCAGGAGACACTGGAAGATACCAGATAGATTTTATAATGGTAAGACATAGATTTCGGAACCAGGTTCTACAATGTAAGACATACCCAGGGGCAGATATAGACTCTGACCATAACTTGTTGGTTATGAACTGTAGGCTGAAACTAAAGAAACTACAAAAAGGTAGGAAAATAAGGAGATGGGACCTGGATAAATTGAAGGAACCTGAGGTTCTTAAGAATTTCAGAGGGAGCTTTAGGCAACAATTGACAGAAACAGAGGAAAATAAAACAGTAGAGGAGGAATGGGTAAATTTGAGAGATGAAATAGTGAAGGTAGCAGAGGACAAAATAGGTAGGAAGGAAAGACCTACAAAAAATCCTAGGATATCACAGGAGATACTAAATTTAATCGATGAAAGGAGAAAATATAAAAATGCAGTATATGAAACAGGCAAAATGGTGTACAGACGACTAAGAAATGAGATTGACAGGAAGTGCAAAATGGCTACGCAGGAGTGGCTAGAAAGCAAATGCAAGGATGTAGAAGAATGTATAAATAGGGGAAAAATAGATACAGCCTACAGGAAAATAAAAGAAACATTTGGAGATAAGAAAAACAGCTCTATGAATATCAAGGACACTGATGGAAAACCAGTTCTCAGCAAAGAAGGGAAAGCTGAAAGGTGGAAAGAGTATATAGAGGGACTCTACAAAGGAAATTAACTTCGAGACAATATTGTAGGAAGGGAAGAGGATGTAGATGAATATGAAATAGGAGATACTGTACTGAGAGAAGAATTTGACAGAGCCCTGAAAGACCTAAGTCGAAACAAGGCTCCTGGAGTAGATGATATTCCCTCAGAGCTACTGAAGTCTCTGGGAGAACCAGCCATGACAAAATTGTTTCACCTGGTGTGTAAGATGTATGAGACAGGTGAAGTACCCTCAGACTTTAAGAAAAATGTTATAATCCCCATCCCTAAGAAAACAGGAGCAGACAGGTGTGAAAACTACAGAACCATCAGTTTAATAAGTCATGGCTGCAAAATATTAACGCGAATTATATACAGAAGGATGGAAAAGCTGGTAGTAGCCGACCTCGGGGAAGATCAGTTTGGGTTCAGGAGAAATGTAGGAACACGGGAGGCAATACTCACTTTACGGCTTATCTTAGAAGATAGATTAAGAAAAGGCAAACCTACATTTCTAGCTTTTGTAGATTTGGAGAAGGCTTTTGACAATGTTGATTGGAATAAACTCTTTCAAGTTCTGAAGCAAGCAGGAGTAAAATATAGGGAACGTAAGGTTATTTACAACTTGTACAAAAACCAGACAGCAGTTGTCAGAGTTGAAGGGAATGAAAGGGATGCAGTGGTTGGAAAGGGAGTAAGACAGGGTTGTAGTCTTTCTCCATTGTTGTTCAATTTGTACATTGAGCAAGCTGTAAAGGAAAGCAAGGAGAAATTTGGAGAAGGAATTAAAGTTCAGGGTGAAGAATTAAAAACATTGCGTTTTGCCGACTACATAGTAATTCTGTCAGATACAGCAGAGGACCTGGAAGAGCATTTGAACGGAATGGACAGTGTGCTGAAAGGTGGATATAAGATGAACATTAACAAGAGCAAAACTAGGGTAATGGAGTGCAGTGTAAGAAAATCAGGTGATGCTGAAGGAATTAGATTGGTAAACGAAACAATAAAGGAGGTAGATGAGTTTTGTTACTTGGGCAGTAAAATAACAAATGATGGTCGCAGTACAGAGGATATAAAATGTAGAATGGCAATGGGTAGAAGAGCGTTCTTGAAAAAGAGAAATTTGTTAACATCGAATATTGATTTAAGCCTAAGGAAGTCCTTTCTGAAGGCATTTGTATGGAGTGTTGCCTTGTATGGGAGTGAGACATGGACGACAAACAGTGCGGACAGGAAGAGGATTGAGGCTTTTGAAATATGGTGCTACAGAAGAATGCTGAAGATTAGGTGGGTGGATCGCGTAACTAATGAGGAGGTACTGAACAGAATTGGAGAGAAAAGGAATTTCTGGCATACCTTGACTAAAAGAAGGGATAGATTGGTAGGACACATTCTTAGACATCAAGGAATTGTGAATTTAGCGTTGGAGGGAAGTGTGTGGGGAAAAAATCGCAGGGGAAGACCAAGAGATGGATACAGTAAGCAGATTCAGACAGATGTAGGTTGTCGTTCTTATGTGGAGATGAAGAGGCTTGCTCAGGATAGGGTATTGTGGAGAGCTGCATCAAACCAGTCTCCGGACTGAAGACCACAACAACAACATGACTGTTCAAATATACAGCCACCATCAAAATATACAGGGTGACCAGAAAAGGGCTCCCTGATTTCAAAATTAAATATCTCAAAAAGAAAGATTGATAGAGGAATGCAGTAAACGGTATGTTTATTGTGAAAGCTGTAAGAAGTTTATACAGCAGTTTGAAATAATAGTTACACAAGCTGCTAACAGATGGCGCTGTACGCTGTACAGCTCATGTCAGCATACATAAGTGAAATAATCACATGAAAACACTCTCTGCAAACAATCACATCACAATGTTTTCAAAATGTTCACCATTGGCACTACAGGCATGGCGCAAACAAAGAATGAAATTCGCCATCACATTTCATAGTGTCTCAACCAAAATGGATTCACATGCCACAGAGATCGCTGATTCAAGCTCATCCAGTGTGGCGGGATGCTTCGGGTAGACCATGTCTTTCACTGTGACCCACAAAAAAAAGTCACAGGGAGTGAAATCCGGCGAATATGGAGGCCAAACCATGCCTGCACCAGTACATTTGGGATATTCCAAAGCAATGGCTCGATTCCTGAAGAAAGCGAAACACTTGTTCAGTCTGATGTGGTCGGGCTCCATCTTGCATAAACCATTCAGTACCTGGTCGGTCCTCTAACGCTTGCTGTGTGCAGCAAATATCTCTTTAACATAACCTTGGGCCTCATTCTTCTGGAGATGTGGTTGCTCCATCCGCAACACTGTCACCAACTCTCCTTCAGCATCGTACCTTGTCGGAATGTGTGAGACTCTGCAGCTTATTCCACCGGATGAAATGAAAACAACTGTCGAAATTTGACTATGGTATAGTTGCCAATATATAGAAACCCAACCGAATCCCCAAGGTTCCAACTTTGAACGCCTTCCCCCAGTGGAATCGATACACACTCTTCAACAGCAATGCAATAAAATATCCACATACAAAATATTCCTGCTTTCACCATCAGTCTGTCCATGTTTCCACAAGAAAACATGTCAACACTATAGTAATTATTGTTTTTGCAACACTAGTCTCCCCCATTGCCGATTGATGAAATTTAAAAAGAAACTCAAAGCAACAAACCATTACTTCCCTCGAAAAGCTTTTCCTGTTAAATTATACCCTAATTACACAAATTAAATTTTCATATCAACCCATATTTAAACCACTCATGTCACTAAGATCCTTCTTATAATTTTCAGTACTCTGCAATTCTCAAATAATTATATCTCTTTTACTGATAAATTAATCCGACCTCCTCACACCAAAATTTGTCCGACATTCTTTAAAATAATACTAGAATTCTGATAACCCTCCTCATAATCTTAAACCACAAATTAGAGAAACATTTAATAAATCAATTTCATAAACATTATTCAATCAAACTGCCGACCTCCATGCACTAAAATGTGCCCATACAATTTCTGTTTGTTCTCCTCAGCATAGCGATTTATTGTACACAACATACAATAAACACACAAATAGCCCCCAAAATTCTTATATAGTAACCATAAATACACTGAAATAAGCATCCATAGCAAAGTTTCACTTTTTCTTCTTCTCTACTCCAGTCATTACAGTATGGGCAACACATTGCTCCCCCATTAATAAGTTCTTGAATTTCACCTTTTGTCATATTCCTTCTACTTCAAACTCGAGATACCTTTCCACACAGTTGAGAGATGTCTTATATTTACAAAGAAAATCTGAGCATAATATAACATCTCTCACCAACCCACTTATCACAAAACATCTGATATTAAATATATGTCTATAACATTTAAATTCTAAACTCATCTCCTTCCTGATGGGCTTACTCTCCCTCCCTGTAGCTCTCTTAATTTCTTAATTGTTACGCTATTCACTGGGAATATAGCTAACTGTTTGTTCTTTATTCTGGTCAGAAAACTTTCTGACACAGCTGAAATGTTACTTCCCAAATCCAGAAGTGCATTTACTCTAGCTTTTCCAACATCTATCTCAACTATTGGCAATACAACAATCTGTTCTTCCCTATCTAAATGATCTTCATGTAACAATTCATTCTCAATTTCTCTCTCCTTTTCTTCCATATCAATAGTACACAAAGTTTTAGTCCACCCTTCAATTTTGTCATCCTCATAAAATAATTTCATAAGTACCCTGTATGCTCCTTCTTCGTCCTTTTTACTTTCAAGTTCCCTTGCTATTTTAAACTTTTCTTTAACCCATAAGTGTGGTAACATTGACTTTAAAATCTTCCCCTACCACTGCCAGTCTGTAACAGAAAATTCACGTTCACTTTTGCCAAACCAATCACTGTTTACCCTTTCTCCTAACCCTCCATAATTGTCATTAATAACGCTGTTACTTTGTCTTTCCTTTGCAAATTGATCCCACAAATTATATTCATTTAACTCCTCTGCATCTTTGTCCTTGTCGAACTCAAAATTGCTTTCATGAATAGTAAAAGTCACAATACTAGCTGCTTCATTCACATAATTATTTTCAGAACATGCAATATCTTTCCCACATAAATCATTGTTCTTTCCAAATACCTCACAATCACAAATAATGTTATCAACTTCAGCTGATGCACTTAAAACCTTATTACATATATCATTTATGTCTGCTGATTTATCGTTGTACACAGAGTTATTAAAATCTATTTCCAAACAATCACTATGTATTACTTCGCTACTACATCACTTCTCATTCAGATCTTTAGTACACTCGTTATTTGACAATTTCAGTTTCACATCTGCATCTGTAACCCGCATAAAATTTTCCCCCAAAATATTATCTGTTTCACCAATATTAAACTTTCCTTCCTTCACTACAGACAATGGTTCCCTTAACGTAGCGTCAACACTTTCATCCTTCACCTTCCATTCACAATTCAAAATCCCATCAAGAGCTATTGGATCATCCTCATCAACAGACATAAAGGCGCAAATTCCTTCCTCAGTAGCATCTATCACAGTAGCTTCAAATTTACCACATGTCTCACTTATTTCATTTTCCTTCAACAAAAAATCTCCTATCATGCCACATGCATAATATAATTCATCACCAGCCAACAAGACCAATGCTACACCGTTTTCCCTATAGACTTTACTCACATCCACTGATTTACCACTTAAATTGTAACCAGCTGGCATGCTCTTAGCTATGATGCTTTCACAAAATTCAACACTTACATCCACCACCTCAAATTCACAAAATTTAGTACACACATAGTTGCATCTATTCCTACTGATCAATAACTTATCGGAATTTTCTGCACACTTCATCTGCACCAAATTCAAATTTTCCTCATACCCTTTCTTAGACTTAGAACTAAAAAGGTAAAGAAGTCAACAATCCGAAGATTGGTTTGAACACCAAAGTGCTTTACTAGCCCTGGTCCTGTTTGGAGGTGCTATGCCGTTGCCTTCCTCCGACCTTAGAACTGACTTACCCAGCCAGTTATAGGGGGACCTACAGTTTAACGTGGGTTCCGAACCACGGTGCTACTCGGTATTTTTCACATGAGCAATACTGCCAGAGCTGAAAGAAGTGGAAAGTGACAGATATAAATCCTAGGACCTGATGGGGACCGAACCCGCGGCCTTTGGATTTGTAGTCTGGCACTCTGCCACTGTGCAACCGAGGCACACCATTTAGCATATATTCATTCACTCCATCACTCATTCTCTCTTCACAAAATAGCTTTTGTAAACCCATATCTTCACCTGATTCAAATGATTGCCCAAAATAATTTTGGTTTCTTTGATGGTCATGCTGTTTTAAATTACCAACTTTTACAGATTTATCTATCACACATATTTCCACAACTTCCTTCTGCTGCCTATCACATCTATTTCCCACAAAATTATCACAGTACAGTGTCCTATCTATCGCCGGTTTGTTTCGCCATCCTGGCACATGAGACAAGGTGTTTCTCAGTTTCCCGACCGCATATAACTATATTCCCTTCTATGATTTCTGTCCTGATAATTCCCACTGCCTTGACCTTTATAAAATTTATTTCCCTGATTACCATTGTTATTGTGTTGATTCTCGAAGTTACCGTTATTACTATGGTTCCTATAATTACCATTATTACTATTATGGTTCCAATTCTGACTACCATTTCCTCTTCCGTTACCATGATTTGGTTTAAACTTTAATGATCATTCCACCTTTTCAACAAAATTTAGAAACTCATCAATTGATTGCGTCGGACTATGCACCAAATCCCATTGTAAATCATCTGGTAATCACCTCTTTAATGTTGTGATTTCTGTCAGAACTCCCAGCAGCCAATTTATATGCATTAATTTATTCAGTTCGAGCACACAAAATTTGCGCATTGAACCATTGCCGTACTTGAAATTTGGACCATTAAGAAATTCATTTTGAAGCTGCATTTGCTTTTTTTCACTCCAGTACTTATTCAAGAAACAAATCTCAAACTTGTTATAGGTCTCGAACAAATGATTATTTAAATTAGCTCATGACTGCGCACTACCCACAAGTTGTCTTTTTACAAATTTAATTTTATCTTGGTCACTCATCCCCCTAAAAAATCCATCCTTACATATGGCAAGAAAATCTACTGGATGGTAATTGCCATCGTTAGAAAAATCCTTATTATTTCCAGCTGTAAACCACAGATTATTTACAAGTGGACTAACATTTGAATTACCTATTTCAGCTCACACTTCCTCATTTTTTTGCTGTATCTGCACCTTTTCCTGATCAGTACTCCCACCACATTCTTTCATTTCCATTTCACAACCCTCCATCCAATCTGTTGAATTACTTACTTCAGCTGTAGTTGCCTTTTCAAAATTATCTTGTCATTACACAATTTTCATCGCATTGCTGTTCAATTCGTGCTGTATCTTTTCAATTTTATTGTCTAAATTTATCTCTAATGCACTGACTTTATTATTAACAGAATCAACATCCTCCCTTATTTTGCCCACTTCTGCCTTCACATTGTTTAATTTTAATTCTACTGTTCCATCTTCTTCTGATTTCAATTTTTCCAACACAAATTTTATATTTTCAATATTGCTACTCAGTTCTGCCCTCATATTTTCCATGTTCGCTTGAACTTTGTTCAAACCTAAGCCCAATTCCTTCTTTACATTACCTACTTCTGCTTTTACATTACACAAATCTGCTTTTAATTGTGATTTTACATTACCCACTTCTAATTTTACATTACCCACTTCCAATTTTATACCACCCAAATCTGCTTTTAACCCCATTATCCACATATAAAGTTTGCTTTCCAATGAGTTTCCTGCTGTATCATCTTTATTCGCAGCAGCTGGACTACTAGCCCCACTATAGCACTCCCCATTTATATTTTCTCCCTCAGAACTTGGGCTAGCACATCCGGTAATATTTTCAGAGCCACACGCGCTTGATGACTACTTAATTACTGGCATTTTTTTAATGTAAGATCCAGCACCAGACTCGCACACATTTACATCATCGACGTTGGTACTTAGCTTTTCTGCCATGGTGCCTGAGCTGCTGCTGCCGATGTATGTTGACTGCCTCCTGGAACTCTCATAGTTATTGGCCACTGTGATGCCCGCACCGTGTAGTACTCCAAGCCGCTTGCCGCTGTTGGCTGTGTCTGTGTCCGCGATGTGAAGCTCTGCACTGCCGTCTTTGTAACTCGCACACCACGTTCTTCTCCGGTCCGAATACTGAGTCCTACTCCTCTCCTAACTTCGTATTATAACAGGTGCTGCTGTACTATAAAGCTCTGAGGCCCCACACATCACTCAATATGCAATATACTTGGCTTGAAAATGAGTAACTATGCGAACAGAATTTTACTAAAACAGGACAAAAAAAAAAGTTGCTTTATTTGTCATCCTGGACTAGAAAACCATTTGCGACCTTCCTATCAGTACTTACCAATAAGAATTGGGCAATGCATAACTCAGAGTAGTAAAAGGTTTATAGCTCGTTGTCTCTGTTCATAGGGGTGAGTTATGTATGTCAGCTTTTATGCCCTAAACAGCTACCAAATCTGTTTAAACAAGATCAATAATTAATCTGTAGTTTAGCCAGTCTATCAATATTCATATGATGATGTGAAAATATATTTAACAAACATAAATTAAACCTCTGAGTGACCAACAAAATGGATTCTAAGATAAAGAAGTGATTCACTCACGAAGTAATTCATTATAAATGGAGTATATTATTCTTATTGGTCATGAAATGTAGAGGTGGTCCTACTTATACATTGGTAAATAACTGAATATTTCTCCTACTATTGTTCATGAGAGGCACAATAAGTGTCACACGCACTTGAGAGAAAAAGTTCCAAATTATCACTCGTAAATTAGTGAAGTTCCGAATTAATCTGTGATTACAGTATTTGTTATAAAACACAGTTTGTCAATACACATGTGCACAGTTGCTGATTTATCTACTACTGCATATAGTTTACCACTTTCTTTACCAGAGACTAAGTTCTGCACATCCTAATGCCTCATCTTTAAAATATAATTTCCTTTCTAAAATATTATACATTTGAATATCACAGAATGAAATGCTTTGACCACCTCCCTACAAATGTTTTTTTTTACATTTAACAAACAAATAAATGTTTAACAATACTAAAAAATGGTGGAGACTGAAGCTCTTTGCTCAGATAGCCATTAAGCGTGGCGTCTGACTGTTAAAATGTACTGCCACCATCGAAATATAGTTACACAGTTAATATTTATCTTAACTTTTATACAAATATATTCATTTCTTGTCCACAAATACTTATAATTGTTTATATATAAATTATCTGCTGCATATCTACTATTTTTAGTCGGCCATGAAATATTTAAGTGCAGTCTACAACATAAAAAATTAACATTACTAAGAATAATATTAAGTATAATAAAATAAATATATAAATGTAATGGACTTTTCTGGGTTTATGTTTTGCGTTTCTGTAGTGGAATCTTTGTTCTGACACAAGAATATTATTACCTCAACGAAAGCAGAACAAGATAGTAAAACAAAGTTTACTGAAAGAATACGGAAATAACATGGTACGTCTTTTTAGATTGGTAGAGTTGTGCAATGCTGCCCATTTGCTTCTTAAATTGTTACTGATAAACACTACATATCAATAATTGTAAATATAAGTCTTATAATATTATTATTATAGTACTGACATTTGTCAGCTTTTTATCTGTAAGGGATATTGAAATTGCAATAACAGTGTTTTATTCTCTTAAGTCTCCTGAATCCATTCATATAATTATATTTTCCATATGACTGTTCCCTGATTTTATATGGAGATTTAGACTGTGTGTGGGTATATTGTATTTCAGTTGCAATCTGGGTTAGCCACGCTTGCTCAACCAAGAGCATTTCTGGTTTCCGAGAACATAAGGGAAATCCTGACTACCTAGGTCCAAACTGTTAGACAGCCGGCTGGGGAACCAAACAGCCTGGAAAAACCCGCTTTTCACATGGAAACAATCAGCTTCCTTGGATGGAAGGAAAGGGAATGATAAACGGACGCTGGGGGTTAGATAGAGGTGGGATGAAGAGGTAGATACTGGGGAAGCAGGAGATAGACATAGCGGATAGGAAATAGATGTAAAGAATGTAGAAAGTGATAGTTGATCTGGATGTTTGTGGAGAAAATGAATGACAAAAAATGTAATCTATGTTATGGGTTTAAAATAATTAGTATCGTATCTGCGAAGCTATATTTTTTATAACTTTCCTTTCATGTAGCCACAGTAGCCCAAAGAATTATATTGAAGCATTCTCTCGGTGGTTCTATGTTCACATGAATTACAGTATTTTCTTTTCTGTTTATCTGATATGAGAGTGAGCCACAGTGAAGTGTGGCCAGGTTTAGCTAGTCTGTTATAGATACAAAAAATTTATGGGATCAGTTATTAAATTGGCATTTATAATCAATTTTTATTGTCATTTATATTCTTAAATTTTGTACTTGAATTAGCCAAATTACACTGAAATGAGCTGCTGAGTAAGTCAAGGATTTTCCTGCATATGCTACCAGAATATATCAGTTTCCACAATGGAAGGATGCTATCAGTACAACAGATTTCATTGGAGAGTAAAAATTTTGGCATACTTCTTAATCCTGTGTAGCATCTTAGTAGTGGGTGCTCACTTCCATACACCTCTGATTGTAGAACCTCTATTTTATTTTATGATGTTGTATTACAGTCTCCCTACAATGAGTACCCTGATGTAAAAATCTCAGTGAGTTGATGGGAAAAGATGTACAGTGTTTGAATCTTGTATATCATTCAACTGTTTTGTGAAACATTTATCTAATGGTGATGCTACCGATGACAGTGCTGATTAATCATAATTGCATAACACTGTTTTCCTAAACACTTTCACTAAAGAAGATGAAGCAAATACTCCAGAATTTGTATCGGGAACAGGTGCCAGCATGCATAACTTTGAAGAAGATACCACTGGATTATTATGGCAACTTAAATCACTTAACAAAAGTACATTTTGAGTTCCCGGTTGTATACCAATTAGGTTCTTTTCAGAGTATGCCGATTCTATAGCCCCAAATCTACTTATCATATACAACTGGTCACTCACCGATAGTCCTGTACCCAAAAACTGAAAAGTTGCACAGGCCACTCCAATATTCAAGAAAGGCAATATGACTGATTTATAAAATTACAAGTTTATATCATTGTTGTCAGTTTGCAACAGGATTTTAGAACATATACTTTCCTCAAATATTATGAACTATCTTGAAGAGAAAGACCTATTGAGCCATAGTCAACATGGGTTAAGAAAGTATCGTTCTTGTGAGACACAGCCAGCTTTTTACTCCTGTGATGTGATGAGTGCTATCGACAAGAAATGTCAAATAGATTCTGTTTGTCAAGACTTCTGGAAGGCTTTTGACACACTTCTGAGGCACAGTCTTCTAATCCAATTACGTGCTTATGTAATATCACCACAGTTGTGTGATTGGACTTGTGATTTCATGTCAGAAAGGACACAGTATGTTATAATTGACAGTTAGTCATTGCGTAGAACATACACGATATTTGGCATTTTGCAGGGAAATGTTATAAGGCCTTTAGTGTTCCTTATTTTTATAAACAATTTAGGAGACAATCTGAGTATCTGTCTTAGACTGTTTGAAGATGATGCTGTCATTTATTGGTTAGTAAAGTCACCACAAGATCAAAAGCAACTGCAAAATGATATGGATAAGATATCTGCACGGTACAAAAATTGGAATTTGACTCCCAATAATGATAACTGTGAAGTCATCCATATGACCACTAAAAAAAATCCATTAAATTTCAGTTATATGATAAATCAGTCGAATTTACAGGCTGTGACCACTAAAAAAAAAAAAAAAATCCATTAAATTTCAGTTATACGATAAATCAGTCGAATTTACAGACTGTCAGTTCAACTAAATACCTAGGAATAACAAACAACTTAAATTGGAAAGAACACACACAAAATATTGCAGGGAAGGTGAACCAAAGGCTACATTTTATTGGCAAAACACTTAGAAGTTGCACCAGTTCTATTAAAGAAAGTGCCTACACTACACTTGTGCATCCTATTTTGGAGTCTTCCTGCACATTGTGGGATCCACAACAGGTGGGACTGCTAGACAATATAGAGAAAGTTCAGAGAAGAGTAGTTCATTTTATCACAATATAAGGGAGAGAGTGTCATGGAAATGATGCACAAGTTGGGGTGGAAATCATTAAAAGAAAGGCATTATACATTTGGGCAAGATATATTTGCAAAATTTCTTTCACCAACTTTTTCTTTCGAATGCAAACATATTTTGTTAACACCAATCTACAAAGGGAGATATGATCATCACAATCAAAAAGAGAAAGATTTAGGTGTTCCTTTTTACCATGAGTTATTAGAGAATGGAACTGTAAAGAAATATCATAAAAGTGGTTGGATGAATCCTCTCCCATGCACTTCAGTGTGACTTGCAGAGTATTTATGTAGATGTAGATTTATGTCTGTTCTTAAATAACTTATGAAGGATTTATGAATAACATTATATAAGGTGTCCCAAAAAACTGATAATCTATGGAACCAGATACCTCAGACCAGGGCCACACAAACACAGTAAACTGCATGCGTGCAAAGCGAGGTGCAGAGTGTGTTTGCACAGTGGATCGGTTCAACTCAGCATACTTCGCCTCAACTCGGCTTGCTGGGTGAGGCCGTTGCTGTACTATGTCGAATGCACTGCCAGACGGCTTAGTCAACATTGGCTTAAGTAAGCGCAAGACAATTACTACAATAATGGAACCACCTGCTTAAAAAAAAAATCCCGAAAGTCAATTTAAACCGGAATGGGAACTGTCTTACGTTTTTGTTCATTGTGGCGAAGCCAAATGTCTAATCTGTGGTACACTAACTACGTGTGTCAGAAAATTGTCTATTGAAAGACACTACAGCAAATTGCATTCAGAAAAGTATAGTGATCTCACAGGGGATGCCAGAGAGGAAGAATTACAGAAGTTGAAAACTCTTGCAGAAGAGAATTCTGTATCTACAAACGAGGTTGGTACAAGTACTTTAGCATGTATATTTTGGTTATAGGTCATGCGAAACGAAATAAAATTTGTTTACATTCCTTTCAAACATGTATTAGTTTTCGTTTTCACTTAAATTATTCCTAACACATCTTTTTTCTTTTAATTTAGTGTGAATAAGATGAGGGGTGCTGTGAAAGGACTCTCAGAGCTAGTTACAAAGTTGCTCTACATTTAGCAAGAGCTGGAAGGCCATTTATGGATGGGCCATTAATAAAAACGTCATGTTGGATGTAGTAGAGACAATCAATCCCACATTAACTCCCACGTACAGCAGAATACCACTTTCCAGAATGACAATATCTCGGAGAATCAACGACATTGCTGAGAATTTGCATGAACAATTGGCAGCCAAAATTGAAAACTTCCTAATGTACTCCATCACACTTGATGAGTCCATGGATATTAATGACATGGCTCAGTTGGCAATTTTTTTGCGTGGCGTGGACGACGACCTACATGTAACAGAAGAGCTCCTGGATATGATTTCTATGAAGGACACTGTTACAGGGGCAGATATCTTAGCAGCTGTTGAAATGGCAGCTGAAGGAATAGAACTCCCTTGGGAAAAGCTGTTTTACGTAACCACAGATGGGGCACCAGCAATGTGCGGTAAAGCAAACGGGTTTATTGGCCTACTGCGGAAAATGCTTAACATGCCAAATTTACCTTCCGTTCATTGTTTTGCACATCAGGACACTCTTTGTGCAAAAGTTATCAGTCTTCAAGAAGTGATAAATGTAGTGGTGTGTATAGTGAAGTACATTCGTTCTCATCGACTCACTCATCGTCAATTCAAAGAATTTTTGATTTGCTGGGAAGAGGAGTATCCAGATATTCCCTACCACTCTGAGGTGCACTGGTTGAGCAAAGGAAAAGTGATTTTCCGAATTTCTCGACTACGCCACACCGTGGCTAAGTTTTTGGAGAGCAAAGGATGTCTGAAGTCACTTTTCCATGACCCTGAATGGGTAGCTGATTTGGAATTTTTGGCAGACATTATGGCTCTCATAAATGATTTAAGTCTGAAACTCCAAATATAAAATAATCTCATCAACGATATGATCAGCAAAATAAATGCTTTCCAATATAAACTGAAGCTCCTCAGAAACAACCTCTCAGAGAAAAATACGCAACACTTCCCTGAACTAGGTAATTGAAATATAAATGTACCTTTAATAAGACAGCCTGATTTTTATAACCGCTCTATTCAAAATGGTACTATGTTTTGTTTGGCAGCATCTGTGCAGGGAGGAACGCACTTTGAAAAATACATCGAGGTGCTACAATCCCTTGAAAATGCTTTTAATGACTGATTCCAGGTAATTACTAACACCTAAATAAAGGAGATTGCGTTACACATACAAGTGTAGAATTACATTAAAAGCAGTAGTACACAGTACATGTTTATTAAAGCTTATCGCTTTTTCGTACTTCGAAACAACTACTTACTTTACTTTCATTTATTAATATTGGTTTTGTTATTGTTTCAGGAAATTACCAACCTGCAGCCAATTTTCAATGTTTTTGTAAAACCCTTTTCAATGGATATTGAAAGTGCGCCTCCAGATTTACATTTCGAACTCATTGAATTGCAAACCGATGTTCACCGAATGAATTTGTTTTACAACACAAAAGGTTTGCTCCAGTTCTAGTAGAATTTCTCAAAGGAAGAATTTCCCAAGTTACAAAGAGAAGCAGCGAAGATTATTTTTATGTTTGGCTCCACATGTGTATGTGAAAGGTTTTTTTCTGTTTTGACTTGTACGAAAACTAGATTGCGTGCAAGTATCTCTAATAGTAAGTTAAAAAATGCTCTCAGAGTTGCTGTCAGCTGATCTCTTGTTCCAGATCTTAGTTGCATAATTGCAAATAAAAAAAGAGAACATAGAAGAGATAAATTTGTGTTGAAACCAAATTTAAAATTGTTATCATTAAAATTAGTACTATTATTTAAATCTCTTTTATGCCGGTAATCGTGTTCCACCAAACTAAGCTCTCCGCCTAGTGTACATAAGTATTTGGCAATGAAGAATAAAACAGGGTAAAAGTTTCGAAAAGGTCAAGACAGGCGGTGTGAGCGATGCAAGCGTAAAGAAAGAGAGATGCAGCGCTTTTGTGCAAAGCCGAGGAGTGGGGGGTTTGCACCGTCGTCAACACAGCACAGCTGTCTTCTGCACTCTGCACTGTGCGATGCGCTGGTGCATGCTCCTTCAGCGGCCCTGCCTTAGACCAGTGGTTACCAACTGTGGGTCACAACCCACTAGTCAGTAGTGGGGTCTATTCAGGTGGGTCACCATGTGACTTTAAAATGTCTGACAAAAATCTGTTACCAAGTGAAAAAAATATAAATGCTTATTTCATGAGGAAAGTTTTATAATCTGAAAAGCTATGTACAAAGCACATTCTAAACAAGACACCAATGTGGCTGATAACACATGACAATGCAGGTGTAGCAGTCATTCATAATTGGGATATGACAACACTGCACCCTCTTTCAGTTGCGACAAGTGTCATATGAGTAACCTTCCAATGATTCATTCATTCTCTGACTTGATGATTCTACCTTATTCACTTGTTGAGTGTGGTATATATGTTTATAGCAACAGTTTTTTTGTTATACTTGTTAGTACTTTATTTCACTAAGGTTGCATGGATTTTGCATTGCAAGATTTTTTCCAGAAATATGGTGGGTCGCATTACAAAATAGATGTCTCGTAAACATGAACTAAACTGCATACTGTAAGATCTGTCATTTTTTCACCTCTAATATGTGTACCTTTAGAGCTATGTGCATCTTTGGCCAAGTGTAACACATTTTGTTTGTTCCTGTTTCCCTAGTTTTGCTGTAATCAACCAAAGTTTGTCCGTGTTTTCCAGGGTTACTGTATTTTGTCATTAGGTTTTCTTACGATAGTGGTACAATAAGATTTCATTGAATAAATGCATATGGTAAAAGTAAATAATCTATATTAGTCTTAAGGAAGTTAAAAGATCATTTAATGCTGTAAATATTATTATTGTTAATACTAGAGTAGTGTCACCCTCATGTACATGAAATGATTCTTAATGCTAGTCTTTTGATAATATTGTTTATTCTTAATGTGATAATTCTTTATGCTGACCATACCACTTGGTGATTCAAATTTATTCTCCGTGCCATAAACTAGACACTTGTATTTTTCTTATTTTAAGAAGACTGCAGTATTTTAGGAGAGCATTATCACCTCTTTGTGAACTTTTGATACATATATTTACACTTGGTATTACTTTTTATAGGTTTGGTAGAAGAAAGCAGTACATTTTGAGCATGTGTGTGGCTACAATATTGCGATGTGTGCTACCATTTACAGCTTCTAAACTACCACTCTTTATTGTGGTAGGAGGATTCGGTGATGGAGCTGCAATGCCAACTACAGAATCTGCACTTGCTATTGGTGAGAATAAAATAATAATCATTACTCCATATATTGTTTTCATAGACAGCAATGTTTAATATCTGACCTGTATTATAAAGCTTTGCTCATTTCATTTGGCTTTACTCCTTGTAAGGGAAACTACCCATCATACCCCCCTCAGATTTAGTTGTAACTTGGTGCAGTGGATAGTACATAAAAAACTGAATACATATCAAGCCTAGAAACAGGAAGAAGCTGTACAGAACTATGAAAAAAGAAGCAAAAGAGATACAGTGAACAGTTCAAGTACAAGATATGCAACACTGAGTAACTGACAAGAGCATTAGTGTTGTTGTTATGGCATTTAATTAAAATGTGAGAGAACTGTGTTCAAATCTTCTACATGCTGTTGGGTTTTTTGCTCAAAATCATGAAATCTCCCTCTGGTAACCATTGTGCCTGCATGCTGTATTAAATTTTGTCTGTGTTGTGGTGTAATGTCCATGCTCTATTAGCAGCCAAAAGGAAGTGTCTCTCAAATAGGAGCAGGAGGCTCACCGCTCTGTGGTGAGTACGTGCATGGCGAGCACGGGACCCCAGCCTTTGTGGCACTTTTTATTTTCCATGCTACACGACTCTTCTCCTATTGTCCTTTTCACCTCTCTTGGGGACTGAGTTGTGTGCATCCTTCGGGGAACCGAAGTTATAAATTTTTTGGTTTGAGCTCATCTTTCACCTCTTTATTTGCCTCCACATCAGTGTCTGAGGCTTCACCTCCTACTATGTCTTCCTTCTTCCTCCCTGTATGCACCTGAAGGCCACCTGTATGGGTGACTGGATAATACATAATTCCCAGCCCCGGGCTAGCATGTAAGATGCGTGCATACCCCCTGGTGTAGGCAAGGCCCGGGGAGGGGCAATTTCCTGCGCTGAGACCTTCCTGATTCGCCGATTGGTCCCTCCATCTGTAGATCAGGAGGTGCAACCTGGGGTGGGAACAATCACCCAAGGCAGATGTGCTTCCGTTGGGGGCCCCCAGCAGGAAGAAGCATGCCATTGTAGACACTGGCAATCGTGGAGGATACATCCGCGATGGTTTCCCACAGGGAAAGAAAATGTAAAGAGTCTCATGAAGTTAAAGATATACTGGATAATAGTGTACCTGAACAGATGACTTTACCATCGACACCTAAGTTCCTTGTGGTTACCCGTACTGAGGAAGGACCATCCTTCTCATCAATAACCCCATTTATAATTCAGAAAGGGGTTGACGCCATTGCTGGCCCAGTTAAATCCTGCCCCTGACTGCATAATGGGACACTACTATTGGAAACAGAAAGTGGTTCCCAGGGCAATGGTTGCTCAAGGCTAATTTGCTCCATAGTTACCTGGTTCCTGTTGAGCTTCATCCAACCCTCAATTATTCCCGAGGGATAGTCTAATCAGCCTGTTTGGACGGTCTAACTGAGGATGAATTAAAGGACTATCCGGCTGTGCAAGGTGTCATCGCAGTGCACCGAGTGATGGAAAAGGAGAACAATGTTTCAATCCCCACTTGTACAGTGTTCTTGACCTTCGACCGAGTGGCTCTGCTGCCGAAGATCAAGGCAGCATATGAGGTAGTCACAGTATGACCTTATGTCCCTAAACCTACTCAGTGTTACCAGTGCCATCACTTTAATCATACAAGTCAGTTGTGCAAGAACCCGATAACATGTGTCAAATGTGGTAAAGCTGCACATGTGGGGAATTGTCCACCACTGTCCCCTCATTGCATAAATTGTAATGGGAATCATGCTCCCTCCTCCCAGAAATGTCCTGTATTTGCCAATGAATGGGCCATACAGGAAATACAAGTCAAGGGAAAGGTTCCTATACAAGTTGCATGTAAGATGTATGCCAGTCGTAAGCCTAATACCCCACCGCGTGGTAACTACAGTACTGTGGTTGCAGTGCCTCCACCAGTGCAGGACATGACCACACAGACATGTGACCTACATTTTACTACTGTAGTCATCAAACAGTCTACATCGACAACGGCGTCAAGTTCGACAAAAAGTATGACTACCTCTTCCAAATCTTCATCTTCAGCTGTGAAATCACAGATCGAGACGTAAGTCTAAGAAGGAGCATTTATGTGAGGATTTCCTCCATACCACTTCCAAAACATCTGAGTCTACAAAGGAACTTCACCAGGGCTCCAAGAAGTCAAGTAAGGGTAAAAATTGCCCCCCCCCCCCTTTCTACCTCACAATGTGATGATGGTATCCCCTGGAAGCCTATAGTCTCTCCAGGT
The DNA here is from genome assembly GCA_026315105.1 of Locusta migratoria. Classification (NCBI taxonomy): domain Eukaryota; kingdom Metazoa; phylum Arthropoda; class Insecta; order Orthoptera; family Acrididae; genus Locusta; species Locusta migratoria. The sequence continues at coordinate 144,490,470 of CM048755.1, read as the reverse complement.
GCATCAGCAAAAGATGGGGCTGCTGACCACCCTCACGCGGCTGCCATGGTCACCTCTGAGAACATGGAGCAAGACCCTCCCGTCTCAGAAACCATTCTTATTGTGGCCAGCCGCCTTCGTCGGGCTGACGTTCACATCTGTATCATTTTATCCTACTATGGATATTCTTCAATGGAACATTTGGTATCCAGTCAAATTGGGCAGAACTGCAACTTCTTACATGAATATATCACCCAATTATCTTCTCTCTCCAGGAGACCAAATTACTCCCTGATATTCGAATTACTTTCCCACACTACACTGCTGTTCGCTTTGACCTTCCTCCTGTGGCAGGAATTCCAGCCCACGGGGGCATGATGTTACTCATTCGGGATGACATACACAGTACACCCATCTCTTTGTGTTGCTGTCTGGATAAACCTTCCTGGATTTATCTTCACACTGTGCAATATTTATGCTCCTTTCTCCTTTTCAGTCACTAGATCTGATCTTCTAGATCTTATTGACCAGCTTCCATGCCCATTTTTGTTGGTGGGTGATTTCAACGCCCATCACCCCCTTTGGGGCTCCCCACAACCAGGTCAACAGGCCTCCCTCCTGGCAGATATACTGAACCAGCTCATTTGCCTTAACACTGGTGACCCAACTTATCTTTCGGCCTCCACAAACACTTTTAGCCACATAGGTCTATCTGTCTGCACTGCTCAGCTGGCACGGCGTCTTGAATGGTATGTTCTCTCAGACACATTCGAGTGATCATTTTCCATGTGTAATTCACCTAATGACACCTGGCACCCTTGAGCATCCACACCGCTGGCAGATAATCAAAGTGGATTGGGAGGTCTATTCATCACTGACGGATTTTGGAACTCATCAATTTCCCAGTATAGATGACCAAGTGGAACACCTTACCACAGTTATTCTCACAGCCACGGACTGTTCCATCCCCAGTAAGACTACCCAAGCTCGTCGTCCCCTTGTCCCGTAGTGGACTGTGGAATGCCATGACGTTCTGAGAGCATGGCGACATGCCCTCAGAACCTTTAAACAGTGACCCATGCTCGACAACTGCATCTGATACAAACGGCTGTGGGCCTATTGTCGTCGCCTCTTTCGCGACTGTAAATGCGCCAGTTGGCTCTCATTTACGACCTCTTTTAGTAGGTTTACCCCTTCGTCTATCGTTTGGGGTAACCTCAGAAAAATTTCAGGTGCTATGGCTCATTCCCCGATTCCCGGTCTCTGTGTCGCAACTGACACCATCGTCGACCCTCCCCAAATAGCCAACGCACTTGGTCGACATTTTGCAGAGGTCTCTAGTTCTTCTCATTACAATGACACTTTCCTCACTAGGAAACGGACAGTGGAGGCAACTCCATTGCCCTTTACCTCTCAGAACCGTGAATGCTACAATGCCGAGTTTACTGTGCAAGAGCTCCACCACGCACTCCTGTATTCGCAGTCCTCCGCTCCAGGACCAGATGGCTTTCACGTAGTGATGTTGCAACACCTTTCACCTACAGGCTTGCACTTCCTACTGGCCACCAACAACCGCATATGAATAGAAGGCATCTTTCCATGACGCTGGAGTGAAGTCATAGTCATTCCCATACCAAAGCCTGGGAAGGACAAATATCTCCCTTCCAGCTACCTCCCCATTTCTCTCACCAGTAGTGTATGCAAGGTGATGGAACGCATGATTCACGGGTGCCTGGTATGGTGGCTTGAAACGCAACATCTCCTTTCTAATGTCCAATGTGGGTTTCACAAGCACCGTTCTTTGGTGGATCATCTTGTCACCCTATCTACTTCAGTAATGTATAACTTTTTATGGAAGCACCAAACAGTAGTGGTGTTCTTTGATCTGAAAAATGCATACGACACCTGCTGGAGAATGGGTATCCTCCGCACTCTGCATACATGGGGTTTTCGGGGTCGTCTGCCAATTTTTATCCAAGAATTTTTAATAGGCCATGTGTTTAAAGTGCTTGTTGGTTCAGTTTTATGGAGCACTTTAATTCAAGAGAACGGGGTCCCCCAGGGATCAGTCCTGAGTGTCGTTTTATTTGCAGTGGCAATCAAATTATTCTATAGCCGATCATCTGCCACCAGGAGTGTCGGCATCCCTCTTTGTTGACGACTTCGCGATCTGCAGCATCTCTGAGCAAATGGGTCTCCTGGAGTGACGCCTTCAGCAGTGCCTAGACACTCTCCACACGTGGAGTATGGACACTGGCTTGCGATTCTTGGCTGACAAGACAGTCAGCATGAACTTCTGGCAGCGGAAGGAGTTCCTTCCACCATCCCTTTGCCTGGGCCCCATAGTACTTCCATTTGTGTAGGCCACGATGTTCTTGGGACATGGTTTTGACAGGAAGCTATGTTGGTCTTCCCACATATCTCGTTTGGCAGCTCGCTGTACCCGATGTCTCAATGTGCTGTGGGTGTTAAGTGGCACCTCGTAGGGAGCTGATCAGTCTACTCTCCTCCATCTGTATTGCACCATAGTTTGGTCCAAACTGGACTATGGAAGCATCGTCTATTCTTTGGTTCGACCGTCCATACTGCGCCACCTTAACACAATCCACCACCAAGTTATCCACCTTGCGATGGGAGTGTTTTACACTAGCCCCATTAAGAGCCTCTATGCCGAGGCCACCGAACTACCTCTTTCTTATCGTCGGAAACTCCTACTTAGCCATTACTGTGGCTGTTTGTCATCCATGCGAGGACACCCAACGCAGGCTGTTTTCTTTAATGACTCACTTGACGGTCTCTTTGCCATGCATCTGTTTGCTCTGCTACCACCGGGAGTTCACTTGCATTTGTTACTTGGGCAGCTCGGCGTTACAATGCCTGCTACTTTCTCGGCTGCAGAGAGCACCTCTCCACCGTGGCTAAACCCCGAAGTCCATGTTAACGTGGACCTTCATTCTCTTCCAAAAGACTCCACACCTAGTTTCATTTACTGGAGAGAATTTCACACACTCCAGTTCAAATTTGATGACAATTTGTTCATCTACACTGATGGATCAAAGACAGACCAGGGTGTTGGGTGTGCCTTTGTGCTTGGCAACGCCTTGTTTAAATATCGACTCCCCGAGTGGAGCTCCAATTTTACAGCTGAGCTGTATGCATTATATCAAGCCACCCAATATGTCTATCAAAACTCACTCAATAAGAGTGTCATTTGCTCCAAAATCATAGGCGAGTTGTATCAATTGGCAAAGAAAAGTCTACCGAGAAACAAGCTAAGCTAGGACTTCCACAGGGATTTGTATTAGGACCATTCTTGCTTTTTGTCATGATCAATGACTTACCCCCCTATATAAGTTCCAATATGGTGCTATTTTCAGATGACACTAGCTCCCTAAATTACAACAATGATCTGAAAAGTTAAAAGATTCTGTTACCAGATCTCAAGTTCTTGCTCTGGTGACACACTGGCTGGACATATGGGACAGGAAAGCACATTGTATTGAACAACATGACAATGATGCATATTTGACTGGTGATGTGAATATTATTTATAGCATGCGACTATAGTGTCAACTCATCTGAAACATATGTCTTACCATGCCTGGACAATTAAGATCTAATAATGACTCTTTAATCAGTTGAAACTAGTCATCACTTTAAAATTGATGTATATAATTGATTTATGGCAAATAAATATCTCATAAGAGATTTATAAGTATCATATTAAGATAGCATCCTATATAAATCCTTCATACAAAGTCAGGTAATTATAATATTTCAATGAGTCTGTCATCACAACTTGTGATGCATTGATTTTTATTTCAGTTGTCCCATACCATAATATATTAGTCATATTTAAATTTTTTATTTTGATTATGAAAATGTAGTTGATTATGAAATTTTTGACTATAATTGTAATTACTTGAAACAATTAATGTTGCCATTTTAGTTCTTTTTCTGTGCAAGAAACTATATGTTTTATAATTATGTAAGAAGAAAATATTATGAAATGAAATTAAATTACACTAATAGTTCCTCAAATGTGCCTAATCATAACTTACAAATACTTGCAATAAAAAGTTCACCAGAACACAGTTTGTGGTTTGCATTTGGTGGATACACATTCATTTGCCATGTCTAGTGATGAGGCTTTTTCTTCAGAGAACACCAATAAAATATGAGTATTAATTTTAATTTTTGAACCCTCACCTTTGACATGAAAAAAGATACACCATTATAGGTGAAATTTGCTAGAAAGTTATCTTCTCAATTTAAGTTCAGTGGTGAATTACCTTGCTAAGTTATTTTTAAACTTTTTTATAAGCACTATTAGTTGGAAGTGCAACTCCTCATTTGCACTCACAAAGCTGAATGTACCTCATTCCATTCAATTTACCAAGGAAACTTCCTTGACAGTACTGAGAATTGAAACCTGATATCCCTCATGGAAATCAGCTGACCTAACTCCTCTGCTATACAGCCAGCCACACTCAGTTTTTGAAAGCAATCTGTGTGTTTCTAGGATGAAGGAAGCAAGGAGCAAAGATAAAAATATGATAAAGCATAGAACATCAAATCAGTACACTTGTAAACATTCTAAATAATTTCATTTCATGGATGACAAAAGGGAGAGAACAAGAAGTATAGATGCAGTAAAAGGGAAAAGGTAATTGAAGTGAAATGAATAATGGTGTGAGAAATAAAGAACAAAGGAAGATGAGAGATAGTGAAACCAGAAAAAGTAAAGTACACACATAAAAAAGTGTTGCATCACCTTGGTTCCAAGGTGATGAATACTGAAATTTAATGTGTATATTGCATCAAGAATACAGTTCCTTACATTGTTCATAGATGTCACTCTACCCACTCAAAGTTCTAAATAGCCACGTATGAGCAGTGCCACTGAGATGAAGTGGGGAAAGCCTTTTAGTTCCAGTCATAACACCAGGAATGGAGTACACAGCATGTGTTGACTCTAATTCTGCCATGCCTATGTGGTCAGTTCAGCACTGTTGCTTTGTGGCAAGAGAGACTCTCCTCAGGGATATGTTTCCAGATGTCTCTGAGTGAACCAAAGTGATGTTCAGAAGTGTAGGAGATATAGACATACAGGACTTGTTGATGATTTGCCTCACTCTGACCACCCAAAGATTACGGTTTGGAAATGGCCACCGTGAGATTCCACATGACTGGCTGTAGGGGTGCTGCTCTCAAAATAGTGCCATGGCAGCGCCAACCGGAACACAGCGCAGGGAAGCGCACAGCTATGAGGACAGTTCCTGTTCAACCACTTCAGTGTGTAAGTGCATTAGCTTATCAAGTGTGTTTTGTGCTGTACAAATTACGGAAGTAGAATTAAAGTTCATTTAAAGTTACTACACTAGATTGGTGATGAGTTTGGGAGTTTCTGTCTCTCTAAGTAACATGAACATTAGTGTTATGGCAAATCTCGAGCAGGTTCTATGCAACTTAATTGAGCAGCAACAGCTTCTCACCACTGCTATATGTGAGTTCGTTTCTGTCCACACTAACGCCCGCCTGTCATCGTTGACAATTCCCACTTTTCCCCCATATGATGAGGCGATGGAGGACTGGATGGACTACAAAAAATGCCTTTGGCAGCATTTCGTGGCTTTTGGCATTGCTGACCAACAAACTTGTAAGTGTATACCTGTGGCGTCTATTCCGAAAGAACAGACATCACTTCTGATCCTGCAGTTGTTATTTTTATTTTATACTAACAGAATATGACATCAACTGCGAATGGGCAAAGCTGAAAATGTGAACCCCACCGGGATTCGAACCCAGGTCTCCCACTTTCTAGGCAGTTGTGCTGACCAGTACACCACTGGGGACACAGTGATCACCGCACCTGCAAGGACTACCTAAGCACGCCTAGAAAGCGGGAGACCCGGGTTTGAATCCTGGCTGGGTTCACATTTTCAGCTTTGCACATTTGCAGTTGATGTCATATATTCTGTGAGTATAAAATAATAACAACTGCAGGATCAGAAGTGACATCTGTTCTTTCGGATTAGATGCCACAGGTATATATATATAATATGCCAGTGATGGGCAATGATCTTTTCGTTAGTGTGAAGGGGTGAGCAGGTTTGGAGCCCTTACTCTTATGGGAATTAGAACATAGTGACTATGAGTTTGAGTACTGTGGGCAGGGTAGAGCTGGAAATTTGAGTCTGGCGGGAGGCTTGTTTAGGTAGTCCTTGCAGGTGCGGTGATCATTGCATCCCCAGTGGTGTAATAGTCAGCTCAACTGCCTAGAAAGCAGGAGACCCAGGTTCGAATCTCAGCTGGGTTTGCATTTTCAGCTATGCCCATTCGCAGTTGATGTCATATACTCTGAGTATGAAACTTGTAAATCTTTCTTTTGTGGATTTCACCAAAGTTGTATCAACAGTTGTCTCAACTCGCACCATTGAAAGAACCTTCCTCATTGTCATTTGATGAAATATGTACTCTTCTTTCAACATATTTTCAAAAACAGATGCATGTCATTGCATCTTGTATTGCATTCTATAGGTGTAAAAAACAGCCTCATTAGACCTATCGTGCTTGGGCTACTGAATTACAAGAACTCAGTCACAAATGTCAATTCGTAACAGAAATTCACAAAGAATCATATGCTGACTCTATGGTTAGGGATGTGATTTTGCCTTGTGCATTGGATAAAGAAGTTTGCCAAAGAGCTCTTCAGTTAGATAATCCCATGTTGGACAAAGTACTTTCCATAGCTCAGTCTTTTGAAATAACTCGTGCTGTGGGTGCTCAATCAGAGACATGATGTGTTGTCGGCAAGATATGGTGAGGTCAGGCAGATGATGGCGCGCCAAGCGCTAGTGCAAATGAGGATGTTGCTGCAGTCAACATGCACCCGCAGCATCAGCCAAGCACTCAACACAACATGAATCAGCAGAACAGAGATTCCTGTTCTCTTCCTTCCTGCTGTCATTGTTTGCAAGTCGAAAAAAAAAGTACATGATGGGCACGCCGGGGTAGCTGATGATGATTCTGTACTGTATGTAAATTGCATGTCCTCTCATTCTGGCAAACTTTACCTCACTCTGCAAATGCTGGGAAAGGACGTGAGGATGCAGGTCAATACCACCTCAGTGGCAACTATTATTAATTCGCAGATGTATTCAAAGCCGGCTTATCCACCCAGAAGAGAGATCGTCTGCATTGACCAATGCAGAAGATCTCTCTTCTGGGTCATTTCAACGTAGATATCTCGTACAAATCTGTTGTGCACACTGCCAGTGTGTTGTTGACAGCAGTGGCACTGATAATTTATTTGGGTACAATGCTTTTCGCATGTTTGGATTCTCAGTAGATGACACAGTGCACATCATTTCCAATAACATTCCTTATGCTCAGATTGATTCCTTATGAAGGGAATTTTCCACACTCCATTCTCATGGTCTAGGTTGTGCCACCAACTTTGAGGCACACATTACTCTCAAATCTGTTGCCCAGCCGTGATTTTTTTTGGGCCTGACCCATTCCTCATTCCTGTTGCATTGCGTGACTTAGTCAAATGAAAGCTTGATTGGCTGACTGTTTTAGGTGTATTGCATCCCATCTCTTCAAAGCATCCGTCAATGCTCAATGTCTTATTGACACGTATCCTATGCCTCACCCTGAAGAATTATTTTCAAAGTTGGCCGGGGGTCAGTACTTTTCTAATACTGAACTATCTTAAGCATATCACCAGCTTCTGTTGGGCACTGTATTCCGCCAGTTTCTTGTTCTCAACATTCCGTTTGGTCTTTATCAGTATCAAAGTTTGCCCTTTGGGGCTGTTAGTTCCCCCGCCATCTTTCAATGATTATTGGAACAGTTGCTCGCTGTTGTTCATGTCTGTATCAATTATCAAGATGATGCTGTGACTGGGCCGCCACTGTCGAACATCTCAGCAACCTCTGGACACTCTTCATGGTTTTATAATCTGCGGGGTTAAAAAGCAACTTCCATAAATCTCGTTTTTATCAACAGTTGATTGTCTACTTGGGTTTTCAGTTATAAAGCGAAGGTATTTGTCCTCTTTGACAGCATATTGAGGCTCTCCATCATCTGACATCTGTCAAGGAGCTTCAGGCCTTTCTGGGGCAAATCACACAAGTTTTTGTCATCCGTTGCAATGGTGGCTTATCCACTGCACTGGTTGCTTAAAAAAATGTGCCTTTTTGTTGGTCTGCTGAGTGTGACACTGCTTTTCTGCATCTCAAAGAACAACTGCAACAGGCCCCTTTTCTTGCCACATATTTGCCCTGGACAACATTTGGTTCTAACCACCGACGCCTCCCACTATGTGATGGGTGCTGTTTTTGGGCATTGATACACTGATGACTCAGAATGTCCAATTTCTTATGTGTCAAAGACACTTAACGACATGCAACAGAAGTATTCCCAGATAGAAGAAGGTGGCTCTGGTCATCATGTATGCCTTGAAAAAGTTTGTTGTCTTTCTTTATGGGGCAAAGTGAAATGTTCCACTTCATTATTTACTAACTGGGAAACTGGATACTGACTGGGTAATCTATCTACCAATAAATTGTGCTCATATACTTTTATCACAATGGTCTTTATTTCATCACCTTGCTGTTACAAAACTATATACCAAAAGCACATGACAAAACACACTTTCGTTATTACCGCCACTTCCAGCCGAATACCCAAGATCTCCCCTCAAAGACTAACCACTTCAACTCAACACAGACAAATCAAGTGAGAGCATCCTTGCAACAAATATTGACTCACATCCTAATTGTTGTATATCACACACCCCTAAAAGACTTGTACAGCCAAAGACTGGACAAGACTTTTGAGATCTGTTCAAGTAACAGCAGGTACATTTCTACAATATTTTAGTCAAGAAAATTTTCCTGTGGTATGTATTATTTCTCATAATCAGAGTAGGAATGGCATAAATTTTACCTGTAAAACATGTCTCTGCAATGTACATATTTTCCAAGTTCGTTAACACAACACAAGAATCTATACTAGGCAAATATTTCATCATTTATATATAACACTTTCTTACTCAAGTTTAATGAACAGTACAAAATCTTAGTATTTTAAGATAAAGTTAAGTGAAATATATACTCTTTTAGTACACCAACCTAAAGCAAGATTGAAACAATAAGATTCAAAAGAGAAACCTAATTGCATCTGGTTATAAGTACTGTTCTATCATTAATATCTTCGAATAAGGGGGGGGGCAGTTATTTCACAGATCATTAACCTATTGAGCCTTTCACCCACCTGCTGCATCACCAGTTGTATCAGTTTCCATTCTTCAGGTGGCAGAACACTTAAAATTTACATTTACAAATCCAAATGTACAATATGTGACTCATATCAACAAAGTTTATAATTGGTCACATTTTAGATTAAAACCACTTGACACACACACACACACACACACACACACACACACACACACACACAAAAGCAAATACAAAACAAACTACAAACTAATGCTGTTCAACACATATTACATTAAAAAAACTTGACATTAAGAAAGATAAATACAAAACAAATTTCAAAATGATGCTGTTTGCGCACTATTAAGATGATCTGAGATCATTTTGTAGACCTACTTCTGTTGTTTACCTCATTTGTAATTAATATTTGCACAGTAATTGCTGTAAACAAAGTTATTTATCATGCAGTACAGCTGTTGACATTATTTATTTATTTTGTATTCCATTAATCCATAATGTGATAAATCACAAGGATGTGGAATGAGTTATGTTTACAATTCAATACATATATGCACAAAAAAACAACTATGCTAATAGGTGACATTTTGTTATTTATTGAGTCAAGAATTTCATTAGTAAGAGAAAATATAGCCTGCTCTGTTGATCTACCTTTCTGGGAACCAAACTGGTTCCTGTTAAGGATGTTATGGTTGCTGAGATGGTTTACAAAGAGTGGTTTCACAATGGCAAGTTTTAATTTCTCTGGGAGAAAACCTTGCTGAATAAATTCAGTAAAAATGTGATACAGGACTTGGCAGATATTGCCACTACAGAGCTTCAGAACCTTAGATGAAACGTTGTCAGCACCTGTGGAATTTTTATTTTTTAAAGCCTTGATGGTATTTTTTACTTCATTAATAGTGACTGGAGCTATGTAAATTTGGTCATTTAAGTTGGATTTTCTCTTTGTAATAAATCCATCTTTACAACCTTTACAGCCTACATGATGCCGCCCCACAACTCTACTTCCGCCAGTACCTCGCCTCCTACTTTTCCAACTTCACAGAAGTTCTCCTGCGAAACATGCAAGACTAGCACTCCTGGAAGAAGGATATGGTGGAGACATGGCTTAGCCACAACCTCAGGCATGTCTCCAGAATGAAACTTTCACTCTGCAGCAAAGTGTGTGCTGATATGAAACTTCCTGGCAGATTACAATTGTGTGCCGGAACCGGGACTTGAACCTATTTTTGTCTGCTTCCTCAGTTTCTTTTTTTTTAATCACTTTCACAAACATGATTGTCATTAATAGACCTACTATTATTTACTTCCTGATCCACCACTACCTCCTTCTGTTTACTCTCGATATTTTCTGCATTTGATTTTTCCATTTTGTTTTTTAACAAAAATTAAACTAATTACTCTAAATAAAATCACAAAATAGACATCTAGGTAACCACAGATTTGTTCACATGACAGAACACGGATAGCACTTTCAAAAACTGAGAAAAACAATTCCTTGAGATACCTTTGCATTGCTGGAGTTGCTGCTGCTCAGCTGTAAGAAGATGAAGGCTGCTTTACTCACATGGATGGAATTCTGTGACAAATTCTTTTTGAACGGATGACGATGTTAATCCTGTAGTTCTGTTACATGATGATAAAGGACTGCTGCTGCTGCACTTGTGGTCGAACACTTTTGCCAGTTATTCTCGTTCTTCTTTGCTTAGGACCCCTTCAACACATTTGATGTTGATTATGATGTTTTTATATCTGTCAGAATATAAAAGTTAAGTAACTTTAAATAATTTGAGCACTTTTTGGTCAGAATTTTACGACAATCCCAGCTCCTCCACCAGCCGAAATGTTCCAAATCATTATTTACTAACTGGGAATTCAGCTACTGACTGGGTGAATAAACTATCTGTAAATAAATTATGCTCACATGTTTTTATCACAATGGCCTTTATTTGACCACGTTGCATGTGGCCATACACACTGTCATTATTACCGCCACTCCCAGATGAATACCCAAGATCTTCCCTCAAACACTAACCACTTCGACTCAACACAGAAAAAGCAAGCGAGAGCATTCTTGCAACAAATATCGCCTCACATCCTAGCTGTTATGTTTCAAAAGTTGTATCTAATCATCAATCACAAGCCATTAGTTTCTCTCTTCCTTCCCTTGGCCTCACTCCCTGACAAGGTGGCCCACCGCCTACAAAGTTGGGCTCTGTTCCTTTCTCGCTTCAACTACAAGATTCATTTTTGATCCACTGCTCAGTGTGCCAATGCTGATGCGTTTGCCAATGGTGCCAGACCCTGTTTTCGATTGTGATGAGCTGCTGTGCTTTCATGTGTTCAACGCTGAGCAAAGTGTTGTTGATGGGTTCCCCCTCAATGGCGACAGGTTAGCCATGGCTACTGCTTATGATTCTGTTCTGTGTCATCTGCTACATTTCATTCAGCGGGATTTGCCTGATCACCCATCTGGAAGGGCCTCTGACCCATTGTGTAACTACTTTGCCCTTCTTTCTGCCCGACTGCTTGTAATAGCATTGTTCTCCTCTCCTCCGATGGGGCCTCACCATGAGTAGTCATCCCTGCATCCCTTCAGGCTTCTGTTCTCTGTCTGCTTTATCAGGGACACTGAGGCGTCTCACGCACAAAGGGGTTGGCGTGGCATTGACGCGGATATCAGACACGTGGTCACTGCATGAGAACCATGTGCTAACCAGGCTCCTGCTCCTAAGACATCTCTCTCTCTGTGGTCTACACCCTCACACCCGTGGGAGCGCATACATGTTGACTATGTGGGTCCCTTTCTTGGCACTTACTGGCTTCTTGTGGTGGGCACCTGTTCTAACTTTCCCTTTGTTGTATGTTGTGCATCACTTTCCACAGCAATGACCACCCTGTCGCAAGCCAGAATATTTTCCTTGGAAGACCTCCCTTCCTTTTGGAAATTCAATCCAAAGACATCTGACCTCTGACATAACGTTTTTGCAGGAATATTACATTGAGATTTGAGATTTATTAATATATTTCACTGATATTTTTGTCTACTTATACATTTATAAACAAATTTGAACTATTGCTTGATTACTAAGCTATAAGAGCCACTATGATGTAATATTTTACTATTCTTTCTATTTAATTCTTACATATTGTAAAGAAACAAAGTTCCTATAATATTTCATAACTGTATTTGATAACCATATTAAGTGAAACAAATTGTACTGTCATATCTAATTATTATTTTTGTTGAGTTCTTACTGTAAACACATAAAGTTAAAGCAATTTGAAGAAAATTGTTGATTTGTAGTAAACACTGCCTACCTCTACTAAATCGCAAAATAAACAGAACCAATACTGCGTATGTCCCATAAAATTATGGTTCTACCAAGTAACTTTAAATTTGTAATACAATACATTAAAACCAACAACAATAGTACAAAAAATATGAAAATGAAAGCCTACTGAAAGTGTAATAGGTTTTACACAGTTTTTTCTCCCTCCTGAAAAATTTGAGAGATGTCACATACATGGTGTTGTTTCTTAAGTGACGATATGTTACCAGGTATTCCAGGAGTGTACCTGGTGACATGTAAGAAGGCACTTCCGCTCATAAAGGTGGAGCAATAGGGTAAGTGAAGAGGGGAGGAGCTACAGTCGAGCGCCAACAGTTGCGCCTGTGGTAGAAGCATTGCATAACTCGCGGCCAGTCACACGCCTACAGAATGAATGTTATCGGATGTCATTGCGGTAATGGAGGGGGATGCACAGAACAGCTGAAAATTGGGCTGCCTTCATAGCTGATGCCGACTATATTACCTGAAACAGTCCTCCATTATACTGATAAGGGAAAGATTGAATCACCATGGACTATGGACTCTTATAGATAAGACAGGGTATGTGGTAGTATATTTAAGTAGTGTTCTGCCTCTGTTAGCCCTGTACATAGCCATATTTGTATTTTTTATTTTTATTTATTTATTTATTTTTTTAATTTTTTTTCCTTGAATGGTCAGTTTTCTGACAGATTGAAGTACTAAGTAGTGAGACCACATTAAAAAAAAAAAAAAAAAAAAAAAAAAAAAAAAAAAAAAAAAAAAAAAAAAAAAAAAGAAAGAGGTAAAGTAGACTACTTAAGCCCCATTTCTATGCTATCAGTAATTGCAGCAGCTATTGGAAAGGGTGTATATTCAAGGTTAACTGAGCATTTCAGTTCATATAATTTGCTGTTGAATGTACAGTTTGCTTTCAGAGGAGATTAACAACAAAAAATGCTATATTCTCTTTTTTTCTGTGAGGCACTGGACGAATATAAAAAACAAATAAATAAACTGTGAATGTTAGACATATTCTTTGACTCAACAAAATTATTTCATTGTGTTGATCACAATATACTGTTGCAGATCTTCGAACATTATGCAGTAAAGAGAGTAGCTCACAACTGGCTCACCTCTTAATTTAATAACATACAGACAGCATTAAAAATGCATTCACAATGGGGTAAGGGGTGCTCAAAGGCGTTCTGGAGCTGCGGTTGTATTTATATAAATGATATGCCTTGTAGTATAACAGGTAATTCTAAGATATTTCTGTCTGTTGATGACACCAGGTTGGTAGTGAAGGATGTTGTTGGCAATATTGATGCTAAATTGTACCAATACTCAATTTTGCAGTTTCCGGTGCACAATTCAACAAAAACTAACACTGCAATCACACAGACTCGACACATGCTAAGTGAGACTGGACACTTCAAGTTTCTAGGTGTTCAGATAGACAGTAGGATGTTGTGGAAAGCAGATGTTCAGGATCTCGTTTTTAAAAAAGTAAATACTGCATTGTTTTCCAATCAAAGGTAATCTAAAATAAAAGTTCAACATGAAAACTAGTCTGCTTATTTTCATTAGCTTATAACACACATTGTTACTTTTTGGGGTAACTCCTCTGTTTCGAAGGTGTTATTTATTGTGCAGAAATGGGTGGTTTGAGCAATATGTGGTGTAAACTTCGAACCTCTTGTCGACCCCTGTTTTGTAGTCAGTGAATTCTGACATTGTTCCATCAATACATATTACTGTTAGTTGTTAATAATATCTCATTATTCTCAAGAGTTAGAAGCTTCCACTCAGTTAGTACTAGATAGAAATCTGATCTGCATTTGGATCACATATCTGCATACATTTCTAATAAGCTACCACATGTATTCAAGAAACTTAGTAATAAACCACAAACCTTGAAAGCTAAACTGAAGAGTTTTACTATGGCTTGTTCTCTCTGTTGTGTTGAGAAATTACAGGAAAAATTTAAAAAAATAAGCTAATTTCTATTTATGTTATTGGTTCTGTTTATTTATGCTTAGGCCTTTTGTGTGCATAGGATTGCTATACATTTCACTTTATCTATTACTTCCTGTTAGTTACAGTCTGATGTACTGACTCATTCCATGATGATGGATACTTGCTCTTCAGTTCAGTCCTGTGGAATGTAATCAATACAAAATATAAAATAAAATAGGGGTACTGTTGTACACTACAATCTGCATCAAAGATTCAGAATACCTAAGTAAATATTGTACTACTTGTCAATTTCTGTTTTCATTAGCAACAACAAGAACTGAAATGTTGTTTTTGTATATCTCTGTTCCATCTTAAGTAATGTTATGAATGCCTAGAATAGTAGTGATGCAACACATTTTTTTATTTGTGTAATAATAATAGTAATATACAAAAATAATATGGGGGATATGAAAATAAAAGTAAATAAATGATAGAGAAAATAATTACAAAATGACGTACCATATGGGGAGAGAGGGCACTATGCTAATAAAAATTTCTTTTTGTTCTTCTTCTTACTTTTTGTCTTATTATCATTTTGTTTTTATTGTTCAAAAAAAAAAAAAAAAAAAAAAAAAAAAAAAAAAAAAAAAAAAAAAAAAAGGTAAAGCAGTCAACAATCCGAAGATTGGTTTGAACACCACAGTGCTTTACTAGGCATGGTCCTGTTTGGAGGTGGTACGCCGTTGCCTTCCTCCGACCTTCGAACTGACTTACCCAGTCAGTTATAGGGGGACCTACAGTTTAACGTGGGTTCCGAACCACGGTGCTACTCGGTATTTTTCACATGAGCAATACTGCCAGAGGTGAAAGAAGTGGAAAGTGACAGATAAAAATCCTAGGACCTGGCGGGGATCGAACCCGGGACCTTTGGATTTGTAGTCTGGCACTCTACCACTGTGCAACCGAAGCGCACTTTATTGTTTTATTTATTAGAAATTTCTCCTTACCTGTCAGTATTTTTGTATTTCTAATCTGCATTATTGTGTCCAGTTATCATTTCTCATTACATTTTAATTCATCTACAGTGTTTTACAATTTTTCCTTCCTTCGGTGAAACTTTCAAATTAATATTTACTATGGTTCACCTACGTCTCCTCCTCCATTTTCCAGTCCTCACTTACTGATCCCCTTTATTTTCTGAAAAAGGAAATTAGACTTTCAAAAGCTAGGTTAACAGTTTCCTCTTTTATATGTTTCTGTTTATTCTACTACCTTCTTATGCTAAGTACTGATTGAATAGTAATTTTAATAAATTTATCATTTGAATGTTACATTTAGTACAAAGTTTCATAGATAGTGCAGTTTTAGCTGTTTTCTAATCAATACTCATATCTTCTGTTTCACTTATTCCAGGAATAGAGTTATGTAGCATCAAACATAGATCAGCCAACAACTTTAGATTGGCTCTCTGTTTTGCCATTGGAACTGTCATGGTCATACTGCTAGCTTGGATTTTGAGAAACTGGATTTATTTTATGCTTGTCTCTGCATGTATGCTCTGCATCCCACTATTGTTTATCAGGTAATATTGAAAAAATTATAAAATGTAAATATATTTCATAACATTCTTTCTAATAAGCAGATCAGTGAGAAGTAGGTGCAAAAATCTGTGGAAATGTTAGTGCTTTGAATGATTTATCACTGCACAGAAGTTTATATGTCACAACTACAACCGTCTGCAAAATTTCTGTGTCAATTTATCATCAGATTTAAAAGATGACAAATAATGTATGATGAAATTACCAATTAAATACAATAACTTTCTTCCAGTGCATGTAGTCCCATTGGAATATCCAACTAAAAAGTGTCAACTTATTGAGTCAGAATAATTTCATTGATTTGAAACTAGTTTCCAGAATGTGCTCCAGAATCTATAGTCTCATCAACTATTTTGTGCTGGATTATAGATTACCTCTTTGAAATATAATCTAAAACCTTCTGGAAGTTTAATACTTTCCTCCTTTATTAAGTGGCAAATGACAAAACCCATAATAATTTTGTTACATGTCTATTCAAGAACTTTCATGCTAATGTGGATGTTACTAGTGTTACTAATTGCTTTTGACTCATTGGACTTTTCAGAGAAGATTTTAGAGAATGTTATACACAGGGTGTAAATGGTATAAACCACCAAAATTATACAGATGGTACATCTCTATGTGCATGTAATGAAATATTGTTGTATCATGTACTTTATTTTTGTATTCATAAAAACCAATATTTGTAGGACTGATGATAGGCGTTTTCTGTTTACGTTGTTGACTGAAGATACACAAGAGAGCCATATCACCATGTGGCCTATTTGCATTGCCAGCAGACATCTGGGGGTACAAGAGAGAGCACATGACAAGAAATGTAAACATCAAACGTGTACAATGACGTGCACAGCAGCTAGGTGCTGCTGAAATGAATGATTTGAACAACCATTGGGTTGTCAACAATGTGTAATTCATTTTTCATAAACAGTAAATTAAATACAACCATACTTTTCTTTTACAGTACCATTATGAAGGTCAAGGTAGTAAATAAAAGGTTATATTGTCGCATTGAAATGGAAGCAGACTTGACTTCGAAGGCAAGGTTGTCAACTGAACACAGCACTTATAATGAAAGCAAGTTTATTTCAAACTGAAACATACTTGAAGCACTCACTGACTCTTGGGCAGAGTGCTCTGCTATTTACACAGAGACAGAATGTACCAGAAATTAGAAGAATAGTTAACATAAGAAACATGTATAAATTACAAGTGAACATAAGAAACATGTAGAACATTATGCAAATGATCATTACAAAGAAATACACTTTTGCCGGTGGATGGGATTGATCCAGGGAACTTCAGCACCACAATCAGTGACACTATCCATTACGCCACTCTGGCAGTCGATTAACTCCGGGTCTTGAGGCATTGCTCCCTCTCCTGAAAAAACAGTGACCCACTGTTAGTTTCCCTTTGAAGCCAGCTGCATGGTCCTGGATCTTGTCATGGGTCCTCTTTATGATAGTTCTGGAGATTCCTTCCCTTCTGCACAATTACCGATGACAGACGTTCTTGTCGTGGCTTTGTCAGTATCATTAACATCCTTGGAGTACTTGAACAAGAAGCCATTTTCGCCTATCTGCTCTTCAGGATTGTAGTAAGGCTTCATGCGGAGGACGTGAACAATGTCCCTTTGTTTTAGTCGTTTCGACGACAGCTCATAATCCTCAGATTCGTATGTGATGTCTGACAGGCATGACATGATACGAACAAAAGTATCGCCTCAATAACTTTTCTGATAGTCCAACTTTCCGTACAGGGGAAAAATCCATACCAGATATCCTGGGCTGTACACAACAGGTCGGTGCTTGTTGTTATACCGCTGCTGGTCCTTCTCCTGGGCGTCCAGTGTCCATATGCGAGCCAGCTGTCTTGCTTCTTTGACCCTGGTGATGAGCTGTTTAACATAGTCATCCTGAGTGTTGTCCAGCTGTAACGGGAACAGCGTATCCATCGTCATCTCAGCTTCACGGCCATTGAGCAGGAAAAACGGTGTAAAGCCTGTGGTGTCTTGTCTTGTAGTATTATAAGCAAATGTCATGACTGGCAGTATTGTATCCCAATCCTTCTGCTTAACATCAGTGTATATCAGCAGCATATCTGCTGACATCTTATTAAAAAGTTCTGTAAGACCATTTATCTGAGGGTGGTAGGTAGTTGTTATTCTGTGGACAATGTCACAACCTGACATTACTTCTGATACTAGTTTTTACTGGAATACTTTTCCATGATCAAGTATCATCACACGTGTTGCTCCATGCTTCAAAATAATGTCTTCTACAAGGAAAGTTGTGATCTCAGAAGCTTCTGCAGTCAGCACAGGTTTGGAGATAGTGTAGCATGTGAGATAGTCAGTGCAGACTATTATCCATCAGTTACCGGTTGTCAACTTTGGGATCCTCCCTAAAAGGTCGATTCCAATTTGGTAGAATGGAACTGCTGCAGGTGGAATTGTTACGAGATGCCCATAGGTAATTGCGGCACATGCTTCTGCCACTGGCACTCTTTACAGTGACTCGCATAGTGCTTGACAGATCAGTAGAGACCTTTCCGGTAATAAATGAGTCTCATTCTGTCTAGGGTCTTCACAAATCCCAGACGACCAGATATTGGAGCATCATGGAAATACATGAGAATAGGTGGCTGGAGATGAGCTGGAATGACCAGTAGCCATTTGGGGCCCAGTGGATCACAGTTGCCCCTTTACAAGTTGGAACTCTGCATTGGTTTGTTCTCTTTTCTCCAAGGCCTCTATGGTTTTAATAGTGCTGGATCTTCCCTCTGTTCAGTTGTAACATCACCTAATTCAGTGAGGGCTGAAATTTCATTCACGCTGTTGTGTTGCACTAATGGATTCCTTGAAAGGCAGTCGGCATTCTTGTTTTTGAACCCATTCTTGAATACCACTGTGACATTGTGCTTGGAGTTTTAGTGCCTATTTTGCTAGTTGACCTGATGGATCGTTCAAGCTAGTCAGCCAACACAAAGAATGGTGGTCTGTCACGATGGTGAATAGTTTGGTAAATAAATATGGCTGGAACTTGTTGATAGCCCAGATAACTGTGAGACATTCTTTCTCAGTTGTAGAGTAGTTTATCTCAGACTTTGAGAGTACTCTTGATGCATAGGCTATCATGTTTTCAGTGCCTTTCTGAACTTGTATAAGCACTGCACCAACCCGATAACCACTTGCGTCTGTGTGAAGTTCAGTTTCCGCATTGTCGTCGTACAAGGCTAGAACTGGTATGGAAGTTAGAGCCTCCTTACGTGCCCGGAAAGCTTTTTCTTTTGCCTCATCCCAGTAAAACTTGGCTTCTCCCTGCAGAAGTTCTTGCTATGGACGTGTCTTGTTACAAAATCCTTTTATGAAGCATTAGTAGTATGAGTACAGCCCCAGGAAAATTCTCACATCACAAATGTGCTGAGGAGTTGGAAATTCTGTGACTGCCCTTATGAGTACAGGATCAGGACAGACAACATATTCGATGACTAGGTGTCCCAGGATTTTTATCTCCTTGGCGACAAAGAGGCACTTCTTTGGATTGAGGCGGAGTCCTGCAGTCTGAACACACTTCAATACAGTTGACAGGTGACTCAGATCTTCTTCAAATGTTTTCAAGAAAACGACAATGTCATCTAAATTGCAAAGACAAATTGTCCACCTAAGGTGTCTAAGCAAGTTGTCCATCATGCGTTCGAATGTTGCTAGAGCATTACATAATCCAAATGGCATCACTTTGAATTCATAGAGGCTGTCAGGTGTAATAAAAGCTGTCTTTTCTCTGTCAGCTTCGTCAACCTTGATTTGCCAGTAACCTGTCTGCATGGCCATAGTTGAGAAGTATGTAGCTCCTTTCAAGCAGTCTAAAGTGTTGTCAATGTGTGGCAGTGGGTAGACGTCTTTCTTTGTGATTTTATTCAGCTGCCGATAGTCACTACAGAATCGCCATGTGCCATCCTTGCGAGGACCACCAGAGACAACCAAGGACTCTCCAAAGGTTGAATAATGTCATCTTGCAATATCTTCTCCACTTCCTCTTGAATTATCTGTCTTTCAGCTGGTGACACTCTATACGAACGCTGGATAATTGGTGGATGATCCCCGGTATTAACGGTATTGATATGGTGCCTTATCATGGGCCCTCTCGTCTGACTTTTTTCCTGCTGGGGTGCGAATTCACCTGAAAATTAGTGTAGTATAGCTAACACCTGTTGCCATTCTTAAAAAAATGTTCAAATGTTTGTTAAGCTTAAGGGACATAACTACGGGGTCATCAGTCCCTAAACTTACAAACTACTTACGAACTACCTTATACTAAGGACGGCACAAATATCCATGTCCGAGGGGGGATTCGAACCCACAACCGTAGGGGCCGTGAAGGCCATGACTGGAGCGCCTCAGTCCCCGCTGATGTTATATTTCTTGGGTGACATGTGTCTGGTCAATGTGCTGCAATAGTAGATTTGCTAGGCGGTTATACATGTGTCTGATGCTTATGTTCAGTACATACTATCCTAATAATCTGACCAATATATGACATGCCACACTTACATGGCAGTTTATTTATTTATTTTATTTGGCATACTTCATGTTGGCCTGAAGCTTACCAATGTACTACCAAAAAGCCTCGCAGCCCTTCCAAAAAACAAATTAAAAGACCAACTGAAAAGAATCCAAATTGAAAATGCATCCTGTTCTCTAGATGACTTCTATGACTATATGAAAAATGTTTCTTAACCAAGACAAGTATATACTGTAGTTAACTGTTTAATTGTCAAATAAAGACTTAAAAACATGTAATACATTTAATTGTATAAAAGAAATAATGTATCTATGAAACAGTAATCATTAGTTTATAATTTATGAAACTGGCGTATTCAGAAGAATAATCTGTACAATGTCAAGAGACTGTATATGTATTATTCGATTTTGAATAAATATTATTATCATTACTTATTCCATGGATCCATATATGCGAGTATTTCGCTTGGATGTGGAACGTGTCAAAACAATTGTATACATATAGTTAATACTACAGAATAATAATACAGTTCAGTAATACAGATAATAATATGTATAATTTTTTTACTGACTTGCTAACATTTCATTAGTATTGTAAACACTACTTAATAACTGAATTACAATATACATCTTTAATTAAGAAAGTGCATTATTTAACTAAAAGAATTCATCTATGAAGTACAGTGGATGGCCAAGCAGGTATTTCTTTAATGTACATTTGAACAACATTTCATTTTCTCTTTCACATTTAATATTATTAGTGAGTGCATTAAAAGTCTTAATGGCAGCATATTTAACCCCCTTCTGTAAAAGTGACAAATTCTTTAATTCAAAATGGAAATCATCTTTATTTCTAGTATTATATTTGTGGTATGAACAATTTGTTTCATACTGAGTATAAAAATAAGAAAGGTCATCCAAGAGTATATGTACTGACATGTTGTTGTCAGTATTCCTAACTTTGTAAAAAATTTCCTGCATGAGGTTTGTGGAGGAACCCCACACACGATTCTGACTGCTCTCTTCTAAGCTGTTAAGGTTTTTTATTTTTTGTTTTTTGAGGCAGGTGAATTACCCCAGAAGATTATGCCATAGCTCATTAATGAGTGGAAATATCCAAAGTAAGTTGCTTTTAAAATGTTGATGTCCCCAAAATGAGTAATGATCCTTAAGGCAAAGGTAGCTGATGAAAGCCTTTTTAGGGTCAGTGACACACGATGTTTCCAGTTGAGCCTACTGTCAATGTGAACGTCAAGGAATTTAGTGGAGTGCACCTGTTCTAGTAGCTGCTTGCCATGTGCAATGACTACATTTTCTGGAGTTTTATGTGGAACAGAATAAAATTGGTTTTTTTTTATATTAACTGAAAGAGAATTAACTGAGAACCAAGCTGTAACTTCTCTGAGTATATCATCAACATCAGTCTCTAGATCAGTAGCAGACTTACTATCTACCACGATGCTTGTATCGTCAGCAAACATTGTGAATTCACATTTGTTACTAATGGACAGTGGTAGATCTTTAACATATATTAAAAACAGAAGGGCCCAAGGACATATCCCTGGAGAACTCCATGCTGTATTTTACCCCAATCAGAAGCTACTGTACTAGAATATCCAGTGTTGCAGCCATGTAAGACCAACTTTTGTTTCCTGGGTTGGAAATGAGATGAGCCCTGTGCACAAAGGTATGAAGTACCCTTTCACATTGAGCTGGACAATGCTAATTATTGGCATGCAGATACAAGTCAGTGTGAGTTGGATTTATATAAAAAGCATGTCCCATCAACCTTCCTGACCAACGCATCAAGGAAGGGAAGGGATAACAATACAGAGATAGAAAATAACCTTATGAATAGAGAGGGAGGTGTTTGCTCAAATTCTGTGTGGAATTCTGCTCTTTCTTTACAAAAAACAGAGGGATACAATTAATACTGCCTCACTCATTAATTACTGTTATTCGCCATCGATATATCTGTTGATTATCATCTGGTGCTGCAGCTTACTGATTTGTTCTGAGTTATCTTTCCTGATTTAATTGAAAAGTGTGGTATTAAATTTCCATGCAGAATAATTCATCTCTGCCTTGAAAATTGCTGTGTTCTCTTGTCGAAATAATGAAAGTAATTGATGCTATAACACTGCTGCATACCCATAAGTTACTTAAATACCCTTACTTATTAAGTCTTCAAATTTGAGAGCTATGTATAATGTCTCATTTTGTGATCTGCAAATAATGTGTTACCCAGAACAAGTAAATATTATTTGCAAAGGCTAATTAACCATTCACCTTTCTCATTTATTGTCCTTAATCTAAAGTTTCCTATACATTTTTCCTTCCTTCAGCCACCACTGCATTCCAGTCTCCCATAATTATAATGCAATCATGACTTATTTTATATCTCAGTAAGTTTTTGATTCTTCCCATAGTATTCTTCCTCTTGCAGTAGAGGCACAATAATAATGTGTACTTTGCTATACATACAGTTGAAGAATAAATGGGTATACATATTCTTTTATTATAAATGGCCCCATAAATTATTATTTCAGTTACTTAAGGTACCCCAAGATCCTTGTGCTATGTTTAGTCTTCTGATGTGATATGTAGACTAAAGATTCTGTAGGGTTTTATAAAAAAAATTCTTTTCTTTGTATAGGTATCTCCCTGAGTCTGCACGTTGGTTTATTGCCAAAGGACATCCTGCAGAAGCTCTTAAAGTGCTTCAGAAAGTGGCTTCAACAAATGACATGGTATTGCCCAAAGATACTCACATCAAGCTTGAGTACTTGTCTAAGCAAAGAACAAAACATTTGGGTTTAAAGTCATTATTTATGAATAAAGTACTATTCAAAAATACAGCAATTCTCATTTGGAGCCGGTATGTGGTGAAGAACAATTGTTTATAAGATTTTGTATATCATACAGGCACTTGTTTTTCTGTACCCTCTATACTTGCCTTTTTGCATCCTCCTTGTTGTTTCAACTTTCTGAATGTTTTTATATTTCTTCTTGTTAATCTTGGTTCTGGGATCCTCATGATGTGACCAAAGAAAATAATCCTCTTCCAGTTACATGTGTACAATTTTGTTTGGCACTGTTCACAGTCTCCTACCTTTTTATAATTTTTATTTATAGAAATTATGGCTATTCTCCTTTTTACTTTTAGGATTTTGTCAATTCTTATTCTCTTAGTGACATTAAAAAAAGTTTCACATGCGTATGTAACCTCTGGGTTAACCACCATTTTGTAGTGTTTTAATTTTGTTTTTATTGATAGACATTTTTGTTGTATGTAGACTACATTATTTTTAGAGCCTTTATCACTTGATTAGTTCTTCCCTGCCAATCAGCTTTCTCATTATAATTTTTTATAAATTTTAAATTGTCTCACTATTTTAATTTTTCTGCTTTTTTACTGTTATATGGTTCATTAATAATTAGTCTGCTACCACCATTTCATTCTTTTCTGATGGTATCTGGAATCCAATTTTTGGTGCTATATGTTGTAGTCTTATTATTTGATTTCTGCCTTCTTGTATGTTACTAACTACTAATGCTAAGTCATCTACAAATCTAACCAGTTTAAATTTATTTGATCTTTCTTTGTTCCAATTTGTATTTTCTTAGGATTTTTCTTGTGCTGTCCCATCATTAAATGTTCCAGAGCACAACTGAGGAGCAGTAGTCTCTGACTTAGCTAGGGTTGTGTCTGAATGGTTTGGCCAAATCCATTATTCGCCAAATCTGGCACACTGACTTCGGATTCGAGATTCGGTGCATAATGGCTGAATACTACTGAATCCTGAATCCAAAATGTTATCTGTAAACCTTTAGTTACGAATGTTGTAGTGTATTTTGCGTAACAATGCACTTTCGTTTACATTATTTACGTTATTTTCCATAGATCTGCTGAAAGACGTGATGTCATAAAACAAAACGACTTCACTTTGAAATTGAATAGTTCTGATAAATGGGGCTAGGAGCTGTCACAAGTAACTTTTCCCATTTAATGTAAGCAGCGCTACACTGGCTTGCTGAGGTGCTTAGGTGCAAATATAAATACTGGCACTAAAACTTTTGCACTCGTAAAAAAAAAAAAAAAAAAAAAAAAAAAAAAAAAAAAAAAATGGAAGACTAGTCTATTTTCCTTTTTATTTTTGATTGATAAATTTTAATACACCATCCAACGAAGGAAATAGAACTTCATTATTGCTCAACTTCAAATGTAGCAGCCTTTCAAATATAAATTTGTAAATAACAACAATACATAAGGCTTTAGGATTCTTGCATGAGTTGCCTCATTCTGATTTCACATATTGTTTTGTCGAATTTTGAGAATTGCTGGGGTATGTAAACTGTAATGAAGCACTAGGATTTCAAGAAGAATGTTGTTTATTATGTAGGAAAAAAGTTCTAATCGTGCGCCATCCAGGCAGGATGACATCAATTCAGCAACCACTTGATGTCTGTTTCAATAAATCTTGTAAGGTAAAGCATAAACACATGTACACTGACTGCCTTTCAAAAAGTGACAGACAACTAAAACCAGCGGGTGATGTAAAATACGCAAGTGTGCCAATGAAATTATGTTACCTGGAAGTGGGTTCCAAATTGGATTGTGTAACAGGTATTTTAAAATGTTAAGAGATCGAATGCACTAGATTGTATGAGGGACAATGCTCTGTAGTACAAAGGAATGATGTAACAAGGAATCAAGTGCTAGTGATTCAGAATTACCTTCCCAGTATCTAATTGCTATTATAAACATTTTGTAACATTTGTATTATAAGTCTAATAATTTTTTTTTATATTTCAGAATTTAGTTTCATGCAATAGCCATAAATTTGAAGTCTTATCTAAAAGCTACTATGTAAGGCGAACTGACAAGTGTGTGTTGCGTCAATATGCCTGATGCTACAACCACTGCCTTCATGCTGCAACTTACTTGTTTTTTTGTTTTTTTTGTTTTGTTTTTTTTTTTTTTTTTAATTAGGGATAAGGGATTGTTCCTATGAATCATGATTCATAAATTCCACACTCTCTTCGCTATAAGAATAATACAAATGTAAACACCACACCATGTAATCTTCCTTGTTAGCTGTTACCTCATTAAAATCCGTCCGCCTAAGAAACCCAAAAGACAACGGCAAATGTGGGAGAATATACATATCATGTTAATGTTTACTTTTGTATTATGCTTATACTGAATAGGAATAGTTAGAAATGAAGCACGCAACTGACTTCTAGTACTGATTTTTAAATCTTCTACGAATAAAAATTCTGTGCAGACAAGTTACATAATCTTAAATTTTTTAAAGAATAAATAAATCTACAAAATATCCTTGCTTAACCCTTCAAAATGCACAATCTGCATGTTAAGTACTTTTCGTAGTTTTGAAATGTCTTCATGGCAATAACAAGTAAACACACAGTGAATAAACATGGATTTCTCTGTGTCTGAATTTCCTGTTGGTCACTCATGGAATGATATGTCAATATAATATTATTTAACATTTACACAACCTATTTTTTAAGAATCAATTTTTTTAAGTTCCAAAATAGCTACTTATCTTTTCAGGTTTTATTTTTGACTCTCCCCTTGGAAAAAAGAGAAATAAAATACATAATCCATCCTTTCTAGGACTTCATTCTGCAATTATTTTTTATCTCATCAAAATGAAACAGTTTGTAATATAGTGAAGAAAGTTTCTTATTACCTTTTAGAGCATCTAAACAATATATGTATCAAAATGTTTCATGCAAATTTCTTTTGAGGGTAGGGGGTGTTAAAAAATCCTGAAGATTTAATATAAAAATCTAAATGAAATTTAATTTTCTTAAATTTTACTGTTAATATTTGGTGGTGAAGGACAGGGAGACTACAACAGATATATCGCAGTATTGTTGCAAAGAATGACATTCATGCAGCTTGATAATGGGCATGGTGTGTAGGTGCAAGGTGGTGTTTGGCTCTACGGAGCTGATGGCTGTATTTGTGCACAGTGCAGGCATACATGGTCCAGTATGTATGGTAATTCTGGTAACTCCAGCCTGGGTGATAGGTTTATTAGTTCATCAGAGAGTACCAGCTGTTGGCTGTATTCGAACTCTGCCATTGTGCGCTTAAGGGTAGTCTTTGTAAGTGGTACAGAGGTCGAGCAACACCCATGATAGGGCCTCTGTCCATAAAGTATCATGGCAATGGAAGGCCACTGTAAAGGTTCTGTTCCATCATTGTACCAGACTGCTGCTTTGTGGGTGGTAGGCTGTGGTGTGGATGCACTTAATTCCGCGTTGTATGCAGATGTTATTAAATAAGGCAGACTCAAACTGCCAACCTTGGTCAGTGGTAACGATGGCCAGGTAGCCAAAGTATGAGACCAACAAACTGATGAAAGCTTTGGGTACTTTTTTGATGTAATGTTCATTAAGGGGGCTGCCTTTACCCAGGAAGTTGTTCAGTTGATTGCCAATAGTATGTACTGGAAGCCTTCAGAGTATTGGAGGGGGCCCATGAAGATGTAGGAGATAGGGAGAATATAGGCATATAATATGGAAAAAGTACAGAAGTGGTGAGTGAACTTTAATGCAGAAGTTGAACATGGAAGCAGTGCTGTTTTGAAATCAGGCATGTGACTTAAAGTAGAGTGGGGCAAGCCCTTTTATGATTTCAGGAAATAAAGTGGATCGGCACGGATAACCTTCAGGTGATGCAAGTAGGTCAGCGAGGGTGTCGTACTTCATAACAGCCTGACAGCTGTATTGTTTAAAGGTGACTGGGACATATGTGATCGGAAGTAAGATACTGGTCATGTGTAGCAAAGATCAGCTATGCCACATTTGTGAAACACAGGCCGAGGCGGTCAACCTCGTCATATAAATACAGGCAAAACAGGTTAGTCAGTCAGTTAGCCATGGCACTGATAGAGGCAGTCAGGGTTGGGCAGTCACCTACCACCCAGGCTGTGCTACTCGTTGACAACAATTGTTATTATTGTTACCGCAAAACTGAGTCTGTCACAGCCTGGAAGCACTTCAATGCAGCACAGCCAGCAGCCGATCATCACGATCAACATGGCATCCCTGACAGAAGATGCAGTCTGCGTAATAGTGGTGGCACAGCCTGATACATGGGCAGTGGGGTCCTGGCCTCGACAGCAGCGCAACCGGGAGTCAAACCAAGACTGCAGCTAGTTACTCACCCAGGGGCGTGGTATGGATGAAAGGATGCAGCCACACCTGAAGTGCTCCAGTGACCGTCTGGAGGGTGATGCAGCAGAAGTGGGTGAAGGAGGACCTGGGTTCAACTCTCAGGCCGCACCCAGTGTGGTACGGCCATCGAGGCGGCAGCACAGAGCAGTGTGAGGATGATATCTTGCCTTACGCAACATGCAGGCATAGCAGCCGGCAGGCAGCCATACCAGCAGTGTCAGCTACTTTGAGGCTCGTGATACAGCATGCATGCACACTCCACTCGCCTCTGGCCATTTTGTAAGCACGAATGTCAATAAAACGTTTTGTTATTCTGGACCACTGTTTCATTGCCACCCCATATCCCAAGTTGAGTACTGAGCTCACAGCCCACATGGAATGAACTAGTGGCGCTATCCTGACGTGGAAAAGGTCTGTGTGTAGAAAATTTGTCATTTGGTGTCAAAACCATCAAATAGTGGCCAGACATGTTGCATTTGGCCTGTGTTCCACAAATGTGGCAGAGGTGATATTTGCTACACGTGACCGCTCTCCTACTTTCGATCACGTATGTCCCAGCCACCTTTAAGCAATACAGCTGTCAGGCTGTTACACAGTACGGTGCCCTCACTGACCTACTTGTGTCACCACAAGCTTCGCTGAGCCGCTCCACTATATTTGCTGAAATCATAAATGTGCTTGTCCCACTCAACTTTGTCACATGCCTGATTTCAACACAGCACCGCTTCCATGCTCAGCTTCTGTGTTAAAGTACGCTCACCACTTGTTTACTTTTTCCATATTATATGTCTATGTTCTCCCTATCTCCTACAAAGATGATACAAAGATGATATTTATGTATTGGAATCATCCAGCAAGTACAGGGAAACGGCCAAGAGGTGGTGTGGTATGTCAAGTGATTTTGTTTTATTGACAGATGCTGCATGTAAATGTCCATTCCTGGCAATCTCATCACATGCCCTGCCATATGAAACACTCGGTGATAAGGTGAGTGTTAGGGTTAATGCCCAGCTGAAATAGATTGTGTATGATGTCAAAGATTTTTCTATAAAGTGTTTGGGGGACGACAGGGCATAATGTACCTGTAGATTCATAACACCGTACCACTCCAGTCAGTGTGGGAAAAATTGTGTTAATCGGTCTAAATGATAAGCTGTTAGCGGATAGTAACAACAGTGTCTGATCATCTAGGGTGGCTAGTTTGATAGGTCAACAAAAAATAGAAATCTGTGACAATGTTCTCTGTGCCTTTTATGTATTGCATGTCAGTGGTAAACTGGAAAAATTAATTAAAGTCTTTGAATCAGCAGTTAGGTGGTTGGCTGGTGGGTTCATCACGGTATCCACAAATTGTCTATGGCTCATGAGGATGTAGAATGGGCATCCTTCCACGTCTGATTGAAAGTGTTTAATAGCTTTGTGTATCACCAGGATCTTGGGGTCCAAGGCTGGATATTTATTTTTGGCTCTGTTCGGTTTTTTGAGACGAACTCTAAGAGAGATGTCTGTTCACTCAGAGTTTGACTAAGGATTGTGCCTAGGGCTGTGTCTCTGGTGTCTGTGGTAATGAAAATTCCAGCTACAGGGTTTGGGTGTGTGGTTGTGACAGCGTTGCTTAACAGTTTCTTAGGTGTATCAAAAGTTTCTGTCATTGTCTGTGTCCAAGGGACCAGGCAAGTGCCTGACATTTGTTTGCTGGCTAGTGTGTCCATCAAAGGTGTCTGTATGTCTGTTGCAGCTGGTAAATGATTCCTGTAATAATTAATGGTGACCAAAAATGCCTGAATTCTTTTAATGTTTTTGGATGAGGAATTTATGTAATCACTTGCACTTTTGTGGTTGGTGGTTGGATGTCATCCATGGACACATTAAAGCTGAGGTATGTGACTGATGGTTTGTGGAATTGAATTTTCTTTTCATTTGTGTCAAAAACACGGTGTTGACATGCTGCTCAGGTTCATCAATGGATTTTCTAAACATGAGAATGTCAACCAGGTATACAAAACAAAAATTTCATTGATGACACATTGCCAAGTCTGGGTAGAATTTATTTGTCCAAATGCCATGAAGCAGAATTGCTAGAGGGTGATGGACATGGTGGTATCATTTTTTCTACACCTTCCGCTGCCATTGGGGTTTGGTGGTATGTCCACTTTCAGTCTATACCAAAAATTACTTGTGATGGACGTAGCATATGGAAAGTTGGCGATTATGGGGCTGGAGTAACTGTCCATTGTCATTTGTGCATTTAAGTGATGCATACTCCAAGCACTGTTGACTTTTTTGATGAGGGGAATTGGAGTTGACCAATTCCTTGAAGATGGTTGCAGTATCCCAGAGTCTAATAGTCTGGCAATTTGTTGATTCACATCTGCAAGACTCTCAGGGCACAGTCTACAGGCTTTGCTAGTGACTGGAAATCTGTCTGTCAGTCTCAACTGTGCCATTGGTGATGATGGATACATTCTGAGACACTCACGAATCTATTTGTTTATGCAATGCTAATGATGGTGCTGCAATGTTTGCATGTGGCCAGTCATGTGATATGGCAGAGTCCCAAGCAGCTGATTTTGGCCAAAGTTGTGCTCACGAATCCCAAGTTGAGCGGCTTGCTGTGGGCTTGGGTGGTGGCAGTAAAGGTAGTTAGGGGAAGATGGCCAACCACTGGGCAATGTGTTCTTGTTCGTATAGTTTGGAGTATCCAAGCTGGGGTGTGGTGGCACTCACATCTGTGAGGTTGAGCCATTAGCCACACATTATGATTGCTGGGACTGTGCGGCATTTGTTTGTATTATCTAACTAGGCCATGGGGGACCTGGGCAGTACTGTGAGGCGGTGTTTCTGTATCATAGGTGCGGAAGGAACATGGCACTGTTTACAAACATCAGAATAGAGCTGTCAACCATGCTCGTGGGCGTGATTTCACTGGCATCACTCGTTGAATTTTCGCAGTCACTAACCTGTTTATGATAATCTCATATGTCAGTGTGAAGCTCTCTGACCTGCGATGTTACAGAAATGAGCACATTCACAGCTGAGTCCAGACAGTGTGACAGCTTGTCATTCTCACTGTGGAGATGTGACACTTGTTTATGTTCATCATCTTGTAGTTTGTAATTGTGGTGACAAGAGTGAGTACTCATGTAATAAGTTCATATGGGTTGCAGAGTGTGAGATATCAGTGCTCGACTGGGAACATGGATAGTGGGTTTTTGAGGGATGATGAAACACAGAGTGGTGCACTATGTTTAGAGGCAGTTTGTGGTGTGGTAGAAAATCTATGCCGATGATTGGTTCCAGTACTTTGGCAATGAGGAAGTTTTATCGGAGTACTCGTGTGGGCAATAGGTGCATGGTGAATGCCACCATACCCATAGATATTAGACAGGTGATGTTTATGGCATGCAGTAGGGTATGGCATTCCTTCATAGGCCAGTCGCCAGGTATGTTTAGATCCAAAAAAAATTGCAGGAAGCTGAATTTTTGGTATGTTGTTAGGACATATTAGAGTAGTATTAAACCACGTTTGCAGCTTCGAAGTCCTTTAGCTTAACTTTTAAGAGCCAAAAAACCTCAAAATTTTCGGTCTTTTTTCTGATTTGGGCTTATAACTCGTGAAGGATGGTTTTTTGACTAAAAGTCACTCTCACCTTTATTAATGTAGATAAAATATTCTAAAATTTAAGCCCAACCGCAGCTCTCTAAGTCCAGTAGTTCCCGAGATATTGGACTTCAAAAATTGACTTATTTCTCCAAAATGTTCAAATTTCCAATTCTAGTTATCTTTTGACTACATGGCTCTAATGATCATCCCACGGGGAAAGTCATACAAAACAAAATTATAGAGCAATTATTTATCTTTAATCTAAGTACAGAACGAAGTCCATAGGCCCAATATATTTCTAGTTATCGTTAAAAAATGAAAAGTTGGAAAAATCGGATTATTCAATAAACTGAACCAGATGAATTGCAGCCCTCTTATCCAATATGTGTTAAAGAAGAAGGGGGAATTTCTCACCAACTGTGATTATTAACACATTTTATATAAATAAGTGTAATTTATGTGTTAATGCAGACCATTATATTTGTGAATGTAGATATTGCTGTAAAAACAACGAAACCCTCTATGTATGTATTTGTCAGCCATTAAGGGTTTGGGACTTTCGTTCGTAGCGAGGATTTTTGTTGTGCAAATGCACCCCCACCCCCCCTCACTCCGAGTGGTGACCCAGCTGCTGTTCTGTCCTCCCTCCCAAACTTTTTGTCTCCTTGCCCCTAGAAACGGCCATATTCCGATCTGTGAAGAACGACAAAAATCATCTAAATATCGATCATGGTGGTGTTTTAAATACTTTTTTACAAAATGTCAGAGCTACCCCCATCGGATGTTTGTTTCTGGGTCGTTGGGAAGTGCTTGGAGAGGTAACAGTGACAGTGAAAAAGCGTGGAATTTAGATGCTGATAAAAGTGTGTCAGAAATGTGGGTTGGAAAGGATCATGAGGTTTTTGTGCAATTTAAATGAATTGTCCGTACATGACGCATGCAGGAAGAGGTATACTGTGGAAAGTAATGTGAAAGCATCTGTTCAGTGAGGAGGAGATGTTTCATCTGCTCAGCCATCATCTTTGCGTGGGGAAAGGCTGAGAAGTGCGTCGGGTTCAAGGCGTCACATCATAAGAGATTTTTGTTTCCCTTGTGTTGAAAAATTCTCCAAGGAATATTTCGAAAAACAGATAAAATTGCTTTAATATCTACAGGATGAACTCCATCAAGTGGAAACACTGGAAGTGAAAGAATCAATTGTGGAAAAAGCTAGGCAAGCTGATGAATGGGGACAACAGATTCTTCAGCGTCTTTCAAGTATAAGTGAACTTGTTGCTGCTGAGGGTAAGTACCACAAACATTGCTACCTAAAATTGCACTCCTTGTTGCGATCTACTGGTGCATGAAGTAAACGAGGGCGTCCTGAACATCCCCTCCTTATCGAGGGTATGGAGCGTACATAAGCATACCTTCCAGAAACAAGAGAGTAAAACCAATTTTCCATAAGTGACTTGATTGCAGAGAACTTCACAGGTAATTACAAACCAACAATTGCAAGTGTTCAAGCTCATCTTCAAAGCTGATATCGAGAAAAAATTATTTTTGAGCATGTTGGTCCGTATCACAGCCCAGTCTTCATGTTCACAGACATTGGACAAAATATTATCTTTTTGAAAAGTGGTACAATCAAAGACTTAGCACTCCAGCTGAAGAGTGGCTTAGAGTTGTCAGAGCTGCAGAAAAGATGCAAGGGTATCGGTTCCTGATTCTCTGCAACTGTTGCTTGAACAGATTATCCTGAGAAACAAACATTCTTCTCTCGAACAATGGAAAAGGAAGTGCATAGGATTTGCTCATGGAAGGCCCAAATCTTTCCTATCCTCAATTCAAATAAGCTTTGGAACCTACTGGAATAGAAAATTTTGTTCAAAGCACCCTGTTAAACTTTAGCACAGTATGAGAATTTCTTGTACATACACGGAGGCTAAGCATTTTGAAAGTTCCGCTATCCTCCGTGCAGAAGTGACCCAACTATTTGACAAAGGAGCTTTTATGCAGTTTGTGTTCGACAATGCAGATGTAAGTGTTAACACAATTGATGGAGAAAGTACGTTCCATGAAATGGGTGGTATAATGATCATGACACCTCACTCATCCATTCACCCAGACAAAAACATACCATGTTTGAAGTCTGTTTCTGCAGAGTCTATCAGGTTCACACACTGCCACACACATTAAACATTCTTCTATTAGAAAGAAATCTGGCTTGTCTGCCATTTCAATTAACGAAGTGAAAATCGCTGAAGGCATTTTGCCAATATTCCCATACCTTCGTTGTTTGGAAAAGCAACTAACATGCCAGGCATCCCAGGATGGAATGGATTCATGGACAAAGTGACAGAAGATCTTCCTTACAAACGTTCAAAGATTGTATATCTCCATTTTATCCATGCTTCCCCAACCAATTACGAAACTGTTTTAACATCACTTTAGGAAGCCAGCTAAAGAACAAGCATTTACGGTCAGGAAACACGTTTTGTGACCTACCACCAACAACTGTACTTGAAAGCCCGAGACATTGTGGAGAGCCACCAGCATCCTCAGCTCGTCAACATAGCTTGGAGGTTTTCACCTCAAGTCATTCATTGGGGCTATCGGTGCCATAATGGCAGGAAGTGGACTCAAGGAACTTCTCTGTTCAATATTTGCTGAAAACAGTGTTGAAAAAATCCTATTTACATACAATGAAGTAATAATCATCGTTAATGAGTAATTCCTCCCTCTTTAACATATATTGGATAAGAGGGCTGCAATTCATCTGGGTCAGTTTATTGAATAATCCGATTTTTCCAACTTTTCGTTTTTTAACGATAACTAGAAACCTATTGGGCCTATGGACTTCGTTCTATACTTAGATTAAAGCTAAATAATTGCTCTATAATTTTGTTTTGTATGACTTTCCCCATGGGATGATCATTAGAGCCATCTAGTCGAAAGATAACTAAAATTGGAAATTTGAACATTTTGGAGAAATAAGTTAATTTTTGAAGTCCAATAATCTCGGGAACTACTGGACTTAGAGAGCTGCGGTTGGGCTTAAATTTTAGAATATTTTATCTACATTAATAAAGGTGAGAGTGACTTTTAGTCAAAAAACCATCCTTCACGAGTTATAAGTCCAAATCAGAAAAAAGACCGAAAATTTTGAGGTTTTTTGGCTCTTAAAAGTTAAGCTAAAGGACTTCGAAGCTGCAAACGTGGTTTAATACTACTCTAATATGTCCTATCAACATACCAAAAATTCAGCTTCCTGCAATTTTTTTGGATCTAAACATACCTGGCGACTGGCCTATGAAGGAAGTCCCATCCGAGGATGACACTGTGACTACATTCTGTTAACACGACAAACTCAAACGGCTGTGTCCTGTTGTTGATGGTTATTCTTGGGACACAAGTTCCTGCTGGATGGACGTACTTTCCATTCGTGACCTTCAGCACAGTTGCCCCCGTATCACAGAACATTGTCTTCTTTAGTGTGCAGCGATAATTATCCGACAGTACAGAAAAAGAAGATCCTGAATCAACAATTGCCCGGAAAGGTTGGCCGTTGATTATGATGTCGATGAGATTTCCCGACATCTTAGCGACTGTTGTCCATGGAGGATTTTCATCTGCGGCGGCCTCACCTCCGTAGATGGTCGCCTCGCTTAGTTTTCCTGGGCGCGGCGGCTAGGGGAGCGGCTGGTACCTCTGTACAATGACAGTGAACAGCTGTGGCGTGTTGGGGAGCAACCTCATCTGGGGTACGGCGATGGGTTTCTTCCCATAGGTTGACTAAACTGCTTGATACTTCTGCCATCAGAAAAATGAGGAAAGAATACTATCAGAGGAAATTGACCACCACCCATGCAGGACTAATGATTAAGAGATGGCTGTTTGTGGCACAGACAAATGTCCCCTTTCCTAGTATTAACTTTTCACCTAGAACATTTTATTCCATACCATGTGTCTTTGAAGTTAATACAGATATCGTGTATATACATTTCAGTGTTTGAGGGGAGGAAAGAGGCGGGGGAGGAAAAATGTGGGAGAATGGGTAACCAGTTGAGGCTATCAGTCAAATTCAGCAATTTCTTTGATAAACATTTGTTCTGAAATTTGTTGAGTTTGGAGTTTCTCACAGTTCACAATCAAACATATGTGTAACATAAAATTACACAAGTGAAAATGACAAGTAAATAATTCCTATCAGTTCATCAATGGATCAGTTTTTTCTTCGTTTACCCTGCTGGCCATTCAAAATATGACAGAAAGAAGTCCCAGAGGTTTCACAACCAAATTTATCTTGAGATAACACATTGCACAAAGATGATATGATTCGAAAAACAGCACCGTGTGGAATGAGGAAGATGAAGAAGTCAGAATTGAGTATTGCCACTATTGGTGGCTATGTGCACTCCTACATTCCTTGACATCCTTCTTTTTGGAGTGCTGTACTGATGTTCAAATTGCTCTCCAAGTTTTATATAGTTTATAGGTTTCAGTTAGTTATTTAAATGATTATTTGTGAAATAATTTCTCTATAAGTTATTTACTATTGGATTTGCATTTATCTCAGCAATTGTTGTGCTGTTTTTAATTTGAGTGGTGTTTTAGTCATGAGTGTTTGTGCATGCTGTGCATTGAGGCCTCAGTTCTGTGTTTACATTTTGCAGCAAGCAGCTCCTGCTGTAGCAGACACTTAGGGCTAAGTTCTTTCTGAGTTGTAGTTAATTATTAAATTTAGTACTGCTGAAGCGTTGTTAGTGCACACTAGGTAGCAATTAAAGTTAGTTAGTTTCTACTGGTGTTTTTTGCTGTAGTAGCAGTAGGGTAACTTTTGATTAAGGTCTCTTTTAACTTTTTGTGCTTTCACATCTTCGGTTTGTTGATATCATGGGATGCTTGATTTTCTTTGTTTTATGAGTACTGTGAAGTTTTATTTGCTATAAATTAATACTGTTAATAGTAGTAGTCACTTCATTAGTAGAGAGTGAAATTTGGATTATCATTGTTAGTTTATAAAATCATTCTTGTGTA
This sequence comes from Locusta migratoria, assembly GCA_026315105.1. NCBI lineage: Eukaryota > Metazoa > Arthropoda > Insecta > Orthoptera > Acrididae > Locusta > Locusta migratoria. Next base: position 144,454,021 of record CM048755.1, on the reverse strand, counting down.
GTATCAAAAATCAGAAAGCATATATGTTTAGTTTGTTTCTCAGTAACTGTAAAATTTAACCATGATTATAAATCTGGGCTCTGCTCTAGGTTCATGAGTAGTGGGTTACGTTGTGAGATTGTACTAAATATTTTCACTCGTGGGAGGGGGGCGGGAGGGAAGTGCAGTGGGGAAGCCAGTGGGCATTCTATGGAGACCTTCTCCTGGAATTGCAGCTTATGTAGCAACAATAAGTTAATAGAGGAACAGGTGCTGTGTCCTTCAAGTGCAGCTGCAGAACACAAAAGAGAAATTAGACAGTTGAGAGGGTAAAGAGGAGCTGGGGAACAGGAACTGGCAGTTGGTAAAAAGGTGGTTAGGAAGAAGAGGTTTTCATATTGTTGCACATTCTCGTGAGCAATAGATGTGAACAACTAATAGAGTTAAGTGGAGAGGAGCTTTTTATAGCTGTTGGTGTAGGTAACATGCAGCAGACCTCAGCTGTTAGGAAACCTGAAACATTAGAAAAAAAAGGCTAATAGAAAAAAGGAAGGCTCTGTTGTTAGGTAGCGCACATGGCAGAAGGAGTAGGCCAGCAGTTGCAGGAAGTGTTGGGGAGTGATTAAAAGCTCACTAGCTTTGTGAAGCCTAGTGCAGTGTTGGATCAGGTGGTTGTTAACATAGGGGAGTGATGCTGCAATTTTTTGAAAGAGGATCAAATAGTGATAGTGGGTGGATCTGGGAATAGCCTTGACAGGGATGGGGAGTATAAAAAGTGGTGATTTGGAAAATATAATGACTGAAACTGTTGGCACAAATGTGCATTTTGTGGAATTGTTTCAGCATCATGAGAGTCTCATCTTAATACAGCTGTCAGGCATGTTAACATGAGGCTGGGGTAGGCACTGATGGCAGAAGGTGTGGCTCACACTTCAGTGATACCAGGTGAGCCTATCAGCAGGTTGTGTTTAACTAAGCAAGGCCTGCACCTCAGTAGTTTTGGAAGTGGAGGTTAGCAAGCCTACATGTAACAGTATAGTGGGAGATTGGGGCATCACAGGAAAATTCCTGTAGTAGTGGGTGTTAGAGCTCCCCTTTTTTGGACTGGAGTCAGCTGATAGCTATTCCAGCTTAAAGGAAGTCTTTCTAACAAAGGAACCAGTTTTGATAAACATCACATACCAAAATAATAGAGAATTAGCATATTTCACCAAAATATACAAGGTATTAAAGATAAAGTTAGTGAACTGCTTGTAGACATTGACTCTGATGCTGTTGCTAATTCAGTGAACTTCTTAAACAAAGTGACAATCCAGGTACGAGTTAGCTATCTGTTTTTCCAGCAGTTCTTTGCAATGTGTGGCAGTGGCCATGAATGTGAAAAAATGCTATTACAGTTGAATCCATTGATGTTTCTGAACACTGCGTGGAAAAGATGTCTGAGTGTTGTGAGGAGTGGTCCATTGCTGTTGAGCTAAAATTCCAATTGTTGTTATTTGTAGGGCCCCTAACTGTGGTTTAAAACATTCCTGTTCAAGCTAGTGAGGGTTCTACGTTCACTTTACAGTTGACTGTGATGATTTCAAAAGTAATTGTACAAGAAAAAGGATGCTTTTCAATATTTTTAATTCTCATCACCTGTTGTAAACAGTATTATTTCCAAGAAGAGTGCATGAACACCTCAGCACAACCATAGTTTTGTTCATTCTTTATTAGTTGAAGGGCATTCCATTAGCATAATAGTGAATGGCATTTCAGACCATGTTGCAGAACTTTTAACTTTAAAAGTGTTTTGTGTTCAAACATCTGTTAAATATAATAATAAACTATTCAGAAAGTAATCTAGTGACAGTAAAACTCTTTTCAAACTAATAAAGAATTGGATTGGCAGGTTGTTTATAGTGCTAATAATATAGATGATAAATATACCGCTTTCTTTATTACATTTCTCATGCTCTTTCAAAGCTGCTTTCCATTAGAATGCTCAAAACTAGGTATTACCACAAACAGGCAGTGTAGGTGGCTGTTAAGAGGAAAAATAACCACTACAGTCGGGGGTTCGAATCCCCCCTCGGGCATGGATAATTGTGCCGTCCTTAGTATAAGGTTGTTGATAAGTAGTTTGTAAGTTTAGGGACTGATGACCCCGTAGTTAAATCCCATAAGCTTAACAAACATTTTGAACATTTTTTGAAGGAAAAATAATATTATGCAGAACAAAGTGGGAATTATATAAAAATGTTAGAAGCAGTTAGAATGAAACCACATTAGCTCATTAAAAGCAATATAGTGAGATTCTGAAAAATGTAATTAAGAAGCCAAAACGTATGTGGTGCACAAAAAGAATAGGTAATTCTCAAGATAAAATTAATACCATATGGTCAGCAATGAAGGAATCTCCAGTCACCAGCACAAGCTCTGTGTTTAATTGAAAGTTTTCTGTTACTATAAGTTAGAGATGTACAGAATTGAGTAATCCAGTTTTGAAGATAGCTGGTGAATTAAACAGAATGTTAGCTCCTATAGGTAATAGTATAACTCTCTCAGAAATTAGCATTCTGAGAGTATTACCTGAATTAGTCATCTGTCATATTGAAAAGGGAGAGATGGAGTCAATTATTAAATCACTAAAGAATAAGGCCTGTTATTGATATGATGCAGTATCTAGTAAAAGACTTAAGTATTGTTCTGCTTCTGTCAGCTCATTACTTCTCCATATTTGTAATTTTTCCTTTTGGAATGGTCAGTTTCCTCTCATAATGAAGTATTCAGTATTGTAACCATTTTAAAAATTGGGATAAAGTTTTAATGTAGACAACTTTAGACCTATTTCTATGCCACCAGTTTTTGCAAAAGTTTATGAAAATTCTCTATATTCCATGTTAATTGATCGTTTCAGTTCCCATAATTTGCTTTTAGATGTGCAGTTTTGTTTCCAAAGTGGTTTAATAACCAAATACACTATTGTCCCTTTTTTTCTCTGTGAGGCACTGAATGGGTTGAATAAACAAACTGTGAATGCTAGACACATTCTTTGATGTAACAAAAGTGTTTGATTGTGTTGATCACCAGATATTCGAAGCAGCATTCTTGTAGAAGTTGGAAAATTATAGCGTGAATGGGCACAGTTGGTTCACTCATTACTTTAATGAGAAACAGCAGAAGATGATTATCTGCATTTTTGAAAATGGTTACGATATACACTCACATTGGGGCACAGTAATGTTGTGCAGGGGTGCCCCTGCGATCTTTTCTGAGGCCACTGTTTTTTTTTTTTTTTTTTTTTTTTTTTTTCATTTATATAAATGATATGCCTTCTAGTATAACAGGTAATTCTAGGATATTTCTGTTTGTTGATGACATCAGCTTTGTTGTGAAGTATGTTGTTGGCAATATTAATGCAGTATCAAATTATGAAGATAAAGAAATAATTTCATGGCTTGTAGAAAATAAATTGATGCTAAATTACACCAACACTCAGTTTTTACAATTTCTAACACACAATTCCACAAAATTTGACACTGCAATTGCACAGACTGGACACACAATAATTCTGGCTGTTTAGATACTATGATGTGAAAAGCCAATGTTCAGGATCTTGTTTAGAAACTAAATGCTGCTTTGTTTACCAAGCAAATAAAATCTGAAATAAACAATCGTTCAACATGAAAAGTAGTCTGCTTATTTTCATTTGCTTATAACATATGGTGTTATTTTTTGGGGTAACTCCTCTGGTTCAAAGGTGTTATTTATTGTGCAGAAATGGGTGGTTTGAGCAATACATGGTGTAAGCTTCGAACCTTTTGTTGACCTCTGTTTGGGAGTCAGTGAATTCTGAAATTGTTCTCCCAATACATATTATTGTTCATTGTTAATAATATTTGGTTATTCTGAAGAGTTAGCAGCTTCCACTCAGTTAATCCTTAGTAGTAATCCACACACTTTCAAGGCTAAATTGTATAGTTTCCTCATGGCTCATCTTTCTATTCTCTCGAAAAATATCTGAAAAAAAAAAAAAGAAAAAAAAAAAAAAAAAGAAAAAAAAAAAAAAAAAAAAAAAAAAAGCTAGTTTCTGTGTTAAATTATTGGTTCTTTTTATTTATGCCTAGGCCTGTCATGTATGTAAGATTGCTATATTTTTCACTTTATCTATTTCTACTCTTTTATTACAATGTGATGTACTGACTCGTTCCTTAGAACATGATTAATATAAAATAAATAAATTGAAATATAGAGGATGTAGATGTATATGTGGGAATAGATTAGTCCATTCTGCTTCCACATATTGCCATAGTTGATGTGGTGTAGCAGTGGGTGGTGTATCTCAGGCCATTTGTTCTGCAGTCATCTGGTCAGCAGGCCAGGGAGGGCAAGATAGCACTGGAATCTGCTGGCTGATGAAGAAGTCTTGAACATTGTGTTTTATGTGTGGTTGTGCACTATCTTGTTCTAGGATGGCAATTTCCAAATGTATGGGTGGACAAGAGGCTTCAAGATTTCAGTGATACTGGATGTTTGGTGTGCCAGCAACACATACTATGGTAGTTGACTCCAACATTGAAGATATGTAATGCATTAGGATAACACCATCACAGTCATATGCTATTACCCAATGTGGCACTGTTCTGTAAGGCAATGCCGCTTCCCTGTGTACATCTTGAAGACCTTGATGACACTCATGCTGCATGACCTCTGGCATATTCAATCTCGATCCAGTGCCATTGTTTCTGTTTCAAAAACATAGTGAGACCATTATGTTGGACTGCTCGCTCACAAGTGACTGTGTTTCCCTCAATTGTGGGCATACCAGTGACATGGGATAGGCGAGTCCATTTGCTCGGAGGTAAGGTAGGTATGTCAAAAATGAGTGCTAATGGCAACAATAGCAGATTCCATTGCATAGTGTCTCCACAGCAGTATTGCTACTATTTAAGTTCCAACCCTTGTATAACTGATAGTTGATGCTATATATCTTGCATCCTATATGAATATGCTATCCAATGTTGTAATCAAAGACACTGACAACACAAGGAATACTGAGAACTTTGTACACAGACTGTACAATATCTATACACAGAAATATAACTATACGGTACATCAGGTGAGAACATACCCTCTACTACACAACATGAGGCAGCTTGTAGAGTATTGACACATATGTAGAATTAACAGATCACAAAGTTAGGATTTGATGCATGCAGCACTGCATGTATAACAGGGAAATGTCTACTAGACAGTTCAACAGGTACTGTGCCATGTGCACAAAACCATAGGTGGCCTTTGTTGGCCAGCTCATGCCAGTACTGTTTGGCAGGATCTTTAAAGTGTAGCATGTCAGTAGCCTATAGCTGCAGCATGTATTTAGTCTTGCATAATGTGTTGTAGCACTCCCCTCCCATTGAGGAAGGATGCTCTGCCAATGCAGGTGTCAGGGAGACAGTGGAACTCCATGGCCTCTGTAGGTTGTGTTTAAGGGATGACATCAGTGGATGTTTATTGGGTGAGCCACATTGAATGTGACTAGATTGTCACTGACAGCTACTAAGATCTGGGACACCACATTAGGAAACATTCACCATACTTTGTGCTTCAGACAAATCAATTTTAGAAGTAAACTGGCTTACAGAGTGTATAGCCAGTAACTCAGCCAGACAAGGCAATGGATAAGTATCAATAATAGATTGAAAATTGATGTAAACATTATGTTGCCTTACAGGCAAAGCTTGTAAAGTTTTATGTATTTATTTGCAATCATAAGGGGTGTAGTCCATTCCTTTAATGTAATAGATTTGATAATTAACAATGAATTCTGTTTTTATCTCATCACATAGAGTCTCTGAAACAAGATGCACCTGAGGAAACAGTGTTTTAGTGTAGACTTCAGGGTAATATGGCCTCAATATTAATGGCACTGTCTAACCTGTACTAAAACCAAAGTAGAAAATCCAATATTAGTAAAGGTATCTAAGCCAAATAAGTTTCTGGTGTTCATATTGTCCACTTCCAAAAAAGTCAAGAAACAAACTATAGTACACAGTGTGGGTCATAAACTGCACTAAAATTGGAATATGTTGATTAACTTTCTCATGCTAAGATGAAAAGGTGTTCTTAAAAATTCACTTGAGAGAAGAAATCTTCTTAGCCAAGATTCCAAATAAATTTTAATTCAATTGTGATCTTGAGTTTCAGTATTTCTTCTCTCAGGTTTAATATGTTGCTTGTTGTATCTCACTAAACAGTGAGTAAGCTGAGACAATACTAGAGAACTTAAGTCCACATAGCTCTGAACAGTTAACTGATGACACTGCTGCCACTGTGTCCAATTGTAACTTTAGCAGGTTGTCAAACACATGCACTTTAATAAATGGGTTATTGTGATGCAATGGTACTGGTGACATACAATTAACATCCATGACCATCTCTGTAGGAAGTGGCTAAGATTAACACACACATATTTCAAGAGTTTAGGGTATGTTGCACTAAACAGTAAGTGTACAATGGAAGTGCTCCACACCGCCATTGGTGTGGTGGTGATGGTTGTTTTTGCTGTTGGTGTTGGCATTGTTCTTTAGCATATTGCTGTCCTATGTGATGCAAAGACCACATATATGAAGGGTGGTCCATTGATAGTGACCGGACCAAATATCTCATGAAATAAGCATCAAATGAGAAAACTATAAAGAACAAAACTTTTCTAGCTTGAAGGGGGACAATAGATGGCACTATGGTTGGCCTGCTACATGGCACTGCCATAGGTCACATGGATATCAATTGCATTTTTTAAATAGATACTTCCATTTTTTTATTACATATTCGTCTAGTATGTAATTAAATATGAATGTCTTAGGTGGAACATTTTTGTTGCTTTGTGACAGATGGCACTATAATATTCACAAACATATTGCTCACAATTTTAGATGAACAGTGGGTAACAGGTGGATTTTTACAATTAAAACACAGAACATATGTACGTTCAAACTGTATTTCAGTTGTTCCAATGAGATACATGTACTTTTGTGAAATTATCATACATTATGAGAATGCATGCTGTTACTGCATGATTACCTGTAATTACCTCAGTAAATGCTCAAAATGATGTCCTTCAACTTTAATGCATTTGGCAATACAAGTAACAAAATTCTTCTCAACAGTGAGTAGTTCTGCTTCAGTAATGTTCTCACATGCATTGACAATGTGCTGACATATGTTTTCAGGCATTGTTGGTGAATCACAATAACAAATATCCTTCAATTTTCTCCACAGAAAGAAATACAGGGATGTAAGATCCGGTGAATGTGTGGGCCATGGTATGGTGCTTCTATGACCAATCCACCTGTCATTAAATATTCCATTCAAGACCACTTCAACTGCACACAAGCCATGTGCCAGACATCCATCATGTTAAAAGTACATCGGAATTCTGTCATGCAGTGAAACATCTTGTAGTAAGATTGGTAGAATATTACGTAAGAAATCAGTGTACATTGCACCATTTAGATTATTATTGATAAAATAGGGGCCAATTATCCTTCCTTCCATAATGCTGCACCATACATTAACCCTCCAAGGTTGCTGATGGTCCTCTTGGTCGCAGCCATAATGGATTTTCGGTTGCCCAATAGTGCATTTTATGCCGGTTTGTTACCTCTGTTTGTGAATGACGCTTCGTCACTAAACAGAATGCGTGAACAAAATCTGGTATCATCCCATAATTTATTGTGTGTCCATTGGCAAAACTGTAAACGATGTTCAAAGTCTTCGCCATGCAAATCCTGGTGTATAGAAATATGGTATTGATGAAATTTATGTTGATGTAGAATTCTCAACACCAACGTTTTTGAAATTCCCAATTTGTCTGCTACTGATGTGCAGATTAGCTGCAATTTCAGCTAAAACAATTACTTGGGCTTCATCATTTGTTGCAGGTCATGGTTGACGTTTCACTTGTGACTGAACACTTCCTGTCTCTTTAAATAATGTAACTATCTAATAAAAGGTCCGGACACTTGGATGATGTCTTCCAGGATAACGATCAACATACATAGTAGAGGCCCATTGGTGATTTTGATCGCAATAGCCATACATAAATACCATATCAACCTTTTCTGCAATTGGTAAATGGTCAATTTTAAAATGAGTAATGTATCACAAAGCAAATACCGTTCGCACTGGCGAAATGTTACGCGATACCACAAACTTATACATTTGTGACTATTACAGTGCGATCTACCACAAAGTGAAAACAGTGTTCCAAATAAAACATTCATATTTGTTTATGTACTAGATGAATATATAATAAAAAATGGGTGTACCTATTTGAAAAATTGGAGTGCAGTCCAAGAAAATCAGGTGATGCTGAAGGAATTAGATTAGGTAACGAAGCAATAAAGGAGGTAGATGAGTTTTGTTACTTGGGCAGTAAAATAACAAATGATGGTCGCAGTACAGAGGATATAAAATGCAGAATGGCAATGGGTAGAAAAGTGTTCTTGAAAAAGAGAAATTTGTTAACATCAAATATTGATTTAAGCCTAAGAAAGTCCTTTCTGAAGGCATTTGTATGGAGTGTTGCCTTGTATGGGAGTGAAACATGGACGATAAACAGTGCGGACAGGAAGAGGATTGAGGCTTTTGTAATATGGTGCTACAGAAGAATGCTGAAGATTAGGTGGGTGGATCACGTAACTAATGACGAGGTACTGAACAGAATTGGGGAGAAAAGAAATTTCTGGCATACCTTGACTAAAAGGAGGGATAGATTGGTAGGGCACATTCTTAGACATCAAGGGATTGTGAATTTAGCGTTGGAGGGAAGTGTGTGGGGTAAAAACCGCAGAGGAAGACCAAGAGATGGATACAGTAAGCAGATTCATACAGATGTAGGTTGCCGTTCTTATGTGGAGATGAAGGGGCTTGCTCAGGATAGGGTATTGTGGAGAGCTGCATCAAACCAGTCTCCGGACTGAAGACCACAACAAAAACAACAGTTGATATCCGTTTGAACTATAACAGCACCATCTAGTGGGCAAACCATAGTGCCATCTGTTTTCCCCCTTCAAGCTAGAAAAGTTTTGTTGTTTGTAGTTTTGTTTTTTTCATTTGAAGCTTCTTTTGTGAGACATTTAGCTCAGTCACTATCAATGGACCACGCTGTATGCTAACCTAACCTGTCCTTCATAACAGATGCAGTTTGACTGGAACCAGGAGGTGGTGTGGCAATGTCACACCCATTCTCAAAATTTGGGTATGCATAGCATAATACCTCAAAAGATTCAGCAATGTTCAATACTTCAGACAAACAGGAGTTTTTGCATTGCAGTGCACACTGCTACACCACAAATCTGGAGCCAACTGAATGGTGGCACCGTAAACAATAAAATTAATGTAGGAATAGTGCAGAGCATATGAAGGAAACATATTTGTGACTGAAGCTGTGTGATTCAGCCACATATGCTCTGTAGAACTGGTAAAGATTTTTCAAAAAATTATATAATTTCACCTCTGACACAATAACATGCATGCATCTACATTGATAATTTGACATTAATTTACAAGTTTTATCATAAGAAAGCAATGTTGGTTCCTGAAGAAATGCTAAATGGCACAAAAGTTGGTCGATGATTGCAAAACAACTGACCTGATATACACCACCCACTGGTACACCAGATCAACTTTGACAGTATATGGAAGCAGTGTGGACTGCTATATTCTATGAACAGATGCAGAGCCTCTTTGATTCAATGCTGTGGTGTGCACCAGCAGTTATAGCCAGCAATGGTGGCTCAGTTACTGCTGTCATCATTTTCCTCACTTCACTTGGGGCTATATTTTGAGTCATGTCATTTTTGTACAATCTGTTATCTTCCAAATAAATTTGGCTGTGATACCTCCCGTCCATAGTGTTGGTTGTTGGATAGTCAGCAGTATTGTCCCCAGTAGGCTAACTGATAGAACACTAAGATACTCATTTACATTACAGTCTTGTATTCCAGGTCAGCTGCAGTACTTGTTATGATTACTCTGCTGTTGAGTACTAAGACTTTTGGAGGAAATCCTTTTCTTCCATACATAGGACAAGCAGCTCTTCATATACCAGCCATAAGTGTGTCACATTATCTTGGCAACAAATTTGGAAGACGATGGTCACATTCATTTATAATCTTAATTGCTGCTATAGTATCCTTTCTTAACATTTGCTCACTTACAGGTATAATTTAAAGTAAACCTTATTTGACAAATGTTTGAGTAACTTCTACTTATAAGAAAATTATTCTTTCATTGTCAAATATTTGTATAACATGTGCATATATTTTAATTTTGTGAGATAGTATCTTACATAAATGATTTTAAATGCTTTCCTTATATAAATGAAACTAATGAAAGTTTTTAATTCTGCACATTAGTCTCTTCACAACAATGGATGATAACTGCAAGCTCTCTGTTTATTCAGTTCTGTATTCAAGCTTCAATCTCACTCACAAACTTACAGAGCATGGAGATTCATCCAACATGTGTTAGACAAATAAGTATATCCTTGGAAAATGTGGTTTCAGTTACCTGTAATTGCATGGCTCCATACATTGCTTATGTGGTATGTATCCAGAAGTACAAATAATATGAAGTAATTTTAAATTATTATTTAAAGCTTTGATGCTTTTGTATAGTTTTAAATATTCATAGCACCTGTAAAATTATTTAAAATATTTGAAGATTCATTGTGATGGAAACATATTTAATATTCTCATGTTCACACAATAAATAATAGGTAACCACTACCTTCTTTAATCCTCTAACCAGAACATCTTTTATTCAGCAGTAAAATGGAAGATCAGTCTCTAAGATCGCTAGGACTTTTAAAGTGTGTTCTTCCCCTTCTTCATGTTTTCACTCATCCACATCATTTTTGTCACTCACTGAAGTGTAAGAAAACATAATGATGATTTTTTAAAACTATAACCTATGTTAAATAAGCAATACATACAAATTTATTACTAACATGCACTTAAATATGCAGTATTTGCTTGTTTATTTTTACTCATTTAGAAATGGTATTTTATTACACAATTATAGTTACAATCCAGAAATAATCCAATATGAAAATTTAAGGTTTATTTTTCATCTCACAAGTTTTGCATATCAAACATGTTGTCGGAGTCTGTTAATACACAAAAGAAAATTTACTTGCTGGAAAACAGTACATGTACAAATAATACGTTTTGTGAAGTTGTTGCTTGTTCCTGACTGGGGATTACTGACCTTCTCTCCTCCCTTAGTCCCACATAGTGCCTTCAGCATTGTTAGTGTCAACTATGACAGCATTCAGAGGGTTAACACAATAACCTTAATTTCACCTTTCATACTAAAATTTATTTCAGCATTACTGTGCTGTCATGAGTGGGTGTATTCTCTTTCCTTGTATTAGATTTTATATTGAACTGGAATTTTTGTTTAGTATCTGTTCTTCTGAACACCACTTTTGAATGGGCAAAGCTGAAAATGTGCCCATCCGTGGTATCAAAACCCATGTCTCATGCTTACTAGGCAGTTATGCTGACCTCTTCACCACTGGGGAAACAGTGCATGGACTACTCTAACTCACCTCCTATCAGTTACAAATTCTCAACTTTTCCCGGCCCACTATTAATCAAACTTTTTTTCCCCCCGACCTGATTCTAGTATGAGTATGGACATAGAAGTGCCTTTGCACTGAATAAAGGATCATTGCCCATCATCAGCTTATTATGTAAGTTATAAATATGGTGTCTGTTCTTTATGTCATGTTCATTCTGGGCTGCAATTGAAATTCATTTTTGTGTGGTAATTTTCAAAACATGGTTTTACATTTATTCCTGCTATCTTGGCACACTTTGTGTTTCCAGAAAACAATACATCTACATGTTAGTGAATTTTTTTTGAAATGCTCACTTATGATGATTAGAAAATGCCTTCACACAAACCTTAGAGGATTATCATCAGAACACTTTCACCTGTCAGCGTTTCTGAACTCTGAGGCATATGTTTCCATATGTTTCCTTATAAGCAACTGATGAAACTCTGCTGTTGACATTTTAAGACCTGCAAATAGTCTTCACGAGTATGCTGCTGGATGACATTGTACAAATTTTCCAATATCTTCATGTGGTTGGACCTTGCTGGTGGCCAAGTATGACATAGTCACATTTTATGACCTGTTTATGACATGTGTAGGACATGAGCATTTAAAACACATTGATCGATAATGTGAAAAAAGACCTTCCTGTACCACTTAATTGTTTTTCATATGCATCCGACAGAGCTAATAATAATATCAGAATAGCTAACTACTCCCTTATTCAAGTTAATTTTCTCCCCATTATTACTGTCAGTATTCCCTGTGTCAACCATTTCTGTGGTGTTATATGTGATCAACTCTACACTTCCCTTTTGTCACACAACTTTATAGCAAGCATTGTATTAGTGCACATAAATTGAATTTCAGGTTCTACTGAAGTTTCACCGTTGCATCTGTTCTTACAGATAGTACCATGTGCATTCATCCCATGACTATGAAGCCAGGAAAACATGTCTGGGCTTAAGTACTAATTATCAAAGTAAAGGCTATGTCCATGTTCTGAATAGTGCTTTATAAATGTAGCTAGTATGTCACCACTTTCCCCCAAATTGTGGAATTCAGTTTCTGTTGATATCTATGTATAAACAATGAAATCTAAGACACAGCCAGTTTTACAATCATTTATTTTGAATCTATTCTGTTTCAACAGAATGCATTTTCTGAAAGATAAGTGACCTTTGAATAGCAGCAAACTGTCATCAATTCAGAATATCTGATGTGGATTTAATTTGCAATGGAAAGATCTATGAACTTTATTGACAACATTCCTAATTTTGAATACTTTATCTCATCCAGTATAGGCAGACTTGTCACTTAAGATGTAACATTCTCAGAAGCAACAAAAGGTGGTCTCTTGACATGAGTTTAATAAAAATTTTAGTATTTAGAAGGACATCTCCGGTCCAGTATTCACTAATATTTAAGTTTTTTTATGTGGGGCATCAGAAGACAAACTGCTATGAAAAAGTACATTTTGTCATATCCGGTATTTTTCCATTGTGATATTCGAGAATGAATGGCATATGGAGTATTCTCCCTGATCAATAAATAAATCTGATTAGTTTTGTTGGCTATATATTTCATCAGTTCTCCTGTAAAGAATAACATAAACTGACAGGTTCACTCCCTATTTGACACATGTCCCAATAGTGTATCATTAAATTCATGATTAACTGGCTGAAAACAATTTTCTTTCCAGTCAAACATATTGTTAAGAAGTGATATATTCATAGGCATTTCACTATCACTTTGATTCCTCAGATTCAGAACAGCTAACATTTCTCATTGAAAGTTGAGACTACATTGACTTCTGTGATAATGTGAAAAATTTATTGCTACAACTTTCCTCAAAAAAAAAAAAAGTTAATCATCACCATCGCTCATTGTAAGAATTTCCACAATTTCTTTTTCAGTGAACCCACGTCTTGCCACTTTCTTTCTAAAAGAACACTGATATAAATTCCAATGAGCAGTGAATTGCAGTGTGAAGCCTCGGCTTGCAATAGTCAAAGATTCGGATGACAAGCTAATGGCCAAAACTGTGAAAGGCTACTGAGACATGAGGCAGGAAGTCTACTGTATGACTCAAGTCATCATAAGCTCTCAGGTATTGGCGTTAATATACTCATCATCATTGCTCAGGCACTGGCACTGTTGAAGACATCTCGTACCGATGCCGCCGGCAGCAGCCCCATTCCAACGAATTGGGATCGATCTTCTAGGGAGATTCCCGAAGTCGACAACCAGTAACCATTGGATAATAGTCTGCACTGACTACCTCACACGCTACGCTGTCATCAAACCTGTGCCGACTGCAGAAGCTCCAGAGATCGCAAAATTCCTTGTAGAAGACATTATTTTGAAGCATGGAGCACCACGTGTCATGATATCTGATTGTGGAAAAGTATTCCAGTCAAAACTAGTATCAGAGGTAATGTCACGGTGCAACATTGTCCACAGAATGACAACTGCATACCATCCTCAGACAAATGGTCTTGCGGAATGTTTTAACAAGATGTTAGCCGACATGCTGTCGATGTACATCGATGTTGAGCAGAAGGATTGGGATACAATTCTGCCAGTCATGACATTTGCTTACAATACTGCAAGACAGGACACCACAGGCTGCTGGCTCCATGGCCGTGAACCTGAGACGACAATGGATACGCTGTTCCCGTTCCAACCGGACGACACTCAGGATGACTATGTTAAACAGCTAATCACCAGGGTCGAAGAAGCAAGACAGCTGGCTCACATACGGACACTGGACGCCCAGGAGAAGGACCATCAGCGGTATAACGACAAGCACCGACCTGTTGTGTACAGCCCAGGAGATCTGGTATGGATTTTTACCCCTGTACGGAAGGTTGGACTGTCAGAAAAGTTATTGAAGCGATACTTTGGTCCGTATCGTGTCGTACACAGCCTGTCAGACGTCACATACGAAGTTGAGGATTATGAGCCGTCGTCGAAACGTCAAAAACGAAGAGACATTGTTCACGTCTTGGCAAGAAGCCTTACTACGATCCTGAAGAGCAGGTAGACGACAATGGCTTCTTGTTCAAGGACTTTAAGGATGGTAATGTTCCTGATGAAGCCATGACTGGGACGTCTGTCGTTGACAGGGCGGATTCTCTTGAACTGTCATACAGAGGACCAATGACACGGTCAAAATCCAGGATATTGCAGTTGCTCCACAGGGATCATAACAGCGGGTCGCTGTTTCTCCAGGAGAGGGAGCAATGCCGCGAGAGACTATGAACACCGACTGCACAGGAGATAGCGTCACGGACTGTGGTGCAGAAGGTCTCCGGTTCAATCCCACCCACCGCCAAAAATTTATTCCTTTGTAATTAACAATTCCAGAATGTTCTACATCTTTCTTATGTTCACTTGTAAATTCTACTTGTTTCTTATGTTAACTGTTCTTCTAATTTCTGGTAAATTCTGTCTGTGTATAAATAGCAGAGCACTCTGCCTGAGAGGCAGTCAGTGCTGCGTGTATGTTGAGTTCATAATAAACGTGCTTTCAGTATAAGTTAAAAATTGTAGCTCCTGCCAGTTGTGAAGTGTGCTGTGTGATTAGATTTATGCCTGCCAAAGGATCATCAGCTGCAGGCATCCATCATGAGTTGTGTCTAGTTTACAGACAAACAAGTTTTACACTGGTGTCGAGAATTTCGAAATAGCTGCACAATGAACAGTGGGGTGGCAGACCCAGTTTTCACAGTATTGACATCATTGAGCAAGTTACATAAAACCTTCAAAGTTATCAGCAATTGACAATTAGTGGTTTGGGTATGAAATTCCCAACTGTTGTTCGAACCTCAATTATCTTAAAGGAGATGGTGCAGTGTTACCTAAGGTGTATAGATGTTAATGGTGATTATGTGGAAAAGTAAATACCTTGTCTCTTTATTATGACCAAACAGACCATACTTTTGGAATATGCCTTGTACAACCACCATCACTTTGAGGAAAGTCTTAGTCCCAAAATGCCTCATATTTGACGACTCCCCTTAAACTTCTATAACCTATAACAACTGCAATGGCAATATCTACATGGGGGAAGAATTGGCAATTGACCCTTAATAATGAGAAGTGTGAAGTCATCCATATGATCACTAAAAACAATATGTTAAACTTCATTTACACAATAAATCAGTCAAATCTATAGACCATAAATTCAGCTAAATACCTAGGAGTAACAATTGAAAACAACTTAAATTGGAAAGAACATATCGAAAATATTGTAGGGAAGGCAAATCAAAGGCTACATTTTATTTACAGAACACTTAGAAGATGCAACAGTTTCACACAACACATGTGTGCCTTATTTTGGAATATTGCTGTGCATTGTGGGATCCACACCAGGTGGGACTGACAGACAATATAGAGAAAGTTCAGAGAAGGGTAGCTTGTTTTGTAATATCACAATATAGAGAAGAGAGTGTCATGGCAATGATTCACATGGTGAGGTGGAAATCATTAAAAGATGGTGGTTATTCATTGTGACAGTATCTATTTGCAAAATTTCTTTCAACAACTTTCTCTTCCAGATGTGAAAATATGTTGGTAGCACCCACCTTTATAGTATGACGATCCCTCTTTGAATAAGGTGATCGCCACATTTAATAATTAATTTTTTATAAAATTTGAACTTGACGATAAATATTAATTGTGAAGAGGTGTTTTTCAAAAAGAACAAATACTTCTTCGAATTCAACTTCGATTTATTGCTAAAGGCAAGATACAACTGGCTTGAACTGAACTCTAATTCTGAAGTACAAAACTGACTAACTACCAATTCCCATGCATTACATGTATTTATTACATTATTAACAATGTTAAGTGATGCATAATTATCACAATGATAATTAATGACTCAGATCTTTTATAAACAACAAATTCATGTAATTTGTATTTGTTATACAATGTCAATGTATTAGTATAACAAATAACTGATTAAACAGTTTTAATATTTTATAAATGAAGTGAATCCTATCGTTTGGTTGAAGTTAATCTGCTTTACAATTAACTACAATGTCTGACAATTAGACGTAACAACAACTTTAAATTAGAATTTGTACTGGAATTTGGTCAAGCCAAAAATATTATGAAAATTAATCTAATCTTAATAAAGGAAATGAAAGGAAATAAATGCTGCAAAATAAATACTATGAAATTACTGAGGTTTAATAATGGGAACAATGGTAATAGAGCATTACGAAATTAATGAGGTTTGATAATGGGAAAATATGGTAATAGTAATTACGAAGTTATAGAAATTTAGTAATGGGCATAAAAGCTGTAATTACTATGAAATTAATGGATTTTATTAATGGGAATAAAATGAGGTAAATACTTAGTGACATAAACAATGTAGTTGTTATAATATAGAAATGAATACAGGTGGTATCACAAACTTTACTACAGGATAGAAAGGCATCCGAAGCTTTAGTATATAGGAAATGGTATGCTAAACTACACTATAAGGAAAGAAGGGTATCCTGGGTTTCAGTAAAGAGAGGTATTATATACTACATTAGATTGAGGCTCTTGTTGTTACATTACAATAGGGAGACATGATCATCATAATAAAATAAGAGAAATAAGATTGAAAATGGAAAAATTTAGGTGTTCCAATTTCCCATGAGCTATTAGAGAATGGAACTGTTGAGAAATATCATAAAAGCAGTACGATGAACTCTCTGTCATGCACTTCAGTGTGACTTGCAGAGTATTTATGTAGATGTGGAATGGCACCCACCCTATCTACTCTGCCAAGTGCAAGGCCAAACCCCCAACCCCTCAAATCCAAATTAATTGTGCAACTGCCTCCACTCACCTCCCACTATGGGAGACATCATTCACTACCTCAGTAGCATCCTCCAATGGACACACACCCACCATAAAATGTCCCTGGTTGTCCATTCTGTGTTCTAACACAACACCCAAGTAACCTTCTCCAGTAACCAGGTCCGTATGATGCTCACCTGTCTCAACACTTTCTTATAAGTCCTTCCACCCCTAACCTGCTTCTTAGTCTCTCATCATGACACAACAACACTATAGCATGCTATACAGAAACATATGCTCCTTGCACACCAATAAGTACCTTTTCATGTACACCCTAACCAGTACAATATCAATATCTTAATCCTCAATGAAATGTTCCTTCAGTCCTACCACATCATCTGTAAATCTCCTTACATTATCCACCACACTGATGACCCACTTCTCCCTGCCAAAGGTGGTGTAGCAACAGGTCATTTCAGAAACATTCCCATTCAGCCATAACCCTTACTTGATAATCCCACACAATGTCTTATCCTTAGCATTTTCTTCAAAACCCTGACTGTCACATGTGCCCAAATATTCTCCTGATCCACCAGTCCCACTCTCTATGCCTTTCTAACTCACATCACCTGTGTCTTTTCCACATATTTTTTGCTTCTGACCTCAGTGACCATAATAGATCACCTGCAGAGCTCCAGCAATGACATCTGTTTACAAACTCCCTCTAAGATACCCAAACCAGAAGCCACCCTCTAACTGTCCAACAACACAGTGATATGCCACAGCCGCCAAACAGCAGACTTTTTTAAGATTCTGTATTCACTAATGTTCCTACCAAAGTCATATAACCACAATGTCTCATTCTCCCACCACAAACCACGCTTCCTACACCTTCATGAATGGGATACACTTAGATGCCACCAGGAAATACAGTGACACATTAGAAACTTACTAAGTGCCAAAAATTGCTGGAACTGGTGTCAAATATGCACCATACTGAATGAACTCTTTCAAGTACTAGAAAGCATTATATTAACTCACTGGCAACCATTTTATCTATGACTGCCCACTCCTTTACAACACCCATCCCTCACTTGATAACTTGAGCAAAGCTCAGCACTTTGCATCCTATCTATCCAACACCTTCTCTGTCCAAAATTACCCTGGCTTTGACTGCTTCAGATTCCCTACCATCCATGAATGTACAGATACCATGGACCCATCTCTGGTCCCCAGCTTCTGATACTTAAACAATATACTAAAAATAGGATAAAACACATCAATCACAGCACATTACATAAAACAAACACTTCTCAGAAAATGCAACACCTCTCCTGATCATGACTCTATTACCTATCAACACCTCAAGTAATGCCCTATCTGCTTTCCTATCACTCTTGAAACCCTGTACACCACTATCCTCTCTGCAGGCCAGTGGAAAACTTCCAGAATCCTGCTATTCATCAAACCAAACAAACCCCAAACTGATAACTCCTCATACCAATCTGCTTCACCTTGATATTTTAACTAGGTTTCTGAATCCATCCTCTCCCAATGTATCCACATCTGCATCAACACCAACTGATTGTCATTACCCATACAACTTCCATTCCTACTTCTCTGTTAATGACTAACTCATGACACTTACCCATCTATCTCGACAACTCAACACCCATAATTTTGCCTTCTTTATCTCCCTACCACCCCCATGAACCACAGACATTGCCGAGGTGGGGTGGCTTGCGTGCCTCAACGATGCAGATAGCCGTACCGTAGGTGCAACCACAGCGGAGGGGTATCTGTGGAGAGGCCAGACAAACATGTGGTTCCTGAAGAGGGGCAGCAGCCTTTTCAGTAGTTACAGGGGCAACAGTCTGGATGGTTGAGTTGGCCTTGTAACATCAGCTAATGTGGCTTTGCCACACAGCTACTGCGAATGGCTGAAAGCAAGGGGAAACTACAGCCATTACTTTTCCTGAGGACATGCAGCTCTACTGTATGGAAATATGATGATGGCATCCTCTCGGGTAAAATATTCCGGAGGTAAAATAGTCCCCCATTCGGATCTCCGGGCGGGGACCACTCAGGAGGATATTGTCATCAGGAAAGACAACACTGGCATTCTACGGATCGGAGGGTGGAATGTTAGATCCCTTAATCAGGTAGGAAAATTAGAAAATTTAAAAAGGGAAATGGATAGATTGAAGTTAGATATAGTGAGGATTAGTGAAGTTTGGTGGCAGGATGAGCAGGATTTCTGGTCAGGTGAGTACAGGATTATAAATACAAAATCAGTTGGGGGTGTCACAGGAGTAGGATTGATACTGAATAAGAAAATAGGAATGCGGGTAAACTACTATGAGCAGCACAGTGATCGCATTATCATTGTCAAGATAGATACAAAGCCAACACCGACAACAGTAGTACAGGTTTATATGCCAACTAGCTCTGCCGATGATGAGGAGATCGAAGAAATATATGAGGAGCTAAAGGAAATTATTCAGACAGTTAAGGGAGAGGAAAATTTAATTGTGATGGGAGACTGGAATTCGGTAGTAGGAAAAGGAAGAGAAGGAAAAATAGTAGGTGAATATGGACTGGGCAGGAGGAATGAAAGAGGAAGTCGCCTGGTAGAATTTTGCATGGAATTTTGCACAGAACAGGTGAATACAGGATTATAAATACAAAATCAGTTGGGGGTGTCACAGCAGTAGGATTGATACTGAATAAGAAAATAGGAATGCGGGTAAACTACTATGAGCAGCACAGTGATCGCATTATCATTATCAAGATAGATACGAAGCCAACACCAACAGCAGTAGTACAGGTTTATATGCCAACTAGCTCTGCCGATGATGAGGAGATCGAAGAAATATATGAGGAGCTAAAGGAAATTATTCAGACAGTTAAGGGAGAGGAAAACTTAATTGTGATGGGAGACTGGAATTCGGTAGTAGGAAAAGGAAGAGAAGGAAAAATAGTAGGTGAATATGGACTGGGCAGGAGGAATGAAAGAGGAAGTCGCCTGGTAGAATTTTGCACGGAACATGATTTAATTGTAACAAACACCTGGTTTAAGAATCACAAAAGAAGGTTGTATACGTGGAAGAGACCAGGAGACACCGGAAGGTATCAGATAGATTTTATAATGGTAAGACATAGATTCCGGAACCAGGTTATAAACTGCAAGACATACCCAGGGGCAGATATAGACTCTGACCATAACTTGTTAGTCATGAACTGTAGGCTGAAGCTGAAAAAACTGCAGAAAGGTAGGAAAATAAGGAGATGGGACTTAGATAAATTGAAGGCAAGTGAATTTCTGGAGAATTTCAGAGGGAGATTTAGGCAACAATTGACAGAAACAGGGGGAAATAAAACAGTAGAAGAGGAATGGGTAGCATTGAGAGATGAAATAGTGAAGGCAGTAGAGGACAAAATAGGTAGAAAGGCAAGACCTACAAAAATCCTTGGATATCACAGGATATACTAAATTTAATTGACGAAAGGAGAAAATATAAAAATGCAGTAAATGAAACAGGCAAAATGGAGTACAGACGACTAAGAAATGAGATTGACCAGAAGTGCAAAATGGCTAGGCAGGAGTGGCTAGAAGCCAAATGCAAATCTGTAGAAGAATGTATAACAAGCGGAAAAGTAGACACCACCTACAGGAAAATAAAAGAGAAATTTGGGGACAAGAAAAGTAACTCTACGAATATCAAGAACTCAGATGGGAAACCAGTTCTCAGCAAAGAAGGGAAAGCTGAAAGGTGGAAAGAGTACATAGAGCAGCTCTACAAAGGAAATGAACTTAGAGAGGAAGGAAGGGAAGGGAAGGGAAGGGAAGGGAAGGGAAGGGAAGGAAAGGGAAGGGAAGAGGAAGTAGATCAAGTTGAAATAGGAGATACTATACTGAGAGATGAATTTGACAGAGCCTTGAAAGACCTAGGTCGGAACAAGGCCCCAGGAGTAGATGACATACCCTCAGAGTTACTAAAGTCTCTGGGAGAGCCAGCCATGACAAGACTATTTGAACTGGTGTGTAGGATGTATGAGACAGGCGAAATGCCCTCAGACTTTAAGAAAAATGTAATAATCCCCATTCCAAAGAAATCAGGCGCAGACAGGTGTGAAAATTACAGAACCATCAGTTTAATAAGTCATGGTTGCAAAATTTTAACACGAATTATCTACAGGAGAATGGAAAAGCTGGTAGAAGCTGACCTCGGGAAAGATCAGTTTGGATTCAGGAGGAACATAGGAACCCCGGAGGCAATACTCACTTTACGTCTTATCTTAGAAGATAGATTAAAGAAAGGCAAACCTACATTTTTAGCTTTTGTAGATTTGGAGAAAGCATTTGACAATGTTGACTGGAATACACTCTTTCAAATTCTGAAGTCAGCAGGGGTAAAATACAGGGAAAGGAGAGTTATTTACAACTTGTACAAAAGCCAGACCACAGTTATTAGACTCGAAGGGCAAGAAAGGGAAGCATTAGTTGGGAAGGGAGTAAGACAGGGTTGTAGCCTTTCTCCGATGTTATTCAATTTGTACATCGAGCAGGCGGTGAAAGAAAGCAAGGAAAAATTTGGAATAGGGATTAAAGTTCAGGGTGAAGAAATAAAAACATTGCGTTTTGCTGATGACATTGTAATTCTGTCAGAGACAGCAAAGGACCTGGAGGAGCCATTGAATGGAATTGACAGTGTGTTGAAGAGAGCGTATAAAATGAACATTAACAAGAGCAAAACAAAAATAATGGAATGTGGTCTTAGAAAATCAGGCGATGCTGAAGGAATTAGATTAGTTAACGAAACAATGAAGGTGGTAGATGAGTTTTGTTACTTGGGTAGTAAAATAACATGCAATGGTCGCAGTACAGAGGATATTAAATGCAGAATGGCAATGGGAAGAAAAGCATTTTTGAAAAAGAGAAATTTGTTAACATCGAATATTAATTTAAGGGTAAGGAAGTCTTTTCTGAAGGCATTTGTGTGGAGTGTTGCCTTGTATGGGAGTGAAACATGGACGATAAGCAGTGCAGACAGGAAGAGAATAGAGGCTTTTGAAATATGGTGTTACAGAAGAATGCTGAAGATTAGGTGGGTAGATCGCATAACTAATGAAGAGGTACTGAACAGAATTAGTGAGAAAAGGAATTTTTGGCATACCCTGACTAAAAGAAGGGATCGCTTGGTAGGACACATCCTTAGACATCGGGGGATCGTAAATTTAGCATTGGAGGGAAGTGTGTTGTGTAAAAATCGCAGAGGGAGACCAAGAGACGCGTATAGTAAGCAGATTCAAGTGGATGTGGGTTGCCGTTCTTATGAGGAGATGAAAAGGCTTGCTCAGGATAGAGTAGGGTGGAGAGCTGCATCAAACCAGACTGAAGACCTTAACAAGAATATCTCCCTAGGCATAGAGAAAATGGGTCTCTTTTCAGAATTCTTACCTATACACTTCCAGTTAACTATGTCCACCTCATTGCAACCTTCCTATCTAGTCCACACTGCAGGAGTGCTCCAAGGCTCTGTTATCTCTCATCCAGCTCACCTCCTGGTGTAGCCCCTCCAAAAACCCACGTAATAATTACAGGATAGTCCACCCGCTCATTCCATTTCCAAGATTAATACCTCATTCTATTTCCATGATTTCTACATGACTAATCTAATCTAATCTATGACTGTCCTATTTAGCTAACACACTAAAATACCTTGGAGTAACCTTCAACTGGCAACTAACATGGAATACTTGCCTACTAACCATTAAACAGAAAGTCCAAAATAGATTAAAACAACTGACTGGCTGAACTTGGGGACTACACCTCTCCACTGTACATCCCTCACATACAAATCCATGATCTATTCCATCCTTTGGTTTGCAAATGTTTCAGGGATATCTGTCCCACCCTAGTTCTCTAAGCCCCTCGATATCCTCGTACACCGTGCACTGTGCCTCACCTTCCACATCTGTTTGCATTCCCCCCCTAAGAATCCTTCACCAGCTCATCAAGTTCCCATCCCTCCTCAGACATGTTACCACCTCAGAATATCCTCCTACTTCTGCAAACTTTACACCAACAGCCCTACTGTGTCTCCTCTCCTATCAAATTCTAGAAAGCTGCTGCCCTTCTATTTACACATCCTACCACTCCTCTGACTGCACACTCACCACATCTTCTCCCCTTCCTATTATAGATCCTTATAACAACCATTTTTCTCTCCTTGTCCCCTAATAGCCACACCCAGCCTGTCAACACATTGTACCAGTCTATCCTCAACACCACCACTTTTCTATCTATCTGTGTTTGAGATTCCCCTTCCATCAACCATCCCAGGGCAGGCCCTTTAAGTTTTCATGAAAGTTTCCCATTTTTGTATGTCTTTTTCTTTCTTTTCTTTTTTTCTGTGATCAAGGTCCAGTGTTTGACAGCCTGATTCTGGTATAGTCTTTCAGGAGGAATATTAAATATTTTTGGAGGTGTTAGTTGACAAATTTCAGTAAAAATTCCACATAGCATGTGTCCAATTTTTATTGAGCACAGAGATGCAGCCGTCAACATGTAATACAAACAAACTTAAAGCAAAGTAAAATAAGGACATTTGACTGTTCCTTTCTCTGGCCTTGATGTAACATCATCATAATTAATTAAAAGCAGAGTTTTGTGTATGTTCTAAAAGTTTATTTTCATTTAATTAACAGGCTTTTAAATACTGCAGATGACTTTGTAAGATGGAAAAGAGTTAACTAAATAAAAATAAACATGTAAAACATACAAAAAATTCAAAATATAATAATGGAAAGTCCAGGTTCGAATTAATAATATAGTAAGGACAGTTTACAACTCACCACAAAGACGTGGCGACGAGCTGCGACAGGCACATACAAAAGGCACAAACATACAACACTTACAGCTATCGGCCATGGCCTTCTTCAGAAAATAGAACACTCACGCAATCACACATGCACACAACACAGTCATACAACCATCACCTCTGGCTGCTGCACTTCGAATCATGCTCTGCGGTGAGTAAATCGGGGATGGGAGGTGAGGGAAGAGGGGATAGGAAGGTTACGTCATGGTGGTGGGGATGGGTTAGATGGGAATAACGAGATGCAGCTTAGGAATGGAGTGGGGAGGCAGATGAGGGGAGAAAAATAAAATAAAATACACAAAATGAAATAAAATAAATATACAAAATACAAGCACACTGCAAGTACACAAGACCACACACACACACACACACACACACACACACACACACGAGCGATCACACATTCACGCACCACTCAAAATAGGTGAGGCTTGGGATAGAGAGGTAGGAACTGTAAGGTATGGGAAAAAATGGACATTATCGTAGGTTGAGGCCTGGATGATTTTGGGATCAGAGAATGTATTGTTGGGATAACTCCCATCTGTGCAGTTCAGAAAAGCTAGTGGTGGATGGGAGGATCCAGATGGCCCAGGCTGTGAAGCAGCCATTGAAATCAAGTATGCTGTGCCACAGGGTGGTCCACCTAGTGTTTGGAAACAGTTTGGTGGTGGCCATTCATGGATAGCTGGTTGGTGGTCATGCCAATATAGAAATCTGCACTGTGATTGCAGCACAGTTGGTAAATTACATGGCTGCTTTCAAAAGTGGCCCGGCCTCTGATAGGGTAGGATAAGCCCGTGACAAGACTGGAGTAGGAAGTGCTGGGTGGGTGGATTGGACAGGTCTTGCAGCAGGGTCTTCCACAAGGATATGATCCCTGTGGCAGTGATCTGGGTTTTGGGGTGGCATAAGGATGAACTAGGATGTTGTGGAGGTTGGGAGGGCGACAAAACATGACTTTAGGAGGGGTGGGAAGGATCTTGGGCAGAATGTCTCTCATTTCTGGGCACGAGGATAGAAAATCGAAACCTTGGCGAAGGATTAATTTAGTTGTTCGAGTCCAGGGTAGTACTGGGTGACAAGGAGAGCGCTCTTTTATGGATGGTTAATGGTGTTAGGAGAAGGATTGGGATGTTTGAGGATATGGCACGGGAGATCTGTTTGCGGACTAGGTCTGTGGCGTAGTTTTTATCTGTGAAGGCCTTTGTGAGACCCTCAGCATATTCAGAAAGTTCAGGAGTTCTTGTCACTGCAGATATGCCATCCACAGGTGGCCAAGCTATAAGGGAGGAATTTTTTGATGTGGAAGGGATGGCAACTGTCAAAGTGTAGGTACTGTTGGTTGTTGGTAGATTTAATATGGACAGAAGTGTTGATGGAGCCATCAGTGAGGTGGATGTTGACATCCAGGAATGTGGCATGGTAGGTTGAGGAGGACCAGGTGAAGTGGGTGGGGGAGAAGGAATTGAGGTTCTGAAGAAATGAGGATAGGGTGTCCTGGCCCTGAGTCCAGATCATGAAAATATCATCAATGAACCTGAACCAAGCCAGAGGTTTGGGGTTTTGGGATGCTAGGAAGGATTCCTCCAGATGGCCCATAAACAGATTGGCATAGGAGGGTGCCATGCGGGTGCCCATGGCTGTGCCTTGTTGTTAAGTAGGATGAAATTGGTAAGGGCTATGAGGAATGAGGTATTAGGCTTGAGTTTAGAGGTATGTTGGAAGCAGTAGTATTCTCTTATTCCTCCACCTACAAGTTCTGCCAGAATGGCCTCATCCCCAAAGTCCAACAAGCTCTCCAATCGCTACTAAAATCCTATGGCCCCTCCCAGAAACTCTCCCCTAAACCTATCTCCCTCCTCACCCCAGCAGCACCCCGCACACCCACCTTCTACATGCTCCCTAAAATCTGCAAACCTAATAATCCTGGACACCCTATTGTGGCTGGTTCCTGTGCTCCTACCGAACGAATTTCAGCCCTAGTTGACCAACACCTCCAATCAGTTGTCCAAAATCTAGCAGAGCACATGCTTGACTTCAGTGACTGCTACACAACCTGGGACATCTGAATCCTCCCATCCACCATCGGCTTTTCTGAACTGCACAGATACATTCTCAAATCTCGAAATCATCCAGGCCCTAACCTACGATAACTTCCCTTTTTCCCCATACCTTACAGTTCCTACCTCTCTATCCCAAACCTCACCTATTTTGAGTGGTGCATGAATGTGCGATCAAGTGTGTGCGTGTGTGTGTGTGTGTGTGTGTGTGTGTGTGTGTGTGTGTGTGTGCATGCAGTCTTGCGTAATTGCAGTGTGCTTGCATTTTGTATATTTATTTTGTTTACTTTATTTTCTTTTATTTTTCTCCCCTCACCTGCCTCCCCACTCCATTCCTAAGCTGCATCTCTTTATTCCCATCTAACCCATCCCCACCACCGTGACATAACCTTCCTATCCCTTCTCCCCTCCCCTTCCCTCCCGTCCCCGATTTATTCACCGCAGAGCGTGATTCAAAGTGTGGCAGCCAGAGGTGATGGTTGTATGACTGTGTTGTGTGCCTGTGTGATTGTGTGAGTGTTCTATTTTCTGAAGAAGGCCATGGCCGATAGCTGTAAGTGTTGTATGTGTGTGTCTTTTGTATGTGCCTGTCGCAGCTTGTTGCCACATCTTTGTGGTGAGTTGTAAACTGTCCTTACTATATTATACAAAAAAAATCAGCTTTTAATTCAGTATGGCAATGTTTTACCAAGAACCAATGAAATAATCAGTGAAAATGCCCTCATTTGCCTCTGCTTTAAGTATGTTTTGGTTATGTATGCTGTACCTCTGTAGTCAATAAAATTTGGAAACATGTTTTGTGACATTTTTACTTTTGTTCTTCTATACTACCCCTTCCTAAAATAATTACTATTCCTCCTGAAACAACACTCTTCCATTCATGACACCTTTTAAATATTTTAAAATTCACCAGTAAACTGTTAAAGATTGTTTATACCAAGGACACTGGTTTTAAATAAATTAAATGAAATAAAATGGTCATATAGCTTTTCATGGCTGTGATATCCCCATGGTGGGTCGGCCACCTACTGCAAGTGTTTCTATTGATGCTACTTCGGCGACTTGCTGTCAGTGATGATGATGATGATGATGATGATGATGATGAAAGTGATCATGAGAACAAACATACAACACCCAGTCCCCTGCTGGGAGTCGAACCCAGGTCTCTTGCATTGGCGGCCAGTGATGCTGCCACTGAGCTATGGAGGTGGACTTTTAAATAAATCATTTATTACAACAAGCCTGTTTCGATGTGTTGCCATCATCAGGTTAAATTTGTTGTCTTCTTCTTGTAATATTGATTTCTCACACTGTTTATCTACTTTGTATAGTTCTTAGATTAATAGATATACAAGGTGTATCAGAAAGTATGGCACAAACTTACATGGTTGTAAGTACATGATAATAGAAGCAAAAATGTCCCAGTAAACATGGGTCCACAAATGAGTCGTTTGCAAGAGAAATATGAATGTATGGTTCCAACCCACCACTAACGTCATTGTAAACATCGTGCTAGTTAGTGCACATTAATTTGAAATTTAGACTTTACAATTAGGTTTTACATCACATTTAGTTCACATTTCATGTATAGGTTTCCTCTAATGGAGGTGTTCAAAATGTCTTCCTTGCATCTGGTTTCAATACTGTGTTCATATCTGCAATGAATTTCCCATTCTTTCAAAAACCCCTGGATCATTTAGTAATTCTTGACAAGTGTGTTCAACTCTTCACTCCAGTTCTTCAGCTGTATTAATGGGTGTGTTGTATACTTCGCTTTTGAGGTGACATCAGTAACGAAAATTCAAAGGATTTAGATCAGGTGATCTTGGAGGCCAAGGTACAGGTCCACCTCGACCTACCCATCTGTGGCCATATCTGGGCATTAGATTCCACTTCACAGCAGCAGCAACAGCAGCAAAATGTGCTGGAGTTCCATCTTGCATGTACCACATACTCTGACGTTGCTGAAAGGGAACATCCTCAAGCAACCCTGGAAGATAGTGAAGTCTAAATTTCAAATTTATGTGTACAAACTAGGGTGATGTTTACAATGACGTAAGTGGTGACTTGGACCCATACATTCATAATAATATTGCAAACGACTCGTTTGTGGATGTTTGTTTTACTGGGACATTTTTGTTTCTATTGTTGTGTACTTTCAAACGTATTAGTTTGGACCATCCTTTTTGGTACACCCTACTGTCTTCATAGTTCTCCCCCCTCTCCTGCCCTATAATAATAAAAGAAAAAAATCAGTGAGTACAATGGCTACAGGGCACATCTGTGTTTTTCATGGTCTGAATAGTAAATGAGATCATGCCTGTGTTAGGAGTTTTTGGTACATTGTGATTGTTTTTGTAATGTAAATCATCCCAAAGTAGTGTCAGATGCCAGACCCCAATTGTTTCTCGTGTGTCCACACATCATGATTATCTTTAATAAGTTGCTTTCCATGGCCAGCACCTCTGCTGCCAACATTGCTGCCTCATCATAATCCACTGAGCTGCAGCTCATTGCTTCCCACTTTGCCATTGGTCTGTCTCCTTTCTGGTCAAATGCAGACTGATGAAGCATATAAAGTGTGCTTGTGTTTACAGCCATGTTGATAAGCACTATGCCACCAAGGTCACTGATATCAATATCTCCCCCACCCCCACCCACCCACTGAACCAAACCAATACCTCAGTAGGCAGCTCAGATGCCACGTTGTTGTGTCTCCAGCTGAGAGCATATTGTCATGTTGAAAACTGCAGGTGGTCCCGCATTTGAAAGCTGGTCATTTAATAGAGTACAACACAAAACATTTGTGAAATATTTATTGCGAACACAAGTGTAGGCTCAGTACAGACTGCCTCCTGCTTGGAGTACTCCACTATTTATACATAGAAAGAATTTTCTGTAACTTAGAAGTACATCAAACATAAGAAACATGTAGAAGATTCTAGAAATAGTAAATACAAATAAATATTTTTTTTTTTTTCTGGCAGTGGCACGATTTGAACCTGGGACCACCAGCACAGCAATCTGCGATGCTAACCACTTCACCACATGTTCCGTTGGAACACTTGTGGCTTTGCTTCCCTTCCTGAAAGAACAGCAATCCAATGTTAGATTCCTTTGGAGCCAGCTGCAGTGTACTGGATCTTTTCATGGCATTTCTGTAGAATCCTTGCATTCTGCCTGCACACCTTCCAGCACACGCTGACGATGACTGGTCACAGACCCTCCTGTTCTGGCTTCTTCATTATCATAACAGTTTTCAGAGCCCTTGAACAAGAGGCTGTTTCTATCTATTCTTTGGGATCATGGTAAGGCTTCATATAGAGGACGTGAACAATGTCTCTTTGTTTTTGTCATTTTGAAGACAGCTCATAATCCTCAGCTTTGTATGTGACGTCTAACAGGTAGCGTATGACATGATATGGACCAGTGTATTGCTTCAGTACTTTTCCAATGCCCCAACTTTTCGTACAGGGATAAAAATCGATAACAGATCTCCTGGGCTGTACAAAACAGGCCGGTGCTTATCACTATACCGCTGACGGTCATTCTACTGGGTGTCCAGTGTCTGTATGCAAGCTAGCTGTCTTGTTTCTTTGAGCCTGGTGATGAGCTGTTTGACATAATCATCCTGCGTGTCATCTGGTTGGAATAGGAACAGTGTATCCATTGTCATCTGAGCTTCATGACCATGGAGCAAGCAAACCAGCATGAAGTCTGTGGTGTCTTGTCCTGCTGTATTATAAACAAATGTCATGACTGGCAGTATTGTATCCCAGTTTTTCTGCCCAACATTGACATACATCGGCAGCATATCTGCTGACATCTTATTTAGACATTCTGTAAGACCATTTATCTGAGGGTGGTAGGTAGTGGCTATTCTGTGGACAATGACACATTGCAACATTATCTCTGATACTAGTTTTGACATGAATACTTTTCTTCAATCAGATATCATCAGACGTGGTGCACCATGCTTCAAAATAATGTCTTCTACTAGGAATGTTGTGATCTCTTGAGCTTCTGCAGTTGGCACAGGTTTGGTGACAGTATAGCAGGCTAGGTAGTCAGTGCAGACTATTGTCCATTGGTTACTGGTTGTCGACTTTGGATACCTCCCTAAAAGGTCGATTCCAATATGGTGCAATGGAGCTGCTGCAGAAAGAATTGGTACCAGATGCTCTGGAGGTAACTCTGTCACACGCTTCCATCTCTGGCACTCCTTACAGTGACTCACATAGTGGTCGACAAATCAGTAGAGACCTTTCCAGTAATACCTGCATCTGATTCTGTCTATTGTCGTCATAAATCCTTGATGACTGGATATTTGAGAATCGTGAAAATACTTGAAAATAGCTGCTCAGAGATGAGCTGGAACAACCAGTAGCCATTTGTGGTCCAGTGGATCATAGTTGCTATTATACAGTGTCCTGTTTATAAGCTGAAACTCTCCTTTGGTCAGTTAGTCTTTCACCAAGGCCTCTGTGGTTTGTAATAATGCTGGTTCTTCCCTCTTCTCAGCTGTAATGTCACCTAACTCAGTGTGGGCTGAAATTCCATCCATGCTCTTGTGCTCAGCTAGTGGAGTCCTCAAAAACAGTTTGCGTCCTTATATTTGTGCCTGTTTTTGAATATCACTGTGACATCATACTTTTGGAGTCTTAGTGTCCATCTTCCTAGTTGACCTGATGGATCCTTCAAACTGGTCAGCCAATATAAAGACTGGGGTTTGTCACAACGGTGAATGGTTTACTAAATAAACATGGCCAGAACTAGTTGATAGCCCAGATAATGGCGTGACATTCATTCTCAGTTTTAGAGTAGTTTATCTCAGACTTTGAGAGAACTCTTAATGCATAGGTTATCACCTTTTCAGCACCTTCCTGAATTTGTACAAGCACTTCACCAATCCCATAATTGCCAGTGTCTGTGTGAAGTTAAGTTTCCGAAGCAAGTTGTTCATCATGCATTGGAATCTGCCTGGGGCATTACATAGTCCAAACGGCATGACTCCAAATTCACAGTGGCCGTCAGGTGTAATAAAAGCAGTCTTCTGCCTGTCAGCTTTATCAACCTCGATTTTCCAATAACCTGTCTGCATATCCATGGTTGAGAAGTATGTAGCTCCTATCAAACAGTCTAAGGTGTTGTCAATGCGTGGCAATGGGTAGACATATTTTTTGTGATTTTGTTCAGCCACTGATAGTCGACACAGAAAAGCCATGTGCCATCCTTTTTCTTCACAAGGACCACCATAGATGACCATTGACTCTCTGAAGGTTGAAAAGTGTCCTTGTGTAACATCTACACTTCTTCTTGAATTACCCGCCTTTCAGCTTGTGACACACTATACAAATGCTGGCCAATTGGTGGATGATCCCCAGTATTCATAAGGTGTTTTATCATGGGCCATTTCATCTGGTTCTTCTCCTGCCTGGCCCAAAATACACCTGAAAATTTGTGTAGTATGGTTAACACCTGCTGACATTGTTCCTGGGTCAGACTAGGCCCTATATGCATTTCCACAGTAGTTTCGTCCAGTGCACTATCGGCAGTAACCACAGAGCATGAAGCTTCGTCAATGACATTGAGCTCACCTTCCTGGATTGTTTCAGTTTATTCTGTACACATTCCTTTAGGAATGAGTTGTGATTGTGAAAATTAGTGATCCAAAGTTCTCCTCGGTCACCTGTAATGCTTATTATAGCCACTGGTATGTAGATTTCCTTTGTTATACTGGTTAGCTTTTTCCGATCAACAAGTAGTTCACAGTTCAGCTGGTCATCTTGGCTGCTGACTGCAACCCTTGTCATTGTTAATGGTGTGATCTCAACATGCTTGACAGCAAACAACCTCCCAGGGTAATATGTGAATCGTGTAATCGATGGAATGGCTTCCTCAATTTGTAGCTCAGAAGTTCCACAGTTAATGGCAGCCTGGGATGCCTGAAGGAAGTCCCACCCAAGGATGGCATTATGGCTACATTCTGTTAAAATAACAAATTCAAACAGCAGCATCCTGTTGTTGATAATTGGTCTTGCGATATATATGGGAGAGATATAAAGGTGATCAGATAGCAAAAGGAATTATTCAGATAGGAAAAAATAGAAAAAGTTGCTCTCCCATATATAATTTTATTTATTCATTTATATATTTATTTTTGATTTCATTACTGTTCAGTACAGATTTCTCTTTTTTCCATACATACATGTTACCCTACGTCGACCCCATCAAATTTTATCTAGTGTGTGTGTATTTGTTTACCTTCCTTTTTTCCCCCTAAGGTAAGTACTTCCACTTCTGGGATTGGAATGACTCCTTTTCCACTTCCTTAAAAACCATATCCTTCCCTTTCTCCTCCCCTTTTTTCCCCTTATCCTGAAGAAGTGACCAACGGTTGCGAAAGCTTGTATGTGTGTTTGTGTGTGATTTTATTTGTGACTATCGACGAGCCGGTCCTTTAGGTAAGTCATCCGTTTTCTATTTTTTATATTTGTTTATCCGAGTAGGAAAGTTTGTGAGTGTGTGTGTGTGTGTGTGTGTGTGTGTGTTTCACTAAGTGTGTTTCCCTCTGTAACTTATAAAATAATAGGTGACGGGAAATTTAAATGTGGTAGGTCAACACAAGAAATGTTACACTTTCTGCAAAGCTATGAACATAGTTTATTGTATCATTTTCCACAGAGTTACAGCAAAAAGATATAATTTTCTAAATAGAACAATAGTTTTTTCTATCGTGCATTGGAATCGTTGAAACCAGCTGTGTCCAAGTCAATTTAAACTACATTCCTATCACTGTTAGTTTGGGAGCTACAACCCTTCAAAGTTTCAGGGCCAGATACCACATGCTGTACATAATAGATGGCTGTGTGGTGGGTGATGGATGTTATGGCGGTGGGAAGTTGATTTAAATGTGTGTCCATGTTCCTCAATGCATAATGCAATGTGCTGTCGAAAGGATCTGCAGACGAGATGTAACATCGCCGGTGATACGGAGCGACGTGCGTCCTCGATGCGCCGTTTTAGATCATTTGGGGATGTGGGCTCAGTGACATAAACACGATCCTTTAGATATCCCTACAAAAAGAATTCTACTGGTGTTAAATCGGGTGACCTTGCGGGCCATGAATGAGGACCATGGCGCCCCATCCATCTTCCTGCAAACCTGTTGTTTAGTTCTTCCACAACAGCACGCGCAGAATGGGCTGGGTGACCATCGTGCTGTATCCACATATGGACTCTCGTGTGTAGACACACATGTTCAAGGAGACCGTCCAAACTGTCGGCTATAAAAGCGCGATGTAACTCACCTGTCAGTGTACCTGGGAAGTAGTGTGGACCGATGATTTCATCCCCAAGGATTCCACACCACACGTTAATAGACCACCTACATTGACGGTCGACAGGTTGTACCCATCGAGGATTGTCTGTGGCCCAGTAGTGCATGTTATGGCGATTCACTGCAACATAATTTGTGAACGTGGACTTATCATAGAACATAACACTTTGTAAAGACTCCAGCATGAAGTTACACATGGCCCACTCACAGAATGCCACTCTTGCATGGAAATCGTTACCATGCAGCTCCTGGGTCAGTGACAGGCAGTACGAGTGAAACCTGTGGCCGTGTACAATACGCCACACAGATGTGAGACTGACACAAGCGACTGCAGCAACGGCTCATAAGCTGACATGAGGATTGTGGCGTAGTGCAGCTAAAACAAACACCTCCGTCTCCTCACTTCTTGCAGGTCTTCGTCTGTTACTGCGGCGCATTACCAAGCTGCCTGTTTCCCGAAGTCGTTCAGCATGTAAGACCGTAATGGCTGCCGGAGCTCTTCGCCTAGGATATCTGATGGCATACGCCGTGGCATCATGTCGGCACTCGCCTAGCATCAGCAACATGTCAACATACTCGTTGTTTGTGTATGCCATTGTCATCCGATGTCAGTAACTGTGGTATATTGAGCCCCGGTTGTTTGTGTGGCTCCAACTGTCGGGTATACAGCCGTGTGCTGTGACAGTCAGTAGTCTAACAGTGCATTGAGGAAGCTTCTCGCTCCGTGACACCAGCGACGTTACAACTTGGCCGCACCACATTTAGAAGGCGCATTGCATTATGCACAGCGTTTGTGGTATCTGTCCCTGAAACTTTGAAGGGTTTTAGCTCCCAAACTAACAGTGATAGGAATGTAGTTTAAATTGATTTGGACGCAGCTGGTTTTAACAAATCCAATGCACGATAGAAAAAACTATTGTTCCATTTAAAAAATTATATCTTTGTTCTGTAACTCTTTGGAAAATGATACAATAAACTATGTTCATAGCTATGCAGAAATTGCAAAATTTCTTGTGTTGACCTACCACATTAAAATTTCCCGTCACCTATTATTTTATAAGTTACAGAGGTAAACACACTTAGTGAAACACCCTGTATATAAATTATGTCTACCTAGGTGTGTTTGAAACTGTGTAAATGTGTGTGTGTGTGTGTGTGTATTTGCGTACCTTCCTTTTCTTCCCCCGAGGTAAGTCTTCTCTCTCCCAGGATTGGAATGGCTCCTTACCCCCTCCCTTAAAACTCTCATCATTTCCTTTTCCCTCTCCTTCCCTTCTGCCTGAAGAAGCAACTGGGTTGTGAAACCTTGTATGTGTGTGATTTTATTTGTGTCTGTTGACCAGCCTGTCCTTTGGGTAAGTCATCCGTTTATATATATATATTATCTTATGTGTTTCTAACAAGATTGTAAATATTCTTGTGACATTATATCTTAGTACAGAGTTTTTTTTAATTTTGGATTATGGAATTTTTCTTTCTCAGGGAGCAGAAATTGATCCCCGTTATATGTTTGGAATACTTGGAATTGTCATGCTTGTTACTTCACTTTTAATATCATTTCTGCCAGAAACATTAAATGAGAAGCTTCCAGAGACATTAGAGGATGTTACTACAAATAGTCGGAAGCAGAAATATTGGAGCCTTTCACAAAAGAAACATTATGAAATAGAAACTGCCAACTTACATTCACCTGATCTTGTAAGCCGATTTCTGTCATATTAATAACAAAAAGCTGATCTGTTATAGTGCAAAAAAATTCATAGTATCATTTTGCATCTAAAATTATCTTATCACTATTTTTATAATTTATTTCAGTGAGTATCAGTATGTCACCAAAAGTGTGTGTCCCTAAGAACAAGAACTACAAGCTGCTAACAATATACATAGAAGACATCAGTGACTAAATAAATAAAAATGAACTTATTCTAAATAAAGAATAGGTCTTAGAATAGTTTACTATTCAGGTTAGCATTGAAAGTGAAATGAAAGATGTTTGTGCAAAAATATCCAAGTCATTAATGAAGGCCTATTATTGTTCAGTTTTTAAATACTGGATACAAAACTGTGAATAAAAGGAAGCAATGAAAAGGTTTTTGGCATTGCTCAAATAAATAAGTCAACATTTTACTAGTATTCTTTTTATCTCTGTGACTACATTTGTAATTAGCAAATGTTTGTAAATATACAATGAATATATACATCAACTGACAGAATAAGTGCATATTTTATGTTTAAAGGGTGAGCCACATCCCTCCCTTATCATTTTTGGTTACACTTTACTGAAAGTGCCTTATTACCTAGATTTAAGGTTACAAACCCATTTTGTAGTACTACATAACTGATCCTGAAGATGGGAACCAAGTGAAGATGACCATGTCATATCTTCGAATTTGGTACACTGCTGGTGGTCTCTATCTTCTCAACATGATATTTCAAAGTCTTAACTCAATGTCTTCATATGGTGTTTCCTCAGACTGGTCAATGAGTTGACTGGGTCTCATATTTATACCGAGGTGGTGTTTGGTGTTCTTTATGAAGTCCACACCAGCTGTGCTCTCCATCTCCAGCTGCTGGGGACACTGGTATAATGAGCCAAAACACTTTCTAAGCCATACAGCTTGACAGTAGAGATATATCATCTACAGTGAGTGTTCACAAACAGAAGGTTTTCAAGCATTTGAAATGTGCTACATCCCATCAGATGACCTAATACAACAGGAGAAAGAAGCAAGGAATATAGCCTTTTTAGCATATGCCTATAGCTTTTTGTCCACCAAAGAATGATCAAGAATGATCTGGGGTTCAGAAAAACAGGTATATACAATGTACCATGTTATGTATTATATGTATTACATAAGTCAAACAAAAAGAATGTTTGATGTAAGATGTAAGCAACACCAAGGACATACCAAGCTATTACAGGCCAGTAGTCGCAGAAAATTGCCTAGAACTGGAATACACCAAAAATTGCTATAAAACTAGGATCCTGACTCAAAT
Organism: Locusta migratoria; assembly: GCA_026315105.1. Taxonomy (NCBI): domain Eukaryota; kingdom Metazoa; phylum Arthropoda; class Insecta; order Orthoptera; family Acrididae; genus Locusta; species Locusta migratoria. The sequence continues at coordinate 144,417,352 of CM048755.1, read as the reverse complement.
TCCTTGATTCTGGGATATTATCATTACTAAATCTATTGAAATTAAGGTAACAGAGAATGAAACAAATGTAGGGCAGAACTTCAGGCAATGACCACAGCAGCTTGCTCGGGTTTCATATGCAATTCCTACAGCATCCTGATGCTGCATGAAGTGCATCTTTCAGGTTAACGCATAACTCTGAAGGTCAGGAGAGTGACATGGCCATGAAAGAAAGCAGTATCTGTCACCGATAGCATGAAGAATGTCTGCAGCATCTCAATGTTGAATGTGTCTTGTGGGCACAGACTTCTTATGGAACGGTATTGTATGGACACAACTGCAAAAGAGAGCTGCTATGGGTGCAGACTGAATACAGAACACCTGGGGATGAATACCACTACCAGAAACAAACACAGCAGGTGCAGATCACATAGAGAACACCAAATTCTGCCTAGGCATAATTATAGGATCTGGTTGGCTTGTTGACTAGTCTCAGTGTTCACCTGCTGAAGATTCCAAGCTACAATGTCGAAAAAAATCTGCTATGGAGATACAGACCAGAAGCAGTACACCCAAAAAGATGACAATGTATCACCAGAAAAATCTAAGAAATTACAAAGATAAACATACCAACTTCTTAATTTATCATTTCTTGACTTAAACAGTAAAAGGTACCCCTGGTGCAATTCTGACTAAATTATATGTGGACTAGATGACCCACTGAACTTAATATCAACTACTATTTTCTTTATTGTAACTCTTAATCAGTGATTATAAATCCTCAACTTTGTATCTCCAGGTTTGAATTCCATTCAGTTATTAAATGAAGCTTGATTGTAATTCAGTGTCTTTTATTTACATGGAAGATAAATCCCATAAAAGAAAAAGAAAGAAGGAAAAAAAGTCCAAGTCTCACGATGAATTATTTCCTCCATAAAAAAGGTTTCAGATCTCCTGGGAAAACAAGTCAGTTATATTTGTTAGTGTTCATAGAACCACCTGTTCAACACCTTATCATAATTTGTTAACTAATTAGTTATCTACCAACATCTATAACAACTATAGCAATATTATACATATCTATTTCTATATTAACTATAATGTCTTGGCAATCAGGCCATAATATAATGACATCATAATAAAGATAATTATCTGACAACTGCACTCTGACATAATGACATAATAATACTTTGTTCCATTATGTTAACAAATGTAATCACATAAGAATGAAGTACTGTACCCTCACATATGCACAATGTATTTTAAATATTAGTTTATGTTGCCATACAATTGACAAGTCATTGTGTTTATTATAGAAATAAAGCTGTATAATATTGCTATAGTAGCTATAAATGTTGGTAAAGAGCTAATTAGTTCACAAATTATGACAGAGTGTTGAATATATTTTTTATGTAGGCCTATCCTAACAAAAATAACCAACTTGGTTTCCCATGAGATCTCACACCTTTTCACAGTGGAAGGAATGCGTCGCAAGACTTGAATTTTTGTACATTAATGTTTTTGATGGGATTCCATTTCTTTTTCTAAATAGTCATTCTTTTTCATTTGGGGTAAAAGTTTTTGTACATCAGCCACCGATTTTCTTAAAACCCATTCTCTTCCCATTTTGTATTATCTCAATGGCTTTTATGTAACAAGATTTGTGAAGTGTGGAAAGTCTATTGTATTGTTAATGTTCACTCCTTTCATCATGTACACATACTGAAATCTGTGGTGGATCACTATAAAAGTATGAACCAGTTAGTCTTGTAATTTGCACCAGTTCGTAAATTTAATGATCTGTGGAACAAGTATTAATCTAATCTAATCTAATGTAGATGTTGTGTATAAGTTATATTTTCCTGTATAACTGAAAGTGGTAGTTGTTGTTTTGCATGGTATATATTGAATGATCAATTTATTTCATACAATAGTTAGTAATTCAAAATTAATTATTTTAGTCCATAAGAAAGAAGCCTTATCTCTTAGTGTACACAATGGTATGATATGAAAATGGTTGTTGTGGGGGGAAATGGCCACATGCTCTAAGGCTTCTTGCTGCAGAGCTCATGGCTGTTCTCTGTTGGAGGTTCGAGTCCTTTCTCGAGCACACACGCACACACACACACACGTGTGTGTGTGTGTGTGTGTGTGTGTGTGTGTGTGTGTTGTATAAATCTTGCTCTTAGAATCAGTACAATTACAAATTAAGATAATTACAGCATAAAATACTTTCTTTCTTGAGGATAAAATGAACTCTGAGAATGTTAATAATAACTAGTAAAATCAAAGATGAATTTCTTTAATTTTCATCATTGTGGGCTCCATCTGGAAGTGCTTTCTGCAAGCTCAATTTGGCATTGTTATTTAGTGGACATAAAAATGGGGATAAAAAACTGCCTGAAAGCTATCGACCAATTTCAATTGTGCCTATATTATCAAAAATATATGAGGCACTAATGCACTCTCAGCTAAGTACCTACTTTGAGGCTAATGGTTTGCTGTGTAGCTCTCAGTTTGGATTTCACAAGGGGATGAACACAACAGCTGCTGTACTAGAACTTATTGATCATACACTGTCTGCTATTGAAAATAAAAAATAAAAAAACATTTGTCTCTTACATTATGTGACTTAAGTAAGGCATTTGATTGCATTCCTTCTGAAATCTTGCTTGAGAAATTAGAGTACTATGGGTTACAAGGCAACACTTTAGCTGTTATTACCTCTTACTTGAAAACAGGAAGAAATTTGTTTCAGTCAATAATATACAGTCATCTTTGCTGGAAATTAACACAGGTGTTGCCCAGGGATCTATCCTGGGGCCTTTCTTTTTCATTGTAGCAATCAATGACTTACCCAGTAACATACCACACCCTGTCATATGTTACGCAGATGATACTACACTGTTTAATTCACATCAAAGTATCACTGAACTCAGTCACCTAAGAAAAGAATCTCTTGATATAGCTTTGGACTGGTTTACCTCTAATAAACTATTATGTAATTCTGACAAAACACAGCAGCTTCTAATAGGCATGACAATGGAGATAGAAAACAAATCGGTAAAACTTCTAGGTATTTATATAGGCTCCAAACTTAACTTGCATGAACATATAAATAATGTATGCAAAAAGATATCTCGGGTGTCATACCTGTTTTTGAAACTAAGAGACATGGTAAGCTTGGAGTATCTCAGGATGACATACTTTGGACTTTTACAATATCACATATCATATGGTCTTATCATATGGGGACATTCTTCTCACATTGATGAAATATTAAAAATACAAAAGAAAGTTTTGCGTATAATGTGTAAGAAAAATTATTTGGAGCACTGTCGCCCTCTCTTCACCAGCCTCAAAATACTAACTATTGTGAACTTATATATCTGTATTAAAAACAATATATCAGAACTTATTATAAGGGGGGAAATTCATGACCACAACACTAGGGTAAAATCTAAGCTAGATATACCTACCCATAGGTTAACATTGACTGGTAGCTCTCACAAAGTGAATGCTATCAGAATCTTCAATAAGTTACCAAACTCTGCTTGGACCATGGAAATAATACTTTTAAAAACAAGTGGTACAACTGGTTAACAAATCATCCATTTTACAATATTAAAGAATATTTCAGTTTTCCAGATGATCATGTTAGTTTTTAGAAAAATGTTGCTTTCAGTTGTATTATTATATCTTGCATAAATCCTATTACTCTTAGTTTCAATGCTATTCATTTTACTTTATACAGTGACGAAGCCAATATCATTGTAAAATGGTTTACAGTGAATAAAGATACTTTATTCTTGACATGCAGTATAGTGGACACTTCATTCACTCCATACTTCAGTCCCCACATTTTTCTACAATATCAACCTGAATGGATCTGTTGGCCTAATACTGCACCTTCACCCCAACATCAAATACATCATTCTTTCTTCTTTGTTCGTGTGCAGCATAGAGTTTTCAGACAATATAATTTGAGTCCATAAGCTAATTTTGTGTAAAAGCTTTTGGAAAGGTTTCCAATGAAGTAGCAAAGTTTTTCATGTCATTCTGCTTCAAGGCAGGTAACATTTCTACCCAAGGTGCTATCTGGTGCACAGATTCAATTTCTGTTGTTCCTGTACCTGATAGATATTCTCCATTCTTTGTGATTTCCATAAACCCACTCTCACCATCATACCATCCTGCATACAAGATGACTTAGACAAAATTTCTAGTTTGTGTGAAGAATGGCAGCTAGCTCTAAACGTAGAAAAATGTAAAGTGATGCACATGAGTAAGAACAACAATCCCATAATGAAACTTCCTGGCAGATTAAAATTGTGTGTCAGAACCTGGCACTTTGCCTTTTGTGGGCAAGCACTCTACCACTGAGCTATCCTGACATGACTCATGGTCCATCCTCACAACCCTACTTCTGCCAGTCCCTCACCTCATACTTTCCAAATCCCTTAGGCTGTGGCTAAGCCATGTCTCCACCATATCCTTTCTTACAGGAGTGCTAGTCTTGCAAGTTTCACAGGAGAACTTCTGTGAGGTTTGGAAAGTAGGAGGCGAGGTACTGGTGGAAGTAGGGTTGTGAGGACGGACTGTGAGTTGTGTCGGGATAGTTGAGTGGTAGAACGCTAACCCGCAAAAGGCAAAGGCCCCAGGTTCGAGTCCCGGTTCTGGCACACAATTTTAATCTGCCAGGAAGTTTCATATAAGCACACACTCCGCTGCAGAGTGTAGGTTTATTCAATCCCATAATGTTTGAATACAGCATTAGTAGTAAGCGTCTTGATGCAGTCGTGTTGTTCAAATATCTAGGTGTAACATTGCAGAGTGATATGAAATGGAACAAACATGTAAGGACAGTTGTGAGTAAGGTGGACAGCCGACTTCGATTTATTGGGAGAATTTTGGGAAGATGAACTTCATCTGTATAAGGGACCGCATATAAAATGCTTGTACGACCATGTCTTGAGTATTGATCAAGTGTTTGGCACCTGCGGTAGGTGAGTTTAAAGGAAGACATAGAAGCAGTTCAGGCGAGTAGCTAGGTTTGTTACCAGTAGGTTCAACCAATGTGCAAGTGTTACGGAAATGCTCTGGGAACTCGAATGGATATCTCTGGAGGAAAGATGATGTTCTTTTTGAGAAATTCTGTTGAGGAAATTTAGAGGGTCCGAATTTAAAGCTGAGTGTTGAATAATCCTCCTGCCGCCTACTTGCATTTCACATAAAGGTCACAAAGATAAGATAAGAGAAATTAGGGCTCATACAGAGGCATATAGACATTCTTTTCCCCTCATTCTATTTGGGGGTGGAATAGGAAAGGAAATGTCTAGTAGTGGTACAATGTACCCTCCGCCATGCACTTTACAGTGGATAGCTGAGTATATATGTAGATGTAGATGAAGATCCATTCCACATTCCATGTTTAACATCAGTACCACCATCAGTGATGAGTTTTATTTGATTTTCCAATTATTTATCTTCACTTCTGCATTAAGTCATCAACAGGTATGAAGAGAAAAATGCTCTTAATTCATGCCTGCATGGTTTCCACTGAAATATATACATACTGGCACATTAGCTGGTGATTTTTTCAAAACATGACTGTCCAGTGTATGCCTAAATATCTTCCATTGCACAACATCTGTATTTAAGAGTCCAGAACCAGAAACGTTGCACTCTCTCATATTATCTACATTTAATGTAGTCTTTTGAAGAATGTTTGACATACAGGCCTTTGTTATTACTTTACTCTCTCTTCATTTACGTTCAAATATTTGTAAGTAAATCTGTGGGACTTAACTACTGACTGATAACCAACATAGTTAAGTCCCTTGGATTTACAAACATTACTCAACTACTGCAGTTATCAGTCCCTAGGCTTACAAGCTACTTAAACTAACCTAAGGACCACACACACACACACACACACACACACACACACATTTATGTCTGAGGGAGGACTCGAACCTCCAATGGGGAGCAACCACATGCTCCACAGCATTGTGCCTAAGAACACTCGGCCATTCCACTACAGCTTCATTTATGTAGGTGACTTTCAGTTCTCTCATTTTAAATGCTTTTTCTACCTTGTACCTTAATTCTTTCCTTGAATTACCATAACCGGTTCCTATGTTTAGATCCTCTTTTCGTCAATGTCAAGGCCACAGTGTAAGTATCTCACCCCATTAATAGTTAATTTAAGGAGTGCATTGGGATGTCATTTCTGTCTGTAGGTACTGTTTGTTGTACGTGGATTTTCTTAAAGCCCACTTCCAATCCTTTTTTATTTATTTATATCTTACAGGCTTTGATGTAACAATTTTTATTTTTGACAAATCTGGGTGATAAGTGTTTCTAAATATGTACCTAACACTAAGCTGTTTATTAATGCCGAATCTGAAAAATATATATGCGAGCTAATAAATCACAATATCAACAACTGAACTGACAACTAAACGCAATTCTTAATGAATAAATATGTGAGCACACTAAAGTTTGAAGAACTGTAAAAGAAAGCACACACAAAATGAAAATAAGTCGTGCCTATTAAGAAGCCGGTTACCTTACAATGTAGAGCTGCTGCTGTCTACGTGTGCACTGGCTGGAGGTCACTTGATCATCATAATAAAATAAGGGAAATCAGATTTGAAACAGAAAGATGTAGGTGTTACTTTCTCATGTTCTATTAGAGAATAGCACATAATGAAAGTGGTTTGACAAACCCTATGCCATATTTGACGCGTGAGTAAATATGTAGATGCAGTACAGTTGGTCTAAGTGAAGTACATAACTGGGTACCTAATATTGATGTTAGAAATACTGGATAGTCTATGGTATTACTGAGAGGAACCTACTAGCAAATATTTCAAGTGAAGTATCTGTTGCACTTAATGAATACCTCTGCCATGAACAATTTCTTGACCCCTTGAACATAACAGAAATCATAGCAGCATATATAGAGATAAAATAAAAAGTGACTCAAAAAAAATTACAGGATAATATTGTTAACTTCAGAACTATGAAAATGGCTAGAAAAAGTAATAATAAACCATGTTGAGGCAATCTAAATCATGGATTTGGGAAAGGAACATCTACTGCAGCAATAGTAGTGAATTTTACACATGAAAAATTAAACAAGTCGGAGAAAGGAGAGAGTGTAACAGGCACTTTCCTAGACATGAGATTAGTTTCTGATGTTGTGAATCATACAATTCTATTGGCTAAATTAAAAGAATACAGGATCAAAGTAATGGCCTTAAAACTACTTACTTCTTGTTTGAGAGACAGAAAACCGTGTGTTAGGCTAACTTATTAAAGTGATAAAAAATTGCTAACAACTAAATAACCCTACATGATACTTCAATGAAATTGACCTCAAGGAAGTATATTAAGGCCTTTTCTATTCCTTGTGTGAGTTAAAGATTCAATTGAACCCCGTTTTGTAAGTTCACAAGCTATACTAATATCTGCATCCTATTATGTTTGCCGTACCAGATTAATGCATAGGTTGAACAATTTACCTTATTGTGGCTAACAAATGAACTAAACACCACCATCACATAGAAAACACATAAGATGTGGTGCTTGTCCTAAACACATGGTTGGAAGAACAGCAGCCATACAAAGCATATATGTTTTGCTGTGTGACAATAGCATTTGGTCAATTTCATCTGAACGAACAAACACAGTACTATCCATACATGTTTTTCTACATAATGACAATGTGTAGTTTATTTCTTCTTCATAGATATGGTAATATTGTACAATTTTGTGCAGTAATCTGGTACGGCAAGTGTAAGTGGCCAGTTATAAAGGGAGTGTTATTTGTGTAGTGTGAGACTTATTTGAATTTGGGGCAGATAGGAGGCATGCTCTGATGGCTGAGGCAGTCAAAGCACTTGTTCATGTACAGTGGAAAACCCAAGATCCAGTAGCAGTCTGGCACGTATTTCCAATTGTTGCCACTGAAATTATGCAGGGCCCTAACACAGCCTCTCCCTTCTTCTTAAATGTGTTTGCAGAGTGGCTGCAAATAAGTGATGACTATTCTTTTGCATGTCTGAAAGAACTGCACCACACCATCTATAAATGTGACAATTTATCGCACACTTAAAAACAAACACTTTTACTTTAAGTACGTTCCACATCATAACTGCTGTCAAGTCATCTACCAAAGTTCCAGGAACTGGTACCTACTGTCACACATAAAAAAGGAGATACGTCTGATGTCAACAACTACCATCCCATCTCACTCTTGACAGCTTTATCTAACATTTTTGAAAAGTAATGTATTCTCAAGTTGCTTCACATATAAGTTGAAATAAGCAGTTAACATGATATAGAAGAAACAATTAATTCTTCTAACTGGGAAGTTATCAAAAATGGGGTCCCACAAAGTTCGGTCTTGGGTACTTCGCTGTTCTTAATATATATTAATGACTTGCCATTCTACAGTCACGAAGACGCTAAGCTAGTTCTTTTTGCTGACGATAAAAGTATAGTTATCATGCCTGACAAACATAAATTAACTGATGGAATTGTAAATGATTTCTTTCAGAAAATACAAATGGACTCACATTAAACTTTGATAAAATCTAGTATATTCAGTATATACAGTAAATGGCATGACACCATTAATAAATTTAGACTTTGAACATAAATCTGTAGCTAACATAGAATATTCAAAATTTTTAGGTGTTTGCATTGATGAGGGATTGAATTGGAAGAAACACATTGAAGTCTGCTAAAACGTTTGAGTTCAACTACTTATACTATAAGGGTCATTGCAAAATTTGGTGATAATACATCTCAGTAAATTAGCTTACTATGCCTATTTTCATTCACTGCTTTCATGTTGTTGTTGTTGTGATCTTCAGTCCGGAGACTGGTTTGATGCAGCTCTCCACAATACCCTATCCTGAGCAAGCCTCTTCATCTCCACATAAGAACAGCAACCTACATCTGTCTGAATCTGCTTACTGTATCCATATCTTGCTCTTCCTCTGTGATTTTTACCCCATACACTTCCCTCCAACACTAAATTCACAATTCCTTGATGTCTAAGAATGTGTCCTACCAATCTATCCCTTCTTTTAGTCAAGGTATGCCAGAAATTTCTTTTCTCCCCAATTCTGTTCAGTACATCCTCATTAGTTACGCGATCCACCCACCTAATCTTCAGCATTCTTCTGTAGCACCATATTTCAAAAGCCTCAATCCTCTTTCTGTCTGCACTGTTTATCGTCCATGTCTCACTCCCATACAAGGCAACACTCCATACAAATGCCTTCAGAAAGGACTTCCTTAGGCTTAAATCAATGTTCGATGTTAACAAATTTCTCTTTTTCAAGAACGCTTTTCTACCCATTGCCATTCTGCATTTTATATCCTCTGTACTGCGACCATCATTTGTTATTTTACTGCCCAAGTAACAAAACTCATCTACCTCCTTTATTGCTTCGTTTCCCAATCTAATTCCTTCAGCATCACCTGATTTCCTTACACTGCACTCCATTACCCTAGTTTTGCTCTTGTTAATGTTCATCTTATATGCACCTTTCAGCACACTGTCCATTCCGTTCAATTGCTCTTCTAGGTCCTTTGCTATATCTGACAGAATTACTATGTCATCGGCAAAACGCAATGTTTTTAATTCTTCACCCTGAACTTCAATTCCTTCTCCAAATTTCTCCTTGCTTTCCTTTATAGGTTGCTCAATAAACAAATTGAATAACATTGGAGAAAGACTACAACCCTGTCTTACTCCCTTTCCCACCACTGCATCCCTTTCATGCCCTTCAACTCTGACAGCCGCTGTTTGGTTTTTGTACAAGTTGTAAATAACCTCACGCTCCCTATATTTTACTCCTGCTTGCTTCAGAACTTGAAAGAGTTTATTCCAATCAACATTGTCAAAAGCCTTCTCCAAATCTACAAAAGCTAGAAATGTAGGTTTGCCTTTTCTTAATCTATCTTCTAGAACAATCCGTAAAGTGAGTATTGCCTCCCGTGTGCCTACACTTCTCCTGAACCCAAACTGATCTTCCCCGAGGTCGGCTTCTACCAGCTATTCCAATCTTCTGTATGTAATTCGCGTTAATATTTTGCAACCATGACTTATTAAACTGATGGTTTTGTAGTTTTCACACCTGTCTGCACCTGCTTTCTTTGGAATGGGGATTATTACATTTTTCTTAAAGTCTGAGGGTACTTCGCCTGTCTCATACATCTTACACACCAGGTGAAACAGGTTTGTCATGGCTGGTTCTCACAGAGACTTCAGTAGCTCTGAGGGCTCCCAGAGACTTCAGTAGCTCTGAGGGAATATCATCTACTCCAGGGGCCTTGTTTCGACTTAGGTCTTTCAGGGCTCTTTCAAATTCTTCTCTCAGCACAGTATCTCCTATTTCATCTTCATCTACATCCTCTTCCCTTCCTACAATATTGTCTCGAAGTTAATTTCCTTTGTAGAGCCCCTCTATATACTCTTTCCACCTTTCAGCTTTCCCTTCTTTGCTGAGAACTCGTTTTCCATCAGTGTCCTTGATATTCATAGAGCTGTTTTTCTTATCTCCAAATGTTTCTCTTATTTTCCTGTAGGCTGTATCTATTTTCCCCTATTTATACATTCTTCTACATCCTTGCATTTGCCTTCTAGCCACTCCTGCTTAGCCATTTTGCACTTCCTGTCAATCTCATTTCTTAGTCGTCTGTACTCCATTTTGCCTGTTTCATTTACTGCATTTTTGTATTTTCTCCTTTCATCGATTAAATTTAGTATCTCCTGTGATATCCAAGGATTTTTTGTAGGTCTTGCCTTCCTACCTATTTTGTCCTGTGCTACCTTCACTATCTAATCTCTCAATTTTACCCATTCCTCCTCTACTGTTTTATTTTCCCCTGTTTCTGTCAATTGTTGCCTAAGCTCCCTCTGAAATTCTTAAGAACCTCAGGTTCCTTCAATTTATCCAGGTCCCATCTCCTTATTTTCCTACCTTTTTGTAGTTTCTTCAGTTTCAGCCTACAGTTCATAACCAACAAGTTATGGTCAGAGTCTATATCTGCCCCTGGGTAGGTCTTACACTGTAAAACCTGGTTCCGAAATCTATGTCTTACCATTATAAAATCTATCTGGTATCTCCCGGTGTCTCCTGGTCTCTTCCACGTATACAACCTTCTTTTGTGATTCTTGAACCAGGTGTTTGTTATAACTGAATTATGTTCTGTGCAAAATTCTACCAGGTGGCTCTTTCATTCCTTTTGCCCAGACCATATTCACCTACTATCTTCCCTTCCCTTCCTTGTCCTACTACCGAATTCCAGTCTCCCATAACAATTAAGTTTTCCTCTCCCTTAATTGTCTGAATAATTTCCTTTAGCTCCTCATATATTTCTTCGATTTCCTCATCGGCAGAGCTAGTTGGCATATAAACCTGTACTACTGTTGTCGGTGTTGGCTTCGTATCTATCTTGACAATGATAATGCGATCACTGTGCTGGTCATAGTAGTTTACCCGCGTTCCTATTTTCTTATTCATTATCAATCCTACTCCTGTGATACCCCCAATTGATTTTGTATTTATAATCCTATACTCGCCTGACCAGAAATCCTGTTCATCCTGCCACCGAACTTCACTAATCCCCACTATATCTAACTTCAACCTATCCATTTCCCTTTTTAAATTTTCTAATTTTCCTACTCTATTAAGGGATCTAACATTCCACGCTCCGACTCGTAGAATGCCAGTATTGTCTTTCCTGATGATCACATCCTCTAGAGTAGTCCCCGCCCGGAGATCCGAATGGGGGACTATTTTACCTCCGGAATATTTTACCCGAGAGGATGCCATCATCATATGTTCATACTGTAGAGCTGCATGTCCTCGGGAAACATAACGGCTGTAGTTTCCCCTTGCTTTCAACCGTTCGCAGTAACTGTGTGGCAAAGCCACATTAGCTGATGTTACACGGCCAGCTCAGTCAATCATCCAGACTGTTGCCACTGTAACTACTGAAAAGGCTGATGCCCCTCTTCAGGAACCACACGTTTGTCTGGCCTCTCCACAGATACCCCTCCGCTGTGGTTGCACCTACGGTACGGCTATCTGCATCGTTGAGGCACGCAAGCCACCCCACCTCGGCAATGTCTGTGGTTCATGGGGGTGGTACTCCTTTCATATGGGCTCAAATTCTGGGGCAATTTGACATTGAGGAAAAATGTATTCATTGGACAAAAGCATGTAATCAGAATAGTTGCTGGAACCCACCCAAGATCATCCTCCAGACATTTATTTAGGGACCTTGGGATCTTCACTGTAGCTTCACAGATACGTAGGCCTACATACCATACTGCATTTGTTCCTTACGTGTTTCATAAAGATATAGTTCAAGCACATTATACCTGATCAAAACACAGCGCTTCACTGTTGTTCACATGGCCCATATTATTGATACAGCAAAGTTACAAAACAAACAAAACACTGTTACTTTGGCAAGTTATTATGTTGCAATAGCTCAGGTAGTAAACAGTTATCAACATGTCCACCAAAACTGTTTATCATCACCAGTCATTGTTAGAGACTGGCGTCTTTGCCGTTCACTTTCTTAAGCTCACATAAATAATTAACGAACTAAGTCATTAAATTATTATAGAATCTTTGGAACATTATAACAACATTGAATTTGCTGTATCTTGATATTTGTTCATAGCACTACTGGAAATTGTCTGCAGCTCTTTCCCATTTTAAGAGACACAGATGTTACTCTGATCTAACTTAGCTGCAGACACCCCTATTTTTGGTGAGCACTTCTATACAAAAAGAGACACAAAAACATGATGTGATTTTGGAAACTGTAAAATGTTTTATATGCTGGATAGGCTTCATATTATTACTTGGTATGTACTAAAAGCCTTCCTGTTATTTGGTTTACGGAAAAGTCACAGATTAGAAAATTAATGAAGTATCTGTAAGATATCTTCTCTGGAAATCCTTAACTCATTATCTACCTTACTGGGTGAAATGTTTTATGCTGCTAAATTAGTAAGATTATTAATTAATTGCTTAATCAATCAGTGCTACAAATATGATACAGAAAAATTAGTCAACAAAAATGCCAGATCAAAGTCCTGAAATGAAAGATAGCAGCAGTAGTAGAAAGCTTTGATGTTAATTATTGTGTAAGTTAATTGAAAAAAAAAAAAAGGTTCAAATGTTTGTAAATCTGTCGGACCAAATTGCATGGTCATCAGTCTGTAACTTACAAACTACTTAAACTAAGGTAAACTAACCTAATAACAACACACACACACCCATGCCCCAGGGAGGACTCGAATCTCCAATGGCGAGCAACTGTGCACTCCGCAGCGAGTCACCTTAGACTGCTCAGCTACTCCACCGCGGCATAAGTTAATTTGTTGGAAGTTTTAGATGAATATTGGGAAGTTTTGCTTTTGAAAACTATGTCAGTATACTGAAATGTGTCTCCTACTGCCTCCTAAAAGGTAAAGTTGTTCTATATAAACATTTTCAGTAAATGATATTTTCTAATTATTACAGTTATCTGATCAACTATTATATCATCACTACCAGAGTTATTGACAGTGAATACTGGTATTGGCTAATGAATCTAACTACAATTTCTACAGAATGACTAACAAAATCTACATAACATCCAACCAATGAGAATAAAAGGAAATATAGAAAGCAGGACATGTGAACTGCAGTGAAGCATGTGCATGATTCTGTGTGTGCATTTGACTGTTCATGTTGGATGAAGTTTGTTGTGGAAATGTTTAATGGGACATTCTGTGTGGTACAACAACATTTCTGCAAAACATCATTTGAGTGATTATAATTGTGGTCATGCAGCTGAAGAGCTCAAATCTGGTCAAATTGTCACCACTGTGGTTTCATTCAGTAATGGGTGTGTCCAAAAGTGTCATCTCACAATTAATAAAGGTGTCTTAAGGTGAAAATTGTAAGCTAAAGCTTGCTGGTGGTCATACACAGACCACACAGTCATAAGAGAATTAATACAGTGCTCAACTGGAGGGGGAAAAAAGATATATTACACTGGGCAGTTTGCTGCAGATCTTGCAACTACTACCAGTAAATGTCTCTAAAACCATTTTACGGCAACTGTATTACACTGATTTGTATGATCAGAAGCTTTTTATTGAAGATTTGTGATGCCATACATACTCCACAGTCTTAAACCTTATACGGCTTGCCTAGGAAACTCTTGGTAGACATATTTCTCAATGAATGCCCCTCCCCCCAAACTGTGCAAGAACTGAAAATGGTATTGAGAAAATAGGGAGATAATATCCCCTGAGGGAGATAATATCCCCTGAGCCATACATACTCCACAGTCTTAAATCTTATATGGCTTGCCTAGAAAACTCTTGGTAGACATATTTCTCAAATGAATGCCCCTCCCCCAAACTGTGCAAGAACTGAAAATTGTATTAAGAAAATAGGGAGCTAATATCCCCTGAGGGAAATAATATCCCCTGAGGGAGATAATATCCCCTGAGGATTTGCTAGCTAGTATGAATGTCAGGTGCAAAATGTGCATTACTGTGGAGGGTATATTCCTTACCGGGAGGTGACTCCAGAACGCAATTGATTGCAACACAGTTACCAGTATACAAGGAAGCTCTGCCCACGTTACATATGAATACAGGGAAGTTACACACTTGCAAGATGTAGCCTAAGCCGTGAGAATGTAAACTAGGAGACTTTTCATAAATTAAGAGTGATTTCCAAATAATAAATTCACAATCTACTCTAAACACTGTAAAAAAATATGAAAAAATAATAGATAAATATATGAGTAAGACTAAGCTTTAAAATTCACACCATCTTCCAGAGACAGTGGCTAAGATAGAGACCAAGAATTGAGTGTTCATCCCTGCAAATAATTTGAAGATCACGAAATGATTTTTCCTATTGATTTACAGAGACCATTACAGTAGATCAACATCAAACACAACACCAGTTACCAGGTAATAAACAAACACTGGTTTAACCAACTCAAATAACAATGTGCACTGATGATCTAGCCGTTTAGCATCCAAAAACACCAATTATCATCATCGTTGAATAACAATCTAGGTACATCACATAGATTGATTAAGACAGTATTTAAGTGTAAGGAATTAATTTTTATTTCTCACATCAAAAATCCACATCTGTAAACACACAGTATACTTAGACACAGAGAGACAAAAAGATCCAGGTTTGTACCAGAGGTAACACATGATACAGTGGTTTGTTTGATCAATTCTTATCACAGTAACTTACACTGATTTAACAATGTTCCTGATAGATTATGAAATTTTTAATTGACAATATGATCTCGTTTAAAAGTAACAGCAGAAAATATTCTATTATCACATAGTAAAGCATGGCTGTAACTATTATTTAAAAAAGTTTTTATTGCCATTATGTAGGGGAGGGAGTGTTATTAATAAGCAAAATCCAATGGCAATCGTTAAAACAAAGATTGTTTTTGTTTTGAACAGATTTAACAAAATTTCAGTCATTGACTTTATCCTCCAGGTGTGAAAATGAAGTAGTCTTCATAGGATATCCACAACTGTTGCTGCAATTTTTCAAGATTAATAAAGCCACTATCTGGACACATATTCTGTCAAATTTCTTCAATTTCTGGTGGTGATACCATAAAGCTACTGTATTATGGAAATACCATTTTCTGAAATAAATATAATTAAAGATATACAGGGGTGGGCAAAATAATACAAACACCCAAAATTGACACAATAGGTTTTTATTAGCAAGCAGTTGACCCACTATCAGCTTTGAGAACAGCTGCAACACTTCAAGAAACAGATTCGTAATGTGTCTTTATTCTTTCCAACAGAATGTTATCCATTCTTGTGCCAAAATAATTATGTTACTTTAATGGGGATAGGTTGAAATTAGATATAGTGGGGATTAGTGAAGTTCGGTGGCAGGATGAACAGGATTTCTGGTCAGGCGAGTACAGGATTATAAATACAAAATCAGTTGGGGGGTATCACAGGAGTAGGACTGATAATGAATAAGAAAATAGGAATGCGGGTAAACTACTATGAGCAGCACAGTGATCGCATTATCATTGGCAAGATAGATACGAAGCCAACACCGACAACAGTAGTACAGGTTTATATGCCAACTAGCTCTGCCGACGATGAGGAGATCGAAGAAATATATGAGGAGCTAAAGGAAATTATTCGGACAGTTAAATAAAGGGAGAGGAAAACCTAATTGTGATGGGAGACTGGAATTCGGTAGTAGGAAAAGGAAGGGAAGGGAGGATAGTAGGTGAATATGGTCTGGGCAGGAGGAATGAAAGAGGAAGTCGCCTGGTAGAATTTTGCACGGAACATGATTTAATCGTAACAAACACCTGGTTTAAGAATCACAAAAGAAGGTTGTATACATGGGAGAGACCAGGAGACACCGGAAGGTATCAGATAGATTTTATAATGGTAAGACATAGATTCCGGAACCAGGTTATAAACTGCAAGACGTACCCAGGGGCAGATATAGACTCTGACCATAACTTGTTAGTCATGAACTGTAGGCTGAAACTGAAAAAATTGCAGAAAGGTAGGAAAATAAGGAGATGGGACTTAGATAAATTGAAGGAAAGTGAAGTTGTGGAGAATTTCAGAGGGAGATTTAGGCAACAATTGACAGAAACAGGAGGAAATAAAACAGTAGAAGAGGAATGGGTAGCACTGAGAGATGAAATAGTGAAGGCAGCAGAGGACAAAATAGGTAGAAAGGCAAGACCTACAAAAATCCTTGGATATCACACGAAATACTAGATTTAATTGATGAAAGGAGAAAATATAAAAATGCAGTAAATGAAACAGGCAAAATGGAGTTCAGACGATTAAAAAATGAGATTGACAGGAAATGCAAAATGGCTAAGCAGGAGTGGCTAAAAGCCAAATGCAAATCTGTAGAAGAATGTATAAGAAGGGGAAAAGTAGATACCGCCTACAGGAAAATAAAAGAGACATTTGGGGACAAGAAAAGCAACTCTACGAATATCAAGAACTCAGATGGGAAGCCGGTTCTCAGCAAAGAAGGAAAAGCTGAAAGGTGGAAAGAGTACATAGAACAGCTCTACAAAGGAAATGAACTTACAGACAATGTGGTAGGAAGGGAAGAGGACGTAGATCAAGATGAAATAGGAGATGCTATACTGAGAGATGAATTTGACAGAGCCTTGAAAGACCTAGGTCGGAACAAGGCCCCAGGAGTAGATGACATACCCTCAGAGCTACTAAAGTCTCTGGGAGAGCCAGCCATGACAAGACTATTTGAACTGGTGTGTAGGATGTATGAGACAGGCGAAATGCCCTCAGACTTTAAGAAAAATGTAATAATCCCCATTCCAAAGAAATCAGGCGCAGACAGGTGTGAAAATTACAGAACCATCAGTTTGATAAGTCATGGTTGCAAAATTTTAACACGAATTATCTACAGGAGAATGGAAAAGCTGGTAGAAGCTGACCTCGGGGAAGATCAGTTTGGATTCAGGAGGAACGTAGGAACTCGGGAGGCAATACTTACCTTACGTCTTATCTTAGAAGATAGATTAAGGAAAGGCAAACCTACATTTTTAGCCTTTGTAGATTTGGAGAAAGCATTTGACAATGTTGACTGGAATACACTCTTTCAAATTTTGAAGTCAGCAGGGGTAAAATATAGGGAAAGGAGAGTTATTTATAACTTGTACCAAAGCCAGACCGCAGTTATTAGACTCGAAGGGCATGAAAGGGAAGCATCAGTTGGGAAGGGAGTAAGACAGGGTTGGCCTTTCTCTGATGTTATTCAATTTGTACATCGAGCAGGCGGTGAAGGAAAGCAAGGAAAAATTTGGAATAGGTATTAAAGTACAGGGGGAAGAAATAAAAACATTGCGTTTTGCTGATGACATTGTAATTCTGTCAGAGACAGCAAAGGACCTGGAAGAGCAGTTGAATGGAATGGACAGTATGTTGAAGAGAGCATATAAAATGAAAATTAACAAGAGCAAAACAAAAGTAATGGAATGCGGTCTTAGAAAATCGGGCGATGCTGAAGGAATTAGATTAGGTAACGAAACAATGAAGGTGGTAGATGAGTTTTGTTACTTGGGTAGTAAAATATCATGTGATGGTCGCAGTACAGAGGATATAAAATGCAGAATGGCAATGGGAAGAAAAGCATTTTTGAAAAAGAGAAATTTGCTAACATCGAATATTAATTTAAGGGTAAGGAAGTCTTTTCTGAAGGCATTTGTGTGGAGTGTTGCCTTGTACGGGAGTGAAACATGGACGATAAGCAGTGCGGACAGGAAGAGAATAGAGGCTTTTGAAATGTGGTGTTACAGAAGAATGCTGAAGATTAGGTGGGTAGATCGCATAACCAATGAAGAAGTATTGAACAGAATTGGTGAGAAAAGGAATTTTTGGCATACCCTGGCTAAAAGAAGGGATTGCTTGGTAGGACACATTCTTAGACATCGGGGAATCGTAAATTTAGCATTAGAGGGAAGTGTGTGGGGGGAAAATCGCAGAGGGAGACCAAGAGACGCGTATAGTACGCAGATTCAAGTGGATGTGGGTTGCCGTTCTTATGAGGAGATGAACAGGCTTGCTCAGGATAGAGTAGGGTGGAGAGCTGCATCAAACCAGTCTCCGGACTGAAGACCATAACAACAACATAATGATGTAAAACTGGTCCTCAGTTTCTGTTCTAAAACTCCCCATAATGGTTCATTTATGTTGTGAGATGGTAGTTTGGGATGTATTATCATTTTGGAATATGGCAGAGTTTCTTGCCAATATGTTAGTTGTAGTATGCAGTTTGTTGTCGAAGATAGTGAGATATTCATTCACAGTTATTTGACCGGTGAGGGTAATGAAAGAAACTGTTGAATACTATGATACACTGAAACAGTATTACTTAAGCCAGTGTTGCAGTAACTTTTGCCATGGTAGTTTTTGTTGTCTGGTGAAAATCATTTTTAATCCTCATCAGTTGGTTGATGTTAGGATTCACCCAAGATTCTTCTTCGCCAATGCTGTTTTTCCTTGTTTTGTGTGTGTTGTCATTACTGATTACTGAGGATACTGTCACTAGTGAGACATTAAACAGTGTAGCCATTCTCACTGCAGATGCTCCCAATAAGTATGCACTATCTACTTGAAATCTTTGGAAATCTAAGAGATGACACCTTTCACTGATTATTTGTACTGACCATACTAAAACAAAACATATAATATAGAGCAAGGTAATGACCAAGTGTTTGCATGCCAGTTGCACACTGTGGTCATGGCTGAGAGTCAACATGTAAATACTGGTGCCAACTTGCAACAAGATGTAATATATTGCATGGTGTTCACATTATATTGTATATCTCATGGGAAGTTTCATAGGAAATTGCAGGAGATGACTTTCAGGGCATAATCGGTAAACAGTTTGCAGCCTCCAACACATATAACCTTTAGCAATTGTGCACATACAAGGTGATTTTGCTATATTAAGAGAAACAGCAGGAAATAACCCCTGGAAGGACATTAAGTAAATAAAAGGTCACAAACTTTGCAGGCATAAATGCATTTGAAGTGAAATACATTCACTTGAATGTGGAATAAAACATCTGTCAGTTTCAGTTACTGAAAGGACACACAGAACACTCAAATGGGATGTACTTCATGTACTACTGTTTGAGTCTAACACTCAAGAGGGTAGTAATATTTACTATGATGATGGCACACTGATACATTGGGACTAGGAGGTATCCATCTTTGCTGCTTCATTGACTTGCCCTCGTGTGACTGTGTATCACATAGTGGTGTGCTGAGAGACAGTGGTTTGGAATAAAAACCAGAAACAGATTAACATGTTCTTTACATCCTGACAGGAAATTGACGACTGGCAGGTAACAGCACAGCTGTGGGAGGAAAAAAAGACACAACATTACTGATCTTCAGAACTTACAGAAGTGTTCTACATAGGACCTTGCTCTCAGTACAATGGCAGCAAATCAACATCACTGATTCAGGTTTAATGTGTGGCAGGTTATTGGTGATCACCTTATGCGACTGATCATAGCTGACACCATGTCTCATAGCCAGGGCCAGATTTAGACTCAAAAATGCCCTAAGCTATTTGAGATATGGGGCCCTTTAGATGTCCAGATATTATATGTTAGTGCCAAATACGATTTTATTATACCTAAAGGATTTAATTGATATACAATTATAGATATGGAAATAATGAAACCAATGACATCATCAAATGATAAATTGTGTAATTTGCCACTTTCTATGCACATGAGACTGAGGGAACATAATTTGTCTGGAGTCATTGTTGTTGTAAATTCATTTTTTATCCTCTTCAGTTGACAAAAAGATCTGTCTCCAGAGCAATTTTTAACCATCATACTACCAGTGCCAGCTGCCACCAGTGCCACATCGTTACAGCGCTAAGTATCTGAATTTAATTTGTGTCAAATTTAATTTGCCAGTCTAGTTCATTTTCGGTAGTACTGTTTTAAGAGGTTTACTCCTGCGTACTTGCAGATTTCGTTTGTACTACTGTTTTAATAGTTTATTCTATCGTATTTGATAAATACCGTTGTGTTTAGTCTTCGTCTTTGACCGGTGTATTTCAAAACAAGTCAGAGACCGTTACTAAAGTTCGTTATCAGTCAGTCCAGTGCCAGCTGTCACCAGTGTCGCGGCGTTAACAGCGCTAAGCTGCCGGACTCAGTTTTGTTGATTCGACAGTGTAGTTACCAGTGACCACAGTTAAGTCAGCAGCCAGCCGCCTTCATTATAGTACTAGGCTTCTTCAAAGTTTTTAATTGCTGTTAATTGTATCGATAGGATGGATAGGATGTGTGCCTGCTGTGTGCGGACGCAGGAGGAGTTGGCCGCGATTCGCGAACAGCTGAGCGTGCTGTTGGCTACGGTCAGCCGTCTTCAGGCTGCTGTCTCGGGGTGCAGCGATGGTGGGGAGTCTGGTGCGTCGAGTGGGACACCTCAGGTGTCTCACGCTTCGCTCTCTGTCCCTGAAACCGAGGCACCTTCAGGTGTACCTGACATCGTCGAGCCGCCTTCTCCGCAAGGGGAGTGGCGGGTTGTACGGCGTTCGCGTCGCTCGAGGCGGAAGGCCAATGTGGAGGCTGGACGTCCGTCCGTGCCCGTTCGTCCTGTGAGTGAAAGTGTGGCCACTCCTTCTGCAGGGTCCGAGCAGGTGCACGGGGGGAGGGGATTATTAGTTATTGGGAGCTCCAATGTCAGGCGCGTGATGGAGCCCCTTAGGCAGGTAGCGTCCAGATCTGGAAGGAATTCCAACGTGCACTCGGTGTGTTTGCCGAGGGGCCTCATCCGAGATGTGGAGGCGGCCTTGCCGGCGGCTATCGAGGGTGCGGGGTGCAGTCGACTGCAAGTCGTAGCTCACGTCGGCACCAATGACGCTTGTCGCTTGGGTTCTGAGGACATCCTCGGGTCCTACGAGCGGCTGGCGGAATTGGTGAAGGCTGCTGCCTTCGCACGCGGGGTGCAAGCAGAGCTGTCGATTTGCAGCATTGTTCCCAGGGTTGATCGGGGTCCTTTGGTTTGGAGCCGAGTGGAGGGTCTGAACCAGAGGCTTCGCCGACTCTGTGACAGTCATGGCTGCAGATTTCTGGATCTGCGTTATCGGGTGGGGAATTGTAGGGTGCCCGTAGATAGATCAGGGGTGCACTACACTAAGGAAGCGGCTACTCGGGTAGCAGAGTACTTGTGGAGTGCACATGGGGTTTTTTTAGGCTAGGCGGTAACTCTGTGGAGCACTCGCCTGTCAGCATTCAAACAGCGAATTCAGGCCACGTTCGGAACAAAAATTCGAACATAAAAATATTAGCCCCGAACTTATAGAGTATTAGAAACAAAGTTCCCGAATTTGCAGCGCTGCATGGAATTTATTGCGCTCAGATAGTTTTAGGCACCGAAAGTTGGCTAAATGATGATGTGGCAAGTTCAAAAATATTTAGCAAAGCGTGGAATGTATATTGGAAAGATAGATCTGATACAACTGGAGGAGGAGTGTTCATCGCTGTGGACAAAGATATTGTTTCTACTGAGATCGAGGTTGAAAGTAACTGTGAAGTTAACTGGGCACGTATAACAGTTCTAAAAGAAGTAAAGTTAATAGTTGGGTGTTTTTACCGGCCCCCAGTGCTGCTGTAGCAGTTTTAGAATCATTCAAGGAAAGTCTACACCAGGTAGTGCATAGGTATCCGGGCCATGCAATATTAGTCGGAGGTGACTTCAACCTTAAGAGTATAGATTGGGACCTCGCTAGTTACATTTCAGGCGGTTCAGACAAGCAGTCTTGCGAGCTACTTTTGGACACATTCTCCGAAAACTGTCTTGAGCAGTTAAACCGGCAACCCACGCGCAATGGAAATATTCTAGACCTTATAGCCACAAACAGGCCTGACCTCATTAACGATGTCTGTGTAGAGGCAGGAATTAGTGATCATGATATCGTCATAGCGTCGATGGTGACCAAAGTTCATAAACCAGTCAAGAAGGCTAGGAGCGTGTTTTTGTTGGGAAAAGCCGACAAGCTAATGTTACGATCGCACTTAGAAAATGAATGGGCATCGTTTAATTCTGGGACTATGGATGTAGAGGAATTGTGGACTAAATTTAAATACATTGTTAATGAAGGATTAGAGAAATATGCGCCAGTAAAGACGATTAAGGATGGAAAAGATCCACCGTGGTATAATAATAATGTTAGAAAGCTGCTGAGAAAGCAAAGGCTGTTGCACTCTCGATTCAAAAAGAACACGCAAATGATGACAGGCAAAAGTTAGTAGAGATTCGTGCGTCTATAAAAAGATCGATGCGTGAAGCATACAATAATTATCACAGCCATACCTTAGCAAAAGATCTTTCCGAGAACCCGAAAAAATTCTGGTCCTATGTAAAATCGATAAGCGGGTCAAAGCCCACTGTCCAGTCACTAGTTGATCATTCCGGGGCAGTAATAGAGGAAAGCAAACGGAAAGCTGAAGTTCTAAATTTAACCTTTAAGAAATCATTCACGCAGGAGGACCGCACAAATATACCATCATTTGATCAACGTACTAATTCCGAAATGGGGGACATAGCAATAGGTATTTCCGGTGTAGAGAAGCAGCTGAGAGAGCTAAATACGAAAAAGTCTGCTGGTCCGGATGGAATACCAGTTCGGTTTTACAAAGACTATTCTGCGGCATTGGCCCCCTACTTAGGTTGCATTTATAGCGAATCTTTAATTCAGCGCAAAGTTCCTAGTGATTGGAAAAAAGCGCAGGTGACTCCAGTGTATAAGAAAGGAAAGAGAACTGACCCATACAATTACAGGCCAATATCGTTGACATCGGTTTCATGTAGAATTTTGGAGCATATTCTCAGTTCGAATATAGTAAATTTCCTTGAAACGGAAAAGCTTCTTTCCATGAATCAGCACGGGTTTAGGAAACATCGTTCATGCGAAACTCAGCTTGCCCTTTTCTCACATGACATCTTGCGAGCCATGGACGAAGGGCAACAGGCGGATTGTGTTTTTCTCGACTTCAAATAGGCGTTCGACACGGTGCCACACTGCAGACTGCTAACGAAGATACGAGCTTATGGAATAGGTTCACAGATTTGTGACTGGCTGGAAGACTTCCTAAGTAATAGAACGCAGTACGTTGTTCTCGACGGCGAGTGCTCATCAGAGACGAGTGTATCGTCAGGCGTGCCCCAGGGGAGTGTGATAGGACCGCTATTATTTTCTATCTATATAAATGATCTGATGGACAGAGTAAGTTGTAATTTGTGGCTGTTTGCTGATGATGCTGTGGTGTATGGGAGGGTGTCGTCTGTAACTGACTGTAATAGCATACAGGTTGACTTAGACGAAATTTCTAGTTGGTAGGAAGAATGGCAGCTAGCTCTCAATGTAGAAAAATGTAAGGTGATGCGCATGAGTAGAAAAAACAATCCTATAATGTTCGAATACAGCATCAGTAGTGAGCTTCTTGATGTGGTCGCGTCGTTCAAATATCTAGGCGTAACATTGCAGAGCGATATGAAATGGAACGAGCATGTAAGGACAGTTGTGAGTAAGGCAGACAGCCGACTTCGGTTTATTGGGAGAATTGTGGGAAGATGTACTTCACCTGTAAAGGAGACCGCGTATAAAACGCTTGTGCAACCACGTCTTGAGTATTGCTCAAGTATTTGGGACCCGCAGCAGATCGGTTTGAAGGAAGTCATAGAGGCGGTTCAGAGGCGAGCAGCTAGATTTGTTACCGGTAGGTTCGACCAATGCGCGAGTGTCTCGGAAATGCTCCGGCAACTCAATTGGGGATCGCTGGAAGAAAGACGACGTTCTTTTCGTGAATTTCTGTTAAGTAAATTTAGAGGGCCGGAATTTGAAGCTGAGTGTAGTACGATCTTGCTGCCGCCTACTTACATTTCGCGTAAAGATCACAAAGACAAGATAAGAGAAATTAGGGCTCGTACGGAGGCATATAGGCATTCTTTTTTTCCTCGTTCAATTTGGGAGTGGAATAGGAAAGGAAATGCCTAGTAGTGGTACGGTGTACCCTTCGCCACGCACCTTACGGTGAATTGCGGAGTATGTATGTAGATGTAGTAGATGTAAGAAACAATCTCAAAACTGCTTCTACATTAAAGAATACTGTTTGGACATGATCGTCAAATATAACCGTATACAGATTCTGATGTGTCAGACTATCATCTTCCGCTGAACCATAGGCTTGACTATTTCCAACATTTGGTGAAAATTCTTGACTTCTCCTACAACATTCATGTCTACATCTTTAGGATATGTTTGTCATAAGAAAGTAAATCCTTCACAAGTGTCTTCTTCTGTAGCTTCTAATTCTGTTAAGATTGAAAACTTTTTTGCAGCATCATTATAAACTGAGCCATTCTGTGCCAGACTTGATACTAATGCACCTATCACAGGTATAAATGTTTTGATTCTTAACTTGTCTCTTGGCTCGAGCATAGTCTTCATGATCATTGATATGCCTTCTTCTACATCTCCTTTTCTTGCAGTCAACATCAGGCAATTTTTCCTTTGTTTTTTCTTCAAAATGATCAAACATATCCCTATAACTTTTAATAAAATCAAAAAGTTAAGCATATAATTTCCTAAATACATCTAGATTAAAAAATTGGGGATGTTGCAGTGAATTACTAGTCTTGTGAAATTCACCCAGCAATGAACTCCACCAAAATAACATTACCATAAATTCACACTCCTCCATCTTATTCAGAATGTTTATGGCTTTATTTCTTGTTTTTCCTTTCTCTGTAGTATCAATATGCAGCTGATGCAGTGCAGAAAGCATTCCATCATAATTATCAAGTATTTCACTTTGGAATCATCTTTGAAGAATGGCAGCAATGCTGGCCATCTATGTGTAGACAATGAAAAGAAATTATCTATTTCTTGAACAGTTTCAAAAACATTCACTGCATCTAAACAACTGCTACTCTACCAATAATATTCAAGAAATGACCAGTGCACGGCACATACATAGCATACTTGTTAATGTTCAATATTATTTCTTGCATATTCTCGTATTTACCACACATATTGTCAGCATTATCATATGACTAGCCTCGACACTTACAACAATCAATTTTGTACTCAACTGTAAGGTAATAGTGCACCATCATATCCATATTCCCCCCTGTGTGGCTACAAATCCTTAGGAAAGTCAGAAAACGTTCAACTGGGAGCCCAACATCTGGTGAAACATAAATATCACAATAACAGTGAGCTGATCAATATGGGACATGCCTGGAATGGAATATACAGATAAACTGAAGTACCCTGCAGTTCTTAAATCACGCAAGATTGACTTTCTTACTTTATGTACCAATATTTGGATAAATTCATCACATATTGTTTTAGAGAGATATGCTGTAACACCTGCTCCTCTATTCCCAAAGTTAGTTGTGTGGCTTGTAACAAAAATATCAGATTTTGCTATAAGTTCGAGTAATCCAAGGAAATTGCCATTGTGAGGAGGACCAAATGTTTCCTTATCTCCTCTGAAAGGTAAACTTCTCTCTGCCATAGTTATTATGATTGCCACAACTCGTTCAAGTACATTTTTTCCAGTAATGTCATTGATTATTTTTCTGTTCTGCTAGTTGGCTGTCAATTGTTGTTGAGCCACACTTTCTTGTAAGATATGTTACTGAGGCTGTCCTATGATCTGCAGAGTTTTCATGACTTTCAATTAAACAGATGTTGCTCCAATCATAAAATACATCTGATGATAACAATGAAGAAGAATTTGAAAAGAGTTTACACATGAAACGGTATACATGACCAGTTACGGGTGGATATAATAACCAATCTCTGCAATGTTTTTCACCATTTGCCCATTTGGGGTTCAACAAGCTTTTAGAGCAATATCTGACTTGGTTAGCAAAATGCTTCTTTGATTTTTCAAATGAGCCATTTGAGTGCTGACATTCTAATAGACCTTTTTCTACCCAGTATGAAATCTCCTATTTACCTAAATCACCCCATAGCCCAACATCATTCTATTTGTTTTTTGATGCTGAATCTTCTGTGTGTATAGTACTCTCTGGTTTATAAATGTCAATATTTGTTGTTTCATTCTTTGAAGTAGATTCTATACAACTAGATGTATCAGGTTCTGTATTAGGAATGGGATGAATATCTTGTGACTGGCTCACTGTAGAAGAGGCTTTTGCTTCATCAGGCCCCTTATCAATCCTTTTTAAGAAACTACCTAATTTTGTTAATTTGATAAGTTCTTCTTCAACTTGCTGCTTCCTGTTCCCCTTTTGAGCTCCACTTTTATAACTTCTGGTTAACATCTTGCAGACTGTGGGCATAAAATATAATATAACAATAAACATACATTAAAAGTAATATAATGTGTGACTTTTTTAATGAAAATTACCTGTGATTGAATTGCTCAACCACCAGCACACCAGACACTCTCAGCTGGATCAGTATTGTATACTTTATTAAGGCTTCAAGGAGGGGGGGAGGTGTTTGGTGCATCAACTAATACAAAACTTACCCTCCCCAAATAAAATTAGTGAACTTTAACGTTCTGCACTACACTAGCTGAATGCTAGTGTCACTAAAACATCTCACAAGTGACAAGTCACAACCAGATCTTATTTACCACCAACTAAACCAATGTTGTTGTTGTTATGTAAACTGATTTCATGCAGCTCTCAACGCTACTCTATCCTGCACAAGCATGGGCGGCCACAGAAATTCATCCATGGAAAGTGAGAGGGTGGGGGAGAGCGATGGGCTACAATTTCCTATACCAATGTGTCAACGAGTTTGAATAGACATTCTTTTTTTCCTCGTTCAGTTTGGGAGTGGAATAGGAAAGGAAATGCCTAGTAGTGGTACAGTGTACCCTCCGCCACGCACCTTACGGTGAATTGCGGAGTATGTATGTAGATGTAGATGAATATGTGTCACACTCCCACAAGACCACATGAGTATCGAGTTTTTGTAATTCTTGGTATTTATGGTACATGAAGTTCAGAACTCAAATAGCAATCAGCCAAAGCCATTTGATACAATTCCCAAAAAACTGGAGAAAATCGACTTCAAAGTTTTACAAGGACATGTAATTACCAACAATTAACACAATTGTTTCATCTGTCGTTGAGCTCAGCTGATCACTTTGTAGGTTCACAACCATAGGGTTGGGGGTACGAATCTCACCGAAACGGTACCGGTACTGTTTTTTGTTATGTGCTGACACTTGGACAGGATGGGTGGGTCTGTGACCCTCCCTGTGAGCAGCAGGGTTTGGAGCTCTCCCCTCCCCTCCCCTCCCCCCCCCCCGTCCATCTGACGACTTCCATTTCTCCTTTTAACTTGGTTTTAATTCATGTTGTTTCCCTTTTTACATTTTAGGCTTCTCATTTAGGAGCATACACTATTTTCCTGTATCTGTAATTAATTAATGGGGATTCTCGATTTGTCACGACGTACCTCGCAGAATCTCACTTTTTCTATTAGTTTTAGTCCTGTTTTACTTGATTTTGATGACCCCCTCCCTCTCCCTTTTAGTTCCTCTATTTTACTGTCATCACGGTCTCAGCCTACCACACCCTGGCTTGTACTCCATACAGAGGTTATGGGACTGATGACCTAGCTGTTTGGTCCCATCCACCCATCAAAACCAACCAACCATTTCTTCATTATGTTTGATTACTTCCGCATTCACACATCACAGATTGAATTTACAGTCTTCTTGAAAGGGCCATATGCACATCAATCAAGTGGCTGGAGTTAGTGAGACCAATTTGGAGGGAAGGACAGTAAGACAATGCCATAGTATTTACAAAACTCCAGTGCATTAATATGAACATGGGAGAAATGCTTATCAAGTATGAGTAACACTTTATGAGACATAAACATTTGAATCTATCAGATACCTTCCTCACCAGCCATTTTGTTGTCATCCCAAGTTCTAGGTCATGATAAATTAGACTTAATGGTAAGTTCATATGCCAGTTTTCTCAACTCTTTCTTAGATAGTCCACTATATCTGCACACCAAATCAAATATTTTTATAATTCTTGCTGTTTCTCTTCATTAAAGACTTTGTTGTGTGCTCTATATCCCATGCCCTCATTGTCCTCACCACTCACATCTCGCTTTCGTATGTATTCTAGGAGAAAACAGTGATTCCATGCTTGTCTGCTGATTTTCGTGGCGAGTTTCAAGCTTTTACCTCTTATATGCATCTTTATATCATGACAAATCAATCTACCCTCTGGAAATCTTTCTCATCCGAACTCTAGGTATCAACAAAACAAAACAAAAGTAATATATTGATCGTTTCAACCATCACCAACCCCACATCTGGCGAAAGGCAGTTTATGATACTGGAGGTAGTAATAATACATTAAACTAGTCATTATTCTGAACTCTACAAGCTTCATAAAAGTCACAAACATTTTGAGTTAAATAAAAATCAAGAATGAAACTTTCACTCTGCAGTGGAGTGTGCACTGATATGAAACTTCCTGGCAGATTAAAATTGTGTGCCGGAGCCAGGACTCGAACCTGGGACCTTTGCCTTTCGTGGGCAAGTGCTCCAGCAAATGAGCTACCCTGACATGACTCACGATACCACCCCACAACTTTACTTCCGCCAGTACCTCGCCTCCTACTTTCCAACCTTCACAGAAGCTCTCCTGCGAAACATGCAGGACTAGCACTCCTGGAAGAAAGGATATGGTGGAGACATGGCTTAGCCACTGCCTGGCCTGCCAGGAAGTTTCATATCAGCACACACTCCGCTGCAGAGTGAAAATATCATTCTGGAAACATCCCTTAGGCTGTGGCTAAGCCATGTCTCCACCATATCCTATCTTCCAGGAGTGCTAGTCCTGCATGTTTTGCAGGAGAGCTTCTGTGAAGTTTGGAAAGTAGGAGGCGAGGTACTAGCAGAAGTAAAGTTGTGGGGTGGTATCATAAGTCATTCGTTAGAGCACTTGCCCACGAAAGGCAAAGGTCCCAGGTTCGAGTGCCAGTTCCGGCACACAATTTTAATATGCCAGGAAGTTTCAAAATACACTATTTTAACATAGATGTCTGAAAAAATACTTACTTTTGGTTTTTAAAACACAGTAGGGTCTCCTGCACAGGGAGCGGCACAACACAGATTCGTGTTCCGATCTGTTGACCACTTCGTTGTCCCATTGCACCTGCCACTCCCTATGTAACTGATCCAGTGATATTTACTTTGTTTCAACCGCCCTTCATCAACCTGTACCCAGTCTACCCTATTAGTGAAGTGTTTTTCTTTAAATTTTGATCTCTGCTTCCACTTGGTGAGATGTGGTCGGACACCCCTCCCCCCTTACATGAGATTTACTGTACAATTTTTGGGGACCCTATTTCGGCATTTTTTTGCAAAGCTTTGCATTTGACTTGGCTGTGAGGCAGAGCTCAAACATCGCTGGTCGAGAAGCAGATAGCATTAAAAGAGTGACACTCGAATAAAACTAACTTACGCATTGAACTGAATTACACTGCAATGAATGAAGCTTTTGCACATCATTTTCCTGGGAGGAGTGGGGGGGGGGGGGTGCAAGTGCCCCTATTACCCCTCCCCTATGTGTGCAAGCTTCTTCATCTCTCAGTAAGAATGACAACCCACATCCCTTTGAACATGTTGATTGTAATTCGTCTCGCGATCTACCTCTGTGATTTTTACTCCATGTGGTTCCCTTCAGTACTAAATCAATGATTCCTTGATATCATAACCAATACATTCTGGTCAGAGTCTATATCTGCCCCTGGATATGTCTTAGAGTTTAAATCTGATTCTGAAATGTCTTGCCATTATAGAATCACCAGTGTCTCTTAGTCTCTTCCACGTGTAAAGCTTTTTTTTTTTTCATGGTCTTGAACCAAATGTTTGTGTTCTATCAGAAATTCTACCAGGCAACTTCCTCTTTCAGTCGTTTTCCCCAGTACATATTCACCTACTATTCACTAACAATGCAAAGACAAAAATAACAATATCCTTTCAAGCTTTCACATTAGTTTAAATATATAACAATTGTCACAATTGCTTGCTTGGACATTTGTTTTGTCCCCCCAAGAAAGTGGAGGCCCTAAGCTATAGCTTGTTTAGCTTATATGTAAATCCTGCACTGCTCATAGTTGACATATACCTGTACTTCTTGCAAGTGACATTAGGCCTATGCTGGAAGATGTGTCTTTGGTGATATGAAGCATAATGTTGCCACTACATGATTGTGTTTCAGGTCAATTCCACATTCTTATGTGGATGTATTTCTACAACATCTACATGGTCCACAAATTGGACAAGGTAGTCAATTTATGTAACGCAAGTGGCAGACCTTTAGATTCCTACAAGTTGGGTAGCTGATAGACATCACGCATGCACAGTCTGTCACAGGCGTGTATACACAGGAAAACATTGATGCTACCCTAGCAAGATCACACATTTAAATGTGTGTATGAGTTGCTGCTACAACACATTTGTGCCCATGGTGGGCCACTGTGAACACTATTGGTAGTCTCATCACAACATGGTTTGTCCTTGACAGACATGGTGAATTCAGGAGCAGCCTATGGTGCAGACATTGTATACTTTACAGCCATATATCCATGTGACCTTTTTGGCCCTTAAATTCTTAAGTATCATTTCCAGCTGCAATGGGATGGCCGAGCACCTTGCTGCTGTTGGACGTTTGAGTCCTTCCATTGGCATGGGTTTGTGTGTGTGTGTGTGTGTGTGTGTGTGTGTGTGTGTGTGTTGTCCTTAGCTTATTAAGTAGTTTGTTAGCCTAGGGTCTGATAACCACAGTAGTTAAGTTCCATAGATTTAGCAACATTTGAACATTTTTAATTTGAACATTAGTTCCTGCGAGTTAGTAAAATCGCCCTGTAAAATCAAATAATAGCAGTTCCCATAGAGGGATATAAACAGCCATCTTCCCTCAATCAGTTTTGAACAAATTGGAAAGAAGTGTTAATCAGTTATACACAAAAAATTATTTGAAGTGAAAGTAAGAAATTTCCATTTTCAAATATACAAACAGTTAAAAAGAAAGGAGAAAGTCTGAGAACCATGATTTGTGGATATTAGGTCTTGGTGAAATCAGAGAGTTACACAAATGAATAAAGCATCTTGACTGCCCTTGACTTCATATGGCGGAGTCCTCTTTTTATTGGGCCTCCCAAAGCTGCCCTTCCCTTTTAACATTCTTTGAGTTTCTCCACTCACCAGATTGAGGAATGAGCGACTAGTTTCAAAGGCTAGGATAGTGTTGTACAATTTTATTTTAAACTAGTGACCCAACCTAGATTTTCATGGGTAACACTAATTATGATAGCCAGGTAACTTATGGTGGATGGAAGGAGGTCATGTGATGAAATTTTAGCAGATGTGGCTATAGGTACAGTGCCTTGCTATGACCAAGGTGAAAAACACTTATATTTCTTTTATTAATTTATCTTAATGCAATTAGAAATTTTTGTTTTTGTTTTGTTTTTCTATTTGGAGTAAAAATAAATAAATTTTGTCGTGCATCAACTTGCGATAAAGCCACATACAAATGGCCATATGAAAAGCAAGAATGTTCCAAATTTAGGCCAGAAAATCAGCCTTGTGATTTGTAGATGGTAATAGGAAAGACAAGATGCAAAGGAACTGGAGCTACTTGAATCCGATTTGTAAATTGTTGGAAATAATAAGCATGCATGGAATCAGTATATCTTTGCCTTTCAATCAGCCATTGATGCTTGTTCCCTTGATTAAATTTGTGCTCAGTTTTTTTATGGTCAAGCTGGTTCTAGTGCATGACCTATGTGTATTTAAGTTGTGAATGAGCATCACTGGTGATCCAACCTTCAATGTTACTATGTATGGTGGTTTTCTAGGTGGTTCCAATAAGTTCAAAAATTCATTTTATTCATATAATCTGATATTAACAGGATATGGAGTGTTACTTTAATTCCTATTTCTATTCATAGTGGAAAATTTACCACTACATTTGGTGAATGAGATGTATGGAGATAATGGGAATAAAAATAATAAGTTCTCTGTATCACACCATTCTTCTCTTACTGCATTGCTGCTATTTGAAGCACTTGTGTCATTTCTGTTACTGTTGATAGTGCCAATACTGTTGGACCTTTCTCTGGCAGGGGTGCTACTGTTGTTCCAAATGCCAGATGTAAACATTCATGTATCTGTTAGACTATGATATTGGTACATAAATATGGATTGAAAATGTTGAAATAAAAGCATTTTTTGGAAAGTCCAAGAGTAAATGTTGAATATGATGGGCATTTGAAAAATCCATGCAAGTCCGAGAGATGGCACCACTGGTGCATTTTGAGGTCATGTTTAGTTAGTAGCATCTTTGGAAAGAACCAAAGTCCTTGTTGAAAATAATAAAGAACGTACACCAAGTTACAGCCATATGCTGAATGTCCTGGACGCCCTGTGCAGTTACGACTCCAGAAATCATTGATAAAATCCATGATATGGTAATGGATGACAGACGAGTTAACGTGTGAAATTACTAGTGCTGTGGGCATCTCGAAAAATGGGTACATTATATTTTGTATAAATATTTGGAGATCCACAAAATGGGTGCTGCAAATGCTCATGTTTGACCAAAAACGGACTCGTGTGAAGTGTTGCGAGGAAGGTTTGAAGGTGTTCAAGAAGAATCTGCAGGACTTTACGTGTAATTTCGTCACTGTGGATGAAACATGGATACATTAGTATACTCCTGAGACCAAAGAGCGATCCAAATAATGGGTTACCAAAAGGGAATCTGCACCAAAAAGGCGAAACTGGTTCTACGGCTGTAAAGATTATGGCGATGGTCTTTTCGAATTCACAAGGATAACCCCATTGACTGTCTGGAACATGGTAAACTATTACAGGTGCATATTATTCATCGTTATTGGACTGTTTGAAAACCGAGCTCCAAGAAAAACGCCGGCACCTGCCTACAAAAAAGTCCTTTTCCATCACAACAATGCACTAGCACACACCTCAGCAGTTGTGGTCGCAAAATTATTGGATTCCAGCTCGTTTCACATCCCCCTATTCTCCAGACTTGGCTCCCTCAGACTACTATTTGTTCCCCTATTTGAAGAAATGGCTGGTGGGACGAGAATTTCATCCAAACAAGAAGGTGACTGCAGGAACTAATAGCTATTTTGCAGGATTGGACAATTCCTATAATTCAGAACTGTATTACCATAAAAATGAATGATAAGCGTACTAAAAATAAGTCGAAAATTCAAAATATTTTCAATAATAGTTTTGTAAATGTTGTGGAGAAAATAGGATTCAGATGTTCGTTAGAAGAGGCCAGGCTACTAATAGAAGGGGCCATACCTACACAGTTTGATACATTTTAATTCCACCAACCTCTCCCCTTGAAGTCAGTAAAATAATAAACTCACTGAAAAGTAAAGCTCTTACAGAACTGACGGCATTTCCAGCCGGTTACTTAAAGCTTGTTCCCCACAGATAAGTAGGATTCTCAGTCACTTATGTAATAGCTCTCTGTAGCAAGGTATATTCCCTGATAGACTGAAATATGCCATTGTTAAACAATTGCATAAAAGGGGATACATCAGATGTTAACAATTGCCGCCCAATCTCTCTTCTGATAGCTTTACCAAAACTTTTTGAAAAAGTAATGTATTCAAGAGAAGCCTCCCATATTTGGAAAAACAAAGTACTAACCAAATGTCAGTTTGGTTTTCAGAAAGGCTTTTCAACAGAAAATGCTATATGTTTTCACCGATCAAATATTAAATGCTCTGAATAACCGGACATCACCCATTGGTATTTTTTGTGATCTTTGAAAGGCCTTTGATTGTGTAAATCATGGAATTCTTCTAGATAAGCTTAATCATTATGGTTTGACTGGGGCAGTGCACAAATGGTTTAATTCATACTTAACTGGAAGAATGCAGAAAGTTGAAATAAATGGTTCATGTAATGTCAAAACGTCAGCCGATTCCTCAAACTGGGGTACTATAAAGGATAGGGTGCCACAGGGTTCGGTCTTAGATCCTTTACTGTTCTTAATATATGTAAATGACTTGCCATTCTACAGTGATAAAGATGCAAAGGTTTTTTTTTTTTTTTTTTTGCTGATGATACAAATATAGTAATTACATTCAAAAACAAGAACTAAGTGATGTAATCGTAAATAATGTTTTTCACAAAATTATTAAGTGGTTCTCTGCAAACAAACTCTCATTAAATTTTGATAAAACACCATATCTACATTTCTGCACAATAAATGGCGCAACTCCAGTAATAAATGTAGACTTTGAACAGAAGTCTGTAACTAAGGTAGAATTTTCAAAATTTTTAGGTGTGTTCATTGAGGAGAGCTTAAACTGGAGGCAACACACAGATAGTCTGCTGAAACATTTGAGTTCAGCTACGTATGCTGTTAGGATTATTGCCAATTTTAGGGATGGGAATCTCAGTAAATTAGCTTCTTATGTCTATTTTCATTCACTGCTTTCATATGGCATGATATTCTGGGGTAATTCATCAGTGGGTAAAAAAATATTCATTGCACACCGTGTAATCAGGAGAATTGCTGGAGCCCACCCACGATCATCCTGCAGACATCGGTTTAAGGATTTAAGTATCCTCACAGTAACTTTAAAGTATATATATTCACTTCTGTAATTTGTTCTTAATAATCCAACTCAGTTCAAAAGTAATAGCAGTGTGCATAGCTATAACACCAGGAGAAAGGATGATATTCACTATGTAGGGCTAAATCTGAGTCTGGCACAAGTGTCATGTAATATTTTGTGTAATGTAACGTCTTGTACCGACACCTGTCATTAACCTGACTCGTTCCACATCATTTCGAAGTGTCGTATTCATGATCTATGGAACAAGTAGTAATCTAATCTAATTGGAAGTGACCAACAAATTAGAACAGCGTTAGATGAAGTGTATAAGTATAAAAGGAGACTGTCGAAAAATAGAAATGGTTTTTCCCAAACACATTAACTTAGTAGTTTTTATTTTTGCACAGACTTTTCAAATGCCCCTTGTAGCTCTTCCAAAGACTAATTATTCAAAAATCAAATGTTTGTAAATCTATCGGACCAAACTGCGTGGTCATCAATCCGTACCTTACAAACTACTTAAACCTAGGTAAACTAACCTACGGACAAACACACACACCCATGCCCCAGGGAGGACTCGAACCTCCACGGCGAGCAACCGCGCGCTCCGCAGCGAGACTAATTATTGTTCCATAATTCATTTTATATTCATCAAATCAATAAATATATTGATCCAATCACTACCAAACTTTACAGGATCACTTATTGGGCTAAGCTGAAGACTTCATGAATATTACATGAAAACTACTCCAACCACCTTCAAGTCTTCTACATCTACATAAATACTCTGCAAGCCACATTGAAGTACATGGCAGAGGGTTCATTGAACCGCTTTTATGATAATCAAAATATCCACGGGTGTACTGACGGTCTACAGTGTCCAATGGGCACAATATGTCGGTGATCATACATGTCGCCATCATCAGGTGAACTGACGGACTGAGCTCCTGAAAACGCGACGGCCGGAGATGCGCACGCTACAACGGCTCGAAGGGAACTGGGTTCTAGCCCGGTAGTGGGCGATTTAAATACCTTCAGCCCGCGGAGCGACCCCCCTGTGGTCCGTACCCCGCGCCGCGGTCGCGCAGTGGAACCGATTGCGACGGCGTCTGAGATGACGTCGGTGTGAGGGCTCTGTCTGCCGTGGTCGTCACTACGTTACGTTTGCCAGATTTACTTTTAATTAACCCAATCGCTGGTTCCCAAGCTTTGCTAAGATTATAGCCACAGTCACGTTTAATGAGGTCGTCATAAGAGCGAATTTCAATGGACTCTCTAACGACGCAGTCCCAGTATCTCGACGTTTGTACCAGAATCCGTGATTCTCCAACAAACAATGTTCAGCATCGGCCGACTTGCTCGGATACATCAATCGTGTGTGCCTCTGGTGTCCAAGGTATCGATCCTCGACGGTACGCATCGTCTGTCCAATATATGACTTGCCACACTGACACGGAATCTGTTACACGCCGGCCTTGCTCAAACCGAGATCATCTTTGGCGCCCCAAAACAGTGCATGAATTTTTTCGGCGGGCAAAAGACAGTTCCAAGCTGGTGTTTCTTCAAAATGCGGGCAACCTTCCCCAAGAGTGCTCCTGAATATGGAATAAACGCAGTGCCTACCTCCTCCCTCGTGTTTTCATCCGTTTCCACAGGTTGTGCTGTAGTGTTTGGTCGGAGAGCTCGCTGAATAAGCCACTCTGAGTACCCATTTTTTCGGAATACATTTCCAGTTCCTGGGGTAGACTCTCTGCGTCGGAGATAGTGCGCGCCCTATGTACTAGAGTTTTAAGTAGCCAATTCCTCTGTGAAGGGTGGTGACAGCTGTCTGCGTGTAACTACAGCCCAGTGTGCGTTGTCTTAAAAAAAATGTTCAAATGTTTGTTAAGCTTATGGGACTTAACTACGGGGTCATCAGCCCTAAACTTACAAAATAATTATGAATTACTTACGAACTAGGACGGCACAAATATCCATGCCCGAGGGGGGATTCGAACCCCTGACTGTAGTGGCCGCGCAGACCGTGACTGGAGCGCCTCAGTCCCCTCAGCCACCGCGGCCGGCTCGTTGTCTTCCGATACACACCATGACCCAGGGTGCCATCAGCTCTTCTCCTGACCAAGACATTAAGAAAAGGCAATTTACCCGCCGTTTCAGTCTTCATAGTGAATTTGATGTTGGGCTGTATGGAGTTCAGATGTGTAAGGAAGTCAAGGAGTTTATCCATACCATGTGGCCAGATGACGAAATTGTCATCCACATAACGGAAAAAGCAAGTAGGTTTCCATTCAGATGACGCCAGGGCCTCCTTTTCGAAATTCTCCATGTGCAAATTTGCAACCACAGGGGAGAGTGGGCTACCCATGCCCAAGGCGACTCCCTCCGTTTGTTCTTAGTATTCGTGCACTGGTGGGGAGCGCCAAAGATGATCTCGGTTTGAGGAAGGCCGGCGTGTACCAGATTCCGTGTCAGTGTGGCAAGTCATATATTGGACAGGCGATGCATACTGTAGAGGATCGATGCGTTGAACACCAGAGGTACACACGATTGATGTATCCGAACAAGTCGGCGGTCGCTGAACATTGTTTGTCGGAGAATCATGCGATGGAGTATGAACGCATTAGGATTCTGGTACAGACGTTAGAGAGTCCATTGAAATTCGCACTAGTGACGACCTCATTAACTGTGACTGTGGCTATAATCTTAGCAAATCTTGGGAACCAGCGATTGGGTTAATTAAGGGTAAATCTAGCAAACGTAACGTAGTGACAACCATGGCGGACAGAGCCCTCACATCGACGTCATCTCAGACG
This sequence comes from Locusta migratoria, assembly GCA_026315105.1. Taxonomy (NCBI): domain Eukaryota; kingdom Metazoa; phylum Arthropoda; class Insecta; order Orthoptera; family Acrididae; genus Locusta; species Locusta migratoria. The sequence continues at coordinate 144,379,293 of CM048755.1, read as the reverse complement.
CCGTCGCAATCGGTTCCACTGTGCGACCACGGCGTGGAGCGCAGCCCACGGAGGGGGCACTCCGCGGGCGGAGGGTATTTAAATTGCTCACCACCAGGCTAGAACCCAGTTCCCTTCGAGCCGTTGTAGCGTGCGGATCTCCGTGCCGGCGCGTTTCCAGGAGCTCAGTCCGTCAGTTCAGCTGATGATGGCGACATGTACGATCGCCGACATATTGTGCCCATTGGACACTGTGGACCGGCAGTACACCCGTGGATATTTTGATTATCAAATACGCCGAGAGAAACTCAAGAATCGCTTTGACGATATTTCTCTATGGTTCCTTTCTCTAATAGCTCACGGAAAAGGAACACCAAAATCTTTCCGTTTCCGATCGGATTTCTGTTATTTTATTATGGTGATCATGTCGTCCTATGTAGGTGGGTGCTAATAAAGCATGTTTTCATTTGGAAGAGAAAGTTGGTGAAAGAAATTTCGCAAATAGTTCTCGTCGCAACAAATAACGCCTTTCTTGTAATTATTTCCACCCCAACTTTCGCATAATTTCTGTGACACTCTATACCACATATCGCGATAGTACAAAACGAACTGCACTTCTCTGAACTTTTTCTAAATCATCTGTCGATCCCACTTTGTGGAGATCCCACAATGCACAGCAATATTCCAAAATAGGACGCACAAGTGTAGTGTAGGCAGTTTCTTTAGTACAACAGTTGCATCTTTTAAGTGTTCTGCCAATGAAGCGTAGTCTTTGGTTCACTTTCCCTACAATATTTTCTATGCGTTCTTTCCAACTTAGGTTGTTTGTAATGTTACTCCTAGGTATTACTGTCTGTAAGCAGTACTAACTTTTTGGCTCCTGAAATGAAGCAGTTATCTCAAATTCTGTTCTATAATTATGATGAAAACAAAATATTTTAATCCTTCTGCAAAACACTAGTATGAAAAAATTCATTACATTTGTAACTTTCTATACTTGAAAGCCAAACTGAACAACATCTTGATTACTTTACTATTGACTTTGTCTTCATGATCAAAATATTTATTCTTAAGAGAATGTATTTTACTGAAAAATATTTTTTAATGCAAGAGACAAAGAAATTTTATTAAACTTGTTTCTAATTGCTTGCCTTATAAACTGTAGTCAGTCCACTAAGGAACATTTCAATTTAAATTGAGTGTCCTGATTAAAGAAACATACTACATCTGTCTCTAGCTTTTTACTGAATCAAATTTTTGGTGAAGATACTGTTGAAATAAATGTCACAATAAATTTTAGATTTATATGTATGTTTACATAGAAAAAAGACGTGATGAAAATAGAATTTATTTGGAAAAAAAGCGAGTGAATGAGTTTGAAAATGTCTAAGTCAGCTGAAGCAGCGAAGAGAAGTTATGATATTACAAGATTAATTGTAATATTCCTTGGATATATAAATGAAATGCTACAAATGTTGTTCATACATATTTGGTAATGTGTTCCATATAGTAGACACTCCTACAAAAACAGTATGTAGCTGTGGTAATAGTCAAAGGGTTTAATACAAATTGTCAAAGATACATTAAAAATGATTTAATATATGATTTTAATGCATTGAAAGATAAATCGTGTACTTTCCATTCATTGTTTGTAGTTTTTATGAGTCTCCACACTTGTTAATGAATAAAGGCCTTGTTATGTAATTTCAGAGGCACTGTATTCATCCTGTTGTCTACTGGAACCTTTAATGAATTTGCTGTGAAGTGAAATTGGTTTTGTGAGGCCAAAAAAGCAGAAATTCAGGTCCATGTGTAGAAGGATAAGAGTGGCGAAGCTTCAAGACAAGGAAATTAGGCACAAATACATAACAGTGATCTCATAAAGGTACCACTTAGTTGAATGTAATGATTTACAGTCACTGGAAGAGGAATGATCAAGGTACAGGGACACACTACTGGAAGCAACTAGTGAAAGACTTGGAACAGTAGTGTGTAAAGGCAAGAAGAAGCAGACAGCTTGGTGGAATGACACAGTCAAGGCAGCCTGTAAAAAGAAAAAGAAGGCATTTCAAAAATGGCTCCATACTAGGAATCAGGCAGACAGAGAAAGTTATGTTGAAGAAAGAAACAAAGCCAAACGGACAATTGCAGACTCCAAGCAGAAATCATGGGAAGACATTGGAAGTAAGCTAGAAACTCTGGGTCAAGCTGCGGGAAAACCATTTTGGAGCATAGTCAGCAAACTTCGAAAGGGAGGGAAGAAGGAATTAACAAGTGTTTTGGACATGTCAGGAAAGCTGCTAGTCAATCCTGTGGATGTCATGAGCAGATGGAGGGAATATTTTGAAGAATTGCTCAATGTAGGTGAAACGTTCAATGATGTGTCAGATTTTCAGGTAGAATGGAATAGGAATGACGATGGAAACAGGATCTCATTTGAGGAAGTGAATAAAATGGTCAGTAGATCACAGTGCAATAAAGCGGCTGGGATGGACGAAATTAAGCCGGAACTCGTCAAATACAGTGGAATATCAGGTCTCAAATGATTACACAGGATAATTGAGAAGGCGTGGGAATCGCTATAGGTTCCATCTGACTGGACGAAAGCGGTAATCACGGCAATTTTCAAACATGGAAACAGAAAAGATTGTAACAACTATCGAGGTATCTATTTAGTTAGCGTTGTAGGCAAAATATTCTCAGGTATTGTTGAAAGGAGAGTGCGAGTATTAATTGAGGACAAGTTAGCCTCTTGGAGGCTGTCAGGACTAGATCTTTAGCCTATGGCAGGTAATGGAAAAGTGCTATAAAAGATCTAGAAAAGGCTTATGACCGTGTTCCTAGGAGGAAGCTACTGTCAGTCCTACAAGATTATGGTATAGGAGGCAAACTTCTGCAGGCAATTAAAGGGCTTTATGTAGACTGTCAGGCAGCAGTTAGAATAGATGGCAAATTAATCTCATGGTTCAGAGTAATTTCAGGGGTAAGACAAGACTGTAACCTGACACCACTGTTGTTCATACTATTCATGGATCATATGCTGAAAACAGCAGACTGGCAGGGTGGAATTTAAATAGGTGGAAAAAAAAAGCAGTCTCGCATATGCAGATGACTTAGTTGTAATACCCGATTCAATTGAAAGGTTGCAAACTAATATTTCAGAGCTTGATCAGAGGTGCAAGGATTATGATATGAAGATCAGCATCTCCAAAACGAAAGTATTGTCTGTAGGAAAGAGATTTAAACAGATTGAGTGCCAAATAGGAGGAACAATGTTAGAACAGGTAGACAGTTTCAAGTACCTGGGATGTATTTTCTCACAGAATGGCAACATAGTGAAAGAACTGGAATCGAGGTGCAGGAAAGCTAATGCAGTGAGTGCTCAGCTAAGATCTATTCTCTTCTGCAAGAAGTAAGTAAGTACCAAGACTAAGCTAGCAGTGAACCACTCTATCTTACGACCAACTTTGTTGTATGGGAGTGAAAGTTGGGTGGATACAGGTTACCTTATTCACAAGGTAGAGGTTACAGATATGAAAGTAGCAAGAATGATTGTAGGTAATAATAGATGGGAACAATGGCAGAAGGGTGTCCATAATGAGGAAATCAAAGAAAAACTGAATGAACGCCATAGATGAAGCAGTTACAGCGAAAAGACTGAGATGGTGGGGTCATGTTACACGTATGGGAGAAGTAAGGTTACCTAAGAGACTCATGAGCTCGGCAGCGGAGGGTAAGAGGAGTCGAGGTAGACCAAGAAGAAAGTACTTAGATTCGGTGAAGAATGATTTTGAAGTAAAAGGCATAACACCAGCCGAGACATCAATGTTAGCATTGAATAGGGGATCATGGAGGAATTTTATTAGAGGTACTATGCTCCAGACTGAACGCTGAAAGGCATAATCAGTCTCTAATGATGATGATGATGATTATGATGGGAGTATATGACACAAATTTCATACCACTTCTCATTGCGCTTGTTATAAATAAAGTGTTTGTCAAAGTTAACACAAAACACTAGAGAAGAATCATTGTATAAGTACCTTGGCTTTCATATTAAGAGATGACAATAGCATCATTTGTATATATGAATTGAAAGCTTCAAAACTCCAAAGTAAGATTTCATTATTATAAGTCATTATCACTCTACCTCATTGTTGGACAGAGACTGGAACATATGAGCTTACAAGTCATAGAGGAAGATGGGTAGTTTTGGAATTTGCAGTTTAATCCATTTTGTTTTTAATTTTTTAGTGTTAGATTTGTACAATTTAGTTTAGTTTATTATCATCATTTACATTACATAGGAATCGTCATCCTTTTGTGTAGCACTAGCACAGTACAGTTTCACAAATTATGTATTACAAATATAAAATTAACAGCTCATACCTGTACTGTATTTAAAAATTTTAATGTTCATGTTGAGAAACACATTTCTCATTTGAACAAACACACCAATATTACAGTGAGTATATCTTCATTCGCATGTTGGTGAATAGATTAGAGATATTAGTTAAGGTTTGGTCATTCAAAGTATTCCTCTATGTTATAAAAACTTTTATTTAACAGGTAGTTTTTTAAATTCTAGCTTAAATTTTTTCTTCGTCTTCTATTTCCTTGATGTAAACTGGTAGGGCATGTCAACAAAGTCTCACAAGACAGTATCAATACTGTTTTGCTCACGGACAGTCACGGAAAAGGTCTCGCCGAAATTTTTCGTTATCAGCATGATGTCAGTGTTAGCCTACTGCATTGTGAAACCAGGAGCTTGTGTAAAAGAAGTGCTAAAAACCATACGAATAAGGAGACGCCGAATCAGTGTACTCTAATATTAGGCGGCTCAAATGATGTTTGTAAAAATGATCTGAATGCATCAAATAGAGCTTCGAGAGAGACATTAACTATATTAAGTGACAAACAAGCGATAGAACGGTAGTAGGCATACAGTACCACACAGGCATGACCTCATCGAATCATCCCATCTAAACAAGGAGATTCAGAAGGCAAACAGGGCTTTCAACAAGATTTACAAGTCATTTGCAAATGCCACTTTCCTCGGTGTTGATGATCTGGAAAGAAAACATTTCACAATGTATGGAATCCATTTAAATAAAAGTAGGAAATCAACATACTATTGCAAGGTGTATTTCTAAAAGGAGAGAAATGTGAATCAGTACCATTACCATATGCAAAAGATAACTACAAAGTGACTACCCTGTCAGCAGCAACAACGGAGGAAAAATGTACATATTTGTAAACATTCTATAATGAAAGCAAATGTGTTTTTAAAAACAAACTTATGTTTTTTTTTTTTTTTAAATGGACACCCTATATTTTTTCTTCAGCAATCCACAGCATGACAAATCACATAAACAATGGCGTAGATTGCATCTCAATATTCCAATTACATCCCGAGATATTGTGACGAGAAGTTGACGCTTGAAAAACCCGAAATACGCTGCTAGCGCACGCCCTGAGGCTCAGGCGTGAACACCATGCTGTCCGTAATCGCGATGTGATTGACATTCGTAATCGCTCTTCCATATTTATCAAGAGGTCCGAAACGAATAATACGGTCTGCTGCCATCAACTCTCATAAGCACATAATGGTTTCCCTCTTGCACGTCTTATGTGTATACGTACACAATATGAACCAATACCGATCGGTATACACCAGTCAGGTTGTCTTATTTATCCCGCATACCCAAAATAAGGTTCATCGAATGCGTTAAATGAACCATTGTGCCTTTTATTACGTTAATATGTCTGTTTTCTACCCTACTCTACATACCTGTACTGTACCCTGTTGTAGGAGGGCGAAATTCTGTTCAGGCAGAACGACTGTACAGAAGACGATTCCCTGACAGTTAAAAATGTACTGTGGGTTGATGTTGCCACATTTATCTTACTGCATTGCAATATGGGGAGGTACTGGTTATGTGCATATGAATAGGCTTTTAATACTGCAAAAAGATGTATTACTGGAATCTCCATAAGGCAATCCTACAGAAGCAAATTTAAAGAACTGAATGGTTATAATACAAGAAAAAGAGATGATTACCATAGAGACAGCAGCTAAAATTTTCTACAACAATTTGCCACAGTGTGTGAAAAATATAGTCAAAACACAAGACTTTAGAAAGGGATTAAAGTCTTTTCTAATCTCTACAAGTCGATATAGTGTTAAGGAATTCAATGAAACCCAACATGGAGACTACCAGATGGAACAACAAGATATTGTTGCATATGGAACTGACATAGACTTGACAATTGAAAGAAATATGATGTAAAGTGTTTATACTGTATATGTTTGTTGCAGAGCCTTAAGAATGGCATATATTGTAATCTCTGTTTATATGTACCCTAGTTTTGAGTAAAATATAAATATCACAAGTATGGATTATACTATGGAATGAAAACTCTATACTTTATGAAATGACTGTCAGGCAATATAAAATAAATGGCTATTCAAATATGTCTGTAATAATAAAGCATGTAAGATGCCTTATGCAGCTGGTAAGCTGTCCACAGGCTAATGAATACAAAAAAAAAAAAAAAAAAAAAAAAAAAGAGAGAGAGAGAGAGAGAAAAGATACTACACAAAAGCTGCAACAGAGAAATAGTAATGCAAGCATATCACACACATTTCCAGTCAGGCATTAGATATTGAATAATATTTTGGGGGAATGTACCCTGTAGTCAGTCTGTATTTAAAACCCAAAAACGTGTTGTCAGAATCATATGTAACATGAAGAGACAAGATTTGTGTCATTCTCTCTTCCTTAAACTAAAGATACTAAACCTATCATGCCTCTACATATTTGAAACAATAGTGTTTGTAAGGGAATATTAGGGTCCACTGTTGCTTATCAGTTAAATAACTGTATGCACAATTAACAAGAAATAACAATAACATCCCTGTCTCCTATGCCAGAATATCAGTTTGCCAGAAAAGTGTCCTTCACAGTGGCACACATCGACATAATCACCTACCTGACAGCATTAAAACAATAAAAGAAGAAAGCCTATTTAAAAAGGATATGAAGTCATTCTTGATGGACCACAGTTTCTACTCTATAGATGAATCCCTTGCTGAACAAAATAGAGTTTAAAACTGTGTCAAACTTACACATGTAAAATTTTATTGCTGTGTTAAGGTATTCTATAAATTGCATTAATCCTGCAACATTTATTAAGCATGTTTAACATTAGTTATCTGTGTTTCACTGTGATGCATATTGGGACTTGTTAATTATATGTACTGGTAGGCTTACTTCACTTACACATTTAAGCATAATTTATATGACTATGTATTCTTTTATTTTTTAATATATCAATCAAACTGTATAAGTCCTAGAACTTCTGTAGCCTACATAACTCATTATAACATCGATTGCATGCAAATGCTTAAAGATGAACGAATAAATAAATTAATGAAATTATCTATCTCCTAGTCATCCAAATGTAAGTGGACTCCATCTTTTTCAGTAACTTTACTGTGCTGTGTGTAGTTCCTTTTATTTGGATTCAGTCTCAACCTATTTGCCTGAAACCATTTCTCAACATAATGAAGAACATTTACAGCTGTAGTGAATATGGATTTACTTATCACTTATAATTACACTTGTGTCATCTGATAAGATGAGCTGTTTGGGCTTTTAATATTATTAATATAAACACATAAAAATAGAGGGCTGAGAATACTACTTTGTGTCACACCTGCTTCCACTTTCTTGGCATCTGATAACCACTTTATTTTTTGCTTGTTATGAGAAGGGATGAGTTCTACAACTTAAGTTCTATCTTGGAGAAATGAACAGTGGCGGACTAAGGCCCGGGGTGGCAGCAAAACAAACTGAGACCCCTGTCCACTTGGAAATATATGTATTACTATAAAAAAGAATTGGAGCCCCCACGACCCAAAAGAAAAATCGAGAGACATGGGATAATCTGGAGGCCCCAGCAGAACGAGATGCCAAGTACACTTCAAAAAGAAAAGAAAAGGAAACACAAACTTGCTTTCCAGGTATTTGGAGGTCCCCCAAGACTGGAGGCCTAGGGTGGTCCGCCCCCTCCGCCCCCCCCCCCTTAGTCCGCCACTTGATATGACTCAAACAATTTCTCCCTATTCCTCTTATATTTATTGCCTCCAGTTTTTGGAGAAGAATTTGGTGGTTTTCTGTATCAAATAACTTGGAGAGCTCTAGATTGATTCCTACTACACTTTTTAGTATCTAAATTCTTAACAATTTCTTCTGTATAGTCCTGTATAGTTGTTTCTGTGCTGTGCCCTGTACGTAAACCATGCTGATACAGTTTAAAAGATGGAAAGTGTTGAGGTAGCTTAGAAGTTTGATTTTTGTTAGATTTTTAAAGATTTTTGAGAAACATTTGAAGTAAAGATATATGTCTGTAGTTTTCTACTTCACAAGCATCTCCATTTTTGAATAGTCATCTAACTGCAGAGATTTCTTAACCTCTGTGGGAACACTCCTTCAGTGAATGATAAATTTGCAATGGGTATAAGTGGTTCCAAAACCTGTAAGGCCACTTTTTTATTAGTGATACTGGTACTTCATCCATTCCTGCAGATACTTTTGTTTTAAGGCTATTTATTACTTTTAGCATTTCTTGTTCATTGGTTGAATTTATCTCCATACTCTAACCACTGTTGGTACTGTTATTTTCTCTTGTTTGCTAAAATTTTTGTTTAGTACTTATTCATATAGTTAGGCAAGTCATCCTTCTTTATTTTTATGTTATTGTTAGTTTTAAGCACAATATCTTGTTCCTTACGTTTTATTCCTGTCCCCCTTTTGACTATTTCCCATCTAGTTTTTGATTTATTATCAGACTTCCTTATTAATCTATTATTATTTAGGACTTTTGCTAGATTGATCACCCTTATACATATATTTTTTTCTTGCTTACATACTCGTAAAAATTTGGGTCAGTACAAGTTTTCGCTTCAGAATGAGTTTTTAATACCAGGTGTGATACAAGGAGCCTCTATGTGCAAATGTGTTGATTTCTAACCTTTTTGGGAAACACATTTCAAACCTTCTACTGATAATAGAAGAGAAAACATTGTAAGCAATATCTGTATTTGTTTGAGACAATACTTCTACCCAAGATTGGTCTGGCAGTGTGATAACAAACTGGTTGCAGTTTTCTGGTGAGAAAATTCTTTTATATGTATGATGTACAGCGTTGGTTTTTATTGGAACTGTGTAACTTTAATAAAAAGTGCATTGTGATCCAGATTTTCCCATGTCAATATTCACAGCTTCTGTAGGCTATCTGAGACATCTATATTTGAAAATATATTGTTTATGATATTGTCTGAGGTTTTTGTTACTTTTGTTTGAGAGTGGAAGTTGAAACTGTGTATAATATTGCGGAATTGATTTCTAGTTGGCATTTCTGTCAACATATTGATACTGATGTCCCTACATACAATTACTGTTTTCTTATCATGTAAGGTGCTGAGCAGTGCCTCAGTTTAATTGATGAAAATTTCAGGGTCACCTTATGGTGATCTACACACTGATATGACTACAATTTTTATCTTTTGTAAGATGAGTTGCACTGCTGTAGCCACAAAATGTTTTTCTACATTCAAGGAGTCTACCTCAGACCGGTTTTTAAATCTAACACCTGATTTTACATGAATGGAAACACTTCCATTTTTGGCTACCTTCCTAGACAAATGACGTTTACACCAATGCTCCTGGATACAAATGCAATCAGTAGAGGCCTTATTGGCTTCAGTCTTGATTATTGTAATTTTATTTTTGAGATAGTGCAAATTAAGGCTAAGTACTTTGAATGTTGTTAGAGATAGTCTTAGAGGAGTTCATACTGGTATTCTCTGCTGTCAGTAACTGCTTCCTGTAGAGGCTGGGCACTGAAAATCCTTTCGGGATACAGGTTTCCTGCATCTTCCATTTCTTCTTTCTGGATGTGGTGTAGCTTCTGGAGTTGAATTTCCTGTTTCAGTGACTGTTGTGATATTAGTTGTTTTTCTTATTAATGCTGTAATTTTACAGAATGCAACTGCTTTTGATACTGGTGAAACTGTTTTGTAAGTTTCTGCCCTTGGTAGCCCTTTGAGGTTTCTTGGTAGATAAAAATCTTTCAAGTGTCCTGGCTGTGTCACACATCTTTGGCTGGCACTCTACAAGCTGCTTCTTTAGGACTGCATGTAGCCCCTGGTCTCAGCGCATCTGTGAATATATATATATTGGGATGTTGTTGTCAAAATTCCTGACTTTTTAAACAGGTTTCGGCATGAATGTTTGGGCTGAACTCTGACATGACTCTTATTAATTGCCGCGGTGGAGTAGCCGAGCGGTCTAAAGCACCTCGCTGCGGAGCGCGCGGTTGCTCGCCGCGGAGGTTCGAGTCCTCCCTGGGGCATGGGTGTCTGTGTTTGTCCGTAGGTTAGTTTACCTAGGTTTAAGTAGTTTGTAAGCTACGGACTGATGACCACGCAGTTTGGTCCGATGGATTTACAGACATTTGAACATTTGAACATCTTATTAATCTCTTTTATGTGGTGAAACTTTTGCTGGCTGAGTCAGGTTTCTTCAGAATATAATGCCATAAGATAGTAGGAAGTGCGCCTCGGTTGCACAGTGGTAGAGTGCCAGACTACAAATCCAAAGGTCCCGGGTTCGATCCCCGCCAGGTCCTAGGCTTTTTATCTGTCACTTTCCACTTCTTTCACCTCTGGCAGTATTGCTCATGTGAAAAATACCGAGTAGCACCGTGGTTCGGAACCCACGTTAAACTGTAGGTCCCCCTATAACTGGCTGGATAAGTCAGTTCGAAGGTCGGAGGAAGGCAAGGGCATACCACCTCCAAACAGGACCATGCCTAGTAAAGCACTGTGGTGTTCAAACCAATCTTCGGATTGTTGACTGCTTTACCTTTTTTTTAAGATAGTAGGGAGTGGAAATAACCAAAATATGCAGATTTGAATCAGTGTCACAAAATTAAGCAATGAGGCAGACAGTATAAGAAAGTAAACTTAGTTTTTTTTTAAGGTTAAGAATATGAGTAGTCCAGTTTTTTTAAACTACCTATATTTTATGATTAAATGTCACAATAAAATGTTTGATATCTATAAAGTAAAAGGGGCTTCAGTGCACATTATCGTTGGAATATGAGCAGGAAAATTGACACGTAAGTCACAGTGTCTGCTTAAAATTACGGTAGTTTAGTTATCTTTACATTGATCTTGCCCTCCCCCCTCCGAAAATGTATGTTATATTCGCCACTATATTACACTTGATGTTGACCTCTTCCTGTTGTTTCCTACTTGAATGGAAAAGTCTAAACTATGATTTGTTTGCATCTAGGGAGAGTCCATTTGAATCGAAGCAATTTAGAACTTCCCACAGTCTGTGTTAGGCATTTCCTCTATGTTGTAGTTGCCTTCTTCATTAATCAAAATGGTTGTGGCATCAGCGAAAATAATAAAATTTGTAAGTTATCAGGCCTTATAGACATTGGGAGGTCGTTAATGAAGATGATAAACAGCACCATTGAACTCCAGAAACAAAGCCAGAATGAAAACAATAGTCTGAAAAAGCAGAACTTGCTTCTAAAAAGGCAAAACGCAATCCATCAGCAGGGATGCTTATACCTCAAAGGGAAAAAACGATTACTGGACAGTACTATGCATCCAATCTGCTAGAAACTGAAGGTGGATAAACGGCCTGGAATCACAAATATAACTTGTTGTTTCGTCATGATAATGCACCATCATATTCAAGCAGTTTTGCTCAGTAAAAATAGAATGAATTTTGTTTACAATTGTTTTTACATCTACCCTATTCACCTAATTTGCCTCCCTCAGGCTTTAATTTCTTACTATTTAAAAAAATTTCATTGCCAGACAAAAATTTTGTCAGCAATGAAGAAGCTATCCAGACAGTCGATATCTATTTTAAGGGTCTTGAAAAAAATCAGTGTAGAGAAAAGAATCTTGGAGCCAAAGAAATGTTGGTCGAAATGCAATGAAGTTTTAGGGGATTATGTCAAAAACAAGGTAAGTTAGAAAACTTAGATTATAGATTTTCATATCAAGCCACACTAGTTATAGAACAACCCTCTTATTTACATCCATTAGAAGTGAAGACTCTGTATTTTTTAGATGATGTGCTTCAAATTTATACACATGTAGCACATTTTCGTTTGTAACTTACTACACCATTTCTCTCTTATAGGTACAGGGACTTTGGTAGGCAGATACTGATACCTACAGAAGTGGTACTTTAGTTAGACACAATATGTGTAATTTTTGCAGATAGTCCTGAACTAAAGTTTTTTACATCTTACAGTATATTTGACCTGATAGTAATATCGCATATAGGCCTACTACTTGAGTTACACTGCAAATTTCTTATCACTCTGTCAGAAGTGTTCTGCATCAGATTAGCTGCATATCTGAAATATGTTGAAACTCATAAATGAAAGTCCTTCAAAATTCGGAAAATTCTTAGACTGATACAGTCATTTAAGAAGAAAGCAAACATCTGAAAAGTAAGTGTCAAAACTGCAGTGCATTAATTTTTACATTCTGTAACCACACCACAATTACATTAGTTTTCTTTCCATACTAAAATACATACCAACTTGTTTACAGGTGATATATCAGCTTTATCATTAATTAGGCAAACGAGAGGCTTTCATGTGCAGTATTTGCAACTTGTAACATGGACATTGCACGTTCACCTAATGCTTGTTTTTAGGAAGTAGTTAGATGTACATGAGAGCTTGCTGCATTGAAACTGAATACTCATGGTAAAATAGAGTGGCGAGACTTCATGCATTGCAGGGTAAGTGCAAATTGTGTACTGATGTCTGTGGGATGACCGTTTGTGGCACCTTGGCCTAATGCTCAGAAAGCAAAAATTGACACTTCAAAGAATGATAGAAACTAAAAGGTTTCATTGATACAGACCATAATGCTATATAATTTTTAATCTTTGTGTGTAGTCACAGAAATATAATACTCAAACAACTATTTAATTCAACTGTTTTTTGTAGTTTCCGCTTTTCACTTAAATAGGCTTTTGATAAACAGTTTTGTATGACTACAAAAAGTAGACGTATTCATATAAATAATTGTCTATAAGCACAACTTGTATTCAATACATATTACTAACATACATATTAATGTTGCGGTTTTTGATGGAGAGTGTAATATATATATATATATATATATATATATATATATATATATATATATATATATGAAAGATATGTACAGTGATTGAAAATTATGCTTTGCTTTTCCATCAAAAATGTCATTTCTATAATGTGACTAAATACATTGTTTATAAAACCTCTGTATGTGTGTGTGTTTGAGAGAGATAGAGAGAGGGAGAGAAAGGGGGAGAGACCAGACTGCACATAGAAATGGATGGAGGGGGACATGATAGTTTCTTCTGTAACAAGACATTTCCATTTCGTCTAAAATGGCTGACAATTTCGATGGATCAGATTTTCGTATGTGAATTTACATTTATTTGGTTTACTTTAATCAAAATTCAGAGATTAAGCTTGTGTGTGTATCTTCACAAAATTTGTTTCTATGGCAGTAAATTATTTTATTGATAGCATTTGTAGATACCTTATGGTATTATTGAAACTTTTGTCTCGTGTATATGGATTGCTTGTATCAATGAGGAGCTACATAATTAATATTTTCTAATTAAATGACTTATCTGAATTTTGTTTTATATCTGTACCAGTACATATCATTGCTGGAAAATATTTGAAATACCTAATAGCCTATAAAAGCAAGGGGAATTTCCAGGTTTTACAGTGAAGTGCAAGCAGACAAAATATGCAGGTATGTATTATAATTACTTCCACAGTTTATGAATGTTGCATAGTTTACTCATAATTTAATTACTGACATTGAGTATCCTCATATTATATTCATTACTTCTATTAAAGCACAACTGTGAGAGTGTATTTTTCTGACGTGTCCATATAGCTATGGGGATATCAACATCTGTATCACTGCCCATGCGGATGTATGCATCGCTACGCAGAGAATGTGGTTGCTGAAGAGGAATAAATAACTATGGATTATTCAAAGACATAAGTGCATTCTGATACATGCTACAGAGCTAGTTCCTGTACCCCTCTTTTGATCATCTCCATTACTGGAATATTCCTTACACCTGGCGGTAAATCATCTTTTCAGTTTACTGGCATATAAATTTCTCGAATACATTCAGTAAATGATAGGATATAATTTACATAATTGTGTCCATTTGATTGGTTTACTCTATCAAGTAGAAGTCTCACATAGTTGAGGAATCTCTTGAGATACATCACCACTGTTCCTGTACACATCATAGAAGGAAGAAAAGGCCCTTCAAACATATTCATATTACCATATTTACTTTAGAAGGTACAATGTATGAAGAGTGTGAATATTTTTGTTTATATCTTTTCACCAACTATAGTTGATAATATACACTGCTAGACTAATCCTTTCAGTTATGTTTGATTTATCGTACCTGAGAATATTTTTAGAAACTAAACAAATAATGGTACTACTGCTCTAATCACTTCTTTACCACTGAGAACTTTCCTTAAAGATTTAACAACCTGTGACAAACGTTTTCAGTCAATAAATCAGATTTGAGTAAGTACAGTATCTGATTGCTCCAGAAATCATTCCCAAGCCTCAAGACTGAATATGGCGACTTCAGCTAAGGGATGTTTTCTGTGTTTCATAAATAAATTCCAAGTGCCATATTTGTCAGACATGGAAGAACATGTGTACAACATTGGGCAACAGTGAGTAGATTTATGGAATGGAGCAAAAGGAATTATGAAAATAAAGTAACACTTTTTTCATGAATTGTCATTTTAATGTTTTCTTTGCATCATTATACGACTTCAAAGTTTCTATTAAACTTTATTACATTTAAAGACACACACACACAACAGCACAGGATAAAACATATCTATTACTTTAATGTCAAGAATTTTATATGCAAACTCTACCATCTGCAGGTATGAAATGAAATATTTTGAGACAATTACTAAAACAAATTACACAGATATTTTGAAGTTATTGCTATAATAAAATAAACAGCAATACAGAATACAATCACAATGTTGGGAAAGGAAATATTTCTCTCCAAAAATGCACACTTACAGAGCTGAAAATAAATGCGTTGGCAAGTGACAAAATGCATATTTTAACATAAACATAAGCAATTCCAACATTTTCATTCCATACTTTTACAATGAGGGATATTTTAGGAACCTGTGAACATGGCTTTCAGTCTAGTAAAACATTACCAAATTTTTATTCTTCATGGACTTGAGAAAAAGTATTAGCTCAAATTTTAAAACTTCACGGTTACTCTGGAAAACATTGTGAAGATCTCAAATTTCCTTCAAACTTGAACTTTGTCTTAACTTTACATGGCAGTGTTAGTGGAGTGTTTTGAACTCTGATGATTTATCCTTAATAAATAAGCAAATCCAGGAAAGTTTTATTTTTATGATAAATAATGAGATCTTTAAATGAATATAAATAGATCATGTAGGCTACAGTTTCAATATTCAGAGACTTGAGAAAATATGACAATGAAAAAATGGGTAATATCATAAAATGGCAAGTGAAGAGATGTAAAATAGTAGTCATGAATTTATGTATTTGTTTGTTATCCATTGCTCCGAGATACTGCAGAAAGGAGTTAGAATTGATGATTCTTAATCTTATCTTTTGATTATTAAGAATTTTTTACAGTGACATTTTTGGTCATATGCAATGGAGAATGTGGAGTAAAGATCTGCAATATGACTTGCAGCATAGTAAGCTTTCTATAGATTATGTTTTAATATCTGGATGAATATTTTCTGTAAGAGTTGATACATACTGAATTATAATAATTTATCAGAAACAGTTGTCAGTTATTTGTGAATAATTTTGTAAAACATTAGTAGCACATTCAAGAAACAAAAGTTACGTTTCTCAGTATATTTGTTGCGAATACAAAACACTCCACATCTATTAAGTTTGGAATTTAGGTAAAACTCATTTTCTCTACAACCACAAAACGATTGTCTTTGAGGTAAATGCTTTCTCATTTGTCAGCCCATACCCAATCTTCCTTATGATAACTTATCCACATTTGTTAAATAAATATAACACACAGTATTGATCACTGCAGAGATTACAAACAAATTCAGTGAGACCATTTAAACATGCATATAACTGTGTTTAAGTAGTTGTTTAGCAATAGAGAAATAAAAAACACTCTCAGCAACATTCATGTTTTTGTGCACAACATCAAACTCACACATACAGACATACATACTCACACTCTTATAACCTAAAACAAAAATATCTAATTTGTAAAAGGCATCATTAATATTACAGTGATGAAAATAATTAGTTACTGAATAACTGTAATAATAATGTCATAATAATAGTGTCATATATTGCAATTATCACAATTGTAATAATTTTTACACTAATAGGAACTTAAAGTAGAAGTAGCCAAACAAGTGTTTCATGGATCGTTATGAATTCTAGGAATGATTGTAATGGCATGATATAACAAAATAAAATTCTGTTGATCCTCATTGTTTCTGTCAGAGTCCATGTTCTATAAATTGTTATTCCCAAATTACAAAATCTCATGTACTATACACAAACCAATAAATTTTGCATGAAAACTGTTGAATACAAAGTTGCAGTTTATTAAATTTCTGTAATTTTTTGCACCCTAACTCATATAATTCCATACAAATACAGACTTTGAGGTAATTTCAGCAACTGCATACATTTAAGCTATTTTTCAAGAAAATGTTGGAGAAAACAAAGATGTACAAATAAATACTGAAGTGTTTTAATGTAACAAAAGTCACTTTTATAGACTTTTAGCAACATGTATGAGTTTTGCTTTTTGATTACAAAATATTTATTTTTGTTATCATATACTTCCGATATCAGATGAATGTATATACAATATAATTTAAATAATTCTGTATATCGAATTTTCAAGCATTTTCTATGCTAGAACATTTATACAAATTAAATCTGATACAGTGTTAAAGTGTATGATACTGGTATGACTGCTATTTTTAAAATATAAATCACTATTATAGTATAATAGTGCAAAGTTCTTTATAAAGGAACATATCTTTTTATTAAATTTACCATGAACAAGCAGTTAGCAAAGCATTGTCATATGGATCCAACAGCTTTTTTTTATAATTTCATCATGAGGCACAAAATATAGTTTCTTCCCCCTTACTATTTCTAATGACATAATTATAAAACACTACATCCACACTATAGTACATGTTAGATAACTATTTTTCACGTAAATTTTTTACATACCGTAGCATTATCAATATTCTGAATTTAAATTTTTTTGTTTAATTTACAAAAGAAACATAATGTGTTTTCCCGGAACTGCTTCATAGTGAATGAAGTGGCTTTGGAGTGGAGTGCAGCATTGATGGATCTTATGTTATGAAATCATACCAAGAATCAAACGACCATTCCTTTCAGTTTTGCTATTATAGGCAGAACACAATGATTTCATGATAAAATACATCAGTAATTACAACCTTATGTTTTAAGCTTTAATAATGATGTTGATGGTAATAATAACAAATATAATAGTGACAATAATAAAGTTAATTGTAGTAGTAATAATAATAAAAGTAATAATAGTGATAACCATGAACAGTAATAGTAGTAACTGAACATCATACAGTGAATATAACTATCTGGCATTGTTAAGTGTGATGTGTCTATAACGTTGAACAATTAACTAACGGCATACAGTTACTGTTAATCATTTCTCCAGAAAATTATCAACTGTATAATGTGTAATGATGAACTGTATTAGTTAAAACTATTGACTACAACATTCTGTAAACTATAATTATGGTATGGCATGTTAAAAATGTTGGAAGCAAAATATTATTTGATTAGTAACATGGGTATTACAATAATAATTCTGGTAAATAACCTGGAAATACTGAGAGGACTAGGTCCACAGGTCATTTGTACCAATAATATAATTCAATCTGGACCCCACATTTTCCTTGCAAACCTGTATATTTACATAATCCATCTTTATTTCTCTTATAATTTGCCACAGATTATTGTGTACACAGTAAACTATTTATAAATCTTCAAGACTGCTAAGAAGATTCCTGTAAGATGGCCTAGGGAGTAATTTGGAGTAAAGGAAGATGGTGTGTACTTATAATTTTTCTCAATGAACTTGTTAGTTTAACAAACAACAATTTGTGATATCACATAAAATATGTACCCAGTTTAGTTTCAAATGATGCAACACTGAAAACAACATGCTCCTTTTACATGGTGAAGTATTGAATACTGCATGCTCATTTTGTATTTGGGAATTTTCAGTGAAAACCACTGTTTAAAACAGTACACATCAAAGGGAGAAACTGAAGCTGTTTCATATCTGTTTTACTAGTTCAGCAGTAAGCGAGTTCTTTGATTCTACTGTCTGATGGGTGATGACTTTACTGACAAGGCATCAATATGCTGTCAGGTAGGCCTACTGTTATTTCATACAATATAGATGATGGGAGGTCTTGCCATGTAATGTTGACTCTCAGTTGTATATATTGGAATTTTCCACACTTGATGGTTCAATTAATAAGTTGCATATCATTTGAGAACCTGAATGGAGTTTCAAACTGAATTTAGTTTTGAGTGTAACTCACCAATGATAAACTTATTGTTTCATAGTACCTCTTATACTGTCTTTGATAAGAAGCGTTGAGACAATCTAACTGCAACAACTGATATAAAATCCTGAATGAATGTGGCAAATTAATAACTGAAATAGAGATAATGACTATGCTTAATACATGAAAAGAAAACGTTAAACACTTTAACTCTGTACTACATATGTATGTGCCTACTTTGATATAACATGCATTAAAATCTATCCTATTTATATGTTAATAGCAATATTGAAATAGCTGTATATTATGTGTACATATAGCCTAACTATTTTGTCACCTGTGTTATGCAATTCTGTGGACAGTTAACAAGTAAACTTAAATACATATTAAAACTGTAAGAGAAATATTCTTATCTCTAAGTGCACCTAATGGCACACTCCAATGGAACACTGTAAAAACATCCATATGGTTTATCCAGTTTTCTTTGGTGCAATTTACAAGTAAAATGTGGTTTTCTTCAGCAAACATCTGCATGCCCACAAATGTGGAAGTCAACAAAGTCTGAAGAAAGGAAACAGTTGGGCATAGGAGTAACTTTAGAATTAATTTTGCTCATGAAACGGGAACTCTACATAAGTTTGCATTCAGCAAAATCATTACTCTGAATGTCAGACATTCAGTTTCAGAATGTGTATTATACTTCAACCAAGTACCAAAATAGACACAAATACCTGTGAGGTAACACATTATTTAGTTTATTTAATAACAATGAGTGATTAATTGGCTCATAAGAGCAAAATATTTAACAGAATTGGACTCATTAGTCCTCTCAGTTTTTCCATCTTTCAGTGTAATACATATTATAAATGTTTAAACAAAGAGTTTGTTATGTGGGTCATAACCTCACAATCCTGTTGAAATCATGCAATGATTGAATGAAACATGAGAGATGGGGGCCATAATCTGCCACAGATCAGTACTTCTTAAATAAGCGTCTTCTCTGGGTACAGAAATAATAAAATCACGTCTGAGAACAGTATGTATATCTCTGACATATATATATATAGATTAACATTTCTTCTGAAAGATATCAAATGAATATTTATAACAGTCTACAGTTCACCTGAAAGCAATAGGACTGTAGATAATAAAATTAATAAAATATTACATAAAATTAATTTAATTGTGATCGTTCAATGGCTTCTTAGGCAATAAGCTTATATTTTGCAACATCTGTAACATAAATGGCATAACAAACTGGCTCAGAGAGGTATAAAAACCATAACAATCCAACTCTCTTGCCTCTGCTGTATTCTTTTCCATCTCTACAGCTTCATTCGTTCATAGTACATGGTCCGGAAACATAAATCTTACAGAACTACATTTTTATGTTTTTTATTTTTGAATATTTTGTTACTTCTGCAAGTTTAAAAATGGACACTTTGTATTACTCAGTGTAAACTGGGTATAGATAAATAAAGAACTTCACAGTATAAACAGAAAACCAACAACAAGTGAAAAACGTAAACCACATAACTAATATATGACTTAAAACTTAATAGATAATTTATTTTCTTTCACATATTACCAATTTCGATACACATGTAGGCCAGCTTTGACAGGATATATGCTTTCATATTGGGCCAATAACATACGAATTTCAAATTTATGTTCTTAATGCTTAATTTGCTGAACAGTGAAATCTTTACTATGTATTCACTTTAAAGAAATGTGTGTTCCTTTAAGCACCAAAAACTAGGTTTCAACATGGTAAAATTTTCAAAATGTACACAAATTATTTTAAAATATTCAAATACAGTACACTGTAGATAACTTTTAAAGTTTCTATTGCAAATTGTGATTTTTAATGTGTTACACACATTTGCCAATAAAATCAACACTTTAATGTGTGTGTTTGGCTATTGATTACATAAAAAGTTTCCAACTCTATGTATTTCAATGCTATTGCATTTTAATTGTGTATGCATACAAACACATACATGTTTAAACAATTGTATGTATATATATGCACTGCTAATAAGTAATTATTTTTGTTGAGAGAAGTTTCCACATGTAAAACAAGTTGAACTTGTGTTGCAGTGTGGACTATTGCAGTTTTGTGGAACACAACATTTTAGTAGGTTCACATAAAATGCGTGTTTAATTAAAATTATGTATTGCACACTGAGTGTTAACTCAGTCTGCATCTGGGCTATTGCAAATTGTGATATTTGAAATACAAGTTATCCATAACTATGCCAGCTTCAATCCTTGACAAGCATGTTGACAACTTCCAGACCTTTCATATTTGTTGCTACTTTAAGTGACATTTATTATGGACAGCCTGCTTATGTGAGTGTGGGTACACGAAGAATGTAGAACTCAATCGTGTATTGGGCTATTGTAATTCAGACTGTATATGTAGCCATACATCAACAAATATACAGTTAATGTGTTACATGCTGTGATACATAAAGTAGCAGACTTCTTATGTATTTGAATGCTATTCAGGTATGTGTATTGTGGATCTGCACAAGAGTGTAGCAACATCTTGTGCAGTTGGGCTATTGTACATTATGTCATATCAATCTGTTAAGTATCATACATATACATTTAGAGTATTTACACTCTGTATTATATATTTTGTAACTATTACTTTTACAAAGAGAGTTTGTTTAGTGTATGTGGTACATATCGAGTAGCAGACTCGACTATGTATTTGGGCTATTGCAGAATAAAATACTGTAAAATGTCAGTAGTGAATGGATACATTCGAGTGTCAGACTCGGAATGTATTTGGGCTATTGTAAATTATTGTAAAACTGTATTTCCTTACTTGTAGTATGGTACGTCCGAGTGTCAGACTCAGACGTATTTGGGCTATTGTAAATTATACTGTTTTGTATAACGATTATTATATATAATACATAACATGAGTGTGTGACTCAGAATGTATTTGCGTTGCATTTTATTTAAAGAATGTAATTTGAATATTTTTACTAGAATACATAGCATTTCGCTCAGGGCCCTCAAATATTTTGAGTTTTAAGCAAGAATATAAGGATACCGGTAGTATTTTTTTCCATTATTGTAGAACAGTTGACCTACAAAAAACCTGAAATAGCTGCAAATCTGCAAACCACTATACATTACTCTGAGAGCTGCAGCGCAAACTACAGTTTGGGAAATATTGCAGTGACTAGCTGTAACCGCTTACATGTTCCAATAAAATTTATAAAACTGTACATATAATTAAATAAGCAGAAACAGAGATTCAATATTTATAGGTGAAACAAACAATTATGTGTCAACTTGTCAGCTTAAAACAATTTTGCAAATCTACATTAGAAGATAAATTTGATTATAATCTTCTCATTAAACTATATACAAACTAACAAAGAATTAATATTATCTTTGGTCGGTGTAAAGAATAATTATACTAACTTAATTCCAGTTCAGACTGTATCTGATACGAAACTTAAACAAATTTGAAATAAATCTACTACCTAAATAACAAAACCGCTTCACAATATTGCTTCTTCCAATTGTTCACTCTGCCTTTGTAACATTTCCTCAAAAACTACTATCGGTACCATTATATTGAAATTCAGTAGAGGCCGAAAATGTTGACAGGTATTTTTGAGTAGTTCCAGCACGTAATAAAATAGCTGTCGCGGTACCTACTCCTCCATCAAGGCTGTACACGACGACTGGACTGAAAGGTACCGAGGACAACCGAATTAATAATTAAAGAGCTCCATCTGCGACGTACGTACCGAACTAAACAAATTTTTAATGCCGACAATATTTCCGGACGACGTACCGCGAACGAAAGGTCACTCGTCGGTAGTGACCAGGGGGACGGGAATTTCTAGGAGAAAGAAAACGGTAGTTTACGGACGAGGTAGGAAACGCAGTAGCTATATTTTATTACGCGTGGAAAACGAAAGCGATCGATCCGAAAGGAGGGGATTCGTTCCAACAGATTTTGAGCATATTTAGAGGGAGATTATGTGTATCGACCAACTAAATATTATATGCAACCCAGTGTCAAAACTTTACACTACTACGTCCGTACGAGACGCGATGCAAGGTATCGAACTGCATATACGGATTTCAAATGGTCTTTACAGCAGAAAACTACTCGTGTACTCACTGTGGCACTGATTATAAAAAGTTACACTTAATAATTACACGCGGAAGCGGCCAACTAAAAGTCTGTGCACCTAACGATCGTAACGATTTTGTACAAAACGGACAAAAAAAAAAAGAAAAAAGAAAATCCGGCGATACGGCAACCTGGCGAGTTATATAACACCTCGTAAGCAATTATTGTACAAAGAGATTCACATTGAGCTCGTCGGGCGACCGTAACGGGAGGTGGCCCTTACGGTCGTCCGACTATTCCTACGAAAAATATCCGGTATCACGCTGTACATAACCACTCGTACTGGTAGACTCGAAAACGAAGGAAAACTGCGCTCGAACGCAGAGGAAGCGAAAAACATTGGGTCGCGATTTCGCGAGGTAGAGCCGGCTCGGGGAGGAGCGGGCAAGGTGCTCGCGCAAACGTGAGGCTGTCTATGCTAGCTACGAAATGACGATCACAGCCGACGTATACTTCCAGAAACTGAAGAGGCGAACAGAAGAGGAGGAGGTGCAGTCTAGGGGTTCTGCGCGGCGGCCGGGCCCTGCGAGTTGACGAGCGAGAAGCCGAGCGCGCGCGGGTCGCCGCCGTGCAGCCGCAGGGCCTGCTCGAGCCGCTGCTCCTGCAGCCGCAGCGCCTCCGTCAGGTCGGGCGACAGCTGGTCCTGCTGCTGGTGCACGTGGTTGAGGCCTGCGGCGGCGGGCCCGTTGTGCGCCGTGTGCCCGCCGGGGCCCTGCCCGCCGCCGCCCCCGCCGCCCATGCCGCCGCCCCCGCCGCCCGACGACGCGGCCGCCGCCGCCGCCTGGCTGACGGCCAGCCGCAACGCCGCCTCGGCCTGCGAGCGCAGCAGCGCCTCCGCCTGGTGCATGCGCAGCGCCGCCGCCTCCGGGGAAGACGCCTGCAACACACGCGCCCGTCACCCACTCTCCTCACCAGACTCACACAAAACTAAAGTCTCGCGTAGCTTCCTTCACAAGCAATCGGCGCGAGTATGTATACTATTGACCAGTGGCGTAACTATGGGGGGGGGGGGGGGGATGAGGGGGATAGAACCCCCACCAGAGCCCAAAAAAAGAAAAAGGAAAGAAAGAAATCGTATAACAGCAATCTGGTAAAGGTAAAGATTGGAAACTCAGGGTGTTTTACCATAACCTTTCATTGGATGGGAGTGAATTAATCTTCAACGGGAGTGGTAGATGGTAGTCTGTCTGGAAACTGACTAAAATTGTGCTCGTCAAGCAGATCTATTCCCCCCCCCCCCCCCCCCCCCCCCACAAAGCCAAGTCATAGTTACGCCGCTGCTATTGACGAATTACAGCGTTCTAATGAATGAAATAAATCGCAATTTGCGATGTTATGGCATCACTGTATTACGTTTAGATGGAATACCAAACTGTGGCGAATGAAAATTTATGCCCGGCCGGGATTCGAACCCGGGATCTCCTGCTTACTAGGCAGACGCGTCGACCACTCCGCCACCGAGGACACAGTGACCAATCCGACTGCACGTCTCCCGCCACACACAAATCTCCATTCGCCACGCTGTCTCTTTCCTATAGCACAGCCTACTTATTCTCTAATGCTCGCAGCCACAATACTGTATTCACATATCAGGGAGAACAGGCCACGAGGTATCGAGACACAATTGATTGTCGTCAGGAGCCCAGCCTCGGCTTGTATACAATTATATATATTATTGACGAATTACAGCGTTCAAATGAATGAAATAAATCGCAATTTGCGATGTTATGGCATCACTGGCATCCAGTGGCGTATTTTTTAATATTATTTTATTTTTTATTTACCCTTGTTGCGGACCAGCTGCCTTTGGGTATATAGCTGGTCGTGATTACAAAAACTATGTGATACATTTATGCGACTATGATACATTATTTTCTTTATACATTTACTGTAATTAGATAAAAAATACAAAGAAAAGCGTAAAAACTTATCATAAGGAAAATGGAAATGCAACTTAAAAACATCAACTATTTTAAGAAGAGAATAATAGAAGATAGGAAATATTGGTTTGAGTGACAGTCTGAAGAATAAGAGAGGAAAGTCCAGGGTGGGAGGCCTCGGAATTTACTTCGAGCCCTGCAATGCTGGAGTTTTCTCATTTTGAGACTCTTATGATTGGCTATATCTGTAGGTTACATTTCGCATGTGTTTATATCGTCCTCTGTGTCGGGGTTGTCATCTGTGGTGTAATTTGTACTGTTTGTGGTTTCAGTGTCAGATTCATCATAAGTGTTTTGTCTTCTGTTGTGGGCGTTTCGTGTTGCATTACGTCTTACGTTCTGTGTGTACTCGTCTTTTTTTCGTAGTGAGACATCGTCCGTCAGCCTGTTCATTATGTCCCATCCGTTCTTATCTCGTATTAGTTCGTTTAGGTCTTTAGTCGAGTCAAACATAGTGTGAGTGTGTGTTTTGTAGAGCTGACAGTGTATGACAGTGTGTTCTGGGGCCCCAATTTCTCCACACGTACAGCATGGATTGTCACTGAGACCCACACGTGTGAGGTGTGTGGGGTAGGGGCCGTGTCCCGTTAGGAAGTGGATCATACCCCGACTGGGCTTGATATGACCCATTCGAAGACGTTCCCTTATATTCGGGAAAAAGTCATAGACACGGCTTCCTTTCTCGCAGTTTTCCCATTCCCTTTGCCATGTGTCCATTCTCCATTTAATTAGTTGCCTCCGTTCTGTTATCTACATCTACATAGATACTCTGCGAATCACATTCAAGTGCCTGGCAGAGAGTTCATTAACCACTTTCATAACTTTTCTCTACCGTTCCATTCTCTAATAGCGCGCGGGAAGAAAGAACACCTAAATCGTTCCGTTTTCGATCTGATTTCTCTTATTTTATTGGGATGGTCATGTCTCCCTAAGTAGGTGGGTGCTAGCAAAATATTTTCACATTCAGAAGTAAAAGTCGGTGATTGAAACTTCGCAAACAGAACACGCCGTAATGAATAACGTCTTTCTTTTAATGATTTTCACCCCAATTCGTGCATCATTTCCGTAACGCTTTCCCCCCGTAACGTGATAGAACAAAACGAGCTGCCCTTCTCTGAACCTTCTCAATGTCTTCCGTCAGTCCCACCTGGTGAGGGTCCCACAAGGGGCAACAGTACTCCAGGAGAAGACGCACAAGTGGAGCTGGTGCATCTTCGAAGCGTTCTGCCGATGAAACGTAACCTTTGGTTCGCCTTCCCCACAATATTTTCTATGTGTTCTCTCCAGTGAAAGTTGTTCGTAATTGTAACTCCTAGGTATTTGGTAGAATTTACGACCTTAAGGTTTGACTGATTTATCGCGTAATTGAAGTTCAGTGGATTTCTTTTAGTGGTCATGTGTATTACTTCACACTTTTCTTTATTTAGTGTCAATTGCCAATTTTCGCACCATGCAGAAATTTTGTTTAAATCGCTTTGCAGTTGCTTTTGATCCTCAAGTGACTTCACTAACCTAATACAGTGATGCCATAACATTGCAAATTGCGATTTATTTCATTCATTTGAACGCTGTAATTCGTCAATAATATATATAATTGTATAAAAGCCGAGGCTGGGCTCCTGACAACAATTAATTGTGTCTCGATACCTCGTGGTCTGTTATCCCTGATGAAGGAATACAGTATTGTGGCTGCGAGCATTATAGAATAAATAGGCTGTGGTATAGGAAAGAGACAGCGTGGCGAATGGAGATTTGTGTGTGGCGGGAGACGTGCAGGGAAGAGTCCTCTGCAGTCGGGCTGGTCACTGTGTCCTCGGTGGCGGAGTGCTCGACGCGTCTGCCTAGTAAGCAGGAGATGCGGGTTCGAATCCCGGCCGGGCACAAATTTTCATTCTCCACAGTTTGGTATTCCATCTAAACCTAATACAGTGATGCCATAACATCACAAATTGCGATTTATTTCAATGGATGCGAGTGTTTAAAATGAAATGAAAGAGCTCGATCCGCCCAGTGTTGTTTCGTCAAAAAACAACTACGTACCTCAATTAGAACCGTAGATATCGTAAATCAAACCGATTAAAATATTCAGTCCAAGGACAGAAGGATACCGCGTTTGAATAAAAATAAAGACTGGAGACATTATTTAAAGCTTCCGGGCTGAGATGCCGTGGTCCATATATGAAACTTTCCCCTGACGTTTCGCCCTCGTCTGCGGAAGGCATCCTCGGAGGTAAAGCGGCGTACGCAGCACAACAACAGTGCGCCGCTTTACCTCCGAGGATGCCTTCCGCAGACGAGGGCGAAACGTCAGGGGAATATATGAACCACGGCATCTCAGCCCGGAAGCTTTAAGTAATGACGACACCTGCCGTGAAAGCCTTCACTCTGTGATCAAAGACTGGAGAGACTTAACCCTACACTGCACGAATTTTAATTTTGCGAAAAAAAATATGGTAGAAAATGTTTACCTATGCAGGGGAAAAAATACTGAAAAAAAATTATATAACTCATTTAACAATGTGAACGTCATTATTTACCTGTTGCCATTGTCAACATCAAGCATTTAGACATAAGTCACTCTGCAGGAAAATATTGGTATCTAACATATTTTCTACTCCGATTAGATGTCTTTAACACGATAAAAATTTTTTACTTGACAGAAGTCGTATCAGTTTGTAATTACATTTATGCTCAACAGTGAATAAAATCCACTGGAGCACTCTTTGTCGTATTTCATGACTGCGCTGCCTTCTATGGAGGAAAACGATTAACTGAATGCTTAGAACAGCCTCCAATGTATATGATATGCATGGTGTTGCCATCTGTCAACGAGAAGTATGTCTTAAAAAGTAACAAAAATTTGTGTTGCCAAACAGCAACACCATGCAGTGTAGGGTTAAGTTAGAGGGGCCTGAGGAGCTCCAGTCACGGTCTGCACGGCCACTACGGTCGGGGGTTCGAATCCCCCCTCGGGCACGGATATTTGTGCCGTCCTTAGTGTAAGCTAGTTCATAAGTAGTTTGTAAGTTTAGGGACTGATGACCCAGTAGTTAAGTCCCATAAGCTATACAAACATTTGAATATTTATAACTGTCTGGCTACGTCAGTTCAAAAGCGAGAGGAGCGCAATGGCACACCACTTCCTACAGGACTGCGCCTAGCAAAGCATTGCGGTTTTACGGTAGCTTTTCCTTATGACTGAGGCACAGAGACAACACTGGTTCATTGGATCGTCATCTATATACTGTGGGTGACTTGAGGATTATTTATGTAATGCAGTTACAGACTGTCAGAAATCCCAAGAATGCCTATAAGAGAGTAGGAGCTCACCTGCTGGTGGTTGTGGTGCGGCTGGTGGCCGGGGTGGTGGTGGTGGTGGTGGGAGTCGACGGCCATGGACTGGCGCATGGCGGCGTCCATGGAGCGCATCGAGTCGGCCATGGAGGCGGCGCGCATGGCCATGGCGGCGGCGTGCTGCACGTCTGCGGGCGGAGTGCCCGCCGCGCCCTGGGGTCCGCCGCCCCCGCCGCCGCCCCCGCCGCCGCCGCCACCGCCGCCGCCCCCGCCGCCGTTGGCCGAGGAGACGGGCGAGGCGAGTCCCGTGGCGCCCATGCGCATCGCAGCCGCCAGGTTCACCGCCGCCGCCTGCACCGCCACCGCCTGCAACAGCGCCGCGGCCTGCTCACATCTGCTCACCTCACATGTAGCCTAAATCAACTGCGACGACGAGAAAAACAGAAGTGATATCAGGCGTTCCACAGGGAACAGTTATAGTTCCTCTACTCTTCCTCGTGTTTATAAACGATTTAGGAGACAATCTGAATAGCTCCCCTAGACTGTTCGCGGATGATGCTGTCGTTTGTCGGTTAAGGAAGTCAAAAGAGAATCAAAAGCAACTGCAAAACGATTTAGACAAAATTTCTACATGATGCGAAAATTGGCAATTGACATCAAATAAAGAAAAGTGTGAAGTAATACACATGACCACTAAAAGAAATCCGCAGAACTTCAATTACGCGATAAATCAGTCAAACCTTAAGGTCGTAAATACTACCAAATACCTAGGAGTTACAATTACGAACAACGTTGACTGGAGAGAACACATAGAAAATATTGTGGGGGAAGGCGAACCAAAGGTTACGTTTCATTGGCAGAACGCTTCGAAGATGCACCAGCTCCACCAAAGAGACTGCCTACATCACACTTGTGCGTCTCTCCTGGAGTACTGTTGCCCCTTGTGGGACCCTTACCAGGTGGGACTGACGGAAGACATTGAGAATGTTCAGAGAAGGGCAGCTCGTTTTGTTTCATCACGTTACGGGGGGGGGGGGGGGGCGTCACGGAAATGTTGCACGAATTGGGGTGGAAATCATTAAAAGAAAGACGTTATTCATTGCGGCGTGATCTGTTTGCGAAGTTTCAATCACCGATTTTTACTTCTGTAGCACCCACCTACTTAGGGAGATATAACCATCCCAATAAAATGAGAGAAATCAGATCGAAAACGGAACGATTTAGGTGTTCTTTCTTCCCGCGCGCTATTAGAGAATGGAACGGTAGAGAAAAGTTATGAAAGTGGTTAATGAACCCTCTGCCAGGCACTTGAATGTGATTTGCAGAGTATCTATGTAGATGTAGCAAGGACGTCACCTAATTTGGAGCTGAAAAATTTTAATTTCTGAGCAGGGGGAGAGCGTATTAAACTATGTTACAAACTCTAAGCTCTGACATGTAGGGAAGGGATTAGTGAGTCATCCTCGCCTCTCCGACGTGCGTGCTGAAACGTGAACTATGGCGACGTTATTACCAGATGCGTCCAAACAGGACCGAGGCGCTCTTATTCCTTTCTTGGCTTTCGAAGGACAAATTCCAGCCGACATCCAACGGAGAATGTACAGTATGTGGGGTAGCACGTCTGTCCAAAACCAAAGTTGTAGAACGGTGCGCCAAATAGCTCTGCGACACAAGACTGCGATCTATCAACCTCATCCAACCTCGTGGTGCACACACTGGACTCGCATTCGGGAGGACGGCGGTTCAAATCCACCAACTGCCATCCTGATTTAGGTTTTCCGTGATTTCCCTAAATCAGTAAACCCGAATTGTGGGATGGTTCCTTTCAAGAGCATGGCCGATGCCCTTCCTCATCTACTACAAACCTATCCGAGCTTGTGTTCCTTCTCTAATGACCACGATATCGAGGAGTCATCAAATTCTAGTCTTCCTCCCTTCATCATCCATTACAGACAACAAGACTCGAACATCTGCCCTACAGTCCTGATCTCTCCCCACTGCATTAACACGCCTGTGGTCTCTTAAAAAGGGGCGCGAAGGTTCGACGATTCCTGTTAGATAAGTATGTGCATCAGGCAGTACGGACTTCTCCACACAGCAGGAGTCGGCTTTTTACCAAACGGGTATCTTCAGCCGGCGGTGGGGTATTGCTCAATGCTCACGGTAAATTTGCCCGACTGTTGGATTTCGCTGGGATCTGGCAAAAAGGAAGCGTGTGGGACGAGAGAGACCGAGGGACGAATACAGTAATCAGATTCAATAGTATGTAGGTTGTCGAACGTATTCACAGATGAAGAGTCTTGCACAGGACAGGGTAGCGTGGAGAGCTGCATCAAACCAGTCTACAGACTGAAGACCACAACAACAACTGGCAAAAATGTTCCATGCTCAGACGTGAGCAAGATCTGAAAGAGTCTGCAAAGAAATCGGTTTCGTCATATACGACCACGAATTTTTGCTTCCTCCTGGTTCCTCTTTTTGACTATCGACTTGTTTGGTCTACGGTTCTCTAAGCATTCTGTTGCTTCTTCTGAAAACTGTTGCACAGTATAATAATGTTGTTCAATATATTTGCAGTTACGTTGCGTTGTGGCATCGTGAACTTAAAAACGGCTAAATAACAAACTGAAATAGTGCTGATGGGGAATTACTGTGCGGTTCTAGACGCCGTGTCTAGGACTGCGCGGCAGCTGCGGAAGTTCGAGTCCTCTCTCGGGCATGTGTGTGTGTGTGTGTGTGTGTGTGTGTGTGTGTGTGTGTGTGTGTCGTCGTTCTTAGCATAGGTTAGTTTAAGAAGTTTGTAAGTCTACTCCGATGACCACAGTAGTTTGCTCCCTATGATTCTTCACAAATGTTTGTTCATTTTTTTAGTGTTGAGTAAACATTTATGAAGAGAGGTGTAAAAGTGTCATCAGTTCGAAATTGAAACAATGTTTTTGATCCACTGCAAAAGAAACTGATCTTTTACATTCATAATGTGTCATAAATTGAGAATGATATGTTTTGCCACGGTCGCATTGAGACGTAGTCGTATACCGTAACTATAGGGTTGCAAAATTTTAAGTTTTCACAAACAATTTCTAACCAATTTATTAAAAATATCGTTACTATTACAACTCATAATTCCTCAAAGGGCAGAATACAGAAACACGTAAGTGAAAAGAGGAATATAATGCAAAGAAGAAACATTAGTTGTGCCGGCCGCGGTGGCCGAGGAGACTGAGGCGCTCCAGTCACGGTCTCCACGGTCACTACGGTCGGGGGTTCGAATCCCCCCTCGGGCTTGGATATTTGTGCCGTCCTAGTTCGTAAGTAGTTCATAAGTAGTATGTAAGTTTAGGGACTGATGACCCCGTAGTTAAGTCCCATAGACTTTACAAACATTTGAACATTTTTTTGAAACATTAGTTGTCAGTGGCGTAACTATGAGAGGGGATGAGGGGGATAGAACCCCCCCCCTCAGAACCCGAAAAGAAGAGGGGAAAAAAAGAAATCGTATAACAGCAATCTGGTAAAGGTAAAGATTGGAAATTTGGGGTGTTTTACCATAAGCTTTCATTGGGTGGGAGTCAATTAGTTTCTTCAACGGGAGTGGTAGATGGTAGTCTGTCTGGAAACTGACTAAAATTTTGCTCGTAAAGCAGATCTACCCCCCCCCCCCCCCAAAAGCCAAGTCATAGTTACGCCACTGGTAGTTGTAATATAACATCACACTTGTATCACAGCATTTTACATTCACATTCCCTCTAAGACACGATTTTGATCCGTAACCCATGTGTTATCAAATTTTCTTCAGTTTCTTCTGCAATATCATAGATGTTAACAAATATTTACATTCCCGTGACTCATTACGAATCCCATATCAAAGAAATACGCACGAAAGTCAGGTTATTAGAGCTTCGTGTTGCTAATGAGTGAACATCTATTTACATTGGACTCTAGTAAGGAGTTAGGACATATTAGTTTAGTCTGAATGCCTCGTGTCGCGCACATTTGCAGCCTCTCGTCCACAGTCCTAGCGTCAGGTTCGTCCTCGGTTCTGTAAGAACAAACACTCGTGCAGTGCGGCACAACTTGCAACACACACGCGTTTCGAAAGGCGACCTGTGACCCGAGAGAGGCATTGCTGTAATGAGAGGGCGCCAGCCACACGCTGCTCGTCCTTATCGAAGGGTCAAGGTCCGGCAGCGGGCGCTGTTTGCTGCTACCGCCCGACCTCAAAATATCATCCCTGACAAACAAAAGGATCACCACAGCTGTGCACTAGCCGACGTACGCTTCCTGCTGCTACATTTAGAATGAGCCGGTGTAAACAGACGCAGTGTAAGTTATAATTAAATGACACGTTTGTAACGCACTGGATTCCGGTAACTCTAAAAGACACGTGGCAAAGCTGCAGAATCTGCCAGGCCAGGCCTCAGACAAAGGAAGAGTGATTTAGAAAAATAATACGTCAAATTTAATTACAAATTCTGAATCCAGATGAAACCCCAACTTTATTGATTACATACTCAGACCGGTTAATTAGTTAATTAATAATGATTAAAATTTCATCGCACGGTTATAGGCATAAAACTAATTTTCCCAGTCCGACAGACAGTACCGATGTATTGTCTGCATAGAGGAGCATCGGTTGGAGGGAGCAGAATAATTTCGGCACTGCACATTTAATTACTGCAGAGAAAGGCCAAAACTTGTTTTGTTTCCCTTCGGCCGTTATTTCAAACTGTTGACGGAGACGAGGTTTTGCGTCCTGCGAATCCCCACCTGTTCAGGCCACCTAACATGACTATTGGAACTCTGCCGTTGCCGGCGGCCACAAGATAGGTAACGATGATTCCTCCTTCCTCTGTTAGGTTGGCTACAGGGACCTTTTCGCCAACCGTGGAGGTGCACATTTGGCCACTTCTTTAAATAGCCTGGAGAGCAGCTCCAGAGCCCATTCCGTTGCAGTTCGTGGAGGTATCGAGATCGGGAGATCAGCGTGCGGCAGTTACCGTCGTTTAGTGACACGTGCTTCCCTTTACCTTGGGAGCAAGCAGACTGTCCTAGACTTCCGCGCCGGACTCGACATGATCACCGATACGACATACTTGGCATCTCCCGTGGTCGCGATCGCCTTACTCTTCTGCACTTGCACCGTCAATTCGGGTGCTGCTACTCCGGTATGTAGCATGTTCGAAGCCTAGGTCCGATCCCTTTTCTTATGATCGTGCACGAATCATGGCTAGTTTCTTACCATTCGTCTTAAACTCTCTCTGAGGACTGGTTATTATTTATATTCTTACTCTTGTATGTATTTTGCGACTTGGTCTACAGCAAGTCTACTTCACGTCCAGTGGATGCATTCAGAGTGTGAGGGTTTATGGAAATTTGTGACAGGGCTACCTCGCCTCTATGTGCTTTGATTTTAATATATGTTTCGACTAGCTGTCCCGACATTCATTATCTATAGCTTCCCTCACTGTCCATTTTTGTAAACCTTTTACCAGGCGCTGAAACCCATGCTGTAAGAGACGAATTCAGACCGCCTGGGACAGACAGAAGATCTACAGGTGAGTCGCCCGTCAGGGAACAGTGATAGTCGGAGACTCTTTGAAGGGCAGTTTTGCCATATTTTCTTTTTACAGCCACAGCTACAGCTTCACCCAACATGCTCTACGCTACATATTGAACAAACTTAAATTGAGGCTATTTGTCATCATTAAACTATCACTAATGTAATTACTAAATTGGTAGAATAATGTTAGTAATAATAACATTTTACTTATAATCAACTGTTAAAATAGTGACAATTGGGCATATTACATAAAACGTGTATAGATTTCACAACGATGATAGAGAAAATAAACAAAAACTACAGTGTACACTAAAGGAGACATTTATGTAGGGGGCATAGCTGACAAGTTAGTGGATAAAGAACGACAAATAAATCATGACTGGACGGCAGTGACACTAATTAACTTCGTTCGAAACCTCCGATGAGAGGAGGTGCTCAATGGTCAGTAAGACTGGTGCTAGCCATGCTACAGATCCCTGCATCTATAGGTGTTTTTTTATTTCGATAAAGTATGCAGGAATGTGTTTGGCACGTTCCAATCAGTGCTGAGTTTACGGGCTTTACTCTAGTAGCCGTTTACCAGTTTGGCCAGCTCCTACCAGTGAGTATCCACACAGGTACGCTCTTTTGATTAGCAGAATCTACACCAACATACATACTCCGCAAGCCGTAATACGGTAGCTCTCATGTACAATTTCTTATAACGGCTATCTACATGCTCCGTTGGAGCACTGCTTTCCCTTCTCTTGTCTTGTTTTCATGAGATGCGTATCGGTTCAAAATGATCCTTCTGAAATTTCTCACAAATGCCAGTTTCCTAAAATTTATCAATGCTGTTTCCTATCGTTCCTATCGTAGTATACGCATTTACTTCACGCAGCATTTTCATAGTACTTTCGCGTTAATCAAACTTTCCGGAATATCTAGCTGCACGACTCTAAAATATTTCCATGGCTTCCGTTAATCGGACCTGGTAGGGGTCCCAAAGATTCGAGCAGTAGTCAAGAACGAGTGATACGAGTGTTGTGGATGTAATAGCAATATTACAGAACATATTTACTCCGGATAGATTCTTCTAATCATACCTTTAAATTTCCAAAGCACAATCAAGCATACCAGGAATTTAAGCACTGCTTTTTACATGGTGGAATATCTAATATCGTAATATAAGAATCCAGTGACGTCAATGCAAGCAATGAAACTTTTATTTAAATCCCAAAAGTTAAAACGCTGAGAATATTCGGTTGTAAAAAAAGAAAAAAAAATAAAGACCAGAAATAAAAGGTTCGAATTTTGTAACAGTAGTTATTTCCACGCGCCGCGAAGGATGTTCTATAACTCGAGGGTAAAAACTACGCATACGGTAGACGATTCTAAACTGAGTTCAAATGGTTGGAAATAAGTATGCATCTTTTTTTATTTAAACAGCTTACACCTTTAGTTAATACCCACGCTACAAATAATTAACCGCCATTATCAGTTATTGGATTACAACATTATTCATTAACAGATCTGAAAAAAAAGCCCTACTGCTGTCGTTTACGACAGGGATGTAATTTCCCTGCACCAGTACTATCCGAGCCGTATGGTAAGAACGTGCATTTCAGAGGCAGTTTGAGGGGGTGGTTGTTGATGAACCGTCTCCCACACGAGCGAACAGCATCTCCGTGTAGCAACTGGCAGTACCTGCGGGCCGACGGCCGGGCTGGCGACGCCGGACTGTCCGACGATGGCGGCCATGGCGGCCATGCGGCTGGCGTTGTGCAGGTCCTCGCCGTAGCCCGCCATCTGGTGCAGCCCGTTGTTGGGCCGCAGCAGCTCGCCCAGCTTGCCCGGCCCGTTGTTGTTGTTGTTGTTGTTCAGCAGCCCGGGACCTGTAACCACCGGACCACTCACATCTAGGGCAGATGCAGCGGCCCACTGTTGAGCCGGAGCAGTTGGCCTACACCATTTTTGCAGTCATTGTTTACTATCTTAGATTATATAGAGAGCAAGAACGACTCATTGTTGGGGAAAGGCAGCTTGCGACTTACGACAGCTTGAATACTTGTCTACAGAAAAACTCACACGCTCAAGTTCACCATTTGATGGAACCTAGCCAGACCCCTTGTTGTTAATATACTCGATCTCTTTCGGCAGCTCAGATTGTGCAACCACTAACATCTAGAGGCTGGTGAAGCCCACCATCTGGTGCTCTCTGCTCGCCCAGTCTCTGACTACGGTTGTTGTTGTTTCCGTTTTTTTAATCTCTCACATCTAGTCTGCGGGTAGTCCACCAACTGGTGCTGAACGCTGTTTGTTGTAGCAGCAGTGGCTTAACTATGGGGGGAGAGGGGGGGGGGGAAGAAAAAGAGAGAGAGAGAAAAGTAAAGAAAAAGAAATCGTATAACAGCAATCTGGTGAAGGTAAAGATTGGAAACTTAGGGTGTTTTACCATAAGCTTTCATTGGAAGGGAGTGAATTAGTTTCTTCACAACTGGAGTGGTAGATGGTAGTCTGTCTGGAAACTGACTAAAATTTTGCTCGTCAAGCAGATCTATTCCCCCCCCCCCCCCCAAAGCCAAGTCCTAGTTACGCCACTGTGTAGCAGATCACCCAACTTGTCCACACGGGTGCTGTTGTTCATTTTCAACAGCCCATGTTCTGCAATCACTCGAGGACTAATGTTTAGAGCAAAACCAGTGCATTGTAGCTGGGATGTGGATCTGCTCACACATCTCGTCTTCCACCTCGTTGCTGCTGCTGGTCTTACTTTTGTTCGGAAACTTGGATCCTCCAGTCACACGATCACTCAAATATAAAGCAAAAACATTCTGCCATAGCCAACCACTGAGCGCCGTATACTGTTGGTCCGCAGCTGACTTGGCTGGCAAGTTGTTGTTGACTGGCCTGCGCCTATAACAACACGAGCACTCACGTCTACTTCACCAGCCAGCTGCATATATCCAGAGAAAGCTGTTAGCTAAAATTGGTATGTCACACTCTGATGAAGGGATTAAAGATGGAGTATCGCCAATAGGCTGACAAAATCTGGTCCTCGGCAACGTGTGGAAAGTGACTGGAAGACATTACAGAGTTTCAAGGGAGACTAGTCTCAACAAAATTTAGTGAGGTTCCACCAGAGAACTCAACTTTCCGATTGTGAACATAGTTTGTACATGTGGTGACCCACAGTTCGTTAGTATTAAAAAAAGCCGTATTTAAAATAGCCAAGAGCTGTTGATAAAAATCAACTTTATTTATAACTGGTTTAGATCATGACATTGTTGTCTTAAAATACCATAACATTATTTATTTTAACGTTGTTGTGGTGGTTTCAGGTTAAATAAAAGACTTCCCGTGGCACATGTTACCTGGTGTCGACAGTAAAATGAATTATAAAAGTCAACATTAATAAGTGCTAACACAGTTAATCACACTATAGAAGCTGCTATACTTAGGTTTAACCACTTCTGTGTCGAGGAACTCTGCATTGTATACATGTTACGGTTTGCCGCTTGTCTTCCTCGAGGTAACAAGGCTAGGCGGCAGGCAAACTGAAGTTAGTGATATCCAAAGAACATAAACTCACTAGCCAAATATTAGTCACCACTTATAAGAACACACTGATCGCCACGGGATAATATGGCCCACCGCCGCTGACGTAAGTCATGGCAGTGAAGCTGTGTGTGTGTGTGTGTGTGTGTGTGTGTATAATCGGAACAGTAAGAGGGGTCAACATGGAAACTGACAGAATGGTAGAAAGCAGTTGACATGTTTGGGGATGACAAGGTAAACTATCCAACGTGTTCACAACGAATAAGGAACCACTGTGAGAAAGAACGCTGGCAGTGACAATTATTTAAGATTTGACAATAATAATTGCTACTGTCAGTGAACGCAGTTGGATGTTAATAAGTTCCCGGGTGACCATTGCGAATGGAAGAGCATTCTGTGAGCATAGTCCGTAGGTTATCTCTCAAAAGGCCACTGCTGACCGCTCACGTGAAGATGCACAACAGCGCAGAAACGAATGCTAGCTGACTGAGGGCGTGCAGTGTGCTCTGACGAGTTACCATTTTCTCTCTTTGCGCGTCATACGAGACGTAGACTGCAAGGGTGACGCGTGAGGAGGGTGCAATTGAGGTGGGAGGTGGTCGGACGCCGTTGTAAGATATTTGGGTCTCCTCATTCGTTATACTTTGGACACGAACGAGACGGTCTGTTTGGCGATCTTTACTTTACATTTTATGCTGTGGGGAGTACCGTCTTCCACTGACAAGGAAAGTACTTGGGCTCGAACAAACACAAATACACACAAATCGTTTGAGACATCATGTGAAGGTCTCTTATTGCACTAGTGATACTCCCGCATCTGCAAAAGTCTGCAGTCGCCCATTAGAGGCCTCTGCGTGTGCAATTGTTGTAATGATTCCCATCCCAGATCCTGTATCATTTCCGTAACGCTGTTTCCCCTGTATCGTGACAATACGAAACCAGCTGCCCTTCTTTGGACTCTTTCGATCTCCTCCGTCAAACCCACCTGATAAGGATCCCACACTGGGCTGCAATACTCCAAAAATGGACGGACAAGCGTAGTGTATGCAGTTTCTTTTGTAGTTCTGTTGCATGTTTTAAGGGTTCTGCTAATAAAAAGCAGTCTCTGGTTCGCCTTTCCCACGACATTATATACATGTTCTTTCCAATTTAAGTCTGAAGTAATGGTAATTCCTAGGTATTTTGTGGAGTTTACGGCCTTCACTTTTGATTGATTTATCTTGTAAACAAAGTTTAACGGATTTTTTTTCGTACTCATGTGGACGACTTGAGTCAATTGCCAATTTTTACACCATACTGATATCTTATTCAGATCGTTTTGCAGTTGGTTTTGATCTTCAGATGATTTTACTAGACGGTAAATGACGGCGTCAGCTACAAACAACCTAAGAGAGCTACTTAGATTTTCCCTTAAATCGTTTATGTAAATAAGGAACAGCAGAGGACCAATAACACTACCCTGTGGAACGCCCGATATCACCTCTGTTTTAGTCGATGCCTTACCATCGATTACTACGAACTGTGTCCTCTCTGACAAGAAATCCCCTATCCAATCGCAAATTTGGGGCGCTATACCATAACCACGCAATTTGATTAAAAGCCGTTTGTGAGGTACGGTGTCAAAAGCTTTCTGGAAATCAAGAAATACGGAATCGATTTGCGAACCCTTGTCGATAGCACCCATCACTTCGTGTGAATAAAGAGCTAGTTGTGCAATGCTGCGCGGCACATGCAGAGGCCTCTAATGGGCGACTGCAAAGTTTTTCAGAAGAGAGAATATCGCTAGTGTAATAAGGGACCTCTACATTATCTCTTCCACGATTTTGGTATATTTGTGTTTGTTCGAGCCAGAGTACTTTCCTTGTGAGAGCACGGTTTGCGAGCAGTGTGAATGTAGAATTGTAGCGAGCGATGTTAATGGTGCAGAAAAGTGTAGGCCAAAACACTTGGTGTCCATAAATGTCCTCGATACAGAACAGCTGCCTTTGGGTATATAGCTGGTCGTAATTACACCAAGTATGGTTTGTGTTGCCTTTTACATTTTAATAGCGTTAAGTTTAAATATATTGTGATAGTAACAATTAGATAAATTAATGGTGAAATTCGTGGTGTTACATATTTAGTTATTTATACAATTTTAAATTTAATTCGATTACTATCTACGAATAATGGATACAACAAATTATAAGGAAAAGGAAGGGCAACTCAAAAGTCATTATTATTAAGAAGGATAAATAAAAGAAGACAGGAAAGGGTAGGTAAAGAAAAAGTCTTTGGGGAGAGTCTACCAAGGTGGAAGGCCTCGGAATGAACATCGAGCCCTTCCATTATAGAATTCCCTCCGTAGGTGGTAGTCGTTCATTTCGTGTACATTAAGAGCTAAAGGGGGTTTTGACTCTAATGTCTACGGTGCTCAATTGTTTAGGAATAAGTCATCTTCTGTGCTGGGGTTGTCATCTGTGTCGTTATCCGTGTCGCTTGTACTTACACTGCTTGTGTCGTTCCACGTGTCCTGTGTTATGATGTCGGTGTTTTGTACGATTAGGGTTACCAGAAGTCAGCGCTCAAAAAAGAGGACATTTCTAGAGCTATACAAAAATTAGCATAAGATTATAAATTGAAATTATTAGAAACTAAGTTATCTTGTATTTTTGTATATGTAATTCGTTTATGTGGCCATCTCTTAACTTGTATTAGACGCTAATTACAACCATAATTATTTCAAATTCTATTAAATCGTAAGTCGAGCTCGACACACGGGCGGCATCAGATGATGAGAATCTAGAAAAAAATATTACAGTGTTGGAAGACAAGCTAAATTCTATAGAGTTAGCATTTATGAGAATTCGAAAAAGTGTATTTTTGCACTTTGAAATTGAAGCAGTTATATAAGTTTTCAAAACAAACAAAAAAAAAAAAAAACAAAAAAAAAAAAAAATAAAATAAAAAAAAAATAAAAAAAAAAATAAAAGAAAAGAAAGAGGACATTATTTACCCATTTTGCTAAAAATCCGCACGGACCATTTTTAGGGTCCAAAAAAGAGGACATGTCCGGGTAAAAGAGAGCGTCTGGTAACCCTAGTACGATGTTATGTCTGACCGTTTTTGCGTATTCTTCCCGCTTTAGTGATGAGACCTGATTCGTCAGTCTATGTAGTGTGTCCCAGCCATCCTTAAGAAAAATGTAGGACTGCGTGGGACTGAAGTTTGGTGGTTCTGAAAGATGGTACAGACAGAAGGGCGGTACGTACCGGAGGCGGTGCCCGGCTCAGAGCCGGTGGAGGAGAGGCGTCCGCCGCCGGACGAGGAGTCGGACTGCGCGGAGGGGCTGGCGCACATGGAGCTGGGCCCGCCGGCGCCCGCGCCCGCGCCCGCGCCGCCCACGCCGCCCACGCCGCCCACGCCGACGCCCACGCCGACGCCGCCCAGGCCGGCCAGCCCGCCGGAGGACGCGGCGACGGCGGCCGCCGCCAGCAGCGACTCGCGCTCGCGCCGCTCGGCCGCCGCGCGGCTCAGCACGTACTGCGCCGCGAACTGGTGCTTCGGGTCCATGCGCATGTGCTCCATGTGGCTCAGCAGACCTGCAACACACCTCCAGTCACGCCGGCTCCTCCTCCAGGTTCCTTTCCTCCCCTATCCCCTATCTTCAATGACCATCGTGTCGACGGGACGTCGAATACTGATCTTCCTTCCTTCCTGTCGCCGCCCATCTACTCCTCCCCCTCTCTCTGACAACGAAATATTACGTAGGGTAAGGTGGTACAATTTCGATATATTATTAGTTTCTCCATCATTGGATGCTTGCTGTTGCCGCAATTGTGGTTCAAATTTAATGAAAGTCCAGCTCCAGTTGCATTTATTGGTGGACGTTGCTTTCTCTACGGCATAACGTGTGTCACACTTGAAAATGGCCTAACATAGAAGCCGAAACCGGTAGTGTGGGCTTAAATAAAGCACCAATAAATGCAACTGGAGCTGGACTTTCATTAAATTCGATATAGTTACAATTCCGATCAACATAAGGTTTCGCGCTATTTGTCAGTCTCGTAGTGTTGGTAGCACTTGCCTTTGTGTCACTTTGTTTCTGCAGCTCCTCCTGTTTTTTCCAAGAATACATCACTTTATACTAGAGAGATATAATTTTTTTCAAATGTTTCAATGTTTGTATAGCTTATGGGACTTAACTACGGGGTTATCAGTCCCTAAACCTACAAACTACTTATGAACTAGCTAACACTAAGGACGGCACAAATATCCATGCCCGAGGGGGGGATTCGAACCCCCGACCTTAGTGGCCGTGCAGACCGTTACTGGCGCGCCTCAGTCCCCTCAGCCACCGCGGCCGGCTAATTTTTTTTTCTTTTTTTTTCCTGTTAAGAGGTAAGTGAAGTTACTTAGTCCAACGCGCTCTTATAAAACGAGTTACTAAGGGTGACTGGATTCGCTGCCAAAAATGCATTGTTTGCTAACACGAAGTATGCGTTCGTGCCCGAGGGAAAAAGTGCTTTTTTATGTGGAAGATGCCAGTGATCAAACTTATACCAGAAAGTGATCACAACTCTACCTAGTGTGGTACATTTTCGATCGCTTTTTCTCAATTCCATAACCTTGTTTTGAGTTTATACCACAAATTGTATTTGTCTAATATTTCTTTTACATATTCAATAAACATCCAAGAACAATTCAAAGAAGTTTCGGGGGTGCAGTCGCATAAAGTTTACTTCTTCTAATATTTCGGCTGAGAACCGTTCAGCCATCTTCAGAGATAGTCGAAGACTGACGCTCCAGCACGCGCTTCGTGCTTATAAACGCGCGGGCCACGCTACTGCGCATGCGGCCACAGATACAAGAAGGCGACAAAGACGTTATTCGGCGGCAAGGAAGTATACATGTGTGTAAATTATGTCTATAGCTGCATGGTCGATTATTGCGTGCTGGATCGTCAGTCTTCGACTGTCTTTGAAGATGGCTGAACGGTTCTCAGCCGAAATATTAGAAGAAGTAAACTTTATGCGACTGCACGCCCGAAAGTTGTTTGAACAGTCATTGCGCCGCTAAAACATGAAGACGCACATCCAAGAACAAGTGCACACATTTGTAAATCTATCGGACTCATCTACTTGGTCAATACAAACTACTTAAACTAAGGTAAACTAACCTAAGGACAACACGAACACCCATGCCCGAGGGGGACTCGAAGTCCCGACGGCGAACGGCCGCGCGCACCGCAGCACGGCGCCCCAGTGCGCACGACTATTCCACCGCGGCCAAGAACAAGCGCCATAGTTAAAATTATTTCCTTTCTCAATATATTTCCAGTTACAATAACATTTGTCCGTAATGATCGCAATTGTACCACCTTACACTGCATTGCTAACTTTCATTGTGATTGGTGAAACGGGTGTCGAAGGTGCTCGCTGTGATACACCACACAATGGTTTAAGCTATCTACAAACCTTATCCGTGAAAACACACACACTTGTGCCAATACTCATACTGATCGGTTAAACAGTGTCGAAGTAGGCAGTAAATTTACCCATTGCCGTGTTCCCTGCGAATTACAAGGTGCGTCTGAATAGTTCGGCGAATGGTCTCAGGAAATATAGGCAACAAGAGTTACAAACCAAATACCTCTACTGGCATTTAAAGTAATCGCCATTGGCTACAATACACTTCTGACAGCGGTTGTACAGCTGTTGCAAATTGTCAGCAAACGCTTCGTGAGGAATCGCTCGAAGCACTGACGTCACGCGATGCTGAATCCCCGCAACCGTTACTGATCGTCAACGTCCCATGTTGTCTGGGACTGTGCTTGTGGACGTTCGACCCGAACGTGGCTCATCCTCGACACCTTCCTTTCCGTCTCTAAAGCGTTTAAACCACTGAAAAACACACTTTTTCTCTCTGCTTCAACACCATACACTTGCACTAACATTCCATCAGTCTCCATCGCCGTTTTGCCCATTTGAAAAAAAAAAAAAAAAAAAAAAAAAAAAAAGTGTTGTTTCATTTTGCGCTTCATGTAGCAATGATTCTGTTAGGTCGCAGCATGTACCACCGCTTCACTGCAGTGCTTTGCACGATAAGGGGCACTTTTTGACATATCCATCAATGTGTATGCGCGGGCACCTCATCCTCGACAGGGAGGTTTGCAGAATATAAGACCATCCACCTAACTTTTCATACGCATCTTGTATTATCTAGACAGTGATCTTCCTCTTGTTTCGAAGATCAAGTGTGAAAATTTTCATCAAGAGCTGAATAACACTCCACACTGATGCAGAACTCTGTTGAAGGTAC
This sequence comes from Locusta migratoria, assembly GCA_026315105.1. Taxonomy (NCBI): domain Eukaryota; kingdom Metazoa; phylum Arthropoda; class Insecta; order Orthoptera; family Acrididae; genus Locusta; species Locusta migratoria. Next base: position 144,335,792 of record CM048755.1, on the reverse strand, counting down.
CCGTCACCATGGAGGGAAGGGAGGTTACGTTTCGACCTCCCGTCGACATAGTGGTCATCTTTTGTACACAGCGATCTTCCTCTCCTGAAAGCCATAATGTGTTTTGAAGTTAACAAGCCCAGGGGAGAAATTGTGTCTTTTTCAAATACCAGGAAACTGGAGCTACTCAACATGAACAAAGTGAGTTGTCAAAACAAACATTTACAATCAAACAGGTAGTCCTAAGAGACATCACCTCTTTTTGTTTTTCACATATTGATTATTGCTACAGGCAGCAAGATTTGTTAATGTAACACTACACAAAAATATTTTTCTTGTAATGCCAGAATAACCTGAAGATGAAGAGCAGCATCGAAAGATGTGGTTAAATAAACAATATTTATAGTTGTAAAACAATTTGTGACTGTTAGCGATAATATAAGTAACCTGTTAATGAATCTTCCTCGCGTTTTGATGTTAAGTGCGCAAAATTTCATCAAGATCGAAATGAAACTGTAGACTACTGTCGAAGTCTGTTGTTAAGTATCCTCCGCCATGTACCGTACAAAATTGATTTGGCTACGAAGTCTTTCGCGACGGATTCCTTGAATGAAAATTCTTCGGTTTTCTTGCTGCGTCAAATTTTAATAAAACTATAACCTACAACGTCGTCATCAGGGGTAAGACTGGCCCCTGACGACGACTATAGGTTATATGCGAAAGTTTGGGATTTTATCCAAATTTTTCGCGGCTATAAAACCGAGAACTTTTTATACAACATTGTTGATTTGTATGAATTACAGACTAACAAACGTACACTCTTCTTTATATACACAAAGAAATACCAAATTTTTGTTTGAGGCCTATCCAGAATGAAATTTTCTATCTGCGGAGGAATGTGCACTAATATGAAATTTCCTGACGGATTCAAACCCTGTCCCGAAGTGGGCCTTTATGTTAATACTGTACTATTTTATTACTCTTCGTGCTGTTGCAATCATCAGTAGATATTAGGAAAGCTGATATAGATAAAAGTACTGCATATGTCAAACGCTGGTGTGATATAAGAGAGGGCATGATGGTCCAAATCTGATCAGGTTAAATAAAGAACAATTGAAAACACACACGTTATATTTCATAAGTCAGGTTTTGTGCATGCTGGAGGGTGCTTTGCAAGAGATTTCGACACCATCTGACAATAACCATAAGATATAATATGTAACATTTCATAGACCGGGGGAGGAGAATATGGACATAGACGGGGCCCAGGGAAGGGGAGGACGCGGAAATGGACAGAGAGCAGAAGACTGACGGAGAGTCAGCGAAAGGCGATGAAAGAGAGTGGCAGAGACAGGGGGCAAAAGGACGGACAGAGACACTGAGGAAGGAGGAGTAATTACATAATGGAATGCATAATGTAGCAAATGTTACCGGAGCATTGTTTATATGAGAAGGAGGGAACGAGGAACTGGGCAGAGACAAGGAGGATGGATAAAGGGAGGAGAAGGCGAAGGTAGAGGAGAAGGAAAGAGTGCCTTTTCTGGCAACTTTTGCTATTCGATACTCGGTCCCGTAAAAATGTAAACGAGTGAGTTACGAGTTGTGTCGTTTCTAGCAGAGCACCGCTTTCACTCATACCTTGTAGAATATATTCCAAACTATGCCTTCTCCCTCGTGTGCCGCGGAAATTATTCCCCGATGTCTTAACACTTGTATCCCTCTTTCTTGTCAATGTTTTCAACATTTTCGACCTCTCTCCGATCCAACTGAGAATCTACATATTTCTTATCTTATCAGCCCATCCAACCTTCGGCACTAGCACCATATCTCAAACACTTCGATTCATTTCTTTCCCACTTTCCTCACATCCACGATTCACTTACATACAATATTGTGCTCCTAAAATACATTCTCACAAATTCTTCTACAATCTAAGGCTAATGTTTGACAAACACTTTCTACTGGTGAATGTATAATTAACGTATTATTTAAATTGAAGATAGGGGAAACCTAGAAGCGCGTCGTTGCAGAAAATTATCCTATACAGAAATGAATGTTTGCTATGTATATAGTTCTTCAAGTAATTCGGTTTACATCCAGTAAGATAAACAACCATTAATATGGATAAATTAATGTAAATACCTCCCACAACAATTTTCTATTTTTTCCCTTTCCCAAAATTTTATGCCATAGTTCTGCACTGGGTGTCCTAAAATCTTATCATCTTTGTCAACGACATGGTAATTCTGTTCAGAGATGGCAAAGGTCTTCGAAAATCAGAAGTAGATAATGCGTTAAAACAGATTATATGAACTCAGTCAAGGAGAGAGAACATGCAGAAAAATGTAACACAGGTATACAATAACATCTGTATTTTCACAACAAATTGTCCCATTAAAATGCTCTGTGCTTCTTTTTGGAAAGCCTTCTCTTTGCATCCTCTTTGCTGATACTGTTACAAGAAAAGTCGTTTCAGGCGTCATACTTACCGCAAAAAGTCCCAAAATATTTTTGTTTGCAGTATATCACTCTTTTTATGAAACATTATGTGCAGCTAATACCATAAATGTATGAAACAACACAATTGTTCATGAAGCAGATAGTGAATCGCAGCTTATTAAACTACCCTCAGAGCTCTAGGTTACCCGACAAATTGTTCGGCAATGATGTTCCTTTTTCATCATCTTGTACAACAGAATAAGGTGATATGTTGAGCGTAATCTTATATGTCGGGTTATAACTTTTTGCCTTTTGCGGCAGTTTCATTCTGTAAAATGAGCAAGCAGCAAAGGAAACCAAGAGAAATTTGGGAAGGGATTTATGGTTAAGGGACATAGTAATTCTGTAAAGAATGTGAATAACTTGGTGTTTTAAAAAGGGAGTGGAATGTAGTTGAATTAAATTAGGCGATGGAGAGTGAATTAAAGTGGCAAATGAGATATTAAAAGTAGTAGATGTGTTCTGCTATTAGAATAGTAAAATTACTGAAGCAAGTAAGGAAGGAAGGTTAGGGTTTAACATCCCTTCCACAGCGTAATATTACTGATGATGGCCAAAGTAGCGACGATATAGACTGGCGATAGGAAAAAATAGTTCTAGAAAAAGAGCATGTTAACAGCGAATATAAATTTCAGTGTTAGAAAGTCTTTTGTGAATGTATTTATCAAGGTGTAGCGATGTATGGGTTTTAAAACAAGGTCTAAAAATTACCCACCGACTCCGTTTGTCAGTCCAGCACGGAGTCACATTAGAAAAAAAGATAATAAATATGCAATAAATGTTAGATACAGTAGAAACACTACATACTTACATTGGGAGTTTTGCAACACCATGATATGCCGTGCAGGTGTGTTACTATTGTGACTGTTCGGGTATCAATTGGTAAGTCACCTATGCGTAGTTTGTAAATCTATACACAGTTACTATGAACGGTACTTAGGGCTAGGACGCCACACTCGAATGTATCACAGCACTTCACCTGAAACTAATAAAGCACCGGTAGGGACGCATTGGAGAAGTCGGTGAAACAGCAGAGTGAATATCCATCATGCCACGAAAGACAGTAGCGACGGATGATCTGTTAATGTAACGCGAAGAAGGCCAGGCAAGTTGCTCGACCTGTGGGCCGGGTTAATTCAATACAGGCATGAAAGCGGTTCCAGTTGGCAGATAGTCTTCACGACTTACACCTCAGACGCCGAACACGTTCGACAGGTGCGAAGAATGATCATTTACACAGATTTTTGAGTCGAAGAAACCAAGGGCTAAATGATCCACAATTGATTTTGTCATACGAAGAGGCTACAGGGCGTCATGTATCGCATCGGACTGTTAAAATCCGACTGCATACTGCGAACCTTCACTCCCGTCGACCATGACGGGCATTACGTTGCACACCACGACAACGTGGACTGCGCTGCACATCGGAAAGGAGGACAACGTGTTTGGAGATAGACCAATAATATCGAACGCCTCCAACACTGTGCCCATATGTGAAACAAGATGATGGTGGGATGGCACGACATGCGTTGAGGGTAACTCACTGCTCCACGGTATAGGGATATGCTTCTTCAACCATTATGGGAGTGCATCGTCAACATTTTCGTATCAATTTTATTCCTGATCGCATGCTCATTGTGCATGTGTCGTGCGTACTATGCCCACCAGAACGGAGATACCTGCCTTTTCTTCCGGAGATGAATTCAGTCAAACGTGTGTGATCGATTGAAACGGGCTGTTTTTGGACTTCTAGAACGACCAAGTACTCTGCGCGACTTAGGCAGAATCATCACTGAAGAGTGTGACAGTTTAGACCAGGTGTCTTAAGGATCTCATCGATGGGAAGCCACGACTGATTCAAGTCTGCATCCGAATAAGGAGTCGTTCCAACTCGTTTGATGTTCCTCAGAAATGCTGCGGAAGAAATGGGTAATAGACAACTTTTCGCTACACAAACTTGTTATATGGTAATCTGATAGAATTGCCATTGAAAATAGATGCACGCAAATGTTCAAATGTTTGTAGAGCTTATGGGACTTAACTACGGGGATTAGTCTAAGTAAGTCGCCTACACAGAGAAAATGACGAGCGTGCTGAAGTAAGAAAAATGAGAGCTTGCGCGAAAAGAATTAGCCCTTCATTCTTCTTACGTCCCATTCGAGAGTGGAACGATAGAGAAATAGTCTGGAAGTGATTCTAAGAACCTCCAGCAAACACTGAAGTGTGAATTGTATAGTAATCACGTGAATGTAGGTTAGATGATAAGAGTAACCGATCAAGAAGTACATAATCTAATTAGGGTACAACTTGTCTATAAGGAAGTAAGGTTTGTAGGATACATAATGAGTCATTAAGGAACAGTTAATTTGGCACTGGGGGAGGGTAGGGGAAGCTAGAGTTGCGGGTACTCACCGGACTCGTGGGTGAAGACGGCCTGGCACACGGAGCAGGGCCACATGCGCAGCGACGTGGTGAACTGCGACGTTTCGGGGTGGCACGCCAGGTGCTTCCTCAGGCTGCCCTCGTTCACGTAGTGCTTGCCGCACACGGGGCACGGGTGATTCGCTGTCCTCCGCTTCGCTAAGTACGGATCGGCACGGGGATAAGCGAAAATAAACCAGGTCAATGCAGAAGCACGGGTTACACCATCAACATACATACATACATACACACGCACAAGTATTGTACACAACCCCTCAACCGCAAAGCGGACACCGGGACAGGTTATTCTGCAATCTGTAAAGACGTGCATTCGTTTACACAAAATTATCAATCTTCGCACAAGCCGTGAGGTTACAGCAGTAAGCCAAATTTCTTGCTCCTCCAGTATAGTTCTGCAGCGAAAGGCACGCTGAACCGCTAAAGAGAGAATAGAAGAAGAATATGAGAAGAAGAGAGGCCCTCTAAAGATAAGCAGCACGTACACCTTGTTCCGATAAAAATTCGTAAACGAAGCAAACAGTTAGAGGCAGCAACTCTGATCTGGGCTCTTACATTACCACGAAAGCAACCTGTAGGGCCACTAAAATAACATTCGGTGTAACTATGTGGTGACTGGGACAAATGTAATCGGAGTCTAATGGTCAAAAGGCATAGTCCCTAACAACTACATATTACCCCTCGGCTCCAGCCTATTTATTCCTAGCGATCTCAACACCTTTTATAACGCCGAATGTTGTCAAAATACGTTACTAGCCAGAATGCTTAAAAAAATTATATATATCTTTTGTACCCTTAAACAAGAGGTCGAACACTGACTTAGAGGTGGTGATTATTCCTGTAAAAATGATATCCGGTTCCTGATTGTTTACTACATTTCATGTTTTGTCTACTGTCATTATTCTCTCTCAATGTCTCGTTACGACGTTATGACGGTCTTCCTTGGGCGTCATACTACGAGTTGTCGTTAAAGTGATAATCATACCTTAGTGCACGCTCGTTTCTTTGTCTATAAGAGCACGTTTCCCGCAAGCAACTTGTTTTATACGTATCTTGACACAGTATATGTCTTCGTCAGGTAACTCATACGTGGATATTTGCGGTAGGGTATCTTTCATTGCTACCTTTGTCTCAGCAGTATTCATCGGTGTGTGCAGTCGATTTTATTCATCTGGATGTTCCGCAAATAAATAATTTTCGCTGAGTCGAGAGACGATAAAACATTCTAATGATATTTTTGCTGAACAAGTAGGCACACGAAACGTGTGGGCGAGGGTCTAGTGCGAGTGCACTTATGTTATGACGGCTGCTGCAAATGGTTTTGAGCTGGCGACACGAAATGTAAAACGTCTCTATGTAGGGTCCGACAAGTACTCTTACGAACGAAAATCCCCCTTCGTCAGTATGCTCGTTTAAAAAGTTATTTCCCACAGCAAACCTTTCCGAGTGGTGTTTCGTCCCCTATTTTCTTGTCACGCAGGACATAGACGTTCTGCCCGCCTGATAGAGGAATTATATTTTCCCCTCTCATTCCTATGTAATTCTGTGAAGACCGCAGTACTGCACCGCCGCAAGTGAAACACCCGTCGGGTCTCCAGACAAGGTGAAACAGAAAATAAGTTTTGTTCTTCATTTAAAAGTCCATTCCAGATGTTTGGGAACAACTTTCCGAGAGAAAAGTCAATAGCTTTCACGATAAAATGAATAAAAGTTGTTTTTAAAAATCAGTTTACTATAGGAGCCGCGCAAAGTTGGAGCGCAGAGAGGCTTTCAAGTAATCAAGCGTAGTCCGCCGCTCTAAGTGGCGAGTCGAAGCACAAGCAAGCCACAGGAAAGGAGCGCGCCGCCGCCATTAAAACATGCAATCCTTCCGGTAACATCTTGCCGTCCTCGAGAAATAGCCTCGTGGAATGTTCATATTAACGTCGCAGCCCGTGGCCGAGGAATTTGTCAATCAAATAACGCCACCAGCTCAGCAGCCTTTAATATGGTCAACCTACCCCGCCAGCAACCGCATACACGGAGCAAATTTTCCTTCGTAGGTAAACAAAGACTCGGGGACACACACTGTCGGAATTCCTACGTTGCTTAACACACAATTTTTCCTGTCGGACAAATGCCCTGTTTTAGTCGGCTACTTTAAACGAGTGAATTACGATTTCTCCTTAAAAATTTTTCAACACTTCCATGAGTTTTTGCATAAGAATTTGTAGGAACAGTTACTTGGCAACAGCAGCGTAGGGCCTTCGGAAAGCACTTAAACGTAAGACACATAAAATGAAACATGGTAGGAAGGCTATATATGCTAGAAGTCTGTTTGATGGTTCTGGCAGCCACAAATGTAGATACCCGTGGCACGAATTCTCTGCAATAAACAAAGTTTATGAAACACAAAATATGGAAATCATCTGTATGCTTGTAAAAAAACAGGGAAGAGGTATTTATTAACTTTAAGTATGCCGTGTGTGGGTAACTCTGAAAAAGATTTTAATAGTTTCATTTTAAACGGCTACGGCTACAAACAACTATCCCATCTCTGTACCATCGAGATCATATTATAGTATGACGATATTCCCTTTTGACAAATCTGCTCAGTTAAGTAATCGGAACAATCAGTGAGCTAGAAGGAAGGTGACAATAATTGTGCAATATAAACCGTCCGTTTTTCAGATTAGTGACAATTTAGAGTTTTATGTTGTAGATATGTTCCACGATTTCGGTGCCTTGTAAATAATTCAATCGGGTCCGATTATATTGACAATGGGAAAAGGAAGAAACAGTTTAATTGCTCTGAAAATTACGGAGAGAATCCAAGAAAGAACTGAATCAGGAAGGGAGGAGTAAGGCGGCTAGCATCTCGCTATGATATGAAATGAATCGTCAATAAAACGGTGAAAATGATTAGTGTTATAGTCATCAACCATGTAGCTCCCAACCAGTAGGAAGTAAGACGAATCGTACGTTACAGTCCTTAACAAGGTCTTCCTTTTTTGTTTTTCAGGGACAGCTGAGAGAGATCACGGGGCTCAGTGGAGGTACAGAATGCCGCGCTGCAAGAGAAGAAGGCCGGTGGAGTGTGGGGAGGTCGTTATGTGAATGGCTTGCGGTTGGTGGCCGTGGTAGGTGAGCTAGTACAGCAGTACGAATTCCTTAAAAGACAAAGGAATGTGGAAAGAGAATGGTAGAAGAGACAAACTGTTACAAGGAAGAACGAGGCTGTGAATTAGATTGTGTGGGGAAAGCAAGCAGTGACGGTAAGAGATAGTTTTCAAATTTTTATATAAGAAGAGTTTCAGATAATGTAAATAGGTAAAATCAGCAATATGAAATACAATGGTAGGAAATGGAGAGCTCAGGACGATAAAACAAAGTTGAGAAAACAGCTGCAATGAAGTGCAACTACTAATAGACGTACGTAGATCGGAAACTGGGTTTAAAATGGAATTAGTTACAAGAACGGCCATTTAGAGACAGTGTGGATCTTAGAAGAGATTTTCCTGTAACACCACGGTGTTCGGATCTAGTGGTGAATGTGACTGTGGAGAAGTGAGGAAAACAATCAGTCGCGTGGGAATGGCCACGCGGTCTGAGGCGGATTGCACGGCCAATCCCGCCGGATGTTCGAGCTCTCGCTCGGGCATGGGCGTGTATTTTGTCCAGGGACCGATGACCTCAACAGTCTGGTTCCATAGGTTTACAAGTATTTGAAAAATTGAAACCGGGAATTCTGATGTTGATGTTTGGAATTTTTTCTGTGATAAAGAGTTGATGTTCGCAGTTGGAGAAATTCTGACACCACTAATGGTCCAATGGAATTACTTATCTCAGTTAGTAGTTTACGACGTGGGACAGAAACCGCAACCGCCATCTATCCTCTTTTCCTCTATCTCCGTCGAATCTTCCCCTCGACCCAGTCCGTTACTACGCACTGATGGCTTTCGAGAAGATTCTTCTACACACGCCGGATCTATTAAGTTGGCGAGACTGTCATAACTCCCTGACGACTTCTAACACTGGCCTGCTGATGAATATTATATATAATGGAAAGTTGCAGACAAGAAATCGTGAATGCACCGTCGTTCGTCACAGGATCTCCGAGACAGCATCGTTTTCGGGCAACCCTGCGGAGGGAACTGGAGTGAATTACAGTCGCACACGTTAAGATATTGAAATGCGTGAAGCTTCTCGGCGGCCGGCTGGTAAGTGGACGCATCCGCTGAAAGGTAACAGACTCATGTTTATGTGGAGGCAGGGTCGCTGGACGGCCAAGCTGTAAGGAGCAGAGTGGTGAGAGAACATGCGCTGGGAACTTACTTGCCACTCCGGACGCGTTGGGGTCTTTGTGCGTGTGCTTCATGTGCTCCATGAGAGCTTCTCCGCCGAGGAACAGCTTGTGGCAGATTGGGCATGAGGTGGCGTTAGGCCCGCCGATGAGGGCCGCGTGTTGCTGCAACACAGGCACACGAAGCTGAAGTTCCTGTGGAGAACATACAGTCTGGCCCAGCCACGTTTATAAACCAACCGCACGCTATAGCTAGTTCGCGGCATCGGAACTACTGCGTGCCTTCGTCCCCATATGCAACTGTTGCCTCCCCATTGACAGTTATAATTTTTTTAACTCCAAATAAAAAAAAAGTGATTCACAGTCTTTCGCCGAGGCAGAAAGCACGCACTGACTCCGAAAGCCGGAATGTCATACAATTGGTATTATTTACTAGCAATCTGAGGAATATGTTTTTAAAAAATTGATACCAATAACACACCAATTTTGCAACTATATCAGAATCTAGAATTAAACTGAATCTTTCATATGTTTTTTGAAACATGAATTGACTATTTAAAGTAATGTTATTTCACCGTGAGAAGATTTTAATGACCAAATTATTACAAGAGTGAGTTATGTATACTTTTTGGACTTATTACAGATTTGAAATAAAAAGTTATAGACAGTTAAATCTGTGTTGAGAATATCAGATGAACATGCAACATACAAAACTTAAAAACTGTGACACATAACAAGGTGAAAAGATTAGTATAAAACAGGAACATGATAAAACTGTCTTGCTCTTATCACTATGTGTACTTTAATAATTATACGAGGTATGTCCACAAAGTAAGTTCCGTTTGGTTATATAAAACAAACGTGTACAGATACAGAAAAAATATTTATTGTACAAAAATATACAACTATTAAACTACTTTTCTACATAGCTTCCGAAATTTTGTAGGCATTTGTCATAGCGTGGCAGAAGTCTTTGTATGCCTTCTTCGTAGAAGGTTGCCGCCTGTGTATTCAACCATGTGGTAACATGTTCTTTCAGATCGTCATCATCGCTGAAGTGTTGACCACCATGGACAGGTTTTAGGTGTAAGAAGAAAGTCGCTAGGAGCGAGTCTGTACGGAGGATGATCAAACACGTCCCAGTGAAATTCCCGTAAGAGTTGTTTGGTTACATTCGCCTTGTGAGGTCGGGCGGCAACGTGAAGGGAAGAAGAAGACTCCTTTCATCTCTTCTTACACCCAAAATCTGTCCTTGGTGGTCAACACCTCAACGATGATGAGCTGAAAGAACATGTTTGCCACATGGTTGAATACACAGGCGGCAACATTCTATGAAGAAGGCACACGAAAACTTGTCCCACGCTATGACAAGTGCCTACAAAATTTTGGAAGCTATGTAGAAAAGTAGTTGAACAGTTCTAGATTTTTATACAATAAATATTTTTTTCTGTATCTCTTCACGTTTGGTTTATATAACCAAACGGAACTTACTTTGTGGACATACCTCGTATCTGACAGTTTAATTTTTTACAAGAGACTCAAATGCTAAGTAATTCACAATGCATATTACACACACATCAGATTTGTCACTCAGACTAATTTTGCATATGAAACCCAAATACGTAACGAAAACGAGGCAATGCAAGCAGGAAGTGGACATAGTTCTTACATGAAGACTGATCACGTTCTTTATAGTAGTTTGTCTTACGACAAATATTGTCTTTCAAGTGGACGGTGGTTTCACATTATACACAAACAGTATCCACAGATATGGTTACTACCGATTATGGTGAAAATTTCCCATCAAACACCGTGCTTCTTGCTTTCTGAAGCACCGTCCAACAAACACGGAATTATCGAGGCCCAATCCCACAAATACAAAAATCATTTCGGAAGACGACGTTCATTTGAATGCAATGGTCACTGCCGGCCGCGGTGGTCGAGGGGATTGAGGCGCTCCAGTCACGGTCTGCACGGCCACTACGGTCGGGGTCGAATCCCCCCTCGGGCATGGATATTTGTGCCGTCCTAGTTCGTAAGTAGTTCATAAGTAGTTTGTAAATTTAGGGACTGATGAGCCCGTAGTTAAGTCCCTTAAGATTAACAAACATTTGAACATTTGAACAATGGTCACTCCATTCAGCCACGTTTTCTTCCACCTTAACACAACGCTAAAAAAGCGATAATAGTTTATCCCCGAAAGAAGGAACGATTCAGAAATAAAAGAGTCAGGTCAGAAGTGAGGCAGACGTCCGGATTTTTCGAGGTGCAGGTTGTCTCCATCGGAAGACTTCCGTCCGGCTAACAGGTAACTGGGACGCAGCTTACACATAATTCAACAAGTTTAAGAGTGAGCGCTTCTCCCTTGTCGCTTTCAATCTCGTGCATTTTTAATTCGCTTTAAAGGTTACCCTTTGAAGGGAAAAAAAGGCGACGAAGATTTGTTTGGAAGTTATTTTTAATTCATTTTGTAAGGTAAATGAACAAAGGAGGAATATAGCTTTCCCATTTCATCCGCAAGGCAGGCGTATTATCAGTCGTTCGCATATTTTACTCACTCATACTGTACATCCAAACATCGTGTTCACAAATATATCGCAATAATAAACGGTGAATCACAACGAACAAGCGGCCGTCCTTCCTACGAACTGATTATCCAGGACAGTTCTATAACTAGTCTTTTACATATTTACTAGGAAATGGGCGGCGCACAAGTTTGATGAGACAAAGTAATTAATACAGTAATCTCCTCCGATAACCATGGTATTATTTCCTTATCTCACCAATCAATCCGGTAACTGAAATAGTGAGCTATGACAGTGAGAGATTATCAACCATCTTTGCCTTGCAGGAATAGCCGCGCGGTCATAGGCGCCATCTCACGGATTGCGCGGCCGCTGACGTCTGAGGTTCGAGTCCTCCCTGGAGTGTGTGTGTGTGTGTGTGTGTGTGTGTGTGTGTGTGTTGTCCTTAGCATAACCTAGTTCAAGTAGTTTGTAAGTTAAGCGACCGATGATCTCAATAGTATAAGTCCCTTATCAATCTTCTTCATTCTTTGAAAATTAAAAATAAATAAATAAACGAATAAAAATAAAAATCTATGTACATTTGCGGAAAAAAGTGAAATGCCGTGTTCTGGCTACAAGCGGGGCAATTGGTCACAAATGACCCTCTACCAATGATGTCATTGAACGCGGCGTGAAGGGGATTCGTGATTTCCTGTCACGAGCGAACGTCAGAATTGAATTACCTCCAGTGCAATGCTACGCAGAGATGTGACAGCTGTAGAAAACAATATTCTCTTTATACTGAAGGTCCTCTATCCCTGTTTGCTTGCAAATAATTTGACTTTTGTACGGGATCCGCCTTGAAGAAAGCATATTTTTTTCTTTCCTAGCACTACCTAGACATATTTCGTTCAAGTTTGAGTATCAATAGTGGGTTTTTTTATTTTCTCTTCCTTTTTGGCACATACTATTGTTTTTTAGCTTTCTTTTTACATTTTTTTCCTTTCATAATTTGTCATTTTTACTGGTTCTTCCGTTGTCTTTCAGTGAAAAGGTGCTTTATTTAAACTTTCACTGTAACTGTTTACAAATTACGAAAACAAGATGATAGGCGGTTGCATAGTATTTTGCACAAGGCGAATCCCATACAAATAACGAAAAATTAAAACAAAGTAATTGGTACCTAGACGGGGTATGGCATAATAATAAAGTCTGCTTTCGGGGGAACTAAAGAAATTCTGTAAAACAATTCAAGTTCCAATTTTGTTCCAAAGGAACGAAGCACGAACCATGAATACCAACGACAAAGTTCGGCAAAGGCAGCAGAAATGAAGGGCCTGAAAATAGATGAAAGCTTGAAACAAGTAGTCCATATAAGGAGCGAGTAAATAAGAAAATCATATTTGTTTCAGAAAATGGAAAAAAATTACAGAGAAAGACAGAAGGGAAACAGCAGCTTGGTGCGTAACGCGGATTCCCTCCCGCTGTTATTACAGTCCACCCGTCACCCCTGGCCCGTGTTTTATTCCACAGTCCGTTCCTGCTTCTTTCTAAATGTATCTCATTGTTCCACACGAATTAGATTGTAGCAAGACGAGGTTTTCTGCAATAGGAGATATTGAATCTTAAGAGAATAAGTGGCAAGAGATAAGGCTACGGGGAGGAGGGCAGCAAAAAATGAACGAAGAAGAAAATCTCTCAGGAAGACTCAGGCTTGTAAAGGGAATTATAAATTAAAATGTCGTACAGCAGATAGCCTTAAGTGCAAATGCTTTTTAAGGGGGAATTTAATTTGAGCGGAGCACAGTGCTATCCAGGTGGGCGAAGGACAATCCACGAACCCGTGTAAAACGAAAAAGAGGAAATTTCCAGTGTTACAGCGCTCTAGCGGTTATCTACGCGACTAAGTCGCTTTCATAAGTTTGCGTTTTCATGACCGTTTACAGGAAAGGACGAGGTCTAAGAAGCGCGGTATTAAACCTCGACTGGATCATAGCAGAAAAAATGTAAAGTGGCGTATCGTGTAGAGAAAACAACAAAATCAGCAAAGTTTCGCATCGCGCTAACTACACAGCTATAAAACTGTTTAAGCGAGGTGGTGTAACGGTAAAGGTACTCTCAACGAGAGGAATTCAAAGCGTCGTGTGCTCATTCCTGGTTAGACTATGTTTTCACTTGTTTTACCCTTGGTGGGAATGCGGAGTTCAGTAGGTAAGTGTTAAAGCTGGCATTCGGAAGATCCGGGTTCGATCCACGGATGGTCCAAAATTTCTTTTCTCAGTAATCACTTATTTAATCTCTAGTAGTAACTTGTGCTCGTGAGAAACCCCGATTTGTACCACGATTCGGAGCACACGTTAAGCTGCAAATTCCTTTTAACAGGCCGGGAACGTGGGTTCGAAGGAAAACTACAACAGGAACAAGCCTAATGAACAGCTGTGATATTCAAAACTAACTTCTGCTTTAGCACAGCGTGACTTCGTAAATGGTTGAGAGGATTGCGTAACTGGTAAACCCTGCCTACTTTTGAACCTTTTACTGCAGTTAACCCTAGAGCTTCTACAACAATATACTCCTCTCCTCCCCCCCTCCCGCCCTTTGTACACACACACACACATTCAGTCATTCATTCCTGCCTGATCCAGGACAAGTCCTACCAACCGATCCGTTATTTTAGTAAAAAAGAAACTAAGATTAGGATTTAAATTCTGTCGACAGCTTGATAATTAGAGACGGAGAAGAAGCTTGGGTTGTTTTGTTAAGGATTTGGATGGAAATAGGCCTTCTCCTTTGAAAGGAGCCATCCCGGCATTTGCCTGGATCACGGGAATCTTATGTCTGTTGGCCGGATGCGGATTTGAAGCGCTGTCCTCCCGCGTCCCGCGTGCGATTCCACACAGCACCACCTCGCTCCTTGTATCTTAGTTAAGGTATTAATCATTCTATGACGTGTCACGCTCCGTAACTGGTTGGTAGTGATCCTGCGTTTCTATGGAATAAGAGGTGACTTACAGATAAATACATTTTAAAAAGTCAAGTCCGAGGCAGCAACGAAACTAACAGAAGTGTCTGAAGGAGCATTGGCGTTTTACAGTTAATTTCAGCATCAACAGTCTAACAGAATATCGAAGGCCTAAACAGTAGGCTTTTCGACATATTAGGACAAGTGATCCTGATTTGCGAAATGGGAAGGGGATGAATACTAGGTTTAAAAACTTCTACTTTATTTTTATGAAAAAATCGGTCAGGTTCGCACAATTTTTACAATTTGTTTTTAAGGTGACCGGTTTTGATCTTTCATAAGATCATGATCAGCCCGATTCATGTCAAGTTGGTGCCGAGACGATGGGTGGGCTGCAAATGTGCAAAATAAATTGTAAAATTTATGCGACGTGACTCATTTTTCATTAAAAAAATTAAAGAAAATATTATCAGTATCCCGTCTTTCCTAATCGGAAAAAATATTTTCCAAACTCACTTCTAGGTTTTCTTGGCACGTAAATTCTGGGCAAAACTTCAAATTTAACGATCGCTTCTATCAGATGTACCGGCTGTCGTGTTTGCTACTGCGGTGGCCTTTGTACATTACCATTACGGCATAGACTGTGTCATCGTCTGTGCTGTTGGTACCAGCCGGCCGCGGTGGCCGAGGGGACTAAGGCGCCCCAGTCACGGTCTTCACGGCCACTATGGTAGGGGGTTCGAATCCCCCCTAGGGCATGGATATTTGTGCCTTCCTAGTTCGTAAGTAGTTCATAATTAGTTTGTAAGTTTAGGGACTGATGACCCCGTAGTTAAGTCCCATAGACTATACAAACATTTGAACATTTTGTTGGTACCACTTGGTTGGTTGGTTGGTTGGCTGAAATAGGGGGACCAAACTGCTAAGGTTGTCTGTCCCCCGGTGGTGAGGGGAAGGAGTGAGGATAGCAAAATAGGGAAAGGGAAAGGAATGTAGTCCAGGGAGGAAAGAAGGAAGAAAGACTGCATTAGCTCGGGACGCCATGCACGAAAGAACCGTGAGACCCCCGCGGGTTGGTGCCAGTGTTCCCGTAGAGATGTAAGGAATTCGGTGAATTTCTCAGGGTCGAGAGCTCACTTGCAAGCATCACTAATATATTCTCTCATAAACAAGAAATGTCTTCGCAATTGGGAATATGACTAAGCATCAGCTGTACAGTTTCATGGTGAGATGTGAAAGCTTGTATCGGACCGGGACTCTAAGTGGGGTTTCCCCTTTGACATGAGCATTGGCCATAACCATTACCACACCCTTACAAGCCTCCCGGGCTGACCAACGTACTGTCTATCAGGCACGAATAGTCGGACATTCCATCGTTACATTTATTATTTTGCAGACATTGCTTTGGATTTAAATACATCGCGCAGTGTCCGTGTTTTAAATATTTAACCAATGTAAGATTCTTCAGACATTCATGCATCTCTGTAGGACACTGCATTGCTTAACTCGTTAAAAGACGTACACGCCACACTGTACTGCAAATTCTGTATGCCACCCAATACTGATGTAATCTCCCGTGGCGTATGTTCCCCTCTGCCAGCATCGCACACGTGTATCCCCGCAAGGCGGCGAATGTGTGTTGTGTGCCAGCACTGCAATTATCATCTCCCGTCAAGATGGTGTCCATTATAGGTACGGTGCCTATTCTTTCTGACATGCATCTCTTAAAGAAAAGACACCATAGCAAAATTATTATGTGTTTATTTGTGAGTCTATGCTCAGCAACAGCTGAATTTTCAAGTCCCCGATGGAAGTGATCCCACGAAGTTTGACCCTCTGACTAGAAGAGAGAAGAAAACCAAGACTGTTTTATACATGTATGTTGTTGCGAGAAACTTTGTTCATAAATGGAAGGTTAGAGCTTCACATGTTGTCGAGGACGAGGTCATTGAATACGAAGCTGAAGTTAGGATTGGGGAAGAAATCGACAGTTCCTTTGTAAGGAACCACTTCGACAGTGCCGTAACATTGCAATGGTTGCGTCACTAGGACGAACATTGGTGGTTGCACTGTATCTGTGAGATACAGGGTCAACATTGCACCGTTGGCTTTAATTAACCTCAGACGTTGCAGTGAATAAGTAAACAAAACGATAGAAATAACTTGTAAGTATTAAAATAGTAGCAACTGAATATATATTTTATGAGAATTAACAATAGATTGTTTAGGTTGCCTATTGAAGGAGATCCTAGGATATGAGATCCTAGGCGACCATTCTATTCTTAAACGATTTACGGAATTCACCGAAAATGAATGGTAGATGGCCAAAGGTAACAAGTCGGCAGGGGGGATTTAAAGCGCAACGTACTATAAGTTGGCGCTACGCTGCCACCAGTGTTGCGATGGTCATGGGCGTGAGTGTGTGTACAGCATACTCAAGGTAAGTGGAGCACTTGTGAACGGGGCATATCGCCTTTTGTTTACGACTGCCAGCATCCTGCGGGATCCAGTAGCGTAATGACGCCTCGTACTGCGTGCGTCGATGAGAAAAAAAACTAACGCAAGGACCGTTTGGACATGAGCGTCCGTATACTGTAGGCTCACGAAATATTGTTTCTGCCGTATCGTAATTTATGCCACAGTTGCTGATCGTCCGCGTGCACCAGGGACTATTGTGACACTTCTCTGGTAGCACCTATTGTTTATATTAAATGGCTCATTAAATTTAACGTTGTAACTAAAATTTGTTTGTTTTGGGCTCTTTCTTGTGCTTCGGTTGCACAGTAGTAGAGTGCCAGACTACAAATCCAAAGGTCGCGGGTTCGATCCCCGTCACGTCCTACAATTTTTAACTGTCACTTTCCACTTCTTTCACCTCTAGCAGTATTGCTCATGTGGAAAATACCGAGTAACACCGTGGTTCGGAACCCACGTTAAACTGTAGGTCCCCCTATAACTGGCTGGGTAAGTCAGGTCGGAGGAAGGCAACGGCATACCACCTCCAAACAGGACCATGCCTAGTAAAGCACTATGGTGTTCAAACCAATCTTCGGATTGTGGACTGCTTTACCTTTTATATCAATTCTAATGTATTTTGCATAAGTTTATAACTGTCTTGTATGCATAACTAAAAAAAAGGTAGTTCTTCAATTTCGACGTGTTTAAATTATTGTTTTTATAATAAGAAATCGTGTTTTTAAAGCCTGATTTTCATAACAATTCGAAGTTTCAAGTGTTCAAATGTTTGTAAAGTTATGGCACCTAACAGCAGTGGTCATCGGTCCCTAAACTTACAAACTACTTAACCCGTAACTGCCCTGGCGGGGTCATATTTGACCCCAAGAGTTTTCATTTTAATATTTATTCGCTAGGTGATACGGTGGGGAGCTTTTACGAAAGCAGCCAAGTCTAAAGAAGGTAACCAACATATGTTTTGTACAAATTCGAAAAATTAGAAAAAAATATGAATCAATATTCAGAGTAGGAATTTCAACAAACATGGATCGCAAATCGTCTTTTGTGTTTTCATATGGCAAGAAACATGCCTTCAGAAGTGCAAAACACGGAAACTAACGTCTTTCTAATGAAAACAAATTTTTATGTGAATTAAAATATGTCAGATGAATTCAAATCTTTTAAAGTCATTTCTTTGTGCTTACTTCTGTGTTTAAATGAACTAGTTTACCTTGACAATTTGATGTTAACTATAAAAGAAATGTTTTACACTCAAAAAGTCAGCCGGCCGCGGTGGCCGAGGAGACTGAGGCGCTTCAGTCACGGTCTGCACGGCCACTACGGTCGGGGGTTCGAATCCCCCCCCTCGGGTATGGATTTTTGTGCCGTCCTAGTTCGTAAGTAGTTCATAAGTAGTTTGTAAGTTTAGGGACTGATAACCCCGTAGTTAAGTCCTATAAGCTTCACAAACATTTGAACATTTTCAAAAAGTCATTTATAATTACATTTAGCCCAGGAATGTGGCGTCAAAAATACCCCGCCAGGATATGAGAGTTATCTACGTTCGCCAGGGCAGTTAAGGGTTAAACTAACTTATCCTAACAACAACACATACACACACATCCATGCCCGAGGGAGGACTCGAACCTCCGACGACGAACGGCCGCGCGCACCATAGCACGGCGCCCCACTGCGCACGGCTATTCCGCTGCGGCCGTTCGAAATTTAATCACATCTGGGAAGAGGGAGATCATATGTTTGTAATTCTATCGGACCAAACTGCATGGTCATCAGTCCGTAGCTTACAAACTACTTAAACCTAGGTAAACTAACCTAAGGACAACACACACACCCATGCCCCAGGGAGGACACGAACCTCCACGGCGAGCAACCGCGCGCTCTGCAGCGAGACGCTTTAGACCGCTCGGCTACTCCACCGCGGCGGAAGAGGGTGGATGATTGTACGGTTGAGGAGGTGCGTCCCGGCAGCTCAAGTTTTAGAAGTTAAGCACTGGTTGGCCAGACGGGGCGTGAACCGCGTCCTCCAGAACGCGAGTGAAGCGTCTTAGCCGGCTGGGTGTGTTTCGCGAAATGTCTCAGGAGGGAGTGTGGCCCCGCTCGCCATTTTGGGAGGGAGGGACCCTCTAGCTGCGACCGCCCACAGGCGAGGGGCCGCGCGGCGCAAAAAATGGCACGCAAAAAAATAATCGGCAGGGCGGGGCCGGCGCAGCCACCGCCTTTTTTCACCCCTGCCTCCCCACCCCCTCACCGCAACTGGGTCAGCGCCGGCGCCGGCGCCCAACAGCCTTCTTATTTCTCACCCCCAGCTACTGGCTACAACACTGGGGAGACGGCCGTGCAAATCTTTCTCCGTCCATACAGATTTTACGCGATTTCCCTGAGTCACTCCAGGCAAATGCCGGGATGGTCCTTTGAAAGGGCACTGCCTGTTTCCTTCCCCACCCTTAACAAAACGATCCGAGCTTGTACTCCGTCTATAATGACCTCGCTGTCAAACGGACGTTAAGCCCAAATCATCAAATACATGTTGAAATGTTTGTGTATCTAAGGGACATAACTGCGTGGGTCATCAGTTGCTAGGCTTACAAACTACTGAAACTAACTTAGAGCCGATTTGTCAATGTCTCCTTAAGTCCCGGTTAAGATTTTAGCTTGTAGTTAGCAGAGAATTGCATTTGTCAATGTTTCGTTATGAGTTAACCTGACGTTAAAAGTGCTCAAACTGGCCGTTAAGTTCAACGAGTAGAATTCTGCACGTTACACGGCTAACGAACAGTTAAATGGCAGGATTACAAATACCGCAATATATTCACGTAATAAAGACCGATTTATCGAACAAAATAACAGAAGCACTACATGCATGAAAAACTATTGTGGAAAGCAGCTTTATTGGAAAATTTTATCGTCATATTTCTCGCCCCATCCATGTCAGTAGCGATTAGATGGGTTTGATATATTGCCCTTAAAGTAACTTACGCTAAAGACAACACAATTTCGGGGGGAGGACTCGAACCTCCGACGGCGAGCAACCGCGCGCTTCGCAGCAAGGCGCCTTATAACGCTCGGCTACTCCACCGCGGCTCCGCAATCATTCTTCTTCCGTCGCGACACATCATAAGCAGGCATTCGGGGTACATATGTAGATATAGAGTTGTCTCGCCACTGACACAGAAACCGCAACCGGGAGACGTTAAAATAAATGCGTTATGCATCGACGAGAGCCTTACTAACGTTCCAAGAGTCCATGCAGGAAGGTTGATACTTCTTTACCTCGGGACAGAGTGTACAAAACATGATAAATGTGTTTCATTGGGCCGCGGCGGATTAGCCGCGCGTACTGGAGCGCCGTGTTGCGGTGCGCGCGGCCGTTCGCCGGCGGGGGTTCGAATCCCCCATCGGGCATGGATGTCTCTGTCGTCTTTAGTGTAAGGTAGTTCATAAGTAGTTTGTAAGTTTAGGCACTGATGACCCCGCAGTTAAGTCCCTTAGGCTTAACAAACATTTGAACATTTTGTTTCGTTGGCTGCTTTACCGGGCGAGGTGGACTCGCATTCGGAAGGACGGCGGTTCAAGTCCCTGTCTGGCCATCCTCAATTAGGTTTTCCGTAATTTGCCTACATCACTCCAGGCGAATGTCGGGAAGTTCCTTCGAAAAGACACTGTCGATTTACTTCCCAATCCGGCACAAATATCCATGACCGATGGGGGGATTCGAACCCCCGACCGTAGTGGTCGTGCAGAACGTGACTGGCGCGCCGCAGACCGCTCGGCCACCGCGGCCGGCGTAGGCCAGCTAATGAAGACCATACAGCCAAGGAACACTACGACTTTCTAGGATCAGTAATTTTACAGAGAAGTGATTTCGGAGGGTTTGAATGAACTCATTTTAATATTGTCTCTACGATATTACTCTTGCAATAATACCTGTAGAACGCTGCTTACAAAACTCAAACTCACACCATTCCGCCGGCCGCTGTGGCCGAGGGGACTAAGGCGCTCCAGTCACGGTCTGCACGGCCACTACGGCCGGGGGTTCGAATCCCCCCTCGGGCATGGATATTTGTGCCGTACTAGTTCGAAAGTAGTTCATAAGTAGTTTGTAAGTTTAGGGACTGATGACCTCGTGGTTAAGTCCCATAGACTACACAAACATTTGAACAATTTTTTAACACACCATTCCCGAACTGCAGGAAGAAATTGATTTACATGTTCGTAAATCACTTAACAATAGTTATTACGTGTATTTAGGAACATGTAACGTAGTATTCATTTACTTGAATCGCTTACTGGGAGCCATTTCCACTAGTTACATAACTTACTCATTGCTCTCGTAAGGATGCGTTTCTTTTCAAACACCCTGCAAGCAGTGCCTCGATATCCTCTCTATATCTGTTGACCGCCAGAGGATTCAGCCCAAAGAGTGAGGGACACACACACACACACACACACACACACACACACACAGACAGAGAGAGAGAGAGAGAGAGAGAGAGAGAGAGAGAGAGAGAAGGGGGGATATGGGCGAAGAGGAGACAGAGGGGGGGGGGGGCGGAGAGTTGGTACAACGGAAGCTGATGTAACAGCTACCAACGACGATTAGGACAGAGCAAACAGTGTGCTATAAAAACTAATACATAATTCATTCGAGAATCGCTGCACGGGCGTAGTTAACGTTTATACGACGTGGGATAGCTCCTGAAGTACCCGTTGCGTGTCGGTCCTTAATATATGTAAATAAGCGTAATGAAAGTAACACGTTATGGCCATCACCTGTCGTCCCTATGGTGGCCGGTGCTGTATCACGTTAACAGGGACTTAGCGACATTTGCAATGACAAACGAGTAATTGACCGCCAAGGTGCCAACTCAGAGGCTATTGGCGATGTGGTCGCTGAAATCTGCAGCTGCAATGACTATTGCCATTCCCTGTAGGAATTTGTAAGTTCCCATCAATTGCAAAGTAAAGAAAAGAGACAGAAAAGCAGATGCGGTGGTGGTATGTGCTTTTCTTCCAAGGGTCATTAAAAGAGAACTCTAAGCTTTCATTTCGAATAAGATTCAAGCTTTGACTTGGAATTTTACCTTCAATCAGAACAATCTGACACTGACTCGATGTTTTGTCGTCTTTTCCTCCGTTACAAGGTTGAGGAAAAATGCCTTGCCGGCCGCGGTGGCCGAGGGGACTGAGGCGCTTCAGTCACGGTCTGCACGGCCACTACGGTCGGGAGTTCGAATCCCCCCTCGGGCATGGATATTTGTGCCGTACTAGTTCGTAAGTAGTTCATAAGTTTAGGGACTGATGACCCCGTAGTTAAGTCCCATAAGCTTAACAAACATTTGAACATTGAAAAATGCCTTTTTGACATTCCAGTTATTTGTCACTTTTTTTTCCTTGATGTCTCTTCTCTACTTTCGTTTCTTGTGACGTCTCCAGTCTTCTCTTTAGTTAGAATCTCGTTTCTTATGGAAAAGGTGAAAACGCCATTGAATTTTTCATTTCTCATAGCCTCGACTGGTCTCAATTAAACATATCTGCAATTGGCAAAGATCAATCAATCAAATGTTTGTAAATCTATCGGACCAAACTACGTGGTCATCAGTCCGTAGCTTACAAACTTCTTAAACCTAGATAAACTAACCTAAGGATAACACACACACACACACCCCCATGCCCCAGGGAGGACTCGAACCTCCACGACGAGCAACCGCGCTCTCCGCAGCGAGACGCTTTAGACCGCTCGGCTACTCCACCGCGGCCTGCAATTGGCCTCACAAGGCTGAGAGCACCTCGCCTGGGAAAGACCCGGACGGTCGCCCATCCAAGTACTAGCCATGCCTGACAGCGCTTAATTTCGGTTATCCGACAAGATGCGGTGTTACCATGTGGCAAGGTCTTTGCCAGAGGCACAGTTGTAGATGAAGGCAACTAAGAAAACTGCTTTTGTTTCCTCGAGTTCGAACTATAAGGTTGGTTGGTTGGTTGTTTAAGATAGGGATACCAAACCGCTAAGGTTATCGGTTCCCCGGTGAAGAGGGGGGAAAAGTGTGGATAGGAAAGGAAGGAGAACGGAAAAGAAATGCAAAACAGGGAGGAAATAAGGAAGAAAGACTGCATTAGCTCGCAGCCCCGTGCTCGCCAAGCACGTACTCACGTAAGAGCCGTGAGCTCCGGGGGGGGGGGGGGGGGGGGCAACTATAACACTGACAATGTTTTGTAGTTTAACCTACTTTAGAGTAGCACAATTAGCATATGCTAGGAGTGACTGGTCAGTACGTGTGATTTAGAAGATCGTTCACGAGATTTTAACAATGGATTTGAATTCGGAATGTGGGGGATTCCGTCCTCTGTCCTATAAAGTGTGGCAGTTGTACTGGAGCAGGCGGTGTGTTGCGGGCGAAGAGAACAGCTGCAGAGGGGGTGGGTGGCTCGCGAGAAGTAGGCCGGCCGCGAAATTTTTGTAGGGGCGGCAGCCGTGAGTAAGCTGCGGCCAGCACGCACGCACCACCAACCCTTCCCGCTGCACTTTATTTTTGCCGGCCCCTCCGTTCGTGATGACGCATCATCGATCTCTTTCAGAAATAAGAATGGAAATGCTCGCTGCTACAAATTTTAAAACGCGCTTGCAACCCCCCACACACAGAGAGAGCCGCGCAGTTGGCCACTTTTCTCCACTCCGTCATTTACTTCCATCTTCCTGTAACGTTCATCTTTCGTTCTAATTTTTATCCAACGAAACGGCACAGCAGCTAAGGCGCTATTCTCACAGACCGCTATGTTTTGAGGCAGGGAGAACGCTGAGATGGTTTCTTCAAAAATACGGCTGCCGAATTGCAGCCCCGCTTCTGTACAAACCTTCTAAAACGGAGAAAGTTGTCCAAACCTACGTCCTACGATGTTCGAAAAGTACACGCTAACGAAAAAAGGCGCAACACCGCGGAATTATCCGAATGAAATGTAAAAGGGAATGTGTGACGTACATGGACAGGCAGATAAATTATTACAATATCAGAAAAATAATTTATTCGAGACGCAGAACTTCACAAATTCGGCAAGTCACAAACGCGTTAGTCCACCTCAGGCAGTTAAGTGAGTGGTTATTCCACTTGGAATCCATTTCCTGACTTGTTGGAAGTCTTCCTGAGCATTGTCGAGCCAAATCCTGTCTGGGTCGTTAGCTCGTCAAAGCGATTTGTGAAAGCTTCTGCCCATACTGTTCTCATTTGGGGAGATATCAGGCGGCCTTGTTGGTAAAACACGAGACCACGCAAATGAAACTCTCGCCGTGTCTGTCTGGTATTAAAAAAGGTTAAGCAGTGGTTTGAACACCACAGCGCTTTACTAGGCATGCTCCTGTTGGATGTGGTATGCCGTCACCTTCCTGCGACCTTTGAACTGATTTACCCAGCCAGTTACAGGAAGACCTAAGAGCTTAACGTGGATTCCGAACCACGGTACAACTCAGAATTTTTCACATCAACAACATTCAAATGTTTGTAAATCTATCGGACTCAACTGCGGGGTTATTACTCCGTAGCTTACAAACTACTTAAACTAAGGTGAACTAATCTAAGAACAACACAAACACCCATGCCCGAGGGGGGACTCGAACCCCCGACGGCGAACGGCCGCGCGCACTGCAGCACGGCGCTCCAGCGCGCATAGCTGATCCGCCGCGTCCCACATCAACAACATTACCAGAGTTGAAAGAAGTGAAAGTGACATAAAAGACACATGATTGGGCTGGGATCGAATCAGCAACATTTCGATTCATAGTCTGGCACTCTACCAATTTCTAAAAAAATATATAATTTTCATGGGGTTGATCATGTCTTTGCGGTCGTTGCATCATATTCGTTCTATCTTTTTCAAAATCTAAAGATGAAGATTAATATCGTTAGAATAAAAAAAAAATGGTCAAATGTTTGTAGAGCTTATGGGACTGAACTACGAGGTCATCAGTCCCTAAACTTACAAACTACTTATTAACTAGCTTATACTAATGACGGCACAAACATCCATGCCCGATTGGGAATTCGAACCGCCGATCGCAGCGGCCGTGCAGACCGTAACTGGCACGCCGCATACCACTCGGCCACCGGGGCCGGCCCGTTAGAATCGACAATTACAATAATTACTTGCGATCAAAGACTAACAGTCCTGTACATATTAAATAAAGTAACATTCCTTTCCTGGAATAGGGTATTTTTGCATCGTCCTCGTTGGGTGTGTGGCGGAGCGGCAGGCAGTGTAAATTGGCGGCAGAAGAAGTGGCAGATGCGTCGGGATTTGCGTTCGGCATATCGATCAGCAGACACTAAGGTGGCGAGGCTCCCCTCTGGAGCGCGCCCCTCACAAGAAAAATTGGCGCAGGTCGGCCGGTGGCTGACCGTTTATTGTCGCTTCATTATCGCCCGCCGCCACTTCTGCCGCGCTCCTCAATTAACGCTACTTTAATGGACAGCCGGAGACTTTTTACGAGTGCAAATTTGATATGCACTCGGAAGGTTTCTCCGGCCTTTTCAAACTATTGGCATAATTTGCGAGGCGGGAGAGGAATACTAAGGAGAGGGTCAACACGGCGGCAGGAGCAGCCATGTGGCGGAGCCCGCTGCACGCTGTGCTCGCTTACCCACCCCTGCGCAGTTACGGCCGTACACTGTTGAAAGCGACACTCTTTCGTAAAACTTAATTTCACTCATCTCCGTTGTATTTGGTACAGATGAACTCTTAAATGGTGGTTGACGAAAAATATATGCCAGACCAGGACTCGAACCTCAGTTTCCTGCTTTTCGCGAGTGGACGCCTTACCATTATTATCTTTATTTTGATGTTCTAGGAAGCCCTCTGGAGAACGCGCCGGTACACCGTTAGCTATCCGAGCACGACTCCGTGACAGATATACATTTCCGTATGACACAGTGACTACATATATGACAGCGAACTACATTCATTATCTTGTGGCCGCGCGGTCAGAGGTTCCATGTCACGCATTGCGCGGCGACTCCCGTCAAGGTTCGAGTCCTCCCTCGGAAATGGGTGTTTGTGTGTGTGTGTGTGTGTGTGTGTGTGTGTGTGTGTGTGTGTGCTGTCCTTAGCATAAGTTAGTTTAAGCCGGCCGCGGTGGCCGAGGGGAATGAGGCGCTTCAGTCACGGTCCGCACGGCCACTACGGTCGGGGGTTCGAATCCCCCCTCGGGCATGGATATTTGTGCCGTCCTTAGTTGTAGGTAGTTCATAAGTAGTTTGTAAGTTTAGGGACTGATGACCCCGTAGTTAAGTCCCTTAAGCTTAACAAACATTGAGTTAGTTTAAGTGTTTTGTAGGTCTAAGGAGCGATGATCTCGCCAGTTTGGCCCCTTAGGTTTACAAACATTTGAACATTTTCAACTTCCTTTTGAGCTAGCAGTTCTTACTGTACTCATGTGCCAAGGAGAATGAAACAAAGAGATATTGCCCTACGTTGTTGAAATCATTCCCTCACACGGTGACATTTGGGATCGTGCTCAGAGAACCTAATGGAAAGGCTACCGATCGTGAGAAGAGGGAAATCCTGGTTCAAGTCCCTGACCGACATGTCTCCATTTGGTTTTACATCTATACCGAATACAGTGCAGTTGAGAGACTTTCGCTTTCCCGAATAAATTTCAATCCAAAATGTTATTTTAACCACTGTACTGCGACACCATGCAAGAAGGCTGCATACTCCTTTACCTCGGGACAGAGTGTATGGGCCGCGGTGGAGTAGCCGAGCTGTCTGAAGCATCTCGCTGCGGAGCTGACGGTTGCTCGCCGTGGAGGTTCGAGTCCTCCCTGGGGCATGGGTGTGTGGGTGTGTGTGTTTGTCCGTAGGTTAGTTTACCTAGGTTTAAGTAGTTTGTAAGCTACGGACTGATCACAACAGACTTTTGAACATTTGAACAGTGTGTACAGATTCAAATATTCAAATGTTTGTAACTCTAAGGGACTTAACTACGTTGGTCAACAGTCCCTAGGCTTAAAAACTATTTAAACTAAATTATAGTAACTTATGCTAAGGACAACACAAACACAAACACCACCCGACGGAGTGCAACTGCGCGCTCCGCAGCAAGGCGCCTTAGAACGCTCGGCGCCGGCCGCGGTGGCCGAGGGGACTGAGGCGCTCCAGTCACGGTCTGCACGGACACTACGATCGGGGGTTCGAATCCCCCCTCGGGCATGGATATTTGTGCCGTCCTTAGTAGTAGCTAGTTCTTAAGTAGTTTGTAAGTTTAGGGACTGATGACCCCGTAGTTAAGTCCGATAAGCTATACAAACATTTAAACATTTTTAAAAATCAGTCCCTAAACTAACAAACTACTTATGAACTAACTAATACTAAGGACGGCACAAATATTCATGCCCGAGGGGGGATTCGAACCCCGACCGTAGTGGCCGTGCAGACCGTGACTGGCGCGCCTAGTCCTCTCGGCCACCGCGACCGCCATGGAGGCGCTATGCTCCGATGCGCGAGACAGTTCCCCGTTAGTTTATAAGTAGTTGTTAAGTTTAGGGACTGATGACCCCGCAGTCAGTGGTTCCTTTCAAAAGGGAATGTCCGATTTCCTTGTCCATCCTCGCCCAAAATCCGAGCGAGTGCTGTGTCTATAATGATCACGCTGACGTCGGGGCGTTAAGTTGTATAAAGTTTCGTGACCGGGACTCAAACCCGGCAGCGGCAGGGGGTCAGCTGGCTGCTGGGACGACACATTCCGTGAGGCGCGGCGCGCATTGTTCTGCCCCGGCGCTTTCCCCCGCGCCTTTTTTAAAAACTTTTTTCCCTTCGAGGATCACGGACCGGTCCTTTAATCACATTCATTCCTCGCCCGCCGCCACTCGGCACTCGTGTTTTATTCTCTTCGTTTTGTTTCTCCTCTATTGAGAATCTTTTTTTATACGCCCTCACCTAATAACAATTCTATGCCGAGGTATCCTCACTCACGCACGCCATTCACCAGTCGGAGAGAAAATCTTCCGAGGCCAGATGGCCGCCCGCGGGCAAAAACATAAAAGCTTTAAAGCTGCTCTATAATTATGAGTTCCCTTCTTTATTCCTTTTGGGGTGTGGAAACATATGTTTAGTTTAGGTGTTTGAAGGGCGGAACGGAGACGCATTGTGGCTCGCGAGTACAACGAAATCTCGGCGCCTTATTCCCAGTGAATAAGAAGAAAAAATGAAGGTGGGAGCGTTTAAAAGTGTGACGACATGGGGAAACTTTGCGGTCGGAGGACTGCAGCCAGCCTGCAGTGACACCTCACCGCGCCCGAGATGAATATATTTCCGGCCTTTTAAAATTTACCTCTCCGGGACTGCAGCGCAGACCGCCGAAGCATTTGCAAGAATCGTTGCCTCCCTAACTCCCGACGCATCTTTTCTCTTCCAAGTTAAAAATAACCCAAAGCTACTGCTTTCATGAAGCTGCGAAATGACAGGCACTATCTGCACGTACGAAAGTTAATTTCCGTACCTAAAGCCCTCGCAGTCCGCGGGACGTTGAAGTCTAGAGTAAAAAAGAGAAAACAAGAACGAAATCCACTAGTACTGCCAGTTAAAAGGTATACATACACCGTTGAATATTTACCAGACTCGTATTTCATTACCTTCGTTTTCTGATTTTAAGATGTTTTAAGAATATTCGAAATATTTTCAAACGAATTTGCAGACCACTATTCTATAGTCTAGGAATTGCAAAGTTTTCTGTTACTTTCCCACTGTGTGCAGTATCCTTTTAGCTTTAGCTATAGAAATTAAATTCAGTAAAACACTGCTGGCGAGTTAGTGGAAGATGACGCGTATTGTCGTCATTTCAAACAGATTCAATACCCATCCATAAATGTCACCCAGTTAAATTTGCTATCCGAAGAGGGTAGAATTCGAAGTCGTGTAAAAACCAACGTTATTCACACAGGGAATATTTAGCGCATTTTGAAAGTTACAAATTTTAGCGAAAAAACATGAACAATTTTTAATTTGTTGATATTGCTCCTACAGAAACTAGTTTAAATGTTCGAATGTTTGTAAACCTATTGGACCAAACTGCTATGGTCATCAGTCTCTAGACTTACAAACTACTTAAACTAACTCACACTAAGGACAACACATATATATATATATATATATATATATATATATATATATATATATATATATATATCCGAGGGAGGAGTCGAACCTCCGACGGGAACTACCAGCCAGTTCGTAGCACGATGCCTTAGACCACGCGGCCACTCTTGCGCAGCACAGAAACTAGAAGGTCGTTTTGGGCGGAACCCTATAATAAAAATACCAGTGGGTACTATAAATTTTTCCGCGTTTTACAAATTTTCCAACAAAGGAATATTTTGAACCTTTTCTCCTTCGCCCAGTTTGTGTTTTTTAATTCCGCATGTTGGCGTATCGATACAGGTGAAATGCTCTGAGACAGCATTATGTGTAATACGTCAGCATACAGTGTTTCCGATCTCACCCGTTTACATGTTTGTCAAGAAAATCGTAATCAAGAGCTGGGAATGAGAAGAAGAAGAGCTGGATACTGCTGAAAATCTAGATCTCTCTTATGCTTATTGTGGAGTCACAGATAATAAGGTAATACTCCTCAACGGAAAACAGTTAATGATATATATATTCTATTTTCATTTTTTGCATATAACTCAATGCAGTTTCAAAGAGAATAAAGGGAGAAATGAAAATTATTTCGAGGACATTGCAGATAACGGACAAGGTCAGTTCAGTGTCACTGAAGGAACAGTCCTAGCATTCACCTGAAGTATAAAAAAACTGTAGCAAATCATTATGAACGAAAAGACACTGGTAATCTGATCCTTATGAATATAAGTCTTTCACCACGCAATAAAGTGTGAACTGTTTCGAAAATTGCTAGTAGATTAAAATTGAGTGCTTCACCGGGAAACATTGCCTTTAGCAGAAAATGATGTTAGCAATACTATTTTCAAAAATTTGTTTAACATAATGAATGAGCTGATCATTAAGGCCCACTAACCTCACTCATAGCTTTAGCAATTCTCTACGCTGTTGCTAAGCGCCGCATGGGAATGGGCTCCATGTCACAGATTGCGCGGCCGCTCCCCCCTGGACGATCGTGTCCTCCGTCGGCCATTGGAGCGTGTGTTGTCCTCATTATAAGTTAGTTTAAATATTTTGTAAGTCTAGGAACTTATGACATCAGCAGTTTGGTCCTTTAGGATTACAAACAGCCGCGACGGAATAGCCGTGCGCACTGAGGCGCCTTGCTACGGGGCGCGCGGTCGTTCCACGTCGGAGGTTCGAGTCCTGCATCGGGCATGGGTGTGTTTGTGTGTTGTTCTTAGGATAAGTTAAAGTGGTTTGTAAGTTTAGGGACCGCTGGCCACTGCAGTTAGGTTCCATAAATTTACAAACGTTTGAACATTTTGATTACAAACATTTGAATTTGAACATTTGTTGCCAAGCCACTTCACAATATCGTTTCTTCCATGAGTGTTAGTCTCAGAGCATGAGCTACATAACTTGCTTGGAGTTTCGAAAGTAGGAGACAGGTACTCCCCGAAAGTATAGTTGGAAGGACAATAGCTCAGTAAGGAAATAAAAAAAAAGTAGGTAAGAGCATTGACGAAAGGCAAGGTTCCATGGTCAAATCACGCTGTGACATATATTCTCTGGCAGAAAATTTCAAACGAGGCATGATGGAAGAGGTTAGTAAGGAATTCCAGAGAAGACGCAGTTTGAAGAGGTAAACAAAGCCTATACTCAAATGTGAAGAGGAATTGAGTATACATACTGCTGACGAATGGAAGTGCGGTATCACTTTAGTGAAATGAACAAGTACTCTAGGCAAGAGAATCACACGACAAACTGTGGGATGACACACAAGAAAATCCGAGTGATCTGCGAACAACTCGGTGGAATAACATCAGACGAGGAAGAAGAGGCTGAGAGCGTTTGGAAAGAAATCGGATCAAGAAATCGCGTGCAGTTCCTGTTTATTATTATTATTTATTCCGCATATTGGTGTGTCGATGCGGGTAAAATGCTCTGAGACAGCATTCTGTGTAATATGGCAGCCTACAGCGCTTCCGATGCCACCCGCCTACACGTTTGTCGCGAAAGTAAGCAAGAGCTGAGGCCAGGTGGGGCACTCGGCCACAATGCGAGTCGTTAGGACACGCCCTCCCCTTCGCTCTTAATTACGCCACCGGCAAACCTTGTGACATTTCACTTCAAAATGAACAGCTAACTACTTTTGCGCCGAACTTGGACGGTGAACGTTTTTTTTTTTTTCTTTCTTTTTTTCCCCCTCATTTCGTTTCTTTTTTCTTTTTTTTAATCTTCTCTACTGTCACCTCTCGCGAGCCTAGTGGACTACAAGCCAAGGCTCGCAGTTTCTGAAATACATTTCAGAATTTCTTGTCAGGTGTAAAATAAAATCTTTGAAAAAATTCCGTTCCAGAAGCACAAAAGCGTTTATCGTTACCTTCGGATACCACATAAGCAGTTCTCGCCGGGTTCTGAAACACGAAAATTGCCGTTTCTAAAATTCTGGGCGTTAGTAATGAAGTTTCAAACACCGGCGACGAAAAAAATAAAGTAATTAATTTTTGGATCGCTTGCAGATACATGTCTGCGTTCCTGGCGCACACACAGGGTACAGAACCGTAGCGACCCGCAACTGGCGCTCAAATGAAACAGCACTGCCCACTGAGTACGTGCTCGTATTTATGAGCTGTGCGCCGACATTTGAACACAAAATGTTAAGCAACGTTCCTGGCTATAGAAGTCTGACTCAATGTTACGTTACCCACTTGCAAGTTTCGTCATAACCTCTAGGTCTACATAAGTAGCACACAGCTTTTACTTTTTCCTCCCTCAGGAAATAAACTAATTCGTTATTCATGGTTGTTGAATACACTTTTAACAATTCACCGCTTGTTTTTGCATGTTTACAGCAAATCCTAACATCTGCTGGAAGAAAGTAGTTAAAAATGTTCAAATGTTTGTAAATCTATCTGACCAAACTGCGTGGCCATCAGTCCGTAGCTTAGAAACTGCTTAAACTAATGTAAACTAACCTAAGGACAACAAACACACCCATTCCCATGCCCTAGGGAGGACTCGAACCTCCGACTGCGAGCTCCGCAGCGAGGCGCCTTAGACCGCTTGGCTACTTCACCGCGGCGAAAGTAGTTACTTGTAGTGTTGGCGCGCGTTCGAGAAATATGCCGAGCGAGGTGGCGCAGTGGTAACGCACTGGACTCGTATTCAGGAGGATAGTGGTTCAAATTCACCTCCGGCCATTCAGATTTAGGTTTTGCGTAATTTATCTAAATCACTCCAGGCAAACGGGTTCCTTTCAAAGGGTACTGCCGATTTCCTTCCACATCCTTGCCCAAACGATCCGAGCGTAAGCTCCGTCTCTAACGACCAAGCTGTCGACGGGAGTGATTGCTCATTTAGTTACAAATATACACTGTCACAATTTTTTTCGATCTAGCGCTGAGTGGTACATTCGGCAAATACCTACAATTAGACATCCCGTTGTGATGCTTTTAAAATTTTTGTTGATTTCCCTGAGTATTTCATACAATCACTTATTTTCTGACATTAACAGCATTCATTTAGATAATGTCCTAACATTTTTGCGTATCACATCAATATTTCAATGTTAGTATTTTAGTTTTAATTGACTATGAATGTGAACAGAGGACTGAGAAGTACTATAGGAAAGCACTCGAGCTGGGGGGGGGGGGGGGGGGATTGCTCAGATGGGATCTGAATGACGAATCCCTTACTTTGAATATTAATACCAGATATAAACAAGTAGGTCGTATTCATATGTCAACTAGCCCTACATATCCACTCATTTATCTTCTGGAAAGTGCGTGTCGGAGACTAACTGGTATCGATAATACTGGTTTTCAGTCTTATTCAATTAGCAGATGGAGCGATACAAAATCACTCTAAAACTTTTGTACGTGTTGTAACACGTCTAAGCGTATTCTGAAAATCCTTTATATGATTTGGGAGCATCAGAACCGTAGAAGGTTAGTACTCGAATCAAGTTATCTAAATTTACACGACGTGTTTCAGAAGAACAGTGATACCCACGTAAACAAGGGCTGCCCAATTTGTTACGGCCTAGCGTGCCTCTGACAGACTTTTTTAATTTTATTTTTTATTTTTATTTATTTATTTATTTTTTTTGCCTGTCCTTAGTCGCTGCCTACCACCATTCAATTTTGATAAAGTCTCCAAACATCGGAACAGTACTCGTGAATTCATCGCACCACCGTCTTGGGTGACTACATTCCCAGAATCCTTGCAGCAAATCTAAAAGAACCTTTCGCTTTCTCCAATACGGAATTTATAAGTTTGTCTTATACCACATAGCGTGTGGTTTTTAGTATTCGCAGCTAAATTAACTATTAAACTAGACCACCTGCATATGTACAATCGCGTGCTTTTAGAATCAAAAGAGGCAGAGAGTGAAAGAATAAAAATTACGACCCTAAAAGAAAAAAACATTAATATAGAAAAGGAAATGAAACCAGGACAAAAATAAAGGTTTTCTGACGAAAGTATAGATCTACTGCTGGGTTACACGCAACATCTGATCGCGTTGTAACATGCTGGGCCCTCCTCAAGGTTGTGGAGGTGTCGCTGCTGACGTGGTGACAGTCTCAGGTGTTCCCAAACCATGTCCACCGCGTTCGTGCCAGCCGTATTGCATTCTGTTAATGCTTGCCTTCTCCGCGGAGATGTTCAAGAGATGTGCGCAGTGAGCTCGGGCATTATAATCTTTATGGACGAAAGAATCAACAAAATGTTTACTGTAGGGATTGATAATAGATTTGAGGATCGTGTCCTGATAATACGCAATCCTCAAATTAACCACTGATGTAACTTGACTCTTGCATACACACAAGATTACCGACCTGGGAGCGCAGAGCAGCTGATACACATATGCGGTACAATTGAGCCAAAATATGCGACGTTTAAAATCCGAAGAATCGCTGACTTTTGTTTTGATGTTTCGTCTTTCCAGAGGAGCTAGTATCAGCTGATTGCGTGTAGTAGGCCAATTGGTATCGCTGTGACTGAGTATGTCGGCCATATCTCAGCGGGCAGGCTCTGAGTGCTGGCTTAGCGCGTTATCGTAACTGCCGCTACTTGACTCCACGCTACAAGCAGACATCCAAACATCAATAGCAGGTTTTAGCAGAACACTCACGATCAACCATATGGGGAAATTTCAGGAGCGAAAAGACGCATGATTGGTGCTCCGACACAAAGTTTACTGCTGTGATTGGTGCCTTCGCCTCAAGAATGACTATTTGACTGTCCTTGACAGTATGTAACTTTAAATAATGCAGTATTACAGAAACAACGATGTGATGGCAAGCATTCTAGCACCTAACTACATTAATGCTTTCTGTTTCATTTTCAGGAGTTAAAACAGCGGAACTACCAACTGGATGTAATTTTTTTTTTTACTCTGAACTTTTAAACGTAGACCTAACATGGTACAGTTGTAATCCCAGAAGTAATATTACATAGGATGAAGGATGCTGTTTTCTATTTTAAAAATAGATGCAAACTCCTTGACTTGTTTCTGCCCTGTTGCACTGTTCTCAAATGTAAATTCGCAGTGGCATGTTTTGTTGTTCTTGAGGGCGTAGAGACTGAGCGACGATAGCTATCCGAACTTTAGCAGAGGTGGTGGAGAACTTTTCATTAAAAAAGCGGAGAATACGTTAATGTTTTAGTGTCGCAAATGTGAGAGTAGTTTTGGAAATAATAATAATAATAACTTGTAAGTTCGGCAGGTACTCATTAAGAACACCTCAAGCAATCAAAAAATCGGAAACAAAACTTTAATAGAAAATGAAATTTTAGAATTATATCTATGAATGAGCAAATAGCGAGAACATTTTCCATCATAGGTGTTAGGAAGATAATTTAAACACGAGCGAAAGAGAAAGATAAAGTGTGCTGGATTCACGGTAGGTTATGCCAAAATTATTCCCTTCCTGGGACGTAAATGTTGTACTCACGTGTGATAGCTGCAGGAAACCACATCTGCTACAAATAAGAGAAGCTGACGGCTTCCTAGATGCCGACGTTCGACTTAAAAAAAAAGTAAAATTGGCCGCGTTGAGCTGGCTCTCGCGTGGACCGGCGTGCTGTATTTATTACCGAATTACCACCTCGTTAATGCGTAGCGCCTGTTTACTGAGATTTATGGGCAGAAACGATTTAAAACAGCTGCTTTAATTGAAAGTATAATCCAAGATTAGACTGGCCCCTTTGCGTTAGGGTGAAATTGCTCGTCTGCCAACTCTTTTGAACGAGAAACCGCGAGGGCTCTCTGCGATTCATCTCGCCTCAGACATTTCCTTTTCCCGCCTGGGAGCGCAAAAAGAAGAAATCAAAAATAAACCACCGAATATTTCGCTTTTCGGATCCAAAAACCCGCGCTGCAGGGGAGTTTTTACAGGAGAGGGTATTAACACCGATTGCGGAGCTTAGCCAAAGGTGATCCGCGAATGCTGTAGGTTCCTCCGGGTGTAATTTGATGGCGTACCTTCTGTCTGAAAGTCGTCTTCCCTCCAAATTTCCTCCTTCGTATACTCGGCCGATAGCCGAACAGGATTCTTCTCAAAAATTTACTTCTCGTTCACAGCGATACAAATTTGGCTCGAATTTGCTTTTCCAGTTTGTAAACTTTGCTGTTCTCAGTTGAGTCAAGTGAACTGAAAATCGTTGACAGTTGCTTTTTCCCAATGCGGAATAATGAAAGTATACTTTTGGACCGTAGCCTTACTTCTAGTTATTATTTTAATAACTGCAATAGCTTTAAAGTCATAGAAATTCGTTTCCGAGAATATATATATATATTTCAGTATCCTTGTCTGGGATTCAGTTGCAACGCTCAAGGCTAATATTTCTTATTTTTCCATTCATTTTCCATTTTTCTTCAAATATTTCATGAACAATAAGCGTGATA
This sequence comes from Locusta migratoria, assembly GCA_026315105.1. Lineage (NCBI taxonomy): Eukaryota > Metazoa > Arthropoda > Insecta > Orthoptera > Acrididae > Locusta > Locusta migratoria. The sequence goes on along the minus strand of CM048755.1, from coordinate 144,299,631 downwards.
TCTTGGGATTAAAATTCTGAATAAATTTCATTTGAAATTTGTACACGTAAGGGTAAAACTATTGTTTTCATTAGCTTTGCTCTGTTTTGCAACATTTTACGATTTTTGCAGCTAATTCTCATTCCTTAGAATGGGTCGATGTACTACTTCTCTCTCTAACATTGCTAAACCTACAATGTCACTACCATTGCGTAGTTACCTAAAATTTTAGTCATTTTGAAATTCTAAATTGATTATGAAACTGTATAAAAATTCCATTTGCTAGTCTATTTAACATTATTTACTTCAAGTAACTTCCCTCCATAAGTATTTTCCATTCCTTTGGAGCAGAATGTAGTTCGCTGCAGCTTTCTATGAATGAAATTGTTTAGTGTTTACGAGGCTTTTATCATTCCGTGTGACTTATAAACTTTAATTTTTGTTGCAGCTGCCACTCAGATTAAAGCTTTCACATTCTTTCAATGTTTCTCTATCGTCACGTAAAATATTTAAATGCCTCGAATCTAGTGTATGTACCGACAAAACCAGTAACACAAAGAAAAGCAAAACTGCGTCCTCATAGCTTCACTTATAACTTCGTACTTCAGTGGCTCATATTCATAGACACCACAACAGAAAAATGTTTTGTTGACAGTTTACCAACATTTAGAGACTAAGCCTGCTAAAGAACTGAATCTGCTACAAAAACGTGCAACAGCGTATCCTCTCGTCGCGAGTTTTGTGCACTCTAGTCACTGGAATTGTGAGAGCTTTATACCATATAATATAATCGACTAAGTTGTAATTTAGTGGCTTACATGATTTGATGAGCATATTTTTTGATAAAAGGGTATAATTTATGGAATTATTCACAATCTTACAAGGAACAAATGTGAAAAAATAACGAGTTGAGGAAATGAGCATTAAAAACGTCGCTGAAAGGAGATGCCTGTCAAAGTGTGAACTCTTCTTGCTCTTAATATGTACTATTATTCAGTGACATTCCTACGTTTTTATGACCATGTGATCAGTTATATAGATGTTATTTCTGTTATCCATAGAACCGAATACATCCAGAAAAAGTTGATGGAAAAATTAAGAAACAACGTGCTCTATTCACTGTTAATCAAGCAGAAAAATGGCTAAAATATGTTCACCCCCTCAGTCGAATTTCTACTGCACCATTACGTTACAGTTACAGTCATTGCATCACCTGAAATGCGGTATTATTTTTGAAAAATTACACGCATTTGTTCATTCTCAATAGATTTTCGTATTGACTTCTTGTATATTTTCTTTCAGAGATAAATGGTCTTCCCACTTAGAGAAGTTATAAAATAATTTTGTTCCCGTGAAATAGTACTCGGGAATTTTGCTTTTCAATTGCTAGGATTAGTGTTGTGCCTGGATTATTCAATCTGTGATGAGAACAACTCATCATCAAGATACGGAAAAATAAATTAATTATTTGTTGGTATTGAAACAGATAATTTTCTGTGTTACAACTTTCCGTCATGATTCCAATGCCTGATTCTGATTAAACGCGGAGTCTCCCAGCTATCCGGTGTCCGTTGCTCTACACACTGAAATATACTGTCTCGCCAGAAGAAGGATGAACATTAGGGTTTCACGTCCCGTCGTCCTAATCAAAAGATAGTGTCGAAACCAATAGTTATGACAAAAGACTATCAAACAGTTGTGTGGGTGATAGGCCTAGCGCTTTTCGGTGCTGTCGTGGGAAGTTGGTAGCCGATTTGTGCCACCTGGCACACAGTACACAGCTAGTTATTCGCTTTCCCAGGACTGTGAAGCGTGGTAGATTACTTGTTCTCGATATAAGTGGATGGGGTCTGGGGAAGGCCAGGTTCCAGTTTTTTGTGGCCCCGCTGGCCAGCATCATATCGCCGAGCCTAATTCTGCTACGACGCCACAACAAATGTAACACCCACTCCTTCTGTAGCACGTATTTTTCATTTCTCGGTGCAAGTATTGAAGTCTAGGTGTATAATTATATTTTATTATAACGGCTTCTGAATACATAATATAGTCTACCAAACAATCCTCTCTTATTCACATGATTCTTCTTTGTTTTATTTTACTTATTTTGCCTCCTTCTCCGCAGTTGCAGTTATACAGTTTGTATAGGTTAGGTTGCCGTCTTTTGCAACTGTAAATTATTCTAATTCAGACCAGATGCGTTTCACTTTATTTCAAAGCATCTTCAGTGGTCACGATTTGTGAAAAAAGTAAAACTGAAAATAATGACAGCAAGAGGCAATATGAGTGCTACAGAACACACATGAAGGGGGTAACATAAAAACTTGACCACTGAAGATACTTTGAAATAAAGCGAAACGCGTCTGGTCTGAATTAGACTAATTTACAGTTGCAAAAGACGGTAACTTAACCTATAAAAACTTTCTTATCTATCATCTACACACTAGGCTATTCTACATTATTCTTACATCGTTTCTGAGACGTTACTATTTTCTTTCTCATTATACTCATGTACAACTGATATAATTGTACTGAAATTTTTTCTCTTACTATGAATGGAAAACTGAAAGATGGAATTATGTAGAGGGGCTATATAAGGGAAATGAACTTGAAGGCAGCTTTACAGAAAGAGAGGAGAGGGTAGATGGTAATGAGATGGGAGATATGAGATTGTGTGAAGAATTTGACAGTTATGAAAAACCAAACTCGTTACAAGACCCACGGAATTAGACAACGTGCCCTCAGAACTGATAATACTCTTGGGACACCAGACATTACAGAACTATTCCAACTGATGTGCACGATGTGTGAGGTAGGGGGAATACACTCAGACTCCAACAACAATGTAATAATTCCAGTTCCAAAGAAGGCACATACTGACAGCTGAGAGCGGCATGAAAGTAGTTTTCTGACTTAAAACACACCTGCAGAGTCACCTTTAAATGCTGAATGCATGAAGAAGCATAAAATATATCTTTGTTTGGTTTGTTCTTCATAACAAAAATTTATTGTTGGATACTTTTTGACATTTTTACACTTAGGAGGATAAAAAGTTGTAACTGTAATTTTAAACTGGACACACCATTTTTCTGCAAAGATACCTCTTTAGTCCTACAGATGTTTAGCAATTCAGATGGACCATTAATGATATGGATTGCCATGTAGATATGATATGCTGTGACAAGTGATTAACATTTGATCTTCTGTAAGGATTAATTCATCCCATCTATGTATCATTGATTGGACTTTATGCATTTATTGTTACGTCACGTTTTATTTTGATGTATACGTATCCGATGATGATGATGATGATGGTGTCAACTTAAACCGGTAGTTACAACAAAATAAAATTAAACAACTGTGTGTTAAGTATCAGGTGTTCAAATTGCCTTTGATTATAGTTTGCATATTGTGTGACACTACATTTCTAGTTTCCCAACTATGTGTTTACTAATTCATAACATGTTCAGAAACGTGTAGAATACGATGTGTGAATGTGGACCATTTCGAAAACGTAAAGACTCGTAATATAATAAACAGCAAAGTTTCGATTGATGCCTTTGTCGTAATCCCACAGAGATGTTAAAGTTTTCTCAGCACTGAAGCGAGTGTTACAGGAAAGACATCTATTTAATCAGTTAGTACGTAGTACTACTGTTGTGAGTTCTAGGAAAACAATTGTGGGAAACATCTGTATCTAACGGAGTTTTGACGCTTCGTATATGCAACGACCAGTTGTCATGCAATAGGGGAAAAAACGGAGGGGAGGTTGAGAATTAATGTCCCATGCTACGGAAGAGCTGGCGACGTGTGAGTCAAGACACAAGTAACATTCTGACGGCAGCGTCTGACTCAGGCGATACGAAGAAAGTTATTTTGTTCAAAGTATGAACTTACATTTGCGGAAATATGTAAGGTATCCTGAAAGTACAGAAGGCGTTACCTCGACGTCGTCATTCTTTCCTATCAGTTTACACAAAGGAGGAAGCGTGTGGAGGATGTGCATCCACCGTAAACATTCATTCTGCTCCTATACTGTCAACGATATTAAATCCTGGTGACGACCAGAAGTACTGGGTTTAAATCCTAACAGTGCACATTCTTCTCGTCACGGGTGGTGTGGCGACGCACAGAGGGCGAAATACACTGCTTGAATAACCAGCAGAAATCTTTTCTCAAACTGTGAGTTTGCTTTACAGGGCCTCGCTCTACTCCAACGTCCGAACTGACTTAGCCAGTCAGTTATAGTGAGACGCACAATTTAACGTGGGCTCGGTATTTTCTGCATTAACAAATCGGCGCCAGAGATGAAAAAGCGATGAACGGACAGACTAACCGTAGACAGAGCCAAATAGTGTAGGCGAAAATTCTTCCAGCTCCAAGGTTCGTATCGGCTACATCTGGACCTAGTGCCGCCGCACGAATATGCTGTTTCCTATCTCCACTGCAAACGTGGCTCTCCTGGAGCCTTAGAAAATTTCTAAACTACAGGGGAATGCTAAATATTAATGGGTAGATAGGGTTACTAATGAAGAAATGCTGAATCACATTCCGGAGGAAATACACTTATAGTACCGCTTGACTAAAAGAAGAGGTCAGTAGACAGCATGCATACTAAAGTATCAAGGAATCGCAATGGAAGTAAATTTGCTTGGCAAAACTGTAGAGTGAAGCCAAGGCTTGAGAGCAGGTAACAGGGGAAGGCGAACCAAAGGTTACGTTTCATTGGCAGAACGCTTCGAAGATGCATCAGCTCCACCAAAGAGACTGCCTATATCACACCTGTACGTCCTCTCCTGGAGTACTGTTGCCCCTTGTGGAACCCTCACCAGGTGGTACTGACGGAAGACTTTGAGAAGGTTCAGAGAAGGGCAGCTCGTTTTGTTTCATCACGTTACGGGGGGGGGGAGGGGCGTCACGGAAATGTTGCACGAATTGGGGTGGAAATCATTAAAAGAAAGACGTTATTCATTGCGGCGTGATCTGTTTGCGAAGTTTCAATCACCGACTTTTAGTTCTGAATGTGAAAATATTTTGTTAGCACCCACCTACTTAGGGAGACATGACCATCCCAATAAAATAAGAAAAATCGGATCGAAAACGGAACGATTTAGGTGTTTTTTCTTTCCGCGCGCTATTAGAGAATGGAACGGTAGAGAAAAGTTATGAAAGTGGTTAATGAACCCTCTGGCAGGCACTTAAATGTGATTTGCAGAATACCTATGTAGATGTAGATGTAGATTGCGGCCGATATACCTTGTAGTTGGCGTGTAGAGATAGAAATTCAGTGGAGAGCTGCATCAGTAACAATTTTCGATACGAAGGATGCTGTAGATCTGATCTATTTATCATTCTTCGTCCCCAGTCATCATACTACTTGAAAAGGAAGGGAGGTTCGGGTTTGACGTCCCGTCAACATAGGGGTTGTTAGAGACGGAGTACACGCTCGGATTGCTCATTGATAGGGATGGGGAAGGATATCGGCCGTGCCTTTTGAAAGGAACCATTACGATCCCGGCCTCTGCCTGGAGTGTCTTCGAGAAATGAGGTCGGCCGGAGGCGTGTTTGAGCCGCCGTCTTCCCAAAAGCAGGTCCAGTGTGTTACCATTGCGTCACCTCCCTTCACGGACATGCTTGGAAGTTACGTAGGATCCCCTCCATCTCCCAGACCGGGGAGATGTACCCGTGACATACCCCAGCCAACCCTGCCATCCCCCAATTCTTAGCCGTCGGCCACGAACACATCGCAACCAGCAGAGCAGATGAGAAAGCGGGCGCAGTGTAGCGAGTCGTACCTTGGAGGTGTGCGTGCGCAGGCTGGACTCGGTGGCGAAGCCCTTGCCGCAGATGTTGCAGTGGAAGGGCCTGTTCTTGGCGCGCTCCACCTGGGCGTCGTGGTTGCGGAGGTGCTGCTGCAGGTTGGACAGCTGGATGAAGGCGCGCCCGCACTCCGGCAGGTGGCACTTGTACGGCCGCTCCCCTGCAACGCGACCAGCTCTCAGCTCAGCCTCCACCTCAACCTCACCAAACACTTTCACCTTACACACACTTCACACTGACTGTCGCTTCTCCCACATAGCCAACATCACACAGTCAACAACAACAAAAAAAAAAAAAAAAAAAAAAAAAAAAAAAAAAAAAAAAAAAGTTCAAATGTTTGTAGAGTCTATTGGACTTAACTACGGGGTCATCAGTCCCTAAACTTACAAACTACTTATGAACTACTTACAACTAAGGACGGCACAAATATCCATGCCCGAGGGGGGATTCGAACCCGCCGGCCGCGGTGTCCGAGGTGACTGAGGCGCCCCAGTCACGGTCAGCACGGCCACTACGGTCGGGGGTTCGAATCCCCCCTCGGGCATGGATATTTGTGCCGTCCTAGTTCGTAAGTAGTTCATAAGTAGTTTGTAAGTTTAGGGACTGATGACCCCGTAGTTAAGTCCCATAAGCTTAACAAACATTTGAACATTTGATTCGAACCACCGACCGTAGTGGCCGTGCAGACCGTGACTGGAGCGCCTCAGTCTCCTCGGCCACCGCGGCCGGCACACACTCAACATATCAATTAAAATCTCGTATAGGATCACAGGTCGAGGCCTGAAACCTCATTTCCTGGCTGTCTCAAACCTTCGGATTCAAAATGATACAGATGTATACCAGTTTAAAATGACAATAGAAGCAAACACTCCAACATAATATCCTTCGCACGAATACAATACATACTTCTAGGTAGCACTGCTGCTATTGTGCGGTGCGCATCTCGAGTAATTTTCGACGTTTTACGAGTCGGCCTAATATCATAGGAGAGTGGCGTTACCGTAAGCCGTTAACGTAACACAACTATTATACGTCGATCGAGATTTTACCGAACAGTTATGAAATCTGTACATTATGCAAAGTGTGAAGGAAAGCAAGGACTAATTCGGAGAAGCTATTAAAGTTCAAGGTGAAGAAATAAAAACTTTGCGGCTTGTCGATAACGTTGTAATTCTGTCAGAGATAGCAAAGGACCAGGAAGGCTCCCGCCGGAATTTTAAGTCCTCCCTCGGTCATATGTGTGTGTGTGTTGTCCTTAGCGTAAGTTACTATAAGTAGTTCGTAAGTCTAGGGACCGATGACCTTAGAAGTTCAGTCTCTTAGGTTTACAAGAATTTGAACATGTTTTTGGACCTGGAAGAGTACAGGAATGGAATGCACAACTTCTTGAAAGGAGCGTATAAGCTGAACATTAACAAAAACAAAATAGGGGTAATGAAATATAGCCTACTGAAATCAGGCCTTGATGAAAGAATTATATAAAGTAACGAGACAGAAAAGGTGGTACGTGAGTTTAGTTATTTGGGCAGTAAAATAACGTACGATGGTCGCAGTACAGGTAACATGAAATGAAGAATAGCAATGTCAAGAAAAGTCTTTCTCAAAAAAAGGTATTTGTTTACATCGAATATCGATTTAAGTGTTAGGAAGTCTTTTCAGAAGGAATTTGAGTGGAGTGTTGCCATGTGTGGGAGTGAAACTTAGACGATAAATAATTCAGACAAGAAAAGATACAAGCTTTTGAAATATGGTGCTACAGACGAATGGTGAAAATTATGTGGGTAAATCGCGTAGCCAATGAGGAAGTATTTCACAGAATTAGTTAAGAAAGAAGTTTCTGCATACCTTGACTAAAAAATAGGATTGATTACTAGGACGCATTCTGAGACAACAAGGAATCGTCCATTTAGCACTGGAAGAAGGTGTGTGAGTTAAAAACTGCAGAGGAAGATCAAGAGACGATTACAGTAAGCAGGTTCGAATGAATGTGGGTGGCCGTTCTTATGAGGAGATGAGTTCGCTTTCTCAGGACTGACTAGGGTGGAGAGCTGCTTCAAACCAGTAGCCGTACTGAAAGTCACAACAACAACCACATAGTTGTATCGCTAAGCGTATGGCCTGCTGACAAATATCTTGATCAGTTCTAGTATCGAAATGATGAGATCTGAACACAGCAGGTAGGAAAATAGGTAACCAAGGTCTATTCAATCCGTTTAATTAATATGGAATTTTACTAGCGAACGATCCTCCAAGTCTCTCGTTCTATTTTCCCACCTCTACGTTAGAGAGGTTGCGCAAACAATCCGTGAGATGTCTGTAAGCGCTTTTCGTTGACAACAACGTATTAAAAGCTGATTTATACAATATTTTGTATATGACTAAAGTCGCATTGCTGTTGATGAACAACGTGCTTCTAGTACGACATTTTGCCGCTTGGTACGGCGTGTAGCCACTTCTGTGGCATTTATCTATCTTTCTTGGTGGTTGTGTTACGTTGCCGTCAATACATGGCAGTGAGTTTGAGCGTGAGTGTGGTTCATATTATTTTATTACAGCTGTGAATTGTCTTGTCTTTGGTGTTATGGCAAAGGTTATGCTAACATTATTAATCTGCCAGTGTTAGCTATCACCAAAATAACGCCCCAAGTAATAAAATACCTCGATTAACGTCTGTGTTGTGCACGAAATACATGGCAGAAAAAACAATAGTTTGATCAAAAATTTTAAAACACATATTTTTATGCTTAGTGTACTGTATTAATAGAGAAAACACTGATTTTTAATTATTCCAAAGCTGAATTCATAATGTGGGTATGAAAGGGTTAAAGCTGTTGTGAGAAACAATCTAGCTGTCGCCTGCAGTAGCTACTAATAATATGAGAACTACATTTCTACTACATGCTCACTTTAAGGCGTGAAGTGACTTGTCTGGAATCGATCAATTTATTTCATTCCATTTGTGAAAAGTTAATTTCATTCCCACATACATTATCAAGAGACGTTTCATAAAAATTAATATATGAGCTTAAATAACTTCATTTTAACAACCTCACCATGTGATGTTGCGTAATATTACTCAATGGAACGAAATTAGTCACTCACAAATGAAGTTGAAGAAATATTGTTTATTAAGAAAATAGCCTCAGGAAGCCACTGAATTTATTCAAGAAATGTCTTTCTTCTCTTGACCCAGGCATTAAAAAAAAAGATACTGTACGATTAATTATTTGAGAGACTGCGTTGGAAATCAAAGTACTCGCGTATTCGTGAACCTAGTTGTTTGTCGCTTAATACAATTTGTTTGCAATACTTCACTGAACGAAATGGACTGACTGAAAGCGCAAGTGAGAATGGAATAATATTCGTTCCAAATAACAACGTTACATAAATGTAAGACGTGTCAATAAACGTATTAAGCTAGTATGGCGTTCCTTTATCTAATGTGTGCTGTAAGTATGAAAGAGAGCTGGAATTGGTAGAAATGCACGAGAAAGTTGTTGACGCGGAGCGTGGTTTGTGCAGTGGGCGCGGCGCGCAGCTGGCAAGCTGACAACAGTCCCGTGTCACGAATAGCTTACAGAACTGCAGAGGTGAGGAGCCGCTGGCCACAAAAAAGCAGCCGTTGCGGTTCACATGTAAATTACTCATCTGCGCCGGAAGCGACTCGCCAACTCTTTCTTCGTGGCGCTGATGCGCGCCGAAGCAATTAAATTCGTGTAACTGTGTGTGCATTCCGGCAACGCCTCTCTCTAATTTCATCACCTAATTACCAGCGAAATAGAGTGAAATTGATACTCATTAGGGGATCGCCAGGTGCCTTCGCCGGTTTGTGAGAAAATGATACGTCCACTCGCAAGGGGATATAATTAATGGGGGTTCAATATATGTTTTATCGATTGAAAACGCCCGTTCATTTTAACGCCGGTGCGGGCTAAATTGGGCTGTATTTTAAGATCTCACACCCTGTTTTCCGACCGATAACCTTTATTTTCAAACAATCATCTACGGCCAATTGGAGACTGCGTCTCCGAGACATTCGGCAGCCTTCTTCGAAGAGGAGCAGGCACGCTATTCGTGTCTAGGCGTAACATCGTATCTAAACAAACGTACTATGAGGGAGATAGCTCATAGTTCCTCATCTCGTAGAACACTAGCTCAGATTCAGTAGGGCGACAGATGAAATTTGGAGTGATATCACTGCGGGAATCACCTCCAGCAGCACGAAGGATCTAAAACTACCTCAACTACTTAAATTGTATAATGAACAAGTCACGTGAAGTATACGCCAGAAAGTGTGCGTGCCCTCGTCCTCCTGAATAGGAAAAGGAGATAAATCGTCCTGCGTAGCGTCTGAACGTACTATGCCATGCCTTAAGGAATTTCGGTAAATTACGGGACATCTACATTTGGGTCTGAACCACCATTCGAGTAGCTCAACAACTGTGCCGCCTGAATAGAGTTGTTTCAATAGTTGATTCATATTTCACAATTATCAGATCGAGGACTAAAGGTACTCAGAAGCTATACAGTTTGCATTATAAACTGATACAATGAAGCTGGTAGCTACTGCATTATACAGTAAGTTTAGAAAGTATGACGAATGTATGAATAAAGCACACCACATGCTGCTTTGTAGAGTAGACTAAAGAGCCTAGCCTAGATGTAGGTTCACGTCTGCTGAAAGACTCAAAGTATTGCCGAAGTGCCGCGCGGGAGTAGCCGAGCGGTCTGGAGCGCCACGTTAAGGAACGCGCGGCCTCCCGCGTCGGAGGTTCGAATCCTCCCTCGGGCATGGATGTGTGTGTTGTCCTTAGGTTAGTTTAACTTTGAACATTTATTGCTGAAGTCGTCGCCATTGGATGGCGAGCAGTAATAGATCGGGTGATAACTGACCAGGCGACAGTTATTCTTTGGTACATCCCCCAAGATACCATCGGTGGTAGCAGTCTACAGATCTAGACACTTTCCTATTTACTATTTTTCTATTTACCAAAGAAATAAATTTTTAATTTTAAGTATTCGTCTTCCTATTTTTCAGTTTCCAGCTAGGCCTATAAAAACCATCAAGGTCGTTAAAAAACCAATAACGCACATTAACTGAATTGTAAGTGCACGTAAAATTTAATATTAATAATCTTCAAATGTTTGTATAGCTTATGAGACTTAACTACGGGGTCATCAGTCCCTAAACTTACAAACTACTTATGAACTAGCTAAACCTAAGGACGGCACAAATATCCATGCCCGAGGGGGGATTCGAACCACCGACCGTAGTGGCCGTGCAGACCGTGGCTGGAGCGCCTCAGTCCCCTCGGCCACCGCGGCCGGCAAACGCGACCTATCTTAGTCATCAGATAGCAGATCGAGTTAAAAAGGCAGCAAGTAAAAAAAAATTCCAAACTGTTTACGAGTGAAACGAATTCAGAACCATGTGCCATATCAAACTGACCTGTCAGTAGTAAACGTATGACATTATTATTCGAGTTATCGTCCATTTGTTTCACCAACGGAGACGTCATAAACTCTACTTGCATAATATTTACTTTTCGACATCCCCTTTCACAAGACTAAGTTGAAAAAGCGTGCCAAGGAAAGAAGAAATGTTTCTAAAGTGAATCTAGGTCAGTTGTATGTCGTAACTATTCGATTTGGCGTCGCACGTAAGTGTATATAACACCTATCAAAAATGTTCAAATGTTTGTAAATCTATCGGACCAAACTGCGTGGTCATCAGTCTGTAGCAACTAACCTAAGGACAAACACACACACACACACATGCCCTAGGGAGGACTTGAACCTCGGACGGCGAGCAACCGCGCGCTCCGCAGGGAGGCGCCTTAGACCGCTCGACTACTCCACTGCGGCATAACATCTATCTGAGTTTATTTTGTATTCCGCATACATAATCTATAGCTTGATTGCCTGACTGACATCCCTTAGTTAAAGTGTTTTTTGTAACGTGCTCTTTTATATTGTACTATTTTTCCCCATCTGTTGTGTGTTTTACCTTTTGTTTACTGCTGTAGGCCTTAACAGCTCGTCGATGTAATAAATGATTCCACATAAGGTACATGAGTAGCGGATAATTTCGTGATAGTACTTTCATTTCACGAAGATTTCTGCAAAAAAAGTCATTAGTAAATAGCAGTAATAGGCTCTTGATTCCTTACAGTGATTTATAATGTTGCGCTTGCTTCCGTTGATGGAGGTGGGGCATTCAGTATAGTGGTGAGCCTCTGTCGTGGGAAGACAGGTCGCTCCCTTGGGGCCGGACAGCCCTGCAGGTTCCCAGCATACGAACGAGATGAGCATTTTTTCCCCTTTTCTGTTTAAGAAATTTGAGATAGGAAGAGAGTATTTGTAAAGAAGAGGGGGCGAGGGGACAGATTGCTTCCCTACCCTTTTAGAGAATTTTATGAATTAACAGAGCGTTCATCATTTGTTTCCATCACGAATACGTCATCGGGAACAAATGGAAGATAGCAGCGGGGGAATAAAGAACGGAGCGGAGCGCGCGGCCAGCCCGCCGCTGCCTCGTTTCTGCCTACACTAAGTGTGCAGTTCTTTCTGCTCGTGCGTGCTACAATATTTGCTTATTATCCAGCGTAGCAAGCGACGCTCTCCATTAGGATTCGATTTTTCAAGTGACTTCCCTCCTGCAAGTCGGGTAAGCGAACATCATACCAATACACTTCTATGACAAGGGCCTCATACCGGTACTATTCCCTTGAACCCTTATTTCGTAGAGGTGATATCCACAAAATATGGTTGCAACATTCATATTTCAGAAAAGGGCCATAAAAATAGCAAACGTCACAAATATTTGCTCTCACTGTAATAATACGAGGCGCGTCCAGAAAGTAAGTTCCGTTTGGTTATATAAAACGAACGGGTACAGATACAGAAAAAAAAAATATTGATTGTACAAAAATCTACAACTGGTAGACTATTTTTCTACAAAGCTTCCGAAATTTTGTAGGCAATTGTCATAGCATTGCACAAGGTTTTGTGTGCCTTTTTCATATAATGTTGCCGCCTGTGTATTCAACCATGTGGTCATCATCGTTGAAGTGTTGTCCACCAAGGACAGATTTTAGGTGTAATAAGAGGATTACTGTCAAAAGTTTTTTTTTTTCGCGGTAATACCTGACCTCGCACACCGAATGTGATCAAACAAGCCGGTCGCGGTGGCCAAGGGGACTGAGGCGCTCCAGTCACGGTCTGCACGGCCACTATGGTCGAGGGTTCGAATCCCCCCTCGGGCATGGATATTTGTGACGTCCTTAGTATTAGCTAGTTCATAAGTAGTTTGTAAGTTTAGGGACTGATGACCCCGTAGTTAAGTCCCGTAAGCTATACAAACATTTAATTTAATTTAATGACCAAACAATTCTTACGCAAATTTCAATGGGACCTGTTTGATCACCCTCCATACAGCTCGGACCTTTCTCCTAGCGACTTCCATCTCTTCTTACACCTAAAATCTGTCCTTGGTGGTCAACACTTCAACGATGATAAAGAGCTGTTACCACATGGTCGAATACACAGGCGGCAACATTCTGTGAAGGATGCATGCAAAAACTGGTGGCACGCCATGACAAGTGCCTACAAAATTTTGGCAGTTATGTGGAAAAGTAGTTTAAGAGTTGTAGAATTTTGTGCAATAAAAATTTCTTCTATATCTGTATACTATTTCATTTTATTACCAAACGAAACTTACTTTCTGGACGCGCCTCGTATATTAAAGAGTTTCGGCTCTAATTGTACCATCTGAGTGCATCTACTAATCCATTATGCAATTTAATAAATACATTAGTAATTATTGCATCAACAATTCTACTCGTAGCAGGGGAACAAGAACAAAACTTGACTTACAAGTAATGAAGAGGACTTCTTACAGGAAACGAATCTGTACAATACATTTCTCAATGAGCAACGATGTGAAAGAGGTAACTGAATCGAACATGTTTAAAAAAGCGTTTAAAGAATAGCTTTTCAACACTGCTGTAACGTATCACTGGGTTACTTAACGCAGAGTAAGGATTGGTAGAAGAAAGCTCGGGTTGGTAAATATTTAAAAAGTCATCATATCTGCCATTTCATTAGGTATTTTTAGTGTATAATATATTTATTGGACCAGTAATACCGCTCTCAGTAATACAAAATACTAACATAGTTGCACATTACCGAGCTCAGAATCATTCATTATAGAGGGAAACTTATTCCGGTTTCTACGACGGACGAATGGGAACGCACGATTAAAGCACGGGCAAGGCATACTTATCACCGTGATCCTGATATAAACCCAAAATACATCTTACGTGGTGTGTGCGTTTTGTGCAATGACCAGTAACGAAGTGTCAATAAACAGTGTTCAAAACTGTTCAAATGTTTGAAAAGTTTTCGGACCTAACTGCGGTGGTCATCGGGTTCTAAATTCACAAACTGCTTAAACTAACTTATCCTAAGAACAACACACACACACACACACACACACACACACACACACACACACACACATGCCTGAGGGAGGATTCGAACCTCCGACGTGGAACGGCCACGCGCACCGTAGTAAAGCGACATAGTGCGCACGGCTATTCCGTCGCGGCAATAAACAGTGTAATATCAGTGTTTTTTATTAGCTATACCTGTAAAAAATATCATGCATTAGTATTTATATCATATGTAATTAGGATAATTTTTCAAGTTTTAATATGGAAATCTGTAAATTAATTTTTACTTAGTTCTTCTACATAATGTATCAGTTGATCGAAACAATGTCTTTGACAAAGATGTAAGTAATTCAAATCTTTTTGTCTTAAATCTTACGTTTGTACTTCTTTTTGTTAGTACTAAATGATCTGCCTACACTGTACTTGTGCGTCCTATTTTAAAGTGTGCTGTGCATTGTGGGATCCCCACCAAGTGGGACTGACGGAGGATATAGAGAAAGTTCAGAGAAGGGCAGCTCGTTTGCTACTGTCGTGATATAGGGGAGAGAGTGTCACGAATTGTTGTGCACGAATTGTGATGGAAATCATTAAAAGAAAGGAGTTATTTGATAATTTTTTTTCACCAACATTCTCTTCCGAATGAGAACATACTATGTTAGCACCCACCTACGTATGGAAACATGACCATGATAATAAAATAAGACAAATCAGATCCAAAGCGGAAAGATTTAGGAGCTTCTTTTTCCCGCGCGCTATTACAGAATGGAACGGTACAGAAATGTCATAAGGGCGGTTCGATGAACCCTCTGCCATACACTTCAATGTGATATGCAGGGTATTTATGTAGATGTAGTTTGCGGAGGCAAGGTTGTACTATGGAGTGTTCGAGACACGGTTGTAAAATTTGTAATGTTTAGTTGCGGAAAATTAAGTCTTGTGGAACTTTTGGTAAGAAATCTCTTGTGAACCACTTGTCTACGAATCTATGAATACTCAGTATTCAAAGATATTTAAAGAACAAACTAATTTACTTCACTATAAACAAAATATCAACTCGAAGAACCTAGAAATATTATATTTCTTTGTACAGACAAAATGGGAGCCCTAAGTCGTACCCAAATAGAACGAGGCTAACTTCCAGACAATTAGGTGAATGTAAAGTGATGACTTTTAGTGAAGTGAACACTCTCTTCAATGACACTTCTTTCACAATAACGTTGAAAAAGCCACTGCCGTTGGAAAACATGATAGTCATGAAGGAGAGTGCGTGATCTACAACCAGTACAACCAGTTTACGATACTTGTTGGTAATCATGGTGCCTTGCACGAGATCAAGAAAGTGTTGGCACCCTCCCATCGGCATGATGAAGACTGTATCGGGATTCATCAGATCGTGCTGGGTCAACGTCCAGTGAGAGTGATGACGTGGCCATTGCTGAAGTCGCGGTGTTTACATTGCTGCAAGCGTGGGTCGTCGGCCGCAGAGGCCCATCGATAGGAGTGCTGGGTGCGCTGTGTGATCACACACATTTGTGGTCTGCCCAGCTTTCAATTCTGCTGTTAGTTCCGCCGCATTTCGACGCTTGTCCTGTTTCAGAAGTCTGCCCAGTCTACGACGTCCACAATTTACAATATGCGGTGGCCGACTACTCCCTCGATGTTTGGACGCGGTTTCACCTCGGTTTCGCCACTTTTGAAGGCACCACAGCACTCCTTCAACACCCGACAAGTCGTGCAGATCGCGAAATGTTCATCGGTCCTCTGGCGAACTGGGATAGATAGCGCGCCTTCCCCATTCAACACACGGACAGCACGCATAGTCATACTAGATGCGACGTGCTTGTGTTTCAAATGTCTGTAAATCTATTGGTCCAAACTGCATGGTCATCAGTCCGTAGCTTACAAACTACTTAAACCTAGGTAAACTAACATAAGGACCTAGGAGTTACAATTACGAACAACGTTGACTGGAGAGAACACATAGAAAATATTCTGGGGAAGGCGAACCAAAGGTTACGTTTCATCGGCAGAACGCTTCGAAGATGCACCAGCTCCACCAAAGAGACTGCCTACATCACACTTGTGCGTCCTCTCCCGGAGTACTGTTGCCCCTTGTGGGACCCTCACCAGGTGGGACTGACGGAAGACATTGAGAAGGTTCAGAGAAGGGCAGCTCGTTTTGTTTTATCACGTTACGGTGGGGGGGGGGGGGGGGGGAGCGTCACGGAAAAGTTGCACGATTTGGGGTGGAAATCATTAAAAGAAAGACGTTATTCATTGCGGCGTGATCTGTTTGCGAAGTTTCAATCACCGACTTTTAGTTCTGAATGTGAAAATATTTTGCTAGCACCCACCTACTTAGGGAGACCTGACCATCCCAATAAAATAAGAAAAATCGGATCGAAAACGGAACGATTTAGGTGTTCTTTCTTCCCGCGCGCTATTAGAGAATGGAACGGTAGAGAAAAGTTATGAAAGTGGTTAATGAACCCTCTGCCAGGCACTTGAATGTGATTTGCAGAGTATCTATGTAGATGTAGATGTAGATGACAAACACACACACCCATGCCCCAGGGAGGACTCGAACCTCCACGGCGAGCAACCGCGCGCTCCGCAGCGAGACGCTTTAGACCGCTCGGCTACTCCACCGCGGCTGCTTTTGTTTGATTAGCAGTCATTCCTCTCAGGTGACGTAGTCCTCGCCTGGACGTGTTCACATCGATAGTATGGAGGTGGTCTCAAGATTTCGGCGCATAATGTGTAGAGCAGGCTGTTATTCATCACACGAAATACATGTCCCATTTAAGTGTTCCTGCATCGTACTATAGCACCACCATCTAGAGCTAGAGAGAAGGCCGCGGTGCTCTCGTGTGACGTCAGGTAGAGTAGGTTGCGCGCGCATAGCTGACTGACACGCTGCTTCAGCATAGTGGGTCGTGCCCCAGCGGCTATCCAGTCAGCTATGCGCGCGCAACCTACTCTGCCTGACGTCACACGAGAGCGCCGCGGCCTTCTCTCTAGGTGGTTTTGACTACAGTCACCCACGCACTGCAGCGTTATCAACAAACGGTGCAGATCGCTGCTCACGCTAACTGCAAAGAGCGGTTCGTGGCACTTCCGTCGGGCAGCGTCTCCGATGAACAGGCGCATCCAGAACGACGTACTGTCTTCTATTACTTGAGAATTCTTCCGGTCACCCACACATTAGAGGACCTGTTGGAATGCTCAGACCTTCGTCGACAGCCTGTAGAGGGGCAGCACGTCAAACGCATTGCCGAAATGAGGAATAGGACGCTGAATGAAGGGCTAGTCCCATTGAGTGTGTCAGAAAGGACAACGAACCTGGGTAGCGTGTGTAACGGAGCGCAGGCGGCGGGGGCGCGCATTGTTCGCCGGGCCATCTGGAAGGCGCGCGGCCGCGCCACAAAAAACGCGCCTTCCCACACCGGCCCTATTTAAATTATTACGTTATTTACGTACTCTTTAAAATATACACCGCCTTATGACAGGGGCCACCCCCGCATTCCTACCCCGGCATCAGCGCGGGCTCCCTATCTCTCATTTCCACTTCCGCCCCTGTCACTACTGCAGCGCCGCTACAGGCACTCCAGCAACCGGCCACCCCACTGCCCAATGATGCTTCAGATTTGGATGTGCCGTCATACCCCGAAACACTTTGAGCCAATTACACAAAATCGCGGCTAATTTTTCATTCGTCCTCGTCTGATCTGAGACAGTACCGTGTCTATGATTAACAAACAATTGATGCAAAGCAAATTAGAGCTAATTATTAATCCCCTTTACTTATTTCCCTGAGAACAGATCAATTAGCCCTGCGATCATTTAGGGATAGATTAGCTTTAGTACAGTTGCAACAAGATGATAAGCCGCGAGAGTAAGTTTAAAAGGCACATATCACAATCCTTGTAGAGGCATCAAACAGCGGAATCGACAGAAAATGACTGACAGGAATGACAACAACTGCACTGCAAACGTCCAACAGTCACACAAACATCAACACGTGATAGAAAGTTAATGAACCCAATGAAGATGGTGAGACGTTACTGAAACATGTTTGGGTGCTAAACAAGAACAATTTGTGTCAGCTTATGATACCACCTACTTACGTAATGATTTATTAAGAAGCAAACGCCGCGCAGCGATGGCCGCGCGGTCTGAGGCGTCAAGTCACGGATTACAAATGTTTGTATAGTCTATGGGACTTAACTACAGGGTCATCAGTCCCTAAACTTATAAACTACTTACGAACTAGGACGGCACAAATATCCATGCCCGAGGGGGGATTCGAACCCCCGACCGTAGGGGCCGTGCAGACCGTGACTGGAGCGCCTTAGTCCCCTCGGCCACCGCGGCCGGCTCACCGATTACACCACCACTCCCGCCGGAGGTTCGAGTCCTCTATCGGGCATGATTGTGCGTGTATCCTTAGCATAAGTTAGTTAAAGTACTGCGTAAGTGTAGGGATCGAGGACCTCAGCAATTTCGTCCCTTAGTTAAGCAAACTTTGAATTCTACCTTGAAACAGGTGGAAGTGCAACTCAGGGAAGATCAGTTTGGGCCTTGGAGTCTGTAAGAAGTCGTAGGGCTATACAATCCCTACATCTCATCTTTCAAAATATGTTTACGTAGGGAAAGCCTAAGTTTGCAGTGCTTGTAGAGTCATAGACAACGTTTGACTATAACTCTCTCTTCGAATTTTTTTCAATTTCAAGGATACAACGTAGCGAGGCAAAGGTGTTCAAAAAATGTTCAAATGTTTGTAAATCTATCGGACCAAACTGCGTGGTCATCAGTCCGTAGCTTACAAACTACTTAAACCTAGGTAAACTAACCTAAGGACAACACACACACCCATGCCCCAGGGACGACTCGAACCTCCACCGCGAGCAACCGCGCGCTCCGCAGCGAGACGCTTTAGACCGCTCGGCTACTCCACCACGGCGAGGCAAAGGTGACATGCAGATTATAGTGAAACCGCAAACCAAGCTGAAGTTGAGGGGAGAGTTGTAACCTGTCCCAAATGTTACTCAGCTTGTTCACCAAGCAAACAGTTGGGGAAACGAAGGAGAAATTTCAAAAGAGAAGGAAAATTTTGTAGGAAGAAATTCAAAATCTGTCAGAGACGGAAGAGAACTACGAAAATCAATTGAACCGACTGGATATTGTCTTGAAAAGCGATTACATGATTAATATAAAGAAAAGAATTTTTTTAAAAGCTTATTTCAATGTAGTCGAAGTAAATTTG
Organism: Locusta migratoria; assembly: GCA_026315105.1. Lineage (NCBI taxonomy): Eukaryota > Metazoa > Arthropoda > Insecta > Orthoptera > Acrididae > Locusta > Locusta migratoria. Next base: position 144,280,116 of record CM048755.1, on the reverse strand, counting down.
GCGATTTGGGGGAATCAGATTAGCAAATGAGATACTAAAAGTAATAAATAGGTTTCGCTAGCTTGGTAGCAAAATAACTGAAGATGGACGACGTAGAGAGGATATAAAATACGCACAGGCTGTAGCAAGGAAATCATTTCTGAAAAAGAAACAGTAATTTGTTATCAATGAATATTACTTAAGTGTTGGGAAGCCTTTTCTGAAGATGTCTCGAGTGCAGCTTCACATGAAAGTGAAACGTGCACCCTTATCAGTGCAGACAAGAGAAGGATTGAATCTTTTGAAATGTGTTGTTGCAAATTAGATTGGAACATCGTACAACTAATAAGAAATTACTGAGTGGAACTGGGAGAAAATACGTTTAAATCATAAGCTGACAGAAAAAAGGGATTTTTTGATGCGAAACATTCTGAGACATCAAGGAATAGTCAGTTTTGTATTGGGGGAGACGTGGGGAAGGGGGGTGGAGGGTAAGGGTCGCAAATCAAATGGAGACTAAGAGACGAACACCGTAAGGAGATTCAAACTGATGCGAGTTGCCACTGTTGCAGATGAGGACGCTTACGCAAGATAGAGTAGCGCGAAGAGCGACAAAAAGCCATTCTTCGGACTGAAGATTACGACAACAAGAGCGAAGGAAATCAGAAGTATCGTTTAAAGAAACCATTCTGGCATTCGTTCCTAGCTATTTAGAGGAACCATAGAAAACAAATCGAGATGGGACAAGGAATTGAACTGCCTTCCTTGCAAACAGGAGTGCAGTAAGCTAATCACGGCGCGATCTCTAACGGTCTGGGGTGTGGGTAGGCTCCAACATGCCTTTAACGAACGTTAGTAACTTGTTCTTCAGCTAGAATGGCAGACGACAGCTTTTCGCTTTGCAAAATGACAAATTCGTGCAAGTGTGTTCACTCTTGATTTAACTCTTTCCTCGAATCGCCACGAAAGAGCATTTTTACTTCCATCAGTGACTTGAGAAGAGCACAAATAGACTTGCAAAGGGCTTAATAGTCATCTTAATATATCTTACCGCGAATGTGCCACAATGTTTGTTATTATTATTTCTTTCGGATGAAATATGATCCAGTGTAGCGAATCTAGTGGTTAGTGAATGACCGACAGTTAGAAGAAAAACAGAAGATGACGTATCAACGCAGTACGGTCAGACTTCCAGTTTGCTGCCTCAGCTCTACTACTGGATGTTATGCTCTCTCGTACGGTATTTAACAGGCTCGAGAAATTTTGCATCTACAGTTGTTGCAATCACTTGAGAAGAGCGTCCTAATGGAGTAACATTCTTTATATCTAAGCATGCACTATACGTGCACAAAAAGTGAGTAAAGACGATGAACCATTTTGTGCGTAATCCCCTTGTATGTCGTGGACACCCCGAGTGTTATGTTGTTGTTGTTTGTTAAGCTTATGGGACTTAAATGCGGGGTCATCAGTCCCTAAACATACAAACTACTTATAAACTAACTTATACTAAAGACAACACAAACATCCATGCCCGAGGGAGGATTCGGGGAACGGCCTCGCGCATCGGAGCATATCGCCTCAATGCGCTCGGCCACTACGGCGCGGTTGTGTTACGTTACACGGTATTAATGAATGAAAATACGCAACATATGTTAAAATGGAGATTTCTTTTTATCCATAAGTAGTAATTATATGAGGAGGATAAATTGATGAACTTAGTCATTTGAGGAGCTCAGTAATGTATTTCTTTCAGTTCAAAATTTCTTCAATGGGTTCACCAAAAAGTTTGTTAATATTCTCCCCTACGTAACGACTCTTGTACATTGGCTACATCGACTGTCGGTGTTTTGAAGACTTTTTTAGCTGCCGCAGTTGTGGTCTTCACTCCAAAGAATCATTTGATTTGATGGACCTCTAAACGTTAAGCTGTGCTGTGGAAGCACCTCCATTTCGCATAACTACTGCAACTTACATCCATTAGAAGCTGCTTACTGCCCTCTAAAATTTTTATCCCCTACACATCCCTTCCATTACGAAATTGACAGTTACTTCATAGCTCAGTATACGTCCCATTAACTGAGCCCCTCTTTTAGTAAAGTTGTACCATAAATTTCTTTTTTCCCTGATTCAATTCAATACTTCTTCACGCATTATCGTATTTACCCATCTTATCTTCAGCACTAAACAGCCAGTTTGTAGCAGAGAACTGAACGGACCGTTCTTTTTCAAAATGAAGGGGGAGTCGGTTTCCGGAGGCGCGGTCAGTAAGCGCACAATTTCTCGCGGTGCTTTCTCCCCATAAGAGAGTCGCTTGCTGCACGCTGCCGGGTTCGACGCCCGGCACCCTCGCGCCGCGGCTCATTTCCATACGAGCACAATATTTTTTCCTCCTTAATGGCGCATCATTTACATACTGGCTGGCCGGCCCCGAGGGTCGGGAGGAAAGGGTTGCGCGAGCGGGAGGGAGCCGCGTGCGATAAAAACTAAATCAAACGTGGCGCAGTCGGACAACATGCTTTGTTTAGGCCGGCAGCCTTCCCGCTGCCTCACGTACAGGCGCTTCTGCTGCAAGTGATAACGCGCTGCGGTTGCTCGCCGTCGGAGGTTCGAGTCCTCCCTGGGGCATGTGTGTGTCCTTAGGTTAGTTTACCTTAGTTTAAGTAGTTTGTAAGCTACTGACTGATGACCACGCTGTTTGGTCGGATAGATTTACAAACAGTTAAACAGTTAATAACGTGCTGCCAGCAAGATGAAGCATTAAGCATCAATTCCCACATTTGTTTTATCTCTCCCTGCTTTCATTGCTCGTATGCGTTTGTAGGACCGGCGCATACTGGCTGGTATGAGATTCCGTGAGAACTCGTTTTTCGAAATGAATGCCTCATTGCCCAAAAATGTGTTATGAACTTTCATGCCTCGCACTGGTCCACAATCACCACATTACGGGCACCATTGCCGCGGTGGAGTAGCCGAGCGGTCTAAAGCGTCTCGCTGCGGAACGCGCGGTTGCTCGCGGTGGAGGTTCGAATCCTTCCTGGGGCATGTGTGTGTGTGTGTGTGTGTGTGTGTGTTTTGTCCTTAGGTTAGTTTACCTTAGTTTAAGTAGTTTGTAAGCTACGGACTGATGACCACGCTGTTTGGTCGGATAGATTTACAAACAGTTGAACAGTCGATAACGTGCTGCCAGCAAGATGAAGCATTAAGCATCAATTCCCACATTTGTCTTAGCTCTCCCAGCTTTCATTGCTCGTATGCGTTTGTAGGACCGGCGCATATTGGCTGATATGGGATTCTGTGAGGACTCGTTTTTCGAAATGAATGCCTCATTGCCCAAAAATGTGTTATGAAAGTGATGGCTCGCACTGGTTCACAATCATCACATTACTGGCGCCATTGAAAGCGTTAGATATTTTAACTACTGCTTCACGATGCCATACACGCAGGGTGTTTCGAGAGGAATGGTAAATATTTTATCAGGTGGTAGTTTAAACGAATTGCAATTAAAAATGCCATACGACGTGTCCAATTTTTATTTAGTGCAGAGATACAGCTGTATCCCAAACAAACTTAAGGTCTAGAGATGCCGTTTTAAGCCGAAAATCGGTTAACTAAATACAAATAAACTTGCAGGACATATACAAAATTGTATTTGTAATTCAATGTCAAGGTCTACCAAGAATCGATGGAAGACAGAGAGAAAAATGTCTTAATTTGCCTTTTCTATCACCTTGTAAAACATTTACTATTCCTCCTATATATTATCCTGCGAGATTTGTTCAAAATGACGCACCATAGTTCAATAAGAACTATAATATACAAAGTATGACGACAGACATATAAAATCAACATTCCCTTCTCATCTCTAGTGCTGAATTCGGTTGAAATGTCGTAAAGTACACTGCGACGAAAATATCAGTTCACCAGTCCAATGATGTGAAATGTATAAACGGTCGAGGAGTTACGATAAAAAGTAGCTAAAAAGTGCTTTATCCTGGTAACTTCTTTACGCCATAGTACTTTTTAGACAATTGTAGCTTCCATAATAGATACTTCAGTAAAAAGGTATCAGGTAATAATGAAATTAATAGCCTGTAAATTGTTACACTGTGTGCTTACTGCTGACTTTGTGTGCCTAAGCATCCCAATAAGTGTTCTGACGCTTCGAAAGAGGAACTCGGAACACCATTAACCAACTTTCTTGAGAACGCTAGACTGCACTGTAGAGGCGCTAAAGCAGGAAACGGGTGACTGAGGCGCTCCAGTCACGGTCAGCACGGCCACTACGGTCGGGGGTTCGAATCCCCCCTCGGGCATGGATATTTGTGCCGTCCTAGTTTGTAAGTAGTTCATAAGTAGTTTGTAAGTTTAGGGACTGATGGCCCCGTTGTTAAGTCCCATAAGCTTAACAAACATTTGAACATTTTGCAGGAAACGGTTGCAAGGCATTCCTATTATCGAACAAAAAAACTCGATTCGCACATCATTCAGGCTCCGAATCGTGGTATAAAAAAAACTATCATCATCAAAACTTCCTATAGTCAGTATTACGAAAAGCAGTCCCACCGCGAGAATGAATGAATAGCAGGCACGCTGCTTTGTCAGAAATCATGCGGAGACAATGGCTGTGACGTTAACAGCGAACTGCTTCTCAGCTGCTAAGACGTATAGAGAGAAATTCTCTTTGTGGAGTTCTGGCGGACACGAGTTTCTGACGGAGCACATCCAAAGCAGAGGCCACATGAATCACAGTAAACTGCCAATCGGCAACTACGGCTCTTCAGAGACTATGTAACATCTTGTCTTCAAACACATGTCTTCATTTTACTGCGTGGAAACGTTGTCTCTGCGAGATTTCAGATTCACCCGAAACACTATTGACCTCTGTGGCAGTGTGACCATCGGCAAGCTACGAAGCAAATGCCTGCTAGCGGAGGTGCGGGAGTGGATTACAATACTACCCGAAATCATAACAACGGGTGCAGGTCCATTACGGCGAGTCATACGGCAAAAGTCTCTCACCATGGTGTTTCCAAACCCAAACTGACCATCGTGGTGGTGCAAGCAGGCTCCATTTGGTTGTCAATGTCCGACGTTCATCGCACCACTGCTGACGCAAACGCCTGTGTCATTGACTAGGGTGGTAAACGCAACTCTTCTGCAAACGTACAGTGGTACGCAACAGACTGATTCTGTTGCGATACGGATCGTGATGTGGCAAAGCGATCCATTTACATAATACGTTTGTCATCGCGTCTAATGGTGCACCGAGGTGGGTTCAGTTTGTCCCGTCGGTCCGTAGTTCCCTCCTGCATCCAGCGATTACAGATACGCAAGAAACTTGCTTGGTTTCGCCCGACACGATCGCCGAATTCTCTGAATGATTCTCCACAATCTCAGTAGTCGACTATTCTTTCTTGGTCGATCTCCGAAAAGTGTTCCAAAGGCACTCGCTGTCTTCTACGATTGTTAGCATCCTGAAACTGCTTACTCAAGACAGCTGCAGGAACGGTCAATTCCAGTCGGTCCACGCGGCCTTACGTTCCATCACATGTGTGAAGACTGGCACCCGAAGATGTGCACCTGCGCCGACGTGCTAATCGTGCCAATCTTCCCGCACGCAGCAGATTTCCAGCAATTTATATGCTTCCTTCATGTTGCATTTTGGGTGTCCAGCAGTATAATTTTTGTGTACTTTCCGAGCACTTACAGTATTTGAGCGTCGTCGACTTGTGTAGGAGAGTTTCACTCGACAATGGTGCACAGAAGTTGACAAACTCATTCGAGGAGGAAGAGAGACTCGGCAGCGAGTGTGTTGGGGCGGTGCAGTGATGCGAGGGAGCAATCTGGCGGCGGAAGAGGACTAGTGGACAGGCAGGCCAGCTGACGCCGAGTCAGCTGCGCCCACAAATTGAGCCCGCCTCGCTCCGTACGGGAAAAATAACGACACCGGATATAATCTGGAGAGCCGGCCCGCGCCTTTTTTAAACCGAATCGATACTGCGGGCGGGGATCTCGCTCCGTCATTACGCTAATAAGGCGACCCAGCTGCAGGACCAGCTTCCGGTCGCGGGGGTCACGCCGGGGATCGAACGCCACTCTGGTGGCAGTTTGCCTCTCCGTAACGCGGCCGACTTTGATGCTAGCAGGAACGACGGGGTCGGTAACAGTGAGACACCCAGAACAGGATAAGGAAACGAAACTAGATGGATTGAAAATGGAGAGTGCTGTTATGTCAGTGTCGACGAAATGGAGGCAAATTTACAAAGTACTTGACGGCATGAGCTCAAGTATCAAAAAATGTTCAAATGTTTGTTAAGTTATGGGATCTAACAGCAGTGGTCATCGGTCCCTAAACTTACAAACTACTTAAACTAACTTACCCTAAGAACAACACACACACCCATGCCCGAGGGTGGACTCGAACCTCCGACGACGGCCCACGTGGCCGCGGTGGCCGAGGTGACTGAGGCGCTCCAGTCACGGTCAGCACGGCCACTACGGTCGGGGGTTCGAATCCCCCCTCGGGCATGGATATTTGTGCCGTCCTAGTTCGTAAGTAGTTCATAAGTAGTTTGTAAGTTTAGGGACTGATGACCCCGTAGTTAAGTCCCATAAGCTTAACAAACATTTGAACATTTTTGAACGGCCCACGTATCGATGCGATTTTGCACCTCCTGTGGTCAGTATGCATGAAGTATTCGATTGGGAAGGCCGCCATAAAGTTCTCTGGAGGCAAAACCGACTCACAAATGAAGTAGCTGGTCCTTCGTACGGCCCGTACACTTTCTGTCGGGGACAGATCTGGGGATCGTGCTGGCCCCGAGGTACCATTCACAACAAACACGAACAAAACTAATGCACTCTGGTGGGCGTTCTACAAATCACAGAGAACTGCAACTCTAATCATTTGCTTACCATCGATGGTCTGCGCGGTCCGATGTTACATCGACATGGGACCATGTCTAACGAGTACTTCACACGTTCTTTGACGTAGTGTAAAAATTTAACTCACCGACCGATAGCACCGACAGCGTGTCTCGGAGCAGTTGGTTAGAAACGATGAGTCTACAGAAAAACATGAATCGTTTGCTGTGACCAAATCGCAAAGAAAAACAGACAGATAGTATGCATGCGCGAAATGAGAAAAGTTGTGGCACTAAGAGCAGAAACTTTTGTGGTCGGTCGGCCTCTGCGTATGGTGTGGTGTTAGGTTAGGTTATAGAAAAACTGTGCCAGCTTTCCGCGGCTTTTAGTCGCCGCTTCTCGTCCAAGTGGACCCTCCATGAGCCTATGGAAGCAGAGTGCGCCCTCACCATTCCTTACGCAAAAACCTTTGAGGGCCCTGGACTCTGGTTGCCAGACAGGCGCCTGACCGCTCAGCTACCTTTTATTTAACATAACTTATTTACTCAGAGCCTTTAATCACGTTAAAATTTATGTTCATCTAAAAAATAATCATGAATTTACATTTTGAGCGACGAAACTGTTCAAATAAGGAAAATTTAACACGCTTACAGTACCTCTCTCTCTCTCCCACCCCCCCTCTCTCTCTCTCTCTCTCTCACACACACACACACACAACTACATAGGAGCCATTTTCTGCATATTTATCTACAGAGATGAATTCAGATACATGCTGTTTTTTTTTTCAAAAATTCATCATTTTCGTAACGTTCATTTGGCGAAGTCGATCCTAAACAAGATAACGCGAGGATCGAGTCCTCCCTGGGGCATGGGTGTGTGTGTTGTCCTTAGGTTAGTTTACCTTAGTTTAAGTAGTTTGTAAGCTACGGACTGATGACCATGCAGTTTGGTCCGATAGATTTACAAACATTTGAACTTTTGATTTGTACAATATTGGAGAAGATGTTAGGAAAATCAGTGTAAGATGTGTGTAGGAGAAGGTACTGATAATCAGTAGGCCTATGTGAGTATTGGTAGATGGTAGTACTTTAGTTGGGCGGGAAGATGGCAGACTGCAGCTTCCATATGGGATGTAGGAGGTTAGGACGACACATCTCAGATTGCCTGAGGAGGCATGAACGCCGGCGCATTGAAGTGTCACACTTGTCATCAACTGTCGTTGTATTTCGATGGCGACAGTACACGTTCATTTGGCGAAGTCGATCCTATGCGGCCTTTACTGGGCCAATATTTCAAACCAGAGTTAGAGGTGGCTTGTAACGACGCATTTACAATTTTCTCGGAGCCACGTCTATCCAGTGGCGGATTTACCAGTAGGCTGGAGCCTAGAGCTGCAGATTTTAAGGGGCGGCAAATTTGTGGCCAAAATTCTTAGACTGTAAGCATGTGTAATAAACGTTATTTAATTACGTTTAGCGAATGTACATCATTGTGTAAGAAGTATTAAGACATGCCTTACCCCCATATTAGTAGTATATCACTCTTCTTTTATTAGCACAGAAATATACACAAAACTATTTCCTGTGCAATCTTAACCAAATACTTGGGTTGTAAAAAATAATCTGGGAAGTGACCCTTCGATCCCCTAGTTCACAGTCATACTATTTACGGAAGAAGGTGGTATAATTACGGTGATAGTGCGCAACACATAAAGATACAGTTTCACTGACAAAAAATTATAATTAATATGATTATAAAGTAGGGTATGGAATTGTAGAGATCGGTAGGGGTGGCAAAATTTGAATAGCCTACTGGCAGCAAATGTGAAAATCCGTCTCTGAAAGGATTTGCTTGTATTGTCGAACACTTTCAACTGTGTAAGTGTGCGCTTTTAATTTTGATACACCCTGCTTTTTACATTAACGTACGTCTGTGTGCCGACCTCATTTTGGATGTTCCCTACCACCTTCATTGACCAACACGACTTGACCATGTTTTTTACTTAATTATCCTAACACCAATCACAGGAGATCGATTACGCAAAGGCGTTTTATGTGCTAAGCTGAACTTTGATCATATTTAGGAAAGGGCGTAATCAATTCCTTCTAGTTGTGTAAGAAGCAAAATATATTTGTACAAAAAGTTGACAGTTACTTTTTATTGTTGCCTCGACAGCATTAGTCCGTCCGCTCAACGAGTGGTGATAATCTACGTTGAAGGACTGGTGTCCTCTGAAGCCAGCAAGGTATGAAGGCGGCCCTCCGGAGCAGTGGGTGGGCAGCTGTAGCTCGCTGCCAGCGTTCAGCTAGAGACGGCCGTTGAGAGCGCGCCCCCTGACACGCATCGCTTGGCCGTTTTATTGCAATCGCGGCGTCTCCATTAGTGTGGCTCCCCCACCTCAGCATTCATTACGCTCCGAGGACCACGCATCGCACTCGTCACTTTTCCGTTCGCAGTCGATATTACGGCGTCTTCGCTCTACATAAACAGGGTGTGTCAAAAAGTATGTTACAAAGATCGGTGGTTGATAGACGGGATCCGTCTGAACATATTTCGCTAGCAAATGTGTGTTCGGAAAGGCTTCGTGGTGTGATAGCGTCTCTGAAATATGGAGTACAACGTTAGCAGAGAAAGGCAAGAAGTAAAGGAAACAGTGGACATTACTGTCAGTGAACACAAGTTTAATCCACAGAAGGGTTTGGATATGGCTAACACCAACTTCGATACATTTTGTGTATCGCCTGATGATGTCTTGCCGAATGCGGTATAGTAGGGATACATGCAGCTGCGATTTGTATTAACGTGATTCCTCGGGTATCTCGTACACCATGCACCCACAAAAATGAAAATCATGCTATCAGGTGCTGCCAAGGGTTCGGCAAGGCATCATCGCGCCATACACAAAAGGTATCGAACTTGGTGCCGGCCACATTAAAAGCCTTCTGTGATTTAAACTGCTGTTTACTAACACTAATGTACACAGTGTTCTTTACTCCTTGCACAACGTATGTGGTCCAAAGGCCTACTTCGTTCTCCACATTTAGCAGACGACAGTACGGAAACATAGCGTTTTTGAACTGACAATTAGCAAAATGCTCTAGTAGAATACCCATCAACCAACCGCCACGTCACTGCCACACCGTTTAAATACTGTGAAACTGTGAAATGCATTTGGGTATCGAGCGAAGGAAAAATTTTTATATTTTCCTCAGTAAGTCCCCAAACCTCTCTTATCATCATCATCTTTATGCGAGTTATATGATGGTGGTAGCATAATGGTCGGATAGTCTTCTACACAACACAACAATGTTCCACTAGAGCTACGTTGTCTTTCTTCCATAGATTCTATTTTAAGTTCGCGATCATTTTCCTGCGAGTTTCACTGACCTGTTATGACCCTACAAGCATTCTATGTACGCTGCCAATCATTCTTGACAACGACTCTAACTATTGCCAGAAACACTCTGGATCCTGTCGCAGTAGCATCTCGTGCGTCATTCCGTTTACAGATGCACTACACCTTCCCACAAACCTACCAACAAACATAACTTTCTCTTCGTCTTTCCTATCACTGGTTACACGTTTTAATCAAACTCAAGTTGAAACAAAAAATCTGCCCCGTTCACAATATCCACATTTACACACTGCATAAGCAACATATCCTGCAAGGTGGAAGGCACCACTGCAAGTCATTTCGTTTCTTGTCTTACTCGCAGACCCCGGTTTTATACACGTTCCTTCAGACATTCCCATTGGCTTTCGCGAAGCGTCCCCGCAATACTCGCAGTCTGATCAGATGTACGGACAAAAAATGTTGTGGTCAGTTTCTGAATTGCTCGATGTCTTAATTAGATCAGTCATGGATCCAAAACACTCGAGCAGTGCCCAAGAATGGGTGGCACTAGTGTTCCACACGCAGTCTCCATTAGAGATTGCTATACTCCCGTAAATTACTCCCAACAATCCAAAGTCGATTGTTCGTTTTCCCTACGCCGTACCTTACGTGCTCGTTCCATTTCATATGAGTTTCCAACATTACGCCAAGATTTTAATCGACGTGACTGTATCAAGCGGCACACTGCAAATGACGTGTCTGAAAATTACAGGATTGTTTCTCCAATAAATCTGCATTTTTTATGTATTTAGAACAAGCTGCCATTCAGAATATCAATTACATTTTTTTAAATTCATCCTGTATCGTTCTATAATCACTCGACGACACCATACCGTCAACCCCGGAATTAGATTAGAACGTAAGAGTCGCAAGTCGGAGACCGGCCAAAGCAGACCTGGGCGGGGTGGCAGAAAGTTTGTAGAGAGCCGCGGTGGAGTAGCCGAGCGGTCTAAAGCGTCTCGCTGCGGAGCGCGCGGTTGCTCGCCGTGGAAGTTCGAGTCCCTCCTGGGGAATGGGTGTGTGTGTGTTGTCCTTAGGTTAGTTCACCTAGGTTTAAGTAGTTTGTAAGCTACGGACTGATGACCACGCAGTTTGGTCCGATAGATTTACAAACATTTGAACGTTTGAGTTTGAAGAGGTATGGCGGAAACAACGAGAAGTAACGTGGAAAACGTGCTCGACACGCAGATGTAGGAGAAAAGAGGAGGTGCGCACATACGCTACACGTGAAAGGAGGGGGGAAGAAACGGGCGGGAAAGCTAGTACCAGGAAACGCATCAGCGAGAAATAGGGGTGTAAGGAGAGGGCATTGTGGGTTCCTCAACCGTGACAAGAGATGAGCCCGCCTCGCGACGTTGGTTGGGACGGGGGGAAAAACAGGGGCCATCGCGAGTTATCGGGGCAGCACACGTGGCCGATAGGCGGCGTCATCGCCAGACGACGGCTGCGCATCCGTCGTAAAAGCGGACAAAGAAGTGGCCACTGCAACTGCAACTGCACTCGCGGAAAAACCTGTTTGCAGATTGTGTTGCAACGGCGCGCTGCAGACGCCGCCAGCTGCCGCCGCGCCCGACACAGGTGCCGGCCAGGCTATGCCTGCTAACCGAAAAATACCTAATACACAACAGTAGCTATCACATAAGATACTGCATCTCACATCCGATAGCCTGGTGTATTATAGGGAACACTCAATTGGAAAAACTGTTATTTCAAAAGTAATCGGCGTAACTGTTAATACATTTATCCCATTGTGAGACAAGACGGCCAGTGCCTTCATTGGAATATGACGGTTGTTTTGCCTAGAATCGTAACTGTACGAGGCATGCAACTTTCCATCCGAAACAAAACGACGGCCACAAATGTCTCTCTTCTAAGTCCCAAAAAATACGAAAATCGGGCGGGGAGAGATCGGGACTGTTTCGAGGGTGTAAGGGGGCTTTCCAGCGGAGGTTTCGAACCGCAGTCGAAACGACATCACTCTGTTGTAGGATAATGCCCGCCCCCATGCTTCCAAGGAAGGAGCGAAAGGCCGCGGTGGAGTAGCTGAACGGTCTAAGGTGCCTCGCTGCGGAGCGCGCGGTTGCTCGCCGTCGGAGGTTCGAGTCCTCCCTGGGGCATGGGTGTTTGTGTGTGTTGTCCTTAGGTTAGTTTACCTTAGTTTAAGTAGTTTGTAAGCTACGGACTGAGGATCACGCAATTTGGTCCGATAGATTTACAAACATTTGAATTTGAATTTTGAAGGAGGGAAGGAAGATTAGTGTTAAACGCACTGTTGACAACGTGGTCATTAGGGGCAGCATGTTGTCAAAATTATTTTGACTACGCCGCAGAAGTGTCGATGTGATGCCTTTACACATCCCCCATCAGGTCTGGATTTTTCCTCATGCAATTTCCATGTTTATAGAGCACTGAACAAAGACATTCGTGGCCGTAGATTTGCTTCCGACAAATAGCTGCACGTGTGTGTATAATAGTGCTTCCGTAGGCAATCAGAAACACTTTTCCACGAAGGCACTCGCCGTTTTCATACACAGTGCGGTAAATGTATTAACCTTTATGGCGATTGCTTTTGAAATAATAAACAGTTTTGCCGGCCGCGGTGGCCGAGGGGACTGAGGCGTTCCAGTCACGGTCTGCACGGCTACTACGGTCGGGGGTTCGAATCCCACCTCGGGCATGGATATTTGTGCCGTCCTTAGTATTAGCTAGTTCGTAAGTAGTTTGTAAGTTTAGGGATTGATGACCCCGTAGTTAAGTCCCATAGACTCTACAAACATTTGAACATTTTTTTAAACAGTTTTCCGTTTTCTGTCGTCCTTGGTTGCTTAGAAAATTTGTGGAAGTATATTTCCGTCTATTGCAAGTAAATGAATGGCGTTTTTATGCCATGCGTGTTTCGCTTCTTTACTTGTGAAGCACCATCAGTGGCGGTCACAAAACCAGTACACAGTGGGTTTTTTGGTTCTTGGTGAACACGTATTTCGTCACTTCACTGTGTACTGGTTTTGTAAATCTCACAAAACTAGTACACACTGAAGTGACGAGATAAATGTGTTCATCAAGAACCAAAAAAATCCATCCATCTGGAGCGTATACACTCAGCTTCATGAAGACACATATGAAGTAACGCCACAAAACCGCCACTGATGATGCTTCACAACTAAAGAAGCGAAACGCGCATGTCACAATAAACGCCTTTCATTTAGCTGCAATAGACTGAAATACACATCCACAAAAGTAAATTTTCCTTACGTTTTTTCTACTTTCTGAAAACTGACAACAAATTGGCATCATGACACTTAAAACATACTGCATTTCGTATTCCTTTTATTCACGCTTTGAAAATAATCGTCCAAATTTCTCAATTTCTGTTTTTCATTCACTTTTTCTGTCATTTTTTTTTTTTTCGATTACCTCATCTTTGCTCCCTTCCTCTACCGAACACCTTATGTTCAATATATCAGTATCGTGTTTTACTCAGCTATGCCTGCACGACCAGAAATTAGTGATCTAAACGAAAAAATAGCATTTTAATTTTAAAAGAATATTTCTGGCAGGAAAAGAATACAAGCTCTGTTGTTACAGAAACAAGCGGAATATTAAATGGAGGGATCGAGTAACAGGACAAAATTGCAGGAAAAGAAATATCTGGTAGTACTCGATGAAAACAAGGTGCGTGTTGACCAGACACATTCCGAGGAAAACGTGAGTAATTGTAGAGGGAGGCTACAAATGCTGCAGTGAGCAGGTTAAAAGGGATGCAACAGCCTGCGTGCAGAACTGCATCAAACCAGTTTTCGGAATAAAAAACTTGCACCTTAGGCAAACAACAGGAACGTATGCTCTTAGGAGCCATACTGGCTTAATTCAAGCGTTACAACATTGTTTAAACAGGCATGCAACTGCTGCTTCGGTGTACATTTTTGAAGGCCTCGGACAGGTATACTGCTGTTTTTGTTCTACTCGGTTCAGCAGCAGCTTCTCGTATTCTACTGAGCGCAAACTTCTTTCTCGTCGTGGCTTGAACGGAGTAGTTTATCTATACTTTCTACACACGATAAATTTCTTGCAGTTAAGTACGATCAGCTACGGAATTTGTTAGAATTTGCGACCACTAAATTCTGCTGCATGTTACATAGAATGCTTGACGGCAAGTTTGTGTAACGAATAATGCTCCAGCTTCTACAACCCCTGAACTGTAAATGGTGGTTAATTCCGCCGTCGACTCGCCACACTCTATTGTGTACTTTTTCAGGTTAACAACGCCAACGGCGAAACAGCAGACAATTGCTTGCGACGAAACACAAGGAATTTACAAAACCGTTGTTCATCCAGTCAGTACTCCACAAAAAATTTATTTCCGATCATTTAATTATCATATTCAAACACATCTAATTCTTACTTTCAAGCTTCGATAACTCGGTGTAATAAGTGTTCTACGATTACAGTCTTAGTAACAGATATAAGCAGGTGCAAAGATTCGAACAGTTATTATTGTTAAAAAATAAACTGTAATGCATGTCACGAAGGGAGAAATTTGTATTGTTTCACCACAAGATTTATGAGTGACAACTGTAGTTAGTCGCAACTTACAAGTGCCTGCAAGTGATAATGTATGGGGATATACAATGGATCACTCACACACGTCCAGTTGCAGATAAAGCAAATAACAATAACTTAATTTAGAGGATACTTCGAAACTACAGGAAGTTAATAAAAGATGGTGGTCATAAAACACTTGTGTGTACTAGAATCGAATACGGCACTACAGATGGGCACGGTATGTATATCAACTCAGATAGGCTCTGACGCCCAACGAATAGACCTATAAAATCGGCATGGACACATTTTACTCATAGAAATGTCATACAGGAGAGGTGTATAATGTGAAATGGTTGGTAATTGCAAACAGGTCACTTTTATCTCGTACAAATTTCCCGAACTACTTTTGAGGGCCCAGTTTATGAATACTATTCGGTTCCGTATGTTATTCGGCAGGGATCATGAAGGCCAAGATTGTTGTTGTTTTGAGATTTTTAAGCGGACTAAACAACTGAGTCATCAGTTCCTGAAGACCAAGGGAGGCATATAAAGACACATTTTTCCTATAAATGAAACACATGCAACTTTAATGTAGTCCTTTGGTACGATAAAAAGTATATTTTGTCACTAAACTAGCTATGCGTAGATGCAGTTTCACAATCGCCTTATAAGATAGCAGAAGAGGAAGTCGTGTAAATACGACGCCAAATTGTGGAGTAACTTCTTCGCCCTAAGCTTATAAACGCTACTTCTGTGTATATTAAACGCTACTTCTGTTTATATTCACTGCTTCAGTATAATATTTTTGAAAAGGAGATAAAAAAACTCAGCTTGAGATTTATGAAGACGTGTGCTGAAACGCATAGTCACATTGTTCAGATAGACTATCGGTGCACTTTTTGTTAATCTTCTTGTTTCGCTAGATACAGGGCTAACGAAATAAAATGAAATTTTGCGACGGTCTCGGGTTTTGAATTTCGCAATTTACTCCAGAAATTATTGTATCAGAAGATTTGCAAAATGCCTGGAAGGACCGCATTAAAGTTATCAGTTCAGGAAAATAGTAATTATCTTGAACGTTACACACACTCATGAAATCCTAAACATTTAGGATAGATTTACAAAAAGTTTGTGTTCATAAGAGGACGCGTCTCGAGGATAAACCCACATTTCCACGGGAAAAATTTGAATTAATTCAACAATACGTTTACGTCGCAGACGAATTATTCTATTTGAGGTGAATATTCAAGGAATTACAGTCCGATAAAAACATAATGACGAGGAAATACGTCGATCTCCCACAGAAAAAGTGACGAGGAAGTGCTGCACTCTCTAAGCTACCGCGCAGCCACTAAACTACAAAATAACAGTGAAAGCAAGAACCCAATTTCTAAATTCAGATTAAATATTCCCATTATTTTCCGACGCGTTAATTTGCTTTTGGCACTAAAGGACGACCTAGTAGTATCATTTCGTCGCTCTTCTTGTGAACGGTTTTATTCTTCGACCGTCGACACAACATCAACAGGCGTCGAAAATGGTTTAACAGAACAATCATTGTCATTTGAAACTCTTTTGTTGGTCCGTGTTTGCGCGACAAATGTGGGTTTGTGGATCCGCCTTAATGCAAAACACTTGTTATTTTTATACCCAACTAGTTTCGGCGGAGAACCCGCCATCCTCAATGGGTTTTTGTATTTAATCTAAAAGAATGCAAAACGACATATTTACAAAACTGTAAAGCATATTGTAGTTTAAGGTATACACTTCTTTTCGTTGTATCAGTATATAAACATTTCCGTACCTTTCATCATTAGGCAATTTTGCACTTCCCCACTGCTTTTTGCCTTTTATATGTTATAGGCCTACAGTATGTCATCTACCACAGTATGAGTGGCTGTTATTGTTAAAAGTTACTATTATGGTGCGGCTGTTATTGTTAAACGTTACTATTATGGAGCGGCTGTCATTATTAAAAGTTACTATGTTCAATGTTAACAATTTATTTAACTTGTTTGCAGTAGCGGTGTGCTAACTCCACGTCATATTAATGTTCCATAGGCAATCAAATGCAGCTAAATGATGATCCAAGTACGTGCAAGAATGAACCTAAAATGATGAAAGAGTAAAGGACTGTCTCAAATTTTTTTGTCAGTGTTACATGTATGAACAACAGATGACGTTCAAGAATGTTACTGAGCAACACAAAGACACGTGGTTACGTATGGCTTGGTGAATGTGCATGAACTGCAAGTCAACATATTTGGTAGCATGGCGATTCTTTTCCTGTTTAACAATGCATATCCACCGCATCCATCACAATGTGTTTCAATGAAGCATGGCTCATTGTATGTTTGTGGCAAAAACATTTGAGCTATTAAAAAAAGTGCCGCGGAGGAGTAGCCGAGCGGTCTAAAGCGTCTCGCTGCGGAGCGCGCGGTTGCTCGCCGTGGAGGTTCGAGTCCTCCCTGGGGCATGGGTGTGTGTGTTGTCCTTAGGTTAGTTTACCTAAGTTTAAGTAGTTTGTAAGCTACGGACTGATGACCACGCACTTTGGTCCGATAGATTTACAAAAATTTCTTTCTTATTAAAAAAGTAGAGAAAACTGGCTAAGGGTACCAGAAACAGACGTTCTTGGAAGAGGGCAATCTGGCATGTTTGAGATGGTGGTTACTTAAAGACCGCAGTTGCTGCAAACGTGGCAGCGTCATTAACGGAAGGGCTTTGTCTAATGCTACTCGAGGGAAAAATTCAGACGTCCTGCTAATGGCCGAGCCAGATTTTCCGCAAACTCGCATAACATTTTGCGGGAAAAAAATGGTCTTTTGGCGATAGTCGTGGGAGAAGTCATTCGAATAAAATAATGAAACGAAACGCTCGCGGCGAAGGAACGAATGTTGCGTTAATGGAAAGTAATAGCGGACGCGCACAAGAAGGATGCCGGCCGCTTCAGGAAGGAAGCGAAAAAAGGAAACCGTGTCTTGTGATTTATTGTGCGCAACGGAAATATTAAGAAAACCCTCTGCCTCTGCCCGGCTCTTGTACTTAGGCTACAAACCTCGCTGGCTTTTGTGCCCGACGAAATAATTTTACGCCGAAGACACAAATCAATTGGAGGCGGCCAGTGGCACGCAGATAACACCCGCCCGCCAAGTGGTACACGACGACGCCCTTTTAATTAGCGTATAACAAAAGTTTTTCGCTTAAGCGGCCCGTATTATTTGAGGACTTTGAAAATTGGAGAGTTTGCAGGCGAAATTCTGAAGCGCTAGGATATTAATATTGTATCGACTTACGCATTTCAACCTGTAATTTTTTTCTCCCCCAGAAAACAAGGAATATAGTTCAGTTGAGGTAATGAGAAAACGGACTGGTCCAGTTAGAATTGCAGTCGCACCGTCTAAGAGCATTATAGGTTAAAATATTGTAGAAATATTAATTGCTCATTGAGATTTCGTCGATGGTGTTGGAGACTGTAGTGTTACAGAATCCTTAACGGAGGAGGAAATCTTTTCCCTATCGGACGGGTTGTTTATCAAATAATTTCCATGCCCGAAGCTTCCACTTGTAACGCCAACTTTAGACGGACATTAAAGTCGTAAACGAGAGTAGCGTTGCATGTTTTCAGTAGTAATAGAATTTAAAACAATGACAAGCGTCACGCATAACAATTGCTAAAAACTGACAGGCTCGGTGAAAACAGCCAAAGAACACGTTGCGGGGGAGTAGTTTGTTGACAAATATTTCAGTAGCTGGCGGGGGTGTGGCCGGCTTCGGGGGCGGGGTGTCCGCGGTTCGACCCCCGCGCGCGCCATTGCTGCGCGAGGCCACGCCCCGCGGGCCAGCCTCCGCAAAATGAGCAGCACCGGGGCAATGACATTGGGCGCGCGCGATCGATACAAACATCATCGCATCGCATCGCTCCGTCCTTATTGTTTCTCCTGCGAGGGGGCGGCCACGCCGCAGCGGCAATACCTCCTTACGCTGCTGTCCCAAACGGACTTACGTCTGCTCTGTTCGAGCGCCAGGGGCGGCAAAATGCCGTTTGTTTGGCTCGGGACACGTTTATGAATCATAGAAAAAAAAATGCAAGTGTTTGTATAGCTTATGGGACTTAACTATGGGGTCATCAGTCCCTAAACTTACAAACTGCTTATGAACTAACTAATACTAAGGACGGCACAAATATCCATGCCCGAGGGGGGATTCGAACCCCCGACCGTAGCGGCCGTGCAGACCGTGACTGGAGCGCCTCAGTCCCCTCGGCCACCGCGGCCGCCGAAACATTGACAATGATAAATATTTGCAAATCGGACTACTCAGAAAATTCTGGGATAGGAACTATGCAGAATGAAGACATCTGACACGCTCTACGACGGAAGATGATTCTTATACCTACA
The DNA here is from genome assembly GCA_026315105.1 of Locusta migratoria. Lineage (NCBI taxonomy): Eukaryota > Metazoa > Arthropoda > Insecta > Orthoptera > Acrididae > Locusta > Locusta migratoria. The sequence continues at coordinate 144,260,937 of CM048755.1, read as the reverse complement.
GTCAACCAAGGATCCCCTTAACCGTGATGAGGGGGACTGTTACTGACACAGTCTATTCAAATCAATACATGAAAATGGTGAATTTTACCGATGCGACTGGGACGCACACTTTATTTTCAAGGAAATATCTCGTGGCATTTTCTTGTCTGGTGAAACATCATAGGCTTGCTCCTCTGTTGCAAAAAAATGTTCAAATGTTTGTAAACCTAAACTGCTACGGCCATCGGTCCCTAGACTTACAGACTACGTGAACAAACTTACACTAAGGACAACACACACATCATTGCCCGAGGTAGGAATCGAACCTCCGTCGGGAACGGCCAGCCAGTACGTAGCATGACGCCTTAGACCACGTGGAAATTCGGGACGGCTCCTGTATGGCCTTTGGCAGGTACTTCGCGTCTCCCCACGCCGTGACAAGAGAACTGGTTACTCATTCTCCTGGAATCGATACAAGATTATTCACGTTGTGTTTCAATTTCTGTTTCCAATCTGCAAATAGGTTGCACAGTGTCTGACTTACTCCACATCCGCGAGAGACAATTTACTTATGATCTGTCCACGAATATTACCACGTTGATTTTTGGTGTAATAGTATAAAATGTTCTACGTCATTGAGGATCTCCTTACTGTAAACCCATGGAGCAAATGTGCATATATTCGCTAATCCAAACATATTTTGAAACATTTCTGACCGTTTATTTCTACTCCATTTCCACTGAACCAAAATATGTTGCTTCCATTTTTATACACATTGAGTGACTAGATTTCGTTTCCTTAGTAATTTTCTATTCTGTGCTATGATTCGTTAAGAGTTCAGTTTGTGCAAAATTGACAGTGTATCAGAGACGTTAGGTCTGTTTTGTTTATCAGTGGCCAGCTTCACAAAATGATCAATAATTGTGAAAACTGCAATTGACACACACTAATAGGTCGGCAAGTCACTTCTTTTGTATTCGGACTTGGCATTTTGAGGAAATCCTCCGTCACGTGAAAAAATAACTGTCGTCAATGATGCTGTGGATGCTCCATGTATTAAATTGTATAAATGAGGTACAAGCAGTCACCTAACTTGTCTGTTCTATTCCAATCGTTGCGTCAGAATTATGAACTGACAGTACTGGGAAACTCTGAATATTTCGTCGTCTGTGTTTTGTCTCGACTGACATTATATTGCTATTTCTTCGTACAAATTGTAACGGTGATTTACCGAAGCACTGTGTTGTTAGTACGCTGTGATTTCTTCTTCGGTCATATTCTGCTCCGAGACCAAGTGGTGTTATTTCTCGTGTAGCAAGAAATAGCCTGCAAGTGGCCCCCGTGATCGATCAGTTTTTTAATTTTATTTTAATAAATGTGAGAACTCACAATAAATACGGACGCCTACTTCCACGAACATCACGATATCAATGACAGCACGCAGTCTTTCTTCTCCTGTTTACTTTTGTCGCTTGGTCAGTATAAAATTCTCGCAGCAGGCACCATCTCCCATTTCCTTACGCCTTGTTCACTTCTCGCAATCATTCCTACGCTTCTTTTCTTGCTTTGTAGAATCTGTGAAACGTTGACGATTGACAAAAACGTTTTCTAGGTGTTGTACCGAGTAATAATGTAAGGTGGCTATTACTTTAATAACGAAAGTTTCGGCCAACGTTACAGTGGCCTTCTTCTGGGTATACTATGAAAGGTTCTTCCGGCACGTGTCCGTCATTGGTTTTTCATTTTTGTTCCGTGTCCGTGTGGCGTATAGGACATTGAATCGTCCTCGGAAAATAAAGATGAGCACAAGTTGGGCAGCCGGTAAGGCGCGTTTGGCTGAGCAGTAGACAACACACAGTCGTTCACTTGCAGAAGCTACTGACCAACAATGTCTTCCTGTCGCTTTCGAGACACTATTTCTTTTCTCATGAACTGAAATCCTTTTCTTATAGAACAATGAAACATACATTTCGACCTTATTGAGAAATATTCTCTTACTCATTATCTCTGTAGGTCTGCAATCGTGAGAAGACATACGCAGGACGAATATTTAAAATGATTACAGCATTTGAAAAGTCTTCCATTTTCAATATGTACTGTTTACGCAGAAAAACTGTCCATACCAAATTTGTATAGCGTTATTTTCATTTTTGTTATTATATTGTACAGTGATTTCGTTTTATTTACTTTGCTATACCTCCTTTTTAGTTTCAACCTATTGCGCGATATAAATAACTACTTTACCTTTTTTTGCGGCCTGTACCAAGAGTCAAAGAGGGTGTCTCGTAGAAGAATTCGAAAATACAACAATGATTCAGAAGTTTTTGGCATAAATACGAGTTCTCTCGTTTAGTATGTGAATTCTGCAAAAGAATGCCCAGAGCTTATTTAGCACAGCAAGAAACGTAAGTTTTCTATGCGAAAGGGCAAGTTTCCAATTTTCCATTAATTCCCTACTCACTCCTGGAGAATACTGGGATGGGTCATCAAGAAAGAACTGCACCATCATTGTCGGCTCGGAGTGAAAAAGAGAGACTGAGAATTGTGTATCGAGATGGAAAGGCTGGAGGCTTCAATTGAAGAACACGATGCATGATAACTTGTCTCACTAGACCTATTAATACATTCGCTTCATCTCTAAATATAGTAGACCGCAACAGGCAAGCTAACGATAGGCGATGAATTTGAACAGAGAGCTTCCATGAAACCAGACTCAATTGGCTTACAGTAGAAGCTCAATCATCACCGGCCAATCACAATGACACCTTGCTCTTTCGACGGCACACACAAAAAATAGCGCACTTACGTCCGATAACAAATACCGATATTAACCCTTTCATACTATGTGGTTTCGTAGCGAAACCACCATAATATTTTCGCTCTGTGCCTACTGGAAGCGTGGTTTCTCGTTGAGTACATCTCGTCGTCGTTAACAAGTGCAGCCATTTAGCGACAAAACGGTAACTACGCGCTCTATTTGGTTGCAACGCTACTTGTAACAAATTCAAGTCAAGAAAAATCGTATGGTTTTCCATTGCTATTGTTTTTTTTATAATAATCGCGTGTATTCGTTCGTAAGGTCAGATTTTTCGTATTTTATATAATCAGCAATAATGTCACTTTCCAAAAATTAGAAAATATTAAATATACATAATATTTTACTAAAGTATACTCACGTTTATGTTGGTGTCAATCAAAACTACCGTGGCGCAAACCAATTTAGATTATTAGGTTGTATATGTAGTGAATCCTAGAAGACAGAACACATTACCGAAAAACTTTATAAATCTGTGATATTTTGAAACACTCTCACATTTAATTTTTTTTCTAAATTAGTCTGATATTTACTCAATGATGTTGACAAATAAAAGCGACAATGTTTGGTGCCAGTATGCACTATTTACTTGTAAACAATATATTTTTTGTTTTGCCGGATGAAGAGAGCAGACAAAGATCTTATTTCTGCCCTTGATGCCATGATATAAGCCGAATTTTGCAGTGGCTATCAGTTTGAAGTTTCCCTAGAAGATTTCCGTTCTTACTCTGAGGGAGAATTGATGACACCCGTGAACGGCTATACAGAGCCTGTTGATGCCACTAAGTTTCAGTCCTGCTGAGCAGCAAGCTGACTGAATTTACAGCTACACCAACAATCATATTTCTATTCTGATGCGTCAGTTTTTTCTACCATCAGGCCCACGAAATATTCTGGAGAATACAGACACACATGTGCAGTTTTCTCCTTTTATTGCCAATGGATTTGATTGATGTACTGTTATTTCAAATCAATCTCTATAGTAGTCAGGAGACAGGAGTATATGCCAATTACTGCAGATGAAATGAAGTTTATTTTGTGATAACATTTTTGTTCAACACCTTACTGATTTAATTAAAATGATCATTTTCGATAAATAAAAATATGTATGTTTTTATGTGCACGTCTGTTTCAGTTGGTATCGCTACTGTGGTTTCACACCGGACCACCTTATCCCGTAATGACAAATAAAAATTGAAAACAAATGTTATATTCCGGGCTCCCTTTTGTAATTCTATAAGAAAAACATAATTTCCATTTAGTTTTAAACTGTAAAATAATTCGTGGGTTAATGAACGGCATCGTGTACGAGCTACGGCATGGTTTGCAATAGTGTTTCACACGACGCACTGCTATGTTTCGCCTCCAGCGATGTACTAGTACAAGCAATAAAACACAGCTTGCAGAATTAGTTTCGAGTCGCCGTCTTTTTAACGGCCCCACTTTATGAAACTTTTACGCTTATTCGCTCAAAAAACTAAACGACGCGGAAATTATTTCGAGAGACAGTTTGAATTTTTGCTGTCATATAATGGTTGACGGGTTTTCTAGATTTCTTAGTTATTAAGCTGCCTATAAAGCGGGGGAAGGGGCAGTAAGAATGCCATTACTTGGTAGGCCAGACAGCATACACAAGCGCTGTTTTATCTGCAGTGATAATGGACCACTACATTCGCTGACACATCAGGCACGCATCGTCAGCATGCTACCGTGCACGCTATACTGACAGGGAACGATAGTGTACCTCCGGAGCATACGGTAAGCTGGCTTTCAGAGTACGACGTACAGCTACTTTTTACAAGCAGTGACTGAGTACCACAGTGCCGAAGGTACCCTTTGTCATTCCATGGAAATGTATTTACTTATGCATTTATTTCACCTGACAAGTCAATTGACTAATAATCCACTCTTCCATGTAACCTGACACCGCTCATCAGTCAGCATTACTATTTGTCAATATATAATAACAACATTGAATTAGTATATAATTTAATAAGTGTCAGTCTCATTAACATCAGGTTTAACAATTTATTAATTAGTGTCTTGTCCATTTTGAGTGATGATATCAAACAGAAATGTATGGCTGTAGTACAGAAGGAATCATTATGGAGAAAAAGTTGAATGGTCAGAGAAAGAGCGAAGAATAAAAGCGCAAGATTAGCAGACATATATAGGGGAAAGCATGGACACCTTACAGCGAGACAGAGATATTGTTTCCCTGAGGGACAGAAGGAAACGACTGGGATTTGCCGAGAGGAAAGCGAAGCCGATGACAACAAATGTTCAAATGTTTGTATAGCTTATGGGACTTAACTACGGGGTCATCAGTCCCTAAACTTACAAACTACTTATCAACTAGCTTATCCTAAGGACGACACAAATATCCATGCCCGAGGGGGGATTCGAACCCCCGACCGTAGTGGCCGTGCAGACCGTGACTGGAGCGCCTCAGTCCCCTCGGCCACTGCGGCCGGCTCGATGACAACAGATAAGGCTGTAGGTACAGAGTGCTTTTGAACAAAACGCAGGCTACAGGGGCCATTTGTATGCGTGAAATGGACGTGGTGCAGAAAGATTTCGTGTTAACCAAATGTACTTACAAGATGCTGGATGTGTCCGATCTGACTGTATATGTAGCAGGTACAAATGCCATTGCGGAGAAAAGAGACGTAAGCGTTAAGAATTATGAGCAAGTGAGTGCGTCTTATACAAGAGTACGACACGTATGGTGGAATCTACACTGATGCATACTTCGTATCTGCCACATTCCGACAACAGTGAAATCACCCAGCTGCCGGAAATCTGAGAGCACTATTATTGATTTTATTGTTTCTTCGCAGGAGAGTCAGAGAGTGGAATACTCGCCAGGAACAGTATCACTGCTTCTGACTCAAATACAAATAACAACAACCTGTCAAGTGATCACTCTCGGCGGAATTCTTTATTTTTTTGAATCATTCTGTTTACATTAAACTGGAAAGTGTTTCGGGTTGCTCCCAAGGCTTGCATCGCAAGTACTAACGAGACATTTAGCACGCGGCCGACACTGTTGTTCCCTACACAGAACAGCACTAGTACGTTTATTCGTGAAATTACATCAACAGCTGCCGGCCTGCAGGTATGAGCCCCACATCCGACCAGCACGCTTTCAAATATATTTTGAGGACGCGATGAAAGCCGCTCTTTTTAAGAAGCGCGTCAAACAGAGCTGTCAGCTGCAGCGCATTAGCTGGAGACACAATCCGGCCCGTTATGACGGTTACCGCCGCGGCACACCCACATAACTGAGTCGCGCAATGCACTTACTGCCCGCTGTTGACGCTTTCAAATAAAATGCAAATGCCAAATGGCGTCAACGGGCTAACGCAATTATTGGCGCATGCGTTACAAATCGACTGAGTAGTGCTACGTACGAGATATCTTATAGCTGACAAGGACACCATGTAGGTACCGTATCGGGTTTTTGAATTTTTTGATATTTATGCTACGTGAAGTTCAGGACACAAATAACAACTCTCAAAAATTCTCGTGAAAATTGACTTTGTACTTTTGCAAGTACACTTAAGTACCAATAGTTGAAATAGTCGCATTATTTGTCGGTGTAGCTTACGTGGTAGCGTTGCAACCTTAGGGTGGTTGGTTCGAATCCTGCAGTGGCAGATTTTTTCTTTTCCGTTGTGTTCGAATACTTGCACAATTTTAATATCTAATGGTAATTTTGCCGGCCGCGGTGGCCGAGAGGACTGAGGCGCGCCAGTCACGGTCTGCACGGCCACTACTGTCGGGGTTTCGAATCCCCCCTCGGGCATGGATATGTGTGCCGTCCTTAGGGTAAGCTAGATCATAAGTAGTTAGTAAGTTTAGGGACTGATGACCCCGTAGTTAAGTCCCATAAGCTATACAAACATTTGAAACATTTTATGGTGATTTTTAAGAAAAATGCTCATAATTTTGTTTATTCGTAATTTTCTTGTTTTACATAATGTTAATAACGATCGTGTATTAATAAAAAAAAAGGAAGTTATATTTTTTACAGTATTGACTTCACTGTTAGTTGACAACGGTAGTCTTTGATTGTTCATTTGTGAAGAGCTACGACGCTGTTTTTGGAAATTCATCTCCATAGCTACTAATGGCTTTCCAAGCAGCTAACCTACTCAAACATCGTTTTAGGTGACGACAAGATTTTCAGCTCGACTACATACACATAAACGAAAACTGACACAACACGAGGAATTAGAGGGGACTGAGGCGCTCCAGTCACGGTCTGCACGGCCACTACGGTCGGGGGTTCGAATCCCCCCTCGAGCATGGATATTTTTGCCGTCCTTAGGATTAGCTAGTTCATAAGCAGTTTGTAAGTTTAGGGACTGATGACCCCGAAGTTAAGTCCCTTAAGCTATACAAACATTTGATCATTTGAACACAAATTCCCAGAAATGTAACGATTCATAATTTCAAAACCGGCGAAAGTCACATATGCCTCAGAAACACTAGTTTTGCAGCCAATAAAAGAACCTGAATAAATTAGGGAAGTCGGAAGAAAGATTGTAAGGGAGATAAGAGAAAATATAGCAGATAAATTAAGACGTAATACCGAAGTACACTATCACGCAGAAAAAAATTACTGGCGAAATTTTGAAAAGAAAAACAAAGTTCTATTGGCAAATACAAAGAATGAGTCCTTCCAAAATTATAAGAAAAACTGTACAGCATTTTTAAAGGTAAGAAGGTAAACTCAGCTGGTTTTAAGGTCTAATGAATTATCACAAATAAGAAAGAAATAGAAACAAAATTAACAATTGGGAAGGTTAACAGGAAGATACTTTTCAAAAAATACAGAGAAAAAATGGGCATCAGAACAGAGGAAAGCGTAAAGGTAACTGAAAAAAGTTAGTATGTTGAATATTAACTACAGCACATAAATGGCTACTCAAGAGCCAAATGTTCTGAGCAATGAAGAAGCGATTTCTGGCTGCTGCGCAGTATTGTTTCCAGATGCAAATATTGGCGTAATTGTGGAGGATACGAATGGCGCAACAGAAAGCTTGCAAGTGAGCCACCCGTCCTTGCACAGAAGCGTGGCGTGAGTACATTAAAAGCGGGACGTGCTCTCTAGTCGTGCAGAAGGATGTACGCATTTTGGGAAAGCATTTTTATTAGTGCCAGCTACATACAGTTCTTCGCAGTGTGTGAAGTTCTGCTGTGCTCGACAGCGCTCGGTTTCATATAAGTATGCATGGAAGGTCCGGAGAGCACGCGAGTTCGTAAGGAACTTCTGAAAACTTTGACAATATGATGTTAATCGTGTTCAACGGATGGAGCAAATCATTCTTTAGATTTACCATCTATTATGTATGACAAATTAGTTTTGTAATATTTTAAGTGTATATTGTAAAGGTTTTTTTTGACGAGTTATAAATCCGTGTTTTCTTACAGATAGTCTACGGAATACGCTATCAAATGCCACAAATTGTTCTGCAATAGGATTTCGCTACTTATTACAGCCGTACTTGGGTAGACGGATATCTGACTGTAGTTTGATAGTCGACTTACAGTGGCGCATTCTTGATTACAACGGCATTCGTCCCGTTTAGAATTCCGTTTCCTCGTAAAGGTGACATGTGCGGTCGTCGATCGTAAGGACGGCTGCGGAACGCTGTGGCGAGAGAAATCTCCAAGTATCGGGAAGGTCCTAACTTTGAGATAATCCTGTCTTCCGCAAATTTTCCCCTCCGCCAGCCCTCAAGCGCGCCTGACGAAATCATTCGATAGAATAAATCCATTATTCCAAGAAAATCACAGCACAATTCCAATATAATGAAAGAAGGGCCAGAATTGGTTTAGCACATTTTTTGTCTCTTTCTTTGGGAGCGGAGGAAGGAAAGAATGAAAGAAATTATCTTTAGTTGCCGAGCGCGCCGGCTCTTAGTTAGGCCTATTATTGAACTTTGAGGGGCGACCGCCACACCTCCCATTCTTTGCTTAAAAATCTTTTCAAAAATTAATCAGCTGGAAAAAATTAAAGGGGCAACAGACGTTAATTCTGAGGCGCAATCGTCGGTGATGTGCTGCATATAAAACAGAGCGCTACGTTATTAAAACGTTAATATCGAGAACTCGAAAAGTACGGGATGACCTGCCACTCACACAGCGGTGTACGCTATCGCACCTACCCAAGTTTTATTTATACATGCAGATCGACATGTTAATTAGCTTAAAAACGTTTTAAGTGCCCCGACTTATTGTCAAATCGTGGTATGCGAAGCCGATATATTTTTTTTTTTTTTTTTTTGTCGAGTAGCCTAAAAGTTTTCGCACTTGTTCCACCGACAACAGAAATCGAATTTGAGGCTCGCCAAACACATTTTATGTAGACAGAGTTTAATTTTCAACGAGAAACGTTTTCAAGAAGGTGCGCCGTTAAATATGACCTTTTCTGGAAACGTCTCGGAGTAATGAAGAACCTTTGGACGGAAAAAAAGGGAGATCGCTAATAAAGGGACGTGGTGAAAGGGGCTGGTCGCATCCCTGATTGTGATTTAATGCAAATTATACGCGGCCACAAGTCTGTGCCGAGCTTTTAAAATGCCCCGTCCCCCTTCCTTTATTATCGTTACATCTTTCCCCTCAAGTTCACGATGGTATGCTGCCATCACTGTGAAAACGGACAGAGAAAGAAAATCACCACGACGTCGGTTCCTGCGCCCACAAAATGTAGATTGCCTCTCCGCGTGGAAGAGTGTAACATAAGCCAGAACAGGTACATATTTTGCCTCGAATATACGAGATATTTAACTTGTGCGACCCACCAACATGTTCAGTACCGAATATCGTCAGGTCTATAAAATAAACAGCTATAATTAACGAAATATGCAGTTGCCATAAAAAGAAGAAGTTAATTTCTTGATGGCAGTGAGTGGCGCGAGAAATAACTGCTAGTTGATGCAAATATAAGCGCTGGCTGCTAGTATGAAAAAAGTGGGTGCGAGTCAGGAGATGCAACGCGGGCTCTTACTGCTTCTGAAGTTAAGAGCTACACAAACGCCACTGTTCTCTTATCTTTCGCCTGACATACACTGGCCAATAAGATATTTCGCGTGGTTCTACAGCACAAGTAAGATGTTACCCCAGAATCATTTATTTTCCCACTTTTTAAAACTGTTAATAATATTTACTTTAGCAATTTACTTTATCAGTTAATTTCTGGATTCACTGATGTTGAGACGACCTAATGCAAAGATTTGCACATGGTTTTAACCTAGTATTGAGGAATAATTCATAGATAGCCGTTAGCAGAGGTACTCTTTGCTATTTATTGTGTGTAGCGTATTACACAGGCCGCGAAAGGTGGCGATCCTGTTAACTGCAACAAGACTCGTACGTGACATTTCATAATAATAATCTAAATAATAATTAATTAATTAATAAGAGTGTCTGAAACCCTTTAGGAGAAAAAATTAAGTGGTGGCGAGTTTCGAACCACTGAACTTTAGCATCACAGTCCCGCACGTTGGGCACTACGCTACGGCTATAAATCAAAACAGAAGTTCTTTAATCTGATACTATTGATGGCCGTTGTTAACTGATGTTAATATGGCATTTGTAGACATTAGATTATTTTTTATCGAACGAAAAACGATGTGTGTTTGTTAATTCCTCATTGTGCCGTTGCTTTGAAATCTCAACGTGTAAGTTACAAAAAGAAAATCATCAAATACGCGAGGAATGTCACGTGACATCTCCGAACGGCTGGTTTTCGTTAATTCAATGGAGGGTGTTAAATCTCCGTTATTTTTGCAAGTATGTCTCAAACGATACGAGATATGAAAAAAAACATAAGGGAGCTAAATTGTAGAGAATTTTCTCCTCTGCCAATTAGATTATTCTATTTTCGTGTCAAATGAACGGTTCGTTCACAATTACAATTATATTACAAACGGCTTTTTTTGGTTTTACTGCCGTATGTTTTGTCCGAAAAAATTGAAAAAGGGAGGTACTGGTCTCTGGTGGCCTACAATAATGTATGTAAAATTTGGTACTGATTGGTTGAACGGTTCGTCTTAAAAACAGGGAACACCTTACGGACAGACAGACAGACGGACAGACAGACATACATCCCAAAATAGCCGTTATTTTTGCAAATATCTTTGAAAAGCTACGAGATATAAATAAAACATAAGAGAGCCAAGTTGTAGAGAATTTTCTCCTCTACAAATTCGGTTATTCAATTTTCGTGTCCGATGAATAGTTAAGCCGTGATTTTCATTTAAATTTCGAGCTGTCAAAAGACGATCGCAAAGGCCCACTTTTAGTGTTACTACTGTAACTTAAAGTGGGCCAAAAGGAAGAAATAAACAATCTGACAGAAGCCTGAAACAGTCACAGATAAATTCAAAACTGAAATATAGTTGCAGCCCTTGTTGCTGGATACAGTTTAGTGGAATCTGTGAACGTGAGAGACTGTAGTATGGGGCGAAACAAAAATGCGTTCGGTTGCAGCACGCTAGAGAGGCGCGGAAAAGAAGAGTTGTGCAGAGCGTACACGCATGCCGGCGCACGTGTTGGGCACTAACTGTGCGTTTGTCGCTGGTGAAAAATGCAGCGGCGACTAGTCGCTCGGCTGCTCCCTCCTGGAACAGCGCTCGGTCTTTGTCCGCAGCAATATTTGAAAGTTTGGTGCGCCACGTCACGCAGCTGCCACCCTCGCCTCTCATGAAAATTGCTCGGCGCGTGTAAAGTGTGCCACCAATACTCCAGCCTGCCCGATAACTAATACTTTGGAGGGCACTTTCACACCCAGCCAATATGTTCAACAACTGGGAGGAGCGAAGCTGCTGCGAGGACTCACTGCGGCAATCGAAATCACTTCCTGCAGCCTTATTCTCAGGTGTGTGCCCGAGGGATACCTGTCTCATTTGAGTCTATGTGGTTCCATGTTATAATGGATTCGGGACTGCGGCCGGTCTAGTTTTAATTCCAAAAATGTATCCACCAACAGCCGTAAAGTTTATGTTGTTTTAATATAAAAAAGGAACAACTTCCTGGTGTTCTGCAAAAGTTATTTATTGGTCACATCTGCTGAACATCTGCTCAGAGAAGGCCATGATAATGATGTAAACTGTGAGATCCTACATCCCCTGAAGAAAAGCAGAAAGATGACACTACTGGAAATATTGGAAATCAATAAACATTTGGATCAGGATGCCAGTTTAGTATTAAACGATCAGATCCAGTTCCCCTCTACACCTCTACTGAAATGTTTTATTTTCAACCTTCCTTCTCAACAAAAATAATCATATTAGATTTGATTCTTTACACATACTTATTATATTTTTTATATAAATGTTAATAACTTTCATAAATAAGTACTCGCGAAGAACTTTCCTGTGAAGTATCGATTGTCTGTGATAACATCTTTGTAAATCTTAACATCTTTGAAAACATGTGTACTACAGTCAGTTGTCACCTGACGATGGCCTAAGAAGCCGGTTTGTGACCAATAAATAAGTTTCGCAGAACATCAGGAAGTTGTTCCTTTTTGATATTATTATCATGTTCTGTCAAGTACCGACGGAAAAATCAATTAATTTTATGTTGTTTTGTTTAACGACCGGTTTCGGTATTACATTATAACCATATTCAGACTATGTCATAACATAAATCCAAGTGAACGGTCTAAATGGCCATATATGCCGGTTTGCTTAATAATTCCCCAGATCCCGAATAAACATGTGTCACCTGTCGCATTTGAACGTTCGGATGTCATAATAATGACTCGAAATGTACGGAGTAGTTTTGAAATGTCCACAGCTGAGATGTTCGTCTTCCTTGTAGCACTGCCCATTTCAGCATGCTATGAATTTCAGCGATGATCTCGCGCTGACTGCACAATCGAACAGCTGTTTTATATCACTTCCGTTAATAGAAGCTGATATGTGTCCTCGCTGAAAAATAATACTGAAGAATTGGCCAGACGAGAATTTGTAGGCGAACTTTTCCACAGATGACTCACACTTACTTATTCCAGTGATTCTCAGCCTCGTCTCTGTACCCACAACTACTAAACCCATGTAGTTGTTTCACTTTATATCACCTCCAATGTGTTCCGTTGAATATACGAAGACTCTTGACTATTCAGAGTGATAGATCGTTGACGGTGAAATCAAACATATCGAGCTGTTTTTGCGTTTTCACTTGATACCTACATCCACGTGACTGCTCATCAGACCACCCCTGAGTGCTCGGCAGAGGGTTCATCCAACCACTTCCTGATTATTTCCCTACTGTCCCACTATTGAGTAGCAAGTGGGAAATACGAAATTAAATATTTTCTTGATAGATTTGATTTTGCTTATTTTATTGCGATGACCATCGGAGAGATGGGAGTAAACAAACCAGCGGTGAAGTGGCTGAGCGTTCCAAGGCGCCTAGCTGCGGAGTGTGCGGCTGCTCGCCGTCGGAGGTTCGAGTCCTCCCTCGGGCATGGGTGTATTTGTTGCCCTTAGCATAAGTTATAGTAGTTTGTAAGCCTAGAGACTAATGACCATAGTAGTTAAGTCCCACAGATTTACAAACTTTTGATTTGGAGGCAACACAATATTTTCAGATTCGGAGTTGACAGCTGATGTTTGGAATTCCTGAAAATATCTCACCTCAACGAGAAATGTCTTTGTTTTAATGGCTGCCATCCGAAGTCACGTGTCATATCCGTGACAATCTCTTCCCTTTTTCGAGATATCACAAAATGAGATGCCACTCTTTGAACTTTTCCTATGTCCTCCGTCAATGCTATCTCGTAAAGATCCCATATCACACGTCAGTAATCTAGCATGGGACGGACGTGGATAAATAATTTAAGGAATTCTTATTTAGAGGCAGTTGCCACTGTTCGCACCATACAGATCTCTGGTTTAAATCATTTTGACATTTTTTTAACCATCTGATGACTTCACAAGACGGTAAACAACCGTACCATCTGCAAACAATCTTAGAAGGTTGCTCAAATTGTTTCATAATTCGTTTATATGAGTTAGCAACACATACTTCTGGGAACGCCTGATGTCAGTAATATACGTTACTTTTGTTTATGTTCACTCAGTTGAAAGTGTTCGCTCCAAATGAGGTTTATCTGAAATTATTCTTGTCTTTTGTATATATATAACTACGCAGTTGATGAACGGCATTAATGAGTTACTGTCGATTCTTACATGAATGTAATGAGGGCAGCTGCAAGTAGCGTTCAACAGGAGCTAGGGTCCCACAATAGCTTGAGTAGTGTGCAAAGATATGTACCGTCAAGCCTGTCTGCAGTTATTATGGACTCTTAATTTACGTTACGTGGGGTACGACAGCGAATTTGTTTCTTTCGTAAATGAAGTAAAAATTAATTAATTGCATACATACATAAAAATCGGCCAGCCACGGAACAATGGACGGTGGAAGCTGCTTGGTATTAATGTGAGCGACTGTTGTTTAGAGCGAAGGATAAATTACGATGCTTATACCATGGACGGGACTTGAATTCTCTTTCCTTAAGCTCATGGCCCCTATGGTAGAAACAGTGGAAATGCTGCACAGTCTTCTTCAAATACCAATTCTCTAGCTTAACATATCAAGACTGGATCATAATAACGTCGCTTACCTTCCATCGACAGTTGTATGTTTGTTGCGGCTGCTGGCTATACAAAGACCTCAGCGCCGCGGCAGTACTAAAGAACTGCTCGTGCTAACGTCTTTTATTACTCACAAATTAATAAAATACGTAGCAGACACTCACTTTCTAATTGGATGCTTTCCACGTCTTCCTCTTTGTTACGAGTATTGTCTTGAATTAATCCACATTGAAAGAGAGATGTCATTCAGCACATCACCTCAAAATATTGTGTTAAGCTTTCTTCATTTACTTACAAGAACTCAACGATCTTTCTTGTAAACAACGGAATCGTAAGCAAACAATCTGAGAATCGTGTTGAGCAAACGTTCGGTTAGATTTCTCTTGTCTTACTTAACTGTGGAACTGTGTAACCGAAATTGTGTATAAGACGAGCAGCCGAAAAGAAAAATTACTTAACGCACACTCAAATCGCATACACATTCCCGAATGAAACTTTCACTCTGCAGCGGAGTGAGCGCTGATATGAAACTTCCTGGCAGATTAAAATTGTGTGCCGGAACCGGGACTCGAACCTGGGACCTTTGCCTTTCGCGGGCAAGCGCTCAATTTTAATCTGCCAGGAAGTTTCATATCAGCGCTCACTCCGCTGCAGAGTGAAAGTTTCATTCTGGAAACATCCCTTAGGCTGTGGCTAAGCCATGTCTCCACCATATCCTTTCTTCCAGGAGTGCTAGTCGTGCGTGTTTGCAGGAGAGCTTCTGTGAAGTTTGGAAAATAGGAGGCGAGGTACTGGCGGAAGTAAAGTTGTGAGGCGGCATCGTGAGTCGTGTCGGGGTAGCTCAGTGGTAGAGCGCTTGCCCGCGAAACGCATACACATTGTCTCTGTTCTCTCTAGTCAGAAGTCACAAGCCGAGAGGAAGTTCTACAGTCTATAAATAATACTGGAGTTGTGGACTATGTTGACTTGAGTACATTCTTTGGAATTCTCCTGTTAGCATGGATAAAATACAAGAAACGAAAGCTGTCTAAAACTTACACAGAAAACAGATCACAGTTATAACAGTGAAAGAACATGGGAGACGGAAATTCAAAAGTGTGTAAGACAAGGTTTTAGCGTATCCCCCTCTCGTCAATTTTATCCAGTATGTGCATAGAGCAAAGAAAGCAGTAAAGGAAGAAAGCGAAAATTTAGTATAGGAATTATAGTTCACGGAGAAGAAATTAATATTTTAGGGTTTGACGATGGCATCGTAATTCTGACATCAGAGATGGCAAAGGACAAGAGTAGCAGAATGGCATAGATAGTGTCTTGAAGACAGATTATAAGTTTACGTCAATACAGGAAAAAGGAGCGTCCTGGAGTGTAGTCTATGTATATGAAGCAACAGCAAGGGAATTAAATTAACAAATGATACCTTAAAAGCAGCACAAACGTTTTGCAATTTGAGCGCGAAAATAGATACCGTTGGACAAAGAAGAGAGGCTAAATGAAGTAGACTGGGAATAGAGAGATAAGATGACAATTTAAATTGACGAAACTAGTCAGCTGCGCGGGAGTAGCCGAGCGGTGTGGAGCGCCACGTTACGGATCGCGCGGCCTCCCGCGTCAGAGGCTCGAATCCTCCCTCGGGCATGGATGTGTGTGTTGTCCTTAGGTTAGTTTAACTTAGTTGAAGTAGTGTGTAAGACTAGGGACTGATGACCAAAGTAGTTTGGGCCCATAGGATTACAAACATTTGAAATTTGTTTTTTAAAACTAGTCATCTTTTGTACTATTTGCCTAAGGGAAAATAGATTTCACAAGGGAACAACAACAACATGAATAGGCGTGTTCCTAAATATGGAAAGTTTGTTAACATGAAATGAAGTATTGGGACGTATGTGACGTTCTAATTGTCCGCGACTGCCCCAGCGCGACACATGACTGTAGTTGTGTAGTTGCCACAAGTCACTTCACCGATGCGTGGTCCGCCACTGCTCCACTCTGCACAATTATCAACACTTTCTTCCTACGCCTACTATTATATCACTTATGTCCCTACCCTTCCCTTCTTATCACTACCGGTAACTTGGAATGAGAGTGTATTCGGCGAACGGACTGGCCTGCTAAATCGCATCGAGTTTGTGTTGGGGGATGTATTGCAGCACACCCACTTACACCGATGACCATCCAGCATTTGTCAACGGTACTAGCTTAAGAATGGAATGCCCTGCTACAAGAACTGCGTACGAATCAGCGTGGGAGGACCATCGATATCGTTCCGCACCGTCAACTAATGAAAAAAGTACGAGCATATACAATATCAAACCAGTTGTGTGACTGGATTGAGGCGTTTCTAGCTAACATAACGCAGCATGTCATCCAAAACTGAGAGAATTCTTCTGACGTTAAAGTGATCTCAGTCGTATCACATGAAAGTGTTATAGGACGGTTGCTTTTCACAATACATATATATATGACCAACCTCGTAGATAACATCGGAAGTTCAATGAGGCTTTTCACGGATGATGCAGTAGTATATCGAGAAGTCGCAACACTGGAAAAGCGGAGGATCTGCAGCGTATTGACGCATGGTTCAGGAAATGGCAACACAGACAAGAGCTGCGCTTACATACAGAGAAACAACATTTTTATTCAAAACAAATTCAAATGTTCGTAATTCTATTGGACCAAACTGCGTGTTCATCAGTCCGTAGCTTACAAACTACTTAAACCTAGATAAACTAACCTAAGGAGAAACACACACACCCATGCCCCAGGGAGGACTCGAACCTCCACGGCGAGCAACCGCGCGCTCCGCAGCGAGAGGCTTTAGACCGCTCGGCTACTCCACCGCGGCGAACATTTTTATAAAATGTTCAAATGTTTGTAGAGCTTATGGGATTTAACTACGGGGTCATCAGTCCCTAAACTTACAAACTACTTATTAACTAGCTAATACTAAGGACGGCACAAATATCCATGCCCGAGGGGGGATTCGAACCGCCGAAAAAAAAAAATGTTTGTATAGCTTATGGGACTTAACTACGGGGTCATCAGTCCCTAAACTTACAAACTACTTATGATCTAGCTTACACTAAGGACGGCACAAATATCCATGACCGAGGAGGGATTCGAACCCCCGACCGTAGTGGCCGTGCAGACCGTGGCTGGAGCGCCTCGGTCCCCTCGGCCACCGCGGCCGGCTAGATGTAGAACATACTGTAAACAAATCTTCACAATTACTCTGCACATGATTGTCTATGTAAGTAGAAAATAATAACTCATTTCTTTATTTTGCTTCGTTATCAGTGCCCATTACTTTCAGTTAGGTAATTTTTGTCATATTTTGTGTAATGTAGGGCACCACCACCCCAAGAATATTTCGCCACGAGGGGGTGTTAAGAACAGAATCCAGAAGTAAATAACAAATATATATCTACGTGAACAGCCGTCTGATGATGAACCGGTAACGGCGCTATTTTTTTTTTTTTTTTTTTTTTTTTTTTAATAAATAGCATTATTAATGGCGGCTGACTGCTGTTTTCTTCTTTGCAAGAATCAGCCTGTATTGAAATAGAATTAGTGAAAATGAATCGAACTACAGAACGAGGGAGGATAGATGGGAAGGAGAGAAAGAACTTGAGACAGTAGGGTTCTGGAGACAAGTAGTGAAAATAAGGGAAACAGGTTGTTAGTAAGGAGCGGAGCGGCAGGGAGCGAGTCTGGAATAAAAGTGCGGCATGCGGGTCACGCGCGGCTGGCGGCACATTCCGGCCACGTGCAGCCATCAGTCAATGCGGACACCCTTTATGGCCGGCTCCAATTAACCACCCCAGCACCTCCATCGTTTATCATTTAAGGGCCGCAGTCTCGACACACTACAACAATACTTACAGACGCGCTCGCCAAATGTAAGAGAGGGCATTCGCCACAAGTGATTTCAGACGGATGACGTTCTAGATCACTCTCCTCCCATCGGCCGTCCGCTGGTTATTTTGCAAGATACAACACGGAAGGTGATCGCAGTTTCGTAGCCTAAACACAGTCTACATATGCGACGGAAGAAGGAAGGAAAAGTAGAGTTTAACGTCCCGTCCACCAACGTGACGAGGAGCACACGCTCCGATAGTTTTTGTCGGGGACAGGGAAGGAAATCGGCCGCGCCCCTTCAAAGGAACCATACAGATATATGCCTGGAATGATTTTGGGAAATCATGGGATAACCAAATCAGGATGGCCGGCGGCGGGTCTGAACCGCCGCCCACTTGATTCAAAGTCCAATGTCTTACCAATGGTCTCGCCTATACTCCGAAGGAAACCACAGAGGACGTTGTAAACGGACTTCAAGCTCAGGGACAAAACTCGTAGTTCTCCCGATGTCTACAACTACACTCATATTCTGTAGACTGCATGGCAGATGCTACTTCCGACTGTACCAGGTATTAGTGCTTCTTCCAGTTCCAATCACGTACAGAGCTAGTAAAGAATGCTTGATGAAATGCCTTATGCTAGCTATAAACTGTCTAATCTTGCGATCCCAGCGGCAGTTCTCCGTATTAGCTTGCGTCTGCCGGTGCAGTAGTTTCAACATCACACTCTCCCATGGGTCAAATAAACCTGTTGAGTATTCGTGCTGCCCTTTTATGTATACTTTCAATATTACCTATTTGCTACAGGTCCCACCTACTTGAGTACTGATCTAGGATGAGTTGCCGGATGGATTGCAGTCACGTAGTGCAGTGGTAACAAAAACACTGGATTCCTATTCGGAAGAACTGCAGTTAAACCGCCTTCACCTATCCATATTTAAGTTCTCCGTGATTTTCCTAAATCGTCGCAGGAAAATGCCGGGATGATTTCTTTCAAAGGACACGGCTGATACCCTTCCCTAACCTTATGAAAACAATTCGATCTTGTGGTTCGTTTCTCATGAGAAAGTTGTCAACGGGACAGTACATCCGAACCTTCCTTCTTCTCTTTGTTCCTGATATATATACTTCCGATTCCAGTTATGATTAATTGTTGTTGTAGTCATAGGATACGATGTTGATCAGTTGAACGCTATGAACTCTGTAGGAAGAGGTTTTAAGGTGATTATCAGCAAAAATGAAACAATGGTAATGTAATATATTCGAATTAAATCAGTAGATGCTAAGATGATTATTAGAAAATTAAATAATATTCGTAATAGACAAATTTTGTTATTTGGGCAACAAAATAATTCGCGATGGCTGAAATCGAGAGGGTATAAAATGAAGACTAGCAGTAAAAGAAAATCATTTCTGAGAAAGAGAACTTCGTCAACACTGAGTATAGATTCGAATGTTAGGAAGTCTTTTCTGAAGTTATTTGTCTATAGCCTTGCAAGAAAATGGCAGCTTTTGAAACGTGGTACTTTAAAAGAATTCTGTAGATTACATGAGTTATCCGACTAACTAATGAAAGGCTACTGTGTGATATTGAGAAAAAATTAATGCCACTACTTGACTAAGACGAGGCATCGATTGATAGGACACATCCGAGGAACAGTCAGTTTAGTAAGGCAGGATAATCTGGGATAGGGAGGCCGAGGCTTGACTGTGCTATACTGTACAGAGTGGCCACAGAAATTTAGAATTTTAAACAGAAAAGCAGGGCTGGTGTGAAACAAATTGATGGCCTTACTGACAAAACTAACCTAGAGAACATGTCAGAGGATTGCGTCGCCGCATCCGCGTTATACGATTACTTACAGTTTGATATAGTGACCTTTCATAAGTTTGAAAATCAAGTAACTGCGGCTTCATAGACTCTGAGGTTGATCTCTGGCATTAGAACACTAAACGAAAGTCACTGAAACATATGTACTAAAGTGGCGTAATACTCATGAAACACAAATTACAAAGAATACAAACTGTTAAGTTCCAACCTCTCTCACTCAACTGACTGCGTACAATTTATCAATAAACGACAGATTTTTTCGACGTTCTTCATTGATTAACGAGTACGTGATTTCACAAGAAAGTGCAACGATCAAACAAGTTGTTGTCGAGAATACATAAATAGTTCCTCGAATGTTCTTTGCCGCGTCGAATGAAACGTGATGCTGGCATCATTACCGAGTCGTCACAAAAGACCCAGGTTCAAACCGGGCAACTGTGAAAGGGTCTTCTCTGCGTCATGGGGGAAACTGAGGGGCTACTGGAAGGACAAGTAGCGTCTCCCGTTTCGAAAGCGGACCTCCAGGATAGGGGGAGCTCTGGAAACGCCCTCGGCAGCTGTGACTGCGCAGCCGTTGGTCCAAGGGGAGGGGTTCGAACGTGGCAACTTCAGCGAGGAAACATTTCTCCCTGGATAAAGAAAGAAATGCTGTTACTAGGAGTTTCTCAGCGCTGCAGTCCAGTATGGGAAGGGAGAAGATGTTTATGTATGACGACGGGAGGATAAAGGCAATGATAGCCTTCCACTATTGCGTCATTCTCTCATTTGATCTATTAGCCTTGGCCTTCTATCAAAGTATTACCTCAAAGAGAAGTTTCGATTTCAAGAGAAAAAGAAGCTTACTAATCCGAAATCAAAGGTCGCAGATATGAATTACTATCCCAACGAAAACGACTCTCACATGCGTAATTACTGCAGTAACATCAGTCTCTGAGCTTACGATGGAGAGTCTTCAGCAAAATCTCATCTCAGATTATCTTGTGTTGGCTGTGAACCACAGCTCGTAAGCTTAAATGGTGAAATGGGTCGCACCTCGAGAGATGTCGTTGAAAAGCTACGACCGTTTTCGTTTGATGTGTTTTTTTTAAATTTTTTTATTATTTTTTATTTATATGAAGACTAACAGAAGAGTGAGGAAACTGAAAACGGTTCATCCAAGCTTGGTGTTGAGCTCTGCAGTTCTGAGAGCTCGTAACAATAAAGACATTCTGAAAATGGGCAGAACTCGTCGCTGTGTGAGCCGTTCTTAACAGACGGAAACATGACAGCAGAGAAGTCAACACTGAAGCATTTGGTCTGGGTCATGTTTACTTCCTGAAATGTTATTTCACTGACAGGCAAATGTTCAAATGTTTTTAAATCTAAAGGACGTTGATCATCAATCCGTAGGCTTACAAACTACTTAAACTAACATAAGGCCGCGGCGGAGCGACCGAGCGCATTGAGGCGCTATGCCGCGATGCGCGACGCCATTCCCCGTCGGAGGTTCGAATTCCCCCTCGGGCATGGATGTTTGTGCTGTCTTTAGTATAAGGTAGTTAATAAGTAGTTTGTAAGTTTAGGGACTGATGACCCCGCAGTTAAGTCCCAAAGCTTCATAAACATTTGAATATTTGAACTAACTTAAAGTAACTTATGCTAAGGACAACGCAAACACCTATACCTGAGGTAGGACTCGAACTTCCGACGGTGAGCAAACGCACGCTCCGCAACAAGGCGCCTTAGAACGCTCGACCGGTCCACCGCGGCAGCAACGAGTATTAAAACCTTTTCTGCCAGGAGAGGATAACACCGTTAACTACTTGTGTCTGTTTATGTATTTATTTTTGCATTCAGCTAGCATTTTTCTGTCACGGATAAATGGCATTCTGTACACTAGAAGAGTACACCATGAACTGCTATGTTTTGCAGCTATACTGCCGACTAACTAGCAGAAATCCGCCTCATGTGACCATACTGTCGACGGAGCGTTAAACCCTAATCCTCCTTCCTTCCTTTAACTAGTAAAAAGTTTTCAATAATTCAAATGTTGGTTACGTTTATGGGAGTAAAGACAACACAAACATCCATGCCCGAGGGTGGATTCGAAGCCCCGAATGGGAACGACTCGCGCATCGGAGCGTAGCGCCTTAATGTACTCGGCCACTCCGCCGCGGCTAAAAAGTTTTCGTCTGGGACATAACCAAATCTAGGACGACGAATATGAGATGACCACAAAAGCCGGTGGAAAGGAAAAGTGTTGACTTAAAGGAAAACACAAACGAGCTGCTTCAAACTGAAGACTTGGCAACAATACCATAGACTGGTATTAGTACAAGGAATGAAGGAATGGAAATTAAGGATCAACGTCCCGTAAACAACGGTAATTACAGACGGGATATCAGCACGGGAAATGTTGCCAAACTTCCGTGATCTTGATATGGTGGTAAAGAGCGGAAATAACGAGGGTTCAAAATTAACAAGGCTTTTATTTGGTACAATAATGGCAATGGCAAAAACTTTCTTAAAGGTAGAGAAAGCCACATTTATAGCAAAGAGAAATTCAGCGGAATTGCGTGCAGCTGTTTTACTGCCGTAACAGCTGTCAATCGGTAATGTATGTTACAGATGATAACCGAGAACCATTTTTCGAACAATTGTGAAATATTTACAGAATATACTGTCCAGCTGTTTGTATTGTGTAAGTGAAAACGAGTGAAGTCCGGAACGTAAAAATACATCGTTATTCGAAAAGTCAGTTAAAAACCATTTTGAAGTGATAGAAAATCCACAATCAAAACGAAAAAAGTAATAGTGTGAGAAGTAAAGTGGAGTCGTATTCGTTCAGAAACGGAACTTGTTTACAGACTGTGTCGAGAACCTCGACGGAAAAGCTTTGTACTGTTACGCGGTTTATGATTTCTTCCACCGCCTGTTAAGCGCTGTGCTTCGCGTGTTGAAGAATGTTTACAGCTGTATAAAAAATGTAAACCGGGAGACAACAGAGGCGGACTGACACGGTGTGAGTGACGTAAGCATGCGTTGTGAGGCAGAAGATGTGCGGCCTGGCCACGAGGCGACGATAAGCCGGCTGCAGAGCAAATAACTGGCGGATCGCGTGCTCCCCATGTACAGTCTCCAACACTGTCCTCCTCTTCGCGTAATAACGTTCCACATCGCGATAAACAGCCGCATTACGACTGCTTCGCCTTTAGTGCATCATTTTTAAGAATATCCTCGAGGGGGAGTAAAAAAAAAGACTTATCTAAGATGATCGGGCAATAAAATTAATGCATTCCGGGCAGAGGAAAAAGTTGAGAGAATTACCGTCAGACCGAATGCGGCCATGTTATTGGTAGCGCCCGTCCCCGGATGACTGTTCGACTTTATTAAACTTCTAACCGAAAAGTTTTTGTCTTTCTTCGAGAGAGATGCTCTATTTTTAAACTGCGGGAGGAGTTCCACTGAAATGAACGTGGACAGATGTTGTCAAGTTTAATACTTCGGCTCTGTTTTCCAGCATATAAATTATTGAACTTGCCAGTTCGCGGCGAAACGAATATTCAGTTAAAAATCGCCTCTGTTCCGGTACACCGAGTTGAATCAGCCTGAAGCCCAAACACACCTGTTCCATCGATTAGTCAGATGCTGCGCAAATTCTTTGTCGAAAGGAAGAAACATTACGGTGTAACGTCCCGTCAGTAATATGGTCGTTGAAGAGGGAACACAAGCTTGGATTGCTTTTGTTAAGGATAGCGAAGAAAACTAGGGTGTGTGTGTGGGGGGGGGGGGGGGGAGTGCTCTTTCAAAGAAAACAGGAAACCTCCCGAGATTTACCTGGAGCGATTTAGGGAAATCACCGAAAATCCAAGTCTGTATGGACGAAGACAGATTTGAACAACTGCCATCCTACTTGTTCAGTTTACTCTCCGATACTGGCACTTCAGTACAAACAGGTCACTCCTAGACCTACTTAATATTTATACTTGAATCTGTAGCTGACTTCACAAGCAGAGAAGTTGCCTAAATTATTAGACGACGAAAAATATCTAATAATCTTGCCGATAACTGCCGACTATGCTACTAAAATTGACTAGCAGGTTGCGCAAACCTAGAAAAAGTCGATTACATTCGTGCTCAGAAAACAGTGAAATTTGACGAGGATTATTGTGCACTAAAAACTGTGGTCCATCGTACCGTTTAAGCCAGCACTTTTTGATGACATTAACGCAATAGGGCAGGTGTAAAAAATTCAAATAAACAGACATACTAGCAAAGTAAAGAAACCTAATGCCTTCCTTGTGTTTCTGCTAGACACAACACTTTGATGAAACCCGTCTTCCTGGGCACTGAGAGAGAGTGACATTGTTTACTATCACAGCGTGTATATAGTGACAGTCTTCTACAGCGGCTGACAGTATGACCGATAACCTCAGCCTTTCATGACTGATTTGGTGTTCCACTTGTCCATTTATGCTCCTCAGTTGTATTTGCGCAAAAACTTTGGAAGATAATTGACTGTAGAGAACGTAGTGCAGAGCTTAACAGTGTGTGTAAGGGATCCTTGTCGATATAGAGAGTGAAGTGGAAAAGATGGAGAATTGTGTACACAGAGTGTGGGGCATTTATTTCTTGACGATCCCCTCTTGCTCAGGAGTAGGAGGGCTTCAGCAGCAAATACTGCTGTACGTGACCGCGGCCGCGACCCTTCTGCTGAGTGTGTTTGCCTTAGCATTACTCTGTTTCGGTTGCAGTCCTGTGTGAATCACTATTTTTCATTATTCTCGACAAATTTAAGATATTGAATACGTAAAATTCTGGCAGATCGAATGCCGGATGTCAATACTTGTAACTGTCTTTGAAGAAATGAGTTCTCGAGCCTTGTACGAAAAAAAAATTGCTGTGGGTAGTTCGAGTACGTCACTCGGGATCATTTCTTATGCAGATCATGTATTGGCATATGTTTCTAATGTGAATGGTGTAACATCTCAGTAGCAGTGTCAGAAAAACCGCGTACACACATTCCACGTAGTATTTCCATTTGTTTTGGGTAATTACTAATCTAAAAATGTTCAAATGTTTCTACAGCTTATGGGACTTAACTACGGGGTAATCAGTTCCTAAACTTACAAACTACTTATGAACTAGCTAATACTAAGGACGACACAAATATCCATGCCAGAGTGGGGATTCGAACCCCCGACCGTAGTGGCCGTGCAGACCGTGACCAGTTAGATTAACAAAGAATAATGTTTATGCTGTACACCTTTGACTCCACGAAGGGACCATCGAATAAATATGTTTGGAGTGACTTTTGGAGAATTTGTTAAACTTAAATTCAAGCAGTTTAACGGAGGTTAAGAACAGGCTCCTGTATACTTGGAGCACTAAATCACCATTATAAGCTGCTCTAGATTAATTCCGAGTTCAATGAATTGATAGACATGACAACTGTGTTAAAAACAGTCAGCAACATAACAGTGGTTGTTTGGAGAAACAGCCTAACTACAATGAGTAATAATTTACGAAATACGCACGGTTAGGCCGGAAGTGGCAGTCACATCAAGCGTGTGAAAAAACTCAAAAGTTAATCGGCGATCGAATCGACTTACTTTCCTGGTGGATAAAAACACTGAGACCAATCCCAGTGTTTGCCTTGTAAAGGCAGCGCTGGACCATATGAAATATTAGACTACTCATGACGTATCGGTATTGTCTCTACACTTGTGCAAACTTTTAATTCCTACTGATTCCTACTGATTACTAGCATAACAGAGAACTGAGAAAAATTTAACATAATTTCCTTGCGACACATAGATAACGGGATATTGTTATCTTAAAATCTGCTATTTTTACCATAAAACTTTAATATTCCTTTTTTTTCAGCCATCGTAGAGCGGTGACTTCCAGTACGTTTGAAACCGGGAAATAAATTTGTTTCTATAAAAGTAGTCTTAAATTATTTGAATAAAGGCAATCAGTGGATCACACACGTTGAAGTTAAATGCTCTGCTTGTTGACCAGTTAAATTTGGTCGAATCGATTTCCCTAAACCAATGCGTTAGTCAAGCTACAGAGTGCACATAGTTTTCTGCTTTGCTGTACACTGTGAAGTGGTTGCATGAAACTATTGTCTGTCAAGTAAATGTTTGTAAGTTTTTATTATTCTAATTTACCTTGTAACTTGACAAAGAGTTAAGTAGAGTAGACTCTTTTCCCGACAAGTTGCTATTGCGACAGCATTAACTGTGCCATTTACTTCGGCACTGTCATTATCTTGCTGCGCAAATAACAAAACTCGCCCTTTGTTTTTAGTGTCTATCTGTTCGTAACACAGTTCTCTCGTCATCGTCTGATATAATACTACAACACCCCATAACTCTTGTTTCATTTGTGAATGTTGATATGAATACCTTAAGTGCTATGAGCACTTCACCAATAGAAGAGATTAGTTATAGTATCGAAATCTAAAGAACTGCTCATAGCTGTTAAGGTCTGTATTTGAGAGCCCATGTCAACTGGTCATATCTTTCTTGTATTGGCCCATTATACCTCCATCCAAAATATGAAAAGGAAAGAACTCGCAGGAGAAGTGATTTCTTTCATGGATTAGAAGATAAATAAGTGCCCATAGCGTCGTTGGATGGCATTTGCGGACATGGCTTCGTACGCAAAACTTCACTGCCATGTCCCCTCTACAACCACTAGAAGTGTGTAATATGAATTGCGAAACTCCTTGCAGTGAAACCATGTGTACTCTTCGCGACACTCCGTGCGAGGTAGGCAGTGGTGACAACTCTGGACTCGCATTCGGAAGGAGGGCCGTTCAAACTCGCCTCCGGTCATCAGGATTTAGTTTTTCCGTGATGCCGGGACGGTTCATATGAAAGAACCTGGCCTATTTATTCTCTTATCCTTATCAAACCAATTCCGTATCTAATGACCATGATATCCACGGGACATTAAACCCTAATCTTCCTTCTTCCTGGTTTTGACGGTCGTATCGCACGGCCCCCAGGCTATCCTGATGTGTCGCTTTTAGACTTTTTTTTTGGGGGGGGGGGAGGAGGCTGGACAGCTGCGCGTATAAACACCAATTAATGACATTGCTATCCTTCGTATTTGAGCAGAACTCAAATTTCGCCTTGATGATCAAATGTTTGTTAAGCTTATGGGACTTAACTGCGGGGTCAACAGTCCTTAAACTTACAAACTACTTATAAACTGAAATATATCGCAATTTGCGATTAGTTATGGCTTCACTGTACTAGGTTTAGATGGAACACCAAAGTGTGGCGAATGAAAATTAGTGCCCGGCCGGGATTCGAACCCGGGATCTCCTCCTTACTAGGCAGACGCGTTGACCACTCCGCCACCGAGGACACAGTGACCAGCCCCCCTGCAGAGGGCTCTTCCCTGCACGGGTTCGAATCCCGGCCGGGCACAAATTTTCATTCGCCACACTTTGGTGTTCGATGTAAACCTAGTACAGTGTAGCCATAACTGATCGCAAATTGCGATATATTTCATTAAAATGAACGCTGTAATGTCGTCCAAAATATATACTTATAAACTACCTTACACTAAAGACAAAAATGTCAAATGTTTGTATAGCTTATGGGACTTAAATACGGGATCATCAGTCCCTAAACTTACAAACTACGTATGAACTAGCTAACACTAG
Source organism: Locusta migratoria (assembly GCA_026315105.1). NCBI lineage: Eukaryota > Metazoa > Arthropoda > Insecta > Orthoptera > Acrididae > Locusta > Locusta migratoria. The sequence continues at coordinate 144,233,180 of CM048755.1, read as the reverse complement.
GACGGCACAAATATCCATGCCCGAGGGGGGATTCTAACCCCCGACCGTAGTGGTCGGGCAGACCGTGACTGACGCGCTTCAGTCCCCTCGACACTAAAGACAACACAAACATCCATGCCCGAGGGAGGATTCGAACCCCCGATGGGGAACAGCCTCGCGCATCGGAGCATAGAGCCTCAATGCGCTCGGCCGCTCTGCCACGGTCGCCTTGATGATCCTATGAGTGACGAGTGGGCGGGGGGGGGGGGGGGGGAATAAATGAAATGCGAAAAGTGCAGAAATGTTTGTTGAGAATTTCTGAACGCTTTACAACAAACGATGGTGCTCTATGTACAACAGTTTGCAAGTTAGGATGTGATTGCGGAACTGTAAGGAGAGCCGGTACGTGGGGTAATGAGCGCGATGCAGCAATGAGGGGAAGTGGCCGTTGGCGGCGCGGGACTCCGGCGTCCGGCTCCCCCACGCGGCCGGCCCTGGAATCGTTGCAATTTTTAATTTAAAAGCTGATGATGCGCGTACGAAAAATGCTTGGAGTGCACAGCGGAGGCGCCTGATTGATATTGGAGAGCGCTCCCCGGCCCGCTATTTTCTTATTAATAGCCGCTGCCGAATTCCTTTACATATCACAGCCGGACACTCAGAAAGAGGGAGACTTTTAATTTAAGAGATTAGGCCAGTGATTTGAAAAACGGCTGACCGTACGGAAGTAAGCCTTTGGGGAAGGCGGCGATGTTCGTAATGAAAGAAGGGCAGGCGGGGCCAATCGCTGGCGTGGCCGGCGGCTGGGGGAGAGCATCGCAGGTGGCGCGTCTTCTCAGCCTGCCTGCCAAGTACTGGGCGCGCCTAAATAAACAACTGCCCAACATTTCCTGCCATCTCCTTTATTTCCAAGTAGGGGTCGTGAGAATAAGAGAGATTAGTTTACATACACAGGCATACAGACACTCGAATCAAAAAAATCAAATGTTTGTAAATCAATCGGACCAAACTGCGTGGTCATCAGTCCGTAGCTTACAAACTACTTAAACTAATCAAACTAACCTAAGGACAAACACACACCCATGCCCCTGGGAGGACTCGAACCTCCAACGGCGAGTAACCGCGCGCGCTCCGCAGCGAGGCGTCTTAGACCGCTCGGCTACTCCACCGCGGCTACAGACACTCATGTATATGTGTATGTACGAGGCGCGTCCAGAAAGTAAGCTCCGTTTGGTAATAAAACGAAATTGTACACAGATACAGAAGAAATTTTTATTGCACAAAATTCTACAACTCTTAAACTACTTTTCCACATAACTGCCGAAATTTTGTTGGCACTTGTCATAGCGTGCCTCAAGTTTTTGCATGCATCCTTCACAGAAGGTTGCCGCCTGTGTATTCAACCATGTGGTAACAGCTCTTTATCATCGTTGAAGTGTTGACCACCAAGGACAGATTTTAGGTGTAAGAAAATATGAAAGTCGCTAGGAGAGAGATCCGAGCTGTATGGAGAATGATCAAACAGGCCCCATTGAAATTTCCGTAAGAATTGTTTGGTCACATTCGGTGTGTGAGGTCAGGCATTATCGTGAAAAAAAAAAAAATCTTTTGACAGTAATCCTCTTCTTACACCTAAAATCTGTCCTTGGTGGACAACACTTCAACGATGATGACGTGCTGAAAGAACATGTTACCACGTGGTTGAATACATAGGCGGCAACATTCTATAAAAAAAGGCACACAAAACCTTGTGCCATGCTATGACAATTGCCTACAACATTTCGGATGCTATGTAGAAAAGTAGTTTAACAGTTGTAGATTTTTGTACAATCAATATCTTTTCTGTATCTGTACCCGTTCGTTTTATATAACCAAACGGAACTTACTTTCTGGACGCGCCTCGTATATGTTAAATTAACCACTTTTCATTTCCTTCGCCTTCTTTAACTGTTTGCCTGAAGAGGAACATATTGTAACGCTGACAGCACACTCCGGATTGCCCTGCATGTCGGACAAGATATGTATTATGTCGTATCAACCTGTTATACTTCACCGTTTCGATCACTGTCGATAATTTTGGTGTGGAGCGTTCAGGGTTATTTTGTGGCTGTGGAAGTGAATATATGATTACGAATTAAGTGTCTGTATTCCTACAGATATGTACAGTTTATTCCTAATTTATATAGCACTAGGAAACTCGCCAATGTTTCGTAATTGCTAAACATGTATGGAATTTGAATATCTAAACGAACACGATCGTTACGTAACCGTACTTGTCTATCTTCAGATGTTTTTATATCCCTTTGAACATACCGCTTATACGAGTTTAAAGATAAACGGACCTACGATCGACAAACGACTGACCGCTATTAAAATATGAATGACGAAATAGCGCAAGCGTCGTATTATGGAGCAATAAAAGCATTTTTGTATGTACGGAAACGTTTCTAAGTCACAGAATATATAGCTTTTCCTGAGAGTGTTTATTGCTGTACTTTTCGGATTTTTGCTTGCCATTGCCACGCATCATAGTGAATTGTACTCCTAAACCTTCCTCATGACTCACGCCTTCTATTGGTGAAAACTGTATAGAAGTCCGTTCAGTAGTTTTTGAGTTTATCGAGGACAGTCAGAGAGATGGCTGCGGTGGGAGGACTTCGTTTTATAACATGTATAGTTATAACTACCTCTATTCAGTGATAATACAGTGTAGAAATATCTAAAATCACCCTGGACTATCTATGACTGCTCGGAATCTGAGCATTGGAGAGAAGCGTTTCTATGACTCGGACTTCGTGACAACCAAATCCATTATACTGTATTACAGAAGCTACAAATGAGGAACAAAGCTGAGTGAACAGACGAGGACTCCCACGAAAAGGAAGGGAAATAGTAATGCAAAAAAAAAAATGCAGTTCTGAATCCCTCAAATACCGAAAAATAACCTTCTTGTAGCTTTGTGTCAGAAGACCTTACAAGAGGCTTCTCCTTGACAAAGAATCTACGAAAAAAAAGGCTGCATAACAAATTAAAATGCCAGAGCCAAAGGTGGAAATACGTTTTCAGGCCGATTCTGCAAGATCTGAGAAGCTCGCCATGAGGACGAAACGATTAAGTTAGTCAGATCTTGTGTATAGTTCCATTCATGGCGTGCATAAGTAAGTACGAAGGAAGTATTTTATTCTAATACCGGCAAACTTGTATGATTAGCTAATATTGAAACTGTTTAGTCAAAAAGTAGACTGCCTTAGATAATTTTCATGTATTAATAGTTAAATGTTTTTGATAATGTCTAAAAAATGAAAATAAATTTTGGGAATGCTCTCGATATATGTAGTTGAAAACATTTTGTGATACAATTTATGATACGAGTGTCACAGTTTAGAAGCCATCTTTATAAATTGTACAGTTTTGCACCTCTCCGTCTAATGTATTGTATCTTTTAAACTGTAGAAAGTGCATTTTCGAATCTTTTGTATCTGAAAAACTAGGCTATACATTGTTAGCATTAAATTTAGTTGACGTACATTAGACATCAGTAAAATTAGAAAGAAAATGCTGAAAGTGGACAATGTATGAGATTGTAACCTATCTGATTACAAGATTAGCGGTGACAACTTGAGGACGTCACGTCGTATAACTGAAAGCGAATGAAATACTTTGATTTGTTGGAAAGGTACCGTAGTGCGAAAACGCAGAACACATCTCTATATCCCATAGCAAAGTGTAGCAAAAATGACTGGGGAACTTAAATGGGAAGCCTCGGAAGAAAGACGAAATAGTTCTCTCGAAAATCTTTTTGGTAAGTTTATAGACTTTTTCCTGTTTTATTTTATTCAAGTAACTCTCTTAAAATTCGTCTCATTTGAAATTACTTTTAAACAATGATATGTTTATGATGAATCTTACGCTTAATTATTGGACACTATGTTTATTTTTATGAAAAATATTTACGATATTATATGATTTGTTTACATTCATAAATAGATGATTAGAACATAGCTATGATACTGTCCTTCAACCTTTTGTATTATATTATAAATGAATCAACATCGGACGTTTATGCTTGTGTTGGCTGTAATATTATATATGGATAGTTGACGAATTTGGATGTTAGCTGAGTAAGTTAATTTCCGTCGAAGTTTTCAGATATGGAGCCAACAGCTTCTGAAATAGTTTCTTAGGTCATCTTGCATTGCTGCTTTTCTAACATGCCTTGCAACATTGAATACTAATCACAGTGTCGGTATTTGGCAGTCTGGAGAACGCTAATCTGTATAGACACACATCTCGTGGCAAATCACAGAAAACCTACGTCATAATGGTTGACAGGTTTCATATTTCTGTTCTTTCGCAAGTACGTGTAATTGCGTCGCCTCTCGAAGCGTTGTTAGAGCAAATCCCTGTTCGTGATAAGACTGCTTCTCTCGTCATTATCATTCAGAACGTGCGAGCTGATGTAGCCGTCAGAAGAGGATGGGCGAACGGAATTACAACGTTCATTCGGTCATTCCATATTATCTTTTTCGCGATTTCTGTAAGAGAGTTTAGAAGATTTTATGTGTAAGGTCACTGTCTCTTCATTCACCTTCCCTTCTCTAAGGGAAATTCTGCTACGTCCGTAACGACCTCGATGTCAACAAGGCCTTAAAGTGTGCATCCACAGCTCTTTTTTGTCGCCCGTAAAAGGCGAATGTTATGACTCAGATTGAGAACTGAATCACCCCATGTCTGCTCAGCACTGAAAATGAACTGTTAGGCGCATGTAGTAACTTTTTCAGCACTCTGAATAAACACTTGTTAGTACAGCAAGTATTGTACAGTCGACACACAAATCATTAAACACGTTTCCCGGGAGCAGTAGAGAAGGAGGTGGGCGCATCGTGATGGATGACATAAAGAGATAGCGAGTGATAAAGTATGCGACCATCAAAAATATTGTTCTCTCCGCTCAGATGACCTCGTCTGCGAAAGAAGCAGTCCTTCACTTTAAAATTAATCGTTTCTCGTTCTTCGGGACTTAAACGAGAGGCAGGGGTTAGGGGGAGCAGTCCGCCAGATAAAAATGAAAATGGAAGGAAATGAAAAGGCCGCTAAGTAGAAATCCTCCTTAATTCGGAACTTATGCCATAACTTTTCTGCGTCTTATGTTTTTTCTTTGTACCAATAACTCCGCTAAAGAGACTAATGGGCGGATTCTGTGTCAATAGATGAAAGCGGGCCTGTCACCATGCACTCAAAGCCGGCCGGCCGATTACAGCGGAAGCGCCGTTCTCAGATTATCCTAGTCACTGCATACACGTACACAGAAGAACAGCGGCTGTCTTTCTAAAGTCTAGCGAATCATAGACAATATGAGTCCGTATCTGCCGTAATGCAAACGTTATAAGAAATAAGACGAGCAACACCGTGTGATGTTAACACTTACTACGAACTGTTTTAAGTTACTGACAGCGTGAACTGAGTGCTGTGTTGTGTTTTGTCGAACCTCATAAACTGGAGCAGGACGACATTGTTAACAGCAAGAGCACTTCCACTGAGCTTACCAAGCCTCTAGAAAAAGAAACAGAAAGGAAGGAACGCCTGTTATTGACAAAAAGCTTATACAACTGGTATAGGGTAAGGTGGAACAAATTCGATATAGGTACAATTCCGATCAATTTTCGCGCCATTTGTCAGTCTCGTAGTGTCTCATTGTGTGGCGTTGTAGTGTAGCAGGTTTCTACAGCTCCTCATGTCTTTTCCAATAATACACCACTGTGTGCTAAGGAGATATAAATTTTTTCCCGTTAAGAGGTAACTAGAGCTACTTAGTCTAACGAGGACTTATAAATTTTCTTGTTACAGTGACTGGGTTCGCTGCCAAAAATGCAGTGTTTGGTACCACGAAGTATCTGTTGGTGCCGGACAGAAAAAGTACTTGTTATGTGGAATATGCCCGTAATCAAAATTGTACCAGGAAGTGATCACAATTGTACCTAGTGTAGTACATTTTCGACCGATTTTTCTCAGTTCTGTAACCCTTTTGTGTTATACCAAAATTTGTAACTGTCTACTATTTGTGTTACATATTCATTAAACATCCAAGAACAAGTACCGTAGTTAAAAGTATTTCTTTTCTCAATATATGTCCAGTTACGATAACATTTGTCCGAAATGATCGAAATTGTGCCACCTTACCCTATGCAAAGAGGGGGCAAGAGCAATAACACTGAAACGAGTCAAATGAAACTTTTCGTCTGTAGTGGATTGTCCTGCCAGTAGTATGGTGAGGCTGAACAGCGAAATTAAAAAGTTAGGGAACGGGAAGGCATGCAGAACTATCTATGTGAGTACGTTTGTATGGTAGTGGAGATATTGCACCGAGCAAAGAATTACATCTTAGAAATTGGTAATACCCTCACACATGGGAATTCAAATATACAAGTTTGATTTTAGACGCAGGAGAAATATCTTCAATGAAATCCACAACCGGCGGATTTAAATATTATCAATATTGCTCTGGACTTAGCAGTTGCACAGTTACGCTTCTCTTAAAATTTATTGCTGTTAGTCTCGTTCCCTGTTTAAATTAGCCAAGTTGTCCGACTGCAGCCTGATGATTGCAGGTTTCAGCTTGAAATCTTGTCTCATTACAAGAATGAACGACCTAGAATTGGGCTATGACCCCTAAACCTGCAGCAAAGAAGTAGATTTATAAATAAAAAATAAAGTTTAGCTGGTGATCTGCTATTTACATATACATAACCAGCAATAAAATTACCCTTGTGAAATAACAGATAAAAACATGAAAAAAGTATGTCGATTTAGGCCTGTGATTCCGTATCGTTATAATATATAACTATCCGATAGTACTCCCTAGAAACTCTGAAACATATCAATGGGTGTAGACTCGCTGAGATGCAATTACGGGATGACACGTATTAGTTCCAAAAAATGTTTGTAGAACTTATGGGACTTAACTACGGGGTTATCAGTCCCTAAGCTTACAAACTACTTATGAACTAGCTAAGACTAAGGACGACACAAATATCCATGCCCGAGGGGGGATTCGAACCCCCGACCGTAGTGGCCGTGCAGACCGTGACTGGAGCGCCTCAGTCCCCTCGGCCACCGCGGCCGGCCGTATTAGTTCAATGGATATGCTATAAAATGAAATGTTATCTGCGTAAATAGTCAGACATCAGCACCAGACCGGGGCCGCGGCGAAGCAGCCGAGCGCATTGAGGCGCTATGCTACGGTGCGCGAGGCCGTTTCCCGTAAGGGTTTCGAATCCCTCCTCGGGCATGGATGTTTGTGCTGTCTTTAGTATAAGATAGTTCATAAGTAGTTTGTCAGTTTAGGGACGTATGACCCCGCCGTTAAGTCCCACAAGCTTTACAAACATTTGAACCAGACCGGGACTCGAACTCTAAAATTGCGGTGTCCTTGTACGGATGTAAGGTGTGCGTTATGCCAGGATCGTCCCGCAATTGTTCTACGTAGCCAAAGCTGGAGAAGTGCTAGAGGAGCTTGTCACGGAAGTCGGTTGTTATCAACGGCCCCGCAGCTACCCGCAGATGCGTCGACTCTTCACCGCACGCTCCTCCGATTGCAACATTTTTATGCCCTCTATGCCTTTCGCTTATCTCCCGACAAACGCACCGCAGCGCGCAGTTACTAAACGACGCTTAGAACCGAGCAAAGAAACTGCCGTCACGTAACGAGCGACAAACGACTACCACAACTCATTTTTAATACAATAGGTGACCCCAAACGTCCTGGTGGATCAAAACTGTGTGTCGCAACCAGGATTCGAACCTGAAACATTTTCCTTGCCCACGAATGGCAAAGGTCCCAGGTTAGAATCCCACTTGCGGTACACAATTCTGATCTGCCAGAAAGTTTCATATCAGCGCAGACTCCGCTGCAGAGTGAAAATATTTTTCTGTAAACATCCGCTAGGCAGTGTCTAAGCCTTGTCTCCAACACATCCTTTCTCCCAGGAGTGCTAGTACAGCAAGGTTCGCAGGAGAACTACTGTGAAGTTCAGGAAGGAGGAGGCACGGTACTGGCGGAAATGCAGCTGTGAGGACAGACCGTTAATCGTGCGCGGATAGCTCAGTTGGTAGAGCGCTTACCCGTGAAAGGCAAAGGTCCCAGGTTAGAATACCAGTTTCGCCACATAGTTTTGATCTGCCAGGAGGTTTCATATCAGCAGATATTCCGCTGCAGAATGAAAATTATAATTCTGGATATAGCTGTCCTGTCACGTACAGGTGGAAAATAATTGAGTCTTTCCGGAACTGCTCTCAGAGACTGACAATAATCTACAGGGTAACTGCCTATTGTAAGTACAAAAGAAAGCGACGAAAATAGGGTAAATATACAAGAGGTCTTAGAGGTTCCGAACTGCAGATGTGTAGCTGAGGACAGACACATTACAAGTAATCCACAGGCACACTTTAGCACGACTCTTTATTGATGCCAGCACACATTTATAAATCCCAAGCGTATTCCGGAATCCATTGACAACCATGAACAATTCGTTTCGGGAGTTCGTCGACACTATAAACAAGATTGGAATAAACCAAATCCTTCAACTATCCCCACACGAGAAAATCCAATGGGTTAAAGTCGGGGATCCTGGGACATTTAGTACAACAGAGATGCGAAAGTGGCCCGTTATGTACGGATCGTTTCAAGATAAGGAACGCCATTCAAATAGTAGATTAGCCTGTGTTGTACGAGTCCGCCCGTGCAGCTGAAGTGAATTCAGATGGCCGCGGCAGAATAGCCGTGCGCACTGAGGCCCCCAGCTACGGTGCGCGCGGCCGTTCCACGTCGGAGGTTCGAGTCCTGCCTTGGGCATGGGTGTTTGTGTAGTTCTTAGGATAAGTTAGTTTAAGTACTATGTTAGTTTAGAGACCGATGACCACTGCAGTTAGGCCCCATAACTTTACAAACATTTGAACATTTGAATTCACATGAAAGCGACATTGCTGGCGAAAATTCTGAAGGGTTTTCCGATGATGGATATGAGTTCATTGCAAAGTCAGGACGAAAATGGACAAGTTCTGTGCCTTCAGTAACTCGTCGTCGTCAGTGTAACATTGCGAATGAATCTTGCGGGATAACGCGAGCAAGTGATCTTGCAACCATAATGTCCGATGTTTTGAACATGTTCTTTGATGACAAAATTGTAAATACTATATGCACTTTCAACAATGCTGAAGCGTCACGTGTTGTTCAGCATTGCAAGGCAAATGCTGCTGTGACCCGAATGAGATTTTGGACAGATGTAGATTCTGTCGAACTGAGAGAGGTTTTTAGTGTGTTACTTACTGCTGGAGCTCTCCGAATCAATTTCTGACATCGAAAGAACCTAATTAGTGTAACCTTGTACACTACTATGTTGAGAAAATAGAAAAGAACATGGGGTTCTCAGAGGACGACAGCTTGGTAAACAACGTCGATGACACAAGGTTGGGCCGGCCGAGGAGGCCGAGGGGACTGAGGCGCTCCAGTCACGGTCTGCACAGCCGCTAAGGTCGGGGGTTCGAATCCCCCCTTGGGCATGGATATTTGTGCCGTCCTTAGGATAAGCTAGTTGATAAGTAGTTTGTAAGTTTAGGGACTGATGACCCCGTAGTTAAGTCCCATAAGCTGTACAACAACACAAGCTTGGTATGTTAAGGGTTATACAAGGTGAGGTAATGTATCACATATTTTACGTGGAGGTTACGTAATGTGTAGCATCTACGCACAGAGTAGTGTTAGCCCACAACAGGCAAAACATGACAAGCGTCCGATGATTCAGACACTAGCTGTCGTGACACTTATACATTAGTGGTCAACGAGACTGTTTATCCCACAGCTAATGACAACGAGTAAGGCGTCGTCGTTTTCGTATAAGAAATGCAGAGCGGTGCTCCCTCGGTTAATGAAATGACAGCGATCGTTACTGGGCGCGCGGGACATAGGCCGCCGGTGCGAACCCCGGACACAAATATTTTTGCTGGCGTTTTTGTGCGGCAGCGCGCTAAATTATTTGCAGTGTGTAGGGGTGAGCGGCGGGGCGGCCTCTCCTCCCCCGCCCCAAAATGGAAATCATTCGTATCGATCGGTCATCGTCATCATCATGAGGGCGGCCATTGGTGCGCAATGACTGTCGGCCATTTTGGAACAATTGCGGCGCCGGTGGAGGGGAGCCGACCCGCCCGGGGTGCGAACGCAGGACCGGTTGCCACGAGCGCTGCTCCCGGGGGGGGGGGAGGGGGGGGGGAGAAGGGGCGAAAAAATACATGTACGCGAGCGCGGCCTGGGATTCGCATCCCGATCGCTGCTTTCATACATCATTCCATCCAGCGTTCCCAAACAATTTTTAATTTGTTTTTTAGGTCGCTGGTATATTTCGTATAATAACTAAGCGCCGCGTCAGAACCACGGGAATTTGAGGGGCGGGGGTGTGCTGCGGACGGCACTGCAGCGCGCTGCTCTGTCTTGTCAGCGCCACATTCAATGTCGCGTCAAAAGTTACCTATACCGAGGAAGGCTGCTTGTCTCTCAGCGGTACCTTCATCTGAGGCGATGTAGTTCAGCATGCGTGCCCTGCCTTAAGAGAACCACGGCCACAAGAGAGCACGTTATTAAACGACGATTGGGAAACGCACAGCTAACGTTATGATGGTACGATAGTGTTATGGGTAGTCTCATTACGTATCTGAACTGATTGTCAAACCAATACTGACATAGCAGCCGGTTTCGGAAAGTTCCCAGTTCCGGCACGTACGGTTGAGGTGCTATAAGTTGACTGCTGGCAGTTGCAGTAATTCGGTCAAAGAAGGTTGATAAGTCAACTGTCGCCAGCCGTGTTGTGCAATATTGTTCACGCCTAAGTGTATAGTTTTCGCCTGAAGCCATTTGGGTTTCTTTGTTGATAGCTTGCTACAGCTTTGCAAGTTGTCAGAAATAAACTTAACGCCTACCCGAATACAATGACTATGCTCGGACATCACATTTCTGATAATGATATGGGTGGCACCTTATTATTCGCACATTTACTCGTCTAGCGAGGAAATAGATGAATTCGAAAATGGCAGTTTAGTCTTCGAGACCTGTGACGGGGAGGCAACCATTATGTCTAAGACAAATGCTCAGTGGGTTCAAGCGGGCAAGCAGTCAAAGTACTACTCGTCTATTCATAGGTTTTGGTATTTTCCCGAAATTTTGCGAACAGAAAGACGTGATAGATACTCATAAAGGAGAATATGCCTCCCAAATCGAGCTTGTGCTTCACCTGGCATCTTTGTTATGGACAGTACGCTAAGGGACAAGTATTCCTCTTTGAAAGACAATTGGTGATTCATATACAACGGTGATTTGCACCACAACATAAGGAATCTTATTAGTACAGTGGTAATTCATGCAGTACGTAAATGTCCTATCCATACTAGAACGGACGGGTATAGAGCAATGAATTAAATGAATTAGACTGTAAGGTTTATTTAACTACCAATGCAAATAGAGTGTCAGATGATTAGTAATTACGATCTAGACGCCTTGCAACGATATATATATATATATATATATATATATATATATATATATATATATATATATAACCTCCGATATCTTGAGTGAAAGATAGTGACCTGTATAACAGTGGAATGCTGCATGCTGCAGTTGTAATCAACGCCTTCGACAGAGGCATACGTAAAGACAATCGACGGCCGCGGTGACCGAGGGGACTAAGGCGCTCCAGTCACGGTCTGCACGGCCACTGCGGTCGGGGGTTCGAATCCCCCCTCGGGCATGGATATTTGTGCCGTCCTTAGTATTAGCTAGTTCATAAGTAGTTTGTAAGTTTAGGGACTGATGACCCCGTAGTTAAGACCCATAGACTATACAAACATTTGAAACATCGTAAAGACAATCGCCAGTGCGCGGAAAACCCAGGGAGAACTTTTATAATATGAATAAACTCATATAAAGATCGCACAGCGACGGATGATTATAACGGATATCCAGAACATAGAGCTTCCCATGAGAAAGAAAGGAGAGCTGCATAGTAGTATCTTTGTTTTAAGACGACCAAAGTGGGAGAGAAGGACGACAGCCAAGTGTGGAATAAAAATCGGGAATCTGCTTGCACAGTACTGTTTTCTGCTATTGGTATTTCTCCACAACCAATAACCTACGTAGCCACGTAGTATCAAGGTATTAAGAAAAACACTCTACCATGCTTCATTGACTACAACAGCTAAATAAGGCAAGTAAGCATGAAGGTTAGGGTTTTACGTCCCGTCGATGCGTAGTCATTAGTGACGGAGCATAAGCTCGGGTTTTCTTCTGTTATGGATGGGGAAGAAAATCGGGCATGGCCTATGAAAGATACCATGCCAGTATGAAACTGGAGCGATTTAGGAAAATCGCGGAAAACCAAAATCTGCATAGCCTACCCGAATGTAAATCCAGTATACTGGCGCGGTAGATTAGCCGTGCGCATTGGGGCTCCGTGCTACAGTGCTCGCGGCCGTTCGCCGTAGGGGGTTCGAGTCCCCTTCGGGAATGGGTGTTTGTGTTATCCTCAGGCTAGTTTAACTTAGTTTAAGTAGTTTGTAACCTACGGACTACTAACCCAGCAGTTGATTCCGATAGATTTACAAACATTTGAACATTTTTTGAGTCCAGTATACTAATTACTACGCAACCTCGCTCGGTCACTAGGACCAGTTTGGAGAAAAATTAGTCGTGACTTATACTTAGGAACCGGCCACGAGTCCACCAGGAGTGGTTTAGGAAACCAATGGAAATCCTCGATCCCGGAGGCGTGGAGAAGTTTTCATCTGTGTCTTACCGAATGCGCTCCCGCTATATTAACACACAAGTACGAGGGTTTAATTTTTCCCTGTGTACCGTATTACTGTTTAGGCTTACACCTCATATACCGGTTGGGCCTACCATCAAACAAGATTTGCCATGAAAACTTGTTATGAATGCAATATTTGAGTCCCCACTTTGCACTTGACAATTTTATCAGATATATAAGAAAGTCTTCGCTTGGACGTATCAACCCAGTATGGCCAAAAAATCTATTAGGTTTCAAAGACAAAGGTCCCAGGTTCGAGACCCGGTTCCGGCACATAATTTTAATCTGCCAAGAACTTTCATATCAGCACACACTCCGCTGCAGAGTGAAAGTTTCATTCTGGAAACATCCCTTAGGCTGTGGCTAAGCCATGTCTCCACCATATCCTTTCTTCCAGGAGTGCTAGTCTTGCATGATTCGCAGGAGAGCTTCTGTGAAATTTGGAAAGTAGGAGGCGAGGTACTGGCGGAAGTAAAGTTGTGAGGCGGCATCGTGAGTCGTGTCGGGATGGCACAGTCGGTAGTGCGCTTGCCCGCGGAAGGCTAAGGTCCCAGGTTCGAGTCCCGGTTCCGGCACACAATTTTAATCTGCCAGGAAGTTTCAGGTTTCATCTGTCTGAATATATCATTTATGTGTGTTTTCTTTGCAGATCTGTTTACGAATGTGTTGACACTGAGCAAAAATGAGGGTAATTGTGTGTTGATGCTCTGGGTTGCCGCTTCCCCAGAGAGCCGTCGGTCGGTGAAGGCATGTGGACTGGTGCCGAGTCGGTCCGTCCGGCTGAGCCGGTGTGTCCGGCGCCCCCGCTTCCTTGGGCCAGAGGCGCACAAAAAACGCGCCAGGGGGCATAGCATTCTTTTATGCGGCCAGTATTGATTGCCGCAGCGCGCCCGCCGTTCGCAGTGGCGGGCCGGGGTTCGACCCCCGTAATCCGCGCGGCAGATGAGTCACACGCGGGGGACGTGTGTCTGTACCGCGCTGCAAAAAACCAGCCCCACAGATCGATGCGCGCCACCGACACTTGTCTCATCTCTGCTCTCCATCGTCCAGATCAGATCAGACATCGCTATTGCTTGAGATAATGTAGTTAGTAAATTAATTACTTTTTTTCTTTTACCGTCAGTAGTAAATATAACAAATTGCTATTTTGTGGGACGATTCGGCTTTAACAAACTGTTGTACAACTCCTCAGCACAGTATCTGGTTAATTGTATCACACAATAAATTCTTCGTGTCACAGGGTAGGTAGCCGAAGACTTTTATTAAGATACAAAGGAAATGAGATTAGCTGCCAGTGCGTTTAGAATTACATCTATGGGGCACGTTGAAAATTTGTGCCAGACAGAGGTTCGAACCAGGGTATTCTGCTCACTGGGCGCTATGCCATCCTCAGTCAGTGGTCATCACAACTGCGCTAGCACGCCTCCGTTCAGACCCAACTTCTCGACTTTTCCACACACTACTGACGGCCGGACGCAGTGGCCGAGCGGTCAGCGGCGCGCCAGTCACAGTCTGCACGCCGCGGTAAAGTAGCCGAGCGGTCTAAAGCGTCTCGCTGCGAAGCGCGCGGTTGCTCGCCGTGGAGGTTCGGGTCCTCCCTGGGGCATGGGTGTGTGTGTTTGTCCTTAGGTTAGTTTACCTAGGTTTAAGTAGTTTGTAAGCTACGGACTGATGACCACGCAGTTTGGTCCGATAGATTTACAAACATTTGAACAGTCTGCACGGCCGCTACGGTCGGGGGTGATGTTTGTGTCGTGTTTAGTATAAGGTAAGTCATAAGTAGTTTGTAAGTTTAGAGACTGATGACCCCGCAGTTAAGTCCCTTAATCTTAACAAACATTTTCACTACTGACGTAAGGCCCCTAGCCATCATCTTCGTTACTGGAGCCGCGCGGGAGTAGCCTAACGGTCTGGAACGCCACGTTGCGGGTCGCGCGGCCCCCCGTTGGAGGTTCGAATCCTCCCTCCGGCAGGTTCCGCACACATATACAGCTTCAGACTTACAGAATACAATTTTCTGTTTCATATTATGTAGAAAGAAAAAAAATCTAGCCTATGACCAAGCTGTTGTAGCTGGCAACTGTAAGTAATTGATAATCCCACAGTAGTGTGCCGAACCTAGCTCTGAAGATTGTTTAAATTAATTTATCTTTTCATCTAAATGCCAAGTGAAACCTATATGGCAGTCTTCACATTCGTTGCTATCATCAGTGCAGTGAAGGACTCATCTATTGCGGTTTATACAAAAGTACTGTTATCAGATGTTTAAAAATTCAAGATAGTGACAAGTAGAGAGAAAATGTAGATCAAAACGGACAATCCACATCTCTAAATTCATCTCAGTTCACGTACTGACAACGATAATTTACAGTGTGTGACATAACTTTATGAGGTTTAGAGCGGTTTATCAGAAACGTATTTACGAAAACAATTAACTTCGTTACGTTTTTCCCTCATGTCAAAGACAGGAAACTGTGCGAGGAGGAGCTTCTCAGCTGTAAAAATCATACCGACAGTCGTTTTCCATTGCAATCGTCACTCATTTTTTGGGGCTGAAATTATCATTTGTAGTATTTTATACGCGTAAGGTTACCTGCCGATAGCGATGAGATAGGCTACTCTTTGCATCAGATGAGAAGCGGAATATTGTCTCCAGTAGAACCTTTTCTTCCAAAGTATTACTCCTCTATCGCACCAAAAATCCCTCAGCTGCATATAAACTTACTGACAGCAGCAACTCCATCTGTCAAAGTTACTTCTTACTACTACAAGCTCTCCAACAACGTGAAAAAGACGTATTTTACATGCGTAGATTGCATCTTATTAGATGTGCTTTCCAATCGTGCGAGATGAAGCCCAAAAAGAAAAACGGCGAAATAAAAGAGATTTCAATAAGTTCCAGAAATGACGTGAAAGAGTTATAGTTGCTGAATTGACAGTAGCAGGTACCAGAAAAAGCGGCCAAATAGTGAGTAGCGAAAGGAACTGCTAGTAAGATTTTGCTACAGTATGTAAAAATGATCATGTTTTAATACCGTTCGACAGTCGCCAGCTCCTCTCTCAAATTGTTGCCACGCCTTTCTGCGAGACAACTCATGCGCAAAACGCAATATCGAAACAGAAGAAGTAAGAAGTAGGAAGATAAACTTAATTTTACTGCCTAATTAAGCGCTGCTCCTTTTATACGTTTCTTTCCCCTCATATCGGCGCCCTAAGAATAACGAGAGCAGAAAACGCCATCCAAGTAGCAGAGTATTAGCAGAACTTCTACGCACAATATTCATTGCGACATTCAACAAAGTTAATATACTGAATTACCCTAACCGATTAACATACCGTTTTCGTAAAATGACGACCGTTATATCATAGATGGCGGTAAGGGAAATCACTTTCATAGGGGTAGAAAACCACAGTCGCAGTACTAATGAAATCTTCCAACACAAAGTTCTCTTGCGGTTTCAAGAACGAGTTACTTTACTTCCATTCCCGTCCTACGAAAAACGATCATCTTTGCAAAATTGTGAAGATGTGCAATTATTTTTATGCATTTCTTCCAGGTTCAATTTATCCATTGATCTATTTTTATTATTTTCGTGACTCACCGGCAGAAGTTACATGCAGAATACGTCTACCAGTTTCACTGTCATGAAAGAATTCAAACGAAGACTTTTTTTTTTTTTTTTTTTTTTTTTTTTTTTTTTTTTTTTTTGATAAAGAAAAATCTCTGCGGTGCTTATGCTCATAGCTTCCACCTTACTACTCAAGGATTCCAGATTAGATGAACGAGTTGAAGTCATGACAGCATAAAAGAGGGAGACCGCAACTCGGACGTGATGCAGAGGAAGAACAATCCAACCAAATGAAGAGCCGCTGTAAGCGCGTACACTGTGAGCAAACACAAGCTTTGAGCTTTATCCGCCAGCAGCGATACTACCTGAGATTTATTTTGTGTTCTGCAAGTACAGCCAAATGACTCGAAAACTAGCAGCAACTCCCATTCAGACATACCATGAAAACACGCAGTAAGCGTGCCCACAATCTGAACAACAAAGGGGCAGCAACTCGTATTAGTCTCGTGAATAAGAAGTAGTTTTGACGTTTTACGACAAATACAACAAGCTACAATTGTTACCAGTCAGCATCTATTCCACGTGCTAGTGCTAGTGCTACTGAATTGATACGTCTTGGTTGCGAATGAGAATACGAGTTCCATTTGCGAAGATTTATTTCAAAGGGGGGCTGGGCTTGCCTTCCTCCGTTCCTCGCCTGCCTTAATCTGTACAACGAATTGAAATTCACAAATACCATTACAGACTAGAAGCAGACCACATGCGAAGATCCGCCTTTCTCTGTCATTTCTTTGCAGACTGACCTTATTTTTATTTCAAAACAATAGGCAAAATTACAAATTTCTTGGAGAAATCGAACATTATTAACGCCGAACTATCGTCTTCTATCTAAAAACCAGAAATCAAGAATTGCGAGACTTTGTTACATAGATATTACAACCTGTGAAGTTCAGTTTTTACAGCTGCAGTTGGCGGTTAGTTTCATATCCCATATTTAACTTCGATAAAAATGTCTGATTAGTTCCAGAGAGGGTAAGAGACTTTTTTTTTACTTAGCGCTGGAAGCACATTCTCTCCTTTCTACCCTGCATTGTTCCAATTCACCAATGTTGAGAGACACGGTATCCGGACCATTCCTATGAGCGGAGACTGTTGCGTTGTCAGTAAGGTGTCGTTTGAATGCGGAGGACCACGTACTCCATGTGATGAGCGTCTGGTCCAGCCAGTAAACAGGACTGGGAACGCGGGCACCGAGGCGGCAAGTTTCCGCGAGTGCCACGTCGCTGGTCGCCAGGGCCCAGCAAGTTTTCCTGGCGAACAGCCGGACACTAAGCGATTTCACATTATCAGCCGAGGCGTGAATAAAAATCTTCCGCAAAATAGTACGTTTCCGATAATGAATGGAAATACGAACAATACACAGGGTGGAAACATTAACGAAATTCGCCAGTATTTTTTTTTCGTCCTGTTGGTCAAACCACATCGTATACTATCAGTCATTGCAGTTGACGTTTACGGTCTGAAGTTGCAAAGATCCCGCGACAAGTTCTAAGGTAGTAACTACATCGCACCGCTATCCGTGACAACACAAAATCGATTTAGAAGTTCCATGTCTAGCACAAAATCAGGTAATATTCTAGAGTGGTCAATATCTCTACAGCGGTTCTAATTATGGCAAAACTCTGTTCTCTGTTGTAACTAGACCGGAAGAGTTTTTATTTTTATTAACGAATGAATTTTTACTTTCGGGAAACAAGCGTTAGACTTACCACGACATATTTAAAATCTATCAAACTCACTCAAATATATTTGTGTTGAGTTCCAAAATATCTCGCAACGGATCGAAAGTTACGTATCGCATAGAGTCTGCTAAGTAACAGCTTCGGTAAACAGCTTTCATCTTTTGCAGTTTTGTCAATATATAACTACATCGCACGGCTATCCGTGACAACACAAAATCGATTTGGAAGCTCCATGTCTAGCACAAAATCAGGTAATATTCTAGTGTGTTCAATATCTCTACAGCGGCTGTGATTATGGCAAAACTCTGTTCTCTGTTGTAACTAGACCGAAAGAGTTTTTATTTTTATTAACCGATGAATTTTTTACTTTCGAGAAACAAGCGTTCGACTTACCACTACATTTTTTAAAAACTATCAAGCTCACGGAAATACATTTGTGTTGAGTAGCAAAATATCTCGCAACGGATCGAAAGCTACGCGTCTCCTAAGTAACAGCAATCAGTAAACAGCTTTCATCTATTGCAGTTTTGTCAATATATAAGACGTAACAAGTGTGAAGTCTGTGTTCTACCAAAAATACGTAATAATTGTGAAAGTATCGTATAGGTAGGGTCTGTTAAGAGGTGAGGAGAGAGGACTGACCTGTGTGGAGGCGGGTGTGCTGCTGCACGTGGCTGAGCTGCTTGAAGCGGCGGTCGCAGTAGGAGCACTTGTACGGCTTCTCGCCGGTGTGCACTCGGATGTGCTGCACCAGCTGGTGATTCGACGAGAACGACTTGAGGCACTGCTGGCACTGGTGCGGCTTCACCTCAGAGCGGTGTACCGCCTCTCGAGCCTGCATCTGCATCGCCGACTTGTGCATGAAGATCTGTGAGCACGCCCCAAGGTTAGGAGCACCGCCGGGGGCGACTAAAACTTAGCCTAGTTGCCCGGCCGGGACGCCACCCGAGGTAGCCTCCCGCTCGGGCTCGTCGCCTCGTCGCTCGTCGCTCGTCGGTCGTCGCCGATCGCTCGTCGCTCGTCGTCGGCCGCGCCTCTAGCCGCCCGCCTCGCATCCGGACAGCACAGAATAGAGCGCGCCACAAACGGGTTAGCCGGCTCATTCGCTACCGTTCCCCACCCCGCCGATACGAAATTCCCGTCAAACCGGTACTCATCTCACAGTCCGACAATCTGACGGTAACGCCTAGATACGACTTAAATGCAAATAGTCCATCATTGCCGGTGTTACACTGGAGGCTTCGGGAACCTCCGAAGCTTCCAGTTCTCACTGTATGCTGTCCGTATGAGACGGCTGGGCTAGCCAAGAATTTGATTACTGTCACAACCTGAAAAAGACAAATTAACGGGAGGAAGAGCGCACCGGACAGACAATTATCCGTGATCTACCAGGAAGGCAGTGGAGTAGCGTTTGCCGTTCACATTCCTAATCAATCTCGATCGTTTGGTTACTCAAACACACGCATATGTTACCTAGGCCAAAACCATTCTGTCCACCAAAGGCTTTTTAGTTTACCGAAATAAGAAGACCATTTATTTAGCGTAATAAATGTCAGAGTCTACGTAGAGCACGCGTCAGTAAATTAAATAGCCCTTGGTAATAAAACAGTTTCCACTTTCATAAAAGACACTGAGCCTGTGGACCCGAATATAATGACACATACGTAACAGACGGTGGCGCAGAAATGAAGACACGCGCTAACCCTCCACTGGCCAACCTGTAACCACTTTTCTGAAAGAAGTAATTAACGTTTTGCAATCCGCTCCCAAATTTACCATAAAGTGAAATCGAGAGATCGAATCTACTAATTAGAAAATAAGTCGTATTTGGAAGATCTACTCAAAAGCCGTGGGAGGTGGGGACAATTAGTAACTAAATGATACAGAACACCCCGCTGTAGAACTACTAGACACCTGTAGAACCGTGTTTCAAATTGAGAAGAAAGTTGAAAGAAAAGTTTTGAAAGGCGATTTTTAACATCTAGGAGAGCCTTGTTTCAACCTATTTCTCCTAGAGGATTTTAGTGGACGGCTGTGTTCCGGACTTCTGTTAAGATGTATTAAAATCGTATACTGACTAAGCTGTAGAAAAATGTAATTTTACATTGCCTAGTTAGAAAATACTTTTTTATTGGCAATTGTGCTTTTAGATGGGACACGATTCTTAGGAGGCATCATCGAAAGTAATAAATATGGGAAAAACAAAATACCAAATTACGAATGAATACAAAAGCGAAATAAGTACATATTTATTTTTTCTGTCTTGCACATTTAAGTTTTATATTTAATAGTACCGTTGAAAATTTTCGTTTCTCTATTTCCTAGTTCTCATCGATCTCGACCAATTGTTGTTATGTCCGTCCAACGCAATCAAAATCATGAATAAAAGAAGTCAAATATGCTATGATTCGAAACCGAAGAACACGTGATCTGCTTTGCAAGCTATAGTGGACGTATTAAAGCATAGCAGTGTCCAACAGTAATTTAAGATACATACCGATTGGTGCGATATTAATAAGTATTCAGTAATAAAATGACAGCGAGGGTGAGTTCCGTATTATACAAAAAGACTGACCAAAGCCAGAGTACCAAAGGATCAGAAGAAGCGTTTCAGTGTGGCTTAGGCTGCTTTTTTACAATTGTGGGAGCAATTGCTACTTGTTTTACAAACTACAAAAGAGGTCAACTGTGACGTTGATTTTTGAAAACTTCAAATTACTTCTTTCCATAATTTTACACAGTCTGTAACCATGTTGAGGTAAGCGAAATGTTCAGAAATGTGTGTACTGTAGGGAATGAATTTTAAATTTACGCACGCGCACAAACACACAAACACGCACTCACATATATATATATATATATATGCATATAAATAAGTACACACTTTCCGGAACACGTCTGTAAAGCCCACATCAAACATTTTGTGCATCATTGACTAGATACGGGTAATTATTGTCCGGTGCACTGAAGATCCGGTGTGCAAAACATCAGGTCTCCGTCAGCCGCAGACCTATATAGAAACACAAACATAGTATCAAATAAAAAAGCGCAATAAATATTACTAACACTTAAAGTTTAGAAAATTGCTACCAAAAGCGCAGGCAAAAATTAAAATTCTCGACATTACGGGCTACTAAAATATAATAAATTTGCGGATACACATTAAAAGCAGCTAAATAGTGTATCTAACAACAAAGGACAAGAGAATGATTGTGCAAGCCAAGCATGCTACTGTTGAAATTCCGAGACTGTGCGTCCCGATTATGTATAAATCTGGTGGATGGCAAATATGTAAAGTCCAAGAAACCCTCGTTCATTGGGAGGATTGTTAGCGGTCCTTATTCACGTGAGCGATGTAGTACAGAAGGGAAATGATAGATTTACATGAGTACATACGTAAGTAAAGGGACACACTCGCAAAATCAAAGACCAATATTCTTAACGTCAGACTGCTGCAGAATTCTTGAATCTACTGTCACTTGGAATATAACAAATTTGCTATAAAGGGGAAAGTTTCTGTTCATGCGGAGTGGTATGAAGTAGAACGAGCATGTAAAGGACAGTTGTGACGAAGGCGGTTGGCCGACTCCAGTTTGTTGGGAGAATTTCAAGATGCGATTCATCTGTAAAGAGACCGCCAATAGAACACTAATGCGACCCATTCTCGAGTACTGCTCGAGTGTTCGGGATACCCACAAGCTCGATTGAAAGGACGACACAGAAGCTTTGTGGGCTGTTAGATTTGTTGATAGCCGCGGTGGAGTAGCCGAGTGGTCTAAAGCAACTCGCTGCGGAGCGCGTGGTTGCTCGCCGTGGAGATTCGAGTCCTCCCTGGGGCATGGGTGTGTGTTGTCCTTAGGTTAGTTTACCTAGGTTTAAGTAGTTTGTAAGCTACGGACTGATGACCATGCAGTTTGGTCCGATAGAATTACAAACATTTGAACATTTTTTGATAATCGGTTCGATCAAGGTGCGAGTGTTGCAGAGGTGCTTCGGTATCTGAGTTGGAAATCCCTGGAGAGAAGGCAACGCTATTTTCTATAAATACTACTGAGGAAATTTAGAGGGCTGCCATCTGAAGCTGAATGGGAATCAATACTTCTACCAACTTACATTTCGTATAATGATAAAAAAACGTAAGTGAAATTACGACTCGTGCGATGCATATAGACAGTCGTTTTCGCTCGCTCTATTTGGGAGTGGAACAGGAGAGTAAACGGCTAGCAGCGGAACAAGGTGCACTCCGCCCCACACCGTATGGTGGCTGTCGAGTACTTACGTAGTTGCAGTCGTAGATGCAAATGATATGCCGCAGTCTGTCATTCACAGCGAAGATGGGCCCTCGTCAGTGCCGTGTTCCGCGCTAGAATGAAATGCCTCTTATAAACCTAGCGTCACTAATTGACCGACGGGCCGGGCCACAAGCTGAACGTGCTAAACTGTTAAGTGATTCCTTCCGGCCCGTATAAAGAGATCAGTGGCCTGCCGCATGCTTTACGGATTTAATCATACACGCCGGCGTTTCGCTTAATAATTACGCCAAATTACGAGTTTCTTAAATTACAGCGAAACGAAGGCGGGCGTCCCGGCTAGCGTGTTATTAGGCGCGTGCGGGCCTCCGGCAATTTTGACACTCTGGCATCTTTTCATATGATCGTCCGGTGACAGACGCACGCGACGCCGCAAAAAAGGAGCCAGCCGCGCGCTGCCGCCCGTACTCATCCCCCGTTTTCCTTCCTTATCCTAGGATTCGCCTTATATCTGCACCGATGCTTCCAATAATCGAGTCGGGAGTCTCTGCTTTGCACCCTCGCAACTCAGCATTTCACGTAATTACGAATACTATTCGGAAGTTTTTGATTTCTTCTCCAGTATAACATGTCCTCGACGATGTTAGAGCAGGGGAAAAATTCTGTGTTGAAATTAGCGTGGTCGGGGATACAGAGACTTCTCACAATAATACCTGTTTATATTGAAACGATATTGAGCGTTTTCAATCACAATTTCGGACAAAATTGGTATGACATCCATTTTGATCCGATGATGTCAGGAGCAACCTGGACCATAGCTGATATACTGATAATAGTCTAAACATCAACAGAGTAGTGACATAAATGCCACAGCGCCATCTTCGATAGTGAATGTTTACGGCCATTAGGCACAGTGTGAAATCAACGTGTGAAACGAAGACGTCCTCGTGCTTCCTATCGCCAACTGGGCGAGTTTGAAAGGGGTCGAATAGTGTCCAGCCGGGTGGCGAGATTGCCACCCAATTTGGACGGGTTGCGTCAGTTGTGGTCGCAATGCTCAGGGAAGATTCTCACACCAGTAGACGAGGTTCTCGATGCACAGTCGTCTACCAATATCGTCGTATTGTACGGGCTGGAGTAGCAGATCGTGCAGCCACGAAAGAGGGTTTGTGAGCACAGAATTGTTAACAACAACTGTTGTCAACCGGATACTAACGGCGGGATTATGGGCACGCACACTTTTAGCCCGTCTTTCACTCACGTCACGGCATAGTCGTGCACAGCTCAGAGGATCATCTGGAAGTTGGAATCGTAGACCGTGGTCTCCAGCGATAACAACATATTCTGCCTGCAAGCAAGTCATGGTCGTTCGCGCATACGACGTAGACCCGATGAGCGTTGTCTCGCGGAGTAGATTCGTCAAACGCACCCCAGGCCTTATAGTCTGGAGTGCGATAAGCTACAACTCTCGTTCACCTTTCATGTTTGTGGAGGGAACATTGACCAGCGCTCAGGCTTAAGTATTCATCTGACACGAAAATTGAATAACCGAGTTTGTAGAGGAGAAAATTCTCTACAACTTTGCTCTCTTATGTTTTTTTCATATCTCGTAGCGTTTCAAAGATATTTGCAAAAAAAACGGCGATTTTGGGATGTCCGTCTGTCTGTCTGTCCGTCCGTCTGTCTGTCTGTCCGTAACGTGTTCCCTGGTTTTAAGACGAACCGTTCAACCGATCAGCACCAAATTTTACAGACATGATTGTAGGCTGCTAGAGACCAGACTTTCCTTTTTCAAATTTTTCGGACAAAAAATACGATAGTAAAACAAAAAAAAGCCGTTTGTAATGTAATTGTAATTGCAAACGAATCGTTCATATGACACGAAAATTGAATAACCTAATTGGTAGAGGACAAAATTCTCTACAACTTATCTCCCTTATGTTTTTTTCATATCTCGTATCGTTTGAGACATATTTGCAAAAATAACGGAGATTTAACACCCTCCATTGAATTGAAGAAAACCAGCCGTTCGGAGATGTCTCGTGACATTCCTCGCATATTTGATGATTTTCTTACTGTAACTTACACGTTGTCATTTCAAAGCGACGTCACACTGATGAATTAACAAAAACACGTCGTTCTTCGTACGATAAATGATAATCTAAGGTCTACAAATGCCATATTAACAACGGCCATCAGTAGAATGAGATTGAAGAACTCCTGTTTTGATTTATAGCCGTAGCGTAGTGGGCAAGGAACAGGACTGTGATACGAAAGGTCGGTGCTTCGAAACCCGCTCCTACCTAGTTTCAGAAACTCTTATTAATTAATTTATTATCATTTAGATTATTATTTTGGTCCAAAATGTTTGCAAAAACTTATAAAACTACAAATCTGTAGTGGGCCGTAAAACACGTCAGTGCGATTTTTTTGATACTAAAAAGCGACTAAACTCTGGTAACGCTCAAGCCTACAAAAGGCGGAGAAAGCAGTCGGCGCTGCAATGGCAGTGCAGCGAGCCAGGTAATCGGTCTGCGAGCTCATCACGTGGGCCGGCCGCCTGCTTGAGGTGTAGGGCAGGTCCCGGCGAGGTGTGGCAACCGCTTTTTCTCCCGGCCGCCGTCTCCGCTTGTCCCAACAACTTCATTACCGCAAACGCCGTTCGCCTACAAAATGCACCTCATCACTTCTACCCTAGCGACATTTCCCAGACATGGCGGCCTTACAAGCGCAGCGCGCGATACGTAACAAAAACGCCGCAACTTGCACCGACATAAGTGAAGCCGCGGAACGATTTCGGAAATTAAATGACGCTACGGGATTCGCTGGGATTGGCAACTGATTAGTATTACCGAGTATTAAAAGTAGAGATGAATGGGTGCACACATGTGCGACGTCCCAACGCATCTAGATGGAAATGAACTGAGGTGTCGAGAGTTCGTGGTCAAACTAAAAAGCTTAGTGCACTTGCTTTGCGCTTAGAAATCTTTATTTATTTATTTATTTTTTATCTGCTGGTTTGCATACTTTCCGATGGAATAATGTTCTTAGGCTGATTAGCTAAGATCAAAAAGAATTTTTTCCACTTAAGTCTGCAGTATGATTACTAACTAATGTTGCTAACTGATCATCTTACAGAAGCCTTTAAATGGACGTTGCGGTTGTTCTACTACATGCGCGAGGCCGTTCCTCGTGGAGGGTTCGAATCCTCCCTAGGGCCTGGATGTTTGTGTTATCAAAAAATATTCAAATGTTTGTAAAGCTTATGGGACTCAACTACGGGGTCATCAGTCCCTAAACTTACAAACTACTTATCAACTAGCTTATCCTAAGGACGGCACAAATATCCATGCCCCAGGGGGGGATTCGAACCCCCGACCGTAGTGGCCGTGCAGACCGTGACTGGAGCGCCTCAGTCCCCCGGCCACCGCCGCCGGCTGTTTGTGTTATCTTTAGCATAATGTAGTTTATAAATAAGTTAGGGACTGATGACCTTGCAGTTCATTCTCATAAGCTTAACAAACATTTGAACATTTTTATTCCACTACACGCCAATTCATTTACGCCTTTTTGTGATAAGAGGAACTGTGGAATCCACAACCACAAAACTTCAAGAAAATGAACCCATTGGCCTGTCTGAATAGGTCGAACGTTAAATGAAGCCTTACAACTTTACGGAAATGTTATGAAACACTGTACATAGCCGAGCGTTCTAAGGCTCCTTGCTGCGGAGTGCGCGGCTGCTTTCCGTCGGAAGTTCGAGCCCTCCCTCGGGCATGTGCCTGTATGTGCATGCGCGCGCGCGCGTGTGTGTGTGTGTGTCTTGTCTTTAGCACAAATAATTTGTAAGTCTAGAAGATGATGACCACAGAAATTTGGTCCCATAGTTGTACAAACATTTTCATTGTACATATACACACCATAAAACACATTGTGCGTGTGTGAGCTCTAAATTTCTGAAAGAAACGTAAACAGGGTGAAAGAACAGCACCAAACTGGCTGGAGTATTACTAACATTAATCGAAACGAATAGCTGTCAGTCGATGGGTACATTCCGATTGTCCAACTATTTCGCTGAGCGACCTACCTCGACAAACGATATTTAGGCGATATTCGTCAACAGTGTAAAGCTTCATCGTGACATTCATACATGTTCCGCAAGCCACCGCACGGTATGCGGACGGTACCATCTCAGCACTGCCTCTTAATCCCTTCCGTGTAATATTATAATTACATCGAATGTATTATTCAAAAGTTTCGGAAAATACAAGCAGTTTTTTTTGCGTGATATTTTTATTCCTAGCACTTTAAAATGCTGCACAACCCTACAGTGATGCGCCACCTAGGGTTAACTTGTGAGGCACCTGGTTCACCGCGGACGCAGCGGTAGCGACTAAGCAAACGCGCTGATTATAACGCCCTCCCTCGCTCTTCCCGATTTTCAGCTCAAGTCAACCCTCCGTACTCGGAGTGATATTCTGTAATAGTAATTAGAATTTTGAAGATTCTTAAAGGACTCATTCCATCTTAATTTGAATATTTCCCGCAGCCTGAAGGCGATTTGAGAGAGCTGAAGTCGGGGGTCCCACTCGAGAAATCGGAGAGCAATTAGAGGAGCAAAAAGTGCCAGACCAGCGTCACTCCCCCAATAATATCGATGCTCTCTTCCGTTACCAATGTGAGAAAACTTCAGCCTCTGTGACCACTGTAATGAGGTTTGCCCACACTCTTTACTTCCCACCAAAAAGGCGAACCAGCAGCTAGGTGCTATTATCCGGATTTGTGAGCGAGCGCTAGGACACTTAGTGCCATAATATACTTGGTTATCCAAAACATCGAAGACGATATTGTAACTTTTTTTCATTTGGCTCTTACAATGTTAATTGACTTTGCTTCTGATAATAGAATACCATACAATCGATTATGAAACTCCGTATGCTTTCAGTTTATGTTTGGTTCGTTCGTTTGTAAAAAAATCGCACTGACGTGTTTACGGTCTAATTTAGATTTGTAGTTTTATAAGTTTTTACAAACATTTTGGACCAACAGAATCTAAATACTAAAAAATCACTTAATAAGAATGTCTGAAACCCTTTAATGGAAAAAAATTAGGTAGTGGCGGGTTCAGAACCACAGACGTTCAGTGTCACAGTCCAATGCATTGCCCACTACGCTACAGCTAACAATTGGAAGTTGCGTTCTTTAATCTCATACTATTGATTGCTATTGTTAACTGATGCTAATATGGCATTTGTAGACACTAGATTATCATTTATCGTACGAAGAGCAACGTGTTTTTGTTAATTCTTCAGTGCGTCATTGCTTTCAAATGACAACCTGAAAGTTACAATAAGAAAATCATCAAATACGCAACGCAAGATGGCGTATGCCAGAGAGAGTTGTGGACGAGGAATGTCACGTGACATCTGCGAACGGCTGGTTTTCGTTAATTCAATGGAGGGTGTCCGTTATTTTTGTAAATATCTCTCAAACGATATCACTTATGAAAAAAAACATAAGGGAACAAAGTTGTAGAGAATTTTCTCCTCTACAAATTCGGTTATTCAATTTTCGCGTCAGATGAACGGTTCGTTTGCAATTACAATTTCATTACAAAACGGTGTTTGGTATTACTACCGTATTTTTTGTCCGAAAAATTTGAAAAGGGGAGGTTTTGGTCTCTGGCGGCCTACAATCATGTCTGTAAAATTTGGTGCTTATCGGTTGAATCGTTCGTCTTAAAAACAGGGAACACGTTACGGGCAGACAGACATCGCAAAATCGCTGTTATTTTTGCAAATATCTCTGAAACGATACCAGATATGAAAAAAACATAAGAGAGCAAAGTTGTTGAGAATTTTCTCCACTACAAATTCGGTTATTCAATTTTCGTGTCAGATGAATGGTTAAGCCGTTATTTTCATTTAAATTTCGAGCTGTCAAAAGATGATCCCAAAGGTCCACTTTTAGTGTTACTACCGTAACCTAAAGTGGGCCAAAAAGGACCAAACTTCAAGGGTCATCGGCATAGGCGGATCCAAGCAGCTCCTTTTTATTTATTTATTTTTATTTCTATTTTTATTTATTTAAGAATGCGAAGCTAAGCTTGCTATCACTGCACTGAGTCTTCAAAACTATGAGACTTTTGTTTGATTGGGCGTGCGGTAAAAAGGAGTGGCCAGTACTAGAGTCTTTCTACTGAGCCAGAATTAAGCTGACGATGAAAAATTCTTTCACCCCGCCCCCTCCCCAGCAGGCCGTCCTGGATCCACCCCTGGTCATCGGTCGCTTCATTTTATGTGGGATGCTTCTATAAACGAAAACTGGTACGCCCTGTCCATCCAAATATTTTAAATTGTATTTTATGATATCAATGGAATGTCTGACAAATGTGTGCCACATTTTTGCAGTGCTATATTTCACAACCAAGCTTTTTCCTTTCCTATGAAAGAACGTTATTAATATAATACAGGAAGCAATGCCGACAGTGTTGACTGAGCTTCATTTCAACATTACGTCTCTGACATCTACAAATAAAGATAATAGGCCCTATCTCGGGCTTAAAAAATAAAAAAAAGTGACGAGTAGACGACGATTACTATTTGGACTTTGGAACACCCAAAATAATAATTATTAGCACCGTGTAAATAAAATAGAACGTACTGAGAAAAACAGGGTGGCAGTTCCTTCTGTATGTCGCCTTTCACAGAACGTAAACAATGTAAAAAAAGAAGCGTACGGCTTGACACAAGAAACGACTCAGCGAACATGGCAGATATGAGGCAGCGCTAATTGCTGCCAGTTTAGCACTGGTGTGTGCTGAGCGCTCAACAGTAAACAGTAGCGCCGGTTAGTGCGCAGCTACACGACCCGCTTGTTGACAAACGCGTTGCCTTAGGTCAGTATTCCAGTATCGTTTAAGTTTTTAAGTTTTTCAGCAGCACAACAGTTATCTCAAAACTGCTTGCATAAGGAACTTGTCACAGAAAGAATATCGGCCAAGGATCAAGGTCTGATTGCTCAATAAACGAGAACCATTTTAGGGCTAACTAGTTGTCTCGCAGATGCACGAGCAATTTTTTATATTTGAGAAGATCTCGTGAACAGGTCAGCAGTGTCAAAGATATCATTAGCTGACGTAAGGCATATACTCTCCCTGCGATGTCGCCCCCCAGTGCTGCACATATTAACACCCTCACCCCGACAGCACACCAATCATATAAAAGTACAGCTGTTGCATGTTGGATTTTCTTTCCAATTGACAGCTCGAGGTCTACGTAACGAAAAGATTTATGACATCAAGTTTTGCATTGTGATGTTAAAAGCGTCTGCTAGTGCTTTTGAACAGCTGTAAGGTTAACAGCTCGAGGAGGTAAAGTTCAGTCACTATTCTTAGGAATGAAGTAGTCGCGTATGGAAAGTTTGTGATTTCATATAGCTCTTTCATTTCGCAGCGTCAACACTAATTATTGATTCCTGACAGGTGAGAAAGAAATTACGGCTCCTGTGATTCAAAACAGCTAGCATACTGAGTACAGTCTATTGAAGCAAGGATAATACAATAACCGTCGAACCTCCAGTCCTATTAGAGAATTAGAACAGTTCTTTACAAATATTTTTAGCAGTTAAAGCAAAATGATAGGATCAGAAGTAGAAATATCATTGTTACACATTAAATCAGTTGCTTTGTTTCAGAAGGCTTATCATCAGCAGATGTGGCTGGTGTATTGTTTGATCAAGCGGTTCACTAACAAAACACAAGTTCAAGATTTAAACCTATTCTCAGAACTTTCTCCTGGTGTGTAACACCGAATACACATATAAGGGCCGGCCGCGGTGGCCGAGGAGACTGAGGCGCTCCAGTCACGGTCTGCGCGGCCACTACGGTCGGGGGTTCGAATCCCCCCTCGGGCATGGATATTTGTGCCGTCCTAGTTCGTAAGTAGTTCATAAGTAGTTTGTAAGTTTAGGGACTGATGACCCCGTAGTTAAGTCCCATAGACTATAACGAAAAGAAAAAAAAAAAAACATATAAGGATGGATTCAGAGCATAGTTAGGTATCCTAAAGTACTTGTGGATTCGGGTTCCATAAGTGAAGGATGATGAGGGTTAAGCCGAAATTGGGTAACAGGTAGGATAGAGAACGAAAAAGTCCGCGCCATTCAAAAATGTTCAAATGCTTGTAGAGCTTATGGAACTTAACTACAGGGTCATCAGTCCCTAAACTTACAAACTACTTATGAACTAGCTTGTACTAAAGAAGGCACAAACATACATGCCCGAGGGGGGATTCGAACCCCTGACGGAGAACGGCCTCGGGCATCGTAGCATAGCGTCTGAATGCGCTTGGCCACTCCGCCACGGCACCGCGCCATTTTCAAGGGTGAAACAGACTCGATACGATTAGGGAAATCACTTACTTAACTGAATGAATCAAACAAAACCAATGGAAATCTCTGTCTTTTCGAGATGCTTCAGTTCCATTCATTTCTGGAGGGAAAACAACTGCACTGATTCATAGCAAGAAAGGAAGATAGGAGCACAAACGCCCGTCGATGGTTATTAGAGCTCGTGGTCCTGCGTAGTGAATAAAAAATCTACATCTCTATAATGCATAATTTTTAGGAAATTTTACAGTTTCATTCCATGATCGGTTTCAAGCTACTTGTTCAGCGTCAGATGGGTGCATTGCACTAAGGGAATTATCTGTTAATCAGCCGATATTTATTTTTCGGAAATGTAAACCTACACCATCACCATCGTAAGACATGCATGTATTGTGTACGACTTTTGGGTAACATATGGTACTGTCACCAGTGAACATAGACTCCTTTTCTGACCATATTCACATCAGTTACACTCTATGAGGAATTGCAGAAGTATGTGATGTAAACACGAGAGAAATGAAGAATGTATGTGGTGTCAACACGGCCGGCGATCACTTTACATAATACTACAGGTGAATCGTACACACTACACCTACAGTGCTTACTAATTGGCATAAATCGGCCAGATAATTGAGGTTTAAACCTCCGAAATACGTAGTGGAAATAAATATAGTGTAACCATTTTGACTGGTTACAGTAAACATGTTGTTTCAATTGATTTCATAACACTCACGGCGAAGGCAAACCCAAAATGTTGGCGTTTAAATGTTATTGAACTACTGAACATCTTAATTGCCATGGTGGCTCGCAGGAAGTTAAGCTAAAATGTTTCCTTCTTACATCGTGTTATGTCGAGAGCTGATATACTAAACTGATGGATTGGCGGTAAGACTATAGACTGACACACAGCGGAAACAGAAACTATCCGTATCTGATCTGGGACGCCGGACACCTGGTCACGTAGGCCGACACCGTGGCGGAACAGACACTGTCAGCACCAAAACAAATATTCTGTTCTATAGCCACGTACGTTGGAGACTGGCTAGGAGCTGATGGGATAAGCGATTTCTTTTCGGAGACGGGGCACGTGGAACACGAGCTGCAGATAGTGGCAGCGCCCTCCATAATTAGTGCAGCAGACGCCGTTATCGCAATCACGGAGAAAATAAGCGGACGACAATATTTCGGCGCCGGTGGCGGTGGCGGCGGCCGTATTTTAGCGGAGAGGTTTCCTTCCTGCCGTAACTCAGCGCGCTCCCGCTTTCTTCGTCTGCGCAATCTGTCAGTGCAGCTTAGAGCGTGGCGCATGCACCGCCGCCTCACACAATGACAGCCTACCCTCGCACTTTTTTTAAATGTGCTCGAGCCACGTCTTCGTTTCTAGCCTTCCCAGATTCACAGCTGTTGGCCTACCTCTGAATGGCCTTCTCAGTCACTTCTATAGAGACACTAATTTCGACAAAAAAAACCTTCATTATCATTAAACATCTTCTGGTACAAGCAATAACTAATTGCGGATATCAAAAGCGCTGCAGACGTCGGCGCTAGGATGAGACCCTGTAGCTTGACTTGGGGCAGAACTTGGAGATGGCTCCGAAATGTCGTTCAGTGAACAAAGTATGAGGGGTAGCCGGCTGAACCTTCACATTTGGACGTGGTTTCGCCACTTGTTGAGACATCACAACACTCCTCCAACACCCGAAAACTCACGTGGTTGTTGAAATGCTCCTGCTGGGCCCAGATCTATGAAAATCTAGCCTAGGTGAAACGCGCGCCTCGCCACTCTGCACACGGCCAGCACGCCCAGCGCTGCTACATGCACAGTGCATGTGTCTGACCAACAGTCACTCCTCGTCAGACTACCTTGCACACGCCTCGACGGGTTTAGTAGGTAGATGGTTATCAAGTTCTGGCTTACCAGCGCAATTCAAATGTTCAAATGTCTGTAAATCTATGGGACGTAACTACTATGGTTATCAGTCCCTAGATTTACACACTACTGAAACTAACTTAAGCTAACCTAAGGACAACACGCACATACCCACGTCCGAGGGAGGACTCGAACCTCCGACGGTTAGTAACCGCGCGCCCCGCAGCACGGCGCCTTGCACCGCTCGGCCACTCCACCACAGCATCGGTGCAATTAATCCAGAAAGAAGCAGATTACGAAATACTTGTTCCAACGATTCTTGAGTATACTCATCAGTTTGGTATCCTTACCAGGATATCTTAAAACAAGAGTTAAGGAAGATCCAAAGAAGAGCGGCGTGTTTGGTAGTGGAATTGCTTAGTCGATACGAAAGCGTTACTGTGATGCTGAACCGAATCTAGGGGCAGACGCTACTAGAGATGCATTCTGTATGAAGGGGAAGTATACTGAAATATCTTCCGGAAAGAATCGGAAAATATATTGAAATGTTTGTAAATCTGAGGGACTTATTAACAACTCCTGTGTTTATTAGTCCCTAGACACACAAACTACTTACACTAATTAAACTAACCTAAGGACAAACACATATACTCATGCTCGAGGCAGGAATGGAACCGCGGACGACGAGCAACCGCGAACTCCACAGCAAAAGCGCCTTAGAACGCTCGGCCACTCCACCGTGGCGGAAATATATTTCTTCCTCTCAGATAATTTTCGCGAAACTGTCACAACGCGAAATTCAGACACATTAGAGCTTATTTAGCGATTTGTCGCCAATCTTTCTCACCACGCGCCGTTCGAGAATGACCAGGGAAGGGGGAAAGCTTGTGGTACAATATGAGCGCTACGTCAGTTACTTTAAAGGGGTGGTATAAAAGAACACTACGTCATTCACCATAAGGTGGCTTGTAGAATGTACGTCTAGAGACAATTATAGACAACCTTTATGAGCTGTATGTTGACATTGCTTAAGAGTCTGAAACGGGTAATCCACAGATGAATACTAAAATTTTCCCACGACAACGTAAAGAGCCTCAGCTGGGGAACGATTTATCCTTCGTGCTTCTTCATATTTTGCAGGTGGAGAGGTTTTCCCAGCGACATATTTACATGTAATTTGATTGAGGGAGCTGCGAGGGGATGGCCACGCGGTCTGAGGCATCACGGTACGGACTTTTTTCCTAGTGATTTTTTTTATATAGGACTGACACTCCGTTCCTTTAACAACCCCCACCTTACCCCACATCCTAGCATACATTTCACCACGTTCTGTTCTTCTGGTGATAACCATTCATTTGAATTCCGTTGACACCTGTGTGCTCGTTATAGCGGCAAAAATCTGCGTTTTAAAGAAGCAGCTATGCACTTATTGGTCAGACGAACCACGAATACCTGGAGCGGGGCCAAGTGCAGACTTAATCGTACCGACGTAAATTACTGTTCTTGAGAGGGACTTGTACCTTGGCAGCGAGCAGCCGTGCTAGAGAAGGCGTGGAGAATACAAGGCACGGAGCACCGTATAGCAGATGGTCGCCGGCCTTCGTGATATCGGTCATTACTACGACCGTTCTTTCTCTCTTATTTTCCAAATTTATACGGCGTGTTACCTCGTCCCAGGACACAATTCCGTAAACCAATTCCGGTAATGAGTCGATCCTTTTCAATAGGCAGCATTTTTGCATTCAAAGGCCTCATTGTTAGGGTGTATACAATGTAGTACTGTTGCGTATTGGCGCTCTCGCACTGTGGCACCTGCTTCCTGTGCCAACGCGGGCCACACTTCCTAGAACGCAACGCCCCTTCTGTGCCAGCCTCACTGAGTTTTATTTATTTTTCATTTCCGGTGGCAAAATGCCGATGGAGGGGAAAGAGGCCCGTTACAGAGTTGTCGTCGAAGACCTTAGACACGAATCACAGTCTCCGCCGGAAGACGATAGGACGAAAATCGACACGCAACCTTGTACGAGAAACATTCCGACATTTGTTGAATGAGAAGGAGTTTTGAACTCTACTCTGTAAAGCCACCTCGTCTGGTAAATGTCAGTACACTAAGCAGCAGACGAACAGCAAATGTTCAACTATTTGTAGACCTGCGGCACCAACTGCTCTGGTCATCGGCTCCTAGACTCACAAACTAATTCAATTAACTTATCCTAAGGACAACATGCACACCCATGCCCGAGGGAGGACTCGAAATTCTGGCGGGAGCGATCTCGCGCACCGCAACAATACGCTCCAGAATGCACGGCTATTCCCGCGCAGCAGACGAACAGCACTAAATTTCCAGCGAGACTTGAACCAAGAACTGAACGCGATATAGTGATTACGTACTAAACAAGTAAATCAACTTTCTCCTTATGCGGTGTTTAAAACATCCTGCAAACAGATTCTTTTTGACTGCACCGCCGCGGTAGAGTGGCCGAGCGCTCTAAGGCGCCTTGCTGCGAAGCGCGCGGCTGCTCGCCGTCGGAGGTTCGAGTCCTCCCTGTAGTGTGTGTGTGTGTGTGTGTGTGTGTGTGTGTGTGTGTATTTTGTACTTAGGTTAGTTTAAGTAGCCGCGGCACAAAAACCGTGCGCACTGAAGCGCAGTGCTACGGTGCGTGCAGCCGTTCCACGTCGGAGGTTCGGGTCCTCCCTCGGGCATTGGTGTTTGTGTTGTTCTTAGGATAAGTCAGTTTCAGTAGTTTGTCAGTTTACGAACCGATGACTACTGCAGTTAGCTCCCATAACTTTACAAACATTTGAACATTTGATTAGTTTAAGTAGTTTGTAAGTCTAGGGACTGATGACCGTAGCAGTTTGATCCAATAGGTTTACAAACATTTGACTGCACTAACAGCAGCAAACCAAAGGTCGAGAGCGCTTATCTTTGAAACAAGACAGTGGTCTTGTTTTGAGGAGTAATGCAGCACGAAGGATCGAAGAGCCGTAGTTTGGAAACGAAAATATGTGCACAATAGTGAAATTTGGACGGTATGGTTATATAAAAACTTTTTCCAGATAGTCACAAGACTTCCTCAACGGTAATTTCCGGTTTACTCTTCGCCCTTAACCCTTTAATGCATAGTGTAACAGATCAGCTACATACCTAATTTTCCCATTAACTCTCAAACTGATCAACATTTTACCACAAATTCATTTGTAGCTGCTTCTATAAATAACGTTATATAACCTAGTAGCTAGAAATTATAAATTGCAGGGTGCTACTGATTCATATCGACAGATGTGTTGAGCTACTCGTAACATGTGCGTTTGTTTACATTAGTATTTCTCCTTTGCCATGTAAAAGTAGTCAATCACTTACTACTGTTGCATTATGAGTTACTTTCTGGAAAAACGAGAGGCATAATAGCGACTGGAAGCACTATATAGCTGACCAGATATGAATTTTTTGTTGCTAGTAGTGCATAATAATTTTAAGGAATTTCTTTTTCAATATTTTTCTCAGTATATACGCACTATACATTAAGAGCGGTAGTTTCTATAGCTTCAAATAAAATTTCATGCATTAAACGGTTAAGACTAAATTCACTAGTGCTCGGTCCTGTTTAAGTTTTTCATCTTATTACACTGTTAGTTGTAACCAAACAGTGATACCCACAATAGGGACTGGTTTGCTTCTGTACGAGGTGCGAGACTTGCAGATGCCAGGTTGCTGTGTTACGGCTGCCATCGCTGAGAGAACAACTCGGCATCGCGTCGTTGTGCCACAGTTCCATTGTATTCAGTTAATCCATAAACGAGGTGCATATCGGTCACCTATCCATACCGTTAACGTACTACTAACACTACCGCAACATTGAATGGGAGAGTACTGAACGAAGGGGGCGGAGAGTAAAGCGAGAATATCTGCGAATCAGTACAAGTTTGTTTTCGAACAAGATAAAAGTGCATACTGCTGTATTGGGCTGATATATTCAGTGAAAGACAGATAAAAACGTGGTGCAATTACATCATCACGAGTCACCTGGGGTCTCAATTGTTTTCTACCGAAATACTTCTCAACAACCTATCTAGATTTGTTCGTCGAATTCGGATTCACTCTGCAGAACGCTGTCAGTAAAATAAAAGAGATTATGGAGTCGATAATTTTGTTGTCTGTCGTCAAGTAGCTCAGTAACGGTAGACATAGAAGATTAAACGAACAAAGTATTCAAATAATAGTGTTATGTCCCAGAAGAAAGAGACATAGAGGATATGTTTGAATTCATAATTGGATTGTTGTGCACAGAGACCGTTGATATAATTACTGGGAATAACACAGCGTTCGGTTGCTACCGAACGCCGTGTTATTTCCAGACATAAAGGATAGTTGTCGATGACAATAAAGATTGTCCTTCTTACCTTACTGTAGTAACAGTCGCCCGCCGTCGCTTTCTGAATAAGTGACCGGAGAGCTATCTGATTTCGCCACCTGCAGTGCGAAAGCGATGAGCCTAATCCGCATTAAGCAAAGCAGTTGCCAAGCGATGATACCTTTCTTAGTAAGCAAGAGCTATGAAGCTCCGCCGCTGAGTAAGCTGTCCGAGACAATGGGGAAGCTCACCCGTAAACATATTTCCTGTGAATTCTTCTCTCGTGTATGCACCTCATTCAAGTAACTCGATCCTGCCTGTACCGTCGCCCCTCAAACTCTCTTCGTGACGAGCGTATTAATATGCAACCAATTCTAGGTTTCATACCGAAAACGCCAAATTTCTAAATCGATTTTAGACTACTTAATAATGAGAAATATGGAATTAAGTATTTTAAGAAAAACATCAACAACGGGAACAGTAAGTTTACGAAAGAAAGTCAGAGAAAATCTTGTTATATGACTGAAGAAATGAATGTTTACCAATCTCACATATAAAATGACATTAACACAAATTTATGTGAAGCAGAAGCGAGGTGTTGAACGTCCTGATTTTACATCTTTATATATCGACTTTTTTTCTGCGGTGGAGAGACAATGGGAGTGGGTTTAGCAAATCGTATGCTACAGAAATAGTAGAAAGCAGTTTCAATTCTTAATAATCATTCAGGGAAGTAATGAAACTGAAACTTCGAGTCTCAGAAGCTGATTGCATGAAACCATCAAATTATCAGATTTCAGTGTATTACACTATTTTGGTAACTATAGTCATCTAACATACGTTCTCTTCCGGTTTGATACGACAATTTTTCGCTGCTACTTGAAGGAAAACCAGTACTCTCATATATTCGGACGAACAATTACGCAGAAACAGTGAAAATGGCGATAGAGACGATGACAGAAACGAAGAAGATTTCTATTCTTTACCTCTGAAAGTGTTTATTATAACTGAAAGTCAAGCGGCACCAAATGGAGAAAACATATGTAGACGAACGAAAACACGCTAATGCCTGTTTACAAAAAAAGCACACCCCATGTGTAGTTCTGGGGGGCATCCCATTAAAATTGTCGAAAATGTTTTCTTACACTACCCACAACGATGAATTAAAAATATCGACACGTTAATGTGGCTAATTGAACGAACTAAGAAAACAGATGTCAATTAAATCGAATCGTTACAGTGAAATTTGTTAACGAGGCTTCTCAATGCAAATAAGACTACCGCTAAGCTATGTAAAAGTTATATAAGCAATTACTGATCGGTATAGTGCCCATTTATAATCCATGAAAATTATTTGTGATTGCTCTTAGCCACTGAGAAAGTTATACGCCTCTCCGGTAAAAGAAAAAGAACATAAAATATGAAGATGAGCCGTTTCAGAGAAAAAGGAAAGAATTGCTGTGATTGTACAATGTCAGAAGAGACATTAGCCTGACCGTCTTAAAATGAATAGCCTCGCTTTAAAAGGTTCGCTCCCAAGCGGCATATTATTTAAGGTAGTGTGAAAATTCTCTACAGAGAAAGCGGCTGATAAGAGCGAGGGGAAAAAAGGGATTGGGAGAGAGGGGATGAAATAAATTCCTTTGATATTGGAGTGTTCGGCGGGGCGTCCAGCGCGACGTCGACGCTTGCTTACTGCTGTCCTTAACGAGTGTCCCAGAAATGGCCCGGGAAATGTCTCAGAAAGAAATTAAAAAGAATCTGTCCTCTCAGCTCGAGAAAAAGGAATTTAATGAAGTGGAGGTATTTTACTGTGCCTTATGTTCGGGAAGGGGAAGCGATTGGCTACAAAGATTTCAAAATTCAAAAGGTCTCGCTATTTTTGCAACAAATATTCACCTCCCCGAGAAATTTTTACAGTTGCGTGCGCTGATTCTTTTGCGGTTGAGTATAATCTTCTATAGATTAGCGGTATTGCTCTTCTGTGCCAGACTTAACTGTCCAGTGGAACTTTTTCTGGAAAATGTATACAGAATAAATTCAGGAATTGATTTATTTAGAAAGTTTTATGACTTCTGGCTACCGGAAAGGCCAGGTAAAATTACGTGCTTCTCGTAAAATATTAAAGGCATTGCTAGTCAATTCGTTCTCTAAAAGTTCATGGGTCAACTTCTTTATACACTGTAGTTCAATATCAAAACCAAAGTTCGGATATTGTGGCAATGCTCAAAAGAATTTTCTAAGGCCGAATCAGACGTACGGCATAAAATACACAAATAATTACACCTGGAAATGTAGTACATGTCGTAAACAGAACCGCGGCCGAGTGGACGAGCGCATTGAAGCGCTATTCTCCGATGCGAGAGGCCGTTACCCGTCGGGGGTTCAAATCCCCCCTCGGTAATGGATGTTTGTTCTATCTTTAGTATAAGTTAGTTCGTAAATAGTTTGTAAGTTTAGGGATTGATGACCACGAAGCTAAGCTTAACAAGCATTTCGACATTTGCGTAAACAGATAGGTGACGCTAGATACCAATTTCCATTTTGGAATCTTGCTGTTTTTACCAAAGGCGCAGATTTAGGTTTGGCTTTAGTTGGTCACTGGCGGACTTGTGTGATCCAAGAGGAGAAGTATCAAATACGTGCTTTGGTTGTTTCACCTTCTACTGTCCTTAAAAGACATTGTTCGCCCCATCGCGATGCTGCTCTCGTCGAGATGTTGACGTCTTTTCTACCAAAGAAGTGTCCTTATGATTATGTCGCTTACCTTTGGATTATATTGCTGGAGGCATAGCTCGGTGACACGTAGAGTACCTAATGTGTTTGAGAGCCTCTAAGTGGAATTAAAGTCGCAAATGTGGAATCTGAGATGCTGTTGTAACAAGTATGACAATGAGCTAGTGAATTCAGCGCAACTGCTTCAGGTTAGTTGCAGAGGCAACAATGAAGTGAGGTGGTGACGATGTAGCTTTCTGTACCAGGATACAGCGTAGCAAACTGACGGAATTAGCAGGCAATGTGTAACCTTAAGTGCCAGTACAAAGCAAGACTAAACGAGACGGATTTAGTCACAACCCTTTTTTTTATTACTTGTCCCTGGTAGAGATGCGCTAAATTATTGCTTTGTTTGTCGACAAAGTTTTCAACCAATCACTTAAAAAAATCGGGATAAGAAATCACTAATGTGATGAAAGGAAGGAAGATCATGGCTTAACGTCCTGTCAACGACTATGTCATTAGAGACGAAGCTAATACACGGATTGGTTGAAGGATGGGTAAGGTAATCCGTCATGTCCTTTCAAATGGAATCAGTTACCTGCAAGTCACTGCTCGCTGCAAACGCATCAAATATAAACGCAGCGCATGTAATAGTAAAGTTTTTTTTACTGTCAATAACTAAATAAACAAGATATAAACGGTCCAAATAACAGTGTTCCACTGACTTTCATCCATTTATTTCACAAATCAAATATTAGTTGTCACGCTTAAAAGCCGTAACTCGGACAGCGTGATAGCAGCAAACATTTAAAGTAACAGAACCGTATGAAATGAATATTTTCCATTAGTGGGTAACTGTGCTGAAAGTAATGGTATCAAACTGCATGTTTTCAATGCGATTTTCAAAATGTAATGGGACTCATATGTCTAACATAAGCATATGTGGCATACGTTCATTAAAAGAATGGGTTTGGTAGGACACATTCGGATACCTCAAGGAACTGTCAATTTAGTATAGGAGGGGAGTGTGTGGCGTATAAACTGCGGAGGGAGATTAAGAAACGGAGAGGTACGCTGGTTCAAATGGCTGTGGCTTGTCGTACTTATGGGGAGATGAAAAGACTTGCACAGGATAGAATAGGGTGGAGAGCTGTCTGAAGACCACAAAAACCTTCCAAAATACCTTCTGAATACATACTTATTCTCTAATAGCAGGATAAATAATTGAAACGTCTAATTTTTATCTTTGTAAATTTGGTTCCTAACTTCGGGTTTCCTAATTACGTGTTCTGTGTGTGTTTGTATAGCTTATGGGACTTAACTACGGGCTCATCAGTCCCTAAACTTACAAACAACTTATGAACTAGCTAACACTAAGGACGGCACAAATATCCATGCCCGAGGGGGGATTCGAACCCCCGACCGTAGGGGCCGTGCAAACCGTGACTGACGCTCCTCAGCCCCCTCGGGTACCGCGGCCGGCTCCTAATTACGTATCGAAAAAAAAAATCACTAAAATTTAATGAAGTAGATTCATAGAATTTATTCACACGGAATGTTTGTTTCAAAATAATAGAGTTCTGCACAGAAATACGAAGAAAAATCTTATCTCTAGCACAAAACGAAAATGGGTGTGGAGAACGAATGGTTTACGACGACGCCATCAAAGTGACAGTCGTAACAGAATGTTGTGGTCGTGGCAGCAGTAAGATATCGACATCCAGCTGGTCGTTTACCTGGTGGTGCGGCGGCGGCATGGGCACGGGCACGGGCAGCGCGTGCAGCGGGGGCGGCGGGGGCGGCGGGGGCGGCGGCGGGGGCGGCGGCGGATGCGGGGGCGGCTGCGCCGGCCGCCACTGCTGCTGGCACTCGTGCTGGTACATGGCCGCGCGCACCAAAAATGCCTACTCCGCTAGCGATTAATTCGCTGACTGAATCTTGACCGACATTCCGTTTTTCACATTTATAGAAAAATTGCGCGCCCGATAAGAGGAAAATCATGCCAACTAGGTCATACGGCGGGATCTCGGCCGCCAGCGCGACAGCGGGCTAAGTGCCCCCGCGCCGGCCGCCACCCTTCCGCCCCTCCCC
This sequence comes from Locusta migratoria, assembly GCA_026315105.1. Taxonomy (NCBI): domain Eukaryota; kingdom Metazoa; phylum Arthropoda; class Insecta; order Orthoptera; family Acrididae; genus Locusta; species Locusta migratoria. The sequence goes on along the minus strand of CM048755.1, from coordinate 144,191,367 downwards.
GTGGAGCACGAGGAGCGGCCCCGTCCTCTGCGGGAGGGTAACGACGGCCGCCGCAAACGGTGGTAACCGGCTGGAATCGGAAGCCAAGCGACGAGAAACTGACGAGGGGCGAGCGGGCCGCTCACGCGGAGGCTGAGCGGCGGCGCATAGGCGCTTTACGCTCTCAGCCGTGCCTACGATAAGACGCGCATTTTTACGAATTGTCTAGGCGCCATTTTGAAAGAGTGTCGTCACGGCGCGCGCTGCACGAGCCGCAGTTCTCGGCGCTGCCAGCGGCCATCGTCTCCACCTGCTGCGGTTGCTAACTGTGCTCATCTCGGTAAGAGGGTAGTTACCTAGTATTCTCAATAGCTGCTCGCCTCCCTCCAGTCACATTTCCAGTTATACCAGAGTGAAGAACGTACACTGTCTGTTTAGACTGTGTACACAAAATAAGGATTCCCTCCAGTTTCTTTCCCCCTTGACGATAGACTCGTACACTACATCGGAGTCTGGGTTTTTTCTCTGACTATTCGAGTGTGAATGTTCAGAACTGACGGAGTATTTAGTGCGTTATCAGACTTCATTTGGTGGTGGAGTGGGACTATTTCTTTCCGTTGTAGCTTTAAATTGTACCTGCAGCTGTTTAGAAAGTGGCAAACTAATGCAGAATGCTCGTGTGTGGTTCCCTCTCCAAAATTCTGCCGATTAAATTTTTTTTTTAATACGTCTAGCCAGTTAATTCTAATGAATACAAATGAAGGTATAGATGCCGCCGGCCACGGTGGCCGAGAGGACTAAGGCATTCCAGTCACAGTCTGCACGGCCACTACGGTCGTGGGTTCGAATACCCCCTCGAGCATGGATATTTGTGCCGTCCTTAGGATTAGCTAGTTCATAAGTAGTTTGTAAGTTTAGGGACTGATGAGCCCGTAGTTAAGTCCCATAAGCTCTACAAACATTTGAACATTTTTATAGATTCCAAGATCGCAATTTTTATTTCATTTATTCAAGACGACAGGTTCCGACACTCTATAGTACCATCACCTGGTCTGTGGGAAACATGTACAAAAAATTGACATGTTTCCCACAGATCAGATGATGACACCATAGAGTGTCGAAACCGATCTCTTGAATAAATAAAATAAAAATTGCAGTCTTGGCATTTATCCTTCCATTTATACAATAAGATCGCTCTCTAAAATGAATAAATTATGAATACATTTGTGACTTACTTGAAAACGGCCAAATTCCCAAAAAGAAACTTTCTATGCTAAAGCTAAAATTGATTATTGTTCTCTTTTATTTATTTGTGATAGAGATATATTGCAGAATTTCTGAAAAATAGGAGACCATAACCCAGTACCAGACACTTCTTAACAAATTTTAGCACGTAGTAGACTACAGATGATTGCCGCGTGGGAGTATCCGAGCGGTCTGGAGCGCCACGTTAAGGATCGTGAGGCGTCCCACGTCGGAGGTTAGAATCCTCCCTCGGGCATGGATGTGTGTGTTGTCCTTAGGTTAGTTTAACTTAGTTTGAATAGTTTGTAAGCTACGGACTAATAACCACGTAGTTGAGTCCGGTAGATTGACAAACGTTTGAACTACAGATGATTGCTTGTCGGCTCAAGAACTCCACGACAAAACCAGAAACTAAGGCGTCATGCAACGGACTGAGGGTGTTGCCGCGGAGATTCTAATCCTCCCTTGGGCATTGTTGTCTGTGTGTTGTCCTACGAGTAAGTTAGTTTAAGCAGTTTGTGAATCTAGGAACTGATGAGCACTGCAGTTTGGTGCTCTAGCTTAAAAAATTCAGAAGCATTCATTAAACTAGAGTTTCTAAACGTTACGACACTGAGGCTTTTGACGAACTGTTGAAGCATTACCTGCTTCGATCTTGAGTGCGTTTTATATAATGGTACGATTCTGAATATTCAACTCGTGCAAAGGGTTTGAGGCAGGTGACAAGCTGTATTTTTAGCTTACACTTTAGAACCTTATCTCAGACGATTAACATAAATGCTAGTGTAGTGCGAAACTCGATAATTACAATTGCGGAGGATGTAAAATCTTAATTCGCCCATCTTGTTTCGTGCAACCACTTCAACAAGGTCCCACCCTAGTCCAGTCAGAGGCTGTACTCGATCATAAAGCGCACGACGTCGAGGTAACATCACACTATAGCCTTCCTTCAATGTAAATAACGCAGGTTGACTACGTTTCAGACGTCACTTAGTTATGGGCTGATATTTCTAATGACTGCATGTATGGCACTGTATAAGCTTTTATTAGCCTATTTTACCTGTGTGATTTCTAGGGGATATCTTCGTAAATGACTGCACCATCTGCTAAAGGGCTGAGATTGTAACTGATACTATCCACTAAGGGCCGGTTCGTCCATCTCTAGTTAATCTTATCGTTAGTAAAAGAGAAGATGCCTTTAACGTACAGTTAAATGTGTTCGTTACGTGCATTGCGTTTGTCATTGAAATATGCACATCTCGTTTGCTAACCTGGAGAAAACGAGAAGGTACGATATATTTCAACAATGTTGGCAACAGAAACAAATGAAAGTCCCGTCTGAATAAACAGCTGTTCGCCATATCTGACTAGCAGGGAAGAAGTTAACAGACTGTTGTTATTTAGCGCTATGGAAAACAAACGTGAAAGTAGCTCAAATTTTACAAGAAGTGAGTGCGAGAGTCTTGTGTCATTAACAGAGAAAGATAAGGATACACTGGACAGAGAGACCAGTGCCAGAGTCAACTCCCAAACAGCTTTCCAAGTAGACGTTTTGCAGACACCAAGTAAGTCCCATAAGGCAATGAACATATTGTCAAGTGCATTGTACCTTAGTGCAAGCATGAACTTGTACGTAGGCGAAAGTGCACTGTTTCTGTAGATCGGAGCAAGAAATCACATTTTAGGCGTTACACTAGGCGCAACAAGCGTACGTAAATACTGAATTAATAAGTTTGCAGACATAATTATTGTATTCTGTTTTCTATTACGACAGAACCCTTACAAAATACATATGTCTGTCGGACTCTTCACATGGTCGTGGAGTTTTTTATGCAGCGTTTAAACAGTGGACTTTCGAAGACGAAATCGCGTAACAAATTCTGCATCATCCCAACATTCAAAATGATTTGGAAGAACAGAAATACGTCTAGGACTCCTTATTGGGGCAATGACCTCTAGATTGTCAAAAATATTGACATCCTCTTCATTGTCAGCCAAATCTCTTATTCCACCCATTTACATTATACCGACTCTAACTTAACTAGTTGTTACCCGTAAGTTTGTATTTTGATATCGCAAAAATAATTTTAAGATTATGTTACATATCTGCAACATATAAAACTCATCTAATCGCTAATGACATGGATGGGGCGAGAAATACGACGATAATATTTTCCAAAAGCTGCTTTCCATACTAGTTTTTCGTATATGTAGTGCTTCTGTTATTTTGTTCGATAAATATAATTCGGTATTTTAACGTTTTAGAATCCTGCCATTTTCACTTAACTGGTCGTTAGCCGTGTAACGAGAAGAATTCTACTCGTTAACTTACAGGCCAGTTAGAGGTCTTTTAACGTCAGGTTAACTGATAACGAAACATTGAAAGACGCAATTCTCCGCTAACGACAAGTTAACTGGAACTTAACGAGACATTGACAGACCGGCCCTAAGTCAACAATGTGTAACACACATAGCAGCTCTGCCGTTACACGTCCATGGGACGCAGCAGATATAACGTTATCATCTGTATCCTGCCTGTCACGAAATTTTTGATGCAGAACGTAATTTATTTAGGAGTTGTCTATGAGATACTAAATGTTGAAATTTTTGTAAATCTAAGAGACTTAACTACGTTGGTCATCAGTACCTAGGCTTACAAACTACTTACTCTAACTAAAAGTGCCTTACGCTAAGGACAATACAAACACCCATGCCCGAGGGAGCAACAGCGCGCTCCGCAGCAAGGCGCCTTAGAACGGCTCGGCCATTCCACTCCGGCTATGAGATACTGAGTCGAAAACGATTTGAAAGACTAGAAACAGTTGATCAATGAAGATTGATAACGGCGTTTGGGAACGTTTCGTTGGAGGAATATATTGTTTCTTCCATAGCCTGTTCATCGGTGTAACCTAGCATCCATTAGAAAAGTGAGTGATAATGTTACTTCCTAAAGAACGATAATGTTCTGTGCGTAAACCACATCTGATGAAGAAATTGAAGCAATTTCTAGAACACACGCCAAGTGCGGTTTTCCGCAGCGCGGTCTGGGGTGCCATGTCACGGATTGCGCGGCCGTTCCCGTCGGTTCTTCGAGCCCTCCCTCGGACATATTTATGTGTGTGTGTGTGTGTGTGTGTGTGTGTGTAGTTTAGTGTAAGTTAGTTTAAGTTAGTTAAAGTAGTTTGCAGTTCTAGCAACCGATGATTCCAGCAGTTTAGTCCCTTTCAAGCAGTTGATTTTTGAACTGCAGTTCTTGTCCGTAATGAAGTGACGCCCCGTTGGTATCAGCGTGGGACTTGCATCACTGTGGGGTTGAGGCTGGTCGTGGAAGGCGCTTCAGTCATGCAGCGCGCCTTTATTTACGTGTACATATGCAAGTCAGATGGCGCGCGGTGCAGCCAGCTCTTTGTTCCCAGTCGGTCAGCGGCCGCGCGACCTGTCAACATGGCAGTCCATTCACATAGGCGGCCAGCACGTGGAATCACTCAGCAAAACCTCTTTCCTGGTACCACTCATCCTTAATAATACATTACCGGCCGACGTGGCGCATTGTTAAGTCCTTTCCGCTCCAGCATCGGACGCCGTCTGACTTACTTATTTTTCGCTTTGGCTCCCAAGTATAATACATTCTCGGATTACTATTCGCATCAAATATCTGTAATATCTCACGCTTTAGATGGAATCCTTCATCCTCTTCGTCAGGAACAACTGACTGTCGTGACTGGTGTGATCATTTATAGTCTATGGACGGTTTGTGATTGGGGTACGACATGATAACGTTACGCTGCCTGAGACTACGTATGCCGGTGGTGCCAATGCTGTCTCAGGAACATAATCAATTCAGTGCATTTATCTGTTTAGACATTTAATGATAGGAGGGAAGATGGAAGAGGGAGGAAAGGATGGAAGGAAGGAAGCTTGGGGTTTAACGTTCCGTCGACAGCGTGGTCATTAGAGACGGCCGGCCGCGGTGGCCGAGCTGACTGAGGCGCGCCAGTCACGGTCTGCACGGCCCCTACGGTCGGGGGTTCGAATCCCCCCTCGGGCTTTGATATTTGTGCCGTCTTTAGTCTTAGGTAGTTCATAAGTAGTTTGTAAGCTTAGGGACTGATGACCCCGTAGTTAAGTCCCATAAGTTCTTTGAACATTTGAACATTAGAGACGGAGCTCATGCTCGGATTTTGTGGGAACGAATGGGGAAGGAAATCGGCCGTGCCCTTTCAAAGGAATCATACCGCCATTTGCCTGTAGTGATTTAGGGAAATGACGATAAACCTAAATCTAGATGGCCGGAGGTGGATTTGAGCCATCGTCCTCACGAATGCGACTCGTGTGTTACCACCTCGCTCGGTGAGGGAGGAAAGAAATGGCTTTAGCTGCACAAGGGAACTGAAATAACTCAATGGCAACATGTGAAAACGTGAATGGGGCCGTGTTTCTAACCCGGATATACAGCTTCGATTTAGCGTTCGGCTTAACCTCTGGACTAACCGCGCTCGCCTCCCGCCTGTCTCAAATTCCAACAAGTCGCACACTTCGTCTGTAGCGACACTAATGCCCATGTCCTCTTAAACTCGCCATTTCCGATTCCCCTCACGAGGTTGAACGTTATTAACACCGTCGCGCGTACAAATACACATGTAGACTGTTGTAGTGTCTGTTCTTCCGGACACGCCACATCAATCTATATACGCATTTTCTATGTCTTCTCAGCGTCGAATGTTCTTTTCCATTCACTGCTGATGTTCTAACTTATTCGACTTCTTGAGTAACTATCCGGGCATGTATAAGGATAATACTTATCGTTCTGCATTGATCATTAGATAGAGCAATAGCAGGGTACGAGCTTGGAAGTCTGCAAGCCACTGTGCCCATTTCGCGGTTTTTTAATTTATGAAGATGACAGGAGACGTCTCATAAAGTCAGTAAATTTCTGTGGAAGATTACCAAATTCTAATGAGAGTTTAGCAATAATACTCAGTAAGAAGATTCTCTTCCTTTACACAGTAATATAAGACCTAGTGTATCTGAAGTTAGCGATGGTGAAGTACGCGACGAAATTGTGCAATACGATGCATGAACAAGGAAACTTTGTCGCAAGGGTGAGGTAATCCTTCCAGTTTCACGAACTCCGTCAGACCAGGGACTCACGCCTCCTCACGACACTCTTTACGAAATTCTCACAACGCCATAAATAAATAAAAACAAAGGTGACTCAACGAACAAAACAATGAATGTGGCTGACATAGATGGATATACAGGGTGTTCCAGAAAAAGACCACTAAGTTTTGGGACAGCTTAGTTACTCTAAAAGAAGAAAAATACCCATTAAACATGAGCTCTAAAGGGTGTACCTTAAGAGCTACGAAGATTTGTTCAATACAATAGATGTGAACAAGTCTTTCAGCTCTGGAGATATGAATGTTAGAGCGCACGGTTACAGGACTTTTTGTTTTGGTGTAAGAAACCTATACCCATAGTTCGTGAAGTTTTTATTTTTTATTTTATTTATTTATTTATTTATTTATTTTTTTTTTTAGCCTGTCCCTGCGCGAAGGGATTCTCTGAACGGTCTGGGAATCAAAATAGACCCTTCGTTCTCGATGTATCGACCCTAACTACAACATCACGAGCTTGACTTTACGGAAGTCTACTAAAAGTATTTCCCGATCAAAGTAAACGGTGGCTAAGAAGACCAGGGGGCGGAAAGATTCAATTCTGTGGCGTCTTATCTAACGAGGCGTGTAGTTGAGTGACTGATTCGGCCACCCAGGTTTAGAATTTCATTCGCAGTGTGTGGCTGGCATTGACTTGCGGTAGCTCTCATTCCAATAGCGTATCGGTTCATTGCCAGGTTCCTCTAGCCTTTTATTTTTTGAGCACTACATAACACGTATAAAGTAAAAGTGTCATAGATTCAAATGTTGGTGGTGTTGCTTTCCCCTGACTGATCCGGCCGGTTATAGGGGAAGCGTGGACGCATCACGGCGCAACTCAGCATTTTCTCGTTAATAAAGACTGTGGAGGTGTCGGAAGCGAGAAGTGACAGATAAAAGTGATACAACTGACTGGTGATCGAGTCTCAGACATTTGCATCCGTATCTACGTAATATGTTTCTTTACCCGCCTTGGAACATCCGATATTCAAGGTCCATACTTATTCGCAAAGCACTACATTTTTTTCGTTTCATTCTTCACTAGAATTGGAGGACCAATATCGCGACGCTAGCGCGATTACTGAACTCTTTCATCATTTCAACCTGACAAAGATTCCACCCCCAACGAATATATTTAAGTATCAGTCAGAGGAAGGTTTTGTAAGCGATTTCCTTCAGACTGGTAAATTTTCTTTGAAGCATGTGCTCCGTCTTTAATGGCTATGTCGACGACGGGAAGAAACATAAGCTCTTTCTTTATTTTGTATAATGGCGACTATTGCTTTTTTTGAGCACACGAGTCGTTTCCTTACTAATTCCTCAACTGAGATGTATTTGTGATGAAATTTATTTGTAGTCGATTTCGAAGTTGTTTGCAGCTACATGTTCAGGAAATTAGGGAACATTATGAAATAAAGTAGAACTACAAGTATATCTTGCTGCTGTACCTCTTCAGCCCCTGAAGTAATGAAGACCCTATCTAGTTCAAATGTTTGTAGAGTTTATGGGACTTAACTACGGGGTCATCAGTCCCTAAACTTACAAACTAGTTATGAACTAACTAATACTAAAGACGGCACAAATATCCATGCCCGATGGGGGATTCGAACCCCGACCGTAGTGGCCTTGCAGACCGTGACTGACGCGCCGCAGACCGCTTGGCCACCGCGGCCGGCCCTATCTAGTTACTGTTCCTTTTTTTACGTTGGAATATGCTGTGGTACAGCAACAATGTGTACTTGTGGGTGTATTCAGTCGATTTATGTGTGTAAGTGACTACAGACGACGCTTCAAAAGGCTTCCAAATCAGATAGTAATAAAGAAAAAAAGAAGCACATCACGGTGGAAAATTAGTAAGGACCACTCCGCCACTAAGTAACTATTTTATCGAAGGTTGGACGAAACACAATAGTCAAAGTTATTGTCCTCTCTCTTATCAACCTGTAGATATATGAAAATGAAATGAGCTTTCGGCATTTTTGGCGGGAAGACCGTATGTCGGACTGTTGGGCCGCCATGTGCAAGACTTTCTATTTGACAACGTTTCGATGCTTTACGGGTGATGAAGGTGAGATTAATAATCAGACACCCAGTCCGTGACTTGAGAAATTATATATTTTTGACGCCGTTACAGCGTTCATTTTTAATGAAATAAATCGCAATTTGCGATCACTTATGGCTTCACTGTAGTAGGTTTAGTTGTAATACCAATGTGCGGCGAATGAAAACATGTTCCTGGCCGGGATTCGAACCCGGGATCTCCTGCTTACTAGGCAGACGCGTTGACCACTCCGCCACCGAGAATACAGTGACCAGCCCGACTACAGAGGACTCTTCACTGCACGTCTCCCGCCACACTGTCTCTTTCCTTATTACCACAGCTTCTTAATTCTGCCACAATACTATATTCCCGCATCAGGGAGAACAGACCATGAGGTATCGAGACACAATTAATTGTCATCAGGAGCCCAGCCCCGGCTTGTATACAATTATATATTTTTGACGACGTTGCAGCGTTCATTTTTAATGAAATAAGTCGCAATTTGCGATCCCTTATGGCTTCATTGTACTAGGTTTAGTTGTAATACCAATGTGCGGCGAATGAAAATTTGTGCCCGGCCGGGATTCGAACCCGGAATCTCCTGCTTACGAGGCAGACGCGTTGAACACTCCGCCACCGAGGACACAGTGACCAACCCCACTACAAAAAAATGTTCAAATGTTTGTAAAGCTTATGGGACTTAACTACGTGGTCATCAGTCCCTAAACTTACAAACTACTTATGAACTAGGATGGCACAAATATCCATGCCCGAGGGGGGATTCGAACCCCCGACCGTAGTGGCCGTGCAGACCGTGACTGAAGCGCCTCAGTCTCCTCGGCCACCGCGGCCGGCAACCCCACTACAGAGGATTCTTCACTTCTCTTCCCGCCTAGTACAGAGAAGCCGTAAGTGATCGCAGATTGCGATTTATTTCATTAAACTTGAGAAATTCTCTGACCTGGCTGGTAATCGGGCACCAAACTCTTAAATCTAACAAAATTAAACGCTAAGCTCAGTCCACTTCCATTTTAGGAAAAGGTCAATGGCAGCCGATCTGTTGCGTATTGAACAGCGAGTATACACGCTTTTAAGGCGTGCTGCGCAGAGTGAGATGTAAATAAAAGGGAGAGGTGGTTGTCTCCGGTTAGGACCGCGGCGCGGCTGGTCCAGACGAACGTCTAGGTGGTAGCCAGAACGGCAGGCGCTACGGAAGTGGAGAAGGCCGGGTGTGAGAAAATGCGAGAAGGGGCGCAGAGCGAGTGAAAGCGGCCTCTATTCCTGTCGCGGCCGTTCACCCCGCTCTTATTTTTCGCGGCCGGGCTTATTTTGACCGCGGGCCTGACCTGCGCCACTGCCGGCCGCCTTGTGCTCCGCCTCGCCTCGCAGTATTTTTAACGCACACTTCTCACGCCGCTGGCCAAAAAATCCGGTCCAGCCCGGCGTCAACACCATGGTCACCGTCCCGACCGCTCGCCTGACATTTGTACCCAGACAACACAAACTCATCCCTCTGCCAACTCGAAGCTTCTCAAAACGTCCCATTTTCTCCTTAGTACAAAGTTTACAGGCGAATTTCGCTAACATCTGCCTGTTGTAGGATCACACACTGGACTCGCATTCAAATGTTCAAATGTTTGTTAAGCTTATGGGACTTAACTACGGGGTCATCAGTCCCTAAACTTACAAACTACTTATCAACTACCTTATACTAAAGACGGCACAAATATCCATGCCCGAGGGGGCATTCGAATCCCCGACCGTAGTGGCCGTGCAGACCGTGACTGGAGCGCCTCAGTCTCCTCGGCCACCGCGGCCGGCAGGGCTCGCATTCGGCAGTTCAAACCCGCCTGCGGGTATCCTTATTTAAGATTTCTGTTATTTCCGTATATCACTCCAAGCAAATGCCAGGATGGTTCCTTTGAAAGTGCACGGCCGATCTACTTCCCCATTCTTAACCAAAAGCAATCCGAACTTGTACTCCGTTTCTAACGACCATGCTGTCGACGGGAGGTTAAACCATAAACATCCTTCCTTATTTATTGTGGGATCCTAGAGTACATTTTAGCTCGAACATTACCAAGTGCCACTAAGTAAAGTAGCGGCTCAGATGATCATTGTGTCCCCAGTGGAACAGTGGTCAAGTTCTTAAATATTAATAATAGCTACAGGGTCAAAAATGTTATCTGTTCTTTCGGACATGTCCGAAATAACAGACGCCACGTATATAACCTGCAGTTCATTCCTGTCGACAGTGAGTCATTAGACACGGAGCACAAGCTTAGATAGCTTTTGCTAAGGATGAGGAAGGAAATCGACTATGGACTTTCCAAGGAACTATCCAGGCTTTTTACCTGGGTTGATTGAACGAAATCACGGCAAACCTAAATCTGAATGGCTGGAGGTGGATTTTCCCCGCCGTCCCTCCAGGGTCACTAGCAGATTGTTTGTTGATATATATATATATATATATATATATATATATATATATATATATATATATATATATATATATATATTGCGAGCAAACACTTTGTTGTTGGAGAGTAGCATTCATACACTACTGGCCATTAAAATTGCTACGCCAAGAAGAAATGCAGATGATAAACGGGTATTCATTGGAGACATACATTATACTAGAACTAACATGTGATTACATTTTCTCGCAATTTGGGTGCTAGATCCTGAGAAATCAGTACCCAGAACAACCACCTCTGGCCGTAATAACGGCCTTGATACGCCTGGGCATTGAGTCAAACAGAGCTTGGATGGCGTGTACAGGTACAGATGCAAGATATTTGGCTTTCCTTTTAGGCAGTGTCTGAAAAGTGATCTCAAATTACAACCACTCCGTGACAGAGAAAGGAAGCTGTCTCGTCTAACGGCACGTCCACAAGAGGCGCAGCACTTGCTCGCATAACACCAATATATGTGACATCGACTGATTCCTTTTCAAAGTAAACATCCCGCGGTTCGCCTAGGGAAAGTATGACAAACACAAAACCGGCTGACCAGACGAGGATTTAAGGGCCTGCGCCACTACTGCAATGAGTTGCTTGGGTGCGACCACTGTCTGTTAGCAAAATATTCGGAAAGCGTATCAAATGCTGACTTACTCAAATGCAAATGCATTTTTAGGTTGCTTGACATGTATGGCTTTATATTTCTCCACACTAAGAGATAATTTCAGTGTCCTGATATATTCTCAGAATATAAGTGTATATCACTGCAATATTTATCGTAAAACACCCCTTTATAAATAAAGGCGTCAGGTATTAGAAGTCACCGATTGCACTAATATAAATAACAACACGAACACTGGTCATACTGCCACAGTTATCTGGGATATACTGGAAATAGCTTATTGATGTAAGTACTCGTATAGCTCTTTCTACCTATGGATGATTTATACACTTTCAATCATGGTAACATGTGTGTAAAAAACAATCGTCGATATTGAATCAAAAGATGACTTCTTTCTTCACTTCATTTACCCTCTCGTGGGGATGACTCCACTGCCACCAGGGAGTGAAGCATCCGTGGTAAACTTGCTAAACTGATGTGATTGAGTTCTACCTTCTAAATTAAAGCTGCAGAACTTATAAAACGGTATTTACAGACAACCAACTTGCGTTGGTCTTCAGTTATCGAAGTGCAATATTACGATAGTGAGAAAACGATGAAAAGCGAGGTTTGTCAGTTATCTTTTAAAATTCCTATTGCTCGTCACGTAGCTAAAATCAAATGTTTGGAAATTTATGGGACTTAACTTCTTTGTTTATTATTCCCTAGGTTTACAAACTGCCTAAACTAAGTTAAACGAACCTACGGACAATACACACACACACACACACACACACACACACACACACACACACACATGCCCGATGGAGGACTCGAACCTCCGACGGCGAGCAACCGCACTCTCCGCAGCAAGGCACCTTAGAACGCACGGCCACTCCACCGCGGCTCACGTAGATAGGATAGATTGTTTGCCAACCATTTTGTCTATCCTTTTAGATGGAGCATACGAGTCACAATTACGAATATTTCTGGGGAATGGAGAGGGGAGGGGATGTATGGAGGCGAGATTTTACACCACAACTAAGGAAAACCAGGTTGGAACCAGGCGACTAAATTTATTTTTACTTTATGTGACGCACAATATGTTGCACAGAGAATGTGTGTGTGCAAACGGAGCAGCGACAGAGTCGATGTTAAATAAATCCGGTGTCTCTGATTCTGTCGGAGAGAAGCTCTCGCAAGAAGCAGAAGTAGGTTGCGGAGCTGGGAAGATGCCAGCCGCAAAACCAGTGACCTAACCTTTAGGGCCTCTTTTGTCCCGTTCGAATTTTAACAGCGGACGGCAAAAAACGCCAGAGGCCGACCTTAAGCGGCAGAGGGCGCGAATGCAAATCGCGGCGGGAACACGGCCGGCGCATTACCGCTTGTAAACAGCGTCTCCAGGGCCGGTCACCAGCTGTCACTCCACACTTTTTTTCTTTTCTGCCGCACATACGGTATGTCACCCCCGTTTTCGGGCGTCGAACAGACGCACGTAACTCTGACGTCGGTGGGTTATGGAATTTTGGTATACCTTTCATGATGGAGTATTATTTATGACATTTCTGGAGACCGGAAATCTCCTCTGTGATATTCAACATGGGTTCCTAAAGTAACGATCGTATGAAAGGTAACTCGCTCTATCCGTCCATGAGACCCAGAGGGTAGTAGATACAGGCTCCCTAGTATAGGTTGTATTTGTTGACTTCTGAAAGGCGTTAGATAAGATTTCGCTCGTCACCTGATGAACAAAATGTACGATTGTATTGAAAAGTTTATAACTAATAGAACGGAATATCTCATTCTCAATGGAGAGAAGTCTTCAAACGTGAAAGTAATTTCTTTCATGCCTCAAGAGAGCGTTATAAGGACCGTTGTATTTCACAATATATAGCATCAGAAGTTCAATGAGGCTTTTGGCGGGTGATACTGTAGTTTATCGAGAAGTCAGAACACTGAAAAAGGGTAGCGAAATGCAGGAGCATCTGCAACGCATCGATGCTTGGTGCAGGGAATGGCTATAGACCCTCAACATAAACAAATGTGAAGTTCTGCTTTTACACAGAAAGCAATAGCAGGACAAACACTGGAAGCAGTTGCTTTCGTGAAATATCTGGGAGTTGGTATGGGGAGCTTCTTGAAATGGAACGACCATATAAAATTAATCCCGGATAAGGCAGATGCCAGACTGAGATTCATTGGAAGAATCTTCAGGAAACGTCCGTCAAAAAAGAAAGTAGGTTACAAAACATTTGTTCGGCCAAGACTTGAGTATTGTTCATCACTGTGATACGTGCCAGACAGGGTTGATAGAAGAAATAGAGAAGGTCCAACGGAGAGCAGCACTCTTCGTCACGGGCTCATTTACTAACACAGATGATTAGACGCTGCAAGAAAGTCTTCTGTATCGCGACACGGATCTCTGTTAAATTTATGAGCGAATTCGTTTCTTGAAGAGTCAACCAATATATTGCTTCCTCCTACGTACATCTCGTGAAAAGACCACGAGAATAAGGTTGAGATAAGAGCCCACACGAAGAAATGCCAGCAAACAATTTTTTTTTCCGCGAACCATAAGGAGTATTTGACAATGGTACAAAAAGTGCCTTTCGCCACGCACCGCGAGTTAGCGTGGGGAGTATGGGAGTGGGGATGTATATCTGTGTCGATGTAGATGTTCGGATGGTGCGATTAACTATTCAGATCGTCAGCTCCGTTTACTTGAATGCTTCCTATTCCGTTAAAATGCGATATATAGTTCTCTCAAAATTCGAAGACGAGTTAGGTTAAGTAACATAAGGTGTTCAAAACCAGTTGGAAATTAGTTAAGGTGCGGGGGCATATTGTCGGAGGTCTTTCCGTCGTGCACCGAAAACTGGATGCCACATGGCTTAAGGTCAGCGTGGCTATAGTGCCAAATACAGCTAGCCCCACAACAGCCATTTGAAAGCAGCGACAGTGTGTCACCCTCCTAACAGTTACAGCGTACTGTGGGAGTGTTCTTCAATGCAGCATGGTCTCAGAGATTATTTTTGGATGAGGTGACCGTTCGCCCCATTGTTTCTCGTGCCTGGGGGAGTTTAACGAGCCACGGGCGCTTCTGTCTAGAGGAGAGGAGTTGGTCGACCACTGTCAGCAACTGCAGCAGATGACCTCTAGATTGAGTAACAGGGAAGACAGGTCTCACGTCTAAAAAAAAAAAAAAAAAAAAAAAAAAAATATTCAAATGTTTGTAAAGCTTATGGGACTTAACTGTGGGGTCATCAGACCCTAAACTTACAAACTACTTATGAACTAATTTATACTAAGGACAACAAAAACATCCATGCCTGAGGGAGGATTCGAACCTCCGACGCGGGAGGCCACGTGATCCGCAATATGGCGCTCACGTCTAACATCAAGTGCAAATGCAAGCACATGAAACTTGACTGCAAGGCACGTAATCTCATGTCACATAGTGGCACGTGAACTACATGGTGTTGGTGTCTTTCTCCGACGCTCAGTAAGTTATGTTCCGTAGATGCCCACGCATCGGCGGCAACGTTGTGGATGGTGCCAACACAGGGACTGGGCAACGACCAATGCGGTCGCGTTCTCTTCTAGCGTAAGAGATTAACTCTAAGTAGTGATTCTGATCGTATCCTCATATGGCTACCAGTGGAAACACGTAATAAAGTAAGGAACGTTATTGAAAACGATCGTATATTTCACTTAGGCATACGTTACTGTATTACTGAATTATTTTATGGTGCAAGTACTTCCTTCTGTGACGGCGACCCCCCGAGCAAGAATTTAGGATCCCTGTGGGTGTCGCGCCCACAGGTCGAAAAACACTGCGATAAGGCACTGAGTGGGAGTCGTATGTTTTGTGCTAATGCAGTCACGGTGAGGACGCTTCCCGTCTGCTGCGAACCAAAATATGGCAATCATTTTCAAACAAAGAGAACCAGGCTTCGCCCGTAAACACTATCTGATGCAATACCTGTGCCCAGTGAAGTCGTCCCTTACATCATTGCCGTCTAGCGCATTAGTCGAAGGTAGGCAGGGAACTGGACGTGGCCGAGGGGACTGAGGCGCTTCAGTCACGGTCTGCACGGCCACTACGGTCGGAGGTTCGAATCCCCCCTCGGGCATGGATATTTGTGCCGTCCTTAGTTGTAGGTAGTTCATAAGTAGTTAGTAAGTTTAGGGACTGATGACCCCTTAGTTAAGTCCCTTAAGCTTAACAAACATTTGAACATTTTTTGGAACTGGACGACGCGCACGTAACCCTTGCTGCAATAAACAGTGACGGACCATCACCCATGATAATGTACGTGTGCTACTCTCTTGCACTATCGCGCCGGAGCCGAGGAGGACGCAGATCTGTCCTGTATTGTCATTCGAATGATGTTTAAATCTTCTCGGGGGTGAGTGGTGTGACTTGACCATCTCGTCGTGTTCTGCATTCTCCCATCACCCATTCCGCACACATCCATTCCGCTGCCGAAACCTTCCTCCCACATGAGCAGCAATTTTCTGTATGGACACATCAAATTCTTTCATGCCGGTAATGTGCCCTCTTTCAAACCCATTGCTATCACGGCACAGTCCGCGTATATATATGAGAAAATCAAATCAAATGTTTGTAAATCTATGGGACTTAACTATTCTGGTCATCAGTTCCTAGGCTTACAAACTACTTACACTTATGCTAAGGACAACAAATAAACCCATGCCCAAGGGAGGACTCGAACCTCCGACGGCGAGCAGTGGCGCACTCCGCAGCTAGCGCCTTGGAACGCTCGGCCATTACACCGCGGCTACATCTGAGAGACATCCTGCACGTCAGCCCAAGTCACAATGAACCGTTACCTTCGGTTTATAGCAATAACAAAAGCCACAGACACCTTTTACCAGTAGCTGGTGTTGCGATGCGATATCGATGTTGGCCTTGAACCCGTGGTGCGACATGGTCCAAATGCTAATCTAAGACCGCGGCGGAGCGGCCGAGCGCATTGAGGGGCTATGCTACGATGCGCGAGGTCGTTCCCCGTCGGGGGTTCGAATCGTTTTCGATAACGTTCCTTACTTTATTACGCGCTACCACCGGTAGCCATATGAGGATACGTTCAGAATCACTACTTAGAGTTAATCTCTTACGCTAGAAGAGAACGCGACCGCATTGGTCGTTGGCCCAGTCCCTGTGTTGGCACCATCCACAACATTGCCGCCGATGCGTGGGCATCAACGGAACATAACTTACTGAGCGTCGGAGAAAGACACCAACACCATGTAGTCCACGTGCCACTATGTGACATGAGATTACGTGCCTTGCAGTATGTTTCATGTGCTTGCATTTGCACTTGATGTTAGACGTGAGCGCCATATTGCGGATCGCGCGGCCTCCCGCGTCGGAGGTTCGAATCCTCCCTCAGGCATTGATGTTTATGTTGTCTTTAGTGTAAGTTAGTTTATAAGTAGTTTGTAAATTTAGGGACTGATGACCCCGCAGTTAAGTCCCATAAGCTTAACAAACATTTGAACATTTTGCTAATCAAATGTTTGTAAACCTATTCCACCATACAGCTATGGTCATCAGTCCCTATACTTAAACGAAGTTAAACTAACCTAAGGACAACACACGCACACACACCCGTGCTACAGGGAGGACTCGAACCTTCGACGGCGAGCACCCGCGCGCTCTGCAGCGAGGCGCTTTAGAGCGCTCGGCCACTCCACCGCAGCTTGGTTCAAATGCTAATCATTTCTGCAGCAGACTACCCTACATGTCCGGTGAATATGAACTCCCTAACTTAAGTTTTTTTTCTGAATATTAGTGTATGTTTCATCTCATTTCCTTTGAACTACATTTTCGGAATTATAATAACTTCGTGTCCGTGAACAATGGAGGAGTCTCGTACGACGTGAAAGAAATACGCCTTGCTTCCTCTGACTCGTTGCGCAGAAGAAACACGTAAATTCTAAGAAATGATGCGTGAATTCTTGGCACTGTTTTTCAGAAAGCCGGGAGCCCATACTGTGGAGGGAGCAGACTGATAATGGGAAGAGTGGTGTGGCCTGCGCTAGCCCGCGGGTGGGCGCGGCCGGAACATAAATACGCGATCGCTGGCGGCAGGGAAGCCGCAGCCGCCGCCGCCGCAGCCGGCGAGGCCTTCGGCACGCTGACCTTGGCGCTCTTGCTCCTCTATTTCTGTCTGTCTCCCCTCCTCTCACCTACTGTTTAGCATGTGAACTCTTTGTACTCCACGCTACCTCCTCGTGTGTATCAAATACGACGCTCTCTAGTGCTCCTATTTTACCACCGGCAGACTCTCCTCTCACAGTGATTTTCGGTGGAATATCGTACTTCTTACACCTTTGTAGGTGCTGTAACCGAAGTCCCCAGAGCCGAGACAAGAACAACTTTCGTTTCTTGTTCGACATGTCGATAGCCTCGAAAATATTGAAGCTACAGATACCGCCCGTCTTCTTCGACCCACGACGTCGTAAAATGGCGTACATAAAACACTGATAGGAACGTAATATGCGCAAAATAAGCGCCATGGTGAAAATTTTAGCTGTTTTCGTGATATTACATTCGTTGGATTCGTCACCTCACATCTGGTCAGCTTCCAGTCTGACATAGAGCTCGTGCTTCACTACAGGTTAAGTCATTACAACATGCAGTCCAAAAGACGATGCAGAGGCAAAATAATTATTGGCAATATTCTCCAGTAACAGTAACTTCAATTACCCCACTCATATCTGACATCCTCTACTAACCGACGTGACACAAAACATTTTATAGTCGGAAGGAATTTTTTTTTTTTTTGTATCTTTAGCTTTTAGTCTAGTTAAATGATTCATTCCGTTACATTTCCAATGGTTAAAAAGCAGACAAATGCAGCTTCTCTGCTCATTGACGAAGTACTGATGTTTTCCTCCTCCTCTCGAGACGTCCTGAGGTCTCGAGCCAACATTTATCTGATAAAAAACTCCTTTCCTGCCCATTGTCTGTAACATCTGCAGCAACTTAAATACTCTGCAGATCACATTTAATTGCATGGAAGAGAGTTCATCGAACCGCTTTTATGATACTTCTCAAAGGTTCCATTCTCTAATAGCGAGCGTGAAAAAGGAACATCTACATTTTTTCCGTTTTCGATCTGATTTATCTTATTTTATTATTACGACCTTATTTCCCTATGTAGGTGGGTGCTCACAAAATACATTCTCAATCGGAACAGAAAGTTAGTGAAAGAAATTTCGCAAATAAATCTCGCCGCAACAAATAACTCTTCCCTTGTAATGATTTCCATCCAAATCCGTGCATCATTTCCGTGGCACTTATCTCCCCTATATCGCGGTAATATAAAATAATCTGCCCTTCTCTCAACTTTCTCTATATCCTCCGTCAGGCCGGCCGTAGTGGCCGAGCGGTCTGCGGCGCGCCAGTCACAGTCTGCACGGCCACTATGTTCGGGGGTTCGAATCCCCCCCCCCTCGGGCATAGATGTTTGTGTCGTCTTTAGTATAAGGTAGTTCATAAGTAGTTTGTAAGTTTAGGGCATTGATGACCCCGCAGTTAAGTCCCCTTAAAAAAATAAAATAAAATAATAAGCTAGGTTCGAGCTGTAAGAACTGTGTGTGAAATGTAGGCTCAGCGGTTCAGTAACCTCACTAACAGCTACATCTACGACACTGGGACTGTCGCGTCAGGTGATGACATGTACTGTGAAACTATAATCCAAAGTGTCTTTAACGTTTTCATTCCGCTGTGAGACAGTGGCCATGGTTTAGGTCTAGCAGGAAGCACGAATGGTGCAAGAGATATGTTTCCTCCATTGCATGTGCGGATCACGGCACACCTATGCTAATACAGTCGTAACTGACCACGCCATTGGCTACAAAAAGGTACACGGAATGGTCTTTTGCAGGAGAGCTCCGTCTGCTGTTAGCCTTACATTTTGTCGTCACACCGTGCACCAAGTGCGCTTCTTACAGGCTACCAGTCAGCCTGGTAAGGCTTTCTCCATCTCATGCGAAACATCACTCAAATCGACAACGTATTCCTAGTGTCCACGTGGTTTTTACAATGATCGACTTCAATCTCTGTCCCAAAAAGTTATTTCCTTCACCACTCCCACTTAAATTTTCATCTTCCCCGTTTCTTTGTACATGAATTTGTCGACACTGCTACGCCATTTTTGTATCGTATCATGTATGGTAGCCGTTTCTGGGGATAACTTAGTGGTCCTCATCGCGATCAAGTTGCTCATAATACCGGTCAATACGCAAAGAAGTAAACACCCGACAATCCCTTCAATCGCACAAATAACTTCTCCTACAGCAGAAAATTTCATAACTTCATACCAGAGCCAACTACACCTAAATGTGGGTGACGGGTTGTTATGGGAGTAGGAACCATTGAATGACGCGATTCTTTCTGTTATTAAGTTCTTTTGACGGCACGTTTTTCGATTAAAACTTAGAAGTAGGAGTTTATCGTAAGACCAGACTTGTCTGTCGTGATAGGCATCTCACTTGTGACAGATGGCTTCTCGAGGACTTGGACTGCACATACTGTTTACAGGGTGTCTCAAACCTTTTGGAGCAAATTGAAACAGCTTATAGTGGGAGCAGAACTGATTATACTGTGAGGGGGAACCAATGGCCGGAAGCGCATAGTTGTTTTGTTATAGACATACACAGCGTACACCGGATAACGACAAAGTAGCTCATGGTAACTGCTGAAAACGACAAACGACAATCTCAGTGCGCGATTTGCGTGTCTGCAGTGAGGGACAATCCCCAGTGCAGCCTCATAGCTAACCACTAGTAATGATTCTCTGTCAACGTGTTGGCGGCCTTTGTCCAAGATCACCTAATACAGCCCTATTTGCTGCCTCCTAGTTTGACTGGTCCATGTTACCTGATGTTCCTTCCACAGTGCTTGGAGACTGTACCACTGCTTCCGCTAAAGGATGTGGTTTCAACACGACGATGCATCAGCCAACTTCGACATGCATGTCTGCGAGTACCTGAACAACACGCACCCTTATCGTTGGATTAAAAGGGGATGTCCTGTACATAGCTAGAGCCATCTCTGGGGTTACGCCAAGCTAGAGCCATCTCTGGGGTTACGCCAAGTCGTTGGTGGATGGATACCTTGTAATGACGGATGAAGATCTGCTCGATAGGGTTCACTTGCCTGTCTCCTTGTACAACAGACAACAGGCATCTTTATGGCCCTGACTATTGGCGGCCATTTAGGCGTATTGCACTGAACAAAGAAGGTAGTCAGCATTTGCTGGTTGACAAGAAGAGACTTTCAGTGTACACTTAACTAACTCGTTTCACTGACGTTATAAACTGCAGTTCCCCACTCCATTTTAATGTATTTGAAAGGTAATATCAAGAACTAATAAATAGGAAGATACACGAGGAACGTTTGCGTATAATTTTTAAATCGTGTGCCATGATAACTTGTGCTTAAACCGCTTGACAGTTTGGAGCTGATATTCAATTACCTAACGTTGTTTTCAGAACTGTAAGCATAAGCTCCCGCAATGGTCCGTAAACAAAATTCTCGCTACGCGAGACAAAAAAATATTCAAATGTTTGTATAGCTTATGGGACTTAACTACGGGGTCATCAGTCCCTAAACTTATAAACTATTTATGAACTAGCTAACACTAAGGACGGCATAAATATCCATCTCCGAGGGGGGGGGGGGATTCGAACCCCCGACCATAGTGGCCGTGCAGACCGTGACTGAAGCGCCGCAATCCTCTCGGCCACCGCGGCCGGCTACGCGAGACAATAGTTATTACTTAGAGGACGTAGAATCTCCAAGAAGGAAAGTTACTTCACCCAAGGCGTTATAAAAGAAGTTGTAAGGTAAGAATTTATTGTGCGGTTGGGACCAGGTCATCAGAGAAGGAAACTACATGACAGGAGATTAGCTCGCCCTTATGCTTATTAAAGGAGCTACCATGGAAAAGCCATACATGTGTGCTAAGAGGGGAATATGAAGCAACGAGCACAAATACCAGTCTTGGGTTTGCGAGATACCTAGGAAGTAAGAAGGATTAGGGCATAAGTTCCGACTGCGACAACAGAGCACATGATCTGCCTGGGGAAAGAAACTGGCAGTGTCTTTCTCAGCGTAGTAATCATTGCGATATTTCCCTTAAACAGTATAAGGAAATCGAAGACAGTAAACATATGTACAGTCCTACCATCCCAAACGCAAGTCTAATGTCTTAGCGCCGGCCGCTGTGGCCGAGCGGTCTGCCATGCGCCAGTCACTCTCTGCACGGCCGCTACGGTCGGGGGTTCGAATCCCCCCTTGGGCATGGGTGTTTGTGTCATCTTTAGTATAAGGTAGTTCATAAGTAGTTTGTAAGTTTAGGGACTGATGACCCCGCAGTTAAGTCCCTTAAACATAACAAACATTTGAACATTTAATGTCTTAGCATTGCACTAGCTCGCGCCGTGTGGGACCCATAGGTGGAAAAGTTTTTAGCTGGATAAGAATGACTGTAATGAGGAGGGGGGGGGGGCAAGCGAGTAGTTGAGAGAAGTCTCGGGATATCAGTTCCCCGTATCCAGAAAGTGTACGGGAGTTGTTTACTCATGTACCATCTCGTTGGGTGTGTGACACATGAAACCGCACGACGTAGGGAAAAATTACTCTTTCGAAAGTTTTTATTTCCGTCTTAATAGCCGTGTAATTCGAGAAATACTTTCATTAACACACGAAGTATTTCCGAAGAACTGATATCCACACTACCTCGAGCTACAGACACCAATGGTGAAGTGGCTGGCTGGAATTCCCTTTGGTACAAGACGCTTCCATCACCGAAATTTGCCTGCAAGAAACGGAGAGGGAGGGGTTGCGAGTGATTTTTCATGCTCGCCAATGACCTGCGGTAAGCGGCGAACTTCTACAGGCTGCCTCAGGGAATGAGGTCCATTGTTGATGGTGACCCGTCCGTAAGATATGGTCATAGGCTAGGTAGCCCGATTAATGATATTCGAAAGAAGAAGGCCATACTCTCATATCTGGTTCATTCCCATTGCTTATAATAAAAAATAAAGACAATAAGTACAGTCTACTAAGTCCTCGACCTCTCCCAGCCTAAGAAATTATACACCACTGGCTTTTTACCGCTGACTGCGTAGTTAATGCATGCCAGTTCGCTAGACAAAATATTGGTCTCCACTTAAAGAAAAATACTGTTAACTCCGGAGTGCTGTAGATGGTGTAGAATTGGAACTAGGCGGTCTTGTAACCATCTGCCTTCAATGTCTTCATGATGACTCTGTTGTGAACATCCCGTCATGTAAAAAGACGAAAATCGTATACACAGGGCTACACCCATATGTTCTTCGTTTAATGAGCACTCAGGTACCCTATCACACTTCAACTGGCCTGGTAAACAACCCGCTCATAATACCATAGAAAATACAGAAGACTGTTTACACCAGCAGGTGACGCGGAATAATCAAGATTCCCGCAACTTGGTGGATTTTAGAGACCTAACCATCCGTGAGTGCATTTAGCTGCATATAGCATACCTGAAGAAACTTGTGGACTCCCTCGCCAAAATAAGACCATTACCACAACCAGAGGAAATGTTACACGAAATTAACTTCATGTCTTCTGAAATGGAGTAATTTTTTGGCCGGTATGGTTAGTATTACTCAGTAGCTTAAGATGTGTTCGCTATCAGTACGCGAAATATTGCTAAGCCAGTACTGTTCAGGGATAGCAAAATGTTTCATTTGCATGCGAAGCTCCAAGACAGCTACGATTCCTACCCTCCACCTTGATATAAAAGCATGTAGTCGAAACTGGCGCAAAAGAAAAGCATTGGAAAGCAGCAGTGCTGGTGATGAGATCCCGTTAGCTTGCGTTGCCAGCCCACTGCCAGACGCCGCTGCTACCAACTGACCGAGCCACAAGACGACCCAGCATTTCGCTACACGTCGCAGCCACGATTCTTCTGCACCACCACTGTTGTCAAGTTTACTGCCGCCACCAAAGTTCGCAACATATAACCGCCACAAACAGCGTGAATAACATATTGCCACTGGGCAACAATTCCGATAGACCAACAAAACAAACTGACATCACCCTCGCCAACCCAGAATTCAACAATAGCGAACTTTTAGTCCATTAATTGCGGCAAAATGGTTGGGAAACCAGAGGCTGGAGCGCGGAGATGCAGACAAAGAAGCGGCAGATCCACGTCTGGCCACACACACAGAGTCTTACCGAAGGCAGAACGGACCCCCTTACCCAACTAGAGAACAGGCATTTGCTGACTCATTCTACTGCCGCCAACGTACCTTTCGCGTAAATGCTGCGAAAACAAGGCAAGAGAAATTCGAGCTGCTATGGATTCATATAGACAGTCGCTTTACCCTCACTCTTAGGGACACGAAAGGAAATGACATCAGTGGTCCATGTACCCACCCCCATCCAGCAGAAGGCGGCTTGTGGAGTATGTATGGAGAAGATTACCTCCCCCGATCTGACGTTTCACCCCACTCCCCTCAATGAGCTTTTTTCGCATCTGGGTACCAATTCCGCCAAACTGTCCAGGGAGGCTTACCGTGTTTTTGTCATATCACTTAAGGTGATAAAACAAAACAAAACACTGCAGGCGAGTTTCAGAATAAAAATTAAGAAGCTTCATTTCTATGTCGGTTTTAGGTATTTTCTATAATAAGCTTTACTTAATGTATATCACCTCGGACAGTATTTACCACTAAGCTGCAACGCCATTGCATAATTTGTAAGACGAAGCATTGAGGCTAGAGAAAGGCGACAGTAAACGACAACAAACAGGATCATGCCTAGGAGAAGCCCACTTCCCCATGCTTTACCTCTTACGAAATAGCCATGTTTAATTTGAAATTTCACTCTGTGTATATAATATTTAGATCTGGAATAATAACTGTGAATGGCATAACTACGTATTTTAAAATGGTTTATAAAATGTTTAAGAATACAACTATGGGAATTAGATATATTTTAATCGGAAATAGATAACGATTTAAAGATAAGTCGAAGTTGACTGCGTGTGTGCCGAAAGGTAGAACGTCTGTGCAGTTTCCTTAAAGAAAAACTCCGTCGGAGAATCAAAGAAACAGTTCTTCGAAGTAACGTTAACAGACGATATCCTGGAACAATAAAGAAAGACTGGACAGAGCCATTGCTTAAGTGTTTCGTCCAGTATCTTGTACACAGAAAGTCTTTTCTATACAGAGTAATAAATACCTGAAACAGGTACGACTCGGATTTACGTACATTTTTCGAAGTAGGACTATCAGTTTATTTTTTAGTTTTAAAAGGTATCAATAGAAAAAGCTTGATCGAATAAAGTTTTTATCGTGTTTGCATACTCGTTGGGTGGATAATTTTCGTTGCGGACTGCAATATTAATGAATCAAACGTTTATGTTTAGAAGACTCATAATTAAGAATAAACTTGCTTCAGGGAACTGCGATAATAGGTGTTATACTATCCGTTTGCATAAAAGACAATAACCACATTGTGTGGCATAAATTTTTATCCGAACTAGACAAGAATCGTAAAATTATTTGGTTTCATTTCTTTCGATGGCAATGAGGTCGTGTGTATGGAGAGACATATGTTTGTCTCGTAGTGAGCGAAAAGAACACGGATTAAGAGCGAGCGGCGAAGGCGCGAGGAGGCGATTTGGCACACAGTGGTACACCAGTAAAAATAGTCGCGAGACCCGAAACACTCACATCATCGAACACAAATCACACACGCGCCTGCGTCTTCTAGTCCGATAGTCGTAAATCGTCCCGAATTTACAATTCTTAAAAATAGCAGGGGGCTTTTGGCAGCGGCGCGGCGCAGCGCCGGCGGCGAAAAAGCGAAAAAAAAAGCGCGCCTTGTGGAATGTTTGGCGGCGGGCAGCTTGAGGAAGGTCAGGAGCAGCAGCCAGCGGGCCACAGCGACACTTACCGCGACCGCCGCCGCCGCCGCCGCAGCCGCCTGCAGAAAAGTGCACTCCACGCCGGTAGGTGCACTCTTTTTGAAACGCCTTTCAAACATGCGGTGACCTTGTGTATGTTCCTTAACCCTGTGCAGGGACGGGAGGGGAGGCGGGAGACGCCGGCCGGCGGAGGGGGGAGCCGCAGGGGGAGGGGAGGGGGAGCCGGCTACGTCACGTGACGCCGCAGCATCTCGCTCATCCTTTTTTGGCTCCTGTTATTTTTTCCCTCGCAGACTGTGTGAATTAACGAGATAGCTGGCGCGACGACGCGCCCTGCCTCAACGTTGCGATAGGTCGCGGCCGGCTGTCTCCGCGTGCGTGCGGGGGACTTTGCCTGATTTCAGGTCACTAACCTCGAGAAAGCTAGTCGCCGGCCAGCCTAGTAAGCTGATTGTATTGGAGCGCCGCCATAATACGAATGCGAAATGTGGGAGCCTCGCCTGATAATCGACTTTCACAGCAAAAGCGGGACGAAGCCACAGCTCGGCCTTACCTTCGCCGCTGCAAAAATTGTTCTTCACTGCCTCAGTATTCCCGGTTAAGGCTCTCACGTAATCCGTCTATCGACCGAGTTCATCTGCAAACCGATTCGATGCACTTCGTTTTCCTAACTCGAGTTCTTCGTCTCGTCAGCCATCGCTGGATTACTGTACAGTGTGCAAATCGACAGAAGGAAAAAAATATATCACTTTTCTTTCTCTTATTAAACGTAGAGTTACGTGGCCAGTTAACAGCAGTTTGCAGCCCTGGACATAGGTTAACCGTGTAAGTACACAGTATTACGAGCACTCGACTAGACACGAGGGATATTTTCTTCGTTCGAAGGCAAGTCGGGTCGAATTATAGTAACCTTGCGTCAACGAGAGATACTGGCGAAGTTACGATCTCGGTTTTTTGTGTACGACTGAATGAGTGTGTCTTCCGCAGAGAAAGTAATTCGCGGCGTTATCAGCAGATAAAGGCGAGCCAATGGCCGATAAAGGCGCAGCTGACGCGACCTGCCCCAACGCTTGCCAACACACTTCGGACACTGGCCTCAAAAACACCGACAACGGTACCTTTGTGGCGGACGAGCTCACACGCACTACGTTTACATGCAACACATCTTCCGGAAGACGAAAACCGATTTTCGTAAACCGGTTTTCGCTGTCGTGTTTACATGGCACAGCCTGAATCGGATTTTCTAATCCACTTAAGATGGCGGCTAAAAAACAGCTGATTCAGTCCCCGATTTAGTCAGCATAATCGCTATTTTTCTTTACTTATATACACACAAAAATGTTCAAATGTTTGTTAAGCTTAAGGGACTTAACCGCGGGGTCATCAGTCCCTAAACTTACAAACTACTTATGAACTAACTAATACTAAGGACGGCACAAATATCCATGCCCGAGGGGGGATTCGAACCCCCGACCGTAGTGACCGTGCAGACCGTGACAAGGTCACATGAGTTAACCAATTGGTACAAGTCCATCCCTTGGGACAGTATTTATTCTCCAGTGACGATTTGTCCAGTCGACGGGCGCTATTCAGACAGGTCGCATCTTCCAGGATTGGTTCTATGAGCACGAGGACCAAATGTCCCATCTACCCTAATCAACGCAACCACCTCATGTCAGTGTTGTTAAGCCTTTGTGGCCTACTTTGGAATGAATCTTCATCATTCCTACTTGAACTTACCACTATTTTGCAGGAAAAGTGGTAAAGTTTCCTTTGAAAGTTTAACAGAACCTGTATTTATGTACACCGAATTGACGAGAATCTACTACACCATGTTAAGTATATTCATGTGATGTGCTTTTGTTGTTTCCATGTTTGGTCCAACCCCTGTACAAAACTGACCATAAAGCATGATTAAAGGAGGGCACAACAATATTAAAATCGATAGCAGTGTCAATGAAATATCATTACGAGGCGTTATACCATCGTAAGTGAGAAAAGTGAAAAACTTTTTCCCATTCGTTGTTATCAGGATCGAAGGAACGTTAGAACTATACGTGGCGTGGATGATGACGGTATAAGAGACAGAGCCCTGAAGGGAGAAAAATAGAGAAATAAATAGCTCTCATCCTTCTCGAAAAAGCCATCGTGGCGTTTACCTTAAGCGATTTAAGGAAACAACAAAAATTTAGCATTTGGATGGCCGGATGGGTATACCAACCGTTGTCATCTTGAATACGAGTCCAGTATCTTCTCAGTGTACCACCTCCCATTATTGTGAAAGGGAATCCGCACTGTCTGAGAGACGAGACGATTCTCGATCTGGACACCTGAAAAAAGGGAAACGGCCGCGCTCTTCTCGTCAGTCCATGCAGACATTCGTTTATCGCGATTCAGGGAAACTATAAAAGTCACGCTGAAAGCACGGCCGAACAATGAAGGTTTCAACCGCGCACCTCCGGAGTCACGCCGGCACCTCGGCCCGTTCTAATAAGCGTCTAAGCTACCCGGACAGAACAATAGCATTCCCCCTACTGCTGGGTGCGGATGGTGTAGAACTGGTGCCAAACTGTCTTGCGGCAGCCAGCTGAGTGGCAGGTAAGATGGTGCGAGCTGAGAGGCTCGACGAAAAGACGTGCCAACGTCCCCACCGTTAGCCAACGTGATGGCTTAGTGGTGTACAAGCGCGAACTGCCCTACATGTGCAAAAGGAAAGGCATATCGTTGACAGCCGGCGTAAGAACAGCAGTGGCAAAAAGATCCTAACCAGTGGGAATCCTCGACAAATGTGACACCTTGCTACTGTACATTTACATATATACTCCGTAAGCCAGCTCGTGGTGTGTGGTGGAGGGTGCGGTGTGTGCCACTGTTACTTCCTCCTAGTCCAGTGGCGTATGATTCGGGACAGAAGCGACTGCCGGCAAGCTTCAAAAATCAAATGTTCAAATGTTTGTATAACTTATGGGACTTAACTACGGGGTCATCAGTCCCTAAACTTACATCCTACTTACGAACTAGCTAACACTAAGGACGGCACAAATATGTATGCCCGAGGAGGGATTCGAACTCCCGACCGCAGTGGCCGTGCAGACCGTGACTAGCGCGCCGCAGTCCCCTCGGCCACCGCGGCCGGCCGGCAAGCTTCACTGTGAGCTCAAGTCTCTCCCATTTTCTGCTCATGGTCTTTTCGCGAGATATATTTAGGAAGAAGTAATACATTGGAGATTCTTCGAGAAATGTATGCTCTAGGAACTTGGATAGTAGTTGGGAAGTGGGCTGCTCTTCTGTAACTGCTCTCTCATTACTACCTGCTACGGATCTCACACTGACGAGCAATATTCAAGGTTTCTAACACGACAGTAACTGCTGCTGTCAGTGAATAGTAATAATAATAATAAATGGTTTTCCGTTCATCAGAGCTTAATTGAGGAGCAAGACTCAATGGTCATGGAACAAGTCAGTACATTAAACTTTAACAGAAGACTGGTATTAGAAAAACTTCCTATGAATATGGCGATCTTAAGCATAAGTAAAACGAGTCAATAACGAAACAAAGGAATTAGCTTAATTTTTTAATTTTTCCAGGAGTTACTCGACAGAATAAAAGGAGTGAGCCATGAGGTAATTCTTCATGGTAGATTTGAAAGCGCTTGGGTTAGTACTAAGATTCTTGGGTTCTTGTGGCAGCTTATTGAAAATGGATGCTGCAGAATACTGCACGCCTTTCTGCAAAAGAGTCAAGGACGCGTGATGCTAATTTTTCTGTCTAGTAGTCACCGAATGAAAGCTGCTAACTCGTGGGAAATGAGATGATATTGTTAACAACAAACGACATTATAAAAAAAAATGTTTATTGTGACGCCAGTGTCAGAACTACCAGACTTCTGAAAAGGGGTCTACACGACGTTCTCGAACTTACGTCACACATTGCTCAAACTGCCCGTTTCTGAGCCAAAAATATCCTTTTTGAATCAGTAGAGTTACCCGAAAAAATAACACCACACGTCATAACTGAATGAAAGTAAGCAAAGTAGACTACTTTTCGTGTTGAAAAATCACTTATTTCAGATACTGTTCTAATGGTAAATCAAGCAGGTCCATCGCAAACAGTATCAGAGCGAAGAAGGGACGTGGCAAAAGGCGAGGAA
Source organism: Locusta migratoria (assembly GCA_026315105.1). Taxonomy (NCBI): domain Eukaryota; kingdom Metazoa; phylum Arthropoda; class Insecta; order Orthoptera; family Acrididae; genus Locusta; species Locusta migratoria. The sequence goes on along the minus strand of CM048755.1, from coordinate 144,161,771 downwards.
GAGTAAGCTGCAAGCCTTCAACAAAACACGAACTGGTCAGCAGCTAAGGACAGGCGGTGTGATGAGTCGCGGTTTGTGTTTCCAAGTAATGCGAGGCGCAGAATGTACTGACGCCCAGCGGAGCCTCAAAGCCCAGTACGTGCAGGTGGACCTGTCTGTCAAGTTTTTTCGTTCCATGTCGTGGACCTACTGATTTATTTCGCCGTGAATATGAACTAGGATGTTTACTATAACTTAATCACTGACCTAGGATAGCTCTTTACGTGATGTCGACACTCTCGCCTTCCGAGGTGACAACATTCGCTATCACAGCACTGCTCGCGTACGCTCCAGGCTAGACGAACTCTCAGGCATCCTTTTCCACCTCTTGCTAGACCAGCCGAAGTTAACCCCATAGAACATGGGTGCGACTATTTAGGAATGGCGTGAGAGAAGTGTAGCAACAAAGGTCTACCTCTAATGTTGGTAAACACTGTCAAGTGCATGACTGAGGGTACTTCTCGTGGAACGTGAGAAGAAATAACTACTTAAGAGGTTTAAGTGTGCACTCTTACTAATGTAATATTGACTTCACGGTCTCTACATGAGCGATTCGTCAGGGATTGTGGTATAAACTTCATTATAAACAGGATGATTCTTACAATAAAGGAAACAGAAACCATCCACATTTGATTATGCTAGTTATTTACTAAACAGTGCCGTTACCGGTTTTAAACTTTACAGTTCATCATCAGTCGGCTGTTCACGTCTACATACATGTCATTTACATTTTGCTTATACATATAATTTTGCTTGTTGCGAAAAGTCCTTGGTTATGTGGTGCCCTACAATACAAGAAGATGATTGCAATTGCTTACTCGAGCAGAAATTTGACTCATGATACTGACAAATGTTGTAAACTAACGTTTACGATAGAAGTTTTATTGTTATTCATTACTCACATCGAAAAGTCGGTTCCAAGAAAGATTCTATCGTAAAAGTTTGTTTACAACATTTGTCAGTATCACGAGTCATATTTACGCTCCAGTAAGCAGTTCCAATCATCTTTTTGTATTGTAGGGCACCACATAACGAAGGACGTTTCGCCACAAGCAAATTTATATGCATAAGCAAAATGTAAATGACACGTGTGTGGACGTGAACAGCCGTCTGGTGATGAACTGAAAAGTTTGAAACCGGTAACGACACTATTTAGTAAATAAATAGCATAAGCAAATGTGGTTGGTTTCTGTTTTCTTTATTGTAAGAATCATCCAGTATTTCATACACAATCACGGGCCCAAAGTGTCAGTTTTTGACAAAATAGCATAAACTTTATTTCTCCACTTAAAGGTCCTATGTGACACCTTTTATGTAGAATTTAATGGATAAGTTTTTGCCTCTCTTCAATCGCCTGTCACTACATGTTCTCCGTGACGCTTTCTCTTGGATCAGACAAGTCTGTCACTATTTTACTGTCGTTCGTGTACGTTCAGTATCAACAGTTAATCCTTTTTAGTTTGCCCTCCGCTATATGAAAGTGTGGGGACAACAGAGAGCCTGGGACGTACAGCTAGCGCGGCTAGTGTGGCCGCTTATTCTGATAAGCAGAGCTGCAGCCGCAACCGGTTCTTGGGCCGCGCTCTTTGTGCCCTCGCGTTTTCTCTCTCGTCACTAGCATCTCATCTCACGTCTTGCTTCTTACGTAGATTCCAGCTCTCCTGCTACCTTGCCCCCTACCTTCGTCAATAACGTATAATCGGCGTGTCATTAACTACCTTCGAGAACGTTCTTTCTTGCGACGACGTTCTCGGACAACATGGTCTCGGTTTTCGTGCCTCGCTGATTGCAAATAATGTCTCCAGCTGTCTGCGATTCCGCACCAATCGGCACTGTCAGAAGCTAAGACTCTGCTGGTATTTTAACTGATGCTGTGCAGGCATTTGTAAGTAGTAGTCAGCATCGGGCCTCACGCAGAGGTCAGTGAATTGCTCGGATACTGACATTTGAACAAATCACCGGCTTCCTCACAAAACTCAACCTGTCTTCAGTCCTCTTGGTTTCAGCACTGCCCTGCTGAAGGTGGCGTGCGTTTGTCGTCCTCCGGCCTCTGAAATGACTTACCCAATCATTTACAGGAGTGCGTAGAGTTTCCGACGACGGAGGCAGTCGTCGAAGCTTGAAACATCTGCTAAAGTAACAAGAAAACCGAGAAAATTTTATCTATTAATGACCCTTAAAAGCGATGTTTATCGCACCTTTGCTACGACTGCTGTGTATAAAGCAATTAGTCAAGTCGGCGGCGGCTATCTTGGACATGCTGACTGACAGCGGTCAGACCAGTTACCTTGTAGGCAGCAAAAAGTCAGAATCTTGTAAGAACGTCGTTACTCGAGAGGGCCGTGCGCGTGGAATGAAAGATTCTTAGAAGATACGAGGGTAGTGTGGAAAGTAAACTCCCTTTTAATTTTAACCACAGTACTACTACGATCGCAATTACTCTTATGCCCAGTATTATCTCTAGTTCAGGCAGAGCAAAATGATGCCATTTAGAGATCATTGTGTGTTGTGAGTCGTTCGTAGTTATTGTTTGTAATTGCATCGTTGATCAAAGATCCCGCCACGTTTGAAGTGAGATCTGTGATTCGTTTCCTGTTCAAAATGTTAAAATGTTTGGAAATCTAAGGGACTTAACTTCTTCGGTTATTAGTCCCTAGAGTTACAAACTACATAAACTAAGTTAAACTACCCTAAGGACAACGCATGCACCCATGCCCCAACGATGCGCCTTAGATCGCTCGGCCACTTCACCACGGCCGTTTCCTGAATGAATTCCGTTTATAGCTATCCTGCGTTCAGTCCCGACCTCGCTCCTACCAATGTTCATCTATTTAAAAATCTGAAATTGTTCCTTGGTGGTAATCGCTTCATCAACGATGAAGACGGGAAAGAACATGTTACCACATGGTTGACAACAAAGGCGGCAACATTCTATGACGAAGGAATAAATAAACTTTTACTACGCTATGAGACTTGCTTGGAAAATTACGGGGGCTATGTTGTAGTGTGTTTTAAATTTTTGTGAAATGAATTGCTTTCTTTGTCCGTACTAGTTTCTTTTTTTAATCACATAACGGAACTTACTTTCCGAACTTCCCTCGTATTTCGATCTCTGAGATCTGAAGTCGGTCCATACAAATGACAAACGAACCAAAAACGGATTTGTGGGATGTAAAGGTTCTCGGATATCAACTGGATAAGAACTAAGTTCTTCGGTCAGATACGTTGAATGGAAACAAGTAGGATTCGTTCTTCATATGCTGCAGTTTCTTATGAGTATAAAGTCAAAGTAAGATGGCCCCAGGAGGTGAAATTTATTTCGGAAAAACTTCTTTACAGGAAAAGACTTACAACAGGTAAACTTTCAAAAAGAAAATCGCTGCGTTGTTAGGGCCTGAGAACAGAATTAGATCCAGACTAGAATGTCATGGACGGAAGAGAAGAGAGGGTTGCAAATTGATTAACATGATCCATAGTGGGTCAAACGGGAAAGAAGAAATCTGATCATTTTGGATAAGTTCAATCCAAAAACAATTTTCAAGGTAAAGCGTTCTTGTATTTCGCTCATAACGGCTATGCTAGCTCATACTATCAGATCTCGTGCACACAGGAATAGCGCGGGCAGAGGAGCATACAAGGAAACCCGCTTCTACACAATTTCTGCCTTTCACGTACAATTCTGACCGGCAATTCTCCTTTATTGCTTCCTGCGGAATGGTGTATGAAGAGCTGACACGCAGTGTGTACTGACTCGTGTGAGTTCAGTACGCTATAGGCCCACAAAGTAAAATGCAAGATGTGAGGTAAGCATTAGTAGTAGGGTGCGATAAGAACGCAGTCTGCGCTCACCCCTAGAAAGGGGAAACAGTGCGTAAGGAAAACACCGAAAGGAGTGGCCATCCGTTATTACCTTCTATGATTGCCGACGAGTGTGAACTACGGCGGTAATGTCTACCCAGCCCTTCTCAACTTGCCAATGCGACTAAAAATTACACCAATTTCTGTAGTATTATAAGTTTGAGAAGAAATGGGTCGGTGAAATAGCTCGGGCAGAAGTTTGCTGCCTGATGACGGTGCGCTGGAGATATTTATAGCAGGGTTGTTACCAGCACGAGTGAGACACGGGGCCTCCAGCATCGATTCCGACAGTCGCCAAAATAAAATAAAAATCCTTCCTGTCATTCGACCTCGCTGGGAGGAAGAAAAGCGTATGTCACTTTTACTCGGAAATGTGCGAATTTGGTTTGATTAGGGGTAAAATAAAAAAATAAAAAAATACGTTGAGGATAGCTGTAGATCCGAAGACAGTTATTTAGCACAGTTAACAACTGGACAGATAGACAAAGCTCTGTTTAAGGCGCTGTCAAATGGAAATGAGACAGATGGAGAAAATAAGTACGCTGTTTATTATTTAAAAAGTAATCGCCATAACGGCTAAATTATTCACCCCACTGAGATATAACAGTTAATACCTTCGTGGAAAACTTTAGGGCTTCCTAAGGAACCATGATCGTACAGAGGCGAGCACCTGTTAGTCCCAAGCAAATCGACGGCGACGAATGTCTCTCTTCAGGTGTCTAAAAGTATGGAAACAACATGGAGAGGAATCGTAACTATATGGACGATGTGTAACGGCTTCCCAACGAAACTACTGGAGCGTATTCGGAACATCTTTGCAACATGTGTGCGGGCATTATCCTGCAACAGAATGAAGCCTCTTCGAATGTGGCGCATCTGTTGCGCTGGAAATCCCCATTAATTCTCCATATAGTTCCGATCTCTCTCCATGTGATATACACAATTTTGGAGCCTTGCACAAAGACATTCGTGGTCGTCGATTTGGCTTTGCCTGGGTAAATCATGGTTTAGTACAAAACCGCAAACATGTATTCATGAAGGTATTGACCATCTTACCTCACAGTCTGATTAATATTATGGCTATTACTTTTAAAATAATAGACAATGTACTTCTTATTTTCCTCCTCTATCTCGTTCCTCGTTTGACTGCCTCTTGTAGAAGAAATCCTGTTGTTGTTGTGGTCTTCAGTCCAAAGACTGGTTTGATGCAGCTCTCTGCGATACTCAATCTTCTGCAAGCCTCATCTCTCATTAACAATAGCAACTCACATCCATTTGAATCTGCTTACTATACTCGTTTCTTGGTCTCCCTCCGCAGTTTTTACCCCCAACACTTCCTTCTAATGTCTTCTTAATGTCTATCAATCGGCCTCTTCTTTGAATCAAATTATACCTCAAATTTCTTTTCTCTCGAATTCTGTTCCTTGCCTCCATATTAGTAACGCGCGCAATTCATTTGTTGTTGTTGTTGTTGTGGTCTTCAGTCCAGAGACTGGTTTGCTGCAGCTCTCCACAATACCCTATCCTGAGCAAGCCTCTTCATCTCCACATAAGAACGGCAACCTACATCTGTCTGAATCTGCTTACTGTATCCATCTCTTGGTCTTCCTCTGCGATTTTTTCCCCACACACTTCCCTCCAACGCTAAATTCACAATTCCTTGATGCCTGTAGAATTCTTCTGTAACACCACATTTCAGAAGCTTCTACCCTCTTCTTCGCTGAACTGCTTATCGCCCAAGTTCGACTCCCATAAAACGCTACACTCCGTACAGTTGTCATCAGAAAAAGAGTTCGTAAAACTCAAATTAATATTTGATCTAAACAAATATCTCTTCTTCAGAAATGCTTTTCTCTTCATTGCCATTCTAAATTTTATATCCTCTCTAGTTCGTCATTGTAAGTTGTTTCACTTGCCAAATTACAGACCTCTTCAGTTACTTTTCTTGTCTGATTTCTTATTCTAATCTCTCAACGCCGCCTGATTAAATTCGACTACACTCCATTGGCCTTGTATTGCTCTGGTTAATGTTCAGCTTACGAAGTTCCTTCAAGGTAGTGTTCATTACGATCAGCTGCTCTTCCAGGTCCTTTGCTGTCTCCGCCAAAAATACAATGTTATCAGCTAACCGCTTGTTTTGATTTCTTCTCCCTGAACTTCAATTCCTTTTATAAATTCCTCCTTGCCTTCCTTAACAGCTTGCTCAATAAAATTGGGGAAAGGCTACACCATTGGCTTACTCGTTTCCCAACTAATGCGTCCTCTTTATACCCTACGACTGTTACAGTTGCTGTCGGGATTCTATACAACTTGTATATAACTTTTCGTTTTCTTTATTTTACCTCAGATACCTCCAGACTTTGAAAGAGTACATTCCACCAACTATACCAAAAGCTTTCTCCAAATTTGCAAAGTCTATAACGTAGGTTTGCTTTTTCTTAACCTGTCTTCTAAGATATGTCGTTGCGTCAGCATTCCCTCGCGTGTTCCTACATTTCTCCTAAATCGAAACTGATCTTCTCGGATGTGGCTTCTAGACGTTTTCTTTAGATCTACTGTAAATAATTCGTGTTTCTATTTCGTAACCATGACCTATTAAACCGATATTTGTGCAATATTCACACCTGTTTGTAATTGCTTTCCTTAGAATTGAAATAATTACATTCTTCTTCAGGTCTGGAAGTATTTTGCCTGTTTCAAACAGTGGCTGGCTCTCCCAAGGACAACAGCGTCTCTGAGAAAATGTCAGTGCTCTGTCAAATTCTCGGCGCAGTTTCATATCTCGTATTTCATCATTATCTACGTCTGCTTCCCTTTCTGCAATACTGCCTTCAATTTCATTTCTCTTTTATATCTCCTATATTAATTCCTTCCACCTTTCGGATTTCGTTTTTTTGCTCAGTATGTTGGTGATTTTCCATGAGAGCTCTTGACATTCATACATCTGCTTTTCGTTTTGACTATCACATTATTAATTCTGTGTTTGCGTGAACGGGCTCGTTATCGACAGAAGAAAACGTTAAGCACCTTTCTCAATTTATGTGCTGAGCTATATAAATGCACTAGGTTATGTGATTTTTTTCTTCTTGAGTATACTGCATAATCTCGAGAATCAAAACTTTCGTTTGTATAGATTTATGCCTACCAACAGAAACGGAAGTAATATCCATAGTACCTCATCGAAGTGAGAATAAGGGCCACCAATATTGGCAGTGTTACATAAAATATTTAACAGATATACTCAACGATATTACTATCTTCAAAAAAGATGATTACAAATTAATGTTGAAACGATCCTCACAATATTCGCACTTCCTGTACTGTATGACAGCTCTCCTTACGTATGGATGAATAGAATGAATGCTCTTAAACATTGGAAACAACATGACGCAGATTTGGTGGTAAATATAAACATCTAGAAACAGTCACATCGTTTAAATACCTAGTAGCAATGCTGCGAAGCCACGTGAAACGGTACCGGCACATAAAATGTCAGCGCAGCGAAGGTGATTGTTGATCTACAACACTGGCCCAGGTAAGGAAGCTGACAGGATCTCAGCACATCACACTTGGAAGTGTACGAGAGTTGCTAAGGAAGCTTTAGTAGAAAGGCAACACTGTTCTCATGAAACCGTCTTAGGCAACTTTGTAAAACATCTATTCTAACTGTGCAAAAAAATTACTACCTCCATCTCATATATCACTCAAGGATCGTAAGACTAAAATAAGAGAGATTACAGTGCCTAAGGATGCACACAGCAGTCAGTTTCTCCTATATTAGTGCGTGAAAGTAATAGTATGGGAAGTGGCTGATAGGATGCGAATGCCTTGCAGAGGTATGTTTGATGATAACACACCTTTAGAACGTTTCCTGCCAGCTTGAGTACAAGCGTCCTGGATGCTTGTTGTAAGTTTCATAGCAGCTTAATAATATTCTGAGAACCTTCACTATTGAAGTATTTTCACGACTCTGTTCCACTTGTTTAACGGATGCTTCCTTAATATTGCTGCGGCACTGTAATCAACGTGAACACGAATCCATAACAAATATACGAATAATCTCTGAAAATACTGCATGTGATTTACTTTTGATATACGAAGATAACGCCCTATGATGCCATTAAGAAATTTTGTGTAAAACAGGACTGAATCACACCACGTAAAATTCTGCGACTCCGATGAATGTCATTAAAATGATAACTATCTTCACATTACAGAATCGTAAATTGAAATGTTTGACAAAGAAGCAGTCTGTACTACCGACCAACATTTCCTCAGTAAGGTCAACTAATACACGCATTCGTCATTGGTTACAAATTCATTACTTTGAGCGATCACCACAGTGAATGAGTTCTGCGGAGCATTGTTCTCACGAAGGAGCTTGGCGCTGAAACACGATGTCTGTGTCAGTGTACAGTCTCAGGTGACAATGCCTCTCGCGTATCTTCTGACTAAGTGACGCTTTCTATGACCCTACGGACATAAGCACCAGTGAGAGTGGAAGCCACACGGTCAGCACTTTATTTGACAGGTGTCTGGAAAAGGAGGTAAATCTCCATCACATAAAAAAAAATGAATCACTTTTTTTTCTTTTTTTCGGGTAAGGGAAGAAGCAAAAAATCTGATAATTATCGGACAATAAATGTGAAAAATAACACCAAAGGCCTATTTTTACTGGCCAAAAAGGAACGCAGAAAAATAATAAAAAAAAATTAAAGACTATTGGACGAAGATCGGAAAAACAACACTGATATTCAACTTAGTAATATCCGAAAGAACAGACACCATTTTGTTTATCTTGCAGCGGCTATGAATCAATACACACAGGAATTAAAGACATTAGCTGTGAGTGGGCACTGAATTACATCAAAGGAGAAATCTGAAAACTTGTGCACGACCGGGAATTGAATCCGTGTTCGAATCCCGATCCGGCACAAATTTTCAACTTTCCCCACTGATGTAATTCAAAACTCACTGGCGGCTAATGTCTTTAATCCCTTTGATTCTTGATTAGTAATGTTAATAAGCATAATGACAATCTAAAATATCGTTGTGTAACAGTTAACGCCGAAATTTGTCAGTACACGAGGATCGAAATCGAGGGAAGTCTGAAGGTAAAAATTGGAAGATGATCATGCAATCTACAGTATCTACGAAAATGTAAAATAGAAGGGCGGGGGAAATCAAAGTAAAAATCTAGGAAAACAAATTCATGTTGAAAAAGAGTAAGAAATAGAACTGCAGTTCACTCCATATAAATTTGAATGAATAACGAAGACCAAAGCTGAGAGATATTTTGAAATACAACATAATTGTCGTGATGAAAGTAATAACTCTTTCTTTTTGTTTTATTTAAATGGTCAAAATTCACAGGTTTTACTTGTATAGTTACTGCTTTCTGTTGCAACCAACAGTCACCATCGTATGATAACGTCTGCACCGATATGACACGGCGATTCTTATGGTGAATTACTAAATCAGAAGATGGCTTTAGAGTTCAGCTAAAATTGTTACTTATATAATTAAGTCCTGTGATTGTCGTTTGGTAGAATAAAAAGAGAATGATACAAGACATTCTCGTCAAAAGTTAGAAAGACTTGGAATTATTGATAAAGAAACGTTCCAAAGAGGAAAGTAGTCGAAATGAGTGGAAGACAAAGTAGAGTAAATAACAGACTTCTGCGATCTAGGAAATATGAATAGTCCACATGTTCGCAGCAAAAGGGTTGTGTCATATGAATAATGTTAACGTGGCAGACTATTAATACTATATTTTGAACGAAATATCCGCCATTTGATTGTTGGTTATTGCTCATGTACGATACTACCATGATTTTTGCTTTTGTAACCAGTCCCAAGTATACACTCAAGTTTTAAAAATGTGCACATGGGTCAAAATCCCACAAAACCGGTCTTATAAGAAGTTTTGTATGATTGTGGTCTCCCACGAAGGGAAAGTCATGTTAATAGTGGCCTCAGATTTTTCGCAGCTTATATTACTATCTATAACGAAAGACAATATTAAAAAGCGAACAAATATTAAATTATTTTTTAGTAAGATTTCAGAGCAGTGCAAATTCTGAGAACTGTCTTTTAATATACATAAATGAAAAAAATGAAAAAGAAGAAAGAAAAATAAAAATATATCTATATTTTTAATTATGCATTTCATCAAATGAGAAAAGTAGATTTTGTGATTTCAATATCGATGGTTTATAGTTCAAAATCATTGAACTTATACAAATATCTACGTATAACAGTTTTCAGAGATATGAAATAGTTTTTGCACGCTTGATCACCCATAGGTAAGATAGGAGGCAGACTTTGACACATTTGTAGGATACTGTAAAATCCAATCAGTCTAAAGTCTTAGAATATTGCAGGGCCTACACTAACTGGAGACACTGAAAGTATAAAAATAAGGGTGGCAGGAATGATCAAGGGAGAGCTTCATGGAAATATTGGGGAACTTCATCTGGCAGCCCCCTGACGACAGGCGAAGCTATCACACAAAAGCATGTGTTATAAATTTTGAGAACCAGTTTAAAATACAGAATGTTGAGCACTACGAAGTACTTAAGTAGTTATTCTGAAGAGAAGTTACGCTATATACAGCTGCCATGCCTGTCACGCTATACGTAACTGAAAGGGAAAGAAATGCAAACATGCGCTACCCTCTCCTAGATACTTGATGTTGGCTTGTACGATATGTAGATGTAGACACGGTCTTATGACTGAGGGAAATGTAGCTGCATCACTTGAGCTCATAGTTGTATGCTACAGAAACGTGGACTGCAGAAGAAACAGGAAGCACTTAAAATATGGTGTTACAGTGTGTGCTAATAGCAAGTGTGTGGATTCCAGGTCGTAAGAGAATAGAAGAAGTAGTGAAAGGGAAATATATCGAAGAATCAAAAATATAAGTGTAGTGGGTACGGACCGGAGAGGAGAGAAATCCTAGCATGCTTAACTGTGCTAAGTACCTTCTGTCGTGCATTTCACAATGATTCGCATAATATACATGTAGATGTGGACTTATAACTGAGGAAAATGTAACTGTACCAGCAGAGTTCAAAATAGTCTGGCAAAGAAACGTAGATTGCGGTAAAGAAAGAAAAAAAAAAGGGAAAAGAGAAAATATGACCTGGGAGTAATTAAAAGTGGTGCTACAGGGTGATGATCAAAGCCAAGAGGGATAATAGTAGGTGATGAGGAGTTCTACAAACAACGTTCAAATGTTTGTAAACATAAGGGACCCAACTGGTGACGTCATCGGCCCCTAGACTTACAAACTACTTAAGCTAACTTATGCTAAGGACAACGCACACGCGCATGCCCGAGGGAGGACTCGAGCCTCCGACGGGAGTGGCCGCGCAATCCGCGAATTGGCGGCTGAGGCCGCGTGGCCATTCCCGTGCGGCTAGAGCGTTATCGAATAAAAAACCGGAAAAACCGGAAAAAAGCAGCAGAAGAGTGAGGGGAGGAAAATTTGCGAAACAGATGTGTTGGGTGCGGAAGTAGGGTAAGGAGGAGGCGGCGGCTGCCAAGAAGCGGGCGAGCAACAGGTTCAGTACTTACGGGACAGTCCGCAGCCCGCGGCGGCGCTCAAAAAATTGGCTCGGACTCGCTTGGCACAACGCTGCCTATTGATTGCGCACATCGAACCCCGGCCCGCTCCCCCGAGCGCTACCGGTCGCCATTGCAAAACTCTGCCCTCCCCGCGCGCTCACAATTGCCGCCGTAATTGTGCAGGCCGACGCTCCCAATGCCTTATCTCTCTCTGCTGCCACATTAACACTATCTGCCGAACCGGGGCTCCAACGCATTCTTACTGACAGCTGTCCCACCAACTTCGACATTCCGGGTTCGAGTCCCGGTTCAGGAAGTAATTTTTAAGCTTCACCCATTACTGGCCATTCTCGCGTTTTTGAGACGGAAATATTTAATTTAATTCGACATAAGAAATGTAAGTTTTAGCTTTGATTTTGGTACCTGATGAATTAATTGACTTATATAGAAAATAAATAATTTTTCTTTAATCAGTTGGGTATAGGAAAGGACTTATTTGCCTGTTTTCTGTACTTTCTCTTATGTACACTGGTGGCTACTGTACAATAATGAATAATTATTTAGTGGTTTGGATGTTTTCATGAGTATACGGACATCCGTGTAAAATTCAGTATTTCTCAGATATCCTGAAGTAAATGCAATATCAATTTATTTTGTGTGTCCCAACAATGGGAGAATAGCATGTTACATTATCAATATTTTGTTGAAGCGCCTTTTCAGGATATAAACGTCTTATATACAAAAATTATGCGTTCTTTAGATCTGATTTGTTTATATTGTATGAGATTTTCCCTCATCCTCATTTTACAATTCCATGGACTTACATTTGAAGTAATTCTAGCGGAACTACATAAGGAGGAAGTGAGTGAATATGGAGTTAATGACTTAAAACTAGTGTTTATTCCTTTCAATGTTGATAAAATATCAACTGAAGCAGATGTTGACGAAAATGTTTCAAAAATTTGATGGTCTGTAATTTTTATTCTAGTATACTCAAGTTTATTCAAAAACTTTTTCTTTTATTTGTCAGCGAAGCTATAATATTAATGTAAAAGAATGCTGCAAAAAATAGCTAAATAAGTTTTGGCAGGTAATGGGTTAATAAAGTTGTTTTAATAGTCTAGATTGTAGCTGTGTACCATTCAGTGAATAGTAGCAGCCTGCTCATTGAATTGGCCAATCACTACATATTGCTGAAAATGTAATGAGACAGAAAATTACCTACAAAAAGCGTTTTGAAAGTAGGATTTTGCTTACATAATACTTCATGCCATTTTGTCATTGCAATCAATTCTATACATGAGCTATTACTATTTCGATGACAATAAGTCTTTAATCTTGCGATCAGACACTGTACTCGAATTAATGACTGATCTGAAGAATATTCAGCCAAAACTTGTAATCAATGAATGTTATACAACTCAGATTTGGACTATTCATAGATTCTGTCTTAATTTTTTTTACTTCATTAAACTTTTTAGATCTTATAAATCTTAAACACAGCTGTAATTCAGTAACTGTAAGACAGTAGAGGTTGACATAAGAAATCAGTCTCTTGCATATAAAGGTTTATTGGAACCCTTTGCTTCGCTTCCGGTTATATTTAAATACTTTTTTGTTCCTTGGGGGCTGCAGTACTGTAAAGGTAATATGATGACATAGTTTTTAAAATGGTCCAAGTTTGCTACTAGGTTGAAATGTTATTTTTATTTACACAACAGACTGTTTCGTCTTACATGATTGCCATTTTCATGTTACCCGTAGATATATAATTATTTTTACATATTGTAAAAATTAAAATAACATCTCAACCCGGCAGCAAATTTTGACCATTTTAAAAACGATATATTAATCTTCTTTTCTTCAAAGGTGTAATGAATCTTCTTACGTCATCTGTTGGTCAAATAAAGTGAATAAAGACTAGCGGCTCCTGTCATATGGGAAATTCAAATATAAAAGGACACAAACTGCGGTTTAAGGTTGTTGCCGGCATGTTATACATTGATGTCATCTCCATAAAAGTGTGCCTAAGGCTAATAGCAAAGATCAATTATTTTTACCTGTTGTTAGTTTGCCGTTTGCTACTTCCTTAATATACACTTTTATTCAAGTGACATTGTATTTTGTAGTAAAAGTTAAACCATGGTGTGTGATTTTTTGTGTTTGAATCTCCCATACGACAAAAGCGGTTTCTCTTTGTTCACTTTATTTTACCAACTGATGGTGTAATAAAGTCATTACACCTTCAAAAGAAAATAATATTAATATAATGCGAATGTGCAACTGTTTGGCTGATTATTTCAACCTTTTCAAATTTACGTTACAGATCGCTTGTCTCCTCCATGGCCATATCAGGAAATAACATTTTTAAATAGCCAAGAAGTCTACAAAGAGCACCGCCCTACTAAAGAGTGGTATGTTCATTCTAAATGTAATACAGTTTTATTGGGACAGAAAGTTTCTCCTGAAATGACCGCTGCAACTGATTACTCTAGTGACTTTGGCGTCATAGATGTTTCGATAGTAACTACCTCCATCTCGCTATATAAGAAAACATTTTCCTATTACTTATGAATTTCTAAAAAATTATAATTCTCTACAAGTTTTCAGCGGAATAATATCTCTTAGCTTATCCAGGCAACATTAATAATCAGAAAAATTAGAATAAGACACTACCTGGGATGTTATATAACAATTATGTTTACCACACTGGTAACACTAGTTAACAACAGAAAAGGATGAAGTTGTACCGACTCTAATTAGGTTAGAAAATGAGACGCTAAAAGTAATAGAGGAGTTTTGATATATAGGCAGCAAAATAATTGGTCAGTATTGACAAAATTACGGAAATATTTCCTGAAAAGTAAATAAATTTAAGTGTTAGGATGTCTTTTTTAGAAATATTTGAAGTCTATCGGTGTATCCAATTGAAAATAAACGTGAAACATTACAGAGAAGAATTGAATAGAAGGTATGTATAATGGTGTTACATAAGGACGCTGACGATTAGACGGGTACATCATGTAGGTACCTAATGAATAGGTACTGAATCCAGCTGGGTAGAAAATAGTTTTATGGCACTAAATAACAAAACTAAATGCCTATTAGATGCGACACGACCTAAAAGGACAAGGCTAAAGTCCAGTATGCAAGTTCAAAAGGATGAGGGTTGTATAATTAAAATGTTATAATAATGCCATTCTAACATTATAATACGATTAATATTAAATTATCAAAGCTCTGTTCAGAAGGTTTTCTTTTTTCCACTGCCTGAGAACACACCCTGGGTAGCATCCAGAAATAATAAGCCTTATTCTCGAAAATAGTTGAAGAAGTTGTCCAGGAAATGCAGCTTTCAAAATCAACGAGGCACCACCGAACACTTAAAAGTTATCAGCTTTCATTGTCTTACGGTTAGTTTGCAGGTGCTACGTTTAAGTTAGTTTCTGACTGTCAAAACTCTTTCTTTCCTCTCAGCTTCTGAGGAAACCTGTTTGTTACACACTGGCAAGTATCGCTTCCTTTTTTCTCAGAAATTCAAGATTAATGTGAAGTGTGTACAGGAGTATTTTATTGTGTCCACAAAAGAAGTCAAACAGTACATTTATCGCAAAAATTTTAGGTGTCTTCCTGTGCTTTATTTCCTGAGACAAGTGCTCGTATTTTCTAAGACTGTCCCATAGGTATACTGTACCATAGACTGTACAGCAAAACACTGGATAGCATACTTTACATCAGGTGTGCATGTTATAGGACACTTTGAGTTCCTTACTTGGGGTTAGCACCCATATTTACACCACAAACCCCTTTTCATTACATTGTCGCCCATTGTATCACAGGACTGGTTTAACACACGTGAAGGCACGGAGAAAAGAAAAAGTGTGTGGCTCCTGTTGTCTTTATGTACTCCTAACACATTTCTATGAAAGGACAGTAGGAATGTTAAGGGAACACAGTTGTATGACATCAACCATGACATCCATCAGATGATATTATATGTAATGGAAGTTTGCAAATACCCTGGAGAGGAGGGTCTACAACCGCTCCCTAAGCCCCCTTCCCCACCCTTTTAATCCCACCCGTGCGGTAGTGATATGATACACTGTCGGATGTTACTAGCGCGTACATTCGTATCACAATGTATCACTTGTTGTGATGGCTGGCTGTGCAAGATGACTATTCAATACCCGTAACGCTTAGCCCAGTTTACTTCTCATTTTACTCTGCAAATATTTTGAACGTTTGGTTCCTTCACCGCTGTTAAATTCCCATTAACAGCAAAATATATCCAAATTATAGACTGCCTCGTAATAAACACGGTCAGTGTTTTAAGCATAATATTCTTTCGTTTCCTCCTGAGACTTTCGTCTGTAGTGGTGAATACTAGTATGAAATTCAAAAAGTTAGGTATGATTTCTAATGGCTATTGGGCACTAATCTGAAAATAGGTAAAGCCCTCGGTCTACGAAAATTCCCTTTACCAAATTAGATCGGAAGGCAGAGTATCAATGTGCAGTGCTCCGACTGCAAAAGTAAGGATGAACAGTTTTGGGAAACAACACTAAGAGTACTTTTCGCTCGACAAGCAAAAGGACGTATGTTGGCGCTTCGATCTAACTTGCTGTCAAGAAGTTAAGAAAAAAAATCTTACGTCGTTATGTACAAAAATTAAAAACCCAGTAGAAGATATGTAACAAGACGAAAATAAAAATTACAGATACGTTGTTAAAGTAAAATTAATCTGAAATTAGGAAATTAGAAGAGGGACTTAATTTATAAAAAGGAATTGAAAAAACGGGTTGGAAGGTTATCTGTTCATTATTATTCCAAGAGTTTCTGTACTAGAATAGTAAAGAAACACCTTGCACATGACTTGGCAGCAAAACTAAAAAGGAAAAATGTAGAGTTCTTCCATTTAACTTCCCTTCGACATGGAGGTCATTAGAAACGGGTCACTAACACGCATCTAATAGTCAATCTTCTATGTGAGTACATATGCGGTTCCCCACTGAGTACCTTTAACCATTCAATGCATGAATTTTTATTTGAAGCTATAAAACAACTACGATTAATGCATAGTGCGTATGTACTGAGAAAAATTTTGAAAAATTTCCTTAAAATTATTATGCACTACTAGCAACAAAAAGTTCGTAGCTGATCAGCTATATAGTGCTTCCATGATGTACCCGATGCAGTAAATGTAACTATTATGCCTCTAATCTTTCGAGAAAGTAGCTCATCATGTAACAGTAGTATGTGATTGACTACTTTTTTTTATGGCAAAGGAGGAATACAGAAGTAAACAAACACACATGTGAGGAGTAACTCAATGCAGCTAACTGTCGAACTGATTCAGTAGCACTCTGCAATTTATAATTTCTAGGACGAGCTACTAGCATATGTAACACTATGCATAGAAGCAGCTACAAACGAATTTGTGGTAAAATTTTGAACAGTTTGAGAGATAATGAGAAAAATAAGGTATGTACTGATCAGCTATACTATGCATTAAAGGATGAACAGGACCCGTCTACACTGTATAATGTCTGTTTCGAATATAATAAATGAATTGCAACAACCGAAAAGTCGTACAAAAATCCGTTTAAATTAATTCATACGCTAACGACTACGTGTCAAACCTAGACCACGACAGTTCTATCTCTCAAAAGTTCCACTCGAAAGAAATAGCCCCGTGTCCCTCCTCCGAAAAATGCACAAACTGTTTATGAGAAAACATCATTTATTTATTTATTATTTGATCGTTTGTAATAATAATAAGACATAAACTTCTCCTTGTTTTACAAAGAAGCTATTATAGGATATCGGAACGAAGAAAATAAAAATGGTCTGAAATAACACTATGCAACATAGTGTAAGGTCACAAAACTATTTTCGAAAATGTAGGCGTTCTTTATGTTTTTAGATTTCCTGAACTCGAAACTGTTACTCAAACTTCGCATCTCCCACCGTTTTAGCAGAAATCGCATAATTTTTACAACTAACGATAATGCAATACACTGACAAAAATAGCGCATGAAGCTCTTAATACTTTGTTTCAAGTGTGAATGGGATAGCAGAGGCCACAATACACATTAAGTGAGGAAAAGGGTGAGAGATTACATCAGGATATCAAGGACACGGAACGACGATGCCGGTGATCTTGGGATATTGAAATGATGGCCGACCATTGGATGCTTCGCCGTAAGCACATGGGAATGCCCCTTAAGAGGAAAAGCAGGGCCACACCATCACAGCTAAGAAATCAGGGAATGAATGAGGTTCGTGCATGCTTTGTTCTACATCCTCTGTATGTATCTATGGTCTCTGTGCATGTTTCAATATTTTGTTGTTTTAAACTAGTATTATACTTCAGCACAATACGTGTGCCATGTATATGTACTACTTCAGTATGTGACATTAATATTGACACAGTATTTCAAGCATAATTTTTGAATTCACGAATCAAAGAAACATAAACATCAACATCTGCGAAAAAGGTTTTTCACTGTTGAATAGTGTAAACTTTGCTATTTAGAATAATGAGAACCTACGCGACACAAAAGGAACCTAAGTCATGAAAACAGGTGTCAAACATGACACATCACACAGCGAACCTGCAATGAAAATGGTATTGCTTTGAATAATTCAGCGTAAACAAAATTTAAAACAGGAATCAGGAATGTGAATTGACTTTCTTAAAGTATTTATCTGGGCCAGAAAAACCATATTCACATGAGAATAAGTATTTTAGAATATTTGTGAGAGCCATTTAGATAATTCTGGAAGAGTGTTATCGTTCTGTGTTCCAGTGCACTTCTGAGAAACTTATTTAGAGAGAAAAAACATGAGTTTTATTTATTTATAAGAAGATACATTTTCTCAAAATAAAGTGCTAATACTACAGGAAAGAATATATTTCTTGCTGTAATGGCTCCTCACAGAAAACTCGTAGCTGCTCACGATTTCAATTGCAATTACGATGAAATGTTATGTAATCGTGCACCTACGATTCGCGAGAAACTCCCGTCACCTGGGAACCTAAGAAATGCTCCGCAGGTACTCATGTAGAGTACGTTCCCGCCGTACTTGAAAGGGTACAAGCGCAACTGAGCTGACAGCCACTTCCCTCGAGGTTTCAGGCTAAAAAACACAACTCTGCTCTTTCATTTCAATTTATTCATCTTACGTTCCAAAAGATTGTTTGCCGGTGCTATTTACAACCATAGACAGAAACAGTAAGCTGTAACTTAAGTTAAAATAATCTTCTTAAGCTATGAAACACTACAACGAATTTTCTACTTAGGACCCAGTGAAGCTTAAACTACACAATGGAATGAAGACTAATAATTTCAGTAGAGGTCATTGCTTATCATTTTTCTGTTTATGAAACATATAGGCCTACACGGTATAAGGTGGACTCGTGGCAGAAGACTGTTGTACAGGCAATATTAAACAAAGCAAGAAGGAAACGCAGACCCGACATCATTCTTATCTGTTGTGGAGAACGTTGCCGTACAAACTTGTAAGAGATGATCCAACAGAACTTACTATCTACCCATTCCATAAATGCGCGCTAACTGGTGTTCATACTAGACGGGCCGCAACACTTTTCTGATAACTACTTCTTGCTGTTCGGGAGAGAATATTTTTAACATGAAGGTACTCCATCCAACTTGAACATTACCCTTTAATGAATAGTGTAGCTGATCATCTACATACCTTACTTTTGCCATTATCTGTGAAACTAATCAACATTTTACCACAAATTCATTTTTATTTTGCTTGTATACATAGTGCTACATATGCTAGTAGCTCGTCCTAGAAATTATAAACTGTAGACTGCTACTGAATCATTTCGACAGTTCTCTGCATTGAGTTACTCCTAACACGTGTGTTTGTTTACATTAGTATTCCTCCTTTGCCATGTACAAGTGGTCAATCAAGTACTACTGTTACATTATGAGTTACTTTCTGGAAAGATGAGACGCTTAATAATGATATTTACCACATCGGCTACATCATGGAAGCACTATATAGCCGACCAGCTATGAACTTTTTGTTGCTTGTAGTGCATAATAATTTTAAGGATTTTTTTCAATATTTTTCTCAATATATACGCACTATACATTAATCGTGATATTTTTTATAGCTTCAAATAAAAAGTCGTGCATTAAAGGGTTAACTGCGGTGGTAAAAAACTGCACTCGTACTCGGGAGGATTTCCGTGTTTTACCTAAATCACTCCAGGCAAATGCCGGGATGGTTCCTTTCAGATGGGCCGGCCGTTTTCCTTTACAATCCTTAACAAAAAATCAAGCCGAGCATGTGCTCCGTCTCTAATGACCATCCTTCCTTCCTTTCAAGATTAACGTCCGTGAGGAACAACAGATTGCTTCATCTCGGGACTGGAATTGGAGACCTTGTGCCGTGGCCAACGCGATTCTTACTCCCACGGATTTCCCCTAAGTTGTCACATTAAATCGTTGGTCTATGAAAACCTCGTGTATAAAACTTTCTGTGTCCAAGCCGCGTCATGTCAAAGCTAGAAATAGAGGTTTAGAAGACATTCACTATCTCTTTTGTCAGGAGAAAAAGTTAACCCTTTAATGTATGACTTTTTATTTGAAGCTGTAAAAACTATCACGATTACTGTATAGTGCGTATATACTGAAAAAAATTGAAAAAACAAAACAAAAAACTTAGAATTACTATGCACTACTAGCAACAAAAGTTCATAGCTGGTCAGCTATATAGTGCTTCCACGATGTACCCAATGCAATAAATGTCACTATTATTCCTCTAATCTTTCCAGAATGTAACTCATAATGCAAAAGTAGTATGTGAGGGATTACTTTAACATGGAAATGGAGGAATACTAAAGTAAACAAACGCACATGTTAAGAGTAACTCAACGCAGCTAAATGTCTAATTGATTCAGCAGCACTCTGCCATTTAAAATTTCTAGGACGAGCTACCTGCATTTGCAGCATTATGTGTAGAAGCAGCTACAAATGAATTTGTGGTTAAATGTTGATCAGTTTGAGAGATAATGGGAAAAATAAGTTATGTAGCTGATCAGCTCCAACTATGCATTAAAGGATAATGTTCAAGTTGGATGGAGTAAAAAATATTCTCTCCCGAACAGCAAGAAGTGGTCATCACAAAAGTGTTGCTGCCCATCTCGTATGAACACCAGTTAGCGCGCCTGAATGGAATGGATAGGTAGTAAGTTCTGTTGGATCATCTCGTACAAGTTTGTACGGCATCGTTCTCCACAACAGATAAGAATGATGTCGGGTCTGCGTTCCGTTCTTGCTTTGTTTAATATTGCCTGTTCAACAGTCTTCTCCTGCCACGAGTCCACCTTATACCGTGTAGGCCTATATGTTTCATAAACGGAAAAATGATAAGCAATTCAAACGTTTGTTAAGCTTATGGGACTTAACTACGGGGTCATCAGTCCCTAAACTTACAAACTACTTATCAACTACCTTATACTAAGGACGGCACAAATATCCATGCCCGAGGGGGGATTCGAACCCCCGACCGTAGTGGCCGTGCAGAACGTGACTGGAGCGCCTCAGTCCCCTCGGCCACCGCGGCCGGCTGATAAGCAATGGCCTCTACGAAAGCTCCTGTCTCAACTCAGACGCAGCTCAAAGATCTAGAAAATTTTATACACGGATGACTACGAGGCTGTATGAGGAGAAGTTCCCAGTCGAGTACTAGTAATCTATCTGAAATTACAAGGCTGTTTGTGATAGTACGGCAAATTACATGCCAAATAATAATTCTTATGGTGAGACTGGAGGGCGACTTGCTATGACTTCAGGTTGTATCATACTGACATTTTCGACGATTGCTACTGGATTTGGATCCTCGGGCATCTGAACCTAAGCGTCAAGGCCCGTTATACTACGCGCCACGCTACACGTCTCCAGCTGCAAGTTTTGGCGCTGCTTCGTCACGTAGGTGACGTACCGTCAGCAAACTGTGCCGCCAGCAGCAGGGCGCTGAATGACCTTTGTTTAATTACTGGCGCGGCACAGTAACGAAATTAGAAGCGGCACTACCTGGAGGCGCACAAGTGCTCCATGAATATAAAGCATAGAAAAGCGAAACAAAAGCCAATAGCCATCGTCATCGCGCGGCATTAGCATACTCGACACACAGGGAGTATGCATACGAGGCGCTATTCTTTATATAAATAAATTGCTTTCTCATAATGAAAATGCAGGCGGGCTGGGACCACCTCGGAAGGTGGCCGGTCGCGAATGTTTTTTGCCCGCGAGAAACAAAAGGTGCGTGGCGCCGGTCGCTCGGCATTGTCGCGCCCTAAGAAAAACTTCATTCATTTGCGCGGGGATGGGTTTTTTCTGTCCGCGGCTAAGTCGCCGTGTCTCGAGTAGAAAATTATAGCGTGCCCCGCCGTTCCCAGCTCCCGGCCTCGGCCGTTACAGACGCCACGCCGGCAAACATCGTGCTATCTGCCACTCTCCCTAAACTTTTCGTTCAAAGTATACAGACGGCGGACAATCTTAAGCGCAATATTTTCAGTCATGGATCTAATACTTTTTTGAAAGTTTAATAATAAATTCCGCCAGTTACCTTTATTACGGCGTTTTTACTTTCTCGACGCACATTTGTAAGTCAGAACTCCGCCGTCGCGGATTCAGTTTTTATGAAAGGACATTCGCTGTGGTGGCACCTTGCCAGAAATACGCATCTGCCAATTTAGTTGATATACTACGCAAGTCATTTCACAGTGAAGTAGGTTATTTCTCACATGTTTTTTACACCGTTATATGAATGTGTGGGAAATTCGTCATCGCAGTGTTATATACAAGGGAAATCAACATATCTCTGGCGTGTTGGCATTACAATGAAATTACTAACATAAAAAACTTAAGCTCTGAAGACGAGGCTGTGGCCTAGTTTTTAAATTTACGAATGGCTTTTGCAGAATTTCAAGAACCAAAAATTATCAGTTATACCCATTTAATCTGAAAAAAGAAAATTATATAAGCACGTTACGATAAAAAATGAGCGTTTGGCTTTCTTGGCCGGGAGAGCCCATGCGGGATTGTTCGGCCGCCTTAGTGTAAGTCTTTTTAGTTGACGCCACGTGGGCGACTTACGTGCCAATAATGATGAGATTCCTTGCCGGGAATCGAACCCGGGCCCCCTACGTGGCAGTCAGCGACGCTGGCACTGAGATACGGAGGCGGAGACGTTACGATAATTAAAATAGAATGTTGTTGTTATCGTCTTCAGTCCGGAGACTGGTTTGATGCAGCTATCCACTCTACTCTATCCTGAGCAAGCCTCTTCATCTCCTCATAAGAACGGCAACCTACATCCATTTGAATCTGCTTACTATATGCGTCTCGTGGTCTCCGTCTGCGGTTTTTACCCTACACACGTCCCTCCAATGCTACATTTACGATTCCCCGATGTCTAAGAATGTGTCCTACTAAGCGATCCCTTCTTTTTGTCAAGAAAATAGCATAATATAAGAAAATTCTCTTTTCTTATATTTTTTGTCGAACTTCCGTTGCAAAAACAGTATAGGATCTTGTACATTCTTGTGTTTTATGTTCCTAAAATAGCTTTATTGTATATTGCTAAAGCATTTTCAAAGCTCATCTCATGCTTTAGTAGTGTGAAAGTTTCTTGATATCTACTGTGATAGATGAAAAAATGTGATTAATATTGTCCTCACTGACGTATTCACATGAAAAAGGTATGGTCATGTGGAAGCGATAGGGAAGATGCCAGAGTCACCAATGATCGGACTCATGTCGTACCCTTGTCACTAAAGTTTCGGCTGTATGTAGGAATTTGGTGTCAAGCAGGAGATGGAGGATTAGGTACCACTGAGGCATAGTCTCTTCCTTTAAGTTCATAAGACCGTTGGAGAGTGTCATTCCATCGGATCCTGATTATTGATCTTAAAGTACAAAAAAGATCGTCAATGCAAAGCACTGCGCACAAATAGATATAAATACGCGTTATTGTCCGATTACAGGGTTGTTAATAGTCACATACCTTAAATATGTGGAAGTTTTAATACGTATTTATTGGAAGAATCTGCAAGAATCAGTGAAGGAAGTAGCTTACAGAATTTTGGTTTGACTTATACTCGTCTGTCTAGGGTTTCGTACTTTCGTTAAAATCTCTCAGAAAACAAAAAAAAAACTCCTACCTGTTGTACAATGCAGAAAGTAGGGGTTAGACTGTTGGAGAAGGTTAAAAGTTCCGGAAAACAGTAAAAGCGAATTTCGTTTACTTTTCCGGTTTCAAAGGCGTAATTATAGACAATTAGGCGACATATAATCACAGCCCAGAGTGAAGTAGAGGGAATTAAAAATTGACATCAGGCAAGAGCGGCCAGGGCTCGCTCGCATGCAACGGGCAGCTGACCCGGCGCTTTCTTGCAAAATGCACGCGTCTTAGCGACGCCCTGTATTATTACCAGCCAGCTGCTAATGAGCCGAGCTGCTCACTGTTGGCACGGGGGTGGCACAGGTACACAGAATTACGGTGACTTGTGTAGATGTTTATGTCGGTCTCACCAATATTTGCAATACAGGGAACAGATGCTGTTTGCCACATGTTTTCAAACTTGCTTGTAAAGATGTCATGGCTTCCTATGAACATCTATTATTGTTGACAGCTGTATTGACATAGAGAACCGTGAGAAGAGTAAATACAATAAAACTCTGAAATACAAAGAGGAAATTAGAAGCGTTACCAGCTTCAGTGCGAACTTATCTAGTAAGATAAACTGTTTTAATGCATGTAACGGTTTCGGGTTACAACAGAACGACAAATCACAGAGAAACAGAACAGCAGAGTTGGAGATGTCATTGGACTGATATCAAAAGAATCATATACAATGTTTCTAAGTGTTCTAAATGAAAACTTCTGTTCCTGTGGGTACGAGTTGCAGACCGTGTACTTGACATCAACCTCTAAGCAGAAGATGGTGAAAAGGATTAAAATTTGAAACATATTTGACAGAGATCCGTATTATACATGATTCATAGAATGAACCAAGTTATAGCGTTAACTGATCAAGACAGACCGTAGTCTTTGTGAAAAGCGGCCCATGACTGGAGATCTATGCGAGTTTCGCAAAACTGGCGAAACATAAACGTTCAGTCCAGCAGTGGCAAACAAGAACAGCAGAAATGTGGACCTAGTGTGTGTACAGAATTTTGGACGCAGTAATATTTCAATAAGATACAGTAATTCGGAAAGACACGAAGAGGATGACACCGAATTTATTTCACAGAAAAGATCAAATCATATAGTTTGAGATAGATGCGCAGAGTTTTTCACACAAACGACTGTGTGGGTGCAAAACAGATGCATCACCAATTTAAAATCATCGTTATTGTGGTTTAGCTGGAATACTCCACCTGTCAGACACTGATTCGATACAGGAAATAATTTTGAGTGTTTGTTCGTAGTAGTTAGGTCTGCAATGTAATTCATACGTAGAAGTAAACTGCAGTGAACGGTGTGACGAAAGACACTTTACTACGCACTTTTCTGAGGTAAATAAAACACCAAATATTTACTTTAGAAAAATTGCATGTCATGTCACGAGTTCTAACTTCTAGCTACTGGTAGTTTGCAGGAGCCAGTATCACACTTGGATATGACCCCCCTGTTTTAGATTTTCGGTAGTTTCCTAAAAGCACTTCAATGCTGAGAATAAACTATATCCCAAAATTACGGCCAACTTCTGTATCCGAACTGTCAAACTAAGCTTGTGTCATCACTACCGTTGGCTTACTACACGGCAAAAATGTAAATAGTAAAACATTACTTCTCAAATGATGAACTGACGAAGCGAGGCGACCCTGTGGTCAACGCGGAAGGACCGGTGGTCACAATTCTTATAGTTTTGCCAGCATCGATTAAGGCGAACGTTCAGATGGTTCTTTTGAAAATGACACAGTCAGGTTACTTCCACACTGAGTTAGTGTCGTTTATAAAATTTGTGTTTAGAATTGTGTCATGGATCCAAGTATATCGATGACCAATATATTATTCCACGTAGTTCGTAACACATATGTTTTCCTTGGATTAACATCCACCGCCGGCAGCAGTGGCTGAGCGGTCTGCGGCGTGTCAGTCACGGTCTGCAGAGTCACTGAGGTCGGGGGTTCGAATCCCCCCTCGGGCATGGATGTTTGTGCCGTCTTTAGTATAAGCTAGTTCATAAGTAGTTTTGAGGTTTGGGGACTGACGACCCCGTAGTTAAGTCCCATAAGCTCTACAAACATTTGAACATTTGGTTAACATCCCAGCCACAAAGAAATGATAACAGGAACAACAGAAGCGCCGAGGAGACCACCCAGAGATCGCCAAGTGAGTCAGAGATGCTGCAGAAAATGTAAACTACGACTGATTCTCGGAATAAAAGTTAGATGTGCAATGACCTGAAGAACATGTCGGAATGAAGCGGCTTGTTCGACCGCAGGAGATGCTGGGGTACTCGGGATAAAGTAACGATGACTTCGCGAAACTATAGCAGCAAAAAAGACGCAACTGTTAATTAGAGGAACAAGAGGAGAATGATATATTCAAGAGTCGGCGGGTAGGCTGGGCGGCGGAGTCGCAGGCGCAGCCTCGTATGCACCCTTTGATGACGCTGCAGGAAAAAATTTCCCTAAGTCTTTTATTATATTATTTTTCACTGTTGCCTGTGCCACATTTACGATAGCTGAAAAAGAAAACCGGTTTCCCTCGCCGGGGCCGAGTGACGCCGCACGCACTGACACGCACACACACACACACACTGTGTGACGAGGGTAGAGAGAGAGAGAGAGAGAGAGAGAGAGAGAAGGAGAGGGAAGGGGCCTAGGGAGCAGCGGAGGACGTAGACGAAGCCGTAGAGGATCGGAAAACGAGTAAAAAATGGCTACATGCGGGGTACGTGAGAGCCACAGACGAGAAATGTAAAGAGCGTAGCGCATTTGCATATGTCTCCTGGCTTCTTTGTTCTTTGATCTGGATTGTCAGACGTTATAAAGAATGTTGTCGACGGGGGGAGATAAAGAAATAAAATGAATTACGCTCGAACAGGTTCCGTGCAGGTAAAAAACGATAAAAACGGAACTACTTGGGGATGGAGGAATTGCATCTCGGCCTAATACAGGCCGAAAGATGGGTGATACATTTCTGCTCGCGTGGCGTTAACAGTGCGTTCGAGTACGGGAGCGATTCCAATAGTGGACGTGCGTATTGTTTCTGATGGGCGCACGACTAAGAATGATTTGCCCCCCGAGGTAGTACTGGTGAAGATTATCACGACCAAATTATGCAAAGTTTGGGGATTGTCCTAGTGCTCCATGTTAGGGAGATTCTTTCCTGTGCTACCATAAGTGGAGAAACGATCCCCCTAAGAAAGCAAAACGTTCAAAGAGTTTCCTCAGAACTGTTTAACGTTACATTACAAGATGCTTCCAGAGATAGCATGCTTACACCTACTAAACCTTTCGCGGTACGATGGTTTTCAGTTTTGCAAATTTTTGTTATGAATGATCTTTGACTGTATATATACGTCACTTTTTAGACTACAAGGAGTCCTAATGGACAGTAATTGCGTTCAAAATATGATTAAATAGAACTAGGTAGGAGTTTGACGGCCCAACAACACCATCACTGACAGCGAAAGCTTGTACTAAATAAGGGTAGAATAGATTATCAGTGGAGACATTTTAAGAAACCATTTAGCAATCACCTTAAGTAATTTAGAGAAAACACAAAGCCTGAAGCGAACTGATGGCACGGTGATTTGCAACTTGCTCTTCCCTAATAACCGAGCGGATGGTGGAGTTATTAAGAAAATGAATTCGCTTTTGTGGACACCGTGATGCAGAAACCATATAGCCCATCCAGTTTTAGGTTTTCTGTGTGTTTTCTGACCGCTAAAGGAAAATAACTTGATGATTCCTGTGAAAAGAGCACGGCTTATTTCTTACCGCATCCTTATCTGTTATTGGGTTCCGTCTCCGATGAGTTCATGGTCGCAGGGCGTTAAACGCTATAAAAGGGAGCAAAGCTGTCTTCAAGCCGTAGTTTGGTTTCACACTACTTCGCCCGATCCTGATGAAGGTCGTGTATGCTTGCCTTCAAACTGTGTAACGTAAACAGTTTTCGGTGGACCAGCAGTGTAGATAAAACCCCGGTGTAACTCGAGGTCCGTATTAAAAAATCATTTATAGAGGTAAAATAAGCGAAAAAGGGCAGGAAATAAACCTACAATCGAGTAAGGGTTGAATTTAGGCCCTTTCAACTTTATTATTTATCTTAGAGAGCAGAATGATGAAAGGCAAGCCTATTCTTATAGTATTTGTAGATTTAGAAAATATACTCTCCTGTATTCTGTCAGAGACTACAAAGGGCTGGTAAGAACAGCTGAATGGAATGTCTTGAATGAGGTTCCATCAGCAAAGGTAAAACGTAGGCAACGAAATACAGTAGAATTAAATCAGGCGATGATGAGGAATTTATATTAGGAAATTAGATACTGAAAGGAATACCGAAGAGTTTTGCTATAAGAACAGCAAAATATCTAACTATGAGGGAAGCAGAGAGGGTATAAAATGCAGACTGGCAAGAGGAACAATAAGTTACATGAAAAAGAGAGATATATTACCATAGAAAATAAGTTTTAATGTTCGTAAATTTGTTTCGTAAATCTGTTCTGCAGGCATTTGAAGTGTGGTCTTGTACAGAAGTGAAGCATGGTCGATAAACCGACAAAATCAAGAAAAAAAACAGAAGCTTTTGAATTGTGGCTTCAGAAAAATTCTGAAGATCAGATTTTTGATAGCATATCCAATGATGAAGTACTGAATAAAATTGTGAGAAACTTGACTAAAAGAAGGAATTGATACGACACCGAAAATCCAGCGAATGTGCAATCTTACACCGAGCTGCCAATTAAGCTCTAATTTTCCTCATTTCTCTTTCTCCTGATAAAGATACCCAAGCAGTGAATAGTAAATAAAATAAATAAGCGACACTGTTTAACCACACTTGCAATAGCAAAATAACTAAATAATGTAGGGGCTGCAAATCAGGGATCATTTAAATTATGTTATCTTTCAGGAGGTAAAATGATACTGTAATGAGAAATGGTTCGTTTGGCAGCCTTCAGCAGTGAGGGTGTCAAACGTGACATTTTATTCCAAA
The DNA here is from genome assembly GCA_026315105.1 of Locusta migratoria. Classification (NCBI taxonomy): domain Eukaryota; kingdom Metazoa; phylum Arthropoda; class Insecta; order Orthoptera; family Acrididae; genus Locusta; species Locusta migratoria. Next base: position 144,133,091 of record CM048755.1, on the reverse strand, counting down.
TGGTGTCTCACAACAGACTGTTCCGTTGGTGTCAGAGAACACGGGAACACTGTAACAAGAAGTGTAAACCTACCAGTTCTGTCTTAAAAGACAGACATTCAGATATCTACTCGCTAACTGAGCAGTGGTCGCTTATATGACTCATAGGATTCAAACGGATTGGAAAGAAGTCCATAGCCATATACAGTCAGTAAACATGTGGTAAATGTACTACATGTAATTCAGGAGAAAGGCAGTGTATGCAGATGGGGATTACTAAAATAAAATGGTCTCCTCAACGATGAACAGAAACGTGTCATTACTGCTGCTGAGATGACAAATTTAGAGTGACAATAATGCGAACAATTTAGTACAAATGACAGCTAATTTTGTCACTTTTAACCTCCTCAGTTGTTATGTGGCACATATGCTACATTTTTTCTAATTCGGGCATTTAAATAAACTTGCCCTAGCTGATTGCAGTGTGTACTTCAAACCATGTACCTTCTGTGGATCACTTATTTCCTTTTCTATAAACTACTAATATATTTCGGCAACGAATTGAAGAAACCTACTAATCACAGTGTAAGCATGGCTTGGAGAAATTCTGCCTGTTTTTAATAATTATGAACTAGAAACCGTTTAAAATATGCTGTAAAATTTTAATATACCATATGCTATCGAATCAGTAAATCTTACTCATAACATTGGGGCGATATTTTTTCTTCTATATTGATTTGGGTATACATTCGCCAACGAACTATATTTTTTATTTTCATAAGAGAGACTGCAAGAGAAAGAATAGGGTGAAGAAGAAGAGGAGCGCTAACACCCCAGAACATTATCCTGTGTATGTCATTACGAGCAGCAATGATGTTCCATGCTGTGCATCTACCTGATACAATGAATGTTGCTCAGAAAAGGTGTTTCAGATATGGTTTGCGTGGATGTAATGCTTTCACTTTTATGGAATGTATTGAATGGGAAACAATTATTTACAATTCTATAAAAATAATTAGAATTGTAAAAAGGATCCGACTGTTTTCCAGATATAGCAATAAAATAACATTTTTTGCACATAAATAAGTGACTTTATGCATGTTAGTTGTCAGTTTATAGCTGACATTCATCAAAACAATCCCTGAAGACATTACTGGGATAAGAAACGTATGTGAGACTTGATGTAGCATATTTTCGACATGCCATAATTTTTTGATGAGTCACAACATTAAAAAAGTGTTTTATTCTTGTTTTATCTCAGAGAAATGCATATAAGCTTTCCATTCATAAAATCTAAATTCAGTACTGAGGAGGTTAATGGACCTATGTTGTGTTTACATTCATAGGTGTTCATTTTCGTTAAAGATTGTGTTATGTCCCCGAAATGAAGAATACATCCCCCTTGTGTTATTATAGCAGTAGCCAAGAAATCCTAAAGTTGCTGTTACCTTCCAGTTCTATCTAAATAATGATGACATTCTCCATATATTACGACTGTGTTATATTATTCTCAATATATGCATAAAGTCATAATACTTTACATGGTTTGTTCAAATGAATGTTTCACCAAGAGAGTATTATAAATATGTTTGTGTATTACACAATTTTATAGCACATGTATTCACTTTTAATATTTGTCAAAATATTTACAGTCAAGGTTCAGCACCGCATTGCCATTCTAAATACATTACAAAAGAACAAAATTATGTTCAGTGTTTATTTCTAATATTTTAAAAACAGTTGCCTGAAAAACAGCTACGGGTCAAAAAGCATACACTTTACTAGAAGGGTGCTGAAGATACTGGCTGGTGTAAGATAAACTAACTGAATTTCGTAGTACAGGGAGAGTGTTTTCATTGTCTTAAAGACTGAATGTATAAAATTCATATATGTGCAACGTATTAATAATAACAAAGGAAAGAAGTGTGAGTATTAGTGTACTTGCGGAGATGTGTGTAAGTATTCTGACATTTTTCTATTATCTGAAGAGGATTCTGCTTCCCGTTCAAGTATTTCAATGTGTTTATGAAATACTACCCAAACACCAATGATATGATGAAAAACCTCATGCATATGTGAGACACAGTGTTCCTACAGTGATGAAATACAGTCATCACCATCATTAAAAGGTATTTATATAGATGAAGTTAGCAATAATTAAAATGGGGAGGAATGTGTAAGTGCTTGGCTGCCTATAAATGAGTTTTAAGAAGGGTGAGTTCTTTGTGTTCTTCCCAGCTACTTTAGTGCTATACAATTCAACTCCTCTGAGAGAACTCTGAGCATGCATCCATCAACATTTGTAAAATGATACTTGTCTTCTATGAAAATCCATTGTAATAATTTTGATTGGTAAATTTTGTGAAGCCACTAACTGAAAAACATATTTGCTGCAAAGTGCATCAGTAAACTAGAAGAAGAGAGAAACTGAATAAGATATCAGAGGAAAGGGTAAACATCTTTGTTTTGTTGATAATATTATAAGCTAATTCTGCAACAAGCAAGACTCATGTGTAAATCATTCTGGGTTTAAATACAAGTCAAAACAGAATGACTGGATAGAATCCAGCTTATAAACTAAAAATAGCAAAGGACTGGTATGTACACAGTAACATTGAATACAGTTTAGAAGAAAATATGCGTAAAATATTTAAATTAGAAGTAAAGCCATTATTCTGTTTTGTATAGGGCAGATGCACAGGAGTGTAGGGATACAATGAATGCATCTATGATGGATCACATTTTCCCAGAAGTGATACAGAAGGAGTGGACACTAATATAAGGAAAACAGAAAATTCAGCAATTTGTATTTATCAAGGCTTTAAAAGATTTTAACTTGACTGCAACAGTTGGACTCGACAAAATATTAGCAATCATAAATGGATGTAGAAACTACTTCATTATTCAGTATAAATCAAACTTTTTAATAATGTTAGTATTACCAAATAGGCCTACATTCATGATCACTCTGACAATATGCGCATTGATGCTATTAACTTGAGGAATAGACAGAAGGAGAGAGGGACAGGAAGACCAAATCGAGATGTGACTGTATCTCCGGAATAAACGTTTTCTAAATTCAGTTTCAGCCTTATGTTTGATGATGAAATGGAGCATTAAGCAAAAACGCCGTACTTTTATTGTAGAGAATGATTTTGCTGATTGCGTGTGGAATAGCAAGAGGAATGTCGCACTCAGGTGCATTATAATTATCACAAAAATGAATGAGAAGTGCGTATAAAAAATAAATTACATATTATGTAGGTGTATGTAAATAGCATAAGAAACAGTGAGAACAAGAAGAAGTATATAAGTAGAAAGAACTAAATGAACAACAATTAAGTTATTCGTTTGAATGATAATAAAGCATGTCCATTACAAGTCTTGAGAGAAGTAGAGGAACTGTTCTCCACAAAATTAAGGAGACACACTGAACAGAGTTGACAGTAATGATGTGCAACAAGGGGTAACATTACATGTAAATCTCAGAAATAGGAGAATGTAGACTTGAATAAGTCGTGTACAAAACTGAAGGTGCACAAGAAATTACTTTTGAGTAAATGAATTACATGGTATTGACAAATCGACCATAATGAACATGGGGAAACAGAAAAAAAGTCAATTGGTTTACTGTTAATTTGCACTATTTTCTCTCTGATATGTTGATTATACATTTTTAGCTCAGGTTTATGTGTTTTTTAACAACTTGGTTTATTAACTGTGGTAGGTCTATGAAGATCACACAAGGTGTAGGATGTCATTAACAAATTATGCTGTTTTTCATATGCTCCATTAACATACTTTCGTTCTTTGTTTTCCAATTTCAGTATCTGACAATTTCTTCTATGGCTGTTAGGAACAGTTCTCAATTCTCAATTTCCCAGTTTCCTGATGTGTCTAATGCACACTATAGCATTTTCTTCAAATGTCTAAAATTTGGTGAATGAGTGAGGTTTTTCTCAAGGGCTGCCAGAGCAAATTTTGACAAATTAATTACTCCAAAAGTTGTCTAAAAACAATGAATATGAAACAAAGTGGTAAGTAATTTCAAAGTGTTCGTATCTGTGACTTTTTGATACCCCAATGTTCCTTCTGTTACCTCCACGATTCCTTTTATTTATTATTTACAGAGAGTTGCAGGACATTTATAAGAATACTGCATTGCAACGCATACATTAAGCTGAGTAGCAACACATAAAATGTGAAGGTTACATTAGTTCAGAAAAGTATGGCACATCGCTTTGAAGTAGTAATAGGTGATTTGCCATATATTTGTTCCGTCACCTGATGAAATTCCCATCAGCTAGTTTGTAACGTAAATAAAACCCATTAAAAGGTTGTGTATTACTGCTTTATCACAATTTTTCCCGTTGAAAATTTTAACAAGTTGTTTCAACTTGTAAGCAATTGTAGCCTCCCGCTAAGAAAGTAAAACAGGGGAGAAATGACACTCTTAATTAGAACTGAAGGTATCTTGACTTCGACAAGACTAAAATGTGACACTTGACAGTACTGCCTGCAATATAGTAGAGGGTAAAAATTACTCTTAATAGGAAAAGACTTTCCACCTTCTGGACAACTCGTTCTAAAATTTCGTACAGATTTTCGTACGGGGATATGAATGTGTGTTTTACAGTGTACACATATTTCCAGTGACTTTTAAATAGCTGTATCTTCGAGCAACATGTAATCAAATACACAACTCGATAATATACAGACTTAAAAAAAACTGATTGAGGCTATTGTGAAACAAAATATAGTTCATATATAGGTCGTGTCACTGACTCAAGATCAGCGAAAAAGGTCAAAAGTGCATACGGATGAATATCAGTCAGAAGCTGTAACATGGTTCACAAATGGTGAAGTCAACTGTAGACTGTTGATAGGCAGACGACAATATAACTTAGTTCACCACTCAAGATGAGTAGGATTTTCTCCTCTCCTAAAGCGAGTAAACACTCTCTAAGAAGGAAATGCTAAGGCTATCAGAGGAACAATATAAAAGTAACAGCAATAACAACTGAAGACGTCAACACAGCAGTTTTGAAAGTAGACCCATTTTCATTTACAATAAGGTTATCCCTGTATAATGAACATTCGAAAAACAAAATGTGACAAATTAACTACCAGAATCAGAAAATGAGATTTTTTTACTTTGGATATTTGAAATTAGTGATAGGGTGGCGGGTAAAAATAATTAAAAAAATTAAAATAGAAGAGCAAACATGATGTGGATTGCTTCTGTGAACTAAATACAGTGCCCGAGAAAGAGAAGTTTTGATCAGTATGTGGTTAACAGTTTTGAATGATAGGTTGCAAAATGGACTTCCAGTAGGGTCACCAGTGGAGAGCCACTCCATTAGTTGCAGGCAAATAGGCACACTGACTATACAGTTTTATAACATGCATGTATATGAAGCGTGAAGAAAGCAGACAATGAATGGCCACGTGAGAATGGTCGTGCGCTTCTAGGCACTATGTCAGGGACTGCGCGGCCTGCTCCTACCGGAGGTTCAAGTCCTCCAAAATCAAATGTTTGTAAGTCTATGAGACTTAACTACTGCGATATCAGTCCCTAGGCTTACAAACTACTTGAACTAACTTAAACTAATCTAAAGACAAACACACAACACATCCATTCCCGAGGGAGGACTCGAACCTCCGACGGCGAGCAAGAGCTCGCCTTGGAGCGCTCGACCACTCCAACGCGACTTCGAGTCCTCCCTCGGGCGTGGATGTATGTGTTGCCCTTAGGTTAGTTTAAGTATTTTGTAAGCCTATTGACTGATGACAACAATAGTTTGGTGTCATAGATTTACAAACATTTGAAAATTTTGAACACCGAATGAAAACATAGGAATAGACATAAAGAAACGACACAAATTTCTCGCTCCAGGTAATACAAACGACGAAAAATGCTGTAACAAAACAACAACATGACAATTTTAACAATGTGATACAATGAAAAACTATCTTCCCCATAAAATATAGAATAACGATGCGAAATGTGAATATAATTAGCTACAAACACGTCATTAAAGTAGCTGGAAGCTCAGATGGAAAATGTAGTATGGGAAGAACACTGAACATTACCAGAGCAGTAGTCAGTAGAAGAAATAATTAGACTTTCAACTGCAAACATGAAGAAGGATTATGTATTACTGGAGCATTTTGGCTTTGATGTTGACAATGTACTTTTTGCATCTTCAATGGATAAATTTCTGGAACAAACGAAAAATGTTAATAGAGCATGTTTGAAAGCAGACAATCAAATAATCAACACACCGAGAAATAAACGGATGCATTTAACAAAGAAATGGCATGACAATCTACTTGTTTCTGTTAGGACAACAACGACAGCACATGAAGAGAAATGGTTTGTAACACTTTCTGTAACACTTAAGCTGTAAGCCTCATGTGTGTGTGTGAAACGAAAAGCTTACAATCAGTGTCTATTAACAGCTTTGTCTTATTTCTTCATGACTTGGAGTTTTAATTCGAAAAATATTCAGATACAGAGGTTTGTTTAGTGCCCAATTGAGAGGTGTTTATCTGGACGTACTAAAGGAAATGAGAGTGTAAGGCTGAGTGGTTAGGTAAATCGCTCAAGGTAACTCTTCAGTGGATGATTAGATGACTTTAGAAGACTTGCATAAAAATTAATATGGCATTAAAGACTAATATTTATGTATATATTTAAGTTTATGAGAACAGCTACTAATGATGTTGTTTATAATGATGAAGAAGACGATGATGACTTTATGAAATAGAAATATACACAATGCAAAATATATTGTTACTATTCTGGTTTAATAGCCGCAAGGGCCTGAGTGTAGACCACAATTTAAGATTTGTAAGGCTTTAGTATTCAATTTGTTGTCAAAGAAACTGGCGCCAGGTAACGACGAAACATGAATGAAAGTAAAACATATTCCTTAGCACAAAACAATTTTCCAGGAATAAATATTTCTATAATTATTTTGATTTCTAAGCACGAATAGCAGACTTAGATGTCATGATATAAATAGTTGCACCAATTTGGCGCTTAATTACATCATTTTGGAAACAACGCTTGTTGTTGTTTATTTAACCGTGAAATAAACTTTTATAAATTAGATGAACTAAATTATTTTAATGTTTACGATTAAGTGTCATGTGACAGAAAATACAATACACTTGTACTGTAAGGTATCTCTTTACAAAATGGGAAACATTAAAATAGTGTGAGGTTTCGGAAAATGACCAGTGACTACTTAAGTTTAGATGAAACCCTGATGTTAATCAGATACCTTATAAGACAGATTACTGCGAAATGTGTCAAAAGTTACAGAGGCAAGTCATTTAATTTTAATGTAGTGTAATGTAATGAATGTAGAAAATCCAAAAGAGAAACGAAATAGCTTTTGTTTATTCTTATCTGATAGCTAAAGTCAGAAAAAGTGACTTTTGATCACAGAGGAGTCAGGCGTAAAATATTATGTGGCTCGTGACATCACACAAAACATAAGATATATACAAAATCCTACTAGAAGATACAGTGCGCTGATAGGACGTATTGTTGCTGCGTCTTCGATAGGAAAGGAACAATGAGAGGCAAAAAACGTAAGGGAAGAATATCTGGAATGTCATAAAACTGTGAAGCAGAAAAAGACAATCAGCTTGTAGCCAGGTGACCTTGTTTTAGAAATAACGAGAGACTAGTTGCTTAAGACTACACTGTGACTGCAACATAAGATTCACCATTAGGAATAATCGTTTTATATTTCGTTTAGGAAAAATCACGTTTTACTCCTCCAGGACGAATAGAGCCTCTTTGGTTTTAGAGGAAGTTAATGTGTCCGATAAATTTCGGTGTCGTGCAATTAATAACGACATAAAATATTAATTAACTTTAAGATGAAAATCTTTCGCAGAACCAAGACCCATAGTATTTCAAATCTTGAGGGAAGTAACGAAAAAAAGATCAGCCCTCAATATAGGCGATAAGAGAGGAGGCATAATAAAAGAGAAAAATCGGAAAAAGGTAACTGCTTACTGAAAATGAGCCGGATATATGTTGGGAAGCAGGGAATTAAGCTAGGCAAAAAAGAAAAAGTATGAAGCCAGATGTGATATCTCCTTTCAGACTGAACCTCAGGTCTCTCCTGAAGATTTATAGCATGGAATGAATACAGTGTTCGCGAGAAATTTATCTAGTTAATAAATATATTTCAGGTATGAATAAAAAACATGTAAAAATTATCCTAGTTGGCGAATATCGAAGACTAGACAGGCCGCACAACGAACGGCAAGGACACGTAGGAAAGGAAACCACCTGAAGTGACGTTGGAGGCGGGGCACGAGAATAGTTGCCGTGCAATGGATAATTCACTGTCTGCTGTGCCGCAGGCTCTCCTGGCATAACTGAGACACACTTTTCTGGACTTTTATACGCTGTAGTTCTGTTGACAGAAAACATATAACTGTTAGTTAAAATTGTGATAAGTTGGTATTGGAGAAGTATGTGTATGCCACTTACTTTTTCTCGTTTGCCATTTTTATGTGGAAGAAGCTCGAGTTTTAATCATCAGTTCAAAAGATGTATTAATAGCGTCCATTGCATCTTTTAAATATAATTATTTGTGTGTACAGTACTTCGTAGAAATTTCAGTGGTACGTACTATTGTTAATAATGCAGACGAACTCTCAAATAATATTGATCACCGTGAGTTCCCCTTCCAAGGAACCGCAAATTTAAAGAAATTGCTATCTGCCGAAGTGATTGTGGCTCTACATGAAGCATACAGCAAAGCTACGCAAGCACTAAGCAATGTGTGCGTAGTGAACTACCAGGGGTAACTACGGTTACCTTCTCCGGGACCCAGTCGCCTGAACAAAGAAACGTTCGTGCAAGATACTTACGTTCCCGGTTCATCTGACCATCACTATAACTACAGCGTTAATAAAAACTGCAATTACAAACATGATAAAATGGAAATGTAGGTACCAATTCATGCTCTACTTACGACCATCAGCGACAGAGATAACAGAATTATTTTAAGTTTTCCAGTGGAGCCTACTCACCTCTAGGTGGTTATCGAAAGGGGACCCTTAGCGTGCTTTTACGTTTCATCTCTAATTTTCATTGTACAACACTTGGAAGCAATGCAAGGTGTGAGAAGATAATGAAGATATTTCTCTTCCACGTCTGATTTGATTGGTATTTAAATGTGTAGCAAAATTGAGGAAAATTTTTCAAGAAAATCTATGCGATTTTTATTTTATAGTCGGTGATTAACGTAAACTGATGTCAATGCACGCTTTGAGCCTGAGATTGCTTGGAGCGACCAGTTAACAACTACGTGTGCAAGCTAGAGACAATATCTAAGTACTACTCTATCTGTCATGCAGTCCAAGACTCTGAAATGCTAATTATTGTAATTATCATTATTAATATAATTCGCCTTAATACTAGTTATAATAGTAGTAATAATAAATTGATGGAAGAATACTATACACAACGGAAGAGATGCCAACTCACTCGTTGAAGCGTCGACCAGCATTCTTCAAGAGTGCGGTCGTTAATAGCGGAATTCGATCTAGACTGTTGGTCCATGGTAAGCATAAGAAAGAACGATAGCTTTCATTATTTACAGGTAAATACATGTCACTCAAGTAAACTTGTAATAGTTAGTTTATAGTACTTTTCAGAGTTGTGGTAAAAATGAGACTGAGCCCATAACATTAGAAGCATGATTCATTACACACTGAACACCAGAATAATGAAAACAGTTATACACAGCAAAATGAAGTATTAGTATCATTACAGCGGAAAATATAGTGAGACAAAGAATCAGTCCATTATACCTTAAATCCATTTACAAATAGTCAGCAGTTATGAAGAAGCTGTAATTATGCACTACCAATAATGTAAAGGTACAAATAATAGTTATGTCTATTACTAGTTTTATAAGGATAGCTACGTTACTTTGCCCGAAAACAATACGGAGAGCGAAACAGGTAAGTAAGGCACCAACACCGCAGAATACACACTAATTTCAAAATACTAACACCCACACCAGTCAAACATAACAGTGCTCGGGGCTCACGGGAGCATACATCGAGCTTCCATTTTATTATTATTATTTTTTTTAAGAACTCGTATTCTACTGTCTGGTCATTTCCTCAACACAACAATTCTATTTAGTCTTTACTTACTTGCAGGAAAGAGCTTTCAATAACTGCTAGCTTTCAGAGTTTCCTTACTCGTTCTCTCGTTATATCTTCCACCGACGCGACCTGTAACCGGTGGCCGTGACTGTATTACTATACAATGACGCTGCAAGGAATCCAAACGTAACGTGGGGATATTGGCAGTAAGGTCTCACATATAAGTTCGAATTTACTGGTGGCAGAAAGTAAACAGAGAGGTACAATTCCAAATTAGCAGTGGAAAATATAACCCTACTTTTCCCAAACTGCGCTGCGAAAATCATCTGCCTTATTTCTGTAAATTAAAATTTTATAATGATACATACGGCTATGTAAATGAAGGTAATAAAAGTCAAAGTATTTGGTTCGGAGAAAGGAGATGTACTTCTGCTTGTAAATGCGTTTCTCATCCAAATATTTCTTGCTTTGCGATATATATATATATATATATATATATATATATATATATATATTATTTTCGTAAGAAATTCTTCTGAATCATAGACACGAGGTATTGTCGCTGCCCTACAGACTCGGATCTGCATGTCAACGGCAGGCCGATACGAATGCTACCTACTTAAATTTATTTTTTCTTAACAGATCGATAGAGGTTTCGAAGAGGGGCCTCTATTTCCGACAATACATGTCACTGAATCGTAGCCGTTCAGCTGCTAGAACCGGCCAGAAGTCCATCGAGAAAGTAACAAGTTTATAATTTAAGCAGACAGGTTAGTGGAATGGAAATGGCATGGTTTCTGTGATTCGATGGCAATGCTACTGCATTGCGCCCAGTTGCTTATCGCAACCTAGTTCCTTATCTGACTCTTATCGGAAGACCTCACACTGCACTCCTTGTGTTTAATGCCCCAAGCGGTGCACACACGATTCGCACATAATGTCACATACGCGTTTTCCACTCCGCCGGAAATTCTCATCTCCGATGAGCAGTAAATTACAATAATAATACAAATAATTCTGAGCACTGCTCACTGCTGTGCTGGCAGAATTCTACATGCCTCTTACTAATTAGAGACTTTTTCGCACATCACGTGACGATCTGACAAAACATACAACAAATAGTAAATATAAACAAAATAGTTAATAAGAAATTATCACTGTTGTATGGGAAACAACGCAATTTCGTCAACTGGATAGCAGGATTCCTGAATAAATATTTTGCGCGAGTAAAAAGTGTAAAATAGCACAATTTTTATGATTAACGTGAAATTTGGAATACCCTAAAAGTTAGGCCTAAAGATACCACGTCAACATCTCGTAAGAAATGCTTTTCAAATCAACCTGTCCCTCAATGATGATTAACTTTTTTTAATGGAATCAGTAGACGATCTGCAACTTTTGTCCTCCGCTGGGTTTTCAAACTAGAGCAGAATGTATTTTCTCTGCTCTGTATGCACTCGCCGAACAAAAGAATGAAGTAATTAAGGTTAGTGTTGGAAAGAAGGCTAAACTATTTCGCAGTTCGAAGTTCAGGAGCGGGACAGACAAATCGCATTGCAGAGCTCTACTTTACTGATTATTTTATTATGCATCAAGTTTTACCGAGAAAGTTCACCCGATGAATCTTTCCTTTCCGTTGTTTATTTCAATGGAGCAATGCTGTTAGTAACTGCGATATTTTTAAGACCTAGAGATGAAGTTTTGTGCCGAGATTTGGTCCTTATTTTCAGTAACTTCATCACAAATTCATGTGGAAGTTACTTGGCATTCTGCATCGTTTGTACATTTTTTTTCTCGTGCGTTAGTGATTTTTTTTTAATTATCAGCAAGTATTTCAGATCAGGTTATTCTTCATTAAAAGGGGCTAAATTGTTCAAAATGAAATTGCCCAGTTGTAACATACATCTTTATTCACGTACGAGCTTTTGGGATATATTTATTTTCTTGGCCTGTTCCAGAAAAATGACAGCAAAACTAGATTAGCAGAACACTGTTTTACCGTAAACATAATCATCAGATCCATCGCGATACCTAAATAATTGTTATTACTGTTTCACACTATGTTGAAGTTTTACTCGAGGGAAAAAGTTGAACATATAAATTTAATGCAATTGTCTCTAACATGGAAATATTTTAGGAATAATATCTAGTTTTCGCCAAGGAATAAGTGCAATAAATTTTATCAAGTTACAAAGTGAACACCGGAAGTAAGTCATTATGTACGAAATTCGTAGTAGACGATACAATTTGTTACAGTGGCTGATAGTTATGGTTCACTATTTTCGTGTAGTGTGACTTTTTATGTTTCGTTCACTATCTTACATAGTTTTGATGTACGCCAAATGGATAATTGATAAGTTTAAAACATTAATCACTTGGGTGCCTGCGGTAGTTTCAGCTGCTACCATCTGCAGAGATAATCTACATAGCATTATTCGTATGTGTACTCGAGAAGCTGTAAACAGTACTACAGAATACATTATCAATATTCGTAGCCGTTGTTTTCCTGTCGCTGCTTTAGTGCTATATATCTTGTAGATAAAGACACCTTTTATTCGTTGTAGGATGCTGATTTTTATTTATTTTTTTATTTATTTATTTTTTTTTTTTTTTATTTATTTATTTATTTATTTATTTTTTTTTTTTTTTTTTGTGCGTTTGAGAAATAAATATCAAACTCCGTTGCAAATGCGAACAACAGTAATACCGAAACTGGCTTTCTCTGTCTTCAACGCGAGTAACACCGATTTAAGGAGACGCTATCTCAGTAGGCCTAAGTATTTTAAAATTCGTGGGAAGTGGGTGCCATGGCGTGTGAGGTACGACTTCTCCAGAGACTGGGTAAACCTATATCGAACTGTTTTTCTGATTTCGAAGATGACGTCGTTCCTTCTCGCGAAATATAATATAAATTGTCCGATAGATAACAGTACATTCGAGTCGGAATGGCTATTGAGCGGAACCTTCTGTTTTTAAGGGCCTACGATGTCACGCCGCTCCGATTTTTGACTTGCGGTCTGTGATCTGTCAGAAGAAAAGAGGACGGGCGCTGTTTGCAAGATGATGGATGAGTTCTACGAAGTTGAAGTACAGAAAGCAAATACAATAACTCTCGAGTCATAAAAATTTTGATCTAAGTGCCTGACGTGGACATTCATAACGGAAAGGAGTTCTCTCAAATATTATTTTCATTCGAGTGAAATCGGCACGAACACTGTTCTTTATTGAAACATCAAAGTTGAAGAAACGAGGATTAGATATTATTACGACAGAAACAAAATTACTCTTAGTCGATCGTCAAAATGTACTATTTTCGGTTGGCTCAATATCGGGTTTAAATTACATTTTAAAACTGGATGTAAGGTTTGGGGGTGTACATGAAATATCCCATCTCATTTATCTGTCGACAAGCGCGCAGTAGTAGTTAGTACTAAACGACTATGTGCCTTATTGTTTGTGATGCAGTAACGTTTGTTCATGTTCCCAAATAAAAATTTGGAAAAGTTCGCCATTATAACTCTCCATAGATCATCGTTCGGCATGTATGGCTCTATAGTGTTGGAAAGATTCTTGTTTGAATTTCGCTTTAACTTACGGAAACCTCAAGAGAAGTGCAATGTGGACGACAGTTAATCCTTTCTTACTGTATACAAATTCTTGCACAGGAGGGAAGAAGCAGGAAGGCAGCTGAAAGGGGAGAGAAGGAGGAGGGGGAGCAATGTGAATCACATTTTGGGCTTCACGCAGTTTTTGAAAGCCGTCGGAGGAAATTGAATTCGTGGAGGCTGCGGGTGGACTCAATCACGTTACTATTACAAGGCATAGTCAATATCCGGCCTCCCCTGAGAACATAATTTAGTAATAATTGACGGAAAGGCGGTCGCGCCGCTACGCCGACAGCCGTCCGCTTCGAATTTCTTCCGCGTATGGTTACCTTCGCAGGAAGCAGCTTCTTACAAAACGGACCTTCCAAATTTCGTTAGATAATACTGATTATACAACTGTCCACTGGCAAATATTTATGTCAAAGTGCCAAGGAAAATATTAGACGTTACACGATGAATAAGAATATGAAACACCCTATCTGTATTTAGCCTTTATTTTGAGTTTTCAGAGCATTTTCGTTTTTTCAAGTGACCATCGAATTCTTCTTTTTGGTGCTCATCTTTGGAAAAAGCATAGGATTAATTTGCGTCTACATTACCTAACGAGATAGTGTGGGCGAAAACCTGTCCGTAAAGAGTTATGATCTACAAAAAAATATGATAGGCTTTTCACGAGCTAAATGAAGTGTAAGAACTCTTAATAACACACTTGAGGGTAGCGGTCCGTGTCGGATAATCAAAGTTATTTTTAATTATATAGATCACTCAGGTGAAACTATTGATATCCCAGTCTCGTCATTAGGTGCGGGACTGATTTTCACGGGTTTTTAAAATGTTTCATATATTGCCATGGAAATTTTCGATTAGTTTCTTGGGGGAGGTGAACAGCAAATAGGAGTACGGGTGGGAGTGTCGGCTGACAGGTGTTGTACTGAAACGGTGCTGCACGTGGGACATGAACGCAGGTGTGTGCCTTGCTGCTGGGGGGGGGGGGGGGGGGAGTGGAGGGGAGGCGCGCGGCAACGGCAGCGCCTCGCAGCGCGGCGTGGCGCTCCGCCGACGCTCGGCGCTCGACTGCGGTGGCGGCACGGTGTGCGCTCGCCGTCAGCCGTCGCGCATGCGCAGTAGCGCCCACAGCACGCGCCTCGACAACACCCCTCCACCCCCCTACCACCAGATTCACCGTGCTCTCTTACTATTTCCAACGGAACTCTGATGCGATACGAATTTCCGCGATAGTCGAATATGTTCTGCAAAGTTTTTGTGGAAGCCTCATCAACTGTTCACCTGGGATAAAAAAAGAGGCTACTCCAGGATTATCTGACACGATTAACATTTAATTACTCGTACGAAGTTGTTTAAATGCCCGACCACTATTCTCTTTATTTCATCGCATGGATATAATTAGGTGACACCTGGCCTAAAAATATTCGTGATTAATTCGCTAGAGAATGACGTCAACAAAGAGGGGAATGTTGACAACTGTCACTTCCTTTTAGTCTTTCGAGACTTCGTACTCAGAGCTGAGATGTGCGATGTGGAAGTATTTTAGTAACTTCGCTTTAATGGGTGAAGACGAGGGGAATTTATATTGCGTACGTTTTAGTAGCAGGATGAAAGGAATTGCTGTGACTCAAATCAAATTGCTTATCCATTTGCGACCAATGTATTTATTGTTGTCACTCGTTTAACTGTGTAGTCCATGTTAGCACTTGATCTGCTCTTCAAGTACAAGCGAGCGAGGGGCACAGTGGTAAACACCGGGCTCGCATCCGGAAGGACGCCCGTTCAAACCCGCCTCCGGCCATCCTTATTTCCGTAAATCAGTCCAGGCAAATTTCGGTTAGGTTCCTTTCAAAAGGGCGCGGCCAATTTCCTTCCCCATCGCCGATAAAAGCTATCCGAGTTTGTTCCCCGTCTCTTGTCGACGAGACGTTAAACCCTAGTCTTCTTTCCGTTTTCCTCAAGTATGAGGAATGCAAAATTAATGTCGCTTGGGAAATAATTTTTTTCCGAAATTTATGACTGACGTTGAACAGATTATTACACAGGGACTATAATTTCTTTATTATCCAAGTGGGCGCAATATTTTCAGGACACCGAGGATCTCACAACACTTGTCTCCCTCAGTTCGAACGAATGGGAGATCTAAATAAAAGTGTTGGCGATACGTAAGATTGTAAAGTTATGAGACATAATTACAGTGGCCATCGGTCCCTAAACTTACAAACTACTTGAAGTAATTTATCCTAAGAACAACACACACACTCATGCCCGAGGGAGGACTCGAAGCTCCGACGGCGAACGGCCGCGCGCACAGTAGCAAGGCGCCTTAGTGCGCACGGCTATTCTGCCATGGCGATACGGAAGTTCTCCAGCGCTCTTTCCGTACTTCTTGCTTCGCAGGTCTGCGCTCTTCTAAGTAACCATTAATTGAGAAATATTGGAAAATAATGTAGAAAAATTGGGAATGTAAGTAAGATTAGGGTTGAAAGTCCCGTCGGACAAACCGGTCATTAGAGCCGGAGCACAAGCTCGGACTGATTTTGTTACTAATGTGGAAGGAATCAGTCGTGCCTTTTCAAAGGACCTATCCTCGTACTTGCCTGGAGTAATTTAGGGAAATCATGGAAAACGCAAATCTGGGAGACGGGGGACGGGTTTGAACCGCACCATCTCACTCGGTAGAATTATTTGGGCTTAAGGCCACGGTCATTTCGCACAGAGCACGATTTCGGAATGAGGAAAGATGGGAACCAACCCGATATTCGTACCCAAGCTATTTAGGAAAATCCCGTCCGGTAGCCGTAGCGGTATCTGAACCCTGTTCCTCCCGAATGCGGGCCCAGCGTGGCCCCGGGCTCTACGCCGCAGGCGTGTTTCATCGCCGAAAAATATCCCTACCTGTGTACAAAGTCTCTTCTGTTAAACGTATTTGTAATCTACTGACGCCAGAATAGTTTTGGCTGCAAACGGGATCGTGCGTTTCTGCTACACCGTAGTCACCGTACCGCTTATTCATAGCCATGTCTACCGGTTCCTTCTGCAAAGTCCACAGTTATGTATCTTTACCCTCGACCGTCAATAACCGATTCCATAAAATAAGGGAGTTCTCGAAACTAACGTTTATGAGAATGTCATCAAAGACTTGGAGTTGGCAATTGCCAATTGCACTTGATTGATTCGAACAAATGAATTTCCTGTAATTTATCAGTTCTACCTCTCAGCTATTGGGGGAGTAAGAGTTTCTGGTAAAAGTGACTAAAAGTAATATTCTTACTTTCTTGGTTATTGAGCTTACTGGAAACCAACCCGCGCCAATGCCGGTGCAAGTATTTCCATCGAAGAAAAATTTATCAACAGCGATTCTTCTTTCCAAATCTACAGGGACTGAGTATTTCGTATCGCGACTGCTAATTCCTTCCGTTCCCGCGTTCTGCACTTACCTCTACGCCTGTTATTTCGTCACTGTGGCCTTTATGCGATGAACGGTAACTTCGAACTTACCGTAAGTTTCGCGGGAAACAATAAATATTTCAAGCCTTATCAAATCGGAAAATTTCTAATGAAAGTATTCACAAAAAGTTCTATTTCAGCACGAATGCTATTGAAAACTGGTAGGGAACAAAACCGATGCCTGTAATTTTACGGTAAGTACTGGCTAATCGCTTATTAACTTCATTAATTCTGAATAACATTTAATGTTGTACTGCTGCAGCTGCTTTCAGCGATGACAGCAATCCTAAATCACATAGGAAATGCGATAATAATGTCCGTCCTAATTCTGAAAAATTTTTCAGTATTACTTTGCTATAACTCTGTGGCGCGGTTTGACGGTTTTATTGTTTTCCATCTTATGCGTATCGCGAACTTCCCGTAAAATTATCTGTATTAATGGGAGAGACTGCTTCAACTATTAGAAAACGTTCGCTTCCAGGTTCTATATTAGTTGGTTACAATTTTATATTCGAGGTTGGGTGACACGCACCAAGTACAAACTAAAAAATAAGGCCCAGTATCAAGAAAACTGCACTGGAATACATTTCAGAGTTTTAAGAATTTTGTTTGAACAGCCTGTAATTATGGTATCTTTTTGAAATATTTAACTACTACTAAGTTATTTGTGTTAGTTTGCCATTTTCATCATATATTTTTTCATGCATACTACCCAGTGGCGACAATTTAGCATGTTTTAGAGATTAAATACGTCTTTTTCCCCAAAATTGTCCTTAAAGCGAACTTCTGAAATGTTATTGTATTTACCGTTGTTTATGCTGGAGGGGTATTTCATTATGTGAAAAAGTACAGACTTCCTTATTCTGCACTCATACATCACACGTTATCAATTTAGAAATTATCGTTCTATTATTACATGTATTCGTTCACAATAAAACAATCATAAGCAAACACCAGAGAAAATAATATTCGCCGAATTCATCAAAAAATTACAATGCGGAAAATGATTACAAGATTTAAATAAGGGAACACACCGCCTAAAGTATTTACTTGCACTCCTCCTAAAACAGACAGAAAAATACAAGACAACAAAATAATAATCATGAAAATATAATATCCTTTCAGATATTAATTGCCAGGCTATCTCATAGCATGAAAAACCTAAGGTGTTGCGGGTTTATTACTCTGAGAAAAGTAACTGCTTGCTGGGACCCTTTTACTTCAATATATAGTCTCACTGTTAAGTATAGTAATGCGGCATCATTTTCTATCCGATGGAAACACTCACGTTGAAATTATAAAATATGTTTCAAATACGGTACACGATAAATTACATTAGACATAAAGCCGCGAAGAACTCCTGTCCGTCATCTACAAACAGTATAAAAAATTAACTTTATTGAAGTAACGGCGTGGGAAAGAGCAATGAAAAACAAATACGTGACGACTATCTCTGTTAGAGACAACTCTTTTTGATTTCTCCTTTTTTTTTCAAACATAAAAAGTAATGCAAAATAAGAAATGATATCTACTCCGAAAAGGATCATCTTAATTGTTATGGAAATAAATATCTATCTGAAATTATAGACATGATCTAAGATAAAACATCAACCGAAGAAATTCTGTGGGAATTTAGTAACTTTTTTCGAAATGTAAGCGTCAGAACTCATTTTGCTTTCTTCTTTTCAAATATAAAAATGTGATGCAAAATTAGCAGAAATATCCACTCTGAAAAGGGCCATTTTATTGTTATCGAAATAAATATACGTCCGAAATTACAGGCATAATATAAGATAAAAATTCAAACCAAGAAATTCTAGACGAATTTAGTAATTTTTTCGAAATACAATTTACGCCCTTTCTGCCGTGTTAGCGTTTCAGTATATGAAGTTCCAGAAATTATAAAAGAACTTATTTATTGAAACAATTAAATACATAGTTTCGTTCGTTATATTCTATTATTTTATTTCGAATACTTTCGTTTCATTGGGATAAACACTGATTATTTTTAACAAGTGCTGAAAGGTAAGCGGTCATCAGAAGTCGACAGCTCTGTAAGACAGTTTCTGCTCGCAAATAGAAGTACTGCTTATAAAATAACTGAAATTACTATTGTGGACAGGGAAAAACTCGTGCTTACGGTGAGCTGAAAACTTGTTCAAAATTTCAGAATTAGATACCACAGAATCAAACGTAACGAATATTTCATACTATATAGATAAGAGTTTTATCAAGTGAAGAAACATATCGTTAATCTTGTAACGAGACGTACAGTCTGACAGACATTAGATAATTCTATTAGATGGATTTACTACAGTGAACGGAACATTATACTATACATTTTAAAACTAGTTAAAAAATAATACCAATAGAACAATTTTTCCTTGTAGGATGTATTTTTAGAAACTGTAATATTGACTGAATTCCAAATTGTCTTAGATATTACGAAGCCTTGAACATTGTTTGGCAATAATTCCATATTGATGTTATTAGGTGTTTGTGTAATTTTCAGGTAACTAGGAGTATTTTCCTTAGCTTAGAAACGTCGCAAGCAAGCTATCAAAGAAATTGCAAGAAGTGCTTTTTCACAGATTCCTCCTACAATTAATACACAAAGCTAATAAATTGAGATTTCTATATTAATTTGGATTTATTACAGTTTCATATCAACACTGATGTGTTTCTATCGCTTTGGCGAATGTGCTAAGGTATTATTTTTACTGACAATCACTCAAGCAGTAAACATTAACTATATTATTTACAGAGCTAGCAAAATATTTCAACAAAATAAATTTGAATAGCAGAACCTTTAGACTAAATATATGATTGTCTCTTATCAATTATGAAATGTTTAGAAGCTAGCGAACTATAATGTAATCGCGCCGCAGAAACTAAGCTAACAGCTACTGAGTGAACAATACAGGGTAAGGATAGTATGGGAGAGCAATGGGTGTGACTGTCTGTCTTTCTCTACTGGACTATCTCGAGGGAGATAGTTCTTTCTCATAAT
This sequence comes from Locusta migratoria, assembly GCA_026315105.1. Classification (NCBI taxonomy): domain Eukaryota; kingdom Metazoa; phylum Arthropoda; class Insecta; order Orthoptera; family Acrididae; genus Locusta; species Locusta migratoria. The sequence goes on along the minus strand of CM048755.1, from coordinate 144,112,892 downwards.
ATTTCCATTCAAGCAAACATACAAACTTGTTTCAAAATTTTCTATATGTTACCATGCCAGATTGCAGATATTATCCTTAAAATTTCGGGTATTGGCAACATTCTATAATGAGGAAGCGAATGTCGAGGAAATAGCTCGGAAGAGAGCAAACAGATTGTGCGTTTCCGATGCCGACGCGCCGACACAACACAGAAATTATGCAGTGAACATTGCTTTCACACAATAACAATTTTACTGTTCGTGCTATATTCAGAGTATACAAACTAAGATGCTACACATGGAAAAAATATAAAACGTTTTATAGCTCACTTATAAATAAAAGCAAGTTTCCTTGACAGCGTGCCACCGATAAGAAATTCATTGCCTGACTGAATCATCAGAAAACTAGATTTAACTTTCACATGCACGATGTAAAAAATTACTACAGTGGACCTTTATCACGGTTGAGTATTGAAAATACAAATCTGTAAAGCTCTTTATGATTGACAATATATTTTATTATGTGAATGCGCAAATCCGACAGTAATTTTTGACGCAGCGCGCGTCGCATATCTGACAGGTAACAATACTCCGAAATCATGCAATCTTTCTGGTATGTGGTGAAATTTTAGTGCGCTTCACAAATATTGCCTGATCGGTGACAGTTTGAAGCCAAATAGTATCTGCTGTCGGATGTCTCAAACTCTACAGACTTGTCAAGAACTGTGGTTGAAAAGCATAGTTCACGGCAGTCACAAGTATCTACTCACACAAAAATAATATTGCCTGCAACAAGACGACAAATATTACACAAGTTTTAATTATTTTTTTTTTTTGCTCTCTAACTACATAACGAGACTGCAACAAACTGTCATTTGAGGCCGGAGTCGGCATTCTCCGTTTACTTGTAAGTGAAATTTTAGTTGTCATGTACTGACACAAATGCCATAAAGTTTGCTTCCTTAATAACGGTAGACTAACTGACAACCTGTAAATGTCACTGTTTTGAATGAATGCGAGTCGGTTTATTCGACGTAAAGTGACAGATTAACGTTGCTTTGTAAATTCATTTCTTACGTTACAGTAACACATCATTAGTAAAATTTTTGCAGAACGAAATGCAGATGCAGAATATAAAATTGTTTTAAACTCAACATAAAAATTTTAGCCTAAGTACTTAAGTACTGGGGGTACAAAATAGAACTAGGCAATGTGACTATTAACAGGCGATGGTAAATTCGTTATCAGTCGTAATTCTAACGTATAGTTCTACGCATTCACTCCAGTGTGTGATTCTCACCTAATCCGATGGAAGCAGAAAATGTACAAATATTTTTACGCTGGAAACTGTTTCTTCGTTAAATGTATTTTCGCGCAGTACGGAAAGACTTCGTTACTATAGAGAAGTGAACATTATTATTATTATTATTACTACTATTGTTAATTTAGTATTTGACATTGCGGCGAAGTTGGTTCTGTGATAGAACATGTAGTTTGTGTACTTGACAAAGAAAGGTTCACAACTGTAGGTATCATTAATTTGTACACAGTGTTAGAATGTGGTTCGTGGCCGTTTTTGTTGCGAATATTTAGTTTTATTTAGTCAAAATAAAGCTACCAGGTTTCTGACAACATTTTACGGCGACGTACGTTCCTTAGAGTTAGCAATACAAGAGTACTAGAGCATTCCGTTGCGCTAATTGACCGTACAAGTGTCAGACGCACACTTAAATCGCGTAATTCTAGGGCCACCGTCAGTAGAATACTAAAAGTTCCGTATATACAACTACAGATAAAATTACTCGCACCGACACTTGTTGCGAGATAGTGAAACGAAAGCTACGAACACATAGCGTCTACATCTGCAAGGAATCAACTTTGTCCAAATAAAATCTTAGTTTAGCTTAGCTGAAGAGGCTGCCTAAGGCGAGAGGAATTTTTTTGAATGGCACGCCTGCAAATTATTAGAATCACATACAGGTTTTTCATGCGGAAACAGAGATGACGAGGAAATGCAGAGTCATCGTGTCATCTTCATCGTAGGGATGAAGACGGAAAGCGCGGCATGGCTAATCGTATGTGCCACAGTGGTATTCAGTTACATACGATATAACGCAGCAATCTACTTGGTGGAAACGAGCGATGCTACCAAATGCAGTAAATAGCACCGACCCGTCCGTTAGTGATATAAAAAGTGTGTGTGTGCTTGTAATAATTTGCAAGCTTATCCGGAAAGCTCGTCACGGGAAACTATGGGGAGGCGAGGAGTGGGTGTACTCACCTGTAACTCGTTGACCAGCTTCTCGGTCATCATCTTGCTGTCGTCGGGCGGCGGGGAGGGCGCGCCGGAGCTGTTGGGCTGCTGCTGCTGCTGCAGCTGCGCCGGCTGCTGTTGCGGCTGCTGCTGCTGCTGCGGCTGCGGCGACGACTGCGGCGGCCGCTGCTGCTGCTGCTGCTGCTGGGCCGCCTGCTGTTGCTGTTGCTGCTGCTGTTGTTGTTGTTGCTGCTGCTGTTGCTGCTGCGGCGGCGGCTGGGGGCCGGGGCCCTGAGCCTGCGGCGGCCCCAGCAGAGGAGGACCCCTCGCCTGCTGCCAGAAGTCCGGGTCCATCTTGAAGACGGAGCGCTGCTGCTGCTGCTGCTGTTGCTGCTGCTGCTGTTGTTGCTGCTGCTGGAGCTGGACGTCGGCCGACATGGCGTCGGGAACCGGCGTCGCTCGCAGATCCAACGGCGTCGGCAGCGAGTTGAGAGTTATGTCCGTAATCTTGGAAGGTGTGGTCGGACGTGCGGGCGAGAAGAGCGGTCCGCCGGCGAGTGGCGGTGGAGGCGTGTCGGCAGGGAGGCCGTCAGGTGCGCGGCATGGGCTGCGGACGCCGCGGGGGCCCGGTCGCCGTCACTCGGGTGCGGGGCTCCTGCAAAAAGAGGCCGCACGCGGGCGCGCGTTAGCTAGACGTGAGCCCGCCGCCGTCGCGCCACCGACTGCCTGCCGCCGCCTCCGGGACCACCGACTTATAAGTTGAGACGCTGCAACGCCGGCAACCCCCGATCCCCGAGCCGGCCGTCACACGGACTGAAGGCGCCGGCCCTTTGTCCCCCCGGAAAAGGAAGAGCGCGCGCGCGCCGCGAAGGAGAGGCGCAAAGCGGACGAAAGGAAGGGAGCGCTGCTTAGACGTCGCGGCGACGCCGCCCCCGCCGCCGCCGCCGCCCCCGCCGCCGCCGGCGCCGCCGCCGCCCCTCCCGCTCCTTTCCTTAGGACTTTGTGCGCCGCCGCGGACCTCAGATCGCCCCCGCCCCCGCCCGCACCCCCGCGCCGCTCCTAGCGCGGGCCCGCCGACGCCGACGCCCCTCACCCCGCCCGCGCCGCGACGCCGCGCCCGGAAAAAAAAGACAGACGCGCGAAAAAAATAAGCGGGGGAGGGAAAGAATAACTCGTAGGGGTAAAAAAGCGTGCGCCGGCGAGACTGGCGCGTCGCCGTCTGAGCGGGCGATTTTTTCGCTCCCCTCTCTGCGGCCGTGCGCCCCTACCGGGGAGCGGGGAGGGGCGCGGCGCGCGGCGGGGAGGGGGGGGGGGGGGGGGCAAGACGCTCAGCTGTTGACAACCCCGCGCCCGCGACTCTTGGCCGCCGCCTCTCTCTCGCACCCCGCTCTCAGTGTGTGTACGTGTGTCTTACTCGCTGGCCGCCGTTTCCTCACACCGACGGCCGCAGCGCGACCGGCACCTTCGCCGGCGGACCGGTCTGCCGGTACGGGGCGCCGGCCGAGATTTCGGGAGGACCCGTTATCGCGCGGAAATGCGTGTGGCGAGTGTACGGCGCCGGGGAATCCCCGCGAGAGCGAGTGTGTCAGTGTGCCGGCCGGGGACAAGTGGTTTTTTGTGTGTGGCCAAACCGGCTGGCCCGCCGGCCACTGACCCGCTCACGCCCCCCGCCAAAAAGAAGCCCACCTGCACTCGCGCTACGCCGCTTACCCCACTCGCACACACTTTCCCGTCCCGACCGACCGCTCCGGAATGCGACGCGAAATATATTCTCCGAGCGCGACTGACACTCGGTAAACATTCCGTGCGCCTCAGTTTACCGAGAAACTGCGAAAGTGGTGGATCGGCACGTCGCTACAAAACTAGCGCGCCACGATCCACTAGACCATATCTGACGCACAATACACTCGCAACTGCAAAATCTTACTATTTCGCGGATCGTTGTGCTGTCCACCGATACTGCAGAAAATACGTGTAACACAGAATAAACACTTCGAACACGTCGCGTGTAATGCTTACGCCTCTCGGCATGACAGTTATCTCACGAGTCGAAGGTCGATTATTACAGAGACATTTACAATTATTTCGTTCGGCCCAGGGCGCCTACGTAATTATTTTTTGAAGGGGGGAAAACTGCGGCGTGCGACTGAGACTCGAGAGTACGGCGCGGGCTAGAGTGGGGATGTTGTCGGACCGGTGGCGCCTCTGGCGGCGGCAGGCGGCAGCAGTTCGAAACAGCGCGGGAACGCGCCGGCAGCAGGGGTGTAACAGGCTGCGCGCTGCACAGCTGGCCGGCCGGAAGGGTAGCCGGCGACTGCTAGGACAGGTAAAACTCGTCACATCCGACACAGCGGCGAGCACAAAGAGTAGAAAGTGCTTACGCCACGCAGGAATTGCTGCGATGTTTCATATCAGGTCAACATAATTCTATCAAGTATCAAACGCTTCTACTTTGGAACACAGTAAACAATAAAATTGTATTCACTTACAAGACATGCACAATTTTGCATATTCCTATCTATAAGCCAGTTGCACACATAAATTAGTGTATATTGATTTTCAGAACACTTACATTAAAATGGATCGTGATTTATTGAAACATCGCAATGTATGGCAGTATGAAAGTAGCTGAACGTTGCTCTTGAATAAGTGGGCCTATTTATTACAATATCAATACTAGCAACAAAATTTCGTACTATTCTTCCCCCAGTGGTGAGCAAAAGAAATGATTAGTCTGTCTTTAGATTATTAAAAGAAAAAATGATTTTACGTACAAAGCACTTTATGTTCTAAGAAAATCTTCAAACACCTGAACCATGCCTGTTGTAAACATAAAGAACCATAACCACCCAGGATGGGTAATACTCAGAATTTGGATACACAACTTCATGGAAAAGGCTACAATCTTCCAGAAATCTCTCAAGCAGCTGTACCATGGTACATGCCCATAACTCAATAGATGACAATTTCTTTCTTTCTTCTTTTATTAAGAAAAAATAACAGCTGCATCATGGCTCTTCTCAGGTTCGGAAAATAATTTTTCGAACAGCTGTTACTAGTTTACCTAGAGCCTCAGATTTCTGTTTTTTAGCGAGAGGAAAATGAAAAACAAGGATGAAGACCTAAAGAAATCGCTCATGAATATGTGAGATAGAAAATAAACCATTTAAAGCAAATTTGTATCGATCTCCTGCTTTCAGTGACTTATTATTGTGTATTATATCGTAGTTACAGTTCTCGTAAGACTGTTTTATTTTATTTTATTTTATTTTTCATTTCACAAAATAAAATGTACAATGATCACTATATGACTTGATTGTCGTTGTGTTTCAATTCTTACTCATTTTGTTAATATCAGAGACTAATAGCTCCTGTGATTAATTATATCTTGTCAAGGTGAGATACAAGCGCAAGCCACCCTGATTTGATAATTCCATAGTTTCTTCAAATTACTCAGGAGGTTAGTCTCCAGTTTCCCAATTCATTGCAAATTACAAACCTTTCAAAAATCAAATTATCTCTTACGATAAATGTTTTTGTTTTAGGATTTTATAGCTCAATATTTTGCTATTTTTAACATAATTTTTTTAAGTTGTGTTTAGTAACGGTAGGTACATGGTCACGTACTTAGAGCACGGTTCGGCTGCTTGATAGAATTGTGTAAGACTCTGCGTCTTCCATCAGAAGCATGCGTATAAAACAAACGGTGCGACGCTTTCTGCTGCAAAGCTCGGCTACAGCAGGTTTGTTCATGATCATCATCATGAAATAAAAATTTAAAATAAAGGTATAGAAGTCAACTGTTTCTTAATATAGTGCCACATAAAAATTTTCCGAAATACAAAAATTCTACTCATTTTGAAATACTGTTCATACTCTGTGGGCCGACCGCTTAGGCCTATGGTTTTTTTAAATTATTTTTTTATCCACGATATGACTATGAAAAATAAAAGATCTGCCCGTTAGGACTTCCATAAATGATTTTTTTCGAGTATGGTGGAACAATGTGCAACATATAAGGTATATGTCATAAGAGACAAGGAGGCATTAGCTCTGATGTCATTTAGTGATGTGGCAGATACTGTCTGATGGCCATACGAACCTTTCTAGGTAACTATATGAAAGAAAATAAAAGGACAATAACTTTGCTGCGTTGAGGATTGATAACACACAATGATACGGTTGTTTAAACTGAAATAATATATAATATTTGTACTGTTATGAAGATCTATTTAAAAGATAAATATCAAAGTTCGGTGTTCCGATTTAATCTTGAATGTAGCATTTTAGTAGTCTGTATAATTTGTTACCAGTTTAGCCTCTTACTTCACTGAAGTGCGCGTGTTTGTGTTGGTTAAATGCCTTTTAGAAAGAGTGTAGGGTGTGTGAGATACAAATAAGAAACTGAGTTTGTGACACTCTTCACATGAAAATGGGCGATTGTACAATTACTATATATTTAGTTTGTTGCTTATAACGTAAAACCTTATGAAATATGTAATGACATGCCTACCGATCAAGTTTAATTTTTATTTTATTATTATTATTTTTTTATTTTTATTTGTGTAAGGCATGGCAAAATACACATTTATCCATAGAATCTAAAAGATATCATCGATTTTTGACAAACGTATACTGCATAAGATACATGTATATTGAAAGGCGGCAGCGGCTGAAAAAAATATGCACAAAAGCGAAAGCAATTGCAACAAATTGTGAAAACAATAAATTGCTAAAAAGTACATTACATGCATAGATGACAGCAGGTTGGCAGTAACGTGCACTCCCTCCTCTTAATGTACTGACTTTGAATTCGGAGCAAATCTTCCGAGATATGTCATTCTGGTATTCTGGGAGTTTCTGGCGGCAGGAAAGAATTAGGACAACGATGCTGCAGAAGAGGTGCGCCTTCGAGACAAAGGGCGGAACAGCTGAGCTGCGGGATTCTGCAGGAAGCAGGTGCAATGTTTACGGCGCGCTTCGCCTTACAATTAGTACGTAAGCGAGATATCGGCGATAGCATTCTGCACACGCCAGCGGAACTGGAAGCGAGTATTTTTTGGCAGATGCGTGCCCCCTGCTATCGAAATGTTACGGAGGGCGATGCTGGCAATATCTCTGATCGACAGAGGTGCAGTATACGGTAATTGTACAGGAAGCAGGTGCGGGCGTATCGGCGGCCTATCTCGCCCGCTTCCTCGGAGCACTTCTCCTGCAACGTCAATCCGAGCTGCTTACTTGACACACCTCATCATCGCTTCCCTTTCCTGCTCTCCCCTCCCTTTTCAGACGATACTACATTATACTCGTCTCGTGCTTTAGTTCATTTCCATAACCATGTCGTTAGAGTGTTCTAGTTTAGAGAGCGGATACTCCATAACACATATAGCACGCCGGCAAAAAAAGAGACAGTGACAAAACTAAAAATGCAATACTTGAGAAAAGAAATACCTTTCGTGAACTAACCTACAACCAAAATGACCATATTGACCTCAAGTGAGTAAATAGCGAGGAAGAGATCTGGGGATTTTCGTGCACGCTGGGGGTCTTAAATATGTTTTTCAGTCATTAAGCGTTGTTTCCTTTTTTTAATTTTATGTATACATTTTATATTTTTATTTCTGTCACTTTCGTGACGAGTCACGATAGGTCGAATACAGGCGTATTCTTTTGTAACCTATTCGGCCCAGACTGTTTCAGGAAATGACAGCCGCGCGGGAGTTGCCGTATGCTCTAAGGCGCCTTGCTGCGGAGTGCGCAGCTGCTCCCCGTCAGAGGTTCGAGTCCTCCCTCGGGCATCGGTGTGCATGTTGTCCTTAACATAAGTTGGTTTAAATAGTTTGTAAGCCTAGGGGCTGATGATCACTACAGTATGGTCCCATAGCTTTACAAACATTTCAACATTTTGAGGAAACTGCATTTAAAGATTGATTCTTATTACCACATTTACTCCTCATAGGGTAATCCTGATGCACAAATACAAGGAGGGCGAGCCATTGAACTGTATACTACTACCATTTCTCTCCCTTTTGACTCCATTCAAATGTTCAAAAAAATGTTCAAATGTTTGTTAAGCTCATGGGACTTATCTACGGGGTCATTAACCCCTAAACTTACAAACTACTTATGAACTAACTTATACTAAAGACGACACAAACATCCATACCCGAGGGAGGATTCGAACCCCCGACGGGGATTGAATCCATTCTCGGTACTTGCACAGCCAAGTAATGCATACACTCAAGCTCTTTCAAGTATAATATTACATTCAAATCGGCATCTCCAATCTCCAGCATCAGAGCTGAACTGTCAGCTGTCCAACTATTTCATTGTTTATAATTGAACACAGGTTGCACAGCAATAGAATACAGAAAGACAAATAAAGGAACGACGTATATGGTTCTAGTGAGGGTGGGGAAGGGGGCACTTTGCACCCACTCTGAACCCCCCGTCCACTATCTGCCCCTCTGTCACTACCCCTGACTGACAAGTTTTGCCACGGCGGAGTGGCCGAGTTCACTGAGGTGCTATGCTCCGATGCGCGAGGACGTTCCCCGTCGGGGGTTCGCTCCCCCCTCGGGCAGGGATGTTTGTACTGCCTTTAGTATAAGTTAGTTTATAAGTAGTTTGTAAGTTCAGGGACTGATGACCCCGCTGTTAAGTTACATAAGCTTAACAAACTTATGAACATTTGATTGAACATATGCATCCTGTCGTGGCTGTAAAGTGAGACGTATGCGTAAGAAAGACTTACATTTCTTAGATAGTGCTGAAACACAGACATTGAAGAGGTTTTGAAAGAAATCGAGATAAATGTCGACCGAAAGGTAATTGCTTGACCGAAAAGAGGTGTCAAAGAGTTCGGTGCAAACAAAAGCTTTTTAGTGATTTATTCTTGAAAGCCCTTAAAACCTCTGGAACATTGTATCCAGTGTCTGAAGAAACTGTCAGAAGCAGCATTTACAGTTTTTTTCAGTAGCTGTTACCAATGGACACTTATTTCTGCGACGGTAACCAGTGAGGGGGGGGGGTGATGGTTCTGTTGAAGTACAGGATGTTAATGAAGATAAGCATCCGAAAAGCGTCTGATCTCAGCCGTCAAACTGCAAACTGTTCCAGCATTTAAATTATAAAAATCCTTGCACTGAAAAAAAAAAAAAACTTTAAAGAAATATGAAGAAAGAAAGAAATTGTCATCCTTCAAACACCTTACTGAATATGGCTGAGCTAGGGGTTCGACCTCCTGACCCCCCTCTTCGCCGTTATCTACGCCGTTGGATCATATAGTAATCAAGTTAGGCCTTCCATTAATCCAGCTTGACGACTAATTTTCAAGAGTAGTCCAGTTCTGTAACCGACCTCTTTCTTGGACGCATTAACATAAACTTCTTCCAGTGGATATCACCGTAATATCTGAGTAGCCCACAGGAGCGCAACTACATATATGTGATCGTTATACGTTAAAGTGCTCAGGTTTGTTACAAATTGACAGTGGGACTTTTCTAATAACTGAGCAGTCATAGTGTAATCAGTCAATACTGAGTCTTTTCGCTTATTTACGAGCGTGCTTGATGAATTTGGATCCTTATACACGCTGTCAAGCACTCGAGTAATAGAATTTGGTACTTCGTGGCATTTAATTTTGTAATTTCCTGCAGAAAGCGAATTTGTATTAACATGTGCATTAAAATCGAGGGCGGAATGGTATCTTTGTAATAGGTATGTTCTCTTTCCCCTACCACGAATAATAGTACGTAAATAAGATTTCTGTCGAAGGAGAGGAAATTAAATAATGGAGCGTATCGGAAGGCGATCTGCTATGTAAATGTGGTGATTAAGGTAATGCGGCAGCGGTGTGCGCCGACCGTGTCATCCACGTACGACACAGCTGCCGGCAAGACAATGCCAGTTTAAGCCTGTTCCGGTTCTCAGTGGACTACACTGCCGGTAAAGTTCGACGGCATTACCTGCTCACAAAGAAAGTACCAATACGTGTCGTTATTTAACAGCTGTTTTTGACACGGACATTTGTACAGTTTGTAGACAGCGAGGGAGTGAAAGCTTTTCACATCTGGGCACAACCTTTCCACTTACCAAACAGCTATGAGCTTGGCATTATCTTATAAGATTTGAAACAATATATAGGCACCAATGCAGTAGACCTTGACGACATATTTGTTTTTACAAGAGTAATGCTATTTGCAGCGTTTGTACGGTATTGTTTCGGGGTGTAAGTGAGGTGTTAGTAAAGACCTCGAGAAGAAGTAATAGTGGTTATGCAGAGATGAAGAACGTCGCACGGAATACGCGATAGCTACGTCAACCCAGTGCTTTGCATGAAGACCGCAACAACAGCAATGACAGATTTCATCTTGGGCGATTGTTTCTGTTACCGTGTATTGACACGCGTCATAGACGTAAGACCGAGCAGCGAGAGACGAAAAAGCGGGGGCCAGGCGAGGCGGTAACAAAGAATGGTCTGCAGTACTCACCCACCGGCGCCGGCTCGCTGCCACGCTAGCGACGCGCACCCATTTCCGCGCAATCCGCACTTTTCCATGTGGAAGGAATGCCGCTCTCGCTGGCGACCGTTCGAAAGAGGTAACACCTGCATAATAAAACGGCCACATCTTTCGAAAAACAGACGACGAGGAGTTGCGCCGGCTGCCTCTGCCCCCACCACCGGCTCCCCCCCCCCCCCTCACCGCGGTCGCCGCTGCATCGCCTTCACCTTTTCTCTGCGCCGCCACAACAAATACGCAGCCTAGCCTCCCGCTACAGACTCCACCTATCGAGAAAATCCTCAATTCCCTATCGATAGGGAGGGTCGCAGCTCAGTATGTGCCCTAGGACGCACCCTCACGCCCTCAACACATAATGGAGTAGGATGAGAGAGAGAGAGAGAGAGAGAGATCTAAGAAGTGTTCAGCTTTACTTCTATACACACTACGGAACAACTCGAGCCTGAGAATGTAAATTTCTTTTAACAATAGCAAGAACTTCTATTCTCTCCTTCTTTTTCTTCTTCACCTTGCAATGTTACTGCGTATGCAGGTCGTTGACAGAGCCTCTTCCAAGCTTCTCTTTTCTCCCACAGTCTATTGTTAAGCACCTCATACCATTCCAGACCTCTTCGGGTCATATGTTCGTTCACTCGGTCTCTCCATCTTGCTCGTGGCCTTCCGATTTTCCGTCCAGATTCTATCCATTCTAGGGCTCTTCTAGGAAGTCTTCCTGGTCCCATTCTTTTAATGTGCCGAAACCATCTCAGCCTATTACTTCCCTAATGTCTTTTAGGAGCTTGATCTTTAGCGTGTTTCATATTATTTGATTTCTTATCTTGTCCCTTCTCGTCTTGCCAAGAATCCCTCGAATAAACCGCATTGCTGTTGCTTGTATCCTGCTCAGATCTTTCTTTGTCCAAATCCAAGATTCTGATTCATTGGTTAAAATTGGCCGATAGTATGACTTCTACATCATGAATTTTGCTCCAGCACGTATGTTCCAGTTTCTAATTATGTCCGATAAACAATAATAAACAAACAAACAAATGTTTGTAGAGTCTATGGGACTTAACTACGGGGTCATCAGTCCCTAAACTTACAAACTACTTCTGAACTAGCTAATCATAAAGACGGCACAAATATCAAGCCCGAGGGGGGCTTCGAACCCCCGACCGTAGTGGCCGTGCAGACCGTGACTGGAGCACCTCAGTCCCCTCGGCCACCGCGGACGGCGTAAACAATAATAACACTTTGAATAATTCCCTCCCTACTCATTGTAATTGTAATTGTAATTGTGGGTGCAGACGCATTCTGCAAAAACGGCAAGTGAGCGTCTACATATGTAAACCAGTCTGCGTCACCATTTTCCCGTAGGAAAATTAAATGTTAGGTGACATTCATTCGCACCGTTTCGTTGGTTCATCATTTCCTTTTCCCCTGAAGGACGACGATATGGAACGGGAATCACTTGCATCCCACTCCAAGTCTCTGTGGAAAGTCAATTAGGTTCTTCTACGCGATACAACAAATTGGTTGTGTAATTGCTCAAGAAAGACTCAGAGGCCAAGATGTTAGGTCCTGGACGTGCAAATCTAAGATAAAGACAATAAAAATGTTTGTTATGCTTACGGGACTTAACAGCGGGGTCATCGTCCCTAAACTTACAAACTACTTATAAACGACGTTATACTAAAGACAACACAAACATCCATGCTCGAGAAAGAATTCGAACCCTCCAAGGGGAACGATCTCGCGCACCGGAGCATAGCGCCTCAATGCGTTGGGCTACTATGCGGCGTTAACATTGACAGGTAAGCAGTCTCAAACAGATGGCGAGCGAGATGGACACCCTCGTCCAGACAGCTAAATTAAGGTTTTCTATTATTTCCCCAACTCATGTAAGTCAAACCCACGAATCCCTCCTAGAAGAAAGGACTTCCGAATTTCTTCAGAATTAGTATTTTGCCAGCTCGTCAACGAAGGGTCGTTAACCCTAAAGATGCTTCCTTTTTGGATCTAGTGCCGCTGATAATTTATTCATCTGTGTGTGTGTGGAGGGAGGGGGGAGGAGGGGGTCAGTTTTATTCAAATCCAAATGTTTATTCAGAAAAAGAAATCTAAATGATTGTGACTCCTGTTGGAACCGTACTTTTTATCTTAGATGAAAGTGGTCCCTTTCGTCATAACAGAGATCGGATCAGATCTCCAATCCCCAAGAAGGAGGTAATTTTTTTTATATAAATATTAAGCCGTTTTAATAGGTAGGAGCAGATATTAAACAGTCTTCTTTGTGAATCTCAACAGAAGGAATGAGGCAACAGCTGCATCTTCATCTATTTAAAGTGCAGCTGTCATAAATCGGAAGAATGTTTTGAACACCACAGTCATTTCCTGTGACTCGACCTTTGAAACGATGTACCCAGACTGTACAGGGGCACCTACAGTCTAACATGGATTCAGAACCACGTTAAGGAAAAGCTAAATAGCAGCTTACTATGTATCTGAAGTGGGTTCCTGTAAGACATTTTTGGAATTGCCAGTTTAATCAAGAAGTTCCACTGCGCGTAAGTGATAAATGCAACAACTTCTGGAAACAGTGATATGTGGGTTCGAATCATGCATTGGAAATGTATGAAATGCTACACAAGTGTGAGAGATGACAGAAATGAAAAAAGATCAAAGACACTCATTTAATGTGGTTGATCAGAAAAAGCATAGGTGTCTTTAGCTTCTACAACAGACAATGACCTAGCTACCGAAAGCAGTTTTCTTATGAATAAGAACAAAGATGCAAATATTGATAGTGTTAACACAATAATAATTGGAGACGTGAAGTAACGAGGGCTGTGATTGGACAAGAAGAAGCCATAAATTTCTAGCGAAGTGAAGTTAATGAAATGTAGCAACGCGTGCCATCTTGTTATCTAATCTGAACTCTGTGCTATCGGAGACTTCTGGGTCTTTCCTTACACTACGGTAAAAAAAAAAAAGATCGATTTCTCAGCTCACGTGGCGAGTTGCTACTAGCATCTGTGTAGCTATTTTATAATACGCAGAAATCACAGACAAAACTGAATAAGCGTAAGGATGAATAAGATGTTCGCAAACCAAATGCGATGGTGTTAGGGGTAGACAGTGACGAGTAATGTAAATATCTACAAAACATAGTAGTTACAAGAAAAGGTAAAGATTAAGGAATGAATGGTCGTGTTGAGAAACGTCTATAACAGATTTCTGACTCGTGTGTTTCAGCACTCGTTCCTCAAACCCCTTAGAGACGAAATGCAATGAAAATATATTTAACACTTGAGGCAACAAATGGAACAAAATTTACCAAACTATGGTCTGCTAACTGACCTAAATCGGATGTGAAATAAAAAATTTTATGTGATACATCTGTATGTGTAAATACGTTGTCCCAACAGTTCCCAAAAACAGTTGAACAAGCCCTACCAGAAGTACTTACCACTCTTTAACCTGCATACCGAAAAATAAGATAAAATTTACGAAGGGCAGTATATACCAGAGACGACAATTGAAATGAATGGACACAATGCCGGTTAACGATGGGCAAAGCTAAGATGATATCAATGATTTACAATTAGAATCAGACAATTGAAACAATTCTTGCGAGTAACGATTCATAATAGCCACCTCATATATCACTTGAGCATCCCATTTTCGAATAAGTACCGAATAAAATTAAAAAAAGGATATTGTGCATATACAAAGGATGATGGCACGAATGATAAGTTTGACTCACGGGAGAACGTTGTGTATTGTTGTAGAGTCAACGGAAAAATCTCTGAAAGTTTCTTGGTACTGATATCTTGTAAAGAAATAATTAATCGATGTAAGAGCACCACAATATTGCCATAACACGGCGTGAACACTTACATCTAAACTGTTTCCTTTCAACGCGTCGCGAACGTTACAGTAGTATTTCGTTCTTTCAGAGTATCGGACACTCATTATTAGCATGTGTGAATTTTAATATTTATTACCGCTCACGTTTTCTCCACCACTGCAATAGTAACTTGAAGATACACAATCTAAATATCAGTACAGGTACCTAAAAATGCACAAATGTTAGTCTACATCGCCACATCACTAAGGATAGAAAGCACTAAGCGATAGAGGCAGTATCACGACTATATGCACTAAGGATTTACTAATTCCTGTAACACTTTTCTAGATATTGGCGACTGTAAAGAAAAAGTATATGACGGTCTTATTTCTCAACTAGAAAAATGTTGCTTAGAGTTAAGACCTGGCAGAGCACAGAAACTACATTTCTCACGCCAGTGAAAGTCCACCTTTCTCGTGTGTATTACTAACGTTATTCCGCATAGTTTCTATTCAGATCTACAGCTACAAATTTCAACGCAATTGGGCCATGGTTTTCTTTCATCTAAGGAATATTAGGGTTTATTTCATCTAAGTACTGAAGGCTGTTTTGTTTACTGGAGCAGCAGTTTTGTGGACCAGTTGTAGCAGCAAACGTAAGCCACACTAGATTTACAGATCAATGTCTGCAATAATGAATGGGCTAGTTAACCGATATTTTCAGGGAAGCACATTCCGTTACTGTATTCGACTTTACAAGACTGAAACGTTTCTTTTACGAGCCTGTAGGACATAATAAGTATAAATATCACTTAATTTTTCTTCAGTGTGTGGTTAAAAGTTTGCAACACACCAACGATCCAGCATGAAATGGTAAAGTGAGTTTGTCATCTTCCTAATTTGCTGAAGTTAAAAACTTAAGCGAATGTTGTATGTGTACGATAACTAACCACAGATGTATGTGGAAAGTTTATTCAAGTCAGTTCAGTCAGTTTATAGTATTTTAAACAGAGCTGCCAGTAGAAGACAGAGAATTCTGTATCTACTGTGCAAAAGAATCATTGTTATTACAACCTTTAACGTAACGATATTTGATGTAGACGTTTTCTATTTGTGTGTGATGAACAATGAAAACTGTTACGAGGCATTCTTGGTTATGTTTTTAAGTTTACATGAACTTCTGATCGACGGACAGAACCGGTTTCAAAGACATTGTAAACTCTGTCATCATATGATAAATTTCATTAGGCTTGATTCCATGTTGGAATTGGTGCTCCACGACTATATTTGATTTGTGGTAATTCTTTCAGCAATATTGGTGTGTGTGTGTGTGTGTGTGTGTGTGTGTGTGTGTGTGTGTGTTTGCAAATCTAGATTTCGACCACTGTGTAGTCATTATCAATGCTAAAATAAATACAAAAGACCAGTTAGAATAACATACATGTCACATTATAAGCCAATTGTACAAGTTTCAGTTAAAGTCAATGATAAAAGGTAGGTATTTTTATCATTGACTTTAACTGAAACTTGTACAATTGGCTTATAATGTGACATGTATGTTATTCTAACTGGCTCTTTTGTATTTATTTTAGCATTGATAGTGACTACACAGTAGTCGAAATCTAGATTTGCAAACAAATTATATATATATATATATATATATATATATATATATATATATATATATATATATATACGACTGATTGCTGAAAGAATTACCACACATAAATTTCATTTTAAGTTCTCCTATGATACAATGCGTTGGTGTACCGATACGCTTTTAAACACAGATAGTATGCCATTATTGTAAGGTTGTGTGAAGGATTAAAAAAAAAGTCTACATAAAAACAGCACACAGCTTAAGTAGAACAACACTGCCACATCACTGCACTAGACGAAATTTATTCGACTCCCCACACTGATAAATAACAAGTTGTTCCAGATCCTATAAAGTCACTTCACATATGCTGTATACAATGAATACTTTATCCAAGAAAATCGGTTCTTCCGCAATACACATATTTTGCAATTGTTTTCTCCAGCGTGAACAACAGTCATAAAATTCTCCCCACCGTGGACGTATGGAACAAAATGGTTTCTTTAAAATCAATTCCTTGGTTTGGAGTATATTTTTTCATTCTGTTTTCGTAGAGAAACTAAAAGTCTCTTTATGCATTGTAGCGTATGTGCCTCAGTTTGGTTAACAGTCAGTTATTGTGTTTAAGCTTAGGATAGTGATGTTTCGTTATAAAGTGTTAGTGGAGCCGGCCTTAGTTTCAGTGTCAGTAAACTGGGACACGAGGGACAGTGATTGAGCTTCTGAAGATGTCAGCTAGAGTATAACGTTCTGAATTCTCACACGAAGGGTCACTGGTGAAACACACGATTAACACCAAACGAACACCGTACAACTATATCTGGGTCATAACCACCGAACAAGGAAAGGCATATAACTATGACAGGTAGAGCCTGACTGGCTCACAACAGCTCTGCGGCAAGTGTCAAGCCAGTTGTCGCAGAATGTCCCTGCCGGGAGAAACAGGCATCGAGTGGTGGTTGTGGGGCACGCGGTACTCACTGTGGCAGCAGACGCTGGTGGCGAGTGTCGCGGCACACGTGCCGGTGGCCAGCGCACTGCACGCGCCGCCAAAACTGCATAAGAATCCAAGATGGCGGCGCGCCGCCAATGTCAACAAGTGAAGTGAGCCCAGCGTCCGGGCTGGCAGCATCCCAAGCCTCTCAGCTGAGCACGTACAACAGCCCCGCCGCCGCCGCCGCAATTGATTCGCGGTTATATATAGCGAGATGGTGCTACTTCTCAGGGCACGGCCTGGTCTGCCTTCCCTTCCAACTGGCGAGTAGCGGCTACCGTTCAGGGGGTCAGCGGACACTCCTGCAGGAGCGCCCCATTTGACTGTGATGAGGGGCGGGCCCAATATGACTATCCAACCCCCGTCTACGGATGTGATGTACTATCCGCGCTGCGGTTCTGTGCTGCGTTAGTTTAGTCACTGGCAGGTGGGCCCAGTTCAGTATGAAAATGGAAGCTAGACATTTTACGAGTGCACGACTCTTAGTGAGAGTCACTTTGACTATTCGTGCCGTTCTGACTGAGAGTGGTGGCGCAGTGGTAGAAGAAAGTGGAATGACATGTTGTCCAGCAGACATCGGGGAAGTTGTTTAGCAGCCTAATCACTTTTATACTTCGGACACATTGGCATTTTCCTTGTGAAATATGGGGCTGTCTTTGTATTAACCCAGATAGAGCTTACTTTTTCATTTTTGTATTTAAGCATTCGTGCACAGTATCGGTAGCTTGCTCCAATTGCAGATACGTTTTAGCTTGTATTTTTGATTGCAAAGTGGTTGGATACGGCTTCGAAGTTGAGGTTCATACAGAAGATATTGAAGACTACCTCGTAGTTGGGTTTGTATTTCTTGAACATTCTTTAATTTTTGCGACATTTATATGTATATATTTCATTTTAAATTATATTTTAATAACTATGATTTACCAGATTAAAATTCTAAAACATTCATTTCGACGTACTTCCAGAAAGTAGGGCAGAACGGCAAAACCAATGGCGTGATTGGGAAAAAAATCGCGTGTAACGATCTTGTGCGTCATGTCAAGGTAATTTGTAGCTTTTGAAAACCAAGTTAAACCAAAAATAATACCGCTCTATCTTGGTTAAGTGTGTATCTTGATAATGATCCTCAGAGAAAGGAGAAAGAAGGTGAATATCAGTGTTGCCACATAAACTACTGCCCCCAAATAACGTCAGAGAGACCACTGAAGTTTAAGACAACTTCCGACGAACGTGCCATCAAAAGTCATATGGCCATGCCCTCTTGTGATTAAACTCAGCACTCTGACGCATAGTCTAATGGACATCAGAAACTTTACACTACCAGCTGTTTCTACAGCAACACGCCTCTTTCGAGTTCTTCCTTTAACATGACCTGGTAATAATCAGAAACATTCGAAAAGTCTTTTGAATGGGTCGCAGGAGCATTTTATAAGCGATGTCCTTTGTAGTTCTATTATACTTTCACAGAACTCACCCAATAAACTGCAGTAGGCCATGCGCCTTCCCCAAAAGTAACATGTGTCAAATTCTATTTTGTTCCTTAATCTCACACGTTGATATTTCATGGATCTAAGTCAAGTGGCATTCTATGAACATTCCTGGAACGTTTCTCGTACACATCCGCAGTAACACAGAACGATCCACATTTATAGAAGTCTGTCATTAATTTTAACAAAATATGAATTCCTTCTAGAATTCCCCTTCATTTCACAAGAACTTTGTAACAATAATTATTTCTCGCGATACAGATTTTCATAACAGTCAACAGATGTTGTAGGCCTTTTGCAGGAGCACTGGTTAAACGGAAGAGCAGTAGATCTCTCCCATGCGTGGAAACGGCTCAACCTTGAGATAAAGCCGCTCGCGAATGTCGTCACTGGGCGAGATCTGACGGCACGTTCTTTGGCCTGTGAACGAGACTTGTTTATCACTGGGGAAGAGTTACAAATATCTCGCACAGGAGTGACACATTTCGCACGTGCTGGAAATGAGCGGTTGCACAATCGAGCCGGGGCCGGTATCAGCGCGCGTGGAGCCGTGGGTGTTAAGGTGCGTCGCGATAGGCGGCGCGTGCACACCACACGCGGCC
This sequence comes from Locusta migratoria, assembly GCA_026315105.1. Taxonomy (NCBI): domain Eukaryota; kingdom Metazoa; phylum Arthropoda; class Insecta; order Orthoptera; family Acrididae; genus Locusta; species Locusta migratoria. Next base: position 144,093,629 of record CM048755.1, on the reverse strand, counting down.
GTAAATAAGCGCAGATAATGTGCTCACAGCTGCAGCATTTTTGCCGGCTGCGATAGCAGGCAGCTGTGTCTCCGCAAACTCCGATACGAATTCGTGCCGCGCCCTTGACCGAGCTAGCCGTCACGTGTCTGTAGGTGCGAGGCGGCTGCGCTATTCGTGCGACGGGGACGCGTGTGGGCACGCGCTCCGAGGGAAGCATACACCGACCGGCGCACCTGCACACGGGGCATAGGGACCGGGCTGCGTACGGGTCTGGTCACTTCTGACTCAGTATAGTCTCGAGGAAAGGCTCGAGTCAGTTTGTTGTGGGCAGGGCGGGCGGCCCAAACCGTGCCCAGAGCAGGAGGTGTGGCGTGGTTTTGGAGATAGCATTATCCGCCCAATGGAAGCTGTCAAAAATGCTGCCCGCGGGACCAGCCTCCTTATTGGGCAGCCTCCGCGCAGACAGCAAATACTCTTATCGCAGCCGCTCGCAGATAATGACCGACACTTACTTCTTTTTCCCCGAAACGAATGGCAGCAGCGCCAGCGATTGCGGAACATCCGCACGAGTTATGCATTTCCCGAAATGAATGGCAATTGAACGGAATGCACATTCTCTTGCAAGGAGGGTGTAAGATGAACCTTAACAACAATAAAATGGAGAGTAGTCCAATCAGGCGATGTCGGCGTAATTAAATTAGGTAACGAGACAATAAAGTAGTAGGTGAGTATTTTTATTTGGGTAGCAAAAAACTTCTGATGGACGACGTAAAGCAGTGGCGTAACTATGGGGGGGGGATGAGGGGGATAGAATCCCCCCACCCCCCACCCAGAAGCCGAAAAGATAAAGAAAAAGAAAAGAGAGAGAGAGAGAGGAAAAAAACTTGGGGTGTTTTACCATAAGCTTTCACTGGAAGGGATTGAATTACTTTCTTCAACAGGAGTGGTAGATGGTATTCTGTCTGGAAAATGACTAAAATTTTGCTCGTCAAGCAGGTCTATCCCCCCCCTCCCAAAGCCAAGTCCTAGTTACGCCACTAACGTAAAGAGTATATAAAATGATGACTGGCTATGGGAAGGAAAGCATTTCTCAAGAAGAGAAATTTGTCCACATCGAATATTAATTTAAATATTAGGTAGGGTTGTCCGAAAGCATTTTGTACGGGAGTTAAACATGGGCGATAAGAAGTTCACAGAAGAAGATGATAGAATCTTTTGAAATGTCGTGCTAAAGACGAACGCCGAAGAGTAGATGGGTAGATCGTGTAATTAACGAGTTGTTACTGTACAGAATAGGGGTGAAAAGAAATTTCTGTCATATGCTGACAAAAAGAAGGGATTGCTTGGTGGGACACTTCCTGAGACGTCAAGGAATCGTCAGTTTAGCATTGGAGGGGAGTGTGTGGGGTAAAAATCGCCGTCCGCGGTGGCCGAGGGGACTGAGGCGCTCCAGTCATGGTCTGCACGGCCACTACGGTCGGGTGTTCGAATCCCCCCTCGGGCATGGATATTTTTGCCGTCATTGGGATTAGCTAGTTCATAAGTAGTTTGTAAGTTTAGGGACTGATGACCCCGTAGTTAAGTCCCATAAGCTATACAAACATTTGAACATTTGGTAAAAATCGCAGAGGGATACCGAGGGATGAATACAGTAAGTAGGTTCAAAAGCATGTATCGTTGCCTTTCTTATTCAGAGATGAAAATGCTTGTACAGGATAGCGTAGCGCGCAGAGCTGCAGCAAACCAGTCTGCGGACTGAAGACCACAGCACCAACAACATTTCCCGAATGGCAAAACCAAATGCAGCGCTTTAGCCCAACAGAAACTTTCGTTCAGAGTCGTGACGTTATCTGCAACGGCGTCCAGTTTCATTTTTTAGCGCACTCTTATTCTTACTGGTCATCATACAAACTCTAAAAACTACTGTGAAGTACGTGGCGGAGGGTACACAGCACTGTGGCACCGGCTAGCATTTCTTTCCAGTCCTATCGCACCCACGCTCGCATCGGATGCGATACGGGCAGGCTTCTAGTTCACGACCGAAGTCTGACATCTATTTGACTAGCGACTGAGCGGCGTGATCATTCCAGTCAACATCTCAACATATTGTTACAGTCAGATATTTATATATGCTAGTGATTTATTGGCTCCTATCTGAGTTGTTTTTTATTTTTTCTACCTGATGGTAGTTCCGTCATTACCAACGAAGTAGCGTCACCTTGTCGCTAGACTTCATCCAGATGGTACGAGGTCACTGGACAGGTTCAAACTTCAGTAAACAACTCCTTTATTTTGGGTGTTATTGTTACACGGATAAATGTAGTATTCAAAAATCTGTGAAACGTACTTGCACCTCGCAGCTATGTGAAAGGAGATACACATTTTCAGAAGTCGTGAGAAGGCACTGTCACACAAGTCGGTAGTCGACTGGTAAAACTTATACGGAGACTTACTCTCCATAAAGCCTGGTAGCAAAGTGTTCAAAACGCAACACATTCAAACTGGCGTAGAATCGACTGACAGCAGACCGTTGATAGCTCCCATACAGATGTGAAAATGCAAAGTGAAGTCCGTTGATGTAAGACTAGTGAGCGTCCAGTGTGGAGGCTTACGCGTGTGGAAACATTGTCTCCACGATTTTGAACACCCACACCAGACATTGTTGACCTCGAAAACTAGAACTCTTGTGATATATCTGATATGCTATGACTTCATCTTGCAGCGATTATCATTCAACATCCAAAGTGGGTAAACAGCGTCGTGTTGCCAGGTCGACTGTGCACCTCCTTCAGTGTTCTGGTGTAATACTCAGCATATCTTTGGGTAGGACAAAGTCCTCCCCTCGCTTCCAGCCACCTAGTCTACAACATAAGTAAATCGGTTCCACGGTTCTTTTATGTTGTACAAGGCTGTGGTTCATTTGGCGTGGTCTTCATGGAAACGGCCTTTTCCTTAGCTCTCCTGGTCTGATGATGTCAAATGTATTGATATCCTCCCACATTTAGTATATTCTTAAGCACTATAAAAAGGAGCACACTACAACTAATAAAAGTACTTCCATGCCTTCCTACCACCTATGGAAGGTAATGTATTACATATATTCACCAAACGGAAAGTCTGCCAGCTGTTTTCCTGAGGTTACAATGTGATTCATTACTCAAATTCTTCATCGCTCATTGCTGTCTCTCGCTATGCCGCAAACTGAGTTCGAAATAGTGACTGAGCTAGCGACGCGAATCTTAATGTTCGCTCTGCCAGCAACTGTCTGAAGAGGCTCTCCTGTTTCAACACCACTGGGAGCAAGGATACTGCGCCCAGTATGTAAAGGAGTAGAGCCCGGAGCTTAACAGTACTGCCCAAGGAAGATGAAGCATCGTAACAGTGTACAATCCACTACTCGGTTTATACGGGTTGTCCACAATATGCAGGCTCAGTGTAATACATAGCCTAAAGGGGGTAATTTTAGATAATAGAGAGAGCAAATGAAAATTGCAGAATGTACGAGATCGTGAGTGACCAATAAGTCTGAAGAACATTTTTTGTGAATTGATACTGTCCCGTAATGAACTACTGCCTGCGAATCCATATTGACATACCTTTGAGTTTTTTCACTGATTACTATTCATGGGTCGTTGTAGATTATTTGTAACATGAACTTACAGACATGAAATTAATGGGCTATGGAGCAGGATGGAGTATCTAGACAGTAGAGTGGACGTTCTGGGAGAAATTTCATAACACATGATATCCTAACTGGAGAGAAACTTTGGTAGTTCAAGCCTGGAGTAGTAATTGATAGTAATTTACAATTTTAAGAGTCGGCGCAAGTAGATGGGCAATAAGCAACCGTCCACTTTCCTCTGAAAAGCACATTTGTTAGAATACTGTATTGACACTAAAACTGGACTTGCAGTTACATCTGTATCACAAACAACTACGTAATCTACGCTTTTGCAACGACAGTCAATTGGCATGAGCTTAAATAGTTGCTAAGTAAATTGAATACTAAAATTTTCGTATTTAATAATTGATTCCTAAAATCAAATGACCCATCTTACGATTTTCTAGCATGTTCACAAATTTGACTCTAAAGATTTTGGAAATTCATGTGTGGGTATTATGCAAACAAGTATTCTTTTAATGCAAAAATATATTTCGGTTTCTTTGTGCTATTGTGTGTACTTTTAACGAGGTCTCCCTCCTGATTATTAGGTACTGTAAGCTCATCTTTTCATTATTCTGTATCTTGTCATAGTTTCTAGAACTTCAAAATCAAATAATGATGACTGTTCCTCAACATCTGGGGCACCCCGTTAGGTTTTTAAATTTGTAATGCAACAGTTTGAGGTGCTAATCCACACTTATTGATAGGTCCAAAAAAAAAAAAAAAAAAAAAAAAAAAAAGCATGGAATAATTTGTTGCCATATTATACAATTTGTGGTTCACAGAATGAGAACGACGGTAGGGTAGTGGGAGAGAGGAAGAAGCGGCGGGTTGAGGGGCGTCGTCCCTTTTGTCCTGGACGGCGGGCGCGGAGGCTGGGAGTCCGGCGATCGAGTCCCGTGCAGCGAGGAGCGCAGCAGTGGCAACATCGCAGGGGCCGGTCTATAAAACACGTTAGAAAGTGGTCGGGCCCCGGCGAGCCGTGGCGTGCCGTGTGAGGTCGTTTTGCTCGTACGCCCAGGCGAACTTGACAGTCTGACCTATCCCAATAGCCCGCGCTTTGCGTAAGGCCGAGACGGAATCACATGTGTGGCCGCCTACAGTCGCCGCCGCGCCAAAGTGGGCCCGCGCCAGCCGCGCCACGCCGCGTCTTTGTCCCCAACTAACGCGCCTGCATCTAGCACCGCTCTCTACAGCCGTGGGGCCAGAATTATACACACACCAGATGGACTTAACCTGGGTAGTTTGAGACAAGGGACCAGTGCTCAGAAAGAACACTTCAGGCGGGTTTGAGCAATTTCATGAAAATTTCTACACTACAAAAACTCCTTCAACTCTGTTTCATCACTACATGCTAAATCTAGTACAGTAGAGCCTTGGTCTCCCTCTGTAATCCACCTACCTACTGCCGCCTACCTACTACCGATATATACCCATCCAAGCGACAGCAGCATCACCTGACGAGCGATGACTGCTAGTCAAGCACACACACGGTCCATGTAGTATCAGTGAGCGTGCTGTCCGTATGCAGAAAGGGTGGATGTGGGGGGTTTGGGCATACGACACCAAGGTCTTTAGCGCCCTAACAAAGTAGAATGGGAGTTTCACCGATGGCACATTTTGATGGCGCAGAGGCTCCGCACGAGCATTTCGAAACCTGCACGACTTCTCGGGTGTTCGACAAGTGCTGTGGTGTCTTCAAGCAGTGGCGAAACCGAGGTGAAACCACGTCCAAGCGTCCAGGGGTTTAGACAGCAACACCTCATTACAGTTGTAGACTGGGAAGACAGGACAGACGGCCCACTTTGGCGGCACCAATATCAGACTTTGATGCCGGGCAGAGTGCAAGTTTGTCTCAACACATAGTGCACCCGACGACACATCAATCTGATGATGTTAACACTGAGACACCGACAACTACGATTGAAACAGCCACCTGACCATCGTCACTGGACGTTGACGCAGTAGCAGAGCGTTGCTTGAATCCCCTATGCCTTGTCCTTCATGCCGATGGGAGAATGCCAATCCGCCATCATACAGCTTCTTCACACGTGTACTACGGTAGAAAGAGAACCTGGCGGCGGTTCAATTATGCTCTGCATAACCTTCACGAAGGCACCTACGGCTCCTGTGCAACTTGTGCAAGGCACCCTGACGGGTAGACTGTAACGTACACTGGTAGCTGACCACGTATATCTCTTCATGAGGACCATTTTTCCGACGCCAATGACGTTTTTCGACAACATAATGCGACAGGAGGCCAGGAGTGTGATGGAGTGGTTCGAGAACAAAGTGGCGAGTTACAGTTGATGTTCTACCCCCCCTCCCCCCTCACCAATCGCAAGACCAACCCTATCGGACATTGTGATCGGACGTGGCTCATCTCCTCCTCCCTGGAACTCGCGCTATTAGGTGACTTGTGAGTGCAGATATAGTGCCAACTCCCTCATTGATTCCTTTCCAAGACGCGTAGCCGCTGTTATCGCGCAAATGTGGACATAAAATGCCATTAGCTAGATGGTGATAATTTTGTGGCTGAGTAGTGTCAATGTGTGCTTGCTCGGACTGTGTAAAGAAGGCACTAAGACGCCGCTATCCACGTTCTGGCTTGGCAGAAATACCTTGAGAATGCGCGCAAAAGTCATCAGGAGAGCCATTATCTTTCACAGCGTAACTTGACCCTTGTTTTGATGGCTGTAACGCTGGTGACTACTCCCTACAAAACTTAAAACACCCAAACACCTAGAAGACATGAGCGGATGGCAATGTTTCGTGGCACTCGTACACACTGTCAACGGGTATTTAAATGATTAAAGTTCTCTTGGCATGTACAAAGGCACGGCGTGTATAGATCGATTGCGCGGGGTATGTTGCTCGATTGTCAATCTACTGAAGCAGCCATGATGACTGCTGCTAACCAGAACCGGTGTCACACGACTGCTTCCTGAAACGAAGCCTGGTGGTGAACATGGGTCGCCAGTCTTTTCTAATCCGTGGGAAGGAGGGATCAACGTCAATGTTTACATTGGTGTCGACACCGATGCAGTTCTACCTCAGTGGGAAAAGAAAGGATGGGGAAAGTAGATGTAGTCAGTTGAAAGAAACCTGTAATTCATGGAAAAGCTTGAGCACGATCCGAGTGACACCCTACCAGTCCTGACCTGTGGTAAATACATAGTGCACTGCTATCTATGAGCTTACAAACCGTAAGACATTATCAGAAATGCAACGCTAGTCAAACTTGGATAGGAGTGGGAAGTGAATTTTACTTTTCGGCGGAGCTCGGCCTTGTGAAATATCAGGAAACCGAGGAAAATTGAAATTTAGGTGACGGAGCGGATATTCGAATCTCGCTTCTAGCGTTCTGAAGGGTAGCATACTGTCCTCCTCGTGCCTGCAGCGTGATTATCAGCTGGTTTTTTGAAATGACAGCACCGGAAAGCAGAAATACAGTTGCCTCATGATTGTTTACAGAACTGTCGTCTTGTAAATATTTGCGCGCAGTCGCTTTACTCGGTGTACACTTTCAGTACACGAAAGTAATCGAGAACAAAGAACGCATTAACGAGGGTAGAGCAGTGACAGTAGGATAGAGGCGAAATCTTTTAGGAACAAAACGAGGCACCGCAAATGCAACGATTGCCCATCTGAGTGTCAGAGAAACTAGTGCACAGAAGGCAGAGGTGGCTGCAATGACCACATCTCGCAGACACTGACTGACCCTAGACGGTGGTGGTTCAAATCCCAATCCGACCATTCAGACTGAGGTTTTCTGTGGACCGTTTAACCTAGATGCTCGGTTGGCTCCATTGGAACTAAAACGACTGATTTCCTTTGCAAGTCCGAGCTTTTACAAGTGCAGCTACACACCTCAGAGAGTGTGTGACAGAGGGTACTTGCAGTATCTACCCCCTCTCTCTCCTAACCCTTTCAGAAATGGCGTATGACGTCTTGCTATTCGGAGGTACTGAGGGTCCCGGGCTGACGAACAACACTCAAAATTCAGTAGAGCGAGTGTTTCAGCTGCAGCCGAAAATCCGCTTTTCCCTACTATTTCTCCCACATCGTCATTCAGACTTTACGTCGCTTCTGATGGTTACTCGTAGAACTGGTCGGTATTCGAGGTTTGCAATGATTTGTGACCAATAGCGCACTCGAGGAACAGCGGACCTTCTCGCCTTTTGATGGACACTGTGTTTAGCGTTAACTACCAATCACTGCATTCGTTGATCTTCTTCGGGTCTTATACAACAGCATCGTGCGTGAAGAGCGTGTCGCAGCCTCGAAAGTTATCAACGAGGCCATTAATATAATGGTAGCAGTCCACCACTCCTTTTCTTGTGACAGACTACATCTTAGAGAGCTTGTCATCAACGGGACATTAAACCCCAATCTACCTTCCTTTGAAGCCTGCGACTGGGTCAGGTGCCGCAGTGGTAACGCACTAGACTCGCATTCGGGAGGTTTAAATCCCCGGCCAGCTATCCATATTTACATTTTTCGTCATCATCATCGTTAGAGACTGATTATGCCTTTCAGCGTTCAGTCTGGAGCATAGTACCTCTAATAAAATTCCTCCATGATCCCCTATTCAGTGCCAACATATTTCAATAAATTGTGTCAGTTTAAGGTTTGGATGATTGTTTTACAAGGGCATCGCCGATATCTTTCTCCAGGTCGAGCTCGTGCTCTATTGTTATTGACGTCATCAGGGACGTGACGGTAGCCAGGGACCGGAGGCCTAACAGCTGAGGCGACCCACTAAACTCGTATTCGGGGGGACCACGATTGAACCCGCCTCTGACCGTCGGGTATTTAGTGATTTAAGTAAATGACTGGAAACGAAGGCCGGGCCGTTTCCCTCGTGCGACAGAGAGGGCATTTGCGCGTGTGCGCGGTGTCCGCGCGCGGGCAGCGAGCGTACCGGCGCGCTGGAGGGGGGAGGAATGCCGCCGCCGACAGGTCGTTGCCCGCCGCGACCACCTCAACAACAACGCAACCGCTTTACGACCGCATAAATCCTAAAAGTCCGCCATTTATATTCGGCCGCGCAGACGGCGCAGAAAGAAAAAGGCGGCGAAATGCGTTCGAAAATAACGACGATCGCGCTCGTACTCGCCGGACAAAGTGGCCGTCTCGCTAACTGCCCGCGGAAATTGTCTTCCCCTAATTCCCCAGGTCGAGGAGACGCGCCCAAGCCCGCACCCGATTCGTCTCCACTGATCCCTCACCTTCCAATCGAGGCAGTGCTCTCTTTGTTTCCTCTCAGAAAGTCTGACCGAGACTTCCAGACGTCGTGCAGACGACGCGTACAGTCCAGACGCTATGCGCGGGATACGAGTAGCGACTGACCAGCTCCGTAAGTCGGAAACGGCCGAGGAAGGCTCCACTAATTCTCCTACCGGAACTCCTCAACTTTCTCTCGGGTAGAGGTGGGCAATAACACAATGACCACCTATGTAATACTCTGACCGTCCACCTTTGGAGCCGCGGTGGAGTAGCCGAGCGGTCTAAAGCGTCTCGCTACGGAGCGCGCGGTTGCTCGCCGTGGAGGTTCGAGTCCTTCCTGGGGCATGGGTGTGCGTGTTGTTGTTGTCCTTAGGTTAGTTTACCTAGGCTTAAGTAGTTTGTAAGTTACGAACTGATGACCACGCAGTTTGGTCCGATACATTTACAAACATTTGAACATTTGATTTGAACCACCTTTGGAACGCAGTACAGCAACGACTGTGCATGGCGTGGATTCGACCAGTACTCGGTAGGTTTTCGGAGGCGTGTAGCACCAGATCTCTGAACTCTTTCCTGAAATTACGGGACGGTCGTTTGTGGGCTCGAGGATGTCACCTCATAGCATCTACATCTCTATGGATATATGTGCAAATCACATTGAAGTACATGGCACCGAGCGAGGTGGCGCAGTGGTAACACACTGGACTCGCATTCGGAAGGATGGTGGTTCAAATCCACCTCCGGCCATCCAGATTTAGGTTTTCCGTGATTTCCCTAAATTATTCCAGGCAAATTCCGGGATGGTTCCTTTCAAAGGGCACGGCCGATTTCCTTCCCCATCCTTCCCCAAAAATCCCAGCATAAGCTCTGTCTCTAATGACCACGCTGTGGACGGGACGTAAAACCCTAAGCTTCCTTCCTTGAAGTGCATGGCAGAGGGTTCATCGAACAGCTTTTATGATATTTCTCTATAGTTCCATTCTCTAATAGCTCGCGGGAAAAAGGAACATCGAAATCTTTCTGTTTTCGATCTGATTCCTCTTATTTTATTATGATGGTCATGTCTTTCTATGCAGGTGGCTATCAATATAATAATCGCATTCTGAAATAAAAGTTGGTGGAAGAAATTTCGCTAATAGATTTCTCCGCAACAAATAACGCCTTTCTTTTAATGATTTCCACCCTAACTCGTGCATCATTCCCGTGACACTCTCTCCCCTGTATCGCGATAATACAAAACGAGCTGCCCTTCTTTGAATTTTCTCTAAATCGTCCGTCAGTCCCACCTCCAAAATACGGCGCACAAGTGTATTGTAGGCAATTTCTTTAGTAGAACTGTTGCATCTTCTAAGTGTCCTGCCAATGAAACGTAGTCTTTGGTTCGCTTTGCCTACAGCATTTCCTGTATGATCTTTCCAATTTAAACTGTTCTTAATTCTTACTCCTAGGTATTTAGTTGAATTTACGGCTTCTAGGTTTGACTGATTTATCGTGTAACTGCAGTTTAACAGATTTCTTTTAGCGGTCATATGGATGACCTCACACTTATCATGATTAAGGGTCAATTGCCAACTGTTGCACCATGCAGATATCTTATCTAAATCGTTTTGGAGTTGCATCCCAGATGGCTTTCACCCTCCTTTATAAACCAAGTCCCATTTGTTTCGGTTTTATATTAGGTAACGAACATTAGTGAAAACATGGAGAATCTGAATTTAAAAACATCGTAAGTGTACGAAGAACCATACAAAGATTTACGATGTTTTTAGATTAAGATACTTCAATTTTTTCACTAATTTTCGTTATCTAATATCAAAACAAAACAAATAGACTTATGTCGTTAAAAGAAAAAGTGACGATATTGAACGTCAGTGTGGTATCCGTAACAGTTTTGATTGATAGATGAGTTAAAGTAGAAGTTACAATTCGTTACAGTTTTATTTAGCATGCCCGAATGCGTCACGGGGATGATGAGAGAAGTCCTGCGGAAGACGCTGCAACAAAGGCGTTCCGTATCACCGATGGGCTAGTGCCAAGGATTCGAGAACGTGCGTTTCCAGTATATTGCTTCTTCCTACATATATCTCGCGAACAGAAGATGAGAATAAAATCATAGAGATTAAAGTCCATGCGGATGCTCGCCAACAGTCGTTTCTTCCACGAACAATACGCGACTGGAACAAGAAAACGAGGTCGTGAAACTCTTACACAAAGTACTCTCCGCCACACACCGTGAGCTGGCTTGTGGAGTATGGAAGTAGATATAGATGTTCACGCCGAGCAAATACGGTGTTCGAGACAACCAACATAGTGCCCAAGACTCAACGATTATGGCTCTGTGACATGGTCAGTTTTCCTTCTGGAAAATGCCATCGGCGTCGGAGAAGACATTAAGCGTGTAGGGATGCAATAATGAGCACGAAGTCCACGTTCGTGCCTTCGATCACTACCTGCATCCTAACCAGGAGGCAGTTCGGCCTCTTTCACGTCAACTAACATAGCCTAAGGTGAAGAAAGTGGTGACAGATAAAAATCATAGAATTGACTGGGGATCTAACCTGGGACCTTTCGGTTCATAGTCTGCCACTTCAGTCCCCGAGGCGCCAGAGCTCTAGATAGGCAAACCAAATTCCAATGTCTTGAGGTAAATGACCTCGCTGATAAGAACGACAATGAAAATTTCAAAATTTGCCGATAAGGCTGCAGGACCCCGTTACAACAGCCACGGGCCTTCGGGGGCCCAAACGACCAGTAACGCGGGTGATGACATCGTGGAAATTTCTTAGCAAAAGACCACTTTGTTTATGATAGCAATCGTTAATGTATATAGTGTTTTCTGAAACCTCCAGAAATCAGTCGAGTTTTCTTTCCAGCAAAATCTGCAATACCCCAATACGTGTTACCTAACCCCCCCCCCCCCAAAAAAAAAAAAAAAAAAAAAAAAAAAAGTGTGGACACCATGGGAGCATTCTCAGTTATGATGTGAGAATGGCGCCTGTGCGATACAAGTCAACAATCCTGATGACAGGGGCAGGAGCGGCGGTCGAACCAAGGCGAAAGTCATAAAACAGCACACAATGTCATTTACGTTACATGTCGAGATTCGCGCGTAACTAACGAGTGCTCTGAATGAGGGATGAGCAGCGGCCGTGGGACGATGAAATATGGAAATCTGCAAATGTCTTGATAGAGCGGCGCTAGTAGCTTAAGCAGAGCATTAGCATGGGGCCGACGGCACTGCCCGTCTGACTAGAGAAGCGGCGATAACACATTGAAATCGTATTCCGAACAAGTCACGTTCAACTTACAGTCTAGCCACTGCACCTAGTCGTTCATCAAGATTTCTGTGGCTGAACTTCTTCGCATGTTTATGAGCAATACCATAAATTTGTTTACGTTCAGTGCACGTACTCGCACCAGTTGTCGACCATTCCTGAATTCTCTGCACTCGTGTGGCGTTGCAATCTTACTATAGAAAGAAGCGTCGTCTTTAACCCTATCCTCCTCCTTAGGCTCTCTCTTGGAGAATAAACGATTCCAGCTCTTCCTCCAGGATAAGAAAAGCACATAGCATATATAAAATAATGGCTTCTAACCAATGACGTTTCAGTTGTGTTCTCCACTGTAGACGCATTTCTGAAGGTGACTGGAATGGACATACCAGAAAACTTCGTTCTTTTCACAGACGCAAGTCAGCTTTGTGGGCAGTTTCAGTGGTACTGACGAAGGATGACTCCTTTCTTTAGTCCAGAGAACTTGTATATTTTAATGTTACCGAACTGGATTTAAGGTCTCTCTTCTGACAGATAAAAAAGTCGAACCATTAGCAGCAGTCACCCTTCTGCTATTATTGTGCTGGAACTCCAATAGTAACCTTCTATTCAGCTAGATAAAGAAGTCGAGCCGGCCGTGGTGGCCGAGGGGACTGAGGCGCTCCAGTCACGGTCTGCAAGGCCACTACGGTCGGGGGTTCGAATCCCCCCTCGGGCATGGATATTTGTGCCGTCCTATTTCGTAAGTAGTTCATAAGTAGTTTGTAAGTTTAGGGACTGATGACCCCGTAGTTAAGTCCCATAAACTATACAAACATTTGAACATTTTTTTGAAAGAAGTAGAACGGTTGCCAGAATACATTCTTATAAAAGTTCGTCTCCCATTTTAGCTGAAGTAATCTAATCGGAAACGGTCAAATTTAGCCTTCAACTTTGCATTGAGACGAGAATGTTAGTTTAAGAGTTGCGAAAATTATCGGGTCTCTATAAAACAGTCTGTCACACCATTTGGGACAAATTACTTTTTATTCGGACCATATCACCAAGACGAAGAAATCTGTTACAACTAGAAAGTGCTGGAGACTCAACATCGTGCCAACTTCTGAAAGAGAATCAATAGCTTGTATTCTGTGAGAATTGCGGTGATTGAAAAGAGGAGCATGAAAGGGTCGCTGAAATGCCCAGTACACTGAAATTTAGTTGGCTTGCTATTAAAATTTGTGGAAGACACTATCTTGCTAGATACGAGGACGAGGGGAAAAGTTTCCGCGCCGATAGTAGTAGAATTTTTAGGTAAGAAATTCACAATTTGCTGACTTCCTCCTCTAGCTTAGGCCGTCGTTATTCGTGAGTTGTTTCCATAATCGAAATGCTATTCCGGAAGCCTACTTTCAAGTCAGTCATTAGTGGACTGAAGTTTCTGCGCACTTCTATAGCTGACATGAATAAGTTTCTCACATTGGCATCTAAAATGGGACGAGTTTGTTTCCTTGTAGTTGTTTTTTGGTGAGTTCTAAGTCTTGAGATCTTCCTATCAATATTTTCTTATCGCTGAGGTGCCAGTTACTTCTGTAATGCTACTGATCGGGTGGTTGAATTCCCACACACCGATAATGTAATCCACTGACGGTACCTCTACCCCACATCCGTATGGCTTAGTTCGGAAGGAACTCCTGGCATTAATTTTTTACTGCAATTTCCTTTTATGTTCGGGTAGGCTGGAAGTGCCTGTGTTCCATCTTGATCCATATGCATACAATTTATTTACAAGAGATTACAATAATATGAAAGTAAACATAAGATTATCGTTAAGAAGTGGTGTTGGTGTTTATGATGTGTGAATTTGTCCGTCGTTATCGTTGATTTTGGGATATGCAAGAGATGATGGCAATGTTTTGTGGTGGTTCGCAGTTATGTTATTCAAATGTTCAAATGTCTGTAAATCTATCGGAACAAACTGCGTGGTCATCAGTCCGTAGCTTACAAACTACTTAAACCTAGGTAAACTAACCTAAGGACAAACACACACACCCATGCCCCAGGGAGGACTCGAACCTCGGACGGCGAGCAACCGCGCGCTCCGCAGCGAGGTGCTTTAGACCACTCGGCTACTCCACCGCGGCGCATGTTATTCATATCTTTGTAACAGAGTGGGTATGACGCCACACACCCTTACTTACTTGAGGAATTCTCGGGTCGCGTTGGTGGGAGCAATGAGTGCGAAGCCCTCCGTTGTTTCCAGTCAGTTGTTATCCTTTTGATCGTGACGATACGTACTGCATAATACGATGACAGACTTAATAGAGTCAGAGAAATTCCATTTTAAACAGTCAGCGCTTATTCCTGTGCTCCATTGCACAGGAAGTGAGCCATACTTGGTACCTGATACGCACTATAAGATGGTTTATGGGTAATCCAAGCAAATGTAGATGCTCAGTCTGTTCTTCATGTAGTATACACTTGAGCCGAGTCATTCATCAGATACTCTAATAATCCGATTTCACGTTTTTACCTCTCCTTCGAGTTCGAAGCAAAAACAAAGGAAGGTCAGTGTTTAATGTCGCAATGACGGCGTGGTTCTTACGTAGGGAACATTCGCTGAGTTGTACAAGTAGAAGACGGAAACAAAGCGAGTGAGCCTCGCCCCTGCGGTAGGCCACCCGCTAGACGCCTCGGCCAGCTCGTATTTGAAATTCATTCGCTGCGCCAACCAATGTCGCCGTTGCTCTTTCTATTCCGCTTATCGCTTCGCAGTTCGTTAACCGGGGCGGGACAGTGGCTAGCTGTCGTCAGGTAACTTCTACCGTTGCCATGACCGTATATCAACTTCTCTCATATCAGTTGTGCTTCAGTACTTAAAAAAGTGGCAGAGAAAATCCTCTCCATCACAAATGGAAAATTTCGCGTTAATGTTAACAATTCGTAAGAAATTCTTAGTATGACTACAGATGGACGAAGGCTTGCTATAGAACCTACGTTATAAGCAATGTCTATAGACGATTATGAAAGTAACATCAGACTTGTTGTTCAAATGTTCAAATGTTTGTTAAGCCTAAGGTGCTGAAGTGCGGGGTCATCAGTCCATAGCGCCTCAATGCGCTTGGCTACTCCGCCGCGGATCGGACTTGTTGCAGATGCATAATGTGCAATGTATGAAACTACACAAATATATCAGTCAGATCTTTGAATAGTTCAAACGGACGCAAATATATGACCCTTTTCTTAAATGTTTGTAATTGTAGAACAGTGGAAAAAAACAACATAATAGCTTACGAAATTAAAAAGGACAGACGTAGCCTGAACGGGAAAGTGATTGATAAATATAAGTGTTAGAAAACAGCCTTGTGTGGCAATTAATTATTTTTAATACTGGTTTTGCACTTAAAGTAGCAAAAGTTCCGGCAGTGTTATTATGAAACTTAAACGTTGTTTTAAAAAATAATAAGTCACAATACTGTTACACAGCAAATGTAATCTTAAACGCCGAAAAATCACTACTGTAGGCCTACTTCAGCTTCTCCGTATTGGAAATTAAATATGTAATTTACATAAAGTAAGTGTAAATTATCGTATTATCTCAAATTTCACCTTGACTTCTTAGATCAAAATATTCCTTAATTTTGTTAGTTCCTTTTTGTCCTGTTTTTCCACAGCTGCTGTATTATATTATAGTGCAGATATTTAGGTTATCCGTCTCTGCAGATGATTAATAATAGATTTATACATTTCGCCTTTATTTGGAAGGCATCATCAGTGGCCTGTAATATATATATGATTATGTTTTACAATATTTCGTATTTACGTTTTTTAGTATTTTAGGTTATAAACAGTTATGATGCTTTATTTAAGTATAGTTACTCGTATTTGGATGTTATTGCTTACAATATTTCGTGGGTCCTGCTTTACATGTAGTGCTGATTGGTGACTTTCAGTTGTTTTGCTTCAGTTATGTTCCTTTTGCGTTTTTGTTTTTCAGCACTTCACAGCTAGCACCAATAGGCACATGCCAGTTTGTTTGTGTTGTGTTCTAGTTTTGGTTGGTGTTGCCAACTGCTGAATGTGTGTTTGTCCTGTCTCTGCTTTATGTCAGTGTGTGTGTATGTATTTTCGCTACAGACAACACAAATATCCATGCCCGAGGGACGATTCGAACCCCCGACGGGGAACGGCCTCGCGCATCGGAGCACAGCGCCTCAATGCGCTCGGCCACTCCGCCGCGGCGAATATTTTTTAGTCTTTCTGAATGGACGTGGTCCTGTTGTGTTACCCCTATGCTAGTCATGGAAATGTTTCTTTGTTCTGCACTAATTTGAAAAACTGCTGGCGCGGTGGAATGGTAGAGCGCTTTAAGGCGGCTTGCTGGGGAGCGTGCGGTTGCTCGCCGTCAGAGGTTCGAGTCCTTCCTCGGGCAGGTGTGTGTGTGTGTGTGTGTGTTGTCACTGGCATAAGTTAGTTTAAGTAGTTTGTAAGGATTGGGACTGACAACCGCAAGAGTTACATTTAGAAACATTTGAACATATTTGGAAAACTGCGTCAAACATAGCAGTGTTTTTATAAATTATAAGTACGAGGCGCTACAAAGAACAAGTAGGACCCCATAACCGATATAATAAAAATAGGTAAAAAAGGTAAAGCAATCAACAATCCGAAGATTGGTTTGAACACCACAGTGCTTTACTAGGCATGGTCCTGTTTGAAGGTGGTATGCCGTTGCCTTCCTCCGACCTTCGAACTGACTTACCCAGCCAGTTATAGGGGGACCTACAGTTTAACGTGGGTTCCGAACCACGGTGCTACTCGGTACTTTTCACGTGAGCAATATTGCCAGAGGTGAAAAAAGTGGAAAGTGACAGATAAAAATCGTAGGCCCTGGCGGGGATCGAACACGCGACCTTTGGATTTGTAGTCTGGCAGTCTACCACTGTGCAACCGAGGCGCACAATATATACTAACAACCTATTAAAAATTACACTGGAGACCGCTCCCAGTGCATTGTTAGAAATGGAGCAGAACGCATTTCGCAAATAAATATTAACTCACTTTATATCTTACGTACCTCGTAACGAGGCAAAGATGTAAATCAGCTTGTTCGTTGACGTACAGTGTCCGGTTAATAATTTTAGAATTCAAAACTGAGATTCAAGGTGAAAGGCTTTTAAGCTCTGTCGGCGATGTGGTCGTTAGAGAGGCGGCCATACGCTCGGTCTGTGGAAGCAAATCTGCTCTTTCAATAAGTAATATGCCCGTATTTACGTTGAGCGACTTATGGAACTCAGGAACAAAACAAATCTTGTGTATTGTTCATGTGCGAGTGTTTGGAACAATCAGTGAGAAACTATCTCAGAAACGGTCTGAATGTGACCAAGGATCTAGGCATTATGGCCTCAGTGTTTCAACGCAACGAGATTTCGCTAGTCGTTTTGCGGCGAGGTTGCTACGGAAACTACCCTCGCAGAGTAATCCAGTACGGTGTGCTCTCGTCGTTGTTTTTAGTTTCTATAAGTCGCTTCTAGATGAGGCGGAGCGACTCCTGAGCGTTATAATCGGCGGCTGTGCAAGGCGAACGAGAAAAGTGCGTGTAACCTGAGCCCGTCAAGTTGCAGTACCCTGCCCTACTGGACTGCCGGCTGCTGCTGCGGCAGCGGCGTGGGCAGCACGTGGCAGCCCCCCCCCCCCTCCTGCCCCTTCGTGACTCACGCTGTCCGCCCTCCTGCCCCCTCCTGCATCCTTTCCCCCTCCCTACACACTCTCCCGCGCTCAAAACAAATGACACAGTTTCGCTGCTGCTATCCCCCAACTCCCGAAATGATTGCTACGCGCAAAACACACACATACACACACGAGTGAGTGAGGTTCGGAGGAGCAGTCATTTGACCGCTGTTACTTCGCAAGGCGCTTCCTACTGACAGAACACACACACACAGGTATTCCTGGCTCTCGCGCTAAAATAATAATAATAATAAAAAAAAAACAATTGCCTAGAGTCTCCTGACTAGAAAAATAGCGGAAAGTGAGATACATCGAGTACCAGAGTAAATGATCTCTGGTATTTGACAGCTGCTATATATTCTCATTTGCTGTAGTCTCGTGATATATTTCTCTGCAGCTGTAAGCGGGTTAATGGGAAAACCTCCACCATTAAGGCTTAGTTTTCATTTATCAGTTGAAGTATATTACTATATATTATTTTGCTTCTCCTTCACATGTATGAGAAAATTATATTTTTCATTTAACGGCATGTAATTTCGTTTCTACGTGTTCTGAAGTGTCATTAATCACTTTGCCGGCCGCGGTGGCCGAGGGGACTGAGGCGCTCCAGTCACGGTCTGCACGGCCACTACGGTCGGGGGTTCGAATCCCCCCTAGGGCATGAATATTTGTGCCGTCCTTAGTGTTAGCTAGTTCATAAGTAGTTTGTAAGTTTAGGGACTGATGACCCCGTAGTTAAGTCCCATAGACTCTACATACAAACATTTGAACATTTTTTTTCATTAATCACTTCAGTTGTCAAACCACCTTACGTAAATATTAGCCCAATAATTCAAATTCAAAGCTAATCAGTCCCTAGACTTACAAACTACTTAAACTAACTTATGCTAAGGGCAACAAAGACACCCATGCCCGAGAGAGGAATTGAATCTCCGACGGCGTGCAGCGGCGCGCTCCGCAGCAACGAGCTTTAGAACACTCTACCACTGAATAATAATTTACGAACAACCTAGTAGAGGCTACATTTCATCTAGCTAACATTTGCTCCAGGCTGAAGCAAAATATTAAATACTAACATCTCAGATTAAAAGATAAGTACGCCTATAGCGGTGAAAAAACATAATTTGAACATTGAAGTATTAGAGTTTGTACAAACGGAGGAAGCATTTCCAGTAGTATCAATTTACATGGCTAATATGAAACACGTATCATCTCGGAGAATCTAATTCGTTTTAGGTCGATCCGTAGAGGCGTGCCTACTGTTTTGTTCGTTGTTTTCTTTATTGTGATTTCAGTTCGTGAACTTGGTATAGAAAGGCTGAATACAGACGGCCGGTAGCCCACTGGGAGGTATAGTAGTAATAACATGTGAGATTACTTTTTGTTTTAAAGAGTAGTCTTTCAGAAGACAAGCCATAAAATGTGTAATACTTTTACCATCGTAATCAATGCATAAAATCGTAAGCTGAATTCAGTATTTTATAAACTGCATCTCTATTCGTTTATGTGATGTATAAGAAAGGGGCTGCGGTAATACTGATCGTCAATCTTCTTCTGTTTGCAGCGGAGGCAGTGCTCCCAACTCCTTGGGCGACGCTGCGGTTCCTGCGGAGGCCAACAGATGGCTCCAGCTGCTTGAAAGCTCCGCCGCCGGCTAAGAAAACGGTTGCGAGGCAACGCTCGGCGGCCGACGCCGCATCCGACGGAGTTTCCGAAACATCATCCGCTCGCAGAGACAGAATCATTTGACGACTATGCAGTGAATAAAACGAATTACCGTGCACAGTTCTTCTAACTGTCCGCTCGTTTTTCGAGTGTAGGGCGAGATAGCTATTTCTCACCCATATAAGTATGTTGGAATAGAAAGAACAGCACTATCTCGATACAAAGAATTGCAGCCCGAAAATGTTTACAAATTAAATTACTCAAATGAAGTGCTATATCGTAAGATGATCAGACAGGAGCGCATTCTGACGTCACTTGTAAAAGAGGAACAGTTTATTGCTGCAATTGTTTGCTGGTAACATAGGAAAACATCAAGCACATATTAGTGTTGTTAAACATGAAAATCGATGCCCAAGTTTTGCATCGATTGAAGTCAGCCAAGCCAGACTCCTTCGCCCCACTAGTTTGAATTTCGCCCCTCACCTCTTGAAAACAGGCCTGCAGACGAAACGAACCAAGGGCCACGCAATTCGCGGCTGCGCAGTGTGAAATGAGTGCCTAAAATTGCAATTACGTCACTGCAAACGCGCTTAATAGAGAGATGTGTTAGACAGGGGAAGGAATCATTCACGTGTGACTTTGCGCGATTTCAATCACGTCGCAAATTAAGTAGCAAATTATATCGAAAATTACGCAAAATTGAACGGCAGCGAGAGTACGTGGTGACCGAGTTGTGGGTTTAACTGCACATTTTTCGCTTCGTTTGTCGTCAATCAATTAATGTTTGTCCCAGAATAATCGTCTGGCTCCGCTACGGCCAACCTTTCGATAATACACTGCAGTTAGTGAAGAGTTCGAAAGAACGGCAAGTATTTAGTGCAAATGCAAGGCAGCTTATAACGGAAAAATTGACTCCTCGCCAAATCAGTGGTCGTCAGTGAACATCGAGGTCTCAAACGAAATCAATCTGCACTTAGTGCTTGATCAAGAGGCAGACTCCTGCCGTACTAAGTGGCCACAAATCAATAACTGCAAATTACTTCCAGAAGAAAAGATTTGCGAGCTAACATTGGTGAAAGGAGAGAAGAATAATTCGTTGCTAGCAACGTCAGGCAAAACATACAATGAACAATTCTCCCCAAACGACAAACAGTTTTATCTCGATTCGTTCATGATAGAGAATGGAAACTTGCGACGAATATAGATAGACACCACCAAAGCTGACGACAACGTCGAAGAGTTGTTAACACAACAAGATAAAAATGCAAGTACAACTGTCCAAATTATTACTAAATGGGTACAATAAACGCTAGGATAAAAGAATGAAGTGCTTAAGAGTTGTAACCGATACTGTCTTCGCGTTCAGTAAATTTATGCAGTAGAAATTCAACGAAGAAACAGGAATGAACTTAAAATTACTATTCCCCCTATGTTGAAAAGTGCACATCGGAACTAAGGTTGGATGGTAAGAAGCAACTGTGTTATCTGTAACTGGTCATTTGTGGAGGTTCGCCAGGCATTCGTAATATCAACACCAACAAGTAGTCCGATATTTTTAAGTGATCATACAGAAACAGGAATTCTATTGGAAATTAAGAACTGTAGATGAAAACTTTGTCATGATGTAGATCGGATACAAGAAACAATGAGAAGTGTACAGAAAATAGCAACCGCTAAATTTCAGCCGTTTGAGGTTTATACCGGGTGTTCAAAAAGTCAGTATAAATTTGAAAACTTAATAAATCACGGAATAATGTAGATAGAGAGGTAAAAATTGACACACATGCTTGGAATGACATGGGGTTTTATTAGACCAAAAAAAAAAAAAAAAAAAAAAAAAAAAAAAAAAAAAAAAAGTATTGCTAGACGCGTGAAAGATCTCTTGCGCGCGTCGTTTGGTGATGATCGTGTGCTCAGCCGCCACTTTCTTCATGCTTGGCCTCCCAGGTCCCCAGACCACAGTCCGCGAGATTATTGGCTTTGGGGTTACCCGAAGTCGCAAGTGTATCGTGATCGACCGACATCTTTAGGGATGCTGAAAGACAACATCCGACGCCAATGCCTCACCATAACTCCGGACATGCTTTAGAGTCCTCGACTACAGCTATTGTTGGGGAATTATGGTGAACATATTGAGCATTTCCTGCAAAGAACATCATCTTTGCTTTGTCTCAAATTGTTATGCTAATTATTGCTTTTCTGATGAGATGAAGCGACATCTGTCGGACATTTTTTGAACTTTTTTAAAATTTTTTTTATTATTTTTTTTAATAAAACGCATGTAATTCCAAGCATTTGAGTCAATTTTTATCTCTCTATCTACATTATTCCGTGATTTATTGAGTTTTCAAATTTATACTGACTTTTTGATCTCCCGGTAATTGCGAAATTGTAATTCACTGAAAGATAATATTTAAACGCAGTCGAATGGTTAACAAAAAAGCGGAAAGAAAAATAACCAACAATGCCAGACACCAAGAGATCATAAGATACCCAATAATCCCAAACTAAGGGAGAAGAATATTCCGGTCCTTTAAAATAATATTAAAACAATAATGGAAGAACAGTCACCACAGACAAAGGAGTTATAAACGTACTAGCCACACACAGGCATGTAATTGTGTGGAAGCAGCACTTCTTGTATGCAAGGATACAGTGCGCTGCACGTGACCGATTGAATCGAAAGTATGCGACGAAAGCTCTGTTAACTTGTGAAGCGAGCGGCGTTTTTTCAAACCTTTAGCATGAGACTGAATGGTAGGCAGGAACTGCCAGAGTTCATTCCACCTGGCTACTTCTGCCACTCCGTACGAGCGTCTGAATAAAGGCAGAGCGTGCGGACGAGTAACAAGCTATCTTCCCTTCTTATAGCAAGCTATAATATTAGATCCATACGTATGAGACAGTACGGGATGAACGTAATTTCCAGAAGCGTACGCTCCGTTTCGCAGTTCCTAGCGGACGAACTCCATGGCGCCAGTGGGTGAACTCTGATGCCACAGATGTGTTGTCACGACGACCTGCGTGCTTCTTGCCAGATGAGGTCGTGACAATCTTTTAGTCGTTCGTGCATCGTCGAGGCTTTATGGTTATTAACTACTTGTGAGTTGGCCTACCACCTTCGCGATATACGCACAGTACGTCACACGTACAAAAAGGATGGCCTAAGCAGCAGAAAGCCGATTTTTTTACCATGTAAATATTGAGCATTAAGAGGTGTTTCAAACGAATATTAAAAATAAAGAACCTTGTTATCCTTAGGCTACCGAATCTAACCTCTACACTCACCCATACCCCTCCTGCGGCATGGCAGGAGCGAGCAATGTTGAGGCCGGACGAAATGGTGAAGTCTGCTTGTAGAGCACTTAAACTTCACTTGCGAATAAAAGAACTTAATATACCAAGTTTGCAAGTATTCCTGAAAATGTAGTACAATAAGACTGAAATATTGTATAAATAACACAACGAAAAATAGTACAAATTAATAGTTAGGTAATGGAAGTAGTAGAGGGGTTGAGTACTGATAGCTGATGAAGACAACGAATGGCTGGAGAGAAACGGAAATAAATAAGTACAAATTGCCTGAATTGTATTTCCAAAATTAAGCTTCCGATTTGTCTGAAATGATAATCATGCAATTAGTGCATATTCCCAGTTATGATACCTGGCAATGAACAATGGTAATTTAATTATACGGATTATAATTTAAGTACAGCAACCAGCTATAAGCATGAAATGCAACGTTTATTCACATGTAACCATTATTTTTAATACTGATAAAAACGACCCGATGATGGCTTTTTAAAAATCCGAAACTTATAATGGTTAATTGTGAACAAACTTCTTACACGTTGCTTGTGGCTGGTTGCTGTATTAAACTATAAAAGTTAGAACAATGCTCTACAGTTAAGTTACTCATAATGCCTGTTCTCGGCAAAACATTTCTTTGTAATTTCAAGTGAAAATCCTTCAGACACTGGGAATTTTGCAGCGAGTAATAGCGAGGTGCTTGATGGGAATTAGTGGCAGGGGCAGGAAATAATGGACCAGCCAACCACCGGCAGGGACACAGTGAGGCCAGCTGATTGGCAGATGTCTTTTGTCGCATTCCAAGAGGTAGCCACACTGAGCCATGACCAAATGGAAACTGGCTAGACGTTATCACATTGTAAGCACTACCAACGGGGCTGCCTTGTTACTTCCATTGTAATAAAATGAGATGATCATATGACATTATTGGCCAGGAGACCACATCTGTGTTGTTCGGCCGCCTAGAGCAAGGCTTTTTATTTGCTTGCCGGACGTGATGAGGACAACACACAACACCCAGTCACCTGCGGGGAATCGAACCAGAGCCCCCTGCATAGCAGTCAGCGACACTGTCTACTGAGATACGGCGATGGACCAGGTCACTCCAGCAGTGCATTACTTTGATATGAAACGCACATGTTATTTTCGTACAGTTTTCCGTTCAGCAGTGTTTGCTGTTTACTTTATTTGTAACAGATTTCTGAGCCTGTTGCTGTGCCTCAGTATCATTTAATGAGGTTGATATAAGACTAATTAATAAGAAAATAGCCTTTCCGCTATATAACAGTATATCTGAAGATTGTACTGACAGGAGATGTGTCCAACGTTGTATGTTAAGTGGCCGTCGAAGAAGAAAATTGTTTCGATACGCCGTAGCATTACAAGAGCCCAAGTTATGCAGTGTAGCTGCATATTTAAAATTTGCTTCAGTGCGGGCGTCTAGGGAAACTTGTTTACGTGTTAAGCGTAGTTGTCGGGCAGCGGGAACTGCACTAGTTAACTCCACGCTTCTGGGGGTTCTTGCTAAATAAAAGTGCGCCAATGCTACAGACAAAATTCCAAGCTCCGCTTCGATTTACGTCGGTTGCCATGACGAGAACGACAACAGCCGTGCACTGGTGCAACAAAATTCCCCATTGCCCTGACGCTTTCTAATTTTTAAAAGACTGCACGACAGCACTTATTTATTATTCACTACGGATTTTTCGTGTCGTCGCTATAGCTCGGATGACAACTACTAAAGGCCCTCTACGTACTCTTCTACTCTGAAGATAAACCTTGCACAGTTCATCGGGTTCACTGCTGTCATGAATTCTGCACAGTTCCTCCACCATGTTTCGATAAGCAAAATCTGCAATACACAAAACTCCTACAGCAGAATATCACTTCTTTATTCAGAAAGATAGCAGAGTGGGTTAAGTTTGTAAAGCCACATCGCAACGTTATAAAGCAGATTCTGGCTTTTTTTTTCTTGCAAATTAATTGCGATAACAAACTAAACCAAACTTCACAATCAGGCCTTGAAGAGCACGCGATCATCGACCGACCGATGTATCATACTCGGACAATGGCCTGGATGGGCACGTGGTGAGAATATGGAACTTCATCACAAGGCTGAGAGAAGCTCGGTCCAGTCCGCCCACCAAGGAAAACACTTGGCAATACCGGGAACCGAATCCGGAACCCTCGCATGAGGGTCTGTCGCGTCGACGACTTGTCTACGGAGGCGGACAATGAATTATCATTCAACTGCAAAATTCTTGTGCGTGAAACTTCTGTGAAAACTATAAAATATTTTCGCACCTTTGGGTGGATTGCGGAGTATGTATGTAGATGAATTTACAGTTATAAAGTTGAGACTGTCTGTCCTAATTGAGGGAAGTATTCACTAAACGCTGACAATCGTATAGATACTTTGTATGAGCTGTTCTTTTTACAGTCTTCAGTGAGTTTGTTCAAGTCCTTTAGAAGCTTCAATGAGTTTGTGCAAGTTACACAACTGCTTTTTACGCTTTAACCATAGTTTTAGTGTTTACTTTTCCTACATGAAATAATTTTTTTGTTAATGATTTCGGAATGTGAGTGAAGAACCAAATATAATTCCAAAGAATTCATTATTTATAGCTTAGATGTAAGCTCATGCTACTAACAACTAGTCACAAACGTACACAGGAATGCCGTAAAGTAGTAGGCATAGAACGCTCATCATCAGACCATCATAAATCCACATTCGCCTCTTACGCAGTGAGTGCAAGTCAAGAGTATTTATTCCAGTTATGCTGACAATTTAACGTCCATATGGCCTAAATGTAACCGGTTATTGTTCATGTTTTCCATTACTTTCATTATGACATATCGTAGAAGTAGTCTTACAGAGTCAGTGTGAGATGTAACACTCAGAAATTCGTATCAGTAACAATGAAAATGTGACACCTATAGCAGAATAAAACCACAGTTAAGGATTGTTTACGAATAGTTAATGGTAAAGATATCCTACTGGTTGAAAAACTTAGAAACTGACGTGTGAAAATTGAGAAGACGGGAGAGATATAAGAATGTCAAAATAATGAAATGAAGAAAAAAAGATGCAACTGACTTAATAATTACAACAGAAAGCTATGAAAATTTGAAAAGTGAGCACTTGATTAGTCACTGTTTGATACAGATAAAATCGTGCCAAATTTGGTTGAAAAAATTATTAGGATTACCTTAGCTTAGTCTTAAATTCAACAGGAGACTGAATCAGTCTATTCTAGAGGCTAACAGTGAATGGATGGTCTGGTAACGTTACTGTTCAGCTAGCATGAACAATAAGTGAGACTAGGCGTTGACATTCTAATGAAATGATTGTTACTTGATCTATGATGCAAGGCATTGCGGGCAATGCCGATTCAGTATAATATAGTTCATGAATTGGATAAACCGCGTTTTTTGTTTGATTTTATATGCAATATTTTAAAATAAGAAAACTATTAGTCGTTTTAAAAGTTTTGTTATTTGAAAATATTGCATATAAAGACAAAAAATAAAAAAAAATATGAAATTGCTATAAATGAAATAAATATACCACGTTAATAGATGTAAAACTACGTAAGAAATGGGCTTGCAAGATTACCCATCTTCAACATGAGTACGAACATGCTAGTTAGTTGCCAAAATGTATCCTTGGACTACGTATTTTTTCATTCTTTAATTACACAATACAAACAATACTTATTGAAAAATGTACATTTCATTTTATAGTTCGGTCGAGTGGCTTTTAGGAAAGAAAGAAACACGGTACCCAACATGAGGATCAGGCAAAATACGTGTTAATGTCGGCAGAGGGCAGGGTAAGTGAGGAGTCATTTAGCTACGGAGCATTTCCACGATTCTGTTATCGAAACGATGAGGAAGCAGTCAGTTTACAAGATATGTATACAAATAATGAACATACTGCTTTATGTCCTACTCGCTTAATCTTGCAAAAACTCATAAACACTAGTTTTTTATAATTTTTAAAACAGTATATCAGTTTTAAGATCGAAATTAGCTCCTGAATTAGAAGTAGTTCTCCAGAAGAAATGATTTTATGTTATATTCAAAACTTGCTTTGCTACCTATCAGACTTGTTGTGAGATTCGAAAATGATCAGAAACTTTATTCCTGCAAATTGAAGTCCTTTCCGAGGTACTGAGATTTAATGATGGATAATGAATCTCATTTCTTCCTGTAGTGTTGTAGAAGAGTATATCATCGTTCTTCTCAAATTGTGATGGAAATTTTAGACGAAATTCATTGACGAACCTAAGTACTGATATAATGCAGTTAAAATTCCAAATCCGTGAAGAGGTACATGCACACCGCTGTTGATCGTAACGTATTCTCCATACTCATACTTTTTTCCTGAGTAATGAGTTACCGTAGAAATAATTCCGTAAGATGTTACAGAGTGAAAGATTGTAAAACAAGTCAGGAGTTTAATTCGTTTGTGTCCATGACTTGCAATTATAGGAACAGCAAAAGTAGCTGAAACCAACTGTCTGAGAAGCTCATTTAATATGCTTCTTCCACTTCAAGTTTACATCAGTATGTACAGCCAAACGGTTTAAGCATTCTATCCTGCTTATTGACCCCTATTCATATGCTACATAAATTGGAATGATTGTATTTGATGTACAGAATGCAGTGTGTTTCCTCAACAATTAGGGATAGAAGATTTTCAGAGAACCACTTAATAGTCCTTTATAAAACATCATTTACAATATAACTAAAATTTTCTACCCTTCCGACAGAGTAATGTTAAAAGAGAACAAAAACTACTCGTAGTATGTTTGCGAGTGGTTGCAGCTAGTCAAATAACTACCATTTAACGAACTACCCTCATCCTTAATGTAAACTAGCTTAAACCCGCGACTCCGCTTGCAGAAGTCTATGCACTTACCGTTTATCAGGAAAGTAAGTAGTGTAGCTCAAATCACACGTAAAAATGCACTCCTTTCGAAGAGTCCAATCACGAAATTCAACAATAATGATTGTGATAATATCACAGATCGATCACTTGATGCAATGCGCGAAACATCAAATAGATTTTTTTAGAGAGATGTATTAAAAGAAATTTCTTTTTTATTACTTTATTTATTTATTCTTATATTTACTTATTCGTGAGCTTATCCTTACAGAGAAAGAGCTGAAGACATTGTAGCATGCATACACCAAAGATATGGTCTGTGTCATCACGTTTCGCTGTATGTAACGTCCTTGCTATAGAGTCGCAAACGTCATCGCTGGCCATCAGTGCGAATTTTTTTTTAATAATTTGACGACTTTCAACCACCATATCTTCCACCCCCTTATAGCTATCGGCATGGAACTGCTATGGTGTACAACGGGAGACTTCGGATAACAATTACACACAGACCATTCGTTTGCGTTCTGTAGTTTTCGCTGCAGAGCGAAATATTAACACACACACACACACACACACACACACACACACACACACATAAACGTAGAATTTTATATACACCGATAATTTTCCGTCCCAATATATTCCACACTTTTATCATTATCAACCCTCAAGCAACAAAGCAACCAATAAAACCATTTTCAAAGAGTAATTATTGTTCCGCATTTTGCATTATATTCTTCAAATTATTAAATATGTATCAGATCGCTATAAAACCGTGGCTAAAACATTCCTCAGGTATAAATTAGTAACTGTACCAATATTTAAGTCTCTGCGTCTTGTCGTTCGGACGTGATAAGCGTACACCGAACAGACATTCATATTAATATATATGGAAAAATAGCTATTCGATCGCCATAAAACCATGCCTAAAGCCTTCCCCCGCTAGACATTAGTAACTGTACAAATTTTCAGCTCTGTATGTCTTGTGGTTCAGACGTGATAAACGTACACCGAACAGACATTCACATTTATAGATATAGAAGAAGATAATTGCCATTGTGCTATTAATTAGTAAACTGGGCGCAGAGAATCCGCCTACACGAGTACACGGGAACAGTTTTTCGTTCAGATTAGAGCAGAGGCGAGTGCTGTGAGTTTTGGCGAAATCTTGGTGTGAGGAGCGGCGTGGCATTTTGAAAATAAGGGCAGCAGTGGTGGTGTGTGCGGCGCACTTCCTGCGCGAGACAATGGCGCACCTGGCGCCAACTGCCCCTGCCCATCTCCCCGCCGTGTATTGAAATGCGCGAATTAGCACGTCAGAGGAAGCGCTTTCACTTACATCTCGCCGCCAACCATTCCCCTTACAGTGGCCACACACTCGACTTCGTTGTAACGCTTTACTAACATTGGCGTAGCTGATTCCGGCAGAAACATTAAATGGGAAGCCAATGTAAAGCTACATCCAAATATCATTTCGCACGCATTGATAATCCGTAATTTCTTCCACGTACCGAAATATTTTTTTTTTCTGAAATGGATTGCTTCATTATGTTTTTTAACAAGTTGCACTATGGAACCACAAAATTTGAGACAATGAACATTTACTCGCAGACAAGTGGATTATGTGAAGCAACCATATTCCGCTCAGGGATTAACAAGATTTGACATTTAAGCTCGGTTCCTTCGCTTCAAATACCTAATTGCTTTTATTTGTAAGATCAGTCACATGCATGTACTGAGCATATTGCCAGGTCGAAGTCGTACGATGTATAAAGTATGATACACGACTGTGAGTGCCAATTGAGCATATATTCGGCGCCGAAGAATCTCCCTAAGTTTAATGTAATACAGTACTAATCAGTGACTTTAAGATAGTCTCTTCACAGTTGTCTACAGATAAAAATTCACTACAACATGTTCCATGGCAGTCTCATAATTTTTTTTGTATGAATTCTTCTTAATGTGAAATTTTACATGCACATATTGGCAAGAAAACTATAGAAAATGGATTTTGATTAGTTTGGGAACCATTAGACTCTGTTGACATGTGGTGGTGCATTTAAACTACTAGTACCTCAGTGGTCTAAGTTCATCGAAATCCGGATAACGATGTAGTTGGAAGATTTGGGATACATGTATGCGTACCAGTTAAAAGTAAGAAGACTTCGTAAGGTCCCTAGACTGAGAAGTTCGATACGTTTAAAGTATCTGATGATAGCATTACAAATAAGCCACAAATTAGAGATATCTACAGAAATTTCACACAGATACAATAATAATTGTTTAGTATTGCCGTATAGACGAAGTGTTAGTTTTATTGCTCGTCACAGCAAATGTTCTTAGTCCGCTCGGCTACTCCACCGCCGCTTTTCACAGCTTAAAACTGCTTACCGACCAGGGTTAGAAACAGTTACAATTGGAAGGACACATTTCATAATTGATGACTTTGAACCGAAACATTTTTATTCCACGACATATCAGAAAAATATCCTTTTCATGCAGATAATGACAAATTATGACAGGAATGTCTACTCCATTTACTTAATCAGGAAATACACAGGACAGCAAAAATTGAGACAGGCACTTGGAACTTCACAACTAAGCCTCGTTTCCGAGCCAGCACTGAGTTGGAAGCAAAAGTATATTATACGAAATTAATCTCTGTGCATTCTTAATAGTATGTGATCGAAATGTCATTAAGAATTTATGATAAATTTAAATGCATTTTAGTTAAAAAAATTGGAAGATTTTTTACGGTCCCTCTAGAGTAAGAACTACGATAGCTTTCATGAGCCTGACAACAGCATTGCTGAGAAACTGTTACAGATTTCTACGGGAATGAGAAAAAGGTGATACAGTGAAGGCCCAATAGTGTTGCTTAACTCAAAAGGATGTTCATTGCAATGCTTGTCATAGCTTAAAATTGTTAATAAACTTGTAGTTATTGTATAAATTCCATTATGTGTGGAAGAAATTGCGGAACGTCATTAATTAGGCAACATAGTTTTAAATGTTGATATGACAAATTTACAGCAGCTTAGGGCGTTTTTATTTACTTATTGCTGTCATCGTTTTTCTTTAAATAAGTCATCAGAAGATGGATCCGGAGGAATTCAAATCCAATATGGATGAAATAACATGAATGTTGATTTTGTGTGAGCCGATAATGTGAACACAAAACGTATCAGTAAAGAAATCAAGCTGCTATGTAACAAATAATTTTTCTAAGTCACCGATTTCAAGTCCACCGTGAAATTATATTGGAATTTCACCTAAGAACATGTAATACACAACAGAAATCGTCACACAGAGCGTCGGAACCAGCCAAGAGAATATGTACTTAGTATGCAGCCACAGAGACTCCCTAAGCTAGCACTGTATAAACGCATTGAGGCAAGAGTGGCGTCGGAATACTGAGGAAGAGATGGGAAGCCGAAATATGTCCTAGGCCTAAACCTGGAGCGGCGGAGAAGAAATAAAGGGGCAGAAATGAGTGGTTTGTGGGAAGAAAGACACAGGACATGAAAACGTTTCAATTGGTAAGTTTTTCAGAGGAAAAAATGGACACGGAGAAAAATAATGAAATAGCGCATGTTCTGAGGTGGTGCATATTCAGTACGAATATAGAAAACGTGCTAAGCACGCTAACGAGATAATATTCATTACAGGAAAATGGCAACTCAGGATTGGTCGATGGCATAAATTACGAGGCGCGTCCAGAAAGTAAGTTCCGTTTCGTTATACAAAACGAACGGGTACAGATACAGAAAAAATATTGATTGTACAAAAATCTACAACTGTTAAACTACTTTTCTACATAGCTTCCGAAATTTTGTAGGCAATAGTCATAGCATGGCACAAGGTTTTGTGTGTCTTTTTCATAGGTTGTTGCCGCCTGTGTATTCAACCATGTGGTAACATGTTCTTTCAGCTCGTCATCATCGTTGAAGTGTTGTCCACCAAGGACAGATTTTAGGTGTAAGAAGAGGATTACTGTCAAAAGTTTTTTCTCACGATAATGCCTGACCTCACCGAATGTGACCAAACAATTCTTACGGAAATTTCAATGGGACCTGTTCGATCATCCTCCATACAGCTCGGACCTTTCTCCTAACGACTTTCATCTCTTCTTACACCTAAAATCTGTCTGCCTTGTCTGCCTTGGTGGTCAACACTTCAACGATCATAAAGAGCTGTTACCACTTGGTTGAATACACAGGCGGCAACCTTTTGTGAAGGATGCATGCAAAAACTTGTGGCACGCTATGACAAGTGTCTACAAAATTTCGGCAGTTATGTGGAAAAGTCGTTTAAGAGTTGTAGAATTTTGTGCAAAAAAAATTTCTTCTGTATCTGTGTACAATTTCATTTCATTACCAAACGGAACTTACTTTCTGGACGCGCCTCGAATTTTTTTCTGAAAGAGTATTACGTTTCTCTCATTCAGTTTGATAGTCTATGTAATGTCGGACCTTATCTTAACGGCACGATAATATAGGCCCGCGTGGGTTACATGCGGTACGGTCCGAAGTACATTGTGGCACACACGGAAAACTACGTACATTATTACACCACCGCGGACAACGAACAAAGCAAGGTTGCTTGTAGTGAAAGCGAGTTCAGTTTGCGTGCTGAAGGAAAAAGCGGCGTTGTACGCAATGGGAGTGCGATGGGACAGTGAGTTAGGGACCGGCGCGGCGAGGCGGTTGATCGGCGCGTTATTAGTGAAGCGGGAGAGCGTGGGAGGAGCAGCTGGTCAGTGCGTATGTGCGTCGTTTTATTGTGGCGTGCCTACTTGAAGAGAGCAGCTGCCTCTCAGTACACACCCGGGACATACAAAGTTACCCCGGCGCCGGCTGCCGCGCCGTGCCTTACCCGCTATCCCATTCTTTAATCTCGCCTTTATCCTCACCAGTCGAATACTCCGCAGCTCACCTTCAGCCTGTGCCGAGCAAATGCACAGCTTTTACCATGCAACACCGAGTTTCGTGCGGAAACAAGATGATATGTTTTGGTTGTCGTCTACTGGCGGTAGGGCACGACTTGAATAGCGTTAAACGCTTCCGTGTGACACCTACAGGTTTCATTCGCTGTCGTGGCTTGAAAATACAAGAAGTGGCCACTACCGTCGTACTTCCAGCATATTGTAACACTCTGTGTTGTATGTAGATTAACGTGAAAGGCTTCGCGTTTATGATTTGTGACTGTCTTCTTCTGCTGCACATATTACTCTCCGGTTATTACTCTTAAATTGATAACTAGAGGACCCTTGCGAATACTTCGCACCGTTAGTGGAATGACAAAAAAGTCTTGAAAAATGGAACTAAAATTGAATGTTCACGCATAGCTTTCTTCAGAATCAATCAATGCAAGTTTTTAAAAGCACAAATGAAAGAGCTTGATCCGCTGAGTGTTGTTAGGTCAAAAAGAACTGCGTACCTTAATTAGAACCGAAGATATCGTAAAACAAACCGATTGAAATATTCAGTACAAGGACAGAAGGATACCACGTTTGAATAAAGGTAAAGGATGGAGAGACTTAAGTTAATTCTGATACTTGATGACAACTCTGCGAATGAATACCCTTCGTTTAAAGCAAAAATGAAGGAAAACGGTCGGATAGAACGACCTGATCGACTGACTTTAGTTTACAGCAAGGGCATCCCCATAAGAAATATACAGAAGAAAATCACGTTTGACTATAGAAAAAGGAAGGCGAGACTTATGTTAATTCTGATACTTCATGACAAATCTGTGGATGAATACCACTGTTTAAAAACATGTAGTTAAATGATAAACAAACAGATAGGCATTCCACTTTGATGTGCTGGGATGAAAAGGAAGAAACGAAACAAAAACACACGAAAAATGCTGTACACAGCCGACAAACGAGCTCCAGCCAACAAGACGGAGAAACAGTAGTAATATGTAAAGAAGAAACATCAACACCACCACAGAAGATGCTTTTAAAATAAAAAAGCGAAACGCGTCTGGTGTAAAATAAATCTCTTAATTGCAGTCAGCATAAGACAAATTACCTCTTATAATCAAAAATGAAGGAAATCTGTCGGGTAATTTGGTCTTGCCGACTGACTTTAGTTTTCGTAGATTCTTTTAATATATAAGATTGATCTAAAGCCTTTCGCATTGTTAGGGGCCTATATACGTTTTTTCATCCTGTTGGTAAACTTACATACTCCATCATATCGATACTGTCGGTTTTTCTTTTCTTATTTATAGTTTTTTGTTTTATTGTTGCTTTTCATTTCCAGTAATTAGTTCCACCTCCACTCTTATTTCTGTATTTCATATTCGAGTACGCAAAATAATGAAGCGTATACAGCCTTTTTTGCGTAAGTGTGAATTATAGTGAAAGGAAATAGCCCGCGTAATATGTGTAATGCTTGTGTGTTGTCCACTAAAACGCAGAAGAGAAAATGTACTTCAAAACAAACTATAAGTAATAGAAAATACAATCCGATTGTCGAGATATCCCTTCTTACCAAACAGCGTTCAAGTCGTCTCAATGTTTACTCA
This sequence comes from Locusta migratoria, assembly GCA_026315105.1. NCBI lineage: Eukaryota > Metazoa > Arthropoda > Insecta > Orthoptera > Acrididae > Locusta > Locusta migratoria. The sequence goes on along the minus strand of CM048755.1, from coordinate 144,059,371 downwards.
GACTATTTAGTTGCAGTTGACAACGCTACCATTGTCTAACTGTGTAAAAAGAGTCCTACATGACCAAGAAATGTAAAACCAAGGTAACAACCAATATTAAGACATACGACATTTAGGCCTAATATTCATACATAGGTTAATATTAAAACAATGCATTTTGATTTTGACAACCATAAATAAATAGATAAATCTACTGATGATGGAACACAGGTGCTGAAACTTATTTGGGTGGAAAGTCAAAACAGTTTTTGCATATCAGGATGACCTCATATCCAGAATTATTTTGTAAGGTTTGACGGAAAGTATCAATCGTTTGATTAAATTTTCCTATCTTATGCTGAAAATTAATTTCAGCTTCAGTATTTGAAATTCGTTACTTCCACTAGTATTTTCCATTTGTGATATCATTAGACCCACAAAAATTCATCACCTTTTATCACTAGCTACTATATACAAACTGCACAGTGTGCAGTTTCTTCGTAATTGATGTGCTGTTTTCAGTACACGGTTTTTCCTGCTAACAAGTACCTTGTCAGTAGGAAATTCAGATTTATATTTCCCCCTCCATTACCTGCGGATTTGTAGTGATTAATTTAAGGGGTGGCCGGGTGCCATTATGCCCTTCCCGCCTCCACCACATTACCACCCCACCCCCAGAGGAAATATGTGTACTCCAACTGTCAGCGTATAGTGTTTTAAATATAAAAATTGTGCGATCATTTTTCTACATGTTTCCAAATCGTGTAGCTGTGGCGTAACGTGGGTGCCAGCCCAGTATTCACCCAGTGGGATATGGGAAACCGCCTAAAAACCACATCCAGGCTGGTGGGCATGCCGATCCATGGTGTTACTAAGCCGCTCGGATTTCAGATAGAGGCATACCACCTTGTCCCGAAAACCGAAGCCTTAAACCTCGCAGCTAATCGGGCACACGATTTCAGATTTCTATGATTGAAAGAGTAAAATGACGGGACATTTATTGGTTCGAAGACGATTAATTTTACCTCTTTTTTTTTTTAATTTTTTTTTTAGGGCCGTCCGCTCTAAGGCGGCTTGCTGCGGAGTGCGCGGTTGCTCTCCGTCGGAGGTTCGAGTCTTCCCTCAGGCATGGGTGTGTGTGTTGTCCTTAGCATAAGTTAGTTTAAATAGTTTGTAAGTCTAGGGACTGATGACCACTGCAGTTTGGTGTCATAGCTTTACAAACATTTGAACATTTTTTAAATCGATTTATAAACATGACTTTCCTTTTGTCCAGGAATATATTCTGAGATCTAACGTTGTCCACAACGAGTATTTGCCATATTGCTGAATAAAAATACGTGTTGTGTACTTAATTATCTTATTTGCCGTATTTTCCTTTACAAAGTCATTATCAAATAACGTATGCTACGTAGCTAAGTATTCTGCCGTGCGTTAATCTTCTGTTCATTTGAGTACAATTATTCATTTACTGAAAACTATAATGTAATTAGTCACGTATTACCGTAGGTTCTTCTTACCTCATTTAGCTTCTTGGCTGCTTAGTTTTAACAATTTCGTTTGTGCAAAATGAAGTATGTAAATAATAATAATAATTTAAAAAAGTCATTGATATCATAGGATGTAATATCTCACAATAAACGTTGGCATCTGTGATGTTACCATTTTAAGTCGGTGATTACACGAAACTATGCTTTCCCAAAGAGCTGAGAAATGTTTAGCAAGTAAAGTAATACTTGTATGTCATCAAAAGTAATTTGGCTTACTTTGTTATTAAAAAAGGATAAGCTGTGTGAGACAGTTTCTTGAAGGCTAACTGTGACGCATAACTAAGAAGAGGGTTCTTGCTACATTTGTGGGAAGAGAGAAAACCTGAATGCGAAGAACCCGGCCACCTACTCATTGTCGGCAAGGGCAGCCTATCTTGCCGTAAAGTGATTTTAATAACACAACACGGCAGTTCAAAACCAGACTGTTCCTATCCTTTTATTATTAACTTAATCACTTATTTATTCTTTCATGTTATTGGTTACTTACAGTTTCTTGCAGTAGGTCTGAAACCTAAACTCATGTTTTACAATTCTTACGCAGTCTCTCTGGCACTGTATGTATGTTTTCACATTTTTGTTAAAGAACAGCGTAACAAAATTCAGTTGTTGTGATACGTATTTCGCGTGAATCTACAAGCTATAATTAAAAAGAATACTAAATATGTAATGCCTTTAATGAGTCATTTTGTTCGTTGATTTTCCTGCATTACTATCGTGACTTATCAAATTTCATTTGTCTGCAGAAATACGTCGCAGTAATTTGTGTATTCAAAATCTGGACAGTATACACTGTGAAAAGGCGTAATTAAAAGAGTCCCAAAGAGAATCAGAAATTGTGAGTTGCAACTATTTGATCGCATTGTCATTGATAAGGAATTCTGAAACACAGACGCGTTTTAAACGGATTTTTTCATTACTAGTCACAAGTTGCGTATAATGCACGCCTTGAATCATGAACAGACACTTTTTCGGAAATTGGATGTAGTCCTCACACATTGGCATAGGAAACACTAACCTTGGAAGTCGCACGATCTCTCTTGGGAGATAACCTGTTATATTCTAGAACACTTCTGAGTTTTGTTTTACTGCTTTGAAAGCACGAAAACTAAAAAGGGTGGCACACGGAAACATTTGCAGACAAGATGGAATACACGGTATATTTACGATGCTAGGCCTTGCATGTCTGCTGTAACTTTGTTTTGGTCGCTGGCGTTCAGTGCAGAGGTACGCGTCACATTAGAAGTACAGTTTTAGTCTACTTAATTTATTTGTTCCGTATTATCGAACGTTGCGACAGAGAGCAGAAAAAGCTAAGGTTTATTCTTTGTCAATGTATTAGTAGTGCTGAGTACAGTACTCGTACTGCTCTTCTGTTACGACATCGGCACATGTCCAGTGAGCCTTCTGTTCGCGTAGGTTTCATTCGTTACAAAAAATGGCTGGCTGACAGGCTTCGCAGCTGTGAAGTACTTGGTGCTGTCCATCATACCCGTAGAGACCGTGTTTTGCACGTTTCTGACGCCTCGCTCACGACGGAACAAATACGTTCCGGTGCCTAAGTTAATTAATGACGAAGGCGCTAGTACGCACTGTTTTTAAGACCAACACAATTTAGACACTACTCAGTAAGGAATCCATGTACATGATTTGAGTGAAAATTGTTGGAAAACTATAAAATTAACAAATTACTCGTTCAAACTGACAATAGAATCGTTTTATAAATATTTACGAATTAATTATGTAGGAAAGTGTAGTTCCTATGAATTGGGAGAAATGTACTTTTTGCTTCTTGTCCTTATGGCCTGTAAAAGAAACACTGTTACAGTGCTGTACTATCACTGTTACATTATTTTAAGGAGAGCTGATTTGGTATGACTTGTGTTAACGTCCACTTTTAAAAATATAAACGACTAGGATTACTCTATCAATACCTGATGCATGCATCACATAATTATTCTCAGTTTTCGACTCCTATCTTCACAGAATTTAAAGTTTTCAACGAAATTAGGTGAAAATGTTATAGGAGAAATAGCAAATATATATATATTCCAGCTGTCGAGTTGCCTTAGTAGACTAACCATCTGCGTTCCCTCATATTGGTTCTCTCATATCGGAGTAATTGGTGTTATGTGTTGAATAGGCCCTACTTGAAAGTGAAGAAACACAATAAAGTGTATTATTAACTGTTACGTTTGAGATAACATACAGTGGCAACGATTTGACACGTCGTCGCATGGGTAGTAGAACTGACTAGATCTGTCTGAAGTAAGTAACACAAACACTGACATTCTTCTCTTAGCCGTAGAACTGAGCTTAATGAAAAATTTCTCCTGCCATTAGTATTCTGTTTGTGACTCGTACATGGAAATCACAAATCATGGAAAAAGTAAGGCTGTCATGTTTATACTTACCTTCGGAAAGCGGAACCGCTGGACTGATGACGTTGACGTACTTATATCCAAATGGAAAAATAAACAAACAAATGAGTAAATATCGAAAAATGTCACTACAACTTTACATTTCTCGCGTGTATACCAGACACTAGATTTTCAACAATTGGTTGGTTGTCATATACATGAGATGAACAATGAATGCTCAGACAGCTTTCTTCCAGAAGATAGTGGGCGCCCTCAGTGAAAATCAAAGACGATGTTGACTTACGACCGGCTGCAGTGATATCAACGTCGTTTACCGCAGCTGCAGTTCGAATGGGGCATCTCCATTATGAAATAACTAAATTACATTTGAATATATGGACCCGAGAACCATCGGTATCCTAACCAACGGCCAAATTACAAAACATATTGACATATTATAGGAAAATTGCTGCAGCACATACTAACGATTCCATAGGTGAATTGCCTAGTCAAGAAACGTAGTGGCAGTTGATAGGTAGGAAACTAAAGCGAATCAAGTTGCTTCGACATAAAAGAACAATAATGGTTTTATGTGGTAAGAAAGGATGATGCTCAAATGTAACACACATATTCAAGGAAGGTACTTATTGTGGAAATACCAAATTATTCCTTTGTCCAAGAGGATGACAAAAGAACAACAGAGGCTGAAAAAGTATGACGTATCGGAAAACATAAACTTATTTGGTGTCATATGATTATGAAAAATGAAGTTGTTTTCAAGCTTTAGACAACTTATTATAGAAAGAGTGATATGCAACGTACGATTACGGAAATATGAAATCTTAGCATATGGGCGAGTGCTGTATTTCTGATAAGAGTTGTTGGTTACGCTTGAAGAAATCGTCAAGTCTAAAACGATAAATCTTGACGGAGACGTCATACACAGAGCGCTCTTCGTCGCATCAAGCAGAGAAGTTGATGAGCAGAGTGTAAGTAACTGGCCTGCGCCTGTCAGCAGGGATGCGCGAGCCGAGGAGTGAACAGCGTCTGGACTGCGATCGCTACAGGGAGGCTGCCGAAGCGTCCATCCAGTTGGCATTTTCCGAGGATGCTGTCAAGTCCGGTATTTTTAGGCGGGATGCTGCTTGTTTTGCTTGCGACTGGTGTCGGCGGGCATTGTAAACGACGACTGCCGGCGTCGGCCTAGCTCACGCACACTGAGGACAGCCCACCTGAATGCGGTGTTCAGTTAGGAGAAACACGTCTCTCACGTGTACACCACTACCGTATCGAAATAAGACAGCAGGCGAGAGAATATGAAAAGAGCACGACTACTCAATCCAAAATCTGATCAAATTTACATTATTAAAAATATAACTGTTACCTTTTCCAAAAATGATGGTGGATAAATAACAGACTCGATTCACTTCACCTTCAGACTAATAAAACTCACGTGTTTGAACCTATATTTATTCATAAAATCTAAATTTAATTAGTGGATTAATTCTGTTTCTAGATTTTTTATTGCTTTGGTGTCGGAATATACACGTGATACGTCCTTCTCCAGTGTGTGTCCACTCTTCTGTAAGTATATACATGCTTGTTACACCAGTTTACTATACTACAAGCCCAACATTTTATTATGTATTTTAATTCAGTGATGGTGTGAAAAACTAAATATCCAGTACGGTAGTGTACTTTCATCACTAGAAAAAATGAAAAACAGAACGGTAAGTTAACTCATAAGTGACATGGTTTCTTATCCTATCTAGGCCCACGGAGAGTTGCTATTCCTGAGACCAGGGCTGTATTTACTGGTAAAGCGCCGAATAAACGTCATATATATGTAAATAAGACTGTGTGAGTGTGTGTTTCATAGTAAAGTAAAGCTTGGCACACATTTCACTGAATACCGAAAAACACTTATCCAAAGAGAAAGACACCCCTATCTGTAGCCGTGTGTTCTGATGTAACTAAAGTAAATTAAAGACAATTTCGGTGATTGTGGTCTGGGATTGAGAATTAGGGTGAGAGAATATCTATGAAAAGTTTCGCTGATGGTATTACAATTTTCATTTACTGCGGGAAACAAATACAGGACCACTTGAATGGAAGCAACAGTCAACGAAAGAAAGACGAAATCAACTAGGAGTGCCACAGATGAGATTAACGATAAACTTAACATCATAATGGGGGGCGTTACATAGACGAGTGAACGAATTTATGGTAGCGAAACAAAGGCACGACAAAGCAACGAGGATAAGAATATGACGGGCGCTGACAAAAATTTCTGCTAGTATTAAACGTAAACCACAAATCGGAGAAGAAATTTCTGAGAATATACTGTTCGAGCAAAGCACCGACTGCAAGTTGCTTACGAGGAAATGGGGAAAGAAAAAATCTGAGAGTTTGAGATGTGGTACTATACAAAGATACTGAAAAATAAGGCGCGTTGATAAAAAAAGAAAAGGTTCTCCATAGGATGAGCTAGCATCGAAAACGTGGAAAATACTGAATATAAGGCGGGACAAGTTAGTATATTGTGTGAGAGAGATCAGTGAACAGCTTTCATGGCACTAGATGCAGCCGTTGAGGGCAAAAGCTGTAGGCGAAGAAAAAGAGTGCAACACAGGTAAGAAATACAAATAACTGAGGATTATGTGTCGAAGTGTTGCTCAGACCGCAACAGATTGGCACAGGAAGGGAACTTGTGGCAAAATTCATAAAAGTAGCCAGAAGCTTGACCAAGGGGACCAGTTTCTACACTATTAACATATTACTCTCGTTTCTTATGTCAGACTGAGTTTAGTAGGTAATCGGGGAATCAGTTAGTGTAAGTCATATCTCATTCAGCCAACTAAATATGAAGCAAGTGGGTCAGATTTCAGGCGATTCGGAACCGAAAGCGGGATATCAACGTTTGAAAAAACTTCAGCTGTTTGACAGAATAAATAGCGTCTTATTTGTAACAGAATGGATTGAGATCTCGTTTCTGGGAAAGCTTACGTTGATTTTGTTAGGATTAGTTAGGTATCATCTTGTAGAAATACGCACTTGCACCAGTTAATCATATTCACATCTTTCTCCTGGTTGCTTACCACGTACAAATAAATGACTGCGACAGTAGCTACTTTTGCAGGGTGATATGTAGCACAGTAAACGTTACATCTAGCGACACACTGCCATTTGAGGGTCTTCTATACTCACAATTCTTTCTAAATATAGTGTCTACTTATTTCCTTAGTTTTGGCTCAGTGAAAAGACGAGCTTACCTTCTTCGAAAGCGTATCTTTAGACAGTTTGCGAGAAAGTACGTGTTCTTTGTAAAACATAGGTTTCCACAGAAGATACTCTGCGTTATATGAGAGATACTCTAGTTCTGCAATAAGAATGACCAGAAATCTTTTCTTGCGGCAGCAAGGAGTCAGGCTAATTTTAGAGAAAAAAGTATTTGCAGCAAATATAAGCAACTGAACAAAGTTAAGCATTGTGATTAAAACAAAAGGAAAAGAAAAAACGACAACAAACGGGCAGTTGACAACTTTCCACCAAGGCGAACCCTTGTAGACTGTCAATAACACACGTCTGTCGTCACACAATGCTACAGGGACATACTTATACTACAATATTCAAATTACATTAAATACTGTTAGTTACAATATGTTAGTCAAGGTTCGCTGTTGAGTACAATGATAAGAACATAATATTTACCTAGAATTTGCTTCAACAAAATTTTAGGTTAGTTCATTTTAGATAATTTTTCAGAAATCTTATCATTTATTTAAGTACGTATTTAGAGTTAACACTGTTTCTAAAACTCAGGTCTACAAGTTCAAGGCCTATCTTAAATTTATTAATTTCTGTTTTAATGCAATAAAGGCAACTGAAATATTATAAATAAAAAATACAGACAATAATAAAATTGTACATTGTGAAGCCGTTAAAGAATTCAACTGAGGCTTTGAATTAATAACCAGACAGATTAATGTTGTTTCATTATTTGTACGCACAACAGAAGTGGCTCTAGTGATTTCACGGTAATGCTATTTAGATCCATCATCTCGTTTATTCCAGCACTGATATATATCCTTTATAATATGGTGGATTAAATCCCCGTCTACCGTCATACATTTCCGTTTTCGAGAAATCTGTTAAGAGATATGCCAGAGTGGTTCCTTTAAAATGTCTGGACCATAATTCCTCATTCTGACTTTGTGGTCCGTCCCTAACATCTCGTTGTCGACGGGAGGTTAGTCCCTAATCTTCCTTCTTTATATCACGATTATACTCTATTTTAAGCAAGAAAGGCACGAAAGCTGAGAAACGTGATCTAGACACTTCACGTAATTTGGAAATGCGACAGGTTTTTCAGCGCAGTAAAAAGAAACCTAACGTAAAAAACTAGCCTGCGCATTGCTGAGGTTCCATGAAATTAAGTTGTGAGTTTCTAGCGTTCATTAAAGAAGCAGAAATTTGTGCGCTGTTTCCATGACGTTAACCAGTTAGAGGTGCCATCTCAACAGTATAGACAACAAGAACTCAAAATATACGCTGCTGTCCCTAAAAACAGATAGACATTTGACTACCCAATAACAGCTCCTACTTTGCTCCTTGCACAAGTACATAAGTTTCCTGGAAGAGATGGCGTTCTCCTTGGACTGTGCCGAGGTTCTGTTGCTGCTGAAGCATTTCACCTGTTGGAGTTGGAGTGGCGAGACGTACACAAACTGAAAAAGATTTCTTGTAAATGAACAGAAATTACCTGACAATCACCAAGGCAATGATCAAATTGAAGCTACGTAACTGGCTCAGAAGACAGCACGTAGAATATTGGACCAAAGTCTATCAACAAAAACATGGCAAGGTAATGATGCCAACGTCATGTTTTAAAAGAAGCTCTGCTATCCTGGGCCTGAACAGGAGAGAGATTAGACTCATGGTTCGATTGCTGACAGGCCATGGGAATTACAAAAACACCTACATACAATGAGAATATCAGAGGAGGACCCCAAAATGTAGGATCTGTGATGACGGTGATGAAACTGCATCACATCTAATCTTCGAATGCATTGCATTGGAGAGTAAAACGCAAAGAACATTTGGGACAACCAGACCCGAAGAAATTGTGTCTAATAAAGAACTGGTAAAGGGACTCCTTGCACTGTTCAAGGGCATTGGTTGGCTTTACTAGATATACAGGGAGCGATACCACACAATAAACTTAGTTTCGGTGCGGGCAGTGGCGGGTTGGACCAAGACTGTTTTGGCTTCCCTGAGAAAATCAAATCAAATCAATCAAATCAAGCTGCATGTTTATGATATAGCCAAAGCTGATGTCACGTGAAAAGCGATGGCTCGGTATTCTGGGCAGTTCTGTGCCTTTCTTGCAATTTTTTTTTCAGTATTAACATAGAAGATGAAATTACAATTTTATACAGCTTGTGTCACTAGCACGTGACAGTTTTTGAGAGGATATTTCGAAGGAGAATCATGTGTATAATTCGGTAATCAACTTAAATGTATTTGTGAGTGGAATAATACGTTAAAAAGAGTGAATACAATGGGGAGTGACGAGTGCTCCAAAAGTTGTGTTCAGTATAAAGAAAGGAAGAAAAGTTGACACTTCAAAGACACGTAAATTCATTCGACGAGAGCTTCTTTCGGTGTTCATTGAAGTTGTAACAAGGAAGGCTGCGTGGTAAGGCAATGGCCAGTGAAGTATGAGCTGGTCGGAATCCGAGAGAGAGCGCAGGTGCGTAGGCAGCTGCGGCGCGGCGGGCAGGTGGGCTAAGATCGGCGGTCCCGTTACAATCTCTGTTTACTCCCACGCGACCGCCAGATAAACCAAATTATACGCTGCTAACCATCTGCTTGGCACTTAGCGTCAGGCGCACTATGACGAGCAACCGTTACACCCGGGGGACGGTGAGCGCGTCACAGATTCCGCGATTTTAAGACGCCTTAGTGAGTCCGAAATCTAGCCGTCATGCAGTGTGTGGAATGCCTTCCCAATGGAAAGGAAAGGACAAAAAGTTCTACATTTTTAAATTATTTTGGCCTTCCTTGTGTAGGATTCTTGCAGACACCTACTTTGTTGATATGAAAATAAGTCAAGAGAGTAAGATTACGAAATTTTGTTTTGAATAGTTGTTTGTAACAACAAAAAAAGAAACGGAAGAAATGCAGCATTATAAACTTAGACATAACTTTCCATTGAGTGATATTCCAGGTGCGAACTTGGGAAGAGCGATTGTTGGTAAGTCTCTTTGTGAGCTCGAATCCAATTCACGCTACATGGACTTTTTGTACAATATACGAAGGAGGACGCAACATATTAGCTTTGTTAGTAAACATACGTTCACTGTTTGCAATCCAGAGAGTGATATTATGACGGCGTTTTGTTCACTGATTCCATTTACGCTGAATCGAAATGTTCGGAGCTGTATATAACCAGAAGATCTAAGATATTATCCACACCAATCAGTTTTCTGATTAAGTAATAAACATAATTTTCGGATGACATGAAGGGAGGGTCTTCTTTACACTAGCTCTTACCTGAACGTCGCGACTTGGTTTGATACTCCTCCGATGGAGGCGGTTCGTTTCTCAGCGGCCGAGGCAAAATTTGAGGCACCCCCTCCTCCCCGTTCAGAATGGTGAAGAAAAGGCTTCAGAGGTGCTGCTTCTGAATGTTCAAATGTTTGTAAATCTATCGGACCAAACTGCCTGGTCATCAGTCCGTAGCTTACAAACTACTTAAACCTAGGTAAACTAACCTACGGACAAACACAAACACACACCCATGCCCCAGGGAGGACTCGAACCTCCAGGGCGAGCAACCGCGCGCTTCGCAGCGAGACGCTTTAGACCGCTCGGCTACTCCACCGCGGCTGCTTCTGATCATATTCAGATTTCGTCGAGTAGTTTTGAATGGTCTCCTTAGACCAGAATATAAATTACAGTTTCACAACACTCCAGAGGAGTCAGAACATGTTCAGTTGGACTTGCAGGTCCATTATGTAGTCAGTGAAAGTTTGAAGTGTCCAGGAGATGACAAAAGTATCAAGAACGTAGTCCTTTTGTCGACTATACTGCGGACTGTAGCTTTGGACGGGAAATAATTGTGGGAACCAACATCCAAAGGGAAGGGGCAGACTCACTGACGATCTTTCAGCCACCCCCTGAGGTCTTTTCTGATTTTCGGTGTGCCTGCAATGCCACCCATGAAACGACCCAGTGATTTCTATACTGCGCGTCGCCGTCCTGACCTTCACCGCAGAGGAAGTAAACGAAATGAGTGTAAGAAGAGGGGTGACGGTTTTCGCATCATGTGGTAAGTCGACGGGAGCGTGGGCACAAGTTGAAGAAATTTGGTGCCAAACATCATTAACTTTCCCTAAACCCCATATGAAATTCTTATCTCAAGCAATTTTTTCTCAAACAATTTTATCGTAAGCGTCGTCACGTTGCTAACTGAAGCGTCACCAAGCACTGGGGTGAGGTCTTAGAGTGTCACGTTTTTGTAGAGGAAGATTGCAGATACCTTTGAGCCAAACTACGCCAAACCGCGCAACAATGAGACACAAATATGGGGTTTGGAAAAAATGATCCAGTAATTTTGTTGGGCGTAGCCAGGTTTCCTAGAACACAAAGCATGAAAATAAATACTTATTAGAATACCAACAATTGAACAGATGCAGTCATATTAGAAAGATATAAAGTTATTTATCTGCTTGAACATGGTTCTCAAATGGCCTGTTATGAAAAACAAGATGGGTACTGTTATAGTTGTTCAAATATATAGTTTTATTTTTAATCATGTAAACCTTATGTTGGCGATTATTAAGCCTTCGTAATAATTAATTACTTATTTTAATTGCTGGTTTCAACTATATATATATCGATATCTCCTGACTTTTAGAAAATCTACATCATGAAGGGAAATTTCGTCCCTCAAAAGATTCCATATGATGTCCAGTTTAAAAAAATCTGAAGATAATGGTTTATATCTTTGAAACTAGTAATTAAAATAAATAATTATTTGCGATGAAGGTCTAACAATCTTCACATGTTAAAAATTGGGGATCACTCTCCATATGGCAACATATGCCAGATAATAACAATATTCGACATTGCATTAAAAACAAACGTATTAAACGTGGTTAATGAAGTTGCAAATATTTCTGTCGACACAAGGCATAGAAATTTCTGCGAAGGGAAGAGAAAGCAACGTACCGAACAACAAAGAGGAATGTAAAATAATGAAGACACGAGCCAGAAGAGCAAAAAGTTCAGGCACAAAATACGACAACCAAGAAAAAATATAGCAAACTGAAGAGAAAGATCTACTGCCTTCTGCGAGTCCGTCGCCGTTGGCGGAAAAACAACCTTGAAACTCTGCGCATGATATAATTTATGTTAACGTCTTTAATAAAAACATTTTCGTGAAGATTATACGATTACCTCGAGCAGCTGATGCAAAAGTACCGAATAAAATTGGGGAAAAAGAGCTCTAAGCCGCCACTTGATTTTAGGTCTGAATTGAAAGAACGCAGACGGAGCATCGAGGAATAGTTGACGTGGTAATGAAGGGAAGAGTTGTAGACTGAGGCCAAGGCTCCGACACTGCAGAATACCAGATTTTAGACTGATGACTACAACTACAACAACTGAATAAACATACAGAAATGTTAGCACACCAGAACACGAAATAAATGAACACAGGAAAAGTGTTAGGAAAGTAAGGTCATGCATGATACGTGATAGGGAAGCAGAATGCAACAATGTGGAAGAGAGGTTCTACTATTACAACAACTCTTGTGCTGATGATAAAGTCCACAAACAAGCAACCTGTAGGTAAAAAAATAGTACCTGCGTGGTGGTGGAAGGAATTGCTAGAGCAGGTGGATTAGCGACGTAGCTCCTCTGTGGCGCGCCTGCGTTGGCTCAGAACCGGAAGGTGCTAGAAGCAGAATATAGTTTCAGTAGCGTTCAAACAATTATCCAAAAAACGCAGATGCAGATATTTTTGTAATAATTCTCCTGATTTCGTGGAACAATGAAGTAGTATTCTATTTCCTTAAAGAAAATATTCCTGTAGAATACTGCAAACTTAGCCAATAAACATGGATAGGAAAAATGTTAAGCTGCATACCATGAATTTCAACATGACCAAACGCACTTACCTGTTCGTCCATACAATACATGACTGACGTCAAGGTATAGGCTTGGCGAATGAGCCTCCCCCTCTTTCTCTCTATCGCTGTGTGTGTATTATTGTAGATCTTGAGAGACATTATGCTACATTTTTATAAGGCAGTGTGGTACATGTGATTTGCCTCAAAACGGAAGAGTGAGGTCTTAACTTGTAGCGAACCTTCAGTCGTGAGTTAGAGCTGAGCTGGAGACGTTGTTGTGTGATATCGCCAGCTTTCCTTTTCGAGGAATTCTCTGGCAGAGGCCTGCTCATTACCAAACAGAGCCAAAGTTTTCCACCATCGTTTCATTGCGGAGTCTGCATACTTCCTTCGGTATTCTGAACATTCATTTTCTCTTCTGTTTACACCAAATGTATTCAGCGATTGTGTTGAATAATTGGCTTGCTACAGGTTTCGATGCCAGATGTCGACAACATAGGACTGTTGAAATATCAGTCATCGGGTATGAGTAAGGTGATTAGAATTTTCGTCGGTTTTCCCAAAGCGCTTGAGTTGAATATCAGGTCACGGTCACCTGCTTCTCTCATTCGTCCCCAGCAAAGATCTTTATCTCTGCGCCATTGAATGTATCTTTCTTTTCCTCTTCACTTTTCCTATACTTGACCTTTCTCTTCACTTCTTTACTTGTAGCGTTCCTTTCCTCATCTGCCCAGGTGAAGACGTTGTGAGCTAGATGTGTTTCTTGTTTGGATGTGGTCAGGCTTCCTACTTTCTTCTCAGCACCCGTTATTTGCTAACATTGTATCTCCAAGTCCTTCTGTAGCCCCAAATCTCTAGGGGTTTTAGCTAAGTAATTTCTTGTTTTATTTTTGAATACGACATGTATGGAGGCAAATACATGATAATGTACAATGGCAGTGAGTAGTGCCTAGAATAATGATTATGTATGAGCTCTTCAGATATACGGATGAGAGTGTTTGCATTACGTTGGAATTTGAGAGCAATGGAGAACAGGCCCGTACCGACAGCAGAGAGTATCTGCTATGGAATCAGTCATAAACCAGCAACATACAAGCCTGGTAAAATGCACCAGACCATCACTGTTACCATCGAATGTTGAACGTGTTTCATTGTTTGAATTGGCCCTTTTTACACACACAAAGAAGTGGTACACCTGAAAACTACGTTACATTCCAAAATAAAAATTTAATAAGAATTTAACTCTGAATTTTCGCAGTACTCATCCAGCACATAAAATAATGTAATTTCTTGACAGATTGGCAATTAAATTAAGCTGAGAATTACTAAATACACTTGTCCGTATTTAGTTGCTGGAGAGATGATGCTCCAAGACAAATACAGAGGGAAAGTGAACGTTAGAATTTAAATTAGGTCAGAGGAGAAGCAGTACGAGCTTCGAGTGAGCACTTATACCTGAGGAAACTGGATGAGTTCACGATCACCGTATCTACCTGACTATCGCATCAATCACAAAAAATCTAATTTTCATTAGGGATCATCGACACGCTACTACCGAAAATGAAACCACTGCGACACTGTGCCCAGTGAGAGAATGATTTGTTCTTTAATTAGAATATTCCTCAGTGTAACTATTATGCCCCCTTTTGCCAGTCTAGAGCCCTGAGGAGACGTGGAAGGGAATTTGAGCTGTACAAAGATTTGGAAAGGGATCTGGCGATAAGACAGAACTAACGCAGAAACTCAGCATTTTGTTAAGTCGTAAAGTCATACTGTTTGCCGAGGAGATAGGATTATGTAATTGGTAAATTTTTTCTGTCCAGTATCGCTCGACGTCGAAGTATTTGGTAAAGAAAGAAAATGGGCCTTATTAGCAGTCGCGAGTAGTCTACACACAACGAAGTGAAATTACCACGTCTTGCGGAGAGAAGGGAAGCTATTATTTTACAGAGCATCAACGTTAATAGACATAAGAGAGCATCGCTTCATCCGACACGTTTGTAGCCGAAAAATTAAGATGAAAGTTATTCAGCTCTCTCTCTCTCTCTCTGTTTAGGCACGTTCTGAAAGACAAGACTACGTTTGCTGAACGTTGCCTTACATTGCTATGTAAATCCAACTTCGGTGTCTACAAAATGAAATATGAAGTACGGGTTAATTCTTACAAAACGCAAAAACAATAACTTTCTACTGTCAATAATGTTATTTACAGCTTGGAAGAAACCGCACCGTAACCACTTTCGAAAAAGATTCATCCTTAAACGCCTGTTAAAATTGCATTTGGCTTATTCTGTGCTTGCGATGTTGATGTCTTTGGGTTGGGGCGAAATGAAGTACATAAGGGAAACTTCCTTGGTATTGTAACTATCGAAACGCCTGCCGTATTTAATAGCACTGTACACTGTTTCTGAAGTAGTTCAAACATATTGTGCCGAACATTAACCAAGATTCAATGCTTTTCTGAGCTTTGAAGACACACGGCCATTTGTATATTTTAATATTTTCACCACCACCTCAAGGAACTCTCGCCAAAACTACAAACAGCCAACTTAGCGTGTACAACATAAGCGCAATGCCAATATAAGCGCGAGCAGCGGGCTGATTTAGCTAACAGGACGAAACCTCTAGTGACGCTGTTTTCCTTAATAAATTGTATTACTAACAGCGGTTGGCTGCACACTGTTTTGCTAAGCACTGACAAGTATTTTTGCACAATCACGACCTCACCGTGTTATTTTTCGACAAAATAGAAATTTGAAGTGTGTGAAGAGGCGTTGTTCCTCACATTCGTTAGTTTAACCATTTGTTATGTGCCCCCTTTGTGCTTCTGACACGTATAACGCGTACCTGTCAAGATGAAGATGCCTTCTAAAGGCTGCAATAATAGCATTGAAGGAAACATACTGTCAGATGCTAGGACGACGGTTTGCCCTCACAGAAATTAGTTCATCCTTCAACGCGATAGCCAACCCAAGAAATGTACTACTCAGCAAAGAAACGAGGATCTAGCGAAAACCACGATTTGCAGGTATATTTCGTGACATGTGATGCCATGTCAGGAAGTAGTACTGGCATGTTTTTCTTTATACGTTTTGACTGTAGATGTCGATCATATGTTTTGTTTCTCATATGTGCTCTATTTGTGGGAGCCGTTATATATAACGTTGTTTGCTAGACCCAACGGAGATGGCGAACCATTGCGGGTAAATACGTTTTCAAATGTTTTGTACACTATATCTAAACACGGTTTTCTGGATGAAGCACCCGGTTCCTAGGTTAGACTTGAAAGTGATTATATAGTGCGACTTGGTGAAACCGACGAATGTGCCGTGAAAATATTTTTGTTGTATACATTGCGTATTCCATTCTAACATTTGTGTCCCTGAACAAAATTCCAATTTTTACACTGTGGTCTGGTATTTTCACGTTTTTAGTATATTTGAAAGCGTTAATAAGAAAAACACTCAAATTGAAAGACGCTCTACCTCCGTGAAGATCTGGTTAGTTTCTGGGACTATTTGACAAATATAACATCAACCGTTAGTTATTTCTCAAGGCTCGTGTCTCCACCCTAAACATTACGCCACACTTCTTTCTGTGAGGTATTACGCTATTAAATAAACAAAAAACTACTATCGGATAATATGGCGTAGGGTTTAGGATTCGTTACGTGGGAGGAAATACCTATCTGTTTATTCTTATTTAGATTTTCCATTATTTATTTAAATGGCCTGATGTGCAAAAGGTATGTTTCAATAGAAGAGGCGAATTTCCTTTTCCATCTGTATCTTAACCGAGCTTCAACTCCATCTCTAATGAGTTCGATGGGTAGTCAATGTTCTTCCTTTCTTTTAACGGACAGCTTTTACTGCGAAATCTTGTGATACTCTGTTGGTGAGCAGCTACAAGTTGCTATTCCTGCTGTACAGAAAAACAATTTGTAGGTTGTTAAGTACTGAACTGCACACATACTTTACATGAGTTTCCATAATCAGTAAGCATAATAATTTGTAACATTCGGTTGTGTCCAAAGAAGGAGTACAACTAAACTCGTAACCCTCAGCAGCATCAGTCGTCCTAATGTTGCAAAACACTCAAAAGTAATTACTAATTGCAGAGATAATCATGTGGAAAGAGTTCGAGGCACCTTCCCACCTCACGTTGCTGTTACATTCGAACTCCTCCGAGTGCAACTATTTACGGATAAATAATTGTCGTCCCATCTGTCGCAGACTAACAGAGCGTAGACTTGTATATGTTCTTGTTACTGCCGTTCTCTTTAGAGGCTTCTTGATAGCACCATTCGTGCTATGCGTTCTTGGTGTGCACACAGTTATAGAGGTGCTCCGACTCATTTGGAAGACACTATAGTAAAATGTCGTGAGCAGATTTTCCGGAAATCAAAATACCTTAGGGCTCCATTTTGCGTTCGTACAAGGATCACAATAATATCAGCCACATAAAACCACACGCAACAGCGTTTTCCGCGCGATACCCATCAGCGGGACAGGGTGTAGGGGAGATAATACAGGTTTCTCAAACCCTTCGCCAGAGGTAACCTGCAATGATGCACAATAGGACGATGCAGAATGCAGCGCACTACATTAAGGACGAGAAGTGGTATATTGAAAATGGAATCTCAAAATTTTCCGCAGCGAGAACCGCCTAATGCTCCTACGGCACTCAGTGATGGGCCTTGCAATGTTAAAAGTTCCTACTGTGAGGCGAAATTAGTATATATGAAGTGAGGCGAAGATGTAATAATCCAATTGTAATGAAAACTAAATGATGGATGTAAGTGAAATTTTTTTGCTGAGGTAATAGTTACATCATCTGCAAAAGCTTCAGTGCACTGTCACTTTCACAAGAAAAGTCCTGGAGTCAGTAATATTAGGATGATTAAACTAAGAAACGATCATAACTAATAGAGGGAATGTTGCACTGTACGAAGAAGGCACGAAACTGAGAAATCCCTTGGAATGACACACCGTACGGTGTGCTTTACTGTTAGCAAAGAAATTATCACAACAAATGTGTCTGTAGACACGACCGGAGGAGATAAATACTTCAGTAACTTTTCTAGGAGTTTTATGAACTTGCATTATACATTTATCAAAATTCTCTAAGAAAGAAAGAGCTAAAGAAGAAACTGTAGTTCAGAAGATGCTAGAGGAAGAAACTAGAGAAATCTCAGAGTTAATTATTACTCAAAATACAACTGTTGAAACACAAGAAAATAAAAACAAACCAAAAACCCAGGGGCTGACAGGAAATTCAATAGGGGAAGAGAGAGAACCTATGACAAACAAGGCATAACAGTGGAACAGAAAATATTGTGTAAGGTAATTCAGCTCCCAAGAAAACTGAACGATTTTAGACGAGTCAAAAGTAAAGTTCTTCATATTATAAATGTGGACTGGAAAATTGATATTTAGAAGAAAGATGAGAGCTATTCACTACTGTAACGCAAGACAGACTGCAGTTATCGAGAAAAACATAAGACATTGATAGTTACGCTTGAACTTTGAACATATTTGAAAAACTAGAGATGAAACAAAGTTATATCTACGTAAATAAGAATTGTAGGTTGATTCAAAATGTATGAAAGTGGATAAAGAACTGCTTTTTCATTTAGACGGAGAGGGATAAATTTCGGTTACGACTGTTGATGAGAAGAGTATGAAGCAACACAGAAAGATACAAATATAAAGTTAAGAAAAGAAAACGAAAAGCGTTCTCGAGAAGCTAACTTGATAGCAGAGTATAGAAGATACTAACACGAGGTGAGTACAAAATCTTTTGTTAATTCAGTATGGATTGAGCTATATGAATTCTGAGAATAATAATACTAAGGTTGCAGGACATAATCAAACAATTTAAATGTTGTAGTACAGTTAATTTTCTGTGTTGAGAGTCGAACAACATATGGTGCTCATTTCTACAAATATATTTACATGAATACTCTGCTAGTCTGTTTTGATGCTCTTTATTAACTCCGGATTATTTGTTGCTAAGAGGTCAAGTATGGTTTCACAACAGTTTACTATTCTTGTGGGTACATGAACTAATTGTTCGAGATAATTTTCTGATAATGCGTTCAGGACGATGTTTTATGCTTGGTTCCTGTTTTGAACAATTTTTTTTGACAACATATCGAGGGTAAGTTAAAGTCGCCACCAATGAAAATTGTATGCATTGGGAACGTTTTTGAAATTTGATGCAAGCTTTATTGCAATGTATAAAAAAATTAGTAAATTGTAGCAATGCTTAAGGGCATCCAGAAAAATGCTGGCGTCATACTGCAGATGATCCGTTTCTGCACGTGGTCTCGAAAGCGAACTGGCGAAAAGAGGTTGGAGAGAAAGTGCCTTCAACTTCATGAATGAAGAGTGTGAGGTGGCGCAAAGGAATGAAAGCATTCCGTGAAGACTGTAGGACGTTGACGAGGATTCCGTACGTTCAACACCGTCCACGCATAGAAGGTAAAAATGAAAATTATCTCACTTGAAAAGTCTCCGAAAAATTAGTAGTGCGTCCATTTTTTGCACCATTCCTAGATCAAATGTTTGTTAAGCTTACGGGGCTTAACTGCGGGGTCATTAGTCCCTAAACTTAAAAACTACTTATAAACTAAATTATACTAAAGACAGCACAAACATCCATGCCCGAGGAGGATTCGAACCCCCCGACGGGACATTGCACATCAATGCGCTCGGCCATTCCGCCGCGGCACCATTCCTAGACTTGGCTGTACATGCCACGATACATGGAGAACAAATTTCTGATACATGCAGTTCTTTGGCCGTTGTCTTTAGGTATTTAAATGGTTCATTTTTTCCAGCTTATTGTGTCCGTTTTTATAGATGATTACGTAATTTATTGTTTTACTGAATATAGTAGATCGTGAGTAATTCAGTGGTTGAGATTACGTTTATTTTTGTAAAGAAAAAAAAAATACCAGCATTGGGCCATTCACACTATATTACTAAGAGGAAACTATTATATTTCCTCTCCATTTCACTGTCAATTCGACGAGCATTATTTTTGTTTCGAAATAATGTGTTATAGCTCTAGCTTATTAAGTCGTTGTCAGCTGCGTAGATGGCACTTAGTTACTGAGCACCTATTTACTGAACAAGAACAAAGACTCACTCACTGAGCGTTGAGTATTCTTCAGATATTGCACCTTGCTGATTGTAAAAAGATATGTCTCTCTCGTTTACTGAGTCATGCTGTTGCTGAAATGAGAGAGATAGAGGGGCAATTATATCTGTCCAATAATAATATTAAATCTCCACACTTCAGAAAGCACAAAATGGTCAGAGTGTAATTACTCCAAATTATTATTTTTCTGTAGTGTTCTTCATTCGTTCTTTTGTGGCACAATCTAATTCGAGCATAGAGGCTTATTCCCATATTTTATTGTTTTACGGAAATTCTTTTCTAAACGGCGGTATCCTGAGTACTCAGGCGCAAAAGTGCTTCTGTGTGTGATAGTGATACGATTAATTGTATAAGATGTTAAGGTAACTTCACAGCTATAAACGATAATTACTAAATTAACTTGAGGATTCGGTCTTAGTCAATTTTTTAAGTGTTCTCTAATTCCCGTATTTGCCGTTTGGGCGAAACACTTTATCAGGAAGACAGCTTTCACTGCAGAAGCTGGCTCTGCGACAATGTTTCACGTTTATCCAACAACCTCTTTAACAACCTCTTTAATACTGTGTAACATTAGCTTACATTTGCCTCCAATAAGGCTGTTTAAGTTACCGCAATAGTTTTCGGATATAACAAATGTACCTTTCCATAATGGAAATTTAGTTTCACACTACGTGATGTAAAACCATCGACTACAATGTCTTGAATGAATTTCCGTCTTAATACCTATACACTTTGCGAATGTAAGTTGTGAAATGGCTCAATGTGGAATTAGCGTCTTTCTGGCCTGATAATAGGTTTATAATCTGAAACATGCTATTGCAAACACAAGAGGCGCTACGCTTTATTTAATCTGTGACCAACATGTGATGTAACAAGCTCTATTATCTCCTGAAGAAGATAACATTACTGTTATCGAAACCTAGGTCAAGGGTTCCAATAAACCTTCACAAGCAGCCGGTTGGCCAATTTCTTTCAATCTTTTCAAATTTTCTTCTAGTCGTTTTGCATTCGTAAATAGTCGATTGTTCTGCAAAGGGTGTCATGTAAATTCATGTAAATACATTTTCTCTATTTTCCTCTTTATTATTATTTTGTGAGCTATACATTAAGTAACGACGTAGTTTGTAGTTGCATTACTTTCCTACTCACAAACTCGAAAATATTAGAAGTATCATCATGTTTTTGTAATGAAAGGCAGAGCTCTATTAGACTTGCACGAATTTCAAATCCACAACTGGATGGCTACCGCAGATGAAAAATTGTTCTGAAAAACAGAAATTTACGGTAAATTCACATTTTAATTGTGCATATTGTTGTCTCTGTTGTTACCAACGCAGATATAATTTCAAATAACTAAATAAATAAATAAAAATTTTAAAAAGTAGAGACCTACAAGTATTTGGTACAGTTGTCGCAATTTTTGCAAAAATATATAACGTGCTAAAACAATAATGAAACCCCGCAAAATTTATGCTTTGTATTATCTTCCGCAAATTGAAATTAGGTAAGAACAAAAAGGGAGAAAGCAATTCAGTAGTAATTTGTTTAGGAATAATTGAAAGAGTGACTTGTCTTCATGGACAGATAAGTAGTTACATTAGAAGACAACTTCAGAGAAATGAAGTTAATTACTTCATTGTAAATTACAATGAATTTATTTAGCTCACTTAAAATCGTTTGAAACTGACTGATTGCTGTCAAAACTATTAAACAATGGACCTTTAGTGTTAATTAAACTACACGATCTATGGATACAAACAGGTCTTTCGCCTGTCTACGGGATGACGATGAAGTAAGTAAAAAGAACCTTGTAGTTTCTAGACACAGGGATGGACTCGGATTGTGTAAGTAATATTTCGAAGTTAACCAACAGACAGATAATTTCTACGCCGTATACTCCGTTTTCGTAGGTATTGTTAATGAAGAGCGTTCATGATTGAGATAATGACGCTTTTTCCGGTCAGTCGACAGTTCGGTTGTGATGAAACCACTTCTGCCACCGAGAGCAAATGATGGCATAATACCGAACCTCTTAAACACCGTAGGAACATTCCTGATTAAAACAGTTCGTCGATAATTGTTTTCATAAATTCAAGAACATTTATTGCACTTGCACCCTTGTGATACATCGCCTGCTTACAGATTAATAAGAAACGTTATTTGTGTGGCGTTCTCTCTCACCTTTGGGTTTGCACGAATAAAAATTATTAAATTGTAGCAAAAGGTCCTTCCAGCTCCCGCGAATATTTTTATAATGAAGAATTCTATGAACTGAATATAGAGCCTCACATATGTGTATCTTTGTGAGCCTGTGCATTTCGACGTAGTTTTCCAGAATGGCTGATTCCCATAATGCCTTGAAAATAACTGCATAATCTGCCTATTAAGTAGTCTTACACTTAAAATTAAGTCTAAGATCTGATGAAATGTCTGTTGCAATTCAGAAGCTACTGTACCTGATAATATACAACTATAATGTATTGCGCAGGAGAAGTACTGTCTTCCTTGATATGTGGTGTGGATATATTTTTTGGAGGGTCTTCTTTTGAATCGCTTGATCGAGTTGGTGTCATAAGAGACATAGTATGATATGGTTTCAAAATAGCTGGTTATCAACTTACTCTTGAGGGATGTTCCTGAGTTTGCCATTCTGCGGCAAAATAGTATTTTTCTGGTAACAGATCCAAACTGTGTTGATTTATCGATGAATAGTGCATTAAAATACGAATACAATTATTTTAGTACGTATGTCAGAAGGTAGACGTACTAGAATAATGAAAAGTATCCATTTAAAAATAGGCTGTAAACGGATCATGAACGATGGAGAAACCACAACAGTGCGCTCTAGAACGCTTATTTCTTATTTGTCATATGAATATTTTGGAGTGGCACATCTCCTACAAATACCCAAGACCGTTAGCAGCCATTCTGTGCTACTCATTAAAACAGTCTGTAGAGAAGAAATAAGGATTAAGGTTCGACGAAGAAGTCACTGACACCAAGCACAAACTCTGAATGAAGAAGAAACGTAAAGGAACTATCAAGCCATTACCTTAAGATATTCAGAAAAAAACACAGGTAATCTATATCCTGATGGCATGGGATAGCAAGTACCTCTCACTGTACCATTTTGACGACTGTTTGTGGAGTCTACATGCTAAAGTAGAAGGCGCTTTAGGTTAAGTTTTTTCAGGTCCGGAAAGGCGAAGCAATGGAAGTTCACAATACCAGCTGTACCTTCACTTTCTCCCCTGACATATAACGCCGATGTGGATCATCGATGTTTGGTAGAAGACGTTCCACACAAAATATGGCGTTATTCACATTTTGGCGTTTGTTGTTTAGCATTTTGAAGACGTAACGACCTCAGTAATTTCGGAATAGACTTTTTTACTAGTCTGAAAACCTAGTAGACAAAATAATGAGTGCAAAGGATTCCTGTATGACTAATGTGTATGCATTATCACCGCGATTGGTTGAGTAATTAGGACTTAAAAGAAATGTAGTTGGTTTCTGTACAGTGTGTGCGCATATGGCACTTTTTAAAACAACATAAGGAAAGTAGGTTCTCTATAAGATCGTAGTGTAAAAGAAGCTATGATGCGTTATGGAAATAGCACGTCACAAAGTTCTTGAAGCTGATCCAATGGAACTGGTCTAACAGATGCTGTGCACAATTCTCGTCTGGAGGAATACACTGTAGAATTCCAGTCACTTGAGAGGACGTGAAAATGTAATAAGAAATGATATTCAAAAGGTAGACATCATTTACGGAGACAAAATGCCACACAGAAGACATATTTGTGTATGTCTTCAATACCTGGCTGAAACACAGCTCCATTCTATCTGTTATAGTTGTTTTCGCTCAAATATTCTTCAGCGTCTTCACTACAGATACAATTTTACAACCAGAAACCGAAAGCTACCTTCTGAAATAATTTTACTGGAATGATCATAGTCCGCAGCATGCCCGTAAATTATATGTTACTTAAAAACGTACGATTTTGTGCCTTTTGTGGATTATGTTAAACGTCCTTGGATACTTTAACTGAATTTATTCAAATTTGAAGTTATTTGCTGGTACTTTTGCCTGGACTTTTTGCTGTGCCTGTACTGTTTAACCTGTAAATATGGTTTAGAATTAAGAAGAATGGCTTACAAGAAGTGTTTCAAATATAGTAATAATATTCTGTGACATAAAAGAAGTGTGGCATTTCATCATGCGCATGGTGGAAATCATGTGGATTAAAATAACTACTACATTTCAGTACGCAAAGGCAGTATGATTATTACAAAATAATATATTTGAACACTTTTAATTTCAAATACTATTAACGTTTATGGAAAGAAGTGGCTTCTGTTACAAAGTAGATCATTACCTATAAATAATAAACGGGTACCTCAAAAAGCGCGCTAAAATAATGCTAGACGGTTTTTATATTTTTGAGGTTAATAGACTTGGTTCACACTCTGAAGGACTGTGATATAAGATTTCCGGAGTTTATTTTCAATAAATCAGGTGCACGGCGTGGAGATCTTTTCGTCTCCGGGTGGATTTGTGTTCCATCTCATAAGAGTCTACACGACGTCGAATCCTTTCTAGATTTTCAAACATTTTTCTTGCATCAACGTAGAGCCGTAAATCAAAATTCTTACTCACAACTGATGTGGTTCCTGCAAAAATATCACAAATGAAACCTACGAACGAAGCTGCTTGAATAAAGGAAATATGGCAAACAACAGTAATAAGTCAGACATTATCATGAGGCAGTTAAAATTGTTCACTATCAACCCGGTTACCTATGCTGATAATTTCAACAACCTTTGTAAAAATGCAGGTGTTTAGTGTCCGCTAACTGATAAACCGTTTTTATATCTGTAGTAGCTATAAGGTAGGACAAGAACTTTGGACCTCGACGGGAGATCCAGTATGTCATTACCAGGGTAGACTGCTTATAAACACTGCAATATTAATTTTTACATTATGTGCTAAGTAGATGTAAATCAAATGGTACTGTGCCCTAGGGACAAAATTAACGAGACTGTGTCGTTGCTGACACCTTGGCCTTGTACGATCATTATAATATCCATTTAACCATCGTGAGTTTGGTTTGCTAGTTTTCCTGCATTACTTCTGGTAGAACCTGTGGTGGTTCTTTCTATAAAGCCACGGCCGACTGCATGTACTGTTCTTGTTGAACCAGACCTCCGAGTATGTAAAATAAGTGAATATCGTTGTTTTTCTTCTAAAAAGTAATATCGCAACATGTCCTGTAGCTTGGTTAAAGTGGTTAATGAACGAATAAAACTACTACTACTACTACTACAAACCGCTCTGGCTCAATATAAGATTTCATTTGTGCTTTTCCTTACGACTTTCTCGGCAATTCTACGTAAGTGAGTATTACGTTAATTATGAGTCATCCTATACAATGTGGAAATATGCCTGGCTGTTGTTGTTATGGTCTTCAGTCCGGAGACTGGTTTGATGCAGCTCTCCACCCTACTCTATCCTGAGCAAGCCTTTTCATCTCCTCATAAGAACGGCAACCCACATCCACTAGAATATGCTTACTATATGTGTCTCTTGGTCTCCCTCTGCGATTTTTACCCCACACACTTCCCTCCAATGCTAAATTTACGATTCCCCGATGTCTAAGAACGTGTCCTACCAAGCGATCCCTTCTCTTAGTCAGAGTATGCCATAAATTCCTTTTCTCACCAATTCTGTTCAGTACTTCTTCATTAGTTATGTGATCTACCCACGTAATCTTCAGCATACTTCTGTAACACCACATTTCAAAAGCCTCTATTCTCTTCCTGTCCGCACTGCTTATCGTCCATGTTTCACTCCCGTACAAGGCAACACTCCACACAAATGCCTTCACGAAAGACTTCCTTACACTTAAATTAATATTCGATGTTAGCAAATTTCTCTGTTTCAAAAATGCTTTTCTTCCCATTGCCATTCTGCATTTTATATCCTCTGTACTGCAACCATCGGATGTTATTTTACTACCCAAGTAACAAAACTCATCTAAAATTTAATTATTTAAAGCTGTTTTAAGTTAAAAAAAATTATTTTTCTATTTGCTTCTAACACTTCGTTTTCAAACAGTTTTAAGGGCAAAATTCGTTTTTTTGTGTTACATCTACTTTGGTTTTTACCGCGCATAAGCACAAAATATTTACAGTCTACGCATTTATGTGTTTCCGAATGTAACCCTTTCTTCCTACAAACTAGAGGTTTCTAGTTAACCGAAAGACTATGTTTAGAGTGCAACTTTTTGTGAAGCGTATCTGAAAATGCAGAGCTGTCACTGATGTAGAACATGAGGAACTGGAGCAATTGTAATACTATAAAACCTGAATATAACTTCTGAAATTGGAGTTTTATCTATGAAATGTATGGGACGAATATAAAATATTTTATATCTGAATACGGTATAAAACTACTACGTCAGTTTTAGCCTTTATGCCGTTGATTTGACTTTTATAATGGTAGACTCCAAACAAATTCCACAAGAGAAAGACCGGCATTTACTATGAATACTTAATTGTTGGTTGTACATACAACGGAGAAAGTCATTTTAGGAATCATGTACGTCAAATGTAGAGGTGGTGGATCACTTCAGACACTTGCAAAACTAAATGAATCTACCAGGCGCAGATCGTAATTCTTTTCTATGATCCTCAGACAGATACAGGTGTCATAGAATCTGCAAACGGGACTACATTTACGGTGTATTCATCGACAGGATGCATCTCCAAAAATCACAGATTTACAACCAATTTTATTTAGACCAGTGATACTGTGAACTGTTATTCGTTAGTCCAAACAGCGATTTACGATGCAGAGAACAAAGATAGTGTCAGCAGAGAGCCACCAAAACCAGCAGCAATACAACTGTTAATAGTATATACAACTCACACAACTGGAGCTGATGAATTAGGGTTTATTGTAGAAAATTGTTCCACGAAAAGTGCAGCTTTGTTAAGATAATCTTCGAAAATATACGTACTCTGATGTGGTAATATGCGTCAGCGTTCTTTGGTGGATCGTTCTCAGAATTCTGCTATACTCGACGAAGAGGTTGCGACAGGAACGCGAAGGTAAGACTCATTTGGGAAGCGTCTGCTTATTATGAAGAATGAAAGCGTAGTATAAAATGTAAGTGCACTTATATTGCAAATGGAGAATAAAAAACCATTCTGAATAATTTGAAGGAGCTATGACAGACAAAATGATGTATTTCCAGACGCATTGTAGCGTCAGTTGCCGTTGCATTTGTATCGACAACGAATTTTTGTCTTAGAAAGAAATCTTTAACCAGAACAGAAAGAAGGGAACCATATTAGATACTTGAGCAAATCAATAATGTATTTCCATTGAATTTTTCAGACTGTTAGAGGGAAAGAGCATTAAAATTGATAGGGGATTTGACACCATAAAAGCAATGCATTACAGCGAAAAGAAATACCATTTAACTGTCGGTCGGAACAGAACTGGGAATTCCATTGGAGTTTGTAGAAGACCTCCGTGGTCGGAAGGAGAAGGGGTCGGAAAAAAGAGGTAATATCTGTTAATATTAGAAGAAAGTAACGTTGGAGGTACGAGTTTGCAGATTTCATAGCTCCAAACGATTATTCCATAACTACAATAGCAGTAGCGTCACGTGGTGACTTTTGAATTATTACAACGAGGATTAGCACAATAGGCGAACTATTCATTAACACATTTTGGTACAGGACTGTATTCTTCAATCTACAACACTAAGGCAGCAACGTTTAATATAGTCGACCACTAATGTTAGAGACGCAATCCATTAGACAAACCAGACGGGTCACTGCCAAAATTGTCCAGAATCACGAGTAACTTCAACGGTTCGAATGCGTTTCTGCTTATATCTATATCTATGTCTACATTCTTCGTAAGCCACCTCACGGTGAGTGGCGGAGGGAACTTTGAGTCGCATTGTCACTGCAGTCGCGTATGGTTTGCGAAGAGAAAGATAACAGGTATTTCTCCTTCAGGGCTCTGATGTTTCCCTCGTGGTCTATTCGTGAGATATAGGCTGTGAATATTCTACCATCAACCTGTAGAGTTGAAGTGTTTGCCACCAGTTCAGAGATGCGACTAGCGCAAGATATCTATAAGCGAACCCATTGTTTCCACAATCACAGGCTTTCACAAAACATTTCACGAATCATATCAAATCAGTGAAGAGAGATACGCTGAAGTGTACATTTAACGAAAGGGATGCATCTGCAACAAATTGCAAAGCACCACACAACATATTTTCTTCGATGAAACAAGCCACATTAAAAATTTAGATACCATTTTAAAAATATATATAGACATTGGAGAATTTGGAAAATAAGAGAAAATGATGATAAAAATGCGCAAGACAACCTGAGATGAGCGGAAATTTTGATTAGTATGACTCAATCATTGCGTTTCGCGATAGCCAAGGAAGATAAATCTGAAGGTAAATATTAACTAATGTGATAAAGTATGTGTAAATTACTTCAAATTATTTTAAAGTGTGATTATAAAATACACTCTCACTCATATCTAGAAATCAACAACCTTCTAGCATTTCAACAGCTCATTGAGACAACAGTTATGGTAGGAGAGTCTGACATTTTGCTATAACGCTCATCTCCATTAGCGATTCATTTCTATGCATTTGTGGAAATATACAACACTGACAGACACAAGTGATTTATTTAAACGGTTTCATGTTTATCATCAGACGATTGACTCCTTTTCTTCTTCGCAACACTCCCCTAAACTAGCATCGCATCGGTAAATGCAAATTGAAGAACTTTTGTAATTTTACACATCGTATGTACTACATATCTTGTATTAATTTCACAAGCAATGCGTAACATCATGTATGTCGACCTCGAATGCTGGTGTACAAAATAATGATAGTATTTGACAAAAATAGTAATGTAAAAGTATACACTTCGGTGGATTATGATGGAATGAGCGTTGAAACATACAGTATATAAAATAAATATCTGCGATTCGTTCCGATGTGAAAGTATTTTATCGTGACCAGCAGTCGCAGTCCTCAGAAAACAAAAATATAATGGATTAAGTAAATTCTTGAATTATTTATAAAATCATTTCTTACATTCGCACACCGTGACGTTTCAATGGATATAAATCCACTTGTGTAGTCTCTAATGACATTGCCATGCAGTAAATGCTTTCCTTCCTGTTCAGTGCTTGGTGATATGCTCGTGATATTTAAGGGATTTATGTACAGTACTGATCAAACTGTCGTTCCTGAAATATTAAGAAAAAAAAAACAAAAAAAAAAAAAAAAAAAAAAAAAAAAAAAAAAAAGAAAAACTACATTTTCATGGCATTCTATCAACGAACTATTCTGAATACTTCCTTTATTGGCGATCAAAACTAAATAATGTTTCTAATGTTTCCATTTCATATAACCAAGCTGTGTTACAGAAGTATGATACCGACATCGAACAAAACGAAAAAAAAATCATTATTTATTGAATCCTATATTATTCTTCTATTACGTTCCAGACTTGAAACAAGCTGTAAGTCGAGACTAATAAAAACAGTAGCAATTTTTGGACAATCAGCATCAAAATTTTTGCAGTGTTATTTTATCTTTGGACCACAACTTTTCTTTCAAATATACGAAAAGAGATGTCACCAAATTTTCATAAATATAGTATCTTAATGCAAAAATAGGAACAATTCCCTGAACTGAAATTTTACTTCAGGCTCGACTGCAAAAAAGTATTTAGTGCATAATGGCGTTGAAGCGTCGCAGTTTTTTTAGTGCGGAGAAGCCGTCGACATCATTAAACGATATGACATGGCCCACGCTCGTTACTAAGATATTTTTTGTTTTGGAGACAATCCATCGTTCTTAATGGCGTCCAGGAAAGATTATGGTCGCTGACTCTAGAAGCGGTCGTCTACTTCTTGCCTCGTGTTTTACGATAACAGCAGTGCGCGAATAAGAGTGCCAGACGCATCTATGTATTTCACGTCAGTTAACTTATTTATTCGTGGGACCCAAGTCAATACAATTGCATTACGTAGCTGGTCACTGTCCACGCTTTTTCTGATGAAACTGACGTC
This sequence comes from Locusta migratoria, assembly GCA_026315105.1. Lineage (NCBI taxonomy): Eukaryota > Metazoa > Arthropoda > Insecta > Orthoptera > Acrididae > Locusta > Locusta migratoria. The sequence goes on along the minus strand of CM048755.1, from coordinate 144,029,058 downwards.
TGTGGTATTCTCATATAAATACGTTCATACCCTTCAGATACATTTCTGGCTTGAATATACCCCTCGAGAATGGATGAATCTGGTAGCGTGAATTTCATGACTGCTAAATGTGCCTCACCAAGTGTTTAAGTGCGGCTTGATTTTTGTGTGTCGTTGGAAAGCTTCCAAGACTGATAATATTTTTGATATTCTTGCTCATTGTAGGGCAGTTTGAGAAAAGTTTGTTCCATTAAGACAGGGGTACAACGCTATGTAGCCTATACTTCCAAAAATTCAAACATTCCTTGGCATAAAAACGCGTGGGATGTTAATCGTTACAGGCAGTGTTACAGAATTTAAGTTTAAATGTACGTTTTACATGGGTTCTTTCATCGGTCATTTATTGTAGGTGTGACTGACATACCTTGAACGTCGAACTACATGATCTTACACTAAGCGCATAACAAGATCCTTGAGATTCTAGCATTTCACTAGAAATAACCAAAGGCTTTAGAGGATATAAGAAAAATAAATGAGTTTTCAAAGCTATTTACAGAATGTCTGAAAAAAAAATGAAACATTCTTCCAAAGCTGGAACAATTAAATGATTACTAACTGCTTAGAAAGAAATAAAAAATGCATACAGTACAATAATGCAAGCGCAGATTAGGTATGAAATTGTATAAAGGAACCATCAGTATGAATTGACAATTTTCACAAAATTTTTACTGTCAGGCTTTAAAAACACAAGAGAAGTTAATTCAAATGTTCAATATTTGTAATTCTAACGTACCAAACTACTCTGGTCATCGATCCCTAGACTTACAAACTACTTAAGCTAACTTATAGTAAGGGCAACACACACACCAATACCCGAGGGAGGACTCGAACCTCTGACGCGCGATCCATAACGCGACGCTCCAGACCGCACGGCTATTCCGGCACGGCTACCACTGAGAATATATATCTTGATGACACAGCTTCATTAGGATAGTGGGAAATTCGTAATTAGAAGACGAGTTCGGAGAAGAGAGTGTGTATTTCCGAAACTATTCTCAGTAGCCCAAGATAAAGTTTTCGTATTACTAAGTGAACGAATTACGAAGGAATATGTGTTGCTGGAATGTATCTGACGCAACTAATTTGTGATAAATATTGCTGCACTTTTATTATAGTGGAGATGACAATCAGCATCACATGCAAGAATTTAGGAATCAAAATGAAATGAACGAAGGCTGGACATATGTATGATAGATGTACCAATGAGGTTCTGTGCTGAAATCGAAGAGAATAAAAGAAGACTGAAGTGAAGTTACACACATGATATTACAAAACACATTTGTGTAAGGCCTGCAATAGTTAGACGGAGGCCTTTATCTGTTAAAAGACTGATGGTGAGGACGTCTTTCACTCCTCGTGCATATTTGGTAACTGTGTGTCATGGGAAATTTGAGATTCTTAAGAATGACCAGAATTTTGAAATTCGTAAATACAGTATCTTGCAAGATTTGTTACGAAAATGACGGGAAAACGACACGCTAACGTCAGGGGCCTATTTCATTTTCCGGTTGCGATATCGATAATTTTGGATGGTGGAAATAAACTTAATTAAATAAAACAGTTAAGAACGATCCGACGGCATTTCAAGTAAAACACCAACGAGCTTTTCGATCTGTAAGTCTACAAGTGATCTACTCTTTCTAAACTGCCCTCTCTTTACCTACTCGAGCAAAGCATATTACAGAAAGAACTTCTCAAAGATCACAGGCCTAACTCTTAACTTGTTGCAAAAGACTTCATCAACAATTTCGTAAATGTATTTAGTAGCAAAAGCCATTTCTACGAAAATTCGAAAGATTTAAGGATTGAGAATGGAAAATAGTCAACCACGAGACCACTGTAACAAGAGTTTACGCCACATAGAAGAATTACACAGCCCCTAGCTACATAACGCCTTAGAGATTCGACAGACTTATAAATAATGAGAATAACTATAAATAATGAGAATCAGTTCCTCGTCCTAGAGCTGCACTGTAAATAAATTAGACCACTACACTTGAAGAAAACGCACGAACTGTTCAAATGTTTGTAAATCTGTGGAACTAAACTACTCTGGTTATCAGTCCCTAGTCTTACAAACTACTTAAAATAACCTAAGGAAAAACGCACACACACACATGCCCGAAGGAGGACTCGAACCTCCTAAGGCGAGCTACCCCGCACTCCGCAGCAAGACGCCTTAGAACGCACTCCACTGCGGCTAGAAAAAGTACAAGCAAATTTTTGTAAAGTTAGTTACATAAAACAGCATCATTTCAATAAATATTTTTTTTAAAATTCCATTTACCGCAATACAAGATACGTTTCATTCAAAATTGCTACACATTGTGACCTGGGAAGTTAAATAAGAAAGAAATTATTTTACCAGTTTTATGTCAAATAAAGCTGAACGCAGATCCAAAGAAAGTAATTTCAACGTAGATCTATTAGCTGTGAACAGTATCACGGCAAGAAAGAATCAGGCCGTGATTCTTTTTGCGGTCAACATTCTAAGTAAAATATTCTTAACAGACGCCCTGCCTATACTATGTAAACAATAATGAAGACACAATACACGTATCCGACGTAGAAAATACATGAATGATGACGAAACAATAATTTTGAGATGAGAATAAAATAGTAATGGCAGAAAACTATACAACGGCGGAAAGAGCAAGAGAAGTACGGGTTGGACCGAAATAACGGAAATAGAAATACAGTATTTTAAATTTACAACGAGGAAACATTGGCGTGCTAGAAGTGAGGTAGGTATACAGACATTTAGAAAAGAAACTTGAAATCACAGACATTATGTGATTAATGGAAGAAAGCGGCTAACTGAAGTATGCTGCAACAATGAAGACCCAGAGTACTGTTTCTACGACTACCAGGAGTCATAAAACACCACACAAGTACGCCGAGTTTGAAATAAACATCAATGAACAAATCGTAAACACATTTTTTCATGAAAAGTATCGTAATAGGACGAATGAAAATTATTTTTATTGACATCTCCCAAAATCAAAGCCGTTCAAGGAATCGACTATTATCAATTATACGTAGGAAGGGAAGGAAAACTTGCGCGATAGACTGAAAATTCGTATGATATAAGGAAGATGTATATTAAAAACAGAAGGCAGGAAGATATGTGGCCTTCAAGTTAAATAAGCTGTAGAGAGGTAATGTAAACGCATACGAATACCATGAAATATATTTCAACATTTTCGAACTTGAACAAAAAATGTGAAATAAGTGGTAACTGTCTTTCTGCTTTCCACAGCATATTATATCCTACGAAATTCACAGGAAGGAACATAAGAAGGTTTAAAATTACAGCCAAATGCACCAGAATCTTTCCTGATTACCGCTGTATAGTGCACACTAGGAGGTTCGAGTGCCCTCTCGGTCATGGTTGTGTGTGTTATCCTTAGTGTAAGGTAGTTTAAGCAGTTTGTTAGTCTAGGGCCTTATGACTATAGTAGTTTGGTGCAATAACTTTACAAACATTTGAACATTTAGAGACAACCAATAGATGGTTGTAAAACAGTTAACTCTTTTTTTTCTTTTTAGCGAAGGGACGCATTTATTTATTTATTTTAAAGAATGTCTTCCATCTCATCAATACTGCGATGAAGTTACAACAATTCGAAGAAATCAGGAAAGCTTATTTTGGCAAGAAATAGACACATAAATTTGTACTTTACAACGTCAGTTTAATGTATTGTGACGAATGAATGGTTAAATTGTGTAGATATCGAACGTATGTTACCCAGGGTAAATGAAAATGATGCTAACTTCTACAAGAAGAATACGAATGTAAGATTAAGGTGAAGAAAAACAAGGCGAGAGAACAAAAATGAAGACAGAATTTCATATTTTGCGCCTCTACTGACAGAATAGCATCGCTTGAAGGAAAGCAGACTATATGCTACGTTTGGGAAACAAAAAAAATCCTAAAATTATCCATTAGCGTGAGATATAACTACAATGATATAATTAGTGCAGAAATGATATTTATGACAATGGCCATCAGGTGTACTTGTATCTGTAACTAAAAAGGTGTCACATTGAAGAAAAACAAAGACGGAAATCTGAACAAGACGATGTGACTTTTAATTGCGACACTGCGTGCTTCATTCGGCTCGAGCCTATGGTAATTCGAAACCAAGGCAGAGGAAACTGAATAAAATTTAGATTTTATTCAGAGACGAAGCAAGAATGTATTAGCGTTGTTTCCAGATCTTGTACTTACACGTCTGCAATAGTCCGCAACAGCTGCGAATCTGCCGGTAAAGTTCTCGTTAATACTTTTTTTCAAATTGTTTATTCTCAGCAAGAGTTGTATACGGTAGTTCATTTAATTCCAAATACTTACTTAAATGCAAACTTCCAATTTTTTCTAAAGAAGAGAAACAAAATCTTTTTGGTGTCAGCTTGAAGATATTAAGCAGCAGTAGGTAACTAACGAATGTATGTGACAATCGTAGAAATGAAAAAGATCGCTACCGCGCAGGTAGTAGTTATTTTAGACTGGAGCTCGAGAATTACAACGACTGGCGGTCTATGTATTATCAATATACTATTCTCTGACACCATTTAGTAAATGAAAAGTAATACTGACCAACTGACGATAAAATATTCCTACAGTTTTGTTAATGAACTGCGAATCACATTGTCCTCCGGAGAAAGTGTCTCCAATTGATGTATCTCTGCCTTTGCAGTAACATCATAAACTGACTGAAGAGGTAGAATATTTTTATCCTCAAACGTTGAAAAGTGTTTGATGACAAATTTCAAAACATTGCGTCAGACAGCTTGGATACCAATAAAGATTGCAAATATTTTAGAATTGTCACTGGTGTGAAATCCCTCCAATGAGAAGTATCTCCGAGTATGTCGTCAATTCCGGCCACTGGACAAAAAGGACCGAAACTTTTCGAAGAGCCGCATCAAGCAGGAAGCTGACATGTATCTCTGCGTGTAGATTTTTAGTACTTAATAGAAATCTTTGTGTAGCATTATAATAAATCCTAAACCTTCGAGAGATTATCTCGCAAAGTTTTTGGTCTCCACGTCTTGAAATATAAACGTCTACGCAACTGCGAAGAAGCTCGCTGAGTCCTTATTTAACTGTCTAGAAGAATTTGAAGTACTTTGAAACATACTATTAAGTGACGGTGGACTTGGACGCTATACTCTAGCTCGTCGATAGGTAAATATGAAATTGTTCGAATTAGCTGCGGAAGAATTCACAACCTCCATACAATTTGAAGGAAGTGTGTTGGACAAGCATATTGGCTCCACGCAATTCTCTTGCAGTGTGTTGTGAAGAAAGAAATAATAATGTAGAGCGAGAAAACAGCTGTATTATTAGGTCTCAGTGGGAACAGAAGTATAGGGGTTAGGCATAGTTTGCTTAATCTGTGCTGTATTTTCTGATAGATGTCCGTCAACCCTTAAAACCTCCTGGAAAAATCTAAGAAAGTTGAATTTTGAATACCGTCCGAGAAAATTTTTTAACCAATATAGTAACATCGCGTAACTCTTTAGTAATAAAATACCGGGTAAACTGATAAAATGTTACATATAACGACTTCTGTGGAGTCATTCAGTTAAGTCAGACCAGCAAGTTTAACAACTGGAAATAATATACTAGCTCGCTAAAGATAACTACAATACAAGAATCTCTCTGTCAAAGCTAGTGGGCAAAGAAGCATTTCTTCATGATATAGAGTAAATGCTATCTGAAACATCAAGGGAATACAGAGCAGGAAAATGGAAGCAAAAGTTGTAAGAAAAACAACGGAGAACGACAAGTTTGGATTGACAATAAATGAAGACTCACAAAAAGAACGAATGTGTCCTAAATTAAGAGCAAAAATACGAATAATTTTATTTGGTTATGACGTCAAGGTGGACAATAGATATACTCAAATGAATTTTTAGACATATTTAAAATACTAAAATGCAACCAGGTTATGCTAAGAATAAAGAAAGATTTAAGTGAGCTAAGAGAAGACGCAACACAATGCAAATTATCATTTTCGTATTTGGTACAAAATTTCGAGAACTTCCTATATTATAAAGAAATAGAAACGATCGCTTGACTTGGGAAACCATGTAAAATCAAATGAACAGAACAGAGAGGCAAGAATGAATGCAGTTGGATATCTAGCAGTCCTTGCAGCCGTCGGGTACACTAACCGTAAGCATTTTGTTTACACCGAACACAGTCTTGGTTATCATGCCATATCCTGCAACCAAGACTGTTCAATCTAAGCAGAACGCAATAATTTATTATATGTGATGTATGAATGTTTCAATTTTAAATAATGAGAAGCGTAGCGAAATTGTTACTAAGAAACTAACATTCTGAGAATGTAATTGTTATATTATTGGCGAATTTCTTCGTTAATGAGGGCACATTCTCTGTGAAGACTGCAGTCACTTTCACTTCTTTTACTACTTGCCGAGCATGATGGGTTAATTTCTATAGGCGTCACCATTCCCTACACAGAAGGTATAGAAAAAAAGTGAAATTATGTGCCGCGCGGTTTCTGGCGTCATGCTACCGTCTGGGCGCCCGTTCCCGCCGGAGATTCGAGTCCTCCCTCGGGCATGGGCGTGTTTGTTGTCCTTCGTGTAAGTTAGTTTAAGTAGTCTGTAAGTCTAGGGACTGATGACCGTAGCATTTTGGTGCAGTAGGCTTACAAACCCTGAAAATTTGTAAATATGTGACAATGATAAAAGTATTTTCATCGCGTGCCAGTTTCACAGAATCTGGGAAGTAGATGCATGTGAGATGACTTATTAACCAAACGTTTTGTTTCTTCGTATATCGAATAGGAATTGTCGTAAATGGATGCGCTGTTCTACAGTAATCCTACTGTCTTCCTTGATGGATTAATGTAGTGTATACGGAGAACGTTCATGCATTTCATTCCGCCTTTGCAAATAATCACGAATCCGCAGATTTGCGCTGAAACTTTTATTGGGACTCCATTGCGAGCAGTCACAGGTTGTAAACAGTTTGCCGCCACAGGTAAGTCACGTGTTCGTAAAAGACGCCACAATTCTCACTCTCGTGTTTGCTCGGCGCGAAAAGTAAACGAAAGAACCGCGTCGAGGTGGAGGGCTCGGCAGGCGACGGCCCGTCGACGACGCAGACACGTTTCTTTTTGGGCTCACAAATTATTGACCACTGCTGTCAAAGAGGCTCGCCTAGCTGCCGAGCAAGGTATAAACGTGGGAACACGATAAATTACAAAAATGTTTGACCGATAATCAAAGAGAAATTATCGCCAAATAACTGCCATTAACGGTGAGCGTGCATTCGTATATATTTGTCATGTTTTAGTTCTCCGACTCCAAAGGGAATTAATTAATTTTATATCGCCATGTCCAGTTCTTTTTGATGGAGGTCTTCCAGTCAGCCAGAGAAAACCGAGAAAACAAAGGCGCGGGCAATTTCTGCGAATTGTAGACAGCCAGTCTGCCCCCGAGGGCTACCTTCGGAAACAAACGCGCCAATATGTCAACCGAAATATTTTTAATAATCAGACAACGCAATTTTGCCCGTTCGGCGATTATTCTACGCAATAAATATGTAGCCGAAATAAAAGGAAGCTGGCCTGCAGGGGAGGGGAGCTGGCGTAATTTATGTGTGCGAGAGAGAGGGGAGAGCCAACATGGCGGTCCCGGGTTCGACCCCAGCGGCCGGTGGCGGGGGCCGGCGCCAACATGGCCGGCAGTCATCGAGGCAGCCAATGACGATGATGATGACGATCGGACCAATACGGATGATTCGGCCCCCACCACCTACCCCGCGCCCCGCGGCGCCGCCCTAATACAATGTAGCATACATAAACAAATGATGGATGAGACCCGTTAAATGATTTTTGTATTAGCTACGGTATTATTTTTGCAATGAGTATTATATGTAATGTAAACTGCATAGTGATGTATTTTGCTGTAAATTATTTATAAAAGCGTCGTTCGTGTGACGGGCGCATTATCTGCGAGAAGAGCCTTTCTGAAGTTTATTTCGCAATTATTGGCAGGCCGCGCGAAAACTACTTGACACTATAAAACAATTCTTCTGGGCGAAAGAGCATCAAACAAATTACAAACTCGCTTTGTACTTCTGAACTTTGCACACTAGCGAAAGGGCAGAAAAAATTGGCAAAATATGAGTTGCGGGACAGAACGCCTATTTAGAGAAAGTAAACTACAGTTGTGAAACAATTTCGGTTATGTAAAACTGTTATCACTTACCGCGGAAGTTTTATACAGAATAAATATGCATGGCTATTATGATATCACATATTTAGCTGACAAGCAGATGCAATGCCTCATTTTAAACTACCACAATATACATGCTAAAATTATTTGTTCCTCTGACACTGCAATTATAGTGAAGGCGGATAGACTACAGATCGTGTAATGGAAAAGATACAGGATTCTGTATGAAGATCTGTATGAGAGTCTGTAGATATATAAGCACCATCTGTAAAACTGTACTCTACAGATACTAGCAAATCGTAGCTGGAAGCTTTCTGAGGTTAGAAATGTGATTACATGCAGAGTAAAGAAGCTGTGAGAGTCTAATACCCGAGGAAACTGTGCAGCTAACGCTATGAAAATTTATGCTTGTAATGAAAGTAGTAATTTTGACCTATAAAGGTTTAGATCTTTGTTGGGTACGACATATGTACGACAGTTATTATCTGCTAGGTTTAACGAATTGATACAAGTGAAACTTAAGTTTACGCTCGGAAGTCAAGGAATTATTTACCAAATAACAATTCTCCCATTTTCAATCACATTAATGTCTAATAGAGCGCGAATGAAACTGAAAACCTCGTAATTCCATTTGTTGGTGACAACCTCTTAATTCCAGTAACATTTTATGTTTGTTGCTGAGGAGGCATTTGGGCTCTCTGAACACTTATTTATATAGTTGCACACAAAACTACTTTATTTCTTACCACTTTATATTATTTCTAAGGTACAATTTTTGGGTCTCCTGTAAAATGTAAGAAATGTAGTTACGAAGTTTTCATTGCCCACCATCGACAAGAGGTGCGAACGTAACAGAACAGAGACCTATCCTCACACAACCGTAACGACTGCGAATATAAGCTGAGTATGATTAGGATGTCAGGGAGAATAATTAGACTGACTGCATCGCAAATGAGCAATATTGTTATGAAGCCGCGGTGGAATGGCCGAGCGGTCTAAGGTGCCTTGCTGCGGAGCGCGCGGTTGCACCACGTCGGAGGTTCGAGTTCTCCCTCGGGGATGGGTGTGTTTAATGTCCTTAGGTTAGTCTAAGTAGTTTGTAAGTCTAGGGTCTGATAACCTCAGTAGTTAAGTCCCATAGATGTATAAACATTGTTATGATAAACGAAAATTTATTCTCAATATCTGTTAGCAGTTCTGGGACAGAATGGTTTCGTGTTCGTGAGATACTGAAAAATTATCCGAGGTGAGTGCTCTACTTTAGACACATTTGTGATAGTGTATGGGAGACTGATACAGAATTAAGAATCAACGAAGTGAAATCTGAAATTCTACAGTACGATAAGCGAAGCGAGATGTATATACCTACGGGAAACAGAGGCTTAGTTTGTTCTTTCTTGCGGACCATTTACAAGCTTATAGATGGGCTTAGTGAGGAAACTGTTACGTACTTTCTCGAGGAGAAATGAAAAGGAAAACTAGACGGTCTCTGCATGGAAGTCATCCAGTGCGGTACCTCAAAGTTTTTCCCCCTGTTGTAAACTACGCAGTCACGTTCCTTTGATACAAAGAGGAGATACATTCTACAGAAATTTACAACAATGCAGACTCAAAATGTACTGCTATACGTTACTAACGCTCCAGAGTACGTACCGCACTGTAGCTGTTTAAATTTCATTAAGTGGCGTTTAGTAAGTCGTAGAGGGGTGCATTCCTTCCCATTCATCCCACGCTAAAAACCTTAGCATCACGCACAGACTATTTGCGCTGTATAGTTTTAGAGGTATGTTTTTTCGTGTGAATATACATGTTAAGAGTTCTCAATAAGTGCGATTTAATAACGCGACTCTGACAGCTAGCCAGAGAGGACTGCGTGTAGTGAAGTAAAGTGTGACCCCATTTGACTGTTTCCTTAGCCGTGCAAGTCGGTACAAGGGTGCGCGCTCTATCCATCACTGCGCCCGCTCACAGCACACGCTACTAAGTTTTTTTCAACTTGTCTTCCGCATCATGTTCTTTGAAACGAAACGATTTATTTTTAATCGTCCCATCTTGTTTTCTGCCAAATGGGAACTAATCTTGGCCACAAAAGTGATACTTGCGTGTTTTGCCGTTGAGAGGACAGTATACAGTGAATTAAAATTGGCAAGAGGGAAACTTAAGAAATCTTGTCATAATGGCAATATTAATATCATTTGTGTCTAAAATCTGATTGTAAACTGGAATGAATATTTGCTGGTTAGAAATGACAGAAACAGCACGTGGTCGACACCTCTGAACAGCTATGCGGTATGACGAAGAAAGTCTAAAACTTGGCGCATACGTTTCATCGTTATTGTCTGTGTTAGTGTTGACGAAACCTCTTCATTTAGACTGACAGAAACTCAAACCGCTTCCAACCGTAAGCATCACGCCCAGGGAAACTAAAAGTAAGACGGGTTACGATTACTTGTCCACACTGCACAACAACGAATATGAACCTCAAATGCAGCATCAGAGTGACACTTAATTCTCACACATTATTGCTTTACACTAAGTTTATGGCAGCATTACTTGTAACAGGGAGTGCACATTGAATTCAGCTGGGCGCCAGAGCAGCACTGCAGAAGGAATTGCGCATACATAGCTGTTTTACGCGACATTCCATTTTCCTTGGAAGCTTACCGAGTGAGAGTCTTAAGCTGTCATTAGTGTGTCCATAGTTGGGTAGATAACTTCGTCAATCCGGGATTTACACTGAAATTAGAAAGAAACAAAAAGAATAGAATTAGGAGACGGCAAATGATATTCTTTCTGTTATTTCGCATGCAGTTGTGTAAATGTACGAAGATACTAAAAATACGTATTCTTAAAATAGTGGACAAACGACTTAGGTATATGGTTACTAGAGGGCAGCTAGAGCATGTTAGACATTCCAAAAAATCATCATATGTCTAATCTGCCATCACAAAATTAAATGAAAAAGGGTACTTTCTCTACCTTGTAATCAAAATTTTCAGAAATTATATTAACTGTATGTTTTCATGAAATTTTTATGTAAGACTGTGGTTTGAAAAGTATGAAGCAAAAGTAAAGCATTATGTTGCTCGAAGTACTTAAGTCAGGAGAGATAGGCTACACTTCAGAAAGGTCCATAAATTTGGGTTTTTCTCTAAATTAATGGTGAAAAATTGGAAATATTGTAAGCAGAAATCGAGAGGTTAAAACGAGCACAGTAATATAGATATTCTGGTGAAAGAATGCATTGTGTTAATATTAAAATGAAACATCGAGATGAATCAGGCAGCAACAATATAATAGTTTTCTAAATTATCTGTTGGTAAGTGCAGAAATACGGATCTACGTATTGTGTCAATATGGAATTGTTGAAGCTGTTGCAGTTATGCTGGAGTGAAATCTCAAGTCTTGGCTGGAGGTCATTCATACGTGGTTGTTTATACGCAGACTTCATTGTAGTTTATGGTGATTTCCACACACCAAGCTGACTGCTTCCTAAGGTACTATTGAATATATGGTAGCTATTTCCATCGAAATTTATACTACGTGTATGAGGCGGTTGCGTTACATTTTAGCATACATAAATGTTCGTTTCTGTCGGTGCCACAAATGAAGGTAGAAATTTGACCTCCATGCGGATTAAAATTTGGCGTATTTCATCTTCACAGTGAGACTGATAAGCAGATAATTTTTTTAGGTCCCGCTTTGGAATCTTTGTACTGGAACTTTTTAGTAGTTTTTCGTCAGACATTAGGCGTCTTTCTGGGGATGTATACTAATTTAGCATCAACATGTTGTTGTTATCCAGTCGAACTCCTGAGCAGTGTCGCTTCGTTTCTCTGTATGGTATTTGTTCAGTGACCTAACCGTAGTCCGGTGTTAGTGTACTGTTCTCGCCAACTCGTTGAGCTTCCGACTGCGTAGACGAAATAACTTAAACGTAGTTAGGCGAGCGGTTGGTGTGCAACCAGAACAGCTCAAGGTCGCCGAACGCGCTGCACGCTTCTCGCAACAAAGCCTACCTCTGAAACCCTTATCTGCCTAACATTGGCTGTCTGACGTATCTTCACTACCGCCTTCACTCTGCGGTGTAAGAGGTGAAGAAGCGGTGCCTATCCGACGACGACCACGTCGGCCGCTCTCGTTTTTCATTCACACGTATTTATCGCATTTGTTTCGCTAACAGTATAAGAAGCCGACTCTACTTCCTGTTGAGATATTTTCGTTTAAAGCACTGTTGTGTGGCGGTTTGCTAGGCAGGTTCGCAGTCGGTTGTTTCTCGAAGGTGTTTGACAATACTGGTGACGTTGTTATAGGGAGGCGGTGTCGGAGGAGAAAGCGGCGCGGGCCTGGCCAGCTTGTGTCGGCGCGGATATTTTTGAGCGGAGGTATCGGCAGCCGCCGTTATAGCGCTCTTCCCACAGCGTGCAGCGGATCCAGTTTTAAAAGGCTAGTGGGTGCCTGTATGGCAGTTGCCGGTGAAGATGGGGGAAACTAGGCCTGGAACTGGTTTCTTGTGGCGCCGCTGCACCGCCGGCTCCAGCTCCCACTTGGCCGAGCGCAAAATTACTCTCATTGTCAAATGGACTGCGACTGCCCGCGCTAAACATGCCCGCCCGTACCATTACGCGAGTCGTTTAACGTTTGCCTCCGTAACCTAATCAAGCTCGCCACCGAATCGGGAAGCAGATTTTCGCAGTAAAGGAAAGAACACTGCCGAGATTCGAATCGACGCATGCGAGGTCTGACACGGGTTTTGAGAGCCTAGAGACGTCAGTCGTAGGCCCCGCATTTGAGACCATTATTAGTGGTGAAAGGTCTCATACGTACTAGCAAGCCGGCAGCGGTGGTCGTGCGGTCTGCGGCGCGCCAGTCACACTCTGCACGGCCGCTACGGTCGGGGGTTCGAATCCCCCCCTCGAGTATGGATGTTTGTGTCGTCTTTAGTATAAGGTAGTTTGTAAGTTTAGGGACTGATGACCCCGCAGTTCACTCCCTTAAGCTTAACAAACATTTAAACATTTTTTTTTTCGTACTATCAAAGTAGTGGGCAGTCAGGCAAGGGTAAATGTAGGATCTTTGAAACCCTACTCCGACCTCAAACCTACTGTGTTCCAACAAATCGGACTTTTTCTGAAATGCCAGAGAGCCAGTTAAAGGAGGCCTAATTCTGCGCATTAACTTTCAATGAGAATAGACACAAAGAATATTTTCACTCTGCAGAGGAGTGTGCGCCGATATGAGACTTTCCTGGCATATTAAAACTGTGTGCCGAAACCGTGATTCTAACCTGGGACCCTCTGTTTTTCGCGAAAGCCAAAGGTCCCAGGTTCAAATCCCGGTTCTGGAACGGTTTTAATATGCCAGGTAAGAGTTTCAGCATAGAGAGAATATTTCTTAAAGGTGTAAGACCTTTATCTATGATACATTTAGCTTAGTAAAACTTAAATTATGAATACTCTACTTCTAATGATCAGAAATCACAGCGGCAAACAGTTTACAGTTCTATTCTTCGTGGGGAGAGAGAGTCAAGTTTACTAGGGCTAGTTCAGTTAGCTAACAAAATGATGAAAAAAGTTTTTCTATTAAAAATATAGTTTCAGCAAGTCTAGCATAGGATATAAATTAATTGCTGGACAATATATTGTCTAGGAAGGTAAATATTGAATGAAGAGAGGGGAGATATCTACCGGCTGCAGGAACAAAAATGATTAAAAAGGAGAATGGAAAGAAATTGTGGACAGGTAAGGCTATGTAGAAGCGGTTCCCAGCGAGCATCGACACAGGCAGGATCTCGTGCTGCTGGGAGCCGGAGTCGCACATGATCCGTTCTGAGAACAGACACAGCGTGGGCGGCGGCCGCGCGGCGCGCTGCGTGTCGTACCTGCTCTCCTGGTCGCACGCACATCACCTCGACACTTCACACAGTCAGGCCAGCTTCTTCATCTTCCTGATCGTCGCACTATCGAAACCGGTGGTGTACCGCTCACTTTCAACTTCACGGCAGAGTTCAGAGTGTGTCGCTGCATTCACTCACGTCTTTTTCCACAAACAAGTCACTTCCATATCGGTTTTCCAAATCGGCACTGCAACAGAAGAGGTATATCAGCTGCAACGCGTGTCGACACTGCGCAACAGTCGGACGAGTTTTTGTTTTGTTTTTTTGGTTTTTTAAAGAATATCGAAGGAGAGGGCCGGTCGACTGCTATCGTAGCTGGGAGGGAGCGGACCTGATATTAAATACGTAAACGGCCGCGATCACGAGACGTCACAACACCGGTGCCGCACGCAACTCGCCAAGTCGGAGCCGTCGCAAAACAGTAATAAAAAACGACTATTTAATCGGTAAAAGTCTTTAAATGCAGCCAGCAGTATTCCTGAGAATGAGTCATAAGGGGGGAAGAAGTAACGTGACGGTAAAACTTTGCAAATTACACAGGTCGTGTTATGCAGGCGGGAGCGGAGCTGGCTGCGCTGGCGGCAAACTGCATAGCACTACTGCATCTATGCAACTCGTCCGCGCCGCCACCAGGCCTCTTTCAACTCTGCCCCCATGTGATCGGAATATGAGTGAGTGCATGCGCTCGCACACACACACACACACGCGCTCACTCTCTCGCGCTCTCTCTCTCTCACTTGCATCCTGCACACACGCGGGTGACGGAGAGGGGGTAGTCGCGAGGGGGAGGGGGGTGGCTGACCAGCGCGCCGGCGGGAGAGGGGGGAGGGCGGCGGGAGGGGAGGGGCGCCGGGCCGGCGCAAAGTGGGAAACAACGCCACGTGCACGCCGCGACGCACCACGCACGCACCGCGCCCGCGCCCGCGCGCTGCATCTTGCACCGCCCTCACCTCCCGAACGGCGCTAAACGCCAGCGACGGTCGCGATCGCGTCCCAAATTATGCGGCGAACCGCCTTCCGGCCGAAATTTGGCGCGCGGAGGAGAGGGGAGGGGCGAGGGGGAGGGGCGGGGGCGGAGCGCGACACCCGCTCGCATTTTTGGCAGCTTTTTTTTTTTTATTTATCTGCTTCGCTTCCGTTTCGGACGGGCCGCGCGACTGACATGGCGAATGGGCGAACAATAATGCACGGCGCACTGCGATAGGAACCGTCCGCCCGTTCTCTTTCCGAATCGAAATTGTTAGTAAACACACTATTTCGTTAATACTAGAGTAGCAAACGAAGGTTGTGCTCTCCTTTCCACGATAACTACACCTGCGAATATCCTGGCATGACACGGGTAAGGGAAAGTGCCCTAATAACGGGTAATTTCTAAAAAAAATTGAAGAATACGAGTACATTAGCGGCCTTTAAGTTATGAAAAATGAGCCATATTATTACTAGGGAATATTTAAATACGACCCTTGCTAAAAATCTTCTCAATATTATTTACTCATATAATAATAGGAGGAAAAATATTAAAAAATACAATTTTTAAAATTTTGAAAATGTGGTTCCTAATTTCACGTTTTCGAGTTTCCTAAATACGGGTTGGAAAAGAAAACTAAAATTGAATAAAGTAATGTAACATATGCTTTACTCACACCAATTTTTTGTTTCAAAAGTACAGTGTATTGCACAGAAATTGATAGTATGTATTTTAACTTATAATAAAAATAAAAAATAAATAATAAAAAACAATCTAAAATAAATTGATGAAAAAAACAACTTTGAAGAATGAAACTCTAAGAGTGCTTCCACCAAATTTATCAGAATGATCACCGCTATTGACTGTAGGAACAGGTGCAGTGTGTTGCACCAGCTGGCAAGATATTCAGCTTCTGGCATTAACCTCCGCCTCTAATGCTCACGCTATCGACGGGACGTTAAACTCTACCTTCCTTTTAGGTTTACGCACCAAGCCGAAGTGTGGAAGTATTTTTTAAAATTTTCTTTTTCTTTTTTTTTTTTTTTTCTTTTTTTTATCGACAGTGGTGATTCAGACAAAAAGCAGTTTAACTAACAGGGTCTTGGGACGACCCGTGTCATCCAAGAGATAAAACTGCGGTCCATTCAGCCACAGAATATTTGATATTAGGGTTTCTCTGGCAGCAACTTTCTGTCAAAAATTGAATTAAGAGATTCACACAATACTAATACCAGTGTGCGTGGTAGAATAGTCGTTGGAGATTCGGCAAGCACAGTTCAGAGCAATTCTGTGTGACAAATTGAAAGTTGCAGTGTTTTTCAGAAATCAAACGTACCAGATGTTTTTTTACTAAAGAAATTATTGAAAAAACTTATTGATGCTGATATGTATATAGTTACGGCACTAGTACTCTGAACCGCTGATATTTCCATGAGTTCGAGAGTCAGGCGCTTCTGTAGAGAGACCGTGGGTGACTCATTCTTCCGTATTATTTTTTGTACGCGCTCTGTCTATAAAATTGCGATTGTTGAGTCTAACTTTCATGTGTTTTTTGCAGCTCACAAGAGCAGCTTTCTGCGCTCAAACGCCTTGACTCGATTCTTTATAACATGATGTCAACACATTTCAATTCGCCCTAGTGAAAGTAACTTCATCACTTAATTGCGCACTCAGACATGGACCTTTTATGTGAAATCTGTAAACGACGTTGCCCACATTTGCCAGAATGCAGCGATAATTACCCTACAAATTCAGGCTACAGCCGCAGTTCATAACGTCGCTTTTGAAAAATACTTTTTTTCCCCCTATTTTATGTTCCGTATGCACTCTTGGTAATCAGTGGTCACTAACATCGCAAAACATTTCACTGGTACAGCAGAGTCTTCTAGGATTTATATGTTTGCAATCTACCTTTAGTGAGTGTATAAAATTTTAAATGGTTGCTACTACAACTTCTGAAATTCCATCACATACAACTGAAATTGCATGATAATCTGTGATACCAAACAATGAAAACTTGGAAATGATTATATTCTTAATAGACAAGATTAACTGTTGCTAAAACGCTTTCTTCAGAAAAAAGGCGCTCACGATTGTGGTTAAGTAACAATTTTCTTACTTGAAATGAAGTAGTGAACCATACAGCATTAAAAATATCATTCAGAGTGAAATTATTGGTGAATAACGCAACGGGCCACATATGCTTCAAAAATGTTGTATTTCAAAGCCATTACCGGATTATTGTTACCTTGCCCACCTTCAGATGGCTACATTTTCTTTTTACATTTTTTTTTTCTGTCAGTAGCATGTCGTCAGCTTTTTTTTTTATTAAGTTCTGCTGGATGGCAAACTTTTCTTTTGGTGTTTATATGGCATTTTTCATGTTATCAACACTACTGCATTGCAATAAGCCCATATACTGTAAATACATTGTCATGGGACACATCAAAATACTCAATACACAATTTGGAGATGCAAATTTAAAGCAAAGCGTCTGATGTGTAGTGTATGTTTGCTGCTCCAGCTTGTGTATTGAGTAATCTGAAGTGCGCCATAATAATTATTTACAGCATATCTGCTTATTCCAATGCAGCAATGTTTATAACATGAAAAATGCCAGTTAAACACCAAAGGAAAAGTTCTCCATCCAGCAGAACTAAATAAAGAAGCAGACGACACGCTAACGACAAAAATAAATACATAAAGAAAATTACATCTGAAGATGGACAAGGTAGCCCGAACTGGTGATGACTTTTAAATAAAAGATTTTTAAGAACATGTGTAGCTGATTGCGTTATTGACCAACAATTATTAATGGCTGCGGAGTTCACAAGATCCAGTATGGAAAACGTAACACTAAAATTAGGTCGAAAGTATACCACTGTTACTTCCCAAAACGTGTGATAGTTGACGAGCTGCTTACGGAGATTTCTAAAATAAAATGTATCTAGAGGGGTAGTCTGTAACATGAGTTTATAACCATGTTAGCAACCAAGAACCTTGTTCGATTAGTTGCGTTTCACTTACAAAGAGAGTCAAACTTTCTGTAACGGAACCTGACGTCGACTTTTGAGGAAAGTCTTTTTAAAATGAGATGGGGGCTATGTACACATAAGAGAAGTCGGGAAATCGCGCAATCACGGTGCAGCTGCATATGAAACTGGTCGTCACATGTGTTGGACAGATACCCTTACATGTGTGTGAGACGATGGAAAAACCGGAAACATACTGAATTTCTGGTTACTATACTGAAGAAGACATGGCAAGGAAAAAAACACGCGATTGACTTATTGTCGGTTGCAAGACTAGCAGGACGCAATAATTCCCTAGCAAGGAAACAAGCTGGCTGCTGAGTAGTGTTCTAGGAGTCAGCATTAGCCCGGGGTGTCGGGTGGTATGACGGGGCAGGAATTCCCCGATGCTCTCCTAGTGCAGGGGCGGCGCGTCCCTAGGGCAGAGCAGTAATAGAAGAGAAAAAGCGTGACTCATCGGCCGGCAGCTGCGAAGGGGAGTGCCCGCGCCGGGGGTCGAACGGGGACAGGACAGCTTTCCGTGGGGCGAGCAATTGAGCCGCTTTTTCCAGCACACGCGCGCTCGCGCAATATTTTCACACAAAATTGCCCTGCGCGGCGCCCGCGCACCGACAGCCTTCGCCTACCTCTTCCTGGCCGTCACCTCTACAATTTTTTTTTATTTCGCACTCTGCTGAAAATTCAACCTTTTCGACGAAAAAAATAAAAATTAAAACAAAAAAACCTCTAAAGAGGCGACGTGTTTTGAAAAATATACCGGAAACGCCTGAATATTTCCTCTACACGTGGCAAAACACTTAATTTTGGAACTATTGAAAACAAAATTAACAGAATGATTTAAATACTACATTTTGATATACTGTTTCCAGGAAATATAAATTCCTAGCTTTTCTTGTACATCTGGCGCGTTCTACATTTATACTGGAAATATTTCGTGCTTTTTATTTACACAGAAGTCAACTGTCCAAAGGGCGAACTTTTTGCATTTACTACCCGACTAATATTGGTCTCATGCTCTTCTGAAGCAGCGTCTGGCTTACAGAAGACAAAAAACTTTAACAGTAACGTAAAAAACTGCGGATAAGTTGTAAATATTCCTATAAGACTGATTATTACAAATGAAGTTCTGTAACCTATAGTATCAACAACTCGGTCGTAATCAATGGATGTAAAGCACCTCTTCCTTTCCAACGGCACAAAATTTAAATTTATATGATGATTACCACGCTCATATATCCGGATAAATTCATGAGTGTTTGTAGTAAAAACCTTAGGGTTGCGGCAAAGAAATAAGATACGGCAAGTAAAATAATTATATGTGAAAAAGCAATAGATATTACCTCATACAAAAACACTATACGCCTGAGATAAATAGACTGCAAAACTGTTTTACCTTCTGTAACGGAAATGTCGCTAAAAATCGCTAAATATTGTCATCTGTCCCATACTAGTCCTCTATTTAAGTAAAAAATAAAAACTACCCTATATTGAATCGCTCATGTCAACTATATACATAATAATGTAAACATTTGCAGTTCAGAGTATGCCATTCTGGTTACGATAGTAATTCACAGTATTTCCCACCTAAAGACGCAGTAGCTCATATACCGATAAAACACTGTTTGAAGAAATAATCGACGTACCTCATGACGCAGCGATAGAGCGATTTGAAGATAAGTACACTAATGTAAAAATCTTCCCCAGACTACCAAGAAAACTGTGAAATATTGGCTAGTTATTTCAAGAACCACTTACATTTTGACGAACCAAGAACAAAATTTCTGGAATCTGAAATTTGTAAGAAAATCCAAACTATTTATGTAATTAGTTATAATAGGTTTCTCGTCTTATGCTGACTGCAGTTACAATAATTTTTCACACCAGACGCTTTTCGATTTTTGTTTTGTTTATAAAGCATATTCTGTGGTTCTGCAAATTTGGATACACTTGTTTGTAGATTATGTTTTATATCAAAAAATGTTCAAATGTTTGTAGAACTTATGGGACTTAACTACGGGGTCATCAGTCCCTAAGCTTACAAACTGCTTATGAACTAGCTAAGACTAAGGACGGCACAAATATCCATGCCCGAGGGGGGATTCGAACCCCCGACCGTAGTGGCCGTGCAGACCGTGACTGGAGCGCTTCAGTCCCCTCGCCCACCGCGGCCGGCATATATTTTATATGTACAGACAATAAATAGTTTTAACTTTTAGTACACGTTTGGTATATAATTTTCATATAGTGTTTTATTTACAGCCTATGTCGTTTTTTCCTGTCTTTTTGGCTGAGGTTAGTCGGAAAGGACAGGAAAAACAACAGTATGATGTAAAGAAAAGACATTAACACCGTTAGTAAATTAAATTTAAAAACCACATGGAAAGTTGAAATAGCTTCCATTTTATATATCGGAAACAAGATGTACAAACATTTGCAGATCCACACAAAACGCTTCATAAATACACAGTGACTCACGTCTGCTGTGAAAAATTTTTCAAATTGCATTCAACGTAAGATGGGAAACCTGTTGTAATTAATTTTAACAGCTTCTGCGGAATATGCCCACACAAATAAACATAGGGTTTATATTTGTAGACTTAAGAAACTACCGGAAGGTACCACATTGACTTTATAATGGTAAGACATAGATTTCGAAATCAGTCTTTAAACTGTAAGACATATCCAATGACCGATACAGCCACTGAGCACAACTTATTGGTTATGACATGTAGATCAAGACTTAAGAAACTGGAAAAAGGTAGAAAAGTAAGGAAATGGAACCTTGATTAACTGAAGGGACCACAGATTGTCGAGAGTTTTAGCATTAGGCAAGCATTGACCGCAACTGATGAAAGTAATATAATAGAAGTAGAATAGGTGTTTTAGAGAGATAAAGTTGTGAAGGCCGCAGAGGATCATGTAGGTAGAAAGACAAGGCATAATAGAAGTCATTGGATAACACAGGAGATACTGAACTTAATTGACGAAAGAAGAAAATATAAAAATGCAGCAAGTGAAACAATTGAAGCAGGCAAAAGGTAGCAAAAACCGTTAAAAATGAGTTTGATAGGTAGTGCAGATTGTCAGAGCAAGAGTGGCTAGAGGACAAATGAAAATCCAAAGAAGATAGACACCGCCTACAGGAAAATAAATGAGGTGTTTCGAGATACGAAGAGCAGCTGCATGAATATCAAAGACTCAGATGCAAAACCTGTATTAAGAAAAAAAGGGAAAGCTGAAAAGTGGAAGGAATACTATATATTCAAGGACTAAACAAGGGAAATGAACTCGAAGACAATATTGTAGAAATGGAAGAAAAAGTAGATGAAGACAACATAGGAAATATCGGAGCACCGAAAGATTTAAGTCGAAACACGGCCCCAGAAGTAGATGATATTCCCTCTGAACTGCTGACATCGTTGGGAGATTCAGTCATGAAGAAACTGTTCCCGCTTCCGATTCCAAAGAAAGAAAGTGCAAACAAGGACGAAAATTACAGAACTATCAGTTTAATAAGTCATGGTTGCAAAATACTAACACGAATTATTTACAGACGAATAGAAAAAAATGATAGAATCTGACCTTGGGAAATATCTCTTTGGATTTAGGTGAAATGTTGGAACATATGAGGCAATACTCGTATAACGAATTATCTTAGAAGATAGGTTAAGGAGAGGCAAACCGACATTTTTAACACTTGAAGAATGCTTTTGACAATGATGACTGGAATACACTCTTTATAATTCCGAAGGTAGCAGGGTTAAAATATAGGGAATGAAAAGTTTTATACAACTTGTACAAAGACCAGATAGCAGTTATAATAGTCAAAGGGCATGAAAGGGACGCAGTTGTTGGGAAGTGTATAAGAGAGGATTGTAACCTTTCCCTAGTGTTATTCAATCTGTATATTGAGCAAGCTGTGAAGCAACGCAAGGAGAAATTAGACAAAGGACTAAAATTTCAGGAACAATAAATAAAAACCATGCGGTTTGCCGATGACATTGTAATGCTGTCAGAGACAGCAGAGAACCTGGAACAAAAATTCAACGGAATGGACATTGTGTTGAAAAGTGGTTATATGATGAGCATTAACAAGATCAAATCAAGGGTAATGGAATGTGTGTAAGAAAATCAGGCGATGCTGAAGGAATTAGATAAGGTAATGAGGCAATAAAAGTATTAGATGAGTTTTGTTATTTGGGTAGCAAAATAACTTGGCCGAAGCAAAGAAGACATAAAAAGCAGAATGGCTCTGGGAAGGAAAACATTCCTAAAGAGGCGAAATTTGTTGACACCCAATGTTAATTTAAATGTTAGGAAGTCCTTTCTGAAAGCATTTGTCTGGAGTGCAATAGCTTTTGAAATGTGCTGCTACATGTGAATGCTGAAGATTAGGTGGATAGATCGCGTAGCTAATAAGGAGGTACTAAACAGAATTGGTTAGAAAAGAAATTTCTGGCATACTTTGACTAAGAGAAGGGATTGATTGACGAGACACAATCTGACACATCATGGAATCGTCAGTGTAGCATTGTAGGAAAGTGTGTGGTATAAAAGTCGAAGAGGGAGACCGAGAGACAAATACAGTATGCAGATTCAAAAGGATGTTGGTTGGCGTTCTTATTCAGAGGTGAAGAAGCCTGCACAGGAGAGGGTAACTCGAGATGTTCATAAACCAGTCTGCAGACTGAAGACCACCACAACCACAACAACAACAAGAAAAACATGCGAAATATTATTTAACGTCTTAAAACAGTTTGGAGTGACAACAGAACAGTGCCAATCATAAAAGACACACTAACTAATTCTAAATGCAAAACTAAGATTTTAGGCGTAACCTCGAAGGCTCTTGAGATCAAATCTGGATTAAGATAAGGAAATTGATTGACCACATTGCTGTTATATTATAGACTAGAAAAGGTAATCAGGGAATCGAAGAAAAGAACTGAAGAAGAAGTAATTTAAAAAAAATTTCATTTGGAAGAAAAGGGGCAATTTAAATTGATTTCTTTACAGTGGGCACATGATGTTAGACAACAATTTCCACGACTGCTTCTCAATCCTGACATGCAAAGAACAAAAATTGTTGTTGTTTACAAACAAAGAAATTGTCTCAAGAGTGACGTCAAAAAGTGATATTCTTCACAATCAATATTAATTGAATAATGCGACTTCCTTCTCGTATATATTTTAGTAGAAATGGATGATTACATTCAAACGTGATTAGAAGCTATATACAATTTCTTAAAAATTACTGCTTACTTTTCTCTTAAACTTGATTTTTGAAAAGTTAGGCTTTTTGTATTATTTAATGCTTCATTCTTTTCTATGAAATTCATCTCTAGATTTATACTAAAGCATTTCCTATGCATACGTTATATATGCTGTTTTTATATTACTATCATTTGTATTAAACATTGTATTCTATATTGTAATATGACTCACACGCAGATATCTAGTTTTAAACTAGTTCCATAAGTTTATTGTACACAATAAATCAGCGGTAGTTAAAATCAAGCTTTTTATGCAATTTAACACTATATCTAGCGTGAAACTGCCAGACAGATGAATAAACTCTGTTAAGCGATTTTTACAAGACAATAGAATTGAATGTGTCGCATCTCATCGTGTTTCCCAGCTATTTCGTTTTAAATATGAGCTAGCGTCGCGCATATGTGTTCCTATTCTCTCTACTTTCACAATGTCCATCTTGTCATTAAAAAAGAAAATAGTTGTTTCAGTATATTAGCTTACAAAAGTTACGCGGTTAACTATGCTCAAAATTCCCTCACCGAATATCTTAAGAAATGTTTTCATGTTACATAATCTAACTTGTACAGCAATGAATATAATGATTTTATGCTGAATAAATTCTTGGGTGCGAAAAATAACTTTTTTGTTGTTGTTGTTCGAATAGTGGATGCCAGTGATTCAATCATTGGCCATAAATTGATAGCTACTAAATGTTTAATCGCGCCTAATCTACAAGCAATCGTGAAGGTGGTAAATGTTCTTTATTATTGCTATAATCCAATGAAAAAGTAATTTTAGTCAAGAATATGCTCTGTTGGGGCTACAGAAGCAAAAATAAATAGTTTGCCGAAGTGAGGTGGCAATAGCACTCAAATAAAGTAACCGGTGGCAAAACAGAGTTATTAATTGCGAGATTCAGTAGTAGCCCGAGGAAAATAATGCAATTTAAGGAAATGACCTTTAAGGTTATTTGGAACAGAAGCGTTCGGTTTCAGGCGAAAGCGACGCCAACCAAGGTTCCACCGTAGGGCTTCTGGACGTGGAATGATATTTAATTTCGTAGACTCGTACTCATATTCTCAAAAGAAGCACTAATGTTTTCAAATGCCCGTTACGTGAACAGGATTAAAATTTTCCATAGGTTTTCCAAATACAACATGTGAAACTCAAGAAAGCTTTGTCCACAAAATTCGACGGATTTCCTCCTCTCTTCGAAATGAAGTTAGTGAAAAGACATCTGTGACATATACTCTGTTTTTCACATTTACCAATCAGTTTTTAACTGTCGATCACAGATTTTAGCACAGTCATTTATAGGGGGGGGGGGGGGGAAACACGTTGATTCCAACCGATCTCGCCTCTTAACGTATACTCCCCACTGCTAAATTTTCTATAAAGCTACTTGAAAGCTTAGGTCATAAGTATGATTGATATGACGACCCTAAATTTCGTATTGTAGAAACTAAATTATTTTAATTAGAACAAGTCCCACGTCTTCTCGCAGTAAATGCAGACGGTATCAGATAGCACCTGAATTTTGACAGTATCTAATTTCCTGCTAGATTCCATGAAGGTTTCTAATTCATTATGCTATGCAGTCCATTTATCTATTGTAATTTAAGGTATAAAGAATTTCATATGGTTTTACCAGAATTGTCTATGTTATTGGTTGCCTGTGGAAAGTGGTTGCAGTCTAATAAAATTGTTTGTCTTCGACTGCAAGAATGCGGAGAGTGCAATTAAAACACTTCGGCAGTAAAGTCATTGTAATGTAAGAGGCACATATTTAAAAAATTGCAAGTAAATGAAGTTCTGAAGTTGTAATAACTGTAGTTTTATTATTTTTTGCAGTCTCAAGACTTCAACGCAACGTGTAACATTTTTTCCTTATGCTGGAGAATATTCTCGTGGATGGAATTTGTTCTTACAAGAAAACAGTCAGCTTAACTAAACATGGTGACATAGCTTCTGGCACAGCAAATATATAAAGGGCAGTCAAATGGAAACGAGACAGAAGGGAAAAAATTAATAAATTGTCTACTATTTTAAAATTAATCGAAATAACTGTTAATGCCTTTACTACACTGTGAGACAAGACGGTCAGTGCTTTCTGGAAAAATGTTTGCACTTGCCTATGGAACCATGATTGTACTCCGGCTGCACATGTTGGTCAGAAGTAAATCAGCTGGCATGAATGTCATTTTGCAGCTTTCCAAACTATGGAAATTGCATTGGCGCTGAATGGCGGACATGGTAAAGCTTTTCAGTCGAAACAACCTTGGCAACATATTGTAGAATCTGCAGGTGTGCAAGATCTCAATTATATAATCTCTCAATGAAGGTGACATTCCTATTCGTCGCCTATACTTACTGGCAAATCAACCGTAAACATACTAGAGAAATATATACACTACACATCAGTCATTCATAACTTGAAGTCAGAATGTGTCACATTCTGAAAACGCAGGATAGAAATAAAAAAGTTGTTACAGCAGAAACAGTGAGAAGTTGTAATTTGTCTGAGGTCTTCTTGTCCCAACGAAATCTTCCACTAGTTTGACGGTTCTTCGCTGTGTGTTCTGATTCTCTTCATCAATTCTCGGCAGACGAATACAAATCATGAAAATATCTTAGAAGCAGCTACCTCTGCTAGTAAGCCGCATCTCTATGATCTGCGATGAGTGTACAATGATTGTTTGGGTTAACGGACAACTTCCGTTTAGAATCTTGCACATTTAATTCAAGTTGCTCATTATAGTCATCATTCGGCTTCTGATCTATCTAATACTGGTTTTTCTGCTGATCACAATGCCTTTTGTATAATTATAAATAATTGGTTTTTCATTAAAAAATCAAACTATATTTTTTATCAGATATATCGCAATGAATCATTTGCAAATAGTTTTACATTGTATTCACATATTTGGAGAAAATACAAACGTTGCTAAACCTGATCTAATAATGTAAAAACTGTTGAGAATTGTCACTGTTTTCGCCTATGTCTGTGGGTAAACCTGAAATACTTTGGTTGCGCTGATAACATTATCGTGTTTGTTTCTAGTGAAAAACAACTTCAGCAAGTAATCAGATAACTTGCTAGGATAAGTATGAAACTAGGCATGAAATTCGAGTAAAATAAAGCACAAAATAAGGTAAATGGGGACATAACAAAATAACAAACAGGTCTTGGAATAGGATGCGGTTTTTTTCTTTTGTATTTCGGACAGTTGGAGACAAACACTTCAGGCACAGCCACGGCGAAAGAAAGAACCGAAGAAAACCTACATGAAGTAGTTTGATAAAATACACTGTTTTCTAAATTAAGTTTCTGTAGTGTCTCTAACGGTTACTCTGCAATCACTGTCTCGTACAAATTTTGACTTATGAAAGTGAGACATAGCTTTTTAAGCAGAAGACCATAAAAAATTACGCAGTCGAGATAAACATGTTGGGAATTACATGAAAAGACGGAAAAACAAAGAAGTACTTCGGGTAACAGCCTGGAGTGGAGGATATAATCACGTTTGCAATGACAAAAAGTGGATACGCGTAGAAACAGGTTGGCTAATGGATAATAAATGGATCAAGGAAGGATTTGGTAGATTCAGAAAGAGAAGAACCAGAAGTGGATGTCAATATGTTTAAAACGTCGAAGAAACTGGCATAGATGATGACAAGATTTCTATGTGCACAACGCACCACACATGGTTAGATTTAGTATTGGATTACTCTGCGTTTCTCCACACTGTCTTAAGATGGAACGCTAATAATAAAAGAGTCGAGTCGTTTTCGCCTTTTTTCTATTATTTTTAAGTGGCAGTACAGAAAAGGACCCTGCTTATGACGCAGACATGGAACTGAATGTATAGCTGAGTCAGACCTGAACTCAGAAAACTCTGAAGACAGAAAACATGCATACTGTTAATACACATTTTCCACTGAGGGCGTTATTGATAGCTCCGGGCTAAGACTTGCAAAAATAATCTGATGGTTTGCAACGCGATCGCCGCTTTATTTAGTCTCGATGATCTTCTAAGATCAAATATGCTTATGAAAGCTTGTTGTTTAGGTTAAACGAACCGTTTTCTGAGGCTTTCTGAAATCATCTTATCCCTAGTTGTCAATGGGCCTGAATTTAAACTTGAAATGCAGCTGGTCTGATAGAATTCGTCTATCGCATTCAGGATCAACAGTAACATGGGGCCCTACACATGTAGATCTGGTTCTTTGGTTGCTATGAAAGATTCATTTCAGTAATCGTCTTCCAACGTACCAAGTGGAAGTTGAACTCTTAGCAGTATCTCATATAAGGGACGTATACACTAATTTTCCTTCCTTCCTTGTATTTCATAGCTAATGGAGAAAAAACTAAATGTAGCATTAACTCTTTTTTGCATAGGTTTTCTCAGTGCAGCATTCTCTTTTCATTTGGGCTATTTATGCAAATGGTTTAAACTGATTTTTAAAGGTAACATGGAAATAAAGAAAATTTGTTTCGTTGCTTCTGTTTTTGTGCAATACTCGTTTCTGGGAGACGGATTTAAAAGTTTAGAAAACCTTTCCTGTATAAAATAAAACAAATTCTGGTTCATCATCATTTATGCCGTATTTATACTTCTGTGATAAAGTTAAACACAACATAAATTGTAAAAATTCCATATGGTTCTAGCTAGCAATGAACGCTTGTGTACACATTGTATATTTCTAGCAGATACGACGGATAGGTGAGACGATTTACACACGCTTTCTTTTGTTGTATTGTAACGACCTCAATACATCTCCTTGAATATCACACACCTATTATAATTTTAGACACGCTGTTTTTTCGTTGGAGTGTAAGAACCTCAATACATCTCCTTCAATATCACACACCTATTATAACTTTGTAGTATCAGGACAAAATCCACGTTGTACCTATGCAGGGATTAGTGAACACAGAGTTGTCGTAGCGAGACTGAATATCGGATTTTCCAAATCGACCAAAAATAAACGAAAAGTATATTTATTCAGAAAAGCAGATAAAACTTTGATTAACGCTTTCCTGAGTGAGAATCTCCAGTCTTACGAGACTAGCAATGTGAGTGTAGACCAGATGTGGCTTACATTCAGAGAAATAATATCGACAACCATTGACAGAATTATACCAAAAAAATTAACAAAAGAAGGGTCTGAGCTGGCTAGAACACTATCGCAGAAACAAAGAAAAAAGGGTGGCAAATTTAAACGGAAACAAAATCCCCAACACTGGCAGTCTTTTACAGAAACTAGAAATTTAGGTCCAACTTCAATGCGAGAAACTTATAACAGCTTCCACGATGAAACCCTGTCACGTAACTTGGTAGAAAATCAGAAAAAATTCTGGTGGCATGTAAAGTATACTAACGGCAAAACATAACCAATACCTTCACTACACGATAGCAAAGGTGAAGCTACTGACGACAGTTGTGCTAAAGCATAATTGCTTAACACAGATTTCCGAAATCCCTTCATCAAAAAATACGAACCAAACATTCCAGAATTTGAGTCAAGAACAGCTGCCAGCATGCGTAATTAGAAGTAGATATCCCTGGAGTATTATGGCAACTTAAATCACAAAAGCAAGTCTTCCGGCCCAGATTGTTTACCAATTAGGTTCCTTTCAGAGTATGCTGATACGATAGCTCCACATCTAGCTATCGTGTACAACCGCTCGCTCAGCGAAAGACCCGTACCTAAAGACTGGAAAGTTGCACAGGTCACTCCAATATACAACACAGGCAATAGGAGTGATCCGAAAAATATAGGCCTATATCATTGACCTCGATTTGCAGCATATACTTTTCTCAAACATTATGAAGTACCTCAAATAGAACGACTTATTGACGCATAGTCAATACGGATTCAGAAATTATCGTTCTTGTGAAACACAGCTAGCTCTTTATTCACCTAAAGTGATGAGTGCTATCGACAAGGAATCTAAAATCTATTTGCTATTTCTAGATTTACGCAAGGGTTTGGTTCATTCTAGGCTACTGCCAGTATGCAGTCAGTCGACAAAAGAGAAATCTATCTTAGAAATGCTCAAGCGTGTGAGACCGTACGTGGTTACTGCTTTGTTTGACACACTCTAGACCCATCCAAATGCCCATAAACATAAACTGGGAAACGCTTGCAGGAGCGCCAGCTATCCTGCGAAAGCCTGCCTACAAAGTTTCAAGAATCAGTATTAAGTTGCAAATCAAAGAATGTATTGTACTGACCTTCGTATAACTTGCGAAGATAAGATTAGACTAAATACAATGGCACAGATGCATTGAAGAAGTCATTCTTTCCATGGGAGTGGAACGGAAAGAAACGTTAACTTGTGGTACAGCGTTAAGTATCACTACCATGTATTTAACAATTGTTTTCCAGAGTAAGTATATTGATGGACTAGTAGGCGCAGCTGAAATATCTTTATCTGATTTTTTCCAAGCATAGATTGATATAATATAGTTTGATTTAAAGTGGTGAAATAGTGCTGTTATCAATATTTTATATGAAAATTGGTTGGAATACCTCGTTAGTGAAGTGTAACAAAAGCGTGAATTCATGTTAAGTAAATATTTATTTACCGAGATAACGAAATGGCAGTTATTTGGTCGTTTCAGTGGTTGTGAACCTCATTATTATCTTTCTGTTACATAAGATTTTAACAAGGTAGATAAACTCTGCCGTCAACACTAGCAATCAAAAAGGTGTCTGAACAAATCGTATGTGAAGAAACGTCGACAGAAAGTATAGAGTTGGTCTTTCATTATATTTTCTTTCTAACGTTTATCAACATTTATATTAATCTTTCGCTTAATGAAACCCGCATGTAAAATTGTTTCTATGAAGCAGAGGTCCATCTTCTTCCCTAGGGCTACAATTTATATATAACCATCTACGTTACGATTGTGCTCGGATGTGCAGCGTCTTTGTAATATTTTGTATGCAGCTTGAATGAAATGCAGAAGAATTTTTTATTTATGTCCTCCGTCCAGCAGACACCCCTTCTGTTATCTGCACGAAAAAATCCAGTCAAAAAGTGTGCATATTACGTCTAAGCAAAGACGTTCGCTTGGTAGAAAACACGCACAGAGAACACTGTGCTACAGTCTCATTTCGTTAACCGTAGGGCAGAAACTGGATATTACTTCGCGATCGCCGTTTTCAGAGAGTTCATATTGAATATCAGAAATGATAACATATTTAATCATAAAGTATAAGATATGCCACATTCCTCCTGTTTACCTCTAGATTTTATGATGCAAAAATCAAGAGTTATTAATTTAATTCTTTTGTAGTAAGACGCAAGGGAAAAGTTTTATTTTCGTCTTAAGTTTTAGTCATGTTAGAGTGATGAAAGTTTGTGATCATTATATATATATATATATATATATATATATATATATATATGTTGGACACAGAGCAATTTCTAGTCCTATAGTACGGGAAGGGAATATCTACAGGTCTGGGTTTTATAAGGCACATATTATCCTAATTCAGTTAGCCTTATTGATTTCGCATCTGGTTATTCGCAGACTATCTTTTCCATCTACAGGTACCGAAATAAGTTCATCTTGACGAAATTAAGGCAGCCTCTACTATGCAATTCGAAGTTGCTGGCTATGTCAATTCAATCTTTGCGTGACTTGTTACTTTCGCTTAATAGTAATATTGACAACGCGTCGAGGCATACAGGGGAGGCTTTGATCCTACAATAGAACTTGCTATTTATTGTTCACCATAAACGTGTCTCATAATGTAGGAAAAGGTAGAGTTCAGCACTTTACGACGGCTAAAAGTGTCGTGTCCGATAACTTAAACAAGTTAGTAGTACAGTCGATGGCAAGATTCGATTCATTGTAAGGTTGGTGTGTAAAAGGAGTTCGTTTATAAAATGATTGCTTATAAAGTGGGCCTATCTGGAAGGTTTGTACTGAAATTCTGTTAACATGAGATCCACAGCTAGCCGTAGGGACGATGAAGATAATGTAAACCAAATAACAGCTGGATTGTTATCTGTATGACGTATTTCCAAGAGTCTAATATGCAACAGAACAGCAGAAAATCTTAAATATTCCGCAAAATAAAAACCGCCTTCTGCATCAATCGTTACTGTGACTTGCAGAGTTTACATGGAGATCTAAAATTTTTTGATCTACAACACTGTCTTTTCATTGATGTTGGGAACTCGTCCGTAATATAATGATGTTAGATGATGATCTAATAAGCTTTACAGAAATTATGAGGCAAAGTTTATAGCACGGTACGATTTTCAAGCTTATAATATTATAACTTAGACACAGCGTACCTAAAACACTGAGATTCCCTGGTGATTCTTAGGAGCAACGGGCCATTAGGCTGTATACTGCTCATATAACAATTCAAGACCTTTTTTTTGTAAGATAATGTAAGTTCAGTCGATTAGAATATAGTAATATTTTATTAGCATAAGAATTAAGTGGCAGCTTACACGAAGTTTACTGCGGGATGTGCGACAGGAAGGAGAGCAATACGAAGAATTCTCTAACTGTATAATTTTTTTATCTTCGATTGAGGTTTCATAGGTGACCAACAGTCATAGAAATAGTAAAATTGAGCACTAAATTTGGTTGATACCTTCTCCGTTTCTCTTATATAGCAATTTTGTAGCAATTCTTGCTGTAACCAAACGTATCCAGCGCTTCGAATAGATAGACATTAATTATACCATCTGTCTGTATGTTGGTCCGAATCATGATGTGTGTAATAGTATACAACCTGATAAACATGAGCATACTAATGTAATTTCTATTATGAAGAAAATCACGCCCGATTACTACTGAAGTGTTCTTCAAACATCAAACGTCTAATAAGGTTGCATTTATTTTTAAAGTTGTGTTCTACTTCGGAAAAGATGACAGTAAATGTCAATTAGAGGAAGGATGGTAAGAGCTGAAGCGTCGTCGACGTCGAATTCTCATTGTTAGTACAGAAGGAATGAGTCCGCTCCGTAATAATCATTTCCTTCTACCAAAAAGCCGTCTAACTAAAAAGTCTTTATTTATTATAACGTTTCAAAATCTGGCGCCATCAAATGTCTGTTGTTAAGATGAATGGAATACAAAGAGTTACCTGAATGTGTTAGACAACATCAAGCTTCAAAACTACTACAACGTTAAAGAATATTTTGAAATTATCATTTATCAAAGAAGTTTGAACTTGCAAAACAATGTCCATTGTCAATCCTAAAATATATCACTGATAGGGGCGTCCACGAACAACCACTTTAAAATTTGCAGGTAGTTATTAATGGAATATTAACAAATCCAATGAATACTTACTGTCAAGTTTAGGTAAACTACATCTAGCCTAAATACCCCACTTGAAAAGTTAATGAAATTTGCATGCAATTATATTGACTTTAATAGTGTTTTATAGTTTTACTGTTTGTATTTGTATTTGAATATATGGGTGTCTATTTGTAACAGTTGGAAAATATAATCAAAATAAAACAAAGGTAAGATCTGAAAGGACCACCCACTCCAACACTACTTGCCGACTAGAACTTAGAACTTTGCTTAACTTTTAATCAAGATTTTAATATTGACGCTGAACCTTGTTTCCAAGTTCAAAATGGGTGAACGTTTAAAAAGTTCTTTAACTTTTAAAATTTTTGGTAGATCGATATTTTGTAATAAATGCCTACCTCTCATTAAGTTCCTTTCATCTTATCTGTGTATACCTGATGACAGCGAATGTCGAAATGTAATGTGATCTAGAAGTCGCTATTCATAAAGGACGACAATTTATACGCATCACTATCTCAGCTGGAAGGGTTATGCGTGGTTTCTAGCGTAATATAACGAATGTTAAAGTTTTAAACATAGCTGTAGTGCAGCGAAGGTACGACGGTAAATTTGAAAAGGCTGTAGTGCAGCCACTCAACTGCAAGTAAAGTTTTTGTTGCAGCCCTTGACCTAAGTTTCGATAACAGTAATGTTATCTTATTCAGAAGCTGTAAGGACATGTCACGCAAAGAGGTACTATAGTGTTTCTGAAGGAGACATTATTGTTATCGAAACCTAGGTCAAGATTACCAATGGTAGTCACATACAAGCAAGTAAGTACGCTTAAAAATTTGCTACTATGCAATTGTCAATCGCATACTCAAGGCTTGGTCTCGGAAGATTAGTGATGGATACCTTAATTATCTGGGAAAGTAAACGGTATCAAATATTTAAGATTTTCATTGTTTACCTACATCTTTTAAGGCGAACGCAAGG
Source organism: Locusta migratoria (assembly GCA_026315105.1). Classification (NCBI taxonomy): domain Eukaryota; kingdom Metazoa; phylum Arthropoda; class Insecta; order Orthoptera; family Acrididae; genus Locusta; species Locusta migratoria. The sequence continues at coordinate 143,995,380 of CM048755.1, read as the reverse complement.
ATGGTTCTTTCGTAAAGAGCACGGCCGACTTCCTTGTGGATAATTTCGCAGTCCCATCTTGTGGTCGACAGAAGGTTACGCCCTAATTTTCGTTTTTTTCCTTTCCTCGTGAAATAATGATCTCATAAAGTGAAACAGGTTATACAGGAATTCCGTAGAATTGTAATACTTTCGCTTTAACTCACCAGCGACAGATAATTACTTCCATTTTAACGACAATAGTTCGTGTTTTCTAGCAACTCTAGAAACTCGATATTATGTCCGGCGGGCCATTTTCAGGTACAACTATAAACAAAAATATTCTTTTCTCATTACCACGTGGGTCACTTCAAGTGTTCTGTACAGAAAAAGATAGAACTAAAGAAAGAAATTTATTTTATAAATACCTTTATAGGCATTCAATATAATCTCCGTTTATACTTACGGCATTTTGGCAAATTCTGTATTCCGGATCATGCACCTTCATTTCTGAGCAGCCGATTTCTCAGGTAACATCAACGGAAGCTTCATTAATTACATCAAAACGTTTTACATGGAGCAGTTCGGTCAATTTAAGAAACGGATCAAAGTCTGGTGGTTTACAATCACGACTGTTGGAGGATGGGGGAGTGTTTCCCATCTACATTTGATTCCCTCACTGGTAGGACTCTATACTGCATTACCGTGGAAAATGAAGACACCAGCTGCAAGCATTTCAGGCCTCCTTTGTCATTCGCCAACATTTTTGAGAAATGCTTTGTAGTCAAATATTCAAATGTTAAGCTTATCGGACTTGAATACGGGGTCATCAGTTCCTAAAGTTACAAACTACTTATGAACTAACTTATACTAAACACAACACAAACATCCATGCCCGAGAGAGGATTCGAACCGCCGACGGGAAACGGCCTCGCGCCTCGGAGCATAGCGCCTCGGAGCACAGCGCCTCAATGCGCTCGGCCAATCCACCGCGACACTTTGTAGTCAACGTCAGTCTCAGACGTCCCCTAGGGCAATTTATTTATAGCTATGGTTTAATTCATGTCATATGAAATATGTATCATCAGTTGCACAGTTGATTGTCGGTGGTGAAATTTTGCCGGGAGTAACGAGTCGGAAATTTTGCACTGGCTGAAAGTCTCGAATTCAGGTTTCATCAAATGCAAAGATCCTTTAAAGAATCTGGTCTCCTTCTGTCCGATACCGTTGAAGCAATTGTTATTCACTGGGATCATACGGAAATCTCGCAGCAATTTTTCTCTTCTTTAACTTTACAATAAAGATTGTATAAACTGAAATGATAGAAATTCTGGTATCATACACAACTTTTTCATAGGTTCTCCGTCGATTATCTTTGGAAATGTCATTAACAACAGTATGAGATGTGTAGTGCTGAGTGTTTACGTGACCTTCACGGAAACGAGCAGATCACTACACATCTCTCCAAGCTTTGTAAATTTCACTAGGTTTCCTTCCACGCAGAGATTCAGTTTTGATGTAGGGTGTTGCTCACTACGTGTAATCCGACCTGAGTCGGTTTCAACTTCTATTTAAAATGTAAGCTACTTACGCCACAGGCACACGAACAACAAACACACAATCGTTAAGCCTGAAGTCTGGTTCACAACTGAAATAAATTTCAACTTGATCATGTCATCGTGTGGCAGTACTTTTGAAATGAGAAAGGTTTTACTTCTCTACCTTTTGGCCCACTTTAGGTTACGGTAGTAACACTAAAAGTGGGCCTTTGCGATCGTCTTTTGACAGCTCTAAATTTAAATGACAATAACGGCTTAACCATTCATCTGACACGAAAATTGAATAACCGAATTTGTAGAGGAGAAAATTCTCTACAACGTTTTCTCTTGTGTTTTTTTCATATCTCGTATCGTTTCAGAGATATTTGCAAAAATAACGGCGATTTTGCGATGTCTGTCTGTCTCTCTGCCGTTACGTGTTCCCCGTTCAACCGATCAACACCAAATTTTACAGACATAATTGTTGGCTACCAGACACCAGAACCTCGCTTTTTCAAATATTTCGGAGAAGAAATACGTTAGTAATACCAAAAAAAGGCCGTTTGTAATGAAATTTTAATTGCATATAAACCGTTCATCTGACGCTAAAATTGAATAACCGAATTTTTGGAGGAGAAGATTCTCTACAGCTTTGTTACCTTATGTTTTTTTCATATCTCGTATCGTTTGAAAGATATTTACAAAAATAACAGAGTTTTCACACCCTCCAGTGAATTAACGGAAACCAGCCGTTCGCAGATGTCACGTGTCATTCCTTGCCCAGAACTCTCTCTCTGGCATAAGCCATCTTGCGTTGCGTATTTGATTATTTTCTTATTTTAACTTACACGTTGTCATTTCAAACCAATGACTCACTGAAGAATTAACAAAAACATGTCGTTCTTCGTATGATAAATGATAATCTAGTGTCTACAAATGCCATATTAACATCAGTTAACAACGGGCATCAATAGTATCAGAATTACGGACGCAACTTCTAAGATTTGACCTTAGCGCGCCGGGCGCCGTGGCTGAGCGCGCCCTGTCAGAGGGCTGAACGCCTCTCTGCAATAAAAAAGCTGAGCCAAGGACTCATCGAACGACAACGAACACAAAGGAACAACGACCGCAATGAACTGATCTACCCATAGGGAAAAAAAGTGGCTCAGCGCGCCCTGTCAGAGGGCTGAACGCCCTCCGTAATAAAAAACTGAGCCAAAGAACACGTAAAACCAAAACGAACACTCACGAGCAACGTCCGCAAGGACAAGATCTACCTATAGAGCAGAAAAAAAAAGAAATGCGCTGGATTGTAACGCCGAAAGTCAGTGGTTCAAAAACCACCATTACTTAATTTTTTCCTAAAAGGGTTTCAGACACTCTTATTAATTACTTTTTTATTGTTTACATTATTATTTTGGTCCAAAATATTTACAAAAACTTTTAAGACTACAAATCTAAAGTGGGTCGAAAAACACGTCAGTGCGATTTTTTCAGTCATATGTTCTAGAACGTGTCCCTTCTGTGCGCGTCACTTTTCTCAGTCAGCAGTAGCGTCGACTTATAAGCTAGCGGCATTGCTAACAGGGGTGCCATGGAGCACCATTCAAGACCCTCGGCCGGGCTCTTGGCGCGCACCTCACGAAAAGCGTGGCCACACTTCCGGAACCTGTCGCGCCCGATTCACCGAATGAATGCGAGGGAGCTGAAGCCCACCTGCGAATACCAGTTTGAGAGACGGCTAGGCCCACCCCTGGCCAAGCGGCGCGTGGCTCACCCGAAAACGGGCCGCGGCACGCGCCGCTCCCCACCACACACCCCTCACTGGCCACCGCCCGCGTCCGGCTACCCGGCCAGGTACCGCGGGAGCACCAACAGTTCGCGATATCACACATTTTAAAGATACTGCAAAGACGTGTAGCTCGCTGGCTCACGAGGAGAACAAACGTACGAGGTATGTCCACAAAGTAAATTCCGTGAACAGATACAGAAAACATATTTATTAAATAAAAATCTGCAACTGTTCAACTACTTTTCTACATAACTTCCGAAAATTGTAGGCACTTGTCATAGAGTGGGACAAGTTTTTGTGTGCCTTCTTCATAGAATGTTGCCGCCTGTGTATTCAACCGCCGCCGTGGAGTAGCCGAGCGGTTATAAGCTCTACAAACATTTGAACATTTTTGAACTTAACTGATTGTTTTTCTGTAAAGGTAGGACTGAGTCATTATTGGCTGTTATTCTGAGTAATGGAGGAGCCATAATACCTTTAAACGTAAAATACTATTTCTAATATTGGAGAAAATACACACCGCAAGATTCGTTCTGTTTGATTTTTCGAACGGCAGTATTAAAAGAGATATATATAAACTGAATTGCAAGAGTGGCATAAAATGACACAATGAAACGTCAAGAAAGTACAGTACATAGGTAAACAAATGCATTAGAAGTTACTAGTAAATTCGCGGAATGCGTTGTGATAAGCAATAAAGATACCTAACTAGTGCAGTTTTTCATAATCTAAAGCATGAATGTCTGCACAATGTATGTCTGCACAATATGAGATAAATTCATCAAAACCGTTTGTTTCTATTCGATGTTACCACGAAATATCTCGAGTACGTAAACCGATATTTCTCTCTTTTCCGGCACCTCATAATTATGTTCGTAAGGCGTGTCTGGTAGTAGCAATAATTGAGGGCAATGTACACTATCCTTGCCCATTTGTTTTTCCAAGGCAGATTTAGCTCATCCACGTGCCTTCGATGTCTTTATTAATAGTAAAAGCTGCTCTGCAGCACATATTTCCAAGCATAAAATGTCGTATTCATTGCAGCATAGAAAATTATAAACTTAGCTGCTTCACACACACACAATAGATTCCAACCTGTCAACTTGACCTAACCTTCTCCTTGACCCCTGCAGGTGACATACTAAATCGGAAAAAAAGCTGTCTAAAGCATCTCGCTGCGGAGCGCGCAGTTGCTCGCCGCTGAGGTTCGAGTCCTCCCTGGGGCATGGGTGTGTGTGTTTGTCCGTAGGTTAGTTTACCTATGTTTAAGTAGTTTGTAAGCTACGGTCTTATGACCACGCAGTTTGGTCCGATAGATTTACAGACATTTGAACATTTTTGTATTCGACCATGTGGCAAACATGCTCTTTCAGCTCATCATCGTTGAAATGTTGACCACCAAGGACAGATTTTAGGTGTAAGAAGAGATGAAAGGAGTCTTCTTCTTCCCTTCACGTTGCCGCCCGACTTCACAAGGCGAATGTGACCAAACAACTCTTACGGGAATTTCACCGGGACGTGTTTGATCATCCTCCGTACAGTCTAGCTCCTAGCGACTTTCTTCTTACACCTAAAACCTGTCCATGGTGGTCAACATTTCAGGGATGATGACGAGCTAAAAGAACATGTTACCACATGTTTGAATGCACAGGCGGCAACCTTCTACGAAGAAGGCATACAAAGACTTCTGCCACGCTAGGACAAATGCCTACAAAATTTCGGAAGCTATGTAGAAAAGTAGTTTAATAGTTGTATACTTTTGTACAATAAATGTTTTTTCTGCATTTTTACACGTTTGTTTTATATAACCAAACGGAACTTACTTTGTTGACATACCTCGTATATCGGGTTTTAGAATTTTTTGATATTTCTGGTACGCGAAGTTCAGAACACAAATAACTATCAGCCAAAGCCATTCGAGGCAACTATAAAAAATCCTCGAGAAAATCGACTTTCAAGTTTTGCAAGTACTCTTAAGTACTGAAACTAAAATAGTAGCAGCATCTGTCGGTCTAGCTGAGGTGGTAGCTTTTCTAGCGTTGCAACCTTCCGGTGGTTGGTTCCAATCCTGCAGAGTCAGGTGTTTTTTTCTTTAGTTGTGTTCGAATACTTACACAATTTTTATATCTAATGGTAATTTTTACGAAAAATGCATGTATTTCTATTTGTTCGTAATTTTCTATATTTTACAAAAGGTTGTTATAATTGTGGTTTCAATCAAAACACTTGTTCCATTTTTGACAGTATTGGTTTCACTGTTAGTTGACGACGGTAGTATTGGATTGTTCAGTTTGTGAAGAGCAACGACGCTGTTTTTGGAAAGTCATCTCCATAGCTACTAATGCCTTTCCAAGCAGCTAACCTATCCAAGCATCGTTTTAGGTGACCACAAGGTGTTCAGCTTGTCTACATACATATAAACAAAAAACTGTTACAACACGTGGAATTAGAGATCCCAAAATGTTTTATATAACTGAATTCACAACAAACGAATAAAAAACTTTATCACGCTGCGATTCGAACCATGGACCCTATGGTTATGAGACCAGAATGCTACCACCCGAGATACACCGACAGAAGCTGTAACACTTTATTGATCCTTACTTAAGTGTACTTGCAGAACTTCAAAGTCGATTTGCTCAGAATTTTCAAGAGTTGCGTCGAATGGCTTTGACTGATTGTTATTTAATTTCTGAACTTCAGGTACCATAAATATAAAGAAATTCTAAAATCCGATACCCCAACGATCAACACCGAACAAACATGATCTCATGACATCAAGCAACCGAATTAATGGTCTTGATGTGAAAAATAACGAGTTTCACCTTGGTTCGAATTCACAAATGTTCAAATATTTGTAAATTTAAGGGACCTAGATTTCCAAACTACTGAAACTAACTTACGTTAAAGACAACACACCCATGCCCGAGGGAGGACTCGAACCTTCATGGGAAGCGGCCGAGCAATCCATGAGATGACGCCTTAGACGACACATTCCCGTGCAGCTTCTGAATCCCCTTTGAACTGTAGATCCCCTATAACTGGCTGGGTAGGTCAGTTCAAAGGTCGGAGGAAGCCAACGGCATACCACCTCCAACAGGGCCATGCCTAGTAAAGCACTGTGGTGTTCTAACTGATTTTCGGATTTACTACTGCATTACTTTATTTCTTACTTTATACCATCCTCTACCAGACACAGTTTATTTTTATTCTGCTCTAACATATCTGAGCAGTTTCTTTCCTGTCTTGGGTAATTTTACCTCTTAATTGTTGCCACGCTATCTTTCTAAAAGTAAATGCTATGAGGCGTATCCGGAAAATAATTAACGTTTGGGAAAATATATTAAACATATTTAAAAAAAATGATGTCGCGAGAAAGAGCATATCTTGAATTACTTTTCCACATACGTTCCACCGTTTTTGAGGCACTTGTCGCAGCGGTCGATCAACTTATCTAGTCCTACCTCATGCCACCATGCCATCATGCCTACGATGCCACCATTGATGAAAACCATTGCTACACACCGAAAATTCAAAATGTTCAAATGTTTGTAAATCTATCGGACCAAACTGCGTGGTCATCGGTCCGTAGTTTACAAACTACTTAAACTAAGGTAAACTAACCGAAGGACAACACACACACCGATGCCCAAGGGAGGACTCGAACCTCCGACGGCGAGCAACGGCGCGCTACGCAGCGAGGCGCCTTCGACCGCTCGGCTACTCCACCGCGGCTTGCTACACACCGAGTCAGGTGATGAGACTTGGGCATGTCATCTCACACCGGAATTAAAACAGCAATCAATATAGTGGAGACACTCTCTATCTCGCACAAAGTAGAAATTCAGAAGGATAATGCAAGACCGCATGTTGCAGGTCCTTTACGGACCTTTCTGGATACGGGCAATGTTCGACAGCTGCCCTGGCAAGCACATTCTTCAGATCTCTCATCTGAAAACGTCTGTTCAATGGTGGCCGAGCAACTGGTTCGTCACAATACGCCAGTCACTACTCTTCATGAAATGTGGTATCGTGTTGAAGCTGCATGGGCATCTGTACCTGTAAACGCCATCCAAGCTCTATTTGACTCAATGCCCAGGCGTATCAAGGCCGTTATTACGGCCATAGGTGGTTGTTCTGGGTACTGATTTCTCAGGATCTATGCGCCCAAATTGAGTGAAAATGTAATCACATGTCAGTTCTAGTATAATATATTTATCCAATGAACGCCCGTTTATGATTTGCATTTCTTCTTGGTGTAGCAATTTTAATGGGCAGTAGTGTACTTTTATCGATCGCTACAAGTGCGTCAACAACGGTGAAAGCTAAGTAGTTTAAGATATGCTATTTCTCGTAACAATAAATTAAAAAATGTTTACTGTATTTTTTCCCAAAACGCTACTTACTTTTCTGATACGCTTAGTATATGCTAATCGTACTGGAGGAGTATGAGAAAAGACTTATGGTCTCAGCTTCAATGTACGGGAAATCCCATCTGTAAGTCCTGCTGGCAGAGGGCAGGAATCACGTCAAACAGCTTACGTAGGTGGGGACAACGCGTCTCTCGGAATAAGGAGCCACCATCTGCCAAGTGTCAATGGTCTCCCTCGAGGGCTGATGAGTGGATGGAAGTAATTTAACTTCTTTCTCTTGAAGTAGCAAACTATCACTCAAGGCGAATGAGACAGCAAGACTTGTGGGATGGATATACGGAAAGCAACGGGAAGTATCTGCATTAAAAATTCCCGCAAAGGAGAAGGGAGGCGAGAAACAGAAAGAAAGTATAAATTTAAGATTGGCTCATTGAATGTGCGAACACTGTCATATCCTGAAAAAGTGGAAGGAGTTAATAACCTACAACAGAGTGTCAGCTGGATATTTTAGGACTATACGAGACAAGATGGCCGGTAAAAGGCGAATTCAGGTCTGAAGAGTTAAGAGAAAATATGCTGCATTGGATGTTATTTCTTAAAGTAATGTGCATAATAGAACTTATTGAAAAGACAGGCTATTTGTTTTAATTATATGCTTAATTCGAAGTTCTGAAGAAGATATTAATGGTAGCAACCAGGGAAAAAGTCAGAGAGTGAGGCAGGAATTCCTTCTATCACCTCACGTGTTTAATGTTTATCGGGAGGAAATTACAACAGCGCGAGAAAAACGCGAATTGAATGAAATTGAATGGTATGCATATTCACGCCATAAAATTTGTCATTTACATTGCAATAGAGGCAGACTCAGAGAAGGAACTAAATAAAATGTTTAGGGTCTTAAATCAAGAGATAACAAAGTAAAACTGAATTCCAAGAGGATAAAAGGCGTAGTTACAAACGAAAAAGGAGGTGTAGGGGAGACAGTTATAAGAATAGGCAGCGAGCAACTCAAATAAATAAAGGAATTTCACTGTCTAGGTAGCAAAGTGGAAGAAAACAATAAATGCGTTCAGGAAATTAAAGAACACTAGCACTGGCCTATAACTCACTCCAAAGTTAAAATTCTTCAGCTGAACAAGAACACAAGCTCCTAACACGAAGAAAATGATTTAAAGACCGCTCTATGGCGTTTCTTGAGACACGAACGTGAAACTTGGACGTTAGCAAAGCGGAAGAAGCTCATCTCGAAGCTGGGGAAATTTCGGTCTGAAGAACAATTACAAGAACTAGTTGGATTGACAGAAAAGCGAATGAGATGAGTCTACTGTAAGCAGGGAAGAAGAAATAACCAGTGAATGCCATAGGCTAATGCAAACCACAACTGACTGGAAACTTAATTACACCTGATAATGTTTTACAAGGCATTCTCGAAGGCAAGATCGCTGACAAGAAAATGAGGGAACTACTGAAAATACCGTATTTAAAAATCTGATGACCGAGATGAGAAGTCCATCACACGTGGAAATGAAGAGAGAAAATGGCAGCTTCTAAGGCAGAGCTTAGCTTTTTGAAAGAAAAAAGTTATATCTGTACCATATGTTCTACAGATTCTTATGGTTTCCCACGCTGTTGCATTTTTTCCGTTGTTGTCGTTGTTCGGAGTTATTCGTTATCGCCAATTTGAATTAATTCGTACGTATGCCTTTTATATAATCATAAAACCATGAGGTTTATATCGCCAATCAGGTGTTATTATAGCTGTATAGAGCTTTCTAATCTGTGCGCACGTGTTACTGTAGCCACAATTTACAATTAAGACCTTTCGCGACGCACTGCGCTTTTCTCTTATAAAAATTTAATGTGTCATTTTCTCGAGACTCTTGCGATGGCTGAACAAACTCGTGGGTATGGTATTTTATAACTGCAGGATAAGGAGCTCGAGAAATAGTACAAATCTTACAGATTGGACGGACGAGAATTTCGCGATTCGCTTTCTATAGCTGTCCGGTCAGAGGGTATCATTTCCTTTCATAGGGCTTATATTCATTTAGAGGGGCTGGTGGAGTGCCGACCCAAGAGTACGCATGATTACAGCGTACGTTAATCCCGTCATACGTGGATTACGGATGTCTTTGCTACGCCTCTGCTACTAATTATGTAATACAAATGCTTGAAAATGCCAGTATAAATCGAGCAGGTGCTGCTTGCGGACAAGCCCTTCGAATGATCTACTTGTCGAAGCTAATGAGCCTCCACTAGAATTCAGGGGATAGTAAATTGGCTGAATATTTGTTCTCAGATTAGCAATTTGGACAAGATTATTTGTTTTCGAGAGTTCCAGCAATCCAGCAATTTTACCAAATCGCAACCTCTTCTCACCGTCCAGTTTTCGTAACTGATAAGAGGAATACAGTCACAGATTTAGATATCCAAACTGATATACCAGACATGAAGCCTAATGAGCTTTCTGAGTGGTTGGGAGCGTCCATACTGCCTCTACACAGATGGAGCACGTACTAAAGAGGTCGTTGGAAGTGCATATTATGACGAACACACACAATACTGTGCCCAATTCCAACTCCCTCCGGAAGCCTGAAGCGTCTGTACTTATAGCAGAGCTCACCGCTGTACAAGAGTGCCTCAAAATGTACTGGCAGATTCGCGATCGGCACTTCTCATACAGAATGACGTCGTCAGTAGAACCAATAATTACTTGACGTACCAGGTAATAGACCGTAATCCAAATCTACAGCGTCGTAACAAGCAAGTCACTATGCTGTGGGTCAAGAGGCACCATGGTATCAGAGACAATGAAATTGCTGACGCTCTCGCTAAGAATATCATCCTACTTACAAACGTGTACCTTATACGGACCTTCTCCAAGACGTGAGCAGCAGATGAGAGCCTTTTGGAACAATAAGTGGCTCTTGTTGAGCCGCTATGCTACCACACCCGCCTACACGCCCGCGGAACTCCCTCGATATTAGACGTTTGGTCACCATGTTCCGCTTCCGCTTTAGACATGTACAGTTCCGACAACACCACTATCGCCTACAACTTATGTGATTATGGGGCAGAGGAGTAAGTCGACTACATCAGTTTCGGTTGTCCATTGCGACAACAGAATTGCTACGGTAATTAGTGCTAAGTCGGTAGGTTGGTTGTTTGGGACAAAGGGACCTAACGGCTAAGATTATCAGTCCTCCGGTGGGGAGGAGTGAGGATACGAAAGGAGAGGAAGGAAATAAATGCAGTTCAGGGAGGAAGAAAGGAAGAAAGACTGCATTAGCGCGGGGTCCCGTGCTCGCCACGCACGTACTCACGGAAGAACCGTGAGCTCCTTGGGAGGGAGTGCTAAGTCTACTTCAACTTTTAGTGTGGTGACATTACTCGCAACGTGTGATGTGTCATTTTATACACACACACATATATAAGTTTTTGGCTGCTGAACGAATAGTGACTTAATTGTTCATTTTAAATCACTGTAAATATTCTTTGTGACTTTTGTGTATGATCAAAGTATTTGAATGTACCCAGCAATCTGTAGGATACCATCTATTTGAGGCTTGCAGAATGGATAATGTTCAAATGTAATAACATCGTTATAACATGACTTCAAACTTCAGACACCCTCTGTCTCTGCAAAATAACAGAAGAATGACTGCTGCCAAAACTCGATGATATTGCCCATAATTGAGTGTCGTAGTTTCGATGCAAAGTGTTATTATGTTTTGGAATTCAGATCTGCTGGCCACCAGGAATTTAACAACGGTCACTGTCCATCTGCAATTTAGAAAATCGATCGCTGAAAATACAATTTTTAAACATTTGCATCATGTTTTAATTAAATCGTAACCATAGCCACCTTTAAAAGAAAACAGAGTGTAGATATTTGAAGTAAATAACTTTGATTGGCAAAGTGGTGTTCCAAGTTCATAAATCGACTTTATTATCAGTACTGATGAACATATTCATTTCAGAAAATGCTCCTTATTTGCCAAACTACTTATTTTTACAGATACTATCAAAATCGATCAGGGAGCCCACTCTTTCAGTGACATTAACTTCAGCGGAACATTACTGTGAACCATACCACATGTCTTCACACAGAGTGATGCGAACTCCACCAACAAAGTTTCGGCTGTTGCTCGAGGATATTTTCTGAGTATTTGGGTATAGACGTCTAAGGTCTCTAGCGTGCCACTACGGAGAAATAATGTCACCATAACTTATTCGGCTTGTTGCTCCATTTGTCGGTGTTTATCTGCAAATCTCAGTACAGCACTGAAAACACCTACAGTATAAATTCACCAAATCGTATAGTATAAAACTCAGAGAATTTAAAAACCTTAGATAGATGGAAAAGAAGTATGATGTGATGTCTTCGTCGAGGGAATAGCTTACTATAGCGTCTTTGTGTCCCTCTTCCACTGATTTCACAGAAGCCATAGACGAGGTGCGTATCAGCCAACTACTCATCAATTGCATCACATTGCTAAGTATCACCGTTAACGAACAACCAACAAGTTCGGAAGAACAAACCCGAGAGAGAACTGCGCAGTACTGATTGCAAGCTTGCGGCTGAGGAGAGACGTAGGAGTTACATTTGTATACAGCAGATACCATCGCTGCAGGAATAACTTCTTTTCCAAAACTAGACACAAAGCACACACCATCAACGATGGGCCTGTTGTGCAGATATTTTCATTGTAATATAAAGACAAAAGCTAACGGAAGTAAAAATCAAACGAAATAATTACTCAGTGGAAAGCCACTGTAGGCCTCCTCTTATACAAAATATTAGGAAAAATATCTCTGAACAATCGCCCAAATTTTATCGGTAGTTCTTCCCTGTTAGTTCAATCAAAAGGTTTTTGACAGCTTATACAAAAATAATTCAATAACATTGTACTTACTGATTACCATCTATTTCGTGTGTAAATGCAAGCTGTGTATTTTTCTGGCGATGTTTATAAGGAATTCTGGAGTAAACAACTCTGGAATTTCTCCATAGCGAGAGATATCTGATGCTGACATTCCACGAGGTTTCTGCTTGCGGTGGAACAGCAGCGGTCGTTTGTGTATCGTACAATTTTGACATTGCCTGGTATAAGTGAATATAGAGCCGCAGTGTACAGATTAAATAATGACGGAGCTAAGATCGAGCCTTGTAGCAAATTCTTGCTCGTGTACCAGGTCCTATGTACTCCTGATTTCGGTGTAAAATTAATGCTCTGTTGCTCAGTAAAATTAGAACAACTTCTGTTCCACAAGACTGGATACAGACAAGGCGTAAAAAGACTTTCGGCTACCTCTACACGAATCACAAATTATTCACTTAAAATACCAGCTGCATAGAGGAAGCTTTTTGTTTTAGTGCATCTTTATTTCAGTAAATTGATAGATTGACATGGTAGATAAAATGTGAAGGCATAACTGAAATTCAGTTCTGATCATAATGAGAAATCGTTGTACTCACTGCTGAGCGTCGTGACCATATAACCAAACGTCGCCATACCGGACAGTTACCAACTTATCTTAAAACCTGCTGAAGAGAAACCCGATATTTGATCCTCCTCGGCCTCTATTTTCCTTTCATTATTATTTTGTTTAGATTTTCTCCAAGTCTTCTGACAACATAATCAAAGAAATGGATAAATTTTTGGTCCCCCAAAGAAAATGGACGTCTGTTTATTTCTTCTTGGTGGATGTTCAAGTTCCACGACAAAGCTTTCTCACACACAGACAATATCATTACACAGTCCCTGGCAAAAAGGGTGGTGCAACTTTAACATCCATCATACTCGCCGGATATCAAACTTCAGACTTCCTCCTATTCCGTCGACTGAAACTTGCTTTGAAAGGAAAGAGATTTCACCATATTCCTGACATCCACCAAATGTGATGAGGGTTTTGAACATCATCTCAGAGGAAGACTTGGTAGGACATGCCTCGCAGAGTTCAGCAGTGCAAAGTTATGGGAGGTGACTGTTTAGAAGGACAGCAAGGTAACTGTAGTTCATAGTTAATTTACGTGAATGTTACAGGACTATTTATCGAACTCTATTGTCAGAGGATGTATTAGTAGTTCATGTTAGATACAGTGGAACTCAGCTCTTCTACTGGTGAATTGCTCATAGATCTTAATGTATGTATTTTAGTGTTCACGTTTACTACTTTTTTGTTGTTCTAAAAACGGAAAGCAAAAAGCTTGCAGTAGAAGAGATTTGTTTCATATTAGCAAAGCTGAGTGTTTCTAGCCTAGTTGGATGATATTTTCGGACATGGCTTCCTATGTAAAACTTGATCTAGTAAGACCACTCTGCAACCTCTAGAAGTGAGTAACACGAATTGCGGGAAATCCAATACATACACAGCTCTCCCGTATCTTTGATTCAGAAAGGCTGACATATAAAAATTATTGCATTACACGCACATATAGTGCAAAACTTTTATGTTAGCGTCCGAATCACTCGTGTAGCTTATAATGTTTTCTTGGAAACAAATGTTGCTCACACCTTCAGCAATATTATTTGTGCTATTTTTGTAAGTAGCTGTTTAACAGAAAGAAATAAAATACAGTATGCCATGAGTTAATGTCAAAAATCCCCAGGAAACTACTGCAAATCACGGGTAACTTGTACCTCTTCTCTTATATGAACTGATCTTCAAATGATATAAATACGTGTAGTATGCAGGGTAAAACTAAACACCACAGACCAAATTTCAAAGCCTGCTCACGGATATTTTCTGAATATTTTGATGCAGCGGTACTGTGTCTCCACTGTATCGTTTCAGTCATTGCAATTCATTTGATATCTTTGTGTCAGTACTGTACTGAAGACATCTAAAAAACAATGTATATGGCAAGGATATGTGCTGTTGCTTGCATTCAGTCGCATTACATACAGTACGTTGAGTACAGTACGTCCTGAAGCTTGCATTCACCACTGTTCCGTCCCATATAGAACGTTTTTCAGGCAGTGTTGGTTACACGTTAACCGTCATATGTGGCAGTATGGACGGCCGACATGTTCCTCATACACATGTACGTAAAATTTCGTGGCCAGCGGCACAAAGACGCCGCAGCAGCAACAGCTTCAATGTGCTTTCCACGTGCAGCTCCTAATCAGCAAATCTATCATACTGCCGTTTTACACATACGAGTAACATAGTAGGAAACTCCAGAGAAACCGAGTTCTACTGCTTGTAAGGGCGAACAATGAAATGCCTTTTACTATTGTCAACAGCTATTACACCGTGCAAATTGAACCAATTTGATCCAAACAATACACGCGGTGGCATATTCTGTTAAGGTTTTGTCGTGTTTCGCAGATATTTTTAGTGCAATACAAAGGTAAAGGGGTGGAAGAAGCCAAACGAAATGTCATTATTCTTTAACGAGTGACGAGCGACCACAGTTCCTTATATCAAATTATTTACAAAATGTCCCTGAACAACTTCCGAAATTCTGGCGGTGTATTACCCAGAAATTCATCGTCGGTTTATATTTAAGTTCCGATTGAAAGCAACAGTTAAAGACGCAACACCGACGCGAAGAACGTTATTAACACTCAATTATCACATATAGGCTACGTTGTGAATTCTCACATCTTTCTTGTCCGGAGTTCCGAAGCGTATCCCTTTTCAGTTGAAGGGAATTTTTTTAGGTTTTTTTTGGTAGTTTTACACTGTGTTTCTGTTTCCACCATAATAATAATATCACGCCATGGCTAAGCAGATGTTTCGCGCGGAATGGAGCAAAGCCCAGTTGCGCGTATCTGCCATGGGCCGGCAGCAAACGCACTGTTATTCTCGGTGAAACTCGTTCAGGGCTCGCGGCTCTTCGGTTGTCCATGTAAATTGGTTGTGTCGCTTACCGTAGCCACCAGATTTTGTCGACGTAGAGGTTGCCCGAGGTTCTCAAATAACATTACGTGCAGCTACAGTGGCGGTTTGTAATGTTCGGGCGCTATCTAAAATCTTCGTGGGACGCTCAGTACGAGGGGCAGAATGCATATTAGCGAATAGAATAATCATAAGCAGCAATCTAATGTGCTATGTCGAACATTTAATATAAACCAACGTGTCAGGTACGCCATAATATCGGGAAAAATTAAGATTATCAACACCAGGAATACTTTTAGTTGTAACCATGAGCGATTTGGATCAGAAGTCAACTTAGTGTGTCAATTTAATATTTGTGAGAACGTGATTACTTAAATGACTTCTTACGACAGAAGCAGAAGTAAACATATTGTCTATTTTCGCAACAGTGACGGAGTATTGTAAATGATTGTAAATAAGTCACTGAAATTATTCTGGCAAAAAAAAAATTCGCTTACTTTTATTGTTAATAGGATTATTTTCGCCTACATCGGTGCAGCCACTAGGTAACATTCAATCAAAGGTAATTGTAACGTTTTAGACGTAAGATCTGCACTAACTTTACTGATAAAAACGAGAAGCATTATGTAAACATGCTCTTCATCAGAAAAGATATTAGTTTTTCAACTGAAAAATGATTGTCATAACCTTACATTCACGAGTCTATGTTTGGAAAGAACGTTCCTTTAACAAAAACACTGTCACCTTCTTTCCTCGTTGTCGGGCAACCAAGCAAACTTCTTCGCTAATTAGTGACGTTCTTCCCAAGATGATGTTACAACATATTTTTATATTCAGTATGTGTAACGAAGGGGACTGTAGGTACCTCAATGATTTACCCATGTCTCTGTTCCAAAAAAAATGTTCAAATGATTGTATAGTCTATGGGACTTAACTACGGGGTCATCAGTCACTAAACTTACAAACTACTTATGAACTACTTACGAACTAGGACGGCACAAATATCCATGCCCGAGGGGGGATTCGATTCCCCGACCGTAGTGGCCGTGAAGACCGTGACTGGAGCGCCTTAGTCCCCTCGGCCACCGTGGCCGGCTGTCGCTGTTCCAATCGCGAATGGTATGCTCTGTATGAAGTCGAAATTCTCCCGTCACTATAATTTCACGAAGTAAATGAGGCAGGAAGTAACATAATGGTCTACTTCACCGGAAATCGACTCCAGGAGTTTAAACAGTAAATAGATCCGTAGCGCAGAACATCTTTGTCGGAGCGACTGTCACTGGAGAGCGATTTGGTTTTTGGCAAAGTTTTCACGTTTGCTAAACGAACTTGTGGATCTTCTTTTACTTTCCCTATTTACCTAACCTGTTGATAGTTTCAGATCTGTGTAGTCATTTCGTTTTCAAACACGTCTGAGGCATGATGCTCTAAATTTTACGGCTGTCATTGTTTCAATATATTGGGCAACAGTCGCGTCATTCGCCAACAATGCTTCTTTATGCCGGTTTATATCGGCCTGTTTAATTTATCTACGTTGACTGAAAAGTGCATCAAAAATTCACACCGCCTACACTTCACTGTATTCTTCTCGTATTGTAAGTTTTCCTACATACGACAGCATCATCTGCAAGCATCCTCACGTTTTCGAATTCAATGAACAAGATCATTCACATTTATCACGACCAATAATGGTCCTGTAACATAAACCAATGGCGTGCCAGAAATTCATATTCAATTTCTCTGAAGATCAATGTGCTTGGCTGCATTTGCTAGGAAATCTTAAGTCAAATCGCAAAACTAGTGTATTCGTATTTTATTCAACAATCGCCACTGTAACTTTGTAACGAATACAAAGAACAGTTGGGTCGTTGACTGCTGCCTCATGAATGAAAGAGAAAACTAAGTTTCACAAGATCGCTGTCGGAGATTTGCGATCTTCAGATACTGCATACTAAGGGAGATTGATCTAAGCCATAAAGTTTGTGCTAGGAGCGCTCTTCAAAATGGAAGTGATCTACGACTCTCTTCAAACGATTTCTTCCTCTCACTGCCATGAGCAATGATGTTCTTGATCTCTAAGCCGCTTACGCTCTTGCGACTACAACAGAGATAATCTCTAAGTTAATAATTGTTTTGGTGCTGCAAAGCACCGTTTGTTACGTTACAAATCTGAAAGAAACGGTGGATGATATTGCAGGAAGTCTTGAGTTAATCTGTAAACGTCTACTGTAGAACTGTGTTTCTTCAGAAGAGTTACTACTGCTATACTGGCTGAACCTGACAAATTTACGGAGTTTGATTAATTTGGTGATCGGAACGCGTGGTCTCCATTGTGTCATTACAAAGTAATAAAACCATCATGATTTATTCCGTTTGTTATCGCAATTATCATTTGACTGAAAACGCATTCAGAACAGTGAATTCCTGTAGTATACAATCATCAAATCATACAACGCAAAACTCCCGAAATGCGACCCTTTCGACGGGTTTATCAATTACTGATTGTCTTAGCTGGGAGAAAACCTCAACATCTTTGCAATGTTTTTCTATTGTATTCAGTGAATCTATACAAGAGGTGCGTATCCAAAACTCCCGAAATGCGACCCTTTCGACGGATTTATAAATTACTGATTGCCTTAGCTGGGAGAAAACCTCAACATCTTTGTAACGTTTTTTCTATTGTATTCAGTGAATCCATACAAGAGGTGCGTATCGGCTAACACTCCATCAGTAAATCTATCCGCACTGCGGTGTATCTCTGTTAACACACAACCAACACTGACAGGGAAACAAAACCGAGACAGAACTGAATAGTACTGAAAGCAAGCGCCAGCGTGAATGCTGAAGTGGGCATTATCACGTTCCCTGAGTGAATGCAACTTTGTTTACACACTAGACACACCGCGTCACACATACTTTGTGTGCAATACAAATAAAAAGTTAAATGAGGGTAAGAATTAGTAGAATCTTCGGAACAAAAACTGTTCAAAAGTTTGCTAAGCTTATGGGACTTAACTGCGGGGTCATCAGTCCCTAAACTTACAAACTGCTTATAAAATATCTTATACTAAAGACAAAACAAACATCCATGCCCGAAGGAGGATTCAAACCACCGACTGGGAACGGCCTCGCGCACCGGAGCATAGCGCCTCAATGAGCTCGGCCACTCCGCCGCGGTCTTCGGAACATCAAGTGTTACTGATGCTTAAATATTCATAAACATTACTGAACAAACTCCGATATTCCGTTGGTGAAGTTCGATTACACCCTACTCGTAATCGTGTTCTAGTGTTCAGCGACAAGATTCAAGAAAGGCGCTGAGGCTGCTACACAAAATACAAGAACAAATGATCGCCGTCGCTTATGTTGGTAAAAAAACAGCTGTAATTAGTCTGTGGAATAACCCAAAAATGGCATATCACGCACGAAAACGCAAGCTTTTCGTTTCTTTGCTATTACTTTATTTTTATTTGTGGATTCATTGTTTTCTAGCTTACACGGAATCGACATAAATGGCGACAGCCTTAATCGTCAACTTCAAAGATGAGATAATCGATGTACACCTGCAATATACTCAATTTGGTAGAGGGCGTAAGAAAACTGCTTTGAAATATATGTTATTGACATTTGAATGTAGCAAATTGATTAAATGCGTTTTGGGCCAGTATAGCGCCATAAAATTTCACTGACAAAGAAATTTGGTCAAATATTCGCGGTATTTACTTGACAAAAATCTTTGACGTGACGCAGAAAAGGGTATTACACGTCCATCGATATTTTTGGCATAGTTCCTTCAGAATTGCCGACGAAGACTTCGTACTATTATCTATTGTTGCGTCTACTACAACTGCGTTTTATTCACATTTGGAAGAGGAGCAGAAGAAAAGAAAACTTGCTTCGGCTAAGCCATTACTTTCACTACGAAATAATAGCAGCATTAAAAATGTTTCGGACGTGCAAGTCGAGTACATAAAGTACTGGAGTGTGAAAATTACTTGCGGATGAAAGGGATTAAGTTTTAATATATGCTCAGCTAAGTGTCTCCGTATATTTATAAACACTCTGCTATGCATTTCAGTGTTAAATGTTACTTTTATTTATATAGATGTAGACGTACACGTATATGAAGCGAAAGAGCCTACATTACGCCTTGCAAGTAAACAGAACCACTTTCTTCGATGAAACCTAGGGTGCGGCGCTAGATTTAGTCAAATGCATCAGACGGAAGTCAACATTTTATAAAGATTCGCAATTAGACCGCTTCAAATATATTTGAGAAACCAAATTTATGAAAGAAATATGATGGTATAGTCTTGTACTCATGCAGTAGGACATGTGTGGAGAAAGTAATTCTCGTTTATAAAAATCAACATGGGTTCCATAAACACAGAACTTGCGGAGGACACCTTGCTCTGTTCGTCAACGAAATTGAGAGTTCCATAGGCGACGCATTTCTTGTGACCCATAGGCCGGGACATGTCTTTCAAATGGCGATTTAACATCCCTAATCTATCCCAGTTATGCAATTCGGGATTGGGAAACTACAGTTTAACGCAAATTTTGAAATACGTGTCGTACTTGGCGATTCCTTGCACTGAGATGAGGTGAAAGTTCGAATAATGGTGGATCAAAATTTTCTGTGGTCTGGGCGGTGTTCGATCTAACCACCTCTCGATTCTCAGGATCGCACATTACCATTAGATCACGAGGTCCGACAAGCGGCGTAGACAAAGACATCTAGTTACGAAAAGAATTCTATACATATTAACAGTAAATCAGTCAAAGATGGCATTAATTGTTGATTTGAGTGATGGCCGGTTTCGGGCTATTTGCTGGCCATGTTCAAATGTGGCTGGACTCCACGATTATCTGTTCGGCTGCAGAGCAGTTACTCAACTATACAACGTACGTTTCCTGTGTGGAGGACAACAAGAGCCACATACTTTTGAAGGAGCCCAGCGAATAGATCGGAACGGGTCAACATTTGAAACAGATTATTAATGCGGTCTGCGACTGATTCTTCCGGCAGTGTTGTGAAAAAGCATTCCATACAGTTTCGCTCCCTTTTTTATTCAACAAAATACGAGGCTGATGATTTTCGGAGAAGCTTAGTGACTTATAGAAGCAGAATATACAGGTAAACTCAAAGTTCTTAATGGGTTGAAATTGGCAGGTGAAGAGGTTATCTCGAATGAAGTGTTATAGTGCCTTATTATTTACAGTTTGCAATACGTACAAAAGAATATGTGGATATAGCTGGGAACGGTATGAAGGTGTTCCCAGACAGCGGTTTTGTCTTTAGGGATTGCAACGCCGAAAGACTAACGAAATGTAGGTGGATCGAAGATCAGAGGCAGATGAACATGAACATAAATAAATGCAACACATTCGAATTACTAGCTGAAGACATCCACCATTTTCCAATTATGCTACTGACCGGAAAACAATGGAAAAAGCTACCTTAATAAACCTAGAAGTAACCATCAGGAGCAACTTAACATGGAATGACCACAGTAAACATTTTATGAAACGAAGATGCCAGGCTGATATTATTTGAGAAACTGTTCCGGAAATGTAATTCATCGACGTAAGAAGTGACTTAAAAAACACTGGTACAACCTATCCTAGAGTACTGCGCATTACTCTGGTATTAGCATAATGTAGGTTTAATAAAGGAGTTACAACGAAGAACACACTTTACGTCACAGACTTGTTTAGTCGGCGGAAGATCGTTACGAAGATACTATACAAACTTCACTGGCAGGTGTTTCAAATAAGGCACTGACCATCACGGAGACCTTTACTGTCCAAATTACAGGGGCGTCTGTTCCAGGAAAGCCGGGAGCGTCTTATCACATAGCCGCGCTGGAATGGCGCCTTGCTGCGGAGCGTGCGATTGCTCCCCGTCGGAGGTTCGAGTCCTCCCTCGGGCATGGGTGTGTATGTGTTGTCCTTACCGTCAGTTAGTTTAACTAGTATGTAAATCTAAGCACTGACAACCACTGCAGTTTGGTCCCATAGCTTTACAAATATTTCTCGGAATTTTAACAGCGATCGTCCTAGTGGGCTCTCACGAACCATCTATCACAGGCGTTTGCTGGCCATCTCCGAATACAAGAAGCCGGTACTCTGCTTTCATCCTCCTCACATTACCCCACTAACAGCCGCGGTCTGACGACCCACGAGACTTACCTCTAAAAATGACTAGCATCGTAAGAAGAATAAGATAATAAGAGACAGGTCAAGTTAGGCGGTGGTCAAAACGGAACATTTAAGTAGGCTTCCGGTACACGATTTATTAGAATTTTTTCATGCTAGTTGCGACTTACTATGATTGTGACTTTTACATTAGTAGGGAGGTGCCGTTGTGGAATGGACAAGCACTCTAAGGCGCCTTGCTGCGGAGCGCGCGGTTGCTCGCCGTCGGAGGTTCGTGTCCTCCCTGGTGAATGTGTGTGTGTTGTCATTAGGTTAGTTAAAAATAGTTTAAGTAGTTTTGAAGTCTAGGGATTGATGACCATAGCAATTTGGTCCAATAGTTTTACAACCATTTAGTATAAAGGAATTTTTTTTTAAAAAAGAAAAGAAATGTACGTGCATCATGAGCATATTGAACGATTTCAAAATTAACTCACATTATTTAATAAAAAACCTATACTGTTCTGTGTTCGCTGATGCAGAATACCGATTTAGAAACATAGTAAAATGATTTCGAATGAAATAACGAAACGTTACATGCTCCACAAACCGAAAGCCACAAATGGATCTTCGTGAAACTGGTATGCGCCGGTCTTGTGATTCTACGGGATCTCACCTACTGTAATTATGAAACATGAGAATTTCACGAGAATCGAAACTCGTAGCTGTAGTTCCGTGGAACAGCAGAAAACCATGGACACAGGAGATGCTAAACTTAAATGATGAAAGGAGAAAATATAAAACTGCAGAAAATGCAGCATGCAAAATGGAATACAGTCGGTTAACAATGAGATTGACAGGAAGTACAAAGTGATTAAGAAGGAGTAACTAGAGGACAAATGCAAGTTCGTAGACGAAAGTTTAGCTAGGGGAAAAATATATACTGTCTACAGGAATAGTAAAGAGACTTTTTGAAACAAGAAAATCAGTTTAATGAATAGCAAGAGGTCAAATGGAATGTGAAATATGAAAGGAGGAAGCAGTATACAATGTGTAGAGGGTCTATTCAAGGGAAAGAAGGTAGTATTGTAGAAAGCGAAGAGGATGTAAATGAAGCTGAGATTGGAGATACGGTATTACGAAAAAAATTTACAGAGCACTGAATGATGGCCCCTGGAGTGGGTGATATTCCGCCTGAACTGCTGATATACTTGGGAGAGTAAGCCACGACGAAACAATTCCCCTAAGCGTCGAAGATCTGTGGGGCAGGTGAGGCCTCTCAGACATCAAGAAGAAATTACAATTCTAAAGAAAGCAAGTGTATGCAGGTGTGAAAATTACACACTATCAGTTTAATAAGTACATATATATGTCGTATCTGTTATTTCAGACATGTCGGAAAGAACAGATAACATGATCGTTTGCAGCAAATATCAACTACAACCAAAAATTTCAGAGACGGTTTAGCTGATTTTTGTGGGCATTGAATGAAATTTAATATGACGGTCGAAAAAATGTCCCCAGACCGGAGATCGAACCTGTGTCTTCTGCTAACAAGACAGATGCTCTATCCACTAAGTCACCTGCAGGATATAGATTCAGAATTTGTGTCAGGCTGAGAGTGTTCCAGGGTAGTTCCTGCAGCTGCGATATCCATCGTGTCCAGGTGGCTTAGTGGACACAGCTTCTGTCTAGTAAGCAGAAGCAGAAGACTGGGGTTCGAGCCCCGGCCTGGGAACAGATTTTCAACCACCACATTGCGTTTAATTCAGTGCCCTCAAAGTGCATCAGATACGTCTCTGATATCCTTGATTGTAGTTTAATAAGATATGGTTGCAGTACACTCACACATATTATTTACAGATGAATGAAAAAATAGTATAATCCGATGTGGGGGGAGATCAGTTTGGATTTATGAGAAATGTCGGAAGACGTGAGGCAATACTCACCTTAGATTTATCTAAGAAGAAAGACATTTTACCGTTTATGACTTCTGTTGGTTTACGAAAGCTGACTTCTCACGGTAGCACGGGGAAAATGTAAGAAACGAGAAGTTATATGTAAGTTGTACAGAAAGAAAGACAGCAGTCATAAGAAGCGAAGGAGACACAAAGAACGCTGGAGGTCGGAAATGAATAAGGCAGAGCTCTAACCTTTCTCCAATGTTATTCAATCTGTACATTGAGAAAGCTGGGAGAAATTTGGAAACAGAATAAAAATTCAGGGAGAATAAATAATAATCTTACGGTTTGCTTATGAAGTTTTAGTTCTTTCGGAGACAGCAAAGGACTCGGAAGAGCATTTGAATGGATTGAGTAGTTTCCGGAATGGATGGTATAAGATGAATATTAACAAAATAAAAACAAAGATAATGGAATGTAACTCGAATTAAATCGAACGATACTGAGGGAATTGGATAAGGAAGCGAGACAATAATGGTAGTAAATGAGTTTTGCTATTTTTGGCAGAAAATAACTGCTGATGGAGGGAGTAGTGAAGATATAAAATTCAGAATGGTAATTGGAGTAAAAGCATTTCTAAAGAAAGGAAATATGTTAATATCGAATATTACTGCAAGTGTTAAGAAGTGTTTTCTGCGGTTATTTGGCTGGAGTATAGTGTTGTACAACATGAACCGAGGACGAAAAACAATTCAGCCAAGAAGAGTATAGAAGCATTTGAAATGTGGGGATATATAAGAACGCTGGATACATCACGCAACTCATGACGAGGTACTCATATCTTGATTAAATAGGGGATCGATTTTTAGGACACATTCTGAGACATCAAGGAATCGCCAGTTTACTGTTGGAGGAAAGGGTGTGGAGTAAAATCGCGAGGGTAGTCCAAGGGACGAATGCAGTTATCAGGTTCTAAGAGATGTGTGTTTCCGTCGTTCTTCCAAGATCAAGAGGCTTGAACAGGACAGAGTAGTGTGGAGAGCTGCATCTAACAACACAACAACATAACAATTCTCTCTCGCGTCTTTAGGCATGCGATAGAAGTTTGCACTCAATATTTGTAACCAAGTCTAGTGTCGAAGATGTACTGTAATGCCAAATCTCCCTTTCACTGTTTTATGGCAGCAATGCTGTACAATAATGAAACTAGACATAAAACTAAGTAAAGAAGAGTGCCCAAGCGCTCTAAGGTGCCTTGCTGCGGAGCGCGCGGCAGCTCGCCGTCGGAGGTTCGAGTCCTCCCTCGGGCATGTATATGTGTGTGTGTGTGTGTGTGTGTGTGTGTGTGTGTGTGTGTGTGTGTGTGTGTGTTGTCCTTAGGTTAGTTTAAGTAGTTTGTAAGCCTAGGGACTGATATCCAGAGTAGTTAAGTCGCTTACATATACAAACAGTTGGACAGTTGGGTTGATAAAACTGAGTGTTTTAATTTTTACAGCCACCTCACTTTTACATAAATTTCAGCACCGAAGCACACTAGTGCCGTTAAAAGTACTAGTTTTCTATCTAGTGCTACTGAGGTAACAACAGTTTACCCCAAGTCAATAATTCTTGAAAAGAGTATAGCAGTGATGTGACATGATAAAAGCAAACTCAAAGACTGCCCACACAATGAAGAGACGCTTTTATTGGCGAACTAAATAATACGGTCGCATCGAAGATAGACAAAGGCCACGCGTGGGAAAATGTTTTCATTTAAACAATTTTTTGTACCTGTGAAACCAGTTGCTTCTGCATTACATCACAAAAAGTGAAATTACTGCAAGTATGATATTTTATGAGGTCCTAGTTACTTGCGACGAGAACCTTTTATAAAGTGTTCTCGTTTTTTTTTTGGGGGGGGAGTTAGATCTAGGTAAAAATCTCCTGCTTTCAATGAAATCCTTCATCGTCTTCGTCAGGAAAAACTGAATATCGTGGAGTCTGTTGTAACCTTTTATAGCTCGTAGATGGCTTTTAATTGACTGGCCTACGCCATAATTACGTGTCTGCTAGAGATTGTGCCCATTTATGACTGGTGGTAGGAACGTTAATATCTTAGTATTGTGTTATTAGAGCAATAGTAGAAATTAGAATATGCGAAAACAGCTTGGACCACAAAAGCTGTAATTATTAGTGGTGCGCGGAATTGAGCTGTCGTCCCTGAACAGATACAAATAAATTCGCTGACCTGCTTACTTTACGTTCCTACGAGAGCTCTGTCACCAGAAGCACACTCATAGACGCAATCTCTGGCAGTATCACGCAATGATGGCGTACGTCCATCAATCACCAACGTCATGGGCTATAAACAGATTCCACAACAGCAGCCACAACAGTTTCTGACGAAGACGATATAGGATTTCATCGAAAGCTCGAGCTTTTCCCCAGATTTTAATCTTTAAGTAAACCGAGAATGTTTCATATAGTGTCCTATTTTCTTTGGATTATAAATATTTTCGCACAAAATTTTTCCTGGAGATAAAATAGTCGATACCAAGGAAGTTTTAAGTTAATTAATGTAATAAAGTAGTGTAGAATTTGTTGTCTACGTAGAACACAGGTTGGGAATAAAACAGTCTTTGCACAGTTGTTGCTCTTCAGAAGGCAATTCTACTCCGGAAAAAGGAAAAAGAAATTACAACCGCGGTTGCTTCGCCTGTACACTTTTTAAATCTGTAGTCACAGAACTGAGGTTATGAAAGGAGCCTTGACAACAAAGAGTGGTCAGACCTGACCATGTGTGCGTCGCGACAATGTACTGACGTTTGATATCACACAAACTTCTCGAGACATATTTAATTCTAAGATGGAGCACCAATCATATATTCCTATGGTGATTCTTCGAGCAAATCTCAAGTATAATGCACAGAACTAAGGTGTGAATAAATTAACCGTACTTTTCAGTAACCCCGTTTTCATAAGTTTGGTCGTCAGGACTTCAATTTTAATATCAGGGCTTACGTTACTGTTACAACACGACGGAGGTGTGTTTGCTCCTTTTCTGTTGTGTAAAACTTGAAGATATATGATTATGGTTAGTTGATATCCCAGTGAAGTCTTTTCGTAACAAATGCAGCCTTAGCGATGAGGTTGTGCTGCGAAATGTACAGTGTCGGAGTGAAAACGTCACTAATAAGAGAAGACTATTTTCAGTTTGACAAATGAAAAACCTTCAGCCTTTACTTTTGGAGATTTAATTACATGTTTCGAGAATACACTATTCTCATCTTCTGACCCTTATAATATCCATGCAGTAATGTGAAAACTAGCCATCCGTTATAATACTGCATTACAGCCTCTCACAACCTCGGCTACTGGTGTGAGAGGGTGTAATGCAGTATTATAACGGATGGCTAGTTTTCGCATTACTGCATGGATCTTATAAGGGTCTGAAGATGAGAATAATGTACTCTCGAAACATGTAATTAAAATTCCAGAAGTAACGGCTGAAGGTTTTTCATTTGCCAAATTAGTACATCGTCGTCGTCCCATCATCCGTCTAAGATGGATATACAGAGAAATGTTTTCAATTTTGTCAAGAATAGCCACTCTGGCTACAGTGGGAAACGTGGATAAAGCTGTAGTATAGTAAAATGTCTTTTTCGTTAAAGTGCCGTAAAATACTATCATCACGCCCAGTGATCTGGCTGTTATCTTGAGCTCTTGGGCAGAAAAATGTGAAAGCTCAAGATCTAAGCCTGCGAAGATGAGAATCTACGCACTTACAATGGGTTACGCATTGTAGTTATTATATTAATACTAATTAGTCTCATGGGGTTCTGTCGAAGTCTATAGTGGTAAAAGTAATTTAACCACGACAGCATCTTCAGTTTCTATTTGTGCGAAGGATTAATTGGCATGTAACAGGAGAAAGACTGGTACTGGCTCGTTAATTAAATTGGTCTGTTTCGCGAACTTCAGTTATTTGGAATGTACCAAATTGACATGGGTTCCGAGTTCCACGTGCGAATATAGTGAGAATACAGGATTTTTGTAAATTATAAACTTCGAGAACTTGTAGTGCAAAATGAGTACATTACATTTTAATAAGGAGTCCATGTCTGAAACTCTCATCCATTGATCCTACGAGCACTTCTTTAACTTTGGCGTTGTGAAAGAAATCTTTTCTGCTGCAAGCTCTTAGCTTTCCATATTTTGGGAGGAGGTTGTGTGGACCAAAACTAGGAAGAAATGTCTAGTAAAAGCTACGAGCACATTGCCAGTAGACAAGACCTGTTAAGTGCATCGAAGATGAAGGCGTGCTTCAGACGAGCATTTTAGAGCCAATATTTATTAGATATTTTGTTATTGTTTTGGTCCATACTACTGAATTCCAACATGTGGAAAGCAAAGAGCTTGCCGTAGAAGAGATTATTTCACAGTCTCGCAGTTAAAGAACTGCTAATAGCGTCACTGGATAAGAAATCTGGACATAATATCAAAATATTACGTACTCCCTTCTCCTCCTAACATTTATATTAGAAAGGGAATTTCCGAACACCCTGGAGGTAAAAAGTATTCGGACACCTAGATATTTTGACTTTGTAGCATCTTAGGTCAAAGAATCTGCATGTTAACGATAAGACACAACATAATTGTACATTCAGTGTGAAACATAGGGAGACTCGAACACTAAACACAATGTCTCAAAGCAAGTAAAATTTGGGATAATATGTTTGATACGTGGGCAATCATCTGCAGCAAGTTTCGAAATATTCGTTTTGCAAAGAAAATTTCTTCTCTCTTCTTGCAGTTTATTTTATTGTTTCCAGGTGCGTTTCTACATCTACATCTACATACATACTCCTCAATTCACCGTAAGGTGCGTGGCGGAGGGTACACTGTACCACTACTAGACATTTCCTTTCCTATTCCACTCCTAAATGGAACGAGGAAGAAAATAATGTCTATATGCCTCCATACGAGCCCTAATTTCTCTTATCTTGTCTTTGTGATCACCACGCGAAATGTAAGTAGGCGGCAGCAAGATCGTACTACACTCAGCTTCAAATTCCGGCCCTCTAAATTTACTTAACAGAAATTCACGAAAAGAACGTCGTCTTTCTTCCAGCGATTCCCAATTGAGTTGCCGGAGCATTTCCGTGACACTCGCGCATTGGTCGAACCTACCGGTAACAAATCTAGCTGCTCGCCTCTGAACCGCCTCTATGTCTTCCTTTAAACTGATCTCCTGGGGTCCCAAACACTTGAGCAATACTCAAGACGTGGTCGTACAAGCGTTTTATATGCAGTCTCCTTTACAGGTGAAGTACATCCTCCAAAATTCTCCCAATAACCTGAAGTCGGCTGTCCGCCTTACTCAAAACTGTCCTTACATGTTCGTTCCATTTCATATCGCTCTGCAATGTTACGCCTAAATATTTGAACGCCCTTTTAGTGCAAGTTATCTTCAGTGGGATCTGCAATGATTACAGTTTTGTTTTTATAGCAGCTATTTGTAGATATTTGTGTCTTATTTATTACGTTAATAAGTGATTACTTACGGCTATTCTCCTATTTGCCTGGCATCTGCGTTTATTGTCATCTGGTCACAGGGTGGAAGTCACAATGTCACATTATTTCACAACACGACTTGTTCTATATGCCAATTGCTGTGGAGCACTTTTAATCTTCTGTCCCTCGTTGCATTTAGTTTATCGTTTTAAAGTCGTAACTCACTTTGTGTTTTTAAAACATATTATTCAATAAAATAGTTACAGTAAGGGACAGAAATCTAATAGCGCTCCACAGTACTTAGCACAGAGAACATGAAAATTGGGAGAAAAATATTTCGTACCTTAAAAATGTATTCGAATTGTGTAAGAGATGTGATAGTGCGACCTCAAACCTGTGACCAGTTGAGAGGGAACCCAGATGACGGCCAAAAACGCAAAATGCAAGTAATCACTTACTGACGTAAAAAAATAAAACGTGAATTGTTTTGTAATCTACAAAATGTACTAAGAAAACAAAACTTTTATCATTCTAGAACACGTCTGCAAACAAAATACACTGTAGAAAGAAAAACTGGGATTTTTGTGTCTATTCGACACTGTGGGCACTGTAGAATGAAAAATTGGGATATTTGTGTCTATTCGACGTGTTGTTTTAGTTATTCCTGACGACAAATTCTTGTGCTAACGTACACCGAGTGCATCTAGTAATTTACAGAAAAAGAAAGATAAAAACATGTTCCGTCACAAAACATCGACGTTTATCTAGGGACATATTTCAGAGTAAAACTCAAAACACAGAAATGGCTGAAAATTCAGGATAAAGCCTTCTTATAGTGAAATTTCAAAGTCGAAATGTCTACGTTTACAACTCTTTTTAGGCTCGCTATTTGCATTAAACAAATCAAAACACGATGCTGCAAAAACCTCTGAATCTTATAGGTGAGGGACTTTTAAGTAATCATCATAATTAATTAGTAATAATAAGTCTAAGATTTTTACTTTGGTCTATCAGGTATGGCCACTTGTTCTTACATAGAATTAAATCTTCTAGTTGGTTACTGGTCACCACAGACGAAAGTCATTAGAATATGGAAAACGACGAACTTCAAATTTGACGCTGAACCCACGAATTCAATGTCGGATCTTTACCTATCTCTTCGTTGTCTCTAGGTCTTTCTCTCACAGTTGATGTGTTCTCCGGATTGACTTCGTTCATGTCCCAGCACCACATTTCTCATGCTGTAAGAAAACCATCTGCATCTTAAGTGTTCTCAGCGTTCCATGAGGAACAGAGAATATCAACACTTTTTGAAATAGTGTGTGGCCCGGAATTAATGTAATCGGGACATGATAAAGAATATGATGATTTTGAATTAAGTACCCATTTTTAAAGTGCTGATAACATAGAAGATAAATATGATTTCCCCGTCACATTTCTCATGCTCTTCGAAAGTTGCTTTCAGTCAGCAGTTTTGGTGGCTTACAAGAGGGATATGAATATAATCTCGAACAGTGTGGGAATTATATCATCATGTTGGAAACAGTCACAATCGATCTGCAGCAGCCCTTTACAAACAGTACTATTAGATTTTTGAAAATATCATTTATGAAAATATGTGGACAGAAAAAAGAATAAACCATAAAATCAGTCATTAACGAAGCGTCTGGTCAGCATCAAAAGGTTGAGGATATAAAATCAGTGCACAGTAAAAATGTTTCTGTTACTGATAAGTCGGATATATGCATAGCATTTGATAAATACTTTCTGAATATAGCAGGTGAACTCTGTTTAGTTTCTACAGGGAATGACATAATTCACTTAGAAAATATCTTTCAGAGACTTAGCCCAAATACTGCTTGACGACACTGACAAGGGAGAGTCAATAATTAAATCACCAAAGACTAAGGGCACTCATGGACATGATGGGGTATCTAGCAGAATACTAAAATAATATTCTGCAATTTTAGCCCAGTGCTTGGCCATATTTGTAATTTTTCCTTTCGGAATGGGTGGTTTTCTGAGCGACTGAAGTTTGCTTTACTGAAACCACTTTATAAAAAAGGAGAAAGGAATAGTGTAGACAACTTTAGACCTATTTAATTGCCATCGGTGTTTCTCAAAATTATTGAAACGTCTGTATATTGAAGGGTAACTGATCAACGCTACGAACGCTAGCTATCTTCTTCGATTTAACAAAAACGCTTGATTGTGTTGATCACAAAATATTACTGCAGAAGTTGGGCCAGTTTGGAATAAGGAGAGTTGCTTACAACTAGTTCAGTTCTTAAAGCAGAAGGTAATTCTCCACAGTGTTAAGAATGGCTACGACATGAAATCCCAAACTGAGGCGCTTCAGCCACGGTCTGCACGGCCACTACGGTCGGGGATTCGAATCCCCCCTCGGGCATGGATATTTGTGACGTCCTAGTTCGTAAGTAGTTCATAAGTAGTTTGTAAGTTTAGGGACTGATGACCCCGTAGTTAAGTCCCATAAAAAAAAAAAAATAAAAAAAAAAAAAATTCCAAACTGACACAGTTAAGTTGAGACCGCTACTGTCTTATTTATATAAATGATATACTCTCCAGTACAACACAAGTGATTCAAAAATATTTCTGTTTGTTGATGACAGTATGTTGGTAGTGAAGGACGTTATATGCAATACTGACACAGTGTCAAATAATAAAATTCAACACATAAGTTCATGGTTTGTAGAAAATAAGATGGGCTACGACATGAAGTCCCAATGTATCACAATTAAGTGAAGGGTGCCATAATGATCAGTTCTGACTCAAAACTTCTGAGGCCACTGCTGTGTCTTTTAAATAAATGATATGTTCTCTATTATAAGAAGTGATTTCGTATGCATTTCTAATCCTTTTTATTTACGATTAGAGACATCACACAACCCATTTTCATATTCTGCGCATTTCATTTTGTACGTGTTTCAAGTCTTTAACTGCCTCTGACAGAATTACCATGTCAGCGGTATTTCTCATATATGTTATTTATTTTCTTGAAGTTAATTTCCTTTCCATATTTCTCCTTGTTGACATAGACTACTTAGTCAATGTACATATTGCGTAACATATTGCGTAACATCTGCTAACCTGCCTCTCTCCCTGCTTCCATATCGTGTCCACCGACTCATAACTGTCGCCTGCTTTCTGTTCAAGTTGCAAATAGCGTTCATGTTTCTGTATTTTATCTCTGTTACCTTTAGTATTTCACTGAGTATATTCCACTCAGCTCTTTCAAAAGGTTCAAAATCAAATGTTTGTAGAGCTAATGGGACTTAACTACGGGGTCATCAGTCCTTAAACCTACAAACTACTTACGAACTAGCTTATACTAAAGACGACACAAACATCTTTGCCCGAGGGGGGATTCGAACCCCCGACGGGGAACGGCCTCGCGCATCGTAGCATAGCTCCTCAACGCGCTCGGCCGCTCCGCCGTCGCTCAAAAGGTTCCTCTAAATACACTAGTAGGCCTACTATCAACGCAGCTTTACCTTTACGATACGTCGAAGAAACAGTGTGACCACTCCTGGGAATCCAAAATGATCTTGCCGAGTTCTCAATACACAGACCGCCGTCATCGCATACAAGTACTGTTTCATGAAAACTGAGGTGGCTCCATGAATTACGAAATTAGATCTCGATTCGGGGCGAATTATCATCCAAACCCGTTGTATAATTTCTGTTTAGAACTGGGTAATGTGATAGGAGAGAAAATCGCTAATATGGCTACAAAGCGTGGTATGACGCATTACTGGGAGGCGCTGGCGTCCCACGGCGCGCAGTAATGGGGCTGTCACTTGCCTGATTTATGCCGGCCGTCCTCACTTTCCCACACTACTTACTTCTGTTTTTCCTCACATCAAAACATCCAATAAATGGTGTCAAGTCGTATGTGAATACACGATACGATCGGTCCACCTTATTCTTCCTGTTCTTGTCAGAAACGAGTCGAAATCCGTTAAACTTTGTTTACATGATAAATTAATCAAATGTGAAGGCCGTAAACTCCACAAAATACCCAGGAATTACAATTACTTCTGACTTAAATTGGAAAGAACATGTAGATAATGTCGTGGGAAAGGCCAACCAGAGACTGCGTTTTATTGGCAGAATCCTTAAAGGATGCAACAGAACTACTAAAGAAATTGCATACACTACGCTTGTCCGTCCTTTTATGGAGTATTGCTGCCCAGTGTGGGATCCTTATCAGGTGGGTTTGACGGAGGACATCGATAAAGTCCAAGTCGTATGTGAATACACGATACTATCGGTCCACCTTATTCTTCCTGTTCTTGTCAGAAACGAGCCGAAATCCGTTAAACTTTGTTTACATGATAAATTAATCAAATGTGAAGGCTGTAAACTCCACAAAATACCTAGGAATTACAATTAATTCTGACTTAAATTGGAAAGAACACTTACATAATGTTGTGGGAAAGGCCAACCAGAGACTGCGTTTTATTGGCAGAACCCTTAAAGGATGCAACAGAACTACTAATGAAATTGCATACACTACGCTTGTCCGTCCTTTTATGGAGTATTGCTGCCCAGTGTGGGATCCTTATCAGGTGGGTTTGACGGAGGACATCGAAAGAGTCCAAAGAAGGGCAGCTCGTTTCGTATTGTCACGATACAGGTGAGACAGCGCTACGGAAATGATACAGGATCTGTGATGGGAATCATTACAACAACGGCGCTTTTCGCTGCGGCGTGGGCTACTTACGAAACTACAATCGCCAACATTCTCCTCCGAATGCGAAAATATATTGTTGAGTCCCACTTACATAGGTAGAAATGATCATCAGAATAAAATACGAGACATCAGAGCCAGAACGGAGAGATTCAGGTGTTCTTTCTTCCCGCGCGCTATTCGAGAATGGAATAGGAGATAAAATAGTATAACGGTGGTTCAATGAACCCTCTGCCAGGCACTTAAATGTGATTTGCAGAGTATCCCATGTAGATGTAGAAGTAGATGTAGATAGTTTCTTTGGAGAAGGACACTCTCCGTTTCTTCCGTTATTTCTGGGCAAATGAATGATTTTAATCTCAATGGAATTTACTCATACATGATTTGTTTGGTGAATTCTTTGTGTTTTTTGTTGGTTCAGTTTTCGGCCACCTTCATAGTGATTTTACGTTTGTCAAAGACTTTGTAAAGATGAAGGCTCTCGCGGTCATCGCCAGCTGTATGGAAATCCTTGTTGGTGCACTGCCGCCTCCTCTTATGACATACTCAAAAGACTGGAATTCTGAAATAAGCCTCGATATGTCGAAATGGCGACATTTCGCAGGGCTTGGATGTCCTGTTGTATATCAGTGTCATAATATCACCAACATGTATTTTGTAAGTTCTTGAATAGCGTCCTACACATCTCGTTCCTCTGTTTATGAAACCGAACAGTGGTAGTTTTGTCATAATTAAAGACTAAGAAATTGATGTCGGTGGTCTTCCGATACCTGTAAAAACTTGATATAGGGTAATTCGAGTTATTACATAATTCCGTGTCGCTAAATATCTTGCTTGTTTGGCAATGCACACTGTAAATTGGTCCAACAACCAGTAACAAAGGTCATTTTGATATGCCATTGTGAGTTTGGTGGCGACGTTGTGAAATTTTCGTTTTCTGTAGCAATTTTCCTCTTCTGGTTATCATAAACATTTTCTAGGAATTTTCTACGCAGAACTTTGTATTTTATGAACATACGTTTCGAGTGAATAAAGACTGTGTTACTAATTAAATAAATTTTAGTGTTTATTTACAACTTGTAATGTTACGGAACTTGAAAACCAGAAATTAAGAGCATGTTTTCGAACAGGTAAAAATTTAGTTTTAATTATTTGTCCTCCTGTTACTGAATGAGTATATACACAAAAGAAGTTTTTACAAGGGAAGTGTTTAAATATTCTCTAGTAATAGTATAGCTCGATTTAGATAACTTAATGAGCAGTAGTTTACCCGTAATTTTATGGCACCTGTATTAGGGAACTTCCCCTATAGCAGAAATTAGGTCTACGCACTGAGTAATGCAACTAAATTTTAACCCACTGCCGTTTATAGACAATAGTTACATGAATATTGCGAATCCAAACCACTCGACCTTTTTGAGTTCTGTAACTTTTACGAGGAGTTCATCGTTCCATTACGAAGAAAAAAACTAGAAAGAGTTCTATGCTTAAGAGTAAAAAAAGATTACGAGTTTTAAACATAGCGGAAAATGCCTGCCGCCTTTGATTAGTAACAATTGCCAAAAATTATTGAAACGGGTACGATCGTGTGGAGTAACTAATTTGTGACATTCCTTAGAATTTTCAGATAGGGTGGGCACATCATATTATCTTGCATGGAGAGTTAACGGCAGAAGTAAAAATAACTCCTGGTGTACCCCAGAATCGAATATAGTAATGACCTGACACACAACATTAGTGGTAACCTCAAGTTTTTTGCAGATGGTGGAGTTAAGTCGTGGCTTAGTAAGTAGGAAAATACCGACCTAAGATACAATCTTTAAGTATGAACAATGCCAACTTGCATCGTACTTGTGTATTTCACGTTCATGTAGGTAGATAAGTCTCTTCTAACGTCGAAGAAAGACGAGGTTATACCTCCTCATATGGATATTAAATCCCGCATTCGAACTGATGGTAGCTTTACTTTTAATAGTGTGTAAGAGCCCATACGCTTAGTATCGTGGAACGGATCTCATTTGAGAAGAAAGTAAACGCCTACATCCCTACAAATTCAATAGTGGATTTATTTCTTTTAGTTCAGGCTCAAACGAATCTTACTTCATTGTGATGATTTATTACTGATTGCTGTATGGATTAGAGCTGGGGCATCCCCTAGCTCGTTTTGAAATGTAACAAGTAATAATAGATCACTTCCTGGAGTTAATGAGACATGTTGAAATTAATTGCACAAAAATTAGAGTTAGGAAAAATACTATTATAAAGCTGGCTGGAGAAGCATAATCAGACACCTTACTCAGAGAGGCACAACCGATTAAGTGTCCAGTTGCCGAATGAAGCCCAGAACTAGATGGTGATGCATCGATGCCTACATTAAGTTACATTATTAGTGAACACTTAATAATAAGCCTTCAAAGCAGTTGAAACTACTTTGTGAATGCCTTTCTAGTGGCACTTGCATGAGAAGTCTCGTGGACATGGTATATGTTTTTGTAGTTTTTTCGTAGCTCTAATAATAATAATAATAATTAATTACTTCCAATTATATCCACTTACTTGAAAAATATAGCGTGGCCTGACATTTTATGCTATAAGATACTATTCACTAATGGGTGACTGTGCTTGCGTTAGTGTGTGTCTGCCAGAGTGCACCAGAACGTAAGGGGATCAGGAGCAAGCTGCTTACACACGATGCAAGCTTGTCGCTCTGACGCGTTCTGTGGTGCTTCCAAATCGTAATGTGCCTTTTAAGAATGACAGTAATCTGCCACAGTGATTGACGTAGCCTGTATTACAATATATCTTCGGACTATATTATTTACAGCTTGATAATTTCAGCTAAGTTCCAAGAGAATGATATAATCAGTCAGATTAGCACATATGATCTCCAGTCAAAACTTACTTTGGTCATTACAATAGCCAGTGTGACACATTACTGTCAATCAAAAATTCGATTTATTTTAAGATAAATCTCTTTTTAAATAAGTTGACAAAGAAACGATCTCCTGAAACGAAGATTCTGAATCAAAATCCGTATGATGCTAGTTCAAAAAAAAAAAAAAAAAAAAAAAAAAAAAAAAAAAAAAAAAAAAAAAAAAAAAAATGTACGGTTTAACGTCCAGTCGACAACGTTATTTTGAGAGCTATACTTCGGCCAGTTAGGTAAGGGGAGAAGGACGAATGCTTACGCTAACAGTGGACGTTCCTTAACAGTGTTTCATAGGGTCAAGAGGCTGTTGATGTGGCGGTTGGGGTGCATTCTTCAAAATCGGTGGCCAACTTGGGACATTTCGAGAGAAATGGACTTACAATGGCAAGATAAAAATATATATCACTTGAAGCAAAATCTTTCCACGTCTTTAAGGCGGGACTCATTTACTGTTAATGTACGAGTAGATGCATTTGGTCATTGTCAGTTCCGAACGTTTATGAATACAAGGGTTCACAGAACTGTTAAACTCGGAAAATAATTGCAAGTATCATTTACTGGACTGTTAACGGTAAAGAGAGAAGTGCTAACAAATAAAATTGAGGGCGCCGATGACCGCGACGATGAGCGCTCTAAAGCTCCAATAACAACAACAAATAAAATCATTGTGTGATTTTTTGCCCTCTGAAAATAATGATGGAGGCGCTGCATTTTATTTTACATTAAGGCAAAATTACTGAAACTTAGTAACTACTTTATTTGAAAAAATGTTGAGTGGGGTCTTCAGTTGAACCGGATTTCAAAACTGTGAGACTGCAACGGCAGCAGAACAGCAGGTTCCACGTGAAACCACTAATGATCTTCGTATCACCAGACTACAAAAAGGACAGAGAATTTAAAACTGCTGGCTGCAGTGTTCTGCAAACTGGTCCTGGAATTCAACAGGCTGGCATTTCAGAAAATGTCACAAGGAGTTCCATTGACCTATGCTGACGGCGTGAAGTAATGAAATCAAATCAATGTAGGACGGTAAACGAGACTAAAAGAACGGAAAGGTTCACGTCGTATAACAGGCGTATCATAGAAAATGTAACAAAACAATTCCAATACTTGCTTTGAGGGTTTAAAATATTTCTAGGTGTTTACAAATTAAAGGAAAGGAAACAAGAAATTACGAATATTTTACTAATATTCTTAAGTGTACACAGTTTTTAGCTATGGTAACATATTTATAGGATCAAGTGCACAAGATATGTTCACAATATTAAAACTGAAGAAAGGCTAATAGCAATAACTAAAATTAATAACTGGGGTCACCTTAACCACTGATTAAAGAATGGTGATTCTACTGCACGATCTGAATACAGCTGCAAATTCGTTACCTATATTAAGAAATACAGTATTAATTGTTATACTAGACGCATCTATCATGAGCACCAAAAAAAGAGTTACGCTTAACTTACTCCTATCGAGAAAATAAAGCAATAGAACAAAATTTCCTTTGTAAACCAAACTGTGCCATAAACTGTCCAAGGAAATTGAATAAGTAACTAAAACCACCGTGTTTAAAAAGGCAGTAAATGCATGACTCTTATATAATACATACTATACATTAAATGGATACTTAGCAACAAATAGTGGGGGATGGTAGAAAAAGGTTTGGGTATCTAAAAATAACAAAAAATAAAAATCAAACATCTTTTTCATTCCAGAATTTACTCTCAGTGTGCACAGTGATTTACTAGAAAATTGTATGATCAAGATCTGTGATTGTAAATGATAATCTACTTGAATCTTCCTGAGAATGCTGTCTCAGTTTTCAGAGTGATCGAAGAGATTATAATGGAGATGCAAGGGTGTTATCATGGTCTGCATGTCAGATGACAATATATGCTTTTAGTGTGTACAGGGACCACACTGAGTTGTGTTACATGTGAATAAATAGTATAAAATTTAACTGGACCTGGGTATTTGTTAACTTTCATCTATGTTGTATTTTTGTATTATAATGACATGTCTACTATTGATGGTAAAGGATCTTTGTATGCATAGATATGAGGCTAAGACGTAAATAGCCCTGGTGAAATAACTGGAGGGAAGTTGAAGGGCGTGAGTGGCAGACGGAGGCTTACGTCTGGGGTCCTGTGCGCAGGCGTCAGCCGCACCGTTGCTGGCCACTTCTGTCCTTCTTTGTTGGATGTTTTCAGGCTTGATGTCCTGGAAAAAAGCAAAACATACCTGTCATACAACTCAAATAATCGCTTAAATACCACTTTTTGACTTAACAAGTTATTGTGAGAATGCGGGTTCTGAGAAAAGTTTCCATTGCGCTAATTGTGAACCCAAAGTTCGCAGACGTATATAGTGATTAACGAGTCCCTCTCTTGAAAATATTTTGACAGTTGGAATATTTACTAGGTATTCTTTGTACATGTTAAACATTACCGACTCACTATCGAAGACCAGTGAATTTCTGCGTATTTTAATTAGGTGTATTATACAAATACACCGAAAAGCAGCTATGGTTAATACATAAACGCTAAACGCAATCCCTTATATGCAAGAACATTTCAAGATGTGTCTTTGGGAAGTTTCTTTGGTATATTAATTGAGAAAAACACCCGTGAGCTTAGAAAAACAACAAATTTAGTTCACAATATATACAATCGAGGCACCTTTGCTTTCAAGAGAAACAGAAGCTAATAACCCGAAACGAAAGTCGTCCGAAACATAAATGAAATTTGAGTGTTTCACGGTAATTTTTATATCTTTACACGGAATAACTGTCGTTAATGCATTAGCGGTTAAGGTCTGTATGCCCTCAATAGTATATTTACAGTTACAGAATATTAACTGGTTTTGACTCTCCATCTCTCTCTCTCTCTATCTATCTAGCTTTCTCTCAAAAAATGTTTGTAAACCTAATGGACCAAAATACTTGGTGTCAATGGCCCCTAGGCTCACAAACTACTTAAACTAACTCACATCTGTCAAAGGGCAACACACATACCCATAACCCAGCGAGGACTGGAACCTCGGGAGGGAAGGAGGGAGGAAGCTGAGGATTTAACGTTCCGTCGACAGCGTGGTCATTAGAGTCGGAGCTCACGCTCGATTTTTGGGTAGGAAAGGGGAAGGAAATCGGCCGTGCCCTTTGAAAGGAACCATCCCAGCATTGGCCTGGAGTGATTCAGGGAAACATAAATTAGGATGGCAGGAGGTGCATTTGAACCACCGGCCTTCCGAATGCTAGACCAGTGTCTTACCACTGCGCCACCTCACTCGGTCCTCCGAAGGGAGCGGACGCACAACACACACACACACACACACACACACACACACACACACACATACAAAATTGCGGACGCGCAATATATATATATATATATATATATATATATATATATATATATATATATTGCGCGTCCGCAATTTTATATATATATATATTGCGCGTCCGCAATTTTGTAGGAAGTTTGTTAATCTTAGAATTAAACAAATTAAGATGCTATATAGCGCCCTCTACCGTAATAAGCCTTCCTGGCAAAAACGACGTAGTATGGCGTTACCATTTGATGTCTGGCGTTGAAAGAGGAATAATATGATGCGTTTTTTTTCTTTTTTTTAAAGCGGAATATAAGAAACGTTTTTTTTGTACATGTGATGATGTATCGTTTTTATATTGGTGATGGTATTGAGTTGGTATGTATTATATTTGCAATGTAAGTCGAAGACAAGACGATCATGTTATGTAAATCGGTGGATACAGGTTACCTTATTCATAAGGTAGAGGTTACAGATATGAAAGTAGCAAGAATGGTTGCAGGTACTAATAGATGGGAACAATGGCAGGAAGGTGTCCATAATGAGGAAATCAAAGAAAAACTGGGAATGAACACCATAGATGAAGCGGTTAGAGCGAACAGACTGAGATGGTGGGGTCAAGTTACACGCATGGGAGAAGCAAGGTTACCTAAGAGACTCATGAGTACGGCAGCGGAGGGTAAGAGGAGTCGAGGTAGACCAAGAAGAAAGTACTTAGATTCGGTGCAGAACGATTTTGAAGTAAAAGGCATAACATCAGACGAGGCATCAATGTTAGCATTGAATAGGGGATCGTAGAGGAATTTTATTAGAGGTACTATGCTCCAGACTGAACGCTGAAAGGCATAATCAGTCTCTAATGATGATGATGATGATTAATAAAAATTAATATTTGTTTAAAATATGATTTTTTTTTTGGGTTAGGACCTCCTTTATCGATATTAAAGATGAAGCGTGGAACTGTGTGTACTGGAATGGTGTTGTGTTGGAATGTGTTGGAAATATCTGATTTAGAAACACAGTAAAGCAGTCGATCAGAATAGTTGGAAAAACGGACTGGAGTTGCACGTAACTGGAGCAGGCCTCGGCGTGTCGGGTGGTGAGGCAGGAGGCGCGCCGCGTTGATGATGTATCACCTCAGAGCCGCAGCCCGCCTTAATCAGTCCTGACGGCGGGGAGGGGGGAGGGGGAGGGGCGCTGCTGACGGGGGCCGAGCCCAGGACCACGAGCGCCCACCGCCGAGACAGGTATCGCTGTAACCTACTGTCTTACTAAAGGAAAACACTTCCAAATTTTCTACTTACTTCATAGTGTTCTGTCAAGCTCCGACGGAAAAGATACTTAATTATTATTTATTTATTTTCAATAAGAACTGTATTGACCGCCGTCGAATTACTACCGTGGACCTCACATTTTATTAAACACCCAATGATCATTATAGTTATAATAATTTAATCGTACACAATTCAAGCGGTGAATCAAATTTCGTAAGCACAATGTAGTTTCGAAGCACGATAGTACTGTAGAACAGTGTTTTTTAACCTGTGGTTCGCGAAGTCTTACTTGGGGGAGTTGCTGTCACAGGAGGAAGTACTTTCACCATTAAGTAGCTGGGGGTTCAGTAATACAAAAAAAAAAGTATGCCTAAGTGAAATTTATTTTATGTTAAAATTACGGAGTTCTTTGTATAATATCCATTATGAATTGAATAGATCATAGATTGTTTTGCAATACAATGTTTCAATGATGAATAAGCACAAAGACTGAAAACTGTTTTCAGGAATATAATTTGACACAATAAGTTATTAAGAAAAATACGAAGAAAAGGTACTTATTTACAAAGTGTCTGTGCAGTGGGACCTTTCGTAACGAGTATAATTCGCTTTTGAGTCTTGCGTGAAAGGCGAAATATTCGTTAACAAAATAAATATTTCTGTCGGAAATCACATAAAAAAGGATAAGTGTACAATTCCAAGAAATATACAATAAAAATTCGATCAAAAATTTAAAATAAAGCAAAAGGAAGAAGACAAAATTTGTTTCCTTTGAGGTAACATTGCTCTGCAGCGGTTCGTGAGGGGGTGTCGCCACAATATTTTTGTACGTAAGGGGTCGCCGGAATATTTCTACTTGGAAGAGGTCCGTATTCGAGATTGTTGAAAAACACTGCTGTAGAGAATAGCAGTTCTCACAGTAGTTTGTGGAGCGTATTACCACCTATAATTTTAGAAAGCATCCCTTCATTGCATCCCTTCTAGGGTTTGATCCCTAGAATTTTTATCTGTCTCTTTTCCCTTCTTTCAACCCTGTAAATGTTGTTGACGTGAAAAAGGTGAGTAACACCGTGGTTTGGAATCCACTTAAAACAGTAGGTCCTCCTATGACTGGCTGGCTAAATCAGTTCGAAGGTTGGAGGAAGGCAACGGCATACCACCTCCAAACAGGATCATGCCTGGTATAGCACGGTGGTGTTGAAATCAATCTTCGGATTGCTGACTATTTTACTTACTTTTTTACTTTCTACTTTTATGAAAGATATGTATGTATTTTTTTGAAAACTATAGCAAACTATAAGACACCAAGAGAATGAGTTCAAATGTTTTTTAAGCTTAAGGGGCTTAACTGAGGGGTCATCAGTCCCTAAACTTACAAACTACTTATGAACTACCTTATACTAAAGACGGTACAAACATCCATGCCCTAGAGGGTATTCGAACCCCCCGACGGGGAACGGCGTCGCACATCGAAGCATAGCGCCTCAAGTCGCTTGGTCACTCCGCCGCGGCAGAAAATGAGTCTCATAGAAATTAGAATGAGATGTAGGTAAATCCCACCGGATGCAGTATCCTTGAAATATAAACCGAGTGTACACACCACGGCTAGTGTTTCCTACGTTATGTTTCCATTCCACATCTATGCAATATTTCAGATGTGATTTAAGCTTTCAATATCAAGAAACTTTCCTCCCCTTCCAAAGCCATTGTTAGTATCAACTAAGGAACATTATGGTGCATTATAAGGTTATAGTAATGGTATTTTGCACTGAAAAAGTTCTATAGTTTATGTCATTATAGCGTCGCTGGTTGTATAAACCTACCCGTTAGACCTATTCCAGATATGGAAGCAGCAATTCTTCTTTCTATCATTGAGACAGCGTTGTAAGTACGACTGTTTGCGACGGTCTGCAATGCTAACTATAATTCCACGCTCATCATATCGTCACTCAACCCTACAAGTTCACTCTTCACTCGCAATCATTGCAGGATCTACTCTTTGTTTCGCACCTGCAGCATTCTGTGAAGTCTAGTTGAAAGTTTGTTTCCTAGCTCATCAAATATATACTTCTTAGAGTCATATATGGTGTAAACGGTTTGTTTTGTTTAGAGGTGTTGAATTATGTGCAGTGAAACACATCTTGTTCTTGAGTTATATCGTTTCATACTCACCGATGCTTCTCTGCCTAAGATTGCGGAGCTAGATTGTACTTGTTAGAAATATTAGCAGATTTCTGCCACCTTTTATATTCGCGTATAGAGCGAAAGAAAGATGCTTTACTACAGAGTACCACAAACCTATAGGTTTAAAAATTACACGGACGGCAAAGGATACTATAAACTGAGATCAGGAATAACTGTTTTGATATGAATATTGCAATAAGTAAAAAGAAGTGTATTACGCGCAAGGAACTACGTCTATGCGTCAAAAATAATACATTATAATCTGTGATATTCCCTAGATGGATTAAATTAATTTGATGAGAGACAATATGCGCTGTTGTCTTGCAGTTAAAAACCTAGATACTTTAACATTTGTCTATATGTCGTTCGTGGAAAAATGGAAGGAGCAAATGGAAGTTTCAAGAGCAAATAAAACTTGTTGTAAGAAGGAGAGAGAGATATATTCACGCCATGTTGACGTCAGTCCAATAAAGATAGAACTGGGAAAGAATTGATTGTAGCATGTCCAAAGCACCTCTCTAACATTCATCTGCAGTAAGATAAAGCAACCTCTTAATATAATATATAAATACATCACTAGGGCCATACATATCATCTTTAAAGACATTACGGGTTTAGTATTCGTGCAATAGAGAGTCAGATATTAAGTATAATAAGTATACACAGGACTTGTAGTCTACAATTAAAAAGCATCATGATGATCTCTCCACCGGTAAACGATTCCGGATTATTTCCCATTAGGATCTCTGTGAGAGGACTGTAAGGGGACAGGAGAATAATCAGCGAGAAGGTAACATTCTATGGGTTGATGCTTAAAATGTCAGAAGTTTAAACCTTGTAGGAAAGCAAGAGCATCTGATTTATAAATTGAATGGATCTACCATAGTGGGAGTAAGTGTAGTTGAAATGCAAATAAGATAAAGATTTCTGGTCAGACGATTATAGGGTAATATCAAGAGTGGCAGAAAATGGTATAATGGAACTCAAATGGGAATATGATCCGTTATGAACGATGAGGCAGCGCAGAGAGTGAGTTACATTTCAGCGATAGCGTTTATACTTATGAGAATTGAGAATTGACAGCAAACTAAAGCCAATAACAATTGTTTACGGAGAAATACCGACATCACAAGCATAAAACGAAGACATAGAGAAAGGGTTTGGTTGAAGGAATGAGAGAGGAGAAATTCTAATGAGTTCTGTAATCTGTTTTAGTTAGTAATACTGAACACATTGTTCAAAAATCACAAGAGGAGGAGGTATACTATGAATCAGCATCGGGACAGGGGTGGATTCCAGCTGGATTACATAATGGTGACAAAGAGAGTCTCAAATGATGAAGATGCGGTTTCGGATCACAATTTAGTGATAATGAACACTAGACTGAAGTTAATGACAATGGTATAGAAAAATCATTGTGTTATGAAGTGGGATACTGATGAACTAAGTAAGATGAGGTATTTTTGTAGT
Source organism: Locusta migratoria (assembly GCA_026315105.1). Classification (NCBI taxonomy): domain Eukaryota; kingdom Metazoa; phylum Arthropoda; class Insecta; order Orthoptera; family Acrididae; genus Locusta; species Locusta migratoria. The sequence goes on along the minus strand of CM048755.1, from coordinate 143,950,444 downwards.
TCCGTAAGGCTGCAAACACTGTGATACCAAGACCCACAGAGGGCTATTCAGGGCGATTCAACTACAGAGAAATGGACATTCAGAACACAACAGCCAATCTCACTAATTATTTTTTTTTTTAAATTAAGATTATCAGTTCTGGTAGGTTATGCTGCTATCATCATATCTGTTTTCAAATACTACTCTCAGCACTTTGAAAACTTAAGAAAAGTGAAGTATGTCGCCAACACCATCATTCTTGTGTCACAATGAAAATAAAATGTGTCCAGCATTTTTCTGCTTTTACGAAGAGACAAGTGGTAAGATGACATACGAGCGAGGATTTTGTCGATATACTTACTATTTATTAAGTTTTGAGTGTGTTGAGAGTAGAATGTGAAGTCACATCCGATGATAGCAGCATAACTTGCGAAAACAGGAAATTTGAATTACAGTAGAGTAGAGCTCTTGGCTGTTGTTTTGTGCAAAAGGTCTCAATTAAGATCTCCCCTACATTAAAATAACAAACTTATATGTAATGTTCATCTCCAAAAGGAGCGTAGAAGAATTGTTGTCGGGTCTCCAGCTGGACGAAACTGTAATCTGCATACAATATTTCTGCGGTTCATGTGGCTGTCAGCAGTGAGAAAAGTTATGCCGGTTTCGCCATGACAGAGAACCACTTGCCACTTCATTATAGGGGCAAGATACTGGACACGTTTTATTTTCATTGTGACATTCTGATGACGCTGTTGGCGATATACTTCATTTAAATTAAGTTTTCAAAGTGCTGGAGTAGTATTGGAAGACAGATACAAAGATTGCAGTGTAACCTGTTGAAACTGGTAATCTTGATTAAAAAATTAGCAATCTTTCATTTTGATTTCTGTTATGTCTATTTCTCTTAGTTTGAATCGCCTTCTGTAGTATTTTTATAGCAGTGTTCGTAGCAGTACGGAACTTCAAAACCACCTCATCTTAATTAGATCATCAGTATCCCACTTCATTCCACACTGATTTCCACAGTCGCAGAAGTAAACACCAGTACGGTAACTGCCAAGAAATCTAGGCTAACAGGAAAGTATAAAAGTATCTTCATCTTTTTTAGCAGGTGTAATCTACCATAATCGTATCTTGTATAATGTTAACTGAACATGATTCCCATGCGAACCATTGACACCGCGCGGCAATAGCCATGTGGTCTGAAGCGCCACGTTACGGATCGCGCGGCCTCCCAGGTCGGAGGTTCGATTCCTCCATCGGGCATGGGTGTGTGTGTGTGTGTGTGTGTGTGTGTGTGTGTGTGTGTTGTCCTTAGGTTAGTTTAACTTAGTTTAAGTAGTTTTTAAGTCTAGCGACTGACTAGTTTGATCCCACAGAATTACAAACATTTGAATCATTGGCTCTGGACTGAAATAGGAGGATGCTGGGAACATCAGCGTGTCAAGACTAAAAACTTTATCAAAGTAGCATATAAAATATTTTTCGTGACGTCTCCTCACACTGTTACATTCAATAGTTTGCCATTGTGTTATTTTATGTTACTTTGAAGTAACTTACAGCTTTGACATGCTGATGTTCCCAGAATTCTGTTTTAATCTCGGCCAATGGTTGACATGCGAATCACGTTGAAATAACAGTGTACAAGATCTGACGATGACTTAGATCTGCCGAAACCAATAGAAAAAAATTAAAACAATCTTGGGAAATTTATGCTTTTTTGCAACTTTTGATAAACAAGATTGATCGCCCCAAACGGCAGAAATGTCAAAAATATATAAAAGGAAAGTGTAAAAATGTTCAGTAGAATTTCAGGAACACAAAAATATAAGTAACTCACGGGAAACAAGAAGGATTTAAGGATTTCCAGGTAAACCAAATAGAAATCTCTTCAGGAAAATGTGAAAAATACACTGAAGAGCCAAACAAACTGGCACAATTGCCTGGTATCGTGTAGGGCACCGTGAGTACGCAGAAGTGGCGCAAAACGACGTGGCGTGGACTGTCTAATGTCTCAAGTAGTGTTGGAGGGAACTGATACCAATCATTCTGCAACGCTCTCCATAAGAGTACGAGAGGGTGGAGAATTCTTATGAACAGCACGGGGCAAGGCATCCCAGTTATGCTCAATAATTTTCATGTCTATGGAGTTTGTTGGCGGACGTGTTTAAAGTTCCTGGAGCCACTAGGTAGCATTTTTGGATGTGTGGGTGTCTTGCAGGGCCGGCCGCGGTGGCCAAGGGGACTGAGGCTTTCCAGTCACGGTCTGCACGGCCACTACGGTCGGGGATTCGAATCCCCCCTCGGGCATGGATATTTGTGCCGTCCTTAGAATTAGGTAGTTCATAAGTAGTTTGTAAGTTTAGGGACTGATGACCCCGTAGTTAAGTCCCATAAGCTATACAAACATTTAAACAATCAAATTTTTTTTGTCCTGCAGGAATTGCAGAAGTAGTCGGAATGCACAATGGACATACATGGATGTAGGTGATGAGACAAGATGCGTACGCACACGCTACCTGTCAGAGTCGTATCTAGACGTTTCGGTGCAACTGCAAACGCCCCACACCATTTCAGAGCCTCCACCAGCATCAAGAGTCCCCTGCTGAAATGCAGAGCCCAAGGATTCTTAAGGTTGCCTCCATCCTCCTGATATAACTGGAAACGTGACTCGTCAGACGAGGCAACATATTTCCAGTCATCAACACTTCATTTCAGTGTCGCTGTTGACGTGCCCAAACGAGGCGTCAAGGTTAAAGCCGTGCAGTCAACAAGCGTAGGTTACACGAGTGGGCCTTCAGCTCCGAAAGCACATATCCATGATGTTTCGTTGAATGGTTGCCACGATGAGACTTGCTCATATCCCAGCATTGAAATCCGCAGAAATTTGCGGAAGGGTTGTACTCACGTGGAACGATCTTTTTCCGGCCCCAGCGAGGTCGGAGATTTCATGTTTTATGGATTCCCGATATTTACGTTGCACTCGTGAAATGGTCGTACGGGAAAAGTGCCACCTCATCGCTATCTCGGAGATGCTGTGTCGTATCTCTCGTGCACCGACTACAACACCACGTTCAAATTCACTTAAATCCTGATAACCTGCCATAGTAGCAGCACTACGCCATCAACACCTGCGCCAGGCACCTGATTTCTTAAATAGACGTTGCCGAACGCAACACCGTACGCTTAGTGTTTACATTTCTCTATGTTTGCATACCCATGCCTATTCCAGTTTATTTCGCTCTTCATTGTATAACATCTGGTGTCACTCTCTCAGGTATATTTCATGATAGATCAGATGTTATATAGACCCGTCACGAAAACGTAGACGTAACTCATTTTACATACATAATATCGTTCGTTAAGATGCATATACAATACAAAAAAAATGCGTATATCAGTTTTTGACTATTCATTGTATATAAAAAACATTCTGAGTAGTAAAGGTCCAATCTAGAATAGGTGCAATACCTACAAAAATATTTATTACGACAGCTGTTTGGTTTTATCGCTGTTTTTATATAATCTCCGAGTATAACTGAGGTATGAGTATCTATTTATGGTCGTTGTTTTTTAGATGTAGAAAGAAGCTTTATAGATTATTATCGCTATTTGTGATGTGTTCTTTTGCATATGGTACTGAAATTTCGTGTACTTTGGCAGATACAGAAATTACTACAATTGTCACAAGTGTTTTTTTTTTTTGTGTTCCGGGATTTGTGTATTTTGAGATTTTGGTTTTAGCTGAACGCAGTTTTTTACGTGATTGTTATTTTACGAAAGGCTATTTGAATGTCCTTGATTTTCAATAGTGCATTTATCCTGTATAATATTTTTCCTAGGTAATTTGTAGGTACGTACATTATTCTTCGTTTGATTGTGGGTTCTCTAGTTCAACGTATGTCGTTGTATATTTTATTGTGTTTGGCTTTCATGTATTTTCTTATGGAGGGTGCTCCGAAATGGGTGTAGAAAATAAGAGGGAAGGTAAAGTGTAGTGAGTACATAATGCTTTGATAAGAAAACCATGACCGCAAATGTCATTCGATGATGATACGAATACTTCTTTAACTTTCAAACTAGGAAACAAATCTCTTCTACTGCATGCTCTTTCCTTTTCATATTTTGGAAGGAAACATTATGCTAAAAAACAAGAAAAATGTCTAGTGACCATGGCCTCTTCATATTGGAAACAGAGTGCCCGTCTCTTCTACTGGTCAAGTGCTCATAGCTCTTAAGATATGCATTTCAGAGTTCACGTTTACTAGACATTTTTTTGTTTTTTGTAGTCTATACTATCGCCTTCAGAAATATGGTAATTAATGAGCTTGCAGTGTAAGAGATTTGCTTCACAGAGTCAAAGCTAAAGAAGACCTTACAGCGTCACTGGATGACATTCCTTATCAAAAGATTATGTACTCTCCTCTACCACTGCTCTCATTTCTACATTCATTTCAAATAGATTCTGCAGCAATTCATAGGCACCAGAGAGGCAGTCCTGTCGTTGCAGTTCCTAATAGAAGCAAGGCCTAACAAAAACCAAGAAATGTTTGTTTGTTCTCTCCACTTATATGAAATGATAGAATATATCAAAATTCTCTAAAAATAGGAATAAGCTATAGGGAAATATGAGCAACGTACAAGATTCAAGAGTGAACAGTAAGACTGAAAGACCAAGGATGATCAGCACGTATTGATAAGGACGTAAGACTGGGATAGAAATAGAAGAAGCAATATCAGGAACAAAAGAAAGATCCAGCAGTAGGTAAAAAAATTCAGGTGGAAAGCATTCAATGGTAAGATTCGCAGATGACATTGCTACCTTCAGTGAAACTGAAGAAGAACTACAGGACATGACGCATGAAATGAACAGTGGTACATGTATGGAATATGGATTCAGAGTAAACTGCATAAAGACGACAGTAACGATGAATAGCAGAGCTCTGATTAGCGATGAACTTAACATCAAATTGGGGGCACGATTCTGGGGGACTGGTGACCTTGTAGTTTAGTCCCCTATAAACAACAACAACAACAACAGCACGATTCTGAGCAAATTAGGAACTTCGCTAACTTGTTAGAAAAACAGTACACGACAGACTCAGCAACGAGTAAAAAAGAATGTGGGCACAGTTAAAATCTCGCAGATAGGAAAACAACTAAAAGCATTTTAAGATGTAGGGAGCCATTGCTAGTTGGAGATAAAGACACTAGCACTAGAGGAGATGTAGGGTGCCATTGCTAGTTGAAGCTGAAGAGACTAGCTTCAGAGAAACAACTGCGGGTAAAAATGAAATCATGACTCGTGTACAAACGTATTCAGTGATTTAACGTCTTGCAACTAATGTGGAAGAGCTTATGAGTGAACTGAAGAAATTTCTATGGAACACATCCTTCGACAGGAGTGAGAAGAAGCTTCACAGAAACTGCAATATGTAGTCACTGATAATATTATGTCATTTCACTGTACTTCGCTTCAATAAAATATACATCTCTGTCATCTTCACACATCTCAAAATTCCCTCTCCGCGAGATCTATGGAATCGACTGATTTAATATGATAAATTGTTTTGTGAGCTTATGATGTTATGGTGGACATGAACATTTATTTCAGATTTCGCTATTGTGTACTGAATATTAACATTTTAAAAGGGTATAAAATTCAAAGATCAAAACCTAACAAGTTTATAGAGTAATACCTTACATGAAATTAAAGAAAAAATGCTACAGATCATCAGCCAGAGTAATAAAGATAAACAGAAACGAGCAAAAGTGCTACAAGCCGAAATAATTAATCCACAAGTTGGGTGCAGAGAGGCATGTGAGAGTTCATATGTTCAAATGTTTGTTAAGCTTAAGGGACTTAACTACGGGGTCATCAGTCCCTAAACTTACAAACTACTTATGAACTACCTACAACTAAGGACGGCACAAATATCCATGCCCGAGGGGGATTCGAACCCCCGACCGTAGTGGCTGTGCTGACCGTGACTGGAGCGCCTCAGTCACCTCGGCCACCGCGGCCGGCGCATGTGAGAGTAGCGAAATCATAATTTGATAAGGCAGTAAATAATTCAAACATCAACAAAAAATTCTAAACACCTTGTTTGCAAGCAGCTTTCTTATTTACGCAATATTGAAGTTATCTGTGACGCAGATAGTCTTACTGGTCTGAGGTTACGAATGGGAGAAATTTGTAGTATTTGTTCCCTGCTGTCAAATTGGAATTCCAAAATGGCAACGGATACTTCCCAGTACCTTTCAAGCAAGTGATAAATTGCTCTGTATTTACACAAAAGGAAACGCTACAGTGATATCAGTTGGCTCGGAATACATTTAGCTAGATACGATCTTGTCCCAGCAATAATTAAAATGTCTTATCTACGGTTTCCAGGAAGAATGTCAGGATATTTTACTTTGCAGTATGGCAGAAAAAAACTACTCAAAACTCCGGTAAATATTCCTAGCTGAGATACACAGTTTCTTACAATATGCTTAACAGACAAAGATAAAATCATAAAATACGATTTTCGTAAAAAGAATACTGCAATGATCCAAAAACGAGGAAAGAAATGGCTGGAAGCGATAAAATGAGATTAACAGGGGATACTTATCAGAAATGGATTAGTAACCATCTGATACCCCTCCCAGATTGAAATAAGCTCATAGCTAATAGCTGCGAACGTAAAGACGAAGAAAGGAAGGAAGATTAGGGTTTAACGTTCCGTCGACAATGTGATCATCAGAGACGGCGTAAATGTAAGGGATTCGGAAAAGAACAGTAGAAGTACAGACACACAGTTTGCTTACTTGAAATAAAAATGGGAGAAAAAAGGCCCAACTGCTGCCAGGCAACAATAGAATAATTTATAATGGAGGTTCAAATTGAGACACACCCGATTTTAATTGATGTCTTTGCTATCCCGTCAAGCATCTCATTGTCAAACGTTCTATTTTTTAACCAAAATGAATTCAATTTTTTTTCGGATTCATAACATCCTCAGTAGTTGTTATAATAAAACAGTTTCCTCACTTAATCTATCACGTATCTTCATTACTGTGCCAAGATCAAATTTCTTGCTAGGAGGACTGTTACAACAACCTTTAGTCCCTTTTAGTGTAATCCTTGATCGTCAATATGGAAGTTCTCGGGGAAGTTGCAGTTTGTTAGTTACAGGAATCAGTGGTCTTGGAAAGGCGGGTACTATAATCTCTCAAGTTTTGGTTTGTGACCTGGCGTTTCTTATTACTGCTAGCATGATTAATTGTCATGCCACTGCTGCGCCAACAGCAGTATTTTCACCATTTGGGATGAAATTCCACAGTTTCAGGGTATATATACTTCGTCATGTAGTATTTTGTACTTGGAAGGAGCAGGGTTTTAAATCTTGCTTCTACAATCTCCAGCAGATGACCAGAGTTGTGAAGGAAATATAATTAATAGTTGAAACTTTTATATATTCATTTTGCCTATAAGCTGTTCCAGAGTAGAAAGCTACAGATATAACTTGAAAGTGGTTCTATGAACCCTCAGACACACACCTAAGTGTGATCTGCACAGTTATTACGTTTTATAGTTGTAGATTACATTTCTGAAGTAACATTTTTTTTTTACTTAGGGGACCTCATGTAGTAAATATAGCTCTGTTAAAGGAAGGTTGTGTAAGAATTTATATTGTAAGGTGAAGATGCAATGCAAACATAATAGTTATCTGTTTCATTAGTCACAAAGGAATTTTAGGCATCAACTTGAATGGAACATGTCTGTCAACTACCCATCACCCCTGCTCCGAAAACTATAATCCAACCATCTGGAGAATCTAACTTTAAGAAAACATGCGACTTGTACTCTCACAGGATTTTATTTAGGAGAGGTGATTACTTAAAAATATCTCACTGGCGTGTTTTTCGGACCACTTTATATTTTCATGTAGTTTTATGATTTTTTTATATTTAAGAGTTTTATTATGACAAACATACTCTTTTTTAACTTTTACCTCTTTAAAAATTATTTTAATATGTTTTCCAAATTTTAATCACCTTTCTACGTTAAAATATTATCACCTGTCTTTCCGCGGTAGTTTGTCCTCTTTTTCAAGTTTATTATTTTTGCCTATACTGGGTTACGTAAAATCAATTGACCGTATCAAATCGCCGTTATTTTTTGCAAATATCTCTGAAACGGAGCGAGATACGAAAAAGAACATCAGAGAGCAATTGTAGAGAATTTTCTTGTCTACAAATTCGTTTATTCAATTTTCGTCTAAGATGAACAGTTAAGCCGTTATTTTCATTTAAATTTCGAGCTTTCAGAAGTCGATTGCAAAGAATCTCTTGCCAAAAGTAGGCCAAAAGGAAAAACAAAATTCTTACATAATTTCATAACCACATATTGTAGAATGAAATAAATCGCAATTTGCGATCAGTTATGGCTTCACTGTACTAGGTTTAGATGGAATACCAAAGTGCGGCGAATGAAAATTTGTGCCCGGCCGGAATTCGAACCCGGGATCTCCTGCTTACTAGGCAGACGCGTTGACCACTCCGCCACCGAGGACACATGATTGTACATATAATTGTACATGCCGACTTATTCGCCCAACCTACAAAACCCAGACATGTTACAAATAATAACGCCTTTTCTTCACTCTTGTCAAGGCCGCCGTTGTTAATGACACATTGAAATCATCCCGTTCTTTGCAGAGTCAGAAGTACGTGCACGTTTTGAAAATGTTCGAACCTGTTAATTTTAGTGAGCTTTCGTTTGAAGGTGAATGAAAATATACTGAGGGATGGGTCATTGAACTGTGATTTCGTGAACATGAAAGTAAGTGATAATGAAAGACAAGACCCAATACGAGCTCAGTTCATTACAAGTCTTGGAGTGACGGTTTAAGTAAACGACAAAGAATGAATGAGGCAGTTCATGGCATCAGATGAATAGTCTGATAATGTCTTTGAGCACTCTTAAAAAGAAGGCAGTTAACAGCAACATACTGAACTAAGAAACAAGGGATTTGTTTCAGGAATTAAAATACTGCAGTTGAGGGAGTGTCATTGAATCCTGAGATAATCATATCTGTGTACTCTGAATTTACTATAGCAGAGAATACTTTGTTAGTTACAAACAGATTTATTTTCTGTGATTGAATATATATTTAAAGCGACCTTGCGATTGTATTTTATTTTCAAAGCTGTCCTTTCATATTCTGGAAATAAAGTATACAATCAGTGTATGCTACGAATTTTAGCAGTTGAACATGGACCATCATATCGAAAAATCATTAAAAATGTGATGGTTGCTAAGTAAGAACTGAACAGATGTATGGTGGGAGCCACTAAGAGAGTTAGGGAAACAAGGAAACAGACTGGAGAGAAAGCCGAAATTCTAATTTTAATGTTCCTGGGCTGGAGAAAAAGACAGACGAAGGAGGTTTTTTCTTGAATTCCAAGATACAAAATGAAACTGACAGGACGACCAATAGCAGAGGGGAAACGACATTAGAACATATTCAGTAGCTATAGGGATGCATAATGCATTGAAAAATCTGGAGACAGCCTTTATCTAGAAGGAAATATCAAATACATGATACTGCTGCTGCTGTTGATGGTGGTGATATCTGGTAGCAGGTATCGGTGAATTAATGAAACGAGGTTTTGAAAGTGAATTATTCATGAAGTGAAGCAAAGATGGGTTGCTTTGACAATGACGGACTCTATCACAAACGTTTGTCAGAATTTGTCTGTCAGTCATAATGTATTTACTAAGTTACTTTCCTTCTGTGTCCAGCTTCTCAAACACGCTTGAACGAAGAACAATATTTTTTCAGTTTCCTGTTAACATTAATGGTAAGTACAGATGTGGTAATACGCATATTCACGATAAGAAATGGCTGACATTTAAACACTTTGCTCTTTCACCTGACAGGGAAAAAGAGAAGGGAGGGAAGCGACGGTTAGGCTTTACCGAGTGAAATTAAAACTGTTTTGCATACAGTAGTTAATACATGTATGCCCTGTTTTGCTGCGAAGTGGGTAAGGTACGTTAGTACCTACTGCTGGCGGAGTGCATATCGTGCAGCAGGATGTACGTAATACTACTAGATGGAACACACTCGCCACTACTCATTGTGATCACCAATTTCTATAATTTTGCTGACATCGTCACTAACTGGCATGTGTAGGTAGGGAGATTACGTTCCTTGATTCGTCTCTGAGAACTTGAACAGAAAGCATTCTCCCTGTGCTTGCTGTCTTGATTTTTTGACTCGTTGTAGAGATTGTTGTACGCATTTGTAACGTTCTTTCGCTGACGAAAATACCTATCCCGTATTCTTCCCATTACGTCATTTAATCCACTTTGCTGAGGTAAGATTGATAATTACAAGTAAAAATAATAATAATAATTTGATGACAATTTTGTAAACGACCCACTTCGTGGCTCATAGGCACTTCATGAAACAACAAAATTTCAGATTGTCATTAGAATTCAAGGCATCAAGGAGAGAAGAGAGACAACAGGCTGGTGGATCTGCGTGAGCATCCATATATCTCAAGTCAACTTTGTGTTTTTTCTTCGTACAGTTTGAGAATCGTGCGAATGTGGAATGCGTGTCAGCGTGCGTTCGTATGAACTAGAATTCCTCTCACATTACCATCACTATGAGATAGCAAGATTCATGAAGGGCAGTCAGCTGGTAAGTAAATGGACGAAAAAGAATAAGTGAACTATTTATTATTAATTCAAAAGTATTTTACGTTCTGTAAGGAAAAACAGTACATGCCATCATAAATCTATGGGTATAAATGTCTTCATCAAGGCTCCAAAAATATAGCATCGCATCACGGGGAGTGGTCGGAGGATGTGTAAAGGCTTCCCAGTGAAACTTCTGCAGCGTAGTCGACACGGCATCATTGTGTTGCGGGATAGTGCCCGCCAAGGTTTTTTCGATTACGCAACACAAGTTGAATTGGGACGCGGTTACACGTCCTCCACACAGCTCAGATCCCCCCCCCCCCACTGTGATTTCCATATTTTTCGAGCACTAAAGAAATACATTAGTAGTCGTAGATTTGCTCCGGGCAAAGAAGTGCACACCTGGCTGTAGTCAGAGTTCAGTAGACAATGAATGCATTAACTATCTTGTCTCACAGTGGGATAAATGTATTAAAACTTACGGTGATTACTTTTGAAGCATGATTTTACCACCTATCTCGTTTTCATTTGGGTGTCCCCTTTAGGTTTTCTAACTCTTCTTGGATTATGCGGACACGGAATTGTAAATGTGTCTGTGATACAGTAGCTTTAATAATAGTCTAACATTAAACAGATTACTTGCTGTTTTTCCACGTATCTCGTTTTCATTTGGGTGCCCCTGGTATATTTCCTGACTCTCCTTGGATCATACGGACACGGTATTATAATCGTATCTGTGATTAATTTTTTATACATTCGTAGGTCACTCTTACCCATAATGACGCATAGCACTTCTTTTGTAGCGTTTTGGACTGTAGGAGCATTTGTTAGATCAATCCGTGACGAAACACGCGCTCTTCTTTGGGTATTATCTATCTACAGTATTAATCCTACTCAGTGAGCAATATTTAGAAGTCGGTAGAACGAGAATTCTGTGTACCTTATCTCGCCGTTTAATTACATTCCTCGGTATTCCTGCAATGAATTTACTGCAAATTATACTTATGATTACATATATTTTTCTGTTCTTATCTGTTGTGCTATATAAAAGTACTACGTTATATTGATTTCTTCAAAATGTTCGAATGTTTGTAAATCTGTGGGACTTAACTGCTTGGTTATTAGTCCCTAGCTTACAAACTACTTAAACTAAGTTAAACTAACCTAAGGACAACACACACACCCATGCTCAAGAAAGGACTCGAAGCTCCACGACGAACGGCCGCGCGCACCGCAGCACGGCGCCTCAGTACGCACGGCTATTTCGCCGAGGAGCATTTCTTTCTGTTAGTGGTTACTAGCAAGTCCCGACAAGAAGAGGCACACCTCTGTTCTTCTTCCTGCAATCCGCAATAATTTTCTGGCGTTGTGTTTTTCCCGTAAATAATTCTATCACATGCTTATAAAGGCTGTAGATAGGACGTGATAGATGAGGAACCCATCTCCGAAAATTAGCGCTTGGATATGAAATATGTTTGAAGAGGGGTTCACTTTCAAATTTCCCGCTTCAGGGTTCGCAAACAGCGGAGACACGTTGTGACCTGTGCCTTCTACAGGACCCCATGGCATGACCAATGTTTGGAGCACTCGTAGTCGAGCTCCATCGACGTGACTGAGGGCGTCCTCTTGGACGTGGAGAGAGCGGCACGCCTGTGGAGCACCGCCATCAAGCCTCCGAGTTCCTCGCAGCTGTTCTTGTAGTCTGACGAGAATTTTACGTGACTTCATAATTACAACAGGGTATGACGACGGCGCCCGCTTTTCAGTTCGTATGAATACCGTGAAGCGAGACATTTGATGTGAGTCGATCTTCAAACTTATTTCATATCGAAATGGTACACTTATGGACACGGGTTCTTTATTAGCACTTTATTAATATTTGTATATAAAAACAGTCTAGAGTGCATTTTTTAAATTTTTTCCAACTACTTTCGACTCTATTTAAACCATCGTCAGGAAATTAAGCTCCAGTGATGTTGTGGAGCTTAATTTCCTGAAGATGGTTTAAATAGAACCGAAATTAGTTGAAAAAAATAATAAAAAAATGGCACTCTAGACTGTTGTTTATATACAAATTTAAATTAAGAGTGCTGTTCCCCATAAGTGGAACAAACATGTTTCCAAAAAATATGTGACTTTATTAATACTCTATTAACCCCTAGAAACCTATTATTTTAATTGTGAAACACACCGTGTATAACACTGAACAGCATCATCGAGCTCCTTACAAGATGCACTCGATCATTTTTATTTATCATGAACATTAACAGCCGCAGAACACTCCCTTGGGCCTAATCTAAAGTTATTTTCACACGCGAAGGTATCTCTCCCATTTCGATCGACGTGCCGAATGTTATCTACTAGGAAGTTGTGAATAGTATGACGAGGAAAAGTTTGGTTCTGCACAGAAAGAGTCTTCAGTTATAATAACATTCCTTTCCCTCTAATATCTCCTATTTCCGTTCTTAATAATCAGGATGAAAGGCGCACTGTATGAAATTACACTACTTTCTATCTGATTTGCAAATAAATTTGCTTTTACTTAAAGATATGAAACATGTGAAACTATACTTCGTGTAACTGTATAAGTTAGTCCATAAAACTGTTCATCTGTAACCCACAGACGACTACAGATTTTAAATTCTGAGCTCTGTCGAACTGTTTAATACAGTCTGATTTTCTTGAACATGGATGATGGATCTATCTATAGTTGTCAATGGATGTCTGTATCAGTTATGAAATGTGTGAGTTGTGCGAAAAATATTGCTATTGAGATATTAGAAGCTACTCCGTATGTTACTTGCAAGTCCCGACAAGAAGAGGCTTAGAAAAACTTTATTTTACGGAAATGTACATTCTGAGAATGTGGTGATTATGTATCGTTGTGTTTTTTCTCCGAATGGAATACGTTTTTCCATCTATATTTACATATTTACACTGCAAATCACATTTAAGTGCCTGGCAGAGGGTTAATAGAACAGCGTTCATAATATTTCTCTACCGTTCCATTCTCTGATAGCGTGCGGGAAACTTTATTGTTATATAAATTGAGAACACATTTAGGTTATTTCGTCTGAGTTTCATGTACTAATTAACAAATATCCTTAGCTTTCGGAATGCTAGTATGGTTTTTACGTTACTTTTACTTCACACAACTTAAAAAAAGTTTAATAAAATTAATTGAAGTAAAGTTTATATGCTGAACAAAAATCACATTTCTATAAATAAATAAGAAATACCTGTACCAAATTTCATTGAGTCGTAAGATTTAATTTGATAAAATAATTCGAGTTTTTTACTTTATTCAAATAGAGTGTACGGATTTAAGTTGTGGATCCAATGGAATTTTATTTACTTCTTGGTCTTTGAAATCTTATGGAGTAAAATTATTCACATAATTTCATGAACTCTTAAATATATCTGCACTGCTGTCTGTCAAAAGCAAATTATTATTATTTCTGTTGTTAATATTGATTAAAAATGCTGTAAATTTCTTTTTAGATTAATGCGACATTTACAGATCCATCGAACCCCGAATAGAACGTCTGAGTATCAGATTTAAGTTTTGGTTTCCGATTAGAAAAACTTTATTTTACGGAAATGTAAAGTTTTCGAATCTGGTGTTTATGTATCAATGTATTCGTTCTCCGAATGGAATACGTGGTTTCATCTACATTTATATATTTACCCTGCAAATCACATATAAGTGCCTGGCAGAGGGTTAATAGAACCGCGTTCATAATATTTCTCTACCGTTCCATTCTCTGATAGCGCGCGGGAAAAAGGAATACCTAAATCTTACTGTTTTTGTTCTGATTTCTCTTAGTTTATTATGACGATTATATCTCCCTGCGTGTGGGGCTGCTAACAAATTATGTTCACATACGGAGGAGTGTCAAGAATATTCGTAAACTGCAGAGGCGAACGCATCTTATTCGTTGCAAGCATCTACTGTAACGTTTTTGTGAATACAACCACAGATCTCGTAATATCCGTATTGCACTGCAAGTTTTTTCAGTATTCATGATTTGGCAGACTATAACTTTAAAATAAGGTGTATCACATGTCCATAAATTTCTTACACTATACATGTATAATTTCAGTGCTATTAAATTAAATTGGTCGTCTTTAGCAGTAAGTTTCTTAGACGATGACATTTTACTGCTTGGTATGTTCTTTTGTTTTGAAATAAACTGCGTAGTTTAGAATTGTATAACAATTAGCTAAATTTGAACTTTTGGGTATCATCGAGTCAAATTACAACTAAAAATTTTACTCTTACATCATCTTATTATCCACACATTGTGGTCAGGAACGAGCGACATGTTGTGACCATCCTACCAACGGTTCTACATAATAGAAACTAACTACAGAGGATATGTCAAATCGTTATGTAAAATAGAAAAGGTCCTTGCTATATGAAGCCTTTTCCAACGTAAATTACATATTCATTTATACACTTGCCCGCAAAAGCTAAGACCTGGTTTCGAATCCCGGTCTGGCACAAAGTTTTAGTCTGCCAGAAAGTTTCATGTCAGCGCACACTCCGATACAGAGAGAATACTTCATTCTGTATGCATCGGAGAAGCTAATGGATTGGAAACTGCAGCAGTTTCATTGAAACAAGCTGCTTTGTGGGCACAAAGTAGTCAGGAATGGTAAACTACTTTACCTGACTGTAGCAACCTAACTATTTGTTGTCATCATTTTGTCAAAGAAAAATGTCGGTATATTTATTCAATTTCGTGACATTACGTCTGCTCACAGTGAAATCTCATAACTGACTTTATGAAGTTTATGATCTAGGGTTTAAAAAGCCTCATTCGTTTAATGAAATATGGAAATTAATAATTTACTGTAAAGGAGTATAATTAGAATTTTTTATAAAATAACTTTTGCGAAAAAAGGTATAAACAGTGAAAATTTACTGTTAATTTAACGAAAAGGAAAAAGCAATGGACATATATTATTAATAAGAGAAAGAGTGGCAAATATTTAACTTAACGATTGGGAGTTGAGTATGAGGTTACAGACTGCTTCAAAGTTGTTTTTATTGTTGGTAAAAATGCGAAATATTCTTTTGGTCTCAGAAACGTCATTTACTCACGTGATTGGGTAAAAAAAATATTTTGATACTTCCGTCTTAATTAATTCCCTCAATGTATTGGAAACACTATGAAAATTAAAAGAAACGTAGACTCAAACATGCTAATGTGATCTGCATTGAAATAAAGCGAAATACTCTGAAGACATTGTAGCAGATCTGAAACTTGTGTGGGCTGTAGTGAACCAGAAGAAATTGTATTTTCCTCCAGGCGGAATTATCAAACGTAGAAAGAATTGAATAAAGTTAGGATATGTTAGATTAATTTACTTCAGATGCCGATGGTCAACTAGTAATATAAATAAAGTGTTTCATTTCTATAACTAAATTCATAATAAGGGTTTTTCATACAACTGTCTTAGAGAGTAACAGAAATTTTGTGACATGTTAGAGGAACGTTATGGATAATTCATTGCTATCAGCGCTGTGTTAGGAGACATTGAAAAAGACACACAAATGTGGAGGTTTTATGTAACAGCGGCGTGACCAGGCCGTGGTGGAGACGGACGTTTCCTCTACAGGTCGTCACACGTCGCAGTTTATGAAGTGTTTTCCGTCATAGATGGAACATCTAGCAGCGAGCAACACGAGCAGGAGTTTGCAAAAACAGAGTATGCAAATAAACTGTAAACAAACGTCTTTATCATTTCACTAACACTTTCTATTTTGTTTAGTTTTCTGGAAGACATTACACCATCACTATCCAGTGGGTAATACCAACACTTTACACAAAATGGAAACCAACAGCTCAATGATCATGATATCGTGTGTAGAGTTGCAGTGTGAAATGATTTGAGTGTAATAGGTGTACAATTGCAAGGGTTGGTGTTGAGAATTTGATGAACAGTGTAGCATCAGATTTTTATATTATTATAAACCTGTTTGGATTAGTATAGTAACAAAAGACTTTTTAACACTAGGGATTAAAGAAGAAAGTCGGACTAACCTTATATTAAGGTCATCGTGATTCAAATTTTCCCTATGTATGGCAACTTCCGGGACCAATAATGAACACTAGTCTTACATTTGTTCCTCTGAATTAACATGAAAAGCCTAATGGAAAACAGTAGATGCTTCCTCAGTAATCTCACGTTTATTTGAAATACATCTGCAACGATTGCAATTTACCATTTATTTCCTTTCTGCGTAGTAAACAGTACTACTAAATAATACACATCAGATATTCGGAAAACTACATCTGCTGTAAATCAAAATAATTTTTATACGGATATTAATAGGGAATGTGCTTCTCTCAAGCAGATGGATCTCTTGAGAGGTTAAAAGTGCAACAAAATTTTGTTGTCCATAAATACGATCTGAATGTCGAACCTACACGGTAGTAATACAACAAAGAAAATGCCGGAGTTTCCTGATAGTGATCATATTTCTTGGTATAGCAGTTTCTTATTTCACTAAAATTGCTTTCTCGTTGCCGGATGATGGTCTAATAAGCCTAATACACCAATAGAAGGCATTTCTGCCTTAAAAACAGTCATCGTAACTGGATTATCATATTTCCAATTACACTGTTATTTAAATAAAACACACATATATTTATACAGCATTTTCAGCGAGACGCATAGAATTCTGTAAATACGTCGCATTGCTTTTTATTTTGTTGCTCATGCGACTTTCGGAGGCTTTAGGTGAGATAAAACTATATTTACCACATATTTTAGAAGACAGTAGTGTACAAAATGTTGCTTTACGACTACATTCCATATTTAAGTATTGCTGACAGTCTAACACAGGCTGGGTATTCACGCAAAACTTATTGTTTTTCGTAACAAACTTACAACCTGATCCTACGGATATTAACATTTCCCCACACATTTACGGGAATTACATTATCTTGTTTTTTGGAATTAAATCGCAACATATTGAGTGAGGAAAGAGAACAAACACAACGAAATATGACCTACTAGTCAATTTTCCTATAGTTTGTATATTTTGTTGGTTGTATGGTGGTGTTCCATGAAACGTTTTCGTTCTGACGTTTCATTCAGAGCAGCGTTGTATATCTTCAGAGATGGTCCTTGTACCGCTGAATCTTGCTGAGTGTGAATTATTTCGGATTGTGTAGTGCAATCGGAAATACGCAAGAAGTCCAGGAGGACTTCTGAAAACATCTAAAGGGGCTCTGAAGCATTAGTAAGAAAAAGTTTGAGGCAACACCACCAAACAGCCAGGGAGATTTACCGGGAGCTAACGTAACAGGTCGTAAAAACCTTCAATTATGTAAAAATTAGAAAAAATTATAGCAGTGCAGTTTTCATCTACATCGGTTGTGATTAATGGTTTAATAATTTTTATCTGATTACACCGATATTTGTCGCTTTTTGTTAGAAAAACATGACACTAAATGAAAAGCACAATACTGTTTATATAATAGAGGGTTTTTGACTTACAAGGCCATTTTCAGTCTTTAAACTCTGAACACGGACTTTTAAATGGAAAATTCGTTAATTAAATAGAAGCAGTCTGTAGAACATACACAATATTGGACCGCCGTCAGCAGTTTCCGCCATTTTTTTCAATTTTTGTGCTTTTTAAACATTCCGTTCTTTTTCTGCAACATTTTTAAGTATCCATAGTTGTACAAATATAAGTACTGTGTATAACATTAAACCTATTTGGAATATATTATGAATTGTGCATTTACAAAATTTTTATAAGTAAAATTTAAATATTTTAAAAACTGCTTATATAATGGATGGACGGTTAAGCCATACTTCGACAGTCGTGAACAATATTGTACCTTGAAACAGAAGAAGTTTTATTATGGAACGTGTGATACAGTGAGATTCTTGAACGTCTTATAAGTTTTACATATACTGAAAATGAATATTTGTATAAGCTTCCACTAAGTACTGGTTAACTGGTAGATGGGTTTTGTTAATATTTCTGCTGAATTTGATTTCACTTTAAATTCAATATACCATTTGTTCTACTTTGGAACATATTTTCACATTTGAATAAACCTTAATTGTATCAAGTAATTTTTATATTTTTATTACAAGACTGCAGCGCATTAAAATGAATGCCATCATTTAAGGATGGACTAAGAAAATTATTGAATTTCTGTCAGAAGGCAAAATTTTGATCATTGTACTAGGGTACAACTCTCTCCATGCTTTCAGTTAAGGAGATAAATAGTTAAGCTTTTTTGTCGATATAAGCGTTTAACACGCTGTAGCAACAATTAAATCTCATAAAATGTGGTCAAAAAGACGGCCGAAAGTTTCGATGCGTCTATTATGATATAGGCTATGGAGAAAAATAAGCTAGAGACAGAAATTATTGCATGTAAATTTTACTTGTTAAAGGCTGCTCCACCAGAACTCTCCACACAATGTTTTTGGAAGCACTGGCCAAGCTGGCGGGCGGTTAGCGAATAACTTTCAGGTAGTACTACGCAAAGAATTCTTTGACCAGAACTTTGGCAGCTCTTTGTGGGTTGATCGACCCATCCCTGAAATGTATATTAAGGGTACTATACAGCACTATTCAAAAGAAATATATTGATTACAGACGGTGATGTCTATTGAATGCATTGTGATACGTCAATAAGAGTTAACTCTAATTTAAAAGAAAGTTCAGAGTGTTTTTATATGCTTTGTAGATGTTCTATATGAGTCCCTCTGGTCACACGAACAACTCATAAGCGGCATTCATCTTCTCGGCATACATTCTGAAATACATCTCGAGTCACTGTTAGGAAGGAATAAGAAAATAGTGTTTTCAGTTGTCATTTACGAAAAATATTTCACATAACTCTATAATAGAAGACTTTTAGGTCTGGAGCTCAACGTGACCAAGAGCAGAACACCGCTTCCTCATGTTCAATATGACCAGCTTATTGAATCATTTTACTTGACCAGCAATCGAAATTTGCAACAATCTTCTACATTCTCTCTAATTCTCATCGCAATTAATCAAGTAGATGTAGCCGATAATAATTCCTATATTTATTTCGCATTCTCCTTATAATGACTATAACGAACGACGCGAAAGATTTTTCTGTACATGCTAGAGCAATACATCTTGCTGCTCTATAAATGAAATGCGCGTAACTCTAAAAAACAATTATAGGCACTCGAACAGTGATAAGCTTTAGACACGTTGGAAAAGACCATGTATTGTATTTTTTGCCACGGATCACAACGTGAATAGTCGAGACAGTTGTTCGTTATGGAATCATAAGCGGTTTACAGGCATATGGGACACACGAATTGCTCTTTCGAAATCTCATACCGACGTAAATATTCATTTCCAGCTATCTGTCTAGGGTTTACAATACAGGACCATATGTAGTCTGTGTAACCTTTGAGACAAACTTTATACAGAATGCAACGGTTCTACTGAATTTCAAGTATTACCACCAGTTTAAGACGTACTGTGCTTTAGAATAACAGGTAATTACTGCTACAGTGTAACACAGTTCACGCAGCTTAGACCGACAAAGAGAAATCTCTGCGACGCAATAGTACATCTGTATCACGATGCCAGTGCGGAGATTATGACCTTGTCATCTGTCCAAATATGGAATTTATTTAATTTAAAAGTGAAATAAAGGTGTGATCCCATTACAGCTACTGTAACAAATGAAACACAAACAATTACTTGATATTATTTGACATACTAACCTATATGTAATGGATAACTGTCTGCATTGTTCGAGAGATTTTACGTACGTTGAAAGTATTATGCCATTGTACACAGTCAAAAGTAAGTACTGAGGTATACGAACAAGATAATACAGGGTTTTGGTAGGTGGCTGGCAGTTAGCTTTCATTAAGTCAGTAAACAGTACTCTGTGAGAGTTTGAGTACCACAAATAAATATTAGGAACATTGCAGTGTGTAAGTACGCTTTTTGCTAATTTTGATTCTAAGTAATGGGATAGTGCCTTTAAAGTAAGCAGTAGTACATACGTGTATTAGTATGAGAAATAATACGAAGTAATGATCTGTGTTTACGTTTTTATATGCGTTATAAAGGGATCACACTTTCACCAATGATATTTTAAAATAAACAAATCACACAGTTGGTCAAATTATACAGTATAATTTCTATGTTGATAAATTGGTTCAATGAATTTTCATGGAATTTCTATGAATTTGGATATAACACGAAAAAAGAAATATAAGCAGCACACATTTGATTCTCCGAATACTTCTAAAGAAACGCGAAAATTTTCAATTATTACGACTCACGCTCTATTCTAATACCATGTTTCATTCCTTTTTGCAATAGCAACTATTTTTATATCATTTTCGCGCTTGTCTATGAAAGTAATAAAGGCCTTACAGCTCGTAACTCCTATAATATCATGTATTTTCACGCAATTACAACCAATCTGAAAAAATATTGTCGTATCCCGTAGCTCAAAGTTACACGTCTTGATTACTGTTTCAAAGCGAACCGGGTAGGAAAGAAATAATGTTATCTCTAGATTCGAGTCAGACGAATGCTATCATATGTAACAGATGCGTCTTTAAAGAACCTTTGTGTAACATTGACTCTATGTATGTGTGTCAGCACTTTATTTATAATGACGTTATCATATTTGTTACTGAAAAATTTGAATTCATCTGCAATGTCATAATCTTGAAACTATTTAAACGTTTAACGTCCTGATCAAATTATTCGTTATCTCCCGTTTTCCTATAATTAAATGTTATGTTTTCTGTATTGGTGAATCAGTACGCCATCTGCACATTGGACGAAGAGTTGGTCTTGATGCGTACGTCCTCCTTCGGCGACTTCACAGGATGCGGCGACATCTCATGTCTTT
Source organism: Locusta migratoria (assembly GCA_026315105.1). Taxonomy (NCBI): domain Eukaryota; kingdom Metazoa; phylum Arthropoda; class Insecta; order Orthoptera; family Acrididae; genus Locusta; species Locusta migratoria. The sequence goes on along the minus strand of CM048755.1, from coordinate 143,928,868 downwards.
CAGACAAGGTAGCAATACATGACAAAACGTTCTCCTCATCCGCATCGGACGCCGAGTCCATTTCCTCCGTAACATATACACAATGCCGAACATGGCAATTGGCGTGAACCGCATTCAACCTAAATATAAGAGCGCCATCGCCAATTGAAAATTCAGTAGACACGAAAATTACCAAACCATGATGTGTTATTGTAAGATCGGGCTTGTTATTAAGACTAACCGTCACCGGCCTTCCCTCAACAATTCGCTTCAATATATAAGAAAAATGCTTCTGCCGTGCCTATTCAAATGTTCGAAAAGTTTACCTTGGAGTTATATCCTCCGAAACGAAAGTCGGAGCAATACGGCACGTGAACATTATGTCTCCTACTTAAAATCCTTTCGATAAGGGTACTTCATAAAACTGCAAAGTGGCTACACTTCAACACATTCGTTGATTCTTTACAGTTAGTTTGCATTTAGGTAAGCGCCACTGGTATCAGATATTACTGATGAAAAATAAATTGATTTTAGTAGGACCAGAGACTGCCAGTTACACAATTAATCCGTTTACCAACCTCATGAATACAGACATTGTCGTAGTGGGTGGCTTGCAAGCGTGAACGATATAGATAACCGCAGTGTAAGTGCAACCGTAGTGAATGTGGAGAGGCCAGATAACCGTGTCGTGCTGAAGAGGGGCGGCGGCCTTTTCAGTATTTCCAGGGCAACCGTCTGGATGACTGATCTTGTAACATCATTGAATGTGCACATTCAGTGGTTGATAGCACTGCGAAACTACAACCGTTTTCCTTCCGAGGACATTCAGCTCTCCTGTGTTGATAAAATTTGGTGCCGCCCTGTTGAATAAAACATTTGTGAGGTAAAATATCCCCCCCCCCCCCCCCCGGGCGGTATGTCCTCATCAGCCGCGCGGAAATGGCTGCAGTCTTGGCCGCTCGCGTCGGAGGTTCGAGTCCTCCATCGGGCATGCGTATGTGTGTTGTCCTTAGTATAAAGTTAGTTTAAGTAGCTGTAAGTCAAGAGACTGTTGACCTCAGGAGTATGGTCTCATAGTCTACAAACATCTAAACATTTTCTACTAATCAGGAAAAACAAAACTTGAATTCACTAGATCGGAGCTTTCAATGTTGGATTCCTGAATAGCCTAGATAGGTTAGAAAATGTGAAAAGCGAAATCGATCGGTTGTACTTAGGTATAGGTGGAATAATGAAGTTTGGTGGCATGATCAAAAGGACTTTTGTTCAGGTGATTACTTGTTATAAATTTAAAAAAATCAGATGAGGGTGATGCAGTAATAGGTTTATTAATGAATAAGAAAAAGGATCTGCGGGCGAACTACTATGAACAGTATAGTGAACGCATTATTGTAGCCCCGAAGCCAACAGACCATTGAAGGGACTAGGAGACACAGCAATGTCTCAGAGCTGTTTTATAGTGATAAGGCAAAGATTTTGGAGCCATATTTTAAACTGTAAGAGATTTCAAGGGTTAGTTGTGGACTATACCGCTAACTTATTGCTCATAAACTGTACATTAATGCTCATAAACTGTACATTAAAACGGTAAAACAACTGCAAAAAGGTGAGATAAAAACTGGACCTGGGAAAATTGAAGGAACCTGAGGTTCTTTAGAGTTTCAGAGATATCATTAGGAAACAATTGGCTGAAACAGGGAAAGTAACGCAAATAGTAGATGAATCAGTAACTTATAGAGATGAAATAGTGAAGCGCCGCGGTGGAGACATGGTTTAAAAATTCTGTCACACAATTTACAGAAGAATGGAAACCTTGTAGAAGGCGACCTCGGGGAAGATGTTTGGATTTAGGGCAAATGTAGGAACACTCGAAGCAATAGTGAACTAACAATTTATCTTAGAAGTTAGGTTAAGGAAAGGCAAACCAACATTTATAGATTTTGTAGATTTGAAAAAGCGTTTGACAGTGTTCACTGGAATACACTGCATCAATCCTGAAGGTAACACGAGTAAAATATTAGGATTGAAAACTTATATACAACTTGTCAATTTGTCCAGAAGCCAGAATGTAGTTATATACGTTTGTAAGGACATGAAAAAAACAAAATATTATTAAAGTGAGCAAGCTGTGAAGGAAGGCAAGAAGAAATTGAAAAAAGAAATAAAAATTCAGAGAGAAGATATAAAATCTTTGCTATTTACATGTATTCAACAGTTATTCTCTAGTTTTAGCTTTGTACTCTGATAAGTTAACACAGCTTTTTCAGCCTGGTCAGGTAGCAATTCAAAAGTTTTTAATACGTCACGTTTTGCAGCTCTCAAATATTCCAGAAAAGACATTTTTATATATTCCATCAAAGCTGCTTTTTTATTGATATGCTGACTAGTGTCGAACTTTGCGCATTTTCTTAAGCCACCTATTGCAGAGAACAATGGAACTGCATAAGTCACGCTGCATATAATCAGAGAGATTACCACAAACGGCACGTAAACGAAATAATGAAAAGAATATTTAAGACCTCCCAATAAACTTCTTTGGATCAACAGTTTCTAAAATTACACCAAAGTATTCGAGATAAACAGTGTAACCTACACAGTGTGCAAATATAAAAGAATCTTAGTAATTACGACATAAACTTACCATGTAAAATTATTGTATCCATGTATCCTCCACTACAAATGAACATTGTTCTCTGTAATAGGTGACTTAAGAAAATGGGCAAAGCCCGAGAATAGTAAAGAAAAAATGTTTTTAAATCTATCGGACTCAACTGCGTGGTCATTAGTCCGTACCTTACAAACTACATAAACTAAGGTACACTAATCTAACGACAACACAAAGATCCATGCCCGAGGGGGGACTCGAATCTCCGACGCCGAACGGACACGCGCAACGCAGCACGGCGCCCCAGTGCACTCGATTAATCCGCCGCGGCGAAAATAGTCAGTATATCAATAAAAAACGCGGCTTTGGTGCAATATATGAAAAATGTATTTTCAGGGACTGACATGAACTGCTTAAATGATAACACTGTACCGCATGGGCTGCCACTCGAGGAAAAAAAAAGTACATTTTCGGCTGTGAAGCGAGTTTCAAATATATGTGCAAGTACAACCCACCAAACCAAACACTGTTAGGTTAGAAGAACTCATCAAGGGACACAACTAATATGATATTGCAGAAAGATGGCCACATTCGCAGTCGTCACAATAGAAGCCATGACAGCAAGATCATCTAGCAGAGAAGTACATTAGTGCTTCATGATCAGTTGCACTTGTGCATAAATATAAAACTGCTTTAATAGTCTCCATAGTTCTGGCCAGGGCTTATATTTAATGCAGAAAATAAAATTCAACCTCTGTCACATAGGCATTCATTGAGTGCTGCCAGTTCCAGAAGATTGATCATTTGTCTTTAGACACTTTGTTTCGGGAAGGGGATGCGGAGTTTTCTTTTACACACTCGCTCTATGGGATCCCTGACGCCACGGCTTCATGTAACTATTAATGTGTACATTAAAATGTCCAAAAAGTAGCAGCTATCATTATTAGTAATGGACATTTGCCGTAGATGGATGTTTATTTGGGAAACTTAATAGAAGGATCTGTAGACTGAATAGCGTATTTTACTTCATCAGTGAACAGATAGAAGTAAGATCGTCATCCTAAGAGCTTCATCTGTTGTGTAAGGATACTGAGTGCGCTCGCATCAGTTCATGTCTGCTGACTGTTGTCTACGACATAGCAATGTAGCATCAGCCATGTGCTAATTACTCTGTTATATTAAGAAGCAGAGCCTTCATAGAAGACGCCGAGTATGTGCATACAGTAACGTAAATAAACGAACAAGTCATTTCACTGTGGTGTCATATACAACAAAAATGGCACTGGAAATTCTTATATAAAACTTGATTTGATGACGAAGCATGACTCTGAAATGTACCACTGGCGAAGTAAATAAAACAATAATTATAATAAAAAAATAGTAGTGACAATGATTCAGTTTTGCGAAGACGAGCTACTTTTCTTGCCTTGGAAAGGGACTTTGTTTACTTACAATAAAAGGATGTTTAATTCTCCAAAATGCTGCTGGAACCGTAGTAGTTGTGTGCATCGGCTGTCAGGTTGTTCGGTGGCAGCGAGCAGCGAGACAAGCGTGGCGTACGTGTGTCTTGGCAACGGTTGCCCAGCACCCCTTCCCTCGTCTCTACGGGACGCAGTTCGAACCCCGGCGAGGGCAGCCGTTGGAGCCTCGCTAGTTGGCCGGCAGATGGCGGGCGCGCCTGGGAATGCTGTGCCAACGGCAAAAATGGATGCCACGTTTCGCTTTCAGCTTTGACGAGGATCGCTACGGTTTTCTAATTGCGCGAAAATTCGACACCTACCGCAGACGAACTGTGACTAATTCCGGTGGGCGTATACAAACAGTAACTTGAACGGAGAAGCGCGGGATGTCAGAGAAATACAACTGATAATGGAAAGAAGAAATGGTGTTCTGCGTAACAAAAGTCAGTCTAAGCTGTCAGTCCTGCTGAATACTTACTGCTAATCATTACATAAACACGACACAAATTACGAAATCTTCGGACGATTCGAACTACCAATGAATACTTACGAAGTACAAGTGAGATAAATGTTCCCTTCCTGTGCTCATTTAGCGTTCATGTCACCTGGGTATGCAATTTCTTCGTAACTGAAGCCTTCAATACCCTTACTTGCAAGTGAAATATCGATCATTCCAAAACCGTAGCACAAGCGCTACTTCCTTTCCTGAAAGCTTTAATTTTTAACATCGACAAAACTTGTCCAGCTACTTACTGCTATCTAACAGAGCACCAGTAATTTTTAAACGAGTCTATCTGTGCTCCCCTCATTCCTGTCCATTCCCCTTTTTTTAAATCATCCAGCGCATCTTATAACCTTACCCAGTCACTTCTCTTTATTCACCGCTACAGTTTACTTTTCCTCCAGACTTGATACCTTCTGTACTGATGCCATGCATTTTTATTAAAGCGAAGCTACGCCTATTTTTATGTGAACATAATACTAATAAGACCAACGTTGTAACACTTCAAAAGTGTTTCAGAATTACAAACTGACAAAAGTCATTGAGAAAAGTATCGCATTCAAATCTTCTCCATCACGATTCACACACAAACTGAGAAGAGGGCGCCATCATCCGCCCCTGATGTAATTACGACATCACATACCATTTTCGTCTAACTACAACAACGGTTCTGGCAAAGTGGTGAAGTTCGCAACGACTTTGGAGAACACCCGGCGACAAACAACTGAAATATTGCCCATGATGTGGACTCGTCTTGAACGCACTGGTCTGAGTCAGCTGTAATTCTCTCCGCTATGTGCGTACCGTGCAGCGGGAGATCTGAAAGTGATCCGATCTTCAAGCTTATTTTACACCTAGATAGTTTCTTATGAAAACTGTATCTACTAAGTCCCCGCTAAGACTACTTGGAGCATGTTATAGGACTTACGAAATATCCTGGTTATGCTATGCTATATGTCTTTTTATTATTATTACTTTGTAATGCTTATGTACAGCTGCACATTACGATCTTGCCTCCCAAACATTTACTAGGTAAAACATATCAGTAAGTAAAAGAAAAAAAGATACTTCCTACATACGCGAAATATTCCTTCGGTAAGAAATCGTATGGCAAATAGCATTTTTTTTTCAGAATAATTAACAACCTTGAAACGAAATACTTTGAATGTTACACATAGGAAACATAAACGTTGATATGTACATATTGCTCTTATCACGAGGGCAAGCAAACGGTTTCTATTAATATTCGATCTAAGTAAATCAATTTTACAACTTTGAAGTAATATATAACAAACACATGGAAAAATAATAAGAATTAATCATGAAGCAGTTCAGCGGCGAGCAGCTAGGTTTGTTACTGGTAGGTTCGACCAGTGCACGAGTGTCACGGAAATGCTCCGGCAACTCAATTGGGCTTCGCTGGAGGAAAGACGACGTTCTTTTCGTGAATTTCTGTTGAGGAAATTTAGAGGGCCGGAATTTGAAGCTGAGTGTAGTACGATCTTGCTGCCACCTACTTACATTTCGCGTAATGATCACAATGACAAGATAAGAGACATTAGGGCTCGAAAGGAGGCATATAGGCATTCTTTTTTTCCTCGTTCTATTTGGGAGTAGAATAGGAAAGGAAATGCCTAGTAGTGGTACAGTGTACCCTCCGCCACGCACCTTACGGTGGACTGCGCAGTATGTATGTAGATGTAGAAGTCTTAGAACTAGATAATAAGTTTTTTTTAATTAGGTCGGTTGGGAGAAACCAGCGGATAGTCAGCAAAATAAATAAATAGGAGAGCATAAGGGACGTGGTGTATTTTCTATAGTCTAAGTATAGTTTGCAAAAATACCTTTCCGTTGCGCCTAAAAATGAATTTTTCCGATCAGTGTTTAATTTCTGGTCTTTAATGTGAAACGTATTAAAAATCTAGGGTTGCTAAGCAACAAGTGATGAGATTGAAGTTGGGATTTTCCAACGTGGAGCAGAAAAGAAAACAAATTAGTAAGTGAATAACTTGAAGTGGAAGGCCTAATTATGACTAAAGGAGATGAGTGGAACATGTAACCAGGCGAAAAGATGGTAGAGAGGTAAGAAAACACTGAAAATACGACGCTTGGTGTTGTTGAACGCTAAAATTCTGAAGAAAGTCTTTATTTTTCGGTGGACGTCAAATAGCTAATGATTGTAAATACTGTGGGTAAATGGACAAGAAGACTCATAATGGTTTGACTACATTATGGATGAAAAAGTACCAGATTTAGCCAAATCTGTGAAATTTGTAGGAGTAGTTATCCGTGGGGACAGAGATAAATCATTTTCGCGTGTCCGTCTATAATGGATATGATGTCCAGTTTAGTCCACGATCAACTTCGCATGCAAGTCATTTTCAAAAACATTTCGTATTCTTAAAACTATAATTAACTTGCTCAAAGCACTTTAACTTCACATTGTGTCAAAAGTAAATATAGTTCCCGCCAGTACTAACTTAGGACGGAAATCGTCCGAAACAACCTAAGAAATAATTTCTCACCTTAGCGTTTCGCGAGTACTGTTTGTTACTCTGACGTGTTTACTTGGCTAATAATGGAACAACAGCAGAGATTCAGAGGCTACCTGATCCGCCACTTGCATATGCTCACTGGGATAGCATCGCTGCAAAGTTAAGTTAGCCATTTCCAAACAAGAAGTTATGTAATTTCAAAACAGTTTACTCTTACTCCTTTTTACTACTATTTTTTCAACCTTGGCATTCTTAGGTGCTTTTTAATTTAGGTGAGAAAAAAACAAGGGTGAAATTTATCAAAACTGGACATATACAGCACAATGAAGTTATCCATGGTCCTCAATTATACAAAAAGTTAATTTTTGTGTATGTAGATTGTTGTTTCTAATTTCAAAGTCACCTGTTTGGGGCATGAACACGCGTCTTTATATCATATGAAGGGGGTCCTAGAGGGAGGTTAATCTGTGGCTAAGGCATACGATCAGAACATCGGCGTTATTAACACAAACCAATACTTATGAAACGAAAAGTAGCTTTCGACAGACAAAATATGAAACCTAATTGGAGGGAAGATTGAATGTAGACAAGAGAATACATATTTGAGAAACAGTGTTTACTCCCACCATTAAAGTCTCCCGCATTTCGGAATATCATGCGCGAAAGAACATGCGCAAAGAGCAGAATAACTTGCACACTTTTCAGTCATTTGGTGCGCTGCTGTGTGGAGCGGACCACTTACGATTTCTGATGGCTGAAATTAATTCTGGTGGAAAGCCTGCTACAGTAAACCAGGTGAACAAGTTACAAAAAGAGAGCGGAGTCAAAATCAAATGTTTGCAAATCTGTGGGCCTTGACTACTGCGGTTATCAGTCCCTAGGCTTACAAACTACTTAAACTAACGTAAACTAACCTAAGGACAACACACTTACCCATGCTCGAGGGAGGACTCGAACCTCCGACGGCGAGCAACCGCGCGCACCGAAGCAATGCTCCTTATCTCACTCGACCACTCCACCGCTGCAGAGCGGAGACAATGTGGGAAGCCGTATATCGGACGAGGTCCGACAATGGAGGGAAAAGGTAGAGTCAGAGTAGTAAGTCTTTTTCAAAATGTTCAAATGTTTGTTAAGCTTAAGGGACGTAACTACGGGGTCATCAGTCCCTAAACTTACAAACTACTTATGAACTACCTTATACTAAAGACGACACAAACATCCATGCCAGATGGGGGATTCGAACCCCCGACCGTAGCGGCCGTGCAGATTGTGACTGGCGCGCCGCAGACCGCTCGACCATCTTTTTCAGAGCATCGCGACAGTACTCAGGTTACCAAGGATTTCCTCATTCCTAATGATCTTGCAGTGGCCTGACGGTGAATTGTCAATATTCAGGTATATGGCAGAAACGATCATTCGAAGCAAAAACTTTTAGTAAACATGGGCTCTAAAATGCATACCATAAGTTCTATGAGCACTTCTTCCCTTTAGATATTGTTAAATAAGTCCATTGTAGTGCAATATCTAAGTCTTTCGTATTCTGAGAGGTGGCAGTATGGAAGAAAATATGAAAAAGAAATTGAGTAATCATCGGCTCAAAAGGTTATACGTTAAGAGCTATCAGTACTTGTTCTTTTTGGATACACCTCTTCTGTTGAACAAGTGATCATAGATCTTCAGTTATAAATTTTACAACCCATTTTTCTTGTTTGAATCCATACTACCCCCTCCCGCAATACGGAAAGGAATGAGGTTGTAGTAGCGGAAATGTATTTCACAGTATCGAAACTGAAAGGTACTCATATCTCTAGTGAATGTTTACTATACTATTTTCCTTTGAATGATCGTGACTGTCATATCCCTGAATATTGACTATTCTTCGTGGGACGCCGTGTATATAATAACAGAAACAAGTAAATTGCAGGTAACTTGGGTGTGTAATGGTGTTTGAGACGTAACTGTGTATGTGGTTTAGAACCGTCGCTATATAAATATGAGATATTAATACAGCTAGTATAATGGTATTTCAAATGTTAATTTCTCGATGAAGTGCCAATGATTCAAATATCGCCCAAGGGCTATGATAATGTTGCAACACGTTATATCTACAGGTTACTGCAAACTCGTGTCAGTTAAATGAGATGTTCAACGAGTCACCATCGCATTTCGATGGGATAATGTACATGTCTCTCTAGTGAATTACAAATTATTTCTAACGCCACCGAAACCTCTTTTAAATTTTGGTGAATTTGGACAATTAGTTGCTTCAGTTCTTCAGCCGTAGCCTGTGATTAGGAGTGTTGCAGAGACAAAAGACATATAGAACTGCGATGACTTGAGGTAAGAAGATCTAGATTGGTATGGTGAAGTCCCTACTCCACTTCCCTAGCTTATTGCGCTTTAAATGTTGTCTTACATCAACAGCAAAACAGGAAGATGATCCACATAATAATAAATCCATGGGTGAAGCTTGATAGATGGAAGAGTGTATATTTTAAATATATTTGTATTAACTAGGACAATATTTCACTCTGGGATCGGTGGTGGCACATACGCAATTTATCTAGTTTGCGAACCAAAATATTCGGTAATACTTTCGCTTCAATTTAGTATACTTTTGCCCTTGTTAGTTCTCCCTATTAATTATGTCACTGTACATACATACATACAGAAGCATGGTCAACGTAACTTTTTTCCCGTGCACCATCCACGACTAGCGTAGAACGTGGGTTCGGTATTTCTACCATCCATGACACTAGCCTGTTGGCCGAGGCGTCGGGTGACCAGCCGCAGCGGAAAGCGTTTGGTATGAGCCGTTTGCGGTTTGCGGTCCTGGCGACAGCCAAGAACGCACAACCCCGTGCCGCTCAATTTCATGAGCCATCCTTCACGGCCAGCTAGGCTAGCCTCAGAGAGAAATGCCGTTGCTTTCTATTTCCTGTCCTCCTTAATGACTGGTAACCCAAGAATCCCTGATTCGAATTTTCCCCCAAATGTTTCTGGGCACCTGTCCTTTCTGCAGATGCTGCAACTTATCGTCTTTCTGTCGGCGGTTGTCAATGAAAGCTACTTATCATACTTAACACATCATTACCGTGGGCGTAGGTTTATAAACCATTTTTCTTAAGCTTCCGCGTTTTTCCCTCACGGCAGTGCAAAAGACTATTGTTTGTTGTTTACCTATCATAATACGAATCGGGATGCTTTGACAACTGATAATGATCAGATTAATAAAATCAGATTATTTGCAAATAATTGAAGTATCAACGCTGTGAAATTTGTGAGTGCAGAATGTCGGTAAACGGCGCTGAGTTTTTGTGTGTTACAGAACGAAGTACGGAACGGAACGTAATGCTAATTATTATTATTGTAAAACTAACGAAGCTCAGCCTTTTACTAGCAGGACACATATTTTTTAACCTCTAACAACACGAGAAGAATTTTGAGAAAATTAGTATTATTTACTAGAAACATGAACATTCATTTCCCATTGCACCCCAGGTACAGTGAGCTGTTACACATTGCATTCCTTAGTAATTTCACGAAAATATCCCTCCACAATAATATTCTGTGGAAAACTGTAGTGCTCAAAAGAGTTGCTACCTCATAAAAAATCGGAAACTGATTTTTCTCTGGCTATATAACTTACTTTACAAAATTAATCAAATATTTACAACTGAATTTCATCTCAAAAGCTTTTGAAATTCAGCTTCATATCCCCGGGTTCCCCTTCCATACTGAAGTCTTACAGCCAAGTTAGACACATAACCACAATGTCAATTACGAAATATTCATAAGTTCGTAAAACTAAGAACTTAACTACTGCGGTTATCAGTCCCTAGGCTTACAAATTACTTAAACTAACTTATGCTTAGGACAACACGCACACCCGTGCCCGAGGAAGGACTCGAATCTCCGACGGCGAGTAGCCGCGCACTCGGGAGCAAGGCGCCTTAGAATGCTCGGCCACTTCACCGTGGTATCAATTACAATTGATTAAGGGTTTTAGTTCTTTTATGGAATTTTAAAGTACATAAATCTTAACATGGTACACTAGTGCGGAAGCTAAAACGAAAATGATTCAAACAAGTATGTCCTCATTCATAATACAATTCTCTTCATCAATTTCCGTATGCGTCAGTGAACTATTTTTCGCATACAGATTTACAGTGTAATTTATGGGATGTCATGGCCATAGTATGGGTGAAGTATTTTCTGGTTTCTGTTAAAGAAATTTTCGAATACTTGAACAAAATGTAGCTACGGTATTCTACAGGGCCATCAACCTATAGATGGCTAAATAATTGTGATGAATGAAGGTTTCGTAACAGAAATGACGAGAAAGTGTTAGAGTTACTAAAGCCATTTGCGACACAAAATTTTACTACGGACTTTTACAGGTATTTGAAGCTAAATATAACTGACGAAGCATCTTAAAATTTCTTATTAAAAGGTAATTTATTCCGCTGACTGCTGTAAGATGTGACCAATAGTTTTCATACATTTTCACACTCTCAGCGGGCTCACTAAAATATAACGAAAATTTTTCTGACGTTGAGGAATTGTGTTTAGAAAGTTATAATTTTATTCGTGAAGTATAAAGCTGTTTTGAGCTACTTACTAAATATGGTTATTACATTTGGCGTCGATAAAAATCTTAGCCACATCTAGATAATATTATATTTACAATATATTGCAAGTAGCTTGAAATAAAAAGATATCAGAGATTTGATTATACTGTTTTGCCGGTAGTTATACTGAGAAAACAGAGTTCCATGTTAGTCTAGCTTTTTATTAATTGTATTTGACCGAAAGCTAGACGACACAGCGTTGAAAAAGTAAGGAATAAATTTGTATTTGCTATAATATACAGCTACAGTGACAAGTGCAAAAATTACATCAGCCGAAGAATCTGAAAATCTTTTTCCGCGAGAAATCGTCGTACCATTATGCCATAAAATAAGTGTATTCTGTGAATGGTTAGCCTAATGGATAAGATTACTGCCCATGACAGCCAAGATATCAAAGTCTGGATCCTGGCTGTGTTACAAAATTACATGTGACGAACAGCACAGCGATTTATGCAACAACTGCCGAAATTCACATAAAACTTATTTAGTCAGGGTACCAGCAAATTTTAAAAGTCATACATAACGCAAATTCAAGCAGCTAAAACATCTATTTGCTCTTAAACTATAGCGACCTCCCCAGGGCCAGGCACTTAACTGTGATTTGCAGAGTATCCCATGTAGATGTAGATGTAGATATACGGATTAAGAGCGTTATTTTTCTTCAGCAGCAGACAAAACAACGGATATTGCTGCTTTCTTTACTACAGAAACCGCCTGCACAAAGTAAATTCTAATGTGTCACAGTGTTCGTTAGGTACTGCATTCCCTAAGAACGGATATTGTGCTGATGCTGTACAGGCGCTCAGGACTGCTAACACAGTAAAGAACGCTGGGTATGTTACACGTCTGTTGGTGATGAGATGGCCCAGATCGATGTTTTCTTTTGCTGAAGGTTGTTTTACTGCAGTAGCGGTACCGAGCTGAATGAGCATTGAAGTAGTACCGTTTTCGACCACGGACAGTGAACACGACAGAAACAGTTTAATAGATACGTATAACGATTTCTGATAATTTTCATTTTAGAGATTTTCATTATTTTCCAGATGAAATAAATGCCGATGAAAATCAACGACAGTTGAAACTGAACTAATACACGACCTGCAAAATTCTTCCATAAACTTGAGTATTATCATTGTTTCATTACCTTGCACTTTCCGAGTGTAAACAGTGTAATAAGAATCTACGACGTAGCATTGGCTAAACTTGCACTGTCTCGCGCTGTAAGGATTTCATTGAAATGAGTCGTTTCGGGATCGGCTTGACTGCTTGAGAAGTTCTATGGACCTTGCCACTTAGTTATCCAAGTTCATCCGCAAACAGGCGCCATGCTCAGGGACCCAAACCAGCTCTCCATTGGCTGTATTATATCCCCCCCCCCCCCCATGACTTTCAGACCAGTAGCTTTAGCTAATCAGCGTCCATTCGCATTCAGGATGCTGTGTGTTACGCGAAACTCTACGGCAGCCAACTTGTAGTGTGATACGAACTATTGTTGAGGATAGTAACTCCCTAATGACACTGGCTTCACCAGCCGGCTCATCGATGGAGCTATACCAGGCCAACAACGTCTGCGTCCAGTCCCGTTACAGAGATAATGTCAAAAAGTGGAAGAGAATGCCGCATCTTAATATAAAATTGACGACGAAGATATAATTTGCTTCATCTACAAGAGAGATAAATTACAAATATCTATTTGCAAGTATAGCCATCGGAGCATTACTGTGCTTAGAAACACGCCTCTTCAGAATTTGAAAGTGCAGCAGATACAACAATTACAACATTGGTTGTGACGAAGAAGATGCTGTAAGATTTTAGACCTTTAGTTTTGTGACGCGCGCCTAGTAAACAGTTTCTCCACCTCCTCCGTTGTCTTCCAGCAGACTACCGTACACTTCAGACTCGTAAAAGACATGTACCAGAAGAGATTCCGAAGTATTTCACTTTCAACAACAGACCGAGCTAGGTGACACATGTGGGAGGACTACGCTTAAATTTCCACCTGGATCGCTACATTTAAGTTGGCGCGGGTTCACTAAACACTGCAGATAAATACCGGGATGGTTCCTTTGAAACGAGCACGGCTGATTTCCTTCCACACCCTTTCGTAATCCGAGCTTGTGCGCGTGCTGTAATTTTCAGCAAACGAAAGTGCGTAACGTTTTATAACCAAAGTCCATTTTTTATCTGTCGAAGTACGCAAGCAATATCGTTTTTATATATAGCTATAGTCTAGTTCTACCGAGTGTTTATTGTATACCGAAATATCCATCCCTTACATACTGAACCGAATTTCGGTGTCTACAATACTTGTGGAAAAAATTACGTTGTACTTCTTACCAGCATCAGCTTATTTATGGCCTAAATCTACAGAATGAATTCCGTAAGCTTTTAACCCTAAATATTATTGGGATCATAAAGGCATTAAACATAGGTTTACTACAGGTATTAATACGAAAAGAGGGCAGAATTAAGCGGTGAAATAAATGGCCGGCTCCTTTTATCTATCGAACTACAGAAGCTTATGTCGTTTTCTGAAACTGAACTAAAACCAAATAGCTATAGTGGCTAGTGAAATAAACAGAAAAAGTAGTAAAATCGATGCTACTTCCGAAACACAAAATCAGTTTTTATGGAAGTACAAACATCGTCTTTGTGACGGCTTATCTTCGCAATGACAGTTTTTGGATGATAACCGAAGTTCGGTTTGGAGAAACTAAAAAAAGACATTCGAAAAAATACCTATTTCGTTATTAAGTTTTTGACGATCGAAATATTTATTTTATGGAAATTGGAGGTCCATTGATGTGGGCCATGTCACTGAAATTTTTGTTGAACATGGAAGCAGTTTTGCCAGATACAAATTGTGAAGTAGGCCGGACGTCGCATAATGTTCTGAGTAACCCCGTCAATAATTAGCACTCATCCAGTAGTTTTTTGCTAAATGATTCTCCGGAAAGCCTAAAAACGCCATTTCACAATACTACTTTCTTCAAAATCTTTCGAAACTGCCAAGAAAGTACACAGATAATATATAAATACTTTTCGGCTATCGTATAAAAGAGCAAAAATTTTCATATCGCAGGAAAAGAAGAAGTGTACTTTTCCGTTTGCCTTCAATTTATTTCTTTCTTTCTTTTTCACTTTCCAAATTTACCCAGCGTCACACATCCGGTTGTTTCTTGCTAAATGATTCTCCGGAAAAATTAAAAGCGTCATTTCACAATACTCCTTTCTTCAAAATCTTTCGAAATTGCCAAGAAAGTACACAGATAATATATAAATACTTTTCGGCCATCGTATAAAAGAGCAAAAATTTTCATATCGCAGAAAAAGAAGAAGTACTTTTCCGTTTGCCTTCAATTTTTTTTCTTTCTTTCTTTTTCACTTTCCAAATTTACGCAGCGTCACACATACATTTCGTATGCGGATTCCGCAACAAAATCCGATGTAGAGACGAGCACTGACGAATCCTGCCGAACGCGCAGTGTCCTCTCCTTCGGACTTTTTTTTCGACGCAGCGAACGAATAGGTGCGAGCGACGGCGCGGTGGAGGGGAGTGTTTATCTGGCGCGCGGTAATTCGGCGGCGCTATCTCCGGAAAGAGGCGATAGGAGCGCAGCGGCACACGGAATGCGTTCCCCGATTGGGCGGCTGCGCACTTACATGCGTGTCTCGTGGCGCCAGCGGCGGGCGGCTGGCAGCTGGCGGCTGGCGGAGAGGCCTGCAGCGGACTGCGCGCCCGCGCCCCGCGCCGGGCTGCGAACGCGGGACCCCCGGCCCCCGCCCCCCCGCCGCCGCCACAGCAGACGCCTTGGCCTTCGCCGTCGCCGCCGCCTTCGCCCCCCGTCAGCCTCGGCGGGAGGCGGGCCGCGATGACTCGCGCGGGGATCGAACCGGCAGCCCCGCGCGCACACGTTCGCCATTAGCATGCGCGAGGGGCCGCAACTCGTTCTGCCCTAGTGCTAGCGCGCTGCCTAGTTTACGCCTAGGGGAGCGCCCTTTCATCGCTAGCCGGCGGCAAAAAAGTCCTCGCGTGCTCTATTCAGCTCGCTTTTCTAAGCTCCGCCTACATTCGTTGCTAAACGCACATAGAACGCATGCTCCACCTCTCTCTCGCATGTAGAGAAAAGGCACTTTCTAAACACACCATTCAAACTGAACGCTATCTGGCTTCGGTCATTGACCTTCCCTCGTTTCCTATGGCTGAGTTGCCATACGTGCCTGTCGATGTTTTTCACGAAACGATAGAAACCTTGTCTCCATCTCTGAAATAATCTTATCATCTCGTTCGTGAGAACACCAACGCTTGATGAAGAAACGTTGCCTAGTTTACACCTAGGGTGTCTAGACAGTATGCCTTCTTACTTCTCCCCGCAAAAAAAAAAAAAAAATAAAAAATAAAAAAAAAAAATAAATAAATAAATAAATAAAAAAATAAAAAAATAAATAAATAAAAAAAAAGAAACGAACCCCTTGCATGCAGCCGTCTTTAATGACCACGACGTCGACGGTCCGTAAAACCCTAATCTCCCTTCTCACATACACTACTCAGCTTACTTTTCCGAGCTACACCTGCAGTTCATTTCTGGTCACACGTACCTTCTGTCTCTCTCTCTCAAATTAAAAAAAATAGGAAAAGCACATCTTGTAAAGTGAAAAAAGAAAGTGTGATAAACGTGGTATTGAGGTTTTTACGTATAAAATGAATTTTTACAGCCCTACAACTAGAAAGTTCTCATATTACTGAAACGGAAAAATTGCATATTTCAATTACGCCTATCCATGTCGACAAGCTAAAATGGCGAAAAATAAAATTGCTTTATAACGAAAAAGTCGTCGCGTGAGAGATGGCAGTTGGGCCACAATAGCCGCGGCGGAGTGACCGAGCGCATTGAAGCGCTATGCTCCGATGAGCGAGGCCGTTCCCCGTCGGAGGTCTGAATCCTCCCTCGGGCATTGACGTTTGTGTTGTCTTCAGTATAAGTTAGATTATAAGCAGTTTGTAAGTTTAGGGATTGATAACCCACCGTTTATGTCCCATAAGCTTAACAAAAATTTGATCTTTTTTGTCGATAATAAGGGAAATGCGGCACCGTAGCGCAGTGGTAGAGTGCCAGACTACAAATCCAAAGAGCGTGGGTTCGAACCTCGCCAGATCCTAGGATTTTTATCTGTCACTTTCCACTTCTTTCACCTCTGACAGTGTTGCTCATGTGAAAAATACCGAGTAGCACCGTGGTTCGGAACCCACGTTAAACTGTAGGTCCCCCTATAACTGGCTGGGTAAGTCAGTTCGAAGGTCGGAGGAAGGCAACGGCATACCACCTTCAAACAGGACCATGCCTAGTAAAGCACTGTGGTGTTCAAACCAATCTTCGGATTGTTGACTGCTTTACCTTTTAAGGGAAAATCACTGCTGGTGGAATAAGGCTCATAACACCCCATCACTCAGCCATTGAGTTTATAGGATTCCTACCAGACTACTAGCTACCGGGAGTGTTGATCCATCGTTCACAGCCAGTAGGGCAAGTCCACCAGTGCCATGAAGAACCCATAAAATGAAACAGTGCCATACTCATTGCACGATGTACTTAAATATTTATCGTGCGTATAGAATCAAGGTTCCATACACACCTCTCCTTGCCGCGTGGGAATACCCGCTTCCGCCGGAGGTTTGAGTCCTCACTCGGCCATAATGTAAGTTTGTGAATTGTTTTTAGCGTAAGTTAGTATAATTAATTTGTAAGACTAGAAAACTATGACCTCGGCAGTTTATCCCTTAGGTTTATAAACATTTGAATTCGATTTTTAGACCTCTCTGCAATCTTCAGATATTCCTTTCATTGTATATCCTACCTGCTTTCTAAGGTCATTGATCCATTTTCCACTAGGTTGTAGCCTCGGCCTTTTCTTACCTTTTGGAATCTACCAAAGAACTTCACCGCCTCATCAGTCATCCGTTCGAGTGGTTACACTTCCAGTCCACCTCCATATGAATTTACTGCTTGACCCATTACTTCGGTTTTCCTGATTCCTCAACAATATCTCTCTAGCAACAGATGAACAACTCATCGTTCTTGCATTTACCGCCGTAAGTAAAACTATCAACAGAATCAGTTTCTTCTCAGGCACATAGGAAGCATAATTTTGGAAACTGTTTAGTTCACGATAGCAATTCAAGCCTTTCGTCGCTTTCTTTTGTTTCATCCAGACACTCGATGTTGCACTTGTCTTGGCAACTAATTATACTAAAAATTTTCTTAAGAAACTAAAAAGAAGGAAATTCGGAGATTAGAGGAACTATCTCGGGTTTCACATTGAATGGGCTCACAGATACAGCAGCAGACATAAATCTCCTTAGGCAAACGGATATTTGAGCCACATACCTTCGGGAAGCTATTGCAAGCCGAAACTGAAATCGCATTCATTTTCAAGAAAAGTGAACTTTAGATCTCTGTTCATTAATCCAGATCGAAGTTTTCCACGGTTTGCTTTCATCATTTGGAGAATGCAAGGGAGCTTTCTTACTCAAAACACCACTGACTGCGCGCCGAACCGCGACTGCATAGGCTTTCAATGTTCAGAGGCAGAAGTTTAGGCTTCGTCAGCAGTGTGGACTGGCTTATATTCTATGAAAACGCGGTTTGGCATAGTGATCAACGCAGTGTCGGAAATAGTAGCAAGGTGTACTGATTGAGATCACACTTTCAACCTTTACAGGTTTCTTAAGGCAGAAGCCACTACCAAAAGTATTTGGCATACTCCATTGGGACTCTTTTCATACAAGGATCCACTTTTATTAGTCTTATTCTGTGGCTCTCAATAGGTTCGTACTTACGGAGTGAAAACTTTCACAGATCACACCAATGGACATGGAAGGAAACACAAAAAATATCTAGGTGCGAATCACTGACTTCGATATGCAGTAGTATTTTGCAACATATCCATTGTTCTAACACAATGTAATACAAGGGATGGGCAAAGTAGTACGAACACCATGCTGCATACTACATCTTTGTGCAAGTTGGCACCACTGTGTACGTATTAGCATTGAGACGCCACCGCAGTGTACAATTGACGTACGAAATCTTGGCGTACCTTGCAGTACATGATACGTTTTGTTCTGCGACAATGAACACAAATGATTGGCCAAATTAGTGATTTTTCTGACTTCCAAAGAGGCCAATTCTATTCGTGAAGTTAGTGGGAGCATTTGTGACGAAAATGACTGCACAAGCGGTGGTAACCTCTGTTATGTCATCGTACACTAAACAATCTAAAACATCATAGGAATAGTGGGTGAAACCCGAAGTTAACTGATAACGACCAACAAACATTAAGAACGAATTTCATCACAATAATAATTAGAAACTGATTATGCCTTTCAGCGTTCTGTCTGGAGCATAATACCCCTAATAAAATTCCTCCATGATCGAATATTCAATGCTAAAATTGATGCCTCCCCAGATGTTAAGCCCTTAACTTCAAAATCAGTTTTGACCGAATCCAAGTACTTCCTCCTTGGTCTACCTCGACTCCTCTTACCCTCTGCTGCCGAACCCCTGGGCCTCTTAGGTAACCTTGCTTCCCCCATCCACGTAACATGTCACCACCATCTCAGCCTGTTCGCTCTAACTGCTTCATCTATGGTGTTCATTCCCAGTTTTTCTTTGATTCCTCATTATGGACACCCTCTTGCCATTGTTCCCATCTATTAGTATCTGCAATCATTCTTGCTACTTTCATATCTGTAACCTCAACTTCATAAATAAGGTAACCTGTATCCCCCCAGCTTTCACTTCCATACAACAAAGTTCGTCGAAAGATAGAGCAGTGCACTGCTAACTTATTCTTGAACACTCACTGCATTAGTTTTTCTACATCTTGATTCAAGTTCTCTCACTATGTTGCCATTCTGTGAGAAAATACATCATTGGTACTTGAAACTGTCTACCTTTTCTAACTTAGTCCCTCCTATTTGGCACTCAATCGGTTTAAATCTCTTTCCCATAGACATTACTTTTGTTTTGGAGATGCTGATCTTCATATCATAATTCTTGCACCTCTGATCGAGCTCTGAAATATTATATTGCAACCTTCAATCGAATCTGCCATCACAACTAAGTCATCTGCATATGCAAGACTGCTTATTTTGTTTTCAACTATTTTAATCCCTGCCAGTCTACAGTTTTCAACATATGATCCATGAATAGTATAAACAAAAATGATAACAGGTTACAGCCTTGTCTTACCCCTGAAACTACCTTGAACCATGAACTTAATTTGCCGTCTACTCTAACTACTGCCTGACAGTCTACATAAAGACCTTTAATTGCCTGCAGAAGTTTGCCAGCTATTCCGTAATCTTCTACAACTGACAATAGTTCCTCCTAGGAACACGGCCATAAGCCTTTTCTAGATCTATAAAACATAGATACAATTCCCTGTTTCAGTCATGGCACTTCTCCATTATCTGCCATGAGGTAAAGAGCTGGTCCTGACAACCTCTAAGACGCCTAAAACCACAATGATTTTCATTCAAATTGTCCTCAACTAATACTTGCACTCTCCTTTCATCAATACCTGAGAATATTGTCGCCACAACGCTAATTAAAGAGATACCCCTATAGTTGTTAAAATATTTTATGTTTCCATGTTTGATAATTGATCTCATTACCGCTTTCGACCAGTCAGACGGAACCTGTCCCGACTCCCACGCCTTCTCAATAATCCCATGTAACCATTTGAGACCTGACATTCCACTGTATTTGACGAGTTCCGGCTTAATTTCATCCATTCCGGCCGCTTTATTTCACTGCAATCTATTGAGCATTCTCTCCACTTCCTCAAATGTGAAACTATTTCCATCATAATTCCTATCCTATTCTACCTCAAAATCTAACACATCATTGAGCGTTACGCCTACATCAAGCAATTCTTTAAAATATTTCCTCCATCTTCCCAAGGCATCCACAGGATTCACTAGTGGCTTTCTTGACCTGTCCAAAACACTTGTTAATTTTTTCTTCCCTCCCTTTCGAAGACTGCTAATTACGCTCCAGAATGGTTTTTCCGCGGCTTGACCCATAGTTTCTAGCTTATTTCCAAAGTCTTCCCGTGATTTCTGTTTGGATTCCGTAACTATCCGTTTGCCTTTATTTCTTTAATCAAAGTAACTTTCTCTGTCTGGCTTGTTTCTAGTAAGGAGCCATTTTTGAAATGCCTTATTTTTCTTTTTACAGGCCGCCTTGACTGTGTCATTGCACCAAGCTGTCTGCTTCTTCCTGCTTTTACATACTACTGTTCCAAGGCATTCCCTATCCACTTGTAGTAGTGCGTCCTTTTGCCTTGTCCATTCCCCTTCCAATGACTGTAAATGACTACATTCAACTAACTGATACCTTTTTGAGATCATTGTTATACATTTGTGCCTAATTTCCTTGTTTTGAAGCTCTTCCATTCTTATCCTTCTACATATGGACCTGACTTTCTGCACCTTTGGCCTCACAGGGCCCATTTCACTGTAGTTTAAATAATGATCAGTATCATCAAAGAACCCCCTGAAAACACGCGTGTCCTTCACTGTCTTCCTGAATCCCTGATTTGTTATTATATAGTCACTGACAGATCTGGTTCCCCTGCCTTCCCAAGTATACTGGTGAATGTCCTTATGCTTAGAAAAGGAGTTCGTGGTAACTGGCGCAGGAATCCAAGAGCTGTTTTCCGTTTCTGTTGGCCTCCATATCATCTCCAAACTTACCCATAACGTTTTCATATCCTTCTGTTCGATTTCCTGTCCTGGAATTGAAATCACCCATGAGCAAAACACTGTCGTTGTTCTTCACGCTAAAAACTACATCACTGAGTGCGTTCTAAACTCTGTCCATTCTCAGGGCGAATACACTGCCAAAACCCCCCGCCGGCCGCGGTGGCCGAGGAAACTGTGGCGCTCCAGTCACGGTCTACACGGCCACTACGGTCGGGGGTTCGAATCCCCCCTCGGGCATGGATATTTGTGCCGTCCTAGTTCGTAAGTAGTTCATAAGTAGTTTGTAAGTTTAGGGACTGATGACCCCGTAGTTAAGTCCCATAGACTATACAAACAAACAAAACCCCAATTTTCCTGCTGGAGATGGCCAAATGTATCAACATCAGTCGTTCATTTACATACCTTACTGCAATCGTGTTGTCTTCGATTGCTTTCCTGATGTAAAGCCCTACACCCCACTGTGCTCCCCTGATTTGACTCCTAACAGGTAGACGTTGCATTCTCCGACTTCATCCTCTTTCTCTCACCTTACCCTAACGTCACTAACAACTGAAACATCTAACCCCATTCTACTTGCAGCCTTAGCCAGCTCTACCTTCTCCCAGAGTAATCCCCATTGATATTAATAGCTCCCCATCTCATTCCAGATCGTTTGCAAAGTCGTATCTGAGGAGTCCATGGTCTGTCAATTAGAGGTGGGACTCCGTCACCTCCAAAGGTTCGAGGCATTTTGCTCTGATTCTTGTCAGCTAAACGGAAGCCAATATATAGCTGCGAAAGAAGTGATGCCACGCTCATTAAATCTGGATACTTGATTATTGTAAGAATGTGGTATGGCCCAAAGAATCATCGTTTACATTGTTCCCTGTAAACAACCGGGTTTATGTATCGATACGCGCAAGAGTAGCTTACAATATGGCAGGCTTACGTCCTTTAGGCAATCATGGGGGAGTTTCATTCGTGATTTGGATATCTAAATCGTGATATTGAACTTTCTGTCTTTTCTTCATTGGTCGGGTAACTATGAATCAATATCTCATCTTACCATACAACGAACTACTTACGATGAGTAACATATTGCTAAGAAACACTACCATATTCCAATGGTAGTGCGCCCTCACATTCAAAAAGGTTCAGTCGTGCATTGTACAGCATTAGAAAATTATCAAACATCTCACCTTGACAGCAAAATCGCCTTCTCTCCAGGAAGTTGAACCGTTAAGGGGAGTTTTAGAGCAAAGCTTGAGGTAAAAATTTAAAGTTCCAACATCGCTGAAATAATTGACAGATGTTTTGGTACAAGAATGGGTAACGTTCTGTTGGGAACTATACAGAAACTTAACTAATCTATTCCTTGGAGAGTTGTCCACCCGCTTTACCTCGAAGAAAACGATCTACACAGAACTAGCAGAGATCGAAAAAATACCGATTTTAAACACATAATTTGTTTATCAACAAGAAATAATGATTGCTAACGAAGGGGGATCTCAATTTGATTTTACATTTGTAGATTTTTTGAAGGATTGTGCCATCATCCGTGAGAAGCGACTTCCAATCAAATCTCGTGCCTGTGGAGTGCTGTATCATTTGTACTGCTGCATTCGTGTCTTCTGTTATAAACGTCACACTTCGTATAATAGACGGGAAATCTTCTAATAAAGGTAAAGAAATTCTGCCGTTTCCCGTCTAATCAACTCATCAGAAGATCAAAATGAACTGCAAAATAATTTATACAAGAAATGCTAGGTGCTAAATGTGGCAGTTGACTCTAAGCAACAAGAAATTTTAGTTACTCCTCTTGGGTACTACAGAATTTCAGCTAAATTTAAGCTGCATGGAACCAACACATAGAAAATATTATGGGAAAGGTGAACTAAAAAGCTATGTGTTATTGGCAGATTACGTAAAGTCGCAAATAATCTGCTAAAAAGGCGCTTGTCAGTTTGCTTCTGGAGTAATGCCGAGCGGTATGGAATCCTGAACGGATAGGATTGACAAGAGGCATCGAGAAAGATGAAAGAAGGGTAAGTCGTTTTGTACTATCATGAAATAGGGCACTTAGTGTCCCTAGACTTACAGACTACTTAAACTGAGTTAGACTTATTTATGCTAATAACAACATACATGCACCCATGCACAAGGGGTGACTCGAAACTCCGACGGGGATCGGTCGTGCAGTCTGTATCAAGGAGCCTTAGACTGCAAGGCCATTTTCGGCAGCGCAGCTTACGATTTTCCCCAATGAATATTAGTCTATGTAGTTTACGGCACAACTAGTTTAATGTTAAAAGAAAATTTAAGCATTTGTTGTAGTCTCTTTTGAATATATGGTGTTAGGTAACTCCAGGTTAGAAACAGCCAATCCCCTAATCGGAATTTTTTTTTATTTTTATTTTCGCCTAGTCATGCTTAAAGTGTTGTTGTTGTTGTCTTAAGTCCGGATACTGGTTTGATGCAGCTCTTCACCCTACTCTATCCTGAGCAAGCCTCTTCATCTTCTTATAAGAACGGCAACCCACATCCATCTGAATCTGCTTATTATATTCGTCTCTTGGTCTCTCTAAACGATTTCTCCCCTACACACTTCCCTCCAATGCTAAATTTACTATTCCTTTATGTCTACATTTCTGTTTAGTAACTCTTCATTAGTTAAGCGATCTATACACCTGATCTTCAACATTTTTCTGTAGCACTACATTTCTAAATCTACTCTCCCCTTCCTGTCTATTTGTCGTCTAGTTTCACTTTCGTACAAGTCCACACAAATGCCTTCAGAAAGGACTTCCTTACACTTAAATTAATATTCGATGTTAGCAAATTTCTCTTTTTCAAAACACTTTTCTTCCAATTGCCATTCTGCATTTTATACCCCCATGAATCACAGGCATTGACGAGGTGGGGTGGCTTGCGTGCCTCAATGATACAGATAGCCGTACCGTAGGTGCAACCACAGTGGAGGGGTATCTGTGGAGAGACCAGACAAACATGTGGTTCCTGAAGAGGGGCAGTAGCCTTTTCAGTAGTTGCAGGGTCAACAGTCTGGATGATTGACTGATCTGGCCTTGTAACATCAGCTAATGTGGCTTTGCCGTACAGTTAGTGCGAACGGCTGAAAGCAACGCGAAACTACAGCCGTTACTTTTCCCTAGGGCATGCAGCTCTACTGTATGATGGCTTAAGGTATAACATAAATGTTGAGGGTCAGCTCCCTATCGCTACGGGAAGCGAAGATATCCTATAGGACTACCTGCATTTCAATGCAATTTTAAGGCCATGTTCGTTTTCAGATCAAGATAAATGGGAAAATTTGCCATAACCTCAAGAACTATGTTCAGTGACACCAGAGTATAGCATATCAAGAGGAGGTGTAGCATCAGCGATTCATTTGCGACGGTCAGATGGCATTCAAGAAGCTGTCAGTGCGGCCTCTGTTTTGACTCCACGGGCAGTAACAGTCCATAGTTCACAGGTAAACGATGTCTGCACAACACTGCTTCTGGATACAGCCATGCTGTGGCGGATGGCCGAGCGCATTGAAGCGCAATGCTCCGATGCGCGAGGCCGTTCCCCGTCGGGGGTTCGAATGCACCCTCGAGCATGTATGTTTGTGTTGTCTTTAGTATAAGGTAGTTTATAAGTAGTTTGTAAGTTTAGGGACTAATGACCCCGCAGTTAAGTCCCATAAGCTTAACAAACATTTGAATATTTTTTGGTACAGCCATGCCCAAAGTGCAAGAAGTAAACAGTTTGAGCCACGTGAACAGGCTCGTATTGTGAACCGGCGAGAATGCGGAAGCGCCTCTCGACGCCTTTCTGCGACTTTTTGGATACGAAATATCGCTGCTTCTGGACGTCTTCGTAGTCAGGCGCTCATCAAGATCGACGAAGTGTGAGAAGATCGGTCGAAATCTGGATACACGTTACATCAGGAAGCGTCTGCTTGCTTCAGGGTACAGATTTAGTGTGACCATGGCCAGACTACAACTTAGGTCATAACAACGCCAAGCGTGGCTACTCAGATGTGAAAGTTGACGGGAGAGCAGATTGGCGCTCAGTGACGACATTAGGTATTGTCTGTATGCGACTGATGTATATGACATATAGTTTCCTAATTTAGAGTACGTTCTCCTCCGACTAACGAACCCCAGACCAGCTTCATGGTGTGGAGAGCCATCAGTTATAGTCGCGGTCGCGCATGGTGCATCTCCAGAGTAACGTAACCAGTGGCCGCTACATTCCACAAGCTGTTATCCTGGTGCTAGTGTCATTTGTCTGACAGGAAGGTGTCTTTCAAAGAAGACATTGCACGTCCATTATATGACTGCTCTGTCGAAACGTGCTCCTCTTCGTATACAACAACTGCCCTGGCCAATAAGATTGACAGACCACTGACCAAGTGACAAAGTATGGAACACGATGAAACGGCAACTTACTTGTTCTACAGGGCCTACAAGAAAGATCGGCGAATTGCAAGAAAAGTCCCAAGATTACAGGAACAATCTATAACAGCATGCTATACGGCAGCTTTATATTATCAATTAAATTACGTCAGCCAGATCACACGTTCTCACCACTGCAGATATACATATTCGCCGATCATTCTTGTAGACCCTGGAGAGCAAGTAAGTTGCTGTTTCATCATGTTCCATTCGTTTTCAGTTGGTCAGTGATCCGCTAATCACGTTGGCTAGGGCAGATGTTGTATACCAGAAAAAGCACATTGCGAAAGAGCAACCGTATAATGGACGTGCACTGTCTTGCTTAAAAAGCACCTTCCTGTTGAAGAAATGGCACTAGCACAAGATAACAGATTTTGGAATGTAGCGGCCACTGGTTACCTTACTCTGGAGATACTTGATGGTTCTGTATATATGTATACTATTGTAAGTCAATAAATAAGTCGAAAACTGAGGTAGACGCGCCACTACTGCGCGGTGTGTAGGGGTATTTCCCTACCACTACGACACAGCCTTATTGTGGATTGCAGCAGTTTAAAGAACCTAATAAAGTTACAGCTAAAGAGTGTCACTTACAGGATGCAAACGCTGCCACAAAGATTCCAAGCTCGAGGCTTTTAAATCCTTCTCGCACGATGGGACGAATGTTTAAATTTACAGGTGGAGTCAGCTGACAAGTAAAATAATTTTCAGGCTTGTAAACGCAGTACTGGCGTGTCTACCTCAGTTTGCGACTTATTTACTGACCCCCTCACATATATCGGATAACACAAGTGCCGAGAAGTTGTTTCTGGTGATCATGTTCAGGGACAACGATGACGTTATCCTTACTCGTTGTAGGTCTATTCCAAACGATACTATGATTACAGGTGTATCGTATCAAGGTGCCTTGAAGAATGAGTTATTACCTGAAATAAGTGACTGAGTGACAACTTTCAAGTGATTTCTGACCCTTCCTGACCTGGCTCTTAGTGACTTTTGGCCATTTTCGACGATCAAATACGCTGTCCGTAGTCGTACTTCACTGGCCGTGTCACTATTACATAAACGATTTATCACTTCTAAAGAAGCGTTTGCAGCGGTCGCGGAATAGTGACATCGACATTGTGAAAAGTGTACTTTTTCGGGGAGAATAGTCCTTGCAATGGTCCTACTTTCGTGTTATTAGTTTGTGAGGAAAATATTGAATGCATCTCGTATCGTATCGAGGATCTCATGAACGTACAGAGAAGGCAGAGTTTCATTGGATCGACGTCTGAGAAATCCATGTTGATTCCTACAGAAAGATTTTCGCTCTTCGCAGAGATTAATGCCTCTCACATTGGCAACAGGGCACGTTGTGAGATAAGTCACTTATCTCTGTTTGCAATGAATTTTTCGTGCGCCCTTTGTGGCAATAGCTCTGTGCTTCCATTCATATTCCAGTTATGTAACTAATCTCGTTGAACACTTCATCGTTAAGTTTTGAGATACAGAAGGTGTGCTCTGATGCTATTCTTTCAGGAATATGGGGTATAGCTTCTACTGGGGTTTTGAAAAACTGATGTGGAACGAAGCCTTTATCGTAGTTGATGGCACTTGAAATAGTTACGGTTCAAGCTTCTGTCAAGAAAATGTGTTTGAAAAGTCAGGGATAAAATACAAAAAGCTAAATGAGATGTGCAAATTGTACGAGTATAGATATCAGACTGAAAGTGTAAGAGCGAAAAGAAGCGAGTTAGATACGACTGCATTCTAGGATTCTTCTTAATAATTACTTACAGTGAGTAAGTAAGAAAGGAAACGAATGACAAATTTGGAAAGTGATTTGAAATTCATGAAGACGCAATAAAAACGTTAAGATTTGCTGAAAACATTTTTACTGTGTTAGAGATAGCAAAGGAATTGAAAGAATATTTGTAAAGATTGGACAGTGTCTTAAAAATAAGATGTAAGGTGAAAATCAACAAAACTAAATCAAAGATAATGAAATTTAATCCAATTATCCCTTTAATGCATAGTGTAGTTGATCAGATACATATCTTATTTTTTCCATTATCTCTCAAACGGATTAACATTTTACCACAAATTCATTTGTAGCTGCTTGTATACATAGTGATATATGCTATTGGCTCGTTCTAGAAATTATAAATTGCAGAGTGCTACTGAATAATTTCGACAGTTAGCTGCATAGAGTTACTCCTAACAAGTGTGTTTTTTTACATTAGTATTCCTCCTTGGCAATGTAAAAGTAATCAATCACATACTACAGTTGCATTATGAGTTACTTTAAAGAAATATGAGAGGCATAATAGCGACATTTACTACATCGGGTACTACATGGAAGCACTATGTAGCTGACCAGCTATTGAATTTTTTATTGCTAGTAGTGCATAATAATTTTAAGTAATTTTTTTTCAATATTTTTCTCAGTACATTCGCACTGTACATTAATGGTGGTAGTTTTTATAGCTTCAAATAAAAGGTCATGCATTAAAGAGTTAAATCAAACAATTCTGACGCAATTAAATTACTGAATAATACACAGAAAGACACTGATCTTGCTATTAGTGTATGAAAGTAAAGGACGATGGCCGACGTAGAGAGGAAACAGGACACAGACATTGAAGAAGAAGGAACAGATTTTAGGAAAAATGTAACTTAAATTTATGTATGACGAAATCTTCTATGAAAATTTGTCACTAAAGTGCAGCCTTTTACGACAGAGAAACGTGGATATATGGAATAAAATGCGAGCTTGAAATATAGTTCTATAGAAGATGGCTGAAGATAACAATGAGATACTGAATCGAATTTTGAATAAAAGGAATTAATGATGTGGTATAAAGGGAACAGTGAGATAGGTGGGAGGAGGAGGAATTGCAAAGGGAGACAGAGACCTGAATAAAGCGAGCAGGTAGCAGGTTAAAATTACTGTGGAGTGCAGGGATGAAGAGACTTGCACAAAACAACCCATCGTGGAGAATTGCATCAGATCAGTCTTCGTTCTGGAAACGACAGTTACAGTAAAAATAAGTAGGGTAAACGTCAGATATGAGACTGTTGACACAGAGTGGGCAGCACGCTGATGTATTCGGAACGACACCATTAGTTCTACCAATGACCTAAAGAGTGCGCACCAAAAGTGAGGAGAGGTTTGCGTCACAGCGCATTCCAATATAATTCGCATCATACTTTCACCTGTGCACCTCAATGTCATACCTTGCAGTGTGGCAAATCACTACACCATCACTTCCTTCAAAGTTCTATGATGTTGTCACGTAAACGTACCAAATTTTTAAAATTAAAATAGTCCAGATAACAGAATTTTTATTTTTACTAGAGGACCCGTGCTAATACCGTTAGTGAAATGACAAAAACGTTGGAAAAAAATGGAAGTAAAGTTGAATGTTCAAGCATAGCTTACTTCAGAATCAATCAATGCAAGTGTTTAAAAGCGCAAATGAAAGAGCTTGATCCGATGAGTGCTGCTAGGTCAAAAAGAACTGCGTACCTTAATTAGAACCGAAGATAGCGTAAAACCGATTAAAATATTCAGTGCAAGGACAGAAGGATACCGCGTTTGAATTAAAATAGAGGATGGAGAGACTTAATTCTGATACTTGATGACAAATCTGCGAATGAATACCTTTCGTTTAAAGGAAAAAATGAAGGAAATCGGTCAGATAGAATGGCCTGGCCGACTGACTATAGTTTTCGCAATTTCTATTAATATATAAGATTTCCACGTTTGTGCGGCTTGCCGTGCCCATCGCCACCACCTGCCATCATGGTGCTAGTCATCTCAAGATGGTCTACGTTGACTGATTGACTAAAACCGGTCATGAAATAAAAATAACATTCTGCGATCTGGACCGTTTTAATTTTAACCATTGTTTTCAGATCGTTGTTCTCCATTATGGTTTCTAAAATTACAGTTTCAATTTTTTCTGTTTATTTGGTTTTATAAACTACACTCTAGTTTACCATTTACAGTTCATCCACGCACCTACATATGATGCACTTTCTGGATTGAAGCAGATGTTGTAACTCATCCCAAAGATGTTCCATTGGATACTAGTCTGGACTCTGGGCAGGCCCGTACATTCCAGGAATGTTATCGTCTGCAAACCACTGCGTCACAGGCGCCGCTTTACGCCAGCGGCAGTGCGGTGCTAATACGAACAATGATCGTCTCCGAACCGTCAGTTTACTATACACAATGCAGTTGAAAGTGTTCACCTACTTTTATATTTAACAACCTCTTAAGCGCAAGCCAGCCGTTACACGTTAACAACAGAAAACAGCCCCATACCGTAACTCCACCACCTCTGCACTTGACATGTTGGTAGGTTGCCAAGGGGGAGATGCTTGCGTGCCTCAACCATTCAGACAGACGTACCCTAGGTGCAAGCGCTGCGGAGGGGTACCTGAGAACAGACTGGATAAACGTGTGGATTCTGCAGAAAGACATCAGCTTTTTCAGTAGTTGCAGGGCAATAGTCTTGATTATTGACTGATATGGCCATGTAGCATCAGATAACGTGGCTTTACCATACAGCTCCTGGAAACTTCTGAAAGCAAGGGGAAAATACAGTCATTACTTTTGGGCATGCAGCTCTACTGAATTGATACTTCACGTTGGAATCCTATTGGGTAAAACATTCCAGAGATAAAAGAGTTCCTCGTCCAGATTTACGGGCGGGGATTACTAAGGAGGATACTGTCATCAGAAAAAACAAAAACAGGCATTCTCCGGATAGGAGCACGGAAAGTTCTATCCCTTAATCTGATAAGTAAGTTAGAAAATTTGAAAAGAGAAATAGCTAAGTTGAAGTTAGATTCGGTGGGGAATAGTGAAGTTCGGTGTTAAGATGAAAACGATTTTTGGTCAGACGAGTACAGCGTCATTAAAACAAAATCAGTTGGGAATAACGAAGGAGTACTTCTAAAATGAATAAGAAAATACGTATGCGGCTAATATGAACGGTTTGGTGAATACATTATCGTAGCCAAGGTAGTCACGAAGCCAATACTTACTACAGTAGTACAAGTTTATATTCCACCCAGCTCTTCCTATGACGAAAATGAAAAAATGTATGATGAGATTAAAGAAGTAACTCACAAAGTTAAAGGAGAGAAAAAGTTGATTGTGGAGGGGGACTGGAGTTCGGTAGTAG
The DNA here is from genome assembly GCA_026315105.1 of Locusta migratoria. Classification (NCBI taxonomy): domain Eukaryota; kingdom Metazoa; phylum Arthropoda; class Insecta; order Orthoptera; family Acrididae; genus Locusta; species Locusta migratoria. The sequence goes on along the minus strand of CM048755.1, from coordinate 143,897,811 downwards.
GGAAAGGAAAGAAGGTAAAATAGCAGGTGAATATGGGCTCGGGAAAAGGAATGAAATAGGTCGCCTGGTAGAATTTTGCACAGAGCTCAATTTAATAATAACAAACATTTGGTTTAGGAAGAATAAAATAAATTTTTATACTCAGAAGAGACCAAGAGCTACAGGAAGGTTTCAGATTGATTTTAGAATGTTAACTGGATTTTAAACTGTAAGACATATCCATGAGCAAAAATAGTCTCTGACAATAACGTATTATAAAATGTAGGTTAAAACTGAAGAAACTGCAAAAAAAGTGAAAAGTAAGGGTATGTAACTTGATGAATTGAAGGAACTGAGGTTCTCGAGCGTTTCAGAGGAAGCATGAGGCAATTACTGACTTAAATAATGCAGTAGAATTGGTAGCTTCAAGAGAGGAAACGTGACGCCTGCAGAAGACAAGGCCTAGTAGAAATCAAATGTTCATAAACCTAGGGGACCAAACTGCTGGGGTATTCGGTCCCTAGACTTACAAACTACTTAAACTAACTATTTTAAAGACAACACATGCACCTGTGCCAAAGGTAGGACTGGAACCTCCGACGGGACCACCTGCGCAGTCCACGACGTGGCGCTAAAAAGCGCACGATCATTCCCGCGCGGCTAGTAGAAATCTTTGGTTAACACTGGAGATACTGAATGTAAAGGAGATAATATAAAAGAAGTAGCTTATAATTCCAATTACGCAGAATCAGGTATTAAAATTACATAACTGTCAGTTAGTCGAGATTGCAAAATAATAACATGAATTTTGTACATATGAATTGGACAATTCATAGATATCAGTTTTGATTAAGAAAAAAATGTGGTAACACGTGAGGGAATACTCACCTTATGACTTTTCATAGAAGATAATTTAAGGAACGGCAAACCTACGTTCATAGCTTTTGTAGTTATGGAGAAAGCGTATGACACTGTTGACTGGAATGCACTCTTCAAAATTGTAAAGGTATCATGGCTGAAATACAGGGAAAAATGTTCTATACAGCTTGTACAGAAATCAGACAGCAGTTACAAGAGTCGAAGGGCAGTAGTGGTTGGCAAGCGAGTAAGACAGGGTTGTAGCCTTTCGCCAATGGTATTTAAGTTACACATTAAGCAAGCTGTGAAGGAAATTAAGGAGAAGTTTGGAAACGGAATTTAAGTTCAGGGACGGAAACAAACTTTACGGTTTGTCGATAACATTGTATTCGTGTCGGAGGCAGCAAAATACCTAAAAGAGCAACTGAATGGAATGGACATTGTCCTCTGCCAAGCACTTAAAAAGTGATTTGCAGAGCAAATATGTAGATGCAGATCCTAAAAGAAATGTATATGATGAACATTAACAAGACGAAAATAAGTGAAGAGTGACGTTGGCGAATTAAATCAGACAGTGCTGAAGGATCTAGATTAGGAAACTAGGCAATAAAGGTAGTAGATATTTTTTGTTATTTGGGCAGTAAAAAAACATCTGATGGCCGGTGTAGAGAAGATATCAAATGAAGAACGGCAATGGGAAGAAAAACATGTCTAAAGAAGAGAAATTTGTCAAGATCGAAAATTAATTTAAGTGTTACTGAGTCTTTTCTCAAGGAATTTGACTGCAATGTAGCCATGTACGGGAGCGTAACGTGGATGATAAATAGTGCAGGAAGAAGCGGATTGAATTTTTAAAATATGATGGTACAGAAGAAAGCTGAAGATTAGATGTGTAAATCGCGAAACTAATGAGGAAGTACTTAATCATATTTGGGGAAAAGAAATTTATGGTTATCTTGAATTTAAAGAAGGTATAAATTGGTAGGACACATTTGATACAACAAGGAATCGTCAGTTTACTATTGGAGGGAAGTGCGGGGGTAAAAATATAACCGGGAGACCAAGAGACGAATAAAGCAATCTGGTGTAAATGGATGTGGCTTGGCGTTCTGATGCAGGGACGAAAGGGCTTGCACAGGCGTAAGAGCTGCATCAAATCCGTCTTCATTCTGAAGACCACAGGAGTAGTATGTAAGGAAACCGTTGCTTTGCTCTGTGCATGAATAAAGAATCACTCATTTAATTCGCGTCAGTCATATGCATTTACTTAATTGCATTAACACAATAGTCTTAGATTTCACAACCTATTCTCGAAATATGTTCCATAGAGAAATCGAGAGTAAATTATTTTCACCAGTCAGCTGGAGAATCTGTTTGTTAGAGCTAAAAGTTTTATCTCCTACGACAGGGATATTTAGATTCAATTTACGCACGAGGTAGAGATCAGTTTCACTGAAGCTGATGTACTGAATACAGGTTTAAAAGTAATGTTAGAAAAGTTATGAAGTATACCTACTTAGTGAAAAAGATAGGGAATATATTACAAACTATATGTGCAATCAACATCAAACATTCATCTGAAGGAAGAAGTAGATTAAAAACGGATAAAATTCGTAAATTAAAGTGAGAAGCGTTCAGTAAAGTCTAATCAAAAGTATCACCCAACAGACAAATTAAAAATAAAATAAAAATGAAACTAAAAACTAAAAATATTAAAATAAAAATTCCTAAGAAGTTGTGATATGGTGTAAACACATTTAACAGAACAACACACCAATACCGTTACTATCCATTCGTACTGATTATATGGGCACCGAAATGGAGATTATTATACGGCACCACATCTCACAAGGAAATGGTCAGACTTGTCATGTCGAAACCTGTATTCATTTTTTTAGCACTGTTAGTTAACTTTGAAGGAAGTCTGTATGCAGAATGTTAGCTGCTGACATGACCTGGAAGTCACCTAAAAAAATCACGAAAATGGCTGTTTTTCCAGCTTGGCGCTTGCGATGACGGCTGGCCACCCCTGGAAATGGCGAGTCGCGAGCTGTTGTTATGGTGAGAGTTGTGCACATAGTCGGGAGGTGCGGCCGTCTTATCGCGGCCTTCACTAAAGAGGAATATCGTTGCACGGTTTTGTCCTGGAGCTTGTTAGAGACGTGAAAGATATTCTGTACATCTACTTCTATACTCCGCAAGCCACTTTACGGTGAACATTCAATCTCCCCTCACAGGTGATGGCAAACTCTGCAAATGTTTTGCTGCTTGCCATAGAGATATACCACAGACGGCAAATGAAGCAATCAACAGAAAATACGGGTGAAGACTATGTGATGTGCGACATGGTAGTTAAACTTCTAGACGAGCATGTAAATAGCGCAGACATGTGGCTAGAAACGACTGAAACACTCGATATTGCAGACTGTGAATCTACAGACGGCGAAGAAACGAAAGAAAGTTGCACACATGAAGACTCTTCGAGTGATATTACCACGTACCATCATCAATTACCTCCGAGAGCAACACCAGCAACTACAATTACATTATCAGACAAAGAAAAAGCGGTGAAGTATTGGTTGAACGAAAGTGGTAAGAAAGGCCTACGTGTCAGTACTGTTCAAAATAGGTATCGCTTTGTCCGTTCTGAACATCAGTTCTATAGATGGAAAAAGGAAGTCGCTGGACGACGTAAGAGTCGACTGGAAATTACGACGCAGATAAATGCACGACTTTTTTAGTGTCAGCGACACAACTTTGCGTGATTGGGCGTTAGAGATTGCCAACGCGATAGGCGATAAAGAATTTACAGCTTCTCAAAGTAGGATTAGTCGCTTCAAAAGATCACATATAACTGTGGCACGAAAAATAACAAAATTTGTATCGAGAAACAGGTCGGAAAATAAAGTGACTCAATTGGAAATGATAGAAGCTTTTCTTACGACTGCAAAAAATAAGATCGCCAGTTTTCGTGAATCTTACGTTTACAATGCAGATCAGTCAGGTTTTCATAAAGAAATGCGTGCGAAAAGAACACTGTCATTCAAAGGGGAAAACATATTGAGGCAATTGCGCAGTCCACGACTGCACTTACCCAGTCATACACTATAATGCCTATAATTAGTCTGGATGGTTCATTGCTGCTTAAACTATATGTGTGTCTTCAAGAACCAACTGGAAGTTTTGGACCACGTGTCAAACAAACAATGTTCTACGCAGACGCATCGAAGTCTGTAAAAATGGGAAATGATAACGTTAGTAGAAGAGATACTTCAGATTCCACCCGGCATGGCGACCGTAATTCAACCGTTAGAGAATTTTTCCGCCAGTGGAAGGCATTTTACAGAAAACTAACAGAGAAAATTATTGTGTGCAAATTACTGCAGTTTCCTATCACCGTGACAATATTCTCAAGTTGCAATGCGTCGTACGTTATCAGTTTTCCTCCCCACGGTTTGAAAATGTGATTAAATATGCGTGTCACGCCTCGAAATATACTGTATACTGTCCTATGTCGTCTTTGCTTGTATGTTATTGGTGCACAAAAAACCTAAGTTTTGAACATTGTATGAATATTTCACATTTTTGCGGTTATTACAAGAAATAAAAGTTTGACGTGTTCTAAACCGTATATGTATTTTTGTCTATTTCATAGCTATTTGGAAAGAATGTTGTAGATAATATATCACCTACATTTGTCAACGAATTTATTATTATCGTATTTATTAATTATCGTACGATCGCTTTCACTGGGCGAATCAGCTCTCACTGCTGTGGCAGGAGAGCGGCGCGTAGCTAACGCCACCTTGTCCCTAGATGGCGTTGGTACAACGTGGCGAGAGAGGTCAGGGTTGTACAACACGCAGTTATAAGCGCGGAAACCATGCGACAATAATGTCATACTTCATAAAAGTTTTTACAGACTTCCAGGTCATGTCAGCAGCTAACAGTCTGCATACAGACTTCCTTCAATGTTAACAATGTAAAAATAGCAACACAGGTTTCGACATGACAAGTCTGACCATTCCCTTGTCAGATCTATATAAAAACCGAAATGATATCGATATATGTCACTGCAGAACAGGAATTAAATTTGAAACTTCCTGGCAGATTAAAATTGTGTGCCGGAACCGGGACTCGAACCTGGGACCTTTGCCTTTCGCGGGCAAGCGCTCTACCGACTGAGCTACCCCGACACGACTCACGATGCCGCCTCACAACTTTACTTCCGCCAGTACCTCGCCTCCTACTTTCCAAACTTCACAGAAGCTCTCTTGCAAACACGCAAGACTGGCACTCCTGGAAGAAAGGATATGGTGGAGACATGGCTTAGCCACAGCCTAAGGGATGTTTCCAGAATGAAACTCCGCTGCAGAGTGAAAGTTTCATTCTGGAAACCTCCCTTAGGCTGTGGCTAAGCCATGTCTCCACCATATCCTTTCTTCCAGGAGTGCTAGTCTTGCGTGTTTGCAAGAGAGCTTCTGTGAAGTTTGGAAAGTAGGAGGCGAGGTACTGGCGGAAGTAAAGTTGTGAGGCGCCATCGTGAGTCGTGTCGGGGTAGCTCAGTCGGTAGAGCGCTTGCCCGCGAAAGGCAAAGGTCCCAGGTTCGAGTCCCGGTTCCGGCACACAATTTTAATCTGCCAGGAAGTTTCATATCAGCGCACACTCCGCTGCAGAGTGAAAGTTTCATTCAGGAATTAAATTTGACGACGAGAGGAGAAAGTACTATACCTAATGGGCTACCTGTACAATTCTATAGATATTAAATGGAAGAAATCTGTTCCCGTCTGGCAGTAGTTCATAGTACGCTGCTGAAAAAAATAAAGCGTTTGGAAGAAAGCGAGGGTCCTTCCTCTTTTTGAGCCTGTCGTTGGACATAGGCGTATAACTGTAGGAGTAAATCGCAGATATCAATGTGCAGCAAGATTATTTAACAGATTTTATTACATGGAACCCACAATCAGCGAAGCTCAGGAAACTCTTCGGCGATGACACTTCATAACGCAGCGGATAATGGTGCCAACATTGATGTCTTTTACATTCACTTCCGGATAATATTCTAAACACTTCCAAACTGTAAGATAGTAATCAAAATAGCAGCATTAAAAATTTCCTATCAGCTTTGTGGCTCCATTCATGGCTTTCTAATACATGAAACATCGGCATGACAACTGATATCGGACGAATCAGAGACGCGTTGCTATAGGGAAGTAGCTCATATGAAAGTATAGCTGTAATTATTGGGGACGGTAAACGCGAATCATTTCAAAAGAGAAAATGTCGTTCTGATATGGAACCTATTTTCGAAGAAGACTCGTATCCGTCTACTATGTTGCCTCCATCGTTTGTTTCGTGCAGAACTCGTGACAATAAGTCACGGCTCAGCACACTCAGGTACTTATAGATGCAGTATGTACGACTTTCGGAAAGCATCTGAATAAGTACATCATAAAAGTTTCGCAATATAAATAAGAGCATTTGAGTAAAAGTGACAGTGATAGAGAAATTTATTATTTCAATGTTCCGGTACTTAGCATCATTCGCCTTCTTGCTTCCCAATACAATTTTGTTAAGTGTAAATAACAGTCTTGTGACGCAGAACACATTCTGGAGATCTTGTGCAGATGGGCAGGTAAACAGTCATGTCCAGTAGTCAGGCGGAATGTTGCTGCTGCCTCTCTTCTTGGTTCATCTGTTATTAGTTGGCTATCCAAGAAGGTTTTACAGATCTCCCCCCCCCCCCCCCCACACACACACACATTTTATTGATTCTTCTCAATTTTTCTTTAAATATGTTGTTTATCATACGTTTCACTGCAAAATACGACAGGGTAGTTTTTCCAATTTGTTTAATTTTTGTGCCTCTTTTGGCTAGAAAATCAGCTTTCTTATTACCATCTGTGCCACAGTGTGATGGTATCCATTGAATTGCAATTTTCTTGTTCAAATAAATGTTCAAATGTTTGTAAAGCTTATGGGACTTAACTGTGAGGTCATCAGTCCCTAAACTTACATACTACTTATGAACTAACTTATACCAAACACAACACAAACATCCATGCCCGAGGGAGGATTCGAACCTCCGACGAGGGAGGCCACGCGATCCGCAACGTGGCACTCCAGACCGCTAGGCTACTCCCGCGCGTTAATTTTCTTGTTATTTTGTTGCGAAAGTAGATAAAGAAAAATAGCACAATTGTGCTAGAGAAAGAAAATTAGCACAATTGTTCACAGGTTTGTTCGACTGATGATAGCGTGTAGCGGAAATGCTAACAAATCTAAACTTTCCAAGATAGATATCAAGACTCCAACTGGCTAACAGAATAAACTAGTAGAGATAGTGTCCTGAAATGTTTGTATTTTACAGATGAAACTCCATCCTCAAATCCAATAAAATTTGCTTTATGTATTTTATATATAATGAGATATGTTTTTTTTTGTTCTAAAAGTTAAAACTTTTTTAAACACTTTGAATCTCGTAAATTTGTTCTTTGTATCTATACAGGTCCCTTTTTTATCTGATTAATCGTCGATTTACCAGCTGAAAAATGCTCCTGCCGAAAAAAAAGGAAATATGTTTCTATTTAAAAGACTGTGACAGAGAAGTGGGGAACCAGCTGCCTCAGTCCTCACGGCACGCCAACATATTGGCGCCCTTTTACCACTGGACATACTACATACCAGTCTCTCGCTGTATCAAAGTTAGAGTACGGAGCATCCCCATTTGTCTGCGGCTGCCTACATACGTCAGCCATCGACACTTCCTCCCACCTCTCCCCCACTGCCACTGTCTTCAAGCCTATCTCTCGACCTGAAGCACTGCCTCTGCACTTTCATTGCCTCTCGGCCTGTCTTTGTCCCATTCTTTTTCTCTCAAATTACCACTGTATCTTTATCATACTCTGTCGTTCGTCTCTTTCGTCAGCATTGTCTCCTCTGTACACATGTCCTTGCGGATGGATTGGTCGGGGTTGTAAACCCTAGACGGAGAAACTGTAGTATGTGGCTGCAAGTGGAGCAAACTGTTCTTGTTAAAGTTCGCTGGTCTGGATGATGCAGACCCCCAATGCTTATGTACGGTCTCTACTCATCTCTCTTTTGCTATCTCCATCCATTTGTTTTTACTGCCACCGTCTCTCTCCCACCATAACTGTATTTTCTCTCTCCGACTAGCAGTGTCTCATCTGTACTCCACCGTCGCCTGCTATTTTCTTTCAGCATAAGAAACCGCACATATGTTCGCCAAAATATTTTGTGAGGAAGGCGGAGTGAGGAGAATGGGTCCAAATTATTTGTCACCATTTTATAAGTGGAATATACTCTTTGAGCTCCGACATGAGCGTTTATCAGCTGGTACCCTTATTTTCCGCCGGCCGCGGTGGCCGAGGGGACTGCGGCGCGTCAGTCACGGTCTGCACGGCCACTACGGTCGGGGGTTCGAATCCCCCCTCGAGCATGGATATTTGTGCCATCCTTAGTGTTAGCTAGTTCATAAGTAGTTTGTAAGTTTAGGGAATGATGACCCCGTAGCTAACAACATTTGAACATTTTTTGAACCTTATGTTCCCTGTTGCAGCAGGCTCTTTTGCTTATACGAGACAAATTCTATAGACATGGAAAGATATGACAGTTTCTACATCTACTACGTCTACATGCATACTCCGCAATCCACCGTAAGGTGCATGGCGGAGGGTACACTGTACCACTACTAGGCATTTCCTTTCCTATACCACTCCCGAACAGAACGAGGGAAAAAGAAAGCCTATATACCTCCGTACGAGCCCTAATTTATCTTATCATGTCTTTGTGATCATTACGCGAAATTTAAGTAAGCGGTAGGAAGATCGTTCTACAACCAGCTTCAAATTACGCCCTCTAAATTTCCTCAACAGAATTTCTCGAAAAGAACGTCGTATTTCCTCCAGCGATCCCCATTTGAGCTCCCGGAGCATTTCCGTGACATTCACGCATTGGTCGAACCTAAAAGTAACGAATCTAGGTGATCGCCTCTGAACTGCTTCTATGTCTTCCTTTAAACTGGTCCGCTGCGGGTCCCAAACACTTGAGCAATACTCAAGACTTTGTCGTACAAGCGTTTTATACGCGTTTTCCTTTACAGATGAAGTACATCTTCCCAGAATTCTCCCAAAAAACCGAAGTCGGCTGTCCGCCTTACAACTATCCTTACATGTTCGTTCTATTTTATATCGCTCTGCTGTGTTACGCCTAGATATTTGAATGACGCGACAGCATCAAGAAGCTCACTACTAATACTGTATTCGAACATTATGGGATTTTTTCCAACTCATGCGCATCATCTTACATTCTTCTACATTGAGACGTAGCTGCCATTCTTCGCACCAACTACAAATTTTGTCACGTGCCATCGTTGAGAACAACGTACTGCGTTCTATTCCTTAGGAAGTCACAAATCTATGAACCTATTTCATATGCTCGTATATTAGTTAGCAAATGTTCAAATGTTTGTTAAGCTTAAGGGACTTAACTGCGGGGTCATCAGTCCCTAAACTTACAAACTACTTATGAACTACCTTATACTAAAGACGACACAAACATCCATGCTCGAGGGGAGATTCGAGCAAATGTCAAATGTTTATAAATCTATAGGACTCAACTGCTTGGTTATTAGTCCCTAGCTTACATTCTACTTACTCTAAGGTAAACTAAGCTAAGGACAACACAAACACCCATGCCCAAGGGCGGAATCGAACCCCCGATGGGGATTCGAACCTCCGACGGTGAACGGCCTCCCGCATCGGAGCATAGCGCCTCAATGTGCTTGGCCACTGCGCCGCGGCTCTTCGTTAGCAGTGTGGCACCGCTTCAAACGCCTATTTGAAATCGAGAAAAACAGAATCTGCCTGTTGCCCTGCATCCATGGCTCGCAAGATGTCATGTGAGAAAAGAGCAAGTTGAGTTTCGCATTAACGATGTTTCCTAAACCCGTGCTGATTCATAGAAAGCTTTTGCGTTTCAAGTTAATTTACCACATTCCAACTGAGAATATGCTCCAAAATTGTACAAGAAACTGATGTCAACGATATTGACCTGTAAGTATGTGGGTCAGTTATCTTTCCTTTCTTACAAACGGGAGTCACCTGAGCTATTTTCCAAACACTAGGAAATTTTCGCTGAATTAAAGATTCACGATAAATGCAAGCTAAGTAAGAGACCAAAGCCGCAGAATACTCTTTGTAAAACCGAACTGGTATTTCATTCGGACTAGGAGACTTTCTCAGCTGCTTCTCTACACCGGAAATACCTATTACTCTGTCCTCCATTTCGGAGGTAGTACGTTGATCAAATCATGGTACTACATTTGTGCGGTCCTTCTTAAATGTGAAATTTAGAACCTCAGCTTTCCGTTTGCTTTCTTCTATTACTGCCCCTGAATGATCAACGAGTGACTGGATAGTAGGCTTTGAACCGCTTATCGATTTTACATAGGACACATGCTTCGACATATTTATACACAGGGTATGACGAACAGTAAAAATAAATTACCATTTATTTTTTTCACAAAGAAGTTTTCATAAGATGGTACGGTAAATATTTCTTAACGGTCGCTACACCCGTTTGGACAGAAGTAAACAAACTGGAAGTTCGCCGGCTGGATATGAGACCAATATCTCGAGGATACATTGAGATACTGTTGTGCTTACAATTTAAAATAACATGTCGAGATTTTATATGAATTTCATATAGTGCTATGTTTGAGTTGAAAACTACCTCAGGCAATGTGTTTTTACCTCTATAAACTCTTTTAATTTTTTGCAATGTTTTATGCAATTTGATGTTCCACAGTAATTTTGTAACGAATAATGAAAGTAAAGTCAGCCTTTCATTCATAAAGCAAAACGTCAATCAGTAAGACGTGATTTTTTTTCGCACAGATTTCTTAAACCAGATTAGTAGTTGTACAGCTGTCTCAGCGCGAATTGACACTTTTGGTAGCCAAGTATCATAGTTTTTCTTGAAACTTCCTGGCAGATTAAAATTGTGTGCCGGAACCGGGACTCGAACCTGGGACCTTTGCCTTTCGCGGGCAGGCGCTCTACCGACTGAGCTACCCCGACACGACTCACGATGCCGCCTCACAACTTTACTTCCGCCAGTACCTCGCCTCCTACTTTCCAAACTTCACAGAAGCTCTCTTGCAAACACGCAAGACTAGCACTCCTGGAAGATTCTGCAGACAGATTTTTTAATAAAACAAGGTGACAAAAGCCATGGGATAGCTACAAGCACAAATAGAGAAGGCGGTAGACGGGGCTGGAGGGCGGTGCATTTGCGAAGCTCTTAAAATATACTCCGGCGATTCATGAGAAAAGGTTTCCGATTATTCCTATTATGGCCGCACGACGGGAATTAATAGACCTTGGACGCGGAAGAATAGGTGAAGATAGACGCGTATGATATTCCATATTGGAAATCAATAGGAAATTCATTATTTAGAGTGTGCCGAGGGTACAAAAATTTCAGGCATTACCTCTCACCACGGACAACGCAGCAGCAGTTGTATAGAATATTAACAGACAAGAAATAACCTCAAAAATCAATGTGGGACGTACTAAGAGCATATCAGTTGAGTCAGTGCGTGCAGTGTGATGTTTGTGGGCTATGACAGCAGTCGGACAAGGGGAGCGCTGTTGCCAGCAGAGCACGGCCTCGCCTCCAGCGTCTCTCCCCTGCGTCGTCACCATATCGGTTGGACCCTGGGCGATTGCACAACTTTGGGTTTCTCAGATGAGTCCCGATTTCAGTTGGTAAGAGCTTGTTGTACGGTTCCAGTGTGGCATGGACCCCATGAAGCCAACAAACCAAGTGGTCAACAAAGCTCTGTGGCAGCTTGTGGTTGCTCCTTGATGGTATGGGATAGTTTACACAGAATGAAGTTGCTCCTGTTGTCCATCTGCATCGTGCACTGGCTGGAAGTGGTTATATTCTTCTACTACGAGTTAGTATTTCCAAACAACGATGACAGTTCTGTGGTTGAGAGTGCGCCATGTCAACAGGCCAGAGTTGTTCGTGGTTGGTTTGAAGATTATCCTAGACTGTTCTAGAGAATGATTTGTCCACCCACGTCGCATGACATGAATCCCAGCCGGCCGCGGTGGCCGAGGTGACTGAGGCGCTCCAGTCAAGGTCAGCACGGTCACTACGGTCGGGGGTTCGAATCCCCCCTTGGGCATGGATATTTGTGCCGTCCTAGTTCATAAGTAGTTTGTAAGTTTAGGGACTGATGACCCCGTAGTTAAGTCCCATAAGCTTAACAAAGATTTGAACATTTTTGAACATGAATCCCATCGAAATTCAACTTGTGCAAAAAATTATTTACCTACAACACTATCGCAGTTGTGGATTGCTCAGTATTTCTACAACGATTTGTTGAGTTCATGTCACACTTCGCCGGGCGAGAGGAGGTTTGATACGTCAGTGTATTCCGATGTGGCCCTATCCGATTTTCATAGGTTTCTAAAGCTTAAAGAACGACTTCGAGGATTTGAAATTTATAGTGACGAAGCGGTACAAGCAGAAGTAAGGATGTGGCTTTCTCAACAGACATTCTACAGTGACGGTATTGATAAACTAGTCTCCCGTTGGGAGTAAAGTGTTCGTCGCGAGGATGACTACATTCATAAATGAAAATATAGACTTGAGGAATAAAGATGTACACTGATAATACAGTTTGCTTTATTTAAAAAGCTTTAAAACATTATGTTACATTTTTATTTTCGAGCACGCTCCCGTAAAAATCCCGAATATCATTCCCACGGGAACTGTCAAGGCAAGATCAACGATCTGGCGAAGTACCATGTCCTGTTCTACAAGCAAATTAAATTCCTGTGAATGTAGCGAATGGAAGCTGACTTGTAGAGTATCGATGCTGGGTGCTGAGAATAGAAGTCTATCCTCAACAACAATAACTTTTTAAAATTTTAGTACAAATTTCAGTTGCAACCAAGGATCATCTTCAGATCTATATACAATAAGTGGCTGTGACTAATAATTATTTTTGGCAATTTGCAAGTGAAACTGTTAACAACTTATTTTAAAAGAAATACTTGCACTTTCTGCATCTCTGATTACAAGATTTAATCTATTATACAAAAAAAAAATGACATTTGTCGTGCATAAATTAGGAAAATGACACAGTGACACTCGATTACTCTATTGCCAATAAATCACTGAAATCAGTCACACACATTAAGTATCTGGGAGTTTGTGAATGAATTGACATACGGTGCCTTTATCATTTAGAACTAACTGTATGAGGAAACAATTGTGTACTGAGTTTCATTGGAAATATTCTAAGGAAATAAATTGCTTACAAAACATACTTTCGATAGATTCTTGAATATTTGCTCGTCATTATGGGTCTGCTATGGGCTATGATTAAAACAGTAGAGCGGGAGAGAGAAGATCCAAATACGAACCTAATGTTTGATTATGGGTACGTTTAATGTGTTCGTTAAAATTACGACGGTGTTCATTCCACTCCAGTAGCACAGATTTACTGGAAAAATTCAGATTTGTGAGGTGAAATGACACTTCTTTGTGCATTCGAATCACAAAATTACTATGATACAAAAAACAGTGAAATTAGAGAAGCCTGCAAACGTTCGTAAATGGTACAGAAAATGGGGGAAATGATAGACGTACAAGTAACTTCCGCTGTAACCGTAAAGCATACACACACATGCAGATGTACAGCACATAAAAGATACGAAAGGGAAAGCTCATTATCTCGTTTCATCACTTTGAAACTCAGCCTTAATGTGTCACTGTTGATGTGGTGGTAGCCGAACAAGCATAACGTGTTTAGTTTGTGAGGAGATTCAAGCAGATTAACGTCCTGAACTAATAAGAGGAGAATAATGGGAAGAATAATAAAAATGGCGATTTGTAATGTGTGACTTAATAATCTCTTCGGAAAGGAAAAAAACTGGAAGTTAATTTTAATTCCAAATAAGCTGTGAGTGTGATGGTATCTACAGTTTCACAGGAAGCATCTGTGGAGCGCCTGCCTAAGTTTGTGAGAGTGTGGTGCACCGTCCTGAGCCTTCAGGCCGCAGGCGTAAATCAGTGCTGTCAGCCAGTTGGGTGTGGCTCGCGTCGAGGCCTGCGGAATCATTACAGGACGGCTAAAGGCAACACCACTTGCAACATATCGCAAACGCTGCCAACTGGCCAACAATGAAACTCACCCAATACTTGGTAGACGAAGACATACACAAGAACGGGACTCAGCAGATATTCAAAACGATGCTCCTCATCTTGATGAGGTTCACCTTGCTGCGATAGGATGGGCCAGCAGTTCAGGAACCGAAGTACTCACTGAACAGAATGTAAGGCAGAGGACGCTCTACCAAGAGAGATTTAACCGAATGATCGAACTAGCGACGAATCAGCAGTGGACTACAGAAGATTTAAACCTGACTTCTTAAATTGTTTTCTCCGAAGAATGTACTGTATCAGAGAGGAAATATAGAGCAGCAACAATGATCGTACAATAATATTACTGTTCTTATTAAAGCCATTTACTTTTACTTCAACTAGTTGGATATTATTGAGAAGTTAATGTTACGTGGTGAATTAAGAGTTCAATACCTACAGATGACCTTCGTAGAAAATGCTTTTCTAAGTAAGTTAAAGAGAGATTCGCGACTATATCTACATGTTCATCAAGATGCTACAATTATTTCGTGTCTTACATATAGTGTATTGCCTTGATTGTAAGTAAGGCAGGTGCTAAATGTCAGTTCACTGGAAGAGTACCCAGAAAAAAAATATCAGTTTTTGTAAAACACTCTTGTGATCCATATTAGAACATTAATTAATTATATGAGACTCACACCAAATAGAGTTAACGTGATATATTGAAGGTATACAAAAAAGAGCAGCAAGTGTGATCACATGTTTGTTCGACTCACAGGAAAGCGTCATCGAGATGCAGGGCAGCCTGAACGATAGGCCCTAGAACAGGGGTCGGCAACACGTGGATCGCGATATTAGGAAGATCGCGTGCCTCCTGAGAGTGCAGAAGAAAAATTTGTTTCACAATATTGACAACTGTTTCTCGCAGCAGAAAAATGCGCACTTGTTTGACACAGGTTTGTTTTGTTTATTAACAAGCATGTAGAATTGGAAGCAACATCAACCTTGAATCTCTAAATCTGTTATTCCCGCATTAGTTCAATAAGCCGCTACCTGCCTGGCACTCGTTGCAACATTATTTCATTCGCCTGTGGGCAGTGTGTTGCGTTGGTTCGGTATGTGGCGGCAGAAGACGGTGAATTTCGTGCCTCGTACTGTTCAAGGAGGTTAGAATATTTTTTCATATGTGCTGTCGCGGTGAACTACGAACTTCCGCGTTTTTATAGGGTATGGATAACATATTTTGCAACTAAGATCGCCACTTACATGGATGATTTTTTTGCCCGGTTTTCAGATTTTCAAAATATTTCTGTGGTATGTCTTAACCTTCAACATGAATATTTCTCCTTCCTCTGAAAATGTTTTTTTTTTTGGGCATAGATAAAGAATCTCTTCAAAATAAAGTAATATCGTTAAAATTATTTGTATCTCGATAGTGTTGAAGAATCCAGAATTTATATGCCTGTATTTCGTCAAGAGAAATACCCTGTAAGAACTAATGTTAAAATTAGAATAAAGGCCTTGTTTGCTTCTACTTACCTGTGCGAATCATTGTTTTCGAATCACTTTAGAAATTTAGAAATAAACACAGAACACAGTTAACTGACGAACCCTTGGTCTCCTATATTCCAGCAAGCGCTGGAATCATACACTAAATATCAAGCAAATTGTTAAGAGAGAATCTAGTCAAGTTCCACAACAAATTAATATTTTAAAACATTACGAAATAAAGTTTTTACGTTTTCAACAAATAATGAAGTTTTAAAAGATTAATTTTTAGACATGGTTGTTTTACGTAACTAAAAATTAAAATTGTACTTTCAAAAGATGGAATTCATTTTGATACGGTGGTATGAAACAGTAGATCGCGAAGTCTTTGTGGCTGCACACCCCTGCCCTAGAACATAGACGTTGACTATCCCGCTGAAGATTACTTACAAAGTTTCAACAAAGATTGTTAAGCGAGGAACTCGAAATGTAATAAACTTCTGGGAGAATATCTTGAAGACGGGCTATTGTTAAGATTTTCGTTTTCGCTATGAATGACTTTGATACACAATCCACCAGTTGAATAAAGATCGTTAAACAGCTAAGTGCTTAATTTAGAAACAGAAAAGAACTCCACCAATGATACATAATGTCTTCCTCTTTTCAAAATCTATTTATGTGATGCTTTACAAGAATGGAACCGTAATTAATGGAGCATGGAAATTCCATATGGAACAGAAACATCATATACATTACTTCTAGCGGGCAACTAAGTTATAAATGTAACCTATATTTTACATATTTTTTGAAAACTCAAAGAACAATATCCGTCAATAAGTCTTACCAAAATACATCACCATGCAACAGGAGAAAATGAAAACAGGTTTGAGAACTGTATTTGGCAGGATACTGTTGTGTTCTTCAGTGCGATGGCTGGTATGATACAGCTCTCCTCAGTACTCTATCCTGTACAATCATTTACATCTCCGTAAAACTTCCCTCTAATTCTAAACGGACGATTGGTGTGTTACAGCCAAAGGAAACTCCATCATTGGTCGTGTAAAATTTGAAATATTTTTTTTTATTTACGTGTGAATAACAACGTTTAAAATGTCTTGCGACCGGTACTTGAGTTTCCTTTGGTTATAACACAAATGTTGTGGTTGTGCTACACAACTACACAAGTTTCGGAGTGGAAACCAATCTCAAGATGGCTTGATCACTCAGAATGTGTCCAATCAATAGATTCCTTCGTTTAGTCACAATATGCCACAAATTTTTGTTCTCCCCAGTTCCATTCAGTACCTCCTCATTAGGTGCAAGATCTACCCGTCTCATCTTAAGCAATATTTTGTGGCAGCAAATTTCTAAAGCTTATATTTTCTTTGGGTCTGAACTACTTATCGTCAGCGTTTCACCTCCGCCCAAGGCTACACTCCAGACAAACACGCTCATCAAAGACTACTTAAAATTCCTATGATAGGCGACGTAAAAAACTTCTTTTATTCAGAAACTTATTGTACAGCATTGCTCTTATAGACGCTATATCCTTCCGGCTTCGTCTCACAAGGTATTTTACTGCTATTCTCAGTATTTCTTCCCCTAGCTTCACCTGGATATTCGATCACAATTTATTCAAAAGTATTTGTAAAGCTTATGGGACTTAACTACGGGGTCAACAGTCCCTAAACTTACAAACTACTTATGAACTACCTTATACTAAAGACGGCACAAATATCCATGCCCGAGGGGGGATTTGAACCCCCGACGGGGAACGGCCTCGCGCATCGTAGCATAGCGCCTCAATGCGCTCGGCCGCTCCGCCGCGGCCGCATTTTATTACCCTTGTATTGATGTTAAGCTTAATATCATTCTTTCAATAAAACGTCAATTCCTCTCAACTGTACTTCGAAGTTCTTTATGTCCCTGACATAATTTCAATGTCTTCGGTACACAGCAACTTTTTTCCTCTCACTGAACTTGAGCTCCATTTCCACATTTCTCCTTGCAATTCTTCACAGCTTACTGAAATTAGAGACTGAATAGACTACAAGCGTGTAGCATTCCCTTGTCAACGAGTGCTTCTCTTTCATCTTTCATGCCCTTCGGCTTTCTGCGCAAGCTGTATACAACCTGATACTTTCAGAATTGTGTGGAGTGTACTCCAGTCATCACTGTGAAATATAAAATTAGATGTACATTTCGTTCCAGATGATCCATAGTGAAGAGATCCTCTTGGATATTGAACACAGCAAAAACAGAAATACACAATAAACACATAGAATATTAGAACAGATATGTCAGTGTACCTTCCATAGATTTCAAATGAAATGGCCCTTGTGGATGTCGAATTGAAAATGTGTACTGCTGGATACTGTATACCGATCTATACCAAAGTAAGTGCCTTAAAATTTTGATAAAAGTTATTCTTGTTTCTAGTAATGGTTTCATGAAGTGAGCTGTTAATTTGAAGAAAAGAAATTTTTAACAGTAGTTAAAATTCCCAATTCCTGAAACAGTCCTCTGTATGATATTCTCGAGGTCACACCACATACAATTATTATTGCACGTTTTGGGCTCAGAAAACCTTAGCTTGGCTTGCCGAGTGCCCCAGATGTAAGACTTTTGGAACGAAAGTAAGCATAGTACGCTACCTTTTTTTTAATTTTTTATCACTTATGTCTGACAACATTTGAATGTCAAATATCTACATCTACATGGATACTCTACAAATCACGTTGAAGAGCATGGCAAAGGGTTCATCGAACCACTTTTATGATATTTTCTATAATTCCACTCTCTAATAGCTCGCGGGGAAAAGGAACAGCTAAATCTTTCTGTTTTCGAACTGATTCCTCTTATTTTATTATGGTGGTCATGTCTTTCTATGCAGGTGGGTGCTATCAATATAATATTCGCATTCTGAAATAAAACTTGGTGAAAGAAATTTCGCAAATAGATCTCGCCGCAACAAATAACGCTTTTCTTTTAATGATTTCCACCCTAACTCGTGCATCATTTCCGTGACACTCTCTCCCCTATATGGCGATAATACAAAAAGAGCTGCCCTTCTTTGAATTTTCTCTAAATTGTCCGTCAGTCCCACCTGGTGTGGATCCCACAATGCTCCGCAGTACTCCAAAATACGGAGCACAAGTGTAGAGTAGGCAGTTTCTTTAGTAGAACTGTTGCATCTTCTAAGTGTTCTGCCAGTGAAACGTAGTCTTTGGTTCGCCTTTACGACATTATTTTCTTTACAATTTAAGTTGTTCGTAATTGCTACTCCAAGGTATTTAGTTGAATTTGCGGCTTCAAGGTTTAACTGATTTATCGTGTAACTGTAGTTTAACGGATTTCTGTTTGTTGTCATATGAATGACCTCACACTTATCACTATTTAATGGTCAGTTGTTAATTTTTGCACCATGCAGATATCTTATCTAAATTCCTTTTTTAGTTGCTTTTGATCTTCTGGTGGCGTTATTAACCGATAAATGACAGCACCATCCGCGAACAGCCTAAAAGAACTACTCAGATTGTCTCCTAACCGTCAATTACAACGTACTGCGTCCTTTCTGACAGGAAGACGTTCAAATGTTTGTTAAGCTTAAGGGACTTAACTGCGGAGTCATCAGTCCATAAACTTACAAACTACTTATGAACTACCTTATACTAAAGACGACACAAACATCCATGCCCGAGGGGGGATTCGAACCCCCGACCGTAGCGACCGTGCAGACTGACTGGCGCGCCGCAGACCGCTCGGCCACTGCGGCCGGCCTTCTGACAAGAAATCACAAATCCAATCGCACGACTCTGGCGATATTCCATAAGCACGCAATTTGATCAGGAGTCGCTTGTGAGGTACAGTGTCGGAAGCCTTTCGGAAATCTAGAAATACGGAATGTAATTGAGATTTTTTAAAATTATTTTTTTACGCGCTTCGGCAATTTTGCGGTATGCTCCTCCTATTTACATATATTATCAAGCTGTAATCCCAGGACTTTACCACTCCTCGTTATTATAGTATGGGCACACACTGGTAGGAAAACTTTTACTAGTTCTAAACTGCATATCGTATGTTTCTTCAAGGTTTACTGACAGAGAATAGGCTACGAACCACTTACTAATGTCCGTGAAATTTTCATTAGTCGAACCAGAGGAGTTCTATGCAACGTGTGCTATGCAAGACAGGACCTGGATGGACGCGAACCATGAAATGAGACATGTGACAACGAGACTGGCACCCCATGGGTTTCACCACAAGGTGTGTCGCAACAAATTATTTCACGAACCGAATGACGAGTGTGTGTGTGAACTGTGCTTAGAATTTTGTGATCGATACCATATTATCAAATGCAGGAATAGACAGAAATCCATCTTAGCATATAGCGAAGACAAGTAAAGTTAATGTAATGTAATGTAAATGTATCCCTTTGCACGGCATGTGTGCAATTCCTATAAATAAAAAATTAGTCGAACATTTAAGGTTATAAATGAATTCTTATAGAAATAGTCTTGATAGGTAATTTGGAAAAGATAGCCACTGAATCTGATGGCACAAATGTGAATTTCGTGTAATTGTTTCAGCGTCATGATTAGCCTCAATACAGCTGTCAGGTGTATTAACATAAGGCTCGGGGAGGCGGTGATGGCAGAAGGCATGGATAACATTTCAGTGGTACCAACTGAGTCTGTCAGCAGGTCGGGTTTCACTAGGCACGGCTGACACCTCAATATGTATGGGAAGGGGAGGGTGCCAATGCTGATAGGTGACAGTATAGGGGGGGGGGGGGATCTCTCATGAGAAAATTCCTGTAGTAGTGGGTTTTAGAGCTGCACCTCTTTTAGACTGAAGTCAGTGGACAGGTATTACCACTTAAAGTAAGTCCCTCTAACAAAGAAACCAGGTTCGGGAAATGTCACGTATATATCCAGATATAGAGGAATTAGCATATTTCACTAAAATAAACAAGGTATTAGAGATAAAGTTAGTGAATTGCTTGTAGATGTTGACTCTGAAGTTATTGCTATTTCAGAGCACTTCTTAAATAATGTCACAATTCAGAGGCTACCTTTCCCAGGGTACAAGTTAGCTGCCTGTTTATCCAGGTCATCTTTGCAGTGTGGGGGATTGGCCATGTATGTGAAAAACGGTATTTAAGTTGACTCCATCGATTTTTCTAACCACTGCACTGTAAAGATATTTGAATGTTGTGCGGGTGCGATTGAATGTAGTGAAACTAAATTTGTTGTTATTTATAAATCCCCTGACTTTGATTTTGAAACGTTTCTAATCAGGCTAGAGGCGGTTGTGTGTTCACGACATGGGAAGTACAAATAATTATTTTTATGTAGTGATTTCAACATTAGATGTGTAAGTTTTTGTGCAAGGGAAAGGATGCTTATAGATCTCTGTAATTATTATCACCTGCTGCAAATAGGATTCTTTCCAGCGAGTGTGCAGGGGAACAGCAGTATAACCACCTACAACATTTTTGTTTATTATTTATTATTAGAGGGCAATTACGTTAGCAGGATAGTGAATGGGCGTTCATACCTCAATGCACAAATTTTAACTTTGAAAGTGTTTTCTGCTCAAACATCTGTTAAATATATTTATAAACTTTTTCGAAAAGCTAATCCAGTTACAACGGAGGCCTTTTCTAACCTAATTCAGGAAAAAGATTGGCGGGAGTTTATAGTGCTGATAATATAGATGATAAATACAATGCTTTCCGTGACACATTTCTCATGCTCTTTGCCGGCCGCGGTGGCCGAGGTGACTGAGGCGCTCCAGTCACGGTCAACACGGCCACTACGGTCGGGGGTTCGAATCCCCCCTCGGGCATGGATATTTGTGCCGTCCTAGTTCGTAAGTAGTTCGTAAGTAGTTTGTAAGTTTAGGGACTGATGACCCCGTAGTTAAGTCCCATAAGCTTAACAAACTTTTGAACATTTTGAACATGCTCTTTGACAGTTACTTTCCGTTAGAACGCTCAAAACAAGGTACTACCAGCAATAGGCAGCCTGGGTGGCTGACAGGAGAAGTAAGAATATCGTGTAGAACAAAGCGGGAATTACAGCGAAATGTTAGAAGCAGTCAAAATCAATGTGCAGTAACCCATTACATCAGTATTACAAGGTTCTTAAAAATGTCGTTAATATGTTCAAATGTTTGTAAAACCAACTGCTATGTCATCAGTCTCTAGACTTACATCTACTTAAACTAACCTAAGGACCACACACACACACACACACACACACACACACACACACACACATACATATATATATGCTCATGGAGGACTCGAACCTCCAACGGCGAGCACGGCTCATTACAGCGGTCGGCCACTCCATCCCGGCTGTCGTTAAGAAGGCAAAAAGGATGTGTTATGCAGAAAGATTAGGTAATTCTAGGATAAAATTAAAATAATTAAAACCACATGGTCAGTCATGAAGAAAATACCTCCTCAGTAGCACAGGGTTGAGGATATGAAGTCACTCGTAATGAAGGTTTTTCTGTTACTGATAAGTCACATAGATGTGCAGTATTTAATAATTACTTTCTGAATATAGCAGGTGAATTAAACAGAACCTTAGCTCTTACAAGTAAATCATACAACTGTCTTAGAAAGTAGCATTCAGAGACTGTTACCTGACTCTGTCCTCCGTGAAACTGACAAGGGATAGATTAAGTCAACAATTAAATCACTAAAACCTAAGGTCTCTTTATGGATTTGATGGGATATCTAGCAGAATACCTAAGTATTGTTCCGCCTCTGCTATCCCGCCCTGTGCTTAGCCGTATTTGTAATTTTTCCTTTTGGACTGGTCAGTTCCCTGAAAGACTGAAATACTCAGTAGTGAAACCATTCCATAAAAAGGGAGAAAGGAATATTGTTGACAACTTCAGACCTATTTGTATGCCATCAGTTTTTGATAACGGTATTGAGAAGGATGTTTTACGAGATCAATTGATCTTTTTAGTTCCTATAATTTGCTTTGAATGTACAGTTTGGTTTCATAAGTGGTTTAACAAATGACAATGCTGTATTCTCTTTTCTCTACGATGCACTTGATGGATTAAATAAAAAACTACTAGCGCTAGGCGTATTCCTTGGTGTAAGAAAAGCGTTTGAGTGTGTTGATCGCAAGATATTGTTCAGAAGTTGAAACATTATGGAGTAAAAGGAGTAGTTCACAATTGGTTGACTCCTTACTTTAATAACAGACAGCAGAAGGTACTGTGATAAGCAGTCTCAGTGGGTCACAGTTCAGTGACGTATGCCCCAGGGTTCTGCTCTAGGACCTATGTTGTTTCTCTTTTATATCAATGATATGCTTTCTAGTATAACATATAGTTCTAAGATATTTCTGTTTGCTGATGATACTACGTTGGAAGTTAAGAATGTTGTTGGTAATATTGATGCAGTATCAAATAATGCAGTTAATATGTTAATGGCTTGTAGAAAATAAATTGATGCAAAATAAAACCAAGAGTCAGTTTTTACAGTATCTAACACAATTAAACAAAAATTGGCAGTTTGATTATACAGAATAGGCACAATTCAAATTTCTAGGCGTTTAGATAGAGATGAAGCTGTCGTGGGAAGACCATGTTAAGGATCTTGTTCGATAACTAAATGCTGCGTTGTTTACCATGAGAACTGTTTTTGAAATAAGTGATAGTTCAACTCGAAAAGTAGTTAACTTTGCGTATTTTCATTCGATTATGACGTATGGTGTTATTTTTTAGAGTAACTCCTCTGATTCACAAAGGGTATTTATTGCACAGGAACGGGCGGTTCGAGCAACCTTTGGGGTAAGCTAGCTTAACTCACGTCAACCCCTGTATAGTAGCCTGGGAATTCTGACAATGGCCTCTTAATACTTTTTTTCTTTAATGTCCTTTGTTGTTAATAATATTTGGTAATTCAGAAGAGTTAGCAGCTTTCATTTAGTTAATACTAGACAGAAACTGAACCTGTAGTTGTATTACACCTCCTTGACCCTTGTGAAGAAAGGTGTGCAGTATTCTGCAGGATCATTTTAGTAACCTGCTACAAATTCAAAGAGCTTAGTAGTAATCCACGCACTTTTAAGGCTAAACTGAAAAGTTTCCTTGTGGCTCATTCTTCCTATTCCATCGCAAAATTCCAGGAAAAATTAAGAAATTAAGCTACTTTCTGTGTTACATGGCTGCTTCTTTTTATTTATGCTTAGACCTGTCTTGTGCTTACGATTTCTGTATGCTGTACTTTATCAGTTACTACTCTTGAAGTAATGACTCGTTCCACGATCATGGAGACTTTTTCCTCAATTCAGTCCTGCAGCACATGATAAACAAAAATAAATAAACGAACGTAAATTGTATCAAAATCTAAAAGCCGCGCGGTCTAAGGCGCCTTGCCACCTATTACGCGGTCGCACCCATCGGAGGCTCGAGTCCTCCCTCCGGCATGGGTGCGTGTGTGTGTGTGTGTTGCCCTCAGAATAAGTCAGTTTAAATTAGTTTAAGTCATTTGTAAGTCTAGGAGCCGATGACATAAGCAGTGTGGTCCCATAGGCGTGCAAACATTTGAATATTTAATCTGAAAAATTACAAAAAGTATTTTTTTTTTCAGTTTTCAGTTTATTCACCATAAATATGTGAATATTTGTCAAGTCGTGGCAGCAGGGTTTGGAGCCCAGCATTAAAGAACTCTGCTGCCTGAGCATCAAATTTAAGTAGTGCAGTTTTTCAGTAACAAGCTTCTCATCTTGAAACCTATCGAAATTCCTGGTGCACCTTGCCAATAGTGAAGTACCTGTTTTGAACTGGACTGCTGAATGTCATGAATGAAGACATGAAACAGGTGGTGATGAAGCAATTCGCCAAAACAGTCGCTTCATTATCGACAAGTTGCATCAGAAATTTTCGTAAGTATCAGGAACAGTAGTTTATCACATTGTTACTAACAAACGTCACCACAAAATAATGTGACTTCTTTGATGCTGCGATCGAAGAGCTGGTGCCACGACTTAACAAATGTTTAAACGATCATGTTGGCTATGCTGAAAAGTGTAAATATGTTTATTTTGTGATAAAATTTACGTTCGTAAATGAAGCTTCTCTTACTCCATTAGAAATCGATTCTTGCTTTAAAATGAGATTGGTATCTGTGGTTCATCAGTCATCACGGCTTCTTCAATAGTTCTATGCCTTTCGCACCATGGATAGCACAAAAATTGCCAGCGTTGGATTTCACTATTGTCTAATTATAAAAAAAATTGTTATTTTCTTTTCCCACTGTACAACATTCAAACGGTGTCTTCCTCTCTCAGTTACTGGTCGCTATCGACACAGTGTTTCATTCGTCTGTAAAATTATGTTATGATATTAACATTCAAGATAGTTTTTAAAATTTTCCTCTTGATGTTCGGCAAATTTGCTGGAGCTCCTATTCTTCAGTTAGTTTATTAATATAGGCACCGTTAGGGAATGCCATAGTTTGACATGTTTCCGCAACCAATGACACGTCGCTGTTTTTCACATTAAACGCAATGTCCACATAGTGTGGTGTTATGTTGCTATATACAGAGAATGACTTGAATGGGAGTTTCGTCTTTGTTACTCTAAGTTCGCACTAAGCAACTCAAGTGACATCATTGTACTTGGAATGACATGGATGTGCAAATATCAAAAAATTATCTGTCGGTTGCACAGGTTATGCAGCGCATCAGTAAAACATGTCATTACATAAACCGGCACTACAAAATCAAATGTTCAAATGTTTGTAGAGATTTTGGGACTTAACTACGGAGTCACCAGTCCCTAAACTTACAAACTACTTACGAACTAGCTATTACTAAGGAAGGCACAAATATCCATGCCCGATGGGGGATTCGAACCCCCGACCGTAGTGGCCATGCAGCCGGCACTACACGGTGATGGTTCATAGTCGAAGACACGTCCTCAAGAAGTGATATTTTGAGTGTCATGTTAGGCTGAGATCGTTACTGAGTAGAACAATTATTTACTACAAAAACTATAAACGGCGGCAGCAGCAGCGGCATTATTATTCAATGCAAGTAATAGAGTAAACTATTAAAATCATAGACCTGTCGTCTAGACTTAAGACGATAAACATAACTTGTTGTCCTGATAAATCAGATTAAAACATTTGTAATCGATTTACGTTACTGCATGGGCATTCAGACTTTTTTATTTACATGGGATATATACGTCAGTTTGAAAGATATGAAATGCAGCGTAATGATTTACAACGTAGTGCTGTTGGTGTAGATGGCACACAGTTCAAGGAAAACAGATGTACACCGACACAGATATATTACGAAAGAGAAGTCTTATGTTGACAAGTTGAAGAAATACCTAATATAGCTAACCATCATACATTTCTTGATAAGAGAGAGACAGAAAGCTAGTGAACAATTAGATCTTGAGAAAAAACTGGATAACGTTTCTAAGCTTTAAATATAACCCCCAAACTTGATTGCTCTCTAAAGCAGAGTTTGAAATATTGACTTCGACTTTGGTCTTAATTTCCTCCTAGCTATTAAATTTCACTACTTCAGTAAATAAGTGACATGTTCGAATTTATGAGGTGATGGTTGCGTGTAAGTTGACAGTTGTGACAGATTAAGAGAATCAGACTTCAAGAAAGGCTTACTGTCTGAATGGTCAACGCATACATAAGAAAAGAAAGGACAGCAATCTGAGTGTGATTATTTAGTTAACCTAGTTCTGAAAATATTAGATCCTCTTCAGGAATTACGTAAAACTTCAAAAAATGTAATAAAATATTTATTTGTTAACTTTTTATGTATCCATCTTGATAGTAACTAAAGGCGGAAAAATATTATGGCAGTGATGTTAGGAGGGTTTGGCTGAAATTTTTGGTGTGTCTTTCAGAGATCGGTATGTTCCTACAATCTTTGAAATGACTTACCTAGTCAGTTCTGGTTTAAAGTGGATTGCGAGCGACTTTGCAATCAGGCATTTTTCACATTAACAAACACTACCACAGGTGAACGCTGTGATTAAACGGGGATCAAACCCTCGCTCTTTAGATTTGTAGTTTGATGTTTTTTCAGTAACAAGGTATGTTTGCCAAGTGTCTCAGAAACACTGATACACTATTAATTACAATGGAAACTTAAGGTGTGATCAGTAGTTAGTACACCTATTTTAGTTTCCCATAGCGACAATTGTACATGTCGGTGAGCCTGTCAGAAGCATAAAAAGCATCACAAGCTACTGAAAATGTAGCTTCCTTCCAGTCATGCTTGACCATGTTGTTGAATATGAGTGCACTAAACTGACTTTAAAACTGATTTCCATCATACATAATGGTGAACGCATTATCTTTGTTTCAAGTTGACTATAGTTGCTTTGCGTTTTGCTGAGAGTTTTCTAGACAGAAACGATGGGTCCATCGGACAATCAATTCTGTGCGAGAACATGGCTTTAAACCTGTAAGAAAATGCTTCCACAGGTATCACAGCAGGCTGGGCAGGCATTACACAACAGCGACTTAACAAAACGTCGTTTAATGACTTCAGTACACTCTGACGTTAGTAAAATATTTCAAATGTTTGTATAGCTAATGGGACTTAACTACGGGGTCAACAGTCCCTAAACTTACAAACTACTTATGAACTAACTAAGACTAAGGACGGCACAAATATCCATGCCCGAGGGGGGATTCGAACCCCCGACCGTAGTGGCCGTGCAGACCGTGCCTGGAGCGCCTCAGTCCCCTCGGCCACCGCGGCCGGCTGACGTTAGTAGACCACATAAAAGGAACACCTTTCCGACACAGCCGTTTCAGGAAAATAGCAATTTGTAGAGTGTTAACAATGAAGTTAACGTGGTAGGTTAGCGAATACACGACGCATTTATTACATATCACAAATACGCCACAGTCAGTTTAATGCACCCATATTCAACCACATGGTCAGCATGCCTGGAAGAAAGCAACATTTCCAGCTGCATGTGATGCTTTTCAATCTGCTGATAGTGTTATTTTCAATAAGGAAGATTCATGATGTTCAACACCCAAGTATCATTTATAAAGTGTTCTTGTTGCCTGGTGCATTTGTGTTTAACAGATTTCTCTACCACGACCCGCAAACATGCTTCATAATACTGTAGTTACATACAGATAAATGTAATACGTAAATAAATAATAATATTCACTATGTAATACTGGTACCTGTCTCATTCATTATTAAACGACTATCTATAAGGATGTACAACATGTATAATTACCCGTATAGGAAGCTAAAATTAGTGTAGTAGTTACTGATTATATCATACGTTTATGTCTCGGGTTATTCAGAAAAGTTGGTTTTGTAATTTTTCTGAGGCTTCGCCAACACGTCTGGCTGGCGTTTTCAAACATTCACTGTCCGTTGCTGGTGGTGGAGCGTGAATCTTTGGGAATGCCGATGAAATATCGGAAAAGTTATGAAACAAACGTTGGCCGAAGAACCCGAGACAGAAACCAACCGGGAATATGTCAACAAGTTGTCACAAAAAGCTAAACAATTTGCAACTTGTGATCTTTTTACAGCGTGTTATCTCCCAAATAGTCCCGTCCTTCCTGGTGTAGCATTCTGGATGGCCAGTAGTGAATATGAATGAGGATGTTGGAATTCCAATCCGACTCGGAATTTTAACTTGCCAGTCGATAGTTTTTAAATCGATGCCCTGGCACCTATTCTCAGTAATTTTCTTTACGTCTTCTTTTCTTCTTTTGTAATGAGTAAATCCCCACCAGTTGTAACAGACATATCTTAATCCTTTATTGGGATAAAATGGTGCACCGCCGGTATTTAAGAATTTAAATCCCATTACACGCGCAAAAAAAAGAATAAAATAAAATAAAATAAATAAATACAAAAGTAAAAAATTTCAGGATACTAAATAAATTGAATAAACCTTAAAAGGGTCCTTACGAATGAAAAAACAAGTCATACCGTCATTGCATAGATTGAATGACAAGTGTATTTATAACACCAGCTACTACATAAATTTCAGATAGAAAGTTATCTGTACTAATTTCTTGTTACTTTCTTTCAGCGTATTAAAATGTTACTTGTGGTAAAATGCAACGTTCTGCATGGCAATGAAACAGGCCATTAGTTTTTTACGATCGAGTGTTACTGTAGGCATTGTTTCGTGCCCTTCTGAGTGTTTGAATTCAAAAGAGGCTGTTGATAGCGCAGGAAGTCAGGAATCTATAGTGTGCAAAGCATGTATAGTTTGGCTATAAGGAGATGAATGTTAGTCGCGGGACTATATCTGAACGCGCAATACGTGTGGGCCACGTGTTTGTAAATAGGTTCATGTTTCGAAACAAACAACGGCCTACTGCTTCTAAGTTGGTGGCTCCACTCTGAGAAACAGTACCAAATCGTGGGTAATGTACCCAAGGTAACACTGAGATTGTTTTAATGTTTCTGACTCTTTGTCGAAGCGTAGCATTATTGGAATTTCCAGATGTATGGTGTACTAGGATGTAGTGCACGGAAACCTGTACGAATGCACAGGCTGCGTTTTCTAATGGATGCGACCAGATGTGAGGCGTGATATGCGGATCCTTTGTTTAAATTCTCAATTTGTTAGACAGGATCACTCTCCATCTAAGGGGAGATAAAGCTGTATCACTTACCTTCGGCAGTCCCCCGTCCCTGCATTCGGGAGGACGGTGGTTCAAATCCTCCTCCGGACATCCAGATGTAGGTTTTCGGTCATTTCCGTAAATCACTCCTGGCAAATTCCTTTGAAAGCGCCGATTTCCTTACCCAAAACTCCTAACGTGAGCTCCGTCTCTTATAATGAGGCGGTCAACGGTATGTTAAATAGTAAGCTTTTGTCCGCTCTCGACAAACTTGTATCTACTTACCGTCCAGCAGCAAATCAACAAAAATGTCACATTTCCTCATTCCTACTTCTGTTTGCTTATTTCCATCTCAGCTAATAACTTTAGCCTGCTGTTTCTCGGGCGTCCTCTGACCAGTCACAATTGAGTCCTTCTGTACTGCTGCCATACATTTCCGTTAGATGTCATTCCTCACTTTTGACAAAGATTTCTTGTTCTTAAATAAGTTATCATTATGACAATAATTATTGTTACTATTTCTATTAGTGTTAAAGTTATTATGTATTGTTCATATTCATTACCTCTCGTGAGGATTACCCTACCTATAGTTGTTCCATGGCCTTCAGGTCGAAAATTAGTGTGATGCAGCTCTTCATGTTAATGTATTCAGTCTAAGCATCTTCATCTCTAATAAATTAATGCGACCGACCTGCTTGGTATAGTCAATCTTTGGTCTCCCTCTACAATTCTGACCACTCATTCTTCCTTCTTTTACGAAATTGACGGTCTGTCGGTAGTTCACGATGTGTCCTATCTAAAGATCAATTATTTCAGACAATTTGTGACAAAAATCGCTTTTCTACCATTCCTCTCAGTACCGTTTCATGACATTCGATCTACCTATCTAATCTTCAACATTTTTCCGTGGTGCCACGTTTCAAAAGTTTCTATTATCTTATCGTCTGAAATTTTTATCGTCCACGATTCACTTCCGTAAAAAGTTACATTCCAGACATATACGTTGAGAACACATTTAAACCTTTAACTATAATTCTACTGACAGTTCGCATTTTGCATCCTCTCTACTTTTCTCATCGTCAAATAATAAAACTCATCTATTGATTTAGTGCCTGTTTGAAATCGACTACGTTCCATTTTATAACCTCTTCTAAAAGACACCTCCACCACTGCATTTATCCGCGTCACAACAGCCGTGCGCACTAAGGCGCCCTGCTGCGTAGCGCGCGGCCGTTCTCCGTCGGGGGTTCGTGTCCTCCCTCGGGCATTGGTGTTTCTGTTGTCCTTAGCATAAGTTACTTTAAGTTAGTGTAAATAGTTTGTAAACCTAGGGACTAATGGCCAACGTAGTTAAGTCCCTTAGATTTACAAACATTAGAACATAACATTCAAGATATCGTCCAGGTTCTTTGAGATTTCTCACAAAACTGGAAACTCAATGTTTCTATTTTCTCTCCCCAGAAAGTAATTCCAATTTTTAATTTTTTTTGGTTTCTTTTCTTTTTTCTTCAATGTGTGGTCTAAAATATATCGGCAATAGGGTACGCCATCTCAAGCTAACTCTCTGTGCGTTTCTATTTTTCAGAAAATGCATTTTCATTGCTATTGCGTTTCTGTACTGTGCTGCATGTCTGTATAAGTTTTCCAAGTCTCAGATGACGTAGAAGGTATTTGAAACTCTCATCAGATGGCGCGTGGTGTTTATACGAAGCAGTGTTTACCTCTGGAGTACCAAGTGCAATGCGACAAGGTCTTCCGCGTTTAGGCTGGGAAGGTTTAAAGACCAGCTCACAAGTTTTTGGTAAGTGGGCACATCTTTCTATACTTTGAAAGAGGCTTTTCAGTTATTTAGATATCAAGAAAGGTAAACAGTGGTCATTTACTGTGAGATTGTTGACCCAGTTAAAGCTATGAACCTGTTGTAGGAAATTCTTTGACTTTGAAACTGCTCCAGAAACAATGTCGTTTAAAACACAGTCCTGTAAGATCTCCATATACGGTAGGATCAAACTGATACGCAACCACATCAAATAGATAGTAAAAATTCTTACTCTGAAGCAGAATAATGGAAAAATAGTAATTTGTACCAAAATGTGAAGACTTTGGTAGATGTTTGCAATGCCATACTTCAACTTAAAGGCTAGCTATTGTTAGCTGTAAAACTGAAAGACCTATTGACACTTTTGCCATTTGCTCCTCAACAATACAGTCAGTTTTACAGTAAACTTTGCAATATCTGATCCCAAGAATGGAACTGTGTAAGAAACTATAGTTAATACTCAAAAATATCATTCTTTATATAAATGTTGTTGCACTCTTGTAAAAAAATAGTTTTTGTTGACTACAGTTCCATTATTTCTACTGTATTACTGTGCTTGTATTTTTACAAATAAAACAGAATGTCTATTAATGGCAATTGTATCTGAATCTTCCTTATTGCTGCTTAGAACCAGCCAGTTTCCTGTACGTCACTTGGGACGTTCACAATAAAGTATTTGTTTCCTAATGTGTCTCATTACTTTTTGCAGTGATTTCTGCACTGTATCGGAATTCATTCTTAATTTTCCGGATAAAAATGAGTTATTTACAAAATGAAGTAAATAACTTTTTTTTATTCTCCTGATAAATGTAAAATTTAGAACTTAGAACGTTGTCTCCAATCAGCTCATGTCCATAGAATCATTTAACTGAAGTCCAAGTCGTATATTACTTTTAATTGACTGTATTTCATTTCTGACTCCTTCAGAATATAGAAGACAACAATGGTAATTAATATTCTTATTTTTTATTTTTCTTAAGTTCCTTAGGACCATGTGAAATCGGCATTTGTTGACATTACTTTTAGCCAATCATTCTTTCTTGCTCAGCGACTGAGAATGTTTACGTTGCTCCTTCTACATCTGTTGTTTCGTCCTTCTTTCTTCCTCCTGTAAAGCAGTGTTTGTGTGACTTTTATAGCTGAATTACTATTATTAATAAACTATGTGATAAGTAACGAATGGGGAAGTTCTCAACGGAATTCGCGAAGACTGGAACATGATAATAGACAATGTCGGAAAAATAACGAGATTAACATCTACAGTACTGGAGGGAGCTGAAGAGGGTTAAATCTGTAGGGGAAGAAAAATATTGAAACACAACCAACGAATAACTGAGAACGTAGGGTGCGAAGAGGTTAGCGCAGGGTAGGAACTGTGGCGGACGGTATCAAACCAGGCGTAACACTGTTGAATAAAAACACTAATCATAAATATCCGGACTCCCCGATGACATGGCGAACTAAACACCAGCGGCGAGCGTGCTTTCATAGAGGGAGGTGGCTGGAGTAAGGTTGCCAGGAAAGGCAGTCAGGAGAGCTCACATGGATACTCATTTGCTGTCACCTGAGAAACACATCCACCAGCGAGCAGCGACATATCAACCATTCTAAAGCTGCGCTGGTGATGCAGTTGTCCAGTGGGAAAGCAAAAGAACACCTCACCTAAATCTAGAAAAACCAGGCCTTATATACTGATGGGACGGAGCGTAGAGCACTGCGGAGGGTGGTTATAAACCATTACGCAAAATCAGTGGAAGTAATCGCTCATCAGTTCCAAAGTGCTAGCAGAGTTCAGCTAAAATAGTGACATTGCGTAGGAATTTAAAAATGGAGTGGTACAACGGTCGAGCACTTCGTCTTGAACCTCACACATCTTTAGTTACTGGTAAGCGTGAAGAGCGGCGCCCCTGGGCAATGAATACGTTGAAACAAGTGATTTCGAGTGATGAATCGCGCTCAACGTGCAACCTGAAGAAGGGGTTTGGCCTTGGAGAATGCTACCAGTCAGCACGTCTAGTGTCAGCACTGATTTATACAGGAGGGTTTGTTGAGGTATAGGGTGTTCGCAAGTTTAGGGTATGCTCCACTAGTAAACTTAGAAAAGTGCTGATTGTGGAATGACAGTGAGACATGTTCAACGTCCTTTGCTGCGCTCAGTAAAGTATCAGCTCGGAGACGATGAGTGTATCAGCAGGACAATGCTGTCAGACAGCAGCATCAGGGAGGCAGTGTTTGGGGGACAAAACCTCACCTGCCCAGGGGATGCAATACTTTTGGGATGAGTCAGGTCGTCGAAATGACAGGTCCCAGAGTCGAATATCACGACCTTCTTTAGTTTCCGTTGTTGCGGAAGATGTGCTCAAATGTTCAAATGTTTGTATAGCTTATGGGACTTAACTACGGGGTCATCAGTCCCTAAAATTACAAATTACTTATGAACTAGCTAATGCTAAGGACGGCACAAATATCCATTCCCGAGGAGGGATCGAACCCCCGACCGTAGTGGCCGTGCAGAACGTGACTGGCGCGCCGCAGACCGCTTGGCCACTGCGGCCGGCGAAGATGTGCTATCATTCTTACACATACCTTCAGATACCGCACAAGTGTGCCTATCAGAATTAATTGGTTGACACTCCCATCCACTACTAGGTATACGATACATCTGATCAGACAAAGTATGTAACGCTCCAGTATTGCTAAGTTACCGAGAAAGTCTGTTTTGATGTAAGAGAGGACCTAAAAGACCGCATCTTGTAAGATTTAATGAGTGCACATGTAAAGTAATAATTTAAACAAATTTTACGCCTGTGATATAAACGTACAAGAACCTTGGTCGTTTATGCCAAAGAGAGTTGTACTAGATAATAAATGAAATTATTAAAGGTATGTAATGACAAGCCCGCTTGATTTTTTCACATTTTAATTCGCCAGACCGGTTTCGAAAACACGCTCATCACGAGCGGGCCTGTGGAAGATACGTGGTCTCGTATAATCGATATATTTTGGGAGTAGGTAAGTATGTACTATTTTCGCGTAATTTTTGTTTTATACTGTTTGGTAAATTAAAATGTAGAAAAACAGCAAGTAGGCTTATCATGAAAAACTCGTACAAATATTATTTATTAATTACAAGAAGACTGCAAGGCACCTTGAAAACAAAACATTTGAAGAGAGAACGTTAGTTTCTATGAGATTGTAGCAATACGCAGCTATCGGTTAGTCGGATCCTCAACCATCTGTGTTATTTGGACCGTATACGGAGACTACAAATCCAAAGGTCGCAGGTTCGATCCCCGCCAGGTCCTAGGATTTTTATCTGTAACTTTCCACTTCTTTCACCTCTGGCAGTATTGCTCATGTGAAAAATACCGAGTAGCACCGTGGTTCGGAACCCACGTTAAACTGTAGGTCCCCCTATAACTGGCTGGGTACGTCAGTTCGAAGGTCGGAGGAAGGCAACAGCATACCACCTCCAAACAGGACCATGCCTAGTAAAGCACTGTGGTGTTCAAACCAATCTTCGGATTGTTGTCTGCTTTACCTTACCTTTACGGATTCGATCTCATTTTTTAAAACCCGATTTCCAATCATTGGAAAACAGTAAAATCTTGAATAGATTTGTATGTGTATTCATACAGCTCACTTAGAAAATAGGGTGTTAGACGGCCGAGAGGCGTGAGGCGATGTGGTAAGTGCCACATTTCCCGCACGGCCATATTTTTTGTATACAGGAAACGGTAGCAATGCAAGTGCCGCGGCTCCCCACCACCGAGCGCTCACAAGCCGGAGAACGGCGATGGAATATTCGCAGAGACTCATCGATCGCCTGCAGTCGATACTAAGGCAGACATGCCCTCCGAGCCGTTATTGTTTCTCCTGATCTCGAATAGTAAATATTTATGTGGGTTCTGAAAGCATTAGCTTTCCTTCCAAGGAAAAAAAGGTTTCAGACCAAAAAAGGTACCACAATTTTCAAACAATCACTCTGCAGGCCTTCATTAACGAGCGTAACGCCTTCCTGCACGGAAGCAACGTTCATGACTCGTACAGAGGGATGCCAACCTTGAAGTATTGCAGTGAAGTACGTTTGCCTTGTAACTGTCTTAGTACGGTGCGTATCTCATTTGTGGTGCATTTAATATATTAAAAAATGAAATTTTTCTAAGGTAATGAAAAAAATAAACTAATTAACAGGGATTCTAAAACCGTTAAATTCATAATTTGATGAAAACTCTGTTACTACACTGTGTGTCAGGAAGCACTCGGACAGAAAGTGAGTTTCAACCACAGATTAATCTGTCAATAATGATTTAAACTATAATTGCTATTTTCAAGTGCTTGTGAGTTTTGTATTTAATGTCTACGTCTGTACTGCTCTGCTTCTCTTGCCCTAAATCGCCTTTGTATGTTTTCAGCGTATTGTGCCTCCTTAACTTGCACACGTAAACCATCACTTTCCTTCCCGTAAACGTCTGGAAATTGACCTATATCTACATCTAAATCCAAATCTATATAATATTTTGCAACAAAATACATAGGAGACAGTTCTTTGTATTGTAGCAGATGTCACGGTTTTTTCCAGTTTCAGTCGTGTATGGAGCGCGAATGTTATAGTCTAAGCTTCAATTATCGATACTCGGAAGGAAAAATATCTTCATATTGGTAATTACTCATGCATTATACCCAAAATGTGTTCTTAATTACAGTTATTGTTATTGCTGTTATACGGAAAGGGGGTCAACAACTAAGTTACTGCGAGTACGCCTAAAATAGCTTCCGAGAAAAGTATTTGAATCTAAACAGCAACACGAATAGCATAGTATCATCAGAATGGTTGCATCTCATTGGACTGCGGCGTATGTTATAGTACGGGAAATAGAAGACAACGACCACAGAAAGAAAGTAGCTACATTGTCAATGAACGTGCAAGAATACACTTACAAGGGACACCTTTGACCTCGAAAGCTCGGAACAGCAAGAAACCATGCTTGGAATAACAGGCAATGATAAACAGGACAGTAGTGTGTGTCATTTCCATGCAACTCGATGCATTGTACCTCAAGGTACATTTCAACAGAGAGAAACAAAGTAACTAGATATCAATTCCATAGGAAGGAAATTGTATGTAATTTAATGGCGTCAGTGTATCATTATATATTCAATCATCAGCGCCAAAAACTCTCTGCTGAAAGTACTTAGCCGCGCGGAAGTAGCCGAGCGGTCTGGAGCGCCACCTTACGGATCGCACGGCCTCCCGCGTCGGAGGTTCGAATCCTCCCTCGAGCATGGATGTGTTTGTTGTCCTTAGGTTAGTTTAACTCAGTTTAAGTAGTTTGTAAGTCTAGGGACTGATGGCCAACGTAGTTTGGTCCCATAGAATTACGAACATTTGAGCATTCTTACAGTACTTATCATAGCGCAAAACACACATATGCAGCAGTAGCACACACCTGAAAGAGGTTATATTAGTCCTCAAAGTGCAGATGCGGTATTTCGATGAAGTGGTTAAAACAAAGTGGGGGAGAACAGAGTGCACATCTCACTACAGCACGATATCACATTTCAAATCACTTTCGCATCCTCGCAGTCCATAAATAAAAAAAAGCCTCACTAATTACATTTTAAATGATGTTGTTATGTCATGTTATACCCTGGCTTTCGCTAAGCACATTGCAAAGTAGTTGCAGCATATTGATTGTAAATAACAAAGTGAAGTTTCGCGATGAAATAACGATCATGTACCTTCACTTGTGGTTTGGCACTTTGTAGTTTCACAAATTCAGTAATCCTTCTGATATAGTGTTTATATTGAGGTTGGCAATATTTGGTTGTTTCCTGTGGCAAGATCTTCAGCATAACATCTTTGTTTCGAAGACTTGCATCTAGAAGGTGAAGATCTGTATGACACAATCACACAACAAAAGGCTATTTTCATTTGTTGCCTGTTCGCCAAGGACCGAAGCTAGAAAACGTTTCATGTCTTCTTTTAGTCATTTTAGCACTTTTGTTTGCCTCCACATGAATTTTTCGTGGACAAGCTGTTTCAAGGTTCTTTAAAAAGTTTGGAGCGAATGTGCCTTGTATTTCTTCAAAACAGATGTACAACTTGTTTGGTAGTCTGCCTGCCATTGATAAAACCACATCAATAGTGTAGCTGTGAATAGAGCTATGTACAGACTGCAACGCACTACCTTTAGTTTTCTCTCCGCTTTCGGACAGTGTTGATGTTGAAGAAATTTCATACTGAAATTGACTCTGGTCACCGTTCCGAATATTACCTTTATCCATATCCTCTTCTATTATAATCATGTTCACTTCCTCCACAAACTGTTGTGCCTTTGACGTATAATGTTCTTCTATGTCCTTACATGAGACAAATGTAGTAATATGCCAGGATGAAGTGTCATATTTAACCTTAAGATAGTCGATAAAGGAAATGGACATTTTGAAATTGACCAAGTCAACCATATTAGTCCCTTCTTGTGCTCAAATCTGTAGGTGACAATAGTGAACTGTAGATCCATACCTCTTTACAAAATCAGATTTCGATATTACATGCTCTTTTATAGTTTCCTTTGAAATGAGCACCTGCTCTCCGTTTCCTAGACACGTAATTTAGAACTAATGTCCAATTACATTTACTTTTAATGCACTTATGGCGCTTCATTAGTTTGCTGAAGGAATTGAAACCACGATTGTAATAGTCCTTATAAATGTTCTCTAGGACGCTGTCATCAATATCTTTTAATATGCTGGACCTCATC
The DNA here is from genome assembly GCA_026315105.1 of Locusta migratoria. Classification (NCBI taxonomy): domain Eukaryota; kingdom Metazoa; phylum Arthropoda; class Insecta; order Orthoptera; family Acrididae; genus Locusta; species Locusta migratoria. The sequence goes on along the minus strand of CM048755.1, from coordinate 143,860,097 downwards.
CTTTTGGGTGGCGAGGGTTCGTAGCCACTGTGACTTTACTGTTCCTATTGCTCTGGAGATGAATGACGTGTACTGTTTGAAGAGTTACCTTCAGGTTAAGGTTCCTCCTGTCCTTCCAATTTCGTATATCTGTCTAGTGTAATGTGTATTTCTGTGTCATCACCGTTACATTACTCAATTATTACGTTATATATTATATCCGCGAACTCCATATCATCGACCCCAATGTAATTTCCATATTCAACACGACTCAACCTGGTCCCTAATATTTTTCTTCATATCTCTGCACTGTACACAGTTTTTGCAGTAACTCGCTTGCGAACACTCCAAGAGACAAATAAGACCTGCAGCTAACCACTGACGCAACTGGAGCACTCGTTAGTGCAGCTATACTATGCCACCATATAGTGGCGCTAGCAAACAAGTGCGGAGTTTTGCATGGAAATGACGCACACCACTGATTTATTTTTTACGATTGCTTGTAATTAAATCACGGTTTAGTGTGGTTCCGAGCGTTCGAGGTCAAAGGTGTCCCTTGTTAGCATGATATTTCTTTGATGGTGTTGAACACACCTAGTGTTATCTGTTTCCCAGCTTAACTGTTGTAACGGTAAAATGGTCAACATTGGAACGCAATACTTTTGTTCTTTAAACTTTAAAGAAGTCACAGTTGAATACGGGGGTGAGTATTATGAGAGTTACGGTTAACCATGTGAACTGGGTTGCAGAACCGTGATGATAGGTGGAGTGTAATGTACAGTCAACGTGGTTAACAGAAGTCAGGACCTGTAGAGAAACAGACCAGCGCTGTTGCAGTTCCAATACGGAGTCGCGAAGTTACTTAAGCTAACCACACAGACCAGTTAGTTTGTGAAAGAAAGAAATTCTCTGCCAGTTCATGAGAAAACAGTCCCTATTAGATCCACTGGTGGCAGTTTCTAACGCAAAAGCAGAGGTCAAAATATTAATCAACCCTCCACCTCCCCCAATAAAAAGAGCACGCTGTTAGTATTGGACCACTGTAGGTATTATAGAGCTGGCAGCAGGCAGTCATGTGGCTCCCTGCGACACATGTAAGCCGTGGTAATGAAATTATGTGTAGGGGCCACTCACCTGTTTGGCAAGGTGAGTCGGAGCGCACACGCGATAGAATAGCAGAAAAGAGAGAACGAATTTGGACAGGCCCGTGACTACACACAAATGAATTTCTAGTGTTTCAACGTAAACTATCCAAGTTATATATAAGGAGTTATCCACGACACGCAGCCGTATGCTTCAAGAACGGTGATCGTAAAAGGGTTCTTGTCTACAGGGACTGGAGCAGAGTATCACACTTTTTCATTGCCAATCAATTTCATGTCTAATGTTGAAATGTTTGTAATTTGACGGCATTTAAGTTACATTGCATCGTCAACGTAACGAAATAACTGTATTGCCACTTTAGAAAGTAGTTCCTATTGACTTGTATTAATAATTAAGCCATTGTCGTAATACAATATTTTCCAAGTAGCAAGGTCCGCCGCCAAAATAAATATCTGCGGCACTGGTTGTATTTACTTGGATTGAAATGGTTGGCGAACTGCAGAGGATAGCATCGTGGCATAAAATGTATAAATACGTAATTAAAAACTCGTTCCGTTACGTCTTGAAGGTACAGGGGTACGGGCCGACCGTCGCATCATCCTGCGCTATGCAGGGGCATGTAGTGAGCGCAGCCTCTGTCGGCCCTTGTAAGCTTCCTTACTTTTCAGTCAAGCAGCTGCTCGATCGGCTGACGATAGTTGCTGAACCCCACTTGCCAACAGGGCAGGGCAGACCTGGACGGTCACCCATCCAGGTGCAAGCCGAGCCCGACCGCACTTAACTATGGCGATCTGAGCGAACCGGCGTCATGAATGCGTCAAGCCATTATGCAGGAAATATTCAGTATTAGATCTAGTAGAATCGGAATAACAAGACTAAAATAATATATCCAAATCCTATACAGATTCCCAACGCTACGCAGATGGCGCGAAAAATTTATACTTGTGACTTTTTAGTAGCTGTAACAATACTTGACAGAATTATAGAGAAATTCTTCATTAGAAGAATACTCAAGTATTGTAATACTTCCACGAAGGATGTATCTTACAAAACCCTCGTTGGACCTATTCTTGCATATTCCAAAATTAGAAATATTGAAACATTTCGACCGTTTCAGGTCATTAAAATGAATTCATCGGCGAAGTTGAAAATTTGTGCTGGACCGGGATTGGAACCTGCATTTCCCGCTTCGGGACAGCGGTCACTTTAAACAATTATGCTATCCAGGCACGCTTCCCTTTCAACCCAAATTCTCAACTTATATCACACTGAGTTGGTAGTGCCCCTGCCCATTAGTTCACTTTGCTCGCAGCCTGTACTGGATTCCCGCAAGGGATCGAGCTTATTAATGCGTTCGACAGGGGGGACCTCCATCGTAGTGTGGTATAAGTTAAGAATTTGGGTGGGAATGGAAGAGTGCCTCGATAGCCTAACTGATTAAGGCGACCGCTGGCCCCAAGCGGGAAATACGGGTTTGAATACCGGTCCAGCACAAATTTTCAACTTTGCCGTTGAATTTATTTCAATGCCCTGAAACGGTCGAAATGTTTCAATATTTGGAATTCGTAAGATTACGGCCGTTAATTTCAAACAATGGTGTCTGTTCTTTTCGAACATGTCCGGAAAGAACAGACACCATATCAAGAATTGCATATTGCTCTTCAGACTGACAAGGAAAGTACATGGGCTCGAACAAACATATCTGTATGAACGTTTGGTTACGGGATCTCTACGTACACCTCAATGTGCTGGTGAGTGTCGTTTTTTTGCAAAGCTCTGCAACCGTGCTCTAGATAGCACTGTAGATGTAATTGTAGACGTTATACGTAATGCATATATCTTAACTATAACTTATGTAATAATCGTCGTACATATTCTCTAGCGAGTCGTCATCAAAAGCCGTGATGATAGTTGCAACTTTAACCTTCTTCCCGAAAGACTGTTGGTATTCACTGCCACTGCTTCCATCGCCTCTTCCCGCACTTACCGTAGCACTACGGCTTGCAATGAGTTGTTCGTCATTATCATTGCAATTATCATTATTATGAGTTTGTAACAACAGTATCTAACTTATGATAATATTTCTGTACCATAAAAGATACGAGAAAGCATGCAAATGATTCATCTTCTACACTAATACCATCTTCATGAAGAAGGGTTCTTCGTAACTTCATCTCAACTAATCGCAATACATTAGCAGGATTGATTAGCAATCGCCGCCCCATCTGACGCTTCACCACAAAAATAACATCACAAAACGCAACTTCGGAGGCACACTGCACCGTCCCTACTGGCGACCCGACAGGTCAAAGTGCAATGCGGTATGGCCCACGCAGAGGCCTCTAACGGACGACTGCAGAGATTTGCAGATGTGAGAGTATCACTAGTGCAATAAGGGATCTTTACATTGTCTCTCATACGATTTTGGTGTATATGTGTTTGTTCGAGCCCAAGTACTTTCCTTGTGAGATCCGTACCAGGTAGTATTCATAGAGGAGACTAAGATCCAAATAAGAGTAGCACGAATCGTTGCTGGTTCATTCAGCGAGCGCGGTGCCGCAACAGAGAAGGGCATCCGACTGTAGTGACAGACGCGCAAAGAGAGCATCTCACATCACTTAATGATGTAACGTTTACATTCCTAGGGCGAGCGATCAGTATATTGGTTCCCGCTATGTATATCTCGCGAAATGGAGATGAAGATATAATGAGAGAGATAGAGCTAGTACGAAGTCTCGTTAACAATCGTTCCTACCACAGACCATTTGCGATTGCAACAGGAATGAACTGTGGTATGCAAAGTAACATAAAATAACGTGTCTTTGGCAGTATAGATGTGGATGTAGATTTCGGCCTTAGTATAGTGCGTATAGTAGGTTACTGAACCTACCGAATTTATCTTGTGTTTGGTCACTTCTTTCAAATGGAGATACGCTATTGTTTTGGGCGTATTTAAAACGCCCTGGTATAGAAATTGTGCAATAATATAGGAAACACACAGGTATGAGTATTTTCGTTGTAGTTCCTATCCACGAATGATAGTGTCGATGCCTGTAAAATATCACTATAACAAAATTCCTCACTTCGTGAATTACTCATAGAGATGCGTAGTAGTTTTAGTAGTATCACAGAGCACTGAACGAAACTTTTGTACCTGCTTCGTTTAAAGAAGTGTCTGAGAATGTCCAGAAGAACGATCAAATGAGCAGAGGAACTTTTCTAGCTGTGGAGTCTTCTATTGTGATTACAACTAGATGCACAGCATTACTGGAGACCAGGAGTTTCTTAGCTACTTTATTTTCTCAAGTTGTGCGTCGATTTTTCAGATCTGCCAAAGTAATTCTACGCTTTTACTGAAATGAAGTGTAATAAAATTATAGCTTGGAGTTAATACTCATTCCGGACGCAGCTGAAGTTAGCACTAGTTCTAACATACCAGAAAACCTAATTTCTCTTTCGATCTTACTTTTACTGTTCACGTAATCACTTTAACTTTGTATTCCCAGTCCTTACGATACTCGACATTTCTCTTAAAACATGGTCTGTGCAATAAACATATAATTCTAGAGAGAGCCGCATTAATCTCTGGCCTTCTCGGGGCTCCAGGAGAGGACTTTCACTGCATCTTTTTATCTGCGATGTTCACCACTGCTTTACCCCAGCTTTTACAGCTCTATGTAATTCTCGCCCTTAATTTCCTCGTTGTTAAACCACTCTCTTCACTAGCTGTTTCTCGCAAACGATGTAAAAGTTGTCACAGAACTCACATTCAAATAGAAGGGACAACTCTAAAATTGTGGCCGTCTCTTATTGCAGTTATATTCACTTTCTGGATTTTTATTACTTCTACAGGCTGCATTTAAAGTAGCACAGCGATGTAATGTGTTTGCACTTAGACTTTTAAAAATAGCGTTTTATCTTTACTAATATTCCACTTTAGTCATTATCACTGAGTTTCTGTGATTATTGTGTCTGAAGTGACAAAAGTCGCTGAAGCCTTCTTTTCATCAAGATATCATAAACACTTCGTTGGTACGTTGGCTCTTGGGGAAGGGCTTGTAGTCTGTTTGTTGGTATAAATATCGTTCAATTGTGACCCTTTTGCTATATAGTTTACCAGGTTATTCTTCTTGTTAGGCTGAACAAGTATCCGACCATCCGTGATGTTATACTGAATTATTTCCCTTCAAGTTGTTTCACGTGCCGTAATTATTCTGCTTTTACTTTTAGGCTATCCAGTTTCAGTTTACCGATCTCTTATCTCTTTCTGCTTCGTTTAAACTATAAGATCTAATTATATTTCTTCGAGTCTGAATATGTCATTACGACTGTAACGTCAGAGCACTTTCACCACAACAATTTCATCTATAACTGTAATTATTCTTGCTCTGTTTGCTTACATTTCCTTTTATTTCAACTCTATCAAGGAGTTTCTGTAGCACATCAGTCACAGTAACGGAAGATTAGAAATGCAACGTTGTTTCTGAATCGTTAGCAAGTTAGTTTCCAGAATCATTAATTTCGAATTAATTGCTTTTAACTAAGTTGTAAAAGATGGTTAAATTCCAATGTAAATAATATCTTCACTTAAGTAATTTTGACGTCTATGGCACAGGTTTTCATGGAGATTACACATAGCGTCTCCCTATATCTATCTTTCCAGGATGTTTCTTCTTTCCTCGTCATTTTAGAAGGAGAGATGTTTTGTTACATCCTGCTGAGCTGTTTGTACAGTGGTAAAGGAATTTTTCGTTTTTGGTTTCTGCCTCTTTTCCCATTTGCATTTTAGTTCACTTTTTGCTCTGCAATAATATTGTAGCCTCAGACTTGAAACTACATGCTTGGGCCACACAGAAATGTAACAAGGGAATTTTTAAATTATACAGGTTTTATTCCTAAGGATGACCCGTCACGAAATTAAAAACACAGCCGATCCTGCTGATGGATATTAAGTCACTTGGAAAGAAGTTTTCCTTGTATTCAACATTACCTAATTGTTAGCCAGCTTTGTCCCTTAACCGTGACAATAAATTTACAGAGGCTCCATATTATGGAAGGAGTCATCTCTCTGCTATAGTGAACACAGAACACGCACTGTGCGGAAGACAACTGAAAGTTTTGGCTGCTCAGCGTTTCAACGATGGATTGTTATGGAACTTAATAGCTGAAATTTACGTGTGTCGCATGATCCCTTGTGGCAATCTAAATGATCTGGAAATGAAGTCAGCTTCGTATTTCTGTATGTTAGATGCAGTCCAGTACACAGCGTGCTGGAAGTCAAGGATATCTGCTACCGACGTCTGACGCTTGATTTATTTTTTATTTGCGTTTATTTTTATTACGTACCGCAGGACCGAATTGAGAAGCAAAGTCTCCATTGTCAGAGAATGAGTCAGTACATCAAATTTTAGCAAAATAGTAGTAATAGATAAAGTGACACGTCTAACAATCCTATGCGCAAATAAAAACAATGAACAACGTAGCACTGAAATTAGCTTTATTTTTTAATTTTCCCAGGAATTCGACAGACTAGATGAGTGTGCTATAAGGAAACTCTTCAGTTTAGCGTTGAAAGTAAGTGGATTACTATAAAGCTTTTTGAATTCTTCTGGCAGCTTATTAAAATAAATGTGTCAGAACACCGCACACATTTCTGCACAGTGGTCAAGGAGATGTGATCCAAAGGCAGATTCGATTTCTGTCTAGTATTAACTGAGTGAAAGCTGCTAAATCTTGGGAGTAACCAGAAGTTATTAACAACAAAAGACATTCAATAAAATATGTATTAAGTGGCCAAGTCAGAATCCACAGGCTACTAAACAGGAGTCGACAAAATGTTCGCGAGCTTACACCACAAATTTCTCGAACCGCCTGTATCTGCGCAATAAATACCCATTTTTAATCAGAGGAGTTACCCCAAAATAACACCATATGTCATAAGCGAATGAAAATAAGTAAGGTAGACTACTTTACTTGTTGACCATCACTTATTTCAGATACAGTTGTAACAGTAAATAACGCAGCATTTATCTTCTGTAAAGATCCTAAACATCGGCTTTCCACAACAGCTTCCTACCTATCGAAACGCTTATAAATTTGAATTGTTCAGTCTCAATTATCGTATGCCCATTCTGTGTAACCAGAATGTAAGTTTTTGTTGACCTGTGTGTTAGAAACTTTAAAAACCGAATCTTACTGTGACTTAGCTTCAATTTATTTTTTACAAGCCTGTCATACTAGGCTGCATATCATTTACACCCTGTCAATAAGATACAATAGAGGCCCCAGAACAGACCCCATAGCACCCTCTGCCCCTTGACTGTGCCCCACTGTCAGTGCACATATTCGTCGTTTTCAACACTGCAGAGAATTACTTTCTGATGCCTGTTTACAGTAAGAGCGGAACCAATTCTGAAATACTCTCCTGATTACATAATATTCCAACTTTTGCAGCAATATTTTTGATCAACAGAATCAAACGCTTTTGTTAAATCAAAGAATATACCTAGCGATTGCAATATCGTATTTAATCTATCCAGTGCCTCACAGGGAAAAGATAATAAAGCAATTCCAGTTTTTAAACCAATTCTGAAAACAAACTGTGCCTTAGACGGCAAATTATATGAACTGAAATGATCAATTAACCTTGAATATCCCTTTAAATAACTACAGAAAAAACTGCTGCCGTAGAAACGGGTCTGAAGTTTTCTACATTATCACTTTCTCCTTATTTATAAAGTAGTTTCACTACTTCTTACTTCAGTCTGACAGGAAACTAACCACTAAAAGGAAAACAAAATACGGCTAAGTACTAGGCTAACAGAGGTGGATCACTACTTAGATACCCCATTATACTCATAAGAGTCCTTAGCCTTTAGTGATTTTATTATCGACTCAATCTCTTTCTTGTCAGCATCATGGAGGAATATTTCAGATAACAGTCTCGGACTGCTATTTTCTAATAGTGTTATATTATTACCTGTAGTATGTAAGGGGCTGCTTAATTCTAAATACTGATCATGTTTCTGACTTATCAGTAACAGAAAAATCTTCATTACATACTGACTTTATATCCTCAGCTTTGTGCTTTTGACCAGATACTTCCTTCACGACTGACCATATGATTTTAATTTGGTCATGAAAATTAGCTATTCTTTTCGCACACCACATTTCGGACCTTACATTACTTTTTATAATTGGCCGCTGCAGCTTCTAACATTTTGATATAATTTCCGTTTCGTTCTATACGATATTCTTATCCCTCTTGTCAGCCACCCAGGCTGTCTGTTTTGAGCGTTGTAACGGGAAAATGCATTCAAAGAGCATGAGAAATGTATTATGGAAAACGTTGTGTTTATCGTCTATATCATCAGACCTACAGGGTGTCCAGAAAAGGGCTTCCTGATTTTAAAATTAAATATCTCGAAAACAAAGATCGATAGAGGAATGCAGTAAACGATATGTTTATTGTGAAAGCTGTAAGAAGTTTTTACAGTAGTTTGAAATAATAGTTATAAAAGCTGCTAACAGATGGCGCTGTACGCTGTACAGCTCATATCAGCATACATAAGTGAAATAATCGTATGAAAATACTCTTTGCACACAATCACATCACAATGTTTTCAAAATTTTCACCATTGGCACTACAGAGGTGGCGCAAACGAAGAATGAAATTCGCCATCACATTTCGTAGTGTCTCAACCGAAACGGATTCACATGCCACAGATATCGCCGATTCAAGCTCCTCCAGCGTGGCGAGATGCTTCGGGTAGACCATGTCTTTCACTGTGCCCCACAAAAAAAGTCACAGGGAGTCAAATTCGGCGAATATGGTGGCCAATCCATGCCTGCACCAGGAAATTTGGGATATTCCAAAGCAATGACTCGATTCCCGAAGTATTCCTCAAGAAAGCGAATCACTTGTTCGGTCCGATGTGGTTGGGCTCCATCTTGTTTTTATTTATTTATTTTATGGCCTTCGTTGGACCACTTTAGTCAATATTACAAGGTTATTACAATTTGTTCTTATGCATTAACACAATTTAGTTCAAAAATAAACATGACAATTTAATAATACAGTGGTTAATTTATTTATTACTTTTTTATTTATTACTTTTATGGTCAACATAAATATTATGAATTAGGATTTTCTGTTATTTTTTATTTATTTATTTATTTATTATTATTTTTTTTGTTGGCCCAATACTTTTTCATTCTTTCAGATCGTGCTCTTCTCTCCTCATCCGAAATCACCCTTCCCAGTCACTGTTTGTTAATTTTTATTGGTAGTGTGACGTGTTTGTCCTGAGGTATCTTGAGTGTGTTTGTCTTGTTTTTCAAATCTTCCATCGTTATCTGTAGTTTTATCAAGTCTTCCTTGATTTCTGTGATCCATCTTATGTTGCTCTTGCTGTTCCATAACTTTTCAATTGTCTTCCTGCTGATTCTGTTTTCTGGTGTTCTCATCAAATGTCCTACGAAAGAGATCCGTTTCTTTTTCATTGTGCTTGTCACTGGTTCTATTTCTTTATAAACAGTTACATTTGAAGCTATTCTCCAAATCCCGTCTTTTTGGTATTTCTTATTTATGCAAGTTCTGACTATCCTCCTTTTTATTTTGAGTAGCTTGTCTATTGCTACAGTGTTGGTTGTTTTAAATATAGTTTCACTAGCATATGTTATTTGTGGATGTGTGACCGTTTTGTAGTGTTTCAGTTTTGTGGCTATTGAGAGGCATTTTTTATTATATGTGTTCTTGGTAACATGATGCATTGTAATAAGTTTATTTATTCTACTCTGCCATGATGGTTTCTCGTTCAAGTTATGAGTTATTATTTCTCCCAAGTATTTAAACTTTTCAACAATTTTTATGTTATGTACTCCAATTCTAATTTTGTTTGCCAGTGGCGGTTCTGTTACCATTATTTCAGTTTTTTCAAAGGATATTTTAAGGCCAATACACTGGGCTATTTCCTGTAATGATCGTATTTGTTGTTTGGTTTCTTGAATGTTGTTTGCGAGAAGGGCGAGGTCGTCAGCAAATCCTAAACAGTTCAACTTGATGTTATCTTTTTGTGTTCCAACTTTAATATTCTTTGGATTGGCCTTATACCATTCCCTCATTATGTATTCAAGGGCACAATTAAAAAGAAGGGGTGACAGACCGTCTCCCTGCCTTAGACCAGTTTTTATCATGAATGATCCTGAAAGTTCCCCTCTGAACTTAATTTTTGAATTTGTGTTTGTCAAGGTGTCCATCTTGCATAAACAAAAAAAAAAAAGTTCAAATGTTTGTTAAGCTTATGGGACTTACCTACGGGGTCATCAGTCCCTAAACTTACAAACTACTTACGAACTACCTTATACTAAGGACGGCACAAATATCCATGCCCGAGGGAGGATTCGAACCCCCGCCCATAGTGGCCGTGCAGACCGTGACTGGAGCGCCTCAGTCCCCGCGGCCACCCCGGCCGGCCTTGCATAAACCATTCAGTACCTGATCGATCCTCTAACGCTTGCTGTGTGGCGACAAATAGTTCCAAAATTGCAACGTAACGTGCACCAGTTACCGTTTCTTGAATGAAAAAAGGGCCAATAATGCCTCTGCTGCATACTGCAGCCCACACAGTAACTTTAGGAGAATACAGGGTTTTGCTTCACACAATATGGCTTTTCGGAACCCCAAAATCGCCAGTTCTGCTTATTCACGTATCCATTCAGGTGGTAGTGTGCTTCATCTGTAAACCAGATGCAGCCAACCTCAAATCCTTCACTATCAATGATTGTGAGCATCTGATTAGCAAAGGCAACCCTTTGTTGCACAGCTAGTACGGGTATGGCCTGGTGCGTTTGAATTTTGAATGGAAACATGTGTAGGCTCTTTCTCAGTATTTTCTGCGTGCTGGAACGCTTCAAACCAGTCTCAGATGCAATTCTACGGACGAATGACATTGGATTTTGCTGAATAATTCCAGAAACTGTAGCGATATTTTCAGGCGTAACTGCGGTTTGCTTGCGGCCAACATGCCCCACTAGATCATCAGTTACGCTGCCTGTTCGTTGAAATTTTGCCAAGAGCGCACGAATGGTTTTCGTATCGGGTCCTTTTGGAACATTAAATCGTGCTTGAAAACTTCGCCTTGTTGCCTCAGGACTCTCTTCTAACCTGTGGTACTCTAGCACCAGAAAAACGCGTTGTTCAATGGAGTACATGGTTTTAATCTCTTCCTTCGGCACGCTAACCTCCTTTCACGTTTCAATAGTGGAACTGATCGCTCTGGGCTTCGGATCACTATTTATACTAGGCATTACGTATGGCGATTACAGCGCCATCCGTTAGCAGCTTTTGTAGCTATTATTTCAAACTGCTGTATAAACGTCTTACAGCTTTCACAATAAACATACCGTTTACTGCATTCCTCTATTGATCTATGTTTTCGAACTATTTAATTTTGAAATCAGAGAGTCCTTTTCTGGACACCCTGTATAAGCTACCTGCAAATCATGTTTTTTAATTAGGCATAAAAAGGACTTCATTGTAACTGGATTAGCCTTTCTAAATGGTTTATATTTAAGATGTGTATGAGCACATAAACCTTTTAATAAAGTTAAAATTTGTGCATCATGGTCGGAAAGACCATTCACTATTTTGCTAACAGAATGGCCCTCTCATTAAAAAAAGAAAAAAAAATGTTGCCTGTGATTCTGATAACGGTAAACGAACAAATAAACAGCCAGCAAATGAAGTGGCCAAAGAGGAATAAAGACAACTAAAAATGAGATTGACACGAAGTGTATGACCGCAGACAGAAAACCAGTACTAGGAAAGATGAAAGACGAAAGTAATATATAGAGAGGCTGTACAAGCAAAATGAACTTGAAGATGTTGTAGAAAGGGGAAAGGAAGGAGTCGAAGATGAAAAGAATGATCTTGGTCGCGCGGAAGTGGCCGTGCGCTCTAAGGCGCCTTGCTGCGGAGTACGAATCTGCTTCCTGTCGGAGGTTCGAGTCCTTCCTCGGGCATGAATGTGTGTGTGCTGTCCTCAGCATAAGTTAGTTTAAGTAGTTTGTAAGTCTGATGAGCATAGCAGTTTGGTCTAATAGCTTTACGAACATTTGAAAATTTTTTCGTAAGTCTAGGGACTGATGACCACTGCAATTTGCTCCTATAGGTTTAAAAATATTCGATTTCAAATGATCTTGTGGCTTTCAGTGGGCGACATATCCCCATCGGGGTTCTGACGCCTGCAAGTCTTTTTATTGACGCCATTTTTGCGACTTACGTGTCGATGAAGGTGAGAAATGAGATAATATCATACAGATTACTGAAAGACCAAAGTCAGAACAAGTATCATGGAGTAGATATTATTCCCCCTGAACTGCTGATACCCTTGGGAGAGCAGCCCATAACGATAATATCCCACATGGTGTGCAAGATATATGAGACAAGTAAAATACCCTAAGACCTAAAAAGGAAATTCCAATTCCAATTCAAATATCAAAACATATCATTAATTACCTATCTTCAGTGACATATAATACCTATTTTGTTCTTTACATTTACATATTGTATAGTGTTGTAATGCTCTTCAATCAATATTCGTTTGGAACTGATTACATTACTCAAGCCTTGTCCTGTTCTACGATTTGTACCCTCTACACCCCTCTCCAGTACCAGAATGACAGTTTCTTTATGCGTCTTCAACCGAAGGCTTGTGCTATATATTTATATTCTTCAGCATAATTCTTCCCTATGAGATTTACAAAACGTCTATCCTCTTTTCGTTTGACTTGCTTAACGTTTCACTCCCGTTCAGGACTACACTCCAGGCAAATACCTTCGGAGAAGACTTCCTAACACATTTATATTCGATTTTATCAGATGCCTCTGTTTCAGAAACGCTTTTTCTTACTGTTGTCACCCTATAATTTATACTCTCTTGTTTGGTCACCACCAGGTATTTGGCTACTCAAATAGCAGAACTCATCAACTAATTTTAATCTCATAATGTAAGTCACTTTCAATATTTCTCCTGTGTTTTTCAATGATAGCTCACTGCAACGATAGACTCACATTGGGGATAGGATACTACCCTGACTTGCTTCTAAACTAACGCTTCCCTTTCATGTACATCGCTCCTTAGGATAGCTACCTGATGTTAGCAACAGTTGTACGTTATCTTTCACGTACATCGCTTCTTACACCTGCGGTCTGACGTTAGCAGCAGTTACACATAACCTTTCGCTCGTCGTGTTTTATCCCTGTTAACTTCAGGTTTTTAAAGAGTACGCAAAGTACCCTCTGCCACACACCGTGAAGTGGCCTGCGGAATTTGCTGTAGATGTAGCACATGTCATAAATGACCATTTATGTTTCTTCAGTCTATATTCTACAGTAAGCTGTAGGGTAGGTATTGCCTCACGTGTGCCACTATTTTTTTTTTATTTTTTTGCTAATTGAGCCTCAACATAAGCAAGTGTACAGTACTTCGTTTATATATAGAGAAAGATCCTTTATTATATAACTACGGGATAGCAGGAAAATACAGAAAGCAGTTACTTCCGTAAAACATACCGGAGCAGACATAAGGGGCGATTTGAAATGGACCGACCATACAACATCTATTGTAAGTAAGGCAGATGTCAGACTGTGATTTATTGGAAGAATCGTCAGTAAGTGTAGTCCGTCAATGAAGGAAATAGGTTACACAATTATAGTTTGGCCAGCGCTTGAGTGTTGTTCATAAATGTGGGAGCCATACCAGTTAGGGTTAATAGAAGACATACAGAATATCCGACAGGTCATCCAGTGAGGGCAAAAGCGTTGCAGGGATGATTAGGAAACAGACACGTCTGAGGTAGCTATAGCAGTGGTAACACACTGGACTCGCATTCTGGAGGACGCTGGTTCATCTCCAACTCAGACCGTCCAGAATTAGGTTTGTTGTGATTTCCCTAAATCGCTCAAGGCAAATGCCACAATTGGTCCTTCCGAAGGACACGGCCGAGTTCCTTCCCGATCCTTACCTAACAATCTGAGCTTAAACATGTTCTCGACAGGACATTAAATTCGAAGCTTCCTTCCTTCCTTCCGGTGTCAGACACTGCAAGAGAGACGTTCTGTATCTCTTCTGTCAAAGTACCGAGAGCGTAGGTTTCATGAAGAGTCAACCAATATATTGCTTCCTCGCACGTGTATCTCACGAAGCGACTTCAAGGATAAGATCAAAGAGATTAGGGTCCATACAGAGGTATACTGGCAATCATTTCTCCCGCGAACCAACCGCGACTATAATAGGAGGAAGTGAGAATGGTGCGCAAAGTACCTTTCGAAGTATGGATGTCGATGTAGCACCCAAAGTACTTTCTCTCGATATCAGTTTCTGTTGATTTTTCAGTCTTCAATAAAAAATTCGTGTCAGTATTTTGAAAACAGGACGTAGAATGACAAAGAATATTCACACCTGTCAGCATCCGTCTCCTTTTTAATTGTAATTATTAAATTTTTCTTGAAGTTTGAAGGTATTGAGGTGGAGTATGTTGCTTACTAGGTACAATAGCTTTGTCATGGCTGGCTCGCAGTTCTGCCTCAGATTCTTTAGCACAGTTGCTTGGTCAAGAACTAGCGGCAGGCAGAGTCGGCGGCTGCAACCACAGCCACAGGCACTCAATACCTTCCACGAAAGACGGACGACTTTTTTCTGAGTTCCTCTGGGCATCACCACCGACCTGTAATTAGCATCCCTTTTACTGCTGCTTATGATATCATTTAACGGCATTTTTCTCCTCGTCGTTGCTCTTATATGTCTGACCGAAATGAGACTCTCCAGAACAGTTTCGTAATTATCGCTAAAGAGTTGTGAACAACAAAACATGACGTTTCACTGCGCCAAGAGTTTCCCCTACTCTTGATAACGAGCTCAAATTATTACAACCTTCATCTGTATGCACGAGTCATTTTATTGCGTAAGTTCCTTCTTAACGGCATCATTTTCAGTTCGATATCTGCTACGGTGATAAATACAGCTGAAACAAGGCTAATCGTCACTTGCCTTTAATATTTACCGCAATTTTTTACATTAGATACCGAAGTGATTCAGTTCTTACAGAAACATACAAGGTGTACGTAAAGTCCGAGAAGACTTTCAGTTATTTATTGCAAGAGAAACAAACATTGTACAGATATCACACATATGTCATTTTGAATAGAAACCCTGAAAGTATTTTTCTTTTTCATATATACCGCCATTTAACATGTCCAAGTAGTAATATTCAGCGACAGTGCTCTCGGTGAAGAAGAATGACCCGTACAGTTTTCGACGTGACAAGGCACAAAAAAACATTTACCTTTGGGGAATCACGCTCAAATTCAGTGCATTCGTGTGGTTACTTTGTACCCCAGATTCGACATTTATGCCTTTCCAATTAATATGAAAAGTGGCTTCGTCACAAAAAATTAAGCGACAACAATGCCATCCCCATCCTTATTCAATTGTTGCAACTACGGACAAAACTCAATACGCTTGTCTTTGTCGTCGTCATTGAGCTTCCGCACAAGCCCCAATGTGAATTGTTTCATAGACAGCTTCTGTCGCCGAACTTCCCACACTGTCGTTGTAGCCATTTCGAGTTCACGGGATGCACGACGCACCGATTTCTGTGGACTCATTATGAATGTCTATCGTACGCGCTCCATTTTCACGTTACTCAACTGGGACGTCCGCTTCTCTTTGCCGGGCATAAGAAATCCATTGTACGAATTTGTTGTGGCAGTGGTAAATTTCCTTCCTTGTTAGTGACTTCTTACTGTACTTGGTTATAAACATCAGTTGAACAGGTGTAGAACACTTGTTTTTGTCGTACTTCAACACACAGAAAGCCCGCCCAGCGCATGAACTCGGCATGTTTGCAACTAGCGCTGACTACCCGCAAATTACCAAACTACGCTTGACGGCAAACATGAAAAAATAAATATATAAATAAAAACTTTCAGGGTTTCGCTTCAAAATGACATATTATATCTGTATAATGTTTGGTTCTTGTGCAATAAATAATTAAAATGTTTCCGGACTTATGTACACCCTCTACTCTGATGCACAGTTTTCCTACAATGTTGTGCAAAAAGACACAGCTGAGGCAGTAAGGGACAAGCTACTAAATAGGACCTCCCATATTACACTTCTTCTCCCTCTGCCAGAACATCGCTGTATGGTATTCTTACTAGCTAGGATTGGCAGGAGAACCGAAAAAGTATGAAACATGGAAGTTCGTTTTGCATTATCGTGGGATAGGTGACAAGGTTTTGCGGGAATGATATGAGTTGGGGTGGAAGTAATTAAAACAAGACGTTTTTGACGAAATTTTAATCACCAATATTCCCCTCTGAATACGAAAATATTCTATAGCCACAAGAACTGCATTTTACGAGGCGTGTTTTGGCCCACTTTAGGTTACGGTAGTAACACTAAAAGTCGGCCTTTGCGATCGCCTTTTGGCAGCTCGAACATTAAATGAAAATAACGACTTAACCGTTCATCTGACACGGAAATTTAATACATGAATTTATAGAGGAGACATTTCTCTACAACGTTGCTCTCTTATGTTTTTATCATATTTCGCATAGTTTCAGAGATATTTGCAAAAATAACGGCGATTTTAGGATGTCTGTCTCTCCGAAACGTGTTTCCACATTTTAAGTCGAAGCGTTCAACCGAACAGCACCAAATTTTACAGACATAATTGTTGGCCGCCAGAGACCAGAACCTCCCTTTTTCAAACTTTTCGGACAAAAAATCGTTGTTGTTGTTATGGTCTTCAGTCCGGAGACTGCTTTGATGCAGCTCTCCACCCTACTCTATCCTGAGCAAGCCTTTTCATCTCCTCATAAGAACGACAACCCATATCCATTTGAATCTGCTTACTGTATGCGTCTCTTGATCCCCCTCTGCGATTTTTACCCCACACACTTCCCTCCAATGCTAAATCTACGATTCCTCGATGTCTAAGAATGTGTCCTACCAAGCGATCCCTTCTTTTAGTCAAGGTATGGCAAAAATTCCTTTTCTCACCAATTTTGTTCTGTGCCCCTTCATTAGTCACGCGATCTACCCACCTAATGTTCAGCTTTTTCTTGTCCCCAAATGTCTCTTTTATTTTCCTATTGACAGTATCTACTTTTCCCCTTGTTATACATTCTTTTACAAATTTGCATTTGGCTTTAGCTACTCCTGCTTAGCTGTTTTGCACTTCCTGTCAATTTCATTTCTTAGTAGAGCTGCATGTCCTCGGGAAAAGTAACGACTGTAGTTTCCCCTTGCCTTCAGTCGTTCTCAGTAACTGCATGGCAAAGCCATGTTAGCTGATGTTACAAAGCCAGCTCAGTCAATCATCTAGACTGTTGCCCCTGTAACTACTGAAAAGGCTGCTGCCCCTCTTCAGGTAACACACGTTTGTCTGGCCTCTCCACAGATACCCCTCCGCTGTGGTTGCACCTACGGTACGGCTATCTGTATCGTTGAGGCACGGAAGACACCCCACCACGGCAATGCCTGTCGTTCATGAGGGTGGAAAAATACGTTAGTAACACTAAAAAAGCCGTTTGTAATGTAATTGTAATTGCAAACGAACGGTTCATCTGACACGCAAAATGAACAACGGAATTTGTACAGACAGGGGAACTTTCTCTACAACTTCGCTCTCTTATTTTTTTTTTTTTTTTTTTTTTAGATCTTGCATCGTTGCAGACATATTTGCGAAAATAACGGAGATTTGACGATGACTGTCTATCTGTAACGTGTTCCTACTTTTTAGGTCGAATTGTTCAAGCGATCGGCACCAAATTTAACAGACATAATTGTTGGCCCCCAGAGACCAGAATCTCGCTTTTTCAAATATTTCGGACCAAAAATACTTTATTAACACCAAAAAAAGCCGTTTGTAATATAATTTTAATTGCAAATAAACCGTTAATCTGCCACGAAAATTGAGTAACCGAATTTGTAGGGGAGAAAATTCTCTACAACTTTTCTCTCTTATGTTCTTTTCATATCTCGTATCGTTTGAGAAATATTTGTAAAAATAACGGCGATTTGACACCGTCCATTGAATTTACGAAACCCAAACGTTCGGAGATGTCACGTGACATACCTCCCCCTAACTGTCTCTGGCATACACCAGCTTGCGTTGCATATTTGATGATTTTCTTATTGTAACTTACACGTGGTCATTTTAAAGCCGGCGAGTGTTCATCAGAGACGAGTGTATCGTCAGGCGTGCCCCAGGGGAGTGTGATAGGACCGCTTTTATTTTCTATCTGTAGAAATGATCTGATAGATTTGCGGCTATTTGCTGATGATGCTGTGGTGAATGGGAGGGTGTCGTCTTTAACTGACTGTAATAGCATACAGGATGACTTAGACAAAATTTCTAGTTGATGCGAAGAATGGCAGCTAGCTCTCAATGTAGAAGAATTAACAAAAACACGTCGTTCAACGTACGATAAATGATAATCCAGTGTCTAAAATGCGATATTTGCATCAGTTAAAAACTGCCACCGATAGTACGAGATTAAAGGACGAAATTTCTAATTGTTCACCGTAGTGTATTTGACAGCACGTTGGACTGTATTGCACATGGTCAGTGGTTCGGAACACGCTAATACCTAAAAAAAATTTCTCCCTTTTTTTCTAAAAGGGTTTCGGGCACTCTTATTAATTAAATTGAGTTATGTTATTCAATGTTTAGAGTTATGCATGTGTAAGAATGCTTCCTCTAAAATGCGTGTTTGTTCTATTTCGTGAACATGCCGTGAAATACGTAACAACGAACTGAACAATGGTCTTCTGAAGCATATGCACGTAAACTGGGAGGATACTGTAATTATGAACAGGGTCGTATTTATGCAGGTGCAACATGTGCAGCTGCTCAGGGTGGCAAAATTTTGCAATCGAAACAAATTTTTAATTATTATTTTAATGTTATGGTATATGTTACCTAAATAACTGATTCAATAATATATTATTCAGAGTTTCTATTATAGCAATAAATTTTAAAGTTCGGGTTGTTGTGTTGATAGCAATGGCATATCCAGTGAGGTTGTTTTTTATTTAGTTATTTTAATCAGTTTTAATCCCAGATACCTCTGGGAATAAGTAAATTACTGCACAGGGTCGTCGCATGTCCTAAATACGGCCATGATCATGAATGTTCTGAACAACGTGCTGATACAGGTACTTTCGTATATAAAGGAAGTACTAGATTTCTGTGGCTTGCTTAACGAAACGGAAGGGAAGTGTATACATTACCTTGTTTATTTTTTCTAAAGGTTTATTAACTATTTATGGAACTTATTGTAAGTTATTAATTAGAATCATCTACTAAAATGTTTGTCTTCGGCATGGTTGCTATGGACGCTTTTAACCTAGATGGTATTACCTTTCCTGTAGTTCAGATACGACTTCGTTCATGTTACTTCGTTCTGCGCTAAAATAAAGAGCAAATATTCTATTTCAAACCGTGATTGCGTTTTCTTTTACAGCTAAAATCACAAACGGTTTAAGTGTGGTAATACTGAATTACACATAACTATAATACTTAATATATATATACAAAGTTACTACTATCATTACGTCATTTACAACAGTCATTGTAACAGTGTCTCCCCAGTTAATGTACATGTGATAAAGAAGTCTATGTTTACAATTCGATGGTATGTATTTCATGGCTTGTTCTCGAAATAGAACAAATTCACTTTTCAGAGAAAGAGCTGTTTCCTTTGAACAACTCGGAATCTTGCAGAATACAGTTGTTTTCAGTTAACAAGAGTGTGCGAAAACCACAAGAGGAAAAAGAGAATTGGCAGTGGTGGTTTTATATATACAGGGTGTCCCAGCTATCTTGTCCACCCAAAATATCTCTGGAACAATAACGGCTATTGGAAAACGACTTTCACCGGTATCAATGTACGGCTGGGGCCCATGAATGTACATATTTGGAAACATTCCAAAACGAAATCAAATATGTTTTCTATCACAAATAATGTTTTTTTAAATGAACACCTTATATTTTTTCTTCAGCAATCCATAGCATGACAAATCACATAAACAATGGCGTTGATTGCATCGCAATATTCCAATTACATCCCGAGATATTGCGACGCGAAGTTGACGCTTGAAACACGCGAAACGCGCGGCTAGCGCACGTCCTGAGACCCAGGCGAGAACCCCATGCTGCTCAGATAGCTGGGACACCCTGTATATATACTTTTTTTTCAGATAGATCGATGCTTTGCGGTCGTTTGTTCATTTTCGTTCTGGGTTGTTCGTTGAGAATTTTACTCAGTTTTTTTATTATAGATGGCGTTGCACCAACACCGTCTGAAGAGAAAGCCTGTGCGCTGCCGTTCCACGCCACGTCAAACGGAGTAGGTCGTGATCGCGTAGCTCACTGGCTGGCTGATGGGTCACAGCCCACTGCCTCACACCGGCATGGCATCGCACAGGTCTTCTCTTCAGACGGTGTTATTTGAACCGTCTTTCTTTTCTCTCTTCTCTTTGGTTCTTCGGTTTATCGGTACGTTGTGGATGTTGGTTTCTTTTGTGCTATTTTGATCGTTTCGGATAACTCAGTTTTCTCGTTACAGAAGGCGTCGAGCTACCATGCCGGCAACCTTCTGACCGAGCGCCCTGAACAACCGCGCCCTAGCAAGTTTCAAACCACCGTCTAACATGTTCGTACAGCACAAAATAATTCCCCGCCTATTACGCAATGGCGAACAGCTGCGAGAGTAATACGAAATTCTCGTACCATCGATGCCAGGTGGTAACTGACTAACATTAGATTATAATGTATTGTCCTAAGAAGGACGTGTTTTTGATATTTTTCAGTGCGCCATTGCTTTGAAATGACAACGCTTGAATTATAATAATTAAAAAAATCTGGTAGAGAAACCTAGATGGCGTATGTAAAAGAGATTTTGGGGGGAGGGATGTCACGTGACTGATTTACGAACGCCAAATGTACGCTATGTTCCATCCAGTCTATAGTCACTCGTCCGAACGCCAAATGTACGCTACGTTCGTTCCATCCTATAGTCATTCGTAACCAGTACAGGCAAAGAAAATAAACTTTCAACTATCAAGGCAAGACAGGTAATAATATTTTAACGGAAAATTATAATGAAAATGGGGGAGAGATATTAAAATGATAGTTCAAAGAGGTAAAAGTTCGAAAAAGAGTATGTTTCTCAAAGCTAAACTTAAATATCATACAGGTATAATTTTGGCTGTTTTTTTAAAATACTGTCAGAAAGAATACGAGTTGGGTGCATAGATATTATATTATCACAATAGAAGAGTCGTAATCGTATCACCATAATTTTTTTATTATTTATATTATTATTTTTGTCGGAAATTGCAAAAAATTATAAAACTACAAATCTAAAGTGGGCTATAAAACACGTCAGTGCGATTTTTTAAAGTATGTTCCGTTTTGTTGTAGACACTAGTAGTTCGCTAGCATACCGCAACGAGCGCGTGCGTCGTGTACCGGCTTGCCTCGGGAACAAATGTGCTCAGTATCAGCTCTGTAGCTAACCTGTACCAAGCTGTTCTGTGCTTTCAAAATGTTTCAGACTATCACGTCGCCCGCCGCGTGTGTGGTTCCTTCAGTGAAACGGGTTTTTTCAGCAAGGAACCAGTCTGCTGCAGGAATTCATCGACAGATTTGCGAATTGGAAGGTGATACTGTTATGAGTGAAAGCAAAGTGCGTAAGTGGGTACGAGAATTCCAAGATAGCCTTGACGACGTCCATGAGCAGGACCGCTCGGGTCGCATTTATTCGAATACAGACGATTTGGTGGCTTCAGTTGAAGCGAGGATTCGTGAAAACAGTCGTTCCAACTCCACATCAAACAACACCTCAGTAGCAACCGTTACAATGATGATGACGACGACGTGAAAACGGCAGTGAACTCGTTATCGGAGCAGGCGGCAATATTTTATGAAGAGGGTATTTTAAAATTGATTGAGAGGTATGATATGGGTTTGAACAAACTTGGCAACTAGGTCGAAAAATAGACTAATGTATGCACTTTCTGAAAATAAATTTACTTTTTTGAAATAACATTTCGTTGTGTACTTATGTTCAAAGGAAATTACTTGAAAAACACGCCTCGTACCATCAGGTGTACAATACTCCTTTATTCTCCATCGGTTTAAGTTGCTTACTGAGCAAGTGTTGGTAATAACAGTTTCACTGATGTGTTCTCTCATAAAATCTAAACTTGAGTTAAAAGAAAGACGTTATTCATTGCGGCGTGATCTGTTTGCGAAGTTTCAATGACCGAGTTTTAGTTCTGAATGTGAAAATATTTGCTAGCACCCACCTACTTAGGGAGACATGACCACCCCAATAAAATAAGAGAAATCAGATCGAAAACGGAACGATTTAGGTGTTCTTTCTTCCCGCGCGCTGTTAGAGAATGGAACGGTAGAGAAAAGGTATGAAAGTGGTTAATGAACCCTCTGCCAGGCACTTTAATGTGATTTGCAGAGTATCTATGTAGATGTAGATGTAGAGTCGTTTGAGGATTATAAGAATTTGCATATCCCAGTCATGTATCACCTTTCCGCCCACTCATGATGGAGTGAATGGCTCAAACAACAAGAGAACAAGGGAATATTATAAAGCTGCAGTTCTTTATATATTTAATAGCTGTAAAAAGTTACTAGTTCAAAATGTTAGTTATTTAGTAGCTACTGAACTACGAGGGTGATTCAGTAAATAAGTCGCAAACTGAGGTAGACACGCCAGTACAGCGCTTACAAGCCTGAAATTTGCTTACTTTGCAGCTGACTACACCTGTAAATGTAAACACTTGTCCCATAGTACGAGGAGCCTTTAAAAGCCTGCAGCTTGGAATTTTTGTGGCAGTGTTCGCATCCTATAAGTACGGTCTTGAGCTGTAACTTTATGCCGCAGTGGAGTAGCCGAGCGGTCTAAGGCGCCTCGCTGCGGAGCGCGCGGTTGCTCGCCGTGGAGGTTCGAGTCCATCCTGTAGCATGGGTGTGTGTGCTGTCCTTAGGTTAGTTTACCTTAGTTTAAGTACTCTGTAAGCTATGGACTGATGACCACGCAGTTTGGTACGATAGATTTACAAACATTTGAACATTTTGTAACTTTATTTGGTTCCTTAAACTGCTGCAACCCACAAAACGGATGAGTCGCAGTGGTAGAGAAATACCCGTACACAGCGCGCGATACTGGTGTATTTACCTCAGTTTACGAAATGTTTACTGACTTACTATCGTACATAGGGAAAACGATTACAGTAATAAAATAAGAGAAATCAGTGCTCGAAGCTAAAGATTGAAGGGTTCGCTTTCCAGTGACATGCCAGAGAGTTGAACGGTGGTCCGATGAACTCTCTGCCGGATATTCACCTGTGAATTGCAGACTAGAGATGTAGGTGTTGATGTGGATGTGTAAGTGCCACACTACTCCCTGTTAGTTGGCGGCTTCATTAAACACAGGAAAGGAAAACTTTTTTGAGCGATGCCCAAAGCTGTTACCTAGAAGTGAGCAGTAATTTATGCTCCCAATTTAATAACTTGTAAAAAACTATAGGTATTAGCGTTGCACGGTTGGCGCTTTACTGACTCCAGATGATTGTGGTGTTCTGTACAAGGATTTCATCAGACCGTGCCAGGCGCCAAAACTCATCCAGATCTTCATCCATACTCCGATAACCTTGCTGTGTGTGGCGGAGGATACGTTGTGTACCATTGTCGATTCCTCCTATTCCAATCGCGTATGGTATGCCTCCGTGTGGGCTCTTATCTAATTTTATCTGTTTTATCGTTCATACGTACGTCAGTCTAGTTGGTGTGATGCCTGTTACATCTTTGTATAGTAACTAGCGACAAAGACCGCCTTGGCACGGGTAGCACAAATTACTATAGGCAGATGTCTTCTGGTGGGTATACGCAGAAGATCCGGTGGCGAAGTTTCAGCAGATACGGGTATAGGTACAGTGCTTCTCTTAGTGCAGTGCTGGCAATTGACGCGCTAACGTCACTTCGGTGACTGTCGGTGTTAGAATCCTCCCTCGGGCATGGATGTGTGTGTTGTCCATAGGTTAGTTTAACTTAGTTTAAGTAGTTTGTAGGCTACGGACTAATAACCTAGCAGTTGAGTCCGATAGATATAGAAACATTTGAATTGTGCAGTGACATCGCCGCTAAGATGGTTCTTTCTCCTCACGGGGCGGTTCTGTCGTTCCAGTTGGCAGACACAAAGTTAACATGCATGTGAGAGTATGTTATTAGTACGTAAATATGGATTAAACAGGCTGGGAACTGTGCTGAATAATATTAAGTAGAACGTAGCAACGAATAAAAGCATTCTGAAATAGGCTAAATTTGAAAAGTCGTAGAGTAAATAACTGTCCAAAAGTGAGATTATTGTTACTATTTAAGCGTCATATTCTTCAAATCAATAAATATCTTGCTCCGATCGTTTACAAGCATCACAGGATCATTCGTTGAACTAATCGTAAGATTTTCTGAAGATTTCATCAAAACTTATCCAGCCGTCTTGGAGTCCATAGGTAACAGATATACATACAGACATTTTTACGGATATAAATAATACTACATTTGTTTTATAATTTGCATGTACCTATCTGAGAGTAGTCTTTTCTTCACTCATTCTGAGTTTTTTGATAAATAACGTCAATAAGCCACTGCCTTACATTACGATAATATAAAAAATTCTTAAAGCTGTAGAATATCTGATTAATATAGTCGTCTTTCGTTTTAGTTATAGTATCTCAAGATGTGCTTAGGTGTTACTTTTTATGTCTGACAAATGATAAAATATTGTGACAAATGGCGACTTAACACAATAACTTCTCATAAAGTTTTTTTAAATTCCTGAGTCTATACTCTTGAGTCTATATCCTTGCACAATATTAACAGACTAAAAAGTCAGTCATCTCATGAAGACATCGTGTAAACTGTGTAACACCGTCTGTAGGCTTGATAATTGGCAAAGTGACCTGATGAGGACAGTCCGCAAGTTGCTTATAGTATTCCGCATCCAGATGAGGCCACTTCGTGACGTTTGGAACACGTATACCTAGAAAACCCACCATTGCTCCTGACATTCTCTATGGGGTTAACATTGAACGATTTTGAAGTCAATTTGAATTATGGTAGGTTTCCTCAACGTTTCTGACCTGCTTTTGTACTAGGAACTTCAGCAGCTTTACGTGGCATGGACTTAACAAGTCTGTGGAAGTCACCTGCAGGAATATTGGGCCCTGCTGCCTCTATAATTGTCCATGAGGGCGGTGGTGTTTCCGGCGTAATATTTACTGTACAAAATGATCTCTCTGGTGTGTCCCATAAATCACGGTGGGCGAACTGGGTAGCCGAATCATTCGCTTGAACTGTCCAGAATGTTCTTCAAACCAGAGCCGAACAGTTGTGGCCTGGTGAGACGACGAACTGTCATCCATAAAAATTACATCTTTGTTTGTAAATGTGAAGTCCAGATAATGGCAGTAAATGCTCTCAGAGTAGTCCAACGAAACCATTTGCCGGCAATGAGTGCTTCAGTGGGACCAGTCAGTTTCATGAAAAAACTGTACAGCCACCTCCAGCTTGCTCGGTGTCTTGTCGAAGACTTTTGTCCATGGCTTTAGAGACCTGCAGCCCACGGTAATCCTACCATCAGATAATACCAACTGAAATTGCGGTTTATATGAGAAGGGCACTATTTTCCAGTCGTCTTTAGAGCAATGAATAAGGTCACGAGCCTAGGAGGAGCGGAGCAGCCTGTGTCGTGCCGATGGCAAAGGCACCGGAGTCCCTCCTCTGCTGCCACAGTCCATTAACGCCAAATTGTGCTCCTATCTCCTGTGTCATACTTACCATATATTTGGTGCAGTGTTGTTTCCGTTAGCACTGATAACTCTGCGCAAATGCCGATGCTCTAGTGATTGACCACTGCGTTGTCCGTGGTGAAAGGTTAAGCTTGGAATTTGGTATATTCGGCACACTCTTTACAGACTGGATCTCGGAATATTGAATTTCCTAATGATTTCCGTAATGGAATGCTCAATGTCCTAGCTCCAACTACCGCACCGCGCTCAGAGTCTATTAATCCCCGTCTTGCGGCCCTGTTCACGTTGGAAAACATTTCACATGAATCACCGGAGAACAAATGACAGTTCTCCCTTGTGTACGCAATAATGCGCTCATCTGTATCCGTGCGTATAGCTACCCCATGACTTTTATTACCTCAATGTTTTGTGTGAAATCGACTGTTGTGATCCTGGTAGACGGAAGTATCCGTAGTACTCTCATTATGGGGACGTAGAGCAACACATGGTTACCGAGAATGTATAAATGTCCGTAAAGCTCAGGGACCAAACTGCTGAGGTCATCGGTCCCTAGAATTACAAAATACTTTAAGTTATGCTAAGCACAACACACATACACCTATGGCTGATGGAGGATTCGAAGCTCAAATGTCAGTGGCCAAGCAGTCAGTGACATGGAGCCTCATACTACGCGGCCACTCCGACGCAGTTACAGAGAATGTTCATTTTAATTGTAACTTGAATTAATGCACCTACGTAATAGTACGATAAAAGCATCGGAGAACCTTCTCCAGTTTGAACCACACCCTCCACAGCTTTCACAGAATGCTTCATTGGTTCGCTCGATGATTTGGAGACAAAGCCACGATTTGTCAGACCACTGTAGACGCTTACAGTCAGCCACTGTTCAGTTTCTTTACATAGCTAGATGAAAACGTGTGTACCACAATGAACAAAGAATACTTGTGAGGCACACGACACAAATGTTAATTGCATGCAATTCAGTGAGCTGTTTTCGCTCGAAAACGTATCGATAGGACCTGAATTCGCGTACAGCAGCAAATCGTATCGAGATTGATATCGATAGTCGTTGAGAAAACCTCTCATTTGCCACGATATCTGTCGGTTAAGTTATTTTTACAATTGTTCTTAATCCATGTTGGATGTTGCAAATAGTACAAAGTCGTTGTAGAGAAATAGGATAGGCCGCGTAGATAGACCAACGGATCGGGTATTTTTTTCCAAAGTGTAATCAAGGGCTATTCCAAGCACAATATATACACACCACCACACTGCAAGGCGAAGAGCGAAGCGAGCAGTTGGTACCAGGTACAGCGCACCAAGCGGCCAGACTGCTCTTATAAGGAGTGTCTGTGCGGTGGACTGGTACCTTGCAACGTGTACACGGTATTGTAATGAGCCTGGAAGTTTGGCCTCTTAATTTACAAACCAACCAACCAACGGTATTGCAATCTGGTGTCGTAACACAGCTATGTCCGGCACGCCAGCACAGGGAATTCTTATTCAGAGATATGCCGTCTCACTGTAAAATAAGCTTAAAGATGGGATTACCTACAGATTACCTACTTCACGGAATCGACACAGAGTGTTAACATCAAGCCACGAATGGAGGAGCTGATCCAACTAGAGACACTGCTGTTCATTGCACAAGGTGTATCTGCGACGCGTACTTTCATACACGGCCCACATGCCTTGTTGCGTACTGAATAGTTTCTGCTGCCCACAAAACTCGTGCAAGGAGATTGACTTCAACAGTGCTCGAATCTCACACACTAGAGAAAATCTAGAAGCTACCCACATCCACGGAATGTTTGGCTGTACTGTTAGCGGACGCCACGTGCAAAACGCGCGTGTGCACCATCTTCACCTACATGTACATAAACATCTACACCGCTGCGCTGCAGTTAAAAATTGAGTACATCCATTTTCAGACTGTTTATGTACCATTCCATACTCGAATAGCGCGCTGGAAGAGACCACATAGATCTCTCAGTTAAATCTTTCATTTCAGCTATGTTATTACCATGATCACTGTGATATTACAGATACAGAGGGAAGCTGATTGTTTCCATGTGAAAGGCGGGTTTTACCAGGTTTTTGGGTTCCCCAGCTGGCCGGTTAACTGTTTGAACCTAGTGAACGGACAGGTAGTCAGGGTTTTCCGAATGCGTTCGGAAACGGGAAACGCTTGGCTGAGCGAGGGCGGCTATTCCAGATTGCAACTGAAATACAATATAGCCACAAACATTATTTTAAAAATCCATATAAAATCAGGGAATGATCATACTGCAAATATAATTATATGAATGGATTCAGGAAACTTGGAAGAATCAAACGCCGTAATTACAATTTCAATATCCTTTACAGATAAAAAGCCGACAAATTTTAGTACTATAATAATAATATTATTATAAGACTTATATTTAAAATTATTGATACGTAGTGTTTATCAGTAACAGTTTAAGAAGCAAATGGACAGCATTGCACCACGCCACCTATATTAAAAGACGTGCCACGTTATTTCCGTATTCTTCAATAAACTTTATTTTACTCTTTTGTTCTGCTTTTCGTTGACGTAGTAATATTCTTGTTTCAGAACATAGATTTCACCACAGAAGCACAAAACATGAACCCAGCAAAGCCATTACATTTATATATGTATTTTATTATATTTAATATTATTCTTAGTAACATACTAAAAATATTAGATATGCAGCAGATAATTTATATACAAACAATTATAAGTATTTGTGGACAATAACTGAATATATTTGTATAAAAAGCCATGATAAATTAAGTATTAATTGTGTAACTATATTTTGACGTCGGCAGTATATTTGAACAGTGAGATGCCATGCTTAATGGCTATCTGAGCAAAGAGCTTCAGTCTCAACCGCTTTTTAATATTGTTAAATATGTATTTGTTTGTTAAATGTAAACAATACTTGTAGGGAGTTGGTCAAAGCATTTAATTCTGTGATATTCAAATGTATAATATTTTGGAAGGGAAATTATATTTTAAAGCTGAGGCGCGGAAGGATACAATTTTGGTAGCAGGTAGAGCACACTTTCGAACGCTTGGGAAGGAACTCGTAACTTGGACGTGGTGGTGAAAGGTTGTGACGCTGGGCGGTCTGAAGCCGCGTTACGAACTTGTGATTTGAAGAGATAGCCATGTGTGGACTTAGAAAATTTACCGGACTGTGACTGAAGAACTTAGTCTCTGGTGAGGGCTGTGGAACTGTGATAATTCAGTAATCGTGTACTCGTGTGATGGCTAACTGTGTTTTATAACAAATACTTTAATCGTGGATTAATTAGGAACTACAATGTTCGATGGACTTCACTAATTTACGAGTGATAATTTGGAACTTTTACTCTCGAATGCGTGTGATAGTTAGTTATTGTGCCTCTCATGAACAATAGTTGGGGAAATATTCAGTTATTTACCGATTTATAAAGTAGGACCACCTCCGCGTTTAATGTCTAATAAGAGTAATAAACGCCATTTATAAAGGATTACTTCGTGAGTGAATCACTTGTTTATCTTAGAATCCATTTTGTTGGTCATTCAGAGGTTTAATTTATGTTTGTTTAAATATATTTTCACGTCATCATATGCAGATTGATAGACTGGCTAAACTACAGATTAATTATTGATCTTGTTTAAACATATTGGGTAGCTGTTTAGGGAATAGAAGCTGACATACATAACTCACCCCTATGAACAGAGACAACGAGCCATAAACTTTTACTACCCTGAGTTATGTATTGTCTAAGTCTTATTGGTGAGAACCGATAAAAAGGTCGCAATCACTTCTGGATCCAAAGGCGGGAGTCAACAGCATATGTTCTCTCTCATAGGAGAAATTTCGTAAGTATATTTCGCAACAACGAAAACGTCGTTGTATTACTTATTGCCAGCCCAACTCATGTATCATATTCGTGACACTGTTTCCCCTGTACCACGATAATACAAAACGTGCTGTCCGTCTTTGTACTCTTTCCATGTCCTCCGTCAATCCTACCTGATTAGGATCCAACACCGCCCAGTAACACTGCAAAATACAACAAATGTGTAACGTCAAACGGTCAAACGTGGGAAGCCTCCTTAATAGTCCATTATACGTGCGGCTTGGTGGTAGAGTGGTAGAGTGCCAGACTACGAATTCAGTGGTCATGAGTTCTATCAGCCTTTAAGCCTAGGAGCTTTATCTGTCACCTCTGGGAGTGTCATTGATGTGAAAAATGCCGAATTTCACCGTGGTTCGAATTCCACATTAAATTGTAGGTCCCTATAACTGGCTGGGTTAATCAGTTCAAAGCAGAGGAAGGCAACGGCAACAGCAGCGGCAAACCACCTCCAAATAGGACTATGCGCCACAAAGCACTTAGCTGTTAAAACCAATCTCTGGATTGCTGACTGTTTTACCCATATTGGCACTACACTTGCTGACAGACTGGCAGAAGCACTGTTTCCAGTAAATCCACCTGAGCAAATTACGCCAGAGCGCAGCTTACACGTCCTCTTCTCAATTTGTATGTCTTTAGGAGACATGGAAGTGATCCGATCTTGTAACATATCTCACAACGAAACACTTCATTTCTGAACATGCGTTACGTATCAAAACTTTATTTACTAAATCACCTCCATAACCCCTTGAAGGTTATAAAAGTAATTGAGAAGCACTGAGCCTAGTGTCACAATTAGTGCCATTATTACCACGCTGGACTTACATTCGGGAGAAAATCGGTTCAAATCCGGGTATTGCCATCCCGATTTAGGTTCAAATGTTTGTAGAACTTACGGGACTTAACTACGGGGTCATCAGTCCCTAAGCTTACAAACTACTTACGAACTAGCTAAGACTAAGGACGGCACAAATATCCATGCCCGAGGGGGGATTCGAACCCCCGACCGTAATGGCCGTACAAACCGTGACTGGAGCGCCTCAGTCTCCTCGGCCACCGCGGCCGGCCCCGATTTAGGTTTGCGCTATTTCCTTCAATCGCTCCAATGCGGGGATTGTAGACCTTTGAGAGGACACGGCTGATTTTCCTCCCATCGTTGAAACAGTGTGAGCCTGTGTGATGACGAGACGTTAAACCGAAACGCCGGGTGCAGGTGCGCGTGTGACACAGGCCACGGTGACGGCTGACGGCAGAGAAACAGCACAGCTTTGACCGCCCGCCGCGCCAGCCTGCTGGCTTTCTTTGCGGCTGAGACTGCGCACGCCCGCAATATCGCTAATGAACATTTTCATTACTGCTAACTAAGTGCGAGCACATATTTTATAAGACCACTCGCAGAAAGCATTTACAGTATTTTCACTTATTTGTGGCGTGCTGCGCGGAAAACGTAGCCCCTCTGAGCTATGGCGACGGGAGCTGCAGCCACACGGCGTATGCCGCGAAACATCTCTGGCTCGTTATTTAAACAGGGACGCTGATGAACTCGATGAATTACCAGAAAACAACAGGAACAAGCGAAAATGATTCTCTTAAAACGGTTCACAACTCTGTGTTCCTGTCATTATCTGTTTAAGAATATGGCCACGCTGTACATGGACTCGACCATGTTAGTATAGTAACTTTCATTTCCTCATTATCTTTTGGTAAGTTCATAAATTAAATGCTTCATTTTATACTTTGAAACTTGTATTTGCCTATATATTCTGATCATATATGGGTATCTAGGCATTTTTTCTACACCAAGTCCAAACCTTATACACAGAAATATTTACTCTATTTTGCTTTTAAAAATTAAGAGGGTGTCGTGAATGAAATAGAAGCAGCAGTTGAGACAGAATTGTAGCTTATCTCCTTTATTATTCAGTCTGACAGTGAGCAAGCAGTAAACGAAACATTTGTGGAATTTAAGTTCAAGGAAAGAAATGAAAAATGGAAGTTTGTCCTTAACGTTATAATTCTATCTGCGACTTGTTGCAAGGGATTTACTGCAAAGAGACAACAAGATGAACCTTATCAAAAGTAGCACGTGGTTAATGGAATACTGTCCAATTAAATCGGGTGATGTAGATGAAATTATATCAGGAAATGACACACTAACAGTAATAGTAGGAGGTGAGTTTTGATATTTGGGCAGTAGAACAACTTACGGCGGGTGAAACAGGGAAGTTACAAGTAAGTTGCAAAGTATCAATACTAAGGAAGGTGTTTCTAGCTAATAGAAGTCTGCTAACATTGTATAGAAATTAAAGCGACAGTTACTCTTATCTGAAGATATTTGTCGAGGGTGTAGCCTTGATCGAAAGCGAAACATTGAGAATTTGAAACTCTTTTTGGGGATGCCTAATACCAAACAAGTCTATTAATTCCACTGGCAGTCTCAGAATTAATACTACGTGCAATAACAATTGCGACTATAAGTAACACCAATAACAATAGTTCTATTAATACTGAGAGAAGTGTATAGAAATGCTTTTGTTCTAATGAGTGATTATTTTGTATTGTACTATTGAGAGAAATAAGAGTGGCGGAGTAAGTCGATTAGACGGCAAATGAGAGCGTCTACACTTGTCCAATACTTTACATAGGATTGCGACCTGAAAGTGACATACCTCACAAGATCCTAGCCCTATGACCTTTTTTGAAAAAGTATCATCAGGAAACACGATATGGCCGAAAACTGGAACTACTCTTTAATGGCCAAAGGAAAAGACATTTACTATTTATAACATGGAATCTCAGTTACGCCTCCTTGTAGCTGTGGAATCAGCAACTTAGTTTGTGTTAGAGCCTGTTTCATTCCTCGAGATTTATGTATCAACTAGGCAGTGTTATTACACGTACGGAGTTTTGTTTACATGTACTGTGTGACAGTGACACGCACGTGTACCGTACTGTAAAAGATATTATACTGCACGCTGCTAAACAATGAACAACGGAGTTGTAATCGCAACAACAAAAACGAAGGAGGATACGAAGAATAAATCACTAACAACGCTGCAAATCGTCTGGCAAGTGAGGGATTTTAAGCACTCGCCTGTCACCTGAAACACGGAGATATCATTTTGATTGTGGTAACTCTGGATATTGTCTTCGTAATGATTGTTCTTCTTAAAACTGCGTAGGGACCAAGTACATCTAGAGGTTAAGTGGCGAACATGAATAAAAAAAAATGGAGTGCCCCAAAATCAGTAACGAAGTCTCTAACACGCTGCTATCTCGCATTTCTTTTAACAATATTTTGGTGTCACCATTAACGTGTACGGATGAAGAGTGGGGTGGTTTATGGCATTGTGTAAATGAGTGTGACCGTAAAGTGTAGTGTTGGGTCTCTGTTGTTATGGAAGGGTTGTCTGAAAAAAAAAAGTTCAAATGTTTGTATAGCTTATGGGACTTAACTACGGGGTCATCAGTACCTAAACTTACAAACTACTTATGAACTAGCTAATCCTAACATCCTATCCATGCCCGAGGGGGGATTCGAGCCCCCGACCGTAGTGGCCGTGCAGACGGTCACTGGAGCGCCTCAGTCCCCTCGGCCACCGCGGCCGGCAGGGTTGTTTGAATCGGAGGTAGGCCTACTTGCTGTATTACAGAAAGAGACATATCGCATATTAATTAGGGCGTCAGACCTTCTGTGTGAAAGTCGAGGAAAGAGTGCAATTTTTAGTATATAATTGCGCCCACACTTAATGCTGTGTGGCACGCATCCACGCCGGGATGGCTGCTCGGTCTGAGGCGCCATGTCAGGGATTGCGCGGCCGCTGTCGTCGGAGGTTCCAGTACAGTCTTGGATATGGATGTGTGTGTTGCCCGTAGCATAAATTAAAGTGAGTTGTGTGTAAGTCTAGTGACTGATGACCTTAGCTGTTTTGTCCTTTAGTTACACAAACTTAGGACATGGAACTTATGGTACTTTGTGTATCAGTGTTACTTACTTTTCTGTCCCGGTCTTAAACAATTCAAGGGAAGAACGATTGCTGTTAAGAAACCGTGGGAACCCGAAATTGTTTAACGGCCTTTATGGTATTTTTGCGAGACGTATCTCGACCTGGAAGGGGGCACTATTTTAAATGACTCTTCCAAAAGCGCTCGTTTAAAAGTAAACGGCACCATGGTGCAAACGACTCTGATATTTTACGACCATCTCCGTGACTTACTTTCGGTAACTGAATAAACTTGTGAAGGAAATCTTGTAGCAATGATTTGAATCTTCTAAATTTACTCTAATACTGGTATCGTACTGACGAACAGTATTTAATTATCAGTCGAATAATAATTTCGCAAGCTGCCACCTTCGTTGGTGGACTACAGCTCGTGATGAGTCTTTCAGTGAATGACAGTGTGGCTTCTACCTTCCGTATGATTAGTTTTGTGCTCGTTCCGCGTTGAATCGCTCTGTAAGCACACTCCGACCAGTTTAACCCGTGAGCGCTAGAGCTATGAGCATTTTGCTCACACTCATTTTAAAAACAATTGGAATTATAGCATTTTAAGTAGTAAAATATGATCTTTTCTTATCAAAAGGACAAAAAATATTTATTTACACATACTAAGTACATTTACGAACTGTTCCGTGAGTGTTAGCAAAATTCTATACATGCGACCGATCTTGTAACTTTGAAGGCTCTTGTCCTCGCGGGTCAACGAATGTGGTTGTTTCCACTGAATTATGTGCACACATCATTCAGTAATGGGTCTTTCCATTTATGTTTTCGCAGTAAACTACATTTGTTTGTAACGAGGGTCAATTACATCAGTTCACTAAATGACGATCCTTTGCAGGTTTTCCTGCGTTTAGCATGAATTTTCCAGCGTTACGACTTCTCTAGACAGGATGTTCTTTAATAACGTTGAAAAATATCAGAAGCAACGTAAATGACACAAACAAGAGGGAGGGGGGGCACGACGTTCGGATTTTGTTCAAACTTCGTACCCTTTTAACAGACCATTAGGACAACATAACGTGCAATGACTAAGGTGCAATCCTTAAACGATTTTGAGAAAACCGCAGTAGTAGTTTCTCACGTCGAACATGTAAGGGTATCTTGCACCTATAAGTAAGCGATAAGCAAGAGAAAGTGGTCGTCCAGTGGTTTCCGGCGTGGTAGCTCTGCAACTGAGCAAAATTTCAACGAAAAACCTAGAACAAAAACGATCAAACGACCGCAACGAACCGATCTACCTAAAGAACAAAAAAAAAGTGGTTTGCATTGTGGCGTGTTAATCGGTGGATCATCAGTTCAATTCTAGCTGATACCGCCGTTTATTTATTTTTTAAATTTTTTTACCTTCAACACTGGTCATATTAAATCATATATATTACACTTCAAAGGTAACATAACAAAAATCTACATGTAGTTGCATAGACATTTATTGAATGTTCAGTGTTATTTGTCTGTTTATATACGTTTATTTTTACTCAATATATCATATTTATAATGTTCGACAAATAAACGACCAGCATGAGCTTTCCCGGAAATTTTATACTGGTTGTATTTGCCGTTTTAATTTATATTTTTTGTGTCTGTATGACAAATATCATCCTGGAACGTGTTATGTCGAAGCACATCTGACGATTTATTGTACGTTCCTTCCATCTTCTGTCATACTGTAAAAATGTTCATGCATATGCACGCGTTGTTTATCCTTTCAATAATATGACCGGTATTTAAGAAAAAATAAAACCATACGACGGTAATAGCTGGAATTGAACGGACGATCCACCCATTAACAGACCAGAGCGCTAACCACTGTCCCACTGCTTTCTCTTCTTTAGGGCTTACTTGTAGCTGCAACACACGCTTACAAGTTCGACGCGAGAAACTGCTACTGCGATTTTCTCGAAATCGTTTAAGTATTGCGCCTTAGTCCTTGCACATTACTTTGTCTTAATGGCCTGCTAAAAGGGAACAAAGTTTGAAGAAAATCCGTGATCCGGTCGTCATGGCCTTCCCTTGTAAGACAAGTAATTTAATGTAAGACACTCAGGACCCCAAATGTTTGGGCGTGCCAAGATGCGTCACGTAAATATGGAATTCTGACGTTACCACACTATGTACCTCGCCATATGTGCAGCAGTTGAACTTGCGAGACTACAGAAGAAATAATAATAAATCATACCTCAATAGAAACACATAAATTGTCTAAAGTAGTGAAATAAAATATTGCCTGTCTTCGAATCTTAAGCCTAAGAGGCTAGAATCACGTACGTAGGTCGACAGTAACACCAATATGAATACTAATTTAAACTAGGATGATCAGGTACGACGGACCGACAGGCTCAATCCGCTGCACGCGCGGCGAGGTACATAAGTTATAAAATATGTCACAATGCTGGATCGTCACAATATTAAAACTACTAAAATAAAAATAAAAAGTTTGTATACACCTCGTGAATTTAATATTGATATACAGAAAAATTTTATTTCAGTATTTTTAATATTGTGACGATCCAGTAACAGGACACATTTTGCACTGAAGGACGAAAGAAACAAATACACGTGCCTAATATTGTGTAGGGTCCCCGCAAGCACATATAAGCACCGCAACACGGCGTGGCCTGGACTCGATTAATGTCTGACGTTGTGCTGAATGAACTGCCACCGTGCATCTTGCAGGGCTGTCCATAAACCCGTAAGAGTAGAAGGGGGTAGAGGTCTGAACAGCAAGTTGCAAGGCGCCCCAGATATGCTCAATGATTTTCATGTCTGGAGAGTTAGGTAGCAGCGAAAGTGTTTAGGCTCAGGAGTGTGTTCCTGGGGCCACTCTGCAGAAATTCTGGATGTGTGGGGT
Organism: Locusta migratoria; assembly: GCA_026315105.1. Classification (NCBI taxonomy): domain Eukaryota; kingdom Metazoa; phylum Arthropoda; class Insecta; order Orthoptera; family Acrididae; genus Locusta; species Locusta migratoria. The sequence goes on along the minus strand of CM048755.1, from coordinate 143,823,345 downwards.
GTCGCATTGTCCTGATGGAACTGCCCAAGATCGTCGGAATGCCAAATGGACATGAGGTGATTAACCAGGGTGCGTACATAGGTGTCACCTGTCAGAGTGGTATCTAGACGTATCAGGGCACACATACCACTCCAACTACACGCGCCCCACACCATTGCAGAGCCTCCACCAGGCTGAACAGTGCCCTGCTGACATGCAGGGTCCATGGATTCATGAGGTTGTCTCCATACCCGTACACGCCCATCCGCTCGCAGGGAATATGTTTCCAGTCAGTAAGAGTCCAATGTCGGTGTTGACAAGCCCGGGAGAGGCGTAAAGCTTTGTGTCAGCAAAGGTACACTATTAGAACTTCGAATCCGAAAGCTCGTAACGACGACGTTCCATCGAATGGTTCGGACGCTGACACTTGTTGATGGCCCAAGAGTGAAATCCGCAACAATTTGCGGAAGGGCTGCAATTATGTCACGTTGAACCATTCTCTTCAGTTATCGTTGGTCCCGTTCTTGTAGGATCTTTTCCGGCTGCAGTGATGTCGGAGATTTGATGTTCTATCTTATTCCCGGTGCATTCGTGAAATAGCAGTGCGAGAAAACCTCATTTTTTCCGCGGAGATGCTGTGTGTCATCTCTTGTGCGTCGAACATAACACGAAGCTCAAACTCACTTAAATCGCGATAACATGCCACTGAAGCAGCAGTAACTCATCCAAAGCCTGCACTAGACGTTTGTTGTCTTACTTGGGCGTTGCCGACTGCAGCGCAGTCCTCTGAGAGTTTTTTGGTTCTTCAGTGCAGAACTTGAGCACCTTCCCATTACGTCGACCACGATGACACCTTTCTTTATTAAGTGAGATCATGTGAGGATGGCAATTTGTTCTTCTGACATTGGTTATGAAATAAATTGTTTCAAGAAATCGGTCTTGACAGTTAATAGAACAAATCTGTCATCCTCTTTGGGGTATTTCCCGACATTACGACCTACATGTGTCATATCTAGTTACTTACCTCAGTGTCATCTATGTCGCTTCGGAGATCTTTAAATATTAATAAGAAATACCGTACATGCAACAGTATCATTCGATAACACCTCGTGGACTCTGTCATGACGATTACATGTAATCATACGTAACACTGAATGAGTCTTCACAGGAGCAAAACTCTGAATGGCATAATGTACTACTTATAATCTTCTGCGAAATACTTGATAATGGTCTAGGACTGACATTGTGCAATCGTACAACAAAGGAATAAAATGAAGACTGAGGGCTGTGTGATATCATTTCAAGAATATACCGTAGTTTCGCTCTTAGTTTCAATGAAGATTATAAATCTAGTGATGTCTGATGGGGTAAAGTTCATATACATGTGTGTCAGTAAACAATAATTTTGACACTATTCGGCCATAAACCCGCAGCTCATTCATGAAAAGGTCCGAAAGAACACAAAGTTCGTCAACTAGTGTGTTACTGGACAGGCCATTTAAATTGTTATGCCTTCTTTTCTTGACAACAACAACAACGTCCAGCCAGTATCAGCTCCAGGCGGTATGCACACATGATTAACAATTTATTGATTCCGCAGCTAAAGGGACATTGCCGCTTAAACACGATATGCTTTGAGTAAGATAGGGCTATACGCCATGCGGCTCATAATTCAATTACTGAACTAAGGCACTAGTTACCACTTCGATTACTCCAACGATTCATTGATATCCCATGCCGGAGACACCGCCTATACTCTCAGGTCCTGAGTTATTCTTGTGGTATTACCTCAAGAACAATATTTTTTCATGGCAACTCCACAATACCGGCGGGCTAAATGTCACACTTCGCAGAGAGAGAGAGAGAGAGAGAGAGAGAGAGAGAGAGAGAGAGAGAGAGAGAGAGAGAATCTATGTATTAAGATATGATTGAGAACGAAATGAGAAGCATCCGCGAACATGTTGAGCAATATATCGCTTATGGTGAAAGCCAATGTGTGGTGGTATGCCTTTTAAGAAATAAACTTTTGTTTGATTTTCCACTATTGGAAACAGTGTCTATAAGTTATTTCTTAATTATTTTGTTGTAAACATACGCTAAAACTGATAAGAATGTATTGAAACTGGACTACTTTCTGTAGGCATCCTGTATAACGTCACCAGTTAAATGTAAAACAAATTTTTTATATATACGTTATAAGACATTATAAAAGCACGCATGTATTTCGGCCTATGACGATCCTAACTCACGAAATATGACGTTTCTAGAGTACGAAAATATTCTATATAAAATGAGAATCTCTTTTCCAGACATAAATCTTACGAAACCTAGCTCGGTATGTTCGTTAATGACAACCCGAGGGTCATAGATAACGGTGAACAAGTTGCTTATAGACTCGTTGAAGGTATTTGATACATTTCGCCTCTTCAATTTGCAGGAAACAAAACGATTTTATTGAGAATCAAGCAAGATTTGTGATTGAATTCCACACTTCTTTGCAAAAAAACTGAAGAGGTCGCACTTTAACAGAACAAAATGTATAGATTTAATGGCAATTTCAAGAGTACCCAAAGACGTGTTCTAGGGCGGCTTTAGGTTACCATCTCAACAGTAATCTATTGCATAACACCGAATACTACATGAGACTGTTGGCAGACAATTCAGATATCTATAAGATAAGGCGATAGAGAGTGGGAAGAAGGACTAAAAGGGATCGTTTCAGTGGTTGACAGGAATGAATGACGAAATCTCAGACGCGCTGGAGTAGCCGAACGGTCTAAAGCGTCTCGCTGCGGAGCGCGCGGTTGCTCGCTGTGGAGGTTCGAGTCCTCCCTGGGGCATGGGTGTGTGTGTTTGTCATTATGTTAGTTTACCTAGGTTTAAGTAGTTTGTAAGCTACGGACTGATGACCACGCAGTTTGGTCCGATAGATTTACAAACAAGAAACGAAATCTCATTAGTGTTCCAATAAACAACATGTTTCAGACATAGCCCTATTATCTGGTGACAGATATAACATACACTGAGCAATGAGGCATTTAAATTTGTCATTTAAAGAGACAGATGTTAGTGTACATGTAATGTAATGCCATATATGGATGATGTTTAGCCTCATATGGCATTACATGACATGTACACTATTATCTGTATCTTTAAATGACAAACTTAAATGCCCCATTGCTCGGAATTTGTTTTATCTATCACCAGACGATGGACTATGCCCGAAAAATGTTGTGCAATTAAAACAAATAATCAACTTTCAACAGCTATGATATTGCAGCAATATAAAAGCATTTTAGTATCATTTTTATGTTTTGGATGGTGACGGTTGCATACCTCTACCACGACTTTCAGTCTGAAATAAACTGACAATATGTTTTCAATTGGTCTCTCAACTCGGCAACATGCTGCCTCCGTAACACGTTATATGTCATCTTTAAAATCAGGCACAATCAGGATACATCCCTGATAAACGCGATCCTTCAAATATTCTCACAACTAGAAGTCACATATATTTAGATTGGGGGATCTGGAAAGCCATACATCTTGAAAGAGACTAGAAATGAAGCGGTGATCATCGAATGTTTCTCGAAGCACATCTGTCACCTGGCAAGCTCTATCTTGCATGAAAAAAGTTGGGTGGACACAGTTTCATTCTTGAAAAGCCAGAATCGCGTGTTGCACGAGGAGGCCTTTAAATGTACAACTGTTTCCGTACACCTAACAGGCCCACGAGCTTTCATCTACACGAAGCAAATTGGTCCGAGAATGAAGGAGATTGTGAAACAAAAGCACACACTCACGTAAGCTGAGTTCAGTGCATATTCTTCCACAACTTGTGAGGAAGGAGAACCCCATATGCGACAGTTCTGTGAAATTACAACACCACGCAGAGTAAAATGTGCCTCCTTCGCCTCTCGCCAAAAATGTGCCAAACACGAAGGACACAACCATGGTACTGTAGCTTATCTTTGAGCTGCATTTGGTGCACGTGTAGGAATATCAGTGTAAAATGTGCCGCTAAATCTTTTGAAGTTTGGCCAGGGGGAGACCATTCTCATACCACTGGCTGCGGAATCTGAGGCATGTGCTGCATGATCGGCAACTTCCTCAACACCCGCTGTGGGAATGGGACGCCTATCTCACCTGTTTCTTCAAATTTCTTGATCATATCCTTTAGTCCATTTACTGATAAGGGGCTTCTTCGCGGCTGTTTCTGTCGACGATATTCCTCCAATGTAGCGCTAGTCTTGCTGCCCTTCTGATGAAGCACCTTTACCAGAAGTGCACGGTCTTTCTTTCCGACGGCCATTGCAGTTCGTTCGGGAAAGTTCAACCTTCTTAACCCTTAAGATCAATAGTCACTTCACAAACTACGTCAACAAGCGTTGTGAAACAATCAACAGTTAGCTGATCTGAAACCAGAAAACTCGTCACATTCTCACTGCTTATATCGCCATATTTTCGCCTGGTACTCCGCAAGCGCACCGATTACTGAACATGCTCACGAAGTTTCTGCTTTTTGCGATGTATACAGCCAGCACTGCAGCACCCGGGACAGTTTTATTACAACCACCAAGTATATACAGATATCAGTGCGTTGTTTCTTTTTCTCTGCGTCGAAGAGTCATGCCAACCATCAAATTCCAACGTTGCAACCTGCTGTTTTCTGTTTCCCGTACCTGGGCCGCAAGTGGATTTCGCTCGGCCATAGAGACTTGCAGTGCAGGAGAGTAATTCCAACGTCACTGGCAGCAGGCGTGCCGCATCGCTTACCCCTGATGTCGGGAAATACAGGCCTCCTGTCGCTACGCATGCGTCCACTGACAATGACTCAGAACCTCTCAAGATGCCAAGCGCAGCTCTGGACGAAGCGTCAGACGCAGAAATGTTTCATCGACCACTGCCATACAACCAGGAAGATTCATCAGCAATTATGACATCCGGTCGTCGAAACCTTCATTGTACAAGGCTCGGAACTTAAATAGTTACAACTGTTTATTCACAACCGATACATAAGCGTTATATGTTTGCATCTGTTACTGTCCTTCACAGCAGTCACCAGCGTTGTATAGAATCCGTTGCCTGCGATGTGGAAGGCGTAATATACCGTTAGCAGAGCCTGTTCTGTTGATGGTGCGAATGGAGCGGCTACTGCCTGTCGAATCTCTTGAACAGTTATGAAGCGAATGCCACGAAGTGGTTCCTTCATCTTCGAAATCAAATCAATGTCACAAGGACTTAAGTCCGGGCAGTATGGTGGATAGTACAGTTCTTCCCAGTCCCATTGACCAAAAAGAGCAGCCACATCCTGCGTGGGTTACTCAGAAAGTGTTGTCGCTTCTTTCACAAAGCTTAAGTCCTTGTGACTCTGATTTAATTTCGAAGATGAAGGAACCACTTCGTGGCATTCGCTTCAGAACTATTCCAGAGATTCGACAGGAAGTAGACCGCTCCATTCGCATCATCAACAGAACAGGATCTGTTAACGGTATTCTACGCCTTCCACATCGCTGGCAACGGGTTCTAAACAACGCTGGTGACTACTTTGAAGGACAGTAACAGGTGCAAACATGTAACGCTTTTGTATCAGTGGTGAATAAATAGTTGCCACTATATAAGTTCCAACTATGGTATTACGTTTTTCAGTACACTGTCCTTAGTCACCTCTAGAAATATTTGCTGTCTACACGAAGGCACTTGATAAGGGCAAACTTCTGAAACAGCTGTTGCTAATAATTAATAAACTTGTGAGCACTGATCTTGGCCCTTTTCTGCACTATGAGGTTAGATGTACTACATGTAAAAGATATACCACAACAAAAATCAGATGCTTCTTTTGTAAATACAAAACCTTTGCAGGCCTAGGCATAAATTAAAGCTCTCCGTAAGTTTCTGTCTAGTCTTGTGTAACCTTTGGAATCTTTTTGAATATCTTGTACTTCAATAAAATATTCCAAGGTCTGATCAGAACGTTTCAGTTTTGGGGGTGATACTGCTGAGTGTTGGAACATAGTGTGCCTCCAATTTGGGTATGTAACAATAGACCTGTTGGCAAGGGATTAGCGTAGCATTCGCGTGTTTATGACGTTCATGTTGGAAATGCTGTATCGTGAATTAGGCGTTATTACGAAACGAATTCCGGCAAGATCAACGTGCTGTAATTATAGTTTTGATTTTTTATGGACAAATACTGGCAGACATCCATCGGAGAATGAAGAATGTGAATGGGTCTGTCGAAAATCACAACGACAAGGGGTGGCGTTACTTCAAGATGAAGCATGTACGGAACCCATTCTGCAAATACGCGAGGTAGAAGTTAGGTCACTTGAAATGGGAGACATGCAGCACTTGCCCTTATAGTCAAGATCCCTCCCCATGATATTGTTACGCATTAAAATGGTTGAGCAGCGGCTAGCGGGTGAAATCAGTCTTCCTGTAAACCACTTACATGCTCGTCAGTACGAGTTTTTCGTGAATTCCGTTTCATTTAATATACTTAATGTTCATCTCGTTTCGTAATTTTAGTATTCCTTTGATAATACTACATCTGGTGGCAGCGTGTACGAGATTAAAGTCTACTGACAACGCGTACAAGATTTCAGTTTCTCATTTCAGAATTGGTTCAACCTCGTTAACAGTATACAATACGCTATTGCACATCCCTAACGCCGTAATAAGCTGGATAAAATATTAGTCGCGTTCTTAAAAGAACTCACTGCTGTCTTCGGAGGGCTGTAAAGGATATATTAATGTATCAAGAAGCAGGTAAGCCTCCACCACTGACCTTAAAGAAGAATGAAGGAGGGCTGGGGTTTAACGTCCCATCGACAGTTTGGTAATTAGAAAACTATTGGCGGCATGAAGTAGTGGGTATGTGCCTACCGCAAGTATGGAATTACAGCAGCAAGATGTGCTGACATGGAGTCGTGTCTGAATAGCAGGAACGAGCCATCGTGAATGGCTGTGTCCCTGGTAAGTGCCACACGTTGTAACTGGCAGTCGGATTCAAACACGAACGAACTTTTTTTTGTAAGCGAATGCAGGTCCATAACCGGCCCTGATAGCCGGGCGTGCTAAAGCGCGCACTAACTGGAACGGGAGGAGCCTCGGCCAAGTCGTGTCCACTCGGCGGATTAATGGTGTGCCGGCCAGCCTGGATGCGGCTTTTAGGCGGTTTCCCACATTCCACAAGGTGAATACCGGGCTGTTACGCAAGTACCGCTTCAGATACAGTTTTACAAACATTTGGAAATTGTCCACACACTTTAAAACTAAACGCACACAGTTGGGAATACATATTTCCCCCAAGGGGCCAATGGTGTGGAGGCAGGAAGGGCATGAAAATTTACAGTTATGCGTAGTTTGAACACTCACCATCTTGTGCAAGCAAATATTATGTAACTGATTTGAGTGGCAAGAACTATCTGTTCACTGCAGCAACATTGTGGTCATTCGGTAGGACAGCGAGTAGAGGGGTGTACTTGAAGATTGATACACATATGCTAATCCTCTCTTTTAGGCATTTTTCATGAGTGAAAATATAATCTACATAAGAGTCGACCACAGTTGGTGCTTTTACGAGTAATGTAAAACAGTTTGTTACCTAGTTATGTAGTGTGCATTACACATTACGGTTTTAACGCTATCTTATTGTTTTGACCTGACATAATACCACATGCTGTTTATTCTGAATCTGTGTTTTAAGTGGTAATAAACCTCCATGTAATTAAACAAAATGTTGTTTTCGTTCTACATCAACTAGCTTAATATAAACTAAGATATTTGTAACAATTGCTTATTAAATTAAAAAAATGTACATTACTGTATGGGAAGGGTCATAAAATTCAGTAAAACAAATGTAGAGAAAGGTCCATCATGGGTGCCTTTCGCAGAAAAAATTTAGCTATTGTGAATGTCATAGAATATATTTTAATTTACCGTTACACACGCACAATTATTCTTGCACTTTTTCAGACGTATTACTGGGAGCATTGTCGTCTTGAGGAGTACGGTTTTAGCAAATGTCATTCACTTACCTTCTTCGGATGTTTGCCCACTGCATATCCTCTGAGATCTGGCTTTATTACATGAGTGACACCGCTCAACCATTTGCAGCGTCTGTTTATTGATCCGTAGATGACATAAGCTAGCAGTTATAAGGTTACTTAGTATTTCCTCTTTCATAAAATATGATATAATAAATCATTAGTCTATGATGAAAGTTGCGGTCACCTTACGCCACTTACGAGTTTCCTCTGTAATGATTTGGCTCACAATAGGCTTGCCAACAGCGGATCTGAGAAGGATGATTACTTCGAGCAGCTTCTGTTCCACTATTACATTTGAGAGTTCTCTAGATAAATATTACACTCAGTAGATCATTTACTGGCACCAAACTTTTCTGTAAAGATAAATCTTCTCTTCAGCCTCACCTGTTACAATAAGAGAGTTTTCCTATCACTGTTGTAGTGTTGTTGTTGTTGTGGTCTTCAGTCCGCATTCTGGTTTGATGCATCTCTCCACGCTACCCTGTCCTGTGAAAGTCTCTTCATCTGAGAATACTCTCGACAACCCTGCTTACTGTATTCGTCCCTCGGTCTCCCTCTACGATTTTGACGCCACACACTTCCTTCTATTGTCAAGTCGGCAACTCCTTGACGTCTGAGAATGTGTCCTACCAGTCTATCCCTTCTCTAAGGATATGCCAGAAACTCCTTTTCTGCCGAATTCGCTTAATTACCTCCTCATTAGTTACGTAATCTACCCATCTAATTTTCGTCATTCGCTGTGGCATCACATTTCAAAACCTTTTATCATCTTTTTGTCTGAACTCCTTATCGTCCACGTTTCAGTCCCATACAATGCTACACTCCAGACAAATGCTTTCACAAAGAACTTCCTAACATTTAAACAAATATTGGATGTTAGCAAGTTTCGCTTCTTTAGAAACGCTTTTCTTCCCATAGCCATTCTGCATTTTATATCTTCTCTACTTCGGCAATCAGAAGTTATTTTGCTACTCAAATAACAAAACTCATCTACTACATTTATTGTGTCATTACCTAATCTAATTCCTTCAGTATTGCCTGATTTTCTGACGTTACATTCCATTACCCACGTTTTACTCTTGTTAATGTTCATCTTATATCTTCCTTTCAAGACACTGTCCATTCCAATTCAACTGCTCTTCCAGATCCTTCGCAGTCTCTGACACAGTACATACTGTGTTATCCAGAGATTAGGCCTATATGATCCTCTGCGACCTTCACTACCCTATCTCTCAGAGCTACCCATTCTTCTTCTACTGTATTACTTTACCCCGTTTCAGCCAATCCTTGCCTATTGCTCCCTTTGAAACTGTCTACCATCTCTGGTTCCTTCAATTTGTCCAGATTCCATCTCCTAACGTTTCTACCTTTCTGCAGTCTCTTTAAGTTGGCAGAACGCTTCGAAGATGCACCAGCTCCACCAAAGAGACTGCCTACATCACACTTGTGCGTCCTCTCCTGAAGTACTGTTGCCCCTTGTGGGACCCTCACCAGGTGGGACAGACAGAAGACATTGAGAAGGTCCAGAGAAGGGCAGCTCGTTTTATCACGTTACGGGCGGGAAAGCGTCACGGAAATGTTGCACGAATTGGGGTGGAAATCATTAAAAGAAAGACGTTATTCATTGCGGCGTGATCTGTTTGCGAAGTTTCAATCACTGACTTTTACTTCTGAATGTGAAAATATTTTGCTAGCACCCGCCTACTTCGGGAGACATGACCATCCCAATAAAATAAGAGAAATCAGATCGAAAACGGAACGATTTAGGTGTTCTTTCTGCCCGCGCGCTATTAGAGAATGGAACAGTAGATAAAAGTTATGAAAGTGGTTAATGAACCCTCTGCCAGGCACTTAAATGTGATTTGCAGAATATCTATGTAGATGTAGATGTAATCTGCAGTTCAAACCAGTAACTTATGGTCATAGTCTATACCTGCCCTTGGATATGTCTTACAGTTTAAAACCTGGTTTCTAAATCTATTCCTTACAATTATAAAGTCAATCTGGTACCTTCCAGTGTCTCCTGGTCTCTTCCACGAATGCAGCCTTCTTTCATGATGATTAAACCAAGTGTCGGTGATCATTAAATTGTGCCCTGCGCAAAATTCTATCAAGCGATCTCCTCTTTTATTCCTTTTACCCAGTCCATATTCACCTACTATATTTCCTTCTCTTCCCTTTCTTACTACCGAGTTCCAGTCCCCCATCACAATCAAGTATTCCTCTCCCTTAACTTTCTGAATGATTTCTTTTATCTCCTCATTCATTTCTTCGATATCCTCGGCCGTGCTAGTTGGCATATAAACTTGAACTACTGTGGTCGGTGTTGATTTCGTGTCTATCTTTGCTACGATAATGCGTTCACTATGCTGTTCATAGTAACTTACCCGCATTCCTATTTTCTTATTCATTATCAGACCTACTCCTGCGTTACCACCAACTGATTTTGTATTTCTAACCCTGTACTTACCTGACCAGAAATCCTGTTCATCCTGCCTCCGAACTTCACTAATCCCTACCATATCTAATTTTAACCTATCCATTTCCCTGTTCAAATTTTCTAACTTACCTACGCGATTAATGGTTAGAACATTCCACGCTCCGAGCCATAGAATGATGACGACAACGGCAAGTCTGTGGTTCATGGTGTTGTAGTGAGCACACGAAATTCACCATGAAATTTGTATGTTTTGGCGTTGAAGATACGTTTACTCTAGATCGCTCTAAAAGCTGCATCAATTGTGTCAGAGATAAACTAACTAAGATTTCAAACTGCTCTCATTGACTGTGTGTGTGACCTGATATGTCTGTGGATCGTGATAGAACTACTGATGCCTCAAAAGTTGCGCAAATCGATAGAAGTTGTTGCTGAGTTTGCTTTTGTCACTCACTGTGTTAATTACGTTTTATTATAATGACTTAGTGCACTTATGCACTGTAAATCGTTTTATATAACAACTATTTGACGTTACAAGGTATGTCTCATCTCTAAATATGCCCGATCTTGCTCTTTGGATTTATTTGACGTATCTTCTCGTTTTATTATAATGACTTGTATGTTTTAAATATCCGTTTCTCCTTTTAACAGATTATGGCCTTGTAAAATATTTATTTGACCTGATGATGCTGACATAGATCAGTGAAACCGGTCGTCATTAATAAAAACTGATGATAAGCGAACTTGGCTATTTTATATCTTTTCAACAAAGTTTCATTGCAATCGAATGAAGGGTTTATGAACACATAGAGGACATACAGACAAGCATTCATTTATATTTAGATTTTGTTTGCGAATTCAACGTGGTTAATGTTAAAATTATTGGAAGAACACGCAGGAAACAATATTGAATATCTATACATTTATCAAGTTTTTTAGTTAATAATCCATTTGCTTCTGCACTAACGAGGAAATATCGAGAAGTAATGCACAATAATATTAATTCAAAAAAGTTCTTTAGGTAAGTAAACAAAGGAATAACAAATGGGCTCACCTATTTTACCTTCTTTTCTACCATGTTATCAAGGTTCTCAACACATTTCTCTCACCATGGTACCAGTTTCTATATGCCATTTTTATAGAAGTCCGTTTGTTTGGAGTACAGCCATTTTCGGACTGCTGATTTCACTTCCGCTTTGACCGACCAGGACTTTCGTCATGGCAGGAAACAGATGAAAGTCCGATGGTGCAAGGTGGCTGCTGGAGCACCTCCTGCCCAAATTTGGCGATTGTGCCACGGACGGGGGCAGTAACGTGGAGAGAGCGTTCACATTGTCAGCAATAATGTTGCGGAGTTTGTTACGAACGGTACGACGCAACGTAACCAAAGTTTTAATATAGCCTACAGCCCACAAGTGGCTCCAGTGTTCAGAATAGGCCAGTGATAACACACAATGCTTATCACAGAGCAGTGTCACAAGCACTTTCATACCAGACAGAGTCACTATGAATTTAATTTGTGCTGGAAACCTGCATATTTTCACTCCATAGAGTCCTGCTTGATTTCAGGCGGTGGTACGGCCACGATGCATCATCAGTAACGATTCGTTCCAGAAAGCCGTACTCTTCTGTGTTGTACCAAGTTACCAAGGGAAGTCTTATCATTTTGGGACCTTGTGATGGTTTGTCAGGTTGTTAGGCACCCAGGGATCACTACTTACTAAATTTCAACTTGTCATGAACAATATCGTACCCTACACGACAGAATTTGTTGAATTGCTGTGATAAGGTTAGCAGTTGCTCACGCCAGTCGGCCAAAATTTACGACATTCTGTCCGCATCACTAAGGTTCAGGCAGCCTCCTTGGAGGAACGCACACCACCTGTAGACACTGGTACCGTCCATACCGTCCTCCCCATACACACCACGCATGGCCTCTGAATTTAGCCTTATGGCCTTTATTGAAATCACAGAGAGAGGTGGTGCAGACGTTAGCAGACTGGACCCGCCTCCGGTCATCTAGGCTTGGGTTTTCCATAATTCTCCTAAATCTCTCCAGGCAAATCACAGGATGAATACTTTCATAAGCCGATTTCCTTTCCCGTCCTTAACAAAAACGATCCAATCTTTAGACGCGTAGGAATGTCCAATGAACATGGATACGTATACACATACTTCGTGAGATAAGTACGTGTTTATGAGAAGGACTAAACGACGCTCGTTGTGGATATTAGCACAATCGTAGGTTTGGCGCTATGTGAACTATGTCGGTAGGGCATTATGTCTTCTACATCTACACGGGATACTCTGCAAATCACATTTAAGAGCCTGGAAGAGGGTTCATCGAACCACCATTATACTATTTATCTCCCATTCCATTCTTGAACAGCGCGCGGGAAGAAAGAACATCTCCGTTCGAGCTCTGATTTCTCGTATTTTATTCTGATGATCATTTCTACCTATATAGGTGGGATTCAACAATATATTTTCACATTCGGAGTGCTCTGCCTACCAGTTTTCTGTATTTGGTTGTGTAGTTCGAGGTGTTTTGTAGCCTGAGTTAGTTTTCGTACTGTTTGTGTGTCTTATTGTTTAATGTTCAAATGTTAGTTAAGCCTATGGGACTTAACTGCGGGGTCATCAGTCCCTAAACTTACAAACTACTTACAACCTGACTTATATTAAGGACAAAACAAACATCCATGCCCGAGGGAGGATTAGAGCCCCCGACGGGGAACGGCCACGCGCATCGGAGCATAGCGCTTTAATGCGCTCGGCCACTCCGCCGCGGCGTGCCTTATTGTACAGTACTGTTAACCCTGGATATGTATCAAGGTGTTGAACCTTCTTAAAGAAAGGGATTCACTCTTTTGTTTACTGCCATTCTTCTGTTTTTACATGCAAATGGTTTAGTAGATTTAAATTTTCTCTTTTCTACCACTTGTTAGCAGTGGAGGCCTACTATCCGACAAGTGAAGTGGTGGATATTCTGCTATGGCTTAGCAAATGGACGTAGCATGCGATCCTGTGTCCCATAAGCTGCAAGCCAAGCTGGGTGGCGCAGTGGTAACACACTGGCCTCGCATTCAGAAGAACGGTGGTTCAAATCCACCTCCGGCCATCCAGATTTATGATTTCCGCGATTTTACTGTCGCTCTAGGCAAATGTTCTTTGAAAGGGCACGGTCGTTTTCTTCCCCACACTTACCCAAAAAATCCGAGCGTGAACTCCGTTTCTAATAACGACGCTGTCGTCGAGACAATAAACTCCACTCTTCCTTCCTTCTTCTAAGCTGAAAAATATTCACAGGTCTGAGGGTCGTCTTGATTTTCCAGCCTCTTCGGAATGTGGCTACCGTAGTGTCTGTTCTTTGGAACATTATGGATAGGTTGGAAATTTGGGTCTGAAGGGAGGCGTACTGAGATAGTCCTTGCAGTTGCACTGACCGTCATGTCTGGCTGGCGCAATGGTCAGCCCAACTGCCTACTGAGCAGAAGATTCGGGTTCGAATCCCCGCCCGGCACAAATTTTCAACTTTCCTTGTTTGAAGCAATTTAGTGCCCACAGGCAGCTAATGCGGTTAACTATTATATTCCATTAATCCTAATGGTCCAAGAATCAAACAGAACTGACACACATACCTTCCTAACTTCTATTTTTTTTTTTTTTTTTTTTAACACACGCCTCTTAGAATTACGTATTATTTAGGAGGAGTTTTATAGTACGACCGCCGATACATATAAAAGACATCATTACGATGCTTGGCATTTTGTCACAGGAAAGGCACTTTTCCGCAAAATTAACATAAAACGAATTAATTGTCCTAATCATGTAAATAGCAACTTCGGGCGGTGCGGGTCAACGCTAGGATGCTTGGCCATCCCCCGATTTCTCTGCAACAGAAGTTACTATCGTAGCAATTTTGAAACACGTATCGGAAAGTATAGATCTGGATTACCTTCTGAAAACAGTATTTCAGCTTTTAAAAAACGCCCGTGTCACGTCTAGTTGTCTATGTGTGATTTCGTATGAACAGAAATATTTTTGAAAGAATCATAGTATAGGTATAAGTTAAGTAAACACAATATTACAGAAGTTCTTACAACGTGAAGAGCGAGTCTATTAGTGTGAGACAATAGCTCACTAAATTATTTTACACATGTATTGATATAAAAAAACACGTAGGCTTGAAAGTAAATTGTCGAAAAATTGTCCTTCGTATTTACACTGCTCGCCATCTAAATTAAAGCACCAAGAAGAATTTTCAGATACCATAGATAAATTTCTGTGGGAGGTAATACAGTGCAGAAGATCATATGGTTGAAAACCCATGCCCTTGCCAAGTGAGGAATTATTCACACTAAGTAATGGGTGCTATCGACAAGGGTTCGCAAATCGATTTCGTATTTCTTGATTTCCAGGAGGCTTTTGACACCGTACCTCACAAACAGCTTTTAATCAAATTGCGTGGTTATGGTATATCGCCCCAAATTTGCGACTGGATAAGGGATTTCCTGTCAGAGAGGACACAGTTCGTAGTAATCGATGGTACGGCATCGACTAAAACAGAGGTGATATCGCGCGTTCCACAGGGTAGTGTTTTGCTCTGCTGTTCCTTATTTACATAAAAGATTTAGGGGAAAATCTAAGTAGCTCTCTTAGGTTGTTTGCAGATTACGCCGTCATTTACCGTCTAGTAAAATCATCTGAAGATCAAAACCAACTGCAGAACGATCTGAATAAGATATCAGTATGGTGTAAAAATTGGCAATCGACTCTAAATAAAGAGAAGTGTGAAGTCGTCCACATGAGTACGAAAACAAATTCGTTAAACTTTGTTTACAAGATAAATCAATCAAAAGTAAAGGCCGTAAACTCCACAAAATACCTAGGAATTACTACTACTTCCGACTTAAATTGGAAAGAACACGTAGATAATGTCGTGGGAAAGTCTAACCAGAGACTGCGTTTTATTGGCAGAACCCTTAAAACATGCAACAGAACTACAAAAGAAACTGCGTACACTACTCTTGTCCGTCCATTTTTGGAGTATTGCTGCCCAGTGTCGGATCCTTATCAGGTGGGTTTGACGGAGGACATCGAAATAGTCCAAAGAAGGGCAGCTCGTTTCGTATTGTCACGTTACAGGGGAGACAGCGTTACGGAAATGATACAGGATCTGGGATGGGAATCATTACAATAACGGCGCTTATCGCTGCAGCGTGGGCTACTTACGAAACTCAAATCGCCAACATTCTCCTCCGAATGCGAAAATATATTGTTGACTCCCACCTACATAGGTAGAAATGATCATCAGAATAAAATACTAGAAATCAGAGCTCGAACGGAGAGATTAAGGTGTTCTTTCTTCCCGCGCGCTATTCGAGAATGGAATGGGAGATGAATAGTATAATGGTGGTTCGATGAACCCTCGGCCAGGCACTTAAATGTGATTTGCAGAGTATCCCATGTAGATGTAGATGAAATGAAACATTGCTAGCTACAAGCGCTGCTAAACGCGTCGGTACTCAGTTGGGAAGGCTTTGGATGTGTTGTAGGGTTGTAGGCGCCCGCAATTCTTGCTGCTTTGACACATTACCAAAGTCAATCTGGTGTGTGTAACATCTCTGGAAAGGTCGCAGCCGGTGGTGGGCGCGAGCAGTCTCCATACGGGCCGTCAGAGGGCGTCCGCGAGTGTGAGGCCGAGGCGACAGTCATCTGGATCTGCTAGGAGCTGTTCAGTTGTATTTCATGTTAATCCTAGCCACGAATATGTTGCTTACGTGGAACTGTTGCAACATACTTGTTTAGTGTACTTATAATATCTGGAACTCCGTATGGAGCGTGTGTCGCGCATTGATGGTTACTTGCACTTGTTATTAATGTAATATATTTTGTTTCAGACAGTAACCTATTATAATTGATACTCCCCTGTTCCAATACATGTTAACCTGTCCCGAGTCTATGGAACCGAGCCTGCAGATTGTTAATAACTGTGTCAAAGATGGGCTTAGGGACATGGGAAATTAAAGGAATGGTGTTGTAGCCTTCCGCACGTGATGAAAAGGTAATTATTAGTTTTTGTGGGGAAAGAGGGGGTGTTATATGTGGCAGCGCGTGGTATATCCAGGGCCAGTCTCTCAGCAATCATTGACTAGAGTGTGCTCCAATACCGTCCGAAAACACAATACTATTTCTAGGTCCGGCATTGCAAAAGGCAACACTTCAGAAGTCTCTCAGTGCGGTCTTTTATCCGACCCTCGTGGTTTTGCAGGCAGAATAGGGATCCGACGATAAAAATAATGTCGTTTCATTGGGTCCCTCGTGCACTGCACAATACCGGCGTAAACGGCTTCCGGGCAGTCCATTCTGCTGCAAACAGCGTAGGATGATAAGCGTTGACACTGCTTGTTGCGCATCAGACGGGATCTGTTGCGATACGGTTCGTGATATGGAAGAGACAGCTATCGCTGCGGTCAGCATAATATGTGGTGAAATGAGGTAGGTGCAAGCGGTCCCGGCGTCCGACGTTCCCTCCTGCATCCAACAGTTACTTCCGAGACAATAATCGATTTCTGTGAAGGATAATCCGCAATCCAGTACGTCAAGACGGTCGGCTGTTCCCAGTTTTACAGAGCTTACCGTTTGCGCTACTGGAGGCCGTGATGTGACCCTATGCACAAAAATTAATGTTGTGCATTGCTCGTCGCCGCTGCTCCGAACTTCACATCATTTGAGTGCTTCCTTCAGGCTGTTGCATTTTTGGTGGCCAGCAGTGTATATATTTTGTCCGTAACTAATTTGCCACTTTTCGCTGATTTGTTTACAGATAAAAGTCGTATTAAAATCTAACTATAGGGGATACAGTGCGGTGATGGGATTTGATTTCGTGGGAGGCAGAGTACTGTTGAAGGTTTTCTAAGTGGTTTTCTAAGTGTTGAAGGAGATGTGGGGAGTCAGCTGATTCAGGATGCATATGAAAAACGTAATCTAATATAATATACAAAGCGGAGCACATGACGATCAGGTGTTTGGAGGGAGTGATAAAGGATGGAAAGTGGGGAGATTGATGCATCATTTGTGTAGTTTACAATGAAACGGAACGCTGTTCATATGCCTATGGAAACAAACTGCAGTCTTCATCAGTCCCTAGACGTACAAACTACTTAAAATAACGACAAAACACTCACCTATGCCCGAGGGAGGCTCGAACATCCGACAGGGAGCAGCCGTTTTAGTGCGTCCGGCCATTCCCGCTCGGCACGGAACAGTGTCTTTTAGGTTTCTGTGATAATCGGGGAATTTCATCCTCTTGTAAGAAAGGTTAGTAGTTCTACACTAGTGTCGGTTTATCTGTGATTGATTAGTAGAAAGCGATTGGAATATAGCTTTCTATCGCTTTTCAGAACAAGATCGTTTAGTGTTTTAATTACGTGAATAGTCAGTTATGTTGTTGACCATTAGACAGTTGTCTACAGGAAGAACAGTACACGTGGGTTCTCCTTTGGTTTTCACGTGTAGTTTTGCCGTGAGGTAATTTTTGAACTGAAATTAGGATAGTTAGCCATTAAAATTGCACCACCAGAACGAATATCACATTATTGTGTGCATATAGGAGGTAGAATTTGAAGGTGATTTGGTGGGGGTGTGACGTCTGGTAACTGAAATAGCGCTGATATGGGTGGGAGCTCCGCCCCTGAGTTGATCATTCATAGTGGCTGACAAGTACTCGCATGGAAATCTGTTGGAAAGCCACGAAAAGAACCATTTTTTCACTTTTATGAGGATCTGGAGCACGTTCTCTGTGTTAAGGTGGGTTTAGTGGTTCACGAGCTAGATGCGGTCTTTCTTAAACTTGTTGAAAGATAACGTCGCAGAGACCTGTGCAGAGACTGGCCTCACCACTTCGTAACTGTAGCACTTACTGTGCGAAGCAAGGCTGCTCATTTGTTGTGCGCAATACAATCACGACAGGTGCTGGGACCGTGTGTCAAAGGCGAATCAAAAATAGAGATCTCCTCTGAGTCTCCTCACGCAGGCAGGAACAAGTTTCATAAATGGAAGATCTTCCAGGATTTTATGATTCTACTGAAATATATATTATCTAAATATAGTAACCTATTCTTTCACACTCACCGCAAGTTTAGATAGTAATATAAAACACAGTACGTATAAAGAGACAAATTGGCACACTTCGCAAGCAGGTATTCTGAATTATGCTACTGGTATTATAAATTTTACAACTAAAATTTTTCTCAACTACGTAAAAAAATACAGAAATTTGGAGAGTTTTACGAATATTTATTTAATTTTTTGGATATTAGCAAACACTCTTTGGTTTTCGTGAGTGAAAGGTAACGTTACCTGCTGAATTCAACGCATGAAGAGTGCAGAACATACAGAGTGCCAACTTGTTGGTGATGATTGAAGAGTCCTTAGTGACCATACATCGAACGTAAAGCTATATATAGATGTTTTGGCTGCAATGATTTCTCACTAGAGAAGATAGTTCTGAAGTATAATTATGTTTGACTTGTAGGGCACATGTATTTTACTGTATGGCCAATGTCCAGTCTACTCTATGTTTCTTCTTAACGTTATTATGATATATTCTAATGATTCCGTGAGATGAGGTTAGCAGTGCCTAACGCTCACTTAGAGTTCGAAAGCAGAAATTAGGCACTAGTCTACTGAACCAGATATTCAAAAATGTTCAAATGATTGTAAAGCTTCTGGTACTTAACTGCGGGGTTATCAGTCCCTAAACTTACAAACTACTTATGAACTAGCTTATACTAAAGACGGCACAACCATCCATGCTCGAGGGGGATTTGAACCCCCGACGAGGAACGGCCTCGCACATCGTAGCATAGCACCTCAAATTCCCTCGGCCGCTCCCCCGCAACAAACTAGATATTCCTACTTGAATAGTATAGCTTATTAAGATACCTTCAGTTAAATGTTAAAGTATATTATTTGTCCTTTTAACCAGCAAACAATAGAGCAATTAACTAAAATGTGTCCTTCAGAATGCTGAATGATGTTGTGACATCACACATGCGACAGACGTGGGCAATTCTGCCTCTACACCTGATAATGTGTGAGCTCCCGATGCCAATCAACGTGACGTCAATAAGATTAACTGTTCTGTATTTTACGCGCAGGCAAAATATGCTCTAATGTTGTAAAAATAATTATTTCCGCTGGTTCAGTAGCCCCTATCAGACGTGTTGACACTGGAGCAACTTATTCATATAGCGTTATCACAACTGCGACTTTAAAACTCGCGTGTCAAAGACAACGTTAATACGCATGCATTGAGGCACAAGGAAACAATTTTCAACACATTCTGTAACTGTGGCTGCCTTTTTCATTCAATGCGTAGTATACCGCAGTTTTCTTCTAATCAGCGCCTACATACATTTCAGATGAAATCATATCGTATGGCCTAAATATAGCGTTCATGAGATGAAATTAGTATCGTTTCATGAGTGACCATTCACTATTAAGCATACACATGATAGGCTATATAATGACGATGAAACAGTGTTTTCTTTGCGGTGGAAACTTGAAGCATTGGCATGAAATGGATTCTCACTGACATAATTACGGTAAACGATGTAGTTCTATTAAACTGACAGCAAATAATCCGAAAAAAGGAATGCCAACTGAACAGTATGTGGCTAACTGTCATCATCTGTGAAACATTTGCTTCCAGGACAAGCTGGATGTGACATTTCAACCATGAAGGAAGTTTGTTACGAGTCTTATATGAAGGCTCACTTTTCCTCACGTGTTGTGTGTTCGCCGTCTATAGAACCCACAATCCGAGTTCTTTTGAAACATGTAGGATCATACCTACCCTGTCAATTTGCTACTTTTTGCAGCCAAATGTACAAAATCTAAGAGGCCGACTGTGCAGTTTCTATCATGAGAAGCTGGTAGTTTGAATCAACTACATTAGACATAATATTACCACATCTTATCAAGATTGCTTTTCGCCTGAAGGAAAAACAAGAAATAAATAACAACAGTTTATTTTATAAGGAATTTTAATTTCCCAAATACCACTCTTTTACCACCAAATAACGACAGTTACTTTAACCAATTTCTTCCACCGGATCGGTACATAATAGAGATGATAGCAATTCCATCAGATACCATGATGTAATAAGGACAACACTCCATCCTCCCACCAATGCCAATGGAGTGATATTATGACAATGAATAGTTTGTCATCATACACCTTTTCTCTCTGGGAGGCTGGTGAATGTTGCTCCCCACTGTTGGATCAATGGATCAAGGGTTTGCTTTGAACCGCTGAAAGTACAGAAAGAATAGCATATTAGTAGGTATTTAATAATAAAATAATATTGGGTAGTATGCTACTTACTTTTTCCAATGTATGCTGTACAATTCAAAACGGAGTGGTAGGCCCGAAAAATATTGTGGAGAGCATATGTGTTTTCCATTGCAATGACGCATCTCCCCTTTCTGTGTACATTCTAGAAAATGTAACAGCTCCCTGTCTTGGGAAGCATTTTTTTTCCACTCTTGATATCCTCACTATTTTTTTTTGAAGGTAGAAGAAATCGACTCGGTGGAGTTTTCAAAGGGGGCAGGCAATTCCAATATAAGCAGTAACTTATTTTCTTTGCATGGCCAATCAAGTAATGCATCATTGTATGTTGATGCATCATCATTATTGGCTGCACGATATTCTTCTCCCATGTACGTCACTCCTTCCAGTCCTGATGTATGTGGTTGTGGCTACATGCCTCCACTGCGTGCGTAAATATAATACACTTGTCTTCCTTGTTGTGTACAAGTGTCTCATTCATTAAACATATTACACACGCGCTCCAAATGCGCTACACGCTGTATTCATAGATCGCAGTGGGGATGCATGTCTGCCTAGCTGTAGCTGCTCTTGCATGCTGAAACGTGCCGTTTCCCCTCAAACGCTACCTTCTGCTATGATTGCTATACGTTTGAACCTGTGGTTATCTGTTAGCAGTGCCTCCGTGTTGACAGCATAAGGTCTTCATCAAATGGGGTCAACAGTAGTGTAACGTAATATACAGTACTCTAATGACAGCTCGTTGCAATTGTAGGCGTTGCCAGCTCACTTGTGATTAGACAAGCACACAGCATTATACACATGTCTAGCACGTGTATGATGTTAGCACATTATTCAGCGTCTGCAGCGCCACGTTCATGTTACTACAGAGCAGTCTACAAGTTCATCAAAATAAAAATTAATACTAATAGTAACGTGGAAAGAGGCTATACTCTGATTATTTACTTATGACAAACATCCTCCTGTCGTAGCATCCATATCACTGTATGAAAGCGTTTGTCCTGAAGCATAACATACTGCTGTCCTGAAGGTATTTCTTAATTGTCGATCTCAGTGTATGTTCGACAATGCAGAAAAAAATTCCTGTCTTTGTAGGTGTTTAGTGGTACAGAGTAGCGGTGCATGAATAACACAAAACTGTACTATAAATATGCATTCATTTATATGAGAAGCTCTCTATGAGAGAGTGAAAAAATTGTTCACCTTATAAAATACTATAATACTGTTGCCAAGTGATTAAATGCATTATGCATTTATGATTGCATTTACCATTAATAGCTATAATAAGTGGCTAGATATAATTAAATTGTGAGTTATCAGGTTACTGAACCACAGGAAATAATTATTAGCTTCATCCAATATTTGGCATGTACATAAAGCAGTGCAATTTATGGACATTTAGCTTGGAATGAGAGGCGATACTAGCTGAATCATGATCAAGAAAAGACGTAGCGTTACGCATGTGTCTGATGTGTGTATGTGATTGCTACATAATTCAGCTCCCAGATCGACACATTTTATGCTGTTACCACTTACGACACCACATCTAAAGTGTCGCCAACTCATTCGTGACTGGGTGTGGAGGTAGCGGCTGTTGCATTTGTGACTTCACTACATTTCTTGTCATCCGGAATGACACATATAACTTTAATGTGGCGTTGTTTACCGATTGAAAGGACAAATAATACACGTTAACATGTAAGCCGTGTTTCTTTTCATATCCTATATTTTCTAAACAGAACTTTAATTTCTATAGCCAAGTTCTTGATTATCGCTTACTTTATGTGGGTATGTGTTAACATATTTCATCTCTTGAGATGATTAAAATACATCACAACAATGTTTAGAAGAAAAAAAAACATAGAGAAAAGTGGACACTGGTGTTTCACTTAAGTGTCCTGTAGGCTAAATAGATAATTACACTTTATAACTGTTACGTCTATAGATAAATTATTTTTGCCAGAGCATCCATATTTGGCGTTAGATTGCGTAGTCTCTTGCTCGGTTGGATATATGGGCCCCAAGGAGTCTTGAATCAACATTAAGCTTCCATTCCGCATGTTCTGCAGTCTGGATGTGTCCAACTGCGCGGGAAACGTTTCCTATCACTCAAGTTTACAAATTATGAGCTTCATTTATGACATACCTGTAAGTTACCTGTATTTTAATTAGGTACACATTAGAAGTAGAAAAATGTAATCATACATCAGTATGACAAATGATTTTTCTTTAATTTCGGTATATCCAATCATTGGGATTGCCGTATCTGTCCTGTTACTATCTTTGCTCCTTTGCAGAGTGTATAAAAACATATCAAAGTTCCCAAATTAAGTAACATATTCTAATGAAACACCTCCACCCTCTGTAGGAATGAATGTCAGCTTTTACCATAATATAATCAGGCACATCCTTATCAAAGTATTTTTAGGTTACTTGGATTTCCTGCAGTTATAAAATATAAAAGGTTAGTGTTGTACTGTGGAGGTGTTTTACATTAATTTTCTACTTGCAAAGTATATTTCGCATTCAACAGATGTGGAGCATAACTTAATTACCTGTTGTATCTAGATATCGTGTATTTCAAGCAGTTACTATCCAATATCGGTTAAGTTTCGGTTTTCTGTAAATAATATTTTGCACACTGTATTAAAGTTTCAACTGTCATTAAGAATGCAAATAACTTTTTCGTGCATCAGTTATGTGTAACATAATTAATGTAATGTCCTATTCGTATCCAGATAACCTATATTTAATGCAGGTACAGTTCTGCGAAAGTTAGGTTACATTGTCATTAAAATAATTTTAGCACTGCTATTAATAATAATTATTATCCAGAAAATAGTTAGGGGTAACGTAAACATCGTGATTTTACTATACAATATTTACTTGATGCAAGCACCGTAACATTTCTTGAATATCATGTACGTAAAAGATAGTTAAGTTAGTGTCGTAAACCTAGTGTTGTATATAGAAAAAAGAAAAGTATTGTCGTGTATGGGGCCTGAAATGTATTGCTGCTTGTAGTATAAAAATCGTACTACACGTGAAGTTTACAGTGCTGCCACTTCTTGGAGAGTATAATAAACCCCACTGCATGTATGTCGCGTTACTTCCTTATAGCAGTGCTTTATAATTCAGCCATAAGAGTGATTCCTTATTCTTAATTTTTTACCGTTCATAAGCAAGAAAATAGCATCAGAGTAATTAGGTTAGATTTTAATCGTTATTTTTAAGATAAAATTATTTGACACAAATTATTACATTTAAGTGGTTACATTCTATACTACTATGACACTGGTAATGAGGGAACTACTTAAATTAGGGTCGTTTCTGTCTTAAATCATGCATTATTGTACACAGAACAAAAAGATTATGGATTGTTTACTAGTAGTTCAAATATCGAACATTGCTCGTTAGCATCTCTTTGAGATAGTAAAACGCACGTTTAATGTAGGTTAGGTTAATAAATTAACAACAACGTTTCATTACTCTTATTGGAAAGTCTATAGGAGCATCACAAATGTGGAAAATAATTTGGTATCTTAAACAAAATAAAATATGATTTTCTATAACCTGTTGTACAAATAGCTTACCAAGCTAGTGCTGCCACATATTGGAGACGAGATCAAGTTTGGGAGGTTATGCTTACATGCCAACGAATTATGTTCAGCCTGCATTTGAGATTTTAGCTGTTATTAAGCATGGGAATAGCACCAGAGAAACTACTTTAGAGAGTGTATAGGCGTTTAATGGACCGTAACATTTCGGTAGTTGATATAAACATATTACCATGTGTGTTGCCATCAGCTGCTAGTGATGAGCAACTGGTAGCTTAGGGAACAGAGGCTGTTGTTTCGCGTCTTTGAGCGTTAGTGGTATGGTAAACTATTTTTTTTACAGCTGAATATTACAATCTCGTTATTTATATTTTATAAGCATGTTGTGTTGTTGTTGTTATGGTCTTCAGTCCGGAGACTGGTTTGATGCAGCTCTCCACCCTACTCTATCCTGAGCAAGCCTTTTCATCTCCTCATAAGAACGGCAACCCACATCCACTTGAATCTGCTTACTATACGCGTCTCTTGGTCTCCCTCTGCGATTTTTCCCCCACACACTTCCCTCTAATGCTAAATTTACGATTCCCCTATGTCTAAGAATGTGTCCTACCAAGCGATCCCTTCTTTTAGCCAGGGTATGCCAAAAATTCCTTTTCTCACCAATTCTGTTCAGTACTTCTTCATTGGTTATGCGATCTACCCACCTAATCTTCAGCATTCTTCTGTAACACCACATTTCAAAAGCCTCTATTCTCTTCCTGTCCGCACTGCTTATCGTCCATGTTTCACTCCCGTACAAGGCAACACTCCACACAAATGCCTTCAGAAAAGACTTTCTTACACTTAAATTAATATTCGATGTTAGCAAATTTCTCTTTTTCAAAAATGCTTTTCTTCCCATTGCCATTCTGCATTTTATATCCTCTGTACTGCGACCATCACATGTTATTTTACTACCCAAGTAACAAAACTCATCTACCACCTTCATTGTTTCGTTACCTAATCTAATTCCTTCAGCATCGCCCGATTTTCTAAGACCGCATTCCATTACTTTTGTTTTGCTCTTGTTAATTTTCATTTTATATGCTCTCTTCAACATACTGTCCATTCCATTCAACTGCTCTTCCAGGTCCTTTGCTGTCTCTGACAGAATTATAATGTCATCAGCAAAACGCAATGTTTTTATTTCTTCCCCCTGTACTTTAATACCTATTCCAAATTTTTCGTTGCTTTCCTTCACCGCCTGCTCGATGTACAAATTGAATAACATCGGAGAAAGGCTACAACCCTGTCTTACTCCCTTCCCAACTGATGCTTCCCTTTCATGCCCTTCGAGTCTAATAACTGCGGTCTGGCTTTGGTACAAGTTATAAATAACTCTCCTTTCCCTATATTTTACCCCTGCTGACTTCAAAATTTGAAAGAGTGTATTCCAGTCAACATTGTCAAATGCTTTCTCCAAATCTACAAAGGCTAAAAATGTAGGTTTGCCTTTCCTTAATCTATCTTCTAAGATAAGACGTAAGGTAAGTATTGCCTCCCGGGTTCCTACGTTCCTCCTGAATCCAAACTGATCTTCCCCGAGGTCAGCTTTTACCAGCTTTTCCATTCTCCTGTAGATAATTCGTGTTAAAATTTTGCAACCATGACTTATCAAACTGATGGTTCTGTAATTTTCACACCTGTCTGCGCCCGATTTCTTTGGAATGGGGATTATCACATTTTTCTTAAAGTCTGAGGGTATTTCGCCTGTCTCATAAATCCTACACACCAGTTCAAATAGTCTTGTCATGGCTGGCTCTCCCAGAGACTTTAATAGCTCTGCGGGTATGTCATTTACTCCTGGGGCCTTGTTCCGACCTAGGTCTTTCAAGGCTCTGTCAAATTCATCTCTCAGTATAGCATCTCCTATTTCATCTTGATCTACGTCCTCTTCCCTTCCTACAACATTGTCTGTAAGTTCATTTCCTTTGTAGAGCTGTTCTATGTACTCTTTCCACCTTTCAGCTTTCCCTTCTTTGCTGAGAACCGGCTTCGCATCTGAGTTCTTGATATTCGTAGAGATGCTTTTCTTGTCCCCAAATGTCTCTTTTATTTTCCTGTAGGCGGTATCTACTTTTCCCCTTCTTATACATTCTTCTACAGATCTGCATTTGGCTTCTAGCCACTCCTGCTTAGCCATTTTGCATTTCCTGTCAATCTCATTTTTTAATCGTCTGAACTCCATTTTGCCTGTTTCATTTACTGCATTTTTATATTTTCTCCTTTCATCAATTAAATCTAGTATTTCGTGTGATATCCAAGGATTTTTTGTAGGTCTTGCCTTTCTACCTATTTTGTCCTCTGCTGCCTTCACTATTTCATCTCTCAATGCTACCCATTCCTCTTCTACTGTTTTATTTCCTCCTGTTTCTGTCAATTGTTGCCTAAATCTCCCTCTGAAATTCTCCACAACTTCACTTTCCTTCAATTTATCTAAGTCCCATCTCCTTATTTTCCTACCTTTCTGCAATTTTTTCAGTTTCAGCCTACAGTTCATGACTAACAAGTTATGGTCAGAGTCTATATCTGCCCCTGGGTACGTCTTGCAGTTTATAACCTGGTTCCGGAATCTATGTCTTACCATTATAAAATCTATCTGATACCTTCCGGTGTCTCCTGGTCTCTTCCATGTATACAACCTTCTTTTGTGATTCTTAAACCAGGTGTTTGTTACGATTAAATCATGTTCCGTGCAAAATTCTACCAGGCGACTTCCTCTTTCATTCCTCCTGGCCAGACCATATTCACCTACTATCCTCCCTTCCCTTCCTTTTCCTACTACCGAATTCCAGTCTCCCATCACAATTAGGTTTTCCTCTCCCTTAACTGTCTGAATAATTTCCTTTAGCTCCTCATATATTTCTTCGATCTCCTCATCGTCGGCAGAGCTAGTTGGCATATAAACCTGTACTACTGTTGTCGGTGTTGGCTTCGTATCTATCTTGACAATGATAATGCGATCACTGTGCTGCTCATAGTAGTTTACCCGCATTCCTATTTTCTTATTCATTATCAGTCCTACTCCTGTGATACCCCCAACTGATTTTGTATTTATAATCCTATACTCGCCTGACCAGAAATCCTGTTCATCCTGCCACCGAACTTCACTAATACCCACTATATCTAACTTCAACCTATCCATTTCCCTTTTTAAATTTTCTAATTTTCCTACCCGATTAAGGGATCTAACATTCCACGCTCCGATCCGTAGAATGCCAGTATTGTCTTTCCTGATGACAACATCCTCCTGAGTAGTCCCCGCCCGGAGATCCGAATGGGGGACTATTTTACCTCCGGAATATTTTACCCGAGAGGATGCCATCATCATATGTTCATACAGTAGAGCTGCACGTCCTCGGGAAAATTAACGACTGTAGTTTCCCCTTGCTTTCAGCCGTTCGCAGTAGCTGTGTAGCAGAGCCACATTAGCTGATGTTACAAGGCCAGCTCAGTCAATCATCCAGACTGTTGCCCCTGTAACTACTGAAAAGGCTGCTGCCCCTCTTCAGGAACCACACGTTTGTCTGGCCTCTCCACAGATACCCCTCCGCTGTGGTTGCACCTACGGTACGGCTATCTGCATCGTTGAGGCACGCAAGCCACCCCACCTCGGCAATTTATAAGCATATGATTGTTTATAAGTATCTGTACACTAGTTTCAATTGTCTGTAGAGACTTTTATATACGTATTAATCAATTTTAATTATGCCCATCAATAAACGAATTTTTTGGGGGTCAGTAAAGCAAGTATAAATGCCATAGCCTGGGGAGGAGGGCAGAGTTTCTCAACATTTGTGAGTAATGTTTCAGAATTCTTGTAATTTGAGTGTTATCTCAGTTAAGAATTTAAATGGTATCTGAATTCTTGCATCTGGGCGCTAACTTCACTGAACTTGCGGAACGGACATAATTATAAGGACCCAGATTTGTAATAAAAGACTTTGAATTCTTGGAACTAGATGTCTTATTTGAATGATCGAAATTTCACTGCTATCTCATGTGAATTCTCGGAATAGGCGTGATGATGATGATGGAAGTGTGTAATAAGACACCAGATAAAAGTACTGATGTATGATGAATCAGCGATTTGAGCCGTGCCCTACTACTTACAAGGGAGGAATATTCTCCTGCCAGGAGCACAAGGCTTCACCCCAACTTGCGCCTTTGAATATTCTTTGGAACTGCTCCGTGCAGCAACCTCTATTCTAACAGTGTCACATTGGTCTTTGAAACTCATGCACGTATCAAGAAGAACCCAGGAGTATTTAGGAGTGGAGTAGTGACTGACAGGAGAGCCTCCTCAGACGACGTTTAATTTTCAGTTGGCATATTTTCTTCAGAGATGGGAAACACTAACAACTGTTTTGTTAGATTGATAATAATGTAAATGGTAATTACTATCTGCGTCTTGCTATGTAATGGATGTACTAAGAGCAGGTCCGCTTTTTTATTTCGCCTAAAAAGGTGATAAATATCTTTTATCGCTCAGTTTTAATCACGGGATCGCCAACTTTATGTGTTTTATTAAAATCATGCAACTGAGAAGTGTAGTGCGACATTATTTGAATTTTTTAATTTTTAATGCAAGATAATCTCTTCCGTTTCGTGGTTAAATATAACGAAAGATGCAAAATTAAATTTTTATAGTTGGAAACATTTATGCCATTAAGATTACTAGATTAAAATTTATTAAAGCCATGTGTATGGGGACATTATTTGTATATATACTGGATAATTATATAAGGAATTAGTGGTACACTTTTAAGACGACCCACTAATATTTAGAGGCTAAATCTGTTTTATAAGTTTCTACTTAATTCTATCACTGAATGAATGTAGTTATCCGCTATACATTCGAGGTAACAAAAGTAAATGGATAGCGATATGAAAGCATACAGGCGTCAGTAGTACAGGGTGAGTCACAAACGAGGAAAAATATTTCGTGCACATTGCCACACACTGGGCAACAAACATAAATTCGTTTTCCGCAAGTTCCTATGTCAACAAATGACAGTGCAATTGAATAGTAAAATCTGGAACTATGGCGTGGACTTTTGTGTGTTACCGTGCGCTGACATTGGCCAAGAGGACAAATCGGCAACAGGGCATAACATGCGAGTGTGGTAGGCAGTCTAGCCGCTCATGAGAAGGCTAGACGTGCGGCGTCAAGCGACGATCTGCATGACACTGCGAGCAATGGCAGTACTCACATCTATCCCGTACCGTTTTCCCTGCCAGTTTTATGTATTGTGGCTAGTTGTTATAGGTAAAGGAACTTGTACCCTGTTGCCCTATAGCCGATCTGTTCCCTTGGGCAATGTCGGCGCACAGTAACATCTAAAAGTCCACTTCACATTTCCAGATTTTTACCATTCAATTGAATTGTCATTTATTGACATAGGAACATGCGGAAAACGAATTTATGTTTGTTGCCCAGTGTGTGGCAATTTGCACGAAATATTTTTCCTCATTTATAACGCACCCTGTATAACGCACGCAAATTATTAAACGGGCTGCGTTCAAAGAGCTGTCAGTCGAAGTCCGGTGATCCGTTTGAAAAAGTTTCTATTGTAATTATGGGCGTACAACAAGAATTAACAGACTTTGAACGCAAAATGGCAGTTGGAGGAAGACCCATAGGACAATCAACTTCGGAAATCGTAAAGGAAATCAATATTCCGAGAGTGTGCCGGAAATCCAACATTTAATAGATTACCTCTCGCGGCCTTTACGTTGTGGTCGAGTACGACAAGATGGTCAGTGCTAACAGACAAGTAACACTGCGCGAAAAACCGCGGTAATCATTGAGGGGTGTGTCACAGACTTAGCCATCAAGACAGGGTGAGGCAGTCTGGCGTTAATGGGAAATGTTGCAGATGGCCTAGTCGAGCGTGGCCGAGAACCCACACAGCCAAGCTGTCAACAAGGCAACGTGCCAGCTGAGGGCCGCTTCTACACGAAATAAACTGCTTTAGTGTAACTGAGCCAACAGTGAATGGATATGGTTATGTTCGGCTGCTCGGAGATTATTTGCAGACATGCATGGGAATCATGTTTTCAAACAGCTATAAGACTTTCATGGATGACAGAGCGTCATGGTACCGAGTCACAACCACTCGCTATTGATTTGAAAAACATTCTGGACAATTCCGGCGAATGATTTGGCCAACCACATCAACCTGCGCCAACCCCATACAATATTTGCTGGACATAATAGAAAGGCCTGCGAGCTCGAAATCCTGTTTTGGAAACACTTAGGCAACCACGGAAGGCTATAGAAGCAATATGGCTTAATATTCCTGCAGGGGACTTCCAACGACTTCAAAATGAAACTTTTTCACTCTGCAGCGGAGTGTGCGCTGATATGAAACTTCCTGTTAGAGTAAAATTGTGTGTCGGAACCGGGACTCGAACATGGGACTTTTGCCTTTCGCGGGTTGAGTGCTTGCCCGCGAAAGGCAAAGGTCCCAGGTACGAGTCCCGGTTCCGGCACACAATTTTAATCTGCCAGGAAGTTTCAAAGTTCCAACAATTTGTTGAGTGCATGACCCGTCGAGCTTCTGCACTTCTCCTGGAAAAGGAGGCCCGGCACAATACCAGCAGGAATCACATGACTTTTTTTAGCTCACTGTATAAGATGCAAACAGATTTCCCGTACCTGTAAGAGTACACTTGCTTACTTCTCAAAATAATGTTTGCGTACTAAAATTAAAATTAAACTTCGACCTATAGGCCTCGAAAGGCCCAAGCTTGTCGATTGGCATCACAAGGGCTGAGTGCACTCCGCTTGCCAACAGCGATCATCACACCCTAGTGTGATTCATCCAAGTGCTACCTCCAGCTCAAAATAAATTTAAGTCGCTCCACGCCGCCAGCCAGTAGAACTGGTCACGTATAGCAGCTAGAAAAAACGTAACACACGTTCCGATCAACAGGTGGCCTCACCATGAGGATAGATATATTAGTGGTACAATTTCAAAGGCGGTACGATTAATAAACCCCTACACTGTCCATGCTGAAGCAGTATGCAGGACCGAGACTAGTCTGAAAAGACTAGGTGGCGCCAGTGGCGTCGTGCTGACAGCCTATCGTCTAGCAGTAGTATCCGTGTCGCAATCTCTTTGTCTGGTGCAGACAAGACCATTTCCTGGAGTGGCTCTACGGTCTTGAGCGTCCGAGTTGTCAAAATGCTGCTGTCCTCACGAGCGCATGACGCGCGTACTTGCTGAGATGCAGCACGGAGGTAATTTGTCTCTTCTGACTTCATATATGAACGAATGTTCAAATGTTTGTAAATCTATCGGACTAAACTGCGTGGTCATCAGTCCGTAGCTTACAAACTACTTAAACCTAGGTAAACTAACCTACGGACAAACACACACACACACACACACACACACAGCCCCAGGGAGGACTCGAACCTCCACGGCAAGCAACTGGGCGCTCCGCAGCGAGGTGCTTTAGACCACTCGGCTACTCCACCGCTGCTGAACGAATGTCGTGGGATGCCAGCAGAATCGTAAACCGCAGTCTTCATAGGTTACCGTACAAGAGACATGTGCTACCAACCATTAATCCCTTCTTACGTGAGTATGAATAGGCAACACTGAAATACGATTTATGAATGAGCAAGCCGATGCATGATCTCTCCTGGTATACAGAATGGTGTCACTACTGCAACCTACATTGTTACAATGAAACGTTAAGAATTAGTATGTCCAAGCGTATAGTCAATTTCATGCCTGTTCGTATTTTGTTGCGTGTAGCCTTCATGGTCTTAATGGCTATCTTGGAGTATTGCTGCCCAGTGTAGGATCCTTATCAGGTGGGTTTGACGGAGAACATTGAAAGAGTCCAAAGAAGGGCAGTTCGTTTCGTATTGTCACGATACAGGAGAGACAGCGTTACGGAAATGATACAGGATCTGGGATGGGAATCATTACAAACAACAACGTCGCTAATCGCTGCGGCGTGGGCTACTTACAAAACTCCAATCGCCAACATTCTCCTCCGAATGCGAAAATATATTGTTGACTCCCACTTACATAGGTGGAAATGATCATAAGAATAAAATACGAGAAATCAGAGCTCGAACGGAGAGGTTCAGGTGTTCTTTCTTCCCGCGCACTTTTCGACAATGCAATGGGAGATCAATAGTATAATGATGGTTCGATGAAACCTCTGCCAGGAACTTAAATGTGATTTGCAGAGTATCCAATGTAGATGTAGAAGTTGGGTGTGTAGATTGTGTACTGTAAGACAGAGACTCGGGGACAGAAAGCTCCGTTAATCTTCCTTACAATTGCCGCATCCCTTTTTGTAAGGGTAATGGTGAAGTACCGTTGGTGAGGTGAAGGTGTAGGGATCTTTGAGACGAATGGAGGGTGTAGTTACAGGCCTAGTCACTGTGATACAGCAATAAGCACCAACATAGACGACGGCAGCGTAGTAGCAAGAATCGTTGGAGGCAGTCTGTTTTAAAGTCTTTCATAGGAAGTAGGGGTGCAGTTAAGGATTAGTCGTGCGAGGCGTAAAGCAAATGTGCGACGCGAGGAGTGCAAGGAAGTAAGGAGCGGCTGGCCAGGTGCTGTGGCGGCGGCTTCTCACAGGCGGGTGCGCGCAGCTGGCCACACGCAATCTCGCCTCCTATCGCTGGACGCTGCCTCCTCCGCCGAACGTTCGCCTGTGTCCATCTGCCCTGCCCGCACGTCTTTTGTCTCATTCGCTTAAAATCTCTCTCAACAATCAAAAATATGTTCAAATGTTTGTTAAGCTTAAGGGACTTAACTGCGGGGTCATCAGTACCTAAACTTACGAACTACTTATGAACTACCGTATACTAAAGACGACACAAATATCCATGCCCGAGGGGGATTTGAGCCCCCGACCGTAGCGGCCGTGCAGACTGTGACTGGCGCGCCACAGACCACTCGGCCACTGCGATCGGCTCTCAACAATCGGGCACCATATGTACGCCACGCGATTACCGAAACTTACTCATCGGTGTTTTGTGGATGTGAAACTTTCAGGATTGTAACGAGTGGTTTACCGACGAATCCCCGTGTTGCCTTCAGCACCACGATAGTCTGATTAAAGTTCAGAGATACCGTGATGAAACGACTGCACTGTTATCTTATACATCACCACATTGTCAAGCACCGGATCTTATGGTTTGCGGTGGTGTTGGATTTCAGATATATGCGCGGGCTGGTTAGTACTAGGGGGATTCAGGACTGGAATCCTGATTCCCCCTAGCACTAACCAGACAGCGTTACATGTCTGAAGTGTTGTAGGTTGTTGTCGTCCCGTACTCTCTGAGTATGCCGACGGCGTCATTGCAACAACATAATGAACATCCGCGCGCGGCGCGCAGTGTTGAAGTCTTGTCGGATTGCATTGTTGTTTGGGCCGCCTGTTCTCCCGATATCTCGCTGTAAACAGCATGGTCTGTTATAGCCAGCAATGGAGGTAACATCATCCTCCTTACTTCAGACGGAGTGTAGCGTAAGGTGGTACAGTTCCGATCATTTCGGACTAATGATCTTGTAACTGGAAATATATTGAGGTAAGAAATAATTTTAACTATGGCACTTATGCTTGGATGTTTAATGAATATATAACACAAATATTAGACAACTACAAATTATGGTATAAACCCAAAAAAGGTTACAGAATTGAGACAAATCGATCGAAAATGTACCATACTAGGTACAATTGTGATCACTTCCTGGTACAGTTTTTCCACAAAAAAAGCACTTTTTCCGTCGGGCACCAACGCATACTTCGTAGTACCAAACATTGTATTTTTGGCAGCAAATCCAGTCACCCTTAACTGGAAAATTTATAAAAATGCGTTAGACTAAGTAGCTTCACTCACCTCTTAACAGGAAAAAAATTATATCTCCTTAGCACAAAGTGGGGTATTCTTGGAAAAGACAGGAGGAGCTGTAGAAACCTACTACACTACATCGCCACACTACGAGACTGACAAATGGCGCGAAACCTTATGTTGATCGGAATTGTACCTATATCGAATTTGTACCATCTTACCCTATGTAACGTGTTATCTCCAAAATAAATTTGTCTAGAATATTTGTGGTTCTCCTTGGCGTTGCGTTTTGGAGGCCAGCAGAGTGCATACACAGTAACAGAGTCAACGTGAGATAAACTCACTTTTAATACAATTGTCATAAATATACAGTAAGTTATAGACAAGCATAAGCTAATAGCGCTTGCAGTTGAAGATCCTTCTGCAGTAAGTATTTTCATCACTCTGGAAGCAAATTTTTCAGGCGATGAAAAATACCAAACACTACAGTGTGGCTGGATAAAGAACGAAATGATGATAACTAAAGAAGTGGACTTTGAGCCTAATGCACGTACATAATGAAAGTTTTCGGTTCCATCACGAAATCGAATTCACATCACACACCCTACGCACCATAAAATGAGTTATGGTACAAAAACTGAGAGAGTTCGTTCTGTTTTAACATATTTTATAAACAACATATTACTTTTCTTATGTATCCATGACAGTCATAGTGGTTCTAACAGAAGAACGCATACATTCTGTATCTACTGAAGCACCGTGGTTCTGAATCCACTTAAAACTGTAGATCGCTCTATAAGTGGTGGGTAAGTCAGTTCAAATGGTCGAAGGAAGGAAATGGCATATCATATCGCTAACCTCTCCTGAAATAGGAAGGGCTTTTATCGTCCTTTTATGTAATAGGAAGTGTTAACATATTTCAATACCAACGGACAGACGAAAATTAAAAGTAAATTCTCTTGTCGTAAAAGTTCTCTTAAATAGAGTGAAAAAAAACTGAAAATACTCAACGTAAAATGAACTGTGGTTCTGCTTCTCAGGACTGACTACAACCTACTTAACTCATCTACATCTGCAGCATTTTAAATATAATGATGTGACGACCTACTTGGTAAAATTTTGTAAATTCACGCAACAGGTTGATTCGATTTCTCTGTAATTCCAAAATCGTTCATCGATATACAATTATCGACATAGCAATAAGAATTGTTCAAATGTTTGTAAAGCTTATGGGACTTAACTACGGGGTCATCAGTCCCTAAACTTACTACTTATGAACTAGCTACATCTAAGGACGGCACAAATATCCATGCCCGAGGGGGGATTCGAACCCCCGACCGTAGTGGCCGTGCAGACCGTGACTGAAGCGCCGCAGTCCTCTCGGCCACCGCGACCGGCAATAAGAATTGCTCAGTGTGAAAACAAAGTATAAGTTAAGCCTCCAAGAAGAGTAATAGAACTGCTAAGGCTACCAAGTAGAAATAACCGCGCGGTCTGAGGCGCCATGTTACGGATTACGCGGCCGCTCACGCCGGAGATTCGAAGCGTCCCTGGGGCCTGGGTGTATGTGTTGTCCTGAGCATAAGTTAGTTTAAATAGTTTGTGAGTCTAGGGAGCGATGAACTCAGCAGTTTGGTCCCTTAGGTTTATAAATATTTGAACATTTGAACTACCACATGGGGCGATCACGGAAAATCAGTAACAGAGAAGGAAAGGCGAATAGGAGGCACATTTATTTACTGAGAAGATACCTGAAACATGTGAAGGATGATTAAAAGTAACACCCTTAGGCGGCACATTGTATCGGGTTGGTCCTGCGTTTCAGGCACTTATCAGTCAGCCTTGACAGCAGACAACGAACGAATTTAGAGATGTGATCACGTGATGCTGATATCCACAGTCAAAGTGTATATGCGATGCTCTCTGAAAGTAAATTGGAATATTCAAGGAACAGGCGACGTTGTATCCCAGATACCCATTGACTACATTTGGCGAAATTCGAGGAAGATTGTGTGACATCTCTGTAATTTCCATCGCACTTAAACAGGTAAATGTTGCGTTATTACGGCTGATGCTGCACTATCCTTCAATGCGAGACGTGGATTACAATATTTATCACATAGTCACCAAGTTTCTGTATAGACCTTGCAGTTCCTGGACATTAGAAATGAGCTCCTTTGTCACAGAGCCTTATCGGCGTAACCTTTGTGATTGGGCGACTCAGTTCCTCGATTGTCGTAACACTGTTGTTTTTTATCGATGTCGATGACTATACTTTCCGATCAGCTTCACCTGCAAAGATGCTACAATAGTCAGACTGTCAACACTAGTTCTATATGGCAGAATGTGACATTATCTTTGGTCCACACAGTGCCAGAATTTCGTAAAATACTGAGCAATTTAGGGGTTTTGCCCACAAAATCTTACTATTCAACATAATTCAACTTGGAAGTTCTCAGTAGAAACGAGGTGCACCCAGAAAGTAAGTTTCGCTATCCTTTAAAAACGACGACAACACAGTTACACGAAATTTTTGTTGGCAACAGATACAGCAATGTTTGAGCTACTTTCTATCACCAAAAATTTGAGATACTTTTCATATTGTGGGATGGAATTTCGTATTCTTGTGTCGGAGAAGCATGCCGACTGGGAGTGAAACCAGCGTGTCACAGGGATGTTCAGCTCTTCGTCTTTTTCAAAACGCTGGCAGGAAGACAGGAATTTCTTGAGGTGCAAAGAACGATAGGAATAGCGGGAAGCAAAATCAGGACTGTATAACGGATCATCAAACAGGCCTAGCCGAACTTCTGCAAAAGAAGTTGCTGTGTGCCGAGCCGTATAAGGACGAGCTTTGTCATGGAACAACACATCTGCAGTAAATATTTTATCCCTATTGTTGTTTTTAATGGTAAGTCACCGTTTCCGCATTGTTTCACAGTAAGAGCTGAAGGCTGTCACACGATGATTCCATTCACAGGCGGCAGACTTCTACGACACAAGGATAGAAACGTTGGTCCCGCGATATGAGAACAGTCTCAAAAATAACCCAATCTCTGTTCTGTCCGTTGCCAACGAATTTTTCCATGTAACAATGTTGTTTTTGTTTTTAAAAAATGGGGAAGTGACTTTATGTATGCGTCTCGTATTATCGTGGGCCGATATGTGAAACTTAATTTTTGAACTTCCCTCGTAAAACTTGCGTAGAAACTTAAGAGGCGAAACATTGTTTCCGAACGGTTTGTGTGAGTTTGTCTTTTCGCCATACTAGAGGACGGAAGGATTAGGCGATGGAGGGTTTCCCCACTTCCGTGGTGTGTCGTTAAGAGGAACAGGATATTATACGCTTCTGCAGTGGTACACCACATGCTGTGTTCATTCATTTTCGGTTACTTGCACATGTCCATGACACCCTGGAGAGAGCCATCCATTAGCTGGTACTGCAGGGTTCAGCCAGTCTGTCGACTGGTGCTGGTGCCGTCAGGCACAGGGTGATTATCTGGAAGCCTGAAACACTGCTTGCTCTGCTTGGATGTTCAGGCCCCTCTGTTTGATATATCATACGTTCTTCCATTTAAATTCTCATAATGGATTCTACCTACTTCCTTACTTCTTCCGTCACATTTAAAATCGTTTATTGACGAATACAAGGTGAACCTAAACTCCATCCACAGCATTTAGGAGGTCTACATCTACACGGGATACTCCGCTAATCACATTTAAGTGCCTGGCAGAGGGTTCATCGAACCACCTTTATACTATTTACGTCCCATTCCGTCCTTGAATAGCGCCCGGGAAGAAAGAACTCCGTTCGAGCTCTTTTCTACCTATGTAAGTGGCAGTCAATATATTTTCGCATTCGGAGGAGAACGTTGGCGATTGGAGTTTCGTAAGTAGCCCACACCGCAGCGATAAGCGCCCTTGTTGTTATGATTCCCATCCCAGATCCTGTATCATTTCCATAAGGCTGTCTCCTCTGTATCGTGCTAATACAAAACGAGCTGCCCTTCTTTGGACATCTTTCGATGTCCTCCGTCAAACCCACCTGAAAGGGAGTTTGTGACACTTGCGGGGAGTGACACTTGCGGGGAAAGGGAATGTGTAGACACTTGCGGGGAGACCCGGACGCTGCAGGTAGTGAACAGGGTGTTCCAGAAGTAGGGATACACCACCCCTACTCCACGCCCTCCAGCTGCTACCTGTGCCCGGCCCAAAATTAGCATGGGCCTCTATTTCGCATTCATTGAAAAATGAGAATTTTTCCGGTACCTACTGTTTACTTTGTACATATTTCACACCAAAATACCATTTATGACAATTTCGGATTTATTGCATTTTGAGTCTAAATTCGCATCTATATTCGCATTTATCGCAAATGCGAATTTTTCCTGTCCCTAGTAATACCTCCAAAAATAAACAGCTGATCAAGGCACTAAAAGCAAGGGCAGATCTTTGGGTGTATTACTACAAATAACTAAAACACAATTTGATCGTGGAATTCAAATGTTTGTAAATCTATCGGACCAAACAGCGTGGTCATCAGTCCGTAGCTTACAAACTACTTAAACCTAGGTAAAATAACCTAAGGACAACACACACACCCATGCCCCTGGGAGGACTTGAACCTCCATGAAGAGCAACCGCGCGCTCCGCAGCGAGACGGTTTAGACCGCTCGGCTACTCCGCCGCGGAAATCTCATTATAAAGGTTTTTTGTAGGTGGTTTTGAGCAGCTTTTAAATATGTTAGGAATTGCATTATGAAATATAGACAGCTACACCTTATGTTTATTATGATATATCGATTTCAGCTAAGTTCAGGTCATCTTCAAGTCTCAAACAACAGGTGTTACTTATGCATTTTTCCAGTGGCACTCATAACCTTTAACTGTTTACACATCAGGTCTAACGTTGTTAATCGCGTTAGCGATGAAACCAGGACCCAGAATCTTTGCGTCTAAATGATACATATATTGGTGTGATGTCTTATTTCGAAAAGACAAACATCACACCAATACATAAATAGCTCTCGGTAAAATGGAACAGTATGATGTCGTTACATAGCACAGCACGGCCGACTGGAAACGCAGGAGAAGTGCACACAACGTTCTCTCCTCAGAGGTATGATTATAATTAGGTTCGGCGTAGACGTCTACAACATACAGTCTACACTGCGAAAATTACACCAAAAAATTTAACCTTTCGTCTACTTTGGCGATTGCAACCAAATTTTAAAATCGTGTCTACTATGTAAAGATTTAGCAACACAAAACGCTTCAAGTCCATAACTTCACTGGTTTTCGAGTTCTGAATTTTTAATACGTTTTTAATGTAATTATATAAAAAAACAAATTTGGGACTCACACAACAATTTTCATATGACAGATTTTGTAAGTACATTCACAAGACATAATTCAACGGTTCTGTGCATTCATCTTATGAGAAATATCAATCATTTGTTTTCAATGTTTATTTCAAATTTCTAAATTTAAGTGTCTTTAATTATTAGTACTTAAATGTGGTGATGAAATAAATAAATTACGTGCGTATGTGTAGTCTTATGCAGGCAAACTACTTAGGTCATCGGTCGCTAGACTTACACACTACTTAATCTTACTTAAAATAACTTAGGCAAAGTACAAACAAACATACCCATGTCCGAGGAAGGACTCGAACCTCCGCGCAATTTGTGACAAACATTACATGTTTGATAATATTAATACATAGAAGTATGAAAACACGTCAAGACTACTTCCTGCATACATTTCGACAAAAAAAGTTGGCACTGAGTTTAGAAAAACAAAATTCTGGTATACTGGATTTTAACATTTTATCAAAAAATGAATGTTACTACAAGAGATACAGCCATTCAAATTTACGGGCACCATAACGTTTTTCCTTCCTGAGTAAATGAGCTGCTTCTTGTAGTTTCAACACCAAAGTAGCCTTTTTCTTGAATGTTCTGAATATAAATCTTCACACAGACTTCTTGAGGAGGAGAGTGATACGGATATCTGATTGTAAACCACTGCCTATTACCATAGACCTTTTTGACTGTACTGAACAGGAGTTCCGCGTATTCTGTAATTTATATTTATACAGTTAACAGGCAATGTAATTTATAACCAACTATTGTCTGCCAATTACGGTTCATTTTTATGAAAGTCTTGCAACTTGTTTCTCCCTGTTGGTTTATGCCAAGTTCGGAGTAAAAATGGTTCTATATGACGGTGATAGTAAGTAGAATTTATCTTTAGCATTTTTCGGTGTATGACATTCCCTTACACATTCCGTATTTCATACATTTCTTAGATGTATTTGTAATTCGAATACAGCCAAATCGTTTTGGGGTCTACGAATAAACGCTTCAAGTATGTAAAATACACATTGACTTATTATTAACGTTTTTTAATTGAAGGTTTAAGGTTGCGTCTCCTATTAAAAAGCATAGTAGCTATTTTTAAAGAGATGGATAGTGGGGTTAACTACATAGCGGTCAATTACATCAACGTATCTGTGCAGGATGCCTAATATATTTATTGCTTGCACAGGTGTCTTGATATGCTTAGTGTTCTGAATAATATGCTTTTAGGAGGTATGACTGTGGAAAGTCATCTTCTTGTAGTAGCAGAGAATGTCTTAATAACTGTCCAGACATTATCACTATTAAAATATCTTTTTGTTTTCAGGAGGAACACTCAACGAATTAATATTTAGTTAGAACAAGTTACTATATTGCTCTTCAGCTTGCAAAGGGTTGTGCAATTTCACTGAGTTTCGTGTTATGTTGACAGTGTGGAAACTAGACTTATTGGTGTGCCTGTACCCAGGAAAAGCCATTAGCCGCCCCAAGGGCCCCGGGTTCCCCGCAAGTGTCACTCCCCGCAAGTGTCACTCCCCGCAGGTGTTCCAACCCCCATGAAGGGATCCCACACTGGGCAGCAATACTCCAGAAAAGGGCGGACAAGCGTAGTGTATGCAGTCTCTTTAGAAGTTCTGTTGCATTTTTAAGGGTTCTGACAATAAAACAGTCTCTGGTTCGCCTTTCCCACGACATTATCTACGTATTATTTCCAGTGTAAGTCTGAAGTAATAGTAATTCCTAGGTATTTTGTGGCCGCGGCAAAGCGGCCGAGCGCATTGAGGCGCTATGCTACAATGCGCGAGGCCCTTCCCCGTCGGGGGTTCGACTCCCCCCTCCGGCATGGATGTTCGTGTCGTCTTTAGTATAAAGTAGTTTGTAAGTTTAGGGACTGATGACCCCGCAGTTATGTCCCTTAAGCTTAACAAACATTTGAACGTTTGGTATTTTGTGGAGTTTACGGCCTTCACTTTTGATTGATTTATCTTGTAAACAAAGTTTAGCGGATTTCTTTTCGTACTCATGTGGACGACTTCACACTTCTCATTATTTAGAATCAACTGTCAATTTTTACACCACAACGAATCTTATTTATCTTGTACTGCAGTTGGTTTCTATCTTCAGATGATTTTACTAGACGGTAAATGACGGCGTCATCTGCAAGAGAGCTGTTAAGGTCCCTAAGATTTACTTTCTGTATATTCTGGTATTGGGGTCCATGACATCCAGTAGCAAATACAATGAGCGAGGCGGCGCCATGGTTATCACACTGGACTCGCATTCTGGATAATGGCGATTGGAAGCCGCCTCCCAACATCCAGATTTTGATTTTCCGGTATTTCCCTCAACCACTCGAGGCAAATACCGGGATGGTTCCTTTGAATGGGCACGTTCAATTTCCTTTCCTATCCCCGACAAAAATTATTGGAACATGCGCTCCTTCTCTAATTACCACGCTCCTTTTCCTCCTCTCTTCAAGTAAAGAACACTACTTGTAAAACCGATAGAATCGAGTGTAATAAATTAGGTTCTCAACAGCAAGTGTCGGGAATGGATGTACCAAATTATTTCAGATTAGTTCCGAAATAAGAAGTTGTATTCTTGTGCAGATATTTTCAGTACATATATAAAATTAAAAGGAGGTAAGATATCAAAGTAGTGGAAAAGGAACGAAAGACGTAATCGGCGCGTTGAGGATATTGTCGAAAAGAGTTTTGGCTTTTTACGAAGAAGTTTGCGGTTTTTTCATAGACTGAGAGAAGGCCTTCGACGAAGGTCAACTGGACAAAAGTGATGAAAGGAAATAGGAATCAACTGTAGAAACCGGAGACTAATTCTGAACTTGTACCTGGGACAAAGGGTAAAGGTGCAACTGAACTACGCAGAAAGAAACAGCATAGAAATAGGAAGGGGAGTCAGACAAGGATGTTGTCTATCGCCAAGTCTCTTCAGTCTGTCTGGTAAATCGATGGCGAGAGAAGCGTTGAAAAGATGCGGAAACTGCAGGATAGCAAGACGCCTCATCAACACCATCAAGTATGAAGATAACAAAACCAAAGACAGCTGCAACACATTGGTGAACCAGATGGTGGAAACTGGAAGGAAATATGTGATGGAAGTCAACATCGAGAGATCAAAGCTGATGTGGATATCAAGCTGGGGAAATTTTTTATGATAGCAGTCGGCAATCGAGAACAGGAGAACGTGAAGCAGTTCAAATACTTGGGAATCTAATACTCTCAAAGGAACTGCAGGACGAGGAAGAATAATAATTCAACATCTCGATGACATGAAAGATGGAAAGATATGCAGCAGACTGAAGGAAGAAGCTAAAGACAGTAAACATTGGCATCATATATTCTTCGTATCCCTTACATTCCCAGTGTTGTTCCTCAACAACAACGCATTAAAAGCTTATTTATACCGTATTTTGTGTATCAGTCCATAAAGTCGCATTGTTGTTGATGAACAACATGCTTCTAGTACGACTTTTTCCGCTTGGAACGGTGTGTAGCCACTTCTGAGGCATTAATCTATATGTCTTGGAGGTTGTGTTGCGTTGCCGTCTGTACGTGGCTGAGTGTGTGAGCGTGAGTGTGGTTCCTTTTATTTTATTCCAGCAGTGAATTGTCTTGTCGTTGGTGCTGTGGCGAAGATTATGCTAGCATTATTCATCGGACTGTTAACTATCAACAAAATAACGTCCCAAATAATAAAATACCTCGAAAGAAACTCTCTGTTGTGTATGAAATACATAACATAAAAAAATCACACATATGTTGGTGTTTAGTGCACTATATTAATACAAAAAACACTGAATTTTAATTTTTTCAAAGCTGAATTCATAATGTGGGAATGAAAGGGGTATGAAGTCACTGACCTGCCACTAGGCAGACTACTATACAATAATAATAAGATATCAATCTGAATCGAGCAGCCAGTGGCCAGTAATCCCTCATACCAAAATATTTAGAAAAATCCCCGAAAAATGCGAAATTTAGTGCGTCTAAATACCCCCATTTTAATCCAAGGTATATTGACATATTCAGAACGGCAAAGAATACCTTGTAAATATAGATAAGTAGGCAATTTATTCTTCAAATTCAAATGTTTGTAAATCTTTGGGACTTAACTACTCTGGTTATCAGTCCGTAGACTTTCAAACTGCTTCAACTAACGTAAATTAACCTAAGTACAACACACACACACACACACACACACACACACACACACACACACACACAGACCCATGGCAGAGGAAGGACTGCACCTCCGACGGAGAGAGGGCGTGTGCTCCACAGAAAGGCGTCTTAGAGTGCTCGACCATTCCACCGTGGCAAATTTATTGTAACAGAAGGAAATGTACCTGTCGTGAAAATAATTGTTATGTTAAATCGTAATTGGCAGACATTTTGCTACGCAGTTTCGGATGAAATTAAGCTTATTTTATGTTACTTTTTATCCTGTCATCCCGCTGTTTACTCTTATCGTAAAAAATAAATTTGTTGCAACTTGGAATATTACGCTTTGTAACACAACACGTAATATTTTGCATGAGAACAATGTGCGGATGCTTATTGCGAAAAATAAAAGCTTCTGTATCCATTATAGTAATTTTAGTGAATGCAGTGAAATTCCGTAAAGACTCTGTGAATATCTGTAAAATAATCGCTTACATCAGCAGCACTCTCACTAATTCAGTATCCACCACGCGGTAACGTATTACATTATTTTGCTGTTTCGTTGTGTTTCAGCAGCCTTTCAAATAATACTGATGTTTTCAGATATCTACTGTCACAACATACCAGAACTTGGAGAACTGTTATGTAGTAGAATCAAACCCGATCGTCTATGAAACAATTACAGCGATGCCCGCAAGGGACACTTTTGTGCAGTTGATTTAAAGCGAACGAAACCGTAATAATAATACAACTACAGACGTGTAACGTAATACTCGTCTTAACAAGGAATACACAAAACCTGTGATCTGTAAACGCGTATACCTAAAGTATAGCGAATT
This sequence comes from Locusta migratoria, assembly GCA_026315105.1. Lineage (NCBI taxonomy): Eukaryota > Metazoa > Arthropoda > Insecta > Orthoptera > Acrididae > Locusta > Locusta migratoria. The sequence continues at coordinate 143,778,713 of CM048755.1, read as the reverse complement.
ATTTATGGAGTGGTCTGATGGATTTCAGAGTTACAAATTTTCATCTTGTTACTCCTTATGTTCTCCTGGTGTAACTTTTCATTTTCGTTAATATTTTGTTTATTCGTCCTTTTAAACCTTCGATGAACAAATATTTTATATTTATAGTTTACTCTCCTTGGTTCGATTACACGTTAAGGATAGATAAATAATCAAATTTTATCTATAGGTAGAGAATAAGAATTATAAATGATTCTTGTTTCATCAGACAATACGCATAGTACTCGCTGAAAGTTGTTACTTCACGTACGCTTTCTAAGTGCGTAGTTCAGTTCAAATACGACTATAGTAAGAAGATTGGTAATCTTCGTACTTTGGACTTCCGTACTGTGTATATGTTCCATAACATCACAAAATTATTTCCTTATATTTTTACTCCATTAATCTATTGAGATTGTCATTAATCGTGTCTTTTTTCTTAATGTTGTGTTTTGCTACTGCATGATTTTACTAATTCCTTTCGTCTCTCTCTTTACGTAGCTTTACAGCCATGTAGTTAATAATGAAGTTCGGAATACTGTGTTCTGTGATAATTTCTAGAGTCAATAATACTACAGAGCTGCGAATGTGTACTATGTAGACATTGTGTGTATTTCTTAGTAATGGCCAAACGAGAGATAAAATATGCATATATGAATATGAGGTGACAGAACTAATACTGTGTAATAACGCATTCCTGTGGGATAATTTACATGTCGAACACTTACTGTTACGGAAGAGATTTGGCACACATATAGTATAAACCCTTTTGTGGAGATAAGACTGGAGAAAGGAACCAACTCTATTTTCCAGCACACGTTCACCGCAAGCTTTAGCTGCTCGGTATTGTAATCCAAGGATGGGCTTGCAGAACAGTTAATACTCAGACATTTCCAACTGTGGTAGAAAGTAAGAAATTTGTGCTAATGAGATCTCTGGAGTGGGTTCGTGGGTTATAATGTAGCTTAAGAGAAGCACGGTAAAATTTTACTGCCTGAAGTAACAGAAAATTTCAAGGCACGTTGTAATGTGAAACACACAGGCAGTTCAAGTTAAATACCACAGCAATCGTTAACTGCGGCGAGATTACGCAAATCAGATAAGGAACCACTACAGAAAAATATTTTAAATTGATTGTTCAAGTTCTTTTATATTCGTTTATTTTGCTTGTTTATTAGAGAACATGGATAACTATGCAGCTTCGTAAAACATAACTATTGTTTGTGTTTTACACTGTGGTACTTAATATATATAAAATCTTTTCATACCATCATATTTTAAAAGTCTCCTGTTTTCTCTGCTTTGGTTTTTCCATGGTACAGTTTTACTTCCCTACAGTACTATGTCCCAAACGTGCGCTTTAAAGGTCTTCCTCAGTAACACTCTCTTTAGCTGAATATCGTTGTCTTCGCTATCCACCCTACTTTGGATGTTGGCGACGGATATGTTATGCTCCTTTCTATTACACTTCATCACTTCAGTATTCTTTAGTATTGTGTTTTCTGACCTAATATCCATGAAAAGTGTCTTAACCATTCTGCTCAACTGGTCTTTCAGATTTATATGTATTTGGCAAAAAAACTCTACGTCTGGAAATCTTAGCATTACCATATGTTCGCTTTGCTTTTACTGCTTTTCTCTATTATCACAAACCACCACCATCATCATCATCATTTGGTTATCTGCCTTGTAGCAGGTTTTGCCTGCATAGATCTCCATGCTTCTCTGTCTTTTCGTCTTCTCCTCATTTTTTGGCCTGCAGACGTCTTTTAGCATCTGAACGAAAGCTTCAGTTACGCCTACTAGAAGGCAACCTCATATCAGACTGAGGCCTATCCAATTTAGTTTTCTATTCTTTACCGTCAGCAGCATTCAACAGCTCCACTCAGTACTTCTTCATTCCCGACTTTATCAGTCCCGCTGATCTTCTCCATTCTAACCATATCCACAAATCACGAGCTTAAATTCTCCTCTCATCACGCTTTCTCAAAGTCCGCGTTTCTGCTCTATACGAGGCTACGCTCCAAATTAGGCACTTCACCGGTCGTTTCCTTAATTATCTTTATTATCCGTTCATCTCTGTTACCTGGTACATGAAATTTTTGACAAACAAATTTCTTTTAATAGAAACTTGGCTTTGCTGATAACACATTATCATTACTTCCACTTAGATTTCATAAATATTGTAGATCGCTCGTCTCCGTCTATCGTTTGCACTCATTTGTCGATTGTTTTAGAATATCTTTTCCAAACATACAGCGGTGAAGCTTCTTGAAACCAGCTACTGCCAAAAAGTAACACAGATTTTTCTTTATTTTAGTTTAATTAGCAACGGAATGATGAGGACTATTTTTGTTTACTACACATTTGCTGCATCCGAACTGATTTCCGAACGAGATATTTTCAATTCATTTCTCTTGTGCTGCTTATATAGTCAGCTTTAACGTGTCAGACTGTTTTGTAGCCTAGACTACTATCCACTCTTGACTTCTCTGGCGGAGCGTTCTAATAATATGATGTTACCTCTTCTGTCTTAAATATTTTAACGTAAGATGAAATGACTTTCTACTTGCAATGACACCCAATGATTTTGGTCATTATGAACGTCCGTAATTGACTAGCTTCTTCTTTGAGATTAAATAATTTACTATTTTGATGAATTTTGATTCAATAAATGACTGAACTAGAACTAATTCTTTGCATTTGACGACAGCTCTTCTACATGTTGGTAACATATGATGTACTCCTGATATCCATTTACCCCTTCTTCTCAACGTAATGGTGATATCTCAACATTAACACATATATTACAACCTTTACGTTTCAATATCCACTACTACATGTAATCTTAATATACTTTGCTACAATTTTTCCTGCGACCACCTCTTCTGTATTCTGTTTCCCTTATCCATTCTTATTAACTGTTCGCGCTTACAGTACTGTTGGGATGATCATTTATAAGAACTCTACTCTGTTGTTTCATTATTTCACTTGTGTTTATTCTTTAATCGATTACGTGGAGTATTTACATCGAGACGACGAACAGACAGTTCCTAGGTAAATAATGTTTTGTCATCTCCACAATATCTAGCAGAGTAACGGAAGTATTCTGGGATTGTGCTTGGTAAAGTACTAGGAAACAGCAGGTTGAGGTATACGAGTGAAACAAAAATACTCCATCAAAGCTAGCACTGTACTGTAGTGTTACGCACCTCATATAATTACGCAGAAAAAATCTCTGAATTACTGCTATTATTTTTTTTTCAGAAATTATAGGTACATTGTTTTTGTGTTCCAAATTAAGAGCTCCAATGTGTTCAGTAGCACGCAGCATTCACTGGGCTATTGGAGCACACAGAATTATTACATTTGAGCACTAAATTAAATATACATATTTGACATTCCATTTGTGTTATACGTTAATTTCAACGGCGATTTAAAAAATGGCAAACCAATTTGTGTTTGTCGTTTATGGTTTTAGTGGTACGTCACAGTAAAGATCGAGTTCGATTCCTTGTTTAAATCGTTGATGGATCTTGTGACTAAAGTGACCTGCCCCTTCTGATAGTGAATGTATCTAACTGAAAAAATTCTATTTCTTCTACAAGTGAGTGGCCTCTTTATTGCGATTCATAAGCGAAATATGAACATATCGCAAACTTCAATCCTGGGTACCGAGAATCAAGTGCACTTTTTCCTCTTCATTTTCTTCTACAAATTGTTCCTATGTATTTTCTTCCGGTTATTAAAGATAAGACTACTTAGCGATAAATATCACCGATTTCTTCAGATTTTCTTAATTATCTTCCATAATGATCTGAATAGATTAGATGCTCCAAAACTTTTTATCTCCTACTTTCACATCTTGCGTGGAGAGTTAATGAGAAGTCTCTCTGTATTAATGCGTTCTGTACAACAATATATAGTAAGGAACATAACTTACAGATAGTTCAGTTATTCCAGTAATGCTTAGTTCTTGAAAAGTATTATGGTCTTGAAAATTGTCATCTTTGAAGTTATGTCTTTCACAGCACCACCTACTGTATCCATCAGAAAATCGTAATTACTTGAATTTTCCTTCGGTTTTCTATCAATCAACTAAATAATTTTTGATTTAGTATGGGTCGTCAATGTGTTAGTCAATTCCCTGCTTATTTATCTGTAAATTATGTTGGCGATTGAGCCCTTAACTCATTAATTTGCGAATGGCCAGCACTTTGCTGAATCTTTGTATGAGCTGTATCAAATTTTCTCCTATAATCTTTCGTTAAGCATCTTTTTATTTTCTTCTTTTTTTAATAATTTTGAATTTATATTAGCAAGTTATTAAATTTTTGTCATTTAATTAACAAGTCTGGAAATAACTGTCGTATTAAATTACAGTTTTAACAGTAGCTGTAGCTTTCTCGTAACAACTGTTTCTTCGTCGTCTATAGCGATTGCGTACAATTTGCAGTCTCTTTGATTGAATGCGTTCAGTGGATTACTCAGCCAAATAGTTGTGGTCTATCACGATCTAAAAACTAACATCGCCGTCCTTACATCATTCAATATTCGGCAGATTTAGAACGCATCTTCCTACTACCTATAACTTCTTAGTTGCAGGATTAAAATATTTCACACGGTCATTCATTTTAGCAAAATATAATACGTGCAGGAGCTCTTCATAATCCTCATATGTGTTGTATCTTTTCATCTGATGAGTTCGAGACGAAATATCTACTCGATTAGTTGGTAACTGTTTAGTTTTAATTCTCATATTAATAAATCACATAATACATATTTTTGCAATACTTATAAACTCCTGAATTCTTCAATATTTGTTACATAATCCGTTGTTCATATTTATATCCGTGACATTGACATCCTTGTCTTTTATTTACATCACTTCTCTCGAACACAACTTCTTTAAATGTAGTGATTTTTCTCTTCGGGCATACTGTTTTATACATTGCACATAGATCACCAAAATATTTCTATCTTTCTCCTAGAAAGTCATTAAAGCTTTCTTTTATCGTCTCAATTGCTCCATATCAGCCAAGGGAACGTGTGTCAAAAGGAAGATATTCACCATGGCACTGGAGAGATATTTCTTATTGTTGTACTAGTGTCTTTTTTCGGTACTTCCGTTGTCTTCTGCATCTCAGTACCGTTTGTCATCGGTAGTTCGTTCGAGTTCGTGGACAGTTTCCAGACTTACGTCAACTTCAGTAAGCTGCTTCACCGTCTTCTGCCGTGGTGTGATGTGTTCATCTCATCCGGCAGCCGGAGATTCATCTGTGGAAACAAGAAACACGATATGAAGATGAGGCTTCAAGAGGCTTGGTGTGGCTTACGAAAATCGTTAAGTACAAGAGAGATCGTGGCTCAGGTGGATACTGGAAAATTTTAAATTATTTCATTCTGGAGACCCTAGTTACAATATCGATCAAGTAATCAGTTCCTCCTGAAAAATCACATAGAAAAATATTATATTCGATATGTAGCAATAAAGGTAATACAAATGTCATTACGTAACCGACATGGTATACTTATGTAAGTGCTGCGTTGCGTAATATGCGAAACAGCAAACTGCTTTAATGTCTAAAGTCTTATGAAGCGTTTGTTTCTAACAATGATACTGGTTCCGTTGTTATTAGGATACGAAATGAACAAAATTATATATATGTAAAATTTATTGCATCCATACAACCGTAGCTGTGCACACAAAATTTATAAATATATGTTGTTTTTTACTATGAAAGACTTCTGAAAATATGATACAATCTCTTTTGGGGCATCGATTTATTTAAAAAATGAATGACGTAGTGTTAACAATGTACGATATTTCTCTGTAGTAATACTGATCGTCCCTGGGCCATGGCACCTGTACGTAAGGATTTCGCATTTGATAGGTACTGGAGAAGCTGTTGTACAGGAGTAAACGTGGAATGTTTATGGAGGAAGTAACTCAAATCAAAGTTTGTAAATCTATCGGACCAAACTGCGTGGTCATCAGTCCGTAGCTTACAAACTACTTAAACTAAGGTAAACTAACCTAAGGACAACACACACACACACACCCATGACCTAGGGAGGACTCGAACCTCCGACGGCGTGCAACCGTGCGCTTCGCAGCGAGGCGCCTTAGACCGCTCGGCTACTCCACCGCGGCGAGGAAGTAACTAACAGTTATACTGTAGAAATCAGGAGACCATAATTTACTGCCGATCTGTTGAGTGGAGGAATATTCTCCGCAGTAGGGAAAGAGCGCATCTAACATCCATCTTCAAAAAAGTAAAAAGAACCGACTCACAGAACTACAGTCTTATACCACTCTATACATATCTAAAGGTAGGTCTATCATAGAACACATTAATTAAAATGTTTTGCTCTATCGTGCTTATGAATATCTCTTAGTGCATTACGTCTGACTCTGCTACTAAATAAATTATCCTTTGTACATTTTCGGCTCTTTGTTTAGTCTCTTTATTTCCAGCTCCATGGGCATTCTCTGACGCCTTTCCTGTACATTTTTGCAAGCACGACGGGAGCTACACATCTAGTACTGTCTGTTATGTATAAGACTTGTATCTTCAGGATATCTGCTATCATATATGCTCTCAGACGACGGACCTTGCTGCGATGAGATGTCTTGGGTGCCTCAACGATGCATGTAGCTCCTATTTCAGCGGAGTAATAACTCTGGATGGTTTCTCAAAAAGGGCAACAATTTTTTCAGTAGGTGCACGAACAAAGTCCAGTATATTTGAATGCCGTGTCTGTGTAATATAAACTAACAGTCGATTTTGAGATATGTTTAGAGAAGTTTTCAGTTTTTATGTTTCTTGTGGTCTTTGTCAATACTGTATTATTATACTGTGGTATTATTCATTACAGTACAAATTGCAAGTTGTATGTATATTTAATTTGTGACCACGGTGAACTACATATTTGCAAAATACGCCGATATGATTTCGTGCAATGCGAGGGCTGCTCGTGAGGTGCATGCAGGGCGTTTCCCACGCCGTCAGGCTTGCGGCTTACTACGGTGTACCATTGGGCCTCGAAGACGACTTCATTCACCACCAGACTGGTCGACTTTGGTGCTTTACCGCGGCGACACACATCCAAGTTTGAAGAGGGTGCACTCTATTCTGTGGAAGAGAACGCGGCGACGAGTATCATGTACATTGCAGATAGGCTGAATGTGGATTACCAAACTACATGTGCAGTACATCCTTCAGGAAGCAGAAGCAATGAAACCACGGGATTCTGCGCCACGAACCCACTTCTGCAGATAGTTCTTGCACCGTTGAGTGGTCAAGCCTGATTTCCCACGCCGAATTGTTGTAGTGGATGAAGTGAAGTTCACAAGGGAAGGTGTTCTAGATTTGAACAACAGTCACGTTTAGTCTGATGAGAACCAGCACTCTGAATGCTCCGTTTGATTTCAGAAACGATTCAAACTAAACATTATGGCTGGTTTGATTCCATTTTCAGGATGGTGCTCAACGACCACACAATGATGAACACACCATATGTATTGAGCAGCATTGGCCGTTAATGTTTTATTTATAAACAACAGATCGATTTCAGTCACATAGTGACCATCTTCAGTGTATCTTCAAACTATAGAACAAGATCATAAAATGAGTATGGAATGAAAAACAAAACAAAATGAATTTCAAATATAATATACAGACAGAATACATACCATTCTGTATTCTGTCTTTATATTATATTTGAAATTGTATTCAAGTTCATTTTGTATTTGTTTTTAATTCCATACTGATTTTATGATCTTGTTCTATAGTTTGAAGATACACTGAAGATGGCCACTGTGTGATTGAAATCGATCTGTTGTTTATAAATAAAACATTAACGGCCAATGCTGCTCAATACATCTGGTGTGTTCATTATGGCAGGTTTCCTAGGAGGAAGTCTGATTGCGGCGTAGCTTTTTCCACCACATCTCACATGCCGCGCATAGTGCCCTGCAGGGGCTCTTGCAACATGTGCCACTGGATATGTGTTTACAGCACGATAGCGCATCATCTAAAAAATGTTCAAATGTTTGTAGAGCTTATGGGACGTAACTACGGGGTCATCAGTCCCCAAACTTACAAACTACTTATGAACTAGCTAACACTAAGGATGGCACAAATATCCATGCCCGAGGGGAGAGTCGAACCCCCGACCGTAGTGGCCGTGCAAACCGTGCCTGGCCCGCCTCAGTCCCCTCGGCCACCGCGGCCGGCGCACCATCTAATTTTTCACGGCTGGTCTGAGATCATCTGAAGCAACGATTTGGGCAAATGTAGATAGGTCGTTATATCCCGACTGCTTTATCATGCACGTTTTGTCGACTTGTAAACGAAATACCTATTGGGTTGTATGTATTCCTATATTGAGACCCTCGAGCCATTCGAGGAAGACCAAGTGGGACAAGTTATGAGCGCAGTGGACGATGTAGGAGCACGTATTGGTGGTCGTGTGTACGGTACATGATACGCAGGCAGCGTATCTCTGTTGACGTCGGGGGTCGTCACATGCAGCTATATTGTAAGTGCACCCTGAGGACAAGCAAGAGTCCGAGAGCAACGTGTGCTGTGCTGATTTACGTGTATATAGAAGTCGGTACGTTTTTGTATGTGATAAACTTAACCGTCTTCGCCGTTACTGTGAGTCCTGTTAGTTATACCCTGTATAAAAGGTCATTCAAACGAGGGAGCCAAGCATTTATACAGCAGGGTGGTGCAAATGGTTTGGCAGACAATTAAATGAATGCTGTGGACATCTGCATCGGAAATATTCAGAGGCGTAGGTGGGGACTCACGAATACCCCTCAGCTCCCTACATACCGACATTTACAAATCACGAAGCTAAAATCTGACAAAAAAAATCTGAAAGATGATATAGATTCGCAGAGTATGGCTACACATGCAACTAAAGAAACGCAATTACAACACCTAAATATAGCTAACAAAACCGACGTTCCACTTACACTTTCTGTATTGCTAGTTAGTCTAGGACACTTAAAGCAAGAAACAGAGAAGATTCAAACAAAAGCTACGGATTTCGACTTTTGCGAGTACAATTCTCCATGGAACCGTACAGTGAGGAAATATTGACGTACTCTGCCGTCTGCACCGTAAAATGGCTGCCGAGTATAGAAGTATAGGTAAGAGGGAAGCCTCTGCAGGAAACAGCTGAAGAAACGGCCAAACGTATGAAACAAAAATAAAACGCCGTAAACACCAACGCTACAACACAACCAGAGATGATGAACGGTACATGTTTTAAATAGTAACTTTTACGTATTAACGGAAAGTTAACTTTAATTCTGTCCATTTTTTGTCTGACTTGGGAGAAAGCAAAACTACAAGAAAAACAAGCAGCCTTAAAAATGACAGAATATGCAACTATTGATTGTCGAAGGCGTCACCGGGCTGCATACCCGTACGTTGTTTGAAGATATGAACCAGCCTTTAAGAAAACTGGCGTTCTGACTTACGTGTCGTTTCCATACGCATTACGGTTGTTAACTTCAGTGGCTGTGTAGCAGAGGCACCGACCAGTAAGAGAATTATCCTTACTTTGACCCCTACGGAACGAGTTTAGCATGTAACCACCAATCTCAGTTACTTCTCTAAATTTTTTCAAGCGAATGGCGGGTGGTACAGTTAAAACTCACATTCGATAGCATTCCTTGCCGGTTCCCCAATTAGCTACTACTCCGACTGTAATAAATCTCCAAGGCACCGTAGGAGTGTACCCTTGAAGCTGCCGACACTAAGTGGTGTATGAAAGGCCTGCGTGGGAAGACGTTTTGCCGGCACACGTGCGTGCTGGCGTTCCACGAACGCTCGCTTTGACACGCCGCGTGCAAAACAACGACAGCCCGAGGTATCGCAAAACCAACCGCGTCTCTCGCTAATTGTTAAGGAACCGCATGTCATTCTTAGCGGAAAGAATTCTTCACGGGTAAAGTCTGGACACGAAAATTTTCGGACGTATCCCAGTTGAGGTTTTCAGATCATTACTGTTCACAATACATATAAACAACCAACGTGCCGAAGCTCTGTAAGCCTGTGCGAGTATGATACTGTTGAATGTACAGAAAATTTTGTGACCACGACGCCAACTTTCAGGAACGACGGAGAAGGGTGAATGTATTAATCTGAGGTACTGGGAAACCTATTCGGGAAACGGCCGAGACGAAAGCTATAGGCGAAAATCTTTCTGGTAGCTCTGAGAGGTGATTGTAGTATGTATCAAGGATTTGGGACATTTTAAACTTAATATTAGTCAACGAATGTGGCCGAGAGAGACTCCTACCTCTCTTTGGAGAAAAACGGTGCAAGATATTCCCTGAAAGCGTGCAGGACAACTGTCTAAAGTGAAGAGAAACTCCTACAAGGAATTATCGCTGCCTGTGATGCTGTTCCGACGATACTGACAAACGTATACGGCAGTACTGAGTACGAGAAGGACAAGTTTCATTGACACTGGGGGAACGCATTTTGAATATATTGTAGCGTCTTGCAAAACGTGTGTAAGTAAATGGAATTCTACATCTACAGGCACATGGGGTACTGCGGAAATCATATCCAAGTGTCCGGGAGAAGGTTAAGCGAACCATTTTCATGATAATTATCTAGCATTGTCGACCAGCTATCATGAAGAGAGCCGGTCGCAGTCGCCGAGCGGTCTGCGGCGCGCCAGTCACTGTCTGCACGGCCGCTGCGGTCGGGGGCTCGAATCCACCCATCGGGCATTGATGTTTGTGTCGTCTTTAGTATAAGGTAGTTCGTATGTAGTGTGTAAGTTTAAGGACTGATGACCCCGCAGTTGAGTCCCTTAAGCTTAACAAACATTTGAAAATTTTGATCGTGAAGAAAGAACACATCTACATCTACATCTGCATCTACATACATACTCCGCAATTCACCGTAAGGTGCGTGGCGGAGGGTACACTATACCACTACTAGGCATTTCCTTTCCTATTACACTCCCAAATAGAATGAGGAAAAAAGGAATGCCTATATGCCTCCGTACGAGCCCTAATTTCTCTTATCTTGTCTTTGTGATCTTTACGCGAAATGTAAGTAGGCGGCAGCAAGATCGTACTACACTCAGCTTCAAATTCCGGCCCTCTAAATTTACTTAACAGAAATTCACGAAAAGAACGTCGTCTATCTTCCAGCGATCCCCAATTGAGTTGCCGAAGCATTTCCGTGACACTCGCGCATTGGTCGAACCTACCGGTAACAAATCTAGCTGCTCGCCTCTGAACCGCCTCTATGTCTTCCTTCAAACCGATCTGCTGCGGGTCCTAAACAATTGAGCAATACTCAAGACATGGTCTATACACGGTCTCCTTTACAGGTGAAGTACATCTTCCCAAAATTCTCCCAATAAACCGAAGTCGGCTGTCCGCCTTACTAACAACTGTCCTTACATGTTCGTTCCATTTCATATCGTTCTGCAATGTTACGCCTAGATATTTGAACGACGCGACAGCATCAAGAAGCTCACTACTAATGCTGTATTCGAACATTATAGGATTGTTTTTTCTACTCATGCGCATCACCTTCATTTTTCTACATTGAGAGCTAGCTGCCATTCTCCGTTCGTGCTCCAATGTCTCGTATTTTATTATGAAGTTGTTCTCTCTTTGTATATGGAAGTTAACAATACATATATGCATTCGCGGGAGAAAGTCGGCGATCGAAATATCGTCAGTAGATTCTTTAATACTTACCATAATGACCATCAAGTTACGTCCACCATTTTTAGTCCCTCAACAAGAGAAATTATTTGAATGCGTTATGGAATATACAGCGCGAATAATAAGGGATCGGAATTGGAACCCTGAGTTTCAGCTCTGCGCGATGCTAAGGCAGAACTTGCGTAATTTCGCATTTAACTTTCAAATATATCGTTTCGGTCCAGGGTCCACCATCTCAAATTGATACATTTACCCTTCTCCCTAAGGTGACGGAGAGTGAAGCAAGACCAGCAAAGAGTCGATACTTGGTATAAGAATTAGCAGTTCACTCTCAACATAAACAAAATACGCAAGTTTTGTGCGTAAATGTAATGAAATGTCCGATATTGTATGGTTACACGACTGCTGAAGAGTCACAAACGAATCTTTGAGGCAGGCCTACGGAGCAATTTGAAGTGGAACGACGCCAAGAAATAAAACTTACAAAACATAGATGGTGGATAGAGATTTATTGTGAGAATATTCAGGAAATTTTGTCTACCCGCGAAGTAGCTTAAACACCTTCGTCTGCTTCAAATTCGGCGATTTCTCTTTAGTCTTCTGATACATATGTGATAAACGAAACTGAGAAGATCCAAAGAAAAGGATCGGATTTCTTCAAATGTTTCTTCATGAAGATGAAAGCATCATGGATATATTCCATCTTGCTTCGCTTCTTAGGAGTCTGAAACAGAGAAGGGTCGAAATGACGACACAGAAAGTACTCCTCACCACACAGAATCAAGTACGTACGTGTAGTTTTAGATGTGTTATGTTTACTAGGTTGTCATTTAAAAGGTCTCACGCTGTGATACAATAATCTCTCTGTAAAATACTAGTATCTATTAATTTAAATAATGATGAATATTGAATGAAGGTAGGTATCACAGATAACAGTGACCAGTCACCAGGAGTAGGTCTAACAATCAATAAGAAAGCAAAATTCCAATAACAGCAGAATGAACGCATTATCATCGCCAAGATAGGCATGAAGTCAACACCCAACACAGTAGTACAAATTTATATGCCATTTAGTTCTAGAAATAACGTAGATTGAAAGAATGTTGCATGAGATAACAGAAATTATTCAAATAATTACGGAAGAGGAAACGTGATGATGATGGGGGACTCGAATTCGATAGTAGGAAAAGGAAAGTAGTAGACGACCTACCAACAAATAATCCGGAGCTGATAAAGAATATCAAGATAGACACGCATTAATGAAGACAGAGTTAGGATAGCGAGATTGAATATCGAAATTACCAAACCAAGCAAATTAAATGAAAATATATTTATTCAGATAAGCAGTTAAAAATTCCCTTAAAGCTTTCTTGAGTGAGAATATCCAGTATTTTGAAACTAAAAATGTGAGTGTTGATAATATGTGGCTTACATTGAAAAAAATGGTATCGACAGCTATTGGCATATAACAAATTAACAAAAGAAGGGACCTTTCGCCGTGGTACAAAAAACAGGTTAGGCAAAGAAAAAAGTGTGCCAAATTAATACAGACATAAAATCAACTAGACCGGCAAACTTTTACGGAAACTCTAAATTTAGCGCGGACTTCAGTACGAGATGCTTATATCAGTTGTCACAACGATGTTCTGTTTTATAATTTAGTAGAAATTCCAAAGAAACTCTGGTTATATGTGAAGTACACCAGCGGCAAAACACAATCAATGACTTCACTAGGCGATAGCAATGCTGATGCAACTGATGACAGAATTACTGAAGCAGAATTGCTAAACCCAGTTTTCCGAAATTCATTGACCAAAGAGGATGAAGAGAATACTCCAGAATACCACAGAATTCCAATCAAGAACAGCTGCAAGTAAGCGTAATTCAGAAGTACGTATTCTTGGAATAATAATGCAAGTTACTTAACACAAGCAAGTCTTCCGGTCCACATTGTATATCAATTAGGTTCCTTTCAGAGTATGCTGATGCACTAGCTCCGCACCTAGTTATACAATCGCTCCCTCAGCGAACGATTCGTACCCACATACTAGAATGTCGCACAAGTCATTCAAATATTCAAGAAAGGCAATAAGAGTGATCCACAAAATTACAGGCCTAAATCATTGACGTCGGTTTGCAGCAGGTTTTTAGAAAATTTACTTTTCTGAAACAGTATGAGCTACCTCGAAGGTAATAATCTGTTGCTCCATAGTTACCACGGATATATCAGACTAATCAGTTACTACGCACTTACTTTATAACCTCAACTATGTGCTATTGATCAGATAGTTCTTTCACGACTGATCATATGGTTTTAATTTTATCCTGAGAATTAGCTATTCTTTTTGCATATCACATACGTTTGCCTTCTGAATTTTTCAGAACCATAAAATACTGTTTGTAATGCGCTACTGTAGTTTGATTCAGACTCCATCAAACATTCTGATGCAATTCCCGCTTTGTTCTACACGGTATTCTTAATCCTCTTGTAAGCCACCCAGGCTGCCTAGTAGTGATAGTACCTTGTCTTTGGGTACAGATCTTTAGCTGAGCGAGCGACTGTATAACTAGGTACGAAGTATAGCATCAGCATAAACTGAAAGGAACCTAATTGGTATACAATCTGGACTGGGAGAATTTCTTTTGTGTAGTGATTTAAGTTGCTTCACTATTACAAGGATAACTACTACTAAGTTACACTTGATGGCAGCTATTCGTGATTGAAATTCTCGAGTATTTGCTTCGTTTTCTTCGGTGAAGGAATTTCGGAAAGCTGTGTTTAGCAATTCGGCCTTAGTGTCCCGATGTCATCACGTAGTGAAGGTATTGATTGTGTTTTGCTGCTAGCGTACTTTATATTATGACCAGAATTTTTTTTTATTTTCCTACTAAATTACGAGACAGAGTTTCGTTGTGGGAACTTTTACAAGCATTGAATTCCGCACTAAAGGTCCAGTTTCGGTATAAGTCTTGGGGGATTTTTTATCTGTATCTGTTAAAATTTGGAATGCTGCTTTCTGTGCTTCTCAAAATGTTCAAACGTTTGTAAATCTACCGGACCAAACTGCGTGGTCATCAGTCCGTAGCTTACAAACTACTCAAACTAAGGTAAACAAACCCAAGGACAACACAAACACCCATGCCCAAGGGAGGACTCGAACCCGCGACGGCGAGCAACCGCAAGCTCCGCAGCGAGGCGCCTTAGACCGGTCAGCTACTCCACCGCGGTTCTGTGCTTCTCAAGCGTTATCCAACTTTGTGTGTTAGAATGCAGCATACATAATAGGCGGTACACGTCCTCTTGCACTGATGCATGCCGGTACTCGTCATGGCATACTCTCCACTACATCATCACGGGCAGTTTGTCCAGATTATCCCACTCTTGAACGGCAATTAGGCATAGATCTACGGGATTTGTTGGTGTCATATCTCGTCCAGAAACAACCCATTTCAACTTGCTCAACTTGTTCGATAACGTTTGCGTCCCGAGAACATGCTGGACATTCTGATCTTGCGATACCGTTGTCATGAAGGAAAGCATTAATAATATGTGCAAGATCATCGTAAGAATTGTCGTCCATTAAGAATACCTCGCTGAAATTCTTATTATCAGCTGACTTGTTTTGTGTACCATGGGGGTCAACCCCTTCTTTTGTTTGGCATAAATATCTCAATTGCTATCGACAACATATCTTTGAATGTAAGCCACATCTGATCTAAACTTACGTTGTTAAGTTCGAAAGAAGGTAGACTTTCACTTGGTAAAGCGATTAGCGATTTTTTTGAATAAATATATTTTTCGTTTAATTTTGATGGATTTGGCTGTTTCGATTTCAGGCTATGACAACTCTGTGATACTAATCCCTGTATCCGTTTTGATGCTCCTTATTTGCTCTGTACTATTTGTTGCTAGAAGTTAAAGTATATTTTCACTACTATTTATTATTCTAGCGGATTCATGAACTAGTTGCTTGGGATAGTTTTCGAAGAATTTCGGACAATTTTTTATGATTGCCTTCGGGTTTGAACTTGTACTTTTACCAACATATCCAGGAGAAGTTAAAAAAAACACCAATTAAAATTGTATGCTTCGGGTACCTTTTTAAAACTTGATTCAAGCTTTTTCTGAACATTTCTGCACTCGAATCGTCTGAGTCGATAAAAAACAAGCTATCTTGTCAAAAGCATTTCGTTGAGGAATTAGTCTAAATGGACAACAATTCTCGCGTTTATCGTGTACATATTATGAATGCGTTCCTTCATGATTACAAACCCGCAAGATTAGGAAGGCCAGCACTTTCTCGAAACATGAACCGTATAAAATGGGCTGTTTTTGGACGAGACCAAACCCCAACAAATGTGGGAAATTTACGCCAAATCGCCGTTGAAGAGTAGGACAATGTGGACCAACAGTTCCTTAATGATCTTGTGGAGTGTACGCCACGACGAATACAGGGACTCATCAGTGGAAGACGACGTGTTACCAGGTGTTAGTGGTACTTGTTCATGCTGCAATCTGGAATAGAAATGCAGAATGTCTTGGTTATCGTCTTACAATTTGTCAATTTTTGTTTTCATCAGCAATGAAGGAAACGGATAAAATGTTCAAATGTTTGTTAAGCTTAAGGGACTTAACTACGGGGTCATCAGTCCCTAAACTTACAAACTGCTTATGAACTACCTACAACTAAGGACGGCACAAATATCCATGCCCGAGGGGGGATTCGAACCCCCGACCGTAGTGACCGTGCAGACCGTGACTGAAGCGCCTCAGTCCCCTCGGCCACTGCGGCCGGCGAAACGGATATGTTGTTTTTCTATACCTCTATTCCATTTTTATGCAAAGGGGTCTTGAACCTCTAGAATTATGGTGATGGAACACTACGTATGATGTATGTATAAAAATAAGGTAAATGAAACAGCTAAAATGGAGTACAGAGGACTAAAAAATGACATTGACAGAAAGGGCAAAATGGCTAAGCATAAGTGGCTAGAGGACGAATGCAAGTCTGTAGAAGAAAGTATAATTAGGGAGAAAATAGATACTACCTACAGGTAAATAAAACAAAAATTTGGAGTAAAGATAAGCAGTTGTAAGAATATCGCCGGCCGCGGTGGCCCAGGGGACTGAGGCGCTCCAGTCACGGTCTCCACGGCCACTACGGTCGGGGGTTCGAATCCCCCCCCCCTCGGGCATGGATATTTGTGCCGTCCTTAGTATTAGCTAGTTTGTAAGAAGTTTGGTTTAGGGACTGATGACCCCGTAGTTAAGTCCCATAAGCTGTACAAACATTTGAACATTTTTTTTTTGTAAGAATATCAATAACTAAGATGGAAACTTACTCCTGTGCGAAAAAGCGAAAGCTGTAAGGTAGAAAGAATATATAGAGGGTTCTACATGGGAAATGAAGTTTGAGACAATATTGTAGAAAGGTAAGAGAGAGCAAATGAAGACGAAATAGGAGATACAATACTGAGAGACGAATTTGGCAGAGCACTGAAAGAAGTCAGTTGAAACATGACTCCTGGAATAGACGACATTCCCTCACAGCTACCGAAGTCTCTCGGAGGGCCAGCCACGCCAAAACTATCCCTCCTGGTGCGCAAGATGTATGAGACATGTGAAACACCTTCAGACTTCAAGAAAAATGTAATAATCACTATACTAAAGAAAGCAGGCGCAGACAGATGCGAAAATTACAGAACTATCGATTTAATTAGTTGTGATTGGAAAATGCTAACACGAATCATTTACAGAAGAACAGGTAAAACTGATAAAAACCAACAGAAGCCAAGTTCAGCTTGGATTTAGGAGAAATATAGGTAAACGTGATGCAATACTGACCCTACGACTTATATTAGAATATACTTGAATGGAATGCAATCCTGCATTTATATCTTTTATAGTTTTTGAGAATGCTTTTGACAATGTTGACTGGAATATACTCTTTCAATTTCTGAAGTCAGCAGGGACAATCTATAGGTAACAGAGTATTATATAAAACTTGAACAGAAACCAGTCAACAGGTGTCAGAGAAGAAGGACATGAAAGGGAGTAAGAAAGGGTTATAGCCGTTCCCTAATTTTACTGTCCACTGAGCATGATGTGAAGGAAAGCAAGGAGAAATTTGGAGAAGGAATTTAAGTTCAGAGAGAATAAATAAAAAAAATTGGTTTGCCGATGACATTGTAATTCTGTTAGAGACAGCATAGGACCTGGAAGAGCAAGTGTAGGGAATGGACAATGTCTTGAAAGGAGCGTGTAAACACGAAAATTTAGATTGAAAAAAAAAAAGGCTAATGACATGCAGTCCAAGAAAATCAGACGATGCTGAAGGGATTAGGTTACGTTACGAGACAAAAGATGGTAGATGAGTTTTGTTACTTGGACAGTAAAATGACTTACAATGGTCGTAGTAAAGATGATATAAAATACAGAATGGCAGTGGGAAGAAATGCGTTCTGAAAAAGAGAAATTCGTTAACATCGAATATTTATTTAAGTGTAAAGAAGTGTTTTCTAAAGCATTTGTGTGGAGTCTTGACTTTTACGGGAGTGAAACTTGGACGATAAATAGTTCAGAATAGAAGACGATATAAGCTTTTGAAATGTGGAGCTATAGATGAATGCTGAAGATCAGGTGGGTAGATCGCATGACTAATGAGAAGGTACTGAACAGAAGCGAAGAAATTTGTAGCATACTTTGAAGAAGAGAACGGTAAATTGTTAAGGACACATCAATAATTGTCAATTTAGCACTGGAGAGAAGCGAGTGGGGTAAAAATTGCAGAGGAAGACACAGAGACGAATGTAGTTAGCAGGTTGTGTAGATGAAAAGGCTTGCTCCGTATAGAGTAGGGTGGAGAGTTGATTCAAAGCAGTGTGCGAACTGATAACCACAACAACATGCATCTGTGATTGTTTACTATTGTCTTGCAGCCTAATTTTTCTTACAGTTACGTATTTTTTCCTAATTTATTGGTTTTTAATTCGATTATTACTACTTTACAGCTTAATTCTAAGATGCTGTACTACATGTAATTGCCTATAATAACGAAATACACATATTATGCTACAGGCAAAAAATCCAATAGCAGCTAATTGGACAAAATAAATCGCTAAAATTAAATTTATTTTAGTACTTAAAAGATGCTGGTTTTCGTAGTTATAAAATCTACCTTGCGGGCTGATGTAACAATTTCTAAAAATATTTAGGAAGTCCTTTCGAGTGATGGATGTTCCTTTACGTCTTACCGCTGAGGTTAGCGAGCTACTCTGTCACGCCACACTGCTAACGGAACAAATTCTAAGCAAACTTTTGCCACATCAAAAGAGGTGAACAGTAGCAGATAACAGTAATGTAACAAACCTCAATGGCAAATAATCAGCACTTCTTAGGAGCCAGTGATAAAACTGTTCTCGCATATCGCTGATAATTCCAACTGTAGAAGTCCCTCACACACGTCTGCTATATGTGATAGTTGCTACTGTTAGAAGTCATTCACCAGTTCAGGTGTTGCAAGTCGATCGAACATAATTTGTCTCTAAAAGCGGCCGCGCGGTAGTAGCCGAGCGGTTTGGAGCGCCACGTTACAGATCGCGCGGCCTTCCGCGTCGGAGGTTCGAGTCCTCCATCGGGAATGGATGTGTGTGTTGTCCTTACGCTAGTTTAACTTAGTTTAAGTAGTTTGTTAGACTAGGGACTGATGACCAACGGAGTTTGGTCCCATAGATTTACAAACATTTGAACATTTTTTTGTCTGTAAAAGCGCCGCGTATCCTCGCTGAAGGGTGTGAGGTAATCAAAAGAAGTAAGGAAGGAAGGAAGATTAGAGTTTAACGTCCCGTCGACAGCGTGGTCATTAGAGACCGTCTGACGTATCGTTAAACATTTCAGACATTTAGGAAACCTTGAGTAATGTGATAAGCGACTTCGTGTCATTAGGCAACGATGGAGCAAGATAAGGATCTGATATTGTTAACTGTTCTATCAACAAAGACGGCAATGGCTAGCTTTATAGACGGTGTCTCAAACTGTAGGGGTGACATTGCACACACTGCAAATGGTCTTAAAAATTGAGTAACTGAAATAATAACCAATTGGTCGGAAATTAATGGTTATCTTTTTTATCACATAAACAATTTACAGAATGAGGGAACATCACAAGCGCTCAATAATCGCTATTCTCACAACCGCAGAAGTCAACTTGTGAATGAAACTAAGTATAAAATTTGGAAACGTTCTTAAATAAAAACGCGCGACTAGAATTTGCCACTTGCAGGAGGAGTCACAGCACTAATTCCGTATGACATCGCCTCTATCCTCTACAAAAGTTTCACTATGTATGCCTTACTAATCTGAAGATAATCACTGTTGATTACGTCGTGTAGAACCTCTACATAGCGGTGGTAATGGTTGCTACGTTTCACCCGATCTTCCAAAGTCTCAAACACTTTCCATGGCAGTGTGTACCAGTCGAAGTGAATACGGTGCGTACACTCGTAGTCTTGTGGATCCAGAGACTGTCAACTTGCCACACATATTATACGGCATTTAGATCTTAAAATCCTTGGAACACATTAACAAAATTAAAAAGTACTGCGGACTGCCATCTATGTAAGCGCAGGACAACATGTGTGATTTCCTTTATAAGAAAAAAAAGTTTTAAGGAGAAACGTCACGCCGCGGTGGAGTAGCCGAGCGGTCTAAAGCACCTCGCTGTGGAGCGCGCGGTTGCTCGCCGTGGAGGATTGAGTCCTCCCTGGGGCATGGGTGTGTGTGTTTGTCCGTAGGTTAGTTTACCTAGGTGTAAGTAGTTTGTAAGCTACGGACTGATGACCACGCAGTTTGGTCCGATAGATTTACAATTAATAGTGGGATTTATTTTCATAAAGGCGTCTTGGAGAAACAAACGCAGGAAAGTCGTCACGCATCAGTAAATATTGTTATATAACATACAAAACCATATATATCACTTTTGCAGACTTTCACAAACTATTCCTAATGTCCGAAAGAACAGATACCACATTTACATAACTTATATAAACTGCCAATTACATGCAATAAACATTTTAATGTGGAGAAACTACAAGGCCTTTGTTCTGTCAGGAATCAATTTGGAAAAGAAAAAAAGAAAAAATCCGTGAGTTTGAGTAATAGTGGGCGGGGAAAACTTAAGAATTTGTATCTGACGGGAGGCGAGCTGTAGTAGTCAGTGTATGCGTGATGATCGTTGTGTCCCTAGTGTTGTAGGGGTCAGCGCAAGTGGCTAACAAGTAGGCGACGCAGGTTTGAATCCCGTCTGGGTACACATTTTCAAATTTACCCATTCGCAGTTACTGTTGTAAATTCCGTAAATACACATCCCTTAAGGAAAAAATTAAAATAATTTTTTAATATCTTGCCCAACATTAACATTCAGCCATCCACCATGTCCACGCATATTGTAATAGACAATCAGTGACACAGACATGTTGATTCTGAAGAGCAGTCACCTGTGTGAAAGCTCGTCGTTGAATTACCGAGTTAACTTTGTAGATGTCATACTAGATTTCAAAATAGTGACATAAAATAAGCAAACTTTGCGTGTTCCACAGCATTCTGGTCCGAACGTTCAGAATTTTCAGCAAAAAAGGAGAGCACAGGTGTGCCAATTCTCTAATGAGAGATTGAAAGGCTCTGTAGAAAGCAATACGACGACCGGTCTGTAACCGCGACATGCAGTGCTTGAGCTTATACCCTTGTATCGCGGCAACTGTGTGAGCCAGTCTGCATTTATATGCACGTCGAAGCGTATGGCAGAATGTCCTCTCTGTGTCAAGGATCGAGAATGGGAACAGTGAATAGGTGAAAGCCTTCTTATACAGAGCGAATCGTTTTACCATCGCGATTCCCACGGGAGCAACTGGGTTTCAGACGTCTTGTCAGAAAGGGCACAGCTCGTGGTGACTGAGCAGAGATTATCTGCTGAAACCGCACTTAAATCTCGGGATAACTAAGAAAGTCTTATTGGCCACTTGATTTTCTTAACCATTATAAGCGGTTTAGGGGACAATTGGAGTAGCCCTGTTAGACTATGTGAAGATAGTGCCGTGGCTTATAGTCTAGTTCAGCCATCTCAAGTTCAGAGAAAAAACTACAAAATTATTTACACTAGGTGTCCGTATGCAGCGGGCCCAGATGAATACAAAATGCTTCCAAAAGTACCTAATAGGCTATAGTAATAGAGAGCGTAAGGTTCTTCACATGTGTCCTAAGAAAAATTCTATTGAATTTAGGTTATACGATAAAACACGTGACTTTAAAGATTTTTAAGTTTACTGATTCCCTAGGGATAATACTGATGAAAAATTTAAATTAGAAACATAAACTGAAGAATTTCGAAATAAGTGAGACAGTGTCATGAGAATGATAAGCGAACTGAAGTGGTAATTATAAAAATAAAGAGGCTTTTGTTGCAGCGAGATCATTTAACTAAGTCTCATTGACCAAATTTCACCTTAAAGTACCAATATATTTTATTAGTTCCCTCTAAATAAGGAAAAGTGACAGTTCTGATAAACTTATAGAAATCAGGCATGGAAGTGTTAAGAAACTAAATCCTAATTTATTGTGCAGTAAAAACAAAAAATTTGTACAGTATAGGCAGTTTCTTCGAACAAACACACCTGCGAAATCTGCTAATGAGTACCACCTGGCGCTCTGGATGCTGCCACGAGGTGGTGGAGGTGTAACTTGCCACACTGCGGCCCTCCGGAGGTGAGCCAGTGAGTGTAGTTTCGATGCCGCTATGTCAGGGCATCAACGGAAAAAGCATGAAGAGGTGGTTTAAAAACTGTAATCCAACCCGTAGTGTTGAAGTCCTTCCTCGAAGTGGACGTCCCGTTGTGCTTCAGGCACGCTTGATAGAGTGAAAGCTGAATTTCAACGCACCTCCCAGAATTTAATTCTTCGTGCATTAAATGAAATGGAGCAATCGACATTAGGTGCCCAAAAAATGTTATACAATCGCAATCTGCTATATACATTCGCTTATAGCATGCTTGCTCCTATATGTGCTGAAACTGACTACCTGGAAAAGGTCCTATTTTCAGATGAAGCAGTAATCCACATTTATGAACATGTAAATCGCCATATCATTAGGATTTGGGGCAATATATCGCGATAATACAAAACTAGTTGCCCTTCTCTGAATTTTTTCTAAATCGTCCGCCAGTCCCACTATGTGCAGCAATACTCCAAAATAGGACTGACAAGTGTAGTGTAGGCAGTTTCTTTAGTAGAACTGTTACACCTTCTAAGTTTTCTGCTAATGAAACGTAGTCTTTGGTTCGCCTTGCCTGCAATATTTTCTATATGTTCTTTCCAATTTAAGTTGTTTGTAATTGTTACTCCTAGGTATTTAGTTGAATTTACGGCCTCTAGATTTGACTATTTATGTTCCCGTGTAAATCCTTGCTATCTTCCACTCCTTGCTACCCACCAACCTACGTGTGAGTCCCTTGATGCACAACACAAAGAATTGCGCTCGTGTGTTATTTGGAAGGCGTGAAAAGTGGCAGCTAACCATAACCAAAAAAGGTGTGCGGTTCTCCACAAGAGAATTAGAATCACCCACCACTGGTACTAAGAACAGCTGCAACTGTTTGAGAAACAGGTTCGATAATTGTCTTTATTGTTTTAAACAGTATGTGATTCATTCTTGTACCAAATTTCTTCAATGATGTCCGTTATCTTCATTTGATCCTCACTCTCTGTTCTAAAACTCCGTAGGACGTTCAACCATCCTGAGACTTGGCGATTTCGCTGCCCAGCGAAGATTTTTGATTCTTTTCTGATACTGTGTAATGCACGCCTGGAGTTTTTTCGCTGTGTTTGTGATTGGCCGTATTATCATTTTGGAATATGGCAGTGTTTGTTAACAATATGTTAGTCATAGAAAACAGTTTGCCGTTCGGGATGGTGAGATATTAATTCACAATTATAACTGATTCTCCATCATGCTTGACTGTAGTAAGCAGACATGTCGCATCTTAAGTATCTAACGAGGTTTTCGTTACATAAACCCACTTATTTGACGGAAGAAATGTAAGTGATGATCTTTTCGTACCACACCACACACTTGTAGCCATTAAATGCCTCGGTTTTAATATCGTGGCATGACTTACTTAACAGATTTACGTTTGGCTACCGTAATTAAGGAATTTGCAACTGCAACTGCTCCATGAATTTTAAGCTCCAATAGAATTGTTGATGTCGAAATAGTATTACTCGAGTGAGTGTTAAGCTTTGCAGTCGCTTCTGGTGTGGCCACAATCGTTCTTAATGCTTGTAGGTCGTTGTCAGTGAAATTGAGGTTTCGTCCTCTGTTCCCCTTCGCCAATATTGTTTCACCTTGTTTTGTGTACGCTGCAATTTTCAAGGATTCTACCGCTAGTGAAACGTTAAACACTTCTTCTAACTGCGCACCAGCGTGCTCCTTGGTAGTTTGAAGGAGCACACTTTTCGCCGATCATTTGTAGTGACTGTTACAGAAGAAAACGTGTAACCTAACGTCCAAGATTTGTTACGTCAGTTGTGAACTGTGATCTCCTTTCATTGTTAACACGTGCCAACGTGCAACAAGATGTAGTACACTGCTCACACTAATTTATCCACCCCTGTATTTTGTTATAATTGTGGCCTCTAGGGACTGATTACAGATGAATAATTTAATTGTGATTTATACGGTCATACTTTTTAGAAATGAGTCTTCATTGGCATTGTGTTCTCGGTATTCTCCTGCATAGTCCTAGACTTATTCCAAGTATCAGATCATAGGAAAAAATCTGAATCCTGAGCTTCTCCTGGTCCACAGAATATTCGAACAACTTACTGGTATGTAGCCTGGACAGGAGAACGCCGTGCAATTTTCAAGGCAGAAGTTTTGCCACGGTGACCTCACACCGAAATATCACCGGTCGGCGCTACACACCCGGCTACACACTCGTAACCTATTCGAGCATGGGAAAAATATTTCAGATATTCGTTAATAGATGACGCGTGGTGTTTGTGCAAAGCAGTACCTGCCAGATGAGTTCGAAATGGCATGCGTCAATGCCTCCATTTAGCCTCAGAGGGATTGAAGACGCAGCCACAAGTTTTTGTTGGGTGGGCACAGCTGTTTAGACCGCACAGGGAATTTACAATTGAAGAGAGACTAAGATAGCCTTTTATTCGCACGATTTGCTCAAAATAATTGAGTCATTTGAAGCTATGCACCCACCCACAAAGCATAAAGTTGATTTCTTACATTTTACAGTTGCTGCTGAAACATTGTTCTCATTGCAGGCGTCATCATCTCCAAACGCAGTCTGCTCCAAGTGTCTCAAACTCTTCCATGTCAAGTATCTTTATAAAACTCTTTAGCTGAAATAAAAGAATGGAGATGTATCTTTGTATTCGAGAGCGGAATGACCACGACATATTTATGACACGCTGTTCAACATCTGAAAGACCAGCCATGGTTATCAGTTTCAAAATGTAAAGTTCAGTTGAGAATGTTTCCATGTACTTATGGACAGCTCAGCGAATTTTTGCAGTAAACTTTGCAAACACCTAATACCAAAAGTGGAGTTGTGTAACAAAGTCAGTATTGTGAATTTTTCCCTTGAATTAAATTTTGATATTGTTTTGTAAAATAATTTTTAAAAACAAATAGTTTTTGTTAAGTACAGTTAGGCTAGTTAAAATATTTACTTTTCATTTCTGTGCATCAGTTACAACAAACAAAAACATACATCTGAATGACCGGCACTTGAAAGGAAAATTTTCGTGTTGGCCGTTATAATCAGTCAGCTTTTTAGTAGCACACTTAGAACTTTCTCAATAAATTATTTATTTTTAATTTGTTTCATTATTTTGCAGTGATGAGGCGACCAGCATAATTCTGACATGTCAGAATACCCTCTCAGTGTTTTCAATACAAATAGGTTCTGTACAAAAAGAGATGCATTGTTTTCTGATGCTTCTAAAAATTTGAGATTTGACATTCCCAAGACTTTTTATTGCCACTTTTCATTCGTTTTTCAAAAAATACCTTCACAACACTGAACAATCTTATAATATGCAATTAGCAAAACGTACAACTCTCAGTGGGATACAAAAGAACTGTGCTGTGGCTTTTGTTGCTGAGGGAATAGCTCAGCATAGAGTCGCTGCCCTCTCTCCCATTTGAGTTAGTGTAATCCTACGAGAGGGGCATATTGGCTAACTCTTCATCAGGAAACCCATCACTGTTTGCGTGTAACTAACACGGTAGGTAAAATAAACCCACTACTGAACAGTGCAATAGTGGCGAAGACTATGCTGGATATTACTGTTGTCAACTTCCACGCAAAGCACACAGCTAGCACAGCAGACACTTGCGCGGACATTATCAGTGAAATAGAGACACGAGTATGAGCAGGAGTAAGAGATCACCTCCCTTCCATCAATATATGCCGAGCGAGGTAGAGCAGTCCTAACAACGGTACTCGGCGGTTCAAAACCGCCGCGGCGGAATAGCCGTGCACATAGGGACGCCGTACTGAGGTGCGCGCTGCCGTTCGTCGTCGGGGGTTCGAGTCCTCCCTCAGGCACAGGTAATTGTGTTGTTCTTAGGTTTGTTTACCTTAGTTTAAGTAGTTTTTAAGCTACGGACTAATAACCCAGCAGTTGAGTCCGATAGATTTACAAACACTTGAACATTTTTCTGGTTCAAACCCGCCTCCTCCGGCCATGTTGATCTAGTAGTTCCGTGATTTCTCTAAATCATTCCGCCGCGCTGGAGTAGCCGAGCGGTCTAAGGCGCCTCGCTGCGGAGCGCGCGGTTGCTCGCTGTCAGCCGGCCGCGGTGGCCGAGGTGACTGAGGCGCTCCAGTCACGGTCAGCACGGCCACTACGGTCGGGGGTACGAATCCCCCCTCGGGCATGGATATTTGTGCCGTCCTAGTTCGTAAGTAGTTCTTAAGTAGTTTGTAAGTTTAGGGACTGATGACCCCGTAGTTAAGTCCCATAAGCTTTACAAACATTTGAACATTTGGCACAAATATCCATGCCCGAGGGGGGATTCGAACCCCCGACCGTAGTGGCCGTGCAGACCGTGACTGACGCGCCTCAGTCCCCTCAGCTACCGCGGCCGGCGCGGTGGAGTGGACGAGGGCTCTAAGGCGCCTTGCTGCAGAGCGCGCGGTTGCTTTCCATCTGAGGTTCGAATCCTCCGTCGGGAATGGGTGTGCGTGTTTGTTCTTACGTGCCCCTTTGATGTCGATGGTACGTTGAACCTTAATATTCCTTCCTATCTTCCTTTTGCGTAAATATACTAAGAAAATATTTTTGAACGGCCTAATAATTTTTCTCGGTGGAGTTGGAATTCTCCGTATTTGGCTAAAATGAATAACAAGCCGCTCATAAGATTACAAACAGCCACAGTTTACATGATCCGTCCGTAGGGAGACATCCTGGTATATTGTACACCCACAAGGGGCACCTGTGACCTCTAACATTCGGAAACACTCGAAACCATACTTAGAATAACACTCAATCATTAAAAAAAAGGGACAGCTGTACGAGTCATTTCCATAACAAACGTAGCGTTCTACCACAAATAACATTTTAATTGACAGAAGCAAAGTAACAAAATATCAGTACTAAAGGAGGGAAGTTAACGTAATTCAATGACGTCAGACTATAATTTCATTTTCACTCAAAAGTACCAAACTCGGCATAAAGTAATTATAATAGCGCAAAATACACATATGCTACACACCTGATTTGGTCATATATACCAAACTCGACATAAATTAATTATAATAGCGCAAAATACACATATGCTACACACCTGATTTTGCTCATATTAGTCCTCAAAGTATAGGCGTGGGATTTCGATGAAGTGGTTAAAACAAAGTGGAATAGATAAGTGATTTTATCATAAAATTACACTCTGTGATCTAAAATCAATTTTCTACTCCGAAATGCAAGTTTATGCTGTCATATGCTTGCCGAACGGCAGCTTATGCCACTGAGATACCCATGTCGTAATTTGAAAATGTAAATAGTATGGCTTCTGATACTAGATTGCTTGAATGTCAAAGTGATTTTTTTAAATTAAAAATAGGATTGAGTTAGGTGTACACGTAGTTCTTCTTCCACTTCATCGAAAGCCCACATTTCGACTTTGAGGACTAATACATGCACTATTAGGTGTGTAGGATGTGTGTTTTACGGTTTTATAATTACTTTAAGCAGAGCGGTTTAGGCACCGAAATGAACAAACGTCACTGAATTACACATGAGTTACCTGCTTTGCTCTTTTCCAAACACCCGTGTCTGATTAATTGCGCTCGGGCTCTCAAAATGGAGCTTTGAACGCCCTTTTCCTCAGATCATCACCATGTGTCCTCAGCCCCATTGGTTTTATATCTTAATTTTTCGATGCAGATGACCACGATGTAGAAGCGCCCTAGAGACGCAACAACATCCTATGGTACTGATACCTTGTTACCTTGTTTTTGTCTGTTTAAATGTTACTTGTCGTAGAATGCAACATTTTTCATGCAACTGACGCCGACTACTGCATTTTATGATCGAGTGATACTCAACCATAGTTTAATGTCGTTCCGAGCGATTGGAGGTCGAAGCTGCCCATTATAAATAATGCCCTCTGAGACGTTCTTTACTGTAACTCACAAGGTGTAGATGTAGATGTAGAATGAAAGGAGGACAGAGGAATCCAGCGCACCTCCACTACACTCCATAAGCTGTCTTGCTAATAGAACTGTAGACAGGCGCTTCGATATGACGTTATACAGCGGTGCCATATTGTTGGTAAGTGACGCAATCGCGTTCTCCTTGACTTGAGAAGCTGAAAAGCTGTGCTCGCCGTGGCAGGCAAAAGAAGCGCCCGTCTGGAAGGAACGACCTGCCACCAAAAAGGACGGCCTCCTTATCTCTAACAACCTCACAGAGCACTTTTCCTAAGTATTCTACTAGAACACGCTATGTACGGAACTGAGAAGAAAATACTTTATTCTTCAAATTCATGAAAAAAAAAAAAGTAATACGAGAAGTAATTTATACTTGCTTGTCTGAATGCTTAGGAGGCCGTTTATGAAAACGTATGACATTTTCTTTTTCGAGAAGGTTTTTTTTTTTTTTTAACAGTATTTCTTGTTTCTTGTCTGTAATATTTTGAGACGTGTTAATCTATGAGTAGGTGAATAATAAAAGACTCATTTATATATTAAAGGAAATTGTGTCAGTTAGCTTATTTATCAAGAATCACAATAAATAACTGCAATCTTCGATGTACGAAAGGATCTCATAATTAGCAGCAGCAGCCTTCGTCACTGTGCTGCTGCTCACATAGTAAGAAAGATCGTAAGAGTTATACTGAACAGGAGACAAATTTCGCCGCCACAGCTTCATTTGTCAAAAGTATTTTAACTGTCCTCATTCATGGATTCGACAAGTTTAAGTACAGTTTACTGAAGGACTACCTCAAAGTCACCGGCATACAGCTTTAATCTAAGAGCTGGTTTGTTTACCTTGAACATGCACAGCTTGAAACTGCATAAGTATTTTTATATTTTATTTTGATTTTTATATGTCTTTGCACCTCTCATTTGGCCCTATGCTGTTTGCACTTTCGTTCTATTACATCTGACACTCGTACTGTTAAATATGTATTGTTTTATGTTTTGTACATATGATTTTTCTACTTTTATTCTAAGGCTGTATGATGTGAGATACCTACTAATATTGTGATATACATTGTAAGAATTTCAATTCTATTGTAATGTTGCCACAGTAATAACCGCTGGCTGTATGGTCACTGTAACCAAAAGCCATAATAAAGAAGAATAAAAAAAAAGTATTTTAGAACGGCAGGAAACAGGGACGCTTTTGATCATTGCCGCGCTGAGTTTATAACTTCAAAGCCTTATTATGACACGCAATCACCTGCCGTCCTTTTTTTGGCATACATTTCGATGTGGATTTGAGTAAATAAGGCGCCCATTATTTTAATCATAAACTGTATTATTCATTGTTATATACGGTAGAATAAGGTTTTAAATGAGAGAGGGGTAATGATTGGAAGTTTTTTCGAAGATTATCTGCTAAAGATCGCTCGAGGAAAGACGTGTACAAAATTAATTAGAAGAGATATGTATGAGAAAATAATAATTACACTAAAGGATACCTAATACTTGCAGACTATACTACCGTGTGAATTATTTACGATTATTCTACGTACAAAATATTTACACTACGATGTACATGCTATGTAGATTGTCATTTACATTTTAACTGATAACAATAAAGGCAACCACTAAAACACGTATAAGGGGTGTACCATATTGTTTATGAAACCCTAGTGGAGTAAGTTACTATGGAATTGCAAGAAGTTTATTCGACAGTAGGAAATACACTGCAATCTTCCGCAAACAATTCTGTACTCACAGGTAAACGCAATAATTGCCGCGTTCCGCGTTAACATGAGAAAATATATTTATTTAAGGAAATCATAAGCTTTATTAACACAGCATACTCCATGAGCTACGAGAGTAACTTCTGACAAGACGTCAGAAATATTGCATAACGGTATAACTGTAGAAACGAAAAAAAATTGTGTGAATGTGATGTGTGACGTATGGGAAGCCACGTACTGTGACTATTTTGTTAATTTATATTGGAAATGAAACAAGCGCACGTCTCGAAATGTCAAGGTATATTATTTCTGAAACACAGTGATAGGAAACAAAGTAGACAGCTAAAAAAAAATAATAAAAAAACATAAAAAACGGGGAACGGCCTCGCGCATTGTAGCATAGTGCCTCAATGCGCTCGGTCACTCCGCCGCGGCTAAATAGGAAGCCTTGTATTGAGTTAGGAATATGTAAGTCAGAGTGTGAATGCGGTTGACAGGGTAGGACATGTAGAGTAACGGAGCCCCAGTACTGTTTGACTTGTGGAAGCCGCGCTGCAGTGGCCGAGCTCTCTAAGGCGTCTTGGTGCGGAGCGCGCAGATGCTCACCGTCGGAGGTTCCATCGGGCATAGATGTGTCTGTTTAGTTTAAGTAGTTTGCAAGCCTAGGGACTGATAACCGCAACATTTAAGTCTCTTAGATTTACAAACATTTGATCATTTGAACTTCTGGAAATGAACAAGGTGTGTTAACCTGTCAGTCTTGTCACATTAAGGGTAACTATATGCTTGGTTGTCCTGATGTTTCGACTGGATTAAAGAGGCTAGCATTACGCGATTGAATCGCATATCACTCGCCAACACATGCTTTTGACACTTGTTTTAAAGTGTAGCAATGAGAAAGTAAACACACTTCCCTATATTTTAGGTGTGGCCCACTTACATTACACATAAGTGGTACATTGGACACGAACATTAGTATGTGTCTCTCGTTACTTAAGTCTATACAACGAGCAATATTATATTACACGCCATGCAATTAATGTAGGATGTCATTTAATGACGTAATCTGTAAATACGTAACAGTGATGTAATGACAAAGTAGTGCACAAGTTAAACAACGATTAAATATAATAGTTCCACTATTCCTTTTACAGGCAAGAGAAATATGACATACATGTTTGTAAACAGGTGTAGAAAATGTAAATACCGCACATACGTAGGGTAAATAAATGTAGTGAAGTACATGGCCCGATTCAGTAAACAGGAATGTGTATAAGTATTGCGAATTATAAGTAAATATTTATTTGTTCTTATTTATAATGGAAACACCGTAAATAGATCCGGTTAATGTCAACACTACACTACAATAAATGAATAGGTCGTAGAATAACACAACATAGTCAAGGGTCGATTGGCTATGTAAGGAATACGGATTCAGTTATGACAAAGTCTAAATATGTACGTAGGTATAATAATAAAAACAGATGCTGCCTTTAGAAGTAGGTACGTTGTTCACATGGTAGAACATGAAGGTAAATAGAAAACAGACATAGAGGTAGTAAACTTAAGTGCAATACAAGTGATATACTTCTAAAGGCTGACGTCGAAGAATGCCACAAAAATATGATTATTTTTCTGTTTGTTAAATATGAGTTCTTCTGCTGCAGCGTAACGGTAATTATTTCCTTTGGAGTAAGAAGGTTGAAAGCACTGTTCTAATTACAAGAGCTGCAGCCTGATCTTTACGTTGATCCAGTAGAATTCCTCGTTGAAATCTGCTGTTGTGAGTTATGAATTAACATTGGGGCGAATTGTATTGTCTGTGAAATACACTGGGCCACTTTGCGAAGTAAATTGCAGCATAAGGCATCTACAAAATTAGATGTTGGAAATTAATACAATTTATTTAATTAATTCCGTTACTCTTCAGCCATGTTCCCGCACATGCAAGGTCGGCTTTTTTATCGGATTTGGCATGTAAATATTTACAGGGTAGCCGGATGCCCTTCCTGTCGCCACCCCATGCCCCCCTAGAGGAAATGTGTAGCCCAAATATCTGCGGATAGTGTTATATATGTGAAAGTGGAAAGGGTTTGCGAATCGTGTAACTGAGGTGGGACTTGGGGACCAGCCCGGTATTCACCTAGGGGGATGTGGAAAACCGCCTAAAAACCACATACAGGCTGGCCGGCACTCCGACCCCCTCCGTTAATCCGCCGGGCGGATTCGAACCGGGGCCGGTACGCCTCCCCGTTTCGGAAAGCGGTGCGTTAGACCACACGGCTAATCGAGCGGATCAATTTATTTAATTAATAATTTGCTTTATTGTGTTCGGAATCGACACCAACTATAAGTGCAGTTAACGAAAATCCAGATTTTTTTACTTACTAAAAATGTAAATTAATGTTAAAAAATCTGAATGGATGAAATTAAATGACCGATATAATTATTACGAAAGAAATAATGAATTTTTTGTGGCTGAAACAAGTAGTGTTAAAACTAAGAATTTACCTACCTAAAAAAAAGTAAATACTTTTATGAGAGGGATTAAAGTTGCTAGGTTAGAGAAATATAGTGGAACACAAATAATCTGAATTTAAGGTTCTGAATGCAAAATAGTCTACTTCGAAGTGAATTGGTGACGAAGGAAGACAGCATGTTTCCAGGAATTCGCTAAGATTTCGGTACACCGCATTCTGTCATGTATACGTACTGTTTGTCTCGCCGTAAGGGAAGTCCAACGGACGATAACAAGGAGAATTCTAAACAGCTA
Source organism: Locusta migratoria (assembly GCA_026315105.1). NCBI lineage: Eukaryota > Metazoa > Arthropoda > Insecta > Orthoptera > Acrididae > Locusta > Locusta migratoria. The sequence continues at coordinate 143,745,760 of CM048755.1, read as the reverse complement.
AATATAGGCCAAGTACAGAGAGTTTTATGCTTCTTTCGCGTCATTGTAAGTAGATGAGCCGTCATGGCCTCGGAAGAAATAAGTAACACAACAGGAACTCTTCTTGAGACACACTTAACTGTATTCTGTAAACAATGCACCTCTTGTCTTAATCGGCATCGTTGCAACGCATGTGACTTCAGCATCGATAATAGCCCCAGGACCCATCTCCGATTGTGGAAAAGCACAAATGGTGTACTAAACGATACATTTCTCTGCAAATCAAATTGAAGTCCGTAAAACCGCTTTTATGATAATTCTGTAGCGTTCCATACTCTGAGAACGGGAAAAAGGATCACCTAAATATTTCTTTCTTCCAACTGATTCTCTTACTTTTGTATTTTTGTATTATTGCGATTTAACGGAGAGAGTGTCCGGAAATAATGCACGAGTTTGGGTGGGAAACATTAAAAGAAAGGTGTTATTAGTTGCGACGAGATTTATTTGCGAAATTCTTTCACCAACTTTCTCTTCCGAATGCGAACACATTTTGTTAGCACCCACCTAGAGAGGGAGACATGATCATCATAATAGAAAAGAGAAATCAGATCTGAAACGGAAAGATTTAGGTGTTCTTTCTACGCGCGCGCTCTTAGAAAATGGAATGGTAGAGAGGTATCATAAAAACATTCAATGAACTATGCCATGTACTTCAGTGTGATTTGTAGAGTATTTATGTAACTGTCGCTGTAGATGTAGATTTTATGATGATCATCTGATCATCTCTCCATATGTAGGTGGGTGGTAAGAAGATATGTTCACATTCAGAACAGAATATTAGTGAAAGAAATTTCGCAAATAGATCACGCGACAACATATAACTTCTTTCTTTTAATGATTTCCACCCCAACTCGTGCATAATTTTCGTGACATTCTCTCCGCTGAAACGCGATAGTAGAAAACGAGGTGCATTTCTATTAACATGCTCTACATCCTCCATTAGTCTGACCTGGTTTGGATCCCACAATGCGCAGCAATACTCCAAAATAGGTCGCACAAGTGCAGTGTAGGCAGTCCCTTTAGTAAAACTGTTGCACGTCCTAAATGTTCTGCCAAGGAAACGTAGCCTTCGATTCTCCTTCCCTATAATAATTTCTGTGTGTCTAATAGAATTCTTGTTATTTGCTTGTGTATGCCAAAAGTACTATACCTGTGCGAGGAGTCTGTCTAAAAATTATTCCGCATGAAATCAGAGAATGGAATTAAGCAGAAGCACAACATTTCTTCAGTTTTGGATTACCTGTAACTACAGCAAATGTAACTGAAATAGGACGCTCTGCTAATTCCAGTCATACGTTTTCCAAATTAACTTAGGGATCTCAGTGAAGTCTCAAAACGTAACACTTCTGTTTGTTCTGTTTGGTTGTATGGAAAATTATTTAGAAGACAGAGTTGTAATATAGACATTACTGAACAATATATATTGGATGTAGCTAAAATTAAATTATAATCGATTTGCCTTGAATCATTTGTTATAGTTTTATAATATTTAGTTTGCCCTAACAGCATGGGGAGTGATGCCATTTTTATTCATATATTTGCATTACCGGTAGAACAGGCGGAAATTTGTATCTTCTGAAAATGCAAGTAGACCATCGTTTCTCCAGCTCAGAATATACTGCTTATACTGTTCCAACAGGACTCTTCTACACCGAAGCTGTCATGCTTACATGCGTTTCAGTTAATGTCTTGTCGCGTTTTCCTTATAAGACCTTCCAGGCATTTGTAAAACTGTATTTTAGCACTTATTTTAGTCCTACGCAGTATAAATACCTTTTTCAGCACCTTATGACACACGTTACAATTTTGCGATAATTACTTCAGTGACACTAGCGACTAATTTTATGGGGATTGTAATAACAGATTTGCCTTCAATAGGCTCCTGATTAATGGCAGCGCGATTTACTTCCATACACTTGGAGAAAATACTGAACGTAAGCAAATAGGAGATACATGTTAAGCTATATTGCCGTTATTCGCAGTTCAAGTAGAGACATAATGGAAAATTATGGATGACCATCAAGTCCAAGGAGGAAAAATGTATTTACAGGGCGTACGAAAAGTAACTAAGGGACTGAAACCACGATTATCTTCAATTTCATTAATTTCCATTGATATATCCCACTAATGTATAAAGCATTAAAATAGAAGAGACACCGTGTGATGGCACTCTAATGTTACGACCAGTTCTTAGCACAGTGGACTCACATTCAGGAGGAGTACTGCTGTCTTGTCTGAGCTTTCCAGTGCTTTCCGTAAATCGGATAATTTCAAATGGCTGTAGGGTTCATTTCAAAGTACACAGGCGATTTCATTCCCCATCCTTCTTACGAGATTGTGTTCGCTCTTTAATGACCTCGATGTCGATGGGACATTAAACCGTAATCTTCCTTCTACATTCCTTCTAATGTGCGTCCAACGTAAGGTTAATAGAACAGTCATTTGTGACGGTGCTGCAAATTGACACGACACACAACACTGTTGTAATCAAACTTTGTCTCATTACGTGAAATTACCGACTAGGTTAGTGTGCCTACTGTCTCTCAAATTCAAAATGAATAGTACTGCTCCCGAGGTATACAGCTTCTGTGTAATGATAAGCCAAAGGCTCCTGAGCGTTTTGCTTTTGATTTTAAGCAAAGAGCATTGCTGCTCATTATCTTTCAGCAAAATCTGTTCCTTTGGTCTAGCAGCAGTAATGTTATAAATTTCTGAACATTGATTGAGAGCCTGGAAAGGTTCCGCCTTGAATTCTGCAGCCAACAACCGAAGTGTTAGCGAGAATGTGTACACATTAAAATGTCAGGTACGCTATTAGATCGAAGATTTCCCACGAATCAGAGCCCAGTATTGAATTATGGGCCTAGTGGCTAAATGTAGACAGGTGAAATAGTCTCTTGTTTTATACCGGAGATCTTGTTTATTTTTATTATCTGTTTGGTAAATAAGTATAAATGTGACCGGTAGCAGTATAATAAATATACGTGGAATCAGTATGTCGTACTCAACGTCAGAGTAGCACCACGTCTCTGACGGGACGACGCATTAAATGGTTGATTTAAATGTCACGATAGAAGATGCTGGTTAGCTGTCTGAGTTTGTTTAAGGACATCACAGTTGGGTACCAAAAATTGGTAGCACTACAAAATCATTTCGAAACCCTACTGGACTAGCAACTGACCGACGAATAATGAGAAGATTAGCAACAAAACTACAAATTAATAAAATATAAATATTCAGATCAAAAGCCTGATCGAGCAATCATTCAGAGAAGTCAGATAATGTAATACATATATGCTTAAAGTGGAGCTACCACTAATATCCAATCATCTAGAACTCATCTACCAATATGCGATTCCTTATATGAAATCGGCGAAACTGTTTACGACCTCTATAAGAGTCACTGAAGACAATCTCGTCTGGATGATTCTAGTGGGAGCCGGTGAAAATAAATAAATAAAAACTTTTATGGATAATGGATAAGCTTATTGTTAAAGTTCCGAGAGAGGACGTCAGAAAACGAGCTAAAAAAAAAAAAAAAAAAAAAAAAAAAAAAAAACTTCCAACCACACTCAAGTTTCTCCCAAAAAAGCCCCCGTTTTATTTGACGCGTCAACCCAGCGTCTTTGTGATGTATCGGTGACAGCTATTATTCGTCACAACTCAACAAGTGACCAAAATAATGACAACTTGTTCACTGTATAATCCATTATTATTTAGTAAAAAATCGAATACTATTTGTGGCGAACAGTATGGTGAAAATAAGTATAAAATTTAAGAGACATTTATATTTTTGAAGGAATCTTACGAAAATGATGTTCGACATCAGATGTTGAGTTCTCAATATTCAAAAGTGGTCACCTTCTATCGGGATAACTGTCAAACAGGTAGATTGTCAATCTTAAAAAAATATATATAAAAGTCAAACCTTCTGGCTCAACTGCCGCAAACTTGAAAATGAGTTTGAAGTCGCAGTTAGTTCCTTTTGAGAAGTGACTATAAACGAAACAAGACTACGTTTTCTTCACAATGACAGAACTGCCTGCCGCAGTAGCAGAGCCGTCTGCGGCGCGCCAGTCACGTTCTGCACGGCCATTACGGTCGGAGGCTCGAATCCCCCCTCGGCCATGGATATTTGTGCCGTCTTTAGTCTTAGCTAGTTCATAAGTAGTTTGTAGGTTTAGGGACTGATGACCCCGTAGTTAAGTCCCATAGACTATACAAACATTTGAACCAATTCTTTTAATGCAAAATGTTTAAATGTTTGTAAAGCTAAGGGACCAAACTGCAGACTGCAGACTGCAGCTCTTCATAACTGCTACCATTTTGCCTTAAATTACCATCTACTGCACTGTCTATTCAGTTTCACCCATTGCAAATAACAAATGGTAAATTATCCTATGCATAGCACAGCTATCTCAGAATTTGGTCAAAACACTGAGATACCCCGAGGACAAAATTTCTTTTTCATGTGAGGAAAACCTCAGATCAGTAACTTCCCTGCAAAGAATAAAAATACGTATCAGACAAACAATGGGAAAAATACTTTGGTGACATCAACGTAAGTGGAAACCGTAGAAATCCGAAACCACATTTCTTGAATTTGAGCTGAGAGAAGGTTACGCTATCAAATACCTCCTCCATTGTTAGAGTGCCATAACCGAGATTATTAGCTCGTGGGTAGTGCATGACACGCTTTTGAATTTCAGTGGTCGAACATAGCTGAACACCACTGCTCTTCTAAGCCTCATGCAGCCACGTCAGCCATTTCCCACAATTTTCTAGCTTTGTTTCCGAAATCATGCTTTTATTTTTGTGATAAACGTTGTTTCCACTTTAAAGCCAAACTGTAACAAGTAGCTCTCAGGCTGTAACATTGAAGGCAACCACGGTAGCCAACATCCTGTAGTAGCTGGCATCCTCTGCCAAGTCATGATATTTTGACCTGACGAAGTGGTCGTGCTTGTTTGTTTCTTGTTACAACAGTTTCTGACGTAGATTCATTTCTATACCTGTGCTTGTTTGTTTCTTGTTACAACAGTTTCTGACGTAGATTCATTTCTATACCTGTGCTTGTTTGTTTCTTGTTACAACAGTTTCTGACGTAGATTCATTTCTATACCTGTGCTTGTTTGTTTCTTGTTACAACAGTTTCTGACGTAGATTCATTTCTATACCTGTATAAAACTACTGGTGTTTTATCTTTCTTCATACAGACATTTTCAAATGATATTTAAATTTCAGTGTTCACACTTATCATATTAATAAAGAATTTCGTCTGATATTTTTACGTATTACCTGTTTCTCTTCACATGCAAGACGTGCTCCAGTGCACCACAGATCAGAATGTGCACTTTTTTGGGAAATAATAAACGGAAGCACACATTTGGAATGTGACATCTTTGCTTACACCAAGCCTACATAATGCTGGTTTCCACGTATTCACTAAAGCCCGCTGGAGACAGTATCAGACGTGCTAATCAATCAGAAACCAGCATAAAATCGACAGACAGTAGTGATAATATTTTAGACTAGATTCACAAAGACAAATGGGTTCAAAGATAAACAGTCGTTTGGGAATATTGTGGTAATTTTATTTCCAAAAATGCTGTGTGCAGAGTATGTGGTGGTGACTTATTTTTTGGAGGAAAATCAATGTTTTTGCAAAGGTACAGCGTCAAAACTGGCAATGAAATGTGAAAAGTGTGAAGCAGTGAAGAAGTGGTTTATAGATTCGACAATCATCGCTCTAGCTTTTTAATTTTTTCCCGCAATCAATGTATTTCTGTTGTAAGTTAGATGTTCATTGAATTACTTCTTTTCTTAGAAACGGTGGAATCTGCGGCTGACTTCTACTGTTCAACATACATAGCCTTTATTACCTGTTGTAATTCGCTCAACAAAGGTAATATGCAACAAATATGTCGCATCAGTAAAATGTACTTTCAGACATATTCCTGTAGGACGTATCATCACTTCACTTTTGAAATTTATCTATCTTAAAATTTTTCTCTAGGATTCATGGCAATACCTTTGGCGATTTGCGATCTCCTCTAGATAACACTTCTTGCAGTTGTACATTTTTATTATCCTAATGAAGAAAATGGTAGCTGTAACATTTAAGAACATTTTTACAGTATAATGACACAATGAATGAATACCGGTCAAAACAATTACGCGAACAGTTGCGATATCAAGGTTCTGAAGAACTGTCATCGGCAGAACAACTATTGGAGTCTCCCAAAGTGTAATTTCCAGGGCCTGGACGTGATTTCAGACTACAGGAACCGTTAAAACAAGACAAGGCAAAGGTCGTCCACGGGTAACATCAGCAAGAGATGACCGTTTTATCTCCGGTTAGCAGCCGGTCGAGACAGAAGGCTGAATGCAATTCAGCTGCCAGCCCGTCGAGGCAGGAAGCTGACTGCAACGCATCTGCAACGCACCCTCCAGGCAGCAACAGGACGCAACACAGACACACCGACATCGCCTTTGGGAATGTGACCTCTACGCACGGAGTCCTTTGATGTGTGTCTCATTAAAACCACGACATCGTTTAGACTGCACAAACTGAGTGTAGGAACATCACGATTGAAGTCGTAAAGAATGGCGTCGGGTTCTGTTCACAGATGAGCCACTATTTTGTGTTGAGGCGGAATATTGTCGTTCCCTCATTTGAAGAGCCTCGCAATTCGGAACAATCTTGGTTATGTGCAGGAAACATCACCGTATAAATGGTGGTGGACGAATGATGTGGGCAGGGGCCTGCATTGGCGTACGTACGGATCTGTACGTTGTTGAGAAGGGCTCTATGACTGCTTAGAGGTATAGAGACGAGATCCTTTGACCTTTTGTTGTGCTCTCCACTGGTACCATAGGAGATGGGTTCCTTTAGGTGCACGATAACGCTAGTCCCCACAGAGCTGCACTGGCGGACAACATGCTTGAAGCTGAGGGAATTGAACGAATGGAGAGCCCAGCTGGTTCTCCGGACGTAAACCCGATTTATCATGTCTGGCATGCACATGGAAGAAGCATTGCGACCAGACCAGCATTTCCCACAACGGTTACAGAGCTGGATACTTCAATCATGGAATAATGGCCAAATATCCCTCGAAAGCTGATTAATAACCTCATAGTGTCCATGCCACGCAGATGCGCAACTATGATGGTAGCCTTATGGTGCCTCGCTCTAAGTAAACGCCATGTAAACCTCATGTAAAGAATTGAGACAGCAAAATACCGTACCGTATCACACAAAAATCACAGTTGTAACCGATATCTGAATAAAATACTTTATCATATGTATATTGTGTTTGGAATCCCACCTGATCCCCTAATTGTTTTGAGCAGCGTAGGCCTATGTCGTGCCTCTTAAGGGTTGCTATGTCAGCACTCAAAGGAGTCAACCACTTTGTCATAATCTATGTATTTTAGACAGGGCGATAATTCATATAAGGCTTCATTTTATAAAGACTTTTATATTTGAAGTAATGTCCTAGTTACGGTTTTAAAACTAGCTTAAAGCTCTTTAAAATCTTATGTCTTATAATTTCATTATGTATTATAAGCAGGTTGATGTTTGACTGTATTTGACTCATGTAAAAAACTTTTGCTGCATGTTTTCCCCTTTCCTTTAAAAATTTTCCTAACTTGAGAAGTCTTCCAGTCTTTGTGTGCAAGATGAAATCGATCAGTCGCAAATGTTTTCTTTATAGTGGTAGATATACATGTGCACTGAGGCACCGTGCTGCGGTGCGTGCGGCCGTTCGCCGTCGGAGGTTCGAGTCCTCCGTGGCGCATGGATGTATGTGTTGTCCTTAGGTTAGTTTAACTTAGTTTAAGTAGTGTGTAAGCTAGGGACTAATAACCAAGCAGTTAAGTCCCATAGATTTACAAACATTTGAACATTTTTAGATATAGATTTGGGGCTCTGCTTGATCCTCACGTGAAGGTTCAGAACCTCTGTATGTTTCAACGAACACTTTAACCATTGATAATGGTCACACAGTGGTCGAAATTTAGATCTTCCCCAACAAAGAAAATATTTGCGACTGATGGCTGTCATCTTCCACCCTTCTGGAACAGCCGCTTGTCATTACAGAATTAGTGCAGACTCAAACCTGATAATCTTGCAATTTTTCTGTCAATAGCAAAGAATCATTTCTTGAGTTTGTTTCTAAGTTTATATTACAACACCTCATTATCATCTTTCTGGCATTATAAGATATTTTGTACATTCCAAAACTAAGTTAACGCATAGACATAGGTGATTTCTATGTATTTTTGGCGTTTCTCTTCTATTCTGTTTTTGTGATTCTGAAGATATTTTGAAACATAGATACCATAAATCTCCACTATTGCGTTCTTCAATCTGATGACTGCTTAAAACTCACCAAGCAGGTCTGTCCTGTGAAAGCATGTTCATCTATGTACTGCTACTGTAACAAACTTATATTTGTAGCTTTTGAAAGATGTGAAGTGTAGCGCCACTCTAAAATTCTTCCCTCTGCTACCAAACTGCCGATTCCGTGACGTCTCAGAGTGTCTCCCAGCAATCGACTCCTACGTTTAGTCAAGTTGTATCGACAATTTATTTTCTACCCAGGACCTCTCATTATCTAACCTTCAGTATTCGTCATTAGTGCCACATTTCAAAGATCCTGTTTTTCTATTTTGTCTGAACTTTTATTGTATACGTTTCAGTTCGGTAGAAGGCTACACTCAAGATGTTCTTCACAAATGACTTGCTTACCAATGTGCACTTAATATCATCTGTATTTAGGCCATCGCCTGTTATATTTCTCCCGAAATATCAGAGCTCATCTACCACTCTATTTTCTCATTTTACAATGTAATACTCTCGACATTGTTTCACTTGATTCGACTACACCTACTTGCTTTTACACACTCAAAAACGAAGGAAGCTTGGAGATTAACGTCCCGTCGACAGCGTGGTCATTAGAGACGGAGCTTATGCTCGGAGTGTTTGGGTAAGGATGTGGAAGGAAATCAGCCGTGCCCTTTGAAAGGAACCATCCCGGCATTTGCCTGGAGTGATACACACTCAACAAACCACTATGTAATGCATGGCAGAGTACCTAAAATTTTAAAATTTTTTACGCCTTATGCCCTTCCATTCACGTGTTGGTGACTAGTTGCTCTTGCACCCTTGTTTTAACGTTCTGAGTGCAGTAAATGAATGAGATATCAAGTAATATACCACCTGATCGAGGTAACTAGAGGGATATTGTGAACAAATGTCAAACGTCACAATAGTTGCGATACTAGGCATTTCAACCAGTTTTCACCTATGTAGTTAATACTTGATTTAATTGGAAGAAACACATTGAAGATCCTTATGAAACGTTTAAGTTAAGCTGCTTATGCTATCAGGATCATTGTAAAATATGGTGTCATACGTCTCAGTAAATTAGACTACTATGCCTATTTTCATTCACTGCTTTCATGTGGGATCATATTTTGGGGCAATTCAACATTGAGTAAAAAAGTATTCATTGCACAAAAGCGTACAATGAGAATAATTGATGGAGCCCACCCAGTATCACCCTGCAGACATTTATTTAAAGATCTAGGGATCTTCACTTTAGCTTTACAATATATTTATTCACTCATGAAATTTCTGATTAACAATCGGACCCAGTTCAAAAGTAATAGCAATGTGCATACCTACAACACTAGGAGAAAGTGTGATATTCACTGTTCAAGGTTAAATCTAACTTTGACATAGAAAAGGGGAAAGTGTGCTTCCACAAAAGTTTTCGTTCACTTACCAAGTAACATCAAAAGTCTGACAGATAGTCAACTAGTATTTATAAAAAAAATTAAAGAATTTCTGAATGGTAACTCGTTCTACACTTTAGATGAATTTTTAGATAAAACTTAGTTACTTCGCAAAAAAAAAGATAAAAACTTGAAACATTGAGTGTCATGTTTAGAAACCATTTATTAAACTGACGCGTTCTACATCATTGCGCAATGCCGTATTTATGATCTATGGAACAAATATTAATCTAATCTAATTTAGGCTTTCGGACAATTGTGTAGCCGCGACGGTCGACATTAGTCACTACTGTAGTGCCATTCGTAGGTATTACAGAGTATACATGTTAAGTCTGATAAATGAATTAGATGGTCAAGGATGCTGAAATTATATGTATTTATTGAATTCATTTAGCGAAGCAGAGTACAAACCGATTATGCCCCAACTTAAAACACGAACTGTTAATACACTACGGGAAAAGATAGTATACTAGGAAAGACAACGTCGATTTTTATCCATTAACGGCAGATGCCCACTGGGGAATGTACTGATAATGGTTTCAATGTCGAGATGGTCCTTTCGGAGAATTGCGACATAAGTTGGACTCGCTGCGTCAGTTCTGCAATGATGCTGGTCACGTGAACATTCGCACAGCCGTAGACGAGGCTATGGATGCCCACTCAGCATAGACGTCTGCCAAGATCGTCATATCATAAGGGCAGCCGTGTAAGACCATACAGCTGCCACAGCACAGGTAAGACGTTTTGTGAGCCCAGAAGAACAAGAACTGTTGCCAAGCCGTTACTAGTAGTAGCACTATGGTCACACACACCTCTAGCCCATCTTCCACTCACACCCCAGTATCGACTGGTGCCATCAGAGAATTTCTTGGAAGATGGAATGGCGGGCCGTGGTCTTCAGCGATGATAGCACATTCTGTCTGGACTCAGGTGATGGTCATTTGCGCGTATGAGGTATAGCCTGGTGAGCTCTACCTTGTAGAATGCAGTGGTCCAAGACACACGGAATTCACCCCAAGCCGTATGATCTGGCGTGCAATAAGCTACAACTCGCCTTCACCTTTGGTGTTTGTAGAGGGAACGCTAACTAGCGCTCGGTACGTGCAGAATGTTGTAAGACCAGTTCTTTGGCCATTCTAACAACAGTATGGTGACGTGTTGCTCCAATACTCGCCCACACACTACGCGTGAAACTCGACGTGCTCTGCAGGACGTGTAGCAGCTTTCCTAGCCAGCACGAGCTCCGGACTAGTCTCCAGTGGAGCACGTGTGGGAAATGATGGACGACTGACACATGCGATCCGTCAACCCACAACTCTTGCACAACTATGTGAGCAGGCCACGCTGGCGTGCAATAATCTATTCCAAGACAGTATCGCCATCTCTACGATCGGGATATCAGTAATCGGCGCCTGCATTTACGCCCGTTCAGACTACAACACGTCCTAATATGCGTGTTTCAGTTTGGATCCGTCACGTTGCGGATCGCGCGGCCTCCCGCGTCGAAGGTTCGAATCCTCCCTCGGGCATGGAGGTTTCTGTTGTCTTTAGTATAAGTTAGTTCATAGGTAGTTTCTAAGTTAAGTCCCATAAGCTTAACAAACACTTGAACATTTTTTTTTCAGTTTTGATCGACGCCTTGTACACCCCATAATTTGACTGTTTCAACAATCAATCTTGAGGAAATTGGAAAAGTAATAGGGTGCCTTAATTTTTTTTCTGGCAGTATAGTTGTAGCAAGAGGAGTGTATTTTCAGAATATTTCCGCCTGAGCATAACTAAACGCGAGGGCGGAGAGGCGCGCTCCTTGGCCCTGATTAGCGGCTGTAGACCAGAGAGCTGCACGAGACGCGCAAGTGGCACGCCAGCCCGGCGTCTCGAATCACTGACTTTTCCTCCTCTTCTGTCACTCCATTTTATGGCCACCACCGAGCGTAAATAGAACAGTTGTTTCGCCGTTTCAATTCAGTTCCGGAAGTGCGTAGTCTAATGAGAAACAAGCGACAAACGCAATGTCGTTTAGGTAGGGTGTGCCACATAAATTGAGAACTCTCTGCTTCGCTAACGTACTTACTGAAATTATCGTCATCGAAGGGAACTAACAAGTTAAGTGGATACCATTACGGGCTAGGTACCATCTGTCCATCTGTCTTCGGTCTCCCCACAGCTTTTCCGCAAATCACTTTCACAACAGCGTCTCCAATTTGCAAGTCATTTAAAAAGATTACGTTTTTGTGGGTCAAATAATTCTGCTTCTCCCCAGTTCAATCGTGTATGAATCATGAAAGCTTACGTGGTCCTGTGTGCACTGTTTTTACCCTGATCTTATCACCAGTCTCTTCGGACTGATACGTTGGGAGAAGTATTAAATATCGAAGTACAGGCGAGGACAAAGTTATTACTACCAGACCGAACAGTGAAGAATATTGTTTCATAGTTTACATGAGATAAAATGGAAGCCTGAAAATCTGTCTTTTGCTGCACTCCCAAATACAATGTTGGAGAAAGTTCATTTTATTGACAAGTGAGTTGACAGGTAGGCCATCGCTGGAGGTGCGTATGATAACAAAGAAACGCACGTCACAGTAAATAATATCCAAACATCCTCACTATTTCACAGTGTACTCCCAACTAGGAACAACACAGGCGTGTATTGTAGCATGAAAACTATCATAAACGTGCCAAATGCGATTTTGCGGTAGACTGTCACAAGGATGATGCGCCTTTTGTTTGCTGTTTGGCAGTTGCTGGAGAAAGAGTAATTTGACTAGCGTCATGCCCCATAGATATTCAGTTGGTGAGAGACGTGGTGATATTGCTGTGCAGAGCATTTGTTGCACATCACGAAGAGCACGTTGCGTCGCTACAGCTGTGTGTGGGAGGCACTGTACTGCTGCAAGAGTATGTTATCTTGCTGTCCAAGAAAGTCCAGGAACATTTGGATACCAACGTGTAAACAGTAGAAGACACTGTTTGATTTACTTTCCAAAAACACTAAATATGATTTCTGCCTGATTGTTATCCCCCTCCAGTCTGGGATGGGACCATTGCGTCGAGGGCGAATACATTATGCAACAGGAACCTGTCTATGTCTGTGCCATCCATCGCTCGACTACAGACAGGACCGACTCTCATCACGGAAGATGACAGGGCGCCGTTCCAGTCTCCAGAGATCTCTTCCACGGCTTTGGAGTAGCCATGCTATCGTGGTGTCAGCGGTAGTCCTACCACATTCCGTGTGTCGCTGTAGTCACACGCTCCCAGTGTCCCCGATGCTAAATGTGATCAGATTTCGTCGCTGTATGCGTTCGTCGGCCATCACATTGCTGCATGTGTATTACCGTTGCTCGTACATTATCTCATTGTTTCCATGCGTCTGTCTACAAAAACGTGATCAAAAGGCATGGAAATGGGCCACAGATTATTGAAATGTACTGAAAATGTGCAGCAGTTCGTCAGCTTCCAGCCGACACACAATGCGACCCCATTCAAATGGCTGAAGCGCTCGTCGTTGGCGCATGGCTATACCATACGATGGACGTTGCAAACACAGCTCACCTCCAACCTCAGCACAGTTACTGCCTGAAGATTCAAATAGACAGGTCTGCTGAAGAAGCAAGGATGACTGGGTTTAACCTTCCGTCGAAAGAGTGATCGTAAGAGACGAAACTAACGCTAGGATTGTTGGGTAAATATGGGGAAGGAAATGGGCCATGACCTTTCAAAGGAACCATACAGGCATTTTTCTGGAGTTATGTTGGGAAACCACGGAAAACCTAAATCTGGATGGCCGGAGGTGCATTTGAACCACTACCCTCCCGAATGGGAGTTGAGTGTGTTACAACTGCGCCACCTTGCTCGGTAGGTCGGCTCCCGAACACTTCAGTCTGATAGCCGGTGGCCGCGACAAATGAATACCTTGCACAACTACCCGTTAGTAACCCTTTGCCACTGAATGCAATCCCTAAGGCTGTTCCATATTTCTGCAGTGTACATAATACACGCCAGCGAGATTTAGAGGTTTACTCTTTCTATACGGTTGATAGTGCCATAATATAACATGTTTTCCGAACACATGTTTATACTAGAATAATAACTGCAGATACCACTTTCGTAGATACGCTTATCAGTGAATAGAACTCTATATTTCAGCTGTGATCACTGATCTTACAAACTCAAATCTCCGCGAATTAATGTTCTTAGATGTGTGAGTGACTTGTTGAACGACTACTGGATTAAAAATCAGACGCCATTGTTAGCTTTTGAGCTATAAATCAAAATGTTCAAATGTTTGTAAATCTATGGCAGTTAACTGCTTGGTTATTAGTCCCTAGCTTACAAACCACTTAGACTAAGTTGAACTAACCTAAGGAAAATACACACATCAATGTCCGAGGGAGGATTTGAACCTCCAACACGGGTGGCCGCGCGGAAAGTAACGTGGCGCTTCAGACCGCTCGGCTACTCCCGCGCGGCAGAGGACGTGTAAGCTTTAAAATAAATGTAAGTGAAAAAATGGGGAATGTTTGTAGTTAAATGTGCACACTAATTTCGGGAAGAGGACAACCTGCAGTTTGTGCACCCATAAGCCCTCTTTAATATATCAGAGGAAGATTAACGCCAAAGGTCTGTAACGTTGTAGCATGCTCATTGTTCAGATTCAAACGTTAAAGTGTTTGTAAATCTGCGGGACTTAAATGATGAGGTTATCAGTCCCCAGGCTTACAAACTACTTGAACTAAAACTAACCTAAGGACAACATACAAAACCATGCCCGAGAGGACTTGAACCTCCGACGGGGAGCAAACGCGCCTCATTGTTCAGGACAAATTGGCAAGGGCAGACTCTAAATCTGCAATATTTAATGACCACAATAAGGGTACTGTGAAAGAGTCAGTTGTCCCCACACACTAACTCGCCAACCCTGAACCTTTTACAGAATTAGCAGGATGGTTCCACCCTACGTATGTACCAACAGGGGAGGAGGAGGGTATTCCTACCCCTGAACGAGATCGTCAAGTTTATGAACGATAACAGGTCGCTAACCTCTCGCACAATCACATAATGCTTCGTTGCGTAATTCAAGATATTCATCGAATAGAAAAATGTGGCAGAAAGTCACGTTTTAAGTGGCGGTGGAAATATCCATTTAACCAGCGAAGGCTATAAATTAAGATCCTAAAGAAGAGTTCTAGGAACTGAGGAGAAAGTACAACCATGCTGCAATAACAACTTGCGATGTTCTGTTACATTATTTACAATTGGCAGCGAAGATTTATTTTTCCAGTTTGGATGGCGCCCATAACAACACACCAGCTCCATAACACTTGCCAAATAGAAGTGAAAAATGACATCTTTGGGATTATTTAATGATGTTTCTTATGTACTTGCTGATGAGGTGAGCAAACAACCACAAGACAAAACCTACTGAAAATTACATTGATGAAGAAGACGCGCTATATGCTCGTAACTTTGGCCAGAAGGTTGCATTTTCTTATGGGGAATAACTAACGCTTGTAAAAGTTGTCAATCCTGTTTCGGTGTTTCGTGAGAATCTTCTTGTCCAAAGGCATTCAAGTCTGTGAAAAGACTGAAGCATGAACAAACTAATATCTAAATAAAGAAGTGGCCACATCATGAAAACGAACCAAACAAAATGAAGATGTAAGCTTTTCTACAACAGAAATTATATCTACTCAGAAATAGTGAAATTGGCAAATTACAAAATCTTAGGTGTGTTTTGTACAAAGCACCCATGAGATAAAAGTAATGAACTTATTTAAGGAACTATTTTTGTATGTGAAAATTTTCACGAAATCTTAGTGTTTATGTATAATTCATTTTCATTTATATTTGGTTTATTGGCTAAGTATTTACAATATTCTTAAATACCGTTGTAAATAATGTTGGAGTTCGTGCAGTTGTTCATTTTATATTTGGAAGAGTTTACCGATTTGATAAAGGTAAATTTTGTACGGTTTCACAATAAGCGGAGTTACTTACAAAAATGATGCTCAGCACGTTTTGTAAACGTTCTTCAGGCGTGCTTGGTTACTAAAAACTTTCCTTTCTGACAGATGTCGAAGATATGAAACTTCGAACTCTGCTTCTGCATGCAAATTACGAGAACTCATTTGAGGCTCTCTTTTGCCTCGTCATTGACCACTAAAATCTGGCGCTCTGTTGTATTATTATGGAGACATTTTTGCTTAATTCCAGAGGTTGTATGTGAAATATTCTTCATAGTAGTTAATTCTTGAATTTAGTTCGTGAAAATGTTTTAAGAGCTATATTCTCGCGCTTTTGTTACATACATTCAGAATATCTGTAGAGTTGTCGTACGTGATTTATTTCAAAACAGTCTTAGGCCGCTATTTCAGGTACAGTCAGTTTATCGCTAGCAGCACCTTTGTCATGCCACCAGCCTGCAAGCTACGTAATATGACTTTCCTGTGTTTTTCATAGTACCCAATTCTTGAATTTCATTCGTGTTTTTGTTCGGAAGAGCTTTATTCTCGCGTATTTCTTACATACTGTAAATTAGAGAAAATCGCTCGATGAGAGCTGTCTGGGACTGCGCCTGTTGTGAATGGCTTTAGGAGGAATTGGCCACCATTCGAAAACTGCTGTAAGTTTTGTGTTGGCCACTGTCGACAGTCTTCAGGTTGCTACCCTATGTTGCGGAGGCAGTGGTCCACATCATACGAGTGCTTTGGCACCTCCGGGACATATAACATCACCTGGGATCCCTGACGCCGTTGCACCTTCTGATTCCTTCGTCCCTGCCGGTCGATAGTTGCCTGATAATAACTGGAGAATTGTGGCGGGGCTATGAAACTCTGGGTGGAAGGCGAAAGTGGACATCGGCCGTAATGCTGTCCCGTTGCGCCTCCGTAACTGATTTGAGGTGTTTACCTCTGCTGATGGTACTTCTGAGTCAATTTGGAGTGAATTGACTATTGCGGCTGTAGCCGATCCTCCTGAGAGGTTCGGAAAAGCACATAGGGTGAGTTTGCTAGTCATTGGGAGCTCAGATGATGGAAATAGCGGGAAGGGCGGGAAAGACGGCTAATGTACACTTAGTTTGCTTGCCGGAAGTCATTACAGATGTGGAGAAGGCTCTGCTAGCGGCGGTGAAGAGCACTGGGTCCACCCGACTGCAAATCGTTGCTCACGTCGGCACCAATGACTCCTGCCGCCTGGGTTCAGAGGCCATCCTTAGTTCCTATAGGTGACTGGCGGATTTGGTGAAGCGAAGCAATCGATTTTTAACTTCGTTACTATAATTTATATCTGGTTTGAAGCTGGGTGGAAGGCTTCGACCAAAGGCTCAGACAATTCTGTGGCGATCTTGGATGGACCTTCCCTTTGTGGTGGAGAAATGTATGATCCCCGTAATATGTAAGTCGTGCACTACACGCATATAGCGGCTACTAAGGTAGCAGAATTCGTGTGGTGTGAACATGATGGTTTTGTGGATAGACATATTCCTCCTCCGGCACGATACATCTTCTCACGTTAGTATAACAATAATTAACTGCAGGGGCGTGTACAGAAAGAACCCAGAACTGCTCGCACTTATAAATGGTCACAAAACCCACATGAGGAAGGAAAGAATGGAGGATTAGGATTTAACGCCCTGCCGATTTTCCCACATAACAGGAACGGAAAGATGGCTGACGCTAAATGTCAATAGCAATGAAATGCTAAACTGAGACTTGAGTGTATACAGGCTGAACACTGAAGAGGAAGGTGTGTTTATAGCGATAAAAAATTCGTTAATATCGAGTGAGACTGTAAAGATTTCGGTATGTGAAATAATTTCAGTAAAGATCAGAGTTGAAAATGTTTCAAACATGGTCACCGGATGTTTTTAATGACTACATGGTTCCACAACAGAAGTGGCAGAACATCTGGGAAAATATTTCGTGTAAATTTCCTAGTTATTTCATAGTACGAGATTCGAACGAAATTGTTTTAACTGCTTCATCAGAAAATTACCTTGAGCAGTTAGAGAACCGAATGTAGAGATAACCAGATGAGAAAAGATCCCAACTTTTAGGCTCAGTTACCGAAGATTAGGGAATCTGTGAACATAAAGCCGTTACAGCATACTAAAGAACGAAATGCTACACGCCTTTTTCTCAAAGGTTTCTTACCGAAGAAGTCTGGAATAAATGAAACAGATAGTGGAAAACAATTAAAATACTGCAATACAGGGTAGGTCGCTGGAACGTATGGATACCAATTCAATGTTACATGCAACATGTATAGTACTTTGCGCCCATTCTTCCAGCACCGTACCGTATGTCTTTAGAAAAGAGAAGACTTCCTAGTGTTGGAAAAATAGCGCAGTTCACACGTATCAATGAAATCTCCAGCAGCGTTAATGAATTTCTGGGACACGATGAGGAACAGGACAACAGGGAAGGAAAATCTTTCTGGATGACGGCAATAACACCAAGTCTCTTTCTATCGGTCTCAGAGGCAAAGGCTGCACTCTTTCACTGTGTTAGGAGAGAGTCGCAAGTCTTCTTAACCCTGAAAGTATCCGTTATAATAGTAAACATATATTCGTATGACGACTTCTGTTCTTTTCACTGTTACCAACTCTGTAAACGCTTTCATTGCTGTTATTCAAAATTCGTAGAAAACCTTAACGTTTATACAGTGTTTCGTTTCGCTGTTGTCAGATAATATGACTTAATAGTTACTACTTAATAATAATTAGATGAAATGGAATGCTACACCAGGATTACTACAACTCTACATATATTTACTTTAAAAAAGTCACAAATCACCAAGAGAAGAAACAAGCGTACCGGATGTACACTAGATCATACAACACGAATCACTGTCGGTAGGGGTCTGGTGACACCTTAGTTTGTGTCCAGTGGGAAGTTCTCCCTTACTGAGGATACAGCGAACACTGTTACGCATGCGGTAAGAGGTAAAACTGAGGACTGTGATAGTGTAAATCGTTTTGCTGATGCTGTCGCAGGAAAAGCAAAGTCTAACGATAGCGTAACAAACACCACAACAAAGACAGATAAAACCAAGAGTACGAGAACGAAGATCAATAACTCTACTGTCACTTGTTCCACTAAGCGATTTCAAGAGTGTGCCTGCGAAGAAGGTGTGAAAGTAGATGTGTTCTTATCCGTTTCGATACTTCGTTAAGCCAGAAAGATACTCTTGCACACCGATTTGCTACAGAATGTACAGAGAAGAAAGATAAATTCTAATAATCATACAACAATAATGTATGTGTGTGTCTGTATTCGTGTGCGTGCCCATTTCAGAATTGGGGGAAGAGAAACTGATAATGCAAATATAATACAAGTATATTATTCAAATGTAACAGACTTTCAGTGACCCAAACATGATGATACGTAATCTACGATGGTCGTCCACAAAATTAGTTTCGTATCTATTTCCAGCCACAGCAGCCCTACGATCGCAGTAACAAGCAATCGCGGCAGTTACTCTGAATCAAAGAGAAGACATGTCCGCCATTTTCAGATCGCTGTTCCCGACGTGTGCTTCTTTATGTCTGTGATTCGTTTTCTAATAAAAAATAGTTAAACCAGGAAATTCATCGGCAAATCTGTGAGGTTTACAGACAAAATACTATGAACGATTCAGTGGTTTGGTGCCATAGGTTTACAACATTTGATGATTGCCGCGGCGGAATACCCGTGCGCACTGAGGTGCCGTGCTGCGGAGCGCGCGGCCGTTCGCCGTCGGGTGTTCGAGTCCTCCCTCGGACATGGGTGTATGTTGTCCTTAGGTTAGTTTAACTTAAGTAGTTTGTAAGCCAGGAACTAATAACCAAGCAGTTAAGTCCCATAGATTTACAAACATTTGAACATTTTTGATTTGAACATTTGGTTGTTGTTATTTTAGTAATAGTAGAATATTGTCTAATAAAAAGTATCGGCATTCACAGATGTAGCGCATAACTGACCATAAGTGTTAGACTAGGAAGTTGGAAGTATTTATGTTTGCAGGAAGCGCCACAGAGTTGTATGAAAACATATATTGCATCCTCGCTTCAGCTGGTGGCGTAAGAGTAGATGCGGTAATGTTTGTTAGTGCTTCCAATGTTTAGAGATCAATTAACAGCGGGGCCATATATTGGCGTTCAAAATTTAAGCCTAAATAACATACGCACGGCTTTCACATACATTCCATGTTTGTTTATGGTTGTTTATAATATGCGAGAAAAGTTTTCATTACAAAATGTTCCGTATAATCATCGGATGTCAGTCTAGCTTTAACGACGTCATTTCCGAACTTGTAACGTCCCTCTGCTTCGATACGTTTATAACTAATCGAACAGTAGAAGTAATCGTGTAACTTACCTTCGTCGCCATACGCAGGGAAATATCCTTGTCGTTTTTTAAATTTTCTTTTAATGGTTTTCTTCATCTTTCTTGGTAGATTGATTTATCATACCTGTACTTCAGTACTGTGTAATCTGAATTGTTAACTGGCATTTCGTTTTCGAGACGTAACTGTGTTGGAGGAATAGGAATCGATTTGAAGACAAAAATCTTTGATGGATTCCATGTGCTACACTAGAATTTAATTCCTACAGTCTACTAAAGAGTAAAATATTTATTGGGTTTTCAGTTTTACGTCTACCAACCAGAAAATTCCTCACATTTTTGTTATCTACTTCCGATATGTTAGCGATCTAGTTGGTTTGCGAATTTCGTAAAATACTGTACTGTTATTCGAAAGAAATACTAGTGACATCCCAATAGCCGGCCGCGGTGGCCAAGGGGACTGAGGCGCGCCAGTCACGGTCTGCACGGCCACTATGGTCGGGGTTCGAATCCCCCTCGGGCATGGATATTTGTGCCGTCCTTAGTATTAGTTGGTTCATAAGTAGTTTGTAAGTTTAGGGACTGATGACACCATAGTTAAGTCCCATAAGCTATACAAACATTTGGAACACCCCAATACATCTCACTTAATTTACGTTTTATGTTGTTCTAGGTGGGCGCTGTGCTGTCTTTTGGAATAATGACGTACCGTGTTTCTTCCCCAGTTCTCATCTAAAATGAGCAAGTGTTCCACGCACCATGGTGGCGCCGTATACAGGGCGGAATAGCTGACACAGGGAACATAAGTCATTATCAGTAAGGATGAATTTCACCATAATAAAATTTCAATGTGTTTCAACACAATTGGTAATACTGTTAAACGAAACATTTACAGATTCATAGCATTCAGCTTCATTCGACAGGTGAAAAAAAAAAGTTCGCTTTCCATTGTAAGAGGTACTGATGCTCAGTGAAAGACAAAGCTTTTCGATCATCCTTGCACTCACATGCAAAAGATGAAAGATATCTCTGAACGTCGTAGACAGATTACAAAACTGAAAGAGGTTTGCCACGGGGCAGTGGCCGTCCTTTCTAAGGCGCCTTACTGCAGAGTGCGCGTCTGCTCCCCGTCGGAGGTTCGAGTCCTCCCATGGGCATGTGTGTGTGTGTGTGTGTGTGTGTGTGTGTGTGTGTGTGTGTGTGTGTGTATGTGTGTTGTCTTAGCATTGGTTAGTTGAAGTAATTTGTTTGTTTAGGGTCTGTGACCACTGCAGTTTGATCCCCCAGCTTTACAAACATTTGAATGTTTTGATTTGAAATAAGTTTGTTGGAATTGTCATTTACATATACATGTAATATGTTGGAGGTAACATCCCCTAATGCTCGACGACTAGAGTCGTGCACTACTAACGTAAGCACGGTATCCCTTGTTATAGTCTCACTGCAAGTCTGGAGAGTTCATTAACTATAGAATGACTATAAACAATGTAACATATATTTGTCCTGTCTATGTAACATTTATATATGACGTACGAAATGCATATGTATAAGCATTCCTGGATGACGCTAACTTTTCACCTTAAGCATCAAGGTTGAAATACAAGTGCTGTCTGAGTGACCCAGTTTTCGTAGACTAATCTCGTCAAACACAGAATTGTGTGATACAAAATGTTCAAATGTTTGTAAATCTATCGGACCAAACTGCGTGGTCATCAGTCCGTAGCTTACAAAATACTTAAATCAAATGTTCAAATGTTTGTAAAGCTTATGGGACTTAACTACGGGGTCATCAGTCCCTAAACTTACAAACTACTTATGAACTACTTACAAACTAGGACGGCACAAATATCCATGCCCGAGGGGGGATTCGAACCCCCGACCGTAGGGGCCGTGCGGACCAAAATACTTAAACTAAGGTAAATTAACCTAAGGACAAACACACACACACACACACACACACACACACACACACACACACACACCCATGCCCCAGGGAGGACTCGAACCTTCGACGGCGAGCAACTGCGCGCTCCGCAGCGAGGCGCCTTAGACCGCTCGGCTACTCCACCGCGGCTTGTGTGATACAATAACATCAAATACTCGTCAGTTGAGTAGATATAATATCTTAAGTCTTGACCAAATACTTTATTAATAAAGATAACCAGTTTCAACTCATTTCTGAGCCATCTTCAGATCAAATTATGTGTTGGTCAGTCAGCACTATCTGCCAACAGGCTGTATAATAATACAATTACAAAATTAAGAATTGTAAATACTAACAAAAGGCAGTACAATACTTGAAAATAAGCACATTGGCTGTTGCACATATATGACACAAAATATTCGTTAAAACCGTTTTATGACGCACAATAACTAAAATCGGACACGTGTGTCATATTTTCGCAACAGCCAACGTAGTTATTTTCAAGTGTTGTTCTGCCTTTCGTTAGTATTTATTATTTGTAATTTTGTAATTGTATTAGTATACTTCCTGTTGGCAGATGCTACTCAATTGAAAAATAATTATACCGCCTACCAGCCAACATGTCAAATAACAATAAAATATTCGCTTCAGAAACTGAGTACTGTCCTTTTCATATTTGGTTGACTAATTTATACGCAAGCCAACACTTTTTTAATTTTCATATTCCCCTGCAGTATTGGAAGAGACATATGTGACGCGATACATATGTAACTTTCAACTATGCTAATAATATGTCAATAGCCGCCGGTAGATTTGGAAATGGTTCACTGAATTTTTAGATGAGAAAATGATCCGAATCCTCAATTTCAATAGTAGGATCATTCAATAGTCCCTAAGACAGGTTCCGATAATCGAACAAAACGTTGTAGTTAGTTGAGTCTATAGAGGTTATTTATTTTCTTTTCTCAGAGATATTTTGGTCTGAGAAAATGTATTATTTCCGACAGCACACTTTGAATTGTGGTTAAAGGTTCGAGAGGTAGTTCGGTGCAATTTCAAGAATGCACATACGACTTTCACACGATACGAATGGAACAGAAAAAGAAATGCTAAGTAGTGGTACCCTCCGCGACGCACCGTATAGTGTTTTGCGGACAATGTATGTAGAAGTACATGTAGATAAAAAGTTTTACAATTTCGTAATTATATTTATACATTTTATTTGTCATTTTTTTCACGATATACTCCTACAGGAGGCCAAACTCAAATTACTATTCGCCTTCTTTCGAAGAGTTGTCCGTGTAAACGCTTCACCTCAAAGTTAGAAGCGAAACTAAGTTTGGAGCAGAGGTTTCTTATTATCTCACTCTCCGCATTCCTCTCCTCTTTCTTTTCTTCTGAGAGGCTCCTCCGCCAATCTTCCGCTGTTACTTGCCGAATAATGCGATTTCCGGTAAACAAAGAGCCAGAAGAGGTAGGGGCAGTTTTGAAGCGTTGTGAGTGAGTTAGAGATTTTTCACGGTCACAAGTACATTACTAGGCCCGCCAACCGTCCCCCATTTTGCATCTAAAATGAAACTACGCTAAGGTGTGTGGCAGCTGCCATCTACCATGCTACGTCTCTGCTTTATTTTCTAATGAAATTACAGTCAGCGTTACATAGAGTATGGAAGAACTAGAACTGTGATGTGTATAAGAAGAACTACGTATTTTCTGTTAATTTTTTTATATACACCGTGATGATTACGACGTCTTACAGGAGTTGTAGGAACTATAAAAACATTGACGTTCGCAAGAGGAATTTCAAAGTCAAATTCAAATGTTTCTACAGCTTATGGGACTTAACTACGGGGTCATCAGTCCCTAAACTTACAAAGTACTTATGAACTACTTACGAACTAGGACGGCACAAATACCCATGCCCGAGGGGGGATTCGAACCCCCGACCGCAGGGGCCGTGCAGACCGTGACTGAAGCGCCTCAGTCCTCTCGGCCACCGCGGCCGGGGCAACAGGAATAATTGTCCTCTAATGGCCAATAAATGAGATGTTCCCCAGACGCATAAATATTTTTAGAAGGATAAATATTTATTGCTTTATTCTAATACTGGACATCGCAAACTGTGGGATTGTTTAGTGATCAATAGATGTGGAGTTGAACGTGTATTATGAAGTACGACTGTTCAAGTAACAAGATGTAGAAAGGCAAATGGAAGTTTCAAAAATGTTCAAATGTTTGTAGAACTTATGGGACTTAACTACGGGGTCATCAGTCCCTAAGCTTACAAACTACTTATGAACTAGGTAAGATTAAGGAAGGCACAAATATCCACGCCCGAGGGGGGATTCGAACCCCCGACCGTAGTGCCCGTGCAGACCGTGACTGGAGCGCCTCAGTCCCCTCGGCCACCGCGGCCGGCAAATGGAAGTTTCTCTGCGAGCCTTTTCGGTCACGAAATAATTTAAATTATAATGTTCATAAGTAACTACCTGTCAAATACATCACGTGTCCATCATTCGAAGCGTAGTCAGTATTTAAATAATCACGACGCATGTACTTGGCATATCTCTATATTTGGAATGTAATACGAAAGAGCATATATGGTTACCAAGATTGTGTTATCCTACAACCAAGACATGCCAGATAGGTTTTCGTAATATTTCTTAGATATAGCTGTTGGAAAAGGAGAGATGCACGCTATTACAAATGGCATGGAAGCAAGTATTGCTATTTAAAAATCAAGGGGATCTGAGAAATAAAGTGTCAACACATCACACGTCTAGTGGTAAGAGAAAGAGCGAATAAAGTAATAAATGTTCTTGGAAACAAAGACGAAGGACAATTCGTCAGTCATTTCAGCTACATTGTTATAGACCATTATAAAGGCAACTGAGATGTCACTAGCACACCTGATTTGTCTTTAACGTTGAGAATTGGTTTGACACGTATATTTGAGAGGTTTGACCAGTGACCGATTTATTTACTAGCTGCTATTTGGTAGCTGCAATCTCAGTTTGGCATCACACCCCTCAGGCAAATAATAGGCAGGTCGGGAAAGAATGGCAGCGTACACTCGGAATGTTAGCCAGGGGGTCTCGTGGAGAAGGCTCTGCTGGCAACCATCCAGTGCATTGGGTGAAAAGCTTGGTTCATGTCGTCGTCACTGGTGCCTGCTGCTTAGCTTTTGAGGCCATTCTCGGATTCTACAGGCTTATTTGGAGAAGGCAGATAGCATCGTATGCGGGGTGCAGGCTAAGCTCACTGATTATAGCATACGAATTTTTCGACTTCCACTGTTGGGTGGAAAATTATAATGTGCCCTTCAATATGTCAGTCATACACTACACGCAAAAACAGGCTGCTAATATGGCGGTGTTGTGTGGGGCGTACATGCTTCTTTTCAGTTTAGAGTAATCCCTATTTCTTGGGATTAGAGATGAATTACCTGCAGAAATCTAAGAAACATCAGCCACTCTAGTCTCACAGTATGCTCGCCTCGCAGATAAGGTTAGTATTGCATGTTCCAAGCAAGATTTAAGGGGTGGAAAAGTCCCACTGTGGTTTAATAACGGAGCTGCTGTATGAAAAAAAAGAGTTCTTCCTCATAGAGGCAAGAGAATTTGGCGTAGGTGTAACACCTCAAACTCTTGGAAAACAGCAGAGGTGGTGACAATTTTAAAATATATATATATATATATATATATATATATATATATATATATATATATATATATATATATATATATATGTTCAAAGTAGGAATTGTGAAAATTAAACAGGAAAAAACCATCTAAACTCAGCCTACGGAGTATTAGCATAAATAATCAATACATATTTAAGAACCATGACAGAAACTCTGCTACTAAAGGAAAAAAAGTCTATTCCGGAAGACCGTTCATGCTGTGATACATTTACCATAAAAATAAATTTAGAGAAACATCAAGGATTCAATTTAGTGTCACATATAGCTTTATTGACGTCGGGAAAGCTTTCGATAATGTTTACAGAAAAGAAATTTATGGGACATAACGACTACTTACTGAACATAGGAGAATCCTATAAAGGGACACAAAAACAGTAATAAAAGTTGATTGGTAATAACAAAAGTGAAGAAGTATCTACCAATACGAGACTTACACAAGGATGTAGCCCGTTACTAACCTTACTTAATGTGTATATCATTTGATTCACAAATGGAAATGCCGCGCTGGAATAGCCGAATAGCCGAGCGCTTCTAGGCGCCTTGTCAGGGGCTGCGAAGCTGCTGCAGCCAGAGGTTCGAATCCTCCCTCGGGCACGGGTGTGTGTGTTGCCCTTAGGTTAGTTTACGTTAGTTTAATTAGTTTGTAAGCCTAGAGACTGATGATCACAGTAGTTCGGTGCCATAGATTTACAAACATTTGAACATTTTTGAACAAATGTAAACAGGAAATAAATCCGGTTATACATATTAACAAAAATAAATGTGTTAATATTCGTATAAATGCGAACGACGTTACTCTTTTGGAAGAAAGGGAAGACGGGGTACAAAACGCAGCATGTAAGCTCCATAATTAACGAAAAGAGAATGTAACCGTGGAATGTCAAAGAAGAAAATCAAAATTATGGCTCATAATTTGAAATACCCTGCCCAGTCAAAAATTATAACAGATAATGAACCACTTGCAGGTCTTTAACTGTAATTTTTAGGATGCAGCTTTATCTGCGACATAAACCTAGACATAGTTTGGTTTGTCGGTTGGTGGGAGAAAGGAACCAAACAGCTAGGTCATCACTCCCAGAAAATTACATTAACAAATACCAATAAATGTGCGTATTTATTTACTGTGGATCCTATTACAAATCGCCATACTCTTCAGTCTGTATTGCCTTCTTCTGGACAACCGCATCGTCTTTGAATAAAAAAGCCATAGTTGTGTAGGTAGGATTTATTTACTATCACTCCCGGTTGTTGGGCCACCGAAGTTCACAGTTCTACGTCTATATTTCTATGAATATCAATTTGTGATCATTTGCATAACTGATTCGTGATGTGTCGTTATTTTAATCTTAGGGGGTAGTTAGCACATGAACGAAAGAAAAATCGCCTAGTTTCATTTTGGATCATTTTACATCGTTAGTGGCTAACTTATTTATGGTCCATTCCTTTGTACGTGAAATTCTTTTCCACTACAAAATTAAAGGCTCTCTCCTTGTCTGCTATTAGCGATTTTCTTATTTTACATTTCAGGCATCATAACTCAATCTGTAATATGTATGTCGGTTTATATTATAAAAGTGTGAAGATAATTTTAATCGTTTATGTTGTGTGGTGTTGAGTCCGAAGATTGCTTGCTGCAAGTGTTCCATGCTAGTGTTCCTTCTGACAGCTTCTTTACTTCCTCATAATTATTGCATTCTACAGCAATTTTAGCCTGCATACTGCTCTCAGTTTTTACACGTTACATTTTCCTCCATTATGCAATTGACGAATCGTTTACGTCACAAAAAGCGATTATAAACCATTCCCTTGTTCTAGTCAAATTGTGGCATAAATTTCTTTTACCTCAGTTCAAATCAGTACCTCTTGGTTACATAATCTAGCCGTTTAGCCTAAAACATTCATTTGTTGCAATAGATTCTCATTCTTTTCTGAATTGTTTATTGTCTACTATCAGCTGTATACAAGACTACACACCAGGCACATACTTCCTAAAAACACTACACAGCACATATATTTACATACGACACCGATTTCTGGCTATTACCAGTCTTCATTTATTTTATTGCTCAAATTGGAAAACCCGTCTATAACTTTTAGTGTTTTATTTCGTATCCTAATTCCTTCCCCTTCACTGACATTTATCTGACTTTTGTCGGTGTTCATCTAGCAAATCCCTTTCAAGACAAAGAATCTCAGAAAGTGAACATCCGCAACTAAGTAACATATTCGTGAAGAACCAACCCATTTCTATTTCTTTACAATGGAAAAGGATTCTTTCTTTACTTACTCTTTTCAGACACTATCCATTTCGTTCAACAGCTCTTCGACACCTTTGACATATATGCCCGATCAACCATGATATCGGAAGACCTCATAATTCTTATTTCTTCTCCATGAACATTAATTTTCTAATTTCTCCTATCGAGGATAGCCTGCAGTCTTTTCTCCATCTCCTCTCAACTAAAGCTTCGATTTCATGTACTGAAATAAGTCGTAAATTGTGTCACAGTGCTGTATTTTATCACTGGTATCTTCACAACTTAGGGCTGTCATAGGATTCCTCTATTACTGCAAATGCTTTAAACTTAGGTTTAATTTTCTTCAGTTCGCTTTTCAGGTAATTCACAGGATCAGAATTGACTCGCGGTTTCTTCATTCCTCTGGAGGCCGAACGAATCTCTGAGGTCTGATCTTTAAAATCTTTTGTAAACAACTGGTTTCAGTTTTTTTCAAAAATCACTTATTATACTGACGATTTGTAATATTCACTTTTATCGACACCTACCTTTTTGGAACTGAAACTATTGTATTGTTCTTTAATTATGAAGTATTGTGGCTGTTTGGTACATTTCACATGATAGGGGGTATATTATTGTAAATATATATTCTTATAGGGATTGAAGTAAGTCGGAGGGAATTACATTCACTTCAGATGCTTGTTCCGAGTCCGGGTGTTTGAGTGGTGTGTTAATTTTTCTTCAGAAACTTTATCTTATTACGACTATATCGGTTGTCGTAATATTGTTGTCTCCACTCCGTAGAACCGTCAGAAAGACGTCGAACCATTTTAGTTCATTCCGCCGATGACAATAATTCTGAACCTAGATATATCAACTGATCCTCTAATTATTAGTTCTTATGATCCTTTCTTCAAATCTTAGTCGTTGTGAAACTACATTTGTCTCCTATACGGTAAAATATATTCTGTCATGGAAGTCTGCATTCACCTACTAATGTCTACATTTCAAATTCAAGAAATGTAGAAATCGTAAATGTTATCAATAGACATCCCAGTAGTATACCAGCGAAATATTGTTTTTAACCTTCAACAGTAAGCAAGTGCCAAAATTATTATACAGAATCATCTTTACAATTTTTATCAAGAAAAAAGCATGTTTTACAGACCAAATATGCTGTTATAGATATAACTGAAGCGAGATTCATACGACAGTTACGGGGATTTTACTTAGCTGCAGAGGAGGACTTCATCGTCTAAAAATAGTCATAAGCAAACAAGCTTTGGTATTCTGACCCTCGGGAATTAGTGCCTTTCTTAAAGGAAAAAATTCGTACTTAAAAATGAAATGAATAGGAGACAAAGATCGTACATATTATAAGTGTCGTTAAAGACAGATACATAATATATCTTTCTTTAATGATGATAACATTGCTATGCACATATAGAAACTTTATGATAGACAGTTAAATACAATAATATTTATTTCTTTAATGGTGTAAACATTAGTACAAACCGTCATTAGTTACTAATAAGGAGGAAAACGTTAAAACTGTTAGAGAAAAAGATTAAATTATTTGATGGGTTCAATTAATTTACATCTAGTTTGAATATGTTGTAAATAAACTGTGACGTGCACAGGGCAAAGAAACCTATGAAAAGAACATTTCTTATAAATATCAAAGGAGTTAAAAAAGTTTTTTTTGCGAATAGTTACTCATAAATCAATGGAAAATAAAAAGAAAAAGTTAGACAAAATATTAAAGGAAAAAGACCATGATTATATGTCTCGTCAATCAGGAAACTAATAGGACGCAAAATGTTAGAGTTCAATAAGCCATCAAAATCGAAGTTTTTGAGACGAGGCACTAAGAATCGTTCGAAAGCAATCTAGAAATCTTGCCCTTCTTGTATTCGACTGATATGACTGAAGGAAGCAAAAGAGAAAATAATTTTAGTGGTAGTTTAGGTGGGGGGGGGGGGGGGCCTTAAGCATTCTTCTGTATAGTTCCACTCCCACATTTTAGGCACTTCACCGAATCATTTGAGGAATGAGGCGAGAGAATTTAGTTAAATAAAAGTACACGAAAACGGTAATTAGTGGAAGAAAATTCGTCAAATTTCAAGAAGGTGCCAAAGAGATGATGAGGTCGCATGAGTTGAAACGTCTCACTCTAGAACATCGAGAAGATAGTTAAACATTGATTGCCCGAGGACCCTGCCTACTTTCCAAAAAGCGTGGCAGCCAGAATCACTTTGTCTTGAAAAGATCTAACATGTGGACTCACACAACAGAAACGCACATCATCCTCGTAAATATGGAAACTGTGTACACGTATTTGTAATAAACCTATGAAATTGAAGTAGTGAACGATTGTAAATGAGAATTCTTGTACAATTTTGACGGTTATTCTTCCGTTGAATCTTGATAGAAATACATCATAATAAATGAAAAATGCAATTTTCCTGACAGGACTAAAACCCTCAAAAACAGGAACAAAGGTGAGTGTGACGGCAAGGTTCGGAAATAAAATGTAAACGGACCAATTACATGCAGATATTTGAAAAATTCAGAAATGTAAGAATGAGAAAGGATTAGACGTAGAGAAACACCTAACAAGATTCAAGAAATAACAAAGTAAGAGCGGTAGAAGAAATAGAAAAAAATAATAATTTAAATGAAAACCTTATGTCCATTTCGAAGCAACAACATATCTTATTTACGCTTTAATTTCATCAGGCAATAATTTCTAATTAAATTTTATTTTCGATTTTTCTTTTAGGTATAACATTATAATATGTATTACATCAATGCTTTTGTCTATGTTTCTAGAGATTGTGACGCTATTGATGTTAAATTTATTATTGGCTTGCGTTACCTTTGGATCTGCATTTTTACTAAAAAGTATTTCACTGGCAGAATATACAAATGCAATTAAACAAAGCACCAATAATCAAAATGGAAATTAAATACATACCAACCTATAATTATACAATTCTATTTTCGAAACAGGAACAACCTTAAACTGAAATTAGTAACATAAATCCAATAATCTATGATAAACTAGGTACATACACAAATTACGAGTAACAAATGCATTAGTGTCCACATTGACCAGACCGGATGAAATTTCCGCGAGTAGTTTAGAGAATACATTATCAATACTGAAAACAAAAAATAAGTGTTTTTTCCTCCATTGGAAAGAACATCAGGGCACGGTAGCAGTAACTGACGACGCACGGCAACTACTTCGCAAAATTCAAAAAGTCCGTATCATTAACATTATTGAAGAAATTTAAATTTATATAGACATAAGAAATGCCCACAAGTAAAACTGGACGAAAAAATGGACCTTAAAATTCAGATTAAAAAATCTTATTGACATTTTCGGAAACGAAATATGATGACTTCATAGCTAAGGGCAAATGCAAAGGTAACGCACATCAACAGTAAATTTAACAACAACGCCTATGTAATTCCTGGAAACATGGCAAGAAGTGCTAATTAAATACATACGATAATAACACACCTTATTAAAAAATCGAAAATATAAGTTGACTAAAAATTTACACAACCATTACATAAAACTTGCTGCAGGATTGAAACTGTCTGCTTGAACAGGGATTTGAACCTGGGTAATTTGCTCGTGAAAGGCACACACTTTTAATCCGGTAGGAAGTTCCATGTCTGCGCGCACTCCGTTGCAGAGTGAAAACATCGTTCTGGAACCATCATATAAATAACCATATATATTAAATACGTGCAATTTAATACCGCACAGAAGAGGTCTAATACACACAGACAAATTTCAGAAGGGTTCTTAGTCCTGTTTTCTGACTTTCTGTGCTATCCCCATTTCCATGTTCTTTAGGGATCGACTCATCTTTGAGTATGGAAAGAACGTCCGCATTTTATCACGTAGTCGAAATATACAGCGGAGAAACTGTCGTTGTTTTCAATGAGCCCCATGTCTAGGACATAAGACACTTTTGCTCTCAACAATTCTGAACAATAATTCCATGTACTTTATTGAGATTCTTTGACCGTCAGAAAATGCGGGGGAACGATATTAATAAGCCATCTATGCTTTGCTTCAAAGTCATTGTTGTAGAGCAAGCCGTCGTATGTGATATTGTGTGCTCATAGTATCTTATTTCAATATGAGTGAATCTGATTGGGTAGTTGAACCTACCCATAAAAAAGGAGGAAAGGTGTATGCCATCCTGAGCTGTAGGAATGGAAGGGAATCGAAACTGCCAAACTAAAGCGATTGGAGCATACCAATTACCGAGGTAAGCAAATACCAGCAAAATCTGACGGACAACTTGTTACATGGAGTTCTAAGTGTTATGAATCCATTATTCAAAATGATCAGTTATCAATTCCAGCAACTTTTCTGGATCTTTTAGTAAAGGCGAAAAAGAACTTTACCTTCAGAGACTATTATAGGTATAAAAATTAAAACGTTATAGACCACGGAAAGAAAAAAGTGAAAAGCCAATTTTTCTTTTTTCAAATATCACAGCATGGTGGGAACAAATCGTATCGAAATTTGCTGACAAGCATTACGATGTTTAATTGCAGTTGACGAAAAAAGGATGAGAAGAATAAGACAGCTACCTCTACTTGGAAAAAAGCCCTATAGCTGAATGATGAAAGTCAAGGAGCGGTAATTCAATATCAGAAATTGTCAAAGCTGATCAGCACATATCATTTCCGACGAAAGAGTCTCATTATGCTGGTAAAGTATACCTTTACTTAAGTCCTGAATTGAAGAGAAAGATCATGTACGAACTTTTCAAAGAAGTAAATCATTTTTCTCCGATCAAATACGAACAGTACGTGAAAATATTTAACCAGGGCTTTGACCTTCACTTTGGAAGACCACAGGTAGATGCATGTCTTCAATATGCGCAATTAATGGCAAAAATTAGAAACAAACGTTTGAATGAGGCATCTCAACGGACTGCGGTTTGTGATTTAATGGTGCATCAGAGAAGAGCCAAGAAATTTTATGCTGCTCTGGAGGTAAGTGAAATTCTTTGCAAGGAAAATAAACATATTTTAAGTCTGAGCTTTAATTTCATGTACCAAGAGTACCTGTTGAAAACTTATTATACCTCAGGCAGTTGACCGTTAATTATTTTCGGCATTGATAATTTGAAACACAATACGACATTTCATTACCTTTATCACAAAGGTGTTGCCCACAAAGGTCCAAACGAAGTGTGCACTTCATTGTACCCATACCTCACCATGTGCATCCCCAAGGACATGAAAATTGTTCATCGGTTTTGTGATATATGCCCAGCGCAAAACAAAATTCATTGTTGAATAAGAATGTGTCAAGCTTTTGTGGTGTTCAGAAAATAGAGGTAATTTTTCCTGTCAGAGGACACCGTTTTTACCTTCTCATAGAGCTTTTGGCACAATCAAGAGAGCAATGCGAACACCTGACAGAGTTTATTCTATTATGGATTACGTTGAAACTATCATGTCATCGAGTGGAGGACGACAATTCTCTGTAATGTTTATGTCAACAGATGAAATCTTGGAAAACTGAGTATTAATATTGTGGTATCTTTTGTATCGTGAGCTGACAAAAATTCTATCATAAAAATTAATCTGTTGGTATTCGCACAATACCTAAAGAAACAGTTGCACAAGACGTCACAGAACAATTCCAACTTTATAAAACGTAGGAAAACCTTAAATTGTGTCCTCTACTCCAGAGGAACAAAATATTTATGACGATGCTTTAGTGTT
The DNA here is from genome assembly GCA_026315105.1 of Locusta migratoria. NCBI lineage: Eukaryota > Metazoa > Arthropoda > Insecta > Orthoptera > Acrididae > Locusta > Locusta migratoria. The sequence continues at coordinate 143,711,956 of CM048755.1, read as the reverse complement.
CATAGATTAACGAATGCCGAGCGATCTAGCAAGCCATTTCACGGATTGCAAAAATGTTCAAATGTTTGTAAATCTATAGGACCAAACTGTGTGGTCATCAGTCCGTAGGTAAACTAACCTAAGGACAAACACACACACCCATGCCCCAGGGAGGACTCGAACCTCCACGGCAAGCAACCGCGCGCTCCGCAGCGAGACGTTTTAGACCGCTAGGCTACTCCACAGCGGCCACGGATTGCAGGGCTGCTCCCGTCCGAGGTTCGAGTCCTCCCTCGGCCATGGGTGTATGTATATGTAGTCCTCGGAGTAAGTTTAAGTACTCTGTACGTCTAGGAACCGATGACCCGAGCAGTTTGGTTCCTTAGTTTTACAATGACTTGAACATTTCATTAATGAGCTGCGCCAGATAACTAAGCCGTTTTTAAGCAAGGAGCTTTTGAACGTGATCGCTTTTAGTTGCGAACGTGAATACCGAGTTCACTGTAAATGCCTTTTCTGTCTTAATCTGTCGTGGAAATTTCTCTTTATAAGTTCAGTGCCGTGTAATAAACTGTATATTTAAGATGACGGATATCGCGTTCGTAAATGTTGCACATGCTGGTAATCACTTTGGAGGAAGGTTCATACTCTAAACCAGGTGTGGGCAACCGGCGGTCCACAGGCCACATCCGGCCAGCGATTAGTTGCAGTTCGGCCCACAGAAGAAATTCCTGCGGGAGACGTACAGCTGTTGTAAAACATTTTGAGTAAAGAAATAATGTTCAAGCCGTTTAAATTACTGTGAACATACGAAATGGGATGAGCATGAAATTGTTACCTCTCAAACCCTTGTTTGATGCCTAAGGATTTACCTTAGCTTATAACATTGAGCTTAAAATGGTATTTACCTATGGATTGACTAAAATAAAATATCGCTTCCATCTGTATTTTAACTGCAAAATTTAGTAATGTTTACATTTAGTTATTGCGAAAGTAGTTTCGTAGCCACGAAGACGTCAAATGCCAACTCCAAATTATCGGCCATTCCCGTTGGAGATACGAGTCTTCCATGAGTGTGTGTTTTGTCCTCAGAACAAGTTAGTTTAAGTAGTTTTACGTCTAAGGACGGATGACCTCAGCAGATGGACCGTTAGGTTTACATACATTTGAACATTTATTTTTCTTCCGTATTATTATCCTCGGAAACAAGAATGCAACTTAATTTTAAGAATTACAGGTACTTACACGTACGTCTAAATCTGTTAGTCACTAAAGAATTTATCTACAAAATGCATTGACCTAGTTCCAGCGCAACATTGTTTGAATTTGTCAGTAATTTTCAATTTTATATGTATTAAAAGAGTAATTCAAGTTAAAATTCTGATACAACATTACATAAACATTTACAAGATACATATGCTACAGTTAAAAATAAAACGCTCCTTCTGTGTTTTTGTTATTGAACTGAATGATGCGGATTGTAGCGCAGACATAATTTGCAACATCTAGCAAATAAAAATTAATGTAGGGTCAAGAAAGCTTTTGTTTATAAACTGAAGTTCAAATACTTCCTTGCTGTTTATTGCGTTTATCCCGTAAAAGTAAACGTCCCGAGCGTCAAACCCTCTCGTATTGTTGCATTCATTTTCGGGCGCTATGGCTCTTCTCTTGTTTCACAAGTCCTTCTATTTAGAAAACCCATAAGTCTACCAACTGCACAAGTATCACTTATTTCCACCACTAGGTAGCTCGCACTCTACTATTTAACGGAGAAAATAAAAAAATAATGGATCACATTCCATGTGCGGTCTATGTAAGCAGAAGTGTAAAATACAGACATATATGTTGATTTCAAAGTATTTTTTCTGAAAGTAGTGTGCTTATCTAAACACTACAACTATTAAGCCCCAAAACTGAAATGCATGAAAGAGCTGGAAACGTAAAAAATTACATTCATATGTTTTGGTTTCTAAGGAAATCTGTAGTCTAGTTAGTAAATTAGATAGCTATGTCGCCTAAAGCTGTTAATAGGAGTTGTAAAGTTTTTTTTCACTTTCTAATTTTTTCTCGTTATAAAATATGCAGTTTTCCGAATAAAATCATATATATCACTTATAAATGCACATGGGAATTATTTTATTTTATTTTTAATATAATCTACAACAGCTGAAAATGTTAAAATTTTTACGTGCATTACTTCATGATCTAACAAAATCTGTAATTTTTTATTTTGAAGGCTGTGGATTTCTGTGTTATAAAAGTTAAATTACGCGTTTGTATTGATAGCACTATCAAAAAAAATTATCGTTTCATAATATAAACACACGTTGTATGTCGAAGTGCTAACTTCTTTTCGAGGATAAGTGACGCATAGATTGGTAAATCTCGCAAAAAGTAAAGTACGGCACGAAAGATTTTTAAGATTTTTAATGAACGTGGGTTTCATGGTAAAACATTTTCGAATAAAGGGAAACATTTTGTTCAGCATGCGGAGTGTGAAGCTACAGGCAATGAAATATAGGCAAACTCGTCAGTACCTTGAGAAACACACATTAGTGCTTCGGAGATTAAAATAAAACGTTGTAATACACTGTTATCTCAAAACAAAACTAGAATGTGTTGGTCATGTCCAGAAGAGGATGGGCACGGGCTGAGAAAGTTAAAACAAAGTTTGAGAGACAAGAAACTTTCTGATTGTAAAACCGTAATAGGTAGGCTGACAGACAAAATGATTGATGAACTACAGCAGTATTATGGGATGGTCATTAGAAATAATGCTGAGGATTTGTTGCAAATGAAGCAGGCAGTACAGGCTACCTTCTTCCTCAGACTGTCAACTGAAGACAAACAAGTACACAACATTTGCCATCCTGAATCTAATTCATGGTGCAATTACGGCAATGCCTTGTATTCAAACAGTTCATACAGCCATAAACATTCCATTCCAGCAGCAGGCATGGATTAAAACCTATTTACAGAGACCTAGCAAATTCTGAATTACTGAAGAAGAGTCTGCATGGTCAGACTCAAAATTCCAATGTATCGTTCAATAATCTTATTTGGTCTTGCTTATAAAGAAAAAGTTGTATTGGAATTAAGACACTAAAGGAGGGAGGTTCATTGATACTGTTATTGTTTTTAATGATGGGAACATTGGTAGGGTGAAAATGCTTCAGCATATGGGAATTAATTTTGGAGCAAACTGCATCGGAACACTTGAACGGACGGACAAGGTTCATATTGATGAAGCAGAGTATGCAACACCGTTTGCTTCTGAGGAGTCCATAAAGCAGGAAAGAAAGAAAACTTGTAAAAACATCAAGAGGATGATATACAGTGTGGTGCAGGGTCCTTCTGAGTGACTAAAACTAAGTGTCTGAAACTTTAAAAGCAGTTAGAGAAAAATTTACATTTTCTCTTCCATTTTCCCTAAACCTCAGAAACCACTTCGAGTAGAGTATTTAAATTTTTAGGGAGTAATAATATATATATATATATATATATATATATATATATATATATATATATATTGAGTCTGCAGAACTAATAGAAGAACATAATGTTAAGTATAATTAAAATTATTTAGTAAAACGTACAAAAAACTACACAAAATGTTTACGTGTTATTAAAAAATTGCATTTCCGAAAGCAGTGGCTTAAATGCAGTTATTGTAGTTCAGTAGCCTCAGAACATACAGTTTAATGTGCTGAAAAAGTTTTAGGTCAGTGGGTACAGTAGTTCCTGAAATACAGGGAACCCAAGTCACTAAATGTAACATTCTCGGGATAGGGCGTTCCAACTCCCCTTAAGCGGAATTACGCGGTTAGTAGATTTTGACTTTTGTGTATATACCGTTATACTACTATATTTTTAAATTTTTCTCAAGCCACGCGAGTATATCCAATAACATGCAATTGGATAACTAACGGAATGAATATTATTCTTTTCCCCTATATTCACTATGCACTGGAACATATGTTACAGCTGTTCAATGAAATAATTTTGTCCAGACGAAATATTTTCAAAGCCCTTTTAATAATTCGTAACTGTTTGTCATGGATTTCAAATTATACTATAACTACGAGGAAATCATGGCGACATCGCCTTTTATTTCAGCCAAATTAAATGCATATCGAGCATATACTTTCATTATATATCAAACTGAATTTCATTAATATAGCTTAAGAACAATACAAGTTCAAGCTCGACCTTCACTGAACGAAATAATTTTCATTTTGGTGAATGCCGGCCCATATTGTTTCTTGAGCATCCTTGGTATGTCTTAAAATCAAACTAATAGAGCTTTGTGTGATGTATAATCCTCAGGTATTTAAATTTCGAATCTAATTGGGACTCAGCTGTGTGGTATTACTGGATATCGTTCGGATTTTTAGCACCACCAATTTCATTACAGCTGTCTCTTGTCTTGCGCTCATTGCACATAGTGGATACGCCACATTCAGCGAATACGACATCTCAGAATGTAACACCGTTGTTACATTGACATTAGTGTTGTATTCTGTAGCATATGGCAAGGCGAAAAATGTGGGTAGTTCGTCCCAAAGTTGTCAAGCATACTTTTAAAATGTACCGTAACAAATGAAGATGCATTTCACATGTAAATTTAAATAAGTAATTTAAGAAAGATCTTTATGCAATTATTAATCATTTACACTACTCTAACTGACGTAGTATTGTAAAAACTATGCTACAGTGTAATAGCTCTTTACATTTGATACTTACTTTACTTTCCGTGTCCGAGATGTCTCCCGGTGGTGGAAGGATTAGCCGTTGATACTAGTTCAGCGTTTCGACGGTACGCCTGATTGTACTCTTTCTGCATCTTTGCATCAATCATTCGTGGAGGCTCCTTCCATGTACCGCTTTACATTTGATGCTAGGTAAATACGGAACGTAGAGAACAGCAACATGAAAGGATGGTACAAGCTCCAGTATTGGTGTGATTAAAAGTTTGCCCATGAATTCTATTAATTGCGCTACTGGAACATAAAATGAGAATCTAGAACGCAATTACTTGAGGAAAAACTCGGACAGATCAAACAGAAAAATTTTCTGCAAGACAGATAATATATTCACCATCATTAACGGGTCTACGGCAGACATCGTGCTGCTGGGGTTGATTTAAACTCACTACACCGCAACATGGCATTTGCTAAGAAATTAATGGCTCGGAATAAAATAGTTAACTACGTGGACATAAAGTAGCAGATCGAGGAGGCTAGAATCGATTTTGACATATATTATAAACCCACAACAAGTGACTCGATTATATATGCTTCCTCTTGTCACCCCGAGTAAAATATTTTTTTAAATCAATAATACATCGATCAACGAACGACAATCATAGATAGAGAAAGAACTAGCCAACCTACAATATTTCCGTTGACTAATGATTATAATCAATAGATAATTCATGTGTTATACAATCAAAATCCCTCGACAAATGAATCTAAATGCATAAAACACTTATCGGTCCTCAGTGTGAAATTTGTAAAGATACCGTCCGTAGGGAATGTGTCATATGTCCTTACTAAGTTGTTTAATAATCATGATATCGCCATGGTATTTCGGCAGTTAAAAAAGTTCAGTATTACTATAAAGAACAACAACGCAAAGACATATACACAGGCTCAGGCGTCTACAGATTTATGTGTAACTAATGCCATGCATCGTATGTGGTGGAGACGGGCAGAATGTTCAGAACCAGATTTAATGAGAGCCTGTATAGTAAGAGAGGGCACGTGAAGCATCATTCAGCCTTTCCTGAACACTTGAAATCTAGTGACCATCAGCCTCCTACATTGGGCAATGTGGATGTACTGTATACCGCTTGAAAAGGAAAGAGATGTGTAAGTTGGAGATAATCACACTCGTGTGGTTATAGATTAATTCTGCTGAATAATAAATTGGTTTGTAGAAACCAGTCTTACTACGATGTAGTCATACCTAGTATTACATTCCTCCAATAAGGCCGTTCATATTTTAGATCTACCAAACGCGTTTTTTGCTCATTTTCCAATCTGTAATGCGTAGTTTGGCTTTTATATTTGGCCAAATGTTTAAATATTTCTAAACGTAAGGGACCAAACTGCTGATGTATTAGATCCCTTAAAAGCTGTTTAAAGTAAGTCAATCTAAAGATAACATCCATGACCGTGTGACGACTCGACCCCTGACTGAAGCGAGCGCGCAATCCGTGAGATGGCGCCTCAGACCGCGCGGCCATTTCCGCGCGGTGATTTGGCCAGTGAAAGTTCCTGTTAATCCTCTTTTCTGTTACGTGTGTTTTACCTTTGTACTTATTCTTTTATCACTTAAATTTTATACAATTAAGGTCTTACAACATTTGAAGTTCAAAGCATTGCCAAAAAAGAAACACGTATCCATAGAGAAAATGAAGAATGGTAATTACGATTATTTTCACAACCATATGTTTATTTATTGACACTGTAACACATAACAGCAATTAATGTGGTGGTCCTTTATCTCTCTCACACTTTGTGCCGGCAGTCTCGTCAATCACGCCAAATGCCTCCGATTGTATAAGTTTTTAATTAATATTGTTCACATTACCTGTGTGTGTTTCGGCCCCTTCAGGTTGTTGTTGTGGTGATGGTCTTCAGTCCGCAGACTGATTTGATGCAACTCTCCACGCTACCCTGTCCTGTGCAAGTCTCTTCATCTGAGAATACGTTTGGCAACCTACATCCTTTTAAATCTGCTTGCTGTATTCGTCCCACGGTCTCCGTCTACGATTTTTAACCCACACACTTCCTTCTATTGCTAAGTCGACAATTCCTTGATGTCTCAGAATGTGTCCAACCAATCTATCCCTTCTCTTAGTCAGGATATGCCAGAAACTCCTTTTCTCCCCGATTTAGGTAAGCACCTCCTCATTAGTTACGTGATTTACCCATCTAATTTTCATCATTCGTCGGTAGCACCACATTTCAAAAGCTTCTATCATCTTTTTATCTGAATTCCTAATCGTCCACGTTTCACTCCCATACAATGCTACACTCCAGTCAAATGCTTTCAGAAAGGACTTCCTAACATTTAAATAAATATTGGATGTTAACAAGTTTCGCTTCTTTAGAAACGCTTTTCTTCTCATAGCCATTCTGCATGTTATATCTTCTTTACTTGGGCCATCAGAAGTTATCTTGCTAGCCAAATAACAAAATTCATCTACTACTTTTATTGCCTCATTACCAAATCATCGCCTGATTTACTGACATTGCATTCCATTACTTTCGTTTTACTCTTGTTAATGTTCATCTTATATTTTCCTTTCAAGACACTGTCCATCCCATTCAATTGCTCTTCCAGATCTTTTGCGGTCTCTGACAGAATTACTATGTCATCGGCAAACGGCAATGTTTTTATTTCTTCTCCCTGCATTCCTTCCATTCCTTCACTGCCTGCTCAATGTACAGAGTGGACAACTTCAGGTTAATAACTCTAAAAGAGGACCGTTTGCGATGGCCTTCTAACAGCTCGAAATTTAATTGGAAGTATCGCCTTAACCATTCATCTGGGACAAAAATTCAATAAACGGATTTGTAGTGGAGGACATTCTGTACATCTTTGCTCTAGTACTATTTTTCCGTATCTGACACCGTCTATTTTCAAAAATAACGAAGAGGCACTGTGTGCTCTGTGCGTCTCTCTGTAACATGGTAGCACGTTTCAGTTCGCGCCGTTCAACCGGTCGGCAACATATTTTGCAGACGGCAAACAGAACATTTCTCTTGCACATGCAGGTCGTCTCTAGAGCGCGGCGTTATGCCCTATCTCGGCTATTATGCATCGGAGTGAAAAATTTTCAAGTAAAAGTTTTTCAGAACTTAATATTGAGTAACTTTTGTTTGAAAATTTGTTCGATTTTTTTACTCTGAAAGTTGGTACACAAGTATAAAGACCAAATTCTTCATTTGACTTTACCGTCAGATCCTTTTGCTTTAATCATTTAAAGGTAGATTGATGAATGGTTTGAGCTTGATATTTCATCTAAGGATGAATATATCGAAGGAGAATATCTTTTCACAAAGATATAAAAATTATACAAAATGAAGAATCATAATTAATAATTATGATAATTATGATTCATGATTATTAGGATTGATTTGGTTATTTCTGAACGCGCCCTCTAAATATATGAATGCTTGCCGTAAATTAATCTATTTGAAAAGTTCTTCGATAAAGGCCGAAAAGTAAAAGAAATTATAAAAATAAAAACCGCACTGGCCTGGTTTCGGCCCACTATTGCAAATATTATTGTTAAAAGATAAGATTATAAATAATATACAATTAAATATAGAATATATTAATATTATATTATTTTTATATATTTAATTTCACATTTTTATTATTTTTGTCCGTGAAATATGCTAAAGTCACAAAACTACAGAAAAACCTAATGTGGGCCATAAAACAAGCGATTGCGGTTTTTTAGATATGATTTGATGCATTTAAGACTATTATTTTTCATAAAATGCACTTTTAAAAACCATCAGCTTTTTATTCAAAACCTTATACATCTACCAGTTTCGGTCATAGACCATTTTCATTGATAAAAAGGTGTTAAAACAGAATGGTAAAATACATCCAACTGAGACAAACAGTATAACTAAAAGTGTAAAAATTACAGTGGTCATCCTAGATGACTCCTGTTTGTCTCAGTTGGATGTATTTTATTTGATGCATTTTACCATTCTGTTTTAACACCTTTTTATCCATGAAGATGGTCTATGACCGAAACTGGTAGATGTATAAGGTTTTGAATAAACAGCTGATGGTTTTTAAAAATGCATTTTATGAAATATATTACGGCTGTTGACACTCGCCTCACCAAAGCATTCACTATTATTTTTGTTTATTTCTGCATACCGTGGTTTTACTAGCACATTTCTGGGGGTTCGCTTAGTAGTTTATTATTTTACGATCTTTCATTTACTGTGTGGCATTATAAACGCTATGCTTGTTGTTTGTTACGGTTGACCCTTTGCTTAAACTACCGTACACTCTGGACATAACTTGGCTGGACACTTCCCGTTCAGCTTTGGTCTTGTGCTGGGCGGGCACGCGTCCAATATTTTGCGTTTGTACACACGGATCCGTGCTGAGCACGCCGAATAGGAGTCAGCCTCTACAATAAGTAAGGTACTAAAGCTGATTTCATATTTTATCTACAAGAATTTTTATCTCACCTTCCACTACCACCAGGTATTACTTTACATTCTATTTTCAAATGTTCAAATGTCTGTAAATCTATCGGACCAAACTGCGTGGTCATCAGTCCGTAGCTTACAAACTACTTAAACCTAGGTAAACTAACCTAAGGACAAACACACTCACCCATGCCTCATGGAGGACACGAACCTCCACGGCGAGCAACCGCGCGCTCCTCCGCAGCGAGGCGCTTTAGATCGTTCGGCTACTCCACCGCGGCCATTATATTTTACTCTCTCTTTAGGTCCATTGCGTTTTTCTGTCTGACGACTAGATGTCACATCCCGATTTCATTTTAGTGCCTTTTAATTGAAGTTGACGGAGGTAGCTCGATCCTTATAAAATTTTTTACATGAATTTACGCACATTTTACCACCCTTTTGTATGCGTGGCTGCACAGCTTAGAACCATGTGCCACACTGTTTACCGTGTATGGTAAACAAAATACGAGTATATGCTTCATAAACATATGACATCGAAGGTATGAAATGTCGTAATAACTAAATGCAAACTATATCCAACAAATTAATTTTGAGACTTAAATTACGGATGATGTTTTATGTCTCTCAGTCCATTTAGACATCATATAGGAAAAAATCATTTTAAGCTTATCTTATACCATAACGTCCACATGTAATACAATATTTTCACTACGGGTCATTTGGCAATGGCAGTATAAGCCATGACAGATCTGTAACGTTAATAAACTAATGTCACATAGAAGCAAATTTTGACTGTCATCACAACAATCAAAATGAGAGCCAATACAATTACTTTAGTCTATTTCCTAGTACGGTCATTCTGCATGAATGTTTAAAAGTTACTATCCGGTTTATTCATACCGTTGGTATATTGCGTTGCTTGAAAGCAGAAGAAACTGAACATCTTTGACTGTTTATAAATGGCAATAGGAGACAGGACATGTGAGTACTAGATATTTGGTTTGTGACTGTAGCTGCTTCATGCCCGATCTCTTTATATTATTTGCTATCGCGATCGTATACAACTGTGTTACAGTCTTTTTTCAAACGTAGGTTTAAAGGCAGAGTCTGAATCCGTTATTCGAATGGCGTTGAGGTGGAAATCTATTCATGTAAAAATATCTAGTGTTGTTCGCCAGGAGATCTGACGGACACCTATTGTGTTGTTGGCTAAAGATTCAGCAAAAAAAGATCAATGGTGGTGAAGACAGAAATGAAGTATGAAAAGATACCGGTTTAAACTAGAAATACTGTGAAGGGAGAAATCGTCGGTGATATTCCTTGTTAAACGAAACAGAAAACAAACTGCAGACGCGAACAGTCATTCTCGGGCCTAGGCAAGTTCTATTTCCCATCCTAGCTTGAGAAGTGAAGAAGCAGAACTTGTCTAGGAACTATGCTATTCAAACGAATCCTAGCAACGGCGCTAGAACTGGTTATATGCCGAGCAACTTATCTAGTTCTGCCACCTGGACGTTGACAAACCGACAGTACGTTATAGTTAAACTTCTGAATGGAAAGTGTAAGGAAGCAAATTTAAAAATGTGCTGCTTTCATATTTCGCGGCAACATCTACGCAAGTACTCATAAAAAAGAGCTTGATATAACGGTTGTTAACTTTACTTTTAGTAAATTGGTTTGTTCTGCTTTTAAGTGAATTATAATTATTTTAGCATCTTGTTAGAGAACAGAAAGGACCTATTATTTATCAGTACAGGATTCTTGTTAAGGAGACGATATCCTCCTTCTACATATAAACTACTAGGAAACGAAATCTATCATAAATTATTTTTAGTTCCACTTCAGCACAACCATTTATGACGCAAAGAGCCATATGAATTTTATTTCCTAAATGTATATATTTGTAGACACTCCTAGACACTTTGTATTTGTAGACACTTTCAGACGTCGCGATGAGTTTGACGCCACTTTTCAGCCCTGACTTCCAGCAATAAAATCGTAAAATTTATTATTTTGCTCACGTAGGTGCCAACAAATACGCTTCAAATTAACGTATGTTGAAATATTTTAAGAAAAAATGGATTTTATAGTAATTTATTGTATGTGGTTTCACCGAGAAACTCCTCGCAAACTATAGATTGCTCACTTTTGGTCATAAAACCGGCGTTTTCGTGTTGCAGTCTCTTTATTTCAGCCATATCCTTTCGCCGACTTCTGTTTTAGGTCATCATCAGTGGATTCGTTAGCTAGACAATTAGATTTTTGTTTACAGGCATACCCTGAAGAGTTTATAAACAGCTGGGTAAATTAGTGGTAATCACGTTTTACAGTCATACTTGATAAAAACATGAGTAGCCCTTATTTACTTCGATTAATACAAACTGAACTGTTTATAGTCCGTTAGTTCCGTACCTATTGCAGAAGATGGTCTAAATTTTGAAATGTTTGTAAATTTATGGGACTTACCTACTGTGGTTATCAGTCCCTAATCGAGGCGGAATAGCCGTGCGCACTGAGGCGTCGTGCTGCGGTGCGCGCGGCCGTTCGCCTTCGGCGGTTTGAGTGTATGTGTTGTCCTTAGGTTGGTTTAACTTAGTTTAAGTAGTTTGTAAGCTAGGGATTAATGACCAATCAGTTAAAGTCCCATAGATTTACTAACATTTTGAACATTTTTTATCAGTCCCTGGGCCTACAAACTACTTAAACTAACTTAAACTATCCCAGGGACAATACACACACATTCATGATGGAGGGATGACTGGAACCTCCGACGGAGAGCAATCGCGTGCTCCGCAGCTAGGCTTCTAAGAGCGCACGGTCATTCCACCCGGGCCTTGTTATAGGTTGTTCGTCTATTGTGGTACTCTGCAGAATAATACAGCTCTTGTATTGTGTAGTATCACGTGCCTGGCCACCCGTTTGGTACGATAGAGGTGTCTTACGTTGTTGTGCTGTGCTGATCATGTCATTTACCCGTTCAGGTTATGGAAAGTATAGTTTGTAACAGTTCCTTCACTGTGCTTCTTTTAACTTTGTCGTAACGAATAAAGTGATGCCTTCACAAGCCCAAAAGTAACACCCATTTAATTCATTCTATCTTCTGCATTAATTTCTTTCACTTCATACACAGTAGCAACGTCAGGAATAGTACAAATGAAGCACTGTCAACAATTAGCTTTCATTGCCACTGACTGTTGTCACCTTGTAATTAATCCAATACCTGATACACGTCAGTGGCTGGATCAACAGCACACAGGTTCCGTGATTCCAGTGCTGAAAAGGGATGACCCGACTTTAATTGCCATTAGATATACACTGAAACGACATGTGATTATATTGTTTAGATAACAGGCCAATAGAATAAATAAAAATAAATCGAGGCTATAGACTGAAACATTATTTATCATCGATAAAAGTGTCCTAATATTGGGTACCTTATTTTAAAGTTAAGATTACGAGTTCAGAATAAAATAGTAGCCTTTATATTGTGAAAAATGAGCGGTAATGTTACTATCAAATATTTTAGTACTATCCGTGTAAAAAATCTTCTGAATATTTACTCAGTCAATAATGGTATGACAAATAATTGGAATGTATATTTTTAATGTTCGTAAATGTGCTTCCTAATTTCTGATTTGCGTATTTCCTAATTATGGATTGGAAATAGACATTAAAATATAATGAATTAGTAACATAGTTCTTATTCATACCACATTTTTGCCTAGAAAGTACAGAGTTATAAACAAAAATTCCAAAAAATAAATAGCTGTGGAGAACAAATGTTCACAGCGCCGCAACCGAAATCTCACATGCAAATAAATGACAACCAGACATAATGACACATTACCCTATTAGTTGCTAGTCCAACCGACAGTATGTCGGGCATACGTGATCTTCTTTATTACCAATGATAGTTCGTAGTAGTGATTTTCATCACGCAGAACGCTATGTTGAACCCACATTAACAAAAATTGAAGTTTCTTGACTCTGTAGCCACAATTAAAAAACAAGCCATAGATATTGGGATAGAATAGTAGGATAGGCTGCAGCGGTTATCTCACATAGTGTCGATTTACTGGCACTAGTCACTTTTCACATCTTGTTTGTCTTTGACCTCCAACGTTTTAGTCGCCATAAAGTTTTTGTTGACCTACAACATCTATGGTATCACGAGAACCTTGTACAGCAACAGTCCATCAGGTAGCATCGTTTATAACTCTGTTCCCCAGATCATTAAATGTTTCCTTGTCATGTCTCATTTTTAATGCGTAGTTTTGGCACTGCCACCTTGCTTGTACTTCTGCCACATGTGCCCTTCATGTCGGTCCTCAGTTTCCTCGTTTCTAAATGTTGGAAGCTCTACGATAGCAACCAAAATCTCCTGCCACTAACACCCTTTCAAAACCAATAAAAATGTTTCTTCTACATTTAACTCCACTGCGTTTCATTACGATCATCTCTTTAATTAAACGGGAAAAAGTTCACCAAGTGCCAAGTTAAAATCACATTCTCATGCATAGAAATATATTCGTCTACTATTTTAACCTGAAAGGGCACTTCCTCTCTGCGTTCAATTGTTCTTGTCCTGCTTAACTTCTTCACACTACTCATAGTGGTGAATAGACAATATTTAAAAAAAAATGACTGCTAACATGAAAAAGATTGACAACTGACATCGAGAAAATCTGAGGTTTCACACGAATCGGTACCAAACACAACTACGCAGTTCCTACAATCGACTTCCTAACTCTCCTGTGTCTGAAAAATTTTGTTTACTCGTTTTTCAGTGAGTCTTCTTGTTGAGCCAAGTGGGGTTAAAGGCTACCCTCTTGGCAGTAGCTGGGACTTTGCGGATGTTCCATAACTTTACCATAAGTGTATTTATTATCTGCTACGTCTATAAAGCCCCATTCCTTTAGATTCGGTTTCTCTGGAGCTCAAAAAAAAAAGTTTGTTAAGCTTATGGGACTTAACTACGGGGTTATCAGTCCCTAAACTTACAAACTACTTATCAACTAGCTTATCCTAAGGACGGCACAAATATCCATGCCCGAGGGGGGATTCGAACCCCCGACCGCAGTGACCGTGCAGACCGTGACTTAAGCGCCTCAGTCCCCTCGGCTTCTCTGGAGCTGCACCTGTGCTGGTGCGATTTAGTGCTTTCGAAATCTTGCAAATTTTCTGTATTGCGGCTGGACTTTTCTTTTGCGGCAATTTAATCCTGTAATTTGGCGGATCACTCCTATTGTCTTTCTTGATTGTTGGAGTGACTTGTGAAATTTTCCAGTCTATGGGAACGGACCTTTCGCTGATGGATCGGTTGTATACGATAGCTAGGTATGGAGCTACTGCGTAAGCATACTTTAAAAGGAACCTAACTGGTATACATTGTGAACCGGAAGACCTGCATTTGTTAACTCATATAACTTGCTTTAAAACTCCACGGATATCTACTTCTAAATTATGCATGTTTGCAACTGTTCTTGATTCAAATTCTGGACTATTTGCTTTGTCTTATTTGGTGAAAGAATATCGGAAAGCTGTGTTTAGCATTTCTACTTTAGCAGCACTATCTAAAATAGCATCAGCATTGCTATCGCATATTGAAGTTAGCGATTTTGTTTTGCCGCTAGTATAATTTACAAAGTGTCAAAATTTCTTCCTGTTTCCTACCAAATTATGTGACACGTTTTGTTGTGGAAACTATTGTAAGCTTCTCGCATTGAAGTTCGAGCTAAAATTTGAGTTTCTTTAAAAGATTGCGAGACTTGGGGGTTTTGGGACTGTTTGCTGTTGTTGTTGTTTTGAGGGGATTAAACATCTAGGTCATCAGTTCCCCCTTTTTTTAAAAACTACTTAAACTAAGTTAAACTAACCTAAGGACAACCCACACATCCATACCCGAAGGAGGATTCGAACGGGTCGCTCCAGACCGCTCGGCTACTCACGCGCGGCGTGCCTGTTTGGCATGTTTTTTCTTTGATAAGTGGTTTAACGTGTTCTTTCTACCACTGCGGGTCAGTCTCCTCTTCTGTTAATTTATTTGGTAAACATCCTTCAATAGTTGTCGATATTATTTCTTTGATTGTAGGCAATATTTGATCTACACTCACATCGTTAGTCTCGAAAGACTGGAGGTTTTCACTCAAGAAAGCGTTAATCGAATTTTGATCTGCTTTTTGAATAAATGAATATTTCGTTTAATTTTTCTGGATTCAGTATCGCTACGACAACTCACTGTTCACTAATGTCTGTGTCTGTTTTCGGTGCTCTTTATTTGCTCGGGATTACATGTTGCTAGGAGGTCAAGTATGTTTTCAAAGCCATTTACTATTCCGAATTATTTGCTGTTAACAGGTCAAGTATGTTTTCACAAGCATTTACTATTCTAGTGGGCTCATGAACAAATTGCGCGAGATAATTTTCGGATCATCCAGTACAATTTCGGATTATGTTTAGGGCTTACCTCCAGATTTTGAACATGTATGTTTTGCCAACATATCGAAGATAAGTTAAAGTCACCACCATTATTAAAATTGTGTGCCTTAGGTACATTTTTGAAATTTGATCCAAGCTTTCGTTGAACATTTCAGCAATCGAATCGACTGAGTCAGGGGATCGGTAAAAAGAACCAATTATTAATTTGCTTCGGGCGCCTCGGTTGCACAGTGGTAGTGTACCAGACTACAAATCCAAAGGTCGCGGGTTCAATCCCTGCCACGTACTGGGATTTTTATCTGTCACTTTCCACTTCTTTCACCTCTGGCAATATTGCCCATGTGAAAAATACCGAGTAGCACCGTGGTTCGGAACCCACGTTAAACTCTAGGTCCCCCTATAACTGGCTGGGTAAGTCAGTTCGAAGGTCGGAGGAAGGCAACGGCATACCACCTCCAAGCAGGACCATGCCTAGTAAAGAACTGTGGTCTTCAAACCAATCTTCGGATTATAGACTGCTTCACCTTTTTTTTACCTTTGTCGGATAAACCGCTTGTGACTGCAATAATTGCGCCACTTGTTTTTAGATGTGTGTTCTTCTTATCTGTGAGCTGTACCCTTTGAGAATGCATCCTTTTTTGTGCATTCCCTAGGCCCTCTAACCGAGAGAAACCTCCCAGTCCACGCCATACAGCCCCCAATACCTGTGTAGCCGCCTTAAAAGTCTCTTTTCCTTTTACGCAGCGACTAAGAGAGTAAACTGAAACTGCTAGTATGGAAGTAGTCTGTTCGCTGAGAAAAATATTTACATTAGCATTTGTATAATATTGAACATCGGTCTAAGCAAGTGACAATTTGGGAGATTATTATGACCACGTGCTTTTAGTGGAAAAATAACAAAAGTGTACTTGTAAATCATCTCCGCCTACTCTTAACTATCACAGTGTTTACTCACAATACGTTTGACTTTCGTCGCATCAGAAATGCACGTCTTCACACTAACAAACCGGATATTATGAAGAAGAAATTGTACAGGTTACGTTTCTGTGCACAATATAAACTACAGTCAAAGTTGATTACATATATCTTTTACGGAACTTATGTAATTATATCTCCTGTAGAGACATTGAGCCTGAAGAAGAGTGTTTTTAGTTAGCATAGCAGACAGCAGATCTAAATAGCAGCTCTACCAAAGTCGCTACACCAACATCGTGCAAAGTAGGATATGTTATTACGATTTAATTTGAATACGATAATATGCAAACGAGAGAATCACAGGTAAACCGCCAATACTGGTGCGTTTTTTAACTCTTCCTATTAACTTAATATTAGAGATTGCGGTGGCAGAAAAATTTTCCATAGCTGACGGAATGGCGGAATCAGTGCATTAGCCACAACACAAATTAGGCAAAAAGAAAATATACAAATGAAATAAAAGAATATTTAAACAGTTGAATAACAATTTGCATGGTGCTAAAATTGTTCCGTTTTACGAAGTTTATCCAACTGATCGACAAGCAGTTACTCACAAGATTACTCCATTCTCTGCTTCCCAAGGCTTACGACCAACGTCAGGGCGAAGAATATTTATCATTTCCGGCCGTGTCGTGAAGTGAGTTTATGAACCCTTCTTCAATTCATTACCGTTGCTCTAGGCCACCGTCATCTTTTGTGTCATTAACTTGATACGAAAAGAGCTTATTACAATTTTCAATTTTCTGAAATGTTTCGTAAATTACTTCACAAAATATTATCAAGCGATATATTTAGATTACAATCGATGAGGCAACGTAGCTATCTCTTGTACTTTCCATAAAGCTTCTGGCGTGACTAGAAAGGCCACTGTTGAGTTGATATTTTGAGTAGCCATCTCTAATGAGACCGGGGCACGTTTTATTGACGGCGACACGATGATAAATCTGATGATATAATGAAGAGCACATTAAAAGACTTGCCTTCCAACATCGTCAGGCTTCTGTTTCTGTTCGGTACCGGTCTACGACACAGAAAATACTGTAACGTTTCCAGTTATATCGAGAGTTTGCAGAGTTTTCAGCGAACGCAATCGATGAACAGATTTCAACAATTTACCAAGTAGCTGTGCCGGAAACTATGTGTGATAACTTTGCATTCTTTTGAGATATTTCTAGATACGTTTAACACATTTGACGTCTGAAGTAATCAAGTTACACCAATGTTTAAAAGTTACGCCTAATCAAAAAATTACAGAACTTTCCTCATCAGAACTGGGAGGGAAAACCGTCGAACAAAAACTGACCACAAGTAAGTATAAAGGGCATCTTGGGTATTATTCTAAGGCAAAATAGAACTCTGTGAGCATTGAATGCACTGAATGGCGTTGAATTTATTGAACACCTCCACATTACACAGGGAATGTGTAGTCAAACGTCAGAAAATTTGTGAAGGAGATTGGAGTAAAGCTCTAAATAGCTATAAGTAGAACACACAGGTGTCGCACCGGAGCGGCAGAGCGCATTGAGGCGCTATGCTACGATGCGCGAGGGCGTTCTCCTTCGGGGGATCGAATCCCCCCTCCGGCATGGTGGTTTGTGCCGTCTTTAGTATAAGCTAGTTCATAAGTAGGGACTGATGACCCCCACAGTTAAGTCCCATGAGCTCTACAAACATTTCATTATTTGAACATACAGGGAAGTTGGAAGCTATAAAACCTAGTATAATACATAACTTTGAAATGACAGTCTAGGTAGAGAATTGAAAAAAAAGAAAGAAACAAGGAACAAATGGGAAAATCTGAAACTAATCAAGCAGGGATATAATCTATAAACATTTATAATCCTGAATTATTTTAGTAGATTCTGTCGAAGATACGAAATACCTGACGGATGGAATGAAGAATAGAGTCCAATGACCCACAGACGGCGTAATTATTATAGACGGAGCAGGAAAGCGGATTATGAAAGGATGGACCATGAAACCGACTGTTCCCGTCTTATGTCGACGGGGCGTTAAACACTAATCTTCCTTCCCTCCTTCTTCCCTCTTTTTGAAGGAAACAGCCCTGGAGCGATTTGTGATCTCCGATCTGGATGGGCGGGTGGTGAATTCCCCGGGTTCGAGTCCACAGTGCTGAAAAGCTCCGCCTGAAGGATGGGGCGTTGAAGTAATCTCCATTCCCAAGAAAGAAAGGCGAAATGATAGGAAAAATCAAAAAAATTTGGTCTCCTAAGTATACGACAAAGTATATGAAAAAATAAGACGCAAACGATTCTGAAATACATCTACGTACATACTCCGCAATCCACCGTCAGGTGCGTGGCGGATGGTACACTGTACCACTGCTAGGCATTTCCTTTCCTATTCTACTCCCAAATAGAACGAGGAAAAAGAAATTCTATTTGCCTCCGTACGAGCCCGAATTTCTCTTATCTTGTCTTTGTGATCATTACGCGAAATGTAAGAAGGAAAGATAATTCTACACTCAGCTTCAAATTCCGGCCATCTTAATTTCCTCAACAGAATTTCTCGAAAAGTACGTTGTCTTTCCTCCAGCGATCCCCATTTAAGTTCCCGGAGCGGTTCCGTGACACTAGCGCAGTGGTCGAACCTACCAGTAACGAATATAGCTGCTCGCCTCTGAACTGCTTTAAACTGATATGCTGCGAGTCCCAAACACTCGAGCAATACTAAAGACGTTTTCGTACAAGCGCTTTACACGCGGTATCCTTTACAGATGAAGTACATCTTCCCAAAATTCTCCCAATAAACCGAAGTCGGCTGTCCACCTTACTCACAACTGTCCTTACATATGCTTTCCATTTCGTATCCCTCTGTAATGTTACTCCTAAATATTTGAACGTCTGAAGCCGTTAAACATAAAACTTTTCCTAAACATATATTGTTGTATGAACTTCCAGACAAACTGCAGCCGGCCGCGGTGGCCGAGGGGACTGAGGCGCTCCAGTCACGGTCTGCACGGCCACTACGGTCGGGGGTTCGAATCCCCCCTCGGGCATGGATATTTGTGACGTCCTTAGTATTAAGTAGTTCATAGGTAGTTTGTAAGTTTAGGGACTGATGGCGCCGTAGTCGAGTCCCATAAGCTATACAAACATTTGAACATTTGAATTTGCAAACTGCAGAATACCTGTAACTTGCTGTGCCGAAATATTGAGAGAGCAAGTTACGGATATTCGGCACTTCGCCTGGAAGTTCCTGAAACATTCATCTTCCTAATTTGAATCAGGGCTTCTAATATGGCTATCTTATACTTAACAATGTTTTATCATAAAAATAACGTTGAAAAGTGGAAATTAAACATCAAGACTGACCTGGTTTTATTTACAAAATGATCTGTTGATGTTCTAAGAAGGTATGGGAAATAACATTGGATAGACATCATGTTCTTGGTAATACTCTGGCTTTATATCAGCACCAGAGTGGAAAACAGTTATTCTTATAAACAGAAATGATCCAGGGTGTTAGAATGGGCTGCAGTGTGGTTCCAACCCCATTTAAAATCTACATGGAATGTTTGATAATTATACAGTATGAGTGACTACTCCACTTCCTTTACATTGGAAGGTCAATGATATATCAATTCGTCACTATATTACGCATGAAATAACTATACAACCTCGACTGATAAGTAACTGGAGAAGAGGATGTGTTGAACAAAGGAAATTTATTAAATCTCATATGGGGAAAATGAAAGAAGCCTCTCGGGAAAAGGGAGGAAAGATATACTAATGAGGTAAAAGCAGCTCTCACCTTCCCATGCGGAGCGGAATGGTGAGTTGTAAGGCATTTGGAAATATCTGAAATGAAATACCGGAGACGTATAAAGCGGTACAACAGAAAATTAGTAACAACTGCAGAAGGGCCGAATTGGGCGTGAGATCTGACAGACGGCTATACAGAAAGGAAACTGAAGGACAAATTGATTAAATCTGGACACCCATATCTTCGGCTGAACCTATAATAACTCGATGAAGATAATTAGTTCTCGAACTTAGTGTAAACTGTGTGATCAAAAGTATAAGAACAGTAATTGTTACGAGTGGCAGACCGCTCCATTCTATCTCTTCATTCGAGCTCTGTTCTTCTTATCTCTTTTTGACGATCTTTTCTCTCTACTTAGGTGTGCGTCATATTCTTTTCGCAATCAGAGGAGAAAGTCGGCCATCTCGCCGCAACGAGAACCGCCTGGTTGTAATGGTTCCCACTCCAGCTTCTGTATCATTTCCGTGACACTCTGACCTGTATCGTAATAATACACAAAACTAGCTGTCCTTCTTTGTACTCTTTCGATGTCCTCCGTCGATCTCACCTGATAAGGATCCCACACTGTTCAGAAATATTCCAAATTAGGACGGACAAGCTTAGTGTAGGCAATCTCTTCAGTAGTTTTGTTGCATCTTATAGTGTTCTGCCACTACATCTCAGTCTTTAGTTCGCCTTCCTCACAACGTTTTTTATGTGTTCTTTCTAGTTTGTCTGTCTTGGTAATCATTCCTAGGTATTTAGTTGAATTTATGACCTGCAGACGTGATTGTTTATATAGTAGACCAAGTTTAGAGGATTCCTTTTAGTACTCATTAGGACGACTTCGCACTAATCGTTATTTAGCATCAATTGCGAATTTTCGCACCATACAGATTTCTTATCTAAATTGTTCTGCAGTTGGTTTTGATCTTCTAATTACTTTACTAGACGATATGTGACAGCATCATCTGCGAACAACGTAAGATAACAGCTCATATTTTCTACCAAATCTTTTATATAGATAAGGAGCAGCAGATCTATTAACACCTTTGTTTTAGCTGAATCCGTAAGCAGGCTATTTGATAAAAATTTGCTTGTGAGGAGCCGTGTCAAAAGTCTTCTGGAAATCTAGAAATTTTGAATCAATTTGAGATCCCCAGCGCGTAGCATTTTTCACTTCGTGTGAATTAACAGCTAGTTGTGTTTCACAAGAATGATATTTTCTAAGTCAGTGTTAACCATGGGCTAGTAGATCGTTCTTTTCGAGGCAATTCATAACGTTTGAACTCATTATATGCTCCAAAACTGTGTTACAAATCGACGACAGAGATAAAGCCCTCTATTTTAGTGGATTATTTTTATTTCCTTTCTTGAATACCGATGTGACTTGTGCAAATTTCCAGTCTTTGAATATAAATCCATCATTTGTCGAGCGGTTGTATGTTAAGTATGAAGTTATTGGATCAGTATACTCTGACAGGAAACTAATCTGTATACAATGTGGAATGGAAGACTTTTTTTTTTGGTTTTTTTTTTTTTTTTTTTTTTTTTTTTTTTTTTTTTTTTTTTTTTTTTTTTTTTTGTTAAGCCAATTAAGTTTCTTTACTCCTCCGAGGATATCTCCTCCTATGTTACTCATATTGGCAGCTGTTCCAATTCTAAATTTGGAATGTTATTTCCTCTTCTTTGGCGGTTTTAAGAAGTCTCATAAAATCTGCGGAAGGGATCACTCGTGAGGTCCAAATATCTATCAGCAATCCAAGTGACAAAATAATAATGCGTATGGAGAGAAAAAATGGAACGGTTTTGATACGTCACGTCTTGTAGCTCCCAAATATTCATTTAAGGACGATAACTGCAACAAAGCTGCTATAGAATACCTTAGAATAAACTTCTATGTATCAGTAGCTTTGAAAACTATGACATACACCGTGACCAAATGTGGACGAATTGTATGTGACTCATGAAAATGGACAAAGCGCGAACCTGGTCAGCTCTTAATAAATAGGCAGCTTTGTCGCAATAATTTAAGAAATGTGTTTTCTTAAAAAGAATGGGTTCAACAACTCCTAAAGATCCAGACATTTCTGCAGTCAATGATAATCAATGAGTCGATGTAAAGAACGGAGCCACTGAGCAACGGGTGATGTCGAGACACCTGAGGCAGTCCGATGCAAAGTTTTGTTATAGCGAATAAATCGAGAACGTTGACTTGTTAGGATGTGTGAAGTATCGAGGGGGTTATGTTACGGTCTGGGGATAGTGTTCGAGGCTAGGGTGTGACCCCCTTATTGCGCTTAAGAAAACGCCGCTAAATGCCGAAGGACACATTTTACAAATTGTGTACTGCGTGCAGTGGAGGAACAGGTCGGAGACGATGATTGTGTCAGAACAGCATGTGTGAGGCAATGGTTTAAGGGCAGAAAAGTTTCTGAAATTGACAGGACTACTCACAAGCGTGAGCTAAACTCAGCGAGACACTTCTGTAATGCGTTACATCTCCTGCCTCTAAAGACCGCGCTGTAGACGGGACGTTAAACGCTAATCCTTCCTTCTTTCTTGAGTTAGAATGTCAACCCCAGCATCTAACATTACTACTTTTTATATATTTTCGGCTCGTGAGGCTGCATTTCCTTCACAGACGTAAGACACGACATTGAAAGCAGTCCCAGCAGTTTCAAGTGATCATAAAGGCAAAAGGGATACATTTGATCAGAAATGTCACACAATATTTTTCTAAGAAATCAAAATGGAACAGTGTCATTTGCAAAACAAAATAAAAGAAGAAGAAAAACGGGTAACTTGAGATGTGGTTAGAGATTCTCGTGAGACGAGTGTCAGCCACTTAGGGCAGATAACACGTATATTACAGCCTCTCACGACTCCTGTGGAAATTCGAGTGGCACTTCTTTGGATCCGCTGTATTTTCTAATAGTATGATTTAGTGAATGACCGAATAAATTGAATTAGTATTCACAATGAACAGTACAACTCTATGTGAATCTCTTTCGTAGAAAACTCTAGTTTCCCAGTTACCTACCAACAAATCGTAACCTAACATTTCTTTACACGTATATAATCGCAATACTTGTACCAGCACATGTCTTTACACATTCAAGTCACAAATTAATTTAAATATTTCCACATGGTTAACAAAATATAGCCGCATAATGTTCCATTCACCTGATACTCAAATTATACAACACTTTACGTTTCCCTAAGATCACAAGTTTGCCTGCATTAGGATGTGACATTTGCACGTGAAAATGAAAATCTGTTGGGCGATTTAGAGAACCAGAATATTTTCAGACTGACCAAATAAAGATTCAAATGCGCCCAAAGAAATTTTCGAGGATAGTAAAAGGTAGCATACCGTAAAATATTCCGACGACGCGTAAGAATACGCAACAGCGCAAGACACACCAACAGACAATGGGACTCACCTTTTCTTCTCTTCTCAGTTAAAGTCCAAGCGGTTAATAATCTTACGATTATATGGCGACTTACGAGAAACAAGCGTAAATGCTGAATGTTTAAAATACTATAAGCAAAGTGATAGCATTTCGTTTGTATCATCGTGATTTGGACGTATTATATTCAGTTGCAACAAAGATATAAAATTTTAGTATTTCTTTTACTATAATTTTTTAAATATCTTTGTTCAAGCGAAGACGCAACGGTAAGCAGTATTGTAGTCGATAACATATATCACTGCAGCAAAGGAAACGCAAGTGTCTGAAATCGTCGCTGACGAAGTAACTCACGATACCGCTTGATCTCTTATTTAATTGTTTACCGATCAGTATTTTCTCCATTATCATATCCGCAGTACTAGTTACCCCACTGTTTAAAACTTATGCTCTGGTAATGTAACCAAACGAATGTAAGCAAACTGTAAAATTCCATATGGTAACATTTCTGTACATGAAAATATTAGTTAAAATTTAGCCGACAGGTCACAACGAACATACATGAAAGATAGATATTGATAAATCTCAAAACAGCTTTTCACGAAAGTGTGTGTGATGTGGTCTTTAGTCCAAGGGCTAATTTGATGCGGCTCTCCACACTATTTTGTGCTGTGCAAGCCTCTTCCTCTCTGAATAAGAACGCTAAGTACTTCGTTTTGATTCTGCTTACTGTATTCATCTCTCTGCGCCCCTCTGCGATTTGTACCCCACATACTCCACTTCAGCGCTAAATTGACGATTCCTAGATGTCTGAAAATGTGTCCCACCAAACTAGCCCTTCTGTCAGTCAAAATAAGCGAGAATTTATTTTCTACCCAACTTTAGTCAGCACCTCTTCACTAGTTACGCGAGCTACCCATCTTATCTACAGCATTCGTCTGTAGCACCACGTTTCAAAAGCTTCTATCATATTTCTGTGGGAAATCCTTATGGTCCACGTTTCACTCCCGTACAATGCCACCTACAGACAAATTCTTTCAAAAATGACTTCCTAATATTTAAGTTAATACTGGATGCCAGTAAATTTCGCTTCCTGAGAACTATTTTTATTCCCATATACATACTGCATTTTATATCTTCCTTACTACGGCCATCAAAATTATTTTACTACCCAAATAACAAAACTCATCTACTACTTTTGTCACGATGTCTAATCTAATCCATTCAGCAAAGCCTTATTTTATTAGACTACATTCCATTACTCTTGTTTTGCTATTTTTAATATTTATCGTATTCCCTCCTTTAAAGACACGGTCCATTCCGTTCAGTTGTTAGAGACAGAATTACAATGTCATCGGAAAATAGCAAAGTTTGTATTTCTTCTCACTGAACTTTAATTCCTTCTCACAAATTTCTCCTTGCTTTCCTTCACAACTTGCTCGATGTACAGACTGAATATCATTAAGGAAAGGCTACACCCTGTCTTACTCCCTTCCCAACCATTGCGTCCATTTCCTGCCCTTTGCCTCTTATAACTGCTGCCTGGTATTTGTACAGGTTGTACATAAATTTTCGTTCGCTATATTTTACCCCTGCTATCTTCAGAATTTGAATTTATTCTATACTAGACTGCCAAAACCTTTCTCCAAATCTAGAAATGTTCGATATGTTACTTTGCATATCCTTAACCTATCTACTAAGATAAGGCCTAATGCACGTATTGCCTCACGTATTCCCACAGTTATCTCAAATCCAAACTTTTCTTCTCAGTGGTCGGAATGTATCAGTTTTTCCAATCGTCTGTAAATACTTTGTGTTGATTTTTTGTATGCACGACTTATTAAACTGATAGTGCTGTACACTTGTCTGCACTTTTTTTCTTTGCGCTTGGAATTACTATTGAACCTTGTTTCATGTTGACTCTCTTAGTACTCTCTCAAATTCTTCTCACAGTATTCTATCTCTAATCCACCTTCATCTACATACTCTCTAATTTCTACAATACCGTCCTCATGTTCATTTTCCTTGTATTGGCCCTCTATATTTTCTTCCACCTTTCAGCTCTCGCTTCTTTGCTTGGTACTGGAGTTTTACCTGATCTCCTGATATTCGGGCAGCTAATTTTGTCGACTCACATCATCTTTTACATTTTCCTGTAGGTGTTATCTATCTATCCCCTAATTATCCATTCTTTTCCGGATTTGCATTCATATTCTAGCCACTCCTGGTTAGCCAATCTACACTTCCTATCAATCTTATTTTTTAGTTGTCTGTACTCCATTTTGCCTGCTTCGTTTGCTGCATTTCTATATCTTCTCCCTTCATCAGTTGAGTTTCGTACCTCCTGTTTTATACAAGGATTTCTATTAGGCCTTGTCCTTTTACCTGCATGATCCTCTGCAACCTTCATTACTTTGTCTCTCTAAGCCACTTATTATTCTTCTAGTGTATTACTTTCCCTCCTTATTTTTCTATCTTTAATCTATGGTACATTTAATAACTAATACGTGATGGTCAGAATCTATTTATGCCCATGAATATATCTTACAGTTAAAAAAAAAAAGGTTTCGAAATGTATGGTGTACCATTATTAAGTCAGATTGTTACCTTCCCGTGTCTCTTGGTATTTCCCCGTGTACAACCTTCTTTCATGATGCTTAAAGCACGTTTTGCGAAGATTAAATTGTGCTGCCCGCAGAATTGTACCAGACGATCATCTCTTTCATTCCTTTTCCTCAGTCCACATTCACCTACTATTTATCCCTCTCTTCCTTTTCCTACTACTAAATTCCAGTCCGCCATCCCGATCAAGTTTTTCTCTCCCTTAACTGCAACACCGTGATTCCGAATCCACCTTAAACTGTAGGTCCCCCTATAACTGGCTGGGAAAGTGTGTTAGAAGGTCGGGGGAAGGAAACGGCATACCAACTCCAAATAGGACCATGCCTAGTAAAGCACTGTGGCGTTCAGACCAATCTTCGTATTGTTAACTGCTTCATCTTCATCTTATCATACATTTTTTCAATGTCTTCATCATCGGAAGAGCTAGCTGACAAGAAAACATGTACTACTGTTGTCGGTGTTGGCTTCATGTCTATCTTTGCAACGATAACGCCTTCACTATGCTGTTCGTAGTAACTTACCCGCAATCCTATTTTCTTTATTTACCCCCAACGGATTTTGTATTTACAGTATAACCCTGTACTCACTTGACCAGAAATTTTTATTATCCAACCACATAACTTCACTATTCCCAACAATATATAACATCAAGCAGTTAGTTTCTCTTTTAAAAATTTGTCTCTTACCCACTCGATTAAGAGTTAAAATAATCCAAGCAATCTCCTGAGTAGTCTCCGCCCCGAGATTCGTATGGGGGACTACTTTACCTCCTTACTATTTTACACAAACACGCCAAAGTCATATATTCATACAGTATAGCTGCATGTTCCAGGGAACAGTAGCGACTGTAGATTCTCCTTGCTTTTAGCCGTTCGCAAACTGCATAACAAAGCCACTTTAGCTGACGTTACAAGATCAGCTCAGTCAATCATCCAAATTGATGCCCCTAAAACTACAGAAAAGGCTGCTGCCCCTCTTCAGGAAGCACACGTTTGTTTGGATATCCCTTCCCTGTGGTTTCACCCACGCTACCGCTATTGGTATCGTCGCGGCACACAAGCCACCCTAGCTCTGCAATGTCTGCCTTTCTTCAGGTTGGTTCAGGAAAGTAAATGTCATAATTTTCCTAACGTGTTAACGGAGGACAGCAATACTATATTTTTCACCTCTTTAAACACATTTTTAGAGTTGATATAAATCACTGTCTCTTTCGTGCTCGAAGATATAACAATGTTCAAATGTTTGTAAACCTATGGAAGATAACTACTGTGGTTATCAGTCCACAGGCTTATAAACTACTTTAACTTAACCTAAGTACAACACAAAAAATGTTCAAATGTTTGTAAAGTTATGGGACCCAATTGCAGTGGTCATCGCTCCCTAAACTTACAAACTACTTAAACTAACTTATCCTAGGAACAACACAAACACCCATGGTCGAGGGAGGACCCGAACCTCCGATGACAAACGGCCGCGCACACCGCAGCAAGGCGCCTTAGTGCGCACGGCTATTTCGCAGTGGCAACGACAACACAAACACAGACACACACACACACACACACACACACACACATACACACACACACACGCACGCACGCACGCACGCACGCACGCCCGCGCGCCCGCAGGAGGACTCGAACGTCCGAAGGGGAGCAATCGAGCACTCATCAGCAGAGGTAGATATAACAATATAACTTTTGAAGTGGTCTTTTATTCTATGAAACAGCTTTTGTTTTGTACTGCACTGATTCACAGAAATTATATTTTTAAGAAAATTACCAATGCGTGTTTATCTTTGGAGACTATGTTTTGCAAATATATGCAGCAATAATACATAAAAATAACACATAAACACATTTTTTGTTGTTTCTTATTTCACGAAAATATAATCTTCACGCTATTTTTTTTGGAATCCAATTGAAAAAGTGTAAGCCTACTAGCGCATAACTGTGGAAATTTTGTCTAATAAAAGTTTTGTTCCGTTATTTCCTTTCTTTGGGTTGTTTTGAGCTCGTCACTTGTTTAAGTAATCCTGTGTTTTAATTACAGCAACATTTTTATATACTTTTTATTTTGGTTGTGATGCAGTGAAGTGTGACACAACTAAAAGATTTTTGTGCTTTTGTTTCCTTCTTTCTGTATATAGTGTGCTGTGGGCTGGCTGGTGTTGCATATTGAATATCAGGGCTTAGAAAATATGCCGATGTTGTATCTTTGTGTGCCCGGAATGGCCGCGTGGTCTATGGCGCCAAGCTACGGACTGGGCGGCCGTTCCAGGCGGAGGATTGAGTCCTCCCTCGAGCATGGGTGTGTGTGTTGTCCTTAGTGTAAGTTAAAGTAGTTCGTAAGTCTAGCGACTGATGACCACAACAGTTTGGTCCAACAGGTTTACAAACATACGAATACATCATTTGTATTTTTGAGATACCTACTTTTATACTTACTAGCGTCTGCTTGATTCTTAGCCAAATTGCTCTCT
The DNA here is from genome assembly GCA_026315105.1 of Locusta migratoria. NCBI lineage: Eukaryota > Metazoa > Arthropoda > Insecta > Orthoptera > Acrididae > Locusta > Locusta migratoria. The sequence goes on along the minus strand of CM048755.1, from coordinate 143,683,091 downwards.
CCAAAATTGTGGGAAATAACGAGGTTGCAGTAGAAGGGGATTGTTTCAGAGTGTCGAAGGTAAAGAAGCGCTCACAGCCTCACTGGTTTATCTATCGGGACTTGGGTTCCACGTGAAAATATTATTTTCTCACTCCCCTTTTATCAATGAAATTCAGTATCTCCAAAGGGATCCAAGGATTCTTCCCCCGTTTCAGTCGAAGTTTGCCAAGTGCTTGCTTTGAAAGTCTCAACAACCCTAGGTTCTTTCAATTTATCCAAGTCCGATCTACATTTTTTTTCGTCTAAACTACATCTAATAACCAATACGGTTAGTTTTTCATGTTTAAACTACATCTAATAACCAATACGGTATGGTCAAATTCCTCATATGCACTTCATCATGAGTTACAGTTTGGAACCTGGATCCAAAATGTTTGCCTTAAAATTACAAAATGAAACGGAAACCTTCCTGTGTATTCTGGTCCCTTAGACGTATACATCCTTCTTAAATGAATCATAAATCAAGTTTACTGATGATTAAATTATGATCTGTGCAAAATTCTACCAGGCAGTTCCACTTTTATTCGTTTTCCCTATAGCTTTTTCGGATCCTAGTTTTCCTTCTCTTTATTTTCCTGTTATTGAATTCCAATCCCTCAGAACAGTCAAGTTTTCCTCTCCCTTAACTGTATGAATTATTTGAGCAGCGGTAGTTGTCATATAAACTTGTATTGGATACTATAATGCGTTCACTACCCTGTTTTATTGATTATTAGACCTAGTCCTGCTTTTGTATTCATAACACTGCACTCACCTGAAGTCCTGTTCGTACTGGCACCGCACTTCACTACATCCCACTATATCTAATTTCACCATGTCCATTTCCCTTTTTATACTTTGTGGCTCACTTGCGAGATTAAGGAACTAAAATTTTAAGACTTTTTTTTTAAACAACTACAGCCCTCAGTCGCAAGTTACAGTTGAATGTAATCCAGGTTTCAGTGTCACATAGGACAACTTCTTCAGACAACAGGAGGTAAAAAGGTTAAACATTACATGTCAACTCAAAAAAATAAAATGAAATTAAGAACCATAACATATCTGCCGTAGGCAGACAGTCATACCATAAAGTAGGAACAGCAGCAAACAGTCGCTATGGGCTGCACCCAGCCGCGGCGGAGTGGCCGAGCGCATTGAGGCGCTATGCTTTGATGCGGGAGACCGTTCCCCATGGGTTTGAATGCACCCCTCGGGCATGGATATTTGTGCTGTCTTTAGTATAAGTTAGTTCATAAGTAGTTTGTACGTTTGAAGACTGATGACCCCGCAGTTATGTCCCAAAAGCTCTACAAACAATCACAGCGACTGCATGCAGCTCCTGGCGACTGTTTGCTGCTGTTCCTATCTTATGGTATGACTCTGCCCACGGCAGACATGTTATGGTTTTTAATTTTTCGAGTTGACATGTAATTTTTAACCTTTTTACCTCCTATTGTCTGAAGAAGGTGTCCTCTTTGATACTGAAACCTGGATTACAGTCGACTGTATCTTGCGACTGAGGGCTGTAGTTGTTTTAAAAAAGTCTAATATAGTACAGTCGCTGATTAACAGCCATGCATAAGGTATTAAAATTTTAAAGGATTTAACATTCAATGCTCCGATCCCTGGACTGCCAGCTTTATTTTTCTGGTGATGACACCCTCCTACGGAATATTTTACCCAAGATGATGCCATTATCGTGTATACACACTCGAGTACACTGTAATTTCCCTCGTTTTCAACCGTCGGCATTAACTACATGACAACGCCACGTTAGCTGATGTTGGAAGTCCAAATCAGTCAGTCTTCCGAATTGTTGCCCATTCAGCTACTGAAAAGGCTGCTGCCCATCTTCAGGAAGTACATGTTTGTCATGCCCTCTCAAGAGATACCTCTCCATAGCTGTTGCACCATGGTACCGCAATCTGCATCCTTGAGTCATGCAAGACCACCAACCAACGGCAAGGTCCATAGTTAATGGAGGTGAAATCAAATGTAAAAATGTTTGTAAATCTATCGGACCAAACTGCGTGGTCATCAGACCGTAGCTTACAAACTACTTAAACCTAGGTAAACTAACCTAAGGACAAACACACACCCATGCCCCAGGGAGGACTCGAACCTCTGCGGCGAGCAACCGCGCGCTCCGCAGCGAGACGCTTTAGACCGCTCGGCTACTTCACCGCGGCAGTTAATGGAGGTGAGAGGATTTTCTCGTAGACCATTTTTTTATTATGAATGCAAAATTAGGGGGAAGCAACATTTACAGTGGACAAAGAGTAAGCGGCTTTTCAAAAAACTGAGAATTTTAGTAACGCTGTAGTCTGTTTTTCCATAAAGAAGCATATTGGTCTCCCATAGATTTTGATCGTGACATTCGATTGAAACTTCTGTCTCTCATGACCAAGCTGTTAAAGCCTAATCTTCCTTCCTTCCTTCGATTGAAACTCGTAAACCTTCAAGATGGAGCCTACACTCCGAAGTACGAAATGTAGGATTAATTTTCATCAGATACAGAGTGGACCATAATTCCATCGAAAAAATATATACGGTTTTTTTTATAAATATTTTCTAAATATGTTAATTTCATGTAGCTCTTGCGGTTCGTTACAGAAAAATTTGATTGATTTTTCCCTCATTTAGCTTCCTGTCTGTACTACACTGAAAATATCTATACACGACTCAAGTGTATAATCTGAGCTGGGCATCTTATTTGTAAAGAGTGGTCCATTTACAAGAGATGTGCTAGCTTCGCTGTTTGCCCCATCTCTGAATTCAGTGCTGCTTGGTTCTTTCTAGGGTATTCTTTCCGACCAGTTTTGGTTGTACGGTCAAAATCGCTATACTTTGTAGCCCGACGAAGGCGTCGAAAAGTTGAAAAATGTTGTACCAGACAGCAGTGAGGACGGGTTTACTGTGTAGAGTTAGACGGTTTCTGGGAATGCTCTACAGAAGCTATTCTCAGCAGTTCCCACAATGAGAATAACTATACCACAAAAATTTGATAGCTTTACGTAGCAGCTAATATACAGCCAATCTCATTAATTCTGTCGGTAGAGTTCAGGTTCAACCTGTGTCTCACGACCGCTACTTCGTAGTACCTTCATTGACATGAAAAATACTAGCCGTACCTCATGGTGTTTGGCGTTGAGCTCCACGTGCTGTGCGAGGTACACGTGGCGATATACCTGCAGAAAATATCGGCCAAGGCAGATGTGTGAAGCGGAAGGCTACATCCGCCCAGCCAGTTGCGGAACGTCGGCGCGTGGTGTGGCCGCCAGCGCCAGCACTGATTCCAGAAAATCACCCTCTTCGTTAATCGTTTCACTACCACTGCTACGCTCCCGTCGTTCATCTCGCGGAAGACTTCTAAGGGGGCGAATTTTGTGGCATCCTTATTACGTGGGCGTGACAGTGCTCGGAGAATGCGGTTGATGCACGTCGCTTTATCTAACGAGGCGAGGCCAGGACGTTAGTATCATGGATTTTCTGCAAAGTACGTACACTTTCAGTTCCACATTGTGACAACATATTGCGAAAGTGCTAAGAAGTACTACATAGCCAATGTCGAGAAAATCGCCTGTGTGCACGAGACGCCAGTTGTCATGTGGGTAGTGAGAGGGCCCCTTAATCGCTATATCAGTCCATCGAGTCCAACTAATTTTCTTTTTCCTTACATTAAACATGTATAATTTATTTAAAAGGAAGTTTAAATAAAACTGCATGTATTTGCACGATCCTTAATTTAATTTTCTATGTTACTTGGCTGATTCCTAATTTTTATTATTTCAGTAAGTATTAAATATTGAAAAGTAAACGATCAAACGCATTAAATTTTCCTGAAAATAGATGCCTGTCTTGGTCAGCGACATCCGTTACAAATGGAATGAAGTTATGTATCGGGATTGCTCTGCACTTTGACGCTATCACCTACAGTCTCAGATCTCAAAGCAAGAGACATCCCTACATATTCTATGTCAAACATTGTAAAATGAAGGTGTAAATAACTTTAAACAGTAGCAAAAAAGTACAACAAAAGAAAAATGTCAAAAAGGGTAATATACAGTTAATCGTAACATTGGAAATTGAGTAACAGTTCGTATATTAAATTTCAGATGTAATATATATGAAATTATATGATCAACCAAAAAAATATGTACCAAAATCAACAAAAGAAATACAAGAGGAAATGTACGACAGGTAAAATTTCTCTCACTATTCTCTCTGTATTCATTAAGTAAGACACTTTACTATTTGCAAATTCTTTTGTCCTAATGGACTACTAGAAGTGTAAAATGTTTGAAGAAAATCCATGATGGGAAGGTCTTAGCCTTCCCTTGTGACCTACGCTTTTATGTCATAACACAAATGTTGAGGGACAAAAACGATTTTTTTTTGCATCCACGTCTTAATATGTTCTCAACAGAATCGTAGATTGCACTCATAATTCACATAGATGCAGTATTTCTTGACATCAGAATAACATTTTACTCTCGACGCAGTAAGCACATTTGAATGTAGAATCAGCCACAGATGCGGAAACAACTGCTGCTGTTTCCCAGTGAAGTGTTTTGGGGCCATTTACATTAATCTTGCATATTATTCATCACGCAGACAACATTAAAAGTGATCTCCTACGTTTCTGAGCTAGTGTGGTTATCTATAATGATATATTCTCAGAAAAAGTGTGAGACAAACATTTAGTTAGATCTTAGTGCAAGTATTGCCAGCTTTATTCTGTTGCTCAGACACGTGAAACTGTGCATTTTACGAACTGAAAAAGGTATCTTGTGATGATAATACCAACCAACCAGATTCATATAGGTCCGTGGGTGTAGCAACTTGTAGGGATATGAAATGGAACGTTCACACGTGCGCAGTAAAGCAGGTATCAGAGTACGATTCATTGTTACGAATATGCAATCAGTCTACAATGAAAAATGCTTACAAAACATTCTTGTAAGAGGTCCTAGAATATTTATCAAGTGTGAGGGACTCTCAGCAAACAGCATTAACAGTGTACACTGGAAGGGCACATGAGTGGACGCAGATCTGTTTATGAACAACACGGAGCTGCTGAAGAAACTTAACTGGCAAAAGTTTTCAGTGAGGAATGTACGAATAAACTGAAACTCCCCATAAGCTATTAGCGACAATATTTGATTGATAAAATACGAACACATAGGCGCTTAAGCTTTCAGTATTCCTGCCCCCCCATAAGTGAACGGATGGTATATAAGTCTTAATGAATAGTATAATTCGATGAACCCTCTGGCAAGCACTTCCCAGTGATATGCAAATTATAAATATGGATGTAGTTAAATATGAAAACGTAGGACAATGGTTCTTAGAAGGTCCTTAAGAAGGGTTCCGCAAAATTCTGGATGTGTGTATTTTAGGCTCCTGAGAGCAGCATTTTCAATTCATCTTTATTTTTATTTACTATATTCGAACATTCAAATGTTTGTAAATCTATGGGACTCAACTGCTTGGTTATTAGTCCCTGGCTTACAAACTACATAAACTAAGGTAAACTAACCTAAGGACAACACAAACACCCATGCCAGAGGGAGGTCTCGAACCCCCGACGGCGAACGGCCGCGACAACCGCAGCACGGCGCCACAGTGCGCACGGAAAATCCTCTACGGCTACAATATTCCATTGGCTTTCTTTGTGTCTCTAGATGTGTACACTGCAGGTTACAGTGCGGTGTGGTTAGTGATTGCTCCAGTGTAGTTTCTCTCCTTGCTGTTGGAGTACGTGAAGAAAAACATTTGAGCCGTAATTTCGTGCTCACTACGCAGGGTGTGTGTTGGACGAATAAGTATAATTATTGATTTGATTTGGAGAGCGAGCTCCAGCAATTTTGCGATGCATAACGCCTTTCTTTGAATATCTACCACTAGAAGTGATTGAGCATTTATTTTTGGAACTCTAATGCATCGTACATTTTACTTTAGTGCAACTTATACGTCCCAGGCAAATGAACAATACACCGCAATTGGGAGAACGCATGTTCCATAAGCGATCTCTTTTATCCGTTCTTCCGTTAAGATTGAAATTCCCTGCGACTCAAATGTTATTTAGATGAAACATATCGTTAATATTATCGCGACTTATGTGCATCATTGCTGATAGAAAAACTTTATCCAGTTGAAAGGGTTAAAAAATTATGCTTAATGGATGAAGAGAAATAAATGTAGGGGTTATAGGGCACTTTCGGCTGTGATATACCTTTGGGGTTCAACCTCCTAAATCTGAAAGGTTTGCATTTATTCATTTATTCATTCATTATGAACAACTTTGAATTGTGTTTCAAATGCAACTCTCCGTCTAAGCGACTGTGACGAGTGTTTGGAGAGCATAGTGTTGTTGATAATGATGAGGGAGTAACGAGGATGTAACGAGTGGCAACACCCACTCCCCGGGACTCGAGTCGTAAACATTATTACATGTACTCGCTTCACGAAATCTCAAACTATTGTCAGAACACCGATGAATTATTGTTCCTTGCTGGAGAACGTTTCTTTCAACGGGTTACATTCAGGACGGCCTCGTGCTCGAGACCATAGACCAGTGAATGAGATAATTAGATGACAGAATTTAGTATTTGCCCTAACATATCATCCGTTCCTACAGAAGGAACATAAGTGGTATTTACAAATGATCTTAGATTCACTTCTTACTTGGGCGCCAGAGGCTATTATTGTCACACTGAGTCCCACGAGCACCGCTAATTTTAGGGTGTCCACATTTGCCATGTGGCGTCTGTTAGCGACTTTAGAGGCCAGCACAGTGTTTGTTTAGGCACGCATTCCTCGTAATTAGAGAGCAGCGAGGGGCCTTTCGGCGAGTTGTTCATCGCGTTATGGCGTGTCCGCGCCGGTCGACGCTCTGCTTGCGTAACGACTCGCAGCTTGTCAGCGAGACTGCGGCAAACACCCCGCGTCCAACAGCTGGGTTCCACATCCGCGATAGCTCAGTGCCTCTTGTACTGAATAAACAATCGTAACGATGTGGCTACACTGAGACAATTTTAAACATACACGGCACGCTATTAAAAATGCAGCGCCAAGGCTGTTACAACGAACGTCGATTTGGCGAGCTCAGATAAGAAACGATTAACATCGTCAATCTATATACTCCATACAGGGTAATTTTTTCTACCGTCTATAAACTCTAGGGATTAAGGAACAAATCGGATCTAATGGACTTATGAAGAGAAATGCATGGTTTGCATGCTAGACACTTATTCAATCTTACATTGTTACAGAGACTTCGCTCTAGTACACGCTGTAACATGCCTTCGCCTTTAACTTCCGGATCCATCTCAAACATGTCTTCACAAGTCTATAGATCGGACCAAGAGTTTCTGTTGCACGGCTTAGTCGTTTACCGGATATCAGCCCATGACGATTCTGGTTATTGGGCATCTGAAAAATATCGTGTTCGCAGGACCCACTCCAGATGTAGAGACAATGAAGCAGCGAATCATGCAGCGTTGTCACCACTGAAATTTTAGCCTTCCTGTGTCAAAGGCAGCATGAATATGAACGCGTTGAGACACATGGAAACCATTTGCATCACATACATAGTACAGAGCTTATTAATCCAATGCCTCCGTAACAAAGTTGCTGCTATGGTCTTCAGTCCGCAGACTGGTTTGATACCATTATCCGTCCTTCTCTATCCTGTGCAAGCCTCTTCATCCCCTTATAATAATGGCAATCAACAGCCATTTGAATATGGTTACTGTATTCGTCTCTCCGTATACCTCTCTGATTTTTACCTCACAAACTTCCCTAAATGCTAAATTGACAATTCCTTGATGTCTCATAATATATACCACCAATACATTCTTTCTCTCAGTCAAGACAAGCCAGAAATTTCTTTTCTCCCCAGTTCTGTTCAAAACCTCCTCATTATTTACGCGATGTACCCATCCAATCTTCAGCACTCGTCTGTAGCACCACATTTCAAAAGCTTCTATTATCTCTTTGTCTGAACTCCTTACCGTCCACGTTTCACTCCTTTACATTACTGCACTCTATAAAAAATACATTCAAAAAGAATTTCCTAACATTGTAATTAATTTTGGATGTCGACAATTTTCAATTCTTCAGAAATGCTTTTCTTGCAATAAGCATTCTGCGTTTTATATCTTCTTTAATTCGGCCATCAAAAGTTATTTTACTACCCAGATAACAAAACTCATGTCCGACTTTTAGTCTCTCGTTACCTAATCCGATTCAGTCAGCATCGCCTGATTTTCTTACAATACGTTCCGTTACCTTTATTTTGCTCTTGTTATTGTTCATTTTATAATCTCTTGTCAAGACACTGCCCATTCCGTTGAACTGCTCTTCCAGGTCTTTCGATTCGTCTGTCAGAATCACAACACCATCGGCTAACTGCCAAGTCTTTATTTCTTCTTCCTGAACTTTAATTCCTTCTCCAAATTTCTCTTTCCATTCCATCACGGCCTGCTCAATGTACAGATTGAATAACATTGGTGAAAGGCTGCAACACTGTCTTGCTCCCTTCCCAATCACTGCGTACCTTTCATGCCTTTCGATTCTTATAACTGCTGTTTGGTTTTATGCACAAGTGGTAAATAACTTTTTGTTCCCTATATGTTACCCCTGATACTTTCAGACTTTGAACGAATGTATTCCAGTCACCATTATCAAAAGCTTTCTCTAAATCTACAAACGCTAAAAATGTAGGTTTGCCTTTCCTTAACTTATCTCTTGCGATAAGTATTAATGTGGGCATTGCCTCTCGTGTTCTTACATTTCTCCTAAATTCAAACTGATCTTCCCGAGGTCTGATTCTATCAGATTTTCCATCCGTATGTAAATAATTCGAGTTTGTATTTCGAAACTATAACTTATTAAATTGATAGTTCCATAATTTTCACACTTCACTGCATTTACTTTATTCAGACTTGGGATTATTATATTTTTCTTGAAGTCTGAGAGTATTTATCCTGTTTCATAAATGTTGAATACTATCTGAAACAGTTTCTTCATGACTGGCCCTTCCAACGATGCCAGCAGTTCAGAAGGAATGTCCTTAGTATTAGGTAGTTCATAAGTAGTTTGTAAGTTTGGCGACTGATGACCCCACAGTTAAGTCCCATTTTTTTGATCAGAAGGACTATTATCTGTAACAAGGGTCTTGTTTCGACTCAAATCTCTCCGTTCTCTACCAAATTACTCTCGCAGTATCGTGTTTTCTATCTCATCTTCATTGACTTCCTCTTCCATTTCTATAATACTTCCTTCAAGTTCCTTTCCCTTGTTTAGGCCCTCTAGATTTTCCTTCCGTCTTTCATCTTCCCCTTCTTTGCTTAGCACTGGTTTACCATCCGAGGTCTCGATATTATTGCAGCTGCTTTTCTTGTCTGCAAATGTCTCTTTTATTCTCTTCTTTCCCCTAGTAATACATTTTTTACGTTCTTCCATGTGTCCTCTAGCCACTAATGCTTAGCCAATCTCCCAGTCCTGTCAACATCATTATTTAGACGTCTGTACTCACTTTTTCCTGCTCCACTTGCAGCGTTTTGATACTTTTTTCCTCTCACGAACTACGTTCAATATTTCCTGTGTTACTCAAGGGTTTGTGGTGGGCCTTGCCCTCCTACATATATGATCCCTTGCAGCCCTCAATACATCATCTCTCAAAGCTATCCCTTCCTTTTCTACTGTATTCCTTTCCCCATTTCGGTCAAACCTTGCTAATGCTCCCTCTGAAACTCTCGACAACCTCTGTTCCTTCAGTTTATCCAGCTCCCATCTCCCTTGTTCCAGGCGACCGCCTTCTTCATTCCTCTTCCCCAGTGCATATTCACCTACTACTTGTCCTTCTCTTCATTTTCCTACTCCTTCCAGTCCCCTATCACAATCAAGTTTTCCTCTCCGTTAACTGTCTGGATAACTTCTTCTGTCTCATCATACAGTTTTTCAATATCCTCATCATCGGCAAAGTTAGTGTGCATACAAATTTATACTACTGTGGTCGGTGTTGCGTTCGTGTCTATCTTTGCTTCAAGAATGCCTTCACTATGCTGTTAATAGTAGGTTACCCGCATTTCCTTATTCATTATTAGACGTACTCCTGTGTTCCCGCAACCTATTTTGTTTTTATAACCCTGTATTCACCTGATCAGAAATCCTGTTCATCCTGCCACCGATCTTCACTAATTCCCACTATATCTAAATTCAACCTATACATTTCTCTTTTCAAATTTTCTGACTCACCTACCAGATTAATGGATAGAACATTCAATGCTCCGATCAACTGAATGTCTATTTTGTTTTCTTCATGACGTCGCCCTCCTCAATAAATCGCTCCAGGAGATTATAAAGGGGGACTATTTTATGACCGTAATAGTTCACCTAAGAAGAAGCCATCATATGTTCCCATATGTCTGATATTACAAGGACAGTTCAGTCAATCATCCAGACTGTTGCCCCTGTAATTACTGAAAAAGCTGCTGCCTCTCTTCAGGAACCACAAGTTTTGTTTGACCTTTCCATAGACGCCCCGCCACTGTCGTTACCCCTGCGGACCAGGAATCTGTACCGTGAGGTACGCAAGCCACACCATCTCGACAATGTCTATGGTTCATGGGGGTAGCTATAACATAGTATGACTAAATATATGGTTCCTAGCATGGAAACCATGCATTTCCCGACGTAATAACATTAGACCAATGTGCTCCGTACTCTCTCCTCGATCAATCCCTCGGTAGAAAAAAATTCACCCTGTATAAAAATGGAATGTGTTATGTTTGTGGTTAATAGATTTCAAAACCGTTTAATGGATCACAATTATGTAGTTTTCAGACACCGCAAGACACCGTACGGAGAGTGATAGAGGGTACCGAAAATCGAAAAGTGCGTGGAGGGGAACAAATCTGACTGTATATTTTTCTCTCTGTCTGTCTTTGTATGATGGAAAGTCCAGGCCAGAATGTCAGTGACTCACAGTTGAAGTGGTACTCTATCCATAGACGCTCTCATGTGTGTGTGAGTTATGCTAGTGTGATTTGGTGTTCTTTTTTCCCCTAAAAACCTGTGGCCGAAAGCTAAAAAGTTATGAGAGTGTCTGATCGACATTTGTGGCTCAGCGATCTTCTTTTAGGCGAGCTATAACCCAACCCTATAAATTCATAAATACATTTATAAATACCCTGACAACGCTAGACTCTTCATCCAGTCTGTGTATCAGGAAAAGGTAATGCAGCGGATGTCTTATTTAGAAATCTCATCGAAACGTTTGTTGTTTATGAGAAAATCGCGTGGTGCCTGTAGTAAAAAGAACAAAAGTTCGCCAAAAAGGTTGTAATTCAGAAGCGAAGACATTGTGACCTTTCGAGGTTCCGTTTTATCGTTTTATAACACTACAACTCGCCTTGACCCGGATCGCAAGGCTATCATTCTTCCAGAAAGGATATACTCGAAGCCACGCTGAGTCATAGTGGTTCATCCAGACTAGCTGTCGCTCGAGCAAGATCGTAAAAACACATGTGCCTATAGGGAGGATATGGACATGTTTGAAGAGACAAGCATTCACATAGACTGTAGGACGGAATGTTAGCCACGACGTCACTGTTGTGGCTTCCCTTGACGCGGGTGCTGAGAGACAGTGGTGCGGTCAGTGGATACAACAGTAGCACTCTGCCGTCTTCTCAGACCAGCTTCTGTGCTGCTTTTCTAGTGAAATTTCTGACATACATCTAAAGTTATTCAGTAAATCACGGAACACCTACATCTGGATGATGAAGCAGGAAACTGAGCACTGTACTACTTTAAACTGCTTTTAGTTCTTCCAGTGTGCTTGGACAGTGCGATGTTACAATGTACGTATGGTATTTTCATCAAAAACTGGCCTTGGTTTCCGACAAGTTTTGCGCTGCCTTTCTGTTCATTCAACTGCGATAAAATTTTTCACACTTGAGCTGCAAAACAAGAGGAACGGCAATGTCTACATAACAATCGGCACGCTGTTTGACGGAGGTTCCACACTACCACAGTTTTATTCCTATAGTGCAATTTTGCACAGAAGAAATGACAGCTATTGTAATTTTTCATATACAGGGTAGGGAGGAGATGAACAGAGAGAGGGAACAGGTGCATTTTCAGGTAATAAAAAGATAGGCGAATGGCTACGTGGATAGAGGGACATTAGGAGAAGGAAGAGGCAGAGGTAGGTAGAGGAAGATGGGGAGAAATTGTTTGCCGGTCTGTCGGACCCAACTGACCCATCTAGCGACAGAACTCCAAACTCAGCCTTTACCTATGTAGATTAGGTAAGCATCCAATGATTAGATTAGGCCAGTATCCTATGAGTTCAAACCTTTCCTTGATGCCACAATTTATTTTACGTCAAACGTGTTTTCTAAATCTGCATACGTGATAGCCGTGCTACATAAAATTTTCATCTATTTCACTTTAAGCCTAATTGTGCTGTGTATTATTTCCAGTAAAACGTCCTGATAAAATCTAACCTGAACAAAGCGTGTAGTGAGAATAGCAACACAAACGTGTTGGAAGAACTCTCTGTATATCACTGAACTCCTGCTAAGCCGCTGGAACGATTTTGATGAAATTTTATGTGTTTGTCTGAGATTATCCACGGTTGGTTTATATTCACAACTGGACCCGATATGTGACGCTGAAAAATCGAAATAATTGAGATTTTTAATTTTGGTAACTTATTAGAGTTACACTCGAATTATATCAGGTGCCATACCTTTCATCTGACTGTAGTAATATCTTGAATACTTGACCTTTAAAATGAGAGAAAAGGCACTGTCTACAAAAGATTTTGTACTGTGCGTGCTGGAGGATACTTTACAACAGACTTCGATACCTCACTATAGTTTTATTGCCATGAATGATGAAATAATGCACAGCTCACCTTCAAAACAAGAGAAACGTCACGCTACATATAATGTTTCGGCATGTGCGTGGAGGAGGGTATCTTACTCCAGCCTTCGACACCGTTTGACCTATCACCATGAAATTTGGCGCACAGATGTAATTTTCCCAGCCGCGGCGGAGCAGCCGAGCTCATTGAGGCGCTATGCTACGATGCGCGAGGCCGTTCCCCGTCGAGGGTTCGAATGTCCCATCTAGCATGGATGTTTGTGCTGTCTTTAGTATAAGGTAGTTCATAAGTAGTTTGTAAGTTTAGGGACTGATAATCCCGCAGTTAAGTCCCTTAAGCTTTACAAACATTTGAACATTTAATTTTTCCTACACATGGAAGGGAGGAGAAAGAGAAAGAGGGCAGGGGGATATTTTCAGAGAGCGGTGGTAGGTAACGACAGAGGCACGGGGATGGATAGGTGGATACATGAGGGAGAGGAGCAGGTGAAACAGGCAGAGGTTGATAGAGGGGGCACAAAGAGTAGAGAATGGGCACAGAAAGGAGCAAAGACGGTTTTTCTGCTCAATAATGCAATTCGCTATCAAATATATGGAACTATCAGAAATGCAATGGGAATAGAGATAGTAGTAAATACGTTATACATTAAAACTTGATTTACTACAAGACGATTTTTCGAGCATCGCATTGTTTATGATGTCATATCTCCTAAACTAAGTGTCGTACTACGGCATAATGTTGAGTGTACATTTTGTTCATAATGTCTGCAAAATTATCGCCCGTAGTATTAGTAGTAAAGACGTAATACATTAAAGCCCATCCATTACTTGGTAGTTTTACATGAACCTTACAGTTTATATCCTCATATACCCTGAAGTATGTGTTGAACTATTGAAGAAAATAAGTAGTATACAAAAAATAAGTTGTAACGTCGTGCCGAATGCCGTAGTTGTACTGTATCAAGAGCTGGGACTGCCAACACGCAAATGTTGCGTAAAGGTTTGAAATCGAGGATAAATTTTGTCAGCAGTTCTCATTCTCAGCCGGCCGCGGTGGCCGAGCGGTCTGCGGAGTGCCAGCCACAGTCTGCACGGCCGCTGCAGTCGGGGATTCGAATGCCCCCTCGGGCATGGATGTTTGTGCCGTCTTTAGTATAAGCTAGTTCATAGATAGTATGTAAGTTTAGGGACTGGTGACCACGTAGTTCAGTCCCTTAAGCTCTACAAACATTTGAACATTTTTCTCATTCTCAAATAATGGATGAAAAATATCCCGCGTCACATGATGCGGCAGTTCCTCATTGTTTATGATACAACTCCTGAACTACGTGTTTTGCGTGGTTCTTACTCCCACAGCGACACTTGGGTGATGCTAAGGAATATGCGTACAAAGTTTCGTTGGCCGCATTAGGCTGAAGTTTTTCACGCATTCATTGTTTATAACGTCGTGTCGCTTGAACCATACGTCGTAGTTGGTTCTTTTCCCTGCACTAATCTTCTTCTTGTTTCGTTGGTCGTCTGCATAATTTAATCAAGAACGGAACCAAACAGTAGATTATGAATTATAAACAAACAGATCTTCTGTTATATATGAGTATACACCAGCTGAAGTCCCTGGGTTAATCGTTTATTTATTTTGTCCTGTTAGTCCCCTCTCCTGCTGTCCTCTGTCTACATCTTTCCACCTCTACCCAACCTTCTGTGTCTGCCCATCTCCTTCTCCTCTCATTTTGACATAAAAACGGCGCTACATGAAATTTACGATAAAATTTCCAACATTATTTATTTCTTGCAATCTTCCGATAGTCCATTTTCTCCTTACTTCCGTCAGTTCACCTGCTACTCCACGTATCTCTGTTCATCAATCGTCTCACTTGGTCCATCTTTTCCTTCCCCCACTTTCTGTTAATTTCCTCCTCCCCCTTATCAAATGTTCAAATGTTTGTAAAGCTTAAGGGACTTAACTGCGATGTCATCAGTCCCTAAACTTACAAACTACTCATGAACTAGCTTATACTAAAGACGACACAAACATCAATGCCTGAGGGGCGATTCTAACACCCGACGGCGGACGGCTCCCCATTATCGGCCTGTCTCTTATCCCCGTCTCTGTCCATCTGTACCTCCTCTCTCGTTGCATTTCCTTCTCCATCGTTATCAGTTTATCAGTCTATCTCCTCCTCCTTACTCTATGAAAAATTACATTTATGTATGCCAACTCTGATGGTGATCGGTGAAACAATTTAGAAGTCGGTTCTATGGCACATTCCACCATGTTCCGTGAGAAACCGTATGTACACTGTGACGTCCCTCCAGTTTTCATGGTCAAGTGTGCAAAATTTCATCGAGATCGGAATAAAACATTGTATTTGTATAAAATAAAAACAAACAAACGAACACTCTTAAAAAAATGTTCAAATGTTTGTAAAGTCTATGGGACTTAACTACGGGGCTATCAGTCCCTAAACTTACAAACTACTTATGAACTACTTACGAACTAGGACGGCACAAATATCCATGCCCGAGGGGGGATTCGAACCCCCGACCGTAGTGGCCGTGCGGACCGTGACTGGAGCGCCTTAGTCCCCTCGGCCACCGCGGCCGGCCACGAACACTCTTATTTATGCACAATGAAGAGCCAAAGAAACAGGGATACCTACCTAAAATCACGAGCAGACGGAAGTTCCGCAACAAGACTTGGTGTGGAGTCGACTGATGTTCGAAAGGTTCAAATATTTGTAAATTTAAGGGACTTAACTTCTGAGGATCTCGGTTGTTAGGCTTACAAACTACTAAAACTAATTTAAATTAACTTATACTAAGGATAAAACACACACACTCACTTTTCCGCGAGGGAGTACTCGAACCTCCGACGGCGAGCAACCGCGCATTCCGCAGCAAGGCGCTATACACGGCTCCGTCCTTCCACCGCGGCTCTCGAATGATGTCCGTAGTAGTGCTGGAGATAACTGAGACCATGCATCCTGCAGGGCTGTCCACAAACCCGTAAGAGTACGAGGTGGTGGAGAGCTCTTTTGAAAAGCACGGTGCAAGGCATCGCAGATGGGCTCAATAATGTTCACGTCTTGGGAATTAGGTGGCCAGGGGAGGTGTTAAAACTCGAAAGAGTGTTCCTGCAGCCACTCTGCAGCAATTATGGACACGTGGCGTGTCGCACTGTCCTGCTGGAATTGTCCAAGTCAGAATGCACAATGGACATTAATGGATGAGGTGATCGGCTATGATGCGTACCTAGGTTCCAACTATCAGAGTATATCTAGATGTATCGGGGGTTCCATATCACTCCAGTTGCACGCGCCTCATACCAATACGGAGCCTTCACCAGCTTAAACTGTCCCCTGCTAACAGGAAGGAACGAAACTTAGGGTTCAACGTCCCGTCGACAGCTTGGTCATTAGATACGGAGCTCACTCTCAGATTTTTGGGTAGGAACGAGGAAGGAATTCGGCCGTGTCCTCTGAAAGGAATCATCCCGCAATTTGCTTGGAGTGATTTAGGGAAATCACGGAAAATCTAAATCTGGGTGGCCGGAGGAGCATTTGAACCACCGTCCTCCCTAATGCGAGACCAGAGTGCGCCACCTCGCTCGGTCCCTGCTGACATACAGCACACATGAATTCATGAGAGCCGGCCGCGGTGGCCGAGGTGACTGAGGCGCTCCAGTCACGGTCAGCACGGCCACTACGGTCGGGGGTTCGAATCCCCCCTCGGGCATGGATATTTGTGCCGTCCTAGTTTGTAAGTAGTTCATAAGTAGTTTGTAAGTTTAGGGACTGATGACCCCGTAGTTAAGTCCCATAAGCTTTACAAACATTTGAACATTTTTGAATTCATGAGGTTGTCTCCATACCTGTACACGTTCATCCGCTCTATACAACGGGAAACGAGACTCGTCAGACCAAGAAACTTGTTTCTCGATATCAACAATGCAATGTCGGTGTTAACGATCCCCAGGCGAGGCGTAAACCATTGTGTAGTGCGGTCATCAAGGGCACATGACTGGCCTTCGGTTTAGGAAGACCATATCGATGATGTTTCGTTGACTGGTTCGCACGCTAACAATTGCTGATGGCCCAGTATTGAAATCCGCATCAATTTGCGGAAGGGTTGCGCTTCTGTCACGTTGAATGATTCTCTTTAGTCGTCGTTCGTCCCGTTCTTGAAGGATCTTTATCCGGCCGCAGCGAAGTCCGAGATTTGATGTTTTCCCGGATGTCCACTATTCACTGTGCACTCGCGAAATGGTCGTACTGGAAATTTCCACCTCATGGCTACCTCGAGTAATGTTGTGTCCCATCTCTCGTGCGCCGACTATAACACCACGTTCAAACACACTTACATCGTGATAACCTGTCGGCGTAGCAGCAGTAACCGATCTAACGCCTGCGCAGACACCTGTCGTCGTACATACTCGTTGCCAAACACAGCGCTGTTCACTTATACCAGTTTCTTTGGCTCCTCAGTGTACTAGAAAAAGATAAGTACAGTGCTCATACTTTGGTGCACCTGGGGACGATGTTATGCTTCAAGCAACATATAATACTCTGCTTATTATCGGTAAGGCTAGATCCAAAATACAGTGCCGTCCAAGTTCACGTTGGGCAAGCAAATCGGCATGATTTTTCTAAGGAAAAATCTCCCCTCTAGGAACATAAAGAAAGCCTAAAATTGGAACGGATACGGAAACATCTTGTTTTTTCCGTACACTATACCTAACTGTATGATTGGTGTTTGAGATTGCATCCCACTGCCGTCTAGTAACCAATATATAATGATATGAAGTATCATCCCAGAGATGGAACTGACTGGATGAAGTTTCCACTATTTCTACTGACTGTACAACAGAAACGAAACTAACGTCGGGTGCGCCTTAAGGAACCCTAATAAGAATGGTAATGTTCCCAGCACAAAAGGGGCGAGCAAAACACGTCCGTTCCAAGGCCGTGCAGTCGGTAATCGGTATGCCAATCAGGCAACATCGCCCTGAGCATGAAGCAATTACCTCGCCGACGCATCACGTTGAAGATACCCGTTTCGTAGCACACCGGGTTCTCCTGCGTGGGTAACTCCATAACAGCACATTACTTGCTGCAACATTCCACAACGGCGGTTCTCGACTGACATGCTGTCCTCATACACCGTCATAATTCTGCCATGGATGTCTGCCGATGGGCAGTAAAGGAAAGAGTAACAGCGCGTTGGTTCTGTTTGGACGCATCTACTAATAACATCGACATATTTCTCGTTTCCGCATTTACCGCAAGAAGATCGGAAAAACGAGATTGCCGAGTAATCCCTTGCCTTCGTTTCGACTCTTACATGCCCATCTGAGACGCACTACGTTGTATATACGCTACTGGAACTCCCTCTGCCGCGTAAGAATGGCTGCTACCTGTCGGAGGTTCGAGTCAAAAAATGTTCAAATGTTTGTTAATCTGACGGACTTAAATACGTTGGTCATCAGTCCTTATGCTTACAAATTAGTTAAAGGAACTTAAAGTAACTTACGCTAAGGACAACACAATCGCCCATGCCCCAGGGAGGACTCGAACCTTCTACGACGAGCATATGCGTGCTCCGCAGCAAGGCGCCTCAGAACGCTCGATCCGTCCACCGCGGCGGTTCGAGTGCTCCTTCGGGTATAGGTGTGTGCGTTGTCCTTGGCATAAATTAGTTTAAGTAGTTGGTAAGTCTAGGGACCGATGACCATTACAGTCTGGTCCCATATCGTTACAAACATTTGAACTCCCTCAGACGGAAACTATCGGTTCGTCCGCAATACGTAAAGGATTCACAAGTTAGCGTCAGTAATGCAATCAAGTTCATCACTGAAGACGCAGTTTTGGCCAAGAAAATATTGACGTTAGACGATCGTAACAAATGGCAGAGAGACCTGGGCAATGCTTCCACTTGGTATAACGAATTGCAGTTGTTTTTGAATGTGTACAAGTGTATGATAATGCTTATAATAATAAGATAAAGACGCTTAGTATCTGATTACCAAATTAATTGTGAACATCTGAAGCAAGTCCCTACGGTTAGTTGTTATTTACCTTATAGCAAGTGCCCGCATTTATTATTTATACATACATTATTTACAAAATCGTATACATATTATTTTTCACATTTACAGTTTAAATGGAAAGATTAAAGAATGCAGAGAAGAAGGGAGACAAAAAATTGTAATTAAATAGACGGAAAGAGAATTAAAGTTGTGGTAAA
This sequence comes from Locusta migratoria, assembly GCA_026315105.1. Lineage (NCBI taxonomy): Eukaryota > Metazoa > Arthropoda > Insecta > Orthoptera > Acrididae > Locusta > Locusta migratoria. The sequence goes on along the minus strand of CM048755.1, from coordinate 143,663,931 downwards.
CAAGCATAAGGCCTTGGGAAGATGAATTTATCACATCTGAAATACTGTTCAAGACGTCCTCGGGGATTCGAGGATACGAAATTTGAGAGCACTCTCCAACAATGTGTCTGACAGTCTGTCTTGGAAACCCACAGGAGCATTTATTTCCCTTTCTGCCGCCCAGGAATGGCCGAGAGGTCCAAGGCGTCATGCTATGGAATGCGTGTCCACTCCCACCGGAGGTTAGAGTCCTCTCTCGGGCGTGGATTAGTTGAAGTAGTTTCTAAATCTAGTGACAGATTACCTTAGCAGTTTAGTCCCTTAAGAACATTATGTGTACAACAGGCCACCGCGTCTCCCCTGGTTTTCCGTAATCTGTTCAGTGCCTTCCATTTCCTCCCAGGGCAGCTCAAGTTCCCATTCTTGGTTTGGAGCATTCTCTGGAACTGTTGTTGAGTATTACTGTATCACTCTCGCTTCCAAGCTTGGTGAAGATTAAAGTCATGGTCCGCCAGGATGTAATTGTTCTGAGTGGGGTATGCCTATAGTAGTCTGTTGATACGGATAGAAGGTATGTTCACATGAATTGTGAGTTGCTGCTTTTTGCCGATTTTCTTATATTTTTTCTTAAGGTTACCCTTCCTTCTGAGGTTAGGAGGTGGAATGCGGCTCAGGGCAGTTGGTCCGAATAATGAGTGGGACTACATTATGCCCGTAACAGTCCGCATGGTTAGATTTATCAGCGTCTCCACCACCTTCGCGTGACTACTGTTTAACCAGACAGGACTGCAATACACTGCCGCTGAGCAAACGAAGCATACGGTCGATGATTGTAAGGTCGACGCTGCAGAACCACGTGCTGTAGCACATAAGTTTTGCAGAATATTATTTCTTGGCCTCTGTTTAGCTGCAGCGTCTGTTAGGTGCTGATTAAATAAGGTTCTTCTGTCACGTGTAACTTGAAGCTACCTTGGATATTCCAGAATGAAACTTACACTCTGCAGCGGCGTGTGCGCTGATATGAAACTTCCTGGCAGATTAAAATTGTATGCCGGGACCGGGACTCGAACCTGGGACCTTTGCCTTTTGCGGGCAAGCGCTCTACCGACTGAGCTATCCCGACACGACTCACGATGCCACCTCACAACTTTACTTCCGCCAGTACCTCGCCTCCTACTTTCCAAACTTCACAGAAGCTCTCCTGCGAACCTTGCAAGACTAGCACTCCTGGAAGAAAGGATATGGTGGTGACATGGCTTAGCCACAGCCTAAGGGATGTTTCCAGAAAGAAAATTTCACTCTGCAGCGAAGTGTGCCCTGATATGAAACTTCCTGGCAGATTAAAATTGTGTGCCGGAACCGGGACTCGAATCTGGGACCTTTCCCTTTCGCAAGTTTGGAAAGTAGGAGGCGAGGTACTGGCGAAAGTAAAGTTGTGAGGCGGCATCGTGAGTCGTGTCGGGATAGCACAGTCGGTAGTGCGCTTGCCCGCGAAAGGCAAAGGTCCCAAGTTCAAGTCCCGGTTCCGGCACACAATTTTAATCTGCCAGGAAGTTTCATACCTTGGATATTAATTGTGGTCTAGCCTGTTACCCTCGAAACGAGACTGCAATTTTTGGTTGTCTACGAAATTATTCAGATTAAAGCAAGTGAATTCAGATTTGGTAGGGTTCGGTTAAGTCCCTCTGATCTTGCTTTACTTGTGTGGTACGAGATCGGAAAATAAATAGTTCAGATCTTGAGACTACATGTGCAGCAACTGCATTCGGATTTATGAGGTCGTAGCTGCTAGTTCTTAGATTTCCACCTTCCATGTTATGTAACAGACAGCAGGACTTCTTGTGCTCTTGTGCATGGAGTAAAGACTGCAGCAATTATTCTGTCGTTTGTTTTCATATTCTCCCATTGAGAAAGATTTTTCAGACAGTTTCTCACTGACCTTAATCCAAGACTGTAATCCTTCCGGTGAACTCTGTGGGTACAATTTCTTGCTGTGTTAAATACTCCTGTCACAAATCTTCCACTGTAATTTTCATAGTTTTAACGGTTACTGCTCAGGGGGCAAAATCCTTTCCCATACCTTATGAAGGTTTTTAAAGAAGGCCGACCAGTTTTCCGTATTAGAAATTTAAGCGTAGAACGGAAGCAGAATTTAACAGTGAGATCTGAATATCTGCTCCCAGTGTTATTGGGCGTGGTAACTGTGTGGCAGTCAGGCAAAACTTGTGATTTCTAATGGCTGCAAATTATAGACCCAAGATAAAAAAAAAAAAAAAAAACACGCAAATCAAGATGGTAGTCTTGTCTCCTTACAGCAATATAACTATCGCTTCACGTCAGTAGGTGTAACCTTAGGGGAGAAAGAAAATGAAAGGAAAACGTGACCCCTGCGTGCTGCTCAGCAAGCAACGTATGTTATTAAACATTCCTCCTGATATTATAGAACAACACATCGCTAAAGCTCCTGACATCAGAAACGACTCTCATAAGAGCCAATGATCTAGATTTTTTGCACCCAGTACAGTAATTTTTCGGATTAATAAGGACAAATTTATTAGATCTAAATGATAATGTTTATAAAAATACTTCTTACGAATAGCTGCAATGTTTGAAGGTCTGTCAACCTATTGGACCAAACTGCTAAGGTCATTCTTCCCTAAACTTACAAACTATACTGCTCAAAACAATTAGGGGATGAGGTAACATATCGTACACAATATGGATATGTTAACGGATTTTATTCAGATATTGGTTACAATTGTAATTTTTTTGTGATACAGTACGATATTGCCGGCCGCGTGGCCGAGGGGACTGAGGCGCTCCAGTCACGGTCTCCACGGTCACTACGGTCGGGGGTTCGAATCCCCCCTCGGGCATGGATATTTGTGCCGTCCTTAGTCTTAGCTAGTTCATAAGTAGTTTGTAAGCTTAGGGACTGATGACCCCGTGGTTAAGTCCCATAAGTTCTACAAACATTTGAACATTTGATTTAATACGATATTTTGCTGTCTCAACTCTTTACCGAAGGTTTTCATGGCGTGTACTTAGAGCGAGACACCAGGGGGCTATCCTAATAGTGAAAAAGTCGTTCTTGTTGCCCTCATATGGCGTGCGATCACTTCGGACGGGCAGTACCACCAGCGCGGCATAGACAGTATGAGGTTATCAATCAGCTCTCAGGGACGTTTTGCCATTCTTTCATGAGTGCAATATCCAGGTCTGCAACAGTCGTGGGAGGTGCTGGTCTGCCTGCAATGCGTCTGCCAATGCATCCCAGACATGCTCAAGGGTTTACGTCCACTCAACAAGCAGCCATTCCATTGGTTCAATTTGCTCAGCTTCTAGCATGTTGTGATAATAATATAACACACACTATAAGCCTACGTACGTAGAGTCCACATTCCCGAAGGTAATTTCGGACTGTTTGTGTTCATATTGCGCGTCCTGTTGCTGCCTGGGGGGGGGGGGGGGCAGTTTCCTCTCTTTCTGATGCCACCCATGGACGACCTTAGCCTTGCCTCCTTTAAGGGTTCCCGTTGTCTGAAAACGCGTCCAGGTGCTAGAAATTACACTTTGGGTCACTTCAATAGCTGCAGCCACCTCCCTCTGTGTTTGTCCCGTTTTCAACCGTTGTATGGGACTCGATGCCATAGATTCGGGTAAGTTACGTTGTTGTTGCATTTCACTGCCTGCTCACTACACTATCTTAACCCAAATTCTGGTGTAAATCATTTGGTAAAGCAAACCCAAGCCAACATCAACCCCCCTCTGTAGCAAATTTCTGTTATTACCAGTAACTCGTTTGCTGTAATGTTGTTGTCTCCACTCCGTACAACTGACAGAAAGAGGTCGAACCATTTTAGTTCAATATGCCGATGACAATACTTCAGAACCTAGATATCTCAAGTGATCTCGTAATTGTTTTGACCAGTGTATACCGATCGCTGAGACACGTAAGTTTGAGCCAGCGCCTGCGCCAGAAACACAGCACACACAGCTCCATGCGACCACGCACGCACGGCTCACGCACACATTACCACCACCTCAAGCGGCCGACTCCCGACTTGAGACTCGTGACTGACAAAGGCTGTGGCCGAAAGCTAATTTTTATCAGCATGTCTGGGTTTTCTATGTGCTTCTCTGAAGCTCATATATCTTACTTATCGTTAGTTGCAAAGTAAATAAAAATCAGTTGCAGAATGTGTGAAAGAGCACTTTTTGAAAACATTTCCACATATTTGGCTGGGTTTATTCTGTTATATTCGTTATTGTCAAGACAAAGTTTGTATGGAAAAAAATTTGGAAGCTTTGCCCAGAAAACTGGAAAATTTGGAAAAAACTGAATATCCTATTTCTATGGAATTTTTGTATGAATGCAAGAGCACAAAACACTGTTCAGGCATTGGTTAAGCATAATTCGGTTTTGTTTGATTGATTATGGTCCGGGAACACTTTCGACGAAAACATTTGGGGTAATCACAAATTAAAGTCGGAAAATACGTACAAACTGCAAAAATCACGTTTTAAGTGTACTATGTCATAACGTAATGATGATAGGATTAGCATATCTGATTATATTTTCCAGAAAGCGCTGATTGAAAACACTGTGTTCCAAAGCATCATTATGTAATGATTGTTTTTTGCTGTCTTTGTAACACTAGTATCGTTGTATCTCGTAAAATAATTTTTTCTCCCTTCGAAATGTTTATAGTGCGATTGAAATGCTTAATGCTATTTTACTTATAAAGAACTGAAATAAAGAATTAAATATCTGCATCATTCGCAATAATTCCAGTGATTGGAGATACTACGTATACAAAATATTGAATGTGCTGACTTTTCTATTTGCTTTCTTCGTTGATAACAAACTCATACTGTAAATTTACTACCAGTAGTTAATTGGGCCAAAAGCTGTTTTATAAGGTGGTCGATGAAAATGTCTTAGCTGAGTAACTTGCACTTTTATGTGGTTTATTAAGGTGTTTGTTTTAATATGATAGGACAGAGGCTAAATGTCACTCTCGCTTTTTTAGTTCTATTCATTGCTGGTGTGAAGTCTTATTTGGCGCCTCTTTACTTTTTTTTCTAGAAAATAAGTTTGTCTACACACTCTGCGGTTATCGTGATTAATATATACGTCATTGTTAATGGCAATACCGACAAGAAAAAAAAAGAGATGTATAATTTGTGTAATTCTGCATATGAAGAAGAATTGGATGGATGAAAGAGGATCTTACATAAATGCTACAGAAAATACAGTGGGAGATTCATCCACATACACTCCTGGAAAATGAAAACAGAACACCATGAATTCGTCAACCCAGCAGAACGAAATTTTATTGACACATTCTTGAGGATGTTTACAACACACGATCACGCAGTCAAAACCCTACGCACGTCAGTACAGTCACCAGAGCGTGCAAAATATCGACGCTAGTATCGTGTATGCCCTCCGTTTCAGCAATGGAGGGTGAGAATTTCTAACGAAAACGATTATAGGGGTGCCGATGAAATCTTACGGTATGGCCTGCCATACAATTTCATCTGATGCCTCAGATGGGCCAGATCTCGTACCGGTCGTGTAGATCGCGCCAAGATGACGTTTCATCTGGCCCAGACATGCTCATAGGGGGACAGATATAGGGATAATTATGGGCAGGGTAGTTTACATACACCTAGAAGAGCACGTTGACTTGTACGGGATACGCGTTAACGTGCATTGTCCTTTTGATAAAGCACGTCGCTTTGTTGGTGCATGAACGTTGGCAAAACGGGTTGAATGATGGTTTCAGTGTAGCTTGTACTGTTCAATTTTCCCACGACGAACACCAGAGGAGAACGGCCAGTATAGAATCTGGCTCCCCACACCATGATGCCAGGTGACGGCCCCGTTTGCCTCTGTCGCGTACACTCCAGATTTTTGCAATCCCCTGCACGACAGCACACTAGCGTACGGCCATCATTAGCACCGAAGCAGCGAGGAATCTCACCACTGAAGATGACACGCCTCCATTCGTCTCTTCATAAGTGCCTACCATGACACCATTGGAGGCGGCCTGAACAATGTTGGGGCTTGAGCGGAGGACACTAACAGCACACATGATCATGTGAGGGGAGCGATATTCTACACTCGCCATTCTCCTCTAGTGATCGACTAGAGAACATTGAACAGTGCACGGCACAATGAAACCATCATTCAAGCCGTCTTGCTACCACTCATGCACCAACAAAATGTTGAAATGTTTGCAGAGCTTATGGGACTTAACTGCGGGGTCATCAGTCCCTAAACTTACAACCTACTTATGAACTAACTTATACTAAAGACGGCACAAACATACATGCCCGAGGGGGAAATCGAACCCCCGACCGCAGCGGCCGTGCAGATCGTGACTGGCACGCCACAGACCACTCGGCCACCGCGGTGATATGCTTTTCCAATAGGACAGTGCAGATCCCCATATATCCCGTACCACCCAACGTGCTCTTAAAGGTGTACATCAACTACCCTGGCCAGCTCGGTCCCCAGATCTCTCCCCCATCGAGCATGTTTGGGAGCGCATGAAACGTCATGTTGGCGGTTTGCATTTGTAAAGCAGTTCATATCTCCAAACTGTAGTATACTGCACTTATATATAAAAAAAGCAACTAAAGTTTCGTGCTTATTTTGATATCACGCTTCAATAAATTCTGTTAATGACAAGACTTGGTAAGTGCCGCTCCTTCCTAGTCTAAATCCAGCCTGCTCAACAGGGAGGTTTTGTTATATTATTGAACTGATCCTATTGTAAGGAAGTCTTCCAAGGAACTTATAAATAGTACTCGGTAGTGCGATTGGTCTATAATTCTTTGGCTGGTCTGGTGCCTTACCATGTTTAATTAATGCTGTGATTTTTGCTTGCTTCACTTTCTGTGGTATTGACTCTATGGCCATTCTGTCAGAGAAGAAATCTTTTCGCCATAGTTTTGCGCATTTCCCACAAAGCAGAAGAAATTCGGGATGGATTACTTAGTTTCTCAGAGCCTTTCAAGGAATTACGTTTCTAAGATTTTCTGGTACGCAGAATGTTCTTGAGAACTCAGTTTCTTCACTATTTCTTTTTTTAACAGATGAAAGTTGTCGTCTACGGTATTTTGTGTGATGCTTATCCTTTGGTGTTCTGGATGAGTACAGTATATGTGACGCTACCCTATTAGCTCATACATGGGCGTTTTTCGTTACTTTCATATTGCTTCCTCGCACCTTCCTTAGTAATGACTATGCCTCTCTTCTTGATGTTTGAAAACTGAGGGACTTCACAGTCTGTATCTACCTAGTACGCCCAGCTGTATCGAGATTACGTAGTAGGATGTCAGCTATTTCGGGATCGCCACTGTGGGCAACGACTGTCCGCGTCCGTGACGTCCCTGAAGTCACACGTGTCTCCTGGGTGGTACTAAGGAACAGTCACTGCAAGGGAAATATCCAAAGGCAAAAAGCAGTGTCAGCCAGATAATCTCATACATATCCTGGTTCAAAAGATTTTTCACAAGACATGGTCTCACACGGTTCTTCTCAGAACGTTCCAGCTGTAAACTTTGCACCAGTTATCGAGATCTGTCAAATCAATATTGAAGGCAAAAGTAGATCAAAGTCGCAAAGTTAATCGGCAAACAATGTGGGGACACCTGAAGGACCAATTGCACACCATCGGGAAAGACTTGAGAGGTTACAACAAACAAGATTTCTACAAAACATTGGCAAGAAAGATCCGAAGGAACATGCCATAAAACATGTGCTTCCGAAAACAATATGCGAAACTTGCACTAACTAATCAAGGAAACTGCATAGTGGTATGTGTATTTCTTAGAGCTATTTAAATGTCCAGTGTCACATCAGAATCTCCTTTAGAGACTCCTACCTACACAATCTTGCATTCTTCAAACCGAAATGTTTGCTGTGTAGACCCTAATGAAACAATGGGAGGGGACAAGAAATATCCTTCTGTTCTTGCTTAAAGTGGCAAGGGATACGCTGTTTTCTGCATATCCCGCTTACCTACAGAATTGTTGTAAACACACTCTTTCTCTGCATAACTACAGTCATAACATTAATGTCCCGTTTCGTGATCTTTCTCCAATCACAATCTCTTCATCTACCGTGCATCTCACTTCCTGTACAACCTCGTCTGCAGAAAAATCTCTTATCCTATGATGTACTACGTTAATAATAATAATTTCGTGTGGCTCATTGGCGTGGTGCAAGTCTTTAAATTGGACGCCACTTAGGCGACTTGCGTGTCCCAGCCTACCCCAGTTATCCAACCGGGGAAAGGGGACCTACAGCTTAACGCGGTATCCGAACCACGTGTCGTTCCTGGCGACTCCTCACATCGTTGAGAGGTGAAGGGTGGGTTAAAACGCAGACTGAAATAAATCCGACGTCCGACCGGGTTTAGAACCCGCGACCCTTTGGTTTCCAGTTCAGCGCTTTACGCCAAGTCCATCGGGCCCGACATGTACTACCTTCAGACCACAGTACTATAATACTGAAGATTCGATGAACCTTCTGCCAGGCAATTAAATGTGATTTGCAGAGTATCCCATGCAGATGTAGAATTTAAATCTACACACATCAGTATCTCTTAAAGCCTCATGCCACTTTCTGTGCCATAGGTTTTTTTTTTTTTTTTTTTTTTTTTTTTTTTGCAATTTTAGAAGAAACAATCACGTAGTTGATTGTATCCATCATGAATAAAATTTACTTATTATGCATCTTTTCTGCGACACCTAAATCTGAACTCTGTAAACCACCATAAAAGTGTGGCAAAGAGTGCTTTGTGTACCACTTTCTTTTCCTTCTTTAACTGTTTTATTGTCAATCGGTGCGTCTGAAGAACGACTGTTGATAAACCTCCTCATGAACTGGAATCTTTCTAATTTCCATTCAATTATCCTGTCGCGGGATATACGTACGAGCAAGCAAACTGATTGTTGACTTTGATTCTTCTGCATAGGTATGCTAATGGCAAATCACATGGTGATGCACAACGCCTCTCTTGTAGAATCTGTCACTTCAGATGAGTATCTCCAGCTTTTGTGCTTACTAAATAAATCCGTGGTGATACACGCTCCTCTTATTCTCATCTTCCCTATTTCTCTTAAGCTGCCGCGTGGAAGTGGCCGTGTGGTCTAAGGCATCATGCTACGGTCTGGGCGGTCGCCTCGCCGAGGGTTCGAGACCTCTCTCGGGCATTGTTGTGTGTATTGTCATTAGTGTAAGTTGTGTAAGTAGTTTGTAAGACTGATCACCATAGCAGTTTGGTCCAATAGGTTTAAAAACACTTGAATATTTTGATCTGTCAAGCCTAAAACGAGCGAGGTGGCGCAGTGGCAACATACTGGATTCATATTCAGGAGGACGGCGTTTCAATTCCACCTCCGGCGATCCTGATTTAGAATTTCCATGATTTCCCTAAATAACTCCAGACAAAGGGCACGGACGACTTTCTTTCCTTCCATGACAGAAACTATCTTAGCGTGTGATCAGTCTTTAATGACCAAGATGTCGATGGGACATTAAACTCCATTCTTACTTCCTTCCTTCTAAAGCCTTAGCGGTGGAGGCCCTATGGCGGTAGACAAATTTCAGATCTAAGTTGAATGTGGGTTTTCGAACCTAGCACCTACGTAAGGGAATTGCATCAGCTAAGCATTTTTCCCGTGAAGTTCAGTGCGGTATCTGTCTTTGCTACCAGTAGTTCTAAGTGAAATTTTGAATTTAAACCACACGGTGCGTATATTTCTAGATATGTTGTGGGTGTGGCAGCTTTGAGTGATTGTTAGAAAGTCCTGCATTGTGCTCTGTCTTTTTATTTATTCATTATATTTGTTTATTTTGAGAGTCAACTGTCAATCACTGTGTCAAGTGTCGATCAACTTCAGCTCTTCCGGTGTTTCACTACAGTTTTCTAGCGTTGTAATGTCTCTAAATACTACATAGTCATCAGCGAACAACCTGATGGAGATAACCTAATACAGAGTTTAAACGCGAAATAAATTTAAAAAAAAATGTACGGTAAATGTGTAGCTCAAATGTTGCCTGCAAACCTACGGAAAGTCTCATCGTTAGTTGATATGTAAAACGATTGGGTTATCAACAGTTTTAGCTGCACCTACTGCGTAGGTTCTGCGGAATGGGCTTAAACACATTACCGGTGAACAGTGTTAATAAGATCATAGAAAACACAAAGGAAAACGCTTGAGGTTCCCAGAAGTAATCACTGAACGGTATGTAGTAAAGTTCACGCTCGACTTTGGCTGTGCTTTATAGATATGTGATTTAAATCACTATCCGCAAATATTTCTATGTTGAATATGTATGTGCTCAAGCGTGTCACCAGTTGTTAGTATGCATTTCAGCGCTGCTCGCATTCATAGTGGCGTTTGTTTATAGCCGTTTTCCTTTGTTCTGCTAGGCATGGCATGTGGGCAGTGGGGCCTTTTTTCGCAGTAAAGTCCGGCGTGTCGGTAGAGCCCTAGGCACAGCTCTCCACCCACGCACTCAGCAGAAGGATCGTATCCGGCCTCTCTGCTCGTCCCTACCTCCACTCGTTCCTTATACCTTGTGATATATTTTTCCGGTACCGAGAAGTATCTCTTTTGACAGTATCTCGTGCATCAACAATACCTGAAAATTTAGTTACGCCTCTTGAGTACTTCGTCTATTAGTTATTTCTGGTATAATTCATGACACATGTTCATAATTTAACCCCATAGATTCATCCATTATTTTTAAATCAAAATGGAATTACGTACTGCATAACAATGGTAGTGGACTTAAAAATTTTCATATAGTCTCATTCTTAACTGAGATTGACGAGACTAAGGGGTTACAAACACATTAGGCGGCTTATTAGACGCTTACACAATTATACAGTGTTGTGGAATATATTTCTCAGTTTCCTTCAGCAATATAGTATAGACGTATACTCTGCGACTACCCTGGATGAAAATGGACGAGCTGGATGTCAATTTCGGTGTGCTGATAGAAATTGTTGTTTCAAAATAGGACCAAAACGATCGATGCATCTACAGTCTTGTATAAACAACAAATATACATGATCAGTCGCCTTATTAGATAGGTTTATGAAGTTCTTGATTTGTAGGAACTGTCTCTTTTTCAATTGGCATGAAGTGATACTAAAAGAATTTTCAGTTTACAACAATAGAGAGAAGACTTAAGAATGTTAAATAATAATTGTCACGCAGCAACAACGCTTCATTTTTCTGTTATTTTCACGAAAAGTCCTCCAGTTATTAAACAATGTACGATTATGCATCAGTCAAATGTTTGTAAATCTATGGGACGTACCTACGCTGCTCATCAGTCCCTAGGCTTACAAACTACTTAAGCTATCTTATACTGAGGACAAAAAATACACCTATGCCAGAGGGAAGACTCGAACATCTGACGGCGAACAGCAGAGCGCTCCGCAGCTAGGCACCTTGAAACGCTCGACCACTCCGCCGTGGGTATGCATTAGTGTGAAAATTGTTAGTTCACCTACTGTAAGTTCTGACGAGTAAACCACTATCATAACAGGTAAAGCGGCTTTTAAGCAGCTGTATTCAGTGGCAAACATTAGAGATTTCTAATAGCAGTGGTAAGGAGCTCATGAAGTTTCCATTTTGTTGGAGGAAATCATTTATGCTTTTCACCGACACGCTATTTTGGTTGTGAATCAGCATAGTCTGTTATGGGGGAATTGTTATCTATGCTATTAGATCTTCAGATGTTGAGGACCTTTCTAAAGCACCTAAACGAAGTCTTACAGTGTCGTTATTGTTCACGACAGCTATAAATTGAACTGTTGAATATCGTTGGGAGCTTCGTGATGCTGTCAACGGCAGCAATATGTATAAAGTGCCCTCGTAGTGGCCGAAACGTTAGTTTCACAAAACGAATGTGGCTGCAACCCAGAGGATTAATGTTTGGTGCAAGGAATGGCAGCTACAAGCTACCTTAAACACGCAGCTTTTGTTTGGATATTATATCGCTCTAACGGCAAAGACTCGAGAGCAATAATCACTAACTATCTTGAAAAATTACTCATAAGCCGAATCTGTCGTGGATGGTTTACATTTCCTAACAATACTTCTAATAAATCACAGTCTTGCATATGTTCCTCCTATAAATCATTCTACATCGTAATACGTCTCACACGCCTTGAAATGGTTTACATGCAATACTGATGACGAAAGCCAACGAACTTGCCTGAAATGTTGATTGTGGTCTGTTAAAAGAAAAATAATGTAACAGTCACTCCTTTACCATGTTTAAAAGGAAAGCACAAAGATTAAACGACAGGATGCGATTTGTCAGAAAATTGACATCAACCACTGGATATAGCTCTCCCACACACTTTTCCATTTGTATAATCTTTACTTTTACAAATCCATGATACTCGTGGATGTTTCCTTATATCATCAAGCCATTCTGAATTTACGTCGATGTCTAAAACTTATGGTATTTTTAACTATACTACAACGTACCGATTCGGTTCGTTGATACACACTTGTTTACATAATCTGCCTATCTTCCGTCCCCTTCTCATTAGTCATAATTATGCTTTCCTGGTAAGTATGTTACTCTGCTTGCCTGTCTCTGCCAATAATTCTCAACATGCATCTTTACAAACTACGTTCCGCATCGCTCAGTATTTGAATCATTCCCACGTTAAAAGTTCGTCCCTTAGTGCCATAATTTTCAAAATTGATGTCACACTGAACGTAAACTGTCCACTGACATGTAGCTATGTTTTGAAAATCCCGTTAGAACAAAAATACTCCAAAGCATTTTTCGTCAATTTTTAATTTTTTTGCCTATCGTTGTCTTCAATCCTCCTGCATACGAATATTCTTCTATTGGTTAATTGTCAACTAACAGAATTAGATTATCGTTTTGTTGACTGTACATTATCTAACTTTTTTCGTAATTGATTTCTTGTAGGCTTTCAAATTTGCCGTATCGCTTTCTTTTACTAAATGTAGAGTTTGTGTGCATTTGTATGCAAGCGATACAATGATTTTGCAAAGAGGAGGTGGTACATATCATAATTTTCCTTCAAAATTTCATCTTTTACGCAGTCTTTAAGCTCTAAATTTTCCACACTCTTGATGAAGTCTTAAGCATTAAGTTTTCTTTGATAGGTCGATGTAGTGACCTGTTTATTTTGTAGTGTTTGTACATGTTTAGTTGAAACTGTCTGTTTTAACCATCTGTAACTTCGTGGTTCATACCCATTGATCGATTTCGTGATTTTATTTATTTTTCCATAACCACTTTCAATGCTACAATGCTTGATTCAAAAATAGTATCTGTTTATTCAGTTAGTAGTAATTTTTATTGATTATCTTGTACACAACGAAGAGAAGGTTGGTGAATAAATGATTTTCTTCGTCTGGTTTATTTCCTTTCTTATGTGATAGAACAAATTTCATCACTGTTTCACATTTCTGGAATTGTCTTCATCCGCACATATTAAGTTATTTTATGATAAATTTTGTTAGCCTTCCCCATTTTCATTGAGAAATCTTAAATTTCTTCGTAGAGTCATTATTTAAATTGTTTACTTTCTCATTCTTTGCTGTACACGTTTTAGCTAAGTAATATAACATTTCTAGAGCGGCTTATATCATCTGCCACCGTAACTGGTGAAATCTGTTGTCTGCCCAGCATCCGTGTTTGTTTATTGTTTTCAGCACAGTGTTATTTTCGAATGTTACTTTTATCAAATGATTTTTATGTTGTTAGATAATCTCGACGATATTTCAGAAAATCTTTCGTTTAGTCACCTCGTTCAACAATACTCTTATTATTGTCTAGTCGAAACTCACTGTCCTTCAATAGTTTCCTTGGACATACGATGTTTTTCTAATTCGCCCTTTTCACGCCTGCATCTTGTTACACTATTTCCGGAAGTATTTTTTTTAAGTGACTATGTATTGGTTTGGGTATGACCTTTATTTTAAAAGATGCGAAAACTTAATGTTTGCTTCAGTCCAATAAAACTTCCCTTCCTCAAGGATATTTTATTAACCTAAATTTATGTCATACCTGATCAATTTGTTTCTTTCCAGCTCAAGGTTAATTTCTACTCCAGATTACTATTATGATTATTTCAAGTTATAAAATGATTGTCGCGGTAGAGTAGCCGAGCGGTCTAAGGCGACTCGTTGCGGAGCACACGGTTGCTCGCCGTCGGAGGTTCGAGTCCTCCCTGGGGCATGTGTGTGTGTGTGTGTGTTTTGTTCTTAGGTTAGGTTAACTTAGTTTAAGTAGTTTGTAAGTTTAGGGACTAATAACCAACGCAGTTAAGTCCTATATTTGAATAACATGATTTAAGACGGTAAAATCATATATAATACTTGTTTAAATAGTCAGTTTAATTTTATTTGTTGTCCCAGCTTTCTGGGCGACTGGAGAAGCTCGTTATTATAAGACGTGTTATATTGGTGTCCATATCTGGAATTATTCCCAGAATTTTCCACTTCCTAGCGTCTATTAAATTGCTGATAATCGTCTTGTAGGAGTGCTATTATTTATCGGCTATTTTAATTCTTGTAGAGACGTTTTATTCTTAAACAAAATCTGAGTATGTGGGTACATAAACTTTAATGGTCACCTGCAATGTGTTTTCTTTATTTTTAACACATGTGTAAAATTCCTAAATCACTTAAGACGGAGAGCAGAATGTTTCGTTTAGCAAGAATATAGCTGTTTCCTTCACGTGTACTTGCTCAATAATGACTTCGATATAGCCGAATCGTTTAACTCCAAATGTCATACCGAATTATGTCAAACATTAGTCATGTGATATATGAATTCGCTCCTTAGACAATCGCCCCTCTGGATTTCCGTGTTGCACTGCGTGCGAAAGTTGTCCTCAAACTAAAAGCTGGTTTAACACCACAGTGCTTCAATGGCACTTTGCATTATAGTCCATCACTCTTTCCTTTCTCTGAGCTATAAAATCAGCTCAGTATAGTCAGTTACCTGGGGGTCCACAGTATGACGAGAGCTCAAGGCACGGCGAATGGTAATGAAAACATGCATAGTAGTCATCTCTTCCACAAGTAAAAAGCTACTGAATTAATTTAAATAGAATCAATGGAATGGACTTTGATATTTCAGAGAAATATCAAGTATATAAAGGGAGAATCAAATTATTATTGATCAATAAGTTAGTACACGCAAAACAAAGACTGAATTTCAAAGGTCTAGCCCTGATTCTAAATGGTACAAAAAATTCCACAGTCATACTAAACTTTGATCCTTGATTGTACATGTGTGATATGATGAAAGTTATGGGATCTTTCCAAGGATTGAATTATTATGTAAGAAAGTTATTCACATCATTTATCAGTGACCTTATAAATTTTTATCATCATTAAATATTTTACCGAACGATGTGGCGCATTGGTTAGCATACTAGACTCGCAGTCGGAAGGACTGAAGTCCAGAATCGCCTCCGGCCATCAAGATTTGGTTTTGACGTGGTTTTCATAACTAACGCCATACAAATCCCAGGATAATTCCATTGGAATGTCGCGGCCGATTTCTTTCCCATCCTCAACGTAATTATCTGAGCTTGTGCTCTATCTCCGGTAACCTCACTGTGAAACGGACGTTAAACCCCAATATTCCTACTTTTATTTTTGTATTTAATGAAAGTAGAAGGAAGCTAGATATTGGTATGCTTTCGGAACTTTGACGGAAGCCTATACCGTGATGCAGAACGCCTCTCTTACAGCGTTTGCAGTAGGAGTTGGTCTATTTTCTCCGTAACGCTTTCGAACTCACGAAATGAACATGTAAAGAAGCGTGCTACTGACCTTTGGATCTCGTCTGTCTTCTCTGTCAGTCATTTGTGGTGCGGAACCCACACTGAAAAAAAAAAGGTTAAATGCTTGTAAATCCATGGAAATTAGCTACTACGGGTATCATTCCCCATGCTTACAAACTACTTAAACTAACCTCAGGACAACAAACACACGCATGCCTCAGGAAGGACTCGAACCTCCGACGGCGAGCAACCGCGAGTGCCACAGCAAGGCGCCTTGGAGAGCTCGGCCACTCCACCGCGGCTCCCACAGTGACGAGCAATATTCAATTATTGGTCAAGCGAGCTTTTTCTAGGAAATATCCTTCGTTGATGGACTACACTTCTTGAGGATTCTTCCAAAGAATCTGTTTGAGATCTCCCTCACCCACGAATAAATTTATGTGGTCGTTTCACTTCAAGTGGCTGTTTATATATATTTTATGGAAACGACTGCTACCAGAGATTATAATGATAGCGACGCAGCACGTGATCTTTCTATGTCTTATGGAGTACCAGCCGAATGTCCTTCCTAAATGAGGCAGAAGGTGGGAAGATTACCTTCCGTAAAGAACATGTGCATGTTCTTAAATGCTGACGGAAGTACAGCAATGGATGCGTTACGACGCTGTTCAGACGCCCTTGGAGATGTCACACGCACGAAGGAGAGGCTTTCGTACCCCGTATCGTCACAATGGATGAGAAATGGGCCACATAGTACGAGCCAAAACTGAAACACCAATCCAATGAATGGCGTCATTATGGGACGCCGTGAAAGTCGAAAGTGCGTCAGAGCCCCAGTATGGTGAAAGTTATAGTGATTCTCGTGTACACTGTGATGGTTTTATCCTAACGCATTTCGTCCATTCATGACAGACCGTTAATACACATTATTACTGTTCATTTTGGTTAGCATCACATGCGACCAGCTTTGTGAAAGGAGCAGCAATAGTTTCTGCGCTTCTCATCATTTTGCAAGACAATGCGCTGGCGCATACAGCGCAAGCTGTGGCTCCTCTGATCGGTCAATGGGATTGAGAAGTACTGTAAAATCCACCATACTTCCAGGACTTAAGTCCTTGTGACTTTGATTTGATTCCAAAGATGAAGGGACCACTTCGTGGCATTCGCTTCAGAACTGTTCCACAGATTCGACAGGGAGACCGCTCAACATCAACAGAACTGGCTCTGCTAGCGGTATACTACGTCGTCCATGTCGCTGGCAACGGCTTCTACACAACGCTGGTGACTACTCCGAAAGACGGTAACAGGGTAACAGGTGCAGACATGTAACGCTTTTGTATCGGTTGTGAATAAATAGTTCAAATGTTGGTAGAGCTTATGGGACTCAACTACGGGATCATCAGTCCCTAAACTTACAAACTACTTATGAACTACCTTACACTAAAGACGGCACAAACATCCATGCCCGAGGAGGGATTCGAACCCCCGATCGCAGCGGCCGTGCAGACCGTGACTGGCACTCCGCAGACCGCTCGGCCACTGGGGCCGGCCGTGAATAAATAGTTGCCACTATTTAAGTTTCAACCCTCGTATATACAGAATGTTACAAAAAGGTACGGCCAAACTTTCAGGAAACACTCCTCACACACAAAGAAAGAAAATATGTTATGTGGACATGTGTCCGGAAACGCTTAATTTCCATGTTAGAGCTCATTTTAGTATTTACGGATGAGGCTTCATTCCAACGTGATCAGATTGTAAATTTTCACAATCACCATGGGTGGGCTGACGAGAATCCGCACGCAGTTGTGCAATCACGTCATCAAGTCAGATTTACTGAGAACGTTTGGACAGGAATTGTTGGTGATGTCTTGATTGGGCCTCATGTACTTCCACCTACGCTCACTGGAGCACGTTATCATGATTTCATAGTGGATACTCTACCTGTGCTGCTAGAACATGTGCCTTTACAAGTACGACACAACATTTGGCTCATGCACGATGGAGCTCCTGCACATTTCAGTCGACGTGTTCGTACGCTTCTCAACAACAGATTCGGTGACCGATGGATTGATAGAGGCGGACCAATTCCATGGCCTCCACGCTCTACTGACCTGAACCCTCTTGACTTTGATTTATGGGGGCATTGGAAGCTCTTGTCTACGCAACCCCGGTACCAAATGTAGAGACTCTTCGTGCTTGTATTGTAGACTGCTGTGATACAATACGCCATTCTCCAGGGCTGCATCAGAGCGTCAAGGATTCCATGCGACGGAGGGTGGAGGCATGTATCTTCGCTAACGGAGGACATTTTGAACATTTCCTGTACCAAAGTGTTTGAAGTCACGCTGGTACGTTCTGTTGCTGTGTGTTTCCATCCCATGATTAATGTGATTTGAAGAGAAGTAATAAAATGAGCTCTAACATGGAAATTAAGCGTTTCCGGACACATGTCCACGTAACATATTTTCTTTCCTTGTGTGTGAGGAATGTTTCCTGAAAGTTTGGCCGTACTTTTTTGTAACATCCTGTGTACAAGATAAGAAACAAATCTTCTAACTCGTTTTTCGCAAGCAAAGAGTACCCTGTACCTAGTCTAAACCGCCCGCGTGGAAAGACATAGCAGCTGTGCATGTACCTGCAGTCAGGAAACGAGGCAGAGACACGGCGCAGCGCCTGCACAGCACCGCCCACAAGCGTCGCACCACCCACGCCGCGGCCTCCAGTCCTGTGTTATGTGGCACAAGACTCTGCCTATGTTTTCACAGCCGTCACCGTCGTATGCGCGTGTACAGCCTCCGAGGAGAACGAGCGTTCTCAAATGCGCTCGATTACTGGTGTAATGCAGTATAATTAACTTACCTGGCCAAAGTTAGGAAGATACAGTACTCAGGTAAAACGTAAATTTATTTTCGTGACAACGAAAGAACACATTTTGAAGCAGGAAATGTACCCTTTAAAAGCATGTTGATATGAGACATATTTCTCCAGCTAGTAGATTTAAAGCCATTTTCGAAGGTCCTTACGCCCTTTAAGGTATGATAATTTCTGGCATTAACGTGATGCCACGTCTAGTGAATCTGGTATGTTTTCAACAAATTGCACCCTAAATCCATAAGTTATGCTGTTCTCCTAGAACGGTTGCCAGTCTTGTAGATACCATGCCTTCTTCGATGATTTCTTTCGTGCCATGATAAAATAATAAGGGGTAGTACTGGAACGTTGTTGGGTGAGGCTTTTATAAATTAATACTTTTTACAATCTACAACGTTTGCTGCAGGGCCACCGAATCGCAAACAGTGTTTGCAAAGCAAAGACAAAATCACTTGGATTCTGTTTAAAATGGGATACACATAAATATGTACAAATAATGTAAAGATAAAAAAATAAAAGTTTCATTACAAATGGCTTTTTTACCGAATTCGGCGTCAAAAAGTCCGATTGTCCACAACGAATTCTTTTCACTGTAGTTAATTAAAAAATGAAATTTTATTAAAAAATAAAATTCGAGTGTTAGTTCGCACCGATGTGACAGTTCTTTTAAGAGATGACACAAGAAAAAATATAGCTATTTCACAATAGTTAATCATTGTTCTCAGGAAAGTTTGTTTATTATCAAACGTAAGGAAATCAAAATATTTTGTGTCCACCTGCACTCGAAAGTCCATATGGAAACGTTTGAGCCAATAAAAGAGTTTAAATGTTTCTTGAGTACAACAAATAGTATGAAGCAAGACTAATGTTTTAACGTCCCGTCGACAGCGAGGTTATTAGAGATGAAATAGCCGCGCGGAAATGGCCGTGCGGTCTGGAGCGTCACGTTACTACGGATCGCGAGGCCGCTCGCGTCGGAGGTTCGATTCCTCTCTCGGGAATAGGTGTGTGTGTTCTTCTTTGTATAAGTAATTTATAAGTCTAGGGGCTGATGTCGAGAGTAGATTTACTAACATCTGAGAAATTGAAGATAAGATTGAGCATGGTGAGGGTATGAACTTGGTCATGTATTTTTCGTTATTATTATCTTGGTCGGTAATTATTGTAAAATATGAAACTAAAATTAGTATTTAAAATACAAGTAAAAGATACTATGCCCAGATAAATATGTTAAAACAGGAGAAATAAGTCTATTAAAACCAAAATAAGCATCCAAAAGTCACTTATACAACCATTTACAACATATGCATCGAACTTTAACAAAAATAAACGGTGGAGTCCTCAGTGTATTCCAAAGTCGGGAATATTCCTTTTAGTGTAGAATGTCAAATGATAAACGATAGACAGCTAAGTGACTTATTTTAAGAATCTAAAATTCTAGCAAAGATAAAATCTGAAATGGTTGAGTGGATGGTTCATGTCATTACAAGAAGACAAATCCATAAAGATTGGGTGGAATACATCCCTAAAAGAAGGCCACCAGAACAGCCTCGTATGACATAATTTGGAAATGACGTAAATGTTTTGAGTACAGGTACCTAGAGAGAACAAAAAGAAATATTCAAATGTTTTCAAACCAAACGGAACAAACTGCTGGCTTAAAGTAGCTGATATTAACTTATGCTAAAGACAACACAGACACCAATGCCCAAGGAAGGACGCGAACCTCCGACGGGAGTGGGCCGTGTAATCCGTGACATAGTGCCTCAGACCGCACGACCACTCGCACGCGGCTGGAGGGAACGTTATAAAAGTTCTGCAAAATATTGTTAAGACATTACTTACAACATTTTACAGCTTGTAATCGCTTTCTAATGTAATAGTAATAATGATTATAAAAGTAGAATGTGTTTTATACTCGAGCACCGCCCCAGTGGTGTGTCGGGTAGTCCGCTTTTCGATATGGCGAGGGAATGGGTTTTCCAATTAGAAACTACGGAATTATGGCCTGTGCTACCATCGCAGCATGGAGGTGGGGTCGCACGTGCCATTGGCTATTCGAGCGACTTTGCGTAGCATGTTATAAATTACGATTGTGTACCCACTTGAATTTCTCTGAGTAAAACACCAACTTTGGCTTTAAAAAAAAATAAATGCTTGAGACAAAACGTATGTAATTTTTGTCGTAGGATCATAATGTGCAATAATAAACGGGATCCATGAAAGTCGTTGATCCTACAAATAAATAACCACCCGGAAGGGAAGAGAAACTGAAATTGTATATTAGTCTAACGGGTGTAACAGGTGCTCCTAAAGATTCAGAAACAAAAATGGCAACGTGTAGATGAAAATCACTCATACTGGAGAAATTCTGGAGTGCAGAATATTAAAAGAGATAACATTACCAATAAACGTAATTTATCCGAAGCGAATCGAGTCACATTAAATACATCAGCAGAACCAGGTTTTCCTGAAAACAAAAATGTTGATCTCATTGCTGACTGTTTTGCTCTTTCCTACTCAATCAAATTTATTTTTTGTCTTGTAAATTTATTCATCTTCCTGATCTTTCTTGTTATTCCCAGTATATGTGTTCGCATTTCCAAATGAATATATACCTGCTAATAATTAGTATGAGCATATACGCCGCGGCGGATTAGCCGCGTGCACTGGGGTGGCGTGCTGCGGTGCGAGCGGCCGATCGCCGTCGGGGGTTCGAGTCCCCCCCTCGGGCATGGCTGTTCGTGTGTCCTTAGGTTAGTTTACCTTAGTTTAAGTAGTTTGTAAGCTACGGACTAATGACCAAGCAGTTGAGTCCTATAGATTTACAAACATTTGAACATTTTTATTTGAGCATTTACGATGCATTTAGGATTACTGTAGGTTATAAACCTCAATATACGACTGCCTTTTCAATCACATTAATAAAATGGTCGTTGCTCTCCTTGTCCTACAGATATTTTAATTTTTGCTGTTGCCACATTTCACTACTAATGAGTGAGTCGACTAGCATGCAGGAAGACCGGGGTTCCAGCCGTAAAGATTTAGATTATCCATCCTATAAGTAAACAGCTAAAAACAATGTGGGAACAGCTACTTTGAAAAATTCACGACAAATGTAGTTTCTCATGTTTGCCTTATGCGAAGTTAATTTCCGTCTTAAATGACATTAAACTTAATCCTTCATTTTATCGATTCATCGTTTTCAGTTGCTCTCTGCTCAAGATACTTTCTGACGATGTGAACAACGTCACCTGCGCTCTTTTGCATTGTCTTCCGTTAAGTATGCATATTATAAAGTATTTTGATGATGTTTTATTTTCCGGTATACTCCAGAAATAAATCTGTTGAGTTCTTCAATTCCTTCTTCAAGTTCTTCTCCAACAGACGCAAACAAAAATCCCTTACCCTCTAATCGAACATTGTCCAAGTATAATCTGTCGATGAGTAAGTTAGTCCTGCTCCAGACCTTTCACTGATTTGAAAACTTCTTGCAAGAATGCAGAAAAATGAACTGGTGTGCCCTTGCTTTAAATTTTTTTCCTCGGTCTTGATATTCTCTTCCTGAAGCTTACATGCAACTAAACCTTTACAATGGATACATTCTATTTTAAGTGACTCTGAATATGTAGGAGGTGTAGAGCAACATAATAGATACCTATCTCTTTATGAGTGCCCATACTCTTAAGTGAAACACCCCCTCCACAAAAATTTTATATTTCCCAATGAATACTGTGAAACGGTAACAGATATAAAATATTACAGATGAAATTACTGTAGTTTTTCAAGGACAGTGCATACGGACTTGTCTAAACCAGCCATTTTGGCGAAATCTCCTCTCTCCTCTACAATACTTGGGTTTTCTTCTCGACATTTGACTTATAGAAAAACGAATGGCATCGTTAATACCGAATTCCATCATATATCATGAAATGGTATTCTCACAACACCTGTTAGGAATAAGCTAGGAATATCTCTATAACGCTGTAAATACCCCTGAAGAGTTTTCTTTCCAGTGTTAGGTATCAGGCTCACGTATAGCGATACAGAGAGATTTCTAGGTGATTTTTGACAAATGTGTTATTTGAATACTAATTCATGATATATGATGGAATTTGGTATTAAAGATGCCATACGTTGTGCTATTGGTAAAATGTCGAAAATGAAAAACAAAATAGTGTGAAGAGTGGACAGGATTTCGAATAAAATGACTTTTCCACAAATGTGGGTGCAGCTCTCTAACATACATTGAAAACCTTAGTGCTTTGGTTTGAAGTATTTTTTTATATTCATTACCGTTTCAACGGCATTCATTTAGAAATATTAAACTCAAGTGGTTAATTAACCCACTTAACGTCCGCATGAGTGCTTGTACAAAGTGTCTCGAAAATAAGAGATTGTTTTGTTGTCTATTCCCTTTCGCTGATTTATGTGAAAAATATCTATTTCCATTTGCGGAGAAATTTTGCGAATAATCGTCTCCAAATTTGTATATCAGCTGTTACTGTTCCGTGACTGCCGAATGTTTTTCTATTGAACGGTTTTACCCCCATTGATTTGCCAAGAACAATAGTATTTTTTTCGTGTCTGTAACCATGCGCCCTTAACTTTTCTTCTGCTCTTCATGGACTAGCATGAGGTTTTGTCTTGTTTCGTCCTATTTGTGACTATGATTTCTCTAAATGTTTGTTTGATTGTTAGTTTACAATCATTTATCAGAGTTATCGTCAACACTTTTACCATTATTTACGTTTTAACTTATTTGTTAATGTTTCGTTATCGTTTTACCGCTAATATTTAAATCAATGGCTAATGTAGTGTATAATCGTATTGTGCATCTCACTAACCTGTAGGAAGTGCCGGAAGGACGAGACTGGAAGTCATGTGAGTGACTGTACGCTGCTTGACACCATGGATCCTGCCAAACAAATTAAAACTCCAACTGAAAACTGCAAGGCAGTGCAGCATAAAGCAGTATGCGTAGCTTCAAATCCTAAATATCACATAAGAACCAAAACTCTATAGTTTTATATAACCTCAACCCTTCACTTTCGTTGTTGGTGGAACAATAAATTTGACTTAAAGAGGCAAACACTAAAGCGAAAATAGGTTTTGATTGTCGTGTAAGGTATGTGACGGAGTTAAAACGGTTGTAGTTGTAGTTGTTTGTTAAGCTTATGGGACTTAACTACGGGGTCATCAGTCCCTAAACTTACAAACTACTTATGAACTACTTACGAACTAGGACGGCATAAATATCCATGCCCGAGGGGGGATTCGAACCCCCGACCGTAGTGGCCGTGCTGACCGTGACTGAAGCGCCTCAGTCACCTCGGCCACCGCGGCCGGCCAGTTAAAACGGAAAAACCATTCAGATGGTAAAATCAAATGCACCCAACTATAAACTGAACACAGAGCGAGGTGACGCGGTGGTTAGCACAACAGACTTGCGGCGGTTTGAATCCCATCTTTAACAAAACAATCCGAGCTTCTGCTCTGTATCTATGACCATGCTGTCGACAGCATGATCATCTTCCTTCATTTTATGAATTCAAGGCACATGAATTACCATCGTCCTAGGCATTTTTTAACTCGCAAAAATTTGTACGTGTTATAAAATGATTGTATATCAGAATCTTATTTTAATCGTTTTACTTTATACATACATACATCACTATTTGCCTTATAAATAATACGTATTTCTTCTTATGTTAGATGTACTCGTATAAGTTTAACACTAACATTATGACTCAGTTTCCTCGGGCTTAATAACGCGTTCAGAATTTTTTCATGCTCTTATAAACTTCGTTACTAGGCCATTGTACGTTTACTTTATTTATTTACTGTATTTTATAAGCGTTATAGCATGTTTTGTAACTTGGCCACTTTCATACATCAGAATTTTCCCCTACAGTACGCTGTTCAGGATCTGTTGAAGATGTTTTAGTTTGGGAAAAAAAAAAAAAAAAATAAATCCTAGCAAACACAGGCTCTAAAATGCACTTCTAAAGAGGTATACGCCAAACACATGTATATTACTGGCATGAGCCGCTGTCATCACTGAAGTCTACAGAGCGCTATTACACCCTCCAGGCAACTCTTTCACTAGCCCAGAGTACCGTGCCTTGCGGGGTTGTGTTGCCTCTAATACGTTGGTTAGAGGATGCGCGATATTATTCCCGCTGCGAGTAGAAGCTTCGCAGTGGTCCCCAACGGCAAAGCGGGTGGAGTGGTTGCCACGGTTTGCTCCGTCGACCACCACTGCTCGTTCGAGACGTCCATCCTGACGCGCGGTTGTACCTCCTAAAGGTGTGGGAATGTTCCACAGGCCATTGTCGAAAACAGCGATACACGACGGGCACACTGTGAGCAACATGTGCAGCAGTTGGCTCTAGCTTCCTGCAGGCCCACAATACGTGTGCAACACCACTTCGTACTCGTTAGTGGTGCAAGGCTGGGATGAATGTTGCAAACGCTGGTCAGCTCTAAATTCAGCACACTTACCTCCTACAGAAAACAGAGTGTGTACATTTTGGCCTTTTGAGTGCTACCTGGTCACCGATTACATTTCAAATGAATCATTAACGCTACAACTCCCAGCAGCCACCGCCACGCTTCTTGTGCGCGTTACATTTCTTGCTTCAGTGTAATTCGTCGCATTTCACGCATTAATGCGGCTGTAGATTTGCCAGGCTGACGACATTAATAAAATTTAAGTCAGAAGAAAGTTTTATATGCAGTATTCACGCAGCTGAATTAAAATCCTGCAGAGATCCTGTAATGAATCTGCCCTGCCCCTGGTATCTTCCTCAGTAATTTACGGTAGGAAGTGCTACTACAAAATGTTCCAGAAAGATACCCCAAGGAGTGTGACTGACTCGAGAGATTTTCTGGTGACGGTGTAATCGTACTGATCTGCTCGTCTGCTTAAGCGTACGACGTCTTGGGGTTCATCTTCCTGCATTTCGCAACATCTTCATAGTGGCTGGATCTCGCTATACAATTGTTCTTCCGTCAAGAACCAGAAAATCCAGCAAAGTTATCTACGACGAGGCTCCAGTAATACGTTCCTGAGGCGCACCCGAGTCTATTTCTCTGCTTATGAACACCATAACATTGTTTTGTTCGTAAAACACGCCATTCTAATATATATATATATATATATATATATATATATATATATATATATATATATATATATATATATATATATATAATCTAAGGGACTTAACTGCGTTGGTCAGCAGTCCTGATGCTTACAAATTATTTAAACTAACGTAAAGTAGCTTACGCTAATGACAACACAATCACCCAAGCCCGAGGGAGGTCGCGAACCTACGACAGAGCAACCGCGCGTTCCGCACCAAGGCGCCTTAGAACGCTCGGCCACTCCACCGCGGCTTTCTAATCAGATGCCTCATGCATTTCTTCCATAGTGTCATTTAATAACTCAAATACCCGTTATAGACGTAATTGCCATCCTACATCCTGCCTTCTGATGGATTAGATGTAACAGTAACAGTGATTAGTAACACTGAGGCTCTTGATAAAGAAGATTCTGGTAACAGTTTTTGTTGCATCGTCGTTCATAGCTTAAAACAAATTTTCTGAATGACAGTAACTTCTTCAGTGACTGTAGCAATTTCATTAAAATATTTTAATTTACAATCCTCACTACTAGAAGCAGTGACTGTGTACCAGGTTTCTTGTTTACAGAGCAGGGTTACCCAAACGTTTGCTCATGGCGACACTCTTCTAACCCATATGATTTCAGTGGACACCGTTTCATTAACAATAGAAAAGAGGATTTATTGTTACAATGATATCTTCAATAAATATATTTTATCTTTTGTTCCTAAGAACATTATGGTGATACTTTAAACATATTTCCACAGATTGACTCAAGTTGTATCGAGAAGCATTAAAAACCCGCGTTTCATTAGCTCGGATGTGTAGCAAACCAGCTCACATATCCATTTTTAACCGTTTTTGCATAATCCATAACAGAAAACTCACTTTTTCACATGTAACTGCAGCAAAATGATGAGTGCTCTTTTACTTGTATGGGGGAAATATTTCTGACTAGAAATTTAGTCGTTGCATAAGTTGTTTTTCGGGTATACCAGTTCCTGCTCGGCAACCAGCTGAAGTTCACAAATACTAAAAAGCGCAAGAGAATATCTCATCCAAACATACTGACTTATTTCGAGACTTTGGAAATAACCATACAGCCTCTTTTCAAATAAATTGAATGATCATTTATCAGTAGATATACTTTATAACTAACTACACAATTTAGTTGTCGATTCTGAATTTAGTAATGTCGCGACAATTGTTTGGAAAACTCTATTCTCGAGTTTCATGATTTTAGTTTTACCCAGAGGTTCATTAAGGATGTCTGCTGTTAATAATGAATATAGGAGACTGCAGTTACACTTGTGTTACATATGATGATGATGATACCGTGTGGCGTTTTTGTCCGTTAAACCCTAGTTGGTATCGTGTTCGGCCTGCCTGGTGCAAATCTTTAGGTGATGATGATGAAATGATGATGAGGTCGACATAAAACCCAGTCCCAAAGTGGAGAAAATTTCCATCCCGACCGGGAATTGAACCCGGCCTCTTGCGTGGCAATCTACAGTGCTGCCCACTGCAACAATAAAGTTACGAAAAAAATTACGTTAGATTATAATTGCTCATTGTTTGATTGGGATCTTTCTTCATTACTGTCCAGTGAAGGACGACGCAATATGTGTGTAGTCTTGTCTTACAGGGTGTCCAGAAAGGACTCCCTGATTTCAAAATTAAATATCTCGAAAACAAAGATCGATAGAGGAATGCAGTAAACGGTATGTTTATTGTGAAAGCTGTAAGAAGTTTATACAGCAGTTTGAAATAATAGTTACAATAGCTGCTAACAGATGGCGCTGTAATCGCCATACGTAATGCCTAGTATAAACAGTGATCCGAAGCCTAGAGCGATCAGTTCCACTATTGAAACGTGAAAGGTTAGCGTACCGAAGGAAGAGAATAAAACCATGTACTCCATTGAACAACGCGTTTTCCTGGTGATAGAGTACCACAGGTTAGAAGAGAGTCCTACGGCAACAAGGCGAAGTTTTTAAGCACGATTTAATGTTCCAAAAGGACCCGATGCGAAAACCATTCGTACGCTCTTTGCAAAATTTCAACGAACAGGCAGCGTAACTGATGATCTAGTGGGGCATGTTGGCCGCAAGCAAACCGCAGTTACGCCTGACAATATCGCCGCAGTTTCTGGAATTATTAAGCGAAATCCAATGTCATCCGTCCGTAGAATTGCATCTGAGACTGGTTTGAAGCGTTCCAGCAGGCAGAAAATACTGAGAAAGAGCCTACACATGTTTCCATTCAAAATTCAAACGCACCAGGCCATACCCGTAAGAGCTGTGGAACAAAGGGTTGCCTTTGATAATCAAATGCTTACAATGATTGATAGTGAAGGATTTGATGTTGGCTGCATATGGTTTACAAATGAAGCACAATTCTACATGAATGGATACGTGAATAAGCAGAACTGGCGATTTTGGGGTTCCGAAAAGCCATATTGGTGTGAAGCGAAACCCCTGTATTCTCCTAAGATTACTGTGTGGGCTGCAGTATGCAGCAGAGGCATTATTGGCCCTTTTTCATTCGAGAAACGGTCACTGTTGCACTTTACGTTGCAGTTTTGGAACAATATGTCGCCACTTCGGGAATCGAGTCATTGCTTTGGAATATCCCAAATTTACTGGTGCAGGCATGGATTGGCCTCCATATTCGCCGGATTTGACTCCCTGTGACTTTTTTTTGTGGGGCACAATGAAAGACATGGTCTATCCGAAGCATCTCGCCACGCTGGACGAGCTTGAATCGGTGATCTCTGTGGCATGTGAATCCATTTCGGTTGAGACACTACGAACTGTGACGGCGACTTTCATTCTTCGTTTGCGTCACCTCTGCAGTGCCAATGGTGAACATTTTGAAAACATTGTGATGCGATTGTTTGCAAAGATTGTTTTCATACGATTATTTCACTTATGTATGCTGATATGAGGTGTACAGCGTACAGCGCCATCTGTTAGCTTTTGTAACTATTATTTCAAACTGCTGTATAAACTTCTTACAGCTTTCACAATAAACATACCGTTTACTGCATTCCTCTATCGATCTTTGTTTTCGAGATATTTAATTTTGAAATCAGGAAGCCCTTTTCTGGACACCCTATATATTCCTTATACTGCATAAAACAAATAAGCAGTTCAGATAGTCTCTGATAAATTCTCAATATTGGATTTTTTTCACCGATACAAACTGAAACTAGAAACATACTATCGCTAAAAATTTCACTTTGAAACATATCGAAAGCTTAATTTTTATTTTCTTGCTTACTTTAAAAAAATAAGAAAGTACTCCTGGAAGATTTTGTTCTGTTTTTATCTTCAACCAGAATAAATTTAACTGTTTCAATAGCTACTTTGTTAATTTAGACAATCGACTCTTTAATGTGTCGAATATGCCAAAACTATTTTTCGGATATGCTGTCAAGTTCTATAGTGAATATTGTCAATCTGCTGCAGTTCATTTGCATGGTAGCTAAGGAGCACACTGTTACTAAATGATTCATATGAATTTCTTTAAAATGTATTCCTTCTTTTTTTCTCTTTTTAAGGAAATATTGTCTTCGGGCAGCTGAGTACATTTTTTGTGAACTTGGTTGACTCCTATTTCACGTGTGAAATTCCCGCTCTCATAATAATGTATTCGTTGTAAGATGTCGAATGCGAATGTAAACATGATTTACGTGAAATTTATGTCTGCTACTTTAAACGAATGCGTAAAATTGTTTCATATAGTTACATACAGTCACTGGGTTAAAAATGAACGAGTAAATTCTTACTTTGAACTATTTCCTACTTGTTTTGATCGCGATATTTACATAAATCTCATAAACACTTCATTTTAAAGGTTATTAGCATTTTTATTGACAAAAGTCCTCTGCAGATGTTAACATTCAAAAGCCGCGCGGGAATAACCGTATATAGTAGAGTGCCACGTAACAGATCGCGCAGTCTCCCGCGTTGGAGGTTCAGGTCCTCCCTCGGGAATTGGTATGTGTGTTTTCCTTAGGTTTAGTTTAAGTAGTTTGTAAGTCTATGGACTGATGATTGCAGTAATTTGGTCCCATAGAATTACAAACATTTGAACATTCAAATATTTAGTCCCATTCTAATTCATTCACTACTTAAGAGTATAGTTCCATAGATTGTAGATTCATTAAAATTTAGTTGCCCGCTTGTGCCAATATAGACTACAGTAAAATCATATTTCATAATATTTTTCGTTCTGTAGAAAAGAAGAAAAAGAAGCAGATGGTACTGTACCGTGAAGTTTACAGTAGAAAACTTAGGTGTTGCCCTTAATCTGTCAAGTATTGTGCGGGGAAAGTATCAGAAAATCTTACGGATATATAAAATCACTTTGTTGTATCTTTATTATTGGGAAATTTGTAGCCTGATGAATCTGCTGCAAATGAAATATTACGTATGGCGTATTTGGGCAATCATGAATGAAAACTAGAACTGTAAATATTTCACAGCATTTGTTGATAATTTTGGTCGATTTTCTGTTCTACAGGCTACCATCACTGAAATCAAACAACCGCAGCCATGAACGCTAGCATTCATATGAACGGATTTGGAATAGGCACTTAATTGGAAGAAATTACATTTGGCAAGACAACGAAGGCACAAGGAATAGTAGAAGACTATGAAAAACATGACTGACTGTATCCAAAGGGACTGAGGAAGGAAGATTTTATTTTAAATCTGTGCTGCATCTAAGTAGATATTTGTTTCAGAAGTGTTACTGATATGAGGTGAAATAATAAAGATTATTTATAGAAATATATGTGTAGTGCAATACTTAACTCCAGACAATACACACGTTAGTTATAACAGGAACCTTTTTGTTGTTGTTGTGGTCTTCAGTCGGCAGACTGATTTGATGCAGCTCTCCACGCATCTGAGAATATGTTCGGCAACCTACATCCTTCTGAATTTGCCTACTGTGTTCGACCCTCGGTATCCCTCTACGATGTTTACCCCACACGCTTCCTTCTAATGCTAAGTTGACAATTCCTTGATGTCTCGGAATGTGTCCAACCAATCTATCCCTTCTCTTAGAATATGCCAGAAACTCCTTTTCTCCCCGATTCGGTTAAGCACCTCCTCATTAGATACGTGATCTACCCATCTAATTTTCATCATTCGTCTGTAGCACCACATTTCAAAAAATTCTACCATTTTCTTATCTGAACTCCTTATCGTCCACGTTTCACTCCGATACAATGCTACACTCCAGACAAATGCTTTCAGAAAGGACTTCCTAACATTTAAATTAATATTGGATGTTAACAAGTTTCGCTTCTTTAGAAGCGCTTTTCTTCCCAAAGTCATTCTGCATTTTATATCTTCTTTACTTCGGCCATCAGAAGTTATCTTGCTACCCAAATAACAAAATTCATCTACTAATTTTATTATGTCATTACCTAATCTAATTCCTTCAGCATCGCCTGATTTTCTGACATTGCATTCCATTACCTTCGTTTTACTCTTGTTAATGTTAATCTTATATCTTCCTTTCAAGACACTGTCCATTCCAATAGACTGCTCTTACAGATCTTTTGCGGTCTCTGACAGAATTATTATGTCATCGGTAAACCGCAATGTTTTTATTTCTTCTCCCTGCACTTTAATGCCCTCTCCAAATTTCTCCTCCCATTCCTTCACTGCCTGCTCAATGAACAGATTGAACAACATTGGGGATAGGCTACAACCCTGTCTTACTACCTTCCCAACCTCTGCGTCCCTTTCTTGTCCTTCGACTCTAATAACCACTGTCTGGTTTTTGTATAGCTTGAATATAACTCTTCGCTCCCTATATTTTACCACTGCTACCTTCAGAATTTGGAAGAGTGTATTCCAGTCGACATTGTCAAAAGTTTCCTCCAAATCGATAAACGCTAAAAACGTAGGTTTCCCTTTCCTTAGCCTATCTTCTAAGATAAGTCGTAATGTGAGTATTGCCTCCCGTGTGCCTACATTTCTCGTAAATCCAAACTGATCTTCCCCGAAGTCGGATTCCACAAGTTTTTCCATTCGTCTGTACACAATTCGTGTTAGAACCTTATTAAAATTAAAACTATCTAGATGGCAATATGTACTTTAATTTGAACAGGTAACCGGCTTCGGTCTCTGAGCCATATTGTACCAGTCCGTGTCGGTAGAAGGAGCAGCTATGGTCACTGGAACTGATGACTTGACATTCCTTCACCCACAGTGCCTTCTCTGTCAATCTAAGCCAAACATATTTATTTTCCACCCCACGTGATTGCCAGCATCTCGTTATGTATTTCTGATTTTATATGACGGCTTAGCGATTTTAAATTTCCTGGCAGACGCTCTTGTGTGTTCTGGCTCACACGAAACTGTCGTCTCCGAGTCTCCTATTCACTAATTATTACGTAGAAACTGACAGTTCTTTAATGCTCAATGAGTCCAACGCGTTCTCCATAGTGCTCAGACCCACAGATTTATGACTCATTTCAAATACTTCAAGCCAGTAGCAATTTACATTGTATGTATTGTTTATGCTTACGATCATTGTCCAAATAAGATTTAACTATTTTTTTTAATATTTAACTTATGCGGACTTTTATGGACACGTTATTTCAAAATATGTACTCTTTTATCTTGTGATTTTCGATTAATTCCAGATCTTCAGGATCAATCGAAAAATCAAGAATTCTTGCATAGAAACATTGATTTTGCTTCGCATTGATGTAATTCGAATGCCAAAGTTAGTTATTCAGTTATCGACTTAGAAGCGCAGAAAAATTAGACTTCCACGAAGACTAAAGTTTTTAACGCTTTCAAGCGTACAATCATGACACGAGTAAGACACTTTATTATCAGCATGTAGATTTTGCCGAATTCGGGCGCTGGTTTCCTTTCCTCGTGGCTGATCAACGGCGTTCTCCTGGCTACTCTTCCGTTGTGGCTTTCGTGACGTAAGTTAGTGGTTTCAGGGTGGACTTTGTTGCAGTAATTCCGCCGCGCTCAAGCGGCCATTTCCTTTTCCCTTCGTACGTCGACGCATCTTTCTCTGTCATCCTAGAGGCGTGGTAGGCTTTCCTGTCATAAACACTCCAAACTATTCTCATTCTGGTAACGGCGGGAGATACCGTCAGCCGTGGGGGGCAGTATATTCGGCAAACATAAAATTTCTCTTTTCAAACTTCCGAGGAAGGGGTGATAGATATCAAGCGACAGTTGAAGGAAGAACTTTGTCAAGAAGAAGATAATATTAGCTCGCATGTTACAGTACTGTTTTTCATGGCATGTCAAAGACATTATAATAAGTTATTTGGGGAAGACGTAATTCTTAACTAGTGTTGTGAATTTGTAGGAATACTTACATCCAGACATAAAGTGTCATGTAACGACAATTTCTTTTGCATTCTGTAAAATATTTATCTTAGTGTTTTCTTAGGTCATGATTCTTTTAAGTGTCAAAACATTTGAAAAATACACCTATATAGGGAAAACTTGAGGAGTCAGCTTTATACAAACACTCGTGAAAATGTGGGTAAGCTGAGATTAATCAACTGATATGCAGGAGGATATGCAGTAAATTGCTTCAATAAATCATCCTGAAGTTTATCATTTCGACACTTTTTTTTCATCGCATAATCCGTAAATGGAACCTAAGTCAGTTCTCCAAACAGTTTAGATAACTACAGAAACGAGGTCGTCACAGACGTGCAGTAGGCTAGAAGTGCGCTCAGGTGGGAACGGAAATGAGTGCATGGTTTTTCAAAAGGAGTCATTTTGACGTTACCTCAAGCGAAATACGGAAAGCGTGCATTTCGATAGGCGGGTGTAGGTTCGAAACGCCGCGATTTCACCGTACAACATTACTTTCTATAGGATTTGGCGTTTCTCCGGTTATGATCCCACTATGTCACCAATAAGCTCATACATAGTAATTTACTATGACAATAACAGAAATAGGCGGTGGTCGCGATCCAATGACAGTTAGCAGTATATGGAATCGGTGGGTTCAGGAGGGCAATACGGAACGCCGTGCTGCATCCCAACGGCCTCGTATCACTAGATGACAGTCATCTTATCCGAATGGCTGTAACGGATCGTGCAGCCATGTCTAGATCCCTGAGTCAACGGATGGGGACGTTTGCAAGACAACAACCATCTGCACGAACAGTTCGACGACGTTTGCAGCAGCATGGACTATCAGCTCGGAGACCATGGCTGCGGTTACCCTTGACGCTGCATCACAGACAGGAACGCCTGCGGTGGTGTACGCAACGACGAACCTGGGTGCACGAATGGTAAAACGTCATGTTTTCGGATGAATCCAGATTCTGTTTACAGCATCCGTGTTTGGCGACATCGCGGTGAACGCACATTGGAAGTGTGTATTCGTCATCGCCATACTGGCGTATCACCCGGCGTGATGGTATGGGGTGCCATTGGTTACATGTCTCGGTCACCTCTTGTTCGCAACAGCACTTTGTACAGTGGCCATTACATTTCAGATGTGTTATGACCCGTGGCTCTACCCTTCATTCGATCCCTGCGAAACCCCACATTTCGGCAGGATAATCCACGACCGAATGTTGCAGGTCCTGTACGGGCCTCTCTGGATACGGAAAATGTTCGACTGCTGCCCTGGCCAGCACATTCTCCATATCTCTCGCCAACTGAAAACGTCTAGTCAATGGTGACCGAGCAACTGGCTCGTCATAATACGCCAGTCACTACTCTTGATGAACTGTGGTATCGTGTTGAAGCTGCATGGGCATCTGTACCTGTACACGCCATCCAAACTCTGTTTGACTCAATGCCCAGGCGTATCAGTCCTTTATTACGGCTACAGGTGGTTGTTCTGGGTACTGATTTTTCAGGATCTATGCACCCAAATTGCGTGAAAATGTAATCACATGTCAGTTCTAATATAATATATTTGTCCAATACCCGTTTATCATCTGCATTTCTTCTTGGTGTAGCAATTTTAATGCCCAGTAGTGTAGTTGATCATACGGTATAAATTGTAGGAAAGAAAATACCAGGATGAAATTCATATGAAAATTCTTAAGGTAATGTAATTCATCCATGAAAGTAAAACATAAAACACAAGCTGAGATCTGCAACAGCTTAGACTCATTGAAAAGCGAAGGAAATTCCCACTCAGAGTTATGTCGATTAATCTGGAAGGATGCGTTAAGGAGTACTAGTGTCAGACACAACGCATTTACTGAGTGTATCAGGTGAACTACTGAAATTCCGAGAGAGAACGTTCTGGGGATATTCGGACAGCATACTTCATCTTCTCACATGCATCTCGTGAAGTGACCTAAGCGAGAAAATCAAGAAAATAGATTGGCAAATGGAACGACGAAGAGGCTAAAAGGCCCATTCTCCACCACACCACGAAAGGTGGCTTTCGGAGTGCCGATGTAGATTTATTCAGATACTTCTAAATTACATCCACAGGTACCGTAGTTTCAAGCCTGAAAACATATCGTATATGTTTAATGTAAATAAAATCAAATGTTTGTAAATCTATCGGACTCAACTGCTTGGTTATTAGTCCATAGCTTACAAACTACTTAAACTAAGATAAACTAACCTAAGGACAACACGGACACCCAGGCCTGAGAGGAGGGGGGGTGTAGCATATACGAATGAATAAAAGCCTTACAAATGTCATCGCAATGCTCTGGATCATTTCATTTTCCCTACGTTTCCGTGTGAGAACCATAAGCAGTCACAAGATGGGTGTGTCGTACCTCTGGTATCATTAATCCCCTTTCCGGCTCAACCTACTCTGTGACTGTTATCGAATCAGCGCGAATTGTTCAATAACATTATTTCACGATCAGTTTTTAGTAAGATAGTATTTTACTTTGATTTTCTTGTAACTTACGCTATCAATTTTAAGAATAATCAACATCTGTCTTGTAACTTCTGGCTCTGTAGAAACGTTCTGCCGATTAGTATGCGAACCCATGAAGAAATGCGCCACTCTTATTTGTACATCATCTATCTACTATATTTAATCCTACCTGGTAAGGGTCCCGTAGTGATGAACAGGACATCGAGCATGGGAGTGCGTAATCTAGAGCATATTATGTTAAAGTAATGTGTTAATCTATTAACCCATAACCTCAGCAGTCTGGACCCTTAAAGGGAAAAATTGATTCTACAGTCATTATGAATCTAGACACAAAGAGATTTACATTAACTGCCAGTGGGAATTGAATTAACATCAATTGGAAAGTTAAAAATTTCCGTCTGACGGGAGGCATATTAGGGTAGTCCCAGAGGACTGTGTTCGAGTGGCGCAGTGGACAACGCAGTTGCCTACTAAGGAGGAGACCCTGGTTCAGCAGCCGATCCCTGTTCATTTTATTCAGTGACTGCCGGCTGCTAATATCAGTTCTTTTGTGATTAGAGACGGGGTTCACTTTATTGGCGTGATTAATTTGTTTCTGTTCCTGTTGCATTTAGTTAGGTCTACCTATGTGATTTAGGTAGCACGTTGAGATACTTAAAGACATTTGAGGACATCACATGCTAAGATGGACATGTCCACAAACCACAGATTTTCTCAATAAACTTGAAACCTATTTCATGCAATCATATTAATTAGAAGAAAACTTTGCAAGAAAAACACTTTTACGTCTGTATCAAAAGGCAATACATTTGCCTTAATCAAATCTACAATCAAAAATACCTTTAGAAAGTACGTTTCATTGTGGACACGTTCACATTTGCAGGAACGGTTTGGACATAATTTTTTTTAATTATTTTCAAAAGCTAGTGGTTTATTTTTCAAAGTAACGTACATTTTATTGTGTTATTTTTATTATACAATACCATATTACGTGTTTGTATCGATTTAGTGTGCGACGTGTTTTAACAGACGTTCTGATTCATTGTTGATTCATGCCGATTTGAAATATTTCGTATCAACATGAAATAATACAATGATGTAAGAGTGTCATTACTTATTATTAAACATAGTCTTTGACACAACTCTTACTCTAAAACATACAAAGCCAATCATCTTCGACATCATCAACAGAAATTTCCTCTATATGTGTAGCCGCGCGGGAGTAGTCGAGCGGTCTGGAGCGCCACGTTGTGGATCGCACGGCCTCCAGCGTCGAAGATTCGAATCCTCCCTCGGGCATGGATGTTTGTGTTGTCTTTAGTATAAGTTAGTTATGTTTGTAAATCTATCGGACCAAACTGCGTGGTCATCTGTCCGTATCTTACAAACTACTTAAACCTAGGTAAACTAACCTAAGGATAAACACACACACCCATGCCCCAGAGAGGAGACGTTTTAGACCTCTCGGCTACTCCACCGCGGCTGTAAGTTAGTTCACAAGTAGTTTGTATGTTTATGGACTGATGACCCCGCAGTTAAGTCCCATAAACTTCACAACCATTTGAACATTTTCTGTATGTGTAAACGACAAATGTATATCGTCAATGATGGATTTATACCAATTACAATCCTCTTGATTTCGCTACTTCTCTCCAAACATAGTTTTTAGTAAATTGTCCATATCGTCCTTTTTGTCATTTTAGAATGGATGGTCTATCCGCATTTCAAAAGAGAGGTCGGCTCACCAAGATGCTCTCGGGCCTATAATATGTACCATGGGGAGTTGTAACATAAGCTTCCTCTGTCGAATGTGGGCAGAGTTACGTATGAAACGAAACAAATGAATGAGACATTAAAGGTAAGACATATCTTTATTTTTCTACATAATTTCCAAGTACATTGAGACATTTGTCAAACCGCTTTATAAGCTTCAAAAAGCCGTCCAGGAAAAAATGAGAGCGTTGCATACAGAAGAAGTGTTTAGATGTTTTTAAAGCTTATGGGACTTAACTGCGGCGTCATCAGTCCCTAAACTTACAAACTACTTATGAATTAACTTATACTGAAGACAGCACAAACATCCATGCCCGAGGGGGGATTCGAACCCCCGACGGGGAACGGCCTCGCGCATTGGAACATAAGGAAGAAGCGTTGAAGGGCTATGGTCGAAAGACGACACAGCAGGTGAAAGCGCACGTGCAAGACACCGATACACCATTGGGTAGAGGTCGACCATACATATGGCAATGACTTCCTGTTTCGGATTGTGACGGGGGATGAACCGTGGGTCCACCATTGCACGCCCGAATCGAAGGCCGCATCCATAGAGTGGAAAAATCCGTCATCGCATGTCCGAAGGAAGTTCAAAAGCACTCCGTCTGCAAGTAAAGTGCTACTCACCGTTTTCTGGGACGCAGGGTTTCTTCCGTATGCAACGCCCTCAATTTTTCCTGGAAGGTTTTTTGAAGCTTATAAAGCAATAAGACAAATGTCTCAATGAACTTGGAAATTATGTAGAAAAATAAAGATGTCTCTTATCTTGAATATCTCATTCTATTTTATTCCTTTCATTCGTCACTCTGACCACAGTCGTCAGGGGAAACTTATTTTGCAACTCCCGCTCGTAGTTTTCCCCATATCGTATGGATGTTTCCCATAGATTCACATGCCACTTATATGATATAAATTTTGGGTGTTTTCAAACAGGCATTATATATATATATATGACCCAATTGTTTTCACCATCGTTTCATACCTTACGGAGTGACAAACAGGTCTCATTACATTTCTCAATTGGTACAACTATTGGCTTTTTCCGTTGAAGCTTCGCTATTGTACCGAGAACATGGCCATCAGGTAACAAACTGTATCAGCAACCTGTAAATGTACAATGAATATCTTTGTCAAAACAGTCAGGCGTTCAAAGAAAATTACAAAATGTGTGTGGTCAGATTCGTGCTTGCTCTCAACCACATATTTTCACAGGCTTGTATCGTGGCACACATTAGGATTTGCTTAAATTGCGTGACGTATTGCGATTCTGCTTATACTATTGCACCGTTTCCTTTCGCACCTTTTTTTTATTTTTTTTATTTTTATTTATTTATTTATATTTTTTTAATGTCGTACTCTGGATGTTTCCAGTGATTTCCCACTTGCTTGCCTGAAATGCGACACATTTAACTACAAGGCAGGTCTGCTGCCAGCCGTTGTACTAACAAGAACTAACAGTTGCAGTCTGATTCCAGATGATTATTGGCCTATGATGCAGATAGTGCACCAGCATCGGGGCTTCCCCGCTGTTCTGTCACGCTAAATGCTGTAACCGCAGAGCTGCTGACAGCTAAAGACGTGATTGGCTGCTCCTCAAATAGCCGCTGCCTGGAGCCGAGTAACTCCACACCGCGCGCGGCACAGGATACGCGCTAAATTGCCATGTCGATGCCATGCTGCTTTCTTATCAGGCACGATCTGCTAATTACGAGGAAGGACACACTGTGGAACTCAGCAGCGGAATATAGTAACGGATTGAGTAAGGCAGCGAAAATATCGCATAGAAAACCAAACATTTTTATCATCACAAAAACGTGAAAACAACTGTAAGGAATTAGAATCTACACTTGTCCTGGAAAAAGAGTTGTGAGGCAACGCATGATTCAAGAGACGAGGTACTACCAGTAAGTTATCTTAAGCAATATATAGATCGTTTCAGTTAAGATGAACATTTTATAAGGATATCGAAGTAAGGCTTTTGATAAATGATAACATGCAAATGGGCGACTAATTTTTGGAGTGAATAATGAGAGTAAGATACTAAAGTACAAACATGATTCGTAAGAGAAAATGTTCCTCTATTTCAATAACAATTTGGGAAACTTCACAAATTTTATGTGCACTTTTTGTGGAAAATTTGCTAACTATTAAGACTACGACGTTAGAAAAAAATTATTTGTTGCTCCGTTACCCTATGGTGAGATAAAAAAGCTCGTGAAACTGCGTTGTATTATAAATTATAATACTGTTGTTGTCTAAAAGCTTCATTACAATCAGTAACAGATGTCATATCTGTATTTTCCCCCTTTGGCCACAACTATCGGTTTAATTTTTTAATAGCTATATTTAAAATATATAACTGCCAATAGATAATGAGGTTTCAAGTTACAAATGAATACTGAAACGCTCGCTACATCGCATGTTACTACTTGGTGACATTTTTCCTGTATCTCAAATATTTTATGAAATACTAGCTGATAATCCGGCGTTGCCCGGGTATTTGTTTATCCCTGCCTTGAGTTAGTACTTCTCCTAGCCCTTCTCTCTCTGTACATTTCCTATTTTCTGAAAACATGTTACATTTATCTGAGAATATATAAGAAATAAGGCTGTCTTGCATAATGTACAAAATTATAAGTGCAGTATCCAAACAAACAAAGGGTAGTAATCAAAATACAAATATCACATAAAATTCGTACGATCTCGTATTTATTGAGTTACATGTTGTAAAATTGTATACTTCTTCTGGTATATATTCATTTGTATAAGTGCTGTATGTTGTGAAATCTGTTGCTAATGCAATTAGTAATAAAGAAGTAATAGATTGAAACTTGGTGTGTGATAGGGCGGTTTTCCATGAACGTCACTGTTTATGTGCTTATATCTCATGAACTACGTGTCGTACTGTGAATACAATTTCGAAGGTACATTCAGTTACATGTGTGTATACTGTCTGTAAAATTTCCTGCGGTGGCTACAATTTGTAGTGCTGAAATTGTAAATTCTAGCATCATACCGAATGCCGTAGTTTTAGTCCATGAACAGCGGAAAAGTAGTAAGCGGCAAACTTTTTTCCTTTCATCATTTT
This sequence comes from Locusta migratoria, assembly GCA_026315105.1. Classification (NCBI taxonomy): domain Eukaryota; kingdom Metazoa; phylum Arthropoda; class Insecta; order Orthoptera; family Acrididae; genus Locusta; species Locusta migratoria. The sequence goes on along the minus strand of CM048755.1, from coordinate 143,623,395 downwards.
ACTCTGGTTGTCAGCGAGAAAAAATTGAAATTATTTTTAAAGAACGTTGCAAGTCGCTAAGTACTTCATTCTCATACAGTGTATGAACAATGTCTCGTCGCGTTATGTGGCAGTTTCGTGCAACTCGGATTGTTTATGACATTATACCTTCTGAACCTTGAGTCGTATGTGGTGTTTACCATTATAGAATTGATACCTCACGGTAAGAAATATGTGTACCAAATTTGGTTGAAATCAGCGCTGTGGTTTAGGAGAAAATAAGCAGCATTGTCACTTAATACAGCAGTTTTTCGCGTATCTCATTGTTTATGTCATATCTCGTGAACTATGTGTTGTAGGTGATCCTTACACTTATGCAGCTCGTCCTCATGGATTGAAGCTTACGTGTGCAAAATTTCATAAAGATTGGGACAAACTACAGATTTTTATGCAGTACGTACACACAAACACAGGAACATTCTGAATAAAAAGTTCTCGGGTTTTCTTCCGCGTCAGGTGGTTAAAACTCCACGAGCAGGGACATTCTGCTTTATATATCAAGAAGAAGACTCGTGCTTTATAATAGAAGTAATAATGAAGGTAGAAGTGGGACAAAAATTACGGAATATGTGAGCGCAATGGGAAGTACACCGTCGTCGCAGTCCAGTAATTATAAATCTGGCCTTTTCAACATGATGAAATGATAATACGAGTAGATGTATTAAAAACTGTAGAAAGTGACAGAAAAAACTGTGTTAATGTAATGCATATAAAAATGTGCAGATGATTCTAAACCTAAAGGACCAAACTGGTAATTTGATCGGTACCTAGACTTACAAACTACTTGAACTTATACTAAGGACAAAACACATATCCATGCTCGAGGAAGAACTCGAACCTTGGACGCTAGAGGCCGCAAACGTGGCCCCTCCGACAGCAGGGCCATTTCCGGGTGGCGAAAATAGAGGAAGACTGAAGAATAACGTTACGTTCGTAAACTAGATCAACCGAGGAGGTAAGTTCAGAAAATTAAGAGAAGCTTGCCAGCCGCGTGGTCTGGTGCGCTATGTTACGGATCGCGAGGCGGCTCGCGTCGGAAGTTCCAGGCCTCCCTCGGGCACAGCTGTGTATGTTGTTCAAATATTTTCAAATGTTTGTAAAGCTATGAGACCAAAGTGCAGTGTGCAGTGGTCATCAGTCCCTATACTTACAATCTACTTAAACTTACTTATGCTGAGGACAACACACACACATATCCATTCCCGAGGGAGGACTCGAACTTCCGATGGGGAGCAGCCGCGCACTCCGCAGCAAGACGGAGTGTGTTTTCCTTAGTGTTAGTTTAAGTAGTTTCTGTTGTTGTTATGGTCTTCAGTCCGGAGACTGGTTTGATGCAGCTCTCCATACTACTCTATCCTGAGCAAGCCTTTTCATCTCCTCATAAGAACGGCAACCCACATCTATTTGAATCTGCTTACTATACGCGTCTCTTGGTCTCCCTCTGCGATTTTTACCCCACACGCTTCCCTCCAATGCTAAATTTACGATTCCCCGATGTCTAAGAATGTGTCCTACCAAGCGATCCCTTCTTTTAGTCAGGGTATGCCAAAAATTCCTTTTCTCACCAATTCGGTTCAGTACCTCTTCATTAGTTATGCGATCTACCCACCTAATCTTCAGCATTCTTCTGTACCACCACATTTCAAACGCCTCTATTCTCTTCCTGTCCACACTGCTTATCGTCCATGTTTCACTCCCGTACAAGGCAACACTCCACACAAATGCCTTCAGAAAAGACTTCCTTACACTTAAATTAATATTCGATGTTAGCAAATTTCTCTTTTTCAAAAATGCTTTTCTTCCCATTGCCATTCTGCATTTTATATCCTCTGTACTACGACCATCGCATGTTATTTTACTACCCAAGTAACAAAACTCATCTACCACCTTCATTGTTTCGTTACCTAATCTAATTCCTTCAGCATCGCCTGATTTTCTAAGACCGCATTCCATTATTTTTGTTTTGCTCTTGTTAATGTTCATTTTATACCCTCTCTTCAACACACTGTCCATTCCATTCAGCTGCTCTTCCAGGTCCTTTGCTGTCTCTGATAGAATTACAATGTCATCAGCAAAACGCAATGTTTTTATTTCTTCCCCCTGAACTTTAATCCCTATTCCAAATTTTTCCTTACTTTCCTTCACCGCCTGCTCAATGTACAAATTGAATAATATTGGAGAAAGGCTACAACCCTGTCTTACTCCCTTCCCAACTGATGCTTCCCTTTCATGCCCTTCGAGTCTAATAACTGCGGTCTTGCTTTTGTACAAGTTGTAAACAATTCTCCTTTCCCTGTATTTCACCCCTGCTGACTTCAGAATTTGAAAGAGTGTATTCCAGTCAACATTGTCAAAAGCTTTCTCCAAATCTACAAAAGCTAAAAATGTAGGTTTGCCTTTCCTTAATCTATCTTCTAAGATAAGACGTAAAGTGAGTATTGCCTCCCGGGTTCCTACGTTCCTCCTGAATCCAAACTGATCTTCCCCGAGGTCAGCTTCTACCAGCTTTTCCATTCTCCTGTAGATAATTCGTGTTAAAATTTTGCAACCATGACTTATCAAACTGATGGTTCTGTAATTTTCACACCTGTCTGCACCTGTTTTCTTTGGAATGGGGATTATTACATTTTTCTTAAAGTCTGAGGGTATTTCGCCTGTCTCATACATCCTACACACCAGTTCAAATAGTCTTGTCATGGCTGGCTTTCCCAGAGACTTTAATAGCTCTGCGGGTATGTCATCTACTCCTGGGGCCTTGTTCCGACCTAGGTCTTTCAAGGCTCTGTCAAATTCATCTCTCAGTATAGTATCTCCTATTTCATCTTCATCTATTTCCTCTTCCCTTCCTACAACATCGTCTCTAAGTTCATTTCCTTTGTAGAGCTGCTCTATGTACTCTTTCCACCTTTCAGCTTTCCCTTCTTTGCTGAGAACTGGTTTCCCATCCGAGTTCTTGATATTCGTAGAGCTGCCCTTCCTGTCCCCAAACGTCTCCTTTATTTTCCTGTAGGCGGTATCTACTTTTCCCCTTCTTATACATTCTTCTACAGATTTGAATTTGACTTCTAGCCACTCCTGCTTAGCCATTTTGCACTTCCTGTCAATCTCATTTTTTAGTCGTCTGTACTCCATTTTGCCTGTTTCATTTACTGCATTTTTATATTTTCTCCTTTCATCTATTAAATTTAGTATTTCCTGTGATATCCAAGGACTTTTTGTTGGTCTTGCCTTCCTACCTATTTTGTCCTCTGCTGCCCTCACTATTTCGTCTCTCAATGCTACCCATTCCTCTTCTACTGTTTTATTTCCCCCTGTTTCTGTCAATTGTTGCCTAAATCTCCCTCTGAAATTCTCCAGAACTTCAGTTTCCTTCAATCTATCTAAGTCCCATCTCCTTATTTTCCTACCTTTTTGTAGTTTCTTCAGTTTCAGCCTACAGTTCATAACCAACAAGTTATGGTCAGAGTCTATATCTGCCCCTGGGTATGTCTTGCAGTTTAGGACCTGGTTCCGGAATCTATGTCTTACCATTATAAAATCTATCTGATACCTTCCTGTGTCTCCTGGTCTCTTCCACGTATACAACCTTCTTTTGTGATTCTTAAACCACGTGTTTGTTATGATTAAATCATGTTCCGTGCAAAATTCTACCAGGCGACTTCCTCTTTCATTCCTCCCGCCCAGTCCATATTCGCCTACTATTTTTCCTTCTCTTCCTTTTCCTACTACCGAATTCCAGTCTCCCATCACAATTAAGTTTTCCTCTCCCTTAACTGTCTGAATAATTTCCTCTAGCTCCTCATATATTTCTTCGATCTCCTCATCATCGGCAGAGCTAGTTGGCATATAAACCTGTACTACTGTTGTCGGTGTTGGCTTCGTATCTATCTTGACAATGATAACGCGATCACTGTGCTGCTCATAGTAGTTTACCCGCATTCCTATTTTCTTATTCATTATCAGTCCTACTCCTGTGATACCCCCAACTGATTTTGTATTTATAATCCTGTACTCACCTGACCAGAAATCCTGTTCATCCTGCCACCGAACTTCACTAATCCCCACTATATCTAACTTCAACCTATCCATTTCCCTTTTTAAATTTTCTAATTTTCCTACCCGATTAAGGGATCTAACATTCCACGCTCCGATCCGTAGAATGCCAGTATTGTGCTTCCTGATGACAACATCCTCCTGAGTAGTCCCCGCCCGGAGATCCGAATGGGGGACTATTTTACCTCCGGAATATTTTACCCGAGAGGATGCCATCATCATATGTTCATACAGTAGAGCTGCATGTCCTCGGGAAAAGTAGCGGCTGTAGTTTCCCCTTGCTTTCAGCCGTTCGCAGTAGCTGTGTGGCAAAGCCACATTAGCTGATGTTACAAGGCCAGCTCAGTCAATCATCCAGACTGTTGCCCCTGTAACTACTGAAAAGGCTGCTGCCCCTCTTCAGGAACCACACGTTTGTCTGGCCTCTCCACAGATACCCCTCCGCTGTGGTTGCACCTACGGTACGGCTATCTGCATCGTTGAGGCACGCAAGCCACCCCACCTCGGCAATGTCTGTGGTTCATGGGGGTGGAAGTAGTTTCTAAGTCTTCAAAAATGTTCAAATGTTTGTTAAGCTTATGGGACATAACTACGGGGTTATCAGTCCCTAAACTTACAAACTACTTATGAATTACTTACATACTAGGACGGCACAAATATCCATGCCCGAGGGGGGATTCGAACCCCCGACCGTAGTGGCCGTGCTAACCGCGACTGGAGCGCCTCAGTCACCTCGGCCACCGCGGCCGGCTTTCTAAGTCTAGGGGCCGATGACCTCAGGAGTTTTGTCCCATGGCTTTAAAGTCATTTGAACATTTTAAGAAACTTGCCATGTCCTTGTCAATGGAATCATACGTAAATTTGCCTTAGCGTTTTATGACACTACAGGAAATCTACATCTAGAAGACTAAAACTGGGAAATAAATCTTTATCTGTACCCCAAACAGACGCCGCAATGCTGAAACAATGTAACCGAATACACGAAGACCTGCAGTCGATCGCCACTTAGTCCAAGGACTAGAAGTGGATTTTGCACTCTAATGAACGTAACGTATTGAATACACCACTCAGTGTCAGGTTAGACGATTTCAGAAGGTGAACTGAAAGCAGTCGCGTTCATCAAGTATCTGCGGTTGTTTACAATAAGATTTAAGGCGGAATGAACACCTTAAACTAATATTAAGGAAGACGGAGGCCAGACAGAGTCATTGGAAGGATCGTCAGGAAATGTAGCGCATACAAGCTTCAGGTAACTTACAACAGATTCGTTTGAACGTTTTTTCAGTGTTGTCCAACAGTCTGGCCCGAAATATATGTCTTATTGAGGAAATATAAAAGATCTGAAGACCAGTAGCTCGTTTTGTCATATGTGCAAATCGTCGCAGAGATGGGCACCTAACTACAATGACTGACGATACATACGTTGAGTTACTGCTAAAATGGTGAGACTGCATGTACATAGAATAATAAACCAATGCATTGCTCCTACATACATCTCAAGAAAACAGCATGAATGCAAGATTAGAGCTTACCAATAATCTTTTTTCCCGCAAACAATTCGACACTGAAACAGGAAAGTGGGCGTGACACAAAAACTTTTAAAATATGGTACAGGAATGTGTGCGTTGTCCTTAGCATAAGCTAGTTTAAGTAGTGTGTAAATCTAAGGACCGATGACCTGAGTAATTGGCTCCATAGATCTTACACTCATTTTAAATAAAAAAATCATTTCGATCAGTAAATAAACCTGGAATAAATATTAGTATGTAATATTTCGGCACACATAGTATGGATATTAACTAAAAGAGAACTGTTATAATGGTTTTAAAACAGTGATGTGGCTGCTGATTTAGAAGATTTTTTAGAGTATTATTCAAAGCAGAAGGCAGCACTCTAGAGCAGGTCACACATCTCACTAACATGACAACGGAAATCTGAATGAAGTACTTTCCGATTCATCACGTTTTGTGTGATGTTTAGGATTCTCATGCGTAAATGTAGTGTGTGTTATACTCGTTTTTGTACACGTTTAGACGTCTTCCATTTAGGACTACATGGTTGTGTTCGAATTATCCGTATACGTGGTAGAAGATCGTGGCAGTGAGTTACGTATCAAGAGAAAATGTCTTTACAATAAATAAACTACGAAGTAAAAGAGTTACGGTCACAAAAAGAGGAAAATTATGAAGAAGCGGTCAGGGAGTTCTCGAGTAGACGGCCGGCAGCACAATGGCAAACTTTGAAGTGGCTCTTAAAAGTAAAACAGAAAGAACGGCTTCTGCAAGGGTGCATTGCAGCCTGCTAGAATATCTCTTTGCGCATTTGCGTGGAGACAAAATAACCTGCTGTAAAGGAAAGTTACTCTTCTCCAATAAAAGGACAAAAATAGTCGAACTAAGAGAGTAAATAACAGAGGCAGGTTAATGATTTCCTGCGTAAAGATGCCGGAATTGGACCGCAAACGTCATGTAAAGTGACACGCAGAATAATAATGTAAAAGCTAGACACACTATCGTCTTTTTGTACATAATTTTTCATATTCACTGTGAGCTGACATACAACATGTCTGATTTGCGGTTCATGTATCAATCGTGTAACTATCGGTCGCAGCTTGAAATGAAGGTAGCGTAAACATAAAATCTGTTGTTTTATATTACAAAACGTTCTCAGCATCTTCACCATTATTCTTCAAATCAAATGCAGTCAGATTTTCTCTCTCTGTTATGTTATCTTGCATGTAGCCACAAGTATAAAGAGCTGCCGCTTATTACGTCTAACGAAAACGTAAAGGCAGTTGAACGACGATTCTTCTTTGCATACAGTAGAATCGTTGCGCGAGGCCGTTCCTCGTCGGGGGTTCGAATCCTCCCTCAGGCATGGATGTTTTGCTGTCTTTAGTATAAGTTAGTTTATAAGTAGTTTGTAACTTTAGGGACTGATGACCCTACAGGTAAGACTCATAAGCTTACCAAACATTTGAACATTTGAGAAGAATCGTTAGGAGACATTGTTGAAAACATTAGCTGTCCCATTATGTTTCCTTGGGACACACCCGAAAGCTGGTTTCGTTTTTGTGAAACTTTCACCGTGCAATATAACGCACTGATTCCCACGCGTAACAAACACTACCATCGCAGGCGCTCCTGTCTGTGATGCAGCGTCAAAGGAAACCGCAGCCACGATCTCCGAGCTGATAGTCCATGCAGATTCAGCACGGCGTTCCGTATTGCCCTCCTGAACGCATATTCTGCTAACAGTCATTGGATCGCGACCAACGCGAGCAGCAATGTCGCTATACGATAAACCGCAATCACGATAGGCTACAATCCTATCTTTATCAAAGTCGGAAACGTGATGGTACGCATTTCTCCTCCTTACACGAGGCATCACAACAACGTTTCACCAGGCAACGCCGGTCAACTAATGTTTGTGTATGAGAAATCGGTTGGAAACTTTCCTCATGTCAGCACGTTGTAGGTGTCGCCACCGGCGCCAACCTTGTGTAAATGCTCTGAAAATCTAATGATTTGCATATCACAGCATCTTCTTCCTGTCGCTTAAATTTCGCGTCTTTAGCACGTCATTTTCATGATGTAGCAGTTTTAATGGCCAGAGTGTATTCTTCAGTACAGTCTCATATTTGCGAAGATGTTCAATACGACTGTATCCTGAGTCTTTTCGACGACGTGGTACAAAGTCAAGCAGCTTTCAGAAATCGAGAAACGAGAAGTGTACCTGTCCATCTGGAACTCATGTCTGTAAGACGTCGTGTGTCATTAAATGTACTCTGTATCACAAAGTTTTTTTTTTTTTTTTTCTGAATCCGTGCAGATTATTTGAGTGAATAACGTCATACTGTTTGAGTTCAGAATACCTTCTAAGAATCACAATTCTGTGAATCCTAACATTGACTCTTTTCGTAAACAGAGTGAACAGTATTGATTTCCAATAACACGGGACTATGTGCAAAAGATTCCCTGAAAATTGAGCCACAATAGAAGCAAATGCCACTGCGCACTCAGTCCATTATTTGACTGGAGTTCCGGCAGGGTCTGGTTCCTCTTTAGTTTTCAGCAGTCTTAAAAATGTGTTGTCTTATTACATTTCATTTCCAAAACAACATCGAGAAGTTACGGAGAGGTTTACAAAACGATTTTGAAATAAACTGGTGTAACTTGTAAAGGATTTGCCAGATTAAATTCGTAGTACTATTCTCTGTTTTGTACATACCCGGCGTCCGTTGTGACCCTCGAGTATTATAGTGCGTATAACAATTTTGTAAGCAATTTGCTTGATCGAAAAATTGCAGTTTCTCAGTGTTTTTCTGCTACCGAGAAATTGAATACTTTCATTTGCTTTTTGTTACACTGGCATTGTTTATTTGTACATCCTTGCGATGGTTCGATTTTGTCTAGCCGCGCTGGAGTGGGCGAACATTCTAAGGAGCTTTGCTGCGGAGAGAGCGATTGCTCGTCGTCGGAGGTTCGAGTCCTCCCTAGGGCATGAGTGTGTGTGTGTGTGTGTGTGTGTGTATTTGTGTTGTGTTGTCCTTAGCGTAAGTCAGTTTAAGTTAGTTTAAGAAGTTTGTAGCTCAGGGATTGATAACCGCAGCAGTGAAGTCACTTATATTAACAAACATTCGTACATTTGACCATTTTGATTATGTATATTTGTGTAAGGTGGCACTTCGGATTCAATGCGGAGTAAAAGATAACAACATTGTTGTGTTTTATGAAATGTTCACCTTTATATGCATTTACGCTAAGAGCTACTTGCTAGGTACCAAGCTCATATTTTGTCAAGAATTGATAGCATGTTTTCACAATTAAAAAACATATGTTTGTAAATCTGAGGGACTTATCTGCTGCGATTAACAGTCCCTATGCTTAAAAAGAACCTAAACTAACTAATACTAACTTTTGCTAAGGACAACACATAAATCCACGCCCGAGAGAGGACTCGAACCTCCGACGGCGAGCAAACGCGCGCTCCGCAGCAAGGCGCCTTACAGAGCTCGGCCACTCCACGGCGGCAGTATATTTTTTTTCCAAGGAAATTTACTCATAGGTACCAAAAGACAGCATTTTTTTTTTTCAATTTTAATTTGATGAGTTCTAGAAAACACATGTTCTAGAATCAATGTATGATACTTATCCTGGATACTACTTTCATTTTGTTACATTGTGCCAAGGTTTCTACACAAACTGGAGGAAGTGAAGCCGTGAGCACAGGCCGTGAGTCCTGCTAGGATAGCTCAGTCAGTAGAGCACCTGTCAGCTAAATAGAGGCTTTAATCTGCCAAGAAGTTTCATATCTGCGCACACTCCACTGCAGAGAGTAAATTTCGTTCTGGTAAGATGTCATAGTATAAAGATTCAAGTGCAACACCTATTTTAAAATAATATTTCAATCTAGGATAATGTTTTTATAATTATTTTATGTTTCATGCTTATATTAATATTACCGAAAGTAACTATCTTCGCGAAATTATGAGCATACTGTAATGTTTAGGTTTTAAAACCTTTTTCTTTTTGATAATTTATTTTCAAAACCTCCCTTGCTACTGTCCCTGTTCAAATCCAACAATAGTCGGTCATCACGGTTCCATCGTTCCTGGTACCCCTTCTCTTTCTACATAATATCGTGGTACACACATTCACTATAATGTCCCAGATTTTCAGGAAAATAATCGACATTTATTTCTGACTTTCACTATATTCTCAAATTTCTGGAGTTCACCGTTCGTTTTGACGTTATTTGAAAGATGGAACAAAAGTTCCTAGAAAGGTACGTAAGGCATGATTCATATTGAGAAAGAGTATTTACAAACTGCTTCATCAACGCTAGTTGTACGTACAATGATTTTATTTATATGGTGTCCGTTCTTTTCAGGCATGTCCGAAACCAACGGACACCATATCAGTAATTGTAGATATGCGCACAACAGGCAATGACAATTTCAGTGCGGACGTATTACTACGCTCGGTCGTTTGCGGGAATCCAGTATAGGCGGCTCTACCATCGTAGTGTGCTGGAAGTTGCGAATTTGCGTTGAAAGGGAGGCGTTCTGGATAGCCTGATTGGTAATAGGCGCGGTAGCTCATGGCGCTCCGTCAGATGGCTGATCGTCCTCTGCGACAAAAAAACTCCGCCATCAACGCAAACCAGCAACACAGAACAAAACCAACCAAAGTCCGAAACGGGACGATTACACCAAAGAAAAAATAAATAAATAAATGGTCGAGGCGACCGCTGGTCCAAAGCGGGAAATCCTGGTTGGAACCCCGGTCCAGCACAAATTTTCAACTTCGGCGTTTAATTTTTTTCAACGCTTCGAAACGGTCGGAATGTTTCAATAATTGAAGTAATATTTATTATGGCTTATATGAGTTTCAAGTAAAATGTTTTAATGGCAGCCATAAAAGTCTCCGATTTGGCAAAACATTTCATTCTACTGCTTTTCTGTAGCCATCTACCGTGTTCGCCCAAATCCAGGGTACTTTCATGTGTAAGACTTACTGTCCTAATTAAATTCCTAAGACTATAACTAAACTGTGTCCCATTACAAAATGAAAGTGAGAGAATAAAATTGAGATAAATTTTGAAGTCAAAATGTATATATTAATCTTCAGTCATATAATGTCATGCAGACATGCAATAGCTAAAATTGCGAAACTTTATCAGTACAATCTGCCTCCCGCAGCCTGAATAGCGTTATTCAGTAGTGCATTCCTGTCGCCTGCCAACCTTCTTCTTTTATTTCGGTGTAACTGCTCCGCTCGGCATCATCGGTCATATGCTTTACACGCAGATACGCTCTCTATGATATGTTTTATTTGCGCCGTCTCTTCGACCACAATTCCCAGCAGTCACTCTTCTCTTCATATGTGCCCCTTATCCTTTTGGTTTATTACGTTATTTGTTATACATATTTCTCGTTGAATTGTTGATCTACAAAAATCTCCTGCAAGGGTACATTTCCGAGCCTTCTAATCATTTCATTTCCGCGTTCCCCATCGTCAAAGTTTTTCACTGGGACAGGGCCATATCCAAACACATATTTCATAAACGTCTTTCTGATTGAAAACTTTAGCATTTCATGTGAGTAATTTTTTCACTTCATAGAATGCGCTTTTGCTGTGTTGTCATTCAACTTCGTCTTTTTTGCATCTTATTGTTTCATATATTCGAATTGTAACATAGAAAAATGCGACAATTTCTTTTAGTTTCCTTTTCAGGTGTGAGACCCAGAAAGTCCCGCTTGTAATACACACTGGTACCAAAGGCTTCTTTTTTTATGTAAAACTGATAAACGGTGTGGATGGTAAGGTAAGATTATACTCTTAAAGGACGCATATGGAATTATCGAAGTATTGTATTTTCTTAGGGTTGATGCGATACTCAGTAGAAAGGCTCCAAAGAACCACATAATATAATAACACTTCCTCTCGAATATCTGAGACGATGACAATACCGTGTGTATAGGATGTGAGCAGTGTAATTCTTGTTTGAGGTATGGATCTGATGTGGCTAAATGGAAGTCAGTTTTGTTACTAGGCCTACTTTCCTCTAGCAAAAATACAACGTGAATCTATATCAAAGGGTCGGCATCAAAGTTAAATGACGCGATCAGACCATGTCTAACTAGAGTGTCAGACAAAAATTTCAGGGGAAAAAACCATTTAATCAAATCAAATGTTGAAATGTTTGTAAACGAATTGGGCCAAAATTCTATGGTCATCAGTCCCTAGACTTACAAACTACTTATACTAACTTACACTAAGGACAACATACACATTCATGCCCGAGGCAGGACTCGAACCTGTAACGGCGAGCGATCGCATGCACCGCAGCAAGGCGCCTTAGACCGCTCGGCCACTCCACCGCGGCTACCATTTAACTATTGATAGCATACCATTCTACTATTTTCGAGACCTTAGGTTAATGGATGTCATTAAGGCGAGTAGGGGAGACTGGGGCGCGTTGGCCCTATTTTTTATTAATATTAATTTATTTCACATATTTAAATTTATGAAATTATTGTTAAATATTAGATAAGTCTTTACTGAATCTGGATGTCAGTTATTAAACTTGAAAATATCAGTTAAAGTACTGGGAAGAAATTAATTACTAGACATATGTCAAGTGGGCCAATCTGCCCCACCCTCGGAGTAAGTTGGTCCATAGGCTGGGGCACGTTGACCCATGTAGCCTTTTGGTAGGTATAACTAAGAAATCAAAATAAAACTAACAGTTATCAAGAAATATACTTTAATGTGCATAATATCAAGTTGAATATTGAGTTAAATGCTTAAAATTGAGGACTATGACAACAGGACAGATTAAAGTTATTACGATTTATAGTGTCTTAATACAAACCAGTCAACTTTTATCAGTGTCCAGCTCCAAAGGATCAGCACAGTTTTATAACTCATAAAATAGTCCACGGATTTCATTTTTCACGCATCTCTGAAGAGTCCAACGCTTACAGTTCATGAAGTGAATTCCTTGTTCTCCAGTTGACTGTTTCATAAAGGCAATGTGACTCTTCCTCATCGTCATCATTATCACCATCTTTCATTTTTGGAAAAGGGCTTTTATAGCCTTTGATTTCATTTTTCTTCAGTATTTCTTTCCAGTGGTATGGGTTGAAATTCAGTTTCTGTTTCCTGAGTTTCAATTACCTGTGCAAACTGACATGAGGTCTGTCTGTACTTAGCACAGTACCTCCAGTACGATTTTATTGGAATCCTAAAGTCTTCGCTAACGGTCCTCACAGATCTTTCCTTTTCTTTCACTTCTAAAACGGCTCTTAGCATCGTAACTTCAGAAATCATTCCCCTTTCATTAAATGAGATTCTGACTTATCAGATCACTGTTTAAGATTAAAATAAAATTTACTGGCTGTCGTTTATTCAATGCGTTTTATCTCGCGAATATGACGATCTTTTGACCTCTGAAACTTATTAAAATATTTTAACCTCGACAATTATGTTAATAATTTAATAAACTCGAATAATTGTAAATGTTGTTATCATTAAAAGTAACAAACCTTTCATAGAGTTTCAAGAAGTACAGCTCCTATAGGACGTGACAAGTTGTCTCGGCTGGCCATCGTGCCCCGTCCTCTCTGGGCCAACCTGCCCCATCGCCGTCTTTACCATACATTCTGTTCTTTAGAAAACTCACTGAAGCAATTAAGTCTGTACGCCATATAGAAATAATCCTTAAAGTACCACCTTTTATTATACTACTCATACCGTTGCGCCTAAAGCAAGCAAAAGTTAAATAACACACATTAACTGACGAGTAGTATTTAACTGAAATACGCACAAAAACAATTAAGGGCTACAGCTTGTGCAAAACTTCGCCGCCTGCGATATTGGCCCTGTATAAGGAGAGGGACAGTACTACCTACTTTCTGATTGATTCCTAAGACGATCTAGCGTTTACTGTATGAACTAATTCGACTGGGCTATCCTGTCCCTATGGCCAACGTGACCGGGTCTCCCCTACTCCTCAAGAAAATGTAATATTTCTAAATCAGGGTTATTATTATACAGAGGAATCATCTAAATTTTGCACCCCTTTTATTTTGTGAACGGTTCCAGATATTTAAATAAAGTTTTCGGTTAATGATAGTACGCTAAGGTGGAATACTTTATTATCTGGTCAGTATAGAGTATTAACACTTGTATCGATCGGGATGCTGAAGTAAGGATGTATACTCAAGTAAAGGTACCCAACTATGTAAGTGGCTCTCGAAAATTACTTAGTTAATACAACCCAGTACGTTGTCCTTGATGCTGTGTGTTCATCAGAGACTAGGGTATCGTGAGGGGTGCTTCAGGAAGTATTCGTTTTTCCCTCGTTCTGTATGGGAGTGGAACAAGGAAGCAAGTAACTAGTAGTGTTACTGAGTACCCTTCGCCATGCACTTTTGGGTGGATTGCGGCGTATGTATGTAGATGTAGATGTTTTTATAACAGAACCGTAACACTTTCCATAAATGTATCCAATAGCTCCTGTAATTACAACTACAGTGATATAAAGCAAGTTAGTATTGGCATTGAAACTTTTCCGAAAAAATTCCAAAAATATGCTACAATTGGAAATTAGTGGCTCCGGAGTCTGCTGTTGCCGTGATATGCAAGACAGGCCGTAAGTAATCCCTAAAGGTATGGGAGGTCAACATTAATACCGGATGATGACATTACACTAATACCGGATGATATCAGTGTCGTACTTGCACCATATTATGGTTACATAGTTCGTAACGTTCATCTGATGCGACCTGAGTCTTAGGTCTCACCTGATGAAGGTTATGAGATACGTAAGCGAAATGTCGTGCAAGTACAGCACTGATATCCGGCAGAACACCCGAAAACCCAAGATGTCATTAGATCGCCGGAAAGCGTAAATGGCTATATAATACCGGGTTCCAGACAGTATGGCGACGTTATGGCCACAGTTCAACACTGTCACACCACGGTGTCTCGAAACTCTAATCCGACACTCGTGGTGCTGCAGGCAGAATCAGTATTGGAGCGACACTGTTTTTACCGACGAATCAGGAATTTACCTGATCGGATTAGAGTCTGGAGGCACCGAGGTGTGAGACTTTTGAACTGCGGTCATAATCATCGCCGTACTGGTGCTACACCCCGTATTATGGTGTGTGGTGGCACTAGATTCCACTGTGCACCACGCTAGTACGCGTGTCGGAACACTGACCAGTCATAGTTATTTCTCTGTAGTGTTGGAGCTTGCGGCAGCCACATTGGAACGGAATAATGCGAGACTGCACGTGGCATGTAATGTCATTTGTTTGTCAGGCATCGGATCGTGCCTTGGGATCCCTTTCCGCCCGCTGCGGGGGTGTGGCCCGGTTTACACCACTGTATGCTAAACCAGATCGGCTCTGGCAATATGTGGAAGAAGCATGCACTGCTTTCCCCAAGAAGACATCAGCGCCTCTCTGATGCAGTGCCGAGGCGTTAGCAGCGACCTTAGCCTGCAACGTCGGCAACACGCAGCACTGAGCTTCCCATCTCTCTCACTCCTTAGCTCAATTGCGCGTTCCATCAGTCGCCGTCTGCCACTGAGGCTACATTGCATTGATTAAGAACGAATAAATACGATCCCACGTCGCCAAGGCACCTAAGAATTTAAAAAGGGGGGAGATCCGCCGGTGACCCCCATTCAAAGGGTCCAGATTCGATTCCCGCCATGACGAGGCGTAGCGTCTTAACATCTTACATAGGAAGCCAGCAAGCTGATACGAAAGATGCTCGTATATTAGCTACGCTGCAGATAGTTCTTTCAGCGCCCAGCAGATGACACAAGATGTAATGAATCAAAACATAGGCTGCGGCGGAGTGGCCAAGCGCATTGAGGCGCTATGTTCCGATGCGCGAGGCCTTTCCCTGTCGGGGTTTCGAATTCCCCTTGGGCATGGATGTTTGTATCGTCTTTAGTATAAGGTAGTTCATAAGTAGTTTGTAAGTTTAGGGACTGATGATCCAGCAGTTAATTCCCTTAAGCTTAACAAATATCTGAACATTTATTTTTATAAGTAGTTTGTAAATTTAGGGTTGATGATCCCGCAGTTAACTCCCATAAGCTTAACATTTTCTTTTCTTTTTTCAAAACATAGATTTAAGATTGACAAAATATCATTTTAGTAAATACTATGTATTTTGTTAGTTGTTACTGATTTATGTTTGTTATTTACTGGAGTGAATGAAGTGTGCAAGTGAAATTAAAATTCTAGAAGGTAATTGTACTATTGATCCTGTATGTCGATTGATCTGGAAAGAACGAGTGATTTTTATTGGCTGTTGATGGCGCGCGGGTTTTAAGGACGCGCTGATTGGTGACCGTTTTGTTTTCAGCCAATAAGAATTAAATTAATTCACGCTTTTTTCAGGAAGAATCAGACTTGGTCTAAGCGAGAAAGAGTTGGGTTAGAGTTGTATGACGGACAGGAACAGCACGCAGACATCGGCTTAGAAAAGTGTTTTGTAATTTTGTATAAAATTGTAAGTGTTAGGTCAAGATGTATGTGGAGCTGCTGTATATTCATTGTGTATGGTGAATAGGAAAAAAAGTTACGACTTTCATAAGTGAACAACCTTAAATCCGCGTAGCATGTTTTGCAATCTTCCATTGAAAACTAAATATTCTAGTAGTGATTGAAGTGCACTATAATGGGGCGAGCAAATTTCCTCAAAACACAGACAGACTGCTTATTTAGTGACTATATAATTATTTTCATCTGGTTGCATGAGTGACTGTGCGAATGTGTGTGCAGAACAGTGTTTCTCCTGAGTACGGGCTTGCCAATAATCATTGTGATCTGCTCGCTAAGGTGAATAATAACTCATTTATTGAGAAAAATCCTTCATTATTTCGTATATTTTGGAGACGTGATACAAGACTTATATTTCAACGCAACCTGTGAAATATGTGCACTGCGGTCAGTTTTCAATTCAGCTTTTTCTGGTCGAAGAACATTGTACATCCCTTACAGTGCTGATGTAGACTGTTGCATCAGTTAAGGTCAGCTACGTTGCAAGGGGAGTGGGTGTTGAGTCTTATCCTCATCATCACTTTCATTGTCATCGTCACACAAGTCCCCGAAGTAGCGTCAATTATCCACTTGTAGTGGGCAGCCGAACCCTGTTGGAAATAT
Organism: Locusta migratoria; assembly: GCA_026315105.1. Taxonomy (NCBI): domain Eukaryota; kingdom Metazoa; phylum Arthropoda; class Insecta; order Orthoptera; family Acrididae; genus Locusta; species Locusta migratoria. Next base: position 143,606,609 of record CM048755.1, on the reverse strand, counting down.
CCTGGCCACTAAAATGTATACATTTATTTCATTTCACTTCACATGCGGCTGTGTTTTCAATCGTGTAATGTTTGTACAACCTGTCAGCTCCAAAATAAATGTGGCTGTGATATATCCAGTGCTTCCTGGTGCTGCGTTTTCGATGGTTGACGGCAGTAGAATCATTCTGCAGTCAACTGAAACGCCAGCCCTCTAAATTTACTCAGTAGTTTTCCTCGGAAAGAGCGACGTCCTACCTGCAGGGCTTCCCGTCTGAGCTTGCGAACCACCTCCTTAACACTCACCTGTTGACTGCACTACCAGGTACAAATCTAGCAGCTAGCCCCTCAATTGTTTTATGTCATTCTCTAATCTGACCAGGTGCGGATCTCAAACAATCGAGCAGTAGCAAAGGGTGGGTCTCACCAGTGTTCCAAAAAATGTCTCATTTTCAGAGGAGTCTCCCAGTAAACCGATGTCGACCGTCCGCCTTCTCCGCAACAATCGTAACAAGTTCGTTCCATTTCATACCACTTGGCAACATTACAGCTAGATATTTAACTAACGCGGCTGTGTCAAGCAGCATAATGCTAATACCGTATTTGAAAATCATGACATTGCTTTTCCTACTCACCTGAGTTAACTGACATTTTTTCTACATTCGTTCGTCATGTCATGTATGTATACGGAAAACAGCCACAGGCAACAATAAGAGCAAATCTTGGTGCACTTCACTCCTTCATTTGTGGTGCTGTGGAACTTGTCTCAGCATCTCAGGGATATACAGTAGTGAAAATTATAAAAATAATCAGTCTTCCGTTTGTAAATGCGTTTTGAAGCAGTTTTCTCCGAATCCCGCCAGTAAAAAGTTTACGTGGCCATGCATAAATGTCGTATCTGTTAGCTCAAAAAATGATTATCACGCCTGCTATGCACATGTTACTATCATTGACAGCTTAAAAACTAAAATTTTCCGACATTCATTGTCCCTCTTTTTTGTTTTAGTTTCGTGTAAAAGGTCCTTTAAATTTTATACAACTAAAGTAACACGGCTATATGACCTAAAGAACCAGTTACGTAACTTAGCACTCACTATCTGTGTCTCATATACATTCACTTTCAAACACAAAATCTAAAATCAGAGAACATAAGATAGATCATTTATGATGCGGTATCCAGCAATTACGTTGAAGTTAACAGGGTAGTTGGTTAAAGTTCAGACTAGGTAATTGCATCGAACCAACATTATATGATGATCGAAACGGCAACAAAGCACTTACATTGTCGTTTCTTAAAATTTTGATAACAGCCGTCAGTGTTATTATTCTAGTAAATACTTCTACACTGTGCAGAATAAGCGACAGACCACGCTGGTGCGTACACCAAACACTTGTGACTCTACTAGGCAATACAAAAGGCAGACGTGTTCTGTGTGCAGATCGCGTTGTGTAGCTGAGGTACTAATCCAGTGGCTTCCTGTATCTGCCTTTACCTGTGAAATACGTAACATTCGTGAACATTAAGCTCACAATGTGGAGCATCGTTCTGAGCTCACTGATTACAATACTTATTTCAGATGAATTGAAAATGTGACAAGAATTTCTAAGCTTGCAGACACTCAAAAGTGCCCATGCAACCACGCATGGTACTGCAAGAAACAGAAAATCCCATATTTTTTGCCCATTTCATTTTAGTCTCGTAGTACACCACTGCCAATAAAATGCTGTTCGTAGGACTCGAAACGGATTATATATACCAGTGCAATCGTGCACAAATAAGAAGAACGCTAAATACCTTTCCATCTTATTATGCGCGTGGTATTATAAGAGTTAATACTTTATTGATGGACTCTAGTCTCCAGTTAATAGTACGATTGAAAGATCTCCGAAAATATTGTTGAACAATGAATAGTGAATTAATACATGATTCAGCTATGCTCTGTGCGTGAAAGTATGATTGTAGAACTCAGCCCGCAATACGAAACTGTGATCAAACGTGATTCAAATGTTGAAATGTTTCGTAAATCTAAGGACCTTAACTGCTGCTGTTATCAGTCCCTAGGTTTAAAAACTACTTAAACTATCTTATGCCAATGAGAAAACAGACACACACACGCCCATGCCCGATGGAGAACTCAAACCTCTGACGGCAAGAAACCGCGCACGCTGCAGCGAAGTACTTTGGAGCGCTTGGTTACTCGACGACAGCGCAAACGTGATTATCAAATCTTTTCATTAACCTATGTACATAAAATGAACAATGGAAAATTAACAGAATTAGTAACGTTAGATTTGTTTCACACTGATAAAGTATAAATTTCTAATAGTAAAGTAAAGTATAACTGGCATTGTAGGGCTGTCTGAGCTGAATCTGCCGTCGGCAGTTTTTATTTATTTTTCTTTAATTTTAATTTTTTTTATTTTTTTTTAACACACACACACACACACACATACACACACACACACACAGATGTATATAGACTACTGACATTTGTTCAGATTTCTTTCACATTAACAAAATGCTTACAGCATACCTATAGCCGCACGAAATGGCCGCGTCGTCTAAGGCGTCTTTCTACGGACTGGTCGGCCTTTTAAGCCGGAGGTTCGATTCCTCCCTCGGGCGTGGATGCATGTGTTGTCATTAGTGGAAGCTAGGTAAGTTAGTTTAAGTAGTTTGTTAAGTCTAGGGACTAATGACCATACCAGTTTGGTACAACAGGTTTACAAATATTTTGAACATACCCATTACTCCGCATTTATTACACTGCTCTCCAAACTACCACCAAGCAGCAAATTCTCCAACTACATGAATCGTTTAAGTGCAATACGAATTCACGAACTACATCAATATTAATTTGTCCACCTTGGTTCAAAAATAGTTCATTCAGAAGGATGGAAATAACACGACACACCACGTGTTAAATTTGTGGTTCTTCTCTACATTTTCATTAAAAGACAAAATAAAATCTGAATATTTTCAATTGATAACTTCGAGTAACAAACTCATTACTACAATCATTAACGCTTAGTAATAAAATGTAACAGTAAATTAACACGATTTGTTGAATTCTGGTAATACATGGACATATATAAAGAACTACGCGAATCAGGCTAGCAAGAAGAGGTCTTACTTGAACATCCTCTTGAAAAATGGAAAATATTATTTTTAAAGAAAATAATTATGAACAAATCGCTCAGTCTTCTCATCAGTTAATTCCTTTTTCAGACTTCATCATGAAATAAATTTACAATGCCGCACATCCACACACTGCTTGCCGTTCAGAGCCAACAATTATAATGAACTGCTCCCGGCACGGAAGCAAAGATTGTCGGCAGCCAGCATCATATCTGTACCAGAGACTGCACATGCAAACCAAAGCAAATCAGACTGCTCCCATCGCGGTCACAGACATTCAATAGCCTAGAAATTCTTATCTGATCTCTCTAATACACACCTTTCATAATAACAACTCAGTACAATGAATACCAGAAAGTAGTAATCCTAGTTGCATTTACTGGTTTCTTGTAGAGTATTCGGCTTTCTGGCAGCGTTATACAGCTTTCCGATATCAGAGATGAAGCCTGTTGCCTTCCATCAGGAAGTGGCTATTATCTGGGACACTGGTACGCCTCTGCAGCTGACGATATTCCGTCTACCGCATGTGGCACACAGTTCAGCGCTGTCCATCATCCAACTCGGCGGGCAGCTAGTTGCAATGCTGTGCTTGACTGCTGGATCTACGATAGCAGAACAGCGAATCTCAAGCAGACGATGGCTTCTACTACTGTTGCCAGTCTGACACATCATGTAGCTCTCAAGAATTCAATTTGTGTACCTATCAGATGGTGTCTGCAAAAGTAAGCTGTGACTAATTACTTATACCAATGGACGCACAAACTGCTTAAGGGGCTCACTGGGATTTCCCAGGTGTCCTATACTGACAGTTGTTAAACATTTTTCATTTATCAAGTCGTTGTTTAAACAAAACAAAAAAACAGGCAATTCCTGTTAAATCCTGCTGGTAACCAAGTATTTAATCATTTTTTTGTATTGTTTTCGGCTTATTTTACCAGACACAGTTAATTTAAATTTTTCGCAAATGACTGGTTTCGACGAGGTTACACATAGCGTGACACATAGAAAGCATTCTGTGAAAGATAAGTGATTAAAACATTGCAAGATACGGTACTGTAAATCAAATAGTTTCTGTGTCACGGATTTTGGGGGAAACGCTGTCCCAAAACTTCAGTCTTATAAGGTGGCGATAGTTTTAACTATAGTGTCTAATGTACAAGCCGTTCGCAAAATTTTGAAAGGATTTCCTTAAAATCATGGCATAAATAAAGGAAACTTTGAAGTTGTTTTAGATCCCCTGTTTCATTGATGTTTTTAACTTTCTCGAAGAATGACAGTCTGATAATTTTTTTAATATGCAGGGGGTGGATAGAATAATATGAACACCTAACATAGACACAATATTTTTATAAGTAAGGAGCTGACCCGCCACTGGCTTTGAGAATAGATACAAACATTAGAGAGACAGCTTTTCAGAGTTTTCAACAGACTGTTATCGATCCTGCTACCAAAACATCCGATAATTACTTCATTGATCTTCTGGATGTACGTTTGGTCCTCGCTCTCTGCTCTAAATTCCCTATAACGGTTCAATTATGTTGAAACGTGGCGATTTTGCTATCCAGGGGAGATGTCTGACAATTTCTTGATGAGGAAAGCACGGCTGGACTATTTTGGCTGTCTGTGTGGTCGCATTATCATTTTGGAATATGGCAGTATTTGTTAGCAATAAGTTAGTCATAGCAAGCAATTTGTTGTCGACGATGGTGAGAGACTCATTCACAGTTATCCGACCTGTGAGGGTTGTGATGGGCACAATTGAATAACACGAGATATGGTTGCCCAAATGATGGGGTACCTCCGCCACGTTTCGCTGTAGGAAGCAGGCATACCATATTGTAAGAAATTTTTTTTCAATACATTAACCCGGTTGCTTGTAGAAAGCAATGTAAATGATTCATCGGGCCGTACCACATACTTCCAGTTATGAAGTGTTCAGGTTCTATAATCCAAACACCTCCTTCCAGCTTTGCGTTAGATTCCTTTATTGAGGGTTTAGCAGCTGCAGCTCTTGCATGAATTTTAAGCTCCAGCCGTACTGCTTTTATCGAAACAGAATTACTCGTGTGATTGTTAAATTTTGCAGTCGCTTCTGCCGTGGTAGTTCTATGTTGTGTGGCCAGAATCGTTCTTAATGGTTACCGGTCGTTATCAGTTGAACTTCTGGTTTTCACCCAGTATTCCTCTTTGCCAATTACGTTTCTGTACGCTGTCACTGCCGAGGATACTGCCGCCAGTGAAATGTTAAACAGTTCAGCCGTAGCCGCGCGGAATGGACGCGTGGCATAAGGCGCCATGCTACGGACTGGGCGGGCGTTCCCGCCGGAGATTCGAGTCCTCCCTCGGGCATGGGTATGTGTGTCTTGCACTTAGTACGAGTTAGTTGAAGTAGTTTCTAAGTCTAGGGACAAATGACCGTAGTAGTTTGTTCCAATAGGTTTACAAACATTTGAACAATTTGAACGAATTTCACAGATCGTTTGTGTCGACTGTCGCAGAACGAAACGCATAATTTAAGGTAACGTCAAGACTTGGTACAACAGTTGTGCGCTGCGGTCGCTTCTCAGTGTTAACACATACGCAGTGGGGCCAATATAAATCAACGTGTAGTAAAATGTATGGTGTTCATATTATTTTGTCCACTTCATGTATCTAAAGGACGACGAAATCAGTAACAAAACTAATGTCGGATGGTGATGATCATCAGATCTCTGTTTAACTGTATAATTTCCTTTTTTTGTGCTAATAAAAAGAATCATTACACAATATGAATAGCCGGCCGCAGTGTCCGAGCGGTTTGCGGTGCGCCAGTCACAGTCTGCACGGCCGCTACGGTCGGGGGTTCGAATCCCCCCTCGGGCATGGGTGTTTGTGTCGTCTTTAGTATAAGGTAATTCGTAAGTAGTTTGTAAGTTTAGGGACTGATGACCCCGCAGTTAAGTCCCTTAAGCTTAACAAACATTTGATTTGAACAATATGAATTTTGTAACTTCAGAAATGTAGTAATGTCAGACAAAAAGGACATGACGGGAAGTGACAATACCTTTAAACAAAGAAAGATACTGTTTCAGTAAATAGCGTGATAGTTTACTATAGCATTCACCTGTCCGTTAGTATATTCTCATAAATCGTTTGTGACGAAGATGGATAAAACCATAAGTTTGTTTGATCTCTTTTAAATCCGAGTTAGGAAAAACTCACGCTAAGAGAATGTGCGATGACTCCTCAGAAAACTCGTTTTCTAAATTAAATTTGGAGGCCTGCCACTTTTAAGAATGCACGAATACTTGATTCACAAGACATATGCTATGTGCATATTTAGTATTGCATTGTGTGCTCTAAAAGCGTGCAGTTTGACGGTTACAAATTACGATAATTTAGCCGTGTGGGAATGGCCGTGCGGTCTAAGGCGACTTGCTACGGACTGCAGTTCCTCCCCGTCTGAGATTCAAGTCCTCCTTCTGGCATGGGTGTATGTGTTGTCCTTAGCATAAGTTAGTTTAAGTAGTTCGTAAGTCTAGGGACCGATGACGTTAGTATAAATGTTTAAATGTTTGTTAAGCTTATGGGACTTAACTGCGGGGTCATCAGTCCGTAAACTTATAAACTACTTATAAAATGACTTATACTAAAGACAACACAAATATCCATGCACCAGGGGGGATTCGAACCCCCGACGGGGAACGGCTTCGCGCATCGGAGCATAGCACCTCACTCCGACGCGGCATGACGTTAATAGCGAAGCATCAGGATTACAAACATTTGAAGATTATCAAAAATAATTTAGGACTTTTATTGAAGTCTCTGCCTTTAAAGGAAATTCGTAACGTTATACTTGCAGTATAAAAAAAGGTAAGTCAGTCCACAATCCGAAGATTGGTTTGAACACCACAGTGCTTTACTAGGCATGGTCCTGTTTGGAGGTGGTATGCAATTGCCTTCCTCCGACCTTCGAACTGACTTACCCAGCCAGTTATAGGGGGACCTACAGTTTAACGTGGGTTCCGAACCACGGTGCTACTCGGTATTTTTCACATGAGCAATACTGCCAGAGGTGAAAGAAGTGGAAAGTGACAGATAAAAATCCCAGGACCTGGAGGGTATCGAACCCGCGTTATAGGTGTTTAATATTTAACATTTAACATTTATACCTAGATAAGTCTCTACGGTTTTCTGTTCGCGGCATTAACTTATTAATTATTGTTGAACGAACCAAGACGTGTCACTGGTACTAGAGTGTGGGGCTTCCCAGGGAGAACGATCATGTGCCTTTAATTCCGTTATAAGTCTTGCTTCGCACTGTACCGTTTCCATTGGTAACGCGGAATGTGCAAAATCTATCGCAAAGTGAGAGAATCGATAATTGCGGTGACCGATTAATATTCAACAGACAGATCAATCGAGCAAGGAAAGTCCGAGTGTGTCCGCATGGCTACAACCTCTTTCTCTAGAATCAATAAGATCCGACAGAAATTCACGTTTACCTTCTATCTGTACATTAATAAATGACACCGACGCATTAATAACAGATGCAGACTGTTTTATACCAATTACCGATTCTCGTGACAATGAACTCTGAGAGCTCGAACATACTGAGCCGGAAAAAAACAGAGAACTGTTGCTGAATTACTAAATGCGGCATCAAGAGAATTCACACATTAAATATGCATTCGGACTTCTTGGGCTTAAACTTCCTTTGTATATCACATTTACCGAATTGATTTAACGAGGAAAACTGAACAATTCTTGTACATGCTACTCCAACTTTCGCGTGTCCTTCTCTCAGTCGTTAGTTTTTATAAAGCCTGTAATACCAACTGAATTACAAGCTCCAGAAGATTGTTACACTTCTGTTACTTCCTAAGCCTTGGCAGTGAAATTAAGAAAGGTTTTGCAGCTCTGAGAGGCATTCCAAAAAGCTGTCTGATTCTCTCTCCTCGAAATAGTTCAGAGGATGCTGAAACGAGCCCATCGCATTGCATGAAACTCCTATAAAACCAGATAGTAATCGTAATCTTCTTGGATATGCTCGGGGTACGGCGTGTGGCGGACGTGACCGGAACCAGAAAGCTATCAGCCAATCGAAAACACGACTCGCGGAATTCGTACGGAATATCCAAACAAATTTCGCGGATGTTGGATTCGAGAAGTTATTTTGAGTTTTACATGTTGTCAGTATTTTGCCTTGCAAATACATCTGGCCAAAGATACTGAAACGTATGATCAGCAGCTTAAAGAGGAGCACACGTGACAAGTAGTTATTAAAATAAATGAGGACTTGGATGCAATAACAGCTTTAGCCTTTTTACGCTATTATTGTATAAACAACAGTTTTTAAATCGTACAACCTTCTGCTATTATACAAGTTGGCTCTTAGTTCAATAATATGCTGTAACATCATATATGGGAGCATCATATGGAACTAAGAGCCGGCTTGTTTAATAGAAAAAGGTTCAATGATTTCTGTATGCAATAACAGCGTAATTAGACTAATGCTGTTATTGCATCCAAGCCCTCAAATTACTGAAGTTTATAACTGATATAACTTCTGTCGTGGAATAATACCTTATCTTGGGATGTTTGCACTAACTTTTGCAACAGTTATTTGATCTTAATTTTGTCATGTTGGGAAAATGTGTCGTGGACCATTAGGTACTGAGTTTCATACTTCTCACATGACATTGTGATTACGTTAAATTGCACGAACAACAAAAGGTCGAACGTTTGTAGTGAAGTCCATTTATCTTCAGGTTTACTAACGCCAAAAGGACCGAAATTGTCCAAAAATTAAACGTAACTAGGTGCGATTCATACGCAGTGCCGGAACTACGAGTTTGAAACTAGCTGAAGATAGTATCGTATTTTCTTCTTGGGTTCCACTGTGAAGTGCAGTCTTCTTGTGGATTAGAAGAATGAAGGAATGAAGATTGGGGTTTAACGTCCCGTCGACATCGTAGACACTGGAGACGGAGCATGCGCCCGGACAGTTTTTGTCAGGGATGGGGAACGAAATTTAATATGTAGATGTTACTGATGGATACAGTTTTACGAAACTGAATGTTGTAAACGTTATAGCTAAAACTTGTAGAACATTATCATTTTCGTCATTTAAATAATTTTTATCATAACTTGCAGGTGCTACAATGCGCAGCAAAGTTTAAGTTTCACTCTTTCAAACCACTTAATTTTCTTCACTTACGACGCATATGTTTGAGATTTCAAATGTGCCTGCGACATTTCTTTCTTCGTCTGGTATCAAATCTAAAGTCTCCACTGCCTTATAAACAGGCAAGCGGGAACGCTTGGAGAAGCCTTAGGGAAAGGCTTTGCCGTTTTATTCGCACACGTGTCAAACCTGCACTCACCCTGTTCACGCCATAGGAGGGAGCAAAACAGGATGGCTGAAAAAGCATAAATATACTTCATTGCTGTTGGTCACGGTTAAATTTTGTAGAATGAATTTGCAAGGTACGCAGTGATTCCACCCTGTATACAAGAGGAAACATTTCTATCGCACAACACTCTAGATGGGTCAGTCCACGTTCAGTAGAGTTGATAAACCTACGAAGAAGAGTTAATTGGTCTGATAGGTGCCTGCTGTTTCCCAGCATGTGCTCCCAACTGTATTTTCGACCGCGAAATGTTCCCCTGGTGCCCTTTTGCCACTGTTTGCATGGTTTGAACATTGGGTGTACAACTTCTGACGTCCATCTCATAGGCATCAAAAGAAAGGTGAATTGTGGGAAGAGGGGGTGTGAAGTATGGTAAGTCGGTAGTGTCATTGGACAGATTTGTTGTGAAATTTGGTTCCAACGTGACGCCAGTAACCCGCGTTACACCTCACAGGAAATTATGATCTACATCTGCATCCATAGTAGACGTACTGATAATGAGCTAAGCGTTGTACGACAACAGTCTGTAGTAGTGGAGCTGCCACCTGTGTCTGCCCTTTGATTGGGAATATTTACAGCCATAATGAGCACGTGTGTTATGTGACGGGACAACAACTGACGTCAACCACTCGTCAATCCACAACTCTCACAAAACTACGTGAACAGGTCGACAGGTGCGGATTAATGTAACCGAGAGAAATTCTCCATCTGTATGCCGCTACATACATTGCTACACCACGTGCTAATTTTGGTATTTCAGCATGGATCGACACTTCAATGCTGCTGCAGCTGTTGATCTGCCAATGTAATCATTTCATGTTCTTCATATGTATTGTGACAAGAATAAATTTTGAGTTAACTGGAAATCTCTGAAAGAGTGCACCCATTTTTTTTTAATTTTTACTTTCTGAAGTGTATTTGAATGATTCACTGGACGAAACCACAAAAGACAAGAGCTGTCAGGAAGAATCCAGAGGGAAGTATTTAATTGTAAGAATCGATGAAAACATTTTAGTTCGATGACCGTACAGTCCAGAATTGGAAAGATATATAGGCAAACCTTCTGTGAACATTGAGGTAATACCAGGTTACAATAGCCGCTTGATGATACACTGTATCCTGCTGTAACTGGCTGCTGCATATCTTCCTCTAACAGGAATGGTTAACCGTTCCAGACCTTTTTAAGGGACAGAAGACGTGATAATCTTATAGGGAAAGATGAAGCAAATGTTCAAATGTTCAAATGTTTGTTAAGCTTATGGGACTTAACTACGGGGTCATCAGTCCCTAAACTTACAAACTACTTATGAACTACTTACAAACTAGGACGGCACAAATATCCATGCCCTAGGGGGGATTCGAACCCCCGACCGTAGTGGCCGTGCTGACCGTGACTGGAGCGCCTCAGTCACCTCGGCCACCGCGGCCGGCAAAGATGAAGCCTATGGGGCGCGTGCCTTCCAGGCTGAAGCGAGAGGAAACGCCTTTTCTTTTTCTCGTCCAGGAGGAACTGCCGTTTTTTTATTATTTCGCTTCAAATTAACCAAAACATAGGCTAGTACAACACATATACTGGTTGCGTACATTTCCACGTAATGGAGGAGGCTCGCCCTGGAGGAACCGACATTAATTTAACAACACATAAATGTGTAACAACACAAAAAATCCAATAAAAGGAAAAAAGAAAGAAACAAATTATTCACCAGTTACAGCAATTTTAAATGAAACCACCACACCCAGGTACTCACTACATGGGGGTGGGGGGGGCGGGTGGAGGGGAGGGGGTAATATCGAACTAAAAAAAAGGAGAGAGCACATAACTTACAGAACATAATTAAAACCATCTATCTTTCTATGACTTTCTGACAGCCGTGCACATGTGCCGCCGACAAGACTTGTGCTGGGCGTTCCACAGATAGAGGCTGGACAATGTCTGCTACTGGAGTTGACTGAGGCTGTCCGCCCAGGTAGGCCTCCGGCTTGTTTGTAATGGCGACCAGCACGGCCCCTGCAGCACCATTCCGCAATGGTGGTTTTAGAGAGACATTCTGTCCCATACACAGTCTTCATTCTCCACTGGATGTCTGCCGGCGTTTGTGTGTCCTTCGGCAACAAAGAAAATAAAATCAGTACTTTTCTCCTGTTTGGAGGCTTTTGGTAATAAATTCGATATAGTTCACGTTTCCTCATCTACTGCATGCACGCCGGAAATACACGAATGTTACACTAATCTCTTGCCTACGTCAGTCTTTATAGACCCACGCTGGAGTCGCGCTAAGTTATATACGCAGCAGCAACGCCTTCAAAAGGAAAATTTTGCTCAACCTTTACGATTAAGCCATTTTGAAAGCGTTCCGCGGTCGAATCTATATGACCATTATGAGCTCGCAAGGACAACCTGAACAGAACGCTCAGGAAAGTACTTCATGGTCTTCAATGAAGAGACAGAGAGCTGAAGTAAGTATGTGTAATGAAACCACCTCGTGCAGACACGGGCTGCTAATGTATTTAAATAATGCAAAAGAGAGCAGGATATTTGCAATGTATTCTTCAAGTCTCCTTACGGTACGTACCGTGACCATCCACAAATGATGCGTAAAAATGATAATTTATTTATGCGAGTAAAAATACATGCTAATTACCATCACAAACATTTGAAAGAAATAATGATTAAGATACAATACTCTTCTACAGCGTCCAGTGTCACAAGCAGAATATCTTCGTCTGCGAAATATGCAGGCGATAGTTGACAATGCAGTAGGTGTTCCAAGGCCTGATGTTTTCCTCAGAGTTAGTGGCCTCCACATGAAGTTCCATTTCTTGAGGTTACTCGTGGATCCCCTAACTCCAGAATGAAGATTTTTGAGTGACCTCCAAAGGATCAAATGCTGTTGATGCATACATTTGAGAATTTTCAGTAGAGAGAAGCCTGGTAGAGTTATTCTCAACTGCCACGAGGAAATGGCCGTGCGGTCTAAGGCGTCATGCAGTTGGAGTTGGACTCCTCGGGCATATGTGTGTGTGTGTTGGTCGTAGCGTAAGTTAGAGTAAGTTGTTTGTATGTTAGGGACCGATGACACAAGCAGTTTGGTCTCTTAGGATTACAAACATTTGAACACGTGAACATTTTATTCTCAACAGTTATTTTCATGTAATTGCTGAATTCATTTAAGATTGGAGTGGTCTTCAGAATACTTCCTCAACCTTCGGGCTGCTGGAACGTGTCCATATGGTGGATGGTTTTACTGATGAACCTAACTACTCCTTCCCGTTGTTGGCAGATAGTTGACGACAATATCTAGTTGCGCTATGTTTCAAACAACGTGTAATAAGCCGAAACTTTTCATTTGGCGCTTTTTTTTTCACTATATTTACGTGGGTGTTATATTTTCACGTGCGTGCTACGCATACTTTTGCAGCGGTGAAACATTTCACTAGAGGTGTCGTGGTAACAGGAAACTCTCAAAGACTGGAACCTATGTCGCAAGAAGAATGATTGTCGGTAAAGTTGCACTTGACATGGAATTCTTCGGATTTTGCTCGTCGTGCTTATTTCGAGAACTATTTGTAGAAGAAATTGATATGCTACTTGATTCTTCTTCGTTCTTAGGATTCGAAACTTTCACAATTAATAAGTCCATGATGATAGCCTTCGTTGGACCTTTCCTATTCTTTCTATCTACCTTGCTTCATAAGTATCGTTGAAATAATGATTAAGATACAATATTCTTTTACAGCATCCATGCCGCGAGCAGAATTGGCGAACAAGTGTTGTGTAAATTACAAATTTCGTAAGTTTCTTCCATCCATTATCAGTCTGTATAGCACCTGATACCCTATAATTAGTTTTATGAGGGCATTTAACCTTAGGTCGCTCCGTTTCTTTTGAACAATACGTTACATTTATCAAGTTTCAAGGTAAACGGCCAGTTCCCAAAGCGAAGCACGGATCGCTCGCGAGACTTTCCGCACTTTGTCATAGTCTTTTTTAAATGTAAATCACCGAGCGAGGTGGCGCAGTGGTAACGCACTGGACTCGTGTTCGGGAGGGCGGTGGTTCAAATCCACCCCCGGCCATCCAGATTTAGGTTTTCCGTGTTTCCCTAAATCTCTCCAGGCATATGCCGGGATGGTACCTGTCAAAGGGCAAGGCCGATATGCTTCCCCATCGTTACCCAAAACTCCGAGCGTTAGCTCCGTCTCTAATGACCAAGTTGTCGACGGGACGTTAAACCCTAAGCTTCCTTCCTTCCTAAATGTAAATCTATCGCACTCAACTGCGTGGTTATTATTCCGTCGCTTATAAACTACTGAAACTAAGTTAAACTAACCTATGGACAACACACACATCTATGCCCGAGGGAGGATTCGAACCCCCGACGCAGTAGGCCGCGTGATCCGCAACGTGGCGCTCCAGACCGCTCGGCTACTCCCGCGTGGCTAGTTTTTTGTTCAAAAATGTTCAAATGTTTGTTAAGCTTATGGGACTTAACTACGGGGTCATCAGTCCCTAAACTTACAAACTACTTATGAACTACCTTATACTAAGGACGGCACAAATATCCATGTCCGAGGGGGGATTCGAACCCCCGACCGTAGTGGTCGTGCAGACCGTGACTGAAGCGCCTCAGTCTCCTCGGCCACCGCGGCCGGCTAGTCTTTTGTGAATCAGGACATAGTCCTATGTATTACATGAGAGGAATAGATAAACACTGGTTAGTTGATATCACATCCTTCCACGACAAGAGTACATTTAGAAACCATACTCACTGTCCATTAGTCTTAAATTAACGCCATCTCACTAATAATGGGTTCTTGTATGTAATGTTACGATGTAAACGGAATGGTTAATTGTGTGGTAGACAGCATGCCATGGTAACAGCGTATATTGTTCATTGACGATGCTACTGTTAAGAGGAATGTACGGTCGCTGACTTGGAAGCGTCGTCGTTCAAAGGTCGTGAAGAGAACCAGATAGACGTCGGCGAAATTTACTCTTGGTATAATGAAAGCGGCTGTACAACTGAAAATACATTCAACGAAGTTAATGGCAACGATAGTTTCAAATTACAACATTAGTAATGAAGATCAGGATGACGTCACATGTTTAGAGGTAATACGAAGAAGCGGTATGAAACAAGACGAACAAGTGAATTCATCAGGAAGTAAAGTGTTAAGGAAGACTTAATTTTTTGAAGGGTACAGAAAAAGCACAAACACCGAAGTGAGACAAATTTAAAACGCTGCACTAGCTTTTGTAGACTTTATCAAGCAGGCAGCCTTCATCGGCCTAAAGGTCGGTAGTTTTATCATGTCACGTCAGTCACACACATGCAACAACGTTATTGATAATGGAGTTGCTAAGCAGCGTCCGCCATCCAGTAGGAAATGGCTTGGGGATTATAGATGTAGATGGAGATGAAGCCCGAGGATGGCCTCAGGCCTCGCGTAGTACGAGGTTAAGTGGCCCCGCATGTAGGTAAACATACCACTGAGCTGGCGGTCTGTCGTATGGGCAACAATAACAGTAAAAGGAAATCAAATGTGTCCGTTAGTGATAACTTTTAAAGTTATTTGCTTTGCTAGCGCATGTAACTCACAAGCACGCCAATTACTGCTGTTAAAAATTCGAAATTTACGGTGTAATCTCCAAATTTTTTTCTTTGCTTGGGTGTTTCTTTTGCAAGTAGTTTTGGTAAACAAGATAATCTACTTGTGCATTACTCCAGAATATTCTGCTCCTATGTAAAACCATTAAGCGGTTCGTAGAGTTTGTGTAGTAAAATCACCGACGAATCTGTTTTGGCATTAATCGAAAACAAGACGAAAATCCGATGGTAGCCATATACTATCGTCTGACTATCATACAGACTCACGTGTGGAGGACATAGTAAAAGACATTCTTGACGTAGAGAGGTACGGAAATATGTTAAAATAAACAAACGCGGATACGAATGGTATTTAATTTCAGTTTGGTTTTGGTCCTTCACTTACCTTGCATTTGTCTCGAATGTGTCTATCAGTGAAGCGAATGGAAAAAGCACGGGTTTCTGTCGTATAAAAGAAGGATAAAAGAACAGAACTGCAAAATTGTAGACCGGTTGGTTGGTTTGCTGCAGAGTTCTTGAACACGTTCTCAGTTCGAATACAACAAATTTCATCCAAATAGGATATACTCTGTCCACAAATCAGCAACGGCTTAGAATACGTCGCTCGTGTATAACTCAGCTTTCCTATTCCTTGGACGATTCCTTGCAAACCTTCCATGAATGGAATGAACTATCGCATTCTTAGACTTCCTGAAAACGTTTGAAATGATGTCCAACTGCCGGAGGTTGACGAAGGTCCGAACATATGCAATTGGTTCCCACATATGTCAGTGGTTTGAAGACTTCTGGGGTAATATAACTCACTACGTTGGCTATACCGGTTATAGGGCACTAGTTTGACCCATTCTTGAGAACGGAGCGAATGTCTGGGAACCCTATCAGATGAAAGGATTACATTGAAGTAGTCCAGAGGTATGCTGCAAAATTTGTTACCGATACGTACGATCAACGCCGAGTCTTACCGAGATACTCGAATGAAAGTCTCTTGAGTGAAGGGAGTAAGGGAACGGCCGTTTTCCTTCACCACTATTAACAAAAACAATTTGAGTTGGTGCTCCGTCTCTAAACATCACAGTGCCGACGTTAAACCCTAACCTTCCTTCTACGTTCCACCTCACTATGCCGTCTTACATAGAAATTTTCTCGTGTTTTCTGAGTTCTTCCCACATCTACTCTGTTACTCTAGATTAAAAGATCTTCTGCGGTCTATTATGTTGGCATATGCTTTCCATTTCTTCCTGTTTTCATCTGTTTGTATGTCATAGTTACGTCTCCTATACAACCCGTTCTTAAGACGAACGGCGAGCTAATTGAAATCGCTATCATAAGCGTTTGAAGCCTAAAATCTTCATTTCTGTTCTTCTATTCTTGTCCCAACTTTCGAAACCTGTTAATGTGAGTGTCACGCACATAGTCTATCATTAGCGTAGTATTTTGCAAACTATTTGAATGTACAGATGGTCCGCTTCTATGTTGACTTTTGAATAATAGGAGTATTTTCGGCATATAAATGGATATATCGAATTGTATCCTGACTTACGTTGTTCTAGTGACTATCCTATTTTCATTAAATTAGAATGTTAGCTACTTGAGACGAATGACAAGGAGCGATAACTTCTTTAAGGTTTCTTAGGGATATTTTCAGAGTTTTTTTGGTAAAAGAAACGCGTGGTCTCCAGTTACTAGTTACAGATTAATAATGTAATTTCAATTATTCAGTTTGTTACCGTAGGTACCTCTATTTATGGGGAAACAACTTCGAAATGGAGAAACATATTATAGAATCACGATATCGTACAGCACAAAACAAAAACTAATAAGTCATCATAAAAACAAAGATGTACACTTTTAATTCAGTATACTGTGCAGATCCCAACAAACTCAGAAGTGATCCCTTACATGTATTGTTCACAATGTCGACCACCATGATCACGAAAGGTCGTACAATGTCTGGTAATAAATAACTAACGCCGCCCTGAAATCCAGCCTAAAATAGAACCGAAAAGTACTCAATACATGCCTTAGTACAAAATATAAGCTGGAAAATACTTCTGTCAGCAGCGAATATCGCAAAGGAAATCAAATAAGACGCGCAGCGCATAGATAAAATTTCACTCGTCACAGTTATTATCTGTGCAGTATTTATAACAATTTATAACAAACAAAAATGGGTAACAAATCAAACAAAACGTAATTACTATGCAGCATGGCAGCGGAGACCACGCGCCGGTCATATCCAAGTACTCAGCAAGTAATCCGCAGCAACTTTCGAAACCATGTCGCTGGATTCTGCATGGGATGATTTAGCTACTTGTCTCATCTTAAATACTTCCTGCTTGTTTAAAATATCATCATTTTGCTTAAAGTATATGACTTATGGAAAATTTATCACTAAACGACATACAGTCTCTCTTCTGGTACAAAGATGTTAGTATCAACTTCGCTTTTTAAAAGGAATGTAGTAAATTCTAGAGGTAGTATCGTTCGATGAACTGTAGCTTAAAAAAAATGAACAACACTTATTGCCTTGTTTCAGAGTTGGAATTAATTGGGACGGGCGCGTCGGTAGCGCACGGCAACTGACATGTGCCTCGCAGCATCCCCTGAAAGAGTCGTATACAGGCAAACAGTGGACGCACGGCTTCGGCATAGCGGCCTTTATTTTCGGAGCCCTGCTGTTTTCTTACCCGTGACGTGTCTTCACACAAAAGAATGTCGCGAGGGGAGTCGTCTACGTGCTACCAGAACTGTCGAAAAGAGGGCCAGAATTATTTTCACATATGAATACCAATTGGGTCTGGAGAGTGATCCTCGACCGATTCGCGTCTGGAGGGATAGCGGAACACGATTTCTGGACACAAATATTGTGGAAAGAGACCGATATCGAGCAGGATCCCTATTGTTGTGAACAAGGACTACCGGCCGCGGTGGCCGAGGGGACTGCGGCGCACCAGTCACGGTCTGCACGGCCACTACGGTCGGGGGTTCGAATCCCCCCTCGGGCATGGATATTTGTGCCGTCCCTAGTATTAGCTAGTTCATAAGTAGTTTGTAAGCTTAGTGACTGATGACCCCGTAGTTAAATCACATAAGCTCTACAAACATTTGAACAAGGACTATGTTGACAACTCGATCACCACTTCATGAATCTGTACAGGAGAAACGGCATGAATGAACCGCTGTGATGTATCGTGACGTGTTCTTGGCACCTAATGTGGCGCTGTTGCGAGGTGCTGCGTGCGCAGAATTCGTACTGATGGACGATAATGCTTGAAATCATTAAACACGAATGGTTGATGTTTTCTTTGAAAGACATTGGGAAGACGTTGCACACATCGTGTGGTTTGCTCACTCTCCCGATTCGAAGCCTATAGAGCATTCTGGGATGACCTAAGGAGATGGGTTGCATCACGTCAGCTTCCACTAACCACTGTCCGAGAGTTGCAAGCAGTTCCGCAGGCAGAATGTGCGTTACTGGCTCAGCATGAGGTCGATGGTATCACTCGCAGCATGCCCCCTCGTTGCCAGGCAACAGTGCGCTGCGCTGGCCGTTCTGCCTGTCTCAGAACTGCCACTTAAACCTTTACATAGCAGCCGACGATAGATGCGTGGCATCTGACAATGTCTTCCGCGTACTTTACTTTTTTAATTGGTCAATGTATTTATATTCACGGTTAATAATAACTACAAAACAACGAAAAATTTTCGGTATGGTGTATAGTTTCTGCCATTAAAACGTGGTTATATGTCTCACAGCTACTAAAATGAAGTACATATTTACACATTTATCGATAATCAATACTTTATATATGCGTTCCACACTATCCCTTTCAGACCCAAGGTTGTAGGTGATGTCACATTAATATAGAAAGATACGTTTAAGATACAAAATACATACAGTAATTCATAACAAAAAAGAAAATGCAGTTATTTTCAAAACTTTTGTACCCGCAAATTGTCTGTTTTGGACCTTCAATACAAATTTTTATGATCTGCACCATCTTACAGTAACATGTCTTTGAAAGAAAGGCCTTAGTCCGTGCGATTATTGGCTTTGGGTTTACCTGAAGTCACAAGTGTACCGTGATCGACCGACATCTCTAGGGACGAGACAACATCCGACGCCAATGCCTCAGCATAACTCCGGACATACTTTACAGTGCTGTTCACAATATTATTCCTCGACTACGGCTATTGTTGAGGAATGTCGGAGAACATATTAAGCATTTCCTGTAAAGAACATCATCTTTGCTTTGTCTTAATTTGTTATGCTAATTATTGCTTTTCTTATCAGATGAAGCGCCATCTGTCGGACATTTTTTGAACATTTGTTTTCTTTTTTGTTCTATTAAAACCCCATGTCATTCCAAGCATGTGTGTGATTTATTAAGTTTTCAAATTGATACTGACTTTTTTATCACCCGGCATATGGCTGAAAAACTGCATATATCGAAGAAGTTTTTTACATATGGGCATAAGGGAGAATGACATGAAAACCTGGACTGGGAAATATCAATGTATTCCATGTGCATTGACCGAGTTTAACGATCTAACGAAAGGAAATTTTTTCAGACACGAATGTATCTCTGAAGGAACAATCAGCAGCGACTGCGGTTGCCGAGAATATAAGAAATATATTCGCTGCTGCCAATACGCATCAACTGTACTAGTTACAGGTGACGCATGAAAATCTGTGCCGAATCGGGATACGAACCCGATTTGCTGGTTTCGGGAGCTGTCGCGTTAGCCATTACGCTAGCCGTGCAGCTTTTAAAACCTTAACGAGATGAAAAAGCCGTGTCCCCGAAATCCAATACAGCTGAAACAGAGTGCTGTGGATGCTGTGGAATGGTACAATATGTGGGCCAACGCTACGTTCAAATCTACGAAAGAGCGTCATAGCGAAAAACGTATAACCTATAGGCAAACAATAGTGTAAAAAATAGCTACGTACCTCACTGGATTAACTGAACCCAAGAGCTCATGTGCTGACATATTGAAACGAGGAAGTGGGAAATACAAAAGTGATCATTGTGATGTCTTCAAGTGAAACGTCACAATTCAGAATGACTGCCATACTACAACAGAAACAATAGTCGCAGAAAGCGAAAAGCACTTAAAAAACGTTAAGTGATAATTTTTATGTCGTCGAACATAGTGTTACTATCACCGTATATAAAGGGCAAAATGAGAACATTTAGTACAAATATGATTAGCAAAGAACAATTACTGTTAAAGCCGAAACACGCTATAAACCGTATTTGGATGAGTACATTCCAAGTAAAGTAATAAAAGGCCCCATTGAGTGACACTCGTTGAACGGTATCATTCGGAGAACATTGCCAAACCGGCAAATACAGTCACACTACAATAGGAGGTAACGGGAAACGAACAGATGATTCGTAATGGCAACTCGTGCATCCTTGAGAAGGACCTTGTGCCAATCTCACAAGAACTTTTACAGTAAGATATTTTAGAAGATCATGGATAACGTAGATCAGGGTGGCCGGTTGTAGATTTGATTCGTCGTCTTCCAATGTGGTGGCCACAGCGCTACTTTACTCGGTACCCCGGCGAAAGATAAGTAGCAGAATCCTACAAAGTTTTGACCTTACTTACATTTAACGAACTGGTTCTAACCTTCCACTGAATCTCTCGTGCAACCATGTGGTGTTGAAACTGAACAAATCAGATAGAACGTAGAATGTTTAACATTCCATAGGATATTCACACAATATTATGCCATCTCCACGATATTTTGATCACCGCAAAAACTATGAAATTAAACATGGCCGTATTACCTACCCCGCTATGGGGAAAAAGTTACACTACTTAAAGTGGTCAAGGCATCAGACGATGAGGTAACTTAGATACTTTCTTTGCTGACAGTTTTCGAGAATCTCTTTTTATAGAGACTTCTGTTCCGCCGGCCGCAGTGGCTGAGCGGTCTGCGGCGCGTCAACATCACGGCCGCGGTGAAGTAGCCGAGCGGACTAAGGCGCCTCGCTGCGGAGCGCACGGTTGCTCGCCGTCGGAGGTTCGAGTCCTCCCTGGGGCATGGGTGTGTGTGTGTGTGTGTGTGTGTGTGTGTGTGTGTGTGTGTGTGTTTGTCCTTAGGTTAGTTTAAGTTAGTTTAAGTAGTTTGTAAGCTACGGACTGATGACCACGCTGTTTAGTCCGATAGATTTAAAACATTTAAACTTTTTTTTCCAATATCACGATATTCCCTGAGGGCAACAAGCTCCTTTGAAGAATATGTGCGGTTTGCGGGAAAACCAGTATCTTGAAACGCTACTCAGTTTATCCATACACGACATGTTGCGGAAAACGGTTTCATGTACCTAAAGGTAAAGGTAAAGCAGTCAACAATCCGAAGATTGGTTTGAACACCACAGTACTTTACTAGGCATGGTCCTGTTTGGAGGTGGTATGCCGTTGCCTTCCTCCGACCTTCGAACTGACTTACCCAGCCAATTATAGGGGGACCTACAGTTTAACGTGGGTTCCGAACCACGGTGCTACTCGGTATTTTTCACATGAGCAATACTGCCAGAGGTGAAGGAAGTGGAAAGTGACAGATAAAGATCCTAGGACCTGGCGGGGATCGAACCCACGAGCTTTGGATTTGTAGTCTGGCACTCTACCACTGTGCAACCGAGGCGCACTTCATGTACCTAGATTTCCTAAAAGCCTCCCACAATGTCGCCAAGGCATGATCTGCGTAGATATGCGTTGGACTCCAGGTACGTTTAACTGATATAACGCAGGAAACGAAAGCAACGTCGTTTATGACTCAAGAAGCGTATTAGGAACAGTAATGGTACATCAGAAAGGATCATCAGGAACAGAAGACGGTTAACTGGATATGATGTTACGTACGTGAATGTTTCGTCTTGGAACGATTGCAAGAGATTTCAGAAAGACTTACAGAAAATTTCCAGTTGGTGCGTTCAGTTGCAGCTATCTTTAATGGTAACAGATAGAATAATGCCTAATACAAAGAGGAAAACACTCAAGGCATTTAAACTGTTGAAAGGGATGTGGCAAAGGTAGGTGCATCTGAGAGACCAGTGTAGAATATTGTTCCAGTGTTTGGAACCCTTATAATGTGGGTATGACAACAGACATGGGAGGAATTCAGAAACGGCTGCCAGGATATTAAAAGGTCGATTCTAAAGTGCAACAGAAGTGCTTGGTACACGTAAATGGGAGTCATCGGATGAAAGATGACTACTTGTAATGAAACCATGTAAGGTAAATTTAGAGAACTTATTTTCGAAGAAAACTATGCGACCTTTCTGCTGCCACCATCTCATGTAGGCACCATGACTATAAACTAATAGTGATTAGGGTATTACTGAAGCATAGAGATAGTTATTTTCCCTTGCAAACAAAAATCCAAAGAAAATCTGTAATACTGGCAAGATGTACGCTTCCTCATGCACTTTACAATAATTTGGTGATTATATATGAAGATGTAGAACCTTCAGAAAATAGTGAGGCCCTGCTACATCTGATTTCCTAAGGTAAATAACAGCAGTTTCTTCGGTTCAATAAAAATTTTGTTTACTATGTGCTGCATAATAAAAGCGAATCTTTTGTGTACTTCAGATAAATTACTAAGAATTAACTTTCCTAATGAAAAGTTCTAGTAATTATAAAAATATGCAGCGGTGGAGTAGCCGCAGGCTCTAAGGCGCCTTGCTGCGGAGCACGCAATTCCTCGTCGTTGGAGGTTCGAGTCCTCTCTCAGGCGTGCGCGCGCGCGTGTGTGTGTATGAGTGTGTGTTGTCCTTGGAGTAAGTTAGTTTAAGTAGTTTGTAAGCCTAGGAAGTGATAACCGCAGCAGTTAAGTCCCTTTAATTTACAAACATTTGAACATTTTTTATAAAATATATTCAAAACGTTTGTGGCGTAATACTGAAGAATCAGTGAAAAAATAACACGTTAGAATATAAAACAGGATCATTAAGATAGTTAAGAGTAACGTATTGAGTGTAATGCAATAACAGGTAAGAAAACAGAAAAAGTGTGACAATAGATATGAATCATCTTCGGAGATAATTACTCCTTTTAACGCTATGTTTCTTTCAAGCATTTATGTAGGCAACTCACATGACACAGTCTCAGAAATCAAATGAGCACAGCTCAAGAGGCTCTGGTAACGGAATCGAGTGACTATAAATTCTTTTTCCATTAAATTTGAAACGTCAGCCACTGAGGTATTATTTGTTTTATACATAACAAACATATATATTTAAGCCACAAATATTAATTGGGAAACCTAACAAGAAAAAAGATACACATTTGATACACATGTAAGTGGAATGGGATGGATGTGTGTTGAAGAAAGATTTTAAGATGAACATTGCCAAAACAAAATCGAAGGTAATGGACTATGATTGAAATAATTTATGCCATATTCTAAAAATTAGATTAGGAAATTGGATACTAATAGTAGTTGATGAAATCTGCTATTTGTTATAGATAGATAAGATGAAAATGCACACATGCAATAACAAGGAAAAACTTCTCAAACAGTGGAATATATTGACATAATAGAAACAGAAGAGTCACAGTATACATACGTGATAGTGTAAAAAAACAGAAGCTGATATGTTGTAGTAATGTTAGGTGAACGTATAAAGTAAAAGTAACAAAAGTCTACATCTACACGGGATACTCTGCAAATCACATTTAAGTGCCTGGCAGAGGGTCTTGCAGAAAACTTGGGTAACACTATAAAATAACAGAGAAAATGGCGGAATATGTAAGATAACGAAAACAAGAGATCTCCACTCATTATGACACAAAACATAACATAAAAGATCAAAAGAGTTCGAGTACACAAGGATGAAAGAATAAGAAAACTATAGCCAAAGCATTGGAGGAAACACCGTTAGAAATATTACGGGACAGAAGGAAAGACGTGCCCCTAACATGGATGAACGTATATGATAACTAAAACAAATGTGTTACGACTAATAAGGGTGAAAGTGTAAAATAACGGTACCAAAGGCCTTCCATTAAACGTGCGCCAAAGTGTGTGACAATTCTCTGCAGTAAATATTAGCAGGTTTGCAATAAATATTCGTGAAGGGATAGAGTAAGAGATAAAAAGTGTTCCAGCAGACGTAGGTGAAAGTACAGAGAAACAGAGGCAAAAGCGCTTAAGAAACATGGAGCAAAGGAAATCCAGTAACTGTGGGTGAAAGCATAAATTAGCAGAAGGAAAAGAGTAGCTGTAAAAATGGGTGGATATAAATTAACTGAAAGAGACGTGTTCCAGTGAACAAATAACAAAAACTTTTGCAAGTCTATAACTATCAGTGAGAGTACAACACAGAAGGAGCAAAGTCGTTCCAGTAAACAAGGATGAAAGTATATGATAGCAGAAGGAAGGGCATTGTAGTAAAACGGTAGCAGAATGTCGCAATCAACATCACTGAAAGTATAAGATATTAAATCAAATGCATTGCAGTAGACATGGGTAATAGAAGAAAACAGCACAACCAAAAGGGATTATTAAAGATGAATGAAATGTAACATTACAAACGATAAATTAAGTATTAACAATGGGTGAAAGTTCAAGATAACAGACGAAGAAGTGTTACAGCAAACATGGATAAGACGATATCATAACGGAAGCAAAATCAACAAAGGAATGACGGATTAAAAGTACAAGATTACAGAACCATAGGCGTTTACCGTAAACCTGGTGAAAGTACAAGATAACATATGCAAAAACGTTCCCATATACGTGATTGAAATTGAAAGATAAAAGAAGCGGAAGAATGAAAACCAGGGGTAATGGTATAAGAAAGAAAGAAGCTAAAATGTTAAAGTAAATTTGGATTAAAGTATAAATTAATAGAATCGAAGTCGTTCCAGTAAACGTGATGAAGGTATAACATAATGGAAGCCAAAGCGTTGCCGTATAAATATGTGAAAGCGTAAGAGAACGGAAGCAAAACTGTTGTAGTTTACATGGGTGTAAGTACAAGGTGACAGAAACATTAACTATAGGCCTACAGTTAACAATAGAGAAATTGGAATAAAACATACGCAAAAATGTGGGAGTAAAATTTCGTACCCAATACCGTTATTTTCAAGATGACTGCAAATGTGGTACTCACGAGCTACCGTAGACTTCGTTATTAAATAGCTTCCTAAAAAGAAAACTGTATATAACGTGTAAGTTTTTAGATTACTTCTCGGTTTAAATTTGCCCACATTTTCCCAAATACGGACTGTGGTATACGTCTGTGTCAGCATCGTTTCATTTCGCTGTTGGCTTACGGCTAAGTTTAACACAAACAAATACGTTGTCCGCGAGCAGGGTCTTTACCTAAACCATCAAGATTATCTAAATTCAGTTCTCTGAATTTTTCTGTCGGAGTCATCTCACAACTGACCTGTATAGTACTACCGTGCATTTGTTTGCAGAAGTGGAAGAGTGGATTGCACAGTCTTCTCGAGATTTACCACATGATTTGGGGATTTTATAAAGAATTCGTAATTCACTGCCGAGGCGAGTGCAAAAATACATTCAAATGCGAAGACGATTTATGGAATAGCACCTTTAGCAATTACTCATATATAGAAAATTACAACTTGTAACGTTCTGAAGCAGCATTATATTTCTTTTTAAGGTACGAAATGGATCAACTGAGGTAGTATTGCGCTCTGAAGTAAACGCTGGCTCTTAACCTCATACTCGCCGTTATCTTGCAGACATGGAGGCCCATGGTTACAACAGATTGTGTATTCCTCATATAGTTTGCTTTCAGATACGTCAGTTTTCACCATACATTACACCTCGTACCGCATAATGAACAGAGTATACAGCCCCGTCATAGCAGTCGGAGATATTAATTACAAATTCCAAGAAAGAATTTCTGGACTCAGATGCCTATCTCCATACTTTTGTTTTGTTGACGTTGCATCTCGAGATGCTTCTGTGAGTCATTTACTTGGCAGCCCTGATCATACGTAAAAAACATCAACAACGTACCACTGAAACTAGCTTAAGTATTTTTGTTTTCATTTTTTCAGGAGTTCTAAGAGAGAACAGAAAACGCGCGACACGAGGAAACTTCAGTTGAGAGTTGAAAATGCGTGATTGATTACTAAGATT
Source organism: Locusta migratoria (assembly GCA_026315105.1). Classification (NCBI taxonomy): domain Eukaryota; kingdom Metazoa; phylum Arthropoda; class Insecta; order Orthoptera; family Acrididae; genus Locusta; species Locusta migratoria. Next base: position 143,580,354 of record CM048755.1, on the reverse strand, counting down.
TTTTAATTCTTGTGGGAGCTTATTGAAAAAAGATGCGACACAATACTGCACTCTTTTTTCACAAGGGTCAATGAGATGCGATCCAAAAGCAATCGCTGAGTGAAATCTGCTAACTCTTGGGAATAAGGAGGTATTATTAACAAAAACGACATGATAGAAAATATGCATTGAGGAACCAATGTCAGAATTCACAGGCTACTGAACAAGGGTCGACAAGGGGTTCGTGAGCTTACACCACATATTGCTCGAACCGCATGCTACTGCGCAATAAATTCCCTTTTTGAATCAGAGGATATGCCCCAAAAATAACACCTTACGTCATAAGCGAATAAAATTAAGCAGAGTAGACGACTTTTCGTGTTAAATAATCGCTTATTTTCGATACTGTTCTAATAGTAAATAACGAAACATTTAGATCTGGAACAATATCCTGAATGTGGACTTTCCACGACAGCTTACTATTGAACTGTACAGTCGCATTTATCATATACCCATTCTGTGTAATCAAAATATCAGTTTTGTTGGACTGCGTTATTAACTGTAAAAGCTAAGTCTTACTGCGATTTAGCATCAATTTATTTTCAATAGACCATAAATCTATTTCTATAACTGCGTTATTTGAGAGGGTCAATATTTCAAACAACATCTTTTACTTTACAAGCTGGTGCGATAAGCAAAAAGAAATATTTAATAATTATTTGTTACACTAGAAGGCATAGCATTAATACGATGAGGAAACAACACTGGCACCAGAGCACACCCTTGGGGAGTCTGCATATTACAGCCATTTTCTGCACTGCAGAGAGTTATGTTCTGCTGCCTGTATTAAAGTAACAGGTGAATCAGTTGTGAGCTAGAACCAAGGTACCCATCTTTCTATCTGCTAAGTCAGTTTTGCTATATTCATCTTTTGCACCTACTACTCCACTAATGTCGGTTACAAACACAGCTTTTGAACGGTGACATGTCACGTTTAGAGGGAAATTGTTATGAATATTAAAAAAATGATGGGCGAAGACTGGACCGCAACCTTTAGACTTCCCTACTTTTGAAACAAAATAGTAGTCTTGTTATTCTATTTTATATCTGGAAAAGTAGTAAAGTGGTGAAGTCCTTGGACGATAAACTGTGGGGAGAATAAAGAAGTAGTACCAAAGAAGTGTCGCCTGTGTGAAAGAAGGAGAAGAAAAACACAGACTGGTTTGGAGAGGAAAATGGGTTGAAGCAAGAAGGTGCTCTGTCCCCTCTACTGTTCATTACTGTGATGAAGGAAACAATATCAGACGTGGCTATGCAACTGGGTAGAGGAAAAATTACTGCAATGCTGTTTTCGGACAGATAATGCTGTGAGGTAATTGAGGAGGTGCTAAAATAGTCAGGTTTGAAATTCAGTGGAAAGAAATGTGAAGCGAATGGTGACAACAAAGAATGGGAGATGCTTTATCAATAGGTGAAATGATGGAGGAGACGTCTTGAAGAACATAGTTTTAAGTACCTGAGTTGTACAACTGAAGAATGTGGAAGAAATCACAGCGACATCGTAGAAAAAAGAAGGTAGGTTCATGGATTCTTGCATAATGGTTGAAGCTTAGTATGGAGCAGAGACATACCGCAGATGAGCATGCATGTCATGTAACGAGCGTATAATGTTCCGGTACTCACATATACATCAGAAAGGCGGGTTTAGAGGAAGAAGCAGGAGAGAGGGATACAGGCCTTCGAGATGAAATTCAAGCAGATTAGGACTGGCGAAAAGGAACAGAGTAAAAAATATAAGTCGAAAGAAATTTTAGAAACACACTACCTACAGGAGAGACCACAGAGGAGTCAAGACTGAGATGGTATGGACATCTCAAGAAAATTCCGAATAACAGAGGAAGTGAGAATGGAGGGCAAAAGATCAAGAGGAAGGTCAGAGATACAAGGATTGTAGAAGATAACGAAGTAGTGCAGAAAACAGGAGAAAAATGGGACAGAGTGCATGCAGAAAGGTGTCGGGAAGATAGAAAACGGCGGTTGTTCCGTGCAGACCCAGCCTGCGGCTGATGGTGTTTGCTCTACCAGTCAAGTGCCTGGCCAAGTGTTTATCGAACCACTTTCATCCTATTTCTCTACAAATAATTTCTCTAATAGCGTGCGGTAGAAAGGATCACCTAAATATTTCCTTTTTAGATCTAACTTCTCTTAATGTATTACGATGATAATGTCTCCTTATGATGTAGGTGGTGCTAAAAAACTGTGTTCACATTCGGAGGAGAAAGCTGATGAAAGAAATTTCGTAAACAGCTATCGCTAGAAAGAATGGCGCTATTCTTTTAATAATATCCACCCCAGTTCGTGCATCATTTCCGTGACACCTTCTTCCCTGTATCGCGATACTACAAACGAACTGCTCTTCTCAGAACTTTCTGTTCCGTCAGTCAGACCCACCTGATGAGGATCCTACAATGAACAGCAATATTACAAAACAAGACAGACAAGTGTAGTGTAGGTAGTTCCTTCTAAGTGTCTTGCATCTTCTAAGTGTTCTGCCCATGAAACTTAGCCTTTTCTTCGTCTTCCTTACAATAATTTCTATGTGTTACATACAATGAAATGTTCATACTTGTAATTCCAAGGTATTTATTGGAATTGACGGTCTGTAAGTTGGACAGTAAATGAAATTTAGTGAATTTCTTTTCGTGCTCATATGAGCGAATCATGTGCGGCTCGATAGCACTGTGATAGAGTGCCAAACTACAAATTCAAAGGTCGCGGGTTCGATCCCCGCCAGGTCCTGGGATTTTTATCTGTCACTTTCCACTTCTTTCACCTTTGGCAGTGTTGCTAATGTGAAAAATATCGAGTAGCACCGTGGTTCGGAACCCACGTTAAACTGTTGGTCCCCCTATAACTGGCTAGGTAAGTCAGGTCGGAGGAAGGCAACGGCATACACCTCCAAAGAGGACCATGCCTAGTAAACCACTGTGGTGTTCAAAATAATCTTCGAATTGTTGACTGCTTTACCTGATAAACGAATCACAATTTTTAATTATTTAGTATCAACTGTCAATTTTGCACCATACATACATCTTATCTAAATCGCTTTTCACTTGCTTTTGATCCTCTGGTGACATTATTAACCGATAAACGACAATATCATCCGCGAATAGTCTCAGAAAGCTGCTCATATTGACTCCTAAATCGTTTTTAAAGCCAAGAAACATTAGGGGCCCATAACATTCACTTGGAGGACGCCAGATAGCACTGTATGACCTTCCGTCAATTACTACGTACTGTATCCTTTCTGAACAGGAAATCACGAATCCAGTCGCACAACTCGGACGATATTCCGTAAGTACGCAATTTGATTAGAAGTCGCATGTGAGTTATTGTCAAAAACATTATGGAAATCTAGAAATATGGAATCGATTTGGGATCCCTTGATGACAGCGCTCATCACTTCATGTGAGTAAAGGGCTAGCTGTGTTGCTTAGGAAATATTCTTTCTGTTTTCGTGTTGACTACGGGCCAATAGGCCGTTCTCTTCGAGGTGTATCACAATGTTCGAAAAAAGTATGCGTTACAAAATCATACTGCATAGCGACATTAGTGATATGGGCCTGTAATTTTGCGGATCACTCCTCATGCCTTCTCGACTGATGGAGTGACCTGTGCAACTTTTCAGTCTTGCTGTTTTTTATTCGAATTCTGGAGTATTTGCTTCTTATTCTTGGGTGAAATAATTTCTGAACTCTGTGTTTTGCAATTCTGCTTTAGCAGCACTGTCATCAGTGAAGCCATTGGTTGTGTTTTGCTTCTAGTGTACCCTACATATGATCAGAATTTCTTTTGATTTACTACTAAATAAGAGACATAAGTTCGTTCCGGAAATTATTATAAGCTTTTCGCATTGACTTTCGCGCAAATTTTCTAGATTCTGTGAAAGTTTGCCCATCTTCAGATTATCAGTCTGTTATAATCACTGAAATTCTATCGATAATATTTGTTACCTTTCTGGAGGTCTTAGACAAACAGTGTGCCATTTCATTGACACGTGTGTCAGTGTCGCACCTCTTTGATCACGTCACCGGGGTGTGCTAAGCGGGAGGTCCTGTAGCACTTCCAACTATCGTTTGCGACTGCGAAATGAGGGGGACTCAATCCCTAGAGGGCAGGGGTGGTTGCAGTGGCGCCCTTTCTGCCACCTCCTGTGTCCATTGTAAACCGTGGTGTATATGTTTCCATAGCAACTCGAAAGGAGAACACGCCGTTTTAACGCCGGATGTCGCAGTTCTGAACTCCAGCGCAGAGGTGTCAATATAAAGGGTGAAATGTAAGAGATGGGTCTGACGCCTTTCGCGTCAAGTGACAGGTCCACAGTGGCACTGACCAGCATTGTGGTGAAATTTGGTGCCAGTGAGACATCAGAACCCACCTTAAAATTCGCGTTAATTTCTAAGCTCTGGGCTGTTTCTTCACAAATTTAGACATCTAGCCGTTTGAATCTTCGTCCGATCACTAGAATGACATCGCGAGGCGACAGATGATGTTTGTTGGACCTTTGAGCCAAAAATCAGTCTTCTTTGTCGCTGTGGAAAACAATCATGGGGCCTGAAAAACGGACCCTTTAATATTGTTGCTTACTATAGCTGACAGTAGTAATGCACTAAACACGAACGTAGAGGTTATGCGCCTGCTTTCGTACGCGCCACGCTTCGAGAGTTAGATGCAGTTGGCTGTGAGGAAATGGCGGAAAGCGTTTGTGATAGCATATTTGTTCTTGTCGAGGCAGTAATTACAGGCCCAGCTTTCACCGTGTTTTACGCTGGTTGAATACAAACATGACCATATGTTGGCATTTTCAAACGTGTATTGTACAGGTTGACCACGGTAAGACACTACAGTCAAGGAGCGATCAGCTCCAGCTAAAATTCCGTGGCGTACGTGTTTCTATTCGTAGCTACATTTTACCATAACGTGACCCTGTCTTGCGAGAAAGAGAAATACTGAATGCTTTGGTGAGGCGAGAGTCAACAGCCGTAATATATTTCATAAAATGCATTTTTATAAAAACCATCAGCTGTTTATTAAAAACCTTATTCATCTACTAGTTTCGGTCATGGACCATCTTCAAGGATAAACTATAAAAAAATACAAAATAAACGTAATTGATGTGCACAAACAGAGAGAGGACATAATCAGGGAAATTACATATAGAGAGACTGAAAATAGAGAATTATGTCAATTTAACATATAGTTAAAATACTTACAAGGTGTTAACAGAGAATGGTAAAATACATCAAATAAAATAATACAACAATAGAGTATCAGTAGTACTCTAAACCCACTTCACATTTACCACTACGGTCTTCACAGCGATTAGGACTTTACTTTGGCATTCTACTCTATATATGAAATTATCATATTAGTACGTTTTACCCTGCCTTTTTCATCTGAGACTTGATCTACACACTTGTGTGTACAATGTTGTTTGTATAATCTTCGATCTTGACACATGAAACCTGTTTATAATGATGATCACTTTTATTTTCTTAATTATAACACGATATATTGATGTAATAACTTCTTATGTTTTGTTTAGTATGCTGTGACTCTGTATTTTACTACACCACACTTTATTTGTTATTGTTAACCTTTGTATACACAAATTTCGTCGTAATTTGATGATGACTAAACTTTGTAACTTTGTTTACACATGTATCCAAAGATGTTCATCCAAAGATAGTGTACATCCCTGAATGGTTCTACTAATATCGATAACATATGTTTTATCGTCTCTGACTCATGCAATTAGCACAAGCCACTCCCTCCATTTTTATTCATAGACCGTTCTCACCTTTTATGTCATGTTTGACTGATAGATTTTATCTAAGATGACCATAGTAATTTTTTACACTTTTAGTTGTACTGACTCCTGTTTATCTCAGTTGTATTATTTTATTTGATGTATTTTACCATTCTCTGTTAACACCTTGTAAGTATTTTAACTATATGTTAAATTGACATAATTCTCTATTTTCAGTCTCTCTATATGTAATTTCCCTGATTATGCCACTCCCATGAACCACAGACATTGCCGAGGTGGGGTGGCTTGCGTGCTTCAACGATACAGATAGCCGTACCGTAGGTGCAACCACAGCGGAGGGGTATCTGTGGAGAGGCCAGACAAACGTGTGGTTCCTGAAGAGGGGCAGCAGCCTTTTCAGTAGTTACAGGGGCAACAGTCTGGATGATTGACTGAGCTGGCCTTGTAACATCAGCTAATGTGGCTTTGCCACACAGCTACTGCGAACGGCTGAAAGCAAGGGGAAACTACAGCCGTTATTTTTCCCGAGGACATGCAGCTCTTACTGTATGAACATATGATGATGGCATCCTCTCGGGTAAAATATTCCGGAGGTAAAATAGTCCCCCATTCGGATCTCCGGGCGGGGACTACTCAGGAGGATGTGATCATCAGGAAAGACAATACTGGCATTCTACGGGTCGGAGCGTGGAATGTTAGATCCCTTAATCGAGTAGGAAAATTAGAAAATTTAAAAAGGGAAATGGATAGGTTGAAGTTAGATATAGTGGGGATTAGTGAAGTTCGGTGGCAGGATGAACAGGATTTCTGGTCAGGTGAGTACAGGATTATAAATACAAAATCAGTTGGGGGTATCACAGGAGTAGGATTGATAATGAATAAGAAAATAGGAATGCGGGTAAACTACTATGAGCAGCACAACGATCGCATTATCATTGTCAAGATAGATACGAAGCCAACACCGACAACAGTAGTACAGGTTTATATGCCAACTAGCTCTGCCGATGATGAGGAGATCGAAGAAATATATGAGGAGCTAAAGGAAATTATTCAGACAATTAAGGGAGAGGAAAACTTAATTGTTATGGGAGACTGGAATTCGGTAGTAGGACAAGGAAGGGAAGGGAAGATAGTGGGTGAATATGGTCTGGGCAAAAGGAATGAAAGAGGAAGCCGCCTGGTAGAATTTTGCACGGAACATAATTTAGTTATAACAAACACCTGGTTTAAGAATCACAAAAGAAGGTTGTATACGTGGAAGAGACCAGGAGACACCGGGAGATACCAGATAGATTTTATAATGGTAAGACATAGATTTCGGAACCAGGTTTTGAAGTGTAGAACATACCCAGGGGCAGACATAGACTCTGACCATAACTTGTTGGTTATGAACTGTAGGCTGAAACTGAAGAAACTACAGAAAGGTAGGAAAGTAAGGAGATGGGACCTAGATAAATTGAAGGACCCCGAAGTTCTTAAGAATTTCAGAGGGAGCTTCAGGCAACAATTGACAGAAACAGGGGAAAATAAAACAGTTGAGGAGGAATGGGTAAAATTGAGAGATGAAATAGTGAAGGCAGCAGAGGACAAAATAGGTAGGAAGGCAAGACCTACAAAGAATCCTTGGATATCACAGGAGATACTAAATTTAATCGATGAAAGGAGAAAGTATAAAAATGCAGTAAATGAAACAGGCAAAATGGAGTACAGACGACTAAGAAATGAGATTGACAGGAAGTGCAAAATGGCTAAGCAGGAATGGCTAGAAGGCAAATGCAAGGATGTAGAAGAATGTATAAATAGGGGAAAAATAGATACAGCCTACCGGAAAATAAAAGAAACATTTGGCGATAAGAGAAACATCTCTATGAATATCAAGGACACTGATGGAAATCCAGTTCTCAGCAAAGAAGGGAAAGCTGAAAGGTGGAAAGAGTACATAGAGCAGCTCTACAAAGGAAATGAACTTAGAGACACTATTGTAGGAAGGGAAGAGGATGTAGATGATGATGAAATAGGAGATACTATACTGAGAGATGAATTTGACAGAGCACTGAAAGATCTAAGTCGAAACAAGGCCCCTGGAGTAGATGATATCCCGTCAGAGCTACTGAAGTCTCTGGGAGAACCAGCCATGACAAAATTGTTTCATATTGTGTGTAAGATGTATGAGACAGGTGAAGTACCCTCAGACTTTAAGAAAAATGTTATAATCCCCATTCCGAAGAAAGCAGGTGCAGACAGGTGTGAAAACTACAGAACCATCAGTTTAATAAGTCATGGTTGCAAAATATTAACACGAATTATATACAGAAGGATGGAAAAGCTGGTAGAAGCCGATCTCGGGGAAGATCAGTTTGGGTTCAGGAGAAATGTAGGAACACGGGAGGCAATACTCACTTTACGGCTTATCCTAGAAGATAGATTAAGAAAAGGCAAACCAACATTTCTAGCTTTTGTAGATTTGGAGAAGGCTTTTGACAATGTTGATTGGAATAAACTCTTTAAAGTTCTGAAGCAAGCAGGAGTAAAATATAGGGAGCGTAAGGTTATTTACAACTTGTACAAAAATCAGACAGCGGTTGTTAGAGTTGAAGGGCATGAAAGGGATGCAGTGGTTGGAAAGGGAGTAAGACAGGGTTGTAGCCTTTCCCCAATGTTGTTCAATTTGTACATTGAGCAAGCTATAAAGGAAAGCAAGGAGAAATTTGGAGAAGGAATTAAAGTTCAGGGTGAAGAATTAAAAACATTGCGTTTTGCCGACGACATAGTAATTCTGTCAGATACAGCAAAGGACCTGCAAGAGCAATTGAACGGAATGGACAGTGTGCTGAAAGGTGCATATAAGATGAATATTAACAAGAGCAAAACTAGGGTAATGGAGTGCAGTCTAAGAAAATCAGGTGATGCTGAAGGAATTAGATTAGGTAACGAAACAATAAAGGAGGTAGATGAGTTTTGTTACTTGGGCAGTAAAATAACAAATGATGGTCGCAGTACAGATGATATAAAATGCAGAATGGCAATGGGTAGAAGGGCGTTTTTGAAAAAGAGAAATTTGTTAACATCGAATATTAATTTAAGGGTAAGGAAGTCCTTTCTGAAGGCATTTGTATGGAGTGTTGCCTTGTATGGGAGTGAAACATGGACGATAAGCAGTGTGGATAGAAAGAGGATAGAGGCTTTTGAAATGTGGTGCTACAGAAGAATGCTGAAGATTAGGTGGGTGGATCACGTAACTAATGAGGAGGTACTGAACCGAATTGGGGAGAAAAGAAATTTCTGGCATACTTTGACTAAAAGAAGGGATAGATTGGTAGGACACATTCTTAGACATCAAGGAATTGTGAATTTAGCGTTGGAGGGAAGTGTGTGGGGTAAAAATCGCAGAGGGAGACCAAGAGACGCGTATATTAAGCAGATTCAAATGGATGTGGGTTGTCGTTCTTATGAGGAGATGAAAAGGCTTGCTCAGGATAGAGTAGGGTGGAGAGCTGCATCAAACCAGTCTCTGGACTGAAGACCACAACAACAACATGTCCTCTCTGTGTTTGTGCACATCAATTACGTTTATTTTGTATTTTTTGTATAGTTTATCCTTGAAGATGGTCCATGACCGAAACTAGTAGTTGAATAAGGTTTTCAATAAACAGCTGATGGTTTTTATAAAAATGCATTTTATGAAAGAGAAATACCTCTCGTTTCTTGTGGATTGACACATACTATTAGTCGGAGAGCCACACGTGGCTGAGTGTTCTATACTGCTACTCGTAAGACTAAAACATTAAGTGAGGTCTCGATACATGCAGCAACCAAACATATCAAATTTGTACGTGTTCAAAATGTTCAAATGTTTGAAAACTTAAGGGACCAAACTGCTAAGGTAATCGTTTCCTAGACTTAAAAACTACTTAAATTAACTTTCAGAAACTTCTGCTAAGAACAACATTGCCGGCCGCGATGGCCGAGCGGTCTGCGACGTGCAAGTTACGCTCTGCACGGCTGCTGCGGTCGGGGCTTCGAATCCCCCCTCGGGCATGGATGTTTGTGCCTTAGACCGCGCAGCCATTCACTCACGGAAAATTTGTACATGTCAAACTTATTCTAGGTGCTTACGTCGATCCCCTTCTGAAAGAGTAGTTCCATGCTTTACGCCGTTGTACCAAAGTTGGTGTAACTACAAAAAATTTTATTCTTTGTGTATTAACTATGGTAGTATAAACTCAGTTGTAGCTCTACTTCTACGGCGCTTGAATGGCCGCGTGGTTTGAGGCGCCACGTTACGGATTGTGAGGCCGCTCCCGTCGTAGGTTCGAGTCTTCCCTACGGCATGGTTGTGTGTGTTGTCCTTATTATAAGTTAGTTTAAGTAGTTTGTAAGTATAGGGACCGATGGCCACAGCAGTATGGCCTCTTATACACCTAAGCATTCAAACATTTGGCTCCACTGCGCTACTGGACGCTAACGTACAGTCGTCACTTACATTGCGCATGTTTTACGTCTCGCGTCGGCTTCGGCTGCTTTGTGGTAAAAAAAGACATGTAGATAACCTCCCACGAGAGTAAGACAGAGCTGTTATTGGAATTCAACCTCCCATACATTCTGCTTGTTTACCACTTTAGTATATCGTGACCGAGCGAGGTGGCGTAGTGATAACACACTGGACTCGCATTCGGGACGACGGTTGTTCAAATCCACTTCCAGCCATTAAGATTTAGGTTTTCCGTGATTTACTGTGAAAGGGCACGACCGATTTCCTTCCACATCGTTACCCAAACACTCCGAGCGTAAGCTCTGTCTCTAATGACCATGCTGTCGACGGAACGTTAAACTCCAAGCTTTCTTCCTTCCAATATACCGAGTTGGTTGTAGTCGGAAGTCTTTCCGCCGACAATAAACGTTGTATTTTTGAGATCTCTTGTATTGCACTCTGAATTTCTGTAGTAAACTCATTTGGAATCAAATATTTTCAAAATGATTGAGGCAGAATCATATCGTCAGTTACCATGCTAATATAACACAGATTTTACTCAGTAAATGACATAATTACAGGTATGTAATGACAAGGCTGCTTACTTTATCTTCCAGGTGTTTCAATAAGAGCGTGCAAGTATTTGACGGGACATAAAGGATGCTACACTGAGCAATTCGAACTACGGAATCTGGAGCGGAGATGTCGGCTTAAGGAGATAATAGGAACAAATCACATTACTGTATACTATACAGTTAACTGCAAATACCATCCTGGACACAATGAACGTACAGTCTGTACTGTATTTTAAAAAATTAGCTGAAAATGATGGCCATCAACTTCAGTGCAAGCACATCATCGGCGAACAAGAATCTAATGCACCCTGAGGTAAATCCCTGGACAGGTCCGAATCACATCACAAGCTCCTTAAATTCTGGGTACCAACTCCATCTTTGAATGTGGGGTCTCAGACACAAGTAACTTCAGAGGATATAATCAAGGGATTAAGATCACGTGAGATGACAGATAGTGTAATAAGACTTCCCTTCCTAATCGGCGACCAGAAAATACAACATTGAGTAGGTTGCGGACGTCTACAATGAAGAGAGGCGGTACTCAATTTTCCATTCACATCCACACACTTTGCAAGTATAGCCGGCCTTTGAAACGGCCAGATAGAAAACATGCAACATAACTTCGTACTAATTACGCTCGTCCAAAATGTTTAATAGTTTGTTAAGCTTTTTTGGGACTTAACTGCAGCGTCATCAGTCCCTAAACTTACGAACTACTGGAAACTAACTTATACTAAAGACAGCACAAACACCCATGCCCGATGGGGGATTCGAACCCCCGACGGGGAAAGGCGTCGCTCATCAGAGCATAGCGCCTCAATGCGCTCGGCCACTCCGCCGCGGCCATGCTCGTCCTCCTTGTTTCTTTCTAGGAACAAAAGAAACCCTATAGGTAAATAAACAACACGGGATATGTAAACTTTTATGCATGTTTAGTTGTAAATAAGGTGAGACACGGTAATACGAGACGAAGTGGTAGTCTAGTTTACTTCCACATCTCCTTAAGCCGGCTATTCTGAGCCCAGGTTCCCTACCTCAAATTGTTCAGCGGAGCATTTTCTGTGTCCTGTTAAATGTTTGTACGCTTTTACGCAAACAGCCAGCATGTTTTAATTATATTCTGCTAAAAACAATTTGGGGATGTGATATGTCATATACAATGAACAGATGATAACGTATTTAATTCAATTCTAAATGTTGATGATACTGTGCTGCTGTCTCAACTTTTTTCTTGAGGCTTATATGGCGTTTACTTAGAGAGAGGCACCATGAGGCTACCGTAATAGTTAAAAAGTCATTCACATTGCCTATAATATTGTGTATGATCACCTCGTACGGCCAGTAAAGTTGCGTGCCTGCGTTGTATGGACAGTATGGGATTATCAATCAGCTCTTGAGGAATATTTCGCTATTCATCTATGCAACCGTTGTTGGAGGTTCTGGTCGGGCTGCAGTGCGTCTGCTCGATCGGGTTTAAGTCTGGTGAACAACCTGGTCGTTCCATTAGCTCAGTTTCCTCAGCTTCAAGCATGTAATCCACCAGTGCAGCTCTGTGTGCACGAGAAGGAACCCATCTCCTATGGTACCAGGATAGGGTTCAACAAAATGTCAAAGGATCTCCTCTCTATACCTCTGAGCAGTCAAAGCGCCATTCTGAACGACATAGAGGTCCGCACGGTCGCCAATACTGATTCCTGCCCACTCCTGCTCTCGAGGAGCCGGAGATAACGGCCATCTGTTGCTAATGTTACCCGTGGAAGATCTTGGTTTTTCCTTCTTTTAACGTTTCATTTTGTCTGAAATCGCGTCCAGGTCCTGGAAATTACGCTTTGGGACACTCCAATAGCTACAGCCACCTCCCTCTGTGTCTGTGCCACTTGCAACATTCATATGGCACTCCATACCATAGCTTCGGGTAAGTCACGTTGTTGTTACATTGCGTTACCTGCTCACTACACCATCTGAACCCAACTGTTTGTGTAATTCGTATGGTAAACACAAGTCAACTTCAACCCCATGTGCAGCAGCTTTCTGTTATTACCAGTGTATCGGTTGTCGTAATATTGTTTTCTCTACTCCGTAGAACCGACAGAAAGACGTCTAACCACTTTAGTTCATTCTGCCGATGATAATAATTCAGATCGTAAATATCTCAACTGATTTCCTAATTGTTTTGACCAGCGCATGAAGACTGAAAACACCTTGAATGCAAAACTGATTTTTGTGCTGCACTGAACCTATTATTGAAATTATTTCCTAAATTTTATAATATTTAGATCCGTCATTAAGAGATCTAGTTCTTAATTTCTTTCTGAACTTCTCATGACTACCTAATTCTGTTTCTTGGAGAATCCTTCTCAGATACATGTTGCAACTTCAAGTACGAACTGTAAGCGCCTCTTTCAGAAGTACGTGTAACTCGACTTCCAGTCGGAATTCATTACTAATGTGATGACTACCCGTTTAAGCTAAATGAATCATTTCATTGTAGTGTATGTACGTATCGAATCGTAACATTCAACAAATTGTAGTATCTTATGCAGAGGTTTTCAAACAAATAAACTGTTAGTTTTAGGACTCCACAGATCTCAGAATTTAGACTGTAGAGTATTCATTCTTCACATGCTGTACATGCCCCGGTATTAACTTTTAAAGTAATAATCACAGTGAAAAGTTACTAGAACTACATCACTCATAATTCATACAGTATTAAACTAATATATGGCAATCTTTCCATCGAGTGACACGACGGTGGACATACAGCGGATGAATTTGGTGTCAATGTGACATTAATAACCTACCTTAAACCACACATGAATTCTGACCTACGGCTTTTGTTTCGCACGCCCAAGGCTGTGGTTGCAGGGCGCAAGATTTAGTACCAGTACAGAAGAATGTTGTAGACGAGTTTCAGCCAAATTTTACACTTCTGCTTCGCACTAGGAGACTATTGCGCGATTTCTCAAAGGTGTCCCCTTTAGAAGTGTATACCGATACCTCAAAATACAATACAGTAGAGTCCCGAAAACTCGATCTAATGTGGACCGAAGGTTGACCGAGTTTGTGAAAATGCCAGGTAATCGGAAACGGTGTTAAAAAGGTGTAGGTAAGATTTTTTGTCCTAAAATACTTTCTATTGTTCCTTTAGAATACAATACAAATGATGGCATACAGTAACACAAAATAAATTTAAGAAAATTTCTAAGAAACGATATTCTTTACGTACGAGTACATACTTTAATTTACATTTAGAAAGATACTAAAACAATGAAAAATATCGACAATAGTGATTTACTTCATAATATATATTCCACTAAAATTACCATCTCACCTAAGCTGATTTTAAAAGGCACTGTGAAAAAATGCCCTCTCATAATTTTGATCACGACTGTTTTTTAACATGAAGATGCATCTACATACTGTACTAATGAAACTCTAAGGATTTTTAAATAAAGTGTAGTTGGCACAACAAAAGATGATGTCTACGCCCATTTATAGCATAGCCTGTAACTGCTACACGCAAAGATTTCAATTCTATCTTGCATGTTTGCGAGCACAGAATAATTCCAGCCGGCCGCGGTGGCCGAGCGGTCTGCGGCGCGACAGTCATGTTCTGCACGGCCACTACGGTCGGGGGTTCGAGTTCCCACTCGGACATGGATATTTGTGCGTCGTTAGTATTAGATACTTCTTAAGTAGTTTGTAAATTTAGGGACTAATGATCCCGTAGTTAAGTCCCATAAGCTCTACAAACATTTGAACATTTGAATAATTCCAGAAGGTGTGCCGGGTTACCGAGTGCCGAGTTTTCTGGACTCTACTGTATAGAAAATAAATGACGTATTATGCCCTGGTCTGGGAAGTCCCTCAATGGCTTAACCACAAAATATGTATTTCTTATCTGTTCGAGGGCGCGCGCCACGGTTCCTTCGTGTAGTAGGAATTTTGTGCGTTGAGTGCTTATCCATACTACCGGTATAGTAGTCTGATTACTCGATAAATATGAAACAGGATTGTCACATATATGTCCCCGCCCCACATTGCGGGGTGGGCGAGTGCATTGAGGCGCTATGCTGCGATGCGCGAGACCGTTTCCCGTCGGGGGTTCGAATCCCCCCCCCCCGGGCATGGATGTTTATACTGTCTTTAGAATAAGATGGTTCATAAGGTATTTGTAAGTTTAGGGACTGAGACCCAGCAGCTTTAAAAACGTTTTTTGTCCCCGCCCCCTCATCCGCATTGCTCGTTTTAACGGGGAGCGTCAGGTGTCTCTAGTTTGCTACCAGTAAATTTCAAACTCAGATTGCAGTACAGGCATTCACAAGAAAGCTTTCGTCTGGGCTTAATACATCTATGCGTTCTTAAGATGTCCTACGATGTATATGATCCAGCCTTAAATATACTCCATTGTTGACAAACTACATATATGTGTTCGTTCGCATCTCTGTTAATTGGAGTCAAGGAAGCGTAGCAAGACGCACCACACCATATTGTGCTCTGTTTGAAGATTCCATTGAAAATATAGGAGCGTGGAATTTTAGCGTATACTATTCGAAAAATTACAGGAATGAGCGCAAACGGAATCCAGCTAAAGTTGCTGTAAATAAATTCTGGGAAGTGTAGCTGAAATCAAGCTGAGGTTGAATTATGGAATATGTGTTACACTCACGCTAGTTTTTGTAAAATCCATGTGTGTTAAATTTACACTACCGAAGTGTTAGCCGGCCGCGGTGGCCACGGGGACTGAGGCGCTTCAGTCACGGTCTGCACGGCCACTACGGTCGGGGGTTCGAATCCCCCCTCGGGCATGGATATTTGTGCCGTCCTAGTTCGAAGTAGTTCATAAGTAGTTTGTAAGTTAAGGGACTGATGACCCCGTAGTTAAGTCCCATAGACTATACAAACATTTGAACATTTGAACCGAAGTGTTATACATCCGTTACCGTTTACAATATATATATATATATATATATATACAGATAACATGAGAAGCTCTCTAATGGTTCTCGGCGATGATATTGTTTTCCATAGGAAGGTTGGGACGCCAAAAGAATGTAGAGAAATGGATGAAGGCTAGTGGAGGATTCGCTGTTTGACCAGGGATTACCTGTCTCCCCGATAATGTAAATAAATACATTCCGCATAAATAGACGAATATTCCGCTATTGGCTACAAACATTTGAAAACTGCAACAAATATACGATACCTAGGAATAACCGATCGGAAGGAGCTTAAGTGAAATGATGACATTATACTGATCGCAGGAAAAGCAAATGCTATGATTAATCAAAGGAAAAATGGTCAGGAAATGTAATTCATCAACGAAATACGCACTATGGTCTGGCTCGGATCCTTGTCAGGTTGGATATTAGAAGAAAGAGAGCGGAACCCCAACCAAGGGTGGCGAGTTTCTTCATGGGATTGTTTAGTAATCGCGAGAATGTTACACATACCCTCAATAAACTCCATTGGCAGACGCTACTGGAGAGTCACTACATATATCTGAAATGTTAACAGCCGCCGTGGAGTGGCCGAGCGTTCCAATGCTCCTAGCTACGGAGCGCGCCGCTGCTCGCCGTCGGAGGTTGGAGTCCTCCCTAGGAGAAGGGTGTATTTGTTGTCCTTAACCGTAAGTTAGTTTAAGTAATTTGTAAGCCTAGGGACTGATGACCAGCGTAGTTAAGTCCCATAGATTTACAAACATTTGAACATTTATTTGAAGGGTTAACACCTTAAATTCTATGGGTTACAAGAAGAGGTGGGAAAGGTGCGTCTCGTGAAATGACTGTAACGAACAAATTAAATGAAGTAGAGCTGGTACCTTTATCATACTCTGTTCGCAAATTGAACAGTAGAAGGAAGAAATTATAGTGTAACCAGAAATGTGTCCTAACATACAACGTAAGGTTACTTGTGTAGTACAAATGCTGATATTGATTAAAATGTGGACATTGATGATGGTGTAACGGGTACTCTGATAATGTAGGTAATATTTGGATGGCGTTGCACAACAGCTTATGACGACTTTCGTCCAGAGCATGTCACAAACAACGGATAAGAAAGAGGAAGGTTGTTGAGCACTTTATATCTGAAACACAGGCATCCCACAAGGCGGATGGCAGCAGAAAACCACTGCAGAGGCCTCTGCGCCGGCTGTATGCAGGAGCGGATAATTTACAAAATCATATTTTTGGAAACATTTTTGTTTCTATATTTTAGGGTAAACAGCACTCTATTTAAATTTGTAAATAAAGGACAGTCTAGAATGCACTAATTTATTTCATTCTACTAGTTTCAGTCTTATGTAGACCATCTTCAGGAATTTGTCTCCTTCAATGTTGTGGAGCTGGCAGGTAGCTGGGAGTCTTCCAGTGTCACTGACACTGGAAGGCTCCCAGCTACCTGCCAGCTCCACAACATTGAAGGAGACAAATTCCTGAAGATGGTCTACATAAGACTGAAACTAGTGGAATGAAATAAATTAGTGCATTCTAGACTGTTCTTTATTTACAAATTTACAAAAAGGCTAAAAGAGCCAATGCCGCTGACGTCTGTCTCCTGAACGACGACAGGCGATTTCGCAAACTTAAACATTGTGATACTCACGAGAGAACAGCAGACTGTTTCCAACAATTACTATAGGATCATAGATATTGTGTTTGTCCTTTCGGACACGTCCGAATGTACTGACACCAATGGTTTGACATCAACAGGCGTAGATTTACGAATTACTCAAACATCTCGACTGTTACAGGGCACTGAAATGAATTCAGTGACAAAGTTCAAGATTTGTGTTGGACTGGGATCCGCATTTTCCGCTTCAGGCGAGCGGTCGCCTTAACTAGGATATACCAGGGATGGCGAACCAGTGGCACGTCATTAAATCATTTGGGCACAGCATCAAATTTAAGAATTTATCTGCGTAATGAAAACGGTGACCTTATCGTCTACATCTGTGGACATAGTACCAAAATTAATCGTCAACGGTACATTATGTTTACTAAAAAATGAAAAAAAAATCCTTGTTGGTACTTGAGTTCGTTTACTACTCACTCACGAAAAGATGGCCCCTACCTCACACGCTTAAGGACAATTACCAAAGAGAATTCGTAGCGCTGCAAACATAAGCAGTGTAATAATTTGTGGCACTGTTTCATTCCAGTACGCATTTCAAAATGAAATAGTGAGCACATTTGAATATGAACATGTATATATTAAAGTAAATCGTTACGGCGCCACAGTGACTAGTTTAGCGTGAGTGAGCTGCAACCGCCTTCACGTGACAGTAGCCAGCTTGCTTGGCGGCGAAGTGCCATGTACTCGTGGCTCTTTAGTCTCACTTTCGTCATGTAAACACTGCACGTTAAGCGAATCAACTGTTTACATCTTGGTCTGCTAGTCACACAACAGGTAGGGTGTACGTCGAGATGCTCTTTGAGAGCGGTATTACATGGCTCAAAATGAATATTTGTGATTTTTTTTTTCGAAAGAAGTAGTTCCTTTCGCGATTTACTTACGTTTCTGGTCACTTTTAATTTGTTTCAGAAGAAAAAGGAAACATACTGGCTTATTTACCTTATGTATAAAACTTAATGTTTGTTTGTCTTTCTGTTCGTATTTTATGCACGGCCATACCGTCATCCGATTGCGATAAAACTTAGTCAATATATTGCCTGTACTTTTGCAAAGGTTATAGGCATACTTATGTCACTGTACGACATATATTTCAGGAGATATGACGTCATGAACAATTAGATGCGTTAGAAACTGCCGCATTATGAATGAAGTTTAAATTTATTACTCTTTTCTTACTTAATGAATTCGAAAAATAATATATAGCATTGAACGTAACTACAAAGAAAATTATTTCTTTGTTCAAATGTGTGTAGAGCTTATGGGACTTAACTACGGGGTCATCAATCCCTAAACGCACTAATACTAAGCTAATAATAAGCTAAGCTAATACTAGCTAATACTAAGGACAGCACAAATATCCATGCTGTCTGTAGTATGGCATGTAAGGATGAGAATAGATCATTGTGAAAACAATGAGCAACCGGAAATCTTTGTTGACTAAGTAGTTAGATTGGATAACTAATGAAAAGCAGGAGGGGAGAGGAAGAAATTTATAGAACAACTTGAATAAAAAGGATTCGATAGACTGGACTTATCAAGATATCGTCAGTTTCGATAATGGCGGCAAGCATTGCTTTAATCAACATAGGTACGCAGTGGTTTTACAGTTGTGAACAGACTATAACCCACATTCTAGCGTGGACAGCTGCACCATATCGTCGGCCGCGGTGGCCGAGGGGACTGAGGCGCTCCAGTCACGGTCTGCACGGCCACTACGGTCGGGGGTTCGAATCCCCCTTCTGGCATGGATATTTGTGCCGTTCTTAGTGTTAGCTAGTTCATAAGTAGTATGTAAGTTTAGGGACTGATGACCCCGTAGTTAAGTCCCATAAGAAGTCCCATAAGCTATACAAAAATTTGAACATTTTGCACCATATCAACCTTGCAACTGAAAAACAAAAGGACAGTTTTATAAGCAATAATAGTGGAAATAAATAGAAAAAATCGTAACTATATTAGTATTTCCTCTAACAGAGATAGTAACAGAACATGCACTTTCATTGTGCCTTTAACAGTGGCTCTAAACAACACGAAATGAGCGTATGGCTTTCTTGGCCGGGAGATCCCTTGCGGGGATGATGAGATGATGATGATTAGGATAACACACAAAACCCAGTCCCCTGCCGGGCATCGAACCCGGGCCTCCTGCGTGGTAGTCAACGACGCTACCACTGAGCTACGGAGGCGGACTACGACTTTTGAAGACTGTGACATAATAAACGCTGCTAGGTAAAAGTATAAGGTAGCTATCGATGGCCTCCATCGATAAGCCGGGTCGATTTCTCCCTGTATATTGACAAGAGGCGCGCTCTAGCTGACATTTAGTGTGCCCCGAGCTGCCAAAGATTCTCCGCCTTAGTGCCAAGTTCTATCACAAAGACTCAAAGTAACAGTGAAACAGGGTAAGCTTTGGACTATGTTCTTGTAATTGGCTAGTATTAATGTCTGATGCATCGTAGTGATACCGTCATGGTAATTAAACTTCTGCAGCCATCATTGGAAGGTACGGTTATTCACATCATTTTTTCGTTGTTGCAATATGAAGTGACGTGCTGTGCGCGCGAACTAGACGTCGTAAAGCGATGGCGGGCGAGTTGTCCTGAATAAGCCGCTTCGTATTTTATACAATCTTTGGCTCGAATGAGCCACTTCCAACGAAATTTAAGTACTGTTTCTTATTATATATACTTTCTAATACCGTTTAATTGAATTGATAACCAGTGAAATGTATATTTCTTGTTTTATGCATTCGTAAGTGACATTTATGCTTTACGTCTCCCTAGTTTCGAATAAATGGGTTTCGGTTTCAGATGTAAAAATAAATAAATAAAATAAAATAGAATAAAAAAATAAAAAGCTTGTTTAAAATCAAAATAAATTGAATGTAGTGACACATGTTATAGTGTGTAGCATTTAAGAGCTATTGCACTACAGGTCATTCATGGATACTGCCTGATCTGGTGAAGAGAATCTGTCGCCTCGATTGGGCTGATGACATGTTTTTGTTTTTCAAATTTCATTAAGGATGAATATTTACGACTTTTATCTGTTCTATAGAAATGCACGGTTTCCCTGAAAGTAAAGTATTTATTACAAAACCCTTTGGATTGTAATACACATTTTATTTGAGGGACCCATCAATAGAAAGCTACTACGAAGCCATGGCGAGTTATAAATACACCCCCTTAACTATATCACGCAATCCAACATCGTAAAAACCGATATTGATGTGATGTATGAAAGCTGCAGCAGTCTACTTTTGCAGTGAGTATGAATTCTCTAAAATAAACAAACATGTAGCTTTAGCTGCAGCCAGCCTATACATAACCTCGATACTGAGCACAAAGCAGCTATTGCAATAAAGAAATGTCGTTATCGGGAAGCCGGAGTCTTAAAATAAATTATCGTCTCTCAGACTCTTCACATGGGGGTTTGTTGCCGAAATGAAAGTGTTAGGAAGCATTTAGCTCCATAAAACTGTGGAAGAGAATTCAAAATTAAAATCAGCGGCATATGCTGTCAGTGTGGAGTTCTCTGTTAATGAGAATTCTTATACTTTAAAACGCGGGCATGAGAACCAAAAGCGTCATACAAAGAAAACTGACGGATAGATAACAGAAATACTGCAATACGTCTTCAAGATTATAGGAAAACGTTTGACGGTGGTTCTGTATAGAAATGCTTCGTAATCTGCCGATAGAACATGTCCACAACATTTGCAATTGACGCTAAAGAAACACTATCCTGAACTGCTGTTGCTATACGCAATAGAAACACCGACTCTTAGCCGACCAATTAGTCGCAGGTGAAGTGACATTCCTAAACGTTCGCCTCTAGAATATCAGGAAAAGCAAAACCGAAAAGGACGACTTTTTATAATTCACTTGGAAAAGAGCATGATCTACGTAACAAATCTCAAAGTAGAGCAATAGTGTGGCTTTAAACAAAATCCTAATCAAAATGTTTTGAGAGAACGGTAGTGGGAAAAGACATCGCGAATTTGTCCGAAAAAAAATTGTGAAAACATCGACAGCAGATATACCAACATCAAAACTGTATTCAAAACACGGGAAATAATGATGATTATGATGGCCAATGTAGTTGTAGAAGCATCTACGTTAGATGAAATAAGTGATATAGCCAGATGCAATATTATTAAACTATTAGCGATCTTATAATTACCGTGACTAAAGAAAATTTTTGTCCAGCTGGGTTCGATCGAGCACTGACGTTGCGAATGAGAATACTGTTCGAATTACACTTAAAGTAATATCTAAAAGTTATCATATTGTTATTTTGCGACTACCACATAGCTAAGGATTGCGGCGTTCTTTCTTTCTACGATGATGATATTAAATAATTTCATGTGTCACATGTCCGAAAGAACGTGTGATGCTGCAGCTATTCTAAATATGGATCTTAGTTGGAGTGGTTTTGTCTCAGCTGCTGAGTGTTGTATTCATAGAACAAGGACATGCCGGAATGGAGGCGGGTTTCTTGCTCGCTAGGCAGCTGTGCTAGTACAGTGGTCACAGTAGGCGGACATATTAGAATTTGGGTCGGACGCGATACCTACTTGAATAGTCCGTGCAGGTGTTCGGAGCCCGTGGTGAAGGCGTTCGTACACTTACCTAGTAAGCAGGAGACCCGAGTTCGAATCCCAGAACCCGGCACACATTTTCGTATATCCCTGTTGTATGATTACAAAACTACCAGCCAAAAGTACCTCAAATAAAAACTAAACCACAAAGTAGATGAGAGACTGTATAGTATTCTGAAATTTGTATTGCACGTGTCTTTGAAAGACTCAAATGTTTGAAGTCATTCTTATAAGAAGCTCAGTCTTGGGAGACTGGGAACTCAAGCTTCTGAGGGAGCGCTTACACAACCTGGAACATCTGTTATGCGGCAGTGTGTTTA
Source organism: Locusta migratoria (assembly GCA_026315105.1). Taxonomy (NCBI): domain Eukaryota; kingdom Metazoa; phylum Arthropoda; class Insecta; order Orthoptera; family Acrididae; genus Locusta; species Locusta migratoria. Next base: position 143,557,943 of record CM048755.1, on the reverse strand, counting down.
TTAGAAATTCACGGATCAAATTGTCAGTATTACTTACAAATCCGATGGTGGCAGCACTAAGCAAACTCCAAAAATTTTCGTAAATGTCAAGTAAACTCGAGAGAAGCTTTGAAGCAACCGTCTGGAAACAAAATACTGATTGCACTTCTGCTACATCACTATCAACGCTTTTCTACCGATATACGAATATCAACGCTTGGCGGTCGTAAATTAATACGTTAACTGTAATTATTGCACATATCAGAAACCCTAGGCGAGCGTAACATGAACTTTGGTAGGTAGGAACACAAATTAAAGATATCAAATACGATATTAACGATTTTAACATGAAGAAGAAGAAAACTAAATGAAAAAATCTAAAAACAAAGGGAGGGAATGTTTGTAAAGATTGGATGGAACTAAAATACCAGTGACACTGCTGATTATCAAAACATGGATGTTAGTTAAGTGAGGGCTGCAAGTCGGGGACGAGGGGGAGCGTGTAAGAAACCAGGTTCAAAATGTTCAAATGTTTGTATAGTTTATGGGACTTAACTACGGGGTCATCAGTCCCTAAACTTACAAACTACTTATGAACTACTTACGAATTAGGACGGCACGAATATCCATGCCCGAGGGGGGATTCGAACCCCCGACCCTAGTGGCCGTGCAGACCATGACTGGAGCGCCTCAGTCTCCTCGGCCACCGCGGCCGGCAAGAAACCAGGAATGGTGCACTCTATGATGGTAATAATATTAAATAATTTCATGTGGCAAACCTTTCAGCTGTACGCCACTTCAGCGTCTTGCTTGTTTCTAACCAAATCTAATAATCCTACAATTCTGAAGTTTAACAACCCTGAAGTTTAATCTGGTGTCTAAACCACGTGTCCTTTTTTGTGAATCTTCATGTCACTGCGAGGTGAAGGCTGGATAAATACGGATTTAAAATTTCGTGGTCGAAGCGCGACTTTGTAGTTTATATGCATGCGTTTTAACACCTGATTATCTGGTCCGACATGATGATGAGGTTGATAATTTCGGTAAAGTGAATATTAGACTGGACTAAATAGCAGTGAACAGTGTGCAGAGCACATTTTACCAACACAGAGACGCGATGGAGTAGCCGAGCGGTCTAAGGCGCCTCACTGTGGACCTCGCCGCTGCTCGGCGTCGGAGGTTCGAGTCCTCCCTGGAGCATGAGTGTGTGTGTTGTCCTTGTGTTAGTTTAACTCAGTTTAAGTAGTTGGTAAGCCTAGGGACTAATAACCAAAGTAGTTACGTTCCATAGATTTACAAGCATTTGAACCAACACACAACTTCTTTAATTACAAAGTGAATGGACAGAGTATGCACACGAGAAAAATTACTGACACAATTACTCTCCCACCTCTCCCCAAAAGCTAGGTAAACGTAAATATTTCCGAGTTATTTTCGAACAAAAGAAAAAAAACTTATAGCAATCCCACCTTCCATCCCTCTCCTACACAAACTTTACCTACGATTGTTTTACAGGATGCAGCATAATAATTTTCTCTGGTCTCTCTTAACCAAATTACGAAAAAAGCTATAATTGATAAGGTGGCAGGGATGTGTCGCAAGGACTAATTGTGCACTGTTGTTAATTTATAAACAAAACACACGCTAGAACTCGTAATTTTGTTATATTTCTGTGACCAGTTTCGACTACATTCTTCAGGTTCAAAAGTAGAAAGGATAATAGGTATCATCAGCATCAGATCTTGTACGACTACACGTAGTTTCGTTTTAAAGGAAACTGTAATTATTGCCGTAGCAATTAATGATGTTTTGAAATAATATGAATCGTGTTGGTGTGCATACGAGACACACGACTGTTATAACAGAAGACGCAACCAAAATATTGTTCGTTTTGGTAGGTATTGTGTACGAAGGCAGAGGCCCTATACGTAGCCGTTCATTACCTGACAGCTACCGATTGTTTAGCGAGACGTGTGATAATTCTTTTCGCTGGCGCTACAAATGAAATTAACGGCTTCTGTGGGGAAAAAAAGCCAGTGTTATTGAAAGATTTGACGCCGCGTGGCAAGCGTTGCCACGGGCGAGGTAAGGAGCAGCCCGCCGAGAAGTGCCAAGACGGAAAAAAACATTATATATTGATCGATGCGCAATGCGTATGAAAAAGTGCTGCCGTGAGGGGACCGCGGAGGGGGAGGTAAGGAGGGGCGCTGGCGTCGCCGGAGGGGGGGGGCGGGGAGGGGAGTGCAGGGAGAGGGGAGGGGGAGGGGGAGGGGGCGTCTTGGGCAGCGGCCCGCCCCCGCGCCCGCGCCCTCCCGCCCCCGCGGCCTTCATAAATTATGCGCTCCATTTTATTTCGCTACTGCTGCTGCCGCCGGGGTCACCGATCACTGCCGTCTGCCGCATTACGATATTTTTCTACAGATCGCCATATTCCGGGCAGCCCTGCCATTTCGGTCCCGACGGCCCGACGGCCCGACTCCTAAGGCCGTAGGGAAGTTGCAACTGGCGTAAAGTGGAAGCTAATTCAGATACGTAGTACATTCGCGGCAGTTTCACTGCGGTGTTAGAGATCATTTCGTCAGATCGCACCGCACGTATGTAGTGATACAGTGGGTCGCGAAAATTGGGTTCAGTCGAAAGTGAGACAAGAAACGTCTCAGTGACAAGGTGTTGGAATCGAGTATGAGAAAAGCCCTAGCATGAACGTTAGCTTCAAATGATGTTCGTTACCAAATAGAATGTAATTCTAAATCGATCCCTGTAGTATGTGCTGTGATTTTATCTCTGAACAATTAATTACATTTAGCGCTCTCTCTCTCTCTCTCTCTCTCTCTCTCTCTCTCTCTCTCTCTCTCTCTCTCTTCTACATACACACACATACACAAATATACAAACGCACACACAAACAGACACGATTTGGTTCGTGCAGCTGTTCTGTAATCTTTTAGGTCACCCGCACAGAAGAGAAACACACCCGCCATCCCGTGGTAGGAAGATGAAGGTCAAAAAAATCAAATGTTTGTATAGTCTATGGGACTTAACTATGGGGTCATCAGTCCCTAAACTTACAAACTACTTATGAACTACTTACGAACTAGGACGGCACAAATATCCATGCCCGAGGGGGGATTCGAACTCCCGACCGTAGTGGCCGTGAAGACCGTGACTGGAGCGCCTTAGTCCGCTTTTTTTTTTTTTTTTGCTCTATGGGTAGTTCTGTCTGTTGCGGACGCTGTTCTTGTTTGTTCGTTCTTGTTCGATGTGTTGGTGGCTCAGCTTTTTTATTACAGAAGGCGTTGAGCCCTCTGGCCGGGTGCGCTGAGCCACGGCGCCCGGCGACCGCTCGGCCACCGCGGCCGGCCAGATGAAGGTCAAGATGCTTTCAGTGCAGCAGAGCTTCACTAGCGCTCACTTGCCGCTGCTTTGATCGACGTTTGGACACGTGATGCCGGCCCAGCACTAGAGACGCGACGGTGATCCAGACAGTAGTGACATCAACCGCGGCTATTATTCTACCAACACATCGATGATGAAGCCATATTCTGCAACACTGAGATTTTTTTGTCGATACTTAGATGGTAATGATAGTGAAAGGCCTTTTGACTCTGAATTTGGTATGTTTAGTTAGTTCTTTCATTTATTAAATAACACTAATTTCAAATATTATGGAGATTACGTCATACCATCCGTATAGCCCCTGAGCGTTTAAATGTACAATTGTTGACACAAAGTGCAGCAACGTGTTGGTAGCCACCATTGCCACTTACCCAACATGGGTATCATCTGCGTGGTGGCAGACATATACGGAAGACTTGTCTTTTGTAACAAGCACTATTACACGAAGCTTAAACAACATTAATTATAGTTGTATAATTTGCACTACTTCCTTAATTCACTTTATTTCTTTTTGTTTTTGCATCATTCACTTACTCATGTAAGGGTAGCAGTTTTAAATCCACAACGCACAAACGGAACCTATGTATCAGTTTCAATGCAGATTTCTGGACGTGCGCTTTAGAAGGGAAAATTTTAAGGCGCCTCTTGATATGCAGGGGTGTACTACACGAAGGAAGCAGCTACTCGGATACCCAAGTAGTTATGGACTCTCTTTAGGCAAGGTGGTAGATTGACAAATTGACGAGTTCTGTTCGCCCGTAGATACGCAAATGCCGCGGTGGAGTGGCCGAGCGTTCTTAGGCGCCTAGCTGTGGAGGTTCGAGTCCTCCCTTGGGCATGGGTATTTTTGTTGTCCTTAACATAAGTTAGTGTAAGGAGGTCGTAAGCCTAGGGACTGATGACAAGAGTAGTTGAGTGTTACAAATTTAAAAAAAGTATATAAATAGACACGCAAATAGCGATATCAGGCCGCGTCCAGATGAATAACAATTCGACTGTTAAAATATTACAAGTAAATTTTCACAGTATTTGAAAAAACGTTCCCTAGTTTAAGTAAGGCATTACAGGAAATTTGTTAGGTTCAAATTGTGCTCCGCATCGAGGGCCGCCTGAATGCCGACGTAGTAGCTGTGTAACATTTATCGAGACATAGCATGTACGCTGGAAAGACAGATAAGGTACAATAGGAAGGGCGTCCTAATTATAGCCGACAAAAATATTACCTCTACAGAGGCAAAAATTGAGTATGACTGTGAAGTTATGTGGACGCGAGTAACAGGTCTAGGAGAAATCACATTCATGGTTTTGTGTTTAACTAGCAGTCAATGCCACCCTGACACACCTACAGTCATTAAAAGAACGTCTACACTCCGTAGCACAAAGATAGCCAGGCCATGCAATAGTAGCTAAGGGCGACTTGAACCTACCTGGGACATCTGTGGTTTCATTTAAGATGGTGCAAACGAGTAATCTTTTAAAATATTATCTAAAAAGTATTTCTAGAAGTGTCCTGAGCAGCTAAATCGACAGCCCATATGCAATGGAAAAGTTGAGACATTACAGCAGCCAAGAGGCCTGACCTTCCCAACGATGTCGATGTTGACACGTGATCACCACGTCGTCAAAATGTTCAAATGTTTGTAAATCTATCGGACCAAACTGCGTGGTCATCAGTCCGTAGCTTACAAACTACTTAAACCTAGGTAAACTAACCTAAGGACAACACACACACAGCCATGCCCCAGGGAGGACTCGAACCTCCACGGCGAGCAACCACGTCGTCATAGCGTCAATAGTTACTAGAGTTAATAAGTCAGTCAACAAGGTTAGGAGAATATTTTGATTAGAATGAGCTGATAAACAATTGTTAGCATAGCACGTAGAGACTGAATGGACACTATTTAGTTTCGGGCCGCGTGGGAATAGCGCTCGGTCTAAGGCGCCATGCCACGGATTGCGCGGTCGCTCCCACCAGAGTTTCGAGCCCTCCTTCGGGTAAGGGGTTTGTGAGTTGTCCGTACCTCAAGTTAGTTTCAATATTTTGTGAGTCTAGGGACCGATGAACTTATCAATCTGGTCCTTTAGGTTTTTCGAAAAATTTGGGAAATGTTTGTCTTCACTATTAATCAAGCGCTGGAGAAGTATGGGCCGACTAAGTGGATTAAAAATGGAAAAGATCGATTGCGGTTTAATAATGATATTTGGAAACTTCTCATGCAACAGAGTTGCATTCTCTGTTCAAAAACAACAAGTAAATAAAGACAGGCAAAAGTTAGTAGAGATTCGCGCGTCTTTAAAAAGATCGATGTACGAAACATACCTTAGCAAAAAGTGTGACCCAGGAGCCGAAAAATTTCTGTTTAAGTGTAAATTCGATAAGCTGGTCGAACGAACATTGATGATTATGGAGTGGCGAAGGAAGACAGAAAAGGAAAACTGAAGTTTTAAATTAAGTGATCGTTCACGCAGGAGGAGATAAAAAGGTTATCAGGTCTGGATGGAATCCTAGTTCGGTTTTAAAGAGAGTACTCTATGGTATGGGCCCATTACTTAGCTCGCATTTATCACGAATCTTTGGTTCAGGGCAAGATATTAAGCGACTGGAAAAAAAGTGCTGGGGAGTCATGTTTATAATAAAAGGTAAAAGAACGGATCCGCATAATTACACACAATTATAATTAACATGGTTTTGGTTCAGAATTCTTGAACATATTCTTAGTTCGAATACAATAAACATCGTTGCGACGGAGAAGTTTCAAAAACACATTCAAATGTTTGTAAATCTTATGAGACTTAACTTCTGTGGTTACAAACTACTAAAAAACCAACCGAAAGACAACAAACACACCAATGCCCGAGGAGGACTCGAACCTCCGACGGCGAGCAACCGGGCGCTCCGCAGCAATGGCCTTAGAACGCTCGGCCGGAAAAGTTTCTATCCATGTATCAGCACGGCTATAGAAAGCATCGCTTGCGTGAAACCCAGGTTGCATTGATCTCCTATAATATATTGCGGGCCTTTGATGAAGAGTAAAAGGCAGACTACATATGCCTTGATTTCCAAAAGGTGTTTAGCATGGTGCCGCACTGCAGACTGCTAACGTGGGTACGAGCATGTGTAATACTCAGGTCTGTGAATGGTTCGAGGACTTCTCAAGTAACACAGGCCTGTACGATGTCCTTGTCGGCGATTGTTCATCAGAAACAAGGGTATCAGGAGTGCCCCATGGAAGTGTGCTAGGACCGCTATTTTTTCTACCTGTATAAATTATCTGATGGACAGATAAGTTGCAGTCAGCTGCAGTTTGCACTATTTTACGAGACGGTGTCCTCGTTGAGTGACTATAAGGATGCAAGATGACTAGTATACGTTTTCTAGTGGATGGGATGAATGGTTTTAAATATAGAAAGATTTCAGTTAATGCAGATCAGTAGGAACAACAATTTCATAATATTGGAAGACAGCATTAGTAGTATGCTACCTGATACAGTTTCTATAGTTAAATATCTAAGCGTAACTTTGCGTAGCGATATGAAATGGAACGGTCATGTAAAGACAGTTGCGGGAAGGTAGATGGTCGACTTCGACGTGTTGTGAGAATTTCGAGAAGATCGATTTAAAAGAAGACCTAGAATCAATTCAGAAGTTTTCTGTAGATTTGTTACAGGTAGTTTCGATCAACTTGTGAGTATTACGGGGTCGTTGGAGAACTCTGGTGGGAGTCCCTTGAGGGAAGACGACGTTCCTAACGAGAAAAAGCTGTTGAGGTAGTTTATAGGGCCACCATTTGAAGCTGCCTGCAGAACAATCTACTGCCGGAGGCATATTTTGGTGTGGAACGCGAAGGGAAATGACTAGTAGTGATGCGAACTACCCTCCGCCGCGCACCGTATCGTGGTTTTCAGACTGTTATGTAACGTAGTTCTGTGCCTCCTTTCAGATGCTACTCACGACGTTTGGACGTTTACGTACGTGATGCTGAGCAGAGTGAGATTCCACAGGACATTTTTGGTCCCCATATTAACGACTGGCGGTTCCGATCAGCTACGGCGACTGACTCACCCCTATGTGATTGTGGTACGGCGGAGGACGCCGACCACATCATTTTGGCGGCCCACTGCGATACCACTCGGCAAGTGAATTGCTATAGTGTTTGGTGCTAGTTTGATGGCCATGAAGTTATCTCTGTGGCTACCTCACACATTTTCACATAGAAGACATTACGTTTCCAGAGTGAAATCGTGTAATTGTGCGCAGCATCTTTACCGTTCATAACCACAGAGCTATCCGTTGGACATCTGTGCAAAAGACGTACTTAGGTGTCAAATGTTCTTAAAACTATTGGACAAACTACAATGGTCATCAGTCCCTAGACTTAAAAACTACGAGGCGCGTCCAGAAAGTAAGTTCCGTTTCAATTTATCTCCGCTGCAGCGCTGCGATTGCAGCTCCGCACATGCGCTGTAGACGATGAGTATCAAGGAGAAGAACGTGCGCCATTTGTAGTTCGCTGTCAGTTACGTACGCTTTGTTGTGCTTGATTGAAATGTCGGCGTTGATTGAAAATCCCGCCGCCTGTGAAATCAGGTCGGTGATTCGGTTTCTGAATGCGAGAAAATTGAAACCAAGTGAAATTTTTCGGCAAATTTGCGATGTTTACGGACCAAATGCGATGAGTGATTCGATGGTGAGAAGATGGGTCCGACAGTTCGATGGCGGGCGTAGTGATGTGCACGATGAAGAACGAAGTGGGCGTCCACCTTTGGTTACAGAAGAACGGGTTCACGCGATTGATGACAAGATCCAGGAAAACCATAGTTTTACAATTAGTGCTCTCACTATGGACTTCCCCCAAATTTCACTGTTTCCAACTGGTTGAAGACAAAAGCGGCAGATTTCTATGAAGAAGGTATACAAAACCTGGTGCCACGCTATGACAAATGCCTGCAAAATTTCGGCAGTTATGTGGAAAAGTAGTTTAAGAGTTGTATAATTTTGTGCAATAAAAATTTCTTCTGTATCTGTGAACAATTTCATTTTATTACCAAACGGAACTTAATTTCTGGACGCGCTTCGTATTTAAACTTACACTAAGGACAACACAGATATCCATGCCCGAGGGAGGCCTTGAACCTCCAGCGTGAGCGGTCGCCCAGTCCGTAGCATGATGCCTTAGACCACGCGGCTAATCCCGCTCGGAAATAAACTTGTCCAAATCGCGCACATTCTCTTTGGGCTCTTCAGTATCTGCAAACATATGACCAGAGTCAGGTAGGAAAGGAAATTCAGAACTGGTGTGTCTGAAGAAGGAAGTTAATTCATTAATAAGAAATTAGCGGGTGCATCATTTTAGCCTTTACTGGTGACATCCATTGTCTCTGTCTTTTTTAGTTTCTTTATGCAAAGCATTTGGCTTCTACTTAAGATCGACTTTGCTCCTACAAGAAACAGTATCTAAAGACTATGAAGTTATAAGTAGAGAAAGATGAGAGATATGGAGATGTAATTGTACAGTTGCTGGTGATGGTACCCAGAGGTAGGATACGCCACCAAGGAAAGTGAAGTTTGGGATTAATGACGGGCAGCACTGATTCGCGTCACAAGGTATTAGACTTTCTTTGGAACACTAACAGATGTATACCACAGTAGTGTGGGGAGTACCATATAAGATGTGTATTTTATTGCAAATCAACTATCAAACCCTAACTTAATCGAAAATCTTATTTTCATTACGTTTCAAATGTTCAAATCTTTGTTAAGCATAAGGGACATAACTGCGGGGTCATCAGTCCCTAAACTTACAAACTACTTATGAACTACCTTATACTAAAGACAGCACAAGCATCCATGCCTGAGGAGGGATTCGAAGCCCCGACCGTAGTGGCCGTGCAGACTGTGACTGGCGCCCCGCAGACCGCTCGGCCACAGCGGCCGGCTTCATTACGTTTACGTTATCACATTTAGATGAAGTTCTATGAAAATTTACAATGTTTCTAGTATCTATTTCTACATTTCTCAATATTGTTAAAAGTGATAGGATGAACTTACCACTGCAACTTCTCGAGATACTATTCTGACATATGAAGTAACAGCCCATAGTTCGAGCAATGTTTGTTAATTTACATTCTCCCACCTTCTGAAAAATTCAACCCAAAAATGAGAGTTAGCAGATGAAAAAATTAAATTCGGATTTAGAGACGTTTATTTCAAAAGCAAGAGAACCCTGAGAATTGATTAAAAGAGTTCTTTCGTAGAACACCGGCGAGACGCCATGGCGACCCCACTTGTATCGGTGGTGAACTTGAAGTTACCGTTGACATTTGGACTTGAATGTGTCCTTTTCTGGCAAGTATTACTGCGTATGACGTGTCCATTTGTTTGATCATTTCCTTTACCATAAAGCCTTTTCCTTTTTAGTTTCTGGTAGTACTTGCTCATTTTATTTTCCCTCATTATACATATATTTGTTGCCCTTCTCCTTATCTCTATTGATTCAAATTGCTAAATTTCCAGCTTTCAAAGCGCAACATGTTCATAACGAGAAGGTACGTCACAAAAATTACGAGTGTCTAGCCTCGCAGATGGCGCTGCAAATCCCAACAGACATGCCGCACGAGAGCTGAAGTGCTAACATTATATAAACTGGATTGTGTATTTCTACAGGTAATCGGTTTTCTCTACAGCATAAAAGAATATAATATGGAATATCTGACATTACAGGTTGTCCTCAAGGTACACGCCGAGCAATCTCAGCATTATTGTTCTTCCGTCTCATTGGATCTACGTGAAAAAAACCTCGTGGCATATCATGATACATTTTATGGCCGCTGACAGCAGTAGATCTGCTATCAATTGCTTTTAGTTCCGTTTGGCCAGTTTTATACTTGCCATATTTCATGTTCGTTGCTCCTTTTCTGTTCGAACACAGGATTATTTTCAACATCAAGAATCTACTGCGTAATTACCATCTTGCTTTGCTGTATCTACTTTAGAATCTGTCATGACGTTTCTTCTGCATTGTAGTCTGCACCCGAAAACCTGTGTGGCCTTACCTGCCGGGAAAGATGGAAGGAAACGTTTTATTGCATCTCTGAATTCATTTGGCTGTTATCATACGATATTATGATGACTGTTTTACTTGGAATATTCTGTAATATGCGTTGATTAGCACAATTTCTTGTAAACGTAATGGCTTCTCGCAATAACTCTAGAATATTATTACGTGACGTTATAAATATCCGTCAACGCCGAGATCATTAGAGACGAAGTAGAGTTTCAGGTTGGGGACGTCCTTTCGAAGGATCCTCACGCCATTTGCCTTAAGCAATTTAGGCAAACGACGCAAACATAAAGCTGGATATTCGTCATCCCAAGCTTGTGTCTATCCACTACTCCCTACATTTGACCATACAGCATTTGACATCTCATAAAACAAAAGCAAAAAGTCCATACTCAAGTAGGAGCGTTAGTGCTGTCTTCTACGGCACAGTTTAGTCTCTTCTCACGAGAAAGAATTAAAAAGTGCTAGACCGTAACTAGCTGAGAGCACGTAATTAGAGCCGGAAACAGGCAGCGATATCACAAAAGTGTACAGATTTTGTCGGGCTAATATTAACTTACCGACTACATAATGGGTTCAGTACCGCAATTTCTTGTAAACTTGATGGCTTCTTGTGAAGACGATATAAACATCATAATTCTGGTGTTACCTTTAGACCTTGAGCACATATCCGCAAGGAGAGAGAAAGAAGAAGAGAGTTTAAAGAAAAGTGAACGCCGAGATCCTTGTGGTACATATGTGATTAGTAGCAATTTTCATTTCTTGGGCGCTGAAATATTGTCTTTAAGGTTTCCGTGACTGGACTGTCTACAATGAACACTTCTACTAAAGAAACTGCCTACACCACACTTCGGCGTCCATTTGGAGTATTGTTACGCATTTTGGGATTCCCAGCAAGTGGGACTGACGGACGATTTAGACTAAGTTCAGAGAAGGGCAGCATGTTTTGTATTATCGTGATATAGGGGAGAGAGTGTCACGGAAATGATGCACGAGTTGGGGTGGAAATCATTAAAACAAAGGCGTTACTCGTTGCGACGAGATCTATTTGCGAAATTTCTTTCACCAACTCTTTCTTCCGAATGCGAACATATTTTATTAGCACCCATGAACATAGGAAGACACAATCATCAAAATAAAATGAGAGAAATCAGATCGAAAGCGGAAAGAGTTAGGTATTCCTTTTTCCCTCGAGCTGTTAGAGAATGGAACTGTAGAGAAACATCATAAAAGCGGTTCGATGAACCTTCTGCCATGCACTTCAATGTGACTTCCAGAGTATTTATGTAGATTAAGATGTAGAATTTAGGAGAACTATTACAGATGCAGTCATATTAAGTTCTTCCGGAAGTGTCAAAATATTATGTCCAAGAACAATAGGTATCTCCAACCGACTGCTATTAGATACAGAACTAATCTTCGGAAATTATTTTTATGCTTTTATTGGAATATAGAAGTTAAAACTCAGTAAATAAACTGAAGCACTTTGCAACATCGCAGTGTGATGACCGCTGTTCAGAATGCTGCATATTCCTATTGCAAGTTGTTCACGAAGACTGCAAGCTATGACCCATACCACCAGAATGATATATTGTGACAATTGGAATTTCATACAACAATGACTTTATACATCCCCAACGGTTACATATCTGTCAACAGCTCCCCTTGTAATGTATCTACCTACAGTCCAGGTGTCAGGGCGCTCCACCACGTTGATGAAACATCCTCTCCACGACTCAATATATGTAGTAACCATAACTGCGGCAACATCTCATGAATCAATATCAGGGAAAATACTCCATCCAAACGGGATGGTAGCAAATGAGGTAGAATTGTTTTATGTAATATTCCATCCCAAAAACTGTTAGAGAACCGTTTCTGAAAGTCACATCTGGATATGAAAACACTGTCACCGTTGAAAGACGTGTCATCCGATGACAATACAAACCGAAGCCCGTTCGCTATCACAGAAAACAGCTTGAAATTCAAAGCGATTTGTTCTTATTGCCTGCTCACGCTGTTCTTGATGCATTTGTAATTGGTATTTCACAAGTGTTCTGCATGTCGTATTCTTTTATTTCATGAGCTACTTGTGGAATAGATGTTGCTGAATCTTCTCCCACATGATACAGCATCATCCCTTCCGTGACATCCCTTCTCTAGAGCCGTGTCCATCTGCCTGTAGCACGATTCGTCCAATTGCTCTGCAATGTCTATCCATGACGATAACTTTATCTATTTAGTTTGTCGTCCATTGTGAAAAGTTCCTCTGTAAATAATTTCAGCCTTCTGGACACAGAGTCGTACATTACATACATACCCCCAGGCTTCTGTCGTGGATAACGCAGTATCTTCATTAATTGGGTATGAACTATAGACAGTGGTAAGAGCATCGACACATTTCGGATGAGTGAATAGTGCTTTTGAAAGTAGCTCCACCAAAGTTGTTTCAAAAATATTCAAATGTTTGTAAATAAATGGGACTTAATTTCTATGGTTATCAGCCCCTAGGCTTACAAAGTACTTATACTAACTGCAGGACAATACACACACTCACACGCCCGAGGGAGGACTCGAGCTTCCGACGGCGAGCAACCGCGCGCTCCACAGCAAGTCGCCTTAGAGCAGTCGACTATTCCATCAACGCGTGATTCCCATGCATCGTTCAATGCCTCCACTGAAATATACATTTCCGAACCATTTCTGATGCCTTATTTCATAATATTTCAGCGTCCCTTGTCGTCTGTAAAATTTTGATTATAGATTCGGTGTGCTTTTAGTACGTTAAATAGCATTACTGAAACCCAGCATTCAGAAACTATAAAGCAAAGTTTACGATTAATCCATATTAACAACTTCAGCTTCTGGCAGTGAGATGTGGCTTTTCACGTGGACACCATTTGAAATCTAAAAGGCGCGCGAGAGTAGCCGAGCGGTATGGAGCTCCACGTTGCGGATCGCGTGGCCTCCCACGTCGGAGGTTTGAATCCTCTCTCGGGCATGGCTGTTTTTGCTGTCTTTAGTATAAGTTAGTTCATAAGTAGTTTGTAAGTTTAGGGACTGATGACCCCGCAGTTACGTCCCATAAGATTCACAAACATTTGAACATTTGAGTTAAGTCCCATAAGCTTAACAAACATCTGAACATTTCTTCGAAATCTAAAGGTTTCCCATTGGGGAACATACTAGGAGAGGTAGGAAAACAAAGACTCTTGGAACAAACTGGAGCAGAAGACTAATTTTTGAATGTAATGAGAATTGAATGTTGTGGGCGGGAAGATTCGGGCTAAACGCCCTCTTGACAGCACGGTCATCAGAGACAGACCACAAGTTTGCTTTACGGAAGAATGAAAGTTTGAGAAAGGAAATCGACTTTACAATTTTCAAAGGAAATTGTCTGGAGCGATTTAGGAAAGTCACGGAAGACCTCAATCTCGATGGTTGGAAGGGAACTCGAATCGTTGTGATGTGGCCCTCCAATTGCTAATCCAGTGTGATAACCACTGCGCTGATCGTAGATGGATGAGGAAGTCCCTGTCTGTATTCCATGAGATGAGAAATAACCGAGAAGGAAACGGCAGATGATATAAGAGACCAGCGCAGCGACATCCGTGCCTGCATTGGAACACTTGAACGCTGATAAAAGTCTACAGGAGGCGCATTCAACACTGATATCTGATTGCTACTGCTGCTGCTTATGTGAAGATGATGACGATGAAGATATTATGATGCTGATGATAATGATAATAATGGAATGACTATGAGGATGATTGGCTCTAAAACTGGAAAACGTGTGAGCCATTCAACCGATTATAGTAGGCATTCCAGTAAACGAAGAATCGTTTCACTAATTAGTTGGTACAAAGAAAATTAGTGGAGTTTCACCTAAATGACACTTTAATGCCAAGTGTTAACCTTTTATGTATGTAATGATGACATTTTAAACAGCCGCGGCGGAGTGACCCAGCGCATTGAGGCTCTATGTTCCGATGCGCGAGGCCGTTCCCCGTCGGGGGTTAGAATCTCCCCTCGGGCATGGATCTTGTTGTCGTCTTTAGTATAAGGTAGTTCATAAGTAGTTTGTAAGTTTAGGGACTGATGACCCCACAGTTAAATCCCTTAAGCTTAACAAACATTTGAACATTTTGAACATTTTAAACACGCAATTGGATGTAGCATACTGCCTCATACTCATATTTCGTCTCCGTATCTTCGTCTTTTCTCATTAAACGATTCAGAGACGATTGTGGTTGTGTACACGGTAGCATTTTGTTTCCGTATGGAGGTAGTAACACATTCCAAGACAAATAACTTACTAATATTTGTGAACTGACTGGCAAAGACAACTTAAGCAAGTAGACAGTGATTATCTACAGCCAACAGTACTGTTACACTATCTTTTTTCTATGGATAAAACTAGAAATCCTTGTCAGAAGAATAGTTCTCATTCCACTATTCTTCGATTGTAAAATCGCCATCAGGGGTAACGAAATCATTTCCCAGTCGTATCTCCTTAACTCTCTCACTTCCCCGGAGTGAAGTGCAGTATACTTCCGAACCAGATAATTTAAAATAACCGACTATCATCCAGATTTAATCCCCTTAAATGGATTAAGGCAGTGATGGGATTGCGTCTTTGAAAATAACACGCCCAATTTCTTTCCCTCTTTGTTACAATATTGTAGTTAATTCTCTCACTGCAAAGATTACGCCGTCTACTTGCTGTTAAAGCTTCATGTTTCTTTTTTGTTTCTTTTGCCAGGAGAATAACATAGATGTCAAGGCTATGGCGTTATCGTAATGTACGGGATGGAGATTTCGATGCCTAGTTCAGTCATTACTGATAGATTTCACGAGGCAAGTTGGATATATCCTGTATAGTTCAAGTAATTTCAGCTACACAGGTGTTATAAAATTGTTAGAACATCCCATAATCCTTCTTATTATGCAGGGTAACCGTGAATCCAACAGAAAAAATTGGAGGCTGTTCAGAGATTTTTCTGACTGTTTAGATGTAAGGGACCCGAGGTCTCGTAGGTACGTTTAGAGTGACTGCATTTCGTTTGATATTTTCCCTTCCGTTACCTTCGTATCTCTACTGGACTAAAAATACGACTGCTATCCAAAAAATAATATTAATATTAATAATAATAACGATGATAATAATAAAATAAAAAAGACTGTTGGAATACGAAATTTTATGATAAAATTTTTAAAGATACACACTTACGCTATTTTTATACACAATCGTCATTAAATTTGACATTTACCATATCATGGCATATATTCTTCAACACCGCTTCTGTATAATTCTTTCGATTTCAACCACTGGTTTAGAATGGTATTCAGTTCAGCATCAGTGTAGCGAGCCATGTCTTCATTGCCGGAAATAAATAGTAGTTGTTTCGAATCAAATCCGGCCTGTATGGTGGATGATCAAATACTTCCCATCCTAAACCTCGTTAGAGATCGCGGTTGTCGTGGAAAAAGCATCTTAACTTTGTCA
Organism: Locusta migratoria; assembly: GCA_026315105.1. Lineage (NCBI taxonomy): Eukaryota > Metazoa > Arthropoda > Insecta > Orthoptera > Acrididae > Locusta > Locusta migratoria. The sequence continues at coordinate 143,542,001 of CM048755.1, read as the reverse complement.
GTGTATCACAATACCTTTCTGAGTTGATTGTTGAACAATGTTTAAAAAATCTGCGATAATCACTACTTTAAATACTAAAAACACTATCCATTATATTTCTAGCTGACGGAGTTTGCGAACAGTTCCTTGGTTTCCTGGGAGTATTTGTGAAGCCCCATTCCACTGACTGGCGTGTTTCAAGTCTCATTTGCAGATATGATACGATAGACAACTCCGTAACAATTTTCGCGGTATTCTTTGAGGGGGTCAGTGCTGTGGCCAGTCTCTGTTTTGTGTGGTCTCCTGTTAGGAATTTGCGAACCTAGTACAAAATTCGTGTACAACCAAACTTCTCGCCACAATTTCATGTATCAAAATGGGTGAAATCTGGGGCAAAATACTGAAAAACTTCCGTAATCGTGAAAAACGACTTCCAGAAATGATGTTGATTTTTATTACTGTTAGTCACAAGACCAAGCCCATCACTAATGAACCTCATCGTGAAACCTGGTACGACCGTTTTTAAAATCAGTGCACCATTACCTCCCTCTACTTTTACTAATTATGGCTTTTGCATACACATCAAAAAGTTCGCAATTAATTTCAGTTGGTTAGTACTTTCTTGCCAACAAAAACGTAATCGAGAAAAGCACCTCACAAGTGACGGCATTTTATACGCAGCACACGTCTTAATACGTCACAGAGAGAAAAGTACGTTAGATGCGTAATGAGAGTTGGAAATTATGGCACCAATATGGCAGATGTAGCACGCTTCTGTCATTGTCTCGAGAGACTAAAACGTCTGTTACTTTGTGGACAGCCCTCGTATCAGCGCTATACTGCAATTGTGGACTCTGTACGCCTTGTTTGGAAACAAACGCGTTACATTCGCGTCCGGTACTTGCTGCTGACAACATTAATGGTCAGCCTACTCTTCTCTCTGAAGCTTGTCTTCAGTACTGTTCCCTTCTGTCTCGGGTATATTCTCCTGCCAGTGGAAGTTGTTCGTACACGGTCGCTCTACACTTAGCTTGTGATGGTGGTCGACATTTGAACAATATATATAAGGCAACAATATATTTGACACCTACTGCAGAAATAACTGACAGAATAGATAAAACGCACTCCGAGGAAAGTCTTTGTGTTTCGTCTAAAGGTTGTTCGATACTTTGTGTCTTGTGTTTTACGACTTGGAAATACATTACAGGCATTTTCACTGATCTGAAGCTATTTTCAAGGGACACGGGACGCTGGGGTAACATTCCTAATAAGTCATAATTTTATTATTACTCTGTCACAAGTCATCGTAGACTACGTGACGTCTTACCAAAACAATCTGAAAATAACTCCTGAAAATTTGTCTGGGGAGTTGGGTTTCACCCATTATGACAGGACGATTTCGTGATGATGTAAAACAGATTCCAAGGACGTAGAAAACGGTTACTTTTTATCAATTTGAGGTAATGGACGCTTTGAATGCTATAAGCGAAAATCTTAAGTTCCATTTCAGCCTCACGCAGCGCTCAGTCTAAGGAGTCTAGCTACCGAACTGTGATCATGACACACAGAATTCCCGCTCAGTGCCGTCCAGGTAATTACCTCTGTTGGTGAACTAGTAACGGCGGTGGTAGCCTGATGTCAAAGAGACCGAAAATTTTAAGTTTTCAGTACAGTAATAATGAATTCCATTTACCCGGCCAAGTTTCACGGGCTGCTGCCGTGCCCTAGGGTAACTGCAGGCGTGGCATAGTAGAATGAACTTCTGTCGCACCCGTTTTAATATCTGTGATGTCCTTTAACAGTGTTGTCGGCAACGATAATTCATTCAAGGAGATCCTCTTCGGTTTCGGCAGGTGTCTCATACATAAGAATTTTCACATGGCACCACAAGAAGCAATCAAGCGGTGTGACATAAGGTGAAGGTGCTGCCAAACAAACTCGACCTTCTCTTCCCACATTTCAGTGAATCCAGATGCTCACGATCCTCTGTCCTGAGTAAGGTGGATCTCTGACGTGCTGGAACTATATCCGTTAACAAATAGCAAAAAATATAGTTTCCAGGAACACACCCGACCCTTACCAACGACACTACCGGTACATGCATTTCGGAACAAAAAAAATTCACTCATAATTTTCGACCGTGGCGTTTCCTTACTTGAAGTTAAAGCGTTTGACTTCTCCATGATTCCTGAAAGTTTGTAACTCCTTCACGAGATCATGTTGTATAACCAGATTATCTCACGCAGCACTCCCTGATTGCTGGCCATCTTAAGATATAAATAAATTTCGTTCCCTTCGACAATTCCTTTGGAATGTACAGGTTTAGACGAGGTGATGACTTGCAATGAATGATGGCAACCGAACGTCCATCAGCCTGATCATCCCGCTTAATGCTGCAAATCTCACTCCGACGGGAAACAATACAAGTTGATATTACTAAATACAAACACTATTTGTTTCGCTAAGACCTCGCTCTGTAATCGTGTCCGTCAAACGGTGAATCTTTTTATTACGCAATACTAAAAGTTGATCACTTTTTAACCGCAAAAATCAATAAAATTAAACTTGTCTTCAAATACAACAAATTTTGCTGACACTGTTTTCAACGCTGTAAACACCGCATGGTAGCCACCACAACCCTTTTAGTTACAAGACACAAGGGTGGTAGCCTTTATTTCCTTATCAAAATTGGAACTAACAAACATAAAAAGCAATAAAACAGTCCGTGTGGAAAAGTCGAATCACTAATAAAATGGAAGAATACTCAACAACGAAACCACATAGTGTTTTTTCAAAAAAAAAAAAAAAAAAAAAATGTTCAAATGTTTGTATAGTCTATGGGACTTAACTACAGAGTCATCAGTCCCTAAACTTACAAACTACTTATGAACTAGTTACGAACTAGGACGGCACAAATATCCATGCCCGAGGGGGGATTCGATCCCCCGACCGTAGTGGCCGTGCAGCCCGTGACTAGTGTTTTTTCAGCAAACAGTACTACACATACTGGCGGTAACACGCTTATGTTCGTCTTTACGATGTCGGGTGGGGCAAGGATATATTCGTTTATTCCACAGATGGTGACGTCTTTCAGATCCTTGCAAGGACAGAACGAGGGTTGTGTGACCGTCGCTGGTAGATGGTTTTGTGCAGGCTGCTTGAACACGGTTTTATTTCTATTGCCTCTGTAAGAACATTACTTTAGCTGGTGAAGAATATTCGTCTCCTCCATGAAAATCTGTTTTCGCGCGAATCCATAAGACTTCTTCCGAATGTTGAGAAACATATATATATATGCAGCATTTGCACAGCATTTTTCTAAGAGATACGAAATTCTCCGGAACACCTTTGCATGATTCTGAGATCTGAGAATCGTCACCAGTATTTTGTTTTACTCCGCTTTGCCCTTTTCTAGACGAAAATGTTGTACCACAATGCCTAGCTGTATATAAATAACAATTTCCCTCTATTTTTTCCATTATTGCATTTTTGACTGTAAGACGATTATTATATAATCCATATACTAGTGAGACACCAAGAACTCATTAATTTATATTGTAGGTGTAATAGTGTAGTAAGCCACATTTTCAAACTTCATACTCAAAGGCATGAACACAATGTACCAGTTGGAGCTGTAAGGATTTAGTTCCCGGTATCTTATCTCTAAAAAGAAGTCTGCCACTTCCATCCTCTACATTTGACCCTATACGTTTTTTAACTACATACTTCTAAACAAACAAAATGTTCAAATGTTCAAATAGCTTATGAACTACCTTATACTAAAGACGACCAAACATCCATGCCCGAGAGGGGATTCGAACCCCCGCGCATCGTAACATAGCGCCTCAATGCGCTCGGCCGCTCCGCCGCGGCTCTAAACAAACGAAAGTTCTTTCAGTACAGTAGCCAAAGTTTTACATCTTCGATTGTCTTTTTACACAGTTATTAGTTCCCATTCCATGTACATCTACACACTTTGTCAAAAGCGTTTGTGCGACTGAATTCGATATGTTCTGTCGGAAACAAAACAGTACGTAGTCACCAAGTAAAACGGAAGTGATATCTGGCGTTTCTCAAGGAAGTGTTATAGGGTCCTTACTGTTTTTTATCTTTATAAACGATTCAATAGTCTATCTGAGGAACTTTTAGACTCTTCGCAGATGATGTCGTTTATCAGTTAATGAAGTCACTTCAAGATCAAAAGCATCGGCAAAAAGATTTAAATATCTGTATGGTGAAAAAAACTGGCAATTAAACTTAAATAATAGAAAGTGTGAAGTCATCTATATTAGCTCTCAACGAAATCCGTTATACTGCATTTACACGATAAATGATTCATATATAAAGGACGTAAACTCAACTAAATACCTAGGAATTACAATTACGAACAACACAGAGAATTTCGTGTTGAAGGCGAACCAGAGGCTGCGTTTTACTGAAATAACACTTAAAAGATGCAACATTCATACTACAGAAACTTCCTACACTACACTTTTCCGTCCTATTTTGTAGTATTGCTGCGTTTTGTAGGATCCTCACCAGGTGGGACTGACGTAGGACATAGGAAAAGTTCAGAGACAGCCAGCTCGTTTCGTATTATCGGTAGACAGATGACTGTGTCACAGAAATGATGCGAGAGTTGGGGGTGGAAAACATTAAAAGAAAGTCGTTGTTCGTCGAGGCAAGCTGTATTTGTGAAATTTCTTTCATCAAATTTTTCTCCGAATGCGAATATATTTTGTTTGCACCCACCTCCATAGCAAGACATGACCATAATAATACGATAAGAGAAATTAGATCTAAAACTGAAAGATTTAAGTGTTCATTATTCCCGCGCGGTATTAGGGAATGAAACAGTAGAGAAATATTATGAATGCGGTTGGATGAACCCTCTACCATACACTTAAATGTGATGTGCAGAGTAAATATGTAGATGGTGATGTAGAAGTTAAAAGATAACATTGTAAAGACCGTGAGCAGCCGGTACACTGATGCTGTGCGGATCTTATTCATTAAAGGGTAAAGCAGTCAACAATCCGAAGAGCGGTTTGAACACCATAGTGCTTTACTAGACATGGTCCTGTTTGGAGGTGGTATGCCTATTTTATGAACTTTCGCTTTAAAGTGCTACCTATTTGTGGATGAGCAACATCACGCGGTTACTATAGAAAACATGACAAAGTATAAAACTGGGTTTCATGTCCTAATGACCTTACGAGACAATGTCGTCGAATTAGAAGCTGCGTCACAAAGCGTATTCTATAGGGTGACATGTGACCGTATGCATATGACTATGTACAGATCACCTTTTGAGGCCGTTGACAATGTTTAAATCTCTGTTCTGCCAACTTTTTCACGTTACCCTAGTTTCTCTGCGTCGTTACATCTGCATATAAATAACCAAAATCGTCACAAAGTAATCGCATGTGGTTTTGTCTTTGTCTTCATCTACAGTACAAATAGGTACCTCTGCCTTGTTCCTCTCTTCCAAAACCGAATTACCCGTTACTCAAATGTTCAAATACTTGCAAACCTAAGGGACCAAACTGATGAGGTCATCAGTTCCTAGACTGACAATTTACTTACACTAACTTGCACTAAGGACAACACACACACCTATTCTCGAGGGAGGACTCGAACCTCCGACGAGAGCGGCCACGCGATCCGTAACGTGGAGCTCCGCCATTACTATTTTTTAAATTTATTTTTTTATTTTTTTCCAGTTTACATCCCACGCAACTTAACTAATAGACCTATTCTTTGAAATTTATCCGGAAAATCGCGCTTCACATGCTTCCAACTTACTCTGTACCGTAACCTCAGATTTTGGCTTTCATGGAGCATTGGGCATCATTCACAAATACGCTTGGCTTGTAATCGAATTTTCCCAGATTTATGTCTCAAGAACTTGCGGTAATTACATTTTTTTTCGCATTGAATTCCAGAGAAAATTTTAATCGCCTAATGTAGTAGAAAAAAGGGCCAGGAGGCTATAGAATCTCACTTTCACTATAATCTGAATTATAAAAATATTCTATAAACTTATATATAAAGAACAGCCAAGAGTGCAAAAAAAAATTTCCTACTAGTTTCGGTCTTAGTTTAGACCATCTTTAGGATATTATGCTCCACACCATCAATGGAGATTAATTTCCTGAAGATGGTCTAAAATAAGACCGAAACTAGACGGAAAAAATATTTTTTTGCACTCTAGACTGTTCTTTATATGTAATTTTAAATAAGAGTGCTGTTCCCCGTAAGTGAATCAAAAAATTTTCCAAAAATATGTGATTCAATAAACTGCTGGAGAGCTTGATGTAGTCGAACTACACCGGTGTTTGATGTCACTTACTGAATGAAGTTTTAACTTTCTGCTTGTTGTATCTTAATTATGCTCCCTGACAAACATCGAGGGAAAAGAAACATTTTAGTATACTGATAGACACCAATCGAATGATCGTGTTATTTGTGAAACAACTTGTGGACAACTTACAGCTTCCACTGTAAGAAGTGGGTTATCAAGAAAATTAGTTTGGTTCTAAATAAAATTATTTTTCTGTATGAGTTGTGCAGTACTTAGAAAATCATTTAAAATGCCTGTTATTTCTAGTAAAACAGAACTCGGAGGGCCAAATGTTTGATGGCATTACTTCGCTTGAAAATTTAGAAATAGGGGAATATTTATTAGCTCGAAATAACATTAAAAAATAATCAACAGAAGCTTATAATCGGTACAATCTTATCAGTATGTAATCTAATGTAACCGTATGACTTTATGCACAAAACCACTGTTTTGTCAGGTGAAATATTTAGCTTCTAGTAGCCTACCGTGTGTACTTCACGTGTATGTTATGTGTAGAAGTAACTGTCCAAGGAAAACAATTATCAGCTCATATAAGTGTATATGTTCGTTCAGCGACGGCTACGAATACTACAGTTACAAGAATTTGCAGTCGCAGAATCCTAACACTTTGATGATCTGTGGCAGTTAGCTTCTAAATTTACTTTGGAATCTCGACATACTCTTAAATCGTTCCTTGCGCCGAGCGACTAACTGCGAAAAGTCTTTGTGATAGAAAACGAGAATCAGCTATATACCTTCAGAAATAAAGCAATACCATTTCCAACATACGTTATGACTTTATTTGTATGTAACTCAGTTCATCTGAAACTTTGAAAAGACTTCTGCCGATTTTATTTACCATTCTTGATCTTGTGTTCTTCCTCTAACATACTCATAATTTTATATTCTTTCTAATTGTCGCATAAGAGGTCAAAAACGTGAAATGACATAATGTAGGACTAAATTCACGGAACGAGTTGAGCATAGCTAGTGATATTTGTAGGTATGAAGCCAACCGCATGGAGTTTCTTGATAAGCTTAATAGTGCAGCACGTTCATATTAGTTTGTACTCTGTCTGAACATAATTTATGTTTATTTGTATTTTCAGTCAGTGTGCCAGCACTGGTACACTTATATAGAAATTGTAAGGTATTCAGTCATTGTAAATTTGAGGCAGGCTGTGATTGTGAAAAATCATGCTTTATTATTGTATTACTGCACCGAATACTTGTCAAGTGCAAACGACAGTTTTGCTCATCCAGAGAATCCCTACATAATAATCGCTACTAGAAAATTTCGTTTGGTTTTGTCATTCACGTTAAGAAGTATGATGGCAACATACTAGCAACGTTCGTGGACTTCAAGGCGGAACAGATAAACAGATAGAGGAACTTGACTTCGAGCGTTTCGCAACATGTGCTTTCTAATCAACAAATGAGGCACTATTAAGAATCTATTAGAGAGATGAAAGTGCATGCGACCATCCTGGTAGCTCTTCTACCCCGACTTCAAAAGACATGGTATACAGGATAGAAGCGAAATCATTGGTGCCCCTAATCTTTGCTATTTAGATTCCGTTCCTCTTTCGGCTGCGTTCATTTCAATGTTTCTAAAAACTCACCGAGATACGAAATCCCACACGACGAACGAATATAATAATTGCCCCACAGAGCACACTTTCCCACAATAATGTGATATGGGTGCTCCCGTTTCTCCTCATGCACTCTGTTTACCGCTACGAGACTCAGTTTCCTGAATAGTACTGATAGAGCCTTAACTTCCGCAAAAGTGATCCAGTGACAGAGACTTTCTATGACACACTAGCTATGCCACGTAGTATTACTCATAGTTAAGTAATTGATTATGAATTAATGTCGAAACTCGCTATTCACGCACATGCTGCATCATAAAAGTATTATTCCGTAACTCTTTCGGGACTAGGCATTCACGGTCCAGCAAACCGCGGAAAAGTTGACAAAACTCATGTCGCTCGCATCTGAGTCGTTTGCTTAACCGAAGGGTTATTTACGCGACTGAGTAGTGAATGACAGAATGTGGCGGAAAAAACAGTGAATGATTTTATGAGTTTTTGCTGATCTCTGTTCATCTATCTACCTCCTCCTCTTCCCTCTTTAACCACACCCCACTTGTTTATGCATCTCCGCCTCCCCTCATTTTTACAAACGATGGTATGTGTAACTGACATTAACATTTCCCAGCTCCCCTTCCCTCTCTTTCTGTTCATCCCCTGTCTCCTTGCTATTAATTTCCCCCTCTCATCCCCTCTCTGTCACTCTCCTGCTGTCCTCTGTCTCCCTGTCCATCTCCTACTCACTCTCGACCATTTCTTCCGACTCCATCTCCTCTTCCTCCCCTATCCATGAAACATGATGTAAAGCTGACAATTTTCATTGTTATCGCTCAATCGGTGTTTATATCCGTTGAAAGGTATCGTCCACCATGCAGCGTACGATAGCCCTCAGAGTATGAAAATCTCCATGAAACATAAATAAATACATGTTACTTAGACAAAATTAAAGTAACATATCCTAAGGACAACACAAACACCCATGCCCGAGGGAGGACTCGAACCTCCGACGGCGAGCAACGGTGCGCTCCGTAGCAAGGCGCCTTAGAACACTCGTCCACTCCACCGCAGTGGCAGGTCGGGAAGCGTTGTCTGGACAGGCGTGGTAGCTCAGAGCGCTCCACGTTCTCTGTGTATTGAAAATAAATAAAAGTGAGCCAAAAACGCAACAAACCACCGAGAACGAACAAACGACCTCAAAGAACATATCTACCCGAAGAACAAAAACAAAACAAAAAATTGGTTCAGGCGACCGCTGGACTGAAGAGGGAAATCCGAGTTCTAATCCCGGGAAAGCACTAATTTTCAACTTCGTCATTGAATTTATTTCAGAACACAGAAAAAGTCCACAGATTTCAATATTTAGAATTCATAAATTTACGGCCGTTAATGTTAACCATGACGTGTGTTCTTTCTGACAAGTCCGAAATAACAGAAACCACATCATTAAATCAGAGACTCTCTTCCGCTACGGCGACAATGTTGTATGAAGAAATGTCAAAAATCAAATGTTCAAATGTTTGTTAAGCTTATGGGACTTAACTACGGGGTCATCAGTCCCTAAACTTACAAACTACTTATCAACTACCTTATTCTAAGGACGGCACAAATATCCATGCCCGAGGGGGGATTCGAATCCCCGACCGTAGTGGCCGTGCAGACCGTGACTGGAGCGCCTCAGTCCCCTCGGCCACCGCGGCCGGCGAAGAAATGTCTCCACTTATGTTACGTTTAGTACAAATGGAGTGTTTATGGCGAATTTTGTACCAATACGTAGTATTCATATCCTAAAGAACTTAAATAAACCTGCTCAATATTCCGCGAATCGCTTTATGCTGTATAGCTCTACATATTTATAAGTATTTAGACTGCATGTCACATTATATAAGTAAAAGGGGATACAATGTGCACATTAAGGCTTGTACCAGTTCTTATGTCACTCACTTATTATTCTATTTTTACTAGTTTATTTATAGAGGTTTTTTTACGTCTTCCCTGACAAAACTCCGTAAATTCGTATCTGCTGTGCTCGAATCGTGTCTAGTCCTGCGTTCCTTTTCCTTTCTTCTCAGAGGTTTACAGGGATTTACTATGTTCATATCCATTGTGGACTCATGCAACAATCCAATTAACACTTGCATGGCAATTGAAATGGAAGAAAGCCAAGGTTTAACGTTCCGTGGACGATGATTGTATTTGTAACTGAGAAATAGATCGAACGAAATAAAATGGGTCGTCTAATTTTGACAAAATCATCTTAGTATTCACTACTAATTATTTAGGGAAGCCCAGGAAATAGGCTAAATCGTAATCTGACGTAATAAATATTATTTATTGTCTTATTATTTGTGTATGTACCATATCCCAATTTCTATGGTTCAGGAATTTAATAATGACCATTGCGCACAAAATCTATCATGAAGACGTCAGTCTTTCATTGCTTTGATACATATTCAGTTTTCATTCCGACAGCAGCGATTAACAGACTGGAATGTGGTTCAAGTCTAGTCTTATCACATTCGTTTACTTGTAGTTTCCTCAAAAATACCTTGAGCCGAAGACGGCGGTAGCTCTGTTTTCCCAACGTTCTACAACAAAACATAGATCTCCGTCTCTAAAAACCTCGATGTCGACAAGATGTATATCTACAACTAAGCTCTTTGTTTCAGACAGTGACGCTTAATGCAGTAGAATGTTTGTCGTATAGATCGGTGTTGACCTTTTCGTACCTTTTAAATTAAGAAAATAAATTTTCTTCGCTTCTCAGTAAACGAAAAGACATACACTTCATTCTGAGCATCGTTTAATAGTCCACTTAATATCAAGTACGTCAGGCGTCCCCCTTCGCTGATTCTGCGTAGCGCGCACGAAACTTCTTAATATCTCAGTACTTGACAAAGGAGTGTTTTCTTGTCAATGAAAGTTTCTACACTCATAATAATGAGGTTTTTACAAGAGCGTCTTCCCTGCTGTGATTGTCTCGCGTGAAACACTTTGTACCCTTTTGAAATAAACCACTGGCTTCCAGGTTGGAACGTATGAATAATAACAAAATTTAATGGAAAATTCTCGACAGAAAGAAGAGAGATATTAGCGATGGGGCGGGACGGTGTGCTGGCTATTATTATGTCCACTACTCGGATGCATAATTGATGAACGAGTCGATATCGCGTCGGTACTTCGCCGACATGAATGTGGAGGCAAGCTTTCATTAATGCGAACAAACCTCCTCCAAGCAGAACAATAGCACCGTCACTTTTTCTGAAAGGCTAAATAAAAAGACGTGGTCGACAGTTATAGTCAACAATGGAATGTACATCAGGCAGACATTATGGACTGAAGACTCATGAGAATTTCTCCTGAATTTTACGAGTAGTCAGTTTTAATCTGTAAAGTGCACGTAGACATTAAAAGAAAATGCAAGAATAAACAAGATCATTTTTATAAAAGCATCTAAGCATACCGCAATTGTTCGACCTGTATAAACAATTTTGATATGTATTTTAGGAAATTATAAATTTTTAACAGTCTGAGGCCACGATACCTAGTCACTCAGGGAAACACACGTGACGAAGTCACCTTAACGTTCGTGGGCACGCATGTGCGAAGAAGTTACCCCCTTCTTACAATTTCTAGTCACAGTAACTCCACAAAGGTAAGAAGGCGGTAGAACGGCTAAATAGTTCCTAATTAGTACAATTAGAGAATACATGGCCGTCTCACCGCCTTCTTACCTTTGTGGAGTTAGTATGGCGAGAGATTGTAACAAGGCGGTCACCTCACCACCCGCGCGAGCGCACGTAGGTTAAACAGGCGCGTGTGGTGGTCTCCTACATGGGATGTACTGTGTGGTTCGCCTCAGCCATAACACGAAATGAGAAAAATCAGAGAATAATATAGACGAAAATCTAAACTGAAGTCCGGTATTAACACAATGTTGTCATGTAAATAACAGAATCTATGATCTGACTGATTTGCAGTAGTGCAAGAAAGCATAATAACTTTAATTTTTTTCATGGAAATGTTACTCTGTTCGAAACCAAATATTGTTTTCTGTATTTTAGTAAAAAAGTACGTTTGAACAAGATGCCAAATCAAATCAAATGTGTGAAAACCATGAACCAAACTGCAATAGTCACCGGTCCCTGGATTTAGGAACTACTTGAACTAACCTATGCTAAGGACAACACAAACACCCATGCCCCAGGGAGAACTCGACCCTTCGGCGGGGGCGCCCACGCAATCCGTGGCATGACGCCTTAAACCGCACGGCCATTCCGGCGTGGCAACAATAACCCACACAACTGTTCGTTCATTTCTCTCTGTGTTAAAGCCATGGTAAGTTTAAACGCCGATAAAAAGTGATGATAGATAAAATCATTTCACAGAGAAAAGTTTGTGCGTCAGTCCCCTAAGCAAACTTCGTCCTATCCACTTCTTACTCTTCGCAACTGACGTTATTAAAGTTCAAAATAATTACGTAAACTGTGTTTTATTTGTGGGGTTCCGGCACTTTCGTTATCGCAGGGACAGAACATTGCTTTGTGAAGTAAAGCTTTTATTGCAAAGAATGCGTACCAAAAAGCAGAGAAAAACAATGACGCCCCCACAGTGGCTGATGAGGCGGAATTAAATCGTTCCTGAGCAAATATCAGTGGTCGATTTAACCGTCATCGTTTGTCCGATATTAATCACGTTAAAAGGTGTTTCTGTAAAATTGATATCAATCTCCAGAAGACATTAAAGGCCAAACGAATGGCGCAAAACAGCAACACTCGTCCACAAATTTACGCTATTCTTGTTAGCCTAAATTTTACATCTGATAATATTTACTCTAAAATATTTTTATTATCTCATAAGATCAGCAACATTATAAATAAATTGCAGAATTACCTTTTGTCGTAATGACACGCTACTTCTTACTACGCCATTTGCGGTGTTACAAGTTTTAAAAACTTCATGTTGGTGATGGTGGTAAGGTGGTAATCAGACTCTAAAGTGACTGGAAGAGGAATCATAGAAGTTCTTCTAAGAAATATGAAGTTCTGATTTAAATTTTGAAGCGTAATAATCAATCACTGATATCCATTGTCATTATTGAAAATGTGAGGAGTTGGTGAACTAAATGACAAGAAGGCGTTTCTGTCACTCCTTAACTATGCTAATTTTTCTACCCTCGAAGAACACGTTTTCCATAAGCAACTGACTATCGGAAACGGGACTGTCATTTACTGCTCCTTAATCATTCCTAGACTTTCAGCTCTCGCTTTTCTTAGAAACAGAGGTAGTGGGTAGTAGCACGGGTATAATCCGTACTTTGATTATTCAAACACGATGATTAAGGCAAATTTAAATACATGAAGAACACCGAAGAACTGTACATTTTCATAAATTTATATAGACAATTTACTATATCCTCATACTCTTTCCTGTAAATTATCTATCTCTGAAATTTCTTTTTTATTCTTGATTTCGGGTCACAGGAAGCTATATGTTCCCTTTGAGATACAAGCCAGGCGTCGGGATGATATTTGTACTCTTCCCAAACGTTCGGTAGTTTTGGATTCTGCCGCGGCAGAATAGCCGTGCGCACTAAAGCGCCCTGCCGCTGTACGGACGGCCGTTCGCCGTCGGGGGTTCGAGTCCTCCCTCGGGCATGGGTGTATGTGTTGTTCTTAGGATAGTGTAAGTAGTTTGTAAGCCTAGGGATTGAGAACCAACGTAGTTAACCCTTTCCAGCGCAAATTTTATTAACTTGTATTTCTTTACATATTTCTGTTCATAACGATTGGCATAATGTTTATTTTGTTTTGAATTTTTGAGTTTTTTTTAGTTTTTGGAGGGGAATTTGGGATGACTTTATATGGCATCATTAGGCAGGGTATGTTTTCTTTGCCGCGCCTGAGACCCTTTTCAAACGGTCTACTACTAATTTAGTTATTTTATAATAATTTATTAATGAAAATTTCAAATTATTTTGTTTCCTTTACCTTGATATAACACTTTGATAGTTTTGCTGTTTGTACTCTAACTTAAACATTAATCAACAATACGTATTTTGTCAATGCGTTGTAGTCTAATGCTCTTCTGTTCCTCGAAGTAATGGTAGCCAATGAATTTGGGGAAGTCCTGCAGTGTTCTTTATAATATTTGTTCAAATAGTTGGGCCGAGAGTAACAGATGAAGATGATGATGCCATACATCATTGGGCTGGAAAGGGTTAAATCCTTTAGATTTACAAACATTTGAACATTTTAATGGATTCTGCCTTATCTGCGCCCCATAGCAGTTGCTGTGACGAGGGTGGAAAGATGCTTTGATTTTCATATAACCTCACTAAGAAGTAGAATAGTTTTACGTTTGGTGATTGTGGTGGGCATCTGCAGCATACGTCATCATCAGAACCTCTACGGCCAAGCAATTGAGCCAGAGAGAGGTCTGTTTAGGTGTGGCCAAATGGAAGTGAACAGGTGCACCATCTTGTTACAAGTTATAGTTGTTAGTCTTCTTGCAGTTGAGAAAGACGCCATAAAACAAGCATGTCAAAGTTGCAAATGCAACTCCGTGTAAATTAATCTCGTTCATTACAGTTAAGGAGACTGTTCTTTTGTACATGTCCAAAAGAACAGACACCATTCGCAGCCCTTAATTTACGAATTCGAAATATTGAAACACCTCAATTGTTGCAGAGCACTGAGATGCCGAAGTTGAAAACCCGGAATTCTCGCTTCGGGGCAGCTGTCGCCTTAAACAATTATGCTATCGAGACATTCTTCCCGTCCTACCCAAATACTCAACATATCACACACTACGATGGTAGTGGCCAATGCCCATTGCTTCCTCTTGCTCGCAGCTTTAACTGCATTCCCACAAGTGACAGAGAGCCTGTTTGTGCATCCGCAAAGAAATTGCCATTTGCCTGATGGAGGCATATCTATAACTTTGACATTATAATTTTAATTGGTAACTGTAAGCGTATGTATCGCTCCAACAGGCAAATGACTTTTTATGTGCAGATGCACAACATTGCGGGGATACAGTTAAAGATACGAGCAAGAGGAAATAACGGATAGGGGGCGCTACTGTCGTAGTTAGCGATCAGTTGAGAATTGGGGCAGGATGGGAAGCATGTTTGGATAACCTCAGATCGGGCGCGGTAGCTCAGCGCATTGCGTCACAGGGCTAGTCGCCCTCTGTAATACAACTGAGCGAATATTTCAGAGGTCAATAACTAACAAAAACGATCCTGCGTGCAAAACAAACCGATGTGTCTGAACAAGAAGAAATAAGGAGAGGGGAGGGACTCGTTTACGGCGACTGCTGACCAGAAACGGAAAATCTGGGTTCCAAACACTCTACAGTACAAATTTTCAAATTTGTCATTCAATTTTTCGGTGCCCTGCAACAGTAAAGACGTCTGAATATTTCAAATCTCGTTCATGTTCGATGGAGAAATAGGGGATTCTGTTCCCCAAAATCGAAGATTGTGCCAATTAATTTTACCATTAGTTTGGACACTAGCCTCTCTGGTATGTCTCTATATTCTTCATTCTAGACATCTCGTGGCGGGAATTTGTTCGTGCAGCATAATCTCCTAAAATGAGTATCTGTACCATCTGCAATCTGTACAGCGTACAGTTTCATGCACAAAAGTTTGTGTAGAATTTGCTAAACGGCTGTTGGTGGGTTCTGAACCTCACGACTAGCTCGACATGTTGACTCCTGCGTACTTTCCTAGCGATCAACATGTTGCTCCGAATCTGATGGCAGACTATAGCTTTCGACGCAACTCTTCTCTTCTATTTGTACAAGGAAAATGTGGAGACTGTTGGGTTGCTCTTTGGTGCCTATATATGTGAAATGTGCTGCGTGGTCACTTCCATGGGAGATTCGAGTCGTTCCTCGGGTACGGGTGCTTGTGTGTGTGTGTGTGTGTGTGTGTGTGTGTGTGTGTGTTGTCCTTAGCATAAGTCAGTGTAAGTAGTTTGTAAGTCTAGGGACCAATGACCTCAGCAGTTTCACCCCTTAGACGTACAAGCGTGTGCACATTTGATATGAAGTGAAATGCTCGTTGAACAGCTCCTAGCGATCTGCACTAGCACTATCCGGCGACACCAACCAGCAATGAGGGAAATGCGCCCATAACTTAAAAATACCGCTTTCAGTTATACTGATTCTGTATTACAGGGTTAATTGTGAAGCGGAATAATTGTACCGTTTGTTTTGTGCGGATTTTTGGAAGTGCAAAGATATTCTATTCTCATTATATGTAAAGAATCAGTATTCACTTTGTCCAACGGAAATACTTCATGGGGATACTTTCGCATCAAAGGAGAAGACGCGACTACGTATTTACTGTTGCTTAAAAAGAATCAATGGAGAGGTTTGCATCTTTGTTTTTCCTAGGATATTTGATGAATGTGTATAGAGTAAGAAACTCATTGTTCGTTACACTGCTTATTGAAAACACTTTTTACACACACCGGTTTAAATAGTATCAGCAAGATGGTCGTTTTTTACAAGAAGTTGTGTGTTTCAAATATTGCCAAAAGACGTAGCTTGTATGGGCAAGGAAACTCATTAGTTGCGAGAAAGAATCAATGAAAGTCAGCGTTGTCTTCTGATTGGGGCAGTGTAGTTTGTGCTGTGGACCAGCGTGGCGACCAGAGAAGTCGAGGGGTTGTATCAGTATTTTGTTTGCAAAAATGCCGCTTCTGTCTTCAGGAGGAAACACATCTGTGATACGTTACGGACTAATTATACAGGTGAGGTGTTTCAGTTTTTAACATATATATGCTCTAAAGTGAATCTGAGGTATTTATCGATATGAACAAAAGCGTAGCTAGGAATAGAATAGTTCTCAAGAAATAAAACCTCGTGCTATGGCCCATTCTGTAAGAGAAATGTCAGATAAATATACGTTCTCATTTCAGTTCGTTCCGAAGTACACGAATCTACAACCGTTTGTCAATTTATAACTAAAATTAGTGATCAAAGTTAGAAATTTTTTTATTTGCAGTAGAGATATATATTGAAAACCGGGGTTCATCTTGAAAACTAGGTAGTTCTGCAAAGGTGCTCGTGACGTACTTGAACGTGGGCTATAAAGGGAACCCATTTATGGCAATTAGAGCTACCTGTATCTAGAAAGCTATTATAACAGAATATAATTTTTATTTTTTTCCCCAATAATTCTGTCTTGTATACAATGATACTTCTGTTCTAAAGGGACAGAATTGGCGATGGTCCGCAGCTATAAATGTTATTTATACAAATATTAATTCGCCATTTGGGAGAATTTTCGAGTTTAGCTGTTATTCTTCAGTTGGTCTATGCTTTTGCAACACATGAAAATTTGTGCCTGACCGGGACTCGAACCCGGGTCGACTTAACCACTTAGCCACCCGAACCAGCTCCGCGGCCAGAACAAACTTCCATATGTTGCACTTGCCTACTTCCCCTGGTGCTCGAACACATTTAGCGTGATTCCCGCGACGGGGAGAGACATACTTACACCATCTTTTGCCAGTCTAAGCTAAATGCAAGCGAGAACCAGGGGAAGTAGGCAAGTGCAACATATGGAAATTTGGGTCTAGCCTGGGAGCGCGTTCGGGTGTCTAAGTGGTTAAGGCGACCGCTCACGATAAGCGGGAGACCCGGTTTCGAATCCCGGTACGGCACAAATTTTCATGTGTTCCAAAACTATAGACCAACTAAAGAATAACAGCTAAAGTCGGAAATTCTCGCAAATTGCGAATTAATATTTGTATAAATAATTCTATTTTGACTTTATATAATATCCACTTCCGGGTACTTGAAACACATGTAATTCTGCTATATTATTAGTCTGAACGGTAGAGACCAGTAACGCGTACTCTGTAGCTGTGCGTGTTTTGCAGAGTATAGTGTACACTACAGTGAACATGTTTACAAAAAACGCAATAAATAAATTTGTATTCTGTCGTTTTCTTTGGCTTTAGGAAAGCATATGTCGTAACGTGAGAAACTTGTACCACATGAGGGCATCACGTTGCCGTTTAACACATTCCTTTTTTGATACTGAAATGTATCTTCTGCTATTTTCCGGCAGTAGCGGGTGCTAAAGACACATAAAGTACATCATTGCGTTTTAGTTTGTCGACAAATCAGATAGAAGATGAAGCGAGAGTGTTAAAGGCAGAAAGCAGCTGAAGCTATTACATTACCGCGACCTGCAGTGGGGTGAGGGGCGTGGGGCTGTTTTTCTTAGAAAGGACTCGAGATATAGGCAGGAACATTGGTAGCTAGGGAAGAAATGATTTTTGAGGACGGCGGAAGGGTGGCAGTGACCTTAACGTCAACATTTGCTTACCCCTTCCGTTCCAATTATGAGCGTAATCTACGGAGTCAACACGGACTCTTCCTTCAAGGAGCTAAATAAAAAACTGTTTTACTTCCATAATTTTAAAATAACAGCGAATGTTGTCTCAGGCGGTGGACCGTAATCAGCCAATCTTTTTCGGCTTAATAGATCCACGTGAATAGCGACATCGTCCTCCAGTGTGTAATTTGCGGTGAACGAGAGGACGGAGAAATTCGATGGGAATTTGTTTCCGGAGTGGCAAATTTCAGGGAAATATTGCCACCTTTCTAACTTCCCTGGTTCGTCCCGAAGCTTACTACCAGAGTTCAGACATAAATAGAAAATTACTACCGTACGTAGAAATGTTGGGGATAATAATCGCACTGCTGTCCGCTTCTATACTGTGCGCCGACACTATTGAATCAACAGTAAATACAAAATTATAATTAAAAAAATAAAGGGTGGCTCGATGGCTCAGTGGTGCAGCGCGATCGATCAGAGGGCTGGCCGCCTTCTCTAATAAGTATTTTAAAAATTACAAAAAAACTTAGCAACGATCTCACAGACAAATACAGAACACACCTGATCCACGATCGTAAAGACAATATACTCGAGCAACAACATCAACAAATCTAAAGTTCTAGGTTTCGATTTCCGTCAGTCCTAGGATTTTTATCTGTCATTAATCATTTCTTTCCCTCAGATATTCTGTTAATGTTAAAAATGCAAAGTTGCACCGTTGTTAGGAATCCACGTTGAACTGTAGGTCCCCCAACAGTGGCTGGGAAAGTCAGTTCGAAGGTCGGAGGAAGACCACAGCATACCTCCAACAAACAGGACCATTGCTACTAAAGCACTGTCGTGTTCAAACCAATCTTCGGATCTATGGTTGCTACACCTTTTTAAATGTAAAATTATATCACAGAAACAAATAACTTCTGCTGGCAATAAGGACTCTAAACAGTTAAAATATATAGCCGCGGCGGATTAGCCGTGCTTGCTGCAGCGCCATGTTGCGGTACGCGCGGCAGTCCGTCGTCGGGGGTTCGAATTCCCCCTCGGGCATGGATGTTTGGATGTTTGTGTCGTCTTTAGTATAAGGTAGTTCATAAGTTGTTTGTAAGTTTAGGGACTGATGACCCCGCAGTTAAGTCCCTTAAGCCATACAAACATTTGAACATTTTAAAATATATAAGGCAACGTGTTAGATGCATAGCATGGCTGAACTTCATAGTCATTTCGAGCAATTTTTTCACTAAAAGTAAATTATTTGATTTTATTTCAATATGTGAATTTCATTTTGAATAATGAGTTCAAGTCGAAAATTGTACGGAGTAAAATGAAACAAAATTTTGTGAAACGTTGGTAAAAAGTTTTCGTGTAACTTGCATTGTTATAATGTCGTAAGGACGTGAAAATTCTAACAATCCGGTAATTCTTCAAATACATTACAGGTGTAGTTTAAAGTCCTTAAATGCTGACCAGTACACGTGTACTTATTTTAGCTCTCATTGAGAACATGCTGGAATCGTTGATGCGTAACTGTTGTATTGTCAATTAAATTGAATTCACAATTCTAATGAAAAATCCAGTACATTCGATCATCATAAATTCTGGGAACACCGAAAGAAACGTTATTATTCTTATGAAGTGCACTACTATGGTTCTGCTCATATTCTTCATGTTTTATAGCATCAGAGATCACACTTAAATGGAACAAAAACGTATAGAAAAAATGATGAACCATGTAGCAGCATCTCTAGAAATTGTACGTGTAACGCTTCAATAAAATCAGGTTGCTTTTCACAGCGACGCACAACTGTTGCTGATGCGACAAATGCACTGCCTGCAACTATCGCAATTTTTATAATCACTTCTATGTAGAATTACCTTTGTCTCATGACACTTAAAATTATAATTATTTTCCTGGAGATCGCCATAATTTGTGAAATAATTTACTTACACTTTTGGAATAATTAATTTTGATTTCGGTAAAGTACACCAGTAATCAGTGCTTAGAAAAATTACATTAAAAAAGATGAAATGTATTTCAATCAACCAGAAGTTTACAGCAAGTCATCATTGCTTGCAAAAACTTGCTGCGGATATTTTGAAGACAACACGGAGTAAACAATGAAGTTATTTCGCTTCATTAAAGACTTGTACTGTTGGTCAAGTAGGTTATTCCATCAGTATCACAATCTACTTCAATATGAGCAACTGCTCCGCAATAATCCCTTATAATTGTCTCCAAATTATGATTTACGAATTCGCAGGAATATGTTTCGAGATTTTCACTTCAGTACGGGTGAAATACCTATCTGTGTTGTAATATGGCTTATACTAAAGATACTGCGAAGAGTTGAACAAATCTCACTGTCAGACAGTAATGCCACAATGCAAATACCAAGTATTCTACTAACTCCGTCATACAGGAATTACTTTCGGAGTGACTTTACGACCCAGTGTATGTTCAAAAATATTTTTGTTATATTCTCATTTACCGTCATCCTTCTTCACCCTGCGTTACTAACACCTGGTTTTAACCCTCGCTACGAACACCCGTCTTTCAGAGGTTTTTGAACATTTGTTAGTAACACCCGTCAGTTCGACGAGTGTGATTCCAAACCAACACTCTACCCGTGTACACTTGTTCATCAGTTGTTCCTCAAAACATCACAGTTCACTGACAATTTGAACGTAGCCGTCATTTTGACGGATGTTACTAAGCTAGGGTTAAGGTAGCCAACCTTCTTTAACCGCAAAATCAACTCCGAAACCAATATGTTATGATATGTGGAGGACATAAAGCTATTTTTTTACAAATTCATATTTATACAGATCACACCTGAAAAATATCTGGAGAGCTATCTACATACGCCGGTGATCTAAGAAGCATCTGAGTTTCATGTGCATCGAAGCAAACTAGGAGAGACCATCACGAAACACAGCAAACTCCTTGTGCCAAATGTATGCAGGCACGAGAAGTTATTCCTCCCTATAATACATAATATACAATAGGAGCTATATTTCACTGCTATTTTGTTGCAAGCCTGCTTCCAGATTGCTGTGAAAAGTCTTATAATTCTGTCTCGTATGTGACATGACAACTGCGCAATTACGACGAAAACATTGCAAATAATTGTTTTGCTAAAAGACGTATCGGCCTGCTTGATAGAGTTTCTTTTTCCTTGTGGCAGAGGACACAATTCTGTTATCTACACTTGTTGCAAGCTCTTCAGGGTCGCTGTAATCAGTCAGGAAGTTATCAGAAAAGCCATGATCTGAATATTGCACACACTGGTGAACGACAGCAATGGCAGTATTGAAAGCCAAAAAATTTTGTGTGGAAGGGCAAAGGAAAATGGCACATTTCCATTTGAGCTACATCTAACGATTAAATGTGCGTAACAGGGCCTCAGTAAACAAATGTAAAGAAAGAAATAACGAACGTTATCAGATGAGAATACTGCTTGTCTTTTGGTGACGTCTTTCTATAAAGTGGAGACCAGTGACGTGCGCCGCGTTGGACAGCACTGGTTGGCCAGCAGAGACGACTCCATAATAGAATATACATTCACTCACCTAAGGCCTAATGTCGTTGAAGGTCATTGTACAATATCACACATTGCTACGTTTGGTCCGCTTCTCTAAGATTTTACCACGCACGTTTCTTCAAGAATGCCAGATCCAGCTGATACCATTCATTGATGCTTACTTTACTCGTTGCACCGAAATTTTGGGGATGCTGATCGCGGCGCTTTACCGCTCTTCCAAATAGTCCGACGTTTTCTATGAGATTACCATCAGGCTGAGCCAGTTGAGGTGCAATATGATGTCTTAGTTTTCGTAGATCCAGTAACGTGCAGGTGCACTTACGCAAAAAGGTTGCTGTCGGCCTGGAAAGCTGTGGTATAAACATAATACTCATAATGGTGTAAAAAAAAAATACTGTCATTCAGAAAGTGGTGACAAGCGTAAGTTCATGTGCACAGTGACGAGAATGAGTGATCTCAGCTCAAATCACGGTATGAGAAACACCCCCCAAAACACGTCAGAACCATTTCGTCCCTGAACTACACCTTCTACGCATTGTGAATTAAATGCCTCAGTAAGCCGTCAGTACACTCAATGCCTTGCAAAATTTGAAAAATAAAAAGATTGGTAATATGATGACTCGTCGTTCAATTCTGCAACTGTCTACTGTCCAGTTCCTGTGTTGCTAGTTTTACAACTTTTATTAGCCGCTTCGAGGAATGGTCGTTGGTGAGGTACCCGACTCAGCATGTCTCCTGCATCCAGTTCTTTCTCAGTGCTGATGGAACTGCAGTCACGGACAGTAGCCGTTGATCCCAGGTTTTAAATCGATTATTTTTCATAAGGCGTGACAGTCATCTCTAGATTTTTTTTCACTACCTGTTGTCAATACAAACTGTAGTTTCCGCATTCCGTATTGAAGCGCCTTATGACGTCCATAAAATGACTTTCATAAAATAATGCTTATTTTTTTGCTATTTTCATCTATTTTATTCGTATCCGTGGTAAAAATCCTTTCTATTTTTAATAACGTCTCGGCCACGTAGGAATTATAGAACGTGAAATATTGCAAGAGTATTGCACTGTTGCCTAAAGAATTCCGTGTAATTGGTTTCTAGCGAAGAGAAAACAGCATGTCATTCTCAATGGAGGGAAGAATTTTTATGACTATGTAGATTTCCACGGTGTAACAGATGTCTTCTAAAGCGAAAGTAATTCCTGGCGTACACAAAGGGAGTATTGTAGCACCATTACTTTAATCATCGGAAGTTCATTGAAGCTTTCACGAAAGACTCTGGAGTATACAAAGTAATCCCAATGCTGGAAATTTGTAGCGAAATGCAGGAGGATCTGCAGTGTGTCGATATTTGGTGGAGGGAGTGGAAATGACCCACAAGATAAACACACGTAACGTATCGCGAATACACAAACAGAGATACTTTATTGTATGACTACACAACTGCAAAAAATCACTAGAAGCAATTAATTCTTTAAAATATCTGGGAATAGCCATACAGAGTGATTTGAAGTGCAACGACCACATAAAATTAATCGAGAGTAAGGCAAATGTCAGACAGAGGTTAACTGGAAGAGTCCTCAGAAAATGTAGTCAACAAGAAAGGAATTAACTTACAAAGTACTCGCTCGACCAATACTTTAATGTTACACTACAGTGTGGGATTCGTACCATTTGGGATGGAGGAGATCAAAACGGGCTCAGAACGCTTCATTATAGGCTCATTTCGTAAGCACGAGATCATCACGGAGACAATCAGCAAACTTTAGGAGCAGATGTTGTCAGAGAGGCGTTCTGAATGAACATGTAATACTTCTTGCATAGTTCGGAGAACGTAGATCGCTAGAAGAGTCAACAAATATATTACTTCCTCCTCCGTATATTTCCCGAAATTATTATGAAGATAAAATTAGAGGGATCAGAGACCAGTCAGATGCTTACGAGCAGCATTTTCCCGCGAATAAGACGCGACTAGGATAGAAAAAGGAAGAAGTGACTGTGATACACAAACTACCTTTCCCACCGCCACACCAAGTGATGTATCTTGCGGAATACAGACGTAGATGTGTTTAGAGATGTAGAACGGACCTCCTCCAAATCGGCGAGTCATCCAACACAAAGTTCATTATGAAACGAGAATAACGCATTGTCAGGAGAGAGTATGTATTTTGGCTTTCTTGCAGAGACAATTCTGCGTGAACGCACTGAGGCGCTATGCTACGATGCGCGAGGCCGTTCCCCGCCGAGGGTTCGAATCCTCCCACGGGCATGGATGTTTGTGTTGTCTTTAGTATAAGTTAGTTTATAAGTAGTTTGTAAGTTTAGGCAGTTAGGTCCCATAAGCTTAACGAACAATTGAACATTTGAATTCTGCACAATAACAAATTCAGCACATCATGGGTGAAATGGGGCAGCAACTGAAAACATAAGATGACGTGTAGCTATTTCTTAGGAAAACAAAATTCTAAATTGGACACAGATTCACTTAAACATCTGGCAATATTTGGTTCAAATGTGATGTTCCGTCCAGCCCTAGTATGATGGTGCTAACAATTTGAACTAGGCCATAGACACTAGAGTAATTCTGACAGGAAAGGGCGGAAGAGTTCGCACCCTACAACTCCCATTTTTTCGGAAAGCTAAAAGGACATCTTCCGGACGACATTCACATTCATTTCTCAAACTGCTCTATGACCAAGCAGACGATTCGAAAAATTGAATGATTGGGAGAACGCTCCGATTATTATTTGCAGAGACGTGGTGACTACGTTCAAAAATAGTAGCATATGTTTGTGGCGGTTTGACGCGTAGGGAAACATTCAGCAAACGTTGCACGCCGTGACAATAATGTACTCTTTTAACATAGCGATCGTCTATAGTAACAATCCAGTTTGCAAGCTTGTCACTGACCTTACAGCCACTCGCTCAGCTTCTTCTCTTTGCATACCTCCATCTTTATTAACTGTTTATTGATTTACCCCTTATTTTCTTTGCATCATTCCGACAGACCAAATCAGATTTATCATCGTCATACTGTATACATTTTACGTAACACTCGTCACTGCGCTCTGTTCTAAATACCTGACCAATAACTTTTCTCTTTCATTTTCATATGTACCCATTCTATTACATAAACACTTAAGACAGCTATGGTATGATATAAGCTGCATATTGAAGAAAATAATATAGATTCGTATAGGACAATTGATTACTTAGATAAGTAAGACTAGCTCTGTTAAATTACAATTTTAACAAAAGCAAGTAAGTAGCAATTATTCACTCGCCTCTACATCTGTACTCAATAAACCACCTCATGATGTGTGACGGAGGGAGCTTTGTATACAACTATCACATTCTGCAGTTGGGTATGATTTGCAGAAATAAAAATGAGTGCAGGTAAGCCTGAGTGAGGGATCTAATATTTCTGAGTTTATTCTGGAGGTCTTTACGCGAGACATACATAGAGGGTAAAATATATACCTGACTCTCCTAGGAGTGACCCAGCAAAGTTTGATTGGGCCGTTAGTGTTTTCTAAATACATAACAGAGTGAGTATCAATCAGTGACTGTTTGCTAATTATGCTGTGGTGATCTTAATTCCTACTACATTCATATAATGTCGACACATTTCTGTACATAAATGTGTCGACATTATATGAATGTAGTAGAAATTAAGATCACTTAAATAAAATTTCTATTGGTGTTAGGCACGGCAGGTAACTCTAATGGCAGAAAAATGGATGATGTAGATGAGTAGCAGAAACATTCCCGCAATGTTAGTATACCCCATTAGTGGTATGCTGCTACATACAGTCGTGTCGATTAAATATCTAGGCGTAACGTTGCAGAGTGATATAAAATGGAATAAGTTAAAAATTCAATTACAAGCACACACACACACACACACACACACACACACACACACACACACACACACACACGCACGCACACACACAAACAAACACAAACACATACGCTTGAGGGAGGACTCGAATCTCCGACGGGGAGCAACCGTGCGTTCCGCAGCAAGGCGCCTTAGAGCGCCCAGTCACTACACCATAATTTTGTATGGTCAGTAGTGGACAAGAGGGAAGGTCGAGTTCGGTTTATTGGGAGAATTTCGGAGATGTAGTTCATCTATGACGAGGACCACGTGTAGAACGCTTCTGCGACCCCGTCTTGCGTATTGCTGAAGTGTCTGGGATTTCTCGATATCGGTTTAAAGGAGGACATAGAAGTAATTTGGAGGCAGGCTACTAACTTGATTACTCGTAGATAAGATCAAAGTCAGAGTATTACATAGATGCTTCAGGAACGTAAATGGGAGTAGCTGGAATGAATGCGATGTTCTTTTCGACAACGCTATTGTGGATGTTTAGATTCACGGAAATGGAATCTAAGTGCAGAATAATTTCACCTCCGCCAACTTACATTTCGCGTAGAGTTCACAAAGATAATTAGGGCTTGTACAGATGCATAAAAGCATTCTATTTCTGCTCGTTCTATCTGGGAGTGAAACAGATAGTGGTAAGAGGTACCCTCCGCCACGCATCTTACCATAGATTTCGGAGTACGAATATAAATGAAGCAGCGTTCATTCAGGCGCCCTCACAATACATTGCATTTCTTTTTGTGGGGGTCGGTTGGCAGTCCCTGCAGCAAGCGTCGTTATGCTGCACATCCTCCGGAATTTGCAACAATTTTCCAGTTTTGCAACTTCTTTGCATGCTACAGCATCATCCACGAAAAGCCTTATTGAACTGACGATGTTATCTACTAGGTCATTTGTACATGTTCTGAAAAGTAACTGTCCCGCACTCTCTTCGGGCATGCCAGAAAAGACTTCTGTTCGTTGAGAATGACATGCTGTATGTTTGCTAAGAACGGTCAAGACTGAAGACACTAGCACTGCTGTATTCCCATTCTACACCGTTAAGACGTCTTACTGAATGCGACAGGATTCTAGACGAATTTAAATGTCACTTTTGACAAAATTGTTTATCATTCTTAAGAACTAAGGAAATAAAAAAAATCTTAAGTAATTTTAATTGCAGCAGCGTTGATTTTTGTTCATATGGAGGCCAAAATTTCATTTGGGTTTCTCATTATCATTATTCCATGCGCAAAGCAGAAAATGGGAGTCAGATTTAATTTGTGTGGCCACAATATCCAAATTTGTATCGCAATAATTATATTTAAAATATATGTATTTTATACAATGAAAGATCTCGCGTAGTGCTTCAGTAGCGTAGTGCTATAATACCTCTCTCAACTTGCTTCTAAATAGTTTGGATTAAATGAAACAGTCTTCTTTATTTTCGTTCTTCACATCCTGCCGCTCGAAATTACGTTTAGTTGTTGGCTCTAACGTGTGATGTGTGCAATACGCGCAGTTAATTGTTGCACAACCACTGCAGAAACATCGCGGTAACGTATTACCTCGTCTCGAACCACGACCGTATGTATTTTCGTAAAGTCAACGGTAGAATGTACACTTCATATAATACTCGCAAATAGTTAATTGTCGATGTCGTAGCGAAATCTGCACTATTCATGTCATATTAATACTACTAACAGAAGACAAAGTTTCCAGATGTACTTTCTCGGTTTATAATGTATGTTAGAAGGATGAGAAGACATCAATTAAAAATTATTGGTAACAAAGACAAAGCTCCAACCTCAACGTTTTGCTTATTTCATCTTAGTCATGACAACTTAAATTTGGAATTTGTTGTTGTGACATAATCACATGGACAATTTAAATCAAGTGGCGCGTGTATTTTTCTTATCTTCACATTAAGAAAATTATGTAGCGTGAAACTGTCACAGATACGGTCATTTTCCAGAACCATCACTCGAGACGTTCAGAAATTATTTTATAGACTTTGTTTAAACAGTAACCTACAGCTGAAGACCTTATCGAAGACATGACACCAAACTTGAGGGAATTAGTAAATAACTGTTGGATTTGAGAGAACTGCAGGTGATGCTTGCAACAAGTTTAGCACTGGATATCCGCTACCCGCCTCTTTAAAAAAGCAGCCAAGACTTTAGTGTCCGAATTCGAAAAATTCGAACATCTCGATTGTGTCTGGGCATTGAAATAAATTCATTGGCGAAGTCCAAAATTTGTGCTGGAACGGGACTCGAAGCCGTATTTCACACTTCAAAATGTTTGTGAAGCTTATGTTCAAATGTTTGTGAAGCTTATGGGACTTAACTGCGGGGTCATCAGTCCCTAAACTTACAAACTACTTATGAACTACCTTATACTAAAGAAAGCGCAAACATCCATGCCCGACGGGGAACGTCCTCGCGCATCGCAGCATAGCGCCTCAATGCGCTCGGCCGCTCGCCGTGGCATTTCACACTTCCGTCCAACGGTCGACTTAACCGTATTTTTCCGTATACATCGGCCCCTTGCGGACTTGTTTTCATATTTGTTCGATCTTGATCTATGAAGACTTGATTCAGTTTTCCATTGCAGAGGGCAGCCTTCTGGCCGAAAACGCTAAGCGGCGGCAATTAGACAATCCAGACAGGTTCTCCGGCGTGACTGAATTCTCAGCTTATCGCACACTATCCCTGCCTATTACCTCCTCTTGCTCACAGCTGTGACTGTATCCCCGCAAGCGATCGGACAGGTTTGTGCATCCGCACAGAAATAGTCATTTGCCTCTTGGAGACATAGTTACGATTATAGATATGTCCGAAGGAACAGACACCGTATGTGTATTACTATGGCGTCTGCTCCGTCGTAACTACATGCATTACCGCTGTAACTGAAGATGTATAAACTCAAATTCGGAGCATAATTGAGATCCGAAAGTTGGTCTCTGGTGCCCACAACACCGGTCCTGGACGGTGTCAGATGTGTGAGGATCCATCCTGATGTCTTGAACACAGCATCATCGTTGTGGAACAAGACTTTCCTGATCAGCAAAATGGTCAAATAATAATTGGCAGTAATTCTGTCTAGCAGAACACACATGAAATAAATAGATATGGCTGTCTGACCAAATCATGACAGAATCCCATCCATGTTTCACTCTTGGCAAGAAACAGTCGGCGTCATAGGCTTTGAATGGCTTATGCCAAATGTAGCCTGGGCCAAAAGTTAGCAAAAGTGGAAAACAAGAATTGTCCGACCAAATAATTTTTCTTCTGTTGCCCCATAGCTCAGGTATTATTGCTTCGGCACCACGTTTTCCTATTACGGGCTTTCCGATCTCTGATTTGTGATTCTGGGATTCCAGCTTTCCTGAAATTCCAAGCTTATGGTGCTCAGTTTTAAACTTATGGTGTCTTCCAGATAGTGATATTGAGTTTTGCTACGACTTTAGCCGCTGACGTCCTTACGAACTTCTTCAATGATCGCCTGTCACGCTCTCTCCACATACACTAACGGCTGTAGTAAGGGCTTCGAAGGTGATGGTTCTTAATGGTATGACTTCATAAAAAATGGAAACATGGATGGCGTTACATTAAATAATAATAATAAATTTTTAAAAAACTTCTGGTTTTGGCATTGCCAAAAAAACAGAAAATGCAGTATTACTACCACATTATCTTAGTCTAGTGAAGAGGCTAAAACTGTCTGTCAGTAGTAACAAATGATTAGTGGAACCCCTAAACGGGTAAGAAAAGAATACTTGTTTGTTGGAACGAGGTGGTCGTACAGAAAAAGGTGCTGTTATACGCTTCGTGATTACGGAAATTCCGGTGTAGCTTTTACATAATAACACTAAATCGCTCAAGGTGAATGCACGGATGGTTCCTGTGAAAGGGCTCGGACTACTTCATTCTCTAAAAGTCCCCGGTTTGAATTTGTCATCCGTATCTAAAGGCCTCTTCTTAAACGAGAGGCTAAATCGATTAATAATTACAATATAAAATACAGGAAATATTACAAGTTATTGATGACATTCTCTGGAAGCGCGTTTTTGGGAAAACGTCGGAAAGTACCATTCACTGGGAGAAGTCACAGACATTTACTCATCTACGAAGGTGCTTTACAATCAGATAGTTCATTTGTAGAAGCTTCCTGTTTCTGGCATATTTACAAATAAGATCAAGAAATGGCACAAGGAAGCTTCTCAGGATAATATTTACGAGTTTGTTTAGGCTGAAGAAGAGTATCACAACTATTATCAACACACATGGATATAAGCACTTTAAACATCAAATGACAGATAGTTCCTAAAAATTCAAGAAAGCACTTTGCTAAGAAACCCTCACAGGTATTAGCCTACTACAACGGCGGGAACTCCATTTCAATAATGTCTGGAATATCAAACGAAGCCCACGCTGGACCTTGATGTTTAAGTCCACACATAGTCTCACATCGAAGTTGTGGACGAATTATAAATACGTATTTTATGAGTGAAAGCAGTATCTTTTGAGTTTAACAACTCGCAAAAGGAAATGTAACCAAGGTCGCAATTTATTGATGACCGGCTTCCATGATCTTCTGATCGGTATTATTTGCAATTAGTGGTCATCCGCTTGTACACTGACGAAATAAAGTTAAAATGTTTTTTGTGAAAACATTGCATGAAGTCATTAAAATCTGATTGTAGTACATTTTGATGACTTCGTGCAATGTTTGCACATAAACATATAACTTCAAATATGTACAAGTGGATGACCACTAATTTTAAATAATACTGATCAGAAGAAGAGGACTTAGATCATCGAAACCGGTCATAAGTAAATGAGTGACTGTAAAACTATAATCTTAGCTACATTTCCTTTTGGGAGTTGTTGTTAAACTCAATCAGATCGCCTCCTTCCTGCAATGTCAGATAATGGCAGTATCTTGTAAATAATGCAATTATGACTTTTCTAACCTGTTGTACCTACTCATCCCAGCTGATAAAAAATACCACTGCCTGACAAATTAAGAAAGCAGAAGGGGAAGAGGAAAGGAAATACGAGTCCACGAGTTGAGAGTTTTCGTCATCTTATTTGAGCGATTACAAAACGAAGTCAAAAGACAATTGCCAATGCACATGCAGGAAGTAAGTTGGCCGGTGTTGCTTCCTTTAAGGTTGATGTATTAGCCGAGAAAATTTCGCATTCACAACAGATGTGTGAATGACAATTAAATGCCGGCCGGACGCATCGCGCCTCGTGCCAGCATCTCGCAACAGTGCGCCGAACTGACGGCTCTCATTCCTTCTCCCGCAGCCTGCGAGGTTCTCTCACTGGTAAGTTTGCATGACGCACAAAACGCAGGGTCAATCTAAATTCATTGTCAGCTCTCTGAGGTCTACGGGCAGAATGAAACTAGAAAACAGATGGTGCATCGCTGGTGTACGCTTTTTTTCCGAAGGTCGTCAAAAAGTCGACGATGAAGAGCGCCGTGGGCAACATTCTGGAGAATCGTCGCTTCACGATTACGGGGCTCAGCATCAATTTTCCTCAGATATCGCGATCCTTGTTGTACGAAATTGTCACTAAGCGCCATGTGTTCACGAAACTGTGCGCCAGGTGGATACCAAAAAATCTGACACGCGAGCGCAAAACGAAACGTTTCGAAGCAGCACCGAAATCTGTCTTCCGGCCAGCGTTTGGACAACGACGAAAAGCTGAAGACGAGCGTTCCATTCACAGGCAGCAGACTTATACGACACATGGATGCGAAAGTTGATCCCACGATATTACAAGTGTCTCAATTCCTTTGGTGGCTATTCGACATAGCTCAAAGACTGTTGTACCTGTTGCCCGTAAAATTTATGTTGTCTTTGTTTAAGTGAAAAAAAGGGAAACTTACTGTCTGAATTCACCTCACTGCTGTTAGGGCCCTGTTACCAGGGCCTAGATCCAAAAAACAATGTTCAAATATTTGTACAGCTTGTGGGACTTAACTGCGAGGTCATCAGTCCCTAAACTTACAAATTACTTATGAACTAGCTTATACTAAAGACGGCACAAACATCCACGCCCGAGGGGGATTCGAACCCCCGACGGGGAACGGCGTCGCGCATCGTAGCATAGCGCCTCAATGCGTTCGGCCGCTTCGCCACGGCCCTAGATCCAAGATCCGATTCGTTTGGGAAGAGTGTCTTGAAGCCAATGTATCATATTCTCAGGCAACCTCGCCTTTAGCTATTGTAATTCGTCCTGGATATCTTGTATACTGCCACTGGACGGAGTTGACGTCCAAGCCGATCCAATACATCTACATCTACATAGATACTCTGCAAATCACATTTAAGTGCCTGGCAGAGGGTTCATTAACCACCTTCATAACTTTTCTCTACCGTTCCATTCTCTAATAGCGCACGGGAAGAAAGAACACCTAAATCGTTCCGTTTTCGATCTGATTTCTCTTATTTTATTGGGATGGTCATGTCTCCCTAAGTAGGTGGGTGCTAGCAAAATATTTTCACATTCAGAACTAAAAGTCGGTGATTGAAACTTCGCAAACAAATCACGCCGCAATGAATAACGTCTTTCTTTTAATGATTTCCACCCCAATTCGTGCAACATTTCCGTGACGCTTTCCCCCCGTAACGTGATAAAACAAAACGAGCTGCCCGTCTCTGAACCTTCTCAATATCTTCCGTCAGTCCCACCTGGTGAGGGTCCCACAAGGGGCAACAGTACTCCAAGAGAGGACGCACAAGTGTGATGTAGGCAGTCTCTTTGGTGGAGCTGGTGCATCGTCTAAGCGTTCTGCCAATGAAACGTAACCTTTGGTTCGCCTTCCCCACAATATTTTCTATGTGTTCTCTCCAGTCAAAGTTGTTCGTAATTGTAACTCCTAGGTATTTGGTAGAATTTACGACCTTAAGGTTTGACTGATTTATCGCGTAATTAAAGTTCAACGGATTTCTTTTAGCGGTCATGTGTATTACTTCAAACTTTTCTTTATTTAGTGTCAATTGCCAATTCTCGCACCAAGTACAAATTTTGTCTAAATCGCTTTTCCGGCCAGTTGACTTCACTAACCGTGTCACATGTGGATTCTGCTGGCCACAGGAGTGTGTCAGCATGAAGCAGATAGGTCACAAATCACGTGTCATGTGCTGGATAAGTATTATCCTGTTGAAAAGTGGCAGCATGGTACTGTGGCATGAGCGCTACTACATGAGGGCCGGTTTCCTGCAGTAACTAGCGACCGTGACCTGCAGCGTCACCCGACGGCTGGCCACAACAAGGCGCCAGCAGTACCGCCGCTTTACCTCGCCAAACGGGGACCTCCTGCTAGTCAACGCCATACTCACTCACCATGGCCATCCAGAGTCACGATTCATCTCTGCTATTTGTCAGCAGTCCATACCAGCCGATGGCGGCACCACTCCAGCAGCAGCCGCTTGTGTTAGCGGAGGCCTACGGCAATTCCACCGTCAGGTTGATGCTCATCTCCGATCTGTGGCGCATGATGACACAAATTGTTACATGGTATCCATTCTTGGCATTGTGTATCATACGACGATTCTCCATTTTGGTGGGCAGATGTGGACGAGTAGTATCCAGTGCTCCAGTTCCCATGTGTTCCAACATCGGGTAACCGTGAAGTCAGGAAGCCTCACAAAGCTGGACATTTTAAGATTCGACCAACCGGTCAGATGGACACCCTCAATGAGGCCTGGTTGAAATCGGTGTAGTTGTTGATCACGATGCCTCACACTAATACGTATCGTCTCCAAATCCTTGACATGATCACTCGCCATCTGGCAGGTTCGTGCTGCTTATATGTATATAGTACCAGGCTTTCTATCGACACAGAGAGCTAGGTGGAGCAGTGGTTAGCACGCTCGATTCACATTCAAAACGGCGACTCAAATCAGCCTCCAGCCACCTAGATTTTGTTTTCCGTGATTTCTTTAAATCGCTTCAGGTCAGTGCCGGGGTGGTTGCTTTGAAAGGGGCTCAGTCGATTTCCTTCCCCATCTCTAACAGAAACAACTCCAGCTTGTAGTCCGTCTCCAATGCCCATGCTTCTAATCTACCTGCCTTCCTACTTCTTTGTAACAACACTAAAGACGAAGCACTGTGTGATAGCCGTTCTGTCACAAAAAATGAAGGTATAGCAGTCGTCAATCCTAAGACAGGTTTGATCACCGCAGTGCTTTGCTAGGCATTGTCGTGTTGGTGGTGGTATGCTGTTGCCTTCGTACAACCTTTGAACTGACTTTCCCAGTTAGTTACAGCCACACCTACAGTTCATCGTGGAATCCGAACCATGCCGATATTTTTCACATCACCAACATTGTTATAGTTCTAATAAGTGATAAGTGGCAGATAAAAGTACTGGGATTGACTGGAGATCGAACCCGAGACCCTTCGGTTCATAGTTACATACCCTCCAATTGTATAAAGTTATAGTGACATGCCAAGATGTCTTCAGCACGCTTTTCTTGTTTTTGGTAAGCAGTGTAGAATAGATAGGTTAACATGACTTTTCCATGCTATGAACTGCAGCAGCGGTAAATTTCTCAATGTAAGTCATTTTTCTGCGTGGAAGTGTTATATTTAACATGCAACTCACGCAAAAACTAATTTACATGTGAGCATGTCATGAAAAACTCGACTGTAATGGTGTACTACATTTCAGTTAAGTTTATGGTATTCTGCAATCACTGATGTAGAGTTATACATCTAGAATAAAACAAGTACCGAATAAGGTAGCGCAGTGGTTAGTATACTACAATCGCATTCGGGCGAACGTTGGTTGAAATACACCTGCAGGTATCCAGATTTAGGTTTTCGTGATCACTCCAAGCAAGTTCAGAGAGAGTTCCTTTGAAAGGGCACGATTGGGACAGGACAGTAAATCAGAATCTTCCATCCTTAATGAAATAAGTGCAACTAATAACTGGGTGTAGTCGCTGTCAAAACACACACAGAGTGTATTAAAATAAGTCAGCATTTGTTTTGAAATAAGTCACACACGTATATTCCTTAGTACGTAAACTGCCATACTGTTTATTTGAGACGTTGACGATACTATTTATCTTTTCACTTCAAGATGAATGATAATCTCAACTTTTTTTATTTTTTTATTTTACTCAGGTGTGTGCCGCACGTTAATTATATCGCTGGTTGGTTGGTTGATCGTTGGACAGGGGGAACAAACTGCCTAGGCCATCAGTCCCCTGATGTGGAGGGGAAGGAGTGAGGATAGGAAAAGAGGAGCAGGGAAACGAAATGCAGTCCAGGGAGAAAAGAAGGAATAGAGACTGCATTATCTCGGGACCCGTGATCGCCAGGCAGGTACTCACGAAAGAACCGCGAGCCCCCTGGGGGGAATTATGTCATATGATTAACGTTATATAATTATGGAAGGAATGGGTTATGGTTGTTTATAACAGAATACTACTAATTTTAAAGGCACTTGAAAACAGTATGTAAGACGTATTAAGTGAAACAGCGTTTAATAATGTTGACATTTAGAGTTTTCATAAAACCACCACAGATAAAGGCGGTCCGATGAACCATCCACAGTGCTATTCAATGTGAGTTGCAGAGCATTTATGTTGATGTAGATATATGCTGAAACTAAGAGGAAGACTTTAATCCGGTATTTCAATGTAAACAACGACATGCAGGCTCATTAGTTATCAAGACAGAGAAAGGGTAGTAATTTCGTGAAGGGCTTGCTTTCAATACAGTCAGTAACAATTTTTGCTCCTCGAACATGACTTTAACATAAATTTAATAGCGGATCACAAGAGAATAAAAAAAAAGCTGCAACAAATTTTTATACCAACACAGTGAATTATGACTTTGATTAGTTCAAACTTCCGCAATCATGTTAGCGTTCCAACACTGTGATCGAACTTTTAGAAGTTTTCGAATGACGATTACACTCCGTGTACATCTTTGTATATAGGGAAATCGGAAATTCAAGTTCGAAGGCTTGCATTACATAATATTTAATAAACAACCCATCTCCATAAGTGTTATCCAGTGATTCCATGAGAATCTCTTTATTTTTTACGCTGAAACAAATCTACTGTCAACTATTTGCTATCCATATTTTGGAAGGAGGCAGCATGGTCCACAACCACCACAAAATGTCTAACAAAATTAGCTCTAGAATGCATGGCTGAATATCTATGAGCACATCTTCGATATGTGAACACGTCTCTTCCAATAGTCAAGTGCTCATTGCTCTTAAGGTATGCATTTTAGAGTTAATGTTTACTATACAATGTGCACCTCGGTTGCACAGTGGTAGAATGCCAGACTACAAATTCAAAGGTCGCGCATTCGATCCCGGCCAGGTCCTAGGATTTTTATCTGTCACTTTCCACTTATTTCACCTCTGGCAGTATTGCTCATGTGAAAAATACCGAGTAGCACCGTGGTTCGGAACCCACGTGAAACTGTAGGTCCCCCTATAACTGACTGGGTAAGTCAGTTCCAAGGTCGGAGGAAGGCAACGGCATACCACCTCCAAACAGGACCATGCCTAGTAGAGCACTGTGGTGTTCAAACCAATCTTCGGATTGTTGACTGCTTTACCTTATACATTGTTTTTGTTTTGTTTTACCCATATTACCTCATCCCAAAATATGGGAATCACAAGCATTGTAGCAGAGCAGGTTAATTTGACAGTGTGTAAGGCAAAGAAGTGCTCATAGGGTCACCGGATACTATTTTTGCGCATAGGGCTGAAATTAAAATATATACTGTTCCGT
This sequence comes from Locusta migratoria, assembly GCA_026315105.1. Lineage (NCBI taxonomy): Eukaryota > Metazoa > Arthropoda > Insecta > Orthoptera > Acrididae > Locusta > Locusta migratoria. The sequence continues at coordinate 143,505,541 of CM048755.1, read as the reverse complement.
ATCGGAAATAATATTTACTTGGATATCTGCGACGATGCAACCATTATCAGCAGTAACTACAGACATTTGACTATAAGGGACGACTCGTCCTGTGAACATTAATGGAATTGTTTGCGTTCTACTTGCTCAGATCCAAACTGGCTTTTGGTCTCTAGATAGCGACTTTTAGCCACTAGTGATGTCTACTTTAAATTATTAGCACGGCTGTGAATTCTTATGCTACCCCGCACAAGGCTTCCCCGTGTCGAGTTTCTTTTGCCGTCGCGTTATGATTTATCCACTGTTTTACCTGCGGCACCTAATGTCAGGCCGAGAGTAAGTCAACAAAAAATCGTTTCGTGTCCTCAGGGGGGTGATGAATTATGAGTAATGCGGAAATCAATTTGACGCAGTTCAATCAATTTGTCATTCTCTTTTTACGTATTTGATAGAGTAAACTTAGCGACAGCGTTCGACGAAAACATTAGGCTAATGCCGTTTGAGCAGCGAAGGAATAATGTAAGTCCGAATGAAGTGGTTTATGGCGAGCTCTGGTGTCATAATCAACTGCACATTCACAAGGAATAACAGATGTAAAAGAAAGGACTTCTTTCGAACGCACCCCAAAATTTACGTAATGAAAACAAACACGGCTTAAGCAGCATTGCCTTAAATTCTAGGGCAGAGTATGCAGGAGGTCGGCTACAATGTTATACCGCCCATGTGGATTGTTGACACAAGGCGAGAACCGCACGCAACCCTTAGGAATTCATCAGCCACCTTCTGTCAGTGAGTGATTAGCTCGAAACTGCTGAAATTTACTGCATTTTTCCAACACATTGTTTCTCACCACAGTCCTTGCCCGAGGAAAACACCTGCTCCGGAAGTGGGACATACTTGTAGCCCTGGCTGGAGTGTCCTCTAAGTGAGTAATATGTCTTTGACGAACAAGGATTTTACAGATTTATTCCGACAGGTAGTTCGAATGCCGGGCTTTTAAGTGATTCACAAATTATTACAATATCACAACATTTTCAGACATTTATTTCTTAACTGTTAGGTGCTGTGAATTTAGTTATGAAACAGTTACCTAAGTGATGAAAACGTCGCAATCACAAAACTGCAGAAACCACCTTTACCTAACTTTGGATGTTACATAAACCTTTACTCAGAAGAATTACATTAAATATACAGTGACATTGATTTTTCTTCGCTAATGAAATATATTCGCAAAATTGTGATTCTTATACATTTAAGTAAGGCAGAAACTATTTTTCTTCATTTGAGGTGGGTACTGCAGTCATTTTGACAGTATTTACGAAGTCGTGAAAAAATGGTTAAAGTTATAAATGATTTATAGTGTAAATTATATTGGACAAATCACTTCAATGAATATTCATGATAAACATTAATAATCATTGTAGAATATTCAATTTATAGAACTGCGTTCCAAAAACAAGCAGCTAAAAGACAGTTACCCCGCCTTTCCTTATACCCCAACCGCGTAAAATAAAATTTGAGAGGGAATTAAAATTCTCAAAACTAATACTGTTTGCAGCGGATATGTTTGTAAATCTATCGGACCAAACTGCGTGGTCATCAGTCCTGCAGCTGATATCATAACATTAAATTATCTAACTAAAGCGTCTGAATTACTTTTTACGTTAGCGCAATAGCGGCTACATCTAAGAAACGGAAATATTTTCGGGTTCAGACACACCAATTCAATCTATTTTCTTCTTAAATGTGGCTGAGAATATTATTTCTGCTATTGCGCTAATGTAAAAAGTGATTCAGACGCTTTAGTTAGATAATTTAATGTTATGATATCAGCTGCAAACAGTATTCGTTTTGAGGAAATTTTAATTCCCTCTTAAATTTTATTTTACACGGATGCCTTCGACTGCTTGTTTTTGGGAACGCAGTTCTATAAACTGAACTTCTACAGTGATTGTTAATGTTTTGGAAGTGAGCTATCCAATGTAATTTACACTACCGCAACAAAGCGTTGTAAACACATTTTTGTCAGACAAATATTGCGTTATAACTAGGAAGTCATGTAGATATGTGGAACAAAATAAATGCAGAATAATCAAAAGAAACTGAACGACTCTCCTTTCATGTCACTACGTCTAGCGTATATCTTCGTTAATTATACGTGCTGAAAATTTTAAACTCGTGTTTATTGATACTGAAGAAAAACTTCGACACAGCTATTGGATGCTGCTGCACTAAGACATGTCAGTATCATTATGACCCCATGGAAACGCAACCCTTCCTCACTCTTCTCGTACATGAAAATGATGTAAGAAAAGCGATAAAGACAAATAAGATGAGGTAGAAAGAAAAGGAGAAGAAAAATAAACACGTCCGTTCACTAGACACTAATCCGATATGACGTCAATTATGGCTCTGTTGTTCTCAGTGGTAAAAAGAGAAGAAAGCCAAATCCATGTGCCAAATAGGTCGCTGACGAATACCTTATAACTGTGAAAACCTGTCATTCTTCAATTAAAGGAGATGAAAATCCTGCGAAAGACATAATAAAATAAGAGGAAAAAACCCACGGAAGATGGCACAATAAGTGCCGAAACAAGTTTTGGTATTAAAACAAAATAAGGTGTCTTGCATGAGGCGGATTTAACCACAAATCATAGATATGAGAAACTAGGTGGGATGGCAATCGTTAGAAGAAATGCGATTTTCGTTGTGGCGAGATTTTTTTACGAAATTTTAACCACAATCTTTCTACTACGAACGCTAAAGTACTTTTTTAACTACCACCTAATAAGGGAGAAATGAGCATCGTAATAAGATAGATCATATTTACCTCCGGATGATTTCGATTTTATATTTTCCGCGGGCAGTATGAGAGTGTACCTATATAACAAGAATCTGATAATGGTGTTATGCACATTCTATCGAACACTTCGCTACTAGTTATAGAATAATCATGAAAATATACAGGTAGAAAGCCTTGTAAATAAAACAACGATTTCTTGCATATTTTTAAGATCTCATAAAGCCCGGTGTTGGTTAGTTATCAGTGAAAGATGGAGGTGGACACGTAATTTAGGAAAGGACGGAGTGGCATTAGCTTGTGAGGCGGCAGGAATGAGGGGAGGCGAGAGCTCCGAAGGCGGGAGGAGGAGATAGAGAGGGCGCCAAATTCATTTCCATTCCCGGACACAAAGAAAATTATTAAAGGGTGATTGGATCTTCTAAAATAAGTTTCAATGGGATTTTTGGAGAGCGCAACCAGCCAGCGTTCTTGGGTTTCTTTTCTCTCTCTCTGAAATCTAAAAACAATTCTGCCCCTAATGGTTCTGAACAAATGAAGCGTGCGAGCTCGGACAGCGGGAAGCTCCTCCAATTGGTACTAATAACTTTCTGAGGCGCTGCCAGCGGCCCCGAGCCAACTGCATTTGCGAATCATTTAGAATTCGGCTAATATTCGCGGCACATCTATAAATAAGACGCAAATGCGATGGAGCGGAACTGATGAGTACCAAAATAAACTGTCGCAGACCACTTGAAAGGAGCGTCTAATTTTTGAAGTTTGAATTTCTAATTAATGTTTCTTTCATTCATCGAGGGTTTATTACGGGCATCGCAGGTAAGAAGGTGAGGCGCTTACGTGTGGAGGGGCACTAATGATGGAAAATGAAACGGCTTTCCTCGCTGTCATCGAACGCCTCTTCTCAATATTGTATCTCTGTTATTTCTTCAATATTAATGTGCTCCTCTGATACGCAATTAAAGCGCTCACTGTGTATCTTGCGCCTGACACTTTTAACCTCGCCATCGACTTCCCTAACATAAGAGGAAAGTGCTTTCTGACGCTTACTATTTCTTTTAGATAACATATATTTTCTGACATCCTTAGGTGTAATTGCAATCGCCGCAGAAAAATTTGTTTGTGTGGTTATCCAAAAGCTGCTGTTATGTACCGTTGCGCGTCTGCTACCATCTGTCGTGTGCTTGACATCAATGTCGAGAGAGTGTAACACAAATTCAACAAAATTGTTTGATTCTTGGCAAGAAATGGCGAGTAATGTCTTATCAAACATACTAAGAAAAATTCGGTGCTCCACCTTTGACGGCAGAATCTTATTCGTTGGGACAGTGAACATGAATTGCCACTGTTAAGAGTGGGCAGAATAACTACTAGTCACTATGTTTTGTTTCAATCCTTCTGTAATCAGACGAATAGACTAGACTTTCTACAATCGTGATCGACCATATTTCGAACGTAACTTTCTGTTTGAAAACTACTTCCACTTTAATGAAGAATGAATACAACTTAACTGATTGAAATAATGTTTATTTCAAATTTCATCCATGTATTCAACACACGGGATTAATGAATAATAACGACTTTATTAACATGTTTTGTGTTATATTAGATCATGCGATTCATTCCGAATCCTGTGCTCTATCATCAGGTGAAAATCGTCTTAATACATTGTTTGCTTCTGCTCTTAAGTGAGGTGACGCGAAATGTGTGTATCTCTCGGGTTTCGTATTTCGCGAATCAAATAACGGAAAAATGAAGAGAAACAATGATAAATAGCGAGTAGCTTAAAGAAATATTAAGGAAGAACGCTTTAAAATTGTTTCGATATATTTTCACCGTTTTTCACTTCTTCTAATCATATTTTACTGACACTTATTCTCGATATAGTAAACCTACCATACAACCTAATAACATGAACATATTTGTCGCATAACCTCACACAGGAGCAGAAGTAAACAGTGTATTAAGACGATATGCATTTAAAGATAGAACATATGGTCCAAAATAAATCGTGTGGTTTACGAAAACACACAAAAAGTGACGGTGCTATTATTCAGCAGTTCATACATGATTTGTTTAATTTTATAATTAACATTGCCACTATAATTGCACGCTGTTCAATCATTTAATTTCTCTGTAAAGAAACAGAATTTACTCATCATCTTCGCTTCTCCTTTATCCAGCAAACGTTCTTATCGAATACCGAAACACGTCTTAGCAACTTTGTTCCATTAACAGTGCTTAATTGTATTCGGGTGTAATTCTCTATAATGTAGGTACTCCAGTACTCATTATAGTGCACCTTAATATGGTTATCCTGGTAGTAGACCTTCGCGTCTTAAGTAGCATGTTCAGCTGCTGTAGAAATACACATAAAGATAGGCAACATGTTTTTACTGATCTACATTTTCAGATTTAAAATTCTAACTTCGCAAGACCCAATGTTTATGTTGCTGCTGTGTACTTGGTTAATGAATAATGCTGTAACCTGCCAGTTTGTTACACTAAAAGCATGTCTCTGGTTGTATTTCTACATCTTACGACCATGCTGATGAGCTCACGTACCACGAAAATAATTATGACAACCTTTGTAATAATTTACAGAAGACATTTCAGAATCTAGCTTTCTAGAGAAATACACCTGAATAAAATTACCTCCGCAAATGTTGCTGCTTCAGAGCTTATAAAGCAAACTATCATGATAAAACGAACTTTTATGACTGTTTTCATTTCCCAGAGACTTCTTCCACAGACTCCATGGAGTAGAGGTTTAGCTTTGATTTCCATGAAGTACAACTGCGACTTTTCTGAGAACGTATTGCGAGAATAGCAAAAATCCTCTCTATTCTGTCCAATTATCGCAGTAATGTTATATCGTCTGGCAAGAAACCCAGTGTAGGCTGAGCAATATTAGATTTTCATTGCAGGCTAGGCCTGAAAAAATAATATTAATGTCACTATTGTCGCATTATATTTGTATATCTTTACTCGGATTCTTTTTACATACTTAAAACATGTCGTCTGTTGTCTGACTTTTACGATTAAATGTTAGGCAAAAGTTTTAATTAACTGGATAGAGTATGTCGGTAAGCGACAGCGTAGCGCCATTTCTGGCACACGTCGGCGAACGGTCGGTTTCGTATTTCTTTTTCCGCGCTGGTGTCGAGCGGAAGGAAACGCCCGGCAGAATTGCACAGCGCCGGAAGTGGCGGATGTTTAAATTTTCAGGCATCGAAGTCCATGCAAATAAGCTGATCCTATCAATTGTTTTCCTGTACGTGCGACCTAACGAAATTTATTTCCGACGCTCGGACCGCACGATCGTACATCTCGGGCCATAAATTAATCTCGCTCGTCCACACCTGTAAGGAGCACCATCTCCGTGTCAGATGAAATCTCTGAGAGTCGGTTAAGGAGCGCTGCTTAATGTAGCCTAATAGGCGGCGTGTCCATTCTTTTGTAGCGGCCAGCGTGGGCGGCGGTGGGGGGCAGCGTTGCAACGCAGCCGGGGCCATTCTGCGACAAATTAGTGACGACATTACGGCCGTCTTGTGACATTCACGCGTCATTGTGCGCTCGGTCGATAAGGAGCCGCTGGCCGAAAATTCACAACTCCCACTTCAAAGGTAGCCCTGCTCCTAGCGCCCCAATAAAATAACCTCGATGACATTCCCGTGAATTGGCAGCTTCTTTATCTAAGAAAGGACCTGTTTCAAAATAGGCAACCATATCCAACTTTCCAAAAGTTAAAAGACTGTGCGCTCAAGAAGAGCGTTATATTTTGTTTCTTTTTATACTGCGTAACATTGATTTAACCGTATAAAATTATTTTCGCGAACTCAGTTGCGCATGCTACAAATACTATTTCATATCACTCAGAGTTCCACTATTCTGTCGCTACAAGAGAAACAATAAGGAGGCAAATAAGAACGTGAATGTAAGGTAAAAAAATTAAATAATATTGAAATTGTAGTTTCTAGAGTAGTAATAAATCGTGTTCTGTCAAAAGTCCTTGAAAGTTTTCACGTGACGTTTACCTATTGGAACTGGTATCTTCAGTTTCATTTATTTTCATCTGTTACTCTGAAAACATCTAAAGATCATAATTTATAGTTTTCGCAAATGACATTTTGAAAACAAATATTTTTATTTATATACAGCTGAGGAGTCTCTGATGACGAAATCTCGTCCAGTATCAGAGTTGCTTATATCAATCAAGAAAAAGAAAAGAAAAAAATTATATTTATTTCTTGTATATTCCCACCCAGTTTAGCTACTACAGCTGAAAGCGAAAAACTCAATTTTTTACTTCTTTAGTAAAGTAATTGTCCTGGTATAAGCAATGTAAAAATTCATTTTCATAGTGGGGCAACAGACTCTCACCAAAAACAGCTTCAGAATTTCTTGACATGACGCGTGAAGCTGCAGACATTTTACAGTCATTCGTAAGTTACTACAGTTTAAAGTAATAGTTGTTTCTCTTATGCTATACGCATTGTAAAAGCTTAATACTGAGGAAGTTTAAACGTCTGTTCTCAGCCAGGCTCTCTGTATAAAAACAACTAATATGTTACAGAAATCAAAGACCGCTCCACTGTTCTAGGTAATGAGTTTATTTTAAGAAAACGGTATCATTTCTGTCAACGAGCTGTAACTTTTTAACTTCAGATAGCATCCCCGCTCATTCAGTTGGACTACAGCAGGTTGAAATTGCCGTTAAAAACCCACATCCATATGTAAACAAACGCATGCAGTAGAAGTTGCGTAAGACGTTAGCTAGTCTCGTAGTGGCTCTTTCTGATTCCAAATACGTAAGCCTAATAACTCACTTTTTATTTTATAATTAATAATTAATTATAAAGGTATGAGTTTTTATTTCTGATAAAATTTACTCCCAGATTGTGTAATTTTATTTTGGACTTATTGGTCACACCCAGATTGTGAATTCACTCGAACTTTTTATTTTTATTTGGAAATTGAGTTACAAATATGAATTTCCATTCACCAAAAAACATATTACTAAAAACATAATTACAAATAAAACACTTGATTATTGTGTGATCGTATTTGTAACTCATCAGAAGATGGAACTGCTTATAATTTGTAGTGCAGTGGTTCTTAAACTTCTCGGCTGACGGAACAGTGACAATCCTAATACTCTGATGGAACACATTGGTTACTTCGAACGCTAATAAAATTTATAAAAATAACAAATCTGTTTTATTCAATGATTATTTCAATTTTAAATCTTAGGCAATAACATAGAAATCATAATGTCCGTCAATTTAGTATCTTTAATATGTCAAGAACAAAGATCGCCTTGTTGTTAATAGTGTTACTCGGTGTAATTATTCACACTTCGGGAAACCCTGTTCTAGAGTATGATCTATGATGCAATTTTGTGCTGCACTTACATTTAATTTGCATTTGTTTGCCGTGGAGTTATGAGGACGGATGACCGCCTACAACTTACATCTAAGAGTGACAGCAAACACATTTTTATTTACTTAGTATTCAGAGTTTTATTATAACCATATATTTTACAATACATTCACGTACGCAGTAAAATTTATGTAAAGGTTTCTCTTCGCAGCTATCGCCACAGCAAAATAAAAAACCGGTTACTAAATGCGCCTATTAATTACTCTTAGCTTCAAAGAATTAATTATGCTTCTCGGACGTAGCGACCATTTTATTTTCACAAGTATTTGGAAGAGATCGACGCAACCTTTATCTAAGGAATAACTTCGGCTGGCGGTTTCCAATGAATTAGCGAAACCTAGGGAAAACGTGCGTTTCCACGAACGAAATATTAGGATAACGTTTTTTGAAAGTTGCATTTTTCACGAAACAAGACAGAGAGAGAAATCAATGCATAATATTTCACGAAATCGGTGACTGAATCCAAAGTGGTTATCTGAAAAGTTAAACTGGAGCATCTATTTTAAAGTTACGAATCTCTTTCCGTGATATTCGATGCACTCTCAACTCAGTGACGAGATTGAAGGATTATAGGAGAAAGACACTTTCCAGGGATAAATAAACGCAACAATTGAAGACGAATGTAAAGGATCCACACTATCGAAATGAAAGTTAAGAATAAATGCGAAAGGAGGGTAATTGTTTGAACAAGGCTTAGAAGTGGCGGCGAAGTGCGAGTTCTTCGCCTTTATCTTTGTCTAATCTGGCTTCATTTATCTTCGTCCCCACGCCTTACGTTCCTCTTTCTCTTTTTCACTGCGTTTGCAGCGTTTATCAGAGGAAATTACAGCGTCGGGAGCTCAGGAGATGAACTGCGGTTTTCTCAGGAAGATCAAAGGTGAGGCGCAATTCTTTAAGTGCACTGTTTACAGCGTAAATTTCAGTCCGCTGTCAACAGTTTTACTAACTTTTCGACCCAATTAATTCCATTACTTCGTAACACATATGAAACTGTAAACGAACAGAGAAGCTTCTGTCTAGTAGATATTTCTTACGAGTTTTTTAGTACAAGAAACTTTCGTCAATGATAAATACTTGACATTATACGTTTCATTACCCACGTTTCATTCGCAACATATGTACCACAGTACATCTTTATTTTACTTACTAGCTGTGGACAAGTTATTAGGATAATTTTTAATAAAAGTTGGAACTTTTTTATATAGGAAAACATTGTTCAAATAGTTCGTGTGGAATCTTGGCTGACGGCACTTTTGCACAGAAATGAAACTGTTAACAAATAGAGATGCAAGTGTCTAGTAGTTATTTTTTATGAGTTTTATTATACAAGAAGCTTTCGTCAACGATAGAGTCTTGTCATTATATGTTTCATTTACCATATTTCATTGGCAACAAATGTACCGCAGTGTATCTTTATTTAACTTACTACCTGGGGATAAGTTATAAGGATAATTTTTAGTAAATGCAGCTGAAAAGCTGGAGATATTTTTATAAAGGAAAACGTTGTTCAAATAGATAGTGTGGAATCTTGGCTGACGGCACTTTTGCACAGAAATAGACAGTAAATCTCTCTAGCGTAATAAAAAGCTTCGAAAATGTTTTTCTTCAGAAATATTACTCTCTTTCTATAGGTGCTTGAAGCGTACATTTGTCTCAACAAGCAGAACGCTCCTGATCGCATCGAGAGGGCGACCGATTCAGTAAAACCCGTATCTCTGCTTAAGCATTAAGGTATATGGCTGAAAGTTGTCGTTAAGACCGGATTTAAAATTCCGTTTCACAGAAATCAATACTCTGGTAACAGTAATGGAGAGGGGTCGTAGCGCTAAATATTTACGGCTGAAGTCGTCTACGTGAGGTTTCGTGTGTACTCAGAGAGAGGAATATAAATAAAATCCACTCTCCGTCACAATGAAGTCATGCTGACCCGTTTTTCTTCTAGGGGGTGGAGGCAACGATGACAGTTTGTGAGAGGCAGCAGATCATTCCACATATAAGTGCACGTGCACATTAGGAACGGAGGTTTAAAACATACTGCCAAACAGATATAATCACAATAGCATTTCATCCGAACTAAAACATTCTGCTCCGTTATTATGAAAAGGATTGTCTGAAGAAGAAAAGGAATGACCAATGACAGTACTTGTAACTTTCATTTTGAATCTTTTTCATCTTTAAGTCGTCTTTCAAAACTTTTTGTAGGCGTGCCGGGAGAAGACAGGACTAATACTGTTTCCTGCAACGGAAAGGAAAGGCAAACAGTAGACTGGCGGTGTCACCTGCTATCTAGAATGTGCAGTCACATCTGCGTGTTTAGGAGTCACACAACATCACTTGTAAGTGCAAGCCTTGCTGCTAGAGCATTTACTTGGCAGCAATGTTTATAACACTGTAATGTGAGCTCCAGATGAAAATCAGTACTTCACTTGCGGTAGTCAGGAAAGTAACAGAATTAATATTTAACCGACCTCGAAAAATCGAAAGAAAATTTCATTAAAGCAAACAAAAAGGAGTTCGCGTGAAAGCACCACCCAACGTTTAGTATAGCAGAATTAAGAAATGTCGAAATTATGATTCTTACGTAAGAATTTCTGAAGCAGTAAATATTATCCAATGGAGCGAAAACATAAAAAGTGAAAATCTTGAATGAAACTGATAAAAATTTACTGTGACAAGTTTGGTACTGAATATGTATAAAATAGAAATACTAAAACTTGTTTTTCTTAAGAGACTAAATGTTACAGTGGTTTATTTTTATTATAGGTATTCATCTGTTATGATTAAGTGAATGTATAAGTTCATAGGCCTACTTGGCTTTAGTCAGTTTCGACAAAAGTCTTCTAGACTGTAGACACTGTAAAAGTGTCTTGACCACAGTAATAAGTCATCTTCATCAGGCTACTGAATATCATTGGCATCTGGCACTAATATACTATTTTTAGCACCCTTCCCTTCCACTCACATGAAGTATTTTATCTACGTTCGTTTTTGAAGACTTGCAGGACAATACATTAAAGTTTTGTAACACTCGAAACGCTACACACTTAAGAAAAGCCGTTTGTCACAGTGACCTAAACGTTGGTAGGCCTATGTTACTTAACAACATGACCGGTCCATAACCCATACCCCATTTTACAATAGCGCAGCAGTGTTTATATATCGACATAAAACAGAATTCAAGTTTACAAATTTACAGCTTTACACGTTCGTCTCTGTTTTTGTAAGTGTAACTTTTTTCACTGGCAATAAATTTCGCAAATAGACGTTATTTACTTATTTTATTTGTTTCCATCGAGAGTAGAGGCAAATCGTCAGTCGCTCGTTTACGTTTAAGTCAGTCAGTTTGTAATGATGCAGCAAGGCCGCAGCTGATCTGAGCGAGAATTTGCGCTTGTGAATGGCGCCGTGCAGAACGTGGAACTGCTTCTTACAGAGGGAAATTACAAATTTACTTTCAAAATGAGGTACTACAATTTTTCCACTCAATACTTTATACTCATAAATTATAGATAAATATGGAATTATCGTGCAGCATGTCGGTATTTCTTCTGGTTGAATCTAGAATATCGTGTGGCATTATCTGCTGTTTTGGCACATTTAGTCTCTCTCTGCTGTGTTAACTTGCAAATAGTACGAAACGGCTTCATCAGCAGATAGTTACCGCCAGTCATATTCCACAAAACATTCATTTTTATAATAAACATGATCCTTTTTTGTCGAATAAGAAAAATAAATTGTTACGTATAGCTCTTTTTTTAAGTATCTGAAATTCTGCTTGGGAAATTGCGTATGTTTTCATACATACCCGTGCATATTATTGTTAAATATAGAATTACACAGCCAGAATGGATTCAACCGATCTAAATATTTTACAAAAAGCTATTAAATCTTGTCATAGTGAAAACAGCAAGTTAATAACTGTAAGGGAATACTAGTTTCAATTTATTTTACAGCCATCTCAACACGGAGGTTATGTGAACTATCTTATTTTTAATTATATCACACACGAGTGCAGAGGCTATTGGCTGTGGCTTATATCACATTTGATGAATAGTACCGTTATTTTTAAGGAAAAACTGTTTATTTGACGCAGGATTTATGTAAACAACTTTCTGTTTTGTATGCTGACATTAATTCTTTTATTTCTGAGATTTCATGAAATGGCGTAATAATAACGCGAAGACTAGAGAAGTTATCAGTAGCGTAGTTATATACGAAACATTCTCCGCATTGTGACGTACAAAGTTAACAGACACTATTGGTATTTATTCGAATTCTCATTTTTATTTATTGAACTGCTTTAGCCGATAAGCCACACCGAAAATAAAAAAATAAAAAAAAAGCTGGAAATGAAAACCTTGTAGAGTGTTAACATAGTTATTAATTATGTAAAAGTGTGAAGAACTATCGAAAAAAGCCCGATCAGAAACTTCTGAACAAAAAAAGTTGAAAGGTAATTGAAAAAGAAAGGAAGAATAAAAACGGTTTTGGGCAGCAGTGAATAGTGCAGCGCGGCGCGGGGGCGGGGGCGCCGGGGTGTGACTATTGGATGGGCCGCGCGTCGGCCATGTTTCCATCAGTTATTCGGACAGCAGTGGCGGTGGCGGGCATCGATCTGTGGACTCTGCGCTCCGGGACCGACCATGTACTGCGCTTTCCGCACGCACCAAAAATTAATACCACACGCCTTCACACTTTTCCCGCATCTTAAATTACTCAACTGAGAATGTGTACTATTGTAATGGTTCTAATTCTATCTTCCGCGTCTTTTTTATGTATATGTTTATTTTTATGGAAACGTTGACGCGTGCTGTTGGGTTTCATTCAGCTGGCTGCACTTTCATTTTCGTTGGCGAGTGAGCCGCCAGGAGGCCGCCGGCTTGTCCAGTCATTGAGGAGAAGGCCGCCACAGACAGCTGCGGCCGTCGTTAGCTCTTGCCCTCCTGCTCGCTCTGCCGATAAAAACGCATGTCTCCACTCGCCATCAAAACGGGTCTGCTGAGAACGACAACGCCTCATTTTAAACGAATATATCCCGGAGAAGATGTGCAGTTGTTCTCAAAACTGGCATCAGAATTACAGCTGACTGGAAAGTAACGGAGCAGCAGAAAAAAAAGGGCGGCCGAGGATCGTCTCTCTCTCTCTCTCTCTCTCTCTCTCTCTCTCTCTCTCTCTCATTGACGAGTGGGGCGCCATGGCGGCGCGCATGCGCAGTCGCCGGGTCGTGCGCCCTCTTTGACAAGTAAGCCGTACAACTGGTCGCCTGGGAGCGGGACGGGGTTCGAACCCCAGCCAGCACTAGAGAGGCGTCCCTAGCTCCGCCCCTAGACTCGCATAGAAAAGCGTTTGAAATGCTGCCCGCTCTTTCTTCTAGCTGTGTCGGCTAGTGAAGAGGCGAGGGGGTGACGCGGCAGACATTGCAATTCATCATTTCCTAGGCGAGAGATAACATAAAACGCGAGCGAACACGTGTGCTGATTAAAATGCAGTCGGCATAGGCGACCATTCGCTGGGAACACTGCACGTGAGCTCGTGGGCTAGTTGCAGGACACAAACAAGTAGTATTAAAGGAAAAGCTCGTTTGCAGGCACGGAAATTTATGCGCTCTGATGTTATTCTGTAACAGAAGGGTACGTGTAGATGATGGTGTCATTGGTACCATGTCGAAAACGTTATACGCACAGGAAGTTTTAAAATGTATCTAACTTATGCAAAGGTCTGTTAGACTAATGGAGGCAAATGGGCATTTTACAGCATGCTGATAACGTAGCAAATGTTATAAAAAAATCTTGCATGCAGTCTGCCATTGAAGGACGGAATTTATTAGAGCAACCAGAATTAAGCCTCTTTTTTTCCTTTTTTTAAAGTACGGAACGTTTCGACGATATACTTCACTTTGGATGTGCCATTACTAGAATTTGTTGTGTTTAATCGCAAAGTTCTCCTGACACACTGCTTAAGATATTGGCGAGGCAATTATGGGGAATTTGATATCGAACACCGCATTACTATATAGGAAATCGTACACAAGAACCATTCTCAGATGTCTCTCCTTGCCTTTTAACAGTGTTTACTGATGGATGTGTCAAAGTTAGATGACCGGCAAGTGCAAGAAATTAGTTTGAGCTGAAATGGAGCGAACACAACAGAGGCAGATAAAATAGCCGAGCGTGACATGCTGGCGATCAATAAAGAAAGCCCTTCCCACATCTTCTGCCCCAAACAAAATGGCTCCCTGAAGCATTAGTATGCCGATGACACACATTGTGAAATACGCAGGTGGATAACCCCACAGCCTGTCACAGAGCTTCTGAAGCATTTATCCATAAATAAAAATAATAAAAAAAATCCGTGTTCGCGGAAGCTCAATTTCGTTCAGCCATATTTATCTAAAAAAATTTGGAGATATTAATTAAACCACTGTACTAATAGAGTAGTTAACTAGGTCAACAAACAAGCGGCACACGGAGGGGAAGACGAATTTGTGACGGGAGAAGGCTACGACGTGGAGTGGGCGGCTGGAGCAGGTGAGGCGGCACACCTACCTGGCGGGGCCGCATCTCGGGCAGGCGCGCGGCGACTGCCGCGGACGCACGCCGGCCGTGCCATTACGTTCTCGGATGAAACCCGCCCGACGGGTTTGCCCGCGGCGCGCTGGCGCTGGCGCTGGCGGTGGGAGAGGAGCCTTACCTGTGGTGGACGTGGACGTGCGGAGGCTGCGCCGCCGCGACTGACTCCGGGTTCAAGAACCTCGGTGTCCGAGGGCACGCCGGGACCCTTACCAGCGCTAGGCGCGTTTTTTGTGCTAGCCGCCCGCGGCCGGCTACAGGTGAGCGGCGGGGCAGGGGGAGGGCACCGACAAACCCACCTCCCACATCACATTAAGGATTCCCACAGCGGCCACTTCGCACGACCCGCCTGCCCTGGACTGGACAGGTACCATCTGGGACGTGTCCCCGTACCCGACTGAGCGCCGACGCTCGCGGCCTCATTACTAGGTTCGAATCCCGTAGGTGAAACGGGAGGTCACCGCCAGTATCTGGAGGAGGAGTTGGTCGGTGGAGTACATTAACCCTTTCCGGCTGTCAGCTGCTCCCCTCGTTCTTTCTCTGGAAACAATTCCGATCCTCCTCCTGGAGCGCGGGAAGCACAGAAAGCGACCTTACGAACTCTAATTGGTGGGGTTATGCTGTTCTTGCAGGTACAGAAAATGTCTCGACGGTCCCAATTTAGTAAAGAAGTATCAAGCGCGGAACAGAAAACTATGTATAATTTAGTGGGTGTGTCTAACTTGCAAAAAACAGGGATCTTCAGAGTCGCGAGTTTCTGTAAAGCCCATGTGTCTCTAATACGATATCGTTCAAAAGATGTTGAAATGTTTGTAAACCTAAGGGATCAAACTGCGCAGCTCTTCGCTCCCTAGACTAACAAACCACTTAAAATTTATTCTAAGGACGACACACACACCCGTGACGAAGGGAGGACTCGCACCTCCGAAGAGAGTGACTGCGCAGTGCGTGACACGGCGCCTCAGTCCACGCAGCCATTTCCGCTCGTCTCTGCTTAACCGTAATACTGCTGACGACAAAAACACTTAAGATAGGCGCAGCGCTTGGAAGCGTGTGCTGCTGTTCCACACTAGGGAACTACGTTATCCAGTTTGCCCTGTCCCTTGTCGTAGCCATCAGCAACACCTTTCAACAACACACGCTCGCACCAGTCACCTGCATTCAACAGACCAAACAACCCTCTATCTATCCGAAGAAGAATGAAGATTAGATCTCATAGTAACTATTATTGGCAGTTGGTAAGAATAAAGCGCGTGATTGAGACCGGAAATGTTATGGAGTCGAATCCTAGACGAAACACGGAATATCTGAGTCTGCTTTTAACTTAGCCTTCATATTGTCGCGTTGAAATGGAAGCAGGCTTTACTTCGAAGGCAGGGTTGTCAACTAAACACAACACCTATACTGAAAGCAGGCTTATTGCGAAATGAAACATACACGCATCACTGACTGCCTCTCGGGCAGAGTGCTCTGCTATTTATACACAGATAGACTGTACCAGATATTAGAAGAATGGTTGACATACGAAACATTTAGAAATTACAAGTGAACATAAGAAACACGTAGAACAGTCTGGAAATGATAATTACAAAGAAATAAATTTTTACCGGTGGACGGGACTGAACCGGCGACCTTCAGCACCGCAATCGGTGACGCTATCCATTGCGTCACGCCGGCATCCGGATGACTTGGGGTCTTGCTGCATTGCTCCCTGTCCTGAAAAAAACAGCGACCGGTTGTTGAACAAGAAGCCATTTTCACCTATCTGCTCTTCGGGATCGTAGTAACGCTTCATTAGGAAGACGTTAACAATTTCTCTTCGTTTTTGTCGTTTCGACGACGGATCATAATCCTCGACTTCGTATGTGACTTCTGACAAGAGGCGTATGACACGATACGGACCAAAGTATCGCTTCAATAACTTTTCTGATAGCCCAACTTTCCGTACAGGGGTAAAAATCCATACCAGATCTCCTGGGCTGTACATAACAGGTCGGTGCTTGTCGTTATACCGCTGACGGTCCTTCTCCTGGTCGTCCAGTGTCCGTATGCGAGCCAGGTGCCTTGCTTCTTCGACCCTGATGATGATCTGTTTCACATAGTTATCCTGAGTGTCGTCCGGCTGGAACGGGAACAGCGTATCCATTGTCGTCTCAGCTTCACGGCCATGGAGCAGGAAAAACTGCATGAAGCCTGTGGTGTCTTGTCTTGCGGTATTATAAGCAAATGTCACGACTGGCAGTATTATATCCCAATCCTTCTGCTCAACATCGACAGCATATCTGCTAACGTCTTGTTAAAACGTTCTGTAAGACCATTTGTCTAAGGATTGTATGCTGTTGTCATGTCGCAACGTGACATTACCTCTCATACTAGTTTTGACTGGAATACTTTTCCACGATTAGATATCATCACACGTGGTGCTCCATGCTTCAAAATAATGTCTTCTACAAGGAATTTTGCGATCTCTGGAGCTTCTGCAGTCGGCACAGGTTTGGTGACAGCGTATCGTGTGAGGTAGTCAGTGCAGACTATTAACAATCGGTTACCGGTTGTCGACTTCGCGAACCTCTCTAAAAGGTCAATTCCAAGTCGGTGGAATGGAGCTACTGCAGGTGGAATGGTTACTAGATGCCCTGGAGGTAATTGTGGCACATGCTTCCGTCGCTGTCACTCTTTACAATGAATTGTGGCCAATATTTACTTTCGATTTATTATATTATAATTTTTTCTCTTCTTATCTAAGTACAATGATAATTCTTACATTAACAATATTAGACTGATTAGTATATTCATTGATAGTTTGGTATATTTATATTGAATTTAATTAACTTCTAGGGAAAAGTGGTTCTAATTAAAATAAAACTAATTTGGAAATAGGAAAAATGGAGTGGTGTTAGTAACTTAAATCTATGCTATAACTTTAAGAAGAGGTGAAAAGATGACAGGATAGTTGTAAGTGGGGGAGAGAAAACTATTCTCGATGGCAGGTCAGGGGCGGAGGCCTCGGAATTAACATCGAGCCCTGCGGCCCTGGCAAGTCTAATGTACAATTTATTTGTTCATAAACTATTCTCGTTTAGTTATTTAGTCTTTGATATATTTCTATTCATTCTGGCTTAATTATTTGGACTAATCCATGTGTAAGTTATTGTAGAGATGATTCAGATGTGTCCGAGTCTGTGCTGGAGTCGTCATCAGTGTCTGTGCCTTCATTGCTGCTGCTGTGCCATCAGTCATGTCGAGTTCTGTGTACGTACCGAGGTAGGTGTTGAGTGCGTGTATTATTGTATTCGTGTTGTTTGAGGGTGGATACCTCATCGACTATCCGATTTAGTATCTCCCATATGTCTTTGTCCCAGATGATTGTCTGTATGTCTTGGTCGTCGGTAGTGTTGCGTGAGTTGATGTTCTGTATATTGCTCAGTGTAAGACTGTGTGTTCGGGGGAGCCAAACTCCCTGCATGTACATGCTACGGTGTCGTTGAGCCCCATGTAGTTCAAGTACGTGGGGTAGGGACCATGACGTGTCAGAACGTGGACCATACCCCGGCTAGGATTGATATGGCCCAGTCTCAGATGTTTCCTGATGTCTGGGAAGAATTTATACAGTCTGCGTCCCTTTTCAGATACGTCCCATTCCCTTTGCCATGTGTCCATCCTCCATTTGAAGAGTTGGCGCCTCTCAGTGATGTTTTGGCTTGTTATATTCTGAACCTTATCAGATCTCCCCGTCTTAAGCCAGTACAAGGCCGCCCTCAACCTGATGGTTAGGTCTAGTGGTGGGATTCCAAGCACCACACACAGTGCTAATCCTGGCGTTCTTGGGAAAGCCCCGAACAGACTAAGGAGAGCGCTTCTTTGCCCTTTTCTGAACCTTTTTATAGTGACTCACATAGTGCTTGACAGATCGGTACAGACCTTTCCAGTAATACCTGCGTCTGATTCTGTCTAGGGTCTTCACGAATCCCAGATGACCGGATATTGGAGCATCGTGGAAATACTTGAGAATAGCTGGCTGGATATGAGTTGGAACGGCCAATAGACATTTGGGGCGCAGTGGATCGTAGTTGCTCTTATAGAATGTCTCGTTTATCAGTTGGAACTCTCCATTGGTCGGGTCTCCTTTCTCCAAGGCCTCTATGGTTTTTAATAGTGCTGGATCTTCCCTCTGTTCAGCTGTAACGTCACCTAACTCAGTGAGGGCTGAAATTTCATTCATGCTGTTGTGTTCCACTAATGGATACCTCGAAAGGCATCCTTGTGTTTGCGTCCAATCCATCGATTTGGAAACAATTCATGAAGACATGCTGTAGTAATTCGTGCACTATGGGCTGCACAGGCATCATGTTGGTACCATAGATTCCTCCTAGCTTTCAGAGGAACGTCTTCTAGCATCCGTGGAAGAAGGTCTGTCAGAAGGCTGCGATACTTGTGCGCAGTCAGTGTTCCGTCTATTAAATACGGGCCTATGAGCTGCTCGTTCACTATCCCACACAACACTTTTACACTCCATGGACGCTAGCGGTCCACCTGTCGAAGCCAAGAGGGATTGTCAGCTGATCAATAGTGCATGTTTCTGCGGTTTATCTGGCCATGATTGGTAAAGGTGGCTTCATCACTAAATAAGGTACATGATATATCTGGAGTATCCTGTCGTAAAGCCCATCTACAGAACCTAACACGATTCTCAAAATCGTTTCCATGCAGCTCTTGATGGAGAGAGGTGTGATAGGGATGGAACCTAGGTCGATGGATAATGGGTAGGACACTTGCCTGACTCATGCCATTTCCTCGTGCGATTGCGCCGGAGCTGACATGCGGATCAACTGCAACAGCAGCAAGAATATATATTTCCCCCTCGTCTGTCGTCACTTGTTTCCTTCTGTTACGTTGTCTCGGTGTTACACTGCAACTTTCACGTAACTGGTTGAAGAGGTTGATGAATAATTGCCGAGATGGGTGAGGTCTGTTGGAATATCTTGCCGCATACAGCGTACAAGAACGAGCGGCATTCTTCCTACACTCCCCATACACCCTGAGCATGTCGGCTTTTTCTGCATTGGTAAAACCCATCGTACACTCACGACCTACCACTCGGAGTGTTAGACGCTAACTGACTAGCGAGCCGCAGTGCACTCAAGGAACACACAAGCACGCTGTAAGAAAACATAATCTCATCGTACCTAGCAACTATGCGGATTGACTGGCACACGCAAATGTCGGTGTGGGAACGTTTCAAAAGACGATATCTCGTAAACGACTTGCACTAGAATCCAGCAACAAACACTACTGATATTCTAATGCACCGTACTTTTAGTTTCTTAATGTCTACAGGCATTGTTCCTTTTAAAAAACTGTATGTTTGCATAAAAAAACACTTTCTAAGTAATATTACAATCTGTTTGTTTGCAAAAAATACGAGCTCCTGACTACTAATCCAGTCTTTGAAAACCACACATCAATCTCACTTTCCATTTCCGCAATATTTGCGCTGCAAGTGTTAGGTCATTCACCCTGTATATCTGTCTGTAATTACGTAATTGTTTCCAATTCTGGATTTTGTACATAAACTGAACTCTCGATTATGTCCCATAAATGTTCAATGAGATTTACGTCGAGCAATTTGGTCGGCTACATCAGTCGCTGAGAGTGGTTGTGGGCCGCGGCGGAATAGCCGTGCGCATTGAGGCGCCGTGCTATGGTGAACGCTGCCGTTCGCCGTGGACGTTCGAGTCTTCCCTTGGGCAGGTGTGTGTGTGTTGTCCTTATGTTAGTTTAACTTAGTTTACGTCGTTTCTAAGACTAGGGACTAATAACCAAGCAGTTAAGCCCCACAGATTTACAAACATTTTTGAAAGGTTGTGGCCCCGGTCTCATTGTGTATTGTCACCCATATAAATTCCATCGCTGTTTGGGACATGAAGTCCGCCACTGGCTGCAAATGGTCTCCCAGTAACCAAGCATAACCATTTCCAATCACTAATGGGTTAAGTTGTGCCAGACGACCCAGTCCATTTTAGGCAAAAAATGAGCACATCAGTATGAAGCCACCACTAGCTTGTAATGAAATAAATCGCAATTTGCGATCAGTTATGGCTGCACTGTACTAGGTTTGGATGGAATACCAAAGTGCGGCGAATGAAAATTTTTGTCCGGCCGGGATTCGAACCCGGGATCTCCTGCTTACTAGGCAGACGCGTTGACCACTCCGACAGCGAGGACACAGTGACCAGCCCCACTGCAGAGGACTCTTCCCTGCACGTCTCCCCCCACACACAAATCTCCATTCGCCACGCTGTCTCTTTCCTATACCACAGCCTATTTGTTCTGTAATGCTCGCAGTCACAATTCTGTATTCCCGCCTCAGGGAGAACCGACCATGAGGTATCGAGACACAATTAATTGTCGTCAAGAGCCCAGCCTCGGCTTGTATACAATTATATACCACAGCCTATTTGTTCTGTGGTATTCTATCTAAACCAAGTATAGTGCAGCCATAAATGATTCAAAAATGCGATATATTTCATTGATTGAACGCTGTAAGATCTTCAAAAATATATAATTGTACTAGCTTGTAAAGTGCGTCGTTGAAAACTTGTACCGACAGCTTCGTCTGTTCTGCGCCACACAACAACTGAAATCGGGGCTCAAGTAACGAAGCCACGGTTTTCCTTTCGTATCGTGTCCAACCGATACTGTCACGAGTCCAGGAATGGCGCTGCAGGCGATGTCGTGCTGTCAGCAAACGCACTCGAGTCGGTGGTTTGCTGCCATAGCCCATTAACGCCAAATTGCGGCGGACCGTTGTAACTGATATGTTCGTCGTACATCCCACATTTATTCCTTCTATTATTTTACGAAGCGTTATTTCTCTGTTAGAACTGATAACTCTCCGCAAACGCCGCTGGTCACGGCCATTAAGTATAGGCCACAGGCCACGGCGTTGTACAGCTGTTGCAATGTTTTTAACTCACAATGGTACGAGCGGACGGTGAAGGACTTCTGTAGAAAGGGATGATCACGTTGGAGACATCTTGTACAACATCGATACCATCTCTCAAGGACGGCGCGCTGCCATTAGTAATACGTGTCGGTCCATCTGGCAGTGTTAAGGAAGTGACAATATCACTGGAAACTGACTACTTTCACAAAGATCGTCATGTGGTGACCAATGTAGTGAAATCTCAAGGTACCGAAGATATCGTTACAACGAATTCTGCAAACGTGCGATGAGTATCACTGAAGTGGGTAGGAGTACCATCACTGAGAAGACACAGCTTCTGTTTTGCAAAAAGCTGATGGACGAAAAGGGGTACACCATCGAAGTGCTACGTCCTCAAAGAGGGTGTTGCACAGTGAATTCCCCAAATAGAAGGAAGGTGTGGGATGATTTGTAGCATTAAGTTGATCAACAATGTAAGGGGATTGCATGCAGATAAGTAAACGATGGTAGTGGTGAAACTTCCTGGCAGATTAAAATTGTGTGCCGGAACCGGGACTCGAACCTGGGACCTTTGTCTTTCACGGGCAAGCACACTACCAACTGTGCTATCCCGACACGACTCACGATGCCGCCTCACAACTTTACTTCCGCCAGTACCTCGCCTCCTACTTTCCAAACTTCACAGAAGCTCTCCTGCGAACCATGCAAGACTAGCACTCCTGGAAGAAAGGATATGGTGGAGACATGGCTTAGCCACAGCCTAAGGGATGTTTCCAGAATGAAACTTTCGCTCTGCAGCGGAGTGTGCATAGGCATGATCAGAAGTGAATAAAAAAAATAGTTACTCAGGTCCGGATAGAATTTCAGTTCGCTTTTGTAGGCATAAATCTTCTACAGTGCCTCTACCTTAGTTTGTTCGTATCGCAAAACTCTCCCCCAGCACAGGGTCTCAAAAGAATGGGTAAGAGTTCAGGCGACTCCACTATATAAAAAAAGGTAAGAACTGGACCCTCATAATTACAGACCAATATCCTCAAAATCGGTTTGCTGAGAAATATTGAAAATATTCTGTTTTAATAAAATAAATATTCGTGAGACGGAGAAAGCTTGTGTATATGTATCAGCATGAATTTAGAAAACATCGTCCGAGTGTATCTCAATTTGCCCTTTCCTCACATAATATCAAGGGATCCTTACATGAAGGGCAACAGACATATCCAATGTTCAGAGATTTTCGGAAAGCGTTTGACACAGTGTCTCACTGAAGAATGTTAACGAAGGCAAGATAATGCCGAATAAGTACATAGATAATATATACTTCTTAAGTACTAGAATCAATTATGTTGTCCTGGATGGCGAGTGAAGAGGATCGTCAGGAATGCACTACGTACATAAATAATCTAACAGATAGGGTGACCACAATCTGCAACACTGATGACGCTGTAGTGAATCGGATAATATCACAGCAGACTGGCGAGAGAAACATACGGAATGATGTGATGAAAGGCAACTTGCTCTAAATGTAGGAATAACAAACCTCAAAAACAAACATCTAATGCTCTACTGCAGTATTAATAAGTATCCATATCTCGGCTTCAGTTTATCGCGAAAATTTTACCATACACTAAGCCTTCTATAAACGGCTCATTTTTGTGTGGGGCTCGAGTGTTTGACACTCCCACCAGGTCGGAGTAAAACATGCTTCGAAGTCATTCAGAGGCGTGCTGCTTGATTTGTCACCGGTAGATTCAATCATGCTTTGTGAACTCAGATGAGATTCCTCGAAATTCAGGCGACTATCTTTTCGCGAGACGACGAAAAATTAGAGAACCGACCTTTGCAGCTAACCGTGAATCGATTGTTTGCATTGCCAACATTCAACCAAAAGCGAATGACGAGGTAAGAGAAATTAGGGCTTTTGCGGAGGCTTACAGACAGCCGTTGTTCCCTCATTCCATTTCCTACTGGAGCAGGACAGAAACGAACTGGCAGTGGCACAGGTTACCATTCGTCATCGGAACTAGTATGTTAATAGTGGCGTTGTTACACGATATGTGTACTGGTACGACCAATAGTTTTGTCTCGGTGTTAATATCGTTCTGATGTATGCCGCTTAACAATTACAGACGAAATTTTGATTTTATAAGCAAAAAATGCTGCCACATAATTGAAATCACTGTATTTAAAACGATCACGGCAGCAGCAGCTTCTCTTACACACTAATAACTTTTGCTCAGTGACCTCATCGTTTCGTAGAATATCTATGACCAGAAATTGAGAGCACGGTACAATGCAGCTAACCATAAGGACAGAAAAACCCCTTATATATATATATATATATATATATATATATATATATATATATATATATATATATATATATATATATATATATAATTCCTTTCTTTCCTATTACGCTGTTTAGCGCAATTAAAATTAACAAATTTCAGAATACATTGAATTTCGACATATGTATAACAACCATGTAACCATGTAAATGTAAAATGTACGAATTGTAATTTTTATATTATAATTGTAGCAACAACTGTAAGCACTTGTATATGTATTTTCCCTTTGCTTTTATTTTTCCCCTCTTATTTCTATTTATCTAAAATAATCAAATTATGTAACATTAATGAACTAATGTGTAACATGTAAAACTACAAATGTACGTCCTGCTTTATATTAAAAGGTAGCAGGATTATAAATGAGAAATAAATAAATTATAAATTATGTTAACAAAGGTCTCTTAGACGAGGTAACAGTAACGTTGCAGAGTCAAGAGGTTTTAGAGACTATCCTCATTGCAGTCCAGGTGGTGATTTAGATCGTCAACTATGATTCAGTGTTTCGTTGGTGCAAGTTCGGTAAAGGGCCTAAGCTATTGCAAACGCTCATGACAATGATCACATGTGAGATACTTCATAACATCTGGTTTTGAGTATGCTTCAACCAATCTGGTGGTGCGACATCCAAGAATGCTTGCGTATGTCTCACTCCACGTGGCTAGTATGGTATCGATGAACGAGCATCGGCATAGCCAAACATTTCTCTGACTTCGGTCCACTTACACCCAACACAGTCTAAGCTGAATATCGAATCGCTGATTTGTAGTAAACGCACTCACTACCATCTGATCGTTCTGCCTTAACCGAACTCACAGTTTCACACTGCGTCGTCTCGACAGAACTCACCCGCTGGTCAGTGTCTACGTCACTACGCTGCAATGTCAATCACTTTTTGATGCCACACAGTTCTGCAGTCGAAAACTCGATTCATTTGGATAATCCTTTCGTTGTGTTGCACTTCTTAGATTCGTTTTATCTAATATTACATTCTGTTAAGATTAGAAATCAACTGATATGAAGAAGGATGTGGGCTGAGTATTGGGAAGGATGAAGAGACAGCAGGTATACATTGGGAGACTATTTATGCTGGAAAACAGTGAGCAGGAGCCTACCTTTACAATGAAATGGAGAGGACAGGGTAAATTTACTGAGACTACGAGTAGTTTAACGAAAGAACTCACTCTAGGAGGGAAGGCAATTCAAATAACTCTGGGCAAGGGCTTGGGGAATATGGAGATGTTACGATAACAATCAGAGTTCTCGAAGATGGGGTTATTGGGAATGTAGTTCGTGGAAGACTTAGGACTGGATAAAGGTATTACAGTGTTTACCTAGTACCTCGTATCATATGAGAGGGAAAACTTAACAGATATGGAAAGAGTGTCATTCAAGAAAACGGTGATAGTAGTTACACTTGTAGACACCAGCAAAAACTGGATTTCCGAATGTGGATGGATTCAGTTGAGGGTGATTCTGCCTTCTTTTATCTTCCACTGCAAATCCCAGTGGGTATGTCAGCTACAGTACACCAAGGAGACAAAAGTCTGGGATACCTACCAACAACATGTTGGACCACTTTTTGCCCCGCATAGTGTAACAGACAGATGTGTCATAGACTCAAATCGTTAGAGGACCCCTGCAGGAATACGGAGCTATGCTCCCTCTATAGCCGTCTATAACTGAAAAAGCGTTACTGGTGCAGGATTTTGTAAACTACCTGACCAGTCGGTTATATCTGAAGGGTTATGGGTGGTCAAATCATTTGCTGCCATGTTCATAAAGTCAATTGTGAATATTCGTGGTCATGAATTTTGGCATATTGTTTGGGAACCATAAGTTCATGAATGGCTCCTAATGGACACTAAGTAACGATTTCCAGCCAATGACAGATTAAGTTACATCAGAGGTCCCAATTTATTCTGTGTAAAGACAGCCCACAGCACAATTGCGTCATCATCAGTTTGTAAAGTGTCGTATTGATAAGTTCGGTACATGGCTTCATTGGGTGTGCGCCACAATCAAGCCCTCCCACTACCTCTTCCCAAATGCAATCGAGACTCTGCTGACTAAGTCACGGTTGTTTTAGCCGTGAAGGATCCAAGCAATATGGTAACTGAGCCGTGGTGGATCTCGCGTCGTGTTTCGTGAGTATTGTCTTCTGTTGTGGTCCTCCTAGTGCTAACGACCGCCTTGTTTTCTAATTTGTGGCATCTTAGTTTGTTTCTTTGAATACCTTTCTTGTAATTTTATCTTGGCTGGTTATTGTTCGTCTTTTCAAATTGCTTTTCTGTCATGTGTTGCCATCTTTCCCTCCATCTATTTTACAGCACATTCTGTCATTGTTCTTGGCACAAGTGAGTTCTCTAGTTGGAACTTGGATTATATTTCCGCTTGCTATCACTGAGAGCGCACTTATCACTATCTGCGGGCATTCCTTACGACACGAACTCCTATGCACAGACACACGCCTCCTTCAATGGACAGGCAGTTGGGCCGACAGTCTGGGTTTCGGCGGTGTCAGCAGAGCGGGCAGCACACGAAGGCAGTGTGTGGCGCTGGTGGCCAATTTCGTCGTGTTAGCTGATGTCTATCTGTATCAGCACTTAGATGCGAATTGCATTTCGGATCTTTCTCAAGACGTGATGGGTTGCTAAATTTCTGAAGGACTTGTGTGCCCTTTCTTTCGGTAGCAAGTTGGCGTTCTGGACTGTGCTGTGTACACTAAATACCCGTTTGTGCAGCGAAGGATGTCGTTACTTTCGTCACTGCGGAACTGATGAGTTAAGTAGGTCTATACCTTTGGTCATGCCTCATTATATGGACTGACAACTTTCTCCAAGTTCCGTTTTGGCGTTGTTCAATAGTTTCTTGGTGTGCCGTGTAATCTGCTAGCACCTTGTTGTTTTCATGGCAATTTCCTAAGTATAACAGAGGTATTTTTCTGCTTATTTAGATATTGCCGGTGTGTTAGCAGCCCTGGTCATTAATCTATTTCTCAGCAGCATTGTTTCCGCCCCTATTTGATTCCGCCTCGGAGAGTGTGTGTATTTGGCAGTTTTAAGGAATTTAGGTCACCACTCCGCCCAACCTTGTGTGGAATTTCTTCCTTTTATTGGTTACTTGTTTTGGTAGGAGTGTTTATACTATCATGCTGTCTCTAGCTGCTGGCTACTACCTCATGGATTTGATTCATTCTGTGGTTTGATGGTTACCGTCACCAGCCTGTCTTACGGTCTAATTATTGTCAGTAAGGTGCGCTCAGGATATTGTTGGACTTGTATGTTACTTTACTTCATTATAAATAAACCAAATGTAATATGCACCATTGGTTGTTACTAGAAGCATTATTACTGTACCAGCATGTGTTGCAATATGTATCTATTGTAGCTTCAAGTTTTTATTGTTTAATTGCACCTTTCTTGTGATAATCATTAGTTTCATTGAATCTGTTTTAGAATTCACTTAACGTTTATGCCGTGCCTGATTAATTTCTTTGGTGATAATGTGTAATAATTTCCTTAAAGTTGGCATTTTTTATTTTTAAAACCTTTGTAAGGTTTATTTTTGGTGTGGGTTTCACATACTCGTTCTTAGATTTTAAGTGGTCTTTACCAGTGGCCAATTTAATCTGGTAATTATTGTTAAGAATTCACTTAAAATTGACAGTTTGCTTTTTATAACCTTTGTAAGATTAATTAACAAATAAATTTAGTGCTTCACCCACTGGTTCTCAGATTTTAAGTGGGCTTCACTCAATGATCAATTTTATTTTATAATTATTGTTTAAGAATTCTCTTAAAGTTCACGCCTTGCCTTTTAAAGTGTTTGTAAGATTAATTAAACAAATTAATGTATGGGTCTCACTTGCTGCTTGTCATATTTTAAATTTTTAAAATGGGCTTTACCTAATGATTATTCTAAACTAAATACATTCATAAAGTAGCATTTTTTTTAGTACTGCTGTATTTGTCTTTGTTACAGGCTACAGCGTGGAACCCCAATGGTGTCCTGGAATAAGGCACCTGCACAAGGATTTCCTTATTTATGAACTTACGATTAGAGTGAAAACACCCGGAGGTAGCGTTCCCGAATTAACAGCCAGCTGCAAGGAGCCTTGGATCAAAGTATTATTGTGTCTCGCGAAACTCCAGGTGAAGTGGCGGCAGCAGTTAAACACCTAATTAGGTA
Organism: Locusta migratoria; assembly: GCA_026315105.1. Classification (NCBI taxonomy): domain Eukaryota; kingdom Metazoa; phylum Arthropoda; class Insecta; order Orthoptera; family Acrididae; genus Locusta; species Locusta migratoria. Next base: position 143,477,272 of record CM048755.1, on the reverse strand, counting down.
TCTTCAGGAGTTGGAGAGTACCCTTGTTTCCTAGATGATTGCCAGCCTAGTTGTAGAAAGGTTGGTTATGTGGGCTAATTGGTTATAAGCCAGGGCTACATCGTTGCAGCTCCACAAAGAGTAGCAGCAGTACTGTCGTTGTTGACGTGACGTCACAAGTTATCGACGTTGTACCATCGTGGGTCTCAACTCTCCTTTGGCCGACGTACCATCGTTGTATGCGGGCAGTTGGGCTGTACGTGCATGTGGGTGATAGCAGTAATCAATGTGAATGGCGGTAGTTTTACTATTGGATGGTAGCTGTAATAAGGTAAAATGTAGTTGCAACTATCATGTGTGTCTTTGGGTAGTTGCATTGAGGGCCAATGTAGTTGGGACTCTCGGTATGTTGTGTAGGTAGTTGCAGCTATTGCTGTTAGGGTGGTGGTGGACTCCCTGTGTCTATGGAGCTACTTCAGGCTTGAGGGGAGGAGTTTGAGCCGTGCCGACTTGTTCTGGCCTCTGACTGTGTTTTGCCCTTTCAACTTCGTTTTTGGTTTTAGTTATTGACACGCCTGTGGGCTTGAAGCATTATATTAATAATTTCTTGGAGTGCCTTAAGTCATCGTCTTTTACTGGATTGTTTAGTTTGAGGGGAGGGCGTTGGGCTGTGGCGGATCTCGCGTCGCATTTAGTGCATATTTTCTTCTGTTCTGGCCATTCTACCAGTGCTCGCGAGCGCCTTATTTTCTAATTTGTGCCATCTTAGTTTGTTTCCATGAATTCCTTTATTCTAATTTTATCTACGCTGGTCATTATTCCCCTATTCAGACTGCTTTCTGACATGAGCTGCCACCTTTCTCCCCCCCCCCCCAATCTATTTTAAAGCACATTCTGTCATTGTTCTTGGTGAAAGTGAGTTGTCTAGCCTGAACTGCTGATTATGGCGCCCTTGTTGCTACCTGTGGGTATTTCTTATCGACATGAACTCCTTTGCGCACGCGCACTGACAAGTGGGGCCTGCTGCAACCGACAGGGAGTTTGCCGGCAGTCAGGCTGGGGTTGAGCGGTGTCAGGAGAGTGGCGAGTTTGCCCCGGAAGTGTGTGTGTGGCGGATTTCATCATGTTACGTGATGTCTACCTTGAACGGCACTTAGGTATGAATTGTGCTTCCGATCTTTCTCAAGATGTGATAGGTTGCTAAGTTTCTGGAGGACTTCTGCGCCATTTCTATCTGTAGCAAGGTGGAGCTCTGGGCCATGCTATGTTGATTGAAAAGCCGTTCAAGCAACCAAGGACGTCGTTACTTTCGTCACATGGGAACTGATAAGTAATTTGAGATCTCAGTCACCAGCCACACTGAAATGGCCATGTGGTCTGGAGTATCACGCTACGGATCGTGTGACCACTCACGTCAAAGGTTGGAGTCCTCCCTCAGGCATGGGTGTTTGTGCTGTCTTTAGTATAAGTTAGTTTAAGTTGTTTGTATGTCTAGGGACCGATGACCAGAGTAGTTTGGTCCTTTAGAATTGCAAGCATTTGAACATTTCACCAGTTTGGGGAGGCGGTGATGGCTATGTCACGCTGTTAACAAAGGCAATCGATGCGGACGACTGCTACCATATCCCATTAGCGCAAGATGGGTACGCTTATCGTACCTCGCCCATTGATTACTGTAGTTATTTCACTTAGTGTTGCTTCTCTGCTGGTACTGACAACTCTTTTGCTCTCGGCCATTAAGTTCAGGCCATCGGACACTTGGTTGTCTGTGATTAGAAGTAATGCTTTCTTGGTACACTCTTGTCACTGTCAATCTCGGAATATTTATTTCCCTAAGAATGTCCAAATCGAATGTCCCACGTGACTAGCTTCAACTAACGTGGCGTACTCAAAGGCTGTTAATTCCCGTGGCGCCTTGCTGCGGAGCGCGCGGTTGCTCGCCGTCGGAGTCCAGTCCTCCCTAGAGCGTGAGTGTGTGTGTTTGTCCTTTGGTTAGTTTACCTTAGTTTAAATAGTTTGTAAGTTACGGACTGATGACCACGCAGTTTGGTCCGATAGAAACATTTGAATCCCGTGGTGCAAACAAAATCAAGTGGGAAAGCTTTTACATGAATCACCAGAGTATAAATGGCAGCCCATACAACGTAGCACCCTTATATACCTTTTGTAGGCAATACTACTGCCATCTGTATCTGTGCATATCTCTACCCAAATGTTGAAATGTTTGTCAAGCTTAAGGGACTTAACTGCGGGGTCATCAGTCCCTAAACTTACAAACTATTTATGAACTACCTTATACTAAATACGACACAAACAGCCATGCCCGAAGGGAGATTCGAACTCCCGACGGGTAACGGTCTCGCGCATCGTAGCATAGCGCCTCAATGCGCTCGGCCGCTCCGCCGTGGCTATCTCTATCCAATAACTTTTGGCACGTCAGTCTATATTAACAATTTTAAACCCATGGAACCATTTCTTTCTTTATTAGAGTATTTTGTAATCATAGCCAAGCTATGCAGAACTAACATGGATATATCAGGCGACATTACAAGCTATATGAGTACCATACACACCGACGACTTGTGTCAGCCCTTTTGCTCTCGTATGCTCGCGGCCTTGCTGGCACCAGATAAGTGACAATAATGATGCATCTACGCGAGGCTACCAGCTATAAGCACTACTTATCACTTGTTGCAGGAGGGTCAATTTACAATGGGCACTACAAAAGTATTGCTATAAACATGAGCATCGATATAGCTTCGAAGTTGATGGGGGGGGGACGTCATTTAATTATATCAGGCTTGATTCCATGTTGGAATTGGTGCTCCACGACTGTATTTGATTTGTGGTAATTATTTCAGCAATCAGTCGTAAAAAATATAATTTTTTTTATTTGTTTGCAAATCTAGATTTCGACCACTGTGTGGTCATTATCAATGCTTAAAACCAATTAAAATACTTAAAATATCTCGACCTCCATGTTGGAGGTTGCGTTTGTCGAGATATTTTAAGTATTTTAATTGGTTTTAAGCATTGATAATGACCACACAGTGGTCGAAATCTAGATTTGCAAACAAATAAAAAAATTATATTTTTTACGACTGATTGCTGAAATAATTACCACAAATTTAATTATATGGTTACGTGGAATCCTTTACTGTTCGTCAAGCACTTTTGGAACTGATGCTATTAGAGAACGGAGTGTATGTGAGTGGGGGCCGAGACACACTACATCATTGTGACGGTCGACCATCGTGTGGCTGAATTCCGCCTGCCAGAGTTGCGGACAAGTCACGCGATAAGGAACGTTTGTAAGTCGAGCCGTGAATGGAAAACTCATTATAGGACGATCAAGGATGTAAATGGGGAAAATCATACACATAGAGCAGGTTGTCTTGACCCAACGGCTGTCAAATAGCATCCCACGAACGGCGTAGCTGGTCGTTTGTTCCCGTGCTAAACTCTTTGAAAAGTGTGAAGGACAGCGAAATCACGAGTAAGGTGTTCGACGCATTACAGGCTGTTGATGCCCGAGGCCTACCCACTCTGTAAAGTAGGGTAGGCGGTGCTCAGTGTCATATGCTGGGTTGCCAGAAACAGACTCAACATCTTGTAACGGTTTCGAAGCGTCTATATGATTGTAACTAGAGAATTCGTTAGTTTGCGCCATTTCTCACTTAATTAGCGTTGAAGTTAACCCCGTAAGGTCGTTGTGGGTACACATTCAAGCAGCTTGCCAGAGACAGTGTTATTAAACCTGTTCTTCCTATAGTTACTTAAAACAGAACAAGAAGGTGGTCCACGAGACTTCTGTCCGATTGGCTCGGTTCGAGCCTTGCTACCCCGCAGTGACCGCATTTGTATGGCTCTATTGCTCTATCTGAGGAAACAAGAGTGCGTTTAACAACAGTATCATCACAGCCTTCTTGAATTTGCGCCCGAATCGACCTGATTGGCCAACTCCAATGTCAGTTATATCGGAAACGACACAATTCTTGCCTTAAGAAGTATATCTCAGAACATCCTGCCCTGTAACACCCTTACAAACTTTTCATACTATTTCTGCCCATCATTCATAAAATCAAAATGCAGTGACGGTTTATACCTGGGACTCAGCAAAAAAGAACCTTGTCATGTTACCCTGTTGGTCCGCGGCATTTTTAGCTACGATTCCAGTGTTGACGAGGCCATTGGGATTGGACCGAGACTCAATGCCAACCTGTTACCACGTCGAATGAATAAATTTTCATGTTACACCAAACTGGGAGTCGTGCCTGGATACACCGCATCTAGGCGAAAGGCTGGACCAAACATGCGGTATCTTGGCCTTCAAATTCACCTGATGTCATCTAGATGGAACACATCTGCGACGCTATCGTACTGAAGCTCCGACTCTACAAAATACTGACCCGTAATTTACCGGGTCTACATGACCTGTTCGTAGACATCCACTGACACGTAACTCGGAAGACCTTTCCGAATACAATCCAAAAAATTGTTCAACTGTTTGTAGCACTTATGGGACTTAACTACGGGGTCATCAGTCCCTAAGCTTACAAACTGCTTATGTTCTAGCTAAGACTAAGGACGGCACAAATATCCATAATTCTATCCGAGTTTAACAATGCCGAATATTTCTTGCGCAGTGAATTTCACGTATTCTCCATCTGAACCTCTGTGAAAAATATTACATAAGCACTAGCAACACATGAGGTGTAGACGAATGGTGAGATATCTTAAGCGTGTGGCACGGTTGTGAAGCCTGCGGCGCCGCACGCTGCGTCGGCCATGTTGTGCTGCCAAATGTGGGACGCACAGACCCGTGTGATTATTCATTTTACAAGAGAAAGGCCAGATTACGGCAGCTGATTCTTGTCAATTCCATCACATAATTGATCAATCTCTAGTCTGGGACCTATAATTCCGCGGTATATTACGGTATATGCTACTTTTGCTCTAGATGAAAATGCAAGTGTGGCAAATCATGTTCGTGTTGTACAGGCTCCGAAAATAAAAAAAATACAAATAGGATAAAAATGATATTTACATTGCAGCAGTGTACGAATGTTTTCTACATAACCGTAGCAACCGTTTCTATCTTCTAGAACTGAAATTCTTCACTTCATTACGTCAATATTCCCTCACAAACCGAGAGTAAATTTGCCTCGTTTTCATAGTGAATTATGTGCTCTTGCCAAACGTCACTTGAACTGACATAATTCGACACTTATCGAAGATAGGGACCTATACTTTTGGGGTATGATGTGCCAGTCGTTCCTCTACCCAATACACCAATCCAAATCGATAATTTAGTTTTCTGGGATTTGGCTAAATTTTGATGGTTCGGCCCCATTGTACGACGTGGGGAACACGTTGAGCCTTAATGCTTCTTGACGTTCTACCTACGACTGCACAACTATAGACGGAGCAAAAGTTAATATTTTGTACGCATTAAAAAATGTTCAAATGTTTGTATACCTTATGGGACTTCCCTAAACTTACAAACTACTTATGAACTAACACTAAGGACGGCACAAATATCCATGCCCGAGGGGGGATTCGAACCCCCGCCCGTAGTGCCCGTGCAGACCGTGACTGGCGCGCCGAAGTCCCCTCGGCCACCACGGCCGGCTTGTACGGGTTGCGACGAAACTCAGATATCTTCTAGAAAATGAAATTTTTGCAAACCTGTTAGATCAGACTACTATAGTCATCAGACCCTAGTCTTACAAACTACTTAAACTAACTTTCACTAAGAACAACACAGACACGCATGCCCGAGGAAGGACTCGAACCTCTGGCGGGAACGACCTCTCAGTCTGTAGCATGATGCTTTAGATCACGCCGCCATTCCATGTACCATTTTCTAGGAGGTCATCCCGCCATCTACCTTAATTAATTAAGGGACGTCATATAGAATGTTAATACAGATGAAAAAAAGGACACTGGAACCGTAACCGCTCCGAATGCGATCCCAGTTTGCGCCATATATCAAGTGTTTTCTCGACTTAGACTTGCAATTATCACGTAATATAAGTCATTATAGTATAATTATCTTCTCTTTTACCATTTCTGAAAGATTTTCATTGTCTAATCACAGCGATTCGTCACAAAATAAGTAAATAAAGAAACGAATGTTATAAAAATTATAGTTTACTCTCAAATGTATTCAAAAGAAAAGAAAAAAAGCAAATATTTATGTTTATCAATTTAATACAAGATCAAGAATGTAGTAAATTTAAGGCATCGTTAGAAATTTAGTGCTTTTCTGTGAGGGGTCATTAACTTAAAAAGAATGTTTGTAATTCTATGGGACCAAACTTCTTTGGTCATCAGTCCCTACACTTACAAACTACTTAAACTAAGTTAAACTAATCTAAGGACAACACACACAAGCACGCCCGAGGGAGGATTTGAACTTCCGACGCGGGAGGCCGCACGATCCCTAACTTAGCGGTCCAGACCTCTCGGCTACTCCCGCGCGGCTAAAAAAAATGTATAAACTTCTTTACTACGAATAACGGGCATGTTTTAATATAGACACGCCATGAATAGCATTTAGAAATAAAGACATAATACCAATAAATATTAAGTGTACTGTCCGGTGGGAACTTAAACCGGAGGAGGCGTGCTGTAGGTCGACATCTGCACTGTTCATCTTGAAACTTTGCCGGTGTAGTGAATGCCTGATGTCTTGAAACTGCAGCCGGTATTCGTGTTCCACCAGATACACTTTCTCGCTTGGGAGCGATGGTTCGTCGTTGACGGCTCATCTGGATGGTACACAGGCGAAATGTCTTGTCTGACAGAAAATTACCACCGGTTGCACTGTCGAAACATAATGGAGCAACATTTTCAATACGTTGCCTGTACCTAATTCCTAATCTACACCTCTTGTACGACAATAACTCACTCCCTACTTAGGCTGCTTCCATTGCCATAATTCTTAATGTGAAGTTAATATATTTTATAGACCTATCTCTCAACAATCGAACTATTACCATTTCTATGAATGGAACGCCCAAATGTATAAACAGAGTACCAGAAGATAGTTACTTTCACCGTAATTCACTAATTCGTCCTTTGTTTCAGAAACGGCTGGGATATTCAACTGAGAGCTTAAAAAAAATTTAAGTTCATTCTAAATATTTCATTATTTTAATAATTTCCAAGCATGGATCTTAGGGTGTCAATCTAAATTCCCCGATGAGGCTCAAAATTCAAATGTTTGTTAAGCTTATGGGACTTAACTACGAGGTCATCAGTCCCTAAACTTACAAACTACTTAAGAAATACTTACGAACTAGGACGGCACAAATATCCATGCCCGAGGGGGGATTCGAACCCCCCGACCGTAGTGGCCGTGCTGACCGTGACTGGAGCGCCTGTCACCTCGGCCACCGCGACCGGCCCCGATGAGGCAAAACATTATGACGAACTACTGAAAAGCGTATTTGAAGCGCGATACAAAAACCATTCTGAGAGGTTTGTATTCGCCGGCCGCAGTGGCCGAGGGGACTGAGGCGCTCCAGTCACGGTCTGCACGGCCACTACGGTCGGGGGTTCGAATTTTCGAGAGCATAATATATAAATCTATTGTGTAAATCGATATTAGTTAAACAAATTGTACTTAGTTCTGAGTAAACATCGTAGCATCTTCTACTAGAAGAGACTTAACCTTTTAATGCCTTTAGCCTCTCAATAACATATTGTCTCAGGAACATTTCTTCGGTATCACTAAACTATATATTCTGTATAAATAAGGATAGACAGTAGGGGGGAAAGCTTCTGCATATACAATATATGTTCTTGTGAAATGGGTTTAATATTTTACAAACACGTTGTGTATTCGTGCATATGCTTTCTCACTATTTCGCTTCCTCCCCATAGCGTATTTGTTTTCACAGTAACAGGGCACCCTGAGAAAACTGACTTTTCTATTATATGTACGCGCTAAGCGTTGGCGAACGGAGGTGAACGCCTTACGATGCCTTAGTACTGAACGCATCCTCATGTATAGATTCGTGATTCGTTGCCCATAGGCGCCTACGTGATCAGCAGTCCGCCATCTTGGTTCATTTAGGGTAATGAGCGGACGTCTGGCGTAAATAACCAGTAGTCGGCACGTGAGTATGGCGGAACCAAGTGCTCGTTCACAGTGTCGGTTGTCAGGGCCAATCTTCATGGCTCCTGTAACCACTGTTCGAATACGGGTTAACTTTCATAAACCTTGACCAAGCTTCAACTGTTACGCTGCGCGTTCGGAGTAAGAGTGGAAGTGATTAAGGCTTCTAACTAGGGTTTATTTTCTTCTAGAACTATTGGAAAATCCTTTGAAAGAATCATTTTGGTACGCCAGCACCTCTATCCAGGTTCAGTCACTGGCATCGGAGATGGCCTATCGAGTTCGACCAGAATGATCTATTCTGTTTAATCAGCATTTGGGTGGATTCTGAAAGCTATAACCGCTCTTTGTAGAGTTCCTATACCTGCTAAAACCATTTACCTAGTTTCCATTAGCAGTTACCATCTCAGACTGGTCAGCTGAAGCTGCGTGAAACAGTGTTGTTGTCGAACTTATGGGAACAGCTTGGGGACATCATTCAGAAGCCGCGAGCAATTCTGAACCTGATATGTTCTCCTCTATAACTAAATACGCGTGCCGTGTGTAGCGTAGATTCTGCCAGCGAATGTAGCTGGAAACAAGACGTGCCGAATAGCCCAAGCTGTCTGCGTTCGATCGCTGTGAATAAATGTTCACCGAGAAGTATTACACGGGAAACAGAAGAGCAACACTGTAACTTCTCAAATGAGTCCTACACTACAAGCACGGTTTGGTATTATATCCCAGATTATAACGTCTCTCCGCAGACGAGTTCTCTGTGGAGTTCGTATTCTGCGAAGGAGACACTTAGCGGATCTTATTCAAGCCTTGGAGTATGCCTGGATACGTGCAGCATGCAGTACTAAACAGCTTTTGGGGTAGTTAGCTTTTGGTTTACAGCTATTAAAAATCTGTAGGTATTATATATTGAGGTAAGATGTGTGTTTGTATTCTTGTTTCGCGTTGTTTGTTCGAAGTGTTCATCGGATTAGTATCAAGAGGCCTTTACTGTCTGGTGTATGAGGAAGACCAGACAGACAGTATTAATTGCAACGTCGGCTTTCTGCATATTTTCTAGGTATAAGTAGTGAAAGTAGATATATATTGACAGGCCGACCCAAGAATTCAAGATGGCGGCCGGAAAAACTCACCCCCGAGCCACCATCTTGAATTTTGGGGTCGGCCTATCAATATATCTCTACTAGTGAAGTACTGTTTGCAAATAATAATACTGTTAATAATAATAATAACAATAATAATAATAAAACGTTACAAAAGTTTTAACTCAGATCTGGGTAAGATTTCAAAGTGTTTAAAGGATTGGCTTCTTGGCTTAAATGACCAGAAATATCAAATTTTACAAATAAACAGAGAAACATTGTCATCAATGAGTCATAATCAAAACGTCGTGGGAAAGGTGAACCAAACCGTGTGTTTTATTGCTAGTACACTTAGAAGATGAAACAGAATTGCAAAAGAGACTTCTTGTCCGTCCTTTCTTTATTTCTTTTAGTATAAGAAAGGAATGAAGTTTAAGGTTTAACGTCCCGCCGTCAGCAGCATGCTTATTGGAGTGGGGTCTCACGCTCGATTTTTGTGTGGCGGGGAAATTCATCGGCCGTGCCCTTTCAAAAGAACCATCCCGGCATTTTCCTGGAGTTGTTTAGAGAAATCATGGAAAATCTAAATCTTGATGGCCGGAGGTGGATTTGAAACTATCCTCCGGAATGCGAGTTTTGGAGTATTGCTGTGCGGTGTGGGATCCTTATGAGGTAGGATTGATGGAGGACATAGGAAGGGTACAACGAAGAGCAGCTCTGTAGCATCGTGATACAGGGTAGAGAGCATCACGGAGTTGCAGTGGGAATAACAGTAATGATGGTTGTCGTTTCGGCGAAATCTGCTTACTAAAGTTTGATCGCAAACTCTCCTCCGAATGCCAAAATGCATTATTGACTCACACATACATAAGAAGAAGTGATGGTTATAACAAACTAGGAGAAATCAGAGCTCGAGCTGAGAGATATAGGTGTTCTTTCTTCCTGCGCGCTATCGATAATGTAGAGGTAAATAAATGGTATGAACGTGGTTCGATGAACCTTTTGTCAGGCACTTAGATGTGATTGTCCCATATAGATGTAGATGAAAACGAAAAGGAAGGAAGATTATGGCTTAACATACCATCAACATCGTAGTCATTACAAACGCAGCACACGATCAGATCCAGATTTTACTAAGGACTGGGAAGGTAATTGGCTGTGCCTATTGAAAGAAACCATCCCGGCATTTATCTTGAGTGATTTAGGTAAATCACGGAAAACCAAAATCTGGAGAAAAATTGGAGCCACCGTCCTCCCGAATGCGAGTCCATTGTCTTACCAATGCGCCACCTCACTCAGAAATGAGAAATCACTAAAACATACACATAGGCATATAACATTACTTGTGGATGTGACTGGATGATCTCATATGTTCAATCGCAGGTAAGTCAGCCAGGTGACTTACCTGCGATTCATTAGTAAAATTCATTAGTAAAATAATGGGAAACTGGCATCATTAAACAAAGCAGACTGCTTAAAAAACGCTCATGCTACCCATTCTAAAATATTTCTCTGTTGTACGGGAATAATACGAATTTAGGTTAACAGGGGGTTTGAAGGTATGAAAGTAAGAACAACACGAATGGACACAGGCTGTATTTATTCATTTTACTATGGAAACGGTGCCGGGAAACTAAACTGATTGAAATTTCAAGATGGACACAAACGACCTAAAATGTTCAAATGTTTCAAATCTATCGGACCAAACTGCGTGGTCATCAGTCCGTAGCTTACATACTACTTACTTACACCTAGGTAAACTAACCTAAGGACAACAAACACACCCATGCCCCAGGGAGGACTCGAATCTCCACGGCAAGCAACCGCGCGCTCTGCAGCGAGGTGCTTTAGACCGCTCGGCTACTCCACCGCGGCTCAAACGGTCCCATGAAACACAAGTTACGAGGCTTGAAGAATACACTGTAGGGGTATACTACAATCCCCTGCGTATTGATCCAGTAGAAACCGAGAAACCAAGGTTGGACTGATTACAACACTTCATACAGTTGCAAATTATTTATTAAGGACGAGAAGGTAGAAGAAATAGCAAGGAAAGGATTGACATTAGCTGCCTTGGGGCCTTGAATTTATACAATAGCGACAAATGAAAAAGTGAGGAAGGCCGGGAATCGAACTCGGGTCTCTCGCTTTGGGTCAGCGGTCGCCTTAACCACTTGTCCGAAAGAACAGACACAACACCAATCTATAATAAATATTTACACGAGAAGACGGCGTTTGGTTCATTTACTTCACCGAAGGTGCGGTGATGCGTTAGATCTCGCACGGGATCCGTAATGGCGAGTGTAAGAGGGTATGGAGACGAGGGCGCTACAGCCGTAGCGTGCGACTTGTGGAAGTTTGAGACTGATGGGAGGTGAGCGCGGGTTGCCAAATGCTGCCAGCGTGGTAGCTCAGCGCGCTCGGTCAGAGTAAAAAAGAAAAAAAAGTGAGTCAACAACGGAACTAACAACATAGAACAAAACGAAGCAACGTCTGCAAAGGACAGATCAAATTAGAAAAGGAAGTGGTTAAGGTGACCGCTGGCCCGAAGTGGGACATCCAGGTTCGATTCCTGGTATGGCTCACATTTTCACCTGTAGCCATTTCATAATTTCAATGCCCCAAAGCAGCTAATGTCAATCCTCTCCCAACTAATTATTCTTCCTGCCCTCCTTATTAGATAATTTGTAAATGCAATGTGGCAGCAAACAGTGTCCGAAAGAACAGGCACAACACGAATCTATAATACACTTCATACTGTAATTGAATAAGGAACTGGCTCCTGCAATGCACAACACAGTCGTTTGAAGAGTATGGACGTAGGAATAGTTGCTGATGAAACTCTATTGTTCCTATATTTTTCGAGCTCTCTTTCTCCTGAAGTGTTCATGCTTTTTCAGTCGTGTGTGTGTGTGTGTGTGTGTGTGTGTGTGTGTGTGACAAATTTCAGTTGATTTCTGAGGCATTGATGAAATTGTAATGGAGACGTTTTTCGATTTCAGTGTCTATTCCCTTGATCGTATTTTAAATATAACAGTGTTGTACATATCTACTGTATTAATAGTTTATCAATCTGTGTTATTCTTCTTTTCCTAACAACAAATTAGAAATAATCACAATTAACTTGTAATGCTTTTATAAGACGTTTATTTTCTTACTAGCTTCATATACGCGACTATACCCTTCCATGCAATCATCACATATTGCACACGTTCCTCCCTGTTCAGCGCAGCTTCTCTTTCCCAGCTCTCTATCTCCTCCCCCTTCCCTCTGTCCATTACGTCCTCCCTCCTCTCTCTCTCTCTCTCTCTCTCTCTCTCTCTCTCTCTCTCCCTTCCCCTCTCCCTCTGACCATGCCTCTCCTCCCTCTTTTCGCCCCTCTTAGTCTGTCCACCTTGTGCTTTGTCTCTCTTTCTTTGTCTACCTCGTACCCCCATCTCTGTGTAAATTCCCTCCCTCTCGTCCCTCCGTCCCCTCCTCCCGTCCTCTCTCTGACGTCTGACCATTACATTGTACTGTCATTTTTAACCACCCCTCCTCCCTCCCTCGTCCCTCTCACTCTTTCTATCTCTTCCCCCTCTTGCTCCCACAATCTCTCTGCCTTCTCCTCCTCCCTATCTCTCTCTCTCTCTTCAACCCCTCTCACTTCTCAGTCATGCCTGTTGGCATGTTTAGTCCCAAAGTGCATTGTAACACCATCCACACAACAATGCTTAGATGTCAGTTCAGACTCACTTGCAAAATATGAACTGGACAGCCGGCCAAGATAGTGACCAATTAAAAACATAGTAAAATAAACAGTTACCCTGGAATTTTCTGTTACTACTATATGAAGGAATGTTCGTTACAAAGTAAACACTGAATCCTATGTACTCTTTCACAGTAAAATGTGTCATTTCTAAAAGATTTTTTTTGAGCTCACAAAATATACTCTTCTACAGCAATGAAGATATACACCCGGAGAAAATTTTAGCTTATATGAAGGCCTACAGTGTTTGTATTTAGAAAGGAAATACCGCAATTTACAAGGGTATATATAGGTTTCACATGCATACACATATAGACTTGGGATACTTTTTACAATTATGTTTAGGATTAAACTTGTCATTTACCTTTCACAAACTTTCAGTGTGCTCTCCACCAGACGAACATCCGGGCAACATTCAAACTCATCCCACAGCTCTGTCTAGATTTATATAATTCACTGCTGTCTATGTGCGGCTTCGAATTTCAACCAAAGTTGTTGGTGACGCACTTAATGGGAGTCTTTCCCACAAAATATGCACATCCTGTCACACCAGACGACCTTATAGGGCAGTGCTGAATATCAAGAGCCCACCAACAGTTGCAGCTGGTCCATCGTTGCGGAAGCTCATTGTGGAACCAGCCTTGCTTGCAGGTGCCGACGCGGTGGTACCATGTCCTGTGGAAAAATGAAAAGAAATTCAGGTTGTTATCGCAAATGCGAAAAGTGCATCTCTATACCATGCTCAGGTATGTGATTCATGTCCCCAAGAGAGGACGGTAACTGCAGTAGGATGGCTATATGAACCAGCGTCTTACGATTCGATGCGTAAGCCAGGATTCATCCCAGTTTCCTATCTCAAAAAGACGATTCTTCTTGGGAACTTGGAAAAATATTTTTGCACCATGTATTATTGAGAGATGTGTCCTTTTCAAAACAACGTTTTCAGTAAGATATCCACTTAATTCAAACAAAATCTTAAATTATGTACATTAAAGTATGCAGTGTATTCACCGCTGCCTCAGTCTTGTAGAAATCACTTCATTAGTGCTAATTTCTGCCTCATTCTGAAGTAGTTTGCAGTATTTGGTTACATAAGAAGTTTGTTCCAAAACTGCCTTCAACACTAAATTTCCGCGCGCATGCGAGCGTGTGTGTGGTACTATTGGTAATAGTAGTTGAAGAGAGGATTCTTGATTGTTGTAATGTTTCAAAATGCTGGAAGGGCGTAGAAGGTAAGTTATGTAAGCTAGGAGTAAGAATTATATAGCACTATACAACCAGTGGATGTTGGAGTACGTTTCTAATGATGAACAAATGCACTGGTTACATTCAGAATTGCGTATGATGAGTTTGCGACCTTCCTATCGGTACTCACCAATAAGAATTGGGCAATACATAACTCTGGGTAGTAAAAGTTTTATGGCTCGTTGTCTCTGTTCATAGGGGTGAGTTATGTATGTCAGCTTCTATGCCCTAAACAGTTACCCAACCTGTTTAAACAAGATCAATAATCAAGCACAGGGCACGGACATTGGCTTTGTGGGCACGGAATTTGGCTGTTACATCGAGTTTACATTATGTGAATTTGGTGTTCAAAACAGTAATAATAGTTCATCATCACGCTCCTCAAACCATCGTACCCTGAACCTGGCCTTGTCATCACCTTACAACAGGGTATCAAGCATCAAAGCATATAAATGGTTCGCAGTGATGTGTACGTAGTCTGCATCTGACATGCTGTTGCTAGGACAGATCCTACGGAAGCCCAGAATGTCTACCATAGCGTAATATTTCTCACATCGACCTGCGTCTGTGCAATGGTGTGATGTTTGATCGATCTGACATTTGTCTGGATGATGGCATATCCAGACACAAATATCGACTTGATGCATCAAAAAACGTGATTCATGCGAGCAGACGACACTTTTCAAGTTATCCCCCGCCACGTCTCGACAATCCCACACTTGTTGACCATAATCCTTAAAGGGAAGTGACAATTTTAATTTTTTAGGTAAGTATAGATTTTACTAGTTAAAGCATATGCAAAGCTAAGAATGAGACACAGAATGTTAACCATTTCCACTAGTATCACACCACTTCTTATTTGTATATTTCTGGCACTCAAATTTGCTTCTGCTTTTACTCCTGATCCTAATGAACTCACAATTTAGATGCGTTAATTCATAAATCACAACACCCTTAAAATATCTCTTTGTAATTTCAATGTAATTATTTTTAATGTGTTCTTTCGTTTCTTTTGTATATAACTTCTTTTTTACGTAAATTAATTGATAAGAAACAGAACTCTCGAACATATTTAGTCACAATATTTATATTAGTCCTGTCTGGAGAATTTAGAGGTTTTCTTCGTATTTGTAATGTGAATACAAGAGTAGATTGGCAAACCAATGATGAAATAATTCAAACAATGCGAGCAAAATATAGATATTGAAAGTAAACTCTATCTCAGCAACAAAATCGAGATTGTCATGGCCGTAGAGAAAGACCTGTCCCGGATGTGGCTAATCCCTCCTGTCCTCCATGCCCTCGCTTTCCTTCTCCACAACAAAACCCCCTGTACCCTACTCAAACAGATCTAAAAAAAAAAAAAAAAAAAAAAAAAATCACTCAGATAGCAGAATCATACATACGAACTTAGCATTTTGTAAATGGTACAAAAATATTGTTCATCAATCACAACAGATCTGATTGCATGGCAACATGGTCAGTCAGTCAACAGATCTGTTACGCCCTCCCTAAGGCCTAAGTACCGCTCTACGAAGCAGTACTGAATCCGTTTAAAGAGCTGAACTCATGTCCCATCAGCGGGTACCGTTTGCCTTAAGCAACAATGTGGAAGTGTATTATATAAGTTGTTGATGCGAAGGAACACGCATCTCGCACGTAATGCCAGGGACGATGTAGGTCACCGCCAACCTCGTGGCTCTGTTCGCTATACCATGTTCGCCCATTCCAGACATGGCAGAATCGTCCAGTAGGAAGAGAGAACAATATAATACTTGCTTCCAGTTCAGCCATCCGCAGTTGCGGAAACCGACCGACTAAGATCCACAGGTCGTAGTACGAAAAAGTGTGGATACTGGAGGATGTTTAAAAAACCATTCATCCAATTCCACAAAAATGTCTTCAACATAAATAAAAATAGAAGTGTGGTGAGATTTAAATTACTCATATGACTACAAAATTACATCATTAAAAATGCCCTAACGCAGGGTTTCCCGATCTTTTTGAATACACGACCCCTTTCCATCTAAAAATATTTTGGCGAACCCCTCCACGAACCATAACCCAGCTGTGTGGTTAATTTCAAAGGAACAAATTAGATATTCTTGATACAAGTTACATGTGAAAAAAATAATTGCAATAATGTACATTATAGGATAATTTAAGTCCATTTTTGAATTGAACACATTCTATTTTACATGAATTCTGACAGAAAAATGTATGTTGTATATCAGGGTTTCCCATTGCATGTAAAGCTGAAAAGCGCATTATCCTAGTTGAGTAAGTTCCCACCTTATAGTCAATTTGTAAACAAGCGAATTTCTCATAATTGCTTACTATACTTTGTAAATTTAGCTGCCGCGGTGGAGTAGCCGAGCGGTCTAAGGCGCCTCGCTGCAGATCGCGCGGTTGATCGCTGTCGGAGGTTCGAGTCCTCCCTGCGGCATGGGTGTGTGTGTGTTGTCCTTAGGTTAGTTTAAGTAGTTTGTAAGCTACGGACTGATGCCCACGCAGTTTGGTCCGATAGATTTACAAACATTTGAACATATTTTTGTAAATTTAGCCTTCGCTTCGTACCTGAAAACAGTTTAGTGGACTTTGGTTTATTCATTGTTAACACGGTGTATTTATTATAAACAACCTTTGTTCTATTGAACTGAGAATTGATGATCGACAAGGAATCGCGTAATTTAAATAAAGATACATTCCACTTTTCTTAGGCATATGTTTTTGCATTGCGGAACCTCTAGTATTCAGTAATGCACTGGTCTGGTTGTTTTATGGTGCAAGTACTTCATCCTGTACGGGACCCCCGAACAAGACTTTGCGACCCCCCTGGGGGTAGCGACCCACAGGTTGAAAAACACTGCCTAAAGGGTATACCTTTTATACAAGGACTGCATAGAAAGTAATGAGAACTGAAATGACTTTATTGACAGGGGTATTGATAGTCGCCATCGTTATTTACGACGTTCTTCACATGTCCGGTATGTGTGTTGAAGTCCCACATGGGTCGCCTTGTGGCATGGACAGTGTCATCTTTGCTGCTGTACCGGATCTCTCCCAGTACGGTGCATTGTCATACAGAATGTCAAATCACTGCTACCGTTCAGGAGTTCTTGCGTCTTTTGAAATGGGAGAATCTGGAACATTCATCGAACTCCCGCAACATGTATCTCTGTGAGTACGATCTGTTTGCCAAAGTAATAGAACCACGTCGAGGTAATCTGTACAGCACCAGAGATGACAATATCAATGCCGCAAGGCCGTCAAGACGGGACATCAGTTTTCAAAAAATACCATAAATAACGGGGGCGATTATATTTAAGGTGTGTAACTATAAATACCACTCTCGACAAATTTATTTCAGAGAAAAATAACGGTTTTCATTAATTTCATGCAGTTTTTGGACAGTCTTGACGTAATGTTTACAAATATGTTTATGATAAGTGGTTTCATACGCTTTTCAGAAACGTTCTACGTGGCCTTCAGGTGACGCAATGTAAGCACCCTGACAATAGTCGGACTCGTCCTACTGTTTCTCGAGTAGGCCTACGTCTGGAGCTACGGACTAATGCCAGGAGGTCTCTCATTACCCAAAGTTGCTGTAAGGGGAGATGCACTAACGGTGACATCACAGCCTCCCCACCACCATCTCAAAACATAATTAAAAAAAAAAAAAACCCCTGAGATCAGACCACCTTGGAGGCCAGTGGTAGAACGTGAGATACTACCGAGCCACTGAGTCACGAAGCACAGTTGGAGAAGCATCTTTTAAAACTGCCCGCGGCGGAGTAGCCGAGCGCATTGAGGAGCTATGCTCCGATACGCGAGGCCGTTCCCCGTCGGGAATTCGAATCCTCCCTCGGGCTTGGATGTTTGGGCTGACTTTAGTATAAGATAGTTTATAAGTAGTTTGTAAGTTTAGGGACTTATGACGGAACACAAAGCATCTTTTGGTGTCACTAGCGATCTAGTAGACGTGCAGCCCTAATATCAGCCCTAATATCTGGCACCGAGGTAGTCATTCAGTTCCGATGTGCAAGTTGAGATTCAAAGTTTTTATAACAGATACAGTCTTGTGAAATTAGTCAAATTTGTTGAAGACAACCTGCACTTGCCGACAAGTATTTTAGCATCCTTGAAGCGTGGCATACACAGAGGGAAGCTTCCCTCCAACTTCTGACTGCAGCCTACACTGTGTTAAGGAAAATAACCCGGGGCTTCGACTGATAGCAAAAATTATGAACCAACGATATAAACGAACCACAGCAGGTAAGCGTCATACTTCTGGGGTAATGGAGTTTCATTAGTGTCACTAGACAAAACATTTACTACAGTGCAACAGGGCGCCCTATATTTTCGTAAAGTTGCAAAAAAGTGGCAAATAATGTCACTGGGGCAATTCAGCATTGAGTAAAAAAGTATTCATTGCACAAAAGCGTGTAATCAGAATAATTGCTGGAGCCCACCCAAGAGCATCCTGCAGACTTTTATTTAGCGATCTGGGGATCCTCACTGTAGCTTCACAAAATATATATATATATATATATATATATATATATATATATATATATATATATATATATATATATATACTCATGAAATTTGTTATTAACAATCCGACCCAATTCAAAAGTAATAGCAGTGTGCATAGCTACAACACTAGGAGAAAGGATGACATTCACTATTCAAGGTTAAATGTAGCTTTGGCACAGAAAGGGGTGAATTATGCTGCCACAAAAGTCTTTGGTCACTTACCAAGTAGCATCAAAAGTCTGACAGATAGCCAACTAGTATTTAAAAAGAAATTAAAGGAATTTCTGAGTGGCAACTCCTTCTACAATGTAGATGAATTTTTAGATAAAACTTAAAAATAAAAATAAAAAAGAAAAATAAAAAAAAATAAAAATAAAAAGCAAACAAAAATATCCTTAAAATATTGATTGTCAAGTATAGACAACATTTATTAAACTGACACGTTCCACATCATTACGAAATGTCGTATATATGATCTATGGAACAAGTATTAATCTAATCTAATCTGATAATTATGACCTAAAACTCAGAATGATACATTTCAGAAAAGCCTCAAATGTTGTGACACTGGGCTATTTGTTTCTTATGCAGCAGTGTTTGATTCGCTAGCCGTAAGCCAAATAAATACTGCTCGTTGTTAAGCGGAATCCGTTCGATGGCAATCGGCTACATTTGGGGAGTGGCTGCGGACAGTGTCAGCCCCGAAGTCGCTAATGAAAACAGTCCGAAAATAAAACTCTTCCTTTGTGGTGGGCAGCTGCTTAAGGCTTTTTATTCGTGTCTCCCGAAATGAAAGCTCATTATGACCATTCAAATATGTGAGCAGGAGGGTGCGCGGCTATTCAAATAGCGGGCCCCTGGCCAGGCCGCACAGCCGGCCGCACAGCTGCCGGTCGCCCACTCACACTCATATTCGCCGCTCCAGCCTGCGTCCCAGTCAACAATGTGCCAGTTACATTTCACTGAGGCCACAAATGCGTAGTAGTAATGGTACGGGAAACGTATCGGAAGGGGGGAGGCGATGTTAAGGTGCAAGAGATAACCGAGTAGTGTTGCGGCACAGCTACATTCGGTAAGCGCCAAAGCGTCACAGAGGTGGTCGACCAACTCCAGTGGCAGACGCTGCAAGAGAGGCGCTCTGCCTCGCGGTACCAGCATCGGTCGACGTTTCGAGAGCGTACGTTTATAGGAGAGTCAAACAATATATTGTAGCCTCCGCGTACACCTCGCGGAAAATGCGAGAGGAAAAATGAGAGAGATTAGAGCCCATCTGGAGCCTTGTCTGTACTCTTTCTTTTTTTTCCGTGGACCATACGGGAGTGGAACAGGGAAAGGAGGAAGTGACAGTGGTACACAAAGTACCCTCCGCCACACACCGTAAAGTGCCTTGCGGAATACAGCCGTGGCCGTAGACGTATATGCAGATGCAGATGTAATTACGTGTAGGTGCAGTATCTGTTATACAGAGGATGTCAACCCGGGAACAACTTTCTACATCTACATACTCAACTACACATCATGAGGTTTGTGGCAGAGGGTACCTGCTAGTCATTTCCGTTTCTGTCTCACTCCCAAATAGAACGACGGGAAAAAGAATGCTTGTACGGCTCCATACGAACGCAAATTTCCCTTATGTAATCTGCCGGCAGTAGATTAGTTCTGCATTCAGCTTCAAATTTCGGCTCTCTAATTTCCGTCAACAGTGTTTCACACATTGATCGAACCTACAAGTAACAAACCTAGCAGCACACCTCGTGAAGATGTGTTGCAAGAGAGAAGACTTAGCAGTCTACGAGGAAACGCCGTTGACGCAGTATGTGACCTGCACCACTAGATGTAATGCCGACCACTAAAATCGTACTATGAAGACTGAGGCAAATTGGCCTGAGGTGTACTGGATGTATAAGTGATGAGCATTTGAGCGTAACCACATGTAGTATGTGTAAATAACACGAACCATATTATGTGTATAAGGCAAGATTACACAGTGAGTTCCGCATTCAGAAACCACAATGAAGTATCTTTTGTTGATGAGAAGATAGTTTTGTCCGTGTAAGAAGTAGGAAGGTCTACCAGTATGTGGACATCACACGGACTGTTATCGATACTGTGGTGCATAGCTCCACGGTATTGTGGCTATCATTGTTGACGAGTCAATGAAATCCACGTGAATATGGAATCGATAGGACGACCACACTAATTGCCATGAAGGTTTGAGCGGCGCCAGGAACTAGGAGAGGACAGACGTATTATTCTCACAACACAGTTAAGACATTTATGGCGACTCTGCACAAAATTTTCTGGTTTCTATCCACTGACAGCTTATGTCCTTATATCCTTTGTGTCTTGATTCATAATAGCTATATACGATCAAAAATGTCTGTTCTTTAGGACATGTTCGAAAAACATATGAAACAAAAACAGGCACCGGATGCACACACACACACACACACACACACACACACACACACACACACACATTGTAGTCATCAGCCATTGTGCATCAAAAATCAACTGTCCACATTTGAATGAAACTGCTGTTCACTGAAGTAAGTGGAAATTTCTTCCAGTTCGCTCTGCATTTACTTACAACCGTTCGGTATTAGCTTCCAGTAGGCAACAGCAGGTCACGATACGTTTGTTTTGATTTAACGGGTATGCCGCCCCAATGGAAGTACCGCTGTAAGGTGGTGGCGACGTTGGCTAATAATTTGTCCCTGGGGCATACATTATCAGAGGAGCAGTTAAATAGAACGGAACCGTGTCTCTTTGGGAGATGAAAGTAGGGAAGCGAGGCGCGCGCAGCTGTTGGCGCGGCCGTAACGGCACCGCGGAGAAGGTCGCATTGTCTTTGTGAGGATGTCGAGCGTTCCCACGGCGCCAGCTGGTCCACGGCGCATTGACCTCTGGCCGGCTGCATCCTGCCGATGCCGACCTGCAACTGCCGCCACGCAACTGCCGCCCACGCACTCTTTTCACATTTCTGGCTGCCGCTCGATACCTATCGCCACGGGCCGGGGACCCGCCTAGGCATTGCCTCGTCGACACACGCGTCCAGTTCCGTTCGTTGTCGTCACCGTCTTCTAAGATGGATTTGATGAAATATTGACATACCCAGCAGGGCCCCTTGCAGTGCGTGTCGGAGGTTGCTATAAGTACCTCACTCACTCCTTTCCCCCCTCCCCACTTCATTGCTCCACCAGCGAACTGTACGCGAATGGAGCGTTTGATGATATCATTCGAGTGAACTCTATTAATCTCTATCTATATAAAAGCGAAAGGACACTCATTCACTCACCCACTGACCAAACACGAAATCTCGAAAAATACTTCACCTACGAAGCTGAAATTTGGAAGTGATGTAGTTTATAGGTAGAAGACGTCAGCTAAGAAAGGATTTTGCGATAGGACAGATAGTTCGGGAGATATGACGTCATAAACAATGAAAACTTCCCCGTCTTGCGGAACGTGATAGTGTGACTTTATCAGTTCACTGTTTGAGAAGGAGAGCACTTAGCGACTTGCAACAAACTTTAAACATAATTTCAAACTTTTAGGAAACTTTTCTCGCTGACAACCCCAGCAAAATGATGAAAGGAAAAAAAAGTTTGTCGTCTACTACTTTTTCGGCGTCCATGCAGCAAAATTACGGCATTTGAAATGACGTTACAAATTATTACTCAAACACTATTAGTTGTATTCACGAGAAATGCTACAGACAGGATACATACATACCACTGAACGTAAGTTCGAATTTTTGTCGTAGTACGATATACAGTTCATGAGATATGGTATCATAAACAAGTAGGTTCATGAAAAACCGCCTCATCACGAATGATGTTTTGATTTATTCCGTCTTTCCTATTAACTCTATTCACGACGTATTTTGCAGACATTTTACACATACACCACTGGATGTACCTTCGAAATACTATCGTATTACGATATATAGTTCAGGTGCTATGTCGTAAAAGACAATGAAATGCATGAAAATTCGTCCTAATAAGCATGATGTTGTAATTTACTACGACTTCACTACCACCTCCATTCACAACATAGCCGCGGCGGAGTGGGCAAGCGCATTGAGGCGCTATGCTCCGATGCGCGAGGACGTTCCCCGTCGGGGGTTCGAATCCCCCCACGGGCATGGATGTTTGTGTCGTCTTTAGTATAAGGTAGTTCATGAGTAGTTTGTACGTTTAGGGACTGATGACCCCGCAGTTAAGTCCCTTAAGCTTAACAAACATTTGAACATTTGATTTACAACACATTTCGCAGGCAGTTTCCTAATATTCTACTCTATGAACCTAATAAATAATGTTTTTGTAGGACACAAAATCAAATGTTTGTAGAGCTTATGGGACGTAACTACGGGGTCATCAGTCGCTAAACTTACAAACTACTTATGAACTACCGTATACTAAGGACGGCACAAATATCCATGCCCGAGGGGGGATTCGAACTCCCGACCGTAGCGGCTGTGTAGAGTGTGACTGGCGCGCCGCAGACAGCTCGGCCACCGCGGCCGGCTGTAGGACACATAATTAGGAAATATTACGCGCCGGCCGCGGTGGCCGAGGGGACTGAGGCGCTCCAGTCACGTTCTGCACGGCCACTACGGTCGGGGGTTCGAATCCCCC
Source organism: Locusta migratoria (assembly GCA_026315105.1). Classification (NCBI taxonomy): domain Eukaryota; kingdom Metazoa; phylum Arthropoda; class Insecta; order Orthoptera; family Acrididae; genus Locusta; species Locusta migratoria. The sequence goes on along the minus strand of CM048755.1, from coordinate 143,453,917 downwards.
CTCGAGCATGGATATTTGTGCCGTCCTTAGCGTAAGCTAGTTGATAAGTAGTTTGTAAGTTTGGGGGGCTGATGACCCCGTGGTTAAGTCCCATAAGCAATACAAACATTTGAACATTTTTTTGAAATATTACGTCATAAACGTGATATCCATAAATAGGTACTGCATTATGTTTGACATTTTATTAAGTCTTTATTACTCTGTTCGCAGCACATTCCGCAAACGATATCCAAATATACCACTGAAAGGATCTACATTATTATATCACTCAACGACACATTGATCAGCAGATACGAAGTCATAACCACTGAGCTGTTTGAAAACGAAACTGCAGGGCGAATTTAACTGCAGATTCAAGCGAAACGTGTGTACAAATACCGCAGATGTCTTCACGATGGCGATGATGGTGCTCAAGGCGAACGTGTATTACCCGGGCGACGTCATTGGCTGCAGCGTCACAGGCGGCTTCATCCTATGTGAGCCTCTACAACTCATCCATTTTCATGGGTTTAATGAATTATACAGTACAACATACATAAAGAAACACAAAAATATGAATAGTATCCTGGAAAAACGTAGGTTATTTTGGATATAAAAGGAGTCAAAACGAAAAGTTACACGTTTCACGAATTGGTAGGATATGTGACTTTTGTAACGATTTCTTTCCTGCTTTCAATGATTTACGGAGACACGAAAGTTTTCTAATCATCAGACGCTAATTTCCAGCTAATTCGCGCCGAACGATCTCATTGGTTGATAATAACACCATTCTGATTGATTGACGAAACTGCCTGGATATATCTTAGAAATCAACTGTATTTTTGGCCGAGTATTTTTCTATAAATGTAACACGTTTTTAGAAAAGAGGAGATGGACAAACAGAAAGGATAAGTGCCAAATCAAGGCGAGAATAAAGAAATATATACCCGTGCAACGCCGGGTTTTCAGCGAGTTCTAATATAATTTTCATTATCTTTCTGTGGGACGTAACAGGACGAATCAATACGTGTCCCTATTTTAGGAACGTACGCGTTTGGAATAGCACTTTGAATCATTCACTAGTTACGTCTGCCCCTGAGATCGGGCAGCATCTCCGTGATGGTTTCATGTTTACTACAAAAAAATAAATAAATAAATAAATAAATAATGTGAAGAAACGTGTTACTCTTCATTCAATCTTAACTATTTTCTTTATCATAATAATGGTCCTAGAATTACGAGCCGGCCGCAGCGGCCGAGCGGTCTGCGGCGTGCCAGTCACGGTCTGCACGGCTGCTGTGGTGTTTGTGTAAAAGTTAGTTCATAAGTAGTTTGTAAGTTTAGGGACTGATGACACCGTAGTTACGTCCCATAAGCTCTACAAACATTTGAACATTTAGAATAAAAAGAAACACTCAACTATCGTAAAAGGAGAGATCTGTAAGTAAATGGACTAGTGGACTACAATTGCGGCCACGCGGGAGTAGCCGATCGGTCTGGAGCGCCACGTTGCGGATCGCGCGGCTTCCCGCGTCGGAGGTTCGAATCCTCCCTCGGGCATGGATGTTTGTGTTGTCTTTAGTATAAGTTAGTTCATAAGTAGTTTGTAAGTATAGGGACTGATGACCCTGCAGTTAAGTCCCATAAGCTTTACATACATTTGAACATTTTTGGACGACAATTTCTCTGAATTTTTAAATAAATTCTAGCATGGTACCTTTCTTACTTGAGAATGATTTTAGATGCTCCTTCCACTTTAACTTTCTTCGTACGCATACTCCACGATATTTAATGCATATAACTGGTTTCAGGAATAGATAAGAAATCGTGTATTCACGTTATATTAATTTGTTTTCGGTGTGGGTCAACTGTCAACCCTCGTAAATGCGTAATCCTCAGCAGGCCTTCACGTATTTCGTTACAGATTCCTAGTCTTACCACTTGTCCAAATATAATACCATCATTCTAGAATAGTTTCACGAGCTTCCCAAACACTACCCTATGGTACCCAGTGTATGTCACTTTATCTCTGGAAAATTTCTGTAATCTACACGCATTTCAACGTCCATTCTGTGCTTAAGCTTTCGTTCCCTTCTGCAATGCCTGCACATTCCGTCAGTCATAATTACCTTCCATTACCAGCTGAACTACTAAATGCTTCAATATATGTCCTCTTAACCTAGACTTCTTTAAGTTAGGTTGTACAATAAATTTCGGTTCACCCCAATTTAACTTATTGCCGCTCCGTTACTTATACGATCATCAGTATTTTTCTACCACCACAATATAAGAATTTGTATTCTTTTCTTGGTTTATCTGTTTACCGTCCTCGTTTTACTTTCGAACAAAGTTACGTAACAGACACGCAAATACCCTGAGAATATACTTGTAATACGTTTATCGCCGATGTTACCATTTTTTTCCTTTCCCAATAAACCTTTCCTAGGTGTTGCCAGACGGTGTGTTATATCTTCTTTAATTCTGTTGTCGGTAGTCAGTTTTCTTCCCAGATAGTAAATCTTAGTCTATACTTCTTAACAATGCAGTGTTTAGCACTGGTCCATCGTTTCCCCGTATCCCACACATTTTTTTGATTGGTGACAAGTGTACTGATCTGGTGGCCCACGGGAATAGCCTGTGTCACCAAGAATGCACTTTCTCATGCAGCAGCATGCCGTATTGCATTGCCTTGCTGAAAAATGACGTATGGCCGTGAGTTGGCGCTTCATGTTAAGTGCGAATGCAGTTACTGTCTGCAGCGAATCTAAACACGGCCATAATTTTCTAATAAAAAAACCCGACCTCTGCTCCACGACCGAGATTCCTAAGCCGGCCGCGGTGGCCGAGTAGACTGTGGCGCTCCAGTCACGGTCTGCGCGGCCACTACGGTCGGGGGTTCGAATCCTCCCTCGGGCATGGATATTTGTGCCGTCCTAGTTCGTAAGTAGTTCATAAGTAGTTTGTAAGTTTAGGGACTGATGACCGCGTAGTTAAGTCCCATAAACTATACAAACATTTTTTTGAGATTCCTAAGCCCCGTAGTATAATTTGAGTGAGGAAAGTAGTTAAGTTCCACCCTCTAACCAAGGTACTGAGTTAGTTGTTTGCGTTTATGGTTAGTATGTAGTACGTTGTAGCTCCGGCGAAGATAATGAGTAGTGAGTGATATTATTTTGGAGGGAACAATGCGAACTAATAAATTGATTCTGCAGTTATTTGTCCGCAAACACTTACATACTGTACAAAACAATTAGGTTATCAGTTGAGATATCTAGGTTCTGAAGTACTGTAATCGGTATAATGAACTAAAATGATTCGAAGTCTTTCTGTCGGTTCTACGGAGTGGAGACAACAATATTACGGCAACCTAGAGAGCGTGTATGGGGACAGAGTAGCCAATCAGACGGTGTCCGCCATGCTTTTACCAAATAGCGACCCAAGCAGAAATGCATCCTCTTAACGATTAAAATAAGCCATCAGTTCGATATATGAAACCACAGCAGATCTTCCAGCTTAATACTAAGTATGTGGTTATCATTCGGCTGTTTTTATATAGGCCTAATAAATTTGTTAGCAAATGAATGTCTGGTGAAGCATTGTCTATGTCTTTTTAATGTTAATAGCCATATTTTACGATCTTCTGGTAAAATCGACAATTGGCATTTGGTGACTAAGAAAGAGTTGTTTCACGTGCTCCACCTATCTCAAAGAAAATGATGATATTTCCTGTTTTTCTGTCGGATGTCCATCGCTTAAATTAGTAAACTCTTACCCATATCATGCATTTTAAGTGCGTTACTGTCAATCTTTTAACATTTTCCTACACTGGGAAATACTAAAAAGGCCATTCTATACGTACTTAAGAACATTGTATTACGAAGATCAGAAAAATATCAATACATTACTCCCAATAGGTTACTGAATATCCAAAACTAGTCAACAGTCCGCCCACCCCCCTCTTTCTCGTTACATACCGTAACGAATGAATGAATTGTGAACAGCCAACAACATGCAGCCAAGGGCAAGCTGCTAGTCGGACACGCTTTGACTTAGTGTTTTAGTGTTCCTTAGCCATTTAAAACATACAACGTTGCATGACGTCACAAAAACCAAACTTATGGACTAATAAAAAGCTAGAAAATATTGATAACAATTCTTGCCACTTAGCGGATTCGAACTTACTACGCCGGCCGCGGTGGCCGAGGGGACTGAGCCGCTTCAGTCACGGTCCGCACGGCCACTACGGTCGGGGGTTCGAATTCCCCCTCGGACATGGATATTTGTGCCGTCCTAGTTCGTAAGTAGTTCATAAGTAATTTGTAAGTTTAGGGACTGATGACCCCGTAGTTAAGTCCCATAAGCTTTACAAACATTTTAACTTTTTTTTTTAACTTACTACCTTCCAATTACACAATCAGTACGCACCCCTTACGCAGCGGGAGAATTACACCTCTAGCAATTTATTTACTAACTTTTATCAAGGCCTTTCTTGCATGGGCGGGCAGTAGAAGATACTTACTTCACACATAAAGGAATAATAAGTCGCAATTACTGTTTCCAACTTCTCGGTTAACTTTCACCGCCCACTGTTTCCGTCTTTCATCATTCCTTGAGAACACAAGCATCATATAGCCATCTTCACTTCCGTTTTTACAGTCAACAGCGGAACAATCAGACGTTTCTCTTGAGTGTCCTTAAGATTATGTAATGCACATTATTAGTTACACCTAGTAAATCGCTTCAAATCGTCACTTAATCTTAAAAATAGTAGCGAGTTTATAAAATTATCGCCACACACCGACCAACAGCAAATTAATTTACCTAAATTTAACCGACAGAAAACCTGAAAAAGTGCAGCAGTGCCTACCGTAAAAAACTGTACAATGAAATCGCTATCACATGCATTTAAGACCCTCTACAGTACAGAAACGCATACTGCAGATATTCACACATATACAAAGCCCGCCAAGTTTGGTAAAAACATGGCATCCTGGGCTCTCAGCCACTCAGCAGCGCTATCGCTCATGGCCACTCTCTCCCTATAAAGACTCTCTACGATCACCGAGATAGTGGTAATAACAGAAAGTTGCTGCAGAGGGGTTTGGTGTTGACTAGTATTAACTCTGCAAAACGAATTACACAAGCAGATATGTTTAGCGAGTATATTGAGCAGGCAGTGCTCTCTAACAACGTGACTTCCCGAAGCTATGGCATGGAGAGCTATAAGGAGGCTGCAATCGGGACAGACACAGAGGGAGGTGGCAGCTATTGGAGTGTCTCAAAGGGTAATTTCCAGGACCTGAACGCGATTTCAGACAATACGAACCCTTAAAAGAAGGCAAGGCCACGGTCGTCCACGGGTAACATCAGAGAGAGATGACCGTTATCTACGCTTCACAGCCCGTCGAGATAGGAGGCTCAACGCAACTCATTGCAACGCACCATCCAGGCAGCAACAGGACTCGCAGCATCAACCACTACACCGTTTAGCCTCGCTCTACGTAAACGCTTTGTGAACCTGACTATAGAGCTGAGACAGCAAAATATTGTACTGTATCACATAGAAATTATAATTGTAACCAATATCTGAATAAAATACGTCACCATATGTATATTGTGTACGATATCTAATTGTTTTGACCAAGGAACAATTCCAGATTCCATTGCATAGTGTCTACACAGCTGTGTTGGCACTATTTAAGTTCCAACCTTCGATATATATACGAGAGCATAATCATTATGCACGACAATGCACGGACGCAAACAGCGCAAGCTGTGGCTACTCCGTTCGGCCTATGAGACCGTACTGCCCGAACTTAAGTCGTTGTGACTTTGATTTGATTCCGAAGATGAAGGAAACACTTCGTGCCGGCCGCGGTAGCTGAGGGGATTGAGGCGCTTCAGTCACGGTCTGCACGGCCACTACGGTCGGGGGTTCGAATCCCCCCTCGGGCGTGGATATTTGTGCCGTCCTTAGTCTTAGTTAGTTTGTAACTTTAGGTTCTGATAACCCCGTAGTTAAGTCCCATAGACTATACAAACATTTGAACATTTTTGAAACACTTCGTGGCATTCGCTTCAGAACTGTTCCAGAGATTCTACAGGCAGTAGACCGCTCCATTCCACTATTAACAGAACAGACTCTTAACGTTATATTACGCTTTCCGCAAGCTGGAAACGTAGATCTTGCATTGAATTATTTAAAGATAGGATAAAGTGATGGTTACAAATAGGATTTTTGTTTGTATATTTTGTTTCTTTTTATGCCATATCCGTTATTTTGAAGAAGAGAGTTTGAAGAACTTCGTTCACCTACATTTCGTGTGGCTGTGGATGAATCAACTTGAAAATTAACAAAACAGTGTCGCGTAAGATAAATTTTGCGTACCTGATTATTTTCACTAAAAATTAAGAAAAAGACTATTAAAGTACCCCAATTTAATCGTACAAGTCATATTTAAAGAGTTATTATGAAGCCCGAAGTGCGTGAAACTTTTATTAGGTACGTTAGAGGTGAACAAATTACGTCTAATATTAAAGTGATTTAATATTTGATTTGATATAAAGATATCATATAGACAAGCACACGATACGAATGAGACCTAAGAGCATAGGGCGCACCACAATAAACATCAGAATTAACTTTAATTTCGCGAATTACTTTGTCGTGCTTTCTTCGCGAGACGTGTATGTTTTTAGGTCCTTATTGGAACGTATTCTTTCGGAATTCGAGCAACAAATCTATCCGCGGTAGAAGATGCTTTTACTGTGGCCGCTGTTTATTGTATCTTCTGCAGATCTTCCGTCATTTCAGCTTTGAGGTTCACATACTGATGATTACTCATAATAGGACGAATATGTGATTTGCAAGCCAATATTTTCATTCGTGAGTCAATTTCCTTAAGAGTGTCGCAATAAACCAGCCTGGTATCTTGTTTCCCCATAATTTGTTCGATACGGTATTTTCACTTTCTGTCGATGCAAATAATTACTCAGGAAGATTAGGTCCTTTGCGGTAGGTGACCTTTAAAAATTTTGTCAACAAAGTTGTAATCAAACAGTGGTGGATCTCACGCCTACTCATAGTATCCCAAAAAAAGTGGTAAACATTCATGGATATGACAGAAACGAGCATTAAAAACAAAGAACGTGGTCTCTAAAATGCGTACCTTAAAGAGCTGTGAGCAGTTATTCATCTTGGACACTATGCAGCAAATGTCTTAAACCGGATGCTCTTACAGTTTCCGCATTTTTGGAGGTGGTATTACTGACAAAAAGCCAACGGCTGCGCCGCAGTATACACACCGACGTTAAATACTGTCGGGCTTGGCTAGCACTTGCATGGGTAACCGTCCGCGTCTGACCAGCGCTGTTGGCAAGCAAGGTGCACCCTACCGTGTGAGGCTAACTGAGGAGCTATTTGACCGAGAAGTAGCGGCTCGGATCGTGAAAACTGACATAACGCTCGGGAGTGCAGGGCGCTGAACACGCCCCCCCTCCATACCGCATCCCCTGACGCCTTCGGGCGGAGGTTAACACAGCGGCCTCACCAGACCTATCGGATGGAGTTAACACTGACTACAATGATAAAAAAGTGTCCAGTAAGCACTGGCTTTAAATTCCATATCTATAAAGCTAAGAGCACATGTTCATCGTTGCGAGCTCTCATAGGTCATAAGGTATCCAGCTTGCAGCCTATGGGCACTAAACTTTATTCCTCCAAATGATCGTTCGTGTAATTTTTATGAATAATGATTAGTCCGTCTAAGACGCCCTATATATGCGCTATACGTAACATTTTATGTTTATGATTAATCATCAGTTTATGTACAAGTTGTAGACTCTTTGTTAATTCATCTGCTATCTACTACAGCGTTGTTGCACTGTAACCTTCGTAAAGGAAACAGCATCGTCCAAGAATAGCCTTACTAAGCAACCAGTGTTCTACACTAAATCATTAACATAAATTGTAAACAGCAAAGATCCTAAAACGCTCTTTTGGTGTACAAATGTTCAAATGTTTGTAAATCTATCGGACCAAACTGAGTGGTCATCAGTCCGTAGCTTACAAACTACTTTAACTAAGGTAAACTAACCTAAGGACGACACATACACCCATGCCCCAGGGAGGACTCGAACCTCCACGGGGACCAACCGCGCGCTCCGCATCGAGGCGCCTTAGACCGCTCGGCTACTCCAAATTCAAAATGTTCAAATGTTTGTAAAGTCTATGGGACTTAACTACGGGGTCATCAGTCCCTAAACTTACAAACTACTTATGAACTACTTACGAACAACTTACGAACTAGGACGGAACAAATATCCATGCCCGAGGGGGGACTCGAGCCCCCGACCGTAGTGGCCGTGCAGACCGTGATTGGAGCGCTTTAGTCTCCTCGGCTACCGCGGCCGGCTCGGCTACTCCATCTTGGTGTACTCCTGAAATTACCTTCACATGTTCCAACATTGATCTATTAAGAACGGCGTTTTGGGTTATCTGCGCAAGGAGTCCTGAACCCAGTCAGTTGATAATCTTGCCTATTAATGCAGCTTCCGGTCGCGCTGTCATCGTGCGTTATAGAATGGCATGCTGTCGTCACACCTGTCCTCCTCCTGTTGTCAGTTTCCTAAACTTTGGAACTACTACTTCCCACACAACAAGCCCTTCAGTAGCAATCAAAAGGCTCAGCTCCAGTCATCCAACAAAGGAAAAATCCCAGGTACTACTAGGAAATGAACAGGACCCTCCACGAAGCAGTCAGCCTTGGAGGAATTGGGAAACACCGTATGTGATGTACAGTAATGCAAGCTGCTATAGATCTCTGATTGGTCAGAATTATATGTTCAACATTGGTCGCTTTACTTAAGATAAAACTCGCAGTCAAGTTATTTAGACTACCCAAGTGGCCTTACACCAGAGTGCTTCTCGTCAGATTGGCAAACGCTGCATAGCGTATCTTTGTCTTGCATGTGCCCGCGGGCAATGCCCCACTTCTAAGGAGTTGAAGTGTCATTGGCGCCGCGGTGGAGTAGCCGAGCGGTCTAAAGCGTCTCGCTGCGGAGCGCGCGGTTGCTCGCCGTGGAGGTTCGAGTTCTCCCTGGGACACGAGTGTGTTTGTCCTTAGGTTAGTTTACCTTAGTTTAAGTAGTTTGTAAGCTACGGACTGATGACCACGCAGTTTGGTCCGATAGATTTACAAACATTTGAACATTTCTCATTGGCGTTCGTGATTAAAACAAAATTAGAGTGAATAAAATGGCTGTGGAGGAGTTTAGATCTTCAAATTGAAAAATTTTGCACTTCTGACCATACAAAGCCCATGAATGCCTTTAGTAAAACTTGGTTAGTTACTCATCAACTAATTGCCGGCCGCGAGGAATGGCCGCGTGTTCTAAGGCGTCGTGTTACGGACTGGGTGGCCGTTCTCGCCGGAGGTTCGAGTCCTTCTTGGGGCATGGGGGTGTGTGATGTCCTTATTGTAGGTTAGTTTAAGTAGTTTGTAAGTCTAGGGACTGATGACCATGCCAGTTTGTTACAACAGGTTTACAAACATTTGAACTAATTGCCAGTGTTTTTGACACTGTTTTGGGCTTTTAAAGGAAAAGTGCTGTTTGCAATAGAGCAACATTCAGGAAGCCCATGCACGAACTTTTCAAATAATGCTCTAGTTATAAATGAAAATTTAAAAAATAACGAATAAAAGAAGAAAGAAACAAAATCTTAAAAAGGAAAGCCGGCCGCGGTCTGCGGTCTGCTGTGTGCCAGTCACGGTCTGCACGGCCGCTGCGGTCGGGGGTTCGAATCCCCCCTCTGGCATGGATGTTTGTGCCGTGCTTAGTATAAGCTAGTTCATAAGTAGTTTGTAAGTGTAGGGACTGATGACCCCGTAGTTGAGTCCCATAAGCTCTACAAACATTTGATTTAAAAAGGAGGTATTAAACAAACAGTATGATGAATGTGTTGCAGTCTTAAATCTTAGAAAATTTGGCGCTGGATTAGCGACTTACTTCAGTTTGAACCTGTTTTAGCATAATATTGTTAACACTAGCAGTCATATTATTTAGTTGCTAATTCAAACTGGTCTATTTTTTCGTAAAGATACGAAATTCTCGTCTTTTACCACAGAAATATTTTACTCTTCACTATAAATGATAATATATTTCCGTCTTTTGGAACTATTTTTTTCCTTCTTTAACATTTCATTTGCAAAAGACGTTATTATCTTCATGATAATACATATCTGACTGATTTAGCATTTTTGCATTGGGCGTTGGAAGTGACTTTCCCTGAAGACGTGTGATTTTCACACTTCAGAAGATATTGTAATATATATATATATATATATATATATATATATATATATATATATATATATTTACGTTGCGAAGTAATTCCTATAATCTGTTATTTAGTTTTCATTCCAAGATAAATCTGAACACCAGCAGATTGGTTTTTAACTATTCATGTCCTCAAATGATATTGGCATGTTTTGCGTCGCTAATGTTTATTACTGTATCACACTATAACAAAGATAACGTGATTACAGAGTGTACGTCTGCTGTCGATCGTATATGACCGGCAGTCTTCAGTCTTATTCGCTAGGGAGAGGGCGCGTATCGTGCTCCACATGACACTTGTGCCTGGGGCAGTTCACTTGCGGGGAGCAACCAAACTACTTGCAAGGTAACAGATTCCATGCTAAGTTCAACCTGTCTTCAGCAAAGGTAACTGTTTTTTCTGAATTATAATGGCGATTAATAAACATATATGTAATTAATCACAGAGAGCAATGTTGTTTGGCTATTTTCTTTGCAATAACTGGCAAAGCGGAAATTAAGTTTGAGACTGGGATTTACAGAAGGTGCAAACAGCATTTCTTAATAGAAAAACGTGAATTCTCCTTGTATGTGAATATTCAGATTTTTACATAGAAAGACTAGATTAACAAAATGTTCAAATATACTTAATACCCGGATCTTCACTACAGGCTGACTTACTTACGCATTGAAAATGTTTGGCATGGGCTACCAGAATTGAATATGTTAGTGGAAACCCATTCACGCGCTTTATTATTACGTTGCACAAAGGTTGGGTGGTCGTTTTCTTCACCTATGATTTCGGTTCATAAAATTTGAAGTCATATAGAACTATTGTATTAAGTATAGTCTAATCTTAATATCTGATGGGGCATTTCAATACAGGGAACATTTCAAGAAATATATTTGCACGCAATACGTCTTGGGTGGGTTGAAATGTTTATAAAAATATGGGACCAAACTACAGTGGTCATCAGTCCCTAGACTTTCAATATACTTCAACTAACTTATGTCAAGAACAACATACACGTCTATGTCTGAGGGAGGACTCGAACCTCCGATGGGGAGCAGACGCGCGCTCCGCAGCAAGGCGTCTTAAGCGCTCGTCCACCCGCTCGGTTGGTTCAGGAGGACAATATGGAACGCTGTGTTGGATCCCAACGGCCTCGTATCACAGGCATCTTATCCGCATGGGTGTAACGGATCATGCAGCCACGTCTCGATCCCTGAGTCAACAGATGGGGACGTTTGCAAGACAACAACCATCTGCACGAACAGTTCGACGACGTTTGCAGCAGCATGGACTAACAGCTCGGAGACCATGGCTGCGGTTACCATTGACGCTGCATCACAAACAGGAGCGCTTCCGGATGAATCCAGGTTCTGTTTACAGCATCATGACGGTCGCATCCGTGTTTGGCGACATCGCGGTGAACGCACATTGGAAGCGTGTATTCGTCATCGGCATACTGGTGTATCACCCGGCGTGTTTACACGTCTCGGTCACCTCTTATTCGCATCGACGGCACTTTGAACAGTGACCGTTACATTTCCGATGTGTTACGACTCCTGGCTCTACCCTTAATTCGATCCCTGCGAAACCCCAGATTTCAGAAGGATAATGCACGACCGCATGCTGCAGGTCCTGTACGGGCCTTTCGGGATACGGAAAATATTCGACTGCTGCCCTGGCCAGCACATTCTCTAGATCTCTCACCAGTTGAACACGTCTGGTCAATGGTAGACGAGCAACTGGCTCGTCACAATACGCCAGTTACTACTCTTGATGAACTGTGGTATCGTGTTGAAGCTGCATTGGCATATGTACCTGTAGACGCCATCCAAGCTCTGTTTGAGTCAATGCCCACGAGTATCAAGACCGTTATTACGGCCATAGGTGGTTGTTCTGGGTACTGATTTCTCAGGATCTATGCATCCAAATTGCGCAAAAATGTAATCACATGCCAGTTACAGTATGATATATTTGTCCAATGAATACCCGTTTATCGTCTGCATTTCTTCTTGGTGTAGCAGTATTAATGGCCACGGTGTATATTGGTAACCACAATGAATGGCCCCAAATTGGTGTAACCTCAAACAATAACAGAAATACCTTCAGCATGAACTTCAGCGTGCACACATTGTGAAAAATTCATTCTTTGAGATGCGCGTGTAGTTGACACTTTACCATTTGAAAACAGGCTGTGTCGTTACTGAACGCACCACGTTCCTAGCCGAAAGCCCAGCGTCTGCGTCGTTTAATCCCTTTTCCAAACCTACAGTTTTTTTTTTTTTTTTTTTTTTTTTTTTTTTTTTTTTTTTTGCTCTGCCGTGTGTAATGGCCTTTTGTGACATACATGACTCCAAATAGCCGTTGCGCGCAGTTCCTTTCGCAATCTTCGCTCGGTAACTGCTTGAGATAAAGCTGCGTGCATTGACCGCAACAATTCTCGTCGTGTTTGAAAGCAATTGTCATTGAGAAGGCGGGACATTCGTCTCCGGTCGCGACCGTTTCAGTTCTTTTTACTGCGCTCGTTCTTGTGTTGTATCACATGGCTATGATCGGAAGACTGTTTCCTATGGACACATTGCATATTTGACACATCAACAAGCCGGGTGATTTCATTGACGGTGTTTCATGGGCACTTCGAAATATCGAATGCCCTTTTTTCCATTTTATCACATCTCCGCTTTTATGGATATTAGAGGGGTGGATCCATAAAAATATCTGTTATATGCACATCACTTCCTTGCCATTACTTACGAATGTCCCGCCTTCTCAATAACATAACCAGCTATTCCAATTCCACATCGCTACCAGTGGAGGTTTTTTTTTTTTTTTTTTTTTAAAGAGTGACGTAAAGGACCGATGATATATAGATGAGAAAACTTGTTGCCAGTTTTTTCTCCATCTGTAAGGAAGAACGTGCTTGTCTTTTCCTATTAATGGATTGAATATTCAGCCACAACGACTCACAAAATCTAAGCGTCGTGAAGGAGTTATGTACATGGGAAGAAAACCGGTAGATGTGTTTTACACGAACAAAGAAACAAATGACTAAAATTTCACACAAAAAATAGTTAATTTATACTAGGGAGAGAACTTGACAAACTGCGAGTGAACAACGCATTGTTCCGCAGTTGGCCATTATGCATTAACTTATTCGGCTTGCCATTGATTTATACAATTGTTGCATGTCTTTCTCGTGGAGGGCGCGTTAGAGCGTCAAAATATGATGACTTTAGGCTCTTGCCCATAATGTTTCATAAGTGCTGAGTTGGGGAGAAATCCGGCAAACTTGCCAAGGCAGGGTTTGTCGCCGGCCGCGGTGGCCGAGAGGACTGAGGCGCTCCAGTCACGGTCTGCACGGCCACTACGGTCGAGGGTTCGAATCCCCCCTCGGGCATGGATATTTGTGCCGTCCTTAGTCTTAGTTAGTTCATAAAGCAGTTTGTAAGCTTAGGGACTGATGACCCCGTAGTTAAGTCCCATGAGTTCTACAAACATTTTTGAACAGGGTTTGTCTAGCACTAAGGCAAACAGTGGAAATGGTCGAAGTGTGCATGATGGGTATGGAAACAAAACGGGACGCAGAATACAAAGGGATATTTCTAAGATGTGTGTAATAATCTCGTCTCTGAGCTTTTCCTACTAATAACGTATGGTGGAGAGCGACGCCGTATAACAACAGCAGTGAATGCAGAAGCTCCAGACATGCTTCCAAACTATGGGAATAGTTTGATCATCGTCTGGATGTTCACTGTTGGGCTCGATGGAAGTCACAACCAACATTTGTAAAAGGATAATGAAAAAGAAGCTACATCCAAGGAAAATTGGACGACTCTTTCGAAAATAAAAGGTTTGTAATCGCAACTTCATATTTTCAGACACGTCAAGGAAACAGAAAATTGGATGCATCCTTTTTAATCACCCTAGACACTATATTGTCTTATTTTTACATGAAATAAAATGTAGTTAGAAATGAATCTCTGGTACGGTAATGCAACGTTTGCATATGACATTGCTCGACTAGCATTTTGAAACCGTTTACCTTTTTTTGATTACGGAAAGGGTGTTACAAAAAAGTTTATTTTAGAGATGAAATTGTCTTAATACTATTATTCGTTCATACAATGTACAATTATTGTTCAAATGTTCAAATATTTGTATAGCTTATGGGACTTAACTACGGGGTCATCAGTCCCTAAACTTACAAACTACTTATCAACTAGCTTATCCTAAGGACGGCACAAATATCCATGCCCGAGGGGGGATTCGAACCCCCGACCGTAGTGGCCGTGCAGACCGTGACTGACGCGCCTCAGTCCCCTCGGCCACCGCGGCCGGCACAATTATTGTAATTTACCAGAAACGTATCTACAAAAAAAGGGAGGTGATCGCTTTTAGTAACCTAAAATATTCTAAAATATCTAAATATTTAGATATGCCGCGGCGGAGAGGCCGAGCGGTCTAAGGTACCTTGCTGCGGAGCGCGCGGTTGCTCGCCGTCTGAGGGTCGAGTCCTTCCTAATGTTCAAATGTTTGGAATTCTTATGGGACCAAACTACTTCGGTCATAAGTCCCTAGACTTACAAACTACTTAAACTAAGTTAAACTAACCTAAGGACACCACACACATCTATGCCCGAGGGAGGATTCGAGCCTCCGACGCGGGACGTCTCGCGAGCCGCAACGTGGCGCTTCAGACCGCTCGGCTACTCCCGCTTGGCGAGACCTTCCTGGGACATGGGTGTGTGTGTTGTTCTTAGGTTAGTTAGTTTAACTTAGTTTAAGTAGTTTCTAAGCCTAGGAAAGTTAAGTCTGATAATTTATGAACATTTGATTTATATGTGGAATGATGTTCAATTCCCCGTCAACAATACTTTATTTTGGGTTTCTATGATTTCCTTAATCATTTTAGATTAATGAAGCGATGTTTCAGTCATCAGAGCTTCGGCCAATTTCTTTCCACTTTGTCGACAAACGCGTTAACGTTGAGATTATTCAGTAACAATGTATCAAAGGTTAGGTTCTGTAAGATCTTCTTTACATTGTTATATAGCTCTTCACATTCAACTAAAAGCATTGTAACGAAGTCTGATGGAGAGGTAACAATCTTTTCACAGGTTAATGTAGTTATGGTGTGCAACGGTGTATCATACAGAAACTTAACACTCTAGAGAATACGATCTTAATAAGTGTACAGGGCCGGCCACTGGGATTTTGCCGCCCCGTGCAAAAATTTCAAGCGCCACCCCCCCCCCCCCACCCTCACATACACACGCACACACACACACACACACACACACACACACACATTTTTCGACTTCGTCAGCTTTATTCAAACATGACGTCTTATTTTCACATATTACACTCATGCGTCTCTTTGTAGTGAATGGCCGGCCGCGGTGGCCGAGGGGACTGAGGCGCTTCAGTCACAGTCTGCACGGCCACTACGGTCGGGGGTTCGAATCCCCCCTCGGGCATGTATATTACTACCGTACTTAGTATAAGGTAGTTGATAAGTAGTTTGTAAGTTTAGGGACTGATGACCCCGTAGTTAAGTCCCATAAGCTTAACAAACATTTGAACATTTATAGTGAATGTATCTTTAAGGTCAAAGCAGCGTCAGGGTTACAGAATACAACTTAAAAAGGGGGCTGAAATATACAGTTTTACAGTTTTCATTACTAGAAATCAGTATAAGAGTTTTCAGGGCGTGGTAAATAGTAGCATTCTGTTCCTTTGTGTTTATGCTTATATCGTACTTATTTCCTTAAATTAATGTTAATTAAACGGAACAGTGCCGAAGTCGAACGCAAGAATACACCTCGCCCTTCCACCACTTCTTACAATCCACAGTGACGTCACGCGGAAACATACGAACGCTGCCGAACTCATTGGCTCAACCTTCTACGTAGTAACCTTGCACGTTTATTTTGCTTGTAGGGTGACGCATATCACTGTTGTCTATATCAGTGTCTATCAATCTGTAACAATTGGTATTTCCAACTTATTTTCACATTTCTACATGACACTTCTACTTTTCATTGTCTACTTTAATCTGACCTATCGGAAGTACATAAGAATTCAGGAATTTGCCACCCCCAAAAATCTGCCGCCCCAGGCGACGGCACGGTTCGCCCTCCCTAGAGCCGGTCCTGTAAGTTTACTTACTCATCACACTACACATCTGACGAAACATATTTGAGCACTACAACATATAGTTATTTGCATAAGAGGTGAACCTCTAATCTAATGTAATGTGCAAACGCGGCTGTTGTTAGGAGCTTCAAACCCGAACAATAACGAGTTAGTTCTCAGTCGACTTCGACGGCTCATTAATAATTCAAATTTCTTTCCTCAGTTTCTCTGGCTCTCCGCTTGAGAATGACAAGCCGTAGCGATCCAATTGTTGTCCTTGACGCGTGTCTTTGCTCATATTGTCGAACCCCATCCGCGCCTACTTCATTTTCTAAACAATTCTATTTCTTCATTAATTCACGGCTGCATTTTCGTTGCTGCTGGGCAGAAAGAATTGGCAGCTTTGACGCGCCAGCCGCAACGGCGCAGATGAGGGGCTATCTGGAAGAAGGCGCTGATGCTAATTGAGTTGTCACGGACAAGCGGCGGGGCGCGGCCGCCAAAAGCTGCTCCAAAATGTCCATTTAGCGACACACACAGGCGCCGCGGCCGATTCAATTAGTTGCGTTGTTCTCGCAGTTTTCACTGACGCGCCGGCGCTAATGAGCGTTGCCAAACCTCGTATAGGAATTCCCGCACCTTAGGACACGCAATGTATCAGCACCAAATAGTCGACAATTTGAATGTCATTGTCTAAAATTTTCACATGTTATTCATGCGTTCTTTCAACAAAAGAATTACGAAAAATCTGAAGACATCGAGAGACTGATATGTGCAGTTGATACAAAACGTACAGGGTACATCAAATTAATTAAATTTACTTAACTAAATAACGCAATTGGACATTTTATAGTTAATCCACCGAGGGGACTGAGGCGCTCCAGTCACGGTCTGCACGGCCACTACGGTTGGGGGTTCGAATGCCCCCTCGGGCATGGATATTTGTGCCGTCCTTAGTGTTAGCTAGTTCATAAGTAGTTTGTAAGTTTAGAGACTGATGGCCCCATAGTTAAGTCCCATAAACTATACAAACATTTGAACATTTGAGTTAATCCATATTAAAAATGTTTACAATGAAGTTTAAATAAATCATGTAGAGAAATAGTGAACTAATAAAATGATCTGCCGCGGTAGAGTGCCCAGCGTTCCCAGGCACCTAGCTCAGGAGTGCGCCGTCGGATGCGCCTTCTGTGTGATGTATATATCTGTGTTTGAATACACATGCTATACTAGTTACTTTGTCTCTCCGTTGTAAATACAGTTTATCAGACGTTATACACAGACACAGTAGAGACACACGGTATATAAAAATTATTGTACCCCGTACAGAATGTAGCCGGGTGCAATAAGAGTGCCGCGGTGGAGAGGCCGAGCGTTCCTAGGCGCCTGGCTGAGGAGGGCGCCGCTTCTCACCGCTCGAGGTTGGAGTCCTCCCTCGGGCATGGTAGTATTTTTTGTCCTTATCATAAGTTAGTTTAAGTAGTTTGTAAGCTCATGGACTGATGACCAGACTAGTTAAGTCTCATAGGTTTACAAACATTTGAACATTTTGAAAATCATCTTGCACAGATATCTTGATACGATAAAATTTCATGAGACGTGCTTTTGACTTCCTGCTGTTGTCAAATATTGTCTTCGGGTATTTACCAGAATGGTATATCCTACGTGAAGAATCTTACGACACAAAACATCATTAGAGCGATGTGCTGTCCGGTTCTTGGTGGCCTTTGCAGCTCACAATAAGCATCCTACAAGACGGAATTTTTATGATCAACTAGATGCAAGGGAGAGCTAGGGAAGCAATACGTGATCAGAATCAATGTTACCTGTGATAAAGGTAAAAACAAAATTTGATTTTGCTGTTAGCCATCCTTCCACCTGCTAAAATTTCCTAACATTGCGTATAACAAATTTTCTGTATATCATCATAATCACATCATACTAAATATACTACCGGAAAAAAGGTACATTTGGAAAGACAACGCGGATTTGATCCGATATCGGTATTTGCCACTTGGGGGATAGCAGATGTAGTAATAATAGTTTGAATTTCGTCCGCCTACAGATACCGTAGTGAGATATCTGCAACAATGACATCCATGTGTACCCTTTAATAGGGAATTTTGCAGCCGCGAGGTTCAGTGTAATATCAAGGTATTAAGCAAACGCAGCCATGCCACGGAGACGCACGCATGCTTCCTTTAGCCGACTGAACGAGTTTGAAAGGGGGCAAATTGTTTCCTCCGAGTGGGACGACGATCCTTTCGGAGAATTGCCACACATGTTTGACGACCTGTAACAGTTGTGAACCGATGGCACGTGAAGGTCCTCACGCCCTTAAACGAACTTCTGGACGTCTACGTAGCACGGATGTCCATCAAGTCGTTCGTATTGTAAAAGCAGCAGGAGCAGATCGTTCAGCTACCACAGCACAGATAAGAGGGTTTCAGAACTAAAATGTTCAAATGTTTGTAAATCTATGGGACTCAACAGCTTGGTTATTAATCCCTAGCTTACAAACTACTTAACCTAGCCGCGGTGGAGTAGCCGAGCGGTCTAAAGCACCTCGCTGCGGAGCGCGCGGTTGCTCGCCGTGGATGTTCGAGTCCTCCCTGGGGCATGGGTGTGTGTGTTTGTCCGTAGGTTAGTTTACCTAGGTTTAAGTAGTTTGTAAGCTACGGACTGATGACCACGCAGTTTGGTCCGATAGATTTACAGACATTTGAACTTTTTTTTTTTAACTTAACCTATGGTAAACTAAACTAAGGACAACACAAACACCCATGCCCGAGGGGGGAATCGAACGCCGGCCGCGGTGGCCGAGGTGACTGAGGCGCTCCAATCACGGTCAGCACGGCCACTACGGTCGGGGGTTCGAATCTCCCCTCGGGCATGGATATTTGTGCCGTCCTAGTTCGTAAGTAGTTCATAAGTAGTTTGTAAGTTTAGGGACTGATGACCCCGTAGTTAAGTCCCATAAGCTTAACAAACATTTGAACATTTTTGGGGAATCGAACCCCCCGACGGTGGACGGCCGCGCGCACCGCATCACGGCGCTCCAGTACGCGCGACTAATCCGCCGCGGCGGTCTCAGAACCCACAAGTGTCAACACGAACTGTTGCCAACCAGTTACTGGCAATGAGGCTTCGGGTACGTACACCACGCACAGCAATGACGTGCACGTCTCGACTGGCCCCGTCAGAGGATTACTTGCAAGATGAAATGGCAGGTCGTAGTCTACAACAATGCAATCAGATTCCGCTTGTACGTAAGTGATGGTCACTTGCGCGTGCGCTTACAGCTGGAGAGTGCTGTCTCGTAGTGAGACGCACTGGCCCCACCCCAAGACTTGCCCTAGTGTGCGATAAGCTCAGTTCTTGCAGAACTACGAGAACAGGTCGAGCAGGTGTGGGATACTGTATAACAACACAGTATTGATCATCTGTATGATCGAATGGACGCCAGAATCACCGCCTGCATTGTCGCCCGTGGAGGCTACACCACGTACTAGTATGGATATTTCAACATGGATAGACACCTGGTACCTCAGTACCGCCTGAACGATTCATCTGTAAATGTGATCATACCATGTACTCCATATAGTTTACACAGTATCAACAGTAAATCTTGAGAGAATTGGTAATTCGGACAGAGTGTAGTATTTTTTTTTTTTTTTTTTCCGTGGTGGTCACCCCTTGTAAGAGCAAACGTGACACTTGGCGGTGCTGTTGATATTATAGGATTGGTACCACACGCTCATGTTATACTCCACCATTAGTGCTAGCAGCTGCCGTCGTATTTGATGACGAAATAGTTGACAGGTGTATGTGGCAGTCGGTTACACATTTCCACTTCAGTAAGATGGGTCGCGTGGCAGAATAGCACGTCTTGTCAGATTTGGACGTGTGCAGGGCCTCACGGCGAATAAAGCTGCCTATTTTTAATGGGAAAATATGGACTGTCCATCGTGAGCACAACGAATGATGCACCACTTGAAGTCTTGTACAGAGAACCTAATCGATGGACATTGGAGCCCAGTAAGAGGAATTATCGACAATAATTTTAAAACCCTAGAAAAACTGCTAATAAGACAATGTCGACCTATTTTCGGAGGTGCTGCCCTGCTGCTGCACAAACACCTGCAAGCATTGATCGGGCTAAGAAACACAGAAGTTAAGTAGCAGATAAGTTGAAGCGTTTAGGAAATAGTGATACAATGATTTTACCTCTTTTGAAAAGATGGGAAGACGCATGCCAGTCAGGTTGGAGGAGTTCTTAACATTCGTTTGTTGTACAATGACATTTCAAATTTTCAAATGTTTGAAAATCTA
Source organism: Locusta migratoria (assembly GCA_026315105.1). Lineage (NCBI taxonomy): Eukaryota > Metazoa > Arthropoda > Insecta > Orthoptera > Acrididae > Locusta > Locusta migratoria. Next base: position 143,433,144 of record CM048755.1, on the reverse strand, counting down.
TGGGATTTAACTAGTCTGGTCATCAGACCCTAGGCTTACAAACTATTTAAATTAACTTATGCCAAGTACAACAAATACACTCATGCCCGACGGAGGACTCGAATCTCCGACGGCGAGCAGCTAGGGGCCTTGGAACGCTGGGCCACTGCACCGCGGCCTATGAGATTTGACCACATATTCAAAGTACCCTGAATATGGACCAGGATATGTATTTTAACGTTATCGGTAATCATGTGTTTCCTCCCTTATAAACTGAGGTGACAGAGATCTTGGGACAACAATATTCATAGATATTTCGAGCTAGATGGCTCAGTGGTAACACACAGAGGGGACGACGGTTATCCAGATTGAGGTTTTCCGTGATTTCTGTAAATCATTCCAGGCAGTTTCCGAGATGGTTCCTTTGAACTAACACGGCCGATTTTCTTTCCCATCTTTACCCAAAAATCCGAGAGTGTTCTTCGTCTCTAATAACCAGGTTCTAAACGGGACATTAAACCCTAACCTTCGTCTATTCATAGTTACAGATGGCGATGGTATCACGTACTCCAGAGATCAGAGGTGGTGCATTTGTAGAGCTGTCATTTGTGCTCGACTCTCTTTGCTACATCTATATTTCGCAAACCACATCACGGTGCGGTGTGTGGCGGAGGATACCTTGCGTATCATCGTCACTTCCTCACTTTCTTAGTCCATTCACGTTTGGTTCGCGGATTGAAATGATTGATGTTTTGCTTTCGTGTGTGCTCTAATTTGTTTAATATTATCCACACGGTTTATTCACGACATGTACGTACGAACAAGCAATATATTGGTTAATTCTTGACGAGTCGTATGCTCTCGGAGCTTTGACAGAAGCCCGTACCGTCTCTCCTGCTGCTGGAGTTTGGCCATCACCTCGGTGAAACTTTCGTGCTTGCTAAATGAACCTGCAACGAAGCGCCTTGCTTACCGTTGGATCTTATTTCTCTCTTCTAACAACCCTAACTCGTACGGACTCCACACTGATGAGTAGTATGAAAGTACTGACCGAAGGAGTATTTTGTAAATTACTTCCATTGTTAATGGGTTACATGTCCTAAGAGTTCTTGCTACGAACCTCAATCTTCAGCTGCCTTACCGTTTATTAATTTTATGTGATCGTTCCATTTCAAATAACTCGATATGACTACTCACAGATACTTAATGGAAATAACTGTTTCCAGTGATCGTTCTGCTTTTGCATAATTACGTAATGAAGGATCCTTCTTTCTGTTAAGTTCGTTATATTTATGTAGAGAGTCAACTGACATTCCCTGCGCCATATGTCGCTACGCTGCATATCCACCTACTTTTCGCTAGAAATTTCTAGTGTTGCAACTGCTCTATATACTACAGTAAGATTCAAGAAAAGGCTCACTGAACGTCCTACATTATCTACGAGGTCAATTATATACTTATTTAGTGAAAATCAGAGGTCCTGCATCACTCCCATGGAACACACCAGTACTCAGTTTCACGTCGGTCGACTTCTCTCCGTTGAGAATGACATGCAGCGTTACCCTAGACGGAAACTTTTCACACAAATCACACAGTTATTTTGATATTACGTAGCTTGTATTTTGTTTATTAGGCAACGTTGTGGAACGCTATCGGACGCCTTGCGGAAGTCAACAAACACGGCATCTACCTTGGACATGTATATACTGGATTTTGGGTCACGTGGACGAATAGCGCGAGCTTGACTTGTCATGATCGATGTTTTCGCAGCCTACGTTGATTCCTCTTTTTCAGAGCCATTACGGTTACAGAATGTCTAGGCATATGGTTTCGATCCTTTCACCGATTTAACAGAAGACAGAACTTTTTTAGAATTTCCTGCGAAGTCGGTACACAGAATTTTACCTTCGAATTCATTGAACGCATTACGCATTGCCTTCCTTGTGCTAATTTTGGCATCGTATATTTTTTGGTTGACTGTGAAGTTGTGGCTTGGTAAAAATTACAATGAAGCTTCCTTTGCTTCCACTGCAGTCTTTTGATTCGCTTGCTGAACGAAGCGGTATTCTCCATCTCTCATAATTTTACCTAGCACATCAATTTCTGAAACGTATTGTACGATGTCCCTGAACTTCGGGCTATCATGCTCAACACTGTCACTGCTGGAGATGAAATTTTCTTGTTGATCCGTCACGTACTGTTGACATCAGTGTCGCTCTGGTAAAATGTAAAATTCTTTATAGTTTTCTTGACATTAGTATTTACAGCTGTATTAATTTATGTGGTAATGGCCTGATCACATATTCCCAGTTCTGTGGTAAAAAGTCGGGGGTCGGGTCTGTTTGTCATCAACAAGTCAAAGATGTTATTTCTATGAATCGGTTCTGTATGTAACTTCTCAAGGTAATTTTCAGATAAAGTTCTTAGAAAAATTATGTTTGCTTCTCTGTACCTACCACCCGTCGTAAGCATTTCAGTGTATATCCAGTGTGTTAAAATCTACATTTTTTTATTTTCTCCTATGGTGGTGCTGGGTTGCGATTCATTCTATCTTATATTCTTCTTGTGATTGTTTCGTCTTACTCAATGAAATTATTACCAAGAAGTATAATTCCTGGTAATTTTTCTTATCTAATTCTTGAAAAGCGTTTTACAACATAAAATAGTTCAAGATGTATCAACTACACAGAAAAAATTGTGGTTTGACAAGGAGCGGCAAATAAAATGCAATAAGTACGGCATCCCAGAGGCTACTCTATAAACTGAATTCCAAGTTAGAAGTACTCGGGTTAAGTGGACATAAAGCACCGGTTCAGACTTTACATCCTTCATTTCCACCTGTTTATCTAAGAAGAAGTGACGTAAAGGTGAAGAGATGTCAAAACGCCGGCCGCGGTGGCCGAGCGGTCTGCGGCGTGCCAGTCACTGTCTGCACGGCCGCTGCGGTCGGGGGTTCGAATCCCCCCTCTGGCATGGATTTTGTGCCGTCTTTAGTATAAGCTAGTTCATAAGTAGTTTGTAAGTTTAGGGACTGATGACCCCGTAGTTAAGTCCCATCAGCTCTACAAAAATGTGAATATTTTAGATATCAAAAATAAAATTTGCCGATGATGTTGCTCACCTAATTAAAGATAAACAATAGTCACAGGATTCCTGAATAGAAAGAATACTATATTGAGAATGGAATGTGGTCTATGAGTAGACTAGAGAAAGAACAAAGTAACGAGTACTGCCGGAGATGAGATTTGCGATGAAGTTTATACCGTAATTGGTGAGAAGTGAAGGACCGAAGTAGGAAAAAATGCATTAAGGACGAAGCAATAATCATATAAGAAGTTAACTACTGCAGTAAAAAAGACCGTTACTCGTATTAAAAGTCTACCAATATTAAATATGCGATTTGAGGAATGGACGCCTGAACTCCAGCACTGTATCGAAGTGAAACATGGAATGTGGGAAAACCGGAAAAAAAGAACACAGAAGAGTTCCATTTAGGGTGTAAGACAATGGCGCAAAATTTGAAGTAGACTGCTGAGATGAAAAATGAGAAGCTCCTTACAGACTCGGCGAGAAAGAGAATACCCCATGGAAAAAAATAAATAAAATAAATTGTCCAGACTGCAAGTCTTGCGAGGAATACCTTCCGCCGTACTTTGATACTAATGAAGTCGACATTGGTGAAATGTAATTCGCCCAACCTTTCACTCTCGAAAGTGCTGCCGGCCGCGGTGGCCGAGGGGACTGAGGCGCTCCAGTCAAGGTCTGCACGGCCACTACGGTCGGGGGTTCGAATCCCCCCTCGGGCATGGATATTTGTGCCGTCCTTAGTCTTAGCTAGTTCATAAGTAGTTTGTGAGTTTAGGGACTGATGACCCCGTAGTTAAGTCCATAAGCTATACAAACATTTGAACATTCGAAAGTGCTATGTAACAGTTCACCGTATACGAACATGGAAGACGCCATCGGTACACTGATTGCACGTATAGTTTAAGGTAGAATTCGAACCACATGTCAGTTCTGACGACTCATCGCGTAATAGAAAGGTCACGGATAGGTGAAAATGAGAAGTGAAAGAAAAAAATATTTACCCATTCGGGAGTCGAAGCGGCGATCTCGCCGACGGTATCCCAGCGCTTTACCATGAGTTCATTTCCAACAAATTGATTACAGGGCCAAATTAACAGATACTCTTTCGTCAAGCGAAAATGCGTTCCAAAACTTGATTGATTTTTACGGATATTTGAATCTTTCCTTCCAAGCTAAACACTATCTAAATAACAAATTTGACGTTTGTATTTCTGCTAGAAGTACCTTAGAATTTTAATGATCGGTGAGTGAGTGACAGAAGTAGGGATTTTCGACTGCCTATATTTCGTAAACTATTAGGTGTAGAGGAGTATAATTTAGAAATATCGCTAGTTGTAGTAGGTACATTTGGTCACCTAAAATTTAGACTTCTAGCTATAGCTACAACGAAGATACCGGTAAGTCGAAAGTGGCTTCGAGAAAAGGATGGTATAGCTGTGCGCCCTCGACTTGGTGAGGCACTGCCGTGGTCCCAAATACAGGCTAGTAGAACGAACGGGAGCCAACGACCTTGACGCAGTGGTCACACAGGTTCCAGTTACGTCACCCAAGTTACGCACTGTCGGGCTTGAATGGGTCACCATCCGGGTCTGGGAAGCGCTGTTGAACAGCGGGGTGCACTCAGCCCTTGTGAGGCCAACTGAGGAGCTGCTTGATTGAGAGGTAGAGGCTCCGGTCACAAAAACTGACACAACGGCCGCGAGTGCGGGGCGCTCACCACGTCCCACACCATACTCAATCCGTAGGGCAGAGGATGACACGGCGGGTGGTCGGTACCCGATGCGCTTTCGATGCCTGTGTGGGACGGATGAGAATGAACAGGACGATACGACATATGCTGAGACATATGAGGACGATAACTGTAGAGGGAAGCCAAGACGCATGGTGCAGGTGTTATGGTGTGGCAAGGAATCGGATGGAATTGGTCTACGCGTTCCACTTACTTAAATCGCGTCAGATACGTGTGAGATGCATGGAAGAACCCCACATGCAACAGTGAGCATCCTGCAGTAGTAAGATGCTGGTGCGGGTTTGCAACAGCCCACCATCACAACTCATCATCAGCCCTGTGGCAGGACGTTGTACAGTATGTACTGATTGACACCCTTAACGTTCACACAGCACATTAAGAACCATTTCAATCTCCAAATGACCATCATAAATGGCAGTGACTTTCGTGTAATTATTGTTTTTAAATGAAAGTGCCAATTCTGTATTTCTTTCAGTTATCTTCCGTTCCATACCCATTATGCAAGCACTTTGCTTCAAGGTTAAGGATTCTGAGGATTTCACCGCCCAGTTCCAAAAAGTTCCAAGGATGCTGATGTTGCCAGTTTCTCCTCTGCTTCAAGTCAAGTAATTTTGCAAGTCAATCGAGATGTAGCAGAGGGAGGAAAATTCTTTCACTCCAATGAACGTTGCTGTTATCGTTTGAAAAACAGACGTCTCAGTAGCAGACTCATCGATCAGATGTTGAGTGACAGGCAACATCTGATTATTCAGAATGCTTAAATAACATGCTGGTTTATGTTAGTCGTCACATCTATCACCTGATCCAATTCCTGATTATGTAAACATCACACATCCGTCTCCTACTTGTAGTTTTGCTTGCACGGATCCAAAATTAAATGCTTCATTTCCCTTTTGTATTCATCTACATCTACATGGGATAATCTGCAAATCACATTTAAGTGCCTGGCAGAGGGTTTATCGAACCACCTTTATACTATTCAGCTCCTATTCCATTCTCGAATAGCGCGCGGGAAGAAAGAACATCTGAATCTCTCAGCTCGAGCTCTGATTTCTCGTATTTTATTCTGATGATCATTTCTACCTATGTAGGTAGGAATCAACAATATATTTTCGCATTCGGAGGAGAATGTTGGCGATTGGAGTTTTGCAAGTAGAGCACGCCGCAGCGATAAATGCCTTTGTTGTAATGTTTCCCATCCCAGATCCTTTCCCAGATCATTTCCGTGACGCTGTCTCCCCTGCATCGTGACAATAGAAAACGGGCGGCCCTTCTTTGGACACTTTCGATGGCCTCCATCGAACCCACTTGATAAGGATCCCACACTGGGCAGCAATACTCCAAATGAGGACGGACCGGCGTAGTTTATGCAGTCTCTTTACTAGTTCTGTTGCATCTTTTAAGCGTTCTGCCAATAAAACGCAGTCGCTGATACGACATTATCTACGTGCTCTTTCCAGTTTAAGTCTGATGTAATAGTAATTCCTAGGTATTTAGTGGAGTTTACGGCCTTCACATTCGATTGATTTATCTTGTAAACAAAGTTTAGCGGATTTCTTTTCGTACTCATGTGAATGACTTCATACTTCTCATTATTAGAATCAATTGCCAATTTTTACACCATACTAATATGTTATTTAAATCGGTCTACAGTTGGTTTTGAACTTCAGATGACTTTACTAGACGATTAATGACGGCGTCATCTGCAAACAATCTAAGAGAGCTGCTCAGATTTTCTTCTAAATTGTTTATGCAGATAAGGAACAGCAGAGGACCAGTAACACTACCCTGTGGAACGCCGGATGCCACCTCTGTTTTAGTCGATGCCTTATCATCGATTAATACAAACTGTGTCCTCTCTGACAGGAAATCCCCTATCCAGTCACAAATCTGGTGGGATATTCCATAACCACGCTTGTCGTATTTCGTGTGCTATAACATTCCTTTTTCTTTGAAGGGACATTGAACAGTCAGCTACCAAATAACAATGAATCAGCAATTTCACACACCGTATGCCAAGTGTACGGCCAAACACTACTACGCACTCCGCTACGTCTTAAGCACGTGACTCGAAAGCTGGCACAAATGTTAATACTTTGCGATTCATACCTGTGTGCACATTGGGCTGAATGTTATTTTTTCCTTTTTTGTAAGGTAAGTTTAGATAATACTACGTAGCCAGTGACATAACATACTGAGAGATACTACTTTACCATAGGCACTACTCAGACGGTCATTGTTTTGGACTCATGACAGGTCTTACAAGACCATCGTAGATGTGGTACCGATTAATTCTTAAATTACAGGAGAATCAGGACATGAAGGTCATGGCACGGTCCCTAACATCGTTTCGGACCTTCTTTTGCACGGAGAAATGCAGCAACTCACTGTTAAATAGGTTTCAATAGTCGCTGTATTGTCTCCTGCAGGTGAAATACCTCCATAGCTGTCAGTAATTGCAAAAGTGTTGCCGATGTTGGCATTATATCTCATAAATGATCTATGGGATTTATGTTGGTTATGACAGTGACCAAATCATTTTCTGCAATTGCCCACAATGTTCTTCAAACCAATATCGCATTATAATTCTCAAATGTCGTTGTTTGGGGACCTGAAACACATGAATGGCCGCAAATGGTCTCAAAGTAGCCGAATATAACTATTTCCAATCAATACTCTCACCACTTGGACGGTATGACCCAGTCAGTTCCATACAAAAGCAGCCATAACCGTTATGGAGCCACAACCAGCTAGGTGAGTGCCTTATTGATAACAGGAATGCATGGCTCCGTGGAGTCTGCTTCACAGTCGCATCGTTCTTACCAACGAAAATCGGAACTCATCTGACCAAGCAACGGTCTGCCATTCTTCTAGGCTGCTATCGAAATGGTCATGAACGAACGAGGGGCGCCGAAGGCAACCTCGTGCTGCTAGCAGAGGCAGTTGTCTGCTACCGTAGCTCATTAACGCCGAATTGTTCGCAATGTCTGTCCTAACAGCTATTTTCGTCGTACGTCCTACTTTGATTTCTGCAGTTATTTGAAGCAGCACTGAAAACTACGCAGGCGCCAAAAATCACAGTGAGTAAGTGGAGGCGCCGGCCGCAATGGCCGAGCGGTCTGCGGCGCGCCAGTCACGTTCTGCACGGCCACTACGATCGGGGGTTCGAATCCCCCCTCGGGCATGGATATTTGTGCCGTTTTTAGTATTAGCTATTTCATAAGTAGTTGGTAAGTTTAAGGACTGATGACCCCGTAGATAAGTCCCATAAGCTCTACAAACATCTGATCTGATCAGTAAGAGAGTGCCGTTGGCCTCTGCGTTGCGCGTGATGAAAGGTAATGCCTTAAATTTATTATTCTCGACACACTCTTGACACTGTGATGCCAGAATATTGATTTGACTAGCGATAGAAAGTCCGATGTATCTAGCCCCAACAACCATTCCGCGTTCAGTCTGTTTTCCCGTCGAGCAGCTTTAATGACGTCTGGAAGCATTTAACGTGAATCTGCGAAGTACAAATGATAGCTCTGCCCTCTTATACACTGTGTATGCGATGCTAGTGCCATCTGTATCCATTCATAGCGCTACTCGGTGACTTGTATTACCTCAGTGTGTATCCATAACACGTCATTCTTTGGCTGTATCAAGCAGCAGTTTCTCTATTTGCTGAAGATATACCTGTCTATTACTTACACTGTTTGTTTCTGTTTTTTTTTTTCGAGGTCCTTTTTAACTAGTTTAATACAAGGTTTGTTCTTTAATGTTTCACTGAATATCATCGAACGAATGTTAAAGAATACATGTACTTTTTAAAGACGTGCTGACAATTAGTAGGTATAAACCTCGAGATATGTGTCCTTTTTTCCACCCACGTTCAACAACTTACACTACTAGAAGGGGCTACCTTACGACCAACACAAAATTTTAAAAATTCAGTGTTTGTTAATCGTTATATTCTTTTCTCACAATGTACTTTTTAAAGAATTATTGATGTGTAAAAATACTCCTACCGGTGAAATTTTTGAAGGTGGCATTTACATCTATTCCATATTGTGCAAGCCACTTCACGATGTGTGGCTGAGCGTAATTTGCGTACCATTCAAATGTTCAAATATTTGTTAAGCTTATGGGACTTAACTGCGGGTCATCAGTCCCTAAACTTACGGACTACTTATGAAACACCTTATACTAAAGATGGCACAAACATCCATGCCCGAGAGGTGATTCGAACCCCCGACGGGGAACGGCCTCGCGCATCGCAGCATAGCGCCTCAATGCGCTCGACCACTCCGACGATGCGTACCATTCACATTTCTTCTTATTCATTCGCGTATGGTTCGCGGGGAAAGTGATTACCTTTATATGCCTCCGTGTGGGCTCTAGTCCGTCTGATATTATGCTTTGCTAGCTTCGCGAGATATACGTAGAAGGAAACTATTTTGGTTGACCCTTCATGAAAGGTACGCTCTCGGAACTTTGAAAGAAGCCTGTAGCACGATACAGAACGTCTCTCTTCAAGCGTCTGCCACAGGAGTTTCCTAACAATATCCGTGACGCTTTTGCGCTTACTAAATGAGTCCGTAATGAAGCGTACCCTTTTCCGTTCGATCTTCTAACTCTTCCATTAACCTTACCTGGTACCGATGTCATAGTGATGAGCAATACTCAAACGCTGGCTGGACGAGACTTTTGTAACCATTTTCCTTTCTTGACGGACTACAGTTCCTGAGGATTCTTCCAATGAATCTCAGTATAGTGTTTGCCATACTCACGATTGATTTTATAACTACGGTCGTTCCAGTTAAAATCGGCCCTCATGTCTATTCCCAGATATTTTATAAAAATAACTGCTTCCAATGTTTGTCCTGCTATTGGGTAGTAATAACCCTTAATTTTTTGGATTAAGTTTGTTGGAATATTGAAAACAGCTATGGGATCTGGTAAAAGACTTCAGTAAAACAGTAAATATTTTTTCAGGCGTCGAAAATTTTATGAATCCGACTAGATATACTTCCAGAAGGTGGACATGAGGACGTCTGCCCATCCTGCTCTAAGAATTTCGAAGTTTAACCAAGAAAGCCGAGCAGAGGTTTGAATTCAAACCCTCTAGGATGTGAGCACTCGTCTAGCGCCACACGAATTCCATACTGTACTCAGTTCCGTAGGTGGAGCATTAGTACATACGCTTTGGAAAATTACGGTACGGAAATACTGACAACGGCCGGAGTACGAAGATAATGGACAGAAGTACTTTATGCCACCGGTTTATCAGCCGACTGATCGTCAATAAGCGATTCATTATTTATGTATTCCGTTATTAAAGGCTGTATTTCGACTGCGAACAGCATTCTGTTGGTCGATATCTGATGTCCTGTCGACTTCTCGAGGGAAAAAAAACGACAAATACGGCAGGTCGGTAGCACTGCTTTCGCGAAACCTTTGCAGTAAATCGTTTCTGTGAGGAATGTCACGGTTGGTGGCCAGCGCCGCTGTTGATGTCAAATATTGTTGGGGTAATTACTGATCGTGATTGCTGGCAACATGTGTTCCCTGGAGCCCCAGGTGAACGACCGCACCATCTGCTCCTACAAGAAAATCTCTGGCTCTGTGCGGACGGCGGCCGGCGGACGGCGGCCCCCACAAAAAACCCATTATTGCCGGCCTGCGGACGTTTGATGGCTATCGTAATTGAACCGTCTTAGCCCCGAAATAACGGGAAACAAATGAACAGTCTGTACGAATTAATCATAAATACGACCGATCATCCGATTAAGAAGTCCCATATGTGATAGGCGCAAATATGCACCGCCCGAAACGGTAGTGCAGCCACTTTTATTCGTGCGTGTGTGTGTGCAACAGGCGGCTAACTGTTTCCCACGGTCTAAGCGGGTGATTATAGCTGACGCATCGTGCGCTGTAAAAACAAATAACAACACAGGAAATTTCGTTTCAACGACTGTCAGGACAAGAATTAGTGTGCTGCAGCTACTCGAGACTATACGATAACGAGGTGTAGGTTCGCGACATTTTTGTAGGTACGTAAAAACTGCCACGGCAAGCCGTGCTGTTTGGTGTGCAGTATTTCCGCTGTGGAAGGCGGGGGTCGCGAACAAACGTGCTCCTGCGGTTTCAATTCGGAGAGGCGCATCCCCGATCGCCGAGCCCCTTTTAGGAATAATAATAAGAGTTCGGCACCCTCTTCCCAGGAAAAACCCAACAAATTAAACCGGGTATTTTCTTTTAAAATTGATTTCATTATCTCCTACCCCATCACTAGACTCTGCGATTGCTCGAGTTATACGATTTTGAAGAGGAACAACTCGCACAGCGTGCCACTATCCCCGTCGCTTTCCACAGCTAAACCGTACGCATCACGTTGGCAGTAACACGGGTAGCTTAAATTTACTACACACTGCCCCAAACTTTTCTCGCAAATATTTTTAATCTATCACCACTTTCAAATTGTCGTGAGAATATTGTTATGTACCTGATTATCCCTACTGTAGCTAAATAAAACTAACACGTATTACTAACGTAATACTAATAGGTCATGCAGGATAAGACTTAATCCACTTATTTGTGCGACAAGAGGACCGACTATGGAGTTATGTGACAAAAGTATTCAATTACGAGTGAAACTCTATATCTGACACATGTCAGATTTATTGGTTAGATATTCCATATCAAAAGCTGAAGAGAAATTAAGCATGTAAATGTGGAGAATGTGTGCAGAACTGAGAGAAAGTAGAAAATAGAAATAGTGAAACTGTCGAAGCTATGCGTGATCGAAGAGCCTTGGCCTCGTTGTTGTGTGGTCACGAAACTGCCTGGTCTTATGGTCTTAACTACTTTTTTCTTTTTTTTCAGAAAGTTATGAGTGGACCGTCCGCTCATTGATATGTCTGCTCGCTGTATTAAGGTTTGTGTCTGGGTCGTTATGTATTGTCCGTGTGCAACAGCGTCGAGTAAGCAAGGGACCTAGAATTTTTTCTACACAGGTACCCCACTTATGTCTCTTGCGTTCGCTTTGAAGATTGTAAGATAGTTCACAAACCGTTTGTTTTCATTACCATGAAAGATCTAGTGGCATATTCCCCGCTCTCACTATTCATATCACATTTCATGCCGGCCGCGGTGGCCGTGGGGACTGAGGCGCTTCAGTCACGGTCTGCACGGCCACTACAGTCGGGGGTTCGAATCCCCCCCCCCCCCGGGCATGTATATTTGTGCCGTCCTTAGAATAAGGTAGATCGTAAGTAGTTTGTAAGTTTAGGGACTGATGACCCCATAGTTAAGTCCCATAAGCTTAGCAAACATTTGAATTTTTTTTTCACATTTCATTGCGACGGTAATATGTTATTACATCATCGTGACTCATACTCTATAAACAATGTATAGGTACAGCATGACAACTACGAAGACTACAGATACAAAACAGACATGTCAGTAACCGAACGGACGGTTCATAATTTTGTAAAAGAGAGAGAGAGAGAGAGAGATTTAAACACAGACCTCCCGCTTGGCACTACAACGCCGTAACCTTATAGCCTCTAATAATCCACGCTATGTTGGATACTTGAGCTTGGACGGTTCACTGTTGCCGGCCGCGGTGGCCGAGGGGACTGAGGCGCTTCAGTCACGGTCTGCACGGCCTCTACGGTCGGGGGTTCGAATCCCCCCTCGGGCATGGATATTTGTGCCGTCCTTAGTTGTAGGTAGTTCATAAGTAGTTTGTAAGTTTAGGGACTCATGACCCCGTAGTTAAGTCCCTTAAGCTTAACAAACATTTGAACATTTGGTTCACTGTTTCTATTTTGCCACAGTTCGGTACGCCTTCCTGTTTGCATGCTTGATCTGTTTTCAGTGGTCTACGGGCTATCCACTGGGCCATCTCCCTTCCGAGTACTTTTCTTCGCAGTAATTTCGTATTAATTTCATCATACCCCACAAGCGACTAGTACAGTAAATTGCGGTGGGTACTTTGAACGGGCACTGTTCACTGATTTCGTTCTCTGTTCCACTCATTAGCAGTACGGGTCTGTCTAGCCACAACATTGTAGCCACCTACCTTAATCCGATAGAAGCCCTTCCAGGAGATAACAGCGTCACCTGAATGCAAGATGCAAGTCACGACAAAAAAAAAAAAAAAAAAAAAAAAAAAAAACAGCGCATTCAATAAGAGAGCGTGATGCCCGTGTGCTGAATGGGGAAGACGCGCGATCTACAGAGTTTGACCGAGGGCAGGTTGTGTGGTCCAAACGTTCAGTACGAACATATCGGAAACTACACTATTTTTGGATGTATGGGGTGTCCTATGGTAAGTGTCATGGGCAAGTGGCGAACCCAAGGCGAAACCACTTACAAACATCGAGGGGTTGGGCAATCACCCCTCATTACCGATGTCGAACGTCGTAGGTTGGGCAAACTGGTAAAATACGACAGGCGGTGAATTGTGGCAGAACTAACATCATATTTTAATGCTGAATATGGTACAAGAGCGTCTGAACAGACATTGCTCCAAACACTCTTTTGTCTTCCGCAGCCGACCACCCACGCATGTGGTAATGTTAACACCATGACATCGGCAACGACGACTCAAACTGGCATGTGACCTTCCTCACTGGATATTGACATAGTGGCAGAGCGTTGCGTTGCGAATGCGCCGTCTTCCAGACAAACAGCTCGTTGACACGTGTACTGCAGGACGCAGAGGCTCATTTATGCTCTGGGGAACATTCCCGTGGCCAACCATAAGTCTCTCAGATCTCGTGCAAGGCAACATGACAGCCGAGAAGTATCTTACAGTGGCTGCAGACCACGTACACCGCCTTCATGAAGATCATGTTTTCCATTTTTCAACAAGATAATGAGCCATGTTACAAGAACAGAAGTGTGATGGAGTAGTTCGAGAAACATGGTGGCGAGTTGCAGTTGATATGCTGGCCTCCAAGCTGATCGAAGATATGTGGGATGTAATTGAACGTGGCATTAGAGCTCATCGCCTCCCTCCCAGATATTTACAGCAATTAGATACAGATATTTTGTAAACTCCATACTACGATCTACCAAGGCCTCAGAGCTTCCATGCCCTGACGCGTCATCGCTGTTATCCGTGCGAAAGGTGCACTTACCGGCTAGCTGTCAGGAGTTCATAATACTCCGATTGATCATTACATTTGCTTCCGTACGGGCCGTAATTTCGTACTTTTACCTTTGTGATTATAATGCGAAACATTTTTAAAGTCAACTTCCATTGCCGGTACTCCAAACTGACTTAAAAATGTTCCGCAAAAATCCCACCACAGTTTCCCATTTCAGTTCCCGAAGCATCTACGCAGTACTCGCGTGTTGATGGGCTCTACCGGTAACAAATCTAGCTGGCCGCCGCGAAATTGCTTCGATGTCTTCACTGAATCCGACGTGATGGGGATTCCCAAATACTCGAGCAGTACAGGGTTTGCTCTAGTTGTCTCCTTTACAGATGAGCCACACTTTTGAAGCACTGCTGCTTTACTGCGATATTTCATGCGGTCCACTGAGCTGTTGACGTAACTTGTGGATGACAAAATGATCCGCATCTGGTGCACTGAACAGTAGTCAGGTTGGGATTATATCTTTAACAAAAACTGTAGTGCAGGGGTGGCCATAGGAAAAATGGCCGTCGTACACCAAAAAATATTAAAACATCGATCATCTAACTATGAAATGATATTTTAGTCCCCTATAGTCTTGCTTTATTATCACGCTCTCTACGAAGATACACATTAAAAAGAATTAACCGCAACATCTGTTCAGTCTTAAAGTGTGTAGAAGATGATGTTGACAATTAGTATCGTGGTTTCGTTTAAATTTTATGCTTAATAGGGAGAAAATTGGATATTAGCAACAAATTCCCTCAGTCACTCGAACCACGGTGGGTTGGTCGAGCGCTCTAAGCGCCATGGCCGGCCGCGGTGGCCGAGGAGACTAAGGCGCTCCAGTCACGGTCTGCACGGCCACTACGGTCGGGGGTTCGAATCCCCCCTCGGGCATGGATATTTGTGCCGTCCTAGTTCGTAAGTAGTTCATAAGTAGTTTGTAAGTTTAGGGACTGATGACCCCGTAGTTAAGTCCCATAGACTATACAAACATTTGAACATTTGAAGCGCCATGCTGCGGGCGCTCATTTGCTCGCCGTCGGAGGTTCGAGCACTCCCTCGGGCATGTGTGTGTGTGTGTGTGTGTGTGTGTGTGTGTGTGTGTGTTGTCCTTAGTCGAAGTTAGTTTAAGTAGTTTGTAAATCTAGGGACTGGTGATGACCATAGTAGTTTGCTTCAAAAGGGTTACCAACATTTGTATTCAGTTACTCGAGAAAAACATAACAGTCGGGGAACCCATTTGATCCTAACTACACCTACAAATGTTCGAGAATACTTATACCCTGCTCGTCTAAACTGCAATTTCTCCACATACTCTTCAAACAGTCGTGCAGAAAGTTTGAAGCACTGAATGCAACAATTGTTCAACGCGTAAGCTGCTGACTGCAACAGCGCATAACCATCTGTACGACTGCGGGAGTAACATATGTTAGCCTCTACGAAGCAAATGTCTCCGTTAAGAATTCCAGACGGTGAGTTAGTCTCAGAATCTCTTCAGAATCGTCATCCCGAGCATTGTGTATCGAAACTCACTTCCCTGCAGTCTCTACAAGCTTACACTATTACTACGTCCCCATGAAAAAGGTTCTGGCAAGTCCCCTGCGCCCATTTGCCGAAAAATGGTATAATGATTTCTCCTATTTTTACTTTTACTTTTATTTATTTATTTATTTTACAAATGGACCAATGAGGTAACCATATAACATTTTTCAGGCAAAAGTTTATTCACCCCACGTTAATCGGTGCAAGAATGTCGGCCATAAGGTTAACAAAGACAGAAAACAATTCCTCGACACGATACATCTGTGTCGCTTCTGATGGGATACAGAGATTTGTTCACAGGCCTGCCTTTCCCGTCCACATTTTTCCAAAAGGTAACCCGTTGACGAAAATCAAAGTGGTTTTGAAATTTGTTCTTGACCAGAAGACACACTTGTAAAAAGAAAGATCCTACACAAGTGCAGGTGCTCCACACGGCACGTCACACGACTTCTTTTAGACAGAGGCTTGGATCTCATATCCCACAAGGTGCTTTATGTGGCAAATTGCTGGAGGGCGACTTCCAAGTGGACGAGCTGAATACCGTTTGGCTGTCGTGTTGTGTCTTGTGCAAGTGGATACTTGGAGTCATCTTCCGACTTACTCTTCTGAAAAGCGAACTGTAACTCCCGGAGGAGCTCCAAGCTCCACCAGACACAGTGTTACTGCCCCGTGATACTTCGTCGTCCCTATGCCATCATGGCCGTAATTGAATTAACGAAAATGTCGCACACGATACTTTCCACGAGAAGACAGAGGGGATTAACGTAACTTTAGACAGTTTCATCTTCGCAGTCACTGAAGTTACTAGTAGCGTTCACTGTTTACTGATTGACAGGGATAGAATTCACAAGGGACCCATTCAATGCTAGGCTCAAAATTCAGACTCTAGTAACAATCATTTAAAAGGGTAGTCTAACAATTATTACAAGAAAAACATAAACTGATAATTACTTAGGGGAGGGGGGAGGCGACAGGCGACAGAAAATGAGTGTGTGGGAGGTGTAGAAATCTACTTTCTATGGCACTTCTGTTTTTCACGTCAAAAAATGTACATCTTCGATATCCAAGAAATGCTGATAGCGTACTTACTAGCGTCAGTTGAAGCGGACGAAACAGATGGAAATCACAGGGCAACTTTTCCGGCCTGTAGGGTGGATGCTGAAGATACTCTCACTTGAACTAGGCCAAACACTTTGTGTGACCTGGAGACGTGACCGTTAGCAGCCCAGGCCGTAGGCTACGGAGTGTTTCACAGTGCACGTCACTATTAATGGTTTTTCTGTGTTCGATACGTATCGGACCTCAACGTCGAGAAAGACGGTGGGCACCACCTTGTCTGCTGAGGGCATAGCCTGAATTTTTTAGAGAGAGGTGATGCACCACGCGTCCCTAGATGTCTCAGTATGTTATCCCAGAGTGGCATATTCAAATTTCAATTGTTTTATTGTCAAGACGTTTCGAACCTTTTCATTTGAACACCCCTCGTACATTGCACACATATTCAAAGCTTTTACATTCTAGTAACTGTGTATCTATCCACTACATATTTAATGGAACAGACTACAGAAACAAAATTAAAGCACTTCTTTTACATTTTAGAAATACCTACCATCGGAAAAAAGTACACAAAAAATCGCTGGGATAATTTCTTGCAGTGGACAATAACTTCGTAACAAAAAGTACAACCGCAGTTTATATTTCAAAATAGTGGCCATTTTGCTTAAATCCTTCCTTTTCTAGGAGAGAGACACACAAAAATAGTCCTTCAAGATACTAACCTAGAAAACTGCATCACAATACAGAGTGTAGATTTATTTGTTCTACATCTACATAAATACACTGCAGGTCACATTGAGTGCATGCCAGAGGGTTCATCGAGCCCCACTTATGATTTTTCTCTACGGTTCCATTTTCTAATAGCGCACGGGAAAAAGGAACACCTAAATCTTGCCGTTTTCAATTTGATTTCACTCATTTCATTTTGACGATCATGTAGGTTGGTGCTAACAAAATATGTTCACATTCGGAGGAGAAAGTTGGTGGAAGATATTTTGCAAATGGATCTCACCGCGACGAATAACGCCTTTCTCTTAATGATTTCCACCTTAACTCGTGCAATCATTTCCATGACACTCTCTGCCCTCTATCGCGAAAATACACAAACTCCACTTCTCTCTAGATTCTCCGTCAGTCTCACTTGATGGGGATCCCACAGCGCACAAATACTCCAGAATAGGACGCACAAATGTAGTGCGGGCAGTTTCTTTAGAAGAACTGTTGTACCGTGTGTTATGCCAATCAATCATAGCCTTTGTTTCGCCTTCACTGCGATATTTTTTGTGTGTTCCTTCCAATTAAGGTTGTTCGTAATTGTAATTACTAGATATTTAGTTGAATTTATGACCTTAAGATTTGACTGATTTGTTGTGTGAATAAAGCTTAACGGACTTATTTTAGTGCTAACATGGAGGACTTTACACTTACAATTACTTAGGGTAAATTACCAATTCTTGCACCGTGTAGATATCTAAATCGTTTTGCACTTGCTTTTGATCTTCTTGTGAGTTTACTAACCGATAAATGATAGTATCATCCGCGAGCAGTCTGAGAGAACTTTTCAGATTATCACCTAAATCGTTTATAAAGATTAGGAACAGTAGTGGCCCTGTGACACTTCCCGGTGGAACGCCACATATGATTTTTGCTTTACTCGGTGGCTGCCTGTCAGTTACTACGTACTATCTTTTCTAACAGGAAATCGCGAATCCAGTCGCTAACTCTGGTGATATTGCATAAGCACACAATTTGATTAGAAGTCGCTTGTGAGGTAAAGTGTTCAAAATGTTCAAATACTTGTATAGCTTATGGGACTTAACTACGGGGTCATCATTCCCAAAACTTACAAACTACTTACGAACTAGCTAACACTAAGGACGGCACAAATATCCATGCCCGAGGGGGCATTCGAACCCCCAACCGTAGTGGTCGTGCAGACCGTGGCTGGAGCGCCTCAGTCCCCTCGGGCAACGCGGCCGGCGAGGTAAAGTGTCAAAAGCCTTCTAGAAATAGGGAATCGATTTGAAATCCCTTGTCGATAGCACTAGTCATTCCATGTCAGTAAAGAGCCAAATCTATTGCACAAGAAAGATACCTTTTAAGCCGCACAGAGTGGCCGCGTGGTCCAAGGCGTCATGCTGCGGACATGGCGACCGTTCCCGTCGTAGGTCAAGTCCTCACTCGGGCATGGCTGTGTGTGTTGTCCTTAGTGTGTGTTAGTTTAATCAGTATTTAAGTCTAGGGACCGATGACCATTGCAGTTTGGTCCAATAAGTTTTATTATTATTATTGTTATGTAGACTTTCTGAATGTGTTGAATATAGTTCATAATGTTTGAGGAAAGTATCTGTTCTATACTCCTGCTGCAAACCGACATCAATGATATACACCTGTAAGTTGACGGATCACTTCTATTGCCTTTTTTGAATATAGGGGTGACCTGTGTAATATTTCAGATTTAGGGCACGGATCTTTCACTGAGCTAGCGATTGTAAATGGAGTGGGAGACTTGCTTTTACCAAGTGATTTAAGCTGCTTTAAACTCAAAAGATATGCTGGAAACTGTTCTCGATTTGAATTCTGGAGTATTTGCTCTGACTTTTTTGGTGAAGGAATTTCTGGAACGCTGTGTTTCGCAATTCTGCTTTAGCATCACTGTCATCAGTGACATCACCATTGCTATCCCATAGTGATGATATTGATTATGTTTTGTTGCTAGTAAACTTTACATACGAGCAGAAATTATTTGGATTTTCTACCAATTACGTGACAGTGTTTCGTTGTGGAAACTATTATAAGCTCCTTGCATTGAAGTTCGAACTAAATTTCGAGTTTCTATACAAGATTCCAAACTTGCAGATTTTGTGTACGTTTAAAATTTACATGCATTTATTTTTCCTTTTGAAATAGTCATTTAACATGTTTTCTGTACCATGGCGGTTAGCCCCCTCTTTTGTTAAATTATTTGGTATAACTCTCCCAATAGCTGTAGATATTATTTCTTTGAATGTAAGCCACATCCTGGAGCAGACGCAGCAACGTAATCAACGACTTGATCAATTTGGATTCCGACTGAACATCAAGAGGACAGAATACGTGCAGTGTGGTATTCAGAGTCGGCGGAGAAGATCTGAAGAAAGTGGAGCAATTCTAATATTTTGGCCCATTTTACCTGTAGTTATTGGCTAGAGGATGTCCGTGTCATCGCAGCCTGGACGAAATGGATTCAGCCTACCGGCGCCCTGTGTGTTCGCCTTACGCCTTTACGCGTCTTATGTGATTGCCATATGCCTTTACGCGTGAAGTCGAAGGACTTAGCACAGTCCTACATACCAGTCACGACACTCGAGCGAATTTTTGTTACCCGCTGCGATGGTAGCGCGCTAAGCGGCTAGCAGGGGACCCTAGTGAGTTGGCGGTGTCTCGTGAATTGTGGCTTGTTAGTTACAGCTTATATTCGTTTTTGAGATGGTTTTTGGAACCGGGAACGCTTGTAGCGCAAGTAATTGCAGCAGTAACAACCAGAAAAAGGCACTACATTTGTCATTTTTCAGGTTTCCTAAGTACCCTGAAAGGTTTATAACATAGTCCTATTTCTGAAATGTTTTCGCTACGAATCGTTTGACAGTTACATAAATTTTAAGTATAATAATGATTCTTTGATCTTTTCAGGAGCAAAAAATAGCCCATAAATTGCAGAAGAAAAGATCTGATGAAGAAAGATACTGTTTTCCTGTACAATAACGTGAAATTTTGTTCGTTGCACTTCAAACGAAACCAGTTCATGAACGCAGAAAGGAAGAAACAGGCATGGAATGCTGTACCAAAATTATTCGAAATACCGAACAAGCCGTCACAATTGTCCATGAGAAGGAAATTGCCACAGAGAGCTGAATACCAAGCTTCAAAAGCTACTACAAAATTTTAAAACTTTATAATTTAAGAAAATTTGTTTTGAAAATAAGACGAGAACCACCAGCAACATTGTGAGGGAAGAGACAGGCAAATATCCAAAAGGTGTAGACGATATTAACAGTAAAATCAAATCTGGGCGTCAGTGGTTGTACTCGCCCGATTTTTCAGAAATCTAGTTAATTCGTGTTTGCTGTGCACCTAAACGTAACGAGGAAAGGCTGCTAAACTTTAATCTACCTACTTCTACTATTACTTGCCATTAGACTATCTCATCTAACATAGAACGATAATAAAGACAAAAGTGGTAGTTTTTCTAATATGTGTACTACAAAGTAAACACACAACAAAACGGGAGTTGTCACACCGGTTTACTTACGGAGCTACATGGCCACGCCTCTTACTCTGTGTGTTGACGTATATTATCTTAGTTTCGATGAGAAACGCTGCAAAAATATTTGGATCGGCGCGTATTTCTGCGCGAGTGGTTTAAGATTTCGCCATTTCATTCATCTGTTGTAGCTGCACAGGTTTTAATTTTAGCGTAATTCTTTTCCACTGATATTTAAAGCCATCGAGTCTAAAATGAAACAATCATATCGGAAATTACGCAGAAAAGTGTTGAAAATGAAGTGTTGTGGGCATGTGGGCATGATGATAAAAGGCAGCTCCCTTGCTCACCGCCTGGAACCCTAGTTTCGCCCCAGCTGTCAGACGGTAACAGTTTTTCCACCAGCGAGTGTCGCGACTGCTATTTAAGCCTGTGACTGTAGTACGCACAGTCCCAATTTATGGGTCAGAGTGTTTTCCAACGACAAAACACATGAGCACTCTGAAGAATGCTTATCCTATTTGACTATGAAGCAGACGTCTATGTCCGACGACGACTTACAATTGTGACCATCCCAGACAAACTCTGGAAATGCAGGTGGAAATGGTACTGACACGTCATGAGCACTGAAGAAAACTCGGTGGCAAGAACAGCTGTGCATCTGAACATAAATGGCTGACGACCTCGTAGTAGAACCAACCCTCGATATAGTGACATTATCAAGAAGGATATGGAATCTATCAATGCCACCTATGTAGATACCCTGCAACACAAGGGAGGCAGGTGAGTCAAAAGGCAGATCCTACTACAACGCGAGACAAACGCTAAGGAAAAGACTGTCTGGGTACCATGTGCACAAGGGTAGAATCTCAGATTCTTGAACACGGAACTTCGAAAGAGTCCTCATAACACATATCCTACTGACGGCTTGTTTTCAATGGAAGACATAATTCGCGATTGGATACAGTTACGGAAATAATGATTAACAAAATTCAAAATGGAATGGTAACAAGTAAAACAGCGTTTAACTATTGATTCAACGTATAGTGGACTTTATTTTAATTGTAAAAGTGAAAGTATTCCGATCGTTCCTAAATCTGTCAGGAGTCGTCTATACTGACAGTGTTGGACTTACGTGATAGCTTTTTCGTCATGAGATATTGCCAGTATAATATTTCCTGTGTTTTATATGCTGTAGGGTGTACGCTCTGCATCAGAGGCATTAAGGATTACAGTGACACTGTAGGAAGGTTAGGGGTACCATTTATTCTACAGTACGTAGATTTTATCTTACTTGCATGATCAATACAAGATCTGCTGTAGCCGGCTGATAAACATACAACATGAAATAACCGTCGCATTTCAAGCCTTAACACAAGTGTTTGAACGGTGTTTAAAATTATTATACATTATTTGGAAGAATGTAAGATTAGGTTTTAACATCCAATCGATGACGAGGTCTTTAGAAGTGGTACTTTGTAGTGCGTATCAACTTGCGCAGAAGTACGTTTATTGCTAGGGTATAATTACATTCCGGCCTACAGTGGTATTATATCCTTAGTAGTGATGTAAACGAACCACTAAAGTTTTAGCTGTTCAAGCGCAGAATACCCACATTAAAACGTTTTGTGTTATTGTATGCTATGGTGAATTGCTACTAATAAAGTAGTAAATCTTCCGATTGCATGAAAAACAAAATTATAGCCCTATTCAGTTTTCATAAGCATGTTTAGTTGGATTCACATCGAGGGAACACGCCGGCAGTACAGGTGTGTTTTGATGAAACTGTTGGCTATTCCTGCACAACTCTGGAGTTGTCGTTCATAAACCTGAATTCTTTCCAAAAATTCTGACGAAACGGTTCAAAGATGAGTTTGGAAGATGTTACCTCTGTATCGTGGAGCCTTGAGCTTGCCCTTGAAGTGAAGAAAATGGCGTCAGAACCCGCTACATGATTCCCACACAGAATATGATTGATCCGACCTACAGCATTACCAGGTTCTGTTCACTCACGTCGTCCGTAGTCATCTGGAAAAAGACATACGAAGCATTCGCGTGTGAAGAGAGCTTTACGCCAATTTTTCAGTCAATTGTTTGTGATTTTGGGCCCAACTGCACCTGGAATACAGACTTGTTGTGGAATCTGTTTCGTACAGTCTCGATTGCCAACTGCCTTCGAATGTCTCATTATCGAAACTTATAGTTGAGTTCCATCACTAGTACTGTGTGCTTCACATAACCCAAAGTCACCTGTGAGCTTTGTGTTACACAACTAAAGGGAAATGCTTTGGATGGTGCTCTGGAAAATAATGACGCGCATTCTAAAGAATTCTCGTGTGATCAACTTCCCCAGCCCTTCAAAACACAGTGAGATTTCCATGCACTCAACTGACAATTGCGAGGTTTATTTTATTTTATTTACTATTTTTTTTATTATTTGATAGTCGAAACGACAGTATCTGACGATCGTCTCTTTTCCCAGCACCGCCGACCGCGGTGGCCGAGGGGACTGAGGCGCTCCAGTCACGGTCTGCACGGCCGCTACGGACGGGGGTTCGAATTCCCCCTCGAGCATGGATATTTGTGCCGTCCTTAGTCTTAAGTAGTTCATAAGTAGTTTATAAGCTTAGGGACTGATAACCCCGTAGTTAAGGCCCATAAGTTCTACAAACATTTGAACATTTTTCCCAGCACCACGTCCGTTCCCTCGTCTACTGTTTATTGATCTTCCTTCTGCCCTCTCCCGAGGGAAGCAAATCTCTCTCTAGTTCCTCTACCGAGTGGGTTCGTACAGTGTTAACAGAATAGACTCGCATCAACGATTTCCCTAAGTCGCTTTAGGTAAATACCGCGATGGTTACTATGAAAGGGCACGGCCGATTTCCTCTCCATCTGTAACGTCCTTTTTGTGGTCCCTCTGCTGAATGTTCCTGTGACACCGCACGCGCTGCGGTTTGACCTAGTGGAAACAAGTGTCGCAGTCATCTCACCGCTCGTCACATCTAGACAATCGACATTTCTCTTTCATACAGTCGTGGACGTACAATGAGAACTCCGCTTTTTTAGTATTCATCTGGTCGATCTGAGTTTACGTCTATGTTTCCTACGACCAGGTCGTGGTTTGGTAACCCCTCTGCCAGGCCCTGAAGTGTAGACTGTACAGATGTCACTACATAAAAGTACTTATATGTCTATAACGGTAAACACTGATTACAATAATAGACCACCAACCCAACAGCCAAACGATATCGAGTATTTTACATTATATTTATGTTAATGGCTAGGAATAAATGTTTTCACCAGATTTTTATGACCTCTAAGAATCCTTAATTTCTCAACAATTTCCTAACTGTATCAGACACCTGTCTATAGTTGTAATCTGTAAAAACAGCCATCAAACAAATATGAACTTTGGAAATCATTCTTGCAGGGTGCACGTAACTGAAGATTTCACTTTTTCTCTTCTAGCTGCTGCAATTATATCTGATTCTCGTTGAAGACAGCCAGCAAAGATTTCGCAATATCCTTCCTGAACAACAATTGTGTTACTCATAATATGTACTATATGAAAAAAATCGTCGTCAGGGATTTACAGAAGGGAACATAAAGATGTGCATGATAGCTTAGAACTAACAGGTAACTCTAGTTTATGATTTGAACGTTGACAGTTTGTTTGCAAGGACTTATACCAAATGTTTACATATTTGAAACGAAGGGAATATTGGCTCTATTGATTTGGACTAAATTTAACCATAAATTATTTTTTAACATGAAACACTCGTGGTTTGGAGATAAGTAGTACGAGTAAAAAATCTAGGTGCGAGTTGTAAGACGACAGAAACAGCAAATAGCATAATCTTTAAAGAAGTTAAAACCTACATGCCACTACCGAATTATTAAATGCGTCGTCGTCAATATACAGCGGAAACTGTAGGTAAATACAGTTGTTGGCAATGGCATTTCGGATGAAGTAATTTATTTCCGAATACACATTCCATTCTCATATGTATCTGGGGAAACCAGCCACATTGACATCATTTCAGTGGAATGCATCTTTGCGTGGACTGCCGATAACCACAGGTATTTTGCCGTACCAAATGGCTAAAATACCGTAACGTGTCGCTAAAACTTCTGTTTTGCAGAAAATGTGAAACCTAAGAACTGAGCAAAACTGCGGTCACTCCACTGCCAAGTTGGATTTTGTACGAGCCGTAAATTAAAAACGTTTTCGAATAACGTTACTTGATATACTCACGGGGTGAAGTGCTGAACTGGTGTATCTGTAAATACACGAGTATTTCACTAAATCGCTGTATATGAGACCGGGTTAATCTGCAAATACAAAACTATGAAACTGATCATGTCTGTTTTACCAAGTGTTTTAATGGTTGTAAACCCATGGTACCAAACTGCTATGGTCATTACAAACTACTTAGCTATCTTACACTAAGGACAACACACACACGCATAATCGAGAGAGGACTCGAATCTCCGACGGGAACGACGCCTTAGTCGCGGTGAATGGCAGCGTGGTCTATGTTTTACCAATAATACAATTATTTTACATCCTTTTGGTAGTGTTTTTGTGTGTTTTCTACTGAATGAAGAATATTTTGCACGAGAATAACAACGATACACAAAGACAGCCGGTGGTATTGTAATGGTAGGAGCGGTTTGTAAGAGAATTTTGCGTATGACTGTCGCGGAAGGAGCCGCGTGCACTTGGACGCCTGACGGACAAACAAACTTGACAGCGGGGGAGGCGCGTTTTAATATAGCCACTGAGAAGTAACACTCGGAAAGATAGGGAATTGCCAAGAAAGAAACAAGTCTCCTTAATGAGAAAAAAGAATGATGACTGGTTTTGTGGGAGGGGAGGCGGCGTCAGGGAGGGTGAAAAACTCGAGATGAGAAAACTTGAGCAGAGCGCAGGAGAGAACCTAATGGAAAGAAAGCGTAAAATGCGACGCGGGGGCGCAGAGTGCGGGGGTGGCGGAGCAGGTAGCCTTCCGCTTCCGTGTCACACGTCCAACCAAATAAGCTAATTAGCAGCGGCCTCTCAAAGCAGCCTTCATTAAATGAAAAAGCCCGCTTTGTCCTAGGCACAGCGGTGCGCCATTTGCAAAATAACGTCACCTGCACGCCGGCCTTGAAAACGAAAAGTTTTTCCGCTATTTATTGTGTTAGGTCCATTCTGTTGATATCAACACATTTGTACGAGTTAAAATGATAAACAGGAGAAGACAAAAGCGAAGAAAATTAAATGACTATCATTCGCACTAAGGACATCTCATAAATCCTAGAAGATACAATACCACATATAGCTGAGTGTGCCCATTATGTTGTTTGTATCTGGTTTCACAGCATATTCTGATAATGAAAGAGGCAAATAAGTTTTTCATGTGTTAAGACAGATTATTTTTGCAACTGTAATACTTCTGTTCAACTTTACCGCTACGTGACGAAAAATAATAGGACGACAATGCAGAGTAGCTGCAGAACTGAATGTCGCGACAGCAAATCATGTCAGCACAATGGGAACTCCATATCTCGGAATTGCAGAAATCCAAAACCACATGTGAACGATGGAAATGACCGTAACAGGAAAACTCCGTCATAAAGTTATAAAAGTTACTGTATGGGCCATTGGACGAAAGTCATTTGATCAGATAAGTATTCCTCCATACTTTTTCCAACTTCTGTGCTTCTGTCGTACGCCGCGCTAGGAACTAAACATTCGGGGGTTCATTAATGATTTGGGCTCCCATATCGTGGTATTCCATGGGCTCTATTCAAGGTCTACAAAGGGCGATGTGCCCCATTTGGATAACAAAGTCCATTCGAAGGTAAAATATTGGTTTTCCAACGGCAATACTGTGTTCAAAGTCGACGGCGCCCCCGTTCACACAGGGCCTGATTTTGCGAATACGAGTTCGAATAGCCGTATCTCACCGCAATCACCAAATGTCAATAACATTGCATCTTTGTGGCCTTTTTGGTGTGATGTGTGCGTGGCAGCTATCCATATCCATTATAGTTACCTGAATTTTCAAATATTTTGCAGAAAAATGATTTAAGATTTATTCGAAAACACCTGAGGAAATCTATTTGTGCACGACTGTAAGCCGCTGAATGTCATCGTTTTCCGATGCCGTATTAGACATCATAATGTGTTGTTTTTCGGTGTTTCGATATTTTTACCACCGTAAGTCAGAAAAACTGATTGTAATTATTTTACTTGTCTTTTATAGTACTCAATAATTTAGCATTCGTTCCTGCTGAAGTTTTGCTCCGTTTTTACGGCTGTATTTCTGCTTCCGTACTTATTCCACAACTTATCGTGTTGATGTCGATCACACCATTTGCAGCTGTTATCTCTTCTACGACAATCAGTCTATAATAAGGTACTGAAAGTTAAATACTGCAGTTCATAGCATCATTTTATCTCTGAATGAAATAGGAAGCACGCCGATAGTTAGAGAAAATGTTCAAATGTTTGTAAATCCAAGCGACTTCACTGCTGTGTTTATCAGTCTCTAGACTTACAAGCTACTTAAAGGCCGGCCGCGGTGGCCGAGGTGACTGGGGCGCTCCAGTCACGGTCAGCACGGCCACTACGGTCGGGGGTTCGAATCCCCCCTCGGGCATGGATATTTGTGCCGCCTAGTTCGTAAGTAGTTCATAAGTAGTTTCTAAGTTTAGGGACTGATGACCCCGTAGTTAAGTCCCATAAGCTTAACAAACATTTGAACATTTTTTTGGAGCTACTTAAAGTTATCCTAGCCGGCCACGCTGGCCGAGGGGACTGAGGCGCTCCAGTCACGGACTGCACGGCCACTACGGTCGGGGGTTCGAATCCCCCCTCGGGCATGGATATTTGTGCAGTCTTTAGTATAAGTTAATTTATAAGTAGTTTGAAAGTTTAGGGACTGATGACCCCGTAGTTAAGTCCCATAGACTAAACAAACATTTTTTTTTCGAACTTCCATGGCGCGCAATGGCGCTCTCCGCAGGAAGGCACAGTAGAACGCTGTGTGTGGTTAGTTGAAGTAGTTTGTAAGTCTACTTACTGATGACCATAGCAGTTTAGCCAAATAGGTTTACATTTTTTGTGGTCTTTGATTAAGAACCGTATAAGTCAGCTTTTACGCCCAGAAACTACAACAGGTGCTAATAATACCTTGTACCTGTGATACTACAGTCAAGCACCCTATGAATAGGCCAATATTTTTGAAATAATAATGAAATATAAATTAAATGATATAGGAAACGCCAGATAGCTCAAATGAATAATGTTTATTTAAAGACCTGTTTAGATCTATTGTCTGTGGTCTTACGCAAACAAAATTAATAAATCAGAAATAAACGCTTTATAATCATCAGAACAGATCAACACTTATAAATTCTCATGTATATTCACATACACTCTTCAATTACAATTAATAAATGGGATTAGAAGAAGTGGAAGTTCTTTAACAGGCACTTATTATCTCTTGGCAAAGTCAGAGTCCCAACAACGCGGCCATTTGCCATGAAGATTCTAACACTGCCGCAAAAGAAACACTTCAGCTGTCCTGAAAGATTATCCTTCTTCCAAGACGGGACATAAAGTGTCCTTATAGCAGCAAGGACCTCTCCTTTCCAACCGTCCAAGTAATTTACTTACCACAGCAGTCTTCTGCTCTAGTACTCTTTTATTGGAAGATCGGCATTCCCTCCAAAAGTAGCAGAGTAGAATAGATTTATTTTAACTTTGACAATTTCCACTGTAACTAAATTGTTAAATAGAAAAGTTATAAGCATTCAGTCACCTCGTGATTATTTATCATCAGTACAAATAGTTATGAAATAAATAAATGAACAAATCAGCCTTCATGAGCTTGACTGCTCCGCAGCGGAGCGGCCGAGCGCATTGAGGCGCTATGCTACGATGCGCGAGGCCGTTCCCCGTCGGGGTTCGAATGCCCCCTTGGGCATGGATATTTGTGCCGTCTTTAGTATAAGCTATTTCATAAGTAGTTTGTAAGTTTAGGGACCCCGCAGTTAAGTCCCATAAGCTTTACAAACATTTGAACATTTTTTGAGCTTGACCGCTCATACTCCATAATATTGACTTAACGTTACTGGCAAAATAGACAAATATTCATTAAATAGATACATGGACACGAATATGAGAGGTGCATATCTACATCTATATAGATACTCTGCAAATCACATTTAAGTGCTTGTCAGAGGGTTCATTAACCACTTTCATAACCTTTCTCTACCGTTCCATTCTCTAATAGTGCGCGGTAAGAAAGAACACCTAAATCGTTCCGTTTTCCATCCGATTTCTCTTATTTTATGGGGATGGTCATGTCTCCCTATGTAGGTGGGTGCTAGCAAAATATTTTCACATTCAAAAGTAAAAGTCGGTGATTGAAATTGCGCTAATAGATTTCGCCGCAACGAATAACGTTCTTTTAATGATTTCCACCTCAAACCGTGCAAAATTTCCGTAACGCTTATTTATTATTGTGGAGGATGCGATGCTATGACTATATTTCATAATAAATTATTAAAAGTATAATAAATAGTTAAAAGAACAGATAAAAGTGTGTTGCTTTTAAGGTGATCGCTTCAGATAATAAGCTATCATCTAAGACAGAGTTTGTTGAAATCGAATGACGAATTCAGGAGTTGTTAACTTTAAGTATAATTTCAATATATCCAGATACTGTGAACATTAACTTTTGCAGTTTTTAAGATAGTAACAGTACTGCAGTACTGTTGGTTCGTATATGCGCCAATTTCGTCTGAGTTCGATGTACGTGTATTTGGATTAGCTGTAGGTCAATAGGGTGAATTATTATTGAATTTTGTATTTTCAACTCAGTAGCATTCTCCATATTCAAACGTTCAACCGTTTGTAGAGTCTATGGGACTTAACTACGGGGTCATCAGTCCCTAAACTTACTAACTACTTATGAACTAGCTAATACTAAGGACGGCACATATCCATGCACGACGGGGGATTCGAACCCCCGACCGTAGTGGCTGTGCAGACCGTGACTGGCGCGCCTCAGTCCCCTCGGCCACCGCGGCCGGCTTCTCCATATTGCCCGCGTCCTTGTATTTGCTGTGACCGGCCCTACCACTGTCCCGCATCGCTGTTATGTGTTGGGTTTGTCCATGTCAAGGTATCCGTGATAAAGCAGACGGGACCCCCTCAACTTCCTGCCGGCTAGCTGCCAAGCAATGTTCCATATACGTCTTTATCACAGAAAAATATTCCCCGATATTTATGTTAACTTACTACTGTCTTCCTGGTAGATATAGATACCACCGTGCCGAGGAAAAAAACAAACAGCATGTAAGAAAGTAAGATCGGGAATGGTCACCAAGAATAGTTGCATACTTGCGTAGATCCATTGTGCCTTTTAGAAGAAATGTATCATCCAGGGGATGCCGCAAAAACGTTTCCCTGACCATGTGTAGCAATTGTTGCACGATGTTTGCTTTCAACAGTCATCTGCCGAGCAGAGTAAAGAGCGTGATTCATCTTAATAGGCAACCTGTCGCCACTCAGTGGTCGTCCAACTGCGGTACTGGCACGCAATTTGCTTTGAATAGTAGTCCGTGTGGGTGCTTCGGAGGTCGAGGTGCAGCAACGTTGTTTGGGGCGACACTGTTGGTAGCCTTTTGGTTCATCTGCGCCGTCAGTTCCTCAACAGCTGCACTCCTACTCACATATCTGCAGCCGTCGCTCACCGCTGTCATGTATGGACTGTGAGGCATCACAGTTACCTAGTCCCCGGTTTTGAGTGGCGCCATTTTGCCATGCTCAGAGTCATCAGCCTCTAACAGCTTAGAAACTTTGTCATTTCTAATCTCGGCCGGCGAGTCAGTGGTCATGCCCCTTTTGAGATCAGAATTTAGACAAAGATTTCACTGTCTTCTGCACTTTGGGAATCCCACCCACATCTTTTTATAGCTCTACCCTGTGCTGGTACTAGCACCACATGCCGTCTATGACATGGAACATAGGTGGTAATGACGTGTTCTACAATATCCATAATTAATCAGCATAAAAATGTAGTTTACGCGCTATGAAGCGAGACCGTATGTTTTACGAGCCGCATAACAATAGTTCACCAACATGGCTTCCCAATTTCCCTTGCTGTAACCTTTCTAAATTTTAGCTTTGGGGACGACATTTAACATAAATAATGTGTAACTCCCACATGGAAAACCTGGGCAGGGTTGAAGTGGCAGAGCGTTCCAAGGCGCCAAGCTGCGCAGCGCACTGCTGCTCGCCGTCGGAGGTTCGAGTCCTCCTCCCTTCCCATGGTTTTTACCAAATTTGAAGACAGCAATATGTTTCCAGACAATTCGTGATACAATGGGTAGAGGCTGTGAACGATATTCAAGAATGAATGGTTAACACACCAGAACAGCCCCTGCAGCGTCAATAAACAAATGGCTGACATAGGACAAATGATCATTATTCAACAAGTTCATTTTTGCATCTTTTAGTTTCAATTTGACCTAGACCTATACTATAACCTATAAGCGTGTAAGACATATGCTGTAGATAGGTGCGGAAATCTCTCATGTTCGGTGCGTCTACTACTACATCAGCAATAAAATATATATAAAAATCATCACATAATAGGTAGATTACTTTTTTAAAATATGAACATTTCTGTTTGACTTTACGGTGTCAGACATTTTAGATGGTTAGTCAATAGAGCTCAAAATTTTTCACAGCGTAATTAACTCCTGAGCTGAATTTAAGTGCAACACAGTTTTTACCATGAATTTCGTAAGAGGGTTTACACACTGTCTGGTTGTTTTGGAAGTTTCTGACTGCAGCACGATTTTGAAAAAAGCGCCATTCATTAATGCTATAGTAAGCATTCGTCGAATAAAAAACTTTTCTGTCAAATATGAGTAAGCTATAATATGATTACTTACGACTCTGGTGAATGGGGGACTGGATATATAAGGAACACGGAATAACTGGAGGAGGAGAATTCATTTGACTTGAACTTCCACTGTGATTTTGGCCTGTTCCGTAAGAGACGAGTGAAATAAATAAGTTTCCTCATCCGGATGAATGAATGTCTGACATTTGCGATCGCCGGTATTTGGCAGACATCTGCGGCCAGCCGCTTCGCCACTTGGTTTGAGCAGCGATCCTCAACGCCAGCGAGGCCTTCGAAACAGTAATGGCCGCTTTCAAGACGCTGGCTCCTGCCGGCCGCGGTGGCCGAGGGGACTGAGGCGCTCCAGTCACGGTCTGCACGGCCACTATTGTCGGGGGTTCGAATCCCCCCTCGGGCATGGATATTTGTGCCGTCCTTAGTATAAGGTAGTTGATAAGTAGTTTGTAAGTTTAGGGACTGATGACCCCGTAGTTAAGTCCCATAAGCTTAACAAACATTTGAACATTTTTGAACGCTGGCTCCTCATCTCGCTGCGCGAGAATGACCGGACGTTCTGGAGTGTCATATTGCGTGTGTGCGGTCGCTCCCTTGGGAATGGGTGTATGTGTCGTCTTTAGGATAAGTTAGTTTAAATGGTTTGTAACTCTAGGGACCGATGACCAGAGTATTTGCTCCGTTAGGTCAACAAACATTTGAACATTTTTGAGCTCCGCATCTCACCCATCACAGCTATCTTCTTCGCCGCCTTGTCTACTTGAAATCATGTTGCCGAATGGAAATACTGAAATGATTATTGATGGAGGCCTACAACATAGAAGGATTTTATATACATGAGTTGCATCAAATGGCAACATATTTATGAAAGAAAGAGAAATTTCAGGTCATAGTTGCTATATGGCGTTGAAATATGTCAACGGCAAAAGCTGAAAATTCGTGCCGGACCAAGATTGTAGTAGAGATTTTCTGATTTAGGCGAGAGGTACCTTGCAAATTCGGCCATCCGAACAGGCTTTCCGTCCGACCCGAATTCCTAAAGCAGAGTCCCCCTTCGTTATCGCACACGCTCGCAGCTAAAATCATTCCTATAAGGGTTCGGAGGTTCTTTACGCATCTGCACTGAACTAGTGTTCCATTGTACCGAAATAAAGAAAGACTTTTATCTGGAAATAGAAATACTTTAAACGTTAGGGAAACGAAAGCAGTACTAACCAATATGTCAATATGCAAGTTGTGGTTCTGAAAAAAGACTATAGTTCAATCCGTCTGTACGCTAGCTTCTTTCCAGACTAACTGACTTCGGTAGAAACAACCCATCGCCATTCAAGGAACAGAAAAGGGACTACGTAAAAATAAGGCGAATGTTCGCTAATGATTTTGAATGATGTGTTTGTGGCTTTTTAAATTACTCTTTAACTGTCTAAAAGCCGATATAGAAAGAAGTAATGGATATGCGAGTGGTTGAAAATAACAGCGATATACTCCACCTTTCTAGATCCCTATACCCCTTGCAGGCAAAAATTCTTTAATCACGAGGCAAGGTTCGAAACAGAGAAATGAAACAGGAAATTACAACTGAAAAAAAAGTAAGATGTAACAGTAATTTCAGGTGATGGTTGGTGGAGTGAGGCGGGGAAATGGGCATTTGAGTGATGTTTAATGTCAGCATCTTTATGCCATACATCACAGATTACTAATGATACGCTAATGAACCGAGCTGCGACCAGCTACTTTCATTATTAAGTTATTAAGGGATACTGTTGTGAGGCCTTGTAAACTCTTTAATTTCTACAACTAATAAAGGCTGATGCCCATCACACTTTGCATGACAAATAACCATTTACCATTAGAGCGTGTTTAAAATAAGCTTGAATTTGATTATCACTCTTATGCAACAAATGCAATGAACTTAATGTTGTCGCAGATAATACTAGATTAATATAAATAATAATTTTAAGCAAATAATCTACGAGGACTCAGTAGTCTTCATAAATTCCAGAGACCACACGCGAAAGTCACGGATTCAAAAATGTTCAAATGTTTGTAAAGCTTATGGGACTTAACTACAGGGTCATCAGTCCCTAAACTTACAAACTACTTATGAACTAGCTTAAACTAAGGACGGCACAAATATCCATGCCCGAGGGGGGATTCGAACCCCCGACCGCAGTGGCCGTGCAGTCCGTGACTGGAGCGCCTCAGTCCCCTCGGCCACCACGGCCGGCAGTCACGGATTGCGCGGCTGCTCCCGATGGAGTTTCGAGTTCTCCGTTGGGCATGTGTGTGTGTGTGTGTGTGTGTGTGTTGCCCTTAGTATCGGTTAGTTTGAGGTACTTAAGTTTTAAGTGTAGGGACCGATGATCGCAGCATACAAACATTTGAACTTTTGATTTCTAGGAGCCGGTTGTTGTTAGAGGAAGCGGAGACAAAAGCAACCACACCTTCGGAGCAGGTAAAACCGCAAATGCCCGGAGGCGCAAGTGTGCGTTCAACACGTGAAACGCACATAGCCAACCACGTTTGAAAAGATCGCCACCCTTCTGCACAATATGCATTATAAACACGAAGAATACATACGCTGTGTTATGAAAATGCGTTGCGTACTGTGTTGATGGGCAGTGCCCACTATTCAGGTATGGACATGCCCAGAATGTGATTAGTCCTTATGCTAATATCTGATAAAGAGTTACTCGAGTTAAAAGTTCTTTCTTTCTTTTTTTAATATCTGTCTTTGGATTACGTACTCATTCAGTACTGTCAGCGGTGTTTTGGAGACGCATCTCAATTGTACATCACCACAGGTAAAGAGTTCACCACTTCATTCATTATTGCTGCAATTAATACATGCAGGAACACTACGAAAGCATGTTTCGAATCTACTTTGATTCTGCATCGTGATTCGAATCTGCGACGGACTAGTTACGACGCAGCTACGATATTCCGCGACCAGAGGACAGGTCGGTCTGGAGGTCAAACAACAAAAGCTGGTTATGCCTTTCGCCACAATATATCACTGGCGGCCTTGCGTCACTGCTGCCTTTTTGCTGAAGATCGCCCAGTTTCTTAATGTAGACTTTACTGCCTTTGTATTGGCGTGTTACGAATGACGCAGTCCAGCGATAAGGACGGCCGACGTCTTTTATTCTTTTCGATTTGGTAGGCTGCGCGAGACGTCGCTTCCCCCAGTTCGCCTCGCGCCTTAAATTATCTGCGTTCCCAGGAGTCTGTAATAGCCCCTCACTCGAGACGTTTTTGTCCCTTTAAGAAGCAGACGACGCATAAATCACGAGAAAATGAAAAACTTTGAGAAAGCCTTTTTAATCTACTTTTAAACAGAGAATCATTTTTCACCTCAAACAAGGGACGCACTAAAGTGTTTTATAAATCAAGAAATTTTACAATAGTTTGAGAAATGGCACTTATCTTTTCAGACACCGGAGAATGAGGATGCGTAATTTCTTCTCTGGAGGGGGAAGAAGCGTCGCGTGTGAACCCTAACATCGCAAGCAAGACACTAAGATCTAGTTTATTTTATAGGGACAGACTAGCAAAGTACAGCAAATTTATCGTTTAAATACACTCACAGCTCACGTATGTTTTAGAATATTCTGTTTTTTTCCCAAACGAACGTCTTGTGGCAGTTATAAGTAGATGTGTGTTTTGAAGTTACTCGTTCAAAGCCGCGGCAGGATAGCAGTGCGAACTAAGGCGCCCAGCCGTTCGCCGTCCGGGGTTCGAGTCCTCCCTCGGGCATGGGTGATTGTGTTATCTTTAGCATAAGTTACTTTAAATTACTGTAAGTAGTTTGTAAGCTTAGGAACTAATGACCACCGCAGTTAAGTCCATTAGATTTACAAACATTTTAAATCATTAAAAAATAATAATAATAATAATTTTGCGATT
This sequence comes from Locusta migratoria, assembly GCA_026315105.1. Classification (NCBI taxonomy): domain Eukaryota; kingdom Metazoa; phylum Arthropoda; class Insecta; order Orthoptera; family Acrididae; genus Locusta; species Locusta migratoria. The sequence continues at coordinate 143,397,519 of CM048755.1, read as the reverse complement.
CATGTCATGTTTGGTGCTCCTTTTTATGAGTCTACCTCTATTTCGTTTAATAACATTTACACTAGAACTCTAACACTGATTTATAGCTTGTGGTCTTCTACCACTTAGATAAACGATCTTCGTCTCCGAACTGTTTCTCTACTATATGCAGTACATAGTAATGTAAAATATATTCGTAATTTTCCGCATTGAATGTTTTTTTAACAATATGAAGACCACACCATAGGCCAAAATCACTTGTGTACTGTAATAACAAACGTTTCGTACTTCATTGCTGGCACATATGATAGCTAGAAAATTTTCCCATGCTCTCGCCAAACCCCAACCCTTCCATTGAACTACCACTTGATATAGAGTAATTTCTCACACAAAACCTGTCGTTTCCCGTCATCTAAAGTTTATTGTAGTAAGTTTTTATGCCAAATCAAGCGTCGCTTAGCAGTGAAGCAGTAAACTGAGCGAGGTGGCTCTGTGGTAGCACGTTGGACTCGCATTCGGGAGGACGGCGGTTAAAATCCTCCTCCTGCCATCCAGATTTATATTTCCTTAAGCCACTCTATGCAAATACCACGATGATTCCTTTGAGAGAGGTCTTACGATTTTCTTCCCCATCATTCCCGCAACATCAGAGTATGAGCTCCGTCTTTAATGACCACGCTGTCAACGTGACGTTCCATCCATTGAAGCAGTGAGTACGGAAGTGTGTGACTTATGAACTACTCGATCCTAGTAGCCCGTTATTTCCTAAGCACAATCATTGTGCTACCTGGACTGCTGGGCAACACTGTTTTCATATGATTTTTATAACATTCCTCCACAATCGTCGATATCCGTATCCATCAGAACATAAGGTCTCTCTGATTACCTGTGATTATTTCGTCTGGTTTCTTCTACACCATCAAATAATCAATATTCAAATCAAAAATGTTCAAATGTTGCAAATATAAGGGAGCATACTACTGAGGTCAGCTAATTAAACCTAGCCGCGGGAGTGTAGTCGAGCGGTCTGGAGCGTCATGTTGCGGATCGTGCGACCAGCCGCGTCGGAGGTTCGAATCCTACCTCGGGCATGAATATTTGTGTTGTCTTTAGTAAAAGTTAGTTCATAAGTAGTTTGTAATTTTAGGGACTGATGACCCCGCAGTTAAGTGCCATAAGATTTACAAACATTTGAATGAAACTTACTTACGCTAAGCACAACACACACCCATGCCGGATGGAAGGCACTGACCTCCGCGTGGAAGACAGCGCAGCCCGCGACGTGACGCCAAATAGTCGACTTGGGCAATTCCATGACGAAGTATATTTTTCAGGTGACAAGCAGCGACTAGGCTACATTCCAAGTAGTTTTGCTCATCTAACTGTCCTTCTATTGATTATCTCCTGACAACACAAAACTCTCCCTCGACTTTTATGATGGCAGGTTAATCTATCGCGACATCTAGTAGTCAGTTTTCAGTTGGGATCTTGGGGTGAGCGGGATCCGAATGTTTTCATCGGGTATTTAAGCTCCGTTGTCGGAGAAACCAACACGGAATGAAATGCTACTACTTTATTGCAAGTCTGCATTATTTCATGTTATCTAAATGTTCAAATGTTTGTAGAGCTTATGGGATTTAACTACGGGGTCATCAGTCCCTAAACTTACAAACTACGTATGAACTAGCTAATTCTAAAGACGGCACAAATATCCATGCCCGAGGGGGGATTCGAACCCCGACCAAAGTGGCCGTGCAGAACGTGACTGGCGCGCCGCAGTCCGCTCGGCCACTGTGGCCGGCTCATGTTATCGCTGTGAATTTCTTTGAAAGAAGCAAAACTCTCCCATAGTTTGTTTTTACTATTGTGAAGTTCCTGATGAGATGCCATTATCAAATTATGCTTGAATATAGCTGCTTTAAATAAAGTTAATGTGCGACATAAGTCATGCAAGAAATTTGTAATCACGACATAATTTTGAGAGGGCTTCTGTCAATGATGGATAGATCGTTAAAAACGAAATGGTCATTGGTCAGAAAATTGATTTTGCTTATGAATTTCGGGTATAGCCTGTCTTTAGAAGATCAAATAAAAGTCTTCAGAGAATATATGTGGACTAAATTGTCTGTATGTGTACTTTGTCCATTGATTTAATTCAGTGCTCACTGGCAGCTAAGGTGGTAAATTTCTTTGTGTCTGGATAGAGAAACAGGCTAAAAGTGGTGATACAACCGCCGTTCCAAACAATCGTGAATTGCAGAGGATCAGGCATGTAGATGTACATATAGATAATTGTCGGCCTTATAGGATATCACTCAAAGTCATAAGGACAAGCTTACACAATTGCAAGCAGTACCCTAGTGGAATTCTATACTAGTTTGACTGGTTGCTATGGTTTTGACGATGAAGTCGCATAATGTGCCCAACCAATGTCTTGTACTCTAACTGCTGTGAGAACATGATCAAAGCCTATACTGTCACATATATTTGAAAATGGCTCAACAACTGATATCACAATAGTGGAAACAAAAATAAATGTAACTTTGCTACAGCCAGTACGGGAAAATGTTGTCTACTAGTGGCTGTGAACCTAGTTGTCACCACAGTTCAGTATAGCCTAACTCATCTAATTCATCGTGTTCACCAAATTTTTTTTTGAAAAATCTTTTTCAGCAAAGGACCGTGGGAATCGTCATCACACACACGAGTCGGCTGCAGCAGATCGCTTGTGTGGGGGTAATTGATAAAAATATGGTGTCGATATCAGGTGTAACACTGTCGATAGACGTTTCACAATGCTTCATGGGTTACCGTCATCACGGAAAGGAGAACGATGTTTTGCTTCTCGAGAGTTCCTTAAGCGCAGTATTGGATTAGTGGCACATAAACGATGGAGCTCAGGCTCACGAACGCGTCGTAGGCTCACTGACAGTGCCCCTTCTGGCTGCTGTCAAAACGCTCTGCCCACTTTACTGGCTCACTAATTCATGAAAAAGAGGTTTTTGGCATTAGTCACGTGCGACGCAGGCGTGTGAGGCTGAGGCAAAGAACAGGACGTGATGGAGTTTGTCAGACACAGCACTGCGAAAAATACACATCTAATCCTTTGTCTGTGTAATTTTTTCACGCAAGCATTACATGCGTTTGCTTTACTTGATTCCTAAATCAATATTTTGTATAATTATCGTTGTTCAAAGCAGACTTCAGAAACCATGCGCAGACGTTATGATAACGCACCCGTAGCAACTAAGCCTGATACACAATATTACATGCGCTGTACACCTGACGACAGTTCGCCGACCATGACGAACACCACACTTGCTACATGCGCAGTATTGCCGCTTTTCACTCAAACCACTAAAACGACCCTGTTTTATGAGATCAATTTAAAACCTAAATGTTCCATTCAAATTTCTCCAGTAAATAATCTGTATGCCGTTTCTTGATATTTCTCCGCGTAAATTGTTAAATATCATTCTCGTCAGTGGAGCGCTGTAGATGTATTTTTATGTTGTTATACTATTTTGCATTCACAGAGCAGTTTACTGTTGTTAAATATATGTTGAAATGTAGAAAAGAGTGTCATAATGTTTGTCGGGATCGATTTTGGCAAGTCTGCTAAATCTGGAGCCGCCGTCTATCTGCAGAGCAGTGGTGAGCAATGTTGGTCTGTAAAGGGAGCGCACAAAAGATCGTCTCTGAAATCTGTCAAGTGTTGCATTTTTGATCTCGGTTCATAATTATATCAAGAAGGGAATAACGCTTTCAGAGGAAACCTACACTTCCTTCAAAATTTTGGCAAATAAAATAAATGTGAATAAACGTGTTATACAATAATCTTCCCATGCGCACCATAATTTGTTTCTATCTATTGTTCTATTATGAAATGAACGCAACGACTATGTTACATACATTATTTATTACATATGTCGTAGTCCTGTGCTAAGTATATAACGTTAATTAATAGATTAATACTTCTTTTTATAAAAGTGGATAGTTAAGTACAAAAAATCAAAGGATCTGTAGTGAAGTAAAGTTGTTGCAAGGCAGATAAGCAGAACTGCAATGGAAGGCGGCGTGTATGAGAGTACCTCTTCCCTTCTCTCCTATCCCCTTCAACTTCTCTCTTTCAGTTGGCAAGATAGTTTTCAAGCATACGTAACTCACTAATTCACTACAACTAAGAGAAAAAACGATTGTTCTCCGTATCTTCCAGATCCGTGGGTAAACTAACTACACGTAAAAAATTTTAAGGAAAAAAAAAAAAAAAAAAAAAAAAAAAACAGTGAACTGAATCAAGTCACACTGCACGGAGAGTTTAGTCTTACTATGTTACACTGAAAGGAGGAAAATTAAACATTTACTTGCTGAACCGTACACATTATCGCATATATGTGTTGTACTATTACTGAGAAAATTGTGAATAAATTCAGGTTATTTACAATATAAAAAATAATATAAATATCCAATTTTTCTCTGTGTCCTATTGAAAAGCGTAGAAATGTGGCAATTATGAGGTGTTCTGATACATCTCAAAGAGAGGGTGAAATGGAAACCGGGTTCCAGAACCTGTAAAGCTAAAGAACATTCATAATCTCGACATCAAACATTTAGTTATTTTTTTTAATATCCTTTCTAACATGTTAACAATCTTATAAGTTGAAATTAATAACCATACAACACATTAGTTGAGGCATTAACGTAATATCACTTCTTGAAAACGTTGGTTCAGTACCTTAAACCATTATTTGGGAGGAAAGCAGTTCAAACCTGCATCGAGCCATTCAGATCAAGGTCTTCCGTGATTTCCCTAAATCGCTCCAGGCAAATGCCGGTATGGATTCGCCATCATTTACAGAACTCTTCGAGCTTGAGCTCTATCGCTAATATCGAAGATGACCACGGGCCATTAAAACTTTGTCTTCTTTCCTTCCTTTTTTCTTTATGCCATTAATTAAGAATTAGGGCTAATCCACACTACATCCACATTGTCCTAGGGTGCAGCAAATTTTTGCTGGGTCTAACGCTAATGCTTCTGTCGGTGAAACGAACAATATAGTACTGAGAATAGTGAAAACAAATAGGTAAAAAAGTCTTGGCAAATGATGACAATACTAAATTTATTCTGCATTTAAGTACAACACTAATGTAGAGATATAATACAGAAAATTTAATCTATCCTTATTTACTCAGAAAAGGGAAGATGGTAATAAGGGTTGCAAACGAGGCCATTACAGGCGGACCCCAAGTTCGATATTGACAAGGGTGTAGAAAGATTTTGGACCTGACTATTTTACAGGAACTACCCCGAAATTGTTGTTAACTAAAAAAGTGTAACACAGAAAACAAACAAACAAAAATATGAAGCTGGTCGAGTGGGAATTCGACTCCCATGCATCCCGAATACGAGTCCACTGGTGTATGAACATCGATTAGCAACAACTTTTTATTTCCAAACCTTTTGTTACAGTAAGAGCAATTGGTGTAAGTGCAACCGTAGTAAAAGACGTCGGTTCCCGGGGCTGTATATGGTTCAAGTGGAATTCAAATGTTCAAATGTTTGTTAAGCTTAAGGAACTTAACTGCGGGGTCATCAGTCCCTAAACTTACAAATTACTACCTTATACTAAAGACGACACAAACATCCATGTCGAGGGGGGATTCAAACCCCTGACGGGGAACGGACTCGCGCATCGCAGCATAGCGCCTCAATGCGCTCGGCCGCTCAGCCGCGGTGCAAGTGGAGTTCAACGGAAGCCGTGGTATGATCAAACGAAAGAAGTAACAATACATAATCTGTGTCGTTTGTCGTGTCAACACAAGATCTCCAAAACATACAGCCGGATCGTTCAATGACGTTTTTTTGCGGCGACAGAAGTTTAGATATACACTTATGACAACTCCAGTATAGGACGGAATGCGATAGTTTTTCATTAAACATTGTTACTCGTACAATTTCCTGCGTACAGGAGTTAAAAGTACGAATGGTGCTAAATTAGAAGTTTGGCAGTTTTTAATTCCTAGTGTTTGCTCACCCGTGCTAGAGGAGGAGTAAAAGGCTGTTTCAAATAGACTGTGTCTTGCACCTGAAGGAAACCAACTGGAAGTGGATTTTAAATTACTAGAAGGAAGTAAGAGTTTACCTTGTGACTACTATAAGTTATCGATTGGTAATGCTCTCCCGGAGCAGCTACATCCGTTTGTTGGAATCACGTTCCTGGATATGTTGGTGAACTGTCTTTTTGTACAATTGCGAGACCATGCGCCAAATTTTATTTTTGAACGGAATGGAGCACCACCATACTGATTCCTATATGTAAAACTATTTCTTAAAAAATGAACCAACCCAAATGCGGTGGCCCACAAGTGGCACCTGACTTCACTTCGCACTGATGGTTCCTATGGTCGCCTCATATCACAGTACATGACTTCTTTTGCAGAGATTTGGGGAAAACTTTCCTTCTATAGCCTTGGGTGAAATGTGACGCGGCATAACAGGAACATTGTATGTAGTGACTGCAGGCACGCACGTCAACATAAGGACCTATCGTCTGGTTAATTTTTTTACCCTATACGTAATGCTAAAATGCATCCAAAGGCTTTTTGTGGATGCATGTAAAATAGGTACCATTTAGAATATGATTCTTCTTCTGAATATAAAAGTTTTGTAGCCCTAATCGTAATTTAACACGTTGGCTGTCGCGATGACGTCAGAGGCCGCCTGCTGTTGCCGGCGGCGGCCACACAGCAGCTAACGTGTTAAAATTCAAATAGGGTAAAGTGTCTTGGAACATTTCTGAAATACCTTGAAACACGAAGAAATATTATACTATTCGACAAAGACAGTTGATAGCGATGTAATTTGGTACCCGTATATGGAATCGCCGGGTATATGGATGATGGCGGGCGCTGATAACCTCGCTGTTGAGCGCCCTAAAACGCCAATCATCATCATCATCATCATGGATGATGGGCTATTGTACTTCTCCGGAGTCGAGTGAGCACTGTGGAGAACAGCAACGTGCGGCGCACCCGTGTGAGACTGTTTCATCAGCATCCAGCACAGTTTGAAAGGGCAATAACTGACGCTTTCAGTTTTCTCGGTTATTCGAATCGCGCACATTTGTGGTGCATTCACATCAGACAGTACCCGATGTCGGACTTCATGCAAACGTGGCGGCAGAAGAAATCGTTAGGACCCAGTCCACCACATTGGAAGATGGTCGTATGGTGTACCAAGCACAGCGTAACCGCCATCTCGCACCACTGGTCGAAATTTAACAGCAGCCCAGCAAGGGAATTATCGTCCCACACGCGTCAAACCACGCCACAAACCGCTGCGTTTAGCTTAGTGCCTGGGAAGCATGGCTGATAGCCGCGGCAGAATAGCCGTGCGCACTAAGGCGCCCACCTGCGGTGAACGCGGTCGTTCGCCGTTGGGGGTTCGAGTCCTCCCTCGGGCATGGGTGTTTGTGTTGTCCTTATCATAAGTTAGATTAAGTTAGTGTAAGTAGTTTGTAAGCTTAGGGAGTAATGACCTCCGTATTAAGTCCCTTAGATTTACAAACATTTGAACATGGCTGGTAGTGACTAGCGTCGCGCTGTAATAATGCTTGTGAAGCTTATGGGACTTAATTGCGAGGTCATCAGTCCATAAACGTACAAACTACTTATGACCTAACTTATACTAAAGACAGCACAAACATGGGTGCCTCAATGCGCTCGGCCGCTGTGCTCAGCGGTGAGTCGCGGTACTGCACTGCCCCGGCTGACCATCTTCGGCCAGAATGACGGCGATCTTGAGGAGAGATTGGGAAGGCAGAGCGGTGTTACTCCCGGCCTTAGAGGTGCATGGGCATCCAGATATGACTCTCATACCACATCTGTTGTTATCTGTTTCACGGATGTCCTATGTGCAAATCAAATGTTCGTAGAACTTATGGGACTTAACTACGGGGTCATCAGTCCCTAAGCTTACAAACTACTTATGAACTAGCTAAGACTAAGGACGGCACAAATATCCATGCCCGATGGGGGATTCGAACCCCCGACCGTAGTGGCCGTGCAGACCGTGACTGGAGCGCCTCAGTCCTCTCGGCCACCGCGGCGGGCTGTCCTATGTGCACTTACGTTACTTTCGTACCTCAGGATCCGAAGGCCCATCTACTGCTGTAAGGCACCTTTCCCCAGGTGTATACAACAGCTTCATGACACCCTTCCCTAGCAAATCCAGAAAACGTGAGGTGAAGTGTCATTCTAGTAATTGGGAAGTGGGCCCACACTGCTAAATTATTTTCAGCTTTGACACACTATTGTAATCACTTTTGACTTATTACACAACCTCTCTCTGTCATGCTTCGTTTCCTTTCCTCCTCCCCACCATTTTTTTTTTTCGGTGTATATGGTACGATCTTGTGCAATCAGTTTTATGGACGGCGAATGAAAGAAGTAAAGTTGTTTTCGTGGAAACGAAAGCGATAGCTTTTCTTTCTGAGTAACAGTAGTGGTTGATAGCCTATCAGACTCCTTCCTGCGGTGATGATAGTTTAGTGTAGGTCACGAGTTGGAGTAATCAGAGAATAGTGGGAATTGTCGGGAACCATGCGAAGTTATTCTCTGCAAACCCTATTAGGTAAATATATAGAGGTTGTATGGGAAGGGGAGTAGTCACGTACTTCTTCATTGAACAGAGTTTGTTGTTACGTTCACCCCGATTAAAAGGTACTTGTTACAGTATTATAGCTAGACTGGGGAATAACTCCACCGCCTCCATCGTATCTCTTTCGTGAGAACGAAGAGTATAAGAACTGCTCTATTCGTGGCGTATTCTTTACCTCGTGTATTGATACGAAGTACCGTCTGCAATATACTACACAGCTCCCGGGGTATATTTGTACATTTAAACCTTTCAGTTCTTAGGCACTTAAAAATCTGAAAATTCTTCAATATTGAAACGGTGTGCCGGAGCCTGACTGGAACATAGGCCGTCTGCATTTCGCGGCCAAATGCTCTATATAGTCTATGTGTCAGTCATACGATATGTGGATACCCATGTCCCTGCAATATCTTTTCTTCCAGAAGTGCTAGTTCTAAAAGATACGCAGCCTGAAAGTTAGGAGGGTAGATACTGAAGCTGTCAGCAGTGGTCGGCTAGCTTCGCTGGCAGAGTGCTTACCCGTGCTTCTAATAAGCGGTTAAAACTACTTGATAGTTGACAGTTCACGGCCTGTAGCTGCTTTCCTCCAATCAGAGTGCTCATCGTCGCGAAAAAAATGTTCAAATGTTTGTAAAGCTGTGGGACCAATCTGCAGTGGTCATCAGTCCCTAGACTTACAAACTACTTAAAGTACCTTAAGCTAAAGACAACACACACACACACACACACACACACACACACACACACACGCACGCACACACACATATTCCCGAGGGACTCGATCCTCCGACGGGGAGTAGCCGCGCGCCCCACACAAGGCCTTAGAGTTCACGGCCACTCCCGCGCGGCTCAACTTCTCGCCCGAAGCGTTCGCCGCTGCCAAAATTCCACAACAAGCGGTCACATCACTTCCATTTACTTGTCTGGCTCTCTTTCTCGGTTTGTTTTGTTCCCGGCCGGCCGCGGTGGCCGAGGGGACTGAGGCGCTCCAGTCACGGTCTGCACGGCCACTACGGTCGGGGGTTCGAATCCCTCCTCGGGCATGAATATTTGTGCCGTCCTAGTTCGTAAGTAGTTCATAAGTAGTTTGTAAGTTTAGGGACTGATGACCCCGTAGTTAAGTCCCATAGACTATACAAACATTTGAACATTTTTTTTAAGGAAATTCGTGGTTTCTTATCCCGCTACATGCGATTCACTTCTAAACCAAAATTGTGTAGCGAAACTCTGAATGATGTGCAGCGTATGGTGTAGGGAATGGCAACATGAAGTGTAATGTGCTGCGTTTACATAGAAAGAAACATCCTACCTATTCAGTAGCAGGGCAAATACTGGAAGTAGTTACTTCCATAACATATCTGGGAGTAGACATAAGGGAAGATCTGGAATGGAACGACCATATCAAATCCTTCGTGGGTAAGGTAGATTCCAAACCGAGATTCATTGGAAAAATCTTTATGAAATGCAGTCCGTCCACAAAGGAAGTAGGTTTCAGAACTCTCGTCTGGCTGTCGCTTGATATTGCTCATCAATGTGGTATCCGTACCAGGTGGGATTAATAGCAGACGTAGAGGAGATCCAACGGAGAGCAGCACGCTTCGTTACGGGCTCATTTAGTAAGCGCCACGGAGATGATTCGGAACTCCAGTGGCAGACGCTGCAAGAGACACATTCTGTATCGCGAGACGGGCTTCTGTCCAAGTTCCAAGATCAAACGTTTCTTGAAGAATCAACCAGTGTATTGCTTCCTCTCACGTATATCTCGCGAAGCGATCACTAGGATAAGATCAGACAAATTAGGGGGCACACGGAGGCATACAGGCAATCATTTTCCCCGCGAACCATACGTGACTGGAATAGGAGGAAGTGACAATGGTAGGCAGAGTACCTTCCCCACTGAGAGGTGGCTTGCGGGGCATGAAGTAAATGTAGAAGATTACTTTGATGCCTTTATTAAACTAATTTGTTTAATTGATTTTTGAGTTCTAATACTTCGTTTCGTCTTTTTCATAAAAGTATTGACTTTTTTATTCAGTTTAATTTTTCTTCCTATGATTCTTTTTATGCATTGGAATCTGCTTGTATCTTTAATAACCTGTGATTAAGTGCCAATTATTTTAGTTTTTATCTTTCGTGTCACCACCAACCATTGTGAGCATGTTTTCATGAAACAATGCTAGCGAGAAATGACTTGCTGGACATGGGTGAGCGCCGTTTTATCAGACACCTAGTACATCACGTGTGATTAGGTTGCAACAAGGGATTAAATTGAGGACTACAAAACAAGTCTTTTCCTGCAGTTCAGTCACTGATCACTTAAAATTAGCTGGCCATGGAGATTTTCGCATTGCTGCCATTAACCCTTATAAAGTAAATTAACAGCGTTTATGAAACGACCCGGCGTGTTGGTGTATCACCTATAACCAAACATTAGCCGGCTGCCTAAATTGCAACACAGTAGAGCCACGTGACAAAACTCAGCTAACAAGTAATTTTAATCGGACTTTAGTCTTCATTACTTTCTTCTGAGGATGCCAGTAAATCCCAGATTATTCAAAGAACACACACACTCCTGTCTAAAACATTCAAACATGTGATTATTTTGCGGATGTGTTAACGCTTTGAATGTTTGACTCTAAGAATTTAGGCGAGACAAAGAGAAAAATAATCAAGGCGAAGATGGCCGTTGATCGTGTCTTCAGTGCGTATGCGACCTAGGCACGAACTCGTAGGGAATCGCTGGAATGCCGCCAGGAATGAATGATAATGGGCGGGAAAACTAGGTTTGCAGCATATGAGCAAGTTGGGAATTTGTGCTACGGTAGCCTGCGCGGGGCTGATGATCGCTGTGTCTCAGTAGCGTGGCGGTCAGCGCCACTGCCTAGTAAGCAGACAGACCCCGCTTCGAATCCCAGCTTGGCACAAATTTTCCACTTTCAAAATAAAAAATATAAAAAAGGAATATCAAACGTTCAAATGTTTGTAAATCTATGGAACATAACTACAACAGATATCAGTCCCTAGGCTTATAAACTACTTTAACTAAAACTAACCTAAGGACAACACACACACACACACACACACACACACACACACACACATCGTCTAGGGAGGACTCGAACCTCCGACGGCGAGAATCAGCGCGCTCCGCAGCAAAGCGCTTTAGAGCGCTCGGCCACCCCACCGCGGCTTTTCCACTTTCCCCATCGATTTATCTCAGTCTCCAGTCGCAGTAGCGTCGTAAATTCCGTAGTGTGTTGTCTGTTGATCTCTCTCGATTAGTTAAAAATACGGTATTCGTGGATGGCTAGGGACAATTCGGTTAGACACGCTAATATATACCGAGGATAGAGTAGATTAAGATATGCGTTGCATCAATCCTGAAGCCACTGGTAGGGAACACTGTATTTATATTACTAGAACACTATCCCGGGACCCTGTCTAATTTTTAGACTGCCTACCCGATGGCTTCAAGAAGCAATAAAAATTCGGCTTTCGCACTGTTATTCACCGAATTGAAAGTTTTTGAATACCACTCATTAATGACTAGCTTTAACACAAAAAAGTGTTACAATGAGACAGCTTTTTTCTTGAGACTGCGTAATCTCTTGTAGGCAAATACCCCTGTATTTCCGAATGAGATAAATAGTCTAAGGCCTCATGCTACCAACTGAGCGGCAGTTTCCATCAGATGTTCGAGTCCTCGCTCGGGCATGGCAGTGTATGTTGTCCTTAGTCTTTAAATGTTTGCAAATATATGGGACTTAACTACTGTAGTTATTAGTCCCTAGACTTACAAGCTTCTTAAACTTACTTAAACTAATCTAACGGCAACACACACACCCGTGCCCGTGAGAGGGAGGGAGGGAAGGAGGATTCGAACCTCCGCGGGGAGCAACCATGTGCTTCGCAGCAAGGCGCCTCTGAGTGCTTGCCCGTTCCACCGGGGCTGTCCTTAGTGTAAGTTAGTTCAAGTAGTTTGTAAGGAAACTTTTGCACATTTTGACTGAGTGAAGAGTAAACAGAGGTAGCAAACTTACAACTAAACCCTTACATTTTTCAGTTCAGGTATAGAGAGGATCAAACGAGTTTGAATGAGAAATGTGACATAAATTTGTGTCCAATCTCAGATTACAAACGAGATTCAACTCATAGGGGGTATTTGTTGGATCTGTCCACTTCCGTATAAACAGCAATGAGTGGCAGCAGATGGAATTAATCTAAACTATCACGGTTAAATTAAATTGAATTGGAATGACTTTTGGAACGTATTGAAAGAGGGATGAAGTTATTGCGTGGATTACTGTAGTCACTAGCTTTTCTACACTGCTTGTGCGTTGTCCAGATATTGCTGTAATTAAATATATTTGTGGTGATCGATATAAATCAATGAGTACCAATTACGAAATTTGTGATTTGGTGGAAAAACTCTGGTAATGGCTGAAATAAATATTGTAACAGTTAAAGAGCAACTGTTTATTAATGCGGTACAGCATATCTCATTCTAAGGCTGTGTTCGTAATTTATCACAGGCGGAATTATACATGTGACTACAAAAAATATGCATGCTTTTGTCTTCATAAGCAGTCGTTCGTTCTTCCATTAAGTTGTCATTCTTAAGATAGTGTAAGTCACAGTACACGACACTGTTTCGAACTGCAGATGTCTTAATTTATAAATATTTCCATGCGGTTAGATTTTCAGTTCAACTTTTGATGACCATTCAAAATATGGGGATATTTCGTACATGGAGGGTATTGTAGCTAGGAATACATGACGTTTAATGGTCGGTGCGTTGATCCACTGACGATGTATAATCATATGAAAGAATACACACTAGAAACCTCGGTAAGTAGGTCTACTTTCCGGCTTTTCTATTATTTTTGTTGATGTGAGACGCGAGGTTTTGTTGTGTGCAGCATATTTAAATCTTGCCAATGCTCCACATTTAAGTCTGTATTGTATAATCGAGATATTGGGGGATATTTTCAATTTTTCAATTAGAGAGTTTTATTGAGAGTTGAATTCTGTACATTTTAAAATCAACACGGTGTATTTTGCAAATGAAGTACGTTTCTTTTTTCTTAACAACTGTCCATGTCTTGAGAATATAAGTCAGTTCTATTTACCACTATCTTTTATTTTAAAAAGAATTATCTTTTAACTTGGGTTATGACTATAGTTATTACTCTGATTTCATTTACTGGTCATAGATGTGTAGTATCGTTTTTATGGAATATTCCGTCGGCACGTAGACATATTAAAAACTTGAATAACTTATTATTATGTCCCGCAATATTTTTGTTTACTTGTTCGTTATTAATCGACTTAGGTGATCTGACGATGGCCTAAAAAGCCGAAAGTCGATTCTTAACGAACGAATAAACAAAGAAGTAGTCGAACATAAATACAATTTATTTACGTTTTTAATAAAGTATGGTAATAATGTAGCACATAGACCATGAAATACAATATTGACAAAATGACATCCACTGCACCTCTTTGTAATATGAACCGAAAGCCAGATATTTGTTTCTATAGTAGATCCCAATGAATTTAAAATAGGGAAATATGACTGCATCTAGTGCAAAGTCGAGCGTTATATGGGCAACAAATTAAGTGCCATATTAGCATTACCTTAAAACCTGCCGGTAGAAAAGATGCGAGAGGTGTCTGTAGACAATTACTGAAAGTTAATAGTCTTAAAGACTAATTCACACAGGGAAGAGGACAATACATTTTAATTAAGAAATGAACAACCTTCACCAAAGAATAAACAAATCAACACAAAAAATACTTTAACAAACAAATTGTCTTTCCATGACGTATTACATGGAGTGAATAATCCACAGAAAAATTATTTCAGCTTCAGAAGAGAGAGATATTATAAAAGTAAGAGTATATGCACCATCTGTTCAAAAAGTTCCTGTCATGTAAGCGACATGAGCGTAGTATCTGCGGTGGCAACTTTGACTTCAAATGTTGAAATGTTTCTAAATCTAAGGGACTTCACTTCTTTCGTCATCAGCTTACAAACTAGCAAATATACCCATGCCCGAGGGACGACTTGAATCTCCGACGCCGAGCAACCGCTCGCTCCGCAGCAAGGCGCCTTAGAACTCTCGGCTACTCCACCGCGGCAGTTTGGACTGTAAACAACAGACGCGCGTGAGACGGGTAGTAGTGGGCAGGCAATGGTAAGCAGTGGGCGTGGGACCGTAGTGTGTCGATGTTGCTGTGCATCAAATCGCATTGGAGGAATATCTCTAAGACAAGAGTGTTTTGAAGAAGATAAAAGTGATTGTAAAATTTGCATCACACGCCTTGGTTCACGAAATAAAACTTCGACGAGAGGACACCTGCCACGAAAAAACGAAAAAAAAAAGAAAAAAAAAAATACGAGGAGAATAATTAATTCAAAGAAGCATTAATACTTTCAATAATATAACCGATATTCAGTCCAACCTGGCACGTGAGTTGAACAACGTTCCGACTAGGACTGTTGTGACACAGTCTCCTATAGTTGTATCAACATTTCATGGAATCGTAGTCGAGTGGGGAAAGACTATGTACAACGACTGAAGCACTAAAACTTCTCCCTATTTGTTACTAATCCAGTCTCAATATTTTTTGAACTGTTGGGCTAGAACATCAGAGAAATTCAGAATAGTGATGCCGGTATTAGAAGAAAGCTGAATGTCAAACCGAGACTACGATAAGGTGCAGTTCGACTATATCAGTGATGGGTTCTGCAGCAGGTATATATGTACAGTGTGAAGAGGGCAACGGTAAAATTTTCGAAACGATGATCTGAAGGCGAACGGAACGTCAATAGGGGTTATAGCATTAAAGCAATGAGATGCAGTGTATGAAACGATTACGCCCCCTCCCACGTGTGAGCACCTCCCCGCCTCCCACGTCACCCCTCCGCCCCCTGCGCTGCCCCCTCCCCGCGATTCCCACCCGGAGCGCACTGTGGCTGCGGCGGCCTCGCCCTCGGCAGCTAGCTAGCTGAAAGACGGTCAGCGTGTCGCAGCCGCATGGCGCATAACGGGGCCGCGTGAGGTGTGACGCAGGCGCCATTTTGTGTGCTGGGGGCGGCCCCCTCGCCCCGCCCTTCCCTTCCTTCCCTTCCCTTCCCTCGCACTTCCGGCGCCGCTCCCATTCCTCGGGCCGGCGGAGTGACGCGCATCTGCTGCCCCCCAGGTACCGTTACGTTGGTTCCGGTGCACAAATTCTTCGCCACTGCGCCGTTCGGCCGCATCGGGGAAATTTGAAACACCGCGCAACCGACTCGCTCCTTCGGCTCACTGACGCGGAGGGCCACTGTCCATTACAAGTCAACGAAGTAAATGACCGTCGAGCAAATATATTACTCTGATAGACACTTACCTCTAAAGTAAATCTGTGCTCAGTGCGAAGTTTAGTTTAAAAAATGACAGCCGCGGCGGAGTGACCGAGCGCATTGAGGCGCTATGCTCCGACGTGCTAGGTCGTTCCCCGTCGGCGGTTCGAATCCTCCCTCTGACACGGATGTTTGTGTTGTCTTTAGCATAAATTAGTTTGTAAGTAATTTGTAAGTTTAGGGACTGATGACCCCGCAGTTAAGTCCCATAAGCTTAACAAACATTTGAACATTTTTTAATGAGAATACCTTATTTCGCACAGTCCTATTAGATTGTGCTCCGTGGAAACCCCCTTCTCCCTGTTCCAGTCACAACTTCAACACCTGAGAACCGGTTTTCCCGCCCGTTTATGGGGGATACTGTTAGCTGGTCACGATGAATGGGGCAGCGGGAAGCATAATATAAAGTTGCAGAAGCTGTCGCGGCCACTTAGCGACATGCTGTCTGCCTCAGAAGCTACATCCAGACGGTCTGGGTTTGATTCCGGGTGGGGGACAGGGTGTTCGTTTGTTGTCATCATCATTACGACGCAAATCGGACACGTGTTGTTACATAAATGATACCTGCGGAAGGCCGTCGAAAACCCCAGATTGTGTCTCCCGCCCAATAATGCCATACGATCATTTCATTTCTGTTAAAGCAATTTGGCCACGGTCGTTTAGCGGTTTATCTGACCTTCCGCCAGTACGACTGCCGGCATCGTAAAAGATGCACCGACACAATCCATTATGTTTGATAACGTCTTCCCATACTTATGGACGGAAAAAAATAGTGGCATAACCTCCTGTTGATGACGCGGTCATTAGAGACGGAGCAAAAGCTCGGATTAAGTAGAAATGGGTAGTACCGTTCCAGATTCACCCTAAGCTCTGTGGGGATATCACGAATAATCTAAATAATTGTGATTATACGTGTCACCCTACGCCCGTATATTATTTCAGTGACACTGGCTCAGTTTCATATTTAGAGTTGCATATCTAGCTAGACCTACAGCGGACACTCTGAAGATGAGGTTTGGCGATGAAGTAAAAGATTTAATTGTTGTAATTAAGGAGTGTTTAAACATCCATTTTAGCGATACATTTTAAAAAGCTCTTCAGATACGTATATTCCTGAAAACTTTGTTGCCTGAAATCACACCATTTAAGTCAGGCGTTCAATCATCACCCAGTCTGTGTTTCAAATAGTGTCAGCCAATCAAACTGTAATTTATTAAAATTTATTACAAGAAATAGTCTATTTTTCCAAGTAATCAAATGCTATGTTATTGAGAGCCAGTCTTTCTCAAGTTTCCAAATCAAATATATTGTTTCTTGGTTAGCGTTCGCCGCGGCGGATTGGTCGAGCGCATTGAGGCACTATGCTGCGATGCGCGAGGCCGTTCCCCGTCGGGGGTTCGAATCCCCCCTTGGACATGGCTGTTTGTGACGTATTTGTAAGTTTAGGGACTGATGACTCCGCAGTTACGTCCCATAAGCTTTGCAAACATTTTGTTAGGGTTCCCTTTCTTTAATTGGTCAGATTCATCAAATGTTTGTAAATCTATGGGACTTAACTACTCTGGTCATCAGTCCTTATGCAACTTACACTAACTTAGGCTAAGGACAACAAATATACACATGCCCAGAGAGGACTCGAACCTCCGACGGCGAGCAGCTAGGCACTTTGGAACGCTCGGCCACTCCACCGCAGCGCAAATTCATTTTCGACTGCATTTCAATAAAATTATCAGTCTCCCTTTCATTTAGACATATTTTAGTTTCGATTAATAAATATCTTATTTGAATTATCGATACTTAATTTCTTTCATGCTTTGCATATTTTTCACAAACAAAGCCAAATTTTACTGCAGAAATAGGAAGTAATTTTCACTGATGGTTCTACTTAAAAATTTGAAATAGTTAGGTGTCCTGTAGTCGGTGTAAAACAAATAACAATTGCTTTAATGGAATCCAAGGCTAGAGATTTCTCTTAGCTGTGGGCATTAACGACAGCCGTCTTGTTGTTGAGTTAGAAGAAACTGATGATTGGCATAACCACATAAGCGGAACTCTCAAACGTTCAATTGTTTGTGGAGTTATGGGACCAATCTGCGTTGGTTATCATTCCCTATACTCGCAAACTACTTTAACTTATGTTAAGGACAACACACTCACCCATGCCAGAGGGAGGAACTCGAACCTCCGATGGGGAACAGTCGGACACTACGCAGCAAGGCGCCTTAGAGCTCACGGTCATTCACGCCCGGCCTTTTCAGTTGTCTTCGATATTCTGTTATTGAGGGAAACAAACTTCACCAGCTTCTTATGAATTCCGCCAGTTTCATTAAAGTATCGAACAACTAAATGGAACATCTTTTAAGCGTTATGGTGGATGCGTCGGTTCGTATGCCGTAAAATGGAACTTCCCGCAATTGTTTTCTACATCCAGACACGGAGTGTGGTGGAAGAATATTTTTAACAATCGCTGTAGCTTTGGTCATGGCTGAGGACTAATTGACTGCTGCTACGGAGTCAGGATGCATTGCGGCATTCAGTTTTACGGTACACCCAAGAGAACAGCAGGATAGATGACTCTTGACAACTTCGCAAGTTGTTGTCAGATTCGAAGCAACAACGAGCAGTTCTTTCTGGGTCTCTTCTAATCGTGAATGTAGAATTAGGATTTGATATGGATGCTACCGCTAATCTATTTGCATGATTCTCGTTGTCATATGATGACTCATAATTATCTGCTTTACCTCCGTGAGTTATTAAGATGAAACAACTACAGATCTCCGTACGACCTTTCTTGACAAAAGACGACCCTTTTGTGTAACCATCCGAAAAGTGCCACTTTACTTCCATCCTCAGGCTTTTTCATAAGCCATTGAAAGTTTATTAGAGATGGAAAAGGGAAATGAGCGTATGGCTTTCTTGGCCGGGAGATCCTTTGCGGGATTGTTCGGCCGCCTTAGTGTAAGTCTTTTATTTGACGCCGCGTGGGCGACTTACGTGCCAATGATGATGAGATGATGACAACACACAACACCCAGTCCCCTGCCGGGAGTCGAACCCGGGCCTCCTGCGTGGCGGTCAGCGACGCGGCCGCTGAGCTACGGAGGCGGACTATTAGGCGATAAATATAAGACTTTAGTAAAAGTACACATTCTGGCGCTGTATACCGCCTCGGTGGAGTGGCCGTGCGTCCCAAGGCGCCTAGCTGCGGAGCGCGCCGCTGCTCACCGTCGGAGGTTCCAGTCGTCCCTCGAGCATGGGTGTATTTGCTGCCCTTAGCATAAGTTAGTTTAAATAGTTTGTAAGTCTAGGGACTGACGACCTTAGGTAGTTCAGTCCCCTAGATGTACAAACATTTGAACATTTTGAGAAGTCTGGTATGATGACGCTACGATTATAAGGAGCTTGCATCGTCGATGCAGGATACGTAGCATGTATCGCCATCTGTGTGACGACCTTGTCAACGTAAAATTGTTGACATAAATAAAACTGCGACTGCATTTAAATGTTGCCCTAGCAGATGACGTTATTTTATCAAAAAAGTTCGTAAACCTATTGGACCAAACTGCTATGATCATCAGTCCCTAGACGTACAAACTATACAAGCTAACTTACACTGAGGACAACACGTATACCCATGCCCGTGGGAGGACTCCGCTGGTAACGACCGCCCAGTCCGTAGTATGGCGCCTTAGACCACGCGGTCATTCCGCGTGGCTTTACTTCATTACTTGAGCCAAGTCCGTAAGAGTATGTTGCAAAATCGGGACAAATTTGTGTCTTGTCAGGAGAAGAAGGTCGTTAAGAGTGACGCTGGCGACATATCGGGAGGGACGACAACCCAGTACTGGGGGAATTACACACATTCTGATACTTGACGTCTCCTGCTGGCCTATCTCTATAACATTTCTTGGCGTTTCTAGTGTGTCAGCTTGGATTATCGTTTAAATGCAAGACTATAGTTGCTAACAACAGGCCTTTTTTAATAGACAGTTCCACCATTTTCATCTAGTGATTATTTCACCTCTAGCAATATTTGTTAATGTGATGAATGACGAGTTGCTCCATGCTACTGAGTCCACACTGAATTTTAGGTACCCCTGTAACTGGCTGTGCGATGGTCATATGAAGGCAGTTGAATTCTATATCGCCGGCCTCAGTGGCCGAGCGATCTGCGGCGTGACAGTCACGGTCTGCAAGGCCGCTGCGGTCGGGGGTTCGAATCCCTCCCTCGGGCATGGACATTTGTGCCGTCTGTAGTATAAGCTAATTCATAAGTAGTTTGTAAATTTAGGGAGATGACCCCGTAGTTAAGTCCCATAAGCTCTACAAACATTTGAACATTTTTTTAATTCTATATCCACTCGAACTATTCGCAGCAAACCACTGTAGTGCTTAAACCAATCTCAGAGTTTCTGACGACATGGCCTTTCCCTAAAAATAAACAACAAATAAACGACAGACGTTTATTTCTGGCATTTGCTTTTAAGTAAAGAGGAACAAATCATTGTTGACGGATATGCCGACTCATACACAAATAATCGCAAGAGTAGGAAGTCCCATTAAGTAGTAAAGCAAAGTTGTCGATAACCAGGATGTTGGTTTGAAAAGCATAAAACATTGACAGGCATTGTATTAAAAACAGTATGTCCTCGTGTATTCTGACCCGAAAATTGACCTTTTCAACCAGTTTTATAGTCATATGCAGAGAAACGTGAGATCTTACCTACAAGCGAGCGAGGTGGCTATAGCAGGGGTAACACACACTTGACTCACATGTGGAAGGACGGGAGGTCGAAGCCGCCTACAGCCATTCTGATTGAGGTTTCTCTTGATTTCCCGAAGTCTTTACAGGTAAATGATGGTTGCTTTCAAAGGGCATTTCCATCAATAATCGTAACGAAAACCATCCGATCATGTTAAAAAATGTTCAAATGTTTGTAAATCTATCGGACAAAACTGCGTTGTCAACAGTCCATAGCTTACAAACTACTTAAACCTAGGTAAACCAACCTAAGGACAAACACACACACCCATGCCCCAGGGAGGACTCGAGCCTCCACGGCGAGCAACCGCGCGCTCCGCAGCGAGACGCTTTAGACCGCTCGGCTACTCCACCGCGGCCATTCGAGCATGTGCTCAGTCTCTAACGACCATGATGTCAACGGAACGCAATACCCCGATCTTCCTTCCTTTTTTCCCTTCCGAACCATAGCGAAAGTTAAGAATTTCACATTTACAAGTCATTCCCTCAGTCGAAAAGTCACTAGGTAACTGATAGAAATTTAAATGAATTGATCACCAACAGAGGATAAAATTCCAGATCTGGGAGCTATCCACAGAGCAAGTAACAGAATAAAAACTTGGAACATCCAGTTATCGAATCCTTGAACCTTAATGCTGTGATCGCCAATGATTAGTATTAAGTCGGAATCTGAAACAACTGCAATCTTTTCTGTTAATAAACGTCGTGGAAAAAGTTAGATTCTGTCTACACACCATGTCGTTTTACCATGGAATCTCAATGCGGCAATGAAAGAAGAAAAGCCGCGTGGGAATGGCCGTGAGGTCTAAGGCGTCTTGCCACGGGTGTACACCCGCTCTCCGTTAGAGGTTCGAATTCTCCCTCGGGCGCGCGTGAGTGTGTGTGTGTGTGTGTGTGTGTGTGTGTGTTTCATTCTTCGTATAAGTTGGTTTAAGTACTTTGTAGGTCTAGGGACCGATGATCTCGAGCTTGTTGCAGACGCTTGGATCGACGACGTATTTCTGGGACATAGGCGTCAAAACAGCACATCTAAACAAACACAGAAATCGTCGATTTTCCAAGAAGTTAACTCACTAATTTATTTTACTGGTTTTTCTACCTCGTTCCGACGAAAAGCGAAAGTAGATCTTAACAAGACTCGCCCATAGCCATCACGTCCCCTCACATAGTTGCTGACGAGACATAAAACGGGAGATAATCACATCACATCCTTCGAACCAGTACATCAAACTTTTTTTCTGCCCTTCAATAGTAGCAGCGCCGAACCTTGGTGCCTTTGTACGTACAAATATTTTACTGGGAAACCAGTTACACGGTGACTTAGCCGATACGTATCTGGAGAGGTAGGTGCAAGCCCGTCCGAATTATTTCCACTTACTAGGCAGCGTCTAACGACCACGTTCTAATAGGGCCTTCCGAGAAGCGACTAACCTCTTGTATTTCCTGACGCCGCTTCCGTCTGATCGTCTTTCCTACGCAGCTCACGAACCCCTAACCAGATATCGCTAAAGCACCAAACTTAAAAATTCTGGTCGTGGAAGAAATTTTCACACGTATCTGGCAAACATTAATAAAGGAGAATAGATAATTAATGAAACGTCTAATGGGAAATTTTATAACTTTGACTGCATTAAGACACTGAATTAATTAAGTGACGACAATGGAAAATTGTTGGTGGATCGGGACTCGAACCTGGATGTCCCGCTTTGTGGCAGAACTCATCCTTACCCGTCTGTTCCAGATTCCCTTGAGTCGCATGCTATGGAAGTAGCAGCACTATCGTTCATGTCGTCTGTCGCTCGCATACGGAATTCCCACACATATTACAGTATCTGTGCTCAAGAAATGAACAAGGCCAACATTGTAGTGGTACGCCATCGAGGCAGAGGGGATGAGGCTGCAGCCCCACCCCGAGACTACACTCACTTTGTCTTAATCTTTCTTATAAAAAGTCTTCTTAATCTACTATTATACGAAATCCAAAACGCGTATTTTTCATTTTTTTAGAAGTTTTTTAGAAGTTTGGCACGGAGACATATGACGATGGATTCTTGTAGCTTCAGAGATATATGGTCAACTTTTTTTTTTGGTGGGTTGCTATAGTTTGGTATTTATTTTCTGATAGAGACTATCGAGACGAATCCAATGATGTTCAACGGTAAGGTCTTTGAAGGTTAACGAAGGTCAGACAGGTGACATGAACGTCAATTTACAGAAGGTGTTCAAAGTCATAACCATTGGTATCAATGCAGTGCTGTAATCTTCTTATCCGTATCACTTCGGCTCCTATGGAAAACATACTCTGATAATTCTCTCTCGTATATCATGGAAATATTAAATATTTGCCGACTACGTACCGTTTACATGTACACACCATAGTAACGGTAAGACTAGTATCGTCGAAGCAACCGAGTGTGAATGATGTATTCCTTCGACGAACAAGTCGATATGCTTCTCATTTACGGAGACTACCAACGAAATTCAGTTAGATCTAGAGACTAGTACCCTGAAAGATATCCTCAAAGTACTCGCCCTACACATCGTACGTTTAAATATGTTTGTGATAAACTGAGAACAACTGAATCTTTAATGTAACAGAAACATATCCGGCAACGGAAATTTACTAACGAGGAACCGGAAATTGGTAGGCTACTCTTGCCACTGTGGTTCGAGATCCTTATCTTAGTTCGCATCAGATCGCAAGGGAATCCGGCATGAGCCAGAGTAGTGTTATTCGTGTACTGTATCACCACAAATATCATTCTTACCACATCAGACTCCGCCAAGAAATAACTGGTACGGATTGTATGCGTGACTTGGAATTCTGCCGATGGGTTCAACGTCAGATTCAGAGAGATGACACATTAATTAATTAATTAATTCATTTTTTGACGTGGCTACCTTCACGAACTATAAAAACGTTAATTTGCATAATATGCATTATTGGGCAAGTGAAAATAAATGTTGGCTGCGGCAAGTTGCACACTAAAGACCGTGGTCGATGAATGTATGATGTGGGATTCTGAAGGACAGAATTATAGTTCACTATTTCATCGAAGGAAATCTTAATGTTAGGATGTACACCACATTCCTGCAAGAAAAAACATTAGGTCTGTTTTCGGAAGAAATACCTTTATCAACAAGGAACAGAATGTGGAGTCAACTCGATGGGTATCAGGCACATTTTTCACGATGGCTAGAAATGGTTTGCAGAGGCATTTCCCACATTTTGGGGTAGGATGCGGAGGAGATGTGTCGCGGCCGCCTCGTACGCCAGACTTGACGCCTCTGGAATTTTTCTTGTGGGGATTCGTAAAAGACATTGTGTGCAAAGAAGTTCAAACTACAGCTGCAGATAAGCGATAGAGAGTGGTAAGAACATGCGTTTAGGTAAGTGCTGATGTGGTACGGAATACCACTCACTTTATGATACGAAGATTGAGGCACTGCAGTAATTGCAATGGTCATCACTTCGAACACCTTCTGTAAAAGGATGTTCACACCACCATTTTGACCTTCAAAGACCTCACTGTTACACATCATTGGATTCCTCTCGATAGTTGCTATCAGAAAATAAGTGCCAAACTATAGCATCCCATAAAAAAAGTTGACTTTCATATCTCCGGAGTGACCCAACCTAGCAACCAAAACCAACGTCATATTCTGTCACCCGTTGTCCCATGCAACTTCTGTCCCACAAACTTTTCAGCTCGTGACCATATCCTGATAAATGTACCAGAACCACCGTTATCATGTGTTTCATCGTTTATTCCCTAATCCTACACCCATGCCACATTCTGCGTGCTTAAAGCGTCATGTTTACGCCTGGTGGCAAAAAGTGGAACTACAATTTTTTCATCGTTTTGCGATGTATATAGACCGCACTGCAGCACCGTCCTCTAGATATCCCACAATCCACAATAAGGTGCGTAGCGGAGGGTTGTTTTCCTCATTTCTGTTCCATTCCCAAATAGAGCGAGAGATAAAGGACTGTCCATATGCCTCTCTACGAGCCCTAATTTTCCTTGTCTTGTGTTTGTGGTCTTCACGCGCAATGTAATTTGGCGACGGTATAATCGTTCTGCATTCTTTGATGAGAAAGGTGAAGCAATGAATTAAAATTTGTCATGCTTTAAATTCCGACCCTCTAGATTTCCTCAATAGCTTTTCTTGAAAATAACATTGCCTTCTCTCCAGTGATTACCATTTGAGTTTCCGATTCATCGCTCTGACACTCGTGCTTTGATCGAACCTTCCAGTGACATACCTACATGCCCGCCTTCACTGATATCTGTGACTTTCCTATGCTCCGATGCTCGAGGCCGTTCCCCGTCGGGGGTTCGAATTCTCCCTCGGGCATGAATGTGTGTGTCGTCTTTAGTATAAAGTAGATCACAAGTAATTTGTAAGTTTAGGGACTGATGACCCTGTAGATAAGTCCCTTAAGCAAACAAACATTTTAACATTTTTGTGTCTTCCTTTAAACGGATCTGTTAGTTGGACCGATTCCAAATCCTCTTAATTTAGTTCGCACTCTGTAATGTGGAAATGTCAAATACCTTTCGGAAATAAAGAAATATGTAGTCTTTCTACTGCCCTTCATTCATGGCTCGCAAGATATGCCGCGATAAAAGAGCATGCTGTGTCTCACACGAGCGATGCCTTCAAAGGCCGTGCTGAAGCTTTTCTGTCTCAAGCATATTTATTGTTTTCGAAGAGAGAATATGTTCAAGAATTCTGCAGCAAACTGATGCTAATGATACGATCTCTAGTTACGCGGATACGTTCTTTTACCTTCCTTATGAACATGTCACCTGAGCTTTATTCCAGGCGCTTGAGATTTTGCACTGGCTCAAATATTCTCGGTGAATGTACGCTAAGTAAGGGGCCAGTGCCGCAGAGTTCTTTTTATAAAACCGAATTTCGCGGACCTGATGACTTTTTTGCTTTTTGCTTCTCTACAATAGGGATGCCAATTACAATTTCCTCCATTCTGAAATCTGTGCTATGGTTAAACGACGGCAAGTGTGTATGATCCTCCTGTGCGAATGATTTCTTAATCAAGAAATTTAAAAGTTCAGCTTTCCTTTTGCTGTCTTTGGTTCTATGTCTTCTATGATCAAGTAGTTTCTGGAGGCCTTAGACCCAATTACCAATTTTACACGGAGAAAGAACATTTTCTGGTTATTCGGAAATACCTATTGCTGAGGCTTGACGATTGTTTTACTATATGCTTCGTGTATCAATCTTTTTACAGGCTCACGAATCTCTTCGAACTTTTGCCTAACTTCTTTTGCTTCTTCTCTTTTTAACCGAAAGTGCTACTGTCTTTATTTCGAAAGCATATTCTCAATATTATTATTAAACCACGGTCGGTCTTTTCCATATTTAATCCACGTGGTCGGCACATACTTCTCCAGAACGATTTGCAATGCATTTAAATTTTGCCCACAATTTTATACGTCAATCGTATCGGGACTAAACTAGGTCCATCTATTCTCTAACTTCGAGGCTAACACCTTTTTATCATCTCTCTCTATGTAAAACAATCTCATTGCCTTATTGTCTCATTAATGCACTTTGATAACAATTTTCGCTATGACAACATGATCACTACCACCTCCATGTGCGTTGACATCGTTTATAAAATCAGACTTCTTTGTAGCTAAAGTGACTAAAATATTTCCATTGCGTGTGGATTACCGATTGAGCTGCTCAAGACATTTTTCGGAAAAAGGTTGCTCAATAGTATTTCACAAGACTGATTTTCTGTGGCACCTCTAGTGAAACCATATCATCTCAACCTGTACTCGGTAGGTTAAAGTTGCCCCCAACTAAAGTTTGCACTGTCTGGGTATCTTCGCTGATCTGAGTGTAGATTTTCTTTGAATGACTCTAGAACTATGATGGTGCAACCGGTCTTTCGGTAAAAACACCCAATCATGAACTTCAATTTTTCCTAGACCTGTTATACTTGTCAAGATAACTTTACAGTCACTCTCGACTTCGACCTGAGGAGAGACAATATTTTTGTCGCTCGCAATGACCACACACAGTCGAGTTGTGCCTACTACGTCTTTCCAACAAGCATTCCATGTCTTGCTAAATGTTTCAGAGCTTCCTACATCGCGATTCCGTCTGCTCTTGGTCCCAAGGAGAATTTGAACGCAACAAGTTTCTTGTTGTGCAGTAAACTTGGGAACTTTACAGCTAATATTTCGACAGTCGTTGTGTGTTCTTTCAGGACGCAGATTGATTTCTTTGTCTGCGTGCCGATTGGAGAATTTTCATCAGAACTACCGCTTATCCTAAAAAACAAAAACATATCTTATTCACAAGTACTCTGCTACCCGAATAGCTGTTTTCTTAGTTTAGTGCACTCCTGACCTATCAGTCGGGACCCTACAATTAACCGCCCGATAACGCATCTTCACATATATGCACCTAAGACCGTCACAGGGCCGACGAAACCTTTGGCTGAGATCCTCTACTCGGCCCCAAACCAAAGGAGCCCAATCACCTCTGGGAACAATGCTGCAAATTGCACCTCGTGTGGTAGCCCAGCACTCTTCAGCGATTCCACCAGCCGCCGGTATGAACTGAGAAACCAAGCTACACGCGTCATTGGCTCCAACGTGTGCCACAACCTGCAGACGGTTGCACCGCGTACTCTCGATTGCCGCAGGCAAGGCCGCCTCCACATCTCGGAAGAGTCTCTCCGGTGGACATACCGAGTGCACACCAGGATTATGTCTGAAACTTATTTTCGACATTCTTGGTAGTGTAACAGGACTGAACGCACGAAAATTACTTATTTTCGACGTATGATTTCTTTCAACATATTTTCACTAGTTTCCAACGACGAAGAAGTTCTTCTAATTATAAATTTAGCACAAAATGTGTAGGTCGCTGTCAAATGACTTAAGATGTGCCATCCGTCTTCGATTAGTGATGCTGGTGACCTCTTTCCTCTTTGGCAAAATTCTCCGTACACGACCTAAAACTCGTACTGAAAATACTGTAAAAGTTGATTTTAAAAACCAATTCTGCTATATTTCTGAAGTTTGATGCTGATATCAGACGAAGCCTGGTACGTAAAGGTTTACTCCCATTACCAAGAGAATATTGACTAATGAGGCTTAACCCAAGCTCCTTGCACTCGCATTTCGCTACTTTTGCGGTACGCTCTTCCAAGTTGTTTGACATGGGAACACGGGGGCTAGTTAAGGAAACTCTGTACGTTCTATTGTGAGGAACAATGGTCAAATCCCCGTTAGAAGATCTCAAAATCCTTTTGCCGATATCGCTAAAATTGTTTAGTTCAATATTGGTACAGTTATTTTGAAACGCCACTGCCTACTCTCCTCCCTCACCGTGGCGAATTCCTCAGTAATAATTGTCTCGAGTAACGTCCTCACCGATGGGAAGAGAGGACCTAACCTTTTACCTTCCTTCCAGAAACATTTAACAAAGAAGGAAAATTCTCTTTCTTATTTCGAAAGGTAAATCAGGTACATACAAGCATGCCCATACTATAAAATACTTTTTAAAACTATTTCTTGCATAAAATCAAGCTTCCATATCTTTAAACCTTTACAAAATATGAATAGTGTTCATGGCTATTTGTTGTTGTTTTTCTGCATATTGTGGTTTATACCTAAGTAATCATGGAGGCCCATATAGAACTTTAGGCTCTTTATCACAACATCAAAGTAAGGAGAGGATGAATAACGAGTTGCCAGTTGGGAATATTCAGAAAATAATCACTTTTTTGGGGCTGCTGAAAGTCATTTTGTAACCAAGAGTTTCAATTAACTTTGTTCTAGACATGAAAAGGGTATATACCTCTAGTTTGTATATGGCTATATTACTAGTGCTGACTATAAGAAAGCTGCAACGCCAGATAAATGCATTAAATGGAGGAAGACCTGAAGAGAGAGGTTGCTTGTTGTATTAATCAGCAGCTGAACTTCAGTATAAACAAATGTAGCGTATTGCACGTAACTTGGTAGAACGACCTATTGTTACTTGATAACATGACTGGCGATGTGGTTCTTGAAGCATTGAAAACCCTAAACTGCCTCGAGTTTTTTGTCCACAGTAACGGATTGACTGTGCAAAACTAACTGTAGGAAACAAAAATGCTTGGATGAGACAGATTCAATGAATGCCAATGAAATGTTGACAGTCTACTAGGCTCCATCTTACAGAACGGTAAATCGACAGATGATTGAGAATTTCTCGTCAGTATGGAACCGTTGACTGGAAGGACTGATAAAGCAGTTTCTGCTGTTGCGAACCTTTATTTGTAATATCTACGTTTTCTCATATTGCCTTATGATTAATAATTCAGTTTCCATTGCTTATAGAATTACCATTCGGTTAACTACGTACACCCTAATCTAGTAACTAAGTATCTTGGGCTCAAATGTTTTCACGGAATTCGACAAATAAAAACGAAACAAGGGCGTTGATTATTTATTCTCTCGGGAGCGGGGTTCTGTTGCCTTGCGGGGAGGTTCTCAGTTCTTAAGATCATTCAGGTCAATATCGAAATATGTCTGCAGCTCAACTGCGAAGCCGTTTTTACGTTTAAAACTGGAACGCAGGTTTCACAGTAAACGACAAAAATAAGTAAATATATAAAAAGTATAAGTCCAAGGATATGACCCTGGGGGCGGGGGGCACTTCGACCCCCATCGCTGCCGCCTGTTATCTACGCCCTTAAAACAAAAAATCCAAAGAAGAGCAACACATGTCGTCATTGAATTATTAAGCTCGGGAGCCTCACGGAGATGGTCTCAGTACATGACTGAAAGGTTTCCTTTTAAATATTGAGACTGTGTGGGCCACGAAATCTCCACGTGCATCTGTTCAGATGAGACTGAATTTAAAATCAGCTAAATCGCATGTTTGGGAAGTGTGTATTAGGTTTGTTGTCGGGCGTTCAGATTGAGCTGCACTAGTGCACTTCAGCTATTCCAGCGGCTCCTCAGAAGACTGGAGCCTTTGTGTTTTGTTTCGTAATGACGCACGAAGGTTACCACAACAGGTGTTCTGTCTGGACTATTTCATTTTGTAAATGTTACATTGTGTTAATTAACACATAAGGTAAGGTAACATTCACAGCAGCAAGTGAATATACAGGGGAGACTTCCTAATTTTTCCCATTTTTACCTCAGATATACTTGTCTGCCCAGCAAAAATCATGCAATCTTCGCTCTTCCACGACATGCAAAAGGAATAGAATATTAAGTACGGTGCTTGTTTTAACTAATTCCAAGTACTCATGTTTCACTTTGATTAACATGTGAATGTGATATTGAAATTTTTTTCTGCCTGGGGCACGGTCCACTTGGTCTACATCTACATCCATACTATGCAAGCCACCTTACGGTGTGTGGATTCGTGTACTAGTGTCACTTCCTTCTTTTCTTTTCCGTTCACGTATGGGTCAAGCTGAAAAAAGACTATATTTATATCTCCTTGTCAGCTCTAATCCATCTAATTTTTACCTCGTGATCTACCCTCGAGCTATAAGTAGGAAGAGACTTTTCAAGAAATGTTATGTGCCCTAAACTTTGGTTGAAGCCGGTACCTGGATGCAGAACGTCTCTCCTGCAGTGCCTGCCACTGTAGTTTGCCGATCATTTCCGTGACGCTTTCTCGCTTACTAAATGAATCTGTGCTACTCTTCTTTGGATCTTCTCTACCTTCTCTAACAATTCTATGTGGTACGTATCCCACACTATCAAGTAATATGTAAATATTGGACGCGCGAGTGTTTTGTAAGTTACTTCCTTCGTGAGTGGACTACGCTTCCTGAGGATTTTTGGAATGAATCTAGATCTGGCATGTTCCTTATCCACAATTAATTTTATGTAGTCGTTCCACTTGGAATCACTCCTTATACTTACTCCCAGATATCTTATGGGTGTAACTGCTTCCACACTAACTTCCACCTTCCGTAATATTTCGCATCTTCAGCGACAATTCCCGCTGAGGACCTGTCGTTTCCAATCACCACAAAGAAGTTCTTTGTTAATTAATGATATCATACTGTTTTGTTGCAGCAAGTGAACATAAATACACATTTTTTGGAATGATTAATGCTGCACCAGTCACTATTTATAAATATTTTTATTATTTTTATTGGCACGACGCGTTTCGGCAGCATGCTGCCATCATCGGGTGCATGTTTACAGTTACTGGTTACATTCTTGATGTATTGTGTTTTGTGTTGTGGATGCCAGTGATGTTATGAGTGTACAGTTTTAACCTGTTAGGAAGATATAGCTATTTTTACAATTAGCATTAATCATTCCAGAAAAGCTTATAATACAGTCGCAGACCTCAAAAACATCAAAATAACATGGATAAATTTATATAAATACACATGCTCCTAAAATACGTCAAACCTTCGTTTTATGAACATTTAGTGTTGATTCATGAACAAATTTGTACCAAAAATCTGTTAGCTGGCCAACTGAAATCCCCTAAAGGGTAAAACAGCGTGTAGCAAGGTCCCGAGTATTGCCTGCTGTAAATCGTGTGTCATCTCTGTGGACTGCCACGTTCGTTTAGAGGCTGTCCTCATTTACTCCAGGAGGCTAGCTGGTTTGGCAAAGACACCTAGACTCCTACGTAGTTGTCATACGCGATCGTGATATTATACTTTATAGCAGAAATAAGGGTTTAGAATAGGGACTCACAGGACTCTAGGACGATCTAGGTTGCAGTATTTTAGACATTCACTATTGGGTGGAAAATAATAAAAATGTTCAAATGTTTGTAGAGTTTATGGGACTTAACTACGAGGTCATCAGTCCGTAAACTTACAAACTATTTATGAACTAGCTTATACTAAAGACGGCACAAACATCAATACCCGAGTTGGAATTTGAACCCCCGACGGGGAACGGCCTCGCGCATCGTAGCATAGCGCCCCAATGCGCATGGTCGCTCTGCCGCGGCGGAAAATGATCAACTCCCCTTAAAAGCCAAGCGTACACCGCACGCAGAAATCTACTTTAAACCTACCTGTCTGAATATATTGGAGAAACATCTACATCAATAACTACATCTGTATTCTGTAAGCCATCTTACGGTGTGTGGCGGAGGGTACTTTGTGTACCAGTGTCACTTCCTCCTTTTTATGTCCCGTCGACAGGGTGGTCATTAGAAACGGAACTCACGATCGGATGCGAATGCGAGTCCAGAGTCTTACCACTGCACCACTTCACTCGGTCAGTGGCGTAGTGTTCGCGGGTAGAACGACTCTTGTTGAGTCACTGGGCGGGTTCGAATAGCATTAATTACTGAGATTAAGAAAATTAGGACTGTATTAGTTAACTGCTGAAGAGTCCACATGAAGCTCCCGGACATACTAGATACAGAAACCTGACTCAAGCAACGTATAAGTGAAGAACAAGGATATTTTTCTTACGACACCTCAAATAATAGAACTGAACATCAGAGGTAACATCAGAGGTGACTAACGACTACCGTCTGCAGAAATAAGCTACAATTAAGACTGCACACAATAGCGCAAAGTTAGTAATGACGCACCTGCCATGAATTGAAATTTACATTTTAACGATTAAATAATTAACGAGAGAATTTGAAATAATATGAATATCGAATAGCACAGCTGTTGAGAAAGTGGCATTCATACAAGACGATTCAGCAACCAGCAACTGATATTAGTTGGAAAGTTCATTTGCAAATTTCAGATTGAGGATGAAAGCGATTTCGGAATTTACTGTAAGCCCCGAAATACCCTGTATATGTCTGAAACGATCAAATAAACAAACAAAGAAAGGAAAGTAAACTTTTCTAGCGCCCGCAGGCAAAGAAGAATCGCACGAGAAAGAACTGTAGAAGTGAAGGCAATTACATGATCTTAGGTAATAGGGGCTGAAACTATGAAACAGAAAGCCACGTTGGAAAGGCCGACAGCTTTAAGGCACCTTGCTGCGAAGCGCGCGGTTGCTCCCCGATGGAAGTGCGATTCCTCCCTCGGGCATTGGTGAGTGTGTGTTGTCTTTAGGTTCGTT
This sequence comes from Locusta migratoria, assembly GCA_026315105.1. NCBI lineage: Eukaryota > Metazoa > Arthropoda > Insecta > Orthoptera > Acrididae > Locusta > Locusta migratoria. The sequence goes on along the minus strand of CM048755.1, from coordinate 143,364,661 downwards.
TAAGTACTTTGTAAGCCTAGGGACTGATAAACACAGTAGCTAAGTCCATAGATGGACAGTCATTTTGTCGAGCACTGCAGGCACCTAAAACGGAGCGACAGAGAAAGATGACAAATGGAGTGAAACGTGATCCGCGCAGGATGTGAGTGGGGCGATGGGCAGGAGTCAGTGTCGGCCACTGAGGTTATTGACCCGCGCGGGCATGAGAATAAAAAGACGCGGTGCGGTCCGCAGCCTCCCCGGCGGAAGGGTTGGCATCAGCTGCCGCGGGGCGCCCTAAATAAGGGCCGGCAATCAAAGCGACACTTGTGTGTGCTTCTTCTCCGGAGTTGGCGCTACACTTTTTCACTCAAACGAAGCGTAAACTTGGGAATAAAAGGCGCCGGTGAAAGGGGGAACTTCGGCCGAGGCGATGCCGGCCGTTATTGGTCTTCTGTTCCCAGCCTTAAATTAGCAAAACGGCTACACTTAACGGCAACCTACTCCGCCTTCTTAAGAAACGGCAGCGTGTACGCAAGAGCTTTGATGTTGGCGAGACTTCCATTACTGTCGTAAAATTTACAAAAATCGTTCCCAGAAGTAAGAATTTACACTAATTTACAAGCTCAATTTTATTGTTAGAAAGAAATTCTATCTCGAACATTTTAGCTCGTTAACGTAGTTGGTGTTTCTCGATGGTAGGCAACTCAAGAACACATTTTTGATCATAAGTCGTATCCGTATTTTTCGGTGCGAGCGCCTCTTTCAAATGGAAGGTAGAAATCCTAGTACACAGGATTTTCTGTACAAAGTGACTGGCTGGAGAGCTGATACACAACCGACTAAGAGACGATACGACAACCGGTTAACTCTAGGGACCGACCGGCACGTTATAGTATGAAACTGATAATAATTATGATCCAGAGAAGACATTCCGTAAAGAAAGAAATTTTTAGAGATTGCCCCATCTCTCAGTAAGACAATGGTAGTACTTCACGGCCCACTAAAAGGTCGTTTGTGGTATTTCGCCGACTTGCTGGGATTGCACATCGCAGCTTTCACCTTCCGCCAAATCTCATCGAGCTGTACCATAACAGTAAACTGACATCTATCGTTGGCTATAGTTCTGGCAGCTGAGCACTGGGCACACAGATTCACTCGGATAGCGCCTGGCATGGCAGTGAAAGCAGTAAAACGTAACATCTTCCTGCAGTCGGTAGTCACTTAAATGATAACTTCAGGGGGAGTCTCTTCTTGCCATAATGGGACTATGTCCCTTGGACATCGAAATAAGGAAACAAGCAGCATGGTGCTGTGCAAAGAGAACCCAGGAGAAGATCACCGACATACTGGTAACTTTTGCTGGGGATAAACCATGCATTATAAAGGAGGGGTAGGGAGAATTGTGGCAAGAGATGTCAAACGAGGAGGCAACAGGCTGCTGTCGAGTGTGCAAGAGAGATTGGCGATTAAGCATTACCTGCCGAGCCGTGGGATGATACACTTCCTCACCGTCCATGGCCCCTATCCGGCAAACCTATGTTGGTTTAGGCGGCAGGTGACACCCGAGTGTGAATGTGGAGCAGAAGAGGGGACACCTGACGACTTATTGTATGAGTGCCCCAAATGTGACAACATTGTAACTGATTTGAGACAAAAATTACCGAACCGCGACACATACACCCTGATTCAACACACTGACACAAATTCTTAACAATCTTGCAGATGCTATCTCTGATTTCCTGAGACAGCAGCAGTAGAGGCGCTGGATCGACCACTAGCGCCCGTTCATGCCTCCGGTGGGAGGGCTGGCCGTCAGCAGGCTAGCAGAATCCGCCACCTCCTGAACCTGGGGGAACCATCGGAGAAGACCCTAGTCTCAGTTAGGATTAGTGAGTAGAAGTAAAGTTACTGCAAGTATCATACAATGTAAACTTTCAAATGTTTGTTTGTTAAGCTTATGGGACTTAACTACGGGGTCATCAGTCCCTAAACTTACAAACTACTTAACATCTACCTTACACTAAGGACGGCACAAATATCCATGCCCAAGGGTGGATTCGAACCCCCGACCGTAGTGGCCGTGCAGACCGTGACTGGAGCGCCTCAGTCTCCTCGGCCACAGCGGCCGGCTGTAAACTTTCACGTTGTCTTCAGGTAAAATTTCCGGGCTGATGGGCCGTGGTCCAGATGTAAAACTTCCTCCCGACGTTTCGTCTCCAACTGCGGGAGACATCTTCAAGGGTCTTCCTGTTACTGAAAGTAACGTCGGGAGGAAGTTTTACATCTGGACCACGGCCCATCAGCCCGGAAATTTTACCTGAAGATTACTGCAAGTAGCTTCTCTGAAGCCTACAGTGTGATTTAATGGCCAGCCAGGTGCACTTCTGCCGTGTTTATGTCGGCAGACCTTGCCTACCCCAGTAGGTTTATACTTCTAACTAGCATGCCTGTAACCACTACTGAAATAAAGGTAGTAGCAATTTTTTCCTTGTAGATCTTAGAAAATGTAGAACCATGGCAATCAAAGCTGTACAATCCTTAAACCAAAATTTTCTGGGCATACTATTCTCACTAGTAAATGCAACATCTTAAGGCCCATTAAATGTTTAAAATGGTGAGTTATAATAAATGATATACAATAAGGATTTTAAAAACGCGTAAACGTCGCTGAGACCATCGACCAATTCCAGTGGCAAACTCTGCAGGCCGCGCGGGAATGGCCGTGCGGGAATGGCCGTGCGGTTCTAGGAGCCATGTAAGGATTGCGCGGCCGCTCCCGCCGGAGGTTCGAGTCATTCCTTTTGCACGTGTGTGTGTGTGTGTGTTGCCCTTAGAAGAGGTTTACGGTAGTTTGTAATTCTAGGGACCGATGACAACAGTAGTTTGGTCCCAAATCCTTACAAACACTGAACATTTGAGACGCCGCAAAAGAGACTATTACGGTTTGGGGTACAGTAATAGTTCCGAGAGTGTATGTTTCTCGGAATATATTTCTTCCTCCCACAAATATCTTGCGAAATGACCACGAGGATAAAATGAGAGAGATTAGAGCCCACATTGAGGCTTCCCGGTAGACATTTTTCCCGCCAACCATACGAGACTGCAACTGGAAATGGAGGAAGTCACAGTGGTGCTCAAAGTACCCTCCGCCACACACTTTCCGGAGGCTTGAGGAGTATAGCTGTGGATCTACAAGTAGACAAGGTTTTTTCTGTCAATTCTCAAAAAAACCACAAAGTCAATAATGTGTTCTTGACTCGGTACACTTCATTCAAATATAAATTTGCCCTCTATACATGCTCGCCTCGTCGATTTGTACAGAACAGACACAACTAACACACAACACTTTTAGCGGAAGACAGATTCAGATACGTGTTAAGGAAGAAAACGTGGTCCAAGTGGTCCAAGGCGTCATGCTATGACTGGGTGGCCGTTCGCGCCGGATGTTCGTGTCCTTCCTATGGCGTGCGCGCGTGTGTTTGTTGTCATTAGTGTAAGTTAGTTTAAGTAGTTTGTAAGTCTAGGTACCGATGACAATAGTAGTTTGGTCCACTAGGTTCACAAACATTTCATTTGAAAGAAAACGTTTTCACTTATCAACCGAGAACTCATAGAAACACCTCCTTTGAAGCTAAAATATCTTTCTGTATTTCTATTTCTCCCTCCCTTTCTCTCCCTCTGTCTGTCTGTCTGTCTCTCTCTCTCTCTCTCTCTCTCTCTCTCTGTCAGATACTGGATTGTGTTTAGCAGTAACGTAGTTCAAATCCCAGCAGAGCGTTCTATTGTATTGTCGGTTTTTCTAAGGAGATAAAAGCGAATGCCGAAAATAGACTATTCCTAATAGGGCATGAAACTTTTCCCCATAAATCACTGACCCTCTTTATTTAGTTTCTTTTCTATTCCTCACGTGAATACTCCTAGGTGCGCTTGTAGCGGGTGGCCGTCAATAAGTTAGAAAATGGTTTCTCTTTCGTCCTTTGTCACTTGCAAATGTATACACTGTGAACCAACAAAGTAAGCGTAAATACATCTCACGGTTAGACGTTATCTCCTTGGCCGTAATTGCTCTCGTACCTCGCCATATTTATGTAGCGCGGCGTAATGTGAGACGTTTCAGAGTGGTTTCTTCGCGTTTAACTATCCCCGCGGTGTATGATGCTAACAGTTTCAGGCTTTTATCAGCAGTTCAAAATCAAATGTTCGAAAGTCTGTAAACATATCGGACCAAACGGCTTACGGCCGCGGTGGAGCGGCTGAGCGCACTGAGGCGCTATGATCCGATGCGCGAGGCAATTCCCCATGGAGGTACGAATCCCCCCTCGGGAATGGATGTTTGTGCTGTCTTTAGTATAAGTTAGTTCATAAGTAGTTTGTAAGTTTAAGGACTGATGACCTCACAGTTATGTCCCGTAAGCTTTCTGCGCAACCCGCCAATCATTTTGCAGGACAATGTTCGAGCGCATATAGCGCACGTTGTGGCTGCTCTGTTGGGTCGATGGGACGGTAAAGTACTGTACCATCCACCATAATCCCCGGACTTAAGACCTTGTGACTTTGATTTCATTCCGAAGATGAAGGAACTACGTCGTGACTAGAGGTCTGCAAATCGCCGGTTTCGCTCGCTCGTACTCGGTCGAGTGCGCAACGCTCGGCGGTGGCGCGGCGAGTGTGTACGCTCGCAGCGAGCGTGTTGACACTCGAACGAGGCTGCGTGGGGCGGGGCGGGCAGAGGCCGCACAGCGTGGCGCTGCCGCTGTACTCACAATGAAACCTACCCAATCACTCTCAGATTTTTATGAAATTTGCATATTTTATAATACATGAAAAACTATGGGACACGTAATTTTTTTAGCGGCGGAAAAACATATTTAAGGGATGAAACGGTCCCTCCAAATTTGGGGCTAAAATAGAAAAATGGCGATAACGTAGAGATTAGTGAAGCTATTGTAATAATTTTTGGTATGAATATATCTTTTGATAAAAGACAAATTTCATAGATTCAACTTCGATTAAATCAAAACAATTTTTTGAGCACAAAAATTGATCACTTTATGGGTAGCTGTCCCCCTAATTGTCATTCCCCCTGCAATGTACCTAGGCCGATCTCTCATCCAGCCATTCCGAAAACATGCAGTTCATTCTTTTGGCTGGTGCAACCGGGTGACATACTTCAGACGGCCCTAAATAAATATAATACAGATATCATTGAAACAGCAGGAGCACCATATATTCGTACAGCTGTGTAAAGTAAACAATTGGAATAAGAGGATTTAAAACAGGTTCCGGATATGAGCATTAGACCGACGTATGACCCTGATGACGGAGGAAAGCGCGGATCCTATATATTGCACAAAAGCTTGCATGCGTTCTTTATTATATAATTAAGAAAGACGACAGTGGCAGTGGGGGATATATGAATGTTGCAATTGGAAAAATTCCCGTTAAGGACTCACTCGGAAAAGGTAGAGGCGCAGCAACCACGCACAGTGCCAAAATGCTACGGGAATATTTATTAACGGGGTGCAACAGAGAGAGATGCACAAACCTAGTCTAACGGGTATACATCAATATCGTGTATTTAATATCAATATAAAAGACGGACAAAGTATTCCAGGACTTGAGAGAGTGATAAGTGGAATGGATATAAAATACAATCATTTTCTCGTTAAAACGGCAAGTAACACCTAGCACTAAACAAGAACTAACAGTCCACAAAATGGGAACAAGAAAGAAAGAATGATCATGGATAATTCATTTAGTAAATGATCTTAGCACAGAAACTTTTTATTAATCACGTATAATAACTTGTATTACAAATTTCGCAGTCAGGATTTATTCTGTAGCGTCTAGTTTGCTCCCGACACTCGCCTTGGACTCGAGTGGCGCTGCGGTGAGCGACCGAGTGGCGAGCGGGTAGTGTGGACGGTCGGGCCGGTCGAGCGTGCGCCGCTCGAACGAGCGTGCAGGAAGTCGAGCGGAGACACGCGCCTTGCCGCAAGCTGCAGTACCGACACCTGTTGGACTGTCATAGAACGACATGTATCATGCGATTCGAGCGAGCAACCGAGCGAGGTGCAGACCTCTAGTCGTGACATTCGCTTCAAAACTGTTTCAGAGAGGCAGTAGACCGTTTCATTGGCACCATCAACAGGCTCTGCTAACGGTATGCTACGCCTTCCACAACGCTGGCAACGGGTTCTACACAACGCTGGTGACTACTGTGAAGGACAGTAAACATGGACAGTGCAAACATGGAACGACTTTGTATCGGTTGTGAATAAACAGTATGCAGTAAATTCAGGATGGGCCATAACGTATGTATATGATCGTAGCTGTATCGGACAAACAGCGCCGCCAAGATCAGATGACGCAAACCCTCTTGGTTTTCTTTTCATATCTAATATGAAAAGTGAAGTGTTAAGCGTACAGTGCTCTTACTGTTGCGATTGAGGAATTGATAATCGAATTGAATAGTTTTTATAATATTTCCAAGATGATCTCGGGTGTTGGAAAGACTTCATAATTCACTGATGAGACGAGTGATGTATTACATCGAAAAGGGAGGACGTAACGATGAACATCATCATTAATGGCACGACTGTACAGTAAGTTGTAAAGTGCAACGTATTGGAGTAGAGATTTTTTTTTCTTGAAGGTGTGGAGACACTTAATCTAATGGTTTACATTTCATTGTATGAACGAGGCCAATATTTCATATTGGTGACAGTGGTGCTTCGCAGCCACATATTCGAACTTGCCTCGCAAACCACTGGTTTCCAAACACGTGTTTTCTTGAACGCTTCGCTTCTACATTGTGCAAAAAAACTCAAAGGGCCACTTTTTCGCAACCCCGTAATTGTCTACCACTGTGAAGCAAATGTTTGAAATTTCGCTCCCAAGTGCTACAACCTTCCTTTGCAAAGGTGGAACAGCATAGTGTCTTGCGAGGCTTCCCATGAGCTCGGCGACGCTTCAGATCACAATGTGTTGACGCTAAGTGCTAATAACTACGTGACGTTTAATGAGGTCACATCGTCAAGAAATTTAATTGAAATGCTGCAAAGCGTCCACCGTGGACGCGTCCCACGAGGGTCATGTCGCCACAACCCCTCTTACCCACACTTACTCTTTCTTTGGCGCCTCTGCGACGTAGGTTAGGTCTGGTTAACGATGCACAGCGTTGAAACCTCGCGGTTTTCTTATGGGCGCCGAGGAACAAATTTCGGCACACAGCCGCTCACTACCCACGTGAAAAACTCCCAGGTGCTGGCATACAGGGCATCAATGAAAAGACTCTTTCTTCGCAGCCGCGCGGGAATGGCCGCGTGATCTAAGGCGCTATGCTACAGACCACTCCCTGTCAGAGTTTCGAGTCCTACCTGGTGTGTAGGTGTGTGCTGCCCTCAAATTAAGTTAGTTTGAATAGTTTGTAAGAATAGCGACCAATGACCCTAGTAGTTCGGTCCCTTAGTTTCACCAACATTTGAACATTTCTTTCTTGGAAAGATGATTCTCACACATTTAATGGCCAAAAGCTACAGTTTGCAGTGCACTGAGGACGACGTTTGCGACAACGTTCTAACACTGCTAACAAGTCTGGGTTGACCTAAAACCTCTAGAAGGACATCGTGGGCTGCAGCTTCTTAACAGTGATCTGATCTATTTGCAGTGCAGCACTCTTACAATTTTCGTTCTGGTATACAGCGTGGAACAACTACAGACACCTCAAAATCCTTCTACGAAATGTGAAGGTAATCAGACGAAGCAAAGAGTGTTTTGTTTCTGCCTTAGTGTTTCGTATTCTCCTTGTAGCGTACTCACAGGGGTGTGTGAAAATTACCAACACGTGAATGAAACTTCTAAGGATCCCTCTCAAATCCTTCAGTATGGCAAGACCCTGGGTGCCACCCATATGCCATTCTCGAGCACTTTCAGTACCTAACTGTTCAGTCGACAACCATAATGTAATGGTTGTTGCATTATATGCGTCGACCAGAAGAAAAGAGTTCTTGATCTATGTCAGTGAAATTAATTTGCAACCGAAAATTCCCTTAAACTTAAGTGGTGGCTTCGACTCTCTTAAGATTTTAGAATTCACGACATACGTCACATATCGTTCATGAAAGCAATTTCTGGCGTGAATATAAGTTCGACCTTTGTTTCACGCAATATATTTACGTCCACTACTTCATATGACCCAAGCTTCTGTCTACCATCACTCACTCTTTAATTGCGGAACATCAGATAGAATGATATTTTTACTCTGCAGCGAAGTGTGGCTGATATGAAACCTCCTTGCAGATTAAAACTGTGTGCCGGACCGGGATTCAAACCCAGAACCTTTGACTTTCACGAGAAAGGACGCTACCGAAGGAGTCACCCGTGAACGCCCCATGGCTTCAATGCCGCCTGTATCTCGCCCACCATTTCCAAACTTCACAGAAGCTCTCCTGCGAAACTTGTAGGACTAGCACTAGCACACAGTTTTCATCTGCCAGGAAATTTCGTATCAGCACTCACTCCTCTGCCGATGAGAATCTCATTCTTGAAACATACTCTAGGCTTTGGCTAAGCCGTGTCTCCAAAGTATCCTTTCTTATAAGAGTGTTTGTCCTAGGAGGTTCGCAGGAGAACTTCTGCGAAGTTTGGGGAGCAGGTGGCGGGGTAAGGCTGTGAGGAAGGGCGTCGGAGCGTGCCAGGGTAGCTCAGTTGGTAGAGCGCTTGTCCGCGAACGGTAAAGGTCTCGGGTTCGAATCTCAGACCGGCATACGGCTTTAATCGGCCTGGAAGTTCCATTAACACTGCATATTCGAGTTTATTCAAGCCGAGAAAGTTCCTCCAGTTCATAATATTTTTTTTTAACAAAAAGAATAAAGAATACTTTAACTTCAGTCCCAATGCATCAAGGAGAATCTAATATTTACAAATTTGCAGCATTGCGGCTTTGCAATGGTCCGATAGCAATGTCACAAGAGGAAAATTCATTGCACAAAAGTAAGCCAAAAATCTTATAAATGTTTCCTACAGCTGAAAATTAATTTGGTTAGCGACACTCACATTCCTTTCACCCAGACAAACTGTAAGCTAGTTAAATTTTGTTTCATGGCGTGATAAATTTTTATTCACAGAGAAACCAGTCAGTTGCTTTTCATTCGATTTCATTATTGTCTATCCAAATAAGAACTGCCAGTGCTAATGAAAAGAGTTGTTAGGTAATTATTCTCTTAGTTTCGTATTGTAGGCAGTTTCCTACAATCACTCAGCAGCGTTGGAGTGGCCGTGCGCTCTAAGGCACCTTGATGCGGAGTGCGAGTTTTCTCTCCGTCGGAGGTTGGAATCCTCCCTCGGGCATGGGTGTGTGTATTGTCGTTAGCATAAGATAGTGTAAGTACTTTGTAAGTCAGCAACTGATGACGGCTGCAGTTTGATCCCATAGCTTTACAAACATTTGAACGTTTTTACAATCACGCACTACCAGTCGAACAATACAACCGAGGATTGAAACACCACACAATTAACCACAATCCGATACATATTTTAATTATTTATTTTTAAAGAACTAACAGATATTGGACTTACAGGTGGCAGGTGAACTCCCTGTAGGTCTGCATGAAACGGTAAATATCGGCACCCCGGCGGCCATGTTCTTTCTGAAGTGGTGGACAAGGTGAGTTGGGTCGAAGCTTCGACACGGAGGTCGGTGTGAATTGCAGTGAACTAACGTCGGCCACGCGGCTGGCGTGGAGCTGTAGAACTGATTTAGGGTAGTGGTCGCGTTACGTTGTCCGGTAGTCGCTAGTCGCTGCGAGGCTGCTCACCACATACAAACTTCACACCATACGCGGTTTCTGTGTGAGCAACCTGCTGGGTAATTTTTTCCTTATATGCAGAACTTACATGGTGTTTCTCGTAACTACTTCGTATGGTTTTGCTAAAATCTTAATTGTCTGCATATCCGAGCATATAGTACATCAGTTTTAATATTTGTGTAGCTTTAAAAGTGTTACAGTGTAACAGTGTTAGTGACCACCAATTTACCTAGTTGTGTATACCAGACCCAACAGCATTTCTTGTATTCTAATATTCCTGCCTAGTTCCATCCGACCAACGTACTGATATTGCGGTATTTGGTGTCAATTAGAAATACGTTGACGGTGTCAATGCTTGTCTCAGACTAAAATCGACGAAATACTGATATTCGTGCTATTTATTACGTGTCACTGCTACATGGTGTTCAGAATAGGACTCCCTGATTTAAAAATTAAATATCTCGAAAACAAAGATCGATAGAGGAATGCAGTAAGCGGTATGTTTATTGTGAAAGCTGTAAGAAATTTATACAGCTGTTTGAAATAATAGTTACAAAAGCTACTAACAGATGGCGCTGTAATCGCCATACGTAATGCCTAGTATCAATAGTGATTCGAAGCCCATAGCGAACAGTTCCACTGTTAAAGTGTGAAAGGAGGTTAGCGTACCGAAGGAAGAGATTAAAACCATGTACTCCATTGAACAACGCGTTTTTCTGTTGCTAGAGTACCACAGTTTAGAAGAGTCCTACGGCAACAAGGCAAAGTTTTCAAGCACGATTTAATGTTGGAAAAGGACCCGATGCGAAAACCATTCGTACGCTCTTCGCAAAATTTCAACGAATAGGCAGCGTAACTGATGATCTAGTGGGGCATGTTGGCCGCAAGCAAACCGCAGTTACGCCTGAAAATATCGCCACAGTTTCTGGAATTATTCAGCGAAATCCAATGTCATCCGTCCGTAGAATTGCATCTGAGACTGGTTTGAAGCGTTCCAGCACGCAGAAAATACTGAGAAAGAGCCTACACATGTTTCCATTCAAAATTCAAACGCACCAGGCAATACCCGTACGAGCTGTGCAACAAAGGATTGTCTTTGCTAATCAGATGCTCACAATGATTGATAGTGAAGGATTTGATGTTGGCTGCATCTGGTTTACAGATGAAGCACACTTCCACCTGAATGGATACGTGAATAAGCAGAACTGGCGATTTTGGGGTTCCGGAAAGCCGTATTGGTGTGAAGCGAAACCCCTGTATTCTCCTAAAGTTACTGTGTGGGCTGCAGTATGCAGCAGAGGCATTATTGGCCTTTTTTCATTCGAGAAACGGTCACTGGTGCACGTTACGTTACAATTTTGGAACAATTTGTCGCCACACAGCAAGTCTTAGAGGGTCGACCAGGTACTGAATGGTTTATGCAAGATGGAGCCCGACCACATCCGACCGAACAAGTGTTTCTCTTTCTTGAGGAATACTTCGGGAATCGAGTCATTGCTTTGGAATATCCCAAATTTACTGGTGCAGGCATGGATTAGCCTCTATATTCGCCGGATTTGACTCCCTGTGACTTTTTTTTTGTGGGGCACAGTGAAAGACATGATCTACCCGAAGCATCCCGCCACGCTGGACGAGCTTGAATTGGCGATCATTGTGGCATGTGAATCCATTTCTGTTGAGACACTACGAAATGTGATGGCGAATTTCATTCTTCTTTTGCACCACATCTGTAGTGCCAATGGTGAACATTTTCAAAACATTGTGATGTATTGTTTGCAAAGAGTGTTTTCATACGATTATTTCACTTAAGTATGCTGATATGAGCTGTACAGCGTACAGCGCCATCTTTAGCAGCTTTTGCAACGATTATTTCAAACTGCTGTATAAACGTCTTACAGCTTTCACAATAAACATACCGTTTACTGCATTCCCCTATCGATCTTTGTTTTCGAGATATTTAATTTTGAAATCAGGGAGTCCTTTTCTGGACACCCTGTATGTCTAAAGAATGAATGAATGTAAGGTTTGACGTTCTGTTGACAGCGAGGTCATTAGAGAAGGGGCACAAACTCGGACAGTTTTGTTAAGTATGGAGAAGGAAATCGGCCTTGCTCTTTCAAAGGAACCAACCAGTAATATGCCTGGAGTGCTTTAGGGAAATTATGGTAAACCTAAAACTGGATAATCGAAAATGGACTTGAACCACCGTTCTGCAGATTGCAAACCACTGTGCCATGTCGCCCGATTTCGATACATCTAAGTGGTATATTTTAGCAGCGGTACTCTGTGGTTTTTTCGAACTTTTTATGTCGGACAGAACAGCATGGACCATATCTGGTTCGGCTTCCTGCCGACTGACGTTTGTGTTCAGTTTCATTCAAATTTGCGAGTGTTGCTCACTGAAATTCCATTCACAGCTGTAAGTTCCCAAATGGCAGCTCCTATATCTGACTGAATGGTATTTATCAGATAAAGAAAGTAGTAAGTCTGTAAAGGTTCGGCTTTGGTACTTGGGCCTTATGTACAACTTGATTTAGAGAATAAAAATCCTCAAATAAGGATTTGCGCCAGTGAGGTTATGGGTTAGGATACCGCGGTTTACTGATTTTGAAAATCTTGGGAACTATCGAATATTAAAACGGCAGATGGAGCTACTCATAGGTGGATTTCTATGGTTGCGATGTTTCTGCTGTTCGAAAATTATCAGCTATTCTGGCAGTTATACATATGTTTCGTTATTTCAACCTGTTTGGAAGTAGGCCTAAGCTAGAAATGTCCTGAATTCGAGTTATGTCACTACTTTAGTAAATTTTCTGTAATCTCTATAGTTTCTGTTCTTTTCGTTAGTTAATACATTTCTCAATTCTCGTAGATAAAATGATAAATACCAACTAGACTAAGAATAACACCTGGGATGATCTGGGATTGAGTCAAGAGACTGATATTCTTCCAATTTTTGCTATTTTCGGAAATTTTCCGTTTCTCGCTACTTCCATCTATTGGCGGGGTGTATCAACGTTTGTAATTTTTTTCTAAAATTTTACATTTGAATTCAGTGTGCTGGGTGAACGTAGTTCATCATCAGAACCTCCCTGAGAAGGCTTTAATGACATGTTCTATTACACGTTCTACACATCCACCATATTTTAATTACTTTGTGCCATTGGCATTGAGTGCAGAAATTTGCATATAGTTTTTGTATCACCCAAGTTTCCATTACTAGACATGTGGAGGAATGAAGGAAGCATAGGGCTTAACTTTCCGTCGACAGCTTGGTCATTTGAGACGGAGCGAACGCTCGGAGATTTGGGTAAAGATGGGGAAGGAAATCGGCCGTGCCCTTTGAAAGGAACCATGCCAGCATTTGCCTGGAGTGATTCAGAGAAACCACAGAAAACCTAAATCAGGAAGGCCGGAGGTGGATTTGACCCACCGTACTTGTTCAAATGTTCAAATGTTTGTTAAGCTTATGGGACTTAACTACGGGGTCATCAGTCCCTAAACTTACAAACTACTTATGAACTACTTACGAACTAGGACGGCACAAATATCCATGCCCGAGGGGGGATTCGAACCCCCGACCGTAGTGGCCGTGCTGACCGTGACTGGAGCGCCTCAGTCACCTCGGCCACCGCGGCCGGCCCCACCGTACTCCCGAATGCGAGTCCAGTGTCCACTGCGCCACCTCGCTCGGTACTCTAGACATGTGCATTTAACACTTTAAGCGGATATAAAGACAGATTTTTCACCCGTCATTTGCCTAAGTATGTGACAATCAGCTATCTAAATGTCCGACGACTTTCTGCTGTCTGGAATACATATCGTGATTTTTGATTAATATTTTCCATACGTAGTTGACATAATACGTACCCTCAACCCATTACGGAATAATCATGGAATATGCAGTTGAATAGCGACTAACATATCAAAATTTACAATGTTTAAAAATTCTCGCTCTTTACACTTTCTTGGATGAAGGTTTCCTATTAGTGTCCCGGCTTCAAACCTTAACTGCTAAGAGAAACTTCACCGTCACCCGGTGAATTTCGAACGAAGATACCATTTGCAATTACATTAGCAGTTTTACCAAAGAAACTGCCTACACTACACTTGTGCGGCCTATTTTGGAGTGTTTCTCCTCACTGCGGGATCCCCACCAAGTGGGAGTGGCGAAGGATATACAGACTGTTCAAAGAAGGGCAGTACGTTTTGAATTATCGCGATGTACGAGAGAGAGTGTCACTAAAATGATGCTCGAGTTGGGATGTGACTCATTATCAGAAATGAGTTATTCGTTGCGGAGAGATTTATTTGTCAAATTTCTTTCACTAACTTACTCTTCCGAATGAGAACATACTTTGTTATCACATTTCTATATAGGAAGAAATGATCGTAATAATAAAATAGAAGAAATCATATCGAAAATGGAAGATTTAGGTTTTCCTTTTTCCCCGCGCGCTATTAGAGAATGGAACGGTAGAGAAACATCGTAAAAGCAGTGGATTAACCGTCTGCAATTCCCTTAAATATTGTTTGCAGAGTATTTATGTAGATGTAGATGCAAACATCCAAGAGCAAGTAGCAGAAGTTTCCTTCCAATAATCGGTTATCATTACACTAATCCTCCTTGGAAGATTTTAGTCAACAAGGGTTTAGTTTCATGATCCGATGGAAATAGAGAAGAAATAATGTCATCACTAGAATTATGAAATTTTACGAAAGAGAAAAACTAGATGTTCAGTCAAAGAGAAAATAGCCCTCTCCCAAACAAATTATGACTGGAGGAAAAAACTGTTATAACTGTTAAATAATATTAATTTAAACATAAAAGTTGATGGTGTGTTCCTTGATATGCCGAAGGCATGGCATGCCAAATCAGCCCTATGAATGTTCACGGGGCTTTTATAACACACCGAATAGCTCCCAACAATAAGACTGAAGCAGTTCGAAAGATGTGCCTCTGGAGAATCGCTGCTTCCTATGATCTTATCAAGTGGTGTAAGGGGCCATCTAATCGACCATGACTGAAGGCAGCCGCATAGCTGTGCGCCACAGAATGCCTCTCATTGCCCCAATCGATTTTGGGGATACTCCGTACAAGTCATTGTTGTCAGTGGTAAAGTTCGCTAGCAATTACAGATCTAAAGCCAGCACCCAGGGCCCTGTCCCAAACGATTCGTGGCGCCGCACTACCCGTAGCGTCTGCACGGATTTCATCCACCTATTCGTCCCACTTAGTCGGACCATCCTGCATCTTCTCGCAGCGTAGTGCCTCTGGAAGGACTACTGCCGTCTCTTCTGACGACGCTGTTGTACAGTCTATTCGACACCACTCCCCACGCGCGTAAGTTCACTACAGCGTCAGACATAGAAATACAGCAGTAACCGTTTGGTAGCGTCCGGTCAACGTATTCGTGAGGTAATACCTTCAATTTTCGAAAGCCAGCAAAAAACTTGCGAGATTAACGTAATATCGTATTATGATAACATCCGAACTGAAAGACTGAACAGGAAGAGAGAGAAAATGTAGGTGGTGGCTGAAGAATCCTCCGGCCAACACCGTAAGCAGAGGTGTAGACGTGAGAGAAGCCTTAGGCTGGTCTCTTTGTGTGGGCGTGTTGCGCAGCCATACGTGGTCCCAGCATCGAGCGCAGCACCTGTTGCGGCACACTTGTTGCTTGTTGCAGGTGGGCAAACACACCACCGAGCCACGCCTGCTAGTCACCTCGCTCTGTCAAAGCTCTCCGTACACGTACACGTCTGGAAATACTGCCTTATTGACCAAGTCACACTATTTACGGATGATGTTGCCGTCTATAGAAACATTTCAACTCTAGCAGGAACATCTGCCATGGATCCAAGGTTGGTTTAGGAATTCACTGTTGACTCTCAACAAAACTTTGAGTATTGTGCATACATATACAGGAGTATGTGAACGTAGCGATATAAGGGGACATTGTAGTAAAAAATGACAAGAAGTCGAGAAAAATAGTTTCTCTCTATAGAAAGAGCATTTAACGATGGTTACAAAAATGTGTATTTTACAGACATTTTAGTGTTTTCTTAAATTTAGTTTGACTGCAACGTAAAAAAACATCGGATATATAGTAAGTTTCAGTAATCAAATGGAACCTGCGGTGGCAAACGACAAACGCCACAAGATATGGTGTGGGCTGGCATCATCGGAGACATTAATTGGGCCGTACATTCTTCGGGACCGACTTGATGGCCGCACTATCTCGCATTCCTGCGAAACGTTCTGGCGGGCATGCTGAACTTAGCATCCATGCCTATTCGTAAAATCAATTTGTAAATCATTGGTACTTAACTGCATGGTTATTAAACCCTACCTTACAAACTGCTTAAACTACGCTAAACTAATCTAAGGACAACACATACACCCATGCCCTAGAGAGGACTCGAAACTCCGACGGCTAACGGCCGCGCGCACGGCAGCACGGCGCATCAGTGCGCACGGCTATTCGACGGCGGCCAGCGTTCCAAGGCTCCTAGCTGCGGAGATCGCCGCTGTTCGCTGTCGGAGGTTCGAGTCCTCCCTCGGGCATGGATGTATTTGTTGTCCTTGCGTAAGTTACTTTAAGCAGTTCGTAAGCTTAGGGACTGATGAGTAGTCAAGTCCCATAGATTTAAAATAAAAAAACTCTTTCCGGCCGCTGTATTGTTCATAGCACGCCATTGCCTTGCCACCACGACCTGCTCCCAATCGATTTTTTTCTGTGGCGCTATCTGAAGTGACTTGTGTATGAAACACCTGTAACTTCAGCGGGCAGGGTTGTTGCGGAAACAGGATGTCTTCAAGATACACCAGGTATCAGTGAGAGGGCACGCAGTTCAACGCCATGTCAATGTCACGTGTGTATCAATGCAGCTGTATAACATTTTAAGCAACTTCTGTCTCTGGCGTCAATTTTAGCGTGTGACTAAATAACTGCAACGCAATTTAGTAGCCACAGATGGGGCGTTTCCTATGTGATCATTGTTGTATTCCTGATGTGCCGTGTCATTTTGTAAACTTTTTTTAATCGCCCTGTATACAGATATCTGGCAGATGAATGCTGGAATAATATTCATTCCTGGTGCAATTTCTATGATTTATCTTATGAAAAAATTGGCTTAAAAGTTTGGAAAGAATTTGATTTTAGCCCTCTAAATGCTATTGACATGCGGAGAGTAACTGAAAGAGACAGAGCGGCAGAAGCTGCTACAAAGGAAGTCAGGTTAAAGAAAAGAATAAAGAGGAGCAGTGTAGAAGATATGCAAACAGATGGGCAACTGGAATATTCAACTTGAAATTTCTAACTCTCTATAGTCTCAAGCTTATATAAGTTCGGAAATATTCTTTTGTGTTTTAGCAAAAACTTGAATTTTCGTCATTAACGTACAAGTTTCTCGTAAATGGCTGAAGTTAAACTCACCAAAATTAGTAGAGATAATTAGAATGATTGATAATTAGAATGTCGTCCTCTACCCCCTTGTTTGCTATTATTAGAAAAACAGGAAGCGCATCCAGAAATTAAGTTTCTCCAGTTTTATTAAACAACGACAATACAGTTACATGAAAAACTTTATTGGGAACAGGTAAAGCAATTTTGAGGAATTTTTCGATATAGTCACCAAAGGAATTGAGACACTTGTCATATCACGGAATCAACTTTTGCTTTACTGTGTCGTATAAGGCTGCCTCCTGTGGGTGGAACCAGACTGTCACTGTCCTCTTCTGCTCTTCGTCGGTGTCAAAACGCTGGCTGTCGGACGTGCCATTCGGAGCAAGAGTCGTGTAACGCACACTGCAGGTGTTGTGTTGTTTCATGACAAGGCTCGTTCCCGTACGGCTCGGCACGCAGGAACTGTTGTGCAGAAGTTGGGTTGGGAGCTGTTTCTTCATCAAACATACAGGCCTGATCTTTCCCCCAGTGATTTCCATATTTCCTTGCGCCGCAAGAAACTCCACTCCTCCGACCGGCGATATGACAACGGCAAATAACGGAAGAGCATCACACGCTGGTTGCATTCACAGTTGACAGATTTCTACGACACAAGAGTACAAAACTATATGACAATTGTCTCAATTCATTTGATGACTATGCCTGTTTCCAATAAAGGAAAAATAGCCCAGTCATTGCTGTACCTGTTGCAAGTAAAATTTTTCATGTAACTATGTTGTCTTTGTTTTTTAAAAAACGGGGAAACACTTTCCGGATGCGTCTCGTGTATAACATGAATATCGTGATTTTTGAGGTAAATTTTTAAATAAATTACTTGTAGTAAAACGTTTTCGTATATTTTCCACGCATCATATGAGGAAAGTGGAGGTTTAAATACCCTAATGTTGTCTGTAGACGTCCGCGGCGGAGCGGCCGAGCGCATTGAAGTGCTATGCTACGCTGCACGAGGCCGGTCCCCGTCGGGGGTTCGAATCTCCCCTCGGGCATGGGTGTTTGTGCCGTCTTTAGTATAAGCTAGTTCATAAGTAGTTTGTAGGTTAAGGGACTGATGACCCCGTAGTTAAGTTCCATAAGCTCTACAAACATTTGAACATTTTCTGTAGGCGGACTTCTTCCAAACCGTACAGTTAGTGCTACAAAAACGGGTATCTTAGTGAAAGAGTATTCAGGTGTTTGAACTATTTACATCTTGTTATAAAGACAAAAATAATAAATATCGGAAAGATTTTTATCAGAAATGCTTTGACTAACACTAATTGTGTACAAACGGTGAGATGCCTCCAATTCATACAATACTGTGACCGATAATATACACTAAAAGCGCAGCCTGTTCACGACAGTGTCTCCATGAAGTTCAGTGACTATATGGTATAAAGCTAATAGTACCTAAGATGAGATTTATGGAAGGAATCTGCAATTACGAAGAATCTAATAATATTCACCTCGGCTTTACAGCCGGATACCATCGTCAACTATACACAATATTTCGGCAGACCATCTGGCTGCCATCTTCAGGTGAGTGCGCTGATTGCACTTACTCACCGGAAACTGAGGCACAACAGAAACGGCGGCCCCTTTATACACCGCTGACGACCCACCGCGCGTGCGCCAAACCAAAGTAGAGGCCTTCTAGGCGCAATAAAATTAGTAGCGCACCGGCGGAGATAATCGGAAAAACTATGGATCAAAATAAGTCTAGTTAAAAGAAACTAACAAACTGCAGGTCGAAATGAAGACCGTTGTTGCCTAATATCATATAAGATTGGGTTCCAGGTTTTACTTAGAGGTAAGCCCTTGTCCCTACTAATAACATTATCGGCCATACGAATTTACATGGATTCTTTAAGAACACATTCCCAATAGCGGGAAGCAGGAGCAATCAGTTTTGTTTCATCATATAACATCTTTTGTCCCTCATTCAGCCAATGTTTAGGAACAGCTGATTTTACAGGTGATGATCCACACACCTATCCTGAACTGTGCGGATCGTTTGGCCGATGTAAGTGTTATCACAAAAACATGGAATTCTATAAACACCGGGTTTCCTCAGTCCTAAATTATCTTTGACTGACGCAAGGAGGGCCCTAGTCTTTGGTGGTGCCATAAAAACAATTTTAATGTCAAATATTCTTAAAATTCTTGAAAGTTTCGAGGAAATATTCCCGACGAAAGGCGCACGCGCGGTGTATAAAGGGGCCGCTGTTTCTGTTCTGCCTCAGTTTCCGCCGAGTAAGTGTAATCAGCGCACTCACCTGAAGATGGCAGCCAGTTAGTCTGCCGAAATATTGTGTTTAGTTGACGATGGTATCCGGCTGGGAAATCCCCGGATACCATATAGTTTCTTTCTGTGAGACCTCATAAATACTTAAAAATGCGGATTACAAAGGTGTATTAATACGTGTTTTCAGACGGAAGATATTAATGTTCAAATGTTTGTTAAGCTTGTGGGACTTAATTACAGGGTCATCAGTCCCTAAACTTACAAACTACTTATGAACTAGCTAAGACTAAGGACGGCACAAATATCCATGTCTGAGGGGGGATTCGAACCTCCGACCGTAGTGGCCGTGCAGACCGTGACTGAAGCGCCTCAGTCCCCTCGGCCACCGCGGCCGGAGGAAGATATTAGAATCTTACAACTTTTGCTACTGTGTTTAGTCCCAGTGATATGTCTAAGCAGACCAAGATTCTATAGTAGGTGTGGTTGAAAAAGAAAGAATTATGTTTGCTTCATTGTCATAATATGTTTTCCGCTAGGACGGCTGCCACAGTTTATCCGCATTCATGAAGTTCCCCAAAAGGAACAGCCATGCTGCCTCCATAACCGCCCATACTTTGGGATGGTATTGCTGGTGTACCGTCTGTGCAAGAAACCAACGCCGGCCGCGGTGGCCGCGGGGACTGAGGCGCTTCAGTCACGGTCTGCACGGCCACTACGGTCGGGGATTCGAATCCCCCCTCGGGCATGGATATTTGTGCCGTCCTAGTTCGTAAGTAGTTCATAAGTAGTTTGTAAGTTTAGGGACTGATGACCCCGTAGTTCAGTCCCATAGACTATACAAACATTTGAACATTTGAAGAAACCAACCTCTCGATTAAGTCCCACAAATGTTCGATGCGATTCATGTCGGGCATTGCTGGGAGTCCAAATTATTGACTGTAATGGTTCAGAATATTAAACAAAGCAATCGTTGACAGTGGTGGCACGATTACGTGTTGCAGTGTTATCTATATAGATAGTTTCGCTTTATGAAGTATATGAATGACTTTAAATGATCTCCATGTAACCGAACATAGTTCTTTCCTAGCACTAATTATTGTGTCTATACATATATCGACGCCGCGCATCAAAGATGTGGCGCGTCGTCTTACCGGACGCGGCGCTAGAGGCGCCGTACCGGACCTGCGCCGACGCCGACCAATGGGAGTGGACGTCGGCGGACCAGGACGACGAGCAACAGGAGGAAGTCAGTCTGGGCCGGGGAGCGACGAGTATCAATCATCGCACTACCGATTCATAAATAAACCTCTGATACAGCACTAATCGGTTACTTGGATCAGAGGACTCAGTCCATTCCATGTAAAAACAGCCCATACCATTATAGAGCCACCACTAGCTTTCGCAGTGCCTTGCTGACAACTTGAGTCTATGGCATTGTGGGGTCTGCACCAGACTCTGATCCTTACAAACTGAAGTCGGATCTCTTCTGATCAAGGCACAGCTTTTCGATCGTCTACGGCACAACGGCTAGGCTCATGAGCCCAGGAGCGGTGCTGCAGCTTAAGTTGGACGTCCGTTGCCATAGCCTGCTAGCGCTGCACTGTCCTAGCGAATACGCTGGCGGTACGGCCCTCATTTATTTCTGCGGTTAGCTGAAGCAGTGTTGCTTGTGTTTGACTATTCTACGTAAAGGGCGCGGTTCTCGGTCACTCAGAGCGGGCCGGCGGCGGCTGTATTGTCAGTGGTGAGGGGTAATGTCGTATTCTCAGCCAGTCGTGACGCTGTGGATCTCTCAGTACTGAAGTATGTATTGATTTCGAAATAGAATTGCCCATGTGTGTAGCTCAAATCACAATTCTGTATGAAAAGTCTGCTAATTCCTATCGTGTGGTCATAATCACGTCGGAAACCTTTTCACATGATTCACCCAGTAGCTCGCCTGCCTATACATTACTAAGAAGCGACGGGTTCTTCCAGGTCGTATGAATCACAAATATGTCACATTTCATTGAAATGATGGATTTATTTACTTTTTTGGAAAAAACACACAAACAAAAGCATGAAAAATTCAGCCAGTTTACAGAAGTCAATTTAAGAAATTTCATGAAATGAAAGCATCTAAGAGTAACTATTACATATTCAAAATTTCAAGATTTAGTGAAAAATAAAAAAAATAAAAATTGTGACTGAAGCATATAACATCCAAGTATTTCATATTAGTCAGACAAGAGATAGTATGACATTTACCAGGAAACAGAATGCATAGAAAAAATATTAAGTAGAATTTAGCTTACCAAATGATATTACAGCCAGTTAAATAAAAATGTATTTCCAAATTTTTCAACGTATTTTCTCCAGGTATGTAATTTTTGAAAAGTATTCGTTGCAACTGCTAAGGCGTCTGCCTCAGCGATCCGCCGAGAGGTGACAAGTGTCACTTTCCATGTAATGTGTTTTGCGAGAAGTCATTTAGCGGTAGCAGAAAGCGACACTTGGAGTAATCCAAACGGCATTTCCATTGGTCAGTGAAGCAGTGAAGCATATACGGATGTTAGATGTGAACAGGAATATACAAAGTGATCGAAAAATATTTTTACGAACTTTAAGGATGTTCCTTACTCCAAAACAAAATCTATTGCAATTTATATATGAAAAATTGACAGAAACTTACGTCCGACAATCTTTCTTTTTGAGCTATTAATGAAACTTTAGATGATTACTGGAGGTTATCAACATATAAACCCATAATTAATGCTTGAAATGCCCTCCTCTACATTCTAAACACGCATGCACTCGCCGAATCAATAACTGTCTCAAGATTTCATGTATTACTAATCGATATTTAATGGTTTCGAAGGCGTACATGACTCGTTGATGAAGAGATTCTGCATATTGGTGGTGTGTTGTATACACCAAATGTTTTGCGAAGCCTCTAGTGATCCAAAAGGCTGAAGTAGCGATCCACGAAACATGCCTGTCCCCCATCTACGCACCCGTAATGGTAGCTACCAGACAGTGCCTCGCCAATAGCGAGATTGAAATGTACTGGAATTAAGTCATGCAGGGACCACATGTTTCTCCTTACCTGCGGGGACACATCTTGTAAAATGTTATGGAGGGTGTTCTGAATGAAATCCTTGTGAATAGCAACTGCTAAGACGTGCTGGTTGAAGGTGTAGCCCTATCATACAGTCGCCTACAAGTACAGTCGAAACGTTAATCTTAGTCTAATCATGATGGATAGCTTGTACTCTAGCAAGAGACTTGCAATTCACCCTTACGTATTCGTAGTGGGAATTTGCTATCCGTTCTCTTTCGAACAGGTACATGGTTAGTAAACAAAACTGAAGAAACAGCGCAGCCGTCTGCAACGAGACCACGCGGCATTGATCCCTTTCCTCAATAGACAGCGACCCGCTGTTACGTTACCTTTGGAGCCAGCTGCAGTGTCCTGGATCTTGATCTTGTCATGGGTCCTCTGTATGGCAGTTCCGGAGAATCCTTCCATTCTATCTGCAAGCCTTCCTTACCGGCGATACACCCTCCCGTCGCGGCTTCATTATTATCATAACGGTCTTTAGAGTTCTAGAAAAAGAAGCCGTTTTTATCTATCTGGTATTCAGGATCGTATTAAGGCTTCATACGAAGGACGTGAACAATGTCTCTTCGTTTTTGTCGTTTTGTGGACGTATTCTAATCCTCGACTCGGTGTGTGACGTCTGACGGCGTATGACAAGATACGGACCAAACTATCGCTTCATTAACTTTTCTGATAGCCCAACTCTCCGTACAGTCTGCTTAGATGTTTTGCAAATGTCCTTGAGAAAACGACAGTGTCACCTAGGTAACAAAGATATGAAGCAAGTTGTCTATCATACGTTCGAATGTGGCCGGAGCATTACATAGACCAAACGGCATCACTTTGAATTCATAGAGGCCGTCAGGTGAAATAAAAACAGTCTTCAGCCTGTCAGTTTCGTCAACGCCGATTTGCCAGTTACCTGTCTGAATGTCCATGTTGAGAAGTATGTAGTTCTTTTCAAGCAGTCTAAGGTGTCGTCACTTCGTGGCAATTGGTAGACATCTTACTTTCTCATTTTGTTTAACTGCCGATAGTCGACACAGAAACGTCACGTGCCATCCCTCTTTTTTACGAAGACTGTCGGAGACTCCTGTCTAGGCGAATTATCCGTCTTTCAGCTGGCAACACTTTAAATGAACAGTGGTTAATTGGTGGATGAGCCCCAGTATTGATACGGTGTTTTATCGTGGGCCGTATCATCTGTCTCTTCTCCTGCCTGGCCCTGTATACACCCAAAGATTGGTGTAGTATGGATAACACCTGCTGATATTGTTACTCGGTCAGACCGGGCCCTATATGCAATTCCATAGTAGTTTCCTCTAGTGCGTTGTCAGCAGTAACAGTAGAGCTTGAGACCTCGTCGATGACATTGAGTTTACCGTCCTGAACTGGTTTAGGTGCTCCAATACACATGCCTTTAGGGATGAGTTGCGATTTCTCGTGAAAATTAGTGATCTAGAGCTTTCCTCGACCACATGTGATTATGATAGCCGCTGGTACTTAGATTTCCTTCGTTACACTGATTAGCTTTTTGCGATCGACAAGAATTTCACAGTTCAACTGGTCATCTCGAATGTTGAATGAAACACTTCTCATTGTTAACGGCAGTATCTAAACATTTTCGACAGCAAACAACCTCCCAGGGCAGTGCATGTAACGTGTACTCGTCGGGAAAGCTTCCTCAATTTGTAGCTCAGGCCTTCCACAGTCAGTGACAGCTTGAGATACCTGAAGCAGGTCCCATCCGAGGATGGCGTTTTGGCTACGTTCTGTTAAAATGACAAATTCAAATGGCTACGTTCTGTTGTTGATAGTTATTCTTCCGACACATGTTCCTGCCGGCCGGACGTATTTTTCATTTGCGACCTTCTGAACAGTTGCTTTTGTGTCGCAGTACATTGTCTTCTTTAGTTTGCGGCGGTAATCATTCGACAATTTAGAGAAGGAAGCTACTGTATCGACTAGTGCCCGGACAGGTTGGCTGTCGATGATGACGTCAATGAGATTTGCTTATACCTTAGTGACTGTCTTCCATGGAGGAGTTTCATCTGCGGCTGCCCACCTCCGTAGATGGTCGTCTTGCCTAGTTTCCCTGAAAACTGCGATAAGGCGACGGTGAACGGCCGCGGCGTGTTGGAGAGCGACTACGTCCAGGATACGGCGACGGGCTTCGCCCTATAGGTCTACAGTAATCATTTGTAAAAAAATGTTTCAAATGTTTGTTAAGCTTATGGGACTTAACT
The DNA here is from genome assembly GCA_026315105.1 of Locusta migratoria. NCBI lineage: Eukaryota > Metazoa > Arthropoda > Insecta > Orthoptera > Acrididae > Locusta > Locusta migratoria. The sequence goes on along the minus strand of CM048755.1, from coordinate 143,339,858 downwards.
ACGGGGTCATCAGTCCCTAAGCTTACAAACTACTTATCAACTACCTTATACTAAGGACGGCACAAATATCCATGCCCGAGGGGGGGATTCGAAACCCCGACAGCAGTGACCGTGCAGACCGTGACTGTAGCGCTTCAGTCCCCTCGGCCACCGCGGCCGGCAATCATTTATAGCTGACTGCCGTTGAAAGGACTGCTCTGATGGTTGACGTCTTGCGACATAATAATTGGCAAATACTACAGTATAGTACGACATGTCCAGGAAGTCCACGGTGAAAACACAATGGCGTGTTGTCTTCGGTCCTCCAGATATCTGTCCTCCTGCGAGGCGTCATAGTTTTCGGGGAGTTGGTTGTGGCCACGTCGGTCGGTTCCTAGACTGCCGTTAGGCGGCTGCAGCGTAAGTCATAGCAGGGCGTGGCCATCCTTCATGTCGGGTGCGACGGCGGGGCAGAAAGGCGCTAATGTTTGAAATACCTCTTACTCAGCAGCGTCGGCTACTTCACGATGTACAGGACCGATATTCATGGCCATAATCTGGTGATCGCTCGGTCCAACAGTCCCGGCTGCAATAAACTGTTGTAATTCTTCTCTCACAATTTGTCATATGAGAGAAGCCAAGTCATTCGGTCTTCCACAAAGGCCATAGGGACAAAATGTTTGTCATACTTCTTTCGTTCAACCATTCTCTGTTGCATCTCTCAATTTTCTGGCAGCATTTATTAAACTCTTGTGTCGTTGAAACTTCTTTTAACAGAAGAGCTCGACACATGTCTTCTGCAATGCACTTCAACAGGTGTGAAATTGGGTCGGCGTCAGTCATATCCGGGTTCTCTACGTGACATAGGGCCAAAACATTCTGTATATGCGACTGCAGTGACCCTCCATGTCTTTCGGCCCTGGTTTACAATTCCTCTTCCGATAAACGTTCTTGTTTCTGCTGGTCTCCAAACGTCTTCTTAGGTTCCATCTGGAATTTGTCCCAGCTATCGATTGTCCTCGTTGTTTTCAAACCACTGATGGGTCCACCCACCCCGGTAGAAATATACGTTCGCCAAGAACATCGTGTGATCCCACCTATTATACTTGGCAACTCGGTCAAATCCTTTCAGCCATTTGTTTGGGTCCTGGCCAGCGTCTCCCGAGAACACTGATGGGTGTCTGATGAGTAATTAGCTTACCGCTGTTTTCGTATTTATGGGTCTTTTGATGACACGGATCTTCGGAAGGAAGTAGTAAGTATATCCTTTGCATTTCGGTTCTTGTCCGTGTAGGCGACGGCTCTTACGCTGTCTAATCGGAGCCAAGATGATGTAAATGTTTAGTAGTATACTGGGTCGGAAATAAAGTACAAAACTTTACACTTAGAACACGTTTATTGCTAACACTGCCTCCTGATACGAGTACTGCGCTTAAGTACATCAGTCATAAGAAACAAGTAGAACATTCAAGAAATAATAAATACAAACAAAATAATTGTTTGCCAGTGGTGGGATTTCAACCAGTAACCGCCAGAACGGCAGTGTGCGACGCTAACCACTGCACCACGCGTTCCGGCGGAAGTCTCAGGGCAATATTCACGCTGACGTCACGCCAGCTTTTGTGTGTTTGCTACACTGGGCTCCTCTAGTAACGTGCTCCTGCACGTTCATTCATTTCGATCGAGTACGGGAAGTTAATATGTTACGTTACTTTTTCTGCCTCGTTATTAAGTTTTGTAGAGCAGTGTAAATGTTCTAATGCTATGGGACCAAACTGAAATGATCAACAGTCACTTACAAACTACTTAAACTAAGTTAAACAAACCTAAGGACAAAGTGAAACACACACACACAAGCGCGCACGAGCACACACACACACACACACACACACACACACACACACACACACACACACGCACACACACACACGCCCGAAGGAGGACTCGAACCTCCGACGGGAACAGTCTGAAACTCCGTAACAACGCGCCTTTGGGCGCACGGCCACGCGTGCCTGGCAGAGCAGTGTGTGTAACCCCAAAACTACGTATTTTAATGCCCTATTGGTTGATGTGAAACCCAATGTAATGCAAAAATGACAATTTTCATTCTTTTACGTATCAAATACACATACCAAAAATAGTTGTGCATCACATGTGTCTGCCATAATCACATTACTCCTGGACCAACATTAACATGATTCGGAAACCGTGTTCCTTTGAACAGTCATAAAACGTTATCCAACTTGATTACAGCCCAATATATATCGAAAGCATACCCATTTCGTTGAATGTAGGTTAGACAGCAACGTTTGTACCATCATTCAATACACAGTGTAGGAAATTTGTAGATATTGTATGGACGTTCTCCAATGGTAAGAAGAAGAATTTTAGCGTTTGAGCGCACACGAATTGTAACTTTAAGTCAACAAGGACTTTCATCAAGACTTGTTGCAAGGCAAATAGTAGTGAGACAAAGTGTAAATGACATGGAACTCATTTCATGCTACAGGCAGTGTTCGTAACTTGCGTCACACTTTTTGCTCTACGCCCTACGGTTGCAACTGCGGATGACGACCATTATCTGCAACTTCTCTGCCGTGAGAATCTCAAACTGACTGCCACCCTAATAAATAATGACTATGTGAGGGCACTGGGAGACAAGTGTCCATTAAAACTGTACGAAACAGACTTTACAACAGCTCTCTGTATTCTAGACGCCACGGAGAGACCCCACCCTTAAACTCAGACACCTTGCTGCACGGCGCAGGTGGACCCAAACTCACCGAGAATGGACTCTCACAAAGTTCTCTACAGAGAGACTACCGCATATGTATGATAGCGGATGGAAGTCAACAACGTGCGTGATAAACTGAGAATAGCTGAAGGGGCACGTCCAGACGAAACACGAAATATGCAGGATTGTCTCTGATTCTGGAATGAATAAGACAAGCAGCAGGACACATAGGGCGCAAGCTTCATTCGAGAGGTGATGCAATTCTTTACTGCATGAGGTTGCTGCACAAAGGGCTTACATCTAAATAAATGGTTTATGTTCTCCATGAATAAAAATTAAATGGTTTGTTAGGTTTTGTTTGTCAATAAATCGAAAGATATATTACTTTATAAATACCAGTTCACCATAGTATAGAAAACCATACTACTTTTGTTTGGTGGATGTTGCAAAATCTTTCTTTATGTGTGTAGTACGATTGTTGGATACAGTAGACGGTAGACACTATTTTTGTAGTACTATCTCCTTTCACTTATCTTTTCTCTGCGAGTGTAGCTAGTCATTTGACGTGTTCGACTTACCCGTGTCGCTCTTGCGGACATACTGTTGCTGTTGTTACGAATGCATAAAACAAATTTATGGACATGATTTGCCCTCCCTGAAAATATCTAAGGTCCGACGTGAGTGAAGATTCACAAGACTAGATAATTTTCACAAACGCACTGCCCCCGGCAATGTAAGCTCTTTACGTGGAAGTCGAAGTGCTAAAGAAACTAGATAATTGTTACGCATAAACGAATGGTCAGTTCCTTATGATATATACCGTATATTCTACATGGATACTCCACGAGTTACATTAAAGTGGATGGCGCCGCGCGGGAGTATCCGAGCGGTCTGGAGCGCCACGTTACAGATCGCGTGGTATCCCGCGTCGGGGGTTCAAATCCTCCGTCGGGCATGGATGAGTGTGTTGTCCTTAGGTTAGTTCAAACGAAAAACGTTTGTAGAACTTATGGGACTTAACTACGGGGTCATCAGTCCCTAAGCTTACAAACTACTTATGAACTACCTTATACTAAAGACGACACAAACATCCATGCCCGCGGGGGGATTCGAACCCCCGACCGTAGTGGCCGTGCAGACCGTGACTGGAGCGCCTCAGTCCCCGCGGCCACCGCGGTCGGCTTAGGTTAGTTTAACTTAGTTTAAGTAGCTTGTAAGTCTAGGGACTGATGACCAACGTAGTTTGGTCCCATAGAATTTAAAAAAAAAAAACTGCATTGTAGAGGAATCACTTTTATATTTCTCCGTGGTTCCGATCTCTAATAGCTCGCGGGGAAACAAAAGGAACACGGCCATTGTTCCCTTCTTCAGTGTCGATGCCCACCGAGCTTGAACTCTTACGTAAATGGCGGAAAGGCGCGAGTAATGTGTAAAATGGACAGTAGTGTGTGGGTAAGTTGAAAATTTGCGGCCGCGGTGGAGTAGCCGAGCGGTCAGTCTGCGTCGGGCAGCGACGCGGTGAGGAGGGACCTGTTTACGTCCCGCCGCAGCGTGCGCTTCGCGGTGTTTACGTGCTTCAGCCGCTTTCGCGCGAGTAAGTGATTTTCGATTATCATGGCCAACTCATACAGGAAATCGACACTAAAATTCACCTTCTCGACCGAATATGCACGACCGAAAGCGCTAGAAGTGGAACGATTTCTTAGAGAAGATGTAAAGATCCCTTGTACCGACTTTATTGGAATCCACCTCTCCATTGTGAACAGCGTGGTTTACGTGAAACTAGTAAATGAAGCTGCATGTAACGCGATATTAGAGCGAGCAAAAGACAGACTTAAATTTCGACATAGTGACGGTAACATTGGCCCAGTGAATGTGGATCATGCGGGTCTCGGTCTCCGAACGATTCGCATATTCGAACTCCCTTTCGAACTGCCGGCAGAAGAAGTAGAGATTGCTCTCAGGCCTTATGGAAAAGTCCTCAGCCACGTTGCAGAGAAATGGACACAATTTACCACCTACCCGGTGCTAAATGGAGTCCGGCAGGTACGCATAGAACTCACTAAACATGTGCCATCCTACCTTAACATTGCAGGATGCCGAGCCATCGTAATATATGACAGACAACCGAAGACCTGTTCGGGTTGTGGCAAAGAAGGCCATATCCGATCAGAGTGTCTACAACGAAGGATTGCCCAACTTCCGTCTACGGATCCACTGCCTGCTACCACATCGACAATCCTACCTCTTACATATGTAGCGGCAGTACGAGGAGACACCGGACAGAGCCACGAGCCTGAACTACCGCAGGGTCTTTCACAAATGACGGTGTCAGGACGAGAAGAGGAGGAACGACTGACAACCAACATGGTCCCCCCTCCCGCTCCACCGGTGCAGGAAACAGTCGAAGAGAAGAACTATGACAAAACGGAAGTGGATCAGTTGGTAGTGCCTACGGGCGCCTTTGTACCTGATCGGCGAAACTCAATTCCGTCATCTGACACGGAAACACAACCTCGGAAACAGCGGTCTCCAAAGAGGCATAAGAAGCGAAAGAAGTCTTCATCCGATGAGGCATCGACACAATCACAAGACAACGAGGCCTCTCCCTACCACACTGACCTGGTGACCAATGATTCAACGACGAATTGTGCCATGTCCTCTACGACAGGTCCCGACACAGTTCCGCACACACAAAGTGTGCAGGGGACGCCTGACGATCAACACGACGAAAGTCGCCTCGAGTACAGCGAAGGGCCAGGAAAGGCCTCGGAAGACGCAAGCACTCATCCGATGGCATGGGCAGACGATCTTGACCCTGGGTCTTCTGCCGAGGATGCAGCGTCAACTGCCGCCTCGGCCACACACGACATCCAAAACGTTTAGCGCAGTGATGGGGCAACTTGACGTGGTCGTTCTTCTGCTGCGACTTCGCCGCTTCCCCGAGTAGTAAAGAGTGTCCCACTAATTGCAGACCAACCGCAAACTTACAGAATGGCTTCCATCAATCTTAACATGATCAGTTCACGTGTCAAAATTCAACTACTACGTGACATGCTCCGGGCGGCTGACGTGGATGTTGCGTTAATGCAAGAAGTTCGAGTGGACGCTATACCAGTCTTTTACGGATACAATGCTTATGTTACCCCTGCTGATACGAAAGGAAGCGGAACGGCTGCATTCGTTCGAGAAGGTATAGAGGTCACCAATGTAATGTATTTACCGTCGGCGCGAGGACTTGCCTTCGACATGCAGGGAACACGAGTTATTAACGTCTACGCCCCTTGTGGGACAGATAAAAGACGGGAACGGTCACATTTTTATGCAGAAGAAATTACGCCTCTCTTTTTGGGACGTTACAATAACCTCATCCTAGGCGGAGACTTCAACAGCGTACTCTCTCCGAAAGACCAACAACCCAACTACACTCCATGCCCCGAATTGCGCCTTTTGGTACAACACCTCCGTCTTGCGGATACTTGGGAGGTGATACATGGTGACCGCCCTGGTTTCACGTACGTGACCAGCCACTCAGCCAGCAGACTCGACCGCATCTACGTCTCCTCCGACCTCGTGACAGCGACTGTACAAGCGAAGACCTGGCCCACGGACTTCTCGGACCACAGTGCATACATTTGTGCGGTTCATTTACGGAGACAAACCGTGTGGAGAAGTCGGGGAACATGGAAACTAAATGTGGCACTCCTACAAGATCAAGAGTGTCGACAATTAATAGAGAGTACCTGGACAGAATGTGAGCGTCGGTTACGGAGGTATCCATCAACGATTCAATGGTGGCTTGATTGCGTCAAACCGGCCTTGAGACGTGCGCTTATACGTTATGGTAGGGAAAGATCGCTCTGGCATCGACAAACAACGGACTTCTACTACACACTCCTTCGAGAACTTACTGCACTTCCACCATCCCCAGATCGACAAGCAGATTCTCACCCTCCTCCGCCACAGACTTGAAGGTGTCGTGGTGCGAACGAGATGCCAAGATAGGATTGTCGGCGAACCACCCTCTATGCATCACATCATTTCTGAAGGACGTCAAAAACGACGAACACTGATACATGCACTAGACCTGCCAGATGGTTCTAGAGTGACGACACAAGCGGGCATAGCACGTGCCTTTGTCGACCACTATCATCAACTATATCGGGACGTGCAACTTGATGAAGACGCTTTCGCTGACGTAACCCACACCATCACCAACACACTTGATGCTGCGGCGTCAGAATCACTTTTAGAAGATATCACGAATGATGATATTGCAGACGCCCTTGCCAAAGGGAAAATTAATAAATCACCAGGGCCTGATGGTTTTCCACTAGAATTCTACAGGACATTCAGGGATGTGATGGCCTCACGATGGAAAGACATGTACAACGAATTACTATCATCAGCAGTTTCCATACCACCGACTTTCATGGAGGGCATCATCATTCCTGTACCCAAACCATCTGGACGTACTCGAACTGAACATTATCGCCCAATCACACTCCTGAACAGTGACTTCAAGATATTCACCAGAATCTTGGCGCTACGGATTAAGCGCATACTGCGCCAGGTTATTTCACATGAACAAACGTCTTTGGGAGGAGATAGCAATATCCAGACGACCCTTAGTGACTATCGCGATGTCATTGCCATTGCTTCGGCGTGTCGGCTGCGTAGTGCACTAGTCTCCATAGACTTCAACTGTGCTTTTGACAATGTGAGCCATTCTTTCTTGAAAGCTGTAATGGATCGAATGGCTTTCCCGGCTGCATTCACCGTAATGATCATGCATCTTCTCCATGATGCCACTTCTAAGGTGATTGTGAACGGACGAGTTGAAGAGCAGATTCCTATCTTACGTTCGGTACGACAAGGATGCCCACTCTCGATGATCCTCTATGCAATAGCGACGGAGCCACTCATCTGTGGGCTGAAACAACGACTAACAGGCATCACGTTACGAGGAACTACCTTTCAATGCCGAGCTTACGCGGATGATCTCGTTTTCATCGGTCGCTCAGAAGAAGAGATCCGATCAGCACTGCGATGGATCAAACGATATGGGGACGCAGCTGGCAGCAAAATGAACTTATTAAAATCACGTGCCATGGAAATAGGCAGAGGGCTACCGGAGGGAACTGAAAGCCCTTTGCAGATGACGGATAAATTGCGGTGTTTGGGCGTCACCTTTACGAAAAACGTTCGTCGCACTTCGGCGCTTAATTACAAACGACTACTACAAGTTCTCCGCGTCACCTTCAGTTTCACTCTCTTGTGTTTACTTCTTTACTATTTTATATTCCTTACGTAACTGCCATGAAAGAGTTCCTTTAGTTCTACTGTAATATACGTTTTAAAAAAAAATCATATAAACTGTCGATCAACTGATCTTTTGTGCAGCACCGGCCATCTGGGCAAAATGGCGCGTGAGTGACGCACTTTCATAAAAAAAAAGATTTAAAAAAATAATAAAAAGAAGCAATAAAATAACACATTTTTTTCTCTTTTTCTAGCCCTTATCCTTTCCCTGATGACCACGCAGTTTGGTCCGATAGAATTACAAACATTTGAACATTTGAAAATTTACGTCTGACGTGATGTGTGCTAGGTTGTTTGTGCAGGTTGTGGTTACCACCGTGTCCGAATGGCGAACTGGACAGCAAAAGCAGCAGACCCAGCTTCTAACCCGGCACAAATTTTTAACATTCCCACTGATGTGCCTGCCGGTGCATATATTTACCAAAAGCGGTTCTTATCCCAAAGAGTCGAATCGAATTTTCCGAAGTGGAAACTGGAATTCTACGACAGCCCATACCTCTAACCTGTGTACAGTGAAGTGCATCGACAGCGTACACGTAACAAGTATACCGAGCTGCAACACGGGTAACGTGCGTGGAGTCCATTTAAGTGTATAGCTGGCTGGCGGCAAATACGCTGTTTTAGATGCAGCTAGGGTCGCCAGTGTGGAAGGACTAATCCATTAGGCTGCGCCGTGATCAGCACTAATGGACAATAACGTGAGGTGTTAGACCCCCGTAATAACGGACAAGTGTGTTAGTTTCCTTATGGCGATGCCTCCGCTACGGCCGAATGAAAACGACTGCAACCGGGGCCAGCGTACACAAGAAAACCACTGCCACATTTTATAGCGTCAAACAAAAATGCTAATTGTGGTAGAGGAAAACGTGCTGTGACCGAAGTATTAACAAGTAACTCGTGCTACTGGCAACAGAACACAGAACATCAAAGTAATTGGTTGCGTACCCTGACAGTAAAATTTATAGCTCCGGTTCGAGTATTGGTGTGTATAAACTCCCTAAAGAGTAGAAACGTGTCACATCAAGTTACAGAATGGCGGCACGCTATGTCCTTTCTAGGAAAACAGCGTCAGCTTACGTCCGTAATCATAAGGGACAGTTATGTGACGTCGCAAACGTTTCAAATAAAACGCATTACGCGCGATTTGATTTCGACAAGCGCTTATGAACCGCGAGCCAATGCGATTCGAGATCACGTTCTGCGACACACGCAGAACGGAGAACATAACGTATCTGAAAGTAACTAATAAAGCTATATTTGGTGCTTTTTATCACAACCTGTAAACTTTGATATGTGCTGTTTCAAAGTGGCTGCGCAATAAAGACATTAAAATACCGCGTCATCTTTTATTATGATAATCTGGCGGGTATTAGTACGTCCGTGTTTAAAAGTGCTAACATATCACTAATGACATCGGTATGCTCGCAGGTTGGGTAAACAGACTTCAGGCGATATCTGTTGCAGTTAATTTCTGTGTGCATCTCCACTGACAATATCCAGATAAAATCTTTGTTTGGAATGCACTCTGAAAAGTTTGCAGCAAACAAATTAGAAAACTTTGAAGAAGCTGATGTTTGGTGTTCATGGTTGGTTGGTTGGTAGTTCCGGACAGGTCATTAGTTCCCTGGTGGGTAGGGGGGGGGGGGGGAGTGAGGATAGGAAAGCAGAGGAAGGGAGCCCCCGGAGGGGGATGTGTGCATCTTGAAGTACATTACGTTCTTTAATTAGCGATTGGTGCTGGATTATGGCAAGGATATAATATTTTAACTGTTAACTAATTTTACGACTTTTTTTGCATCTTCACGACAACGATATTTTGTGTAGGGGACAATGTTCAATTCTACGTGTCACCCTATGTTTCAGACAGTCCCAGAATGTTACCAGTGTATTAAGACAGGTTGATTTAGTGACGATGATAGGTTTCGCGAGTTTCCGTGCAGCCTGGTAACACGGTTGTTGCCTTCTTGGATCAGAGAAGAGCTAACAGAATACTCATAATGAAGATACAGAAAAGAGAGCAAGACTTTTACTTTAAAGAGGTTCAACTAAACGCCACCTTCTTGTTTACGGAAACATGAATGAGTGTTTAACGTAATGTTCAAATGTTTGTAAATCTATCGGACCAAACTGCGTGGTCATCAGTCCGTAGCTTACAAACTACTTAAACTAAGGTAAACTAACCTAAGGACAACACACACACACTCATGCCCCAGGGATGACTCGAACCTCCGACGGAGAGCAACCGCGGGCACACATGTCCGAGGGAAGACTTGAACCTCCGGCGGGAGTGACCCCCCCCAGTCCGTAGCATGATGCCTCAGACAACGCCGCAACTCTCGCGCTGCCACACCCAAATATCAAGACTGTCAATCTCACAAATATCTAGGGACTACAATATTACTGCCGCGGTTGAGTGGCCGAGCGTTCTAAGGCGCCTTGGCGCGAAGCAGTTATTCACCGTCGGAGGTTCGAGTCCTCCCTCAGGCGTGGGTGTTTTTGTTGTCCTTAGCCTAATTTACTTTACGTTACTTTAGGTAGTTTGTAATCTAGGGATTGATGACCAACGTAGTTAACATTTACAAACTTTAGAACGTTTTGACTACAATTATTAATAACTTTAATTGAAACGATCACACAAAAAATGTGAAAAAGGTGAGCCAAAGACACCCACACGCTTCAAGCTGTAACAAATACAGCAAAGAAAGTGCATGCACCACCGTAGTCCGGCCCCTGATGAAATTTTGCTGCGTAGTATAGGATCCTTACCAGAAAGAATTAACGGCTGACATCGAATAAGTTTAAAGAAAGATGTTATCGCGATATGTTAGAGAAATTGTCATGAAAATAATACAAAGGTTGGGGTGGCAATCATTACAACAAAGACGTTTTTCGTTGAGGCAGGACCTTTTTACAAAACTTCAGTCACCAATATTCTCCTCAGAAAGCGAAAATATGTGTTTTCGCCCACCTACACAAGAATAAATTATCATCGTAACATAGTAAGGGAAATGAGAGCTCGCACAGAAAGATTTAAGTGTTCATTTTTTGCGCAAGCTGTTAGAATGTGGAAAGGGGAGAAAGAGTGTGAAAGTGGTTGGTTGAACCCTCTGCCAGGCACTTAAGTCAGAATTTCAAAAACTTCTGTTAGAAGCGTATGTCGTGCAGATGTAGATGAAGTTGGGTTATACTCCTCATTTCTCGGTCTTTTTCCTCTGATTTTTTCACATTTATGGTAGTTTTCTAGAAAAAGGAAAGCCACCAACAAGCAACAATATCATTACCTTCTACAACTCTGACTGAAACAGTTATTCTTGGATGCATATACTCCAGCAGTATGTATACACTATCACATTCGTTTATTTGAATATCAATGAAAAAATCAGTTACCAGTGAGGAATGACCTCCCAGTGGATATAACTGGCTTATATATCGTCATTTATCTTTGACAAGTGGATGGATTGTTCCGAGTATAATATTATTCTTGGTTTGGGCAGATAATCCATCTGAGAGTATGTACGAATGTTTAAAATTTGTAGGAATATATTTAATATTTTGACATACAAAAATGAACACACTCATCAGGTCCTTCCGGTGAAATACCTTCATGTTAATAACAGCTAAAACGGACAAGAAATTCTGGCGGTAAATGCCTGTTAATGCCTGAAATGCCTGAAATCAGTAACGTATTGAGATTCAAAAGTAAAGCAAATATTTACGAATCCGTCATGGCCATTATGTGCAGCACACTTGCGATTTTTTAACATACTATTCATCTTTTATCTTGTCACATAAAACGAATTGCGAAAAACGAACTATTAACTGGATTTTAAAATTAACCGATTTAGTATGTCTAAGGGATGGATTGTTAACGTTAAAGAGCGTAAGAAGTGTTACAAGATTTCTTAGGAAGAAATATGATAGGAAAATTCAACAGTGTTAATGCTGAAACCACTGACTCTGCATTCGTCTCATGCGACTCAGGCAAATGGTGAAAAATAACTTCTCAGTTGAGGAGGATTTTTTAAAATTCTACAATTAGACTCGAATATGTGAAGTAGAGGAGCGGATGTAATCGAGCGCACGGTGCTTAGAAGATTGTCGTATATTTTTGCACAGTATTGCAGGGTCATTCGACGCCTTTTTTCCGACACTGTCTTGTGACGAGCAAAAAGAAAAAAAAAATGAAGGGTGAAACAGAGGAAATGAAGAATTATGAGAGGGAAATGGCTGCTGGCTGGTGGAGAGGGAGGAGGATTAAGCCTGCGCTGTCTTAGCGCCCTCGCAGCCCCTTTAAAAAGGCGCTAATGCAGTGGCCGCCCCTGCGGACACTTGCCACACTAAACCTCAGCCGCCGCACCTCACTGCAGGGTGCTGCATGCTGCATGCTGCATGCTTACCTGAGACTATACGGACCGTGTATGCATCACTAGATCAAGCGCCGTTTCTTTAATATTCACGGTTTTAGTGCATTCGGTTGGGAAACAGCACAACCTATTTGGAAAAAAATCACCGTTGTCGTCTTAGCAACGGTTGCCATGAAATATTGGAAACGTCCAAGTGCCTATGTTTGATTTTCAGTTTTTCTTCACAAAACCACAATTCAGATTGAAGCTTTGTAACAGTAGGCAAAGAAGCACTTGGAGGCCTCTGTTCTAGTGATGGCAAACGAAAGATGTCGCAATGCTCGTTCACAACATCGTGAAAACCCCAAAAAGGTACAAGATGCGAAGAAGGATGTCATGCTTATAACAGAATAATCCTAGTGTCGAGACATTGTGTTTTGATTAACAAACAAGGTTGCTTCTGCCAAAGATTCCTAGCAACATTATATATTATGAAAAAAAAAACAGCTGTGTGTATATAATTTAGGTATTCTGTAGAGGGTGTCTTTGGCCGAGGAGCCCAAGGGGATGATGGCATCTGCCCCAAATAAACATATGTAAGAAAACGTTACTGCTAAGTCAATTATTCTTTGGTCTGATTCGTGTAGGGGCCAAATCTGTAAGTTAAAAATAGTGCCAGGACTTAAAACAACGTTTGAAAATCAGCCCACATTAGAAAATAATACTTTTCGCTACGTTCTTTCAGGGCACAGTTTTGCCTTATGACAGTGACTTCTTCTGTTGATGATACTACAAATGCCATAAAAAAGTAAGCTGGAAAACTGATGCTTTTGTTGACCTCAAGTCGTAAAGAGGGAATTTATTGGAACTGAAATGCTAGAAAAACAAATCACTAATCGCAAAGTTGACACACGTAAACACAGTATTAATTGGCTGAAAAATAGAGAAATTGTACTAAGAAAAGACAAAAGTCTGAGATTTTTTATGGAAAGGGTCTTTGGCCAAGGAACTTCAGCTGAAGTAAGCGTTCAGAAAAAAGAGAGAAGAGGAAAACGTTCTTCTAATGCACTTAGGTAGGGTAAACACCTAACTCCCAGGAGCAAAACCGATTTCTCAAGAAAAGTTTGAGGACCTGAAGTTCCATCTATAGCTGATCGAGAAAGATGCAAGACAAATATACCAATATTTTCAGAATAGTGTTAACATGGAAGGAAACATCGATGGTTTCAGTGACAAGTTGACTTCGAAACATAATGCAAATAACAACAACTAATTGTAATTTTTTGTTTCTGTAACATTCATTAACTTTAATTTTACTAAGTTTATACAATAAGCCCTATTGTGATATATAAGTTAGTAACAGTGACTTCCATGTCGAAAGTAACGAATGTTATCATAATTTTTTATGAAGCATTTTTTGTTACGTTTGCATTGCTGAAGTTGTTTTAAGTTTCGGCACAATCAGTGCAGACTATGTCTATCCTGTAGCTTTCATTCTAACAGCAATTATTAGCTTGCGAAATTTTGTTTCCAATTAAGTGAACTCGTCAAGGTTTTCAGATCTGATAGGGGATGTGGCTTAGCAATTGTTACAATAAGTCTGATATATTATTGAGTTATGCAAAATGAAACCAAACGTCTTCAACGCCGTTTAGTCTATAGATGCACAACAAAACCTCACAAGCGGCAATTAAACATAAGTAGACCAACGACCATTTTCTTTGCATTTTAGTGTTGCTTACAGTTTAATTACGTTGCGATTGCACTAGTAAGTACAACAACAATGACCCTTTCTACGTACAATAAATTGGGAAAATTTAATTATTAACACATTTTTAAGTCTACGGAAACTCTGAATTCACTTATCTCACTCATGACATTTAGGCGTTTGGTTCAAATGTTCAAATGTTTGTAGAGCTTATTGGACTTAACTACGAGGTCATCAGTCCCTAAACTTACAAACTACTCACGAACTTGCTAATACTAAGGACGGCACAAATATCGATGCCCGAGGGGGGATTCGAACCCCCGACCGTAGTGGCCGTGCAGACTGTGACTGAGGCGCCGCAGAACGCTCGGCCACCGCGGCCGGCTAGGCGTTTGGTCTAGTTATACATGAGACTGTCCATAGTATCTACTGAATCCGTGTAGCACTCACTCTTTACGACAATTCGACAGGCTTGTTTTTTCGCATATTCTAGCACAACTCAGTGACGCGCATCCACATATAGAAGTGTACATTCCGATTTACTATGGCATGTCTGAAATAACAGAAATTCAGAAATAATAAACAAATAAAAATAAGGAACAAAACGACGATAATAACATTGGTCTCAATACCTTGTAGTAGCCTCCATATTGCGGAATTCCAAGTAACATGGCGAACATTAAGAGATGTAGACAGTGTCGCATGTGAAGGTTTTCGATCGATACTAGGAGCGTGCATGGAGAAGCGAATTGGTTAAAGCGACTGCTAGCAATAAGCGGAGTCCCGGTTCGGTACAAATTTTCGTGTGTCACTAAAGGTAACAATCCACTCCCAATTTCAAAGAATTAATAAATATCGCAAGCTTGGTACTCTGTGCACCGTTGTCACTTTCTCATTTTCCTGTTCCACTTGCGTATGGCTGAAGGAAAGACGACTGACTGCAAGACTATGTTTGAACTATAATATCACTAATTTTATACTAATTGTCTTTTCGCTAGATATACTTAGGTGGAAGCAATATGTTGGGTGATTGCAGCGGTGGAGTGGCCAAGCGTTGTAAGGCGTCTTGCTGCGGAGGTTCGAGTCCTCCTTCGGGCATGGGTATTTGTGTTGTGATCAGCATAAGTTATTCTAAGTACTTTGTAAGCCTAGAGGCTGATGATCAACATAGTTAAGTCCCTTAGATTTGCAAATATTTGAACTTTTTCTTTTTTGTGACTCTTCTAAAAATGTAAGCTCTTGTGCGCTCGTGCTTGGTAAATATACCTGTAGCGAAGTGTGGTGTTATTAATTTGGTCTTCTCTAATTCCTCTATAAAGCCTACATCGAACGGATCCCAGCCTGTACGCGTACCAAGCGGTATATAGTATCATGGGTTATATGAGTCCATCTGCAATCGTAACAGAAAAGAACTTTCGTGTTTGGATGTGTCAATAACCACACCGTGAACGAAATGGCCGGGTTTGTTGGTGTATTAACGTGGACTGAAACTCATATCTATAAGCTATAGTGTAGCACTCACTGCAATGTAACGCGACGTGAGAACATTGGTCGTAAACAGATCCTATGATACAGCGACCGGAGACGAGTGTCAGGCCTTGTCACAACCAACAATTGGTAACTGGTACTAGTACAAGTCCTTCTCAAGTAGCTTCAGCCCATTTTTTTTTTAAAGTTCATGCACTAGACATCTGGATTCCAGTACCTAGAAAAAAGCGATTTCTTCCAGCGTGACTTGAAGGTGCACGTTTTCAGTACTAAAATCTACACAGAAACGAGATATTTGTTGGCTAGAGGAATGTAGCGAAATTTGAGGAATCACGATTTTACTTATTTCAAAATATACAAGACGTAGAGTGAACCGATGGCACAATGGGACATTAAGTGTGAGAAGGAAGAAAGATTACAGCGTACCTCCCCATCGAAAGCACGGTCATGGTAGTCGTAGTACAATATCGGATTAAGGAATGATAGAAAATAAAATCTTGTCGAAACATAACATGGCCTTTACCTGCAGTAATATACCGTATTCACGGAAAAGTTAAATCTGGATGGGCGAATGAATATTTGAACCGTCCAGTGTGCAAGACACTGCGTCATCTCGCTCGGTCAAATCTTTCTGTCGGATCTACTCAGTGGAAACAGAAACATTACGGCAACCGAAATAGTAGTAATAACAGAAAGATGCTGCAGAGGGGTTGGTTCTGATTTGTATTTACTCTACCAAACACATTACACAAGCAGTTGGTTCAGATAGTGTAGAGAGCAGGTAGTGCAATACAATACCCAAAGTTATGGTATGGAGAGGCATAGGAAGATTAGAAGCGTGATAGGCACAGAGGGAGGTAGATGGAACTATTGGAGTGCCCCAAAGTGTAATTTCAGACAACAGGAACCGTTAAAAAAGACGCAAGACCAAGGTCGTCCACAGGTAACATCAAGAAAAGATAACCGTTTTCTCCGGTTAACTGCCCGTCGAGACAAGACGCTGAATGCAATTCAGCTGCAGCGCACACACCAGGCCGCAACAGGACGCGAAAAATCAACACAAACAATCCGAAATAGCTCTCGGGAAAGTGGCATCTACGCACAGAGGCCTATGATGTGTGTACCATCAATACCACGACACCGTTTAGGCCGCAGAAACCGGACGGAGGAACATCAGGATTGGAGTCGTAACGAGTAGAGGTTCTGTTCACAGGTAAGTCAAGATTTTGTGTTCAGCCGGAGAATCATCGTTCCCTCATCTGGAAAGAACATGGAACTTGGAACGATTCTGCTCATGTGTAGAAATCATCACAATGTCATGGTGACATTGTATGCAGGAGTCAGTTTTGGCGGACGTACAGACCTCAGTGTCGTTAAGTATGGCGCTTTGACTGCTCAGAGATATAGAGGCGAGATCCTTCGACATTTTCTTGTGCCCTACGCTGATGGGGTCCCTTCTGGTGGACGATAACGCTCGTCCGCGCAGAGCTACACTGGTGGAAAACGTTCTGGAAGATAAGGGAATTGCTCGAATGGAGTGGCCAGCTTGTTCGCCGGACTTAAAACCGATTGGGCGTGTCTGGGATGTACTGGTATGTGTCCGGCATTTCAAGCAAACCAGCACCTCCCACAGCGGTTGCGGAGCTGGATATTGCACTCATAAAAGACAGACCAAATATCGCTCAAGAGGAGATACCTTATACTGTCCATGCCACGTAGGTGTACAACTGTACTGGCCATACGAGGGGATCACACATCATATTAGAGGGCAACGAGAATTACTTTTTCACTATTATGGTAGCCCCATGGTGCCTCGCTCTAAGCAAACGCCATGTAAACCGCAGGTAAAGAGTTGAAACAGCAAAATTTCGTACTGTATCACATAAATATTACAGTTGTAACCAAAACCTGAATAAAGCACGCTACCATATTGTGCATGATATCTCACCTAATTGTTTTGAGCAGTGTAGTATACTTACTTAGCAAATGTCGTGGAATACGCAGCTAACAATGCGTGCGACATCCCCTGGCCTCGCGGACTGCAGTGATAGGCTTTGGAAGTGCGCCACGTCGCTGGTACTGCCCTGGACGCAGCTCACACCCCAGACATACTCGATTCAGTTCCAATCTGAGCTCCGGGGTGGGCATCTCAGTCTTTGTACTTCCCCTACATGTCCTTGGAACCATTCCGGAGCGGTGCGGGAACGATGTGATGATGCGTTATAATTGTGAAAGCCGCAGAACCATCAGGACGTCGGAAGGCCCAAGACGGGTGGACATAGTCCCGGAGCAGCTGAAAATACCGCGGACTAATGCAGGTCCCATCCACGCCGGTCAGATGCACCCAAAACTATTAGAGATACTACCTCCTTAGAATACACCTTCTTAGCAGGCGGATTTAATACATTTGCGTGGTCCGCACCACAGACAATTCCACCCATCGACATGGTGCAGTTGAATTCTTGATTCGTCTGACCACATCACGTTCCGCCATTGTTCCAGTGTCCGACTGGCAATAAATGCAAGCCTCTGTGTCCGAATACGCGTTAACAGTGGTCGCCGTGTGTGTCGCCGACTCAAACCCACCACGTACCTGATGATTATCCACTGCGAGATGTGTTTAGCATGACCTGTGTTGAGTTGAGGCATGACGTGTTGTACTGTAGACCTTCTGTCACTATTGACGACGCATCATGGTGACAGTCATCGAGAGTGGCTGGACGGTAGCTCGTCTGATGTGACAACTTCATTCAGGCATTTACAATACACCCTGGAAACGTGTGAGCCTAAGTCCTGTACCAGTGCGTAAATTAAAATTCCCATTAGCCGGCCACCGACCGCTATACCCTGTTCGAACAGCGTCAGCTCAAGACGACATTGTATATTACACAAATTACTTGCACTACGACGACTCCGATGGCCTCCTGTACAACTGCAGTGCCATCTATTCCCAGTTTGTAGTAATCGATGGTAAGGCACCGACTAAAACAGAGGTGATATCCGGCTTTTCCCAGGGTAGTGTTATTGGTCCTCTTCTGTTCCTTATGTACATAAACGATTTGGGAGAAAATCTGACTAGTTCTCTTAGGTTGTCTGCAGATGACGCCGTCATTTATCGTCTGAAGATCAAAACCAACTGCAGAACGATCTAAATAAGATATCAGTACGGTGTAAAAATTGGCAATTGACTCTAAATAATGAAAAGTGTGAAGCGTCCACGCGAAGGAAGGAAGGGAGATTAGTGTTTAACGCCCCATCGACAGCTTGGTCATTAGAGGCGGAGCTTACGCTCGGGTTGTTTGGGTAAGGACGGGGAAGGAAATCGGCCGTGCCCTTTGAAGGGAACCATCCCGGCATTTTCCTGGAGTGATTTAGGAAAATCACGGAAAACCTAAATCTGGATGGCCGGAGGTGGATTTGAACCACCATCCTTCCGAATGCGAGTCCAGTGTGTTACCATTGCACCACCTCGCTCGGTGCGTCCACGCGAGTAAGAAAATAAATCCGTTACACTTTGTTTACAAGATAAATCAATCACATGTGGCGGCCGTAAACTCTACTAAATACCTAGGAATTACTATTACATCGTACTTAAACTGGAAAGAAGACGTAGATAATGTCGTAGGAAAGGCGAACCAGGGACTGCGTTTTATTGGCAGAACACTTAAAAGATGTAACAGAACTACTAAAGAGACTGCATACACTACGCTTGTCCGTTCTCATTTGGAGTATTACTGCCCGATGTGGGATCCTTATCAAGTGGGTTGATGGAATTCACCGAAAAAGTCCAAAGAAGGTCAGCTCATTGTGACGATATAGGGGAGACAGCGTTATGGAAATGATACATGATCTGGGATGGGAATCATTACAACAAAGGCGTTTATCGCTGCGGCATGGTTACTTACGAAACTCCAACGGCCATCATTCTTCTCCGAATGCGAAAATATATTGTTGACTCCCACCTAGACGTAGAACCACAGGAAGTTTAAACGGAAAACGGAAAGGCAAAACATAGAGTCACAAGTGTGATAGGGAGGTTATAGCAGTGCAAGTTAGTGGTAAATAAGTAAGAGGTGGTGCAGAGGTAAGTAGCCGACGTGACGGCGAGCGGCAAAAAGAGGGGAGCGGCCGCAGGTAGCAGCGGCAAACCCCAGCGCGACCGCTGCATCTGCCACTCAAAAACTGGCCGCGCTCAGGTATAAGGTGCTGCAAGCGCTCTGCCCGTGTTGCGCAATAAAAAATAAAAACACCATGTGCGCTACTTTCCTAAAGGGCAGCATGTTTCGAAAAGATTCTTACGACTGGACAAGATTACATTCGATGGTTCACAAATGAAGACAAAATTGGGCTGCATTTCTGCTTAGCGAGAGGACTACGAAAGTTTTACCTATTTATTTTATTACCAAAAATTTATCTAATATTACAAGGGTATCGCTTTCATATGCAGGAGCATAGAGCCTTGAGTTTGCTTCTTAAAATTACGTTTAGGGTTAAATTTTTCATATCTGTTTCACAAATCTTTAGTGCACCCTTCGTAAGACAAATAACACGAAGAAACTAACTGCACCTAAATACGTGTGTATGTGTGTGTGTGTGTGTGTGTGTGAGAGAGAGAGAGAGAGAGAGAGAGAGAGAGAGAGAGAGAGTGATTCACTAACGCCCCTACACCCCCCCCTCCCCAGACACCATACAAAAGACTGATATTGAAGTTGTGCAATATGGCATCCATACTCTATTTAGGGCCGATCTGTCGCTGAGGCGGCTAATTGTTAACAAATCCTGCCACAAGCATATGGAAGTCGGTTAAGATCTCTTCAACGTCGAGAAAATCAAGTCTGAAACATACCTAGATAACTGATAAGAACGACGTAGCGACCTATCGAGATAAATCCACCGGACAATCGTGTTTCATAGAGGCAACCCAATATACCGAAACATTCCGACTAATGTAAACTTCTAGTTATGCTGACCAAATAATATTCACGCGCCGCGGTGGAGTAGCCGAGCGGTCTAAGGCGCCTTGCAGCGGAGCGCGCGGTTGCTCGACGTCGGAGGTTCGAGTCCTCCCTAGGACATGGGTGTGTGTGTATGTGTTTGTCCTTAGGTTAGTTTGCCTTAGTTTAAGTAGTTTATAGGCAACGGACTGATGATCACGCAGTTTGGTTCGATAGATTTACAAACATTTAAATTTTTTTACAATATTCAAGCAACGTTGCGATCTACATTTATGTATGAGATATATTCTTTCGAAATCGTGTTAATGTTTTCGAAACACCCGGTGGTTAATAAGACACTTTTCAAAGTCAACATGTTTTGAGGGAATAGCAAGAAATTATAGTTTGCCTCTGTTGTGGTGAAATAGTTCTGCATATGAGATAAAACATCAAGACTGAATATCAGTGGATTCCTGTTTGTAGGCTGGGTACGGTAACTACAAGAATTTAGCAAAAAGGAAAGTAACAGAGACATGGAGGCCCGAATGGAGGATTGGTAAGGGCCGATCAATAACGGAAGCTGTTACTCTACCCTTGTTATAGAGGTGGATTTCGGCAGTCATAACGGCACCAATACTAAATAAGAAACAGTTGTTACGTTGCTTGTAGCTAACATAGTTAATTTACCTGCAGTATCCATAATTGTGAAATTCGGGACAGCAGTGGCACAGAAAACAAGCCGCGGCGGAGTGGCCAAGCGCATTCAAGCGCTATGCTCCGATGCGCGAGGTCGTTCCCCATCGGGGGTTCGAATCCCCCACCTCCCCTCGGGCATTGATGTTTGTGCTGTCTTTAGTATAAGTTAGTTCATAAATAGTTTTTAAGTTTAGGGATTGTTAACGCCGCAGTTAAGTCCCATCAGCTTAACAAACATTTGAACATTTAGTAAACATAAATCGGCCTACAGGTGCATACACCCGCATACCCAACCCCCACACAATGGCACCATGCGAGGCTTTGCGGGAGTGAGGTGTGTGCAACTGAATTCCTGTTGTGATCGGGGTCAGGTGACGCGGCACTGTCGATTGTGTCTGTCCTATTGTACAACAGGGAATGAGATAGATAGTCCAGAAATCAATAATGTAATAAAACTTTTAAAACTGTAGACTGAGACTATTTTATGTACTTTTAAAATATCATTTACGTTTACACCAAAGATTATTTGAGTTATTGAGACATACTCAAATTCAGGTCAAAGAGAAAGAAGAAAAACACGACTAATATAAATGTTTTGATTAAAAACTCAGGTAACAAATACTAATTGAAATATTTATGTAATATATGACTACGATGTATTTATTGAAAGAACAGATCTTCAGAAAAATAGAATTTATCGCTCCTCTAGGTCAAAAGTTGTTTTCCACCCTAGACCATAAAACAGCGTTATATAATATTTAGCGATTTTCTCCAAAAAGTTGGCGTCTTCTAGCAGGAAAGCACATACTAAGTGAAGAGTAGACTGGTAAAACAATGACACTCTACTCGGGAGAAACAGCTTTGAAATACTCCGGGGTTGCAAATCTCTGTCCCCATACGCCTCAGTAAGAGGTTTGAAGATTTGCCCACTGTTGATAATCTGTCTGAGCGAGCACGGACTGCCTGGAGAATCGCTTCTTCGTACTTATACCTCGCGAATAGACGACGACGGTAGAATTAAAGAGGTAAGAGTCAACACGGAGGCTAAACTGCATTTTTCCCGCGGGCAGTATCCGACTTGGGAGAGGAAAATGAGGAAGTGAGTGTAGCACAGAACGTATCATCCGCCATATAGCGTGACGCGAATTGCGGGGTATGGATGTAGATGTTGTATAGCTGTAGTTCGACAGAAAGGTTAAAAACCAGTAAACTTGAAGTGTAAAACATTGTTAAGTGGAGATAAGCAAATAAATCTATAAAAAATAAGTTGACTGATAATTTAGTAGCCTTGGCTGAACAAAAACAGAAATAATTAAAACTGATGCACTCAAGTTCGATTTCTAGTTTAGTAACTACTCAGTCCATTCCATATCATGCAAGACATAGAAGATAAAACTCCAAAGTGGCTCATTTTTGTCAGGTACTGTATAACAAGTGAACAGTCATTTCCGGGTTGCTCATTACTATCTACGGTGTATTGTAAAAGAGGTAAACTCAACTATTCATTTACTTCGTGTTTGATTGTAGTGTTGCGCGGGGGGAAGGGGTGGGGAGTGACATATTATTGCCTTAGACAGTTCCTATCTCATTCACGAAGGACGCTGAAAGAATGAAGCGCGAAGAAAGTGGAAAAACCCTCAAGATATTAAATGGTCGTTTGCTTCGAGAAATTTTTATTCTTGAGAAGGAATGCTCAGTTTACCGCAAAAGAGTAGCGTGTACGAGTCGGTAGAAGGCTGAAAAAAACATTGAATTTGGTGTTGAGGTGCTTAATACGTAAATAGTAACGGTTAAAGGACATTCTCTTGCCTTTTAATAAGTAATCGCATTAATAACTCATTTGTGTGCCTTCATTACGTTTTTATTTTTTCCCTTTTTATGCCTAACATTCAAATAAGCGAGACACCTCTCCTTCAAATATTAAATATTTTTCCCGACGCATAGTGTATTTTTTTATAAGCAGGAGAGAACATTACAGTCTGAAATACCCTCACGAGAAAAATGCGGTAATTACGTGCTCATCGTATCATAGAGGGAAACACGCACTGCATTAAGGACTTTTGATAATATTACTATGTCCATTTTATGATAGAAATATCTGTTGTTTGGCCTAAGCCCACCACACACTATGTATTAAATGACTCACTAGAACGCCTATGCTTTAAGCGTCTCGAATTATTAGGAAAGAGGCCAAATTACTACTCATCGGATGACGCACTACACCAGGAATGAACTACGTTCCATTTATACTCCGTCTGGACCCCTGAACTATTGGAGTGTATCTGCCGCTGTGAACACTCCGCCCTGCGAGCTACTTCCTCGAACTGTCCAACGCATGCACCACCTCCCCAAACCGTTCGCTCTGCAATTGGATGAAATTTAAGTGCATACCCTGACGGCAGCAAGCTCTGTCAGAGTTGAAACTCGACTTCATAGACAATGTGTGACACTCGCTTTCAATTCCTGTCGGTGAGGATCTTTTACGACTTCTGCTATTAGCCCATGCTACCATTGCTGGTTGACAGATCACGTAGAGGGAAGAACATATCTGGTAACGTCATTCAGGGTGCACTCATGGTCGCTTTCAAACACGATAGTTAGTCCCATGTTAATAATTTCATAACAGACCGTCACTTCTTCACCACTTCACTGCCATGATTTAAGTTAGCGCTGTCGTATGACATGACCGCTTGATACTATTACTACACCATCAACAGCTCCGAAGCAACCATAGTGCTCTTTTATAGGCGGGACTCATATTTTGTCTAATGAGATTATTTAGGTGATATATCCGTAATAGATGTTAAATATTGTCCCGAAAGGAATTCCGGAGTTCTAAGTACTGAAATGCCGCGCTATGGATCCCAGATGTACCTATTGAGCTATCTATATAATGTAACTCCGAAAACAGGCAGCACTGTATATAGTTTTTATGAAGTGCCTTAGTCAATACACACATACTATTTGAGCAAAAAGTATCCGGACGAGGTGTTAAGACAATATTGCGTATGAGTGTCCTTTGACTCTGTGGCAACTTGACCTCTACTAGAGATACTTTCAGAGAAGTGACGCAATGTCTGTGGAGGAATGGTAATGCAATTTCCTGAAGTTCCGGATCAAGATAAGGTAAAACGTTGTAGGCTGCGGTCCGTAGCGAATTCAACGTTCTAACTCATCCCAAAAGTTTCCATTGTTTTCAGTTTGGGCATGCACAGCCCAGTCCATTTCAGGAAAGTTACTGTCCACAGACCATTGGTCCAAAGATGCTTCTTTATTACTAGGCGCATTGGCATTCTCATACAAACACTTTTATCTCGATGTTAAACCCTAAGCTTTCTTCCTCTTGTCTTCGAACTGTGCCTCTGCTGTACGTAGTACACAATTCTATAAGACGTGGTTACATACTTGTAATTTAGCGTGTTCTTGATGCAATAAGAAGATAACACCCTAAACACGGAATTCCCAACCACACCGAAACACCACCACCTCCGTAGTTCACTCTTTCCGCTTCACTTAATGGCAGGTAATTTTCTTCAGGTCCAGCTGCTCGACCACTCTAAACCATTCTTTTAAGGCCATTCGCAAAATGGTTGTATTAGCTGCAAGGGAAGGAAGGAGTGGAAGCACTCTGGAACCCACGAATGATACTATCCATTCATTTCACGCTACATGGTTGAACAAATTAATACAAACGTCAAAAAGAGACATTTTTTTAATTAGGAATGCGTTGGCCCACAATTGACTTTGAGAACAGATGCCGGAACAGAACCTACTCGGCTATGTGTGTGTGTGTGTGTGTATTACCATTCTAGAATATGGCAGTGTTTGTTAGCAATATGTTAATCACAGTAACCAGTTTGTTGTCGAGGATGGTGAGATATCAAATCACAGTGATCTGAACAGTGAGATTATTGATAGGAACAGTTAAATATGTGTATGTGTGTTCTTTTGGGGGTGTAGATACATAAAGTCGGTTGTTTGTAGAAAGCCATGTAAAGGATGATTCATCGAACCATGCCATATACTTCCCGTAGTGATTATGGCTCAACTTTCTTCACAGCTTTGCGGTGGTTTCCATTATTAAGGGTTTAGCAGATGCAGCCCTTCCATTAATGTTTAATTCCAGGTGTTCTGGTCTTTTCTAAACAGCATCACTCAAGTAAGTGTTGAGTTTTCCAGTCGTTATTGCCGTGTTGACTAGCCACAACCGTTGTTAAGGCTTGTCTGTAGTTGTCAGTTAACTTCGGGTTTGGCCCACTAATCCACTTGGACAGTAATGTTTTACCTTGTTTCCTTGTTTTGTGGACGTTGTCATTGCCGAGAATATTGTTGTTAGTGAAACGTTCAACACTCTAGACATATTCTCACACTAACTGTGTTCCATCACAGAAAAAGCGTAGCGGGTGTACATAAAGTCCGGGAACACTTTCAATTATTTATTGCACAAGAACCAAACATTTTATAGATATCACACGTATGTCATTATTAACAGAAACCCTGAAAGTCTTTTCTTTTCTTTAAGTTATCCGTTGTTGGAGTTCGACAAAAACAAGTGTGCTACATCTGTTCAGCGGATGTTTAGAACCAAGTAGGGTAAGAAGCCACCAACAAGGAAGGCCACTTACCACTGGTACAACAAATTCGTTACCATGGGTTGCTTGCCCCCGGAGAAGAGGAGCGGACGTCTCAGTGTGTGTAAAGTGTATGCGGAGCGCGTACGAGAGACATTCATAAGGAGTCCAAAGAAATCGCTGCTTCGTTCATCCCGTGAACTCTAAATGACTCCAATGACAGTGTGGAAAGTCCTGCGACAGAAGCTGTCTATGAAACCATTCAAATTGGAGCTAGTGCAGAACCTTAATGACGACGACACAAATACAAGCGTTTTGAGTTTTGTTCCCAGTTGCAACAATTGAATCAGGACGGGTATGGTATTCTTGATCGCTTAATGTTTAGCGACGAAGCCATTCTTCTCACCAATGGGAAAGTGAACAAGCATAGTTGTCGAATCTGGGGTACAAATCATCCACACGAATGTACTGAATTTGAGCGTGATTCCCCAAAGATAAATGTTTTTTGCGCCTTATCGCGTCGAAAACTGTACGGTCCATTCTTTTCCGCTGAGAGCATTGTCACTGGATATTCCTACTTGACATGTTGCAGCCTCCTAAGTGTGTTTCCCGGTATACCACTGTGCCGTGAGTATTGCCTGTCGATAGGGGCAGCTCCATGTCCGGTATATCACCTGAACTCGCCATGATTGCGACTAGCGCTGACCATCGGCAAATTACCAAGCTACACTGTGGCGGTATGAGATATGTACGACATCTGTATAATGTCTGATTCTTGTACAATAAATAACTGAAAGTGTTCCCGGACTTTATGCGCCCCCTGTATAATATACCGAAAGGTATTATCCAAGACTTCGTATGTCACGTCACTGCATTCACTCGTACGGGGTGTTGCCAACTTGCAAGAAGGTGTAGTATACTGCATGCTGTTCATATTATTTTGTCTAGCCCTGTATTTTAAATATTTTTCAGAGGTCGAAACTTTGCATGTGGTTGGTTTTAGCGCATACATTGCTTAGTATGAAATTCAAAGGAGATATTGGGATTTCATTCAAAATTTATAGCACAATAATACCTCATTGCGTTCTCGAGATACTGGTATCATATCTGGCGGATGAAGACGCGCTTCGTACCGGCTTCTGTCTAAGTGGACTTTGCGGCAGTAAGAATAACTTATTCCCCATTTAACCCTCGAGTCGTCGCATGAATTTTTCTAACACCAGTAGTCGAGTGGTTGATTCTGTCAAGTAGCCGTCGTTTTCGTTAGACACGAAAATACTGCCTTAAGTGTTTGGTATTGAAAAATAATAAGTTTATTTCGCTTTTTAATTAATAGAAATTCAAATTGTAATATTTGACCTTCATTTTTCTATCGTGCACTTCTTGTGTAGTACCTTTAGCAGACCTCTTTGGACCAGGTAGAATATTTGTTATATTTTGTAGGCCGTTTCTGCTGTTTTGGCTTTACGCTTTCCCTGGACCACTTGGTTTTGCTATCTTTACCAACAAAATACCCACATATATTATCGTCACCATCTTCTTCATCTTCATGACATTGCATTTCCTCTGCTTCATGATGTCCCCTTCCCTCTAAAGGAACTACTTCTATTTCTGATTCATTGTTGTGATCACTAAGTTCTATTTGTTCTTCTTTCCCGTCAGACTTGTCAAATTGAGAATACTTGCTGTATTAGAAGCCTTTAAATCTCCTCCTCTGATAACGCTCTTTTTGGAAACGGCTCTAAAAGTATAAATAAAGAAAAAGGTATAGCTGCTAGTGAAAGATTTTAACCCAAAATAAAATGGTATTCTCAATTTCCATAAAAAATTATACTTATATCGCCGGTTACATGGTTAACACTGGACTCCACAAATAACACGGACAATAATAAGCTGCTGTTTTCGCCAATGTGACCAACAGAGGTCCAGTTTGAAGATAGGTGAACCGCCACCACTTCAACAATGTCTACTTTGAATTCAGAGCGAAAAACCGAAATTTGATTTGATCAGTCAATCAATGCGACCACTCGAAGGTTAAGAAAACTATTCTGTGAATATATTTTATTTCGAACATCGTGTAGTCTTTCATCTCTTGATAAATGAGTGGATTTAGTTTTGTTATCCGTCATAGCCTGTATGTAAATGTGTCAAAGGATATAAATAATTTATAATATATTCACCAATCTGCAGCATATAAGCAGCATGCTCTGTTGTAGAAGAATGTAACTAGCAGAAAAATGCTCAAAGAAGCAAACATACTCCTGTTTAAAGACTCTTAAAGAAAAGTGGACACGCAGCTGTCTCATTCCGCCTTCCTCACCAAACTTTTGGCATGTCAATAAGTTAGCTTTTTGTGCTGAAAGAGAATATCAGAGAAGGCAGTGGAAGAGAGAAGTGATAATATCAGTGGGAGAGGAGGAGAGGGCAGACGGCCGTGGTGAGGGACATTGGCGGTAAAAGAGATGAATGGATAGGTGATAGCACTGGGAGGAAAAGAGAGGGGACACTGAAAACAAAAAAAGGGAGATGAGTGGGGACCGTACATAAGCTTTGGCGGTTTGGATCCTCCAGTCTGGCCAACTTTAACACACAAAAATTGTCCACTTTCCCAGATCGCCTATACCCATGTGTAATAGGTAAAAACCAGAAGCTCTAAGAAATACTCTTATCGGTTTACAATTCTATGCACCAGCTAAAATTATAAGTATTCTCAGCAGATTATCAGTTTAAAATTCACGAAGATTGGATTTAAATAAGCCGAGCGGTCTGCAGCGCCACGTTACGGATCGCGCGACCTCCCGCGTCGGAGGTTCGAATCCTCCTCGGGAATGGATGTGTGTATTGTCCTTAAGTTAGTTTAACTTAGTTTAAGTAGTTTGAAAGACTAGGGACTGAAGTCCAACGTCGTTTGGTCCCATATAATTACAAAAATTTGAACATTTCTGGATTTACATACCGAAAGGAATGTTGTGATTTCTAAAGTAGTTCATAGAAAAGACGTTCTTGAACTGGTTTCACTTCACCGTTACGGTACGGAAAGACATACTGTACGGTTGAACTTGCTGTTGTTAGATACTTGTTCTCCATTTGGTTATTCCGTTACGATGATATACGCTGCTGTGACGCCCCCTGATGGAAACTTTTTGATGTGTACGTATATTTCTCTCCTCTCACATGCATATGTCGCTCCATCTCATTTACGCAGATATCATCTGGAGACAGAGCTATCAATTCAGTACCGGTCGATCGTCTCATCTTTAATTCTTTTCCCGGCTTCCTGTCTCGCAGTGTGCAAGGCTGCTAAGGTGCTACGAGCTTGCATGGAGATGAATAAACGGAATTCTTAAGTGTTCTTCGTCTGTTTCACTAGCTTTCTTACTTCATTTTTTCATTACGTTTATGTATTTTTATTTATAATTTCTGAAAATCAATATCCTCCACTTGAGCCCTCTTCTTTTACACAATGTGACGCTGAACCCTAAAAATCTTTTAATTTCTTCTGGAGGTTGTCATTAATGTTGCATTATTCTTAATTACGGGTAGTAGTTTCTAATCAGGCTTCCTAATGCTCAAAAATCACTCCTTGCCGGTATTTTATCGTTGATCTGTTATGTATTGATTATTACTGTTGTACTGTTAAGCTAAGGCTGCGAGGAGTCAAAAGGACACACTCCAAGCTGTGAAATTAAACAACACCACAGATAGATGAGGCTGCTAGCACATATGTTACATGAAGTAAACAGTAAGTTAATAGCCTTGCGAACTGCAGACGACGGTCACAGTGTGAGAGTTTTCATGCACTGAATAAACAGATAACACCATACAGCGCCTAGACGCTGTTCTGAGGTGTTACATTAGTACTTGTTTGCCAACAGACACGTCCTAACATACAATGCAAGACTGACAGCAGTCCCTGAGAATAGCAATGCCAGTGGATTTACAAGGGTTAGAGTGAGAGGGGAAGTGCTGGTAAAGCGGTCCCCGCTCAGGAGGGCCCTAAGGGCGTGGCCACATCACGTGAAACATGTTTCTTTATGAGTGTACTCGGAAGAACAATGACGTTTCGTTTTCAGCGGAATACTGTTGCTCCCTGTATGGATTTTGGTGGTGTAAAAGCCATTAACGTTTCAACCAAATGAGTAGTACAATCAGAGGACAGAACTAAAATGTGGTTCTTAGGAGCAGCAAAGAGGTGGAAAGGTGAACGTAACATTGGTTAAAAATATATCTGCCGCTAAAATAAATGGTAAGTGGGGAAAATGGTACTCCCACATGATCCTTCAAAACCCCTGATTTATCAGGAAAAAACTCTCAGTCAGAGGTGTTGGGTACCAGATTCGTGTAGCTCGCCACCTGGTTCGGGTAAGCTCTGCCGAGGTCAATATATTCACTTAGAGTGACGACCCTGATAGTTTATCTTTGTACAAAGCTGCTAGTGTTCACTAATTCGATAGTATCCAACCCAGAAGGTCTTAGACCCTGACTGCTATTTGGGTAACCGTAATTATTCCTTCGAAGCTGGCTCCCAATTGCAGTATAGTATGCATTACAACAAATAGCTTTTTCAAAGCTACTGAGCCCCCTGAGTCTCCTATAGGAAGAATCCTACAGAGTCTCACAACTCACATAGTTCGTGGTTGCCTAGTGGGAGTGTTGAGCGCTGAATCTTGTGATCGCCTGCCTTCAGTGAAAGTCAATCTTCTACAATTGTTCCTAACCGCTCGGGAAGTGCAGACTTACCCGCAACTCCTCCTTCCGCTTTTTTTCTATTTCAGGACACGACAAATCGTAATTTTTGTGCTTATCTTGTCATATATGTGAAAAAACCTTAGTTCCTTCCCTCTCACTAGCTACTTTCAAACATTCTAGGATCACATTCTCTGTTGGTTTGTTCTTGCTTGTTGAGAATATGTTATGAATAATCGTTTCCGATGGAGACACGATGCCAACCATAATTGCTGACGAATAAAAAGTACTCACGAAACAGTTGCTATGAATAAAAAATAGCATCTCGCAACGAACTTTATAACGGCGCTGATATTTCTTGTTACTTGTCACTATGATGTGGCAACATTACGCTTATCTTTGACTTTGGCAAAGTAGTTGTACTTTCCACTAAAAGTCACTCTCATTGCGGGAAGATTAATCTGACTGATACCATTATCCATTATACAGAGAATGCTTACTCTTATCCGGAAGGTGAGAGAACTAATCAGCCGTGGCTTCATACCAGAATTAGCTTCAAGTGATTTATGAAATGATCAGTAAGGTTCAATCTTAAATCGTGATTACCGTTCAGGGATTTGAACACTACTCCTCCAAAATACAGGTCTAGCACCCGAAGTACTGTACCATCTCGTTTGATATTCCACGCTCGCTGATTGACGCCAATTGCACTGCAGTAATTTTGACTGACAGTAGAATTTCGTGAATACCAATGTGTATTATAAATGAGATTTCCCTGCCGCGCTTTTGTTGCTAGATTAGTCATCTGACCGTTGGTATTTAGGGCTACCTTGCGGAGCTAGGGTGGGAGAGTTGTAGTCAGAAAGCCACACCAGCATCGTAAAAATGCTGCGAAACTGGTCGAATGATGGTATTTTACCGATCCTTTTCGTACATTTCCATAGAAATTTTCCTTTTCATTTAGATTTAGGTGGCAACAACCCTTTATGGTTCTCCGGACTCTAAGATAATAGACTGTTACGAGTGGACCTATTAATTGTACTTCGATTGGGTAATTACAAGAAGTCCGATCTATTTTTATCGTCATCCCCTCAGACTACTACAGTGGACGCCTCGGAGTATTGTAGACATGTACAGCTGGTGCTAGGAGGTCAAGTGTCTTTCCGCTTCTGATTTAAATCAGGGTAGTGAAGTGATGTGTATGCGAAAGGTCGTTAGAAATCAACACATAGAGATAATTAAACGTGGAAATGTGGTAAAATGACGGAAATGTTTGGAAATGCTAACGATAGACCGTCAAATAGGTTTATGATTTCTTGCTGTATGATCGTGCACCATACAAATTGCTTACAAGGAATTATTTTCCTCTTCCAGCCATACAACACGACGTAAGGGTAATCGTAATAGATATTATGTGCAGTAGAGGCAGCAAGGAATATTATTAGAATAAGCGACACTCAGTTTCAAACCCGACAGTAACTAAAGTTGTCAGTAAACGCTGTACCATCTCAGCCACCTCACTGGGAAGGAGGTGCAAGCAAATGACTTTTTGGCCGATTACCTCGCTCACTGCGGCACAAGATGTGGCTCAAGTATCACAGATACTGAACAGTGGCTGACTGGAAGCATACACTAAGGACCGTCGATTCGCATTCTTGCCTCATTTCAAATGATCCTTGGCTTTGAGTGGGACGATGGCCCAATTACTTATTTAACTCCCAGTGTGTGAGAGGTTGACCAGTGACGTTTTGAGGGTGTTTTTCAGAGTACTACTTCAGCCCATTGAATTAGCTTACTGCGAACATGAAGCAACCTTCCTTCAGCTTTCTGGGTGATCACGAATTGCTCAGCCTCTCACATCTTGCCGTCTAGCGAGAGTATGACATCCATGTTGACAGGGCTGAATGCATGCGAGCCTGTTTCGACAATAACTCTAGTAGGCCATCTCACCATAACCGTCTCCTAATCCCGTAAAGAGTGTCTGCACAATTTGGAAATTGTGTGGAACACAGTACTTAACATCCCAGATATGTGATATTTCTACGCGCTATAATCGTGAGCGTCTTCAAGTGGGAATGACATTACTGAAAAATTCCTTCGCCGAATCGATGATTTATAGGGGTTAGAAGCGTTGCTGCACGCTACTAAAGAGGCGTCTGCCAGTAATAGTTCACTAGGTTCGATTATCTTTGAACTTAAGAGTTTGTAAAGATTGGAAGAATCTCTAACGAAAAACAAGAAAAATGTAGTTCAGCACTGTTCATGCTTTTCCCGATGTATTGTGATTATGTGAAACTGTGTTAAGGAGCAGCAGAGAGGCGTGAATGCCGTGGAATGTAATCACGAGGGAAATAAGAGGGAGAGACGTAGCGTAATGCCGTTAATGCGGCCAGTACAGCCGCCACATATGCGATCAGGCCGGCCCTGGCCGCAGGCTATCGGCTCGTATTACCCGACAACTCGGTTACTGCCCACCCGGCCGCGGCCGTCTCCTGCACGCCGCAAGACGCACTCCACCCATCACACACGGATGAGCGGCCTCTGTACCTGCAGGTTACTGCTCAAACTGCTCTGCACTCACGCCTTTTATATGGCAGCGCGAGCCAACTCAAGTGTACTGCAATAGGTCTACAGTGATACGACGCTGGTGGCAAAACATTAAGCAATATTCAAAAGTTGGCAAGTGTGCATATTTTTACGAGAGGGTTTTTATACTCCAAAGTTACTGAATGATGCATGGCAGAGGTTATATTACGAGAGACTTGTACACCGTTTAACCAATCAGCATGAAATTTGGCATGTAAACGCATATTCTGTGAAGAAGGTTTCTGTATTCCGCAAGCCACCGTACACTGTATGGCGGAGCGTACCGTACAATAAACTTAAACATCGTTTCACCGATCCATGAAATCTGCCAGAAAGAGAAGGGTAGAAGGAGACAGAGAGAGAGAGAGAGAGAGAGAGAGAGAGAGAGCCGGGGGGAAGGTGTGGGCTAGTGAGCAGGAGACGAAGAATGAGGATAATCACTACCAGAACATTGTAATACATACAAACTGTAGGAATGTTTGCTGTTGAATCTTCCGAGTTGTATGGTCGGGGTCGAAGAAACATTTCTGCTCCTGACGTTCATCCAGAGCTGCGCTGGACATCTTGTGAGGTGCTTCTGGTAGCGTTGAGTCATGCCGACTGTCGAGTCGGGCGTCGGAGAGCGGTATAAATGCTGTCTAAAAGGGGCGTGGTCAAGTGTTCACGTGCCAACAGAGATAAGCCTTGTCAAAGATAGAACCATAACTATCGATAGTCGATGGTCAAGGATAAAAGCGTGACTACCTACTCGGAAGAGCTACTGTCCATATGTCTCTAAGTTTCATAGATTCTTCCTTTCTATTACAATTATCCCCATGTTTGTATAATTCGATTGCTTCTCTGTACAGCCGTGGATAGTAGTTCGTCGTGTCCTTCATGAAGTGAAGTTATCCGAAACGAAAATTTTATCTACAACGACGAACTACTATCTACGGCTGTGCAGAGAAGCAATCGAATTATGCAAACATGATTTCCTTCATGAAGTAAAGTTTTCTGAAACTGAACTTTTATCTACAACGACGAACTACTATCCACGGCTGCACAGAGGAGCAATCGAATTATACAAACATGGGGATTATTTTAATAGAAAGGAAGAATCTATGAAACTTACAAGGAAAGTACTCGGGCTCGAACAAACACAAATATACCAAAATCGTCTGACAGATAATGTAGAGGTCCCTTATTCCTCTAGCGATACTCTCGCATCTGCAAAACTTTGCAGTCGCCCATTAGAGGCATCTGCGTGAGCCACGCCGCATTGCACTTTGACCTGCCGGTACACCAGTCGGGAGCACTAGCGACAGTGCGGTGTGCCTCTGAAGTTGCGTTTTGTGACGTTATTTGTGTAGTGAAGCGTCAGATGGGTCGGCGATTGATAATCAATCCTGATAATGTATTGCGATTGGTTGAGATGAAATTCCAAAGAGCCCTTCTTCGTGAATACGGTCTTGGTGTAGAAGATGAATCATTGACATGTTTTCTGGTATCTATTATAGTGCAGAAATATGAGCATAGATTAGAAACACTACAGTATGTACCAGGTAACATGCGAATGATGCAGCTTCCACACCAATACCATCTTCACGAAGAAGGTTTCTTCGTAACTTCATCTCAACCAGTCATACTATATTAGCAGGATTTTTTACCAATCGCCGACCTATCCGACGCTTCACTAAACAAATAACGTCACAAAACGCAACTTCAGAGGCACACTGCACCGTCACTACTGGTGTACCGGCAGGTCAAGGTGCAGTGCGGCGTGGCACACGCAGAGGCCTCTAATGGGCGACTGCAGAGCTTTGCAGATGAGGGAATATCACTAGTGCAATGAGGAACCTTCACATTATCTCTCACACGATTTTCGTGTATTTATATTTGTTCGAGCCCAAGTACTTTCCTTATTAGTGACATATGGACAGTAGCTCTTCATAGTAGGTAGTCACGCTTTTATCCTTGACCATCGACTATCGATAGTTATGGTTTTATCTTTGAAAAGGCTGGCTGCGCACGTGAACACTTGCCACGCCCCTTTTAGACAGTATTTATACCTCTCTCCGACGCCCGACTCGACAGTCGGCAAGACTCACCGCTACCAGAAGCACCTCAGAAAATGTCAGGACCATAAATGTTCCTTCGACCACAATCATACAACCCTGAAGATTGAACAGCAAGTATTTCAGCCGGTCGTGAAATCCTTCACTGAATGTACGAATGTTACTGTTCAAAATGTCCAAATGTTTGTAAACCTATGGGATCAAACTGCTGAGGTAATCGGCCTCTAGAATTCCAAACTACTTAATCCAACTTATGATAAGGACTATTCACTCACCTATGTCCGAGGGAGAACTCGAACCTCCGACAGGAAGTGGTCGCACAGTCCACAGAAAGACGCCTTAGACAGAAAGGCCATTCCAATGCGGCGAATATAATTGTGAATTGCATTTACAATCATTTATATCAGAAACGGAGGAGGAGGAAAGGGACAGAAACAGGGGGATGTAGTGAGAGGAGAGAAGAAAGAGGAGGAGGAGAGGGAAGTAGGTAAAAGGGGGGGAGGGGCAGAGACGGCGGGGGAGGGGGGAGGAGGGGATGGGAAGAGAGAGGAGTGAGTAGGAATGCAGCAGCAGATGACCTGAACAAATAAATACCGGGTCACAACGCGTTTTCAGCTCGTCATGTACAATACTACAACCCGTATAGAACACTAATGAGAACCGTATATGAGTACTGTTCGAGTGTTTGCGATCCCTACCGAGTCGAACTGGAGGAAGTAATCGAAGCAATTCAGAAAAAAACACTTTTACACTTGCTACCGATAATTTCGGTCAATACGCGAGTATAACAGCGATGTTTCATGGACTCAAATGGATATAAGTGGGCAAAAGGTACCACGGCCACGCACTATTGTGGCTTATGGAGTATCCCCACCTGGGCAAAGACTCTTTCCCCTGGAAACAGGCAGTGGAGTCCAGTGATAAGGAACAGAACACAGGTTCAAATATTCAAATATTTATAAACCTATTGGATCAAACTGCTATGGTCATCAGTCCTTAGACTTACAAGCTACTTAAACTAACTACACTAAGGACTACAAATACACCCATATTACTAAAAATTTCCGGTCTGTTATGCCGTGGTCTAGTGGATTTATTGTCGAAACCCAACGTTTCGTCCCCGACTGCGGAGGATATTCTCAAGGGGGACCGTAGCACTTTCAATGTCCGATACACACCCCGGCTCGCTACTGACTGAGGCCAAACTCCGTTTACGGGCGCTCGCGCGCAGAGGTGTGACGTCAGATGTTTGACATGCGCGCGCAATTCGTCGTTGCCGATTGCCGTCGTCCGTTGATATCGTCCCATGGTGGAAGACTGTTACATTTCTTCTTCAAAACCGGAAGCCAAATTTTGAAGAAGAAATGTAACAGTCTTCCACCATGGGACGATATCAACGGACGACGGCAATCGCCAACGGCGAATTGCGCCCGCATGTCAAACATCTGACGTCACATCTCTGCGCGCGAGCCCTCGTAAACAGAATTTGGCCTCAGTCAGTAGTGAGCCAGGGTGTGTATCGGACATTGAAAGTGCTACGATCCCCCTTGAGAATGTCCTCCGCAGTCGGAGGCGAAACGATGGGTCTCGACAATAAATCCACTACATCACGGCATAACAGCCCGCAAATTTTTAGTAATTTTGACCATTCCGGCCGTGAAAGTTTACATTTTACAAATACACCTGTGCCCGCGGGAGGACTCGAACCTCCTTCGGGCTCGGCCGGCCAGTCCGCAGCATGGCACCTTAGAGCACGCGGCAGTGTGGAGGCTAGCTAGGGCTGCGACTTACGCGGTCCGGCGTTGGCGCGGGCCAGCAGGCAGACTGGCGCGTCCAGGCGGTCGGGCTGGTCGCGCGCCTCGTTTTTGCGGCACGCCTCGCCGCTCGCCTCCTTCCTCGCAATTGTTTGTGTACGCCGGGGGACAAACTGGGGTAGGTCGGGGCAGCTGACCCGCGGCCATTCACGCGCTCAATTATCAGACGGGCGCGTTTTTTCCGGGGCGGCGCGGCTGCGCGGTCACAATTAACGCGCAGAATGGCGAAAGAAAATAGCGGCGCCGGTCACCGCAGCTGCTCTGACCAGCGGGCGCCCTTCCAACCGACGCACAAAACCCCACCACCGGCTGCCCCGCGTCCCCACTGCCACGCGCGCATCTGCCTACCTACCTATTTCATCTCAATCCGACAATATTAAATATTTTACCGACCACTTCGACGCCTGCGGTAGCCCGGAGCTCACTGATGTATTACTGATTTATTACCGACGGTTCCCGCTAGAACACCGAAGTCGAGAACAGTCGGTCTTTTCTAGCATTTGGATGGGTCACCGTCGGGCATGCCGAGCGCTGTTGGCAAGCGGGGTGCACTTTGAGGCCAACTTCATTGAGAAGTAGCGGCTCCATCACGAAACGGCCGAGAGTGTGGGGCGCGACCGCGTCCCCCTCCATGCCGCATCCGTTGACGCCTTCGGCCGGGGAATGACACGGCGGACGGTCGGCAGCCGGTAGACCTCTAGAGGCCTGTAGGACGAAGTTTACATTTCACATTTACTATTTTATTGTTGTTGTTGTGGTGTTCAGTCCGCAGACTGGTTTGATGCAGCTCTTGCCGCGAAGGAGTAGCCGAGCGGTCTAAAGCGACTCGCTGCGGAGCGCGCGGTTGCTCGCCATGGAGGTTCGAGTCCTCCCTGGGGCATGGGTGTGTGTTTGTCCTTAGGTTAGTTTACCTAGGTTTAAGTAGTTTGTAAGCTACGGACTGATGACCACGCAGTTTGGTCCGATAGATTTACAGACATTTGAACATTTGCTGCAGCTCTCCACGCTACCCTGTCCTGTGCAAGTCTCTTCATCTGAGAATACGTTCGGCAACCTACATCCTTTTGAATCTGCTTACTATGTTCGTCCCTCAATCTTCGTCTACAATTTTTACCCCACACGCTTCCTTCTAATGCTAAATTGACAATTCCTTGATGTCTCAGAATGTGTCCAACCAATTTACCCCTTCTATTAGTCAGGATATGCCAGAAACTCCTTTTCTCAAAAATGTTCAAATGTTTGTAAATCTATCGGACCAAACAGCGTGGTCATCAGTCCGTAGCTTACAAACTACTTAAACCTAGGTAAACTAACCTAAGGACAAACACACACACACCCATGCCCCAGGGAGGACTCGAACCTCCGCGGCGAGCAACCACGCGCTCCGCAGCGAGACGCTTTAGACCGCTCGGCTACTCAACCGCGGCCTCCTTTTCTCCCCGATTCGGTTAAGCACCTCCTCATTAGTTACGTGATCTACCCATCTAATTTTCATCATTAGTCTGTAGCACCACATGTCAAAAGCTTCTATCATTTTTTATTCTGAACTCCTTATCGTCCACGTTTCACTCCCATACAATGCTACAGTCCAGACAAATGCTTTCAGAAAGGACTTACTAACATTTAAATTAATATTGGATGTCAACAAGTTTCGCTTCTTTAGAAACGCTTTTCTTCCCATAGCCATTCTGCATTTTATATCTTCTTTACTTCGCCCATCAGAAGTTATCTTGCTATCCAAATAACAAAATTCATCTACTACTTTTATTGTCTCATTACCTAATGTAATTCCTTCAGCATCACCTGATTTTCTGACATTGCATTCCATTACCTTCGTTTTACTCTTGTTAATGTTCATCTTAAATCTTCCTTTTAAGACACTGTCCATCCCATTCAATTGCTCTTCCAGATCTTTTGCGGTCTTTGGCAGAATTACTATGTCATCAGCAAACCGCAATGTTTTTATTTCTTCTCCCTGCACTTTAATGCCCTCTCCAAATTTCCCCTTCCATTCCTTCACTGCCTGCTAAATGTACAGAATGAACAACAGTGGGGAAAGGCTACAACCCTATCTTACTCCATTCCTAATCTCTGCGTCCCTTTCTTGCCCTTCGACTCTAATAACCGCGGTCTGGTTTTTGTATAGGTTGAATATAACTCTTCGCTCCCTATATTTTACCCCTGATACCTTCAGAATTTGGAAGAGTGTATTCCAGTCGACATTTTTTTGATTTATTGAAATTGATAAGCTTACGGAGAAAAGAGGAAGTTAAAGTTTTGACATCCGTCGATACCGAGGTCATTGGAGACGACCACACACCCTTATCGTTTCGAGGGAAGAGAAGCAAATTATTCGTATGCTATCAAAGCACAAACCTTGGAATTTACTTGGAGCGATGTATGACTGAACGAGGTTGAACAAGGATCTGAACCGTCGTCGTCGCGAAAGCGAGTCCAGTGTATTGACAACTGCATCGTATCCCTCGATGTCAACACGAGCGTCTCTTACGTCAAAACAGGCATCTTTCATTTATGTTGATCACCTCGAGTAACTATTTGTCCAGAAGCAAAGTAAAAATGTGTGCGAGGTGGCCATTAACCCTTTCATTACCACATTATGAATTCAGCTTTGGAAAAATTAAAATTCAGTGCTTTTTGTGTTAATATAGTGCACTAAACACCAACATATGTGATTGTTTTCTTATGTCATGTATTTCATGCACAACGCAGACGTTTGTATCGAGGTATTTTATTACTTGGGACGTTATTTTGTTGATCGTTAACACTGTCAGATCAATAATGCTAGCATAATTTTTCGCCACAGCACCAAAGACAAGACAATTCACTGCTGAAATGAAATAACATCAACCACGGTCACGCTCACATGCACATCCATGTACAGACGCCGACGTAACATAATCTCCAAGACGGATAGATTAATGTCTCAGAAGTGGCTACACGCCGTACCAAGCAGCAAAATGTCGTACTAGAAGCCATTTGTTCATCAACAACAATGCGACTTTACGGACACTTACTCAAAACGCGGTATAAATCAGCTTTTAATACGTTGTTGTCGAGGAACAACAATGAGAATGAAAGGGTTAACCACCATGGTTGCTTGTATATACGCTTCTTACTAATAATGATCGGCAGTACGTCGTTTTCAAATAACACGCTATATTTCTTGTTTGGTAATCACTTCTTCTCCTCAAAGCTTCACACCTAAAAGTGACTTTACTATAAATTGAACACATAATTCAAGCACTGCATGTGCTTCTCACTGTATTTGACAGTAATTAAATGGATGCCCACGGGTAACTCACTCAACCGTATTCAGTTGACAGTTATGTGAGTAAGATACATACCAAAAGAAGAAGGGAGAATTGTAAGAATGTAAGTTTCCAGAACAATAACTGCGATACCGTTTTCTTATTTAAAATACCGTTACATTTAGTACAGTAATAAAACATTTTAATTTTTTGTTTTGTTTTGTTTGTTTGTTTGTTTGTTTACTTCTGGTTGAAAGTACACGTAATGCCACTCACTTAGAAGAACTCATCGGAGAAACATATCCTGACAGGGACCTTCTTTAGTAACATATATTTTCTCATCTTGTTTTGATGATGCAGGAAGCGGGTCTATTTTAACCTAACACACTCACTAAAATTAAAATGTCACCTGTCTTGTACAGTTACACTATGAAGCTCATGGAAAATATTTTTATAACCACATATAATTCTGTGAACCAGCACTACAGCAAATCCTTCCCAATTGGAATATATTGTTCATTGTTGTTTTATCGACGAATTTTTCTTCACGACCAACGCACATTGCGGGGCTAAAGTATGGTGTGGGAAACTTTATACTGGAATTCTCCTTCCTCATTTTGCGTCTTCCTGTTCTCTTCGAAGTCGCCATTGTTATACGGATTTCGGTAATGTTACTGACGACTTGTGACCTGGTGGCCTCCTAAGCAACCACTCCCCTCAAAACTTAATTTGCGTCTGGAGTAAATGCATGTTTAAGTCAGAGAACGTTTTTTAAACGTTTTCAAACCGTGTACTTGAGGCGGGACGTGCGATATCGGAATATTTATTTGCATGAATGTGGGCTTCAAAATCACATCTGATGCTGAATAGCTCACCAGCAAGTCTCGAGGCGGATTCCCGACAGGGCTAGCTCGGCTCCCAGTATCCATTAAGCGTAGCTTTAACGCGATCTGCTATCCATACGAAGCATGCTAGGCACTAATTATAGGCCCCTATTTTAACAATGGTAACCTAAAAAGACAGGACATATGGTAACCCTCTTGCCGCAGTGGAGTGGCCGAGCGCATTGAGGCGCTATGCTGCGATGCACGAGGCCGTTCCACGTCGGGGGTTCGAATCCCCCCTAGGGCATGGATGTTTATGCCGTCTTTAGTATAAGGTAGTTCATAAAGAGTTTGTAAGTTTAAGGACTGATGACCCCGCAATTAAGTCCCATAAGCTTTACAAACATTTGAACATTTTTTTGAGCAGTCCTCTCACACGTTTTCTTTCTCGTCTTCTGCATTTACACTCATCCATAACATTACCAACATGTAACTGGTAGCCGGTATGGTCACCTTTCGCACGGATAACTGTGGTGACGCGTCTTGTCGTGGAAGCAATGAAGCGTTGGGGAATCGCCGTAGAGAGCTGTCACCACATCTTCATACATAAGTCACCTAATTCCCATATATTCCGGGGAGAGGGACGAGGAGGTCAGGCGTTACGTTCAAACGCATCCCAGATCTCTTCGATCGGATTCAGATCTGCTGAGACGGGGAGCAAGTGCATCAGTTTCGACTCGCCACAGTGTTCCTCGAACCACTCCATCTCACTCCTGACCTTGTGACTTGGCGCGTTATCGTGTTGAAAAATGCCTTTGTCGTTGGGAAACGTGATCGTTAGTAAGGTATCCACGTGGTCTGCAACCAGTATACGTTACTTTCGGCCATCATGGTGCCTCGCACGATCTCCACTCGATCCATGCATGACCACTGTAACGTTACCCAGAGCATAACTGAGCCGCCGCTAGCTTGTCTTCGTCCGGATGTACAGCTGTCAAGGAAGGATCTGTTCACCTGAAGACGATGTATTCGCATCCTGGCTTCTGCATGATGCTGAACGTAGGTTCAGCTTCTGTGCGTAGGTCCATGCCCATTTCAGTGAGAGTTGTCGATGTTTGGTACATGCATGGATCGTCGGCTGTGAAGGCCTGTTGTTAGGAGTGTTGGCTGCACTGTGTGATCAGACACAGCATTATAGTTGATGTTAGATCCGCGACAGTTTGCCGGCTGTCCTGTTGTACTAGTCTGCGTAGCCCACGACGTTGACTTCTGCAATGAGGGGTGACGTTTGCATGTGGTTTCCTCACTTGCTAAAGACGCACACTACAGCACTCCTCCAACA
Source organism: Locusta migratoria (assembly GCA_026315105.1). Lineage (NCBI taxonomy): Eukaryota > Metazoa > Arthropoda > Insecta > Orthoptera > Acrididae > Locusta > Locusta migratoria. The sequence continues at coordinate 143,297,508 of CM048755.1, read as the reverse complement.
CACGACAAGTCGTGCAGTTCCGAAAAGCTCGTCCCGAGCCTCCGGGCCATCATAATTTGCCCTCTGTCAGACTCCGTTAGATAGCCCGCCTTCCTCAGGCAACACACGGACAGCACGCTTACTGATACTACGCGTGCCTTGCGTGTGTCTGACTAGCATTCAGTCCTCGTCAGGTGTCGCTGCTATCGCCTATAGTAGGTAGGTGGTGACAAAGGCCTGGCTGATCACTGCACAAGCCGCTAACAACCACACTGCCAACACCAGGGAGGTCCAGCCATTAGTCACGTCCTCTGCGAATACATGAAAGACGTTATCTTTAGTGATACTCAAACAACTACAGAGGTCATACAGAATAGTTGTAATTCACTTCAGCAGGAAACTAGAAGTAGCGAAGGATTCGTTCATCCAAATCGTAGACCAGAGTATCAGCAAAGTTTACACTGGAAAACGGTTGGCCACGCGAGCATGGCGCGCTCACGGATTGCGTCACCGTTCCTGTCTTTGGTCCGAGTACTCCCATGGGCGCCCGCGCGTTTTGTACTTAGCGTAAGTTAAAGTAGTTTGTAATTCTATGGACCGATGACGTCTGCAGTCAGCTTTATTAGGTTTCCAAATATTTTAATGCCATCCGATTGGCGACGGAAAACTCTTGAACACATTGTGGGACATGTGCTCACGCATTAGCCTGCTGGAATGTGGCTGTTTGCAAGGTATGTGAGACCAACAGTCTCTTTCACTTCAAGATGGAAAGCTGGATGGCAATGAATACTAAGAAGGTGCGGGAATGAATTCCGGTATCAGAGCAAACCATAATACCATAGGTAGGACCAGTACGGCGATGCGTAAGGGAACAGTTCAACTGCCTCTCACTACAGCGTCCCCAGGTTCTAATCTGATGCTGGTGTGCAACTGGTGTGGGATTGGAACGACGTTGTTCTTACTGACAAATCTCCATTCTGTGTGCACCATCACAATGGGCGGAATGCAATCGGGGCATGTTAGTTTGCGTCCAGTGACGTCTGTATCCGCTTCACATCACAAGGCTGCTGTCGACTTCTACGCAATTGGTGCACCGCTCATGAACATGGAACGAACAAAAAAAACCTTGTATTTGCAAAAATAATCACGAAAAAATATGTAGGATGACAGAGAGGTTTCTCTGAGAAAATAATAATATAAAATGTATCGCATAACTTTTATCTGAATATGTAATTTCAAAGTTTTGCGAAAGTTTAAACTGTAAGGGGTAGCATAAAGCGTACCAAATAAATGACTCCGAATGTTATTAATGAATTTCTTCACTTTACTCGAGAGGTAAGACCTACCTGTGCGCACCAATATAAATGTACCCTGAAAGTCTGTAACGTTACCGACGATAAAACTTCCTAAACGCAAAATAATCATATCTCCCCTCACAAATCCCATCTATCCCATACTATGGACCTGAGTTTATACATAACTCAAATTTTCATTACACGTTCTCTTGAATGGTTCATGCGTGGCAGCAGCAGCAGTAAGCAGCATCTAATGACCTAAAATAATTTGGGAATCGTTTTCTCTACTTTTCAATGAAGGAGAAAAGTCCTGAATAGGAAACATTTACTGTGAGAATGCTCGATGGACATGTGCAATAGAGAAAAACAACAGTTGGGTGTCTAACTACCTGTACCAAGTGGGTTATTCACAAAGGCCCTCAAGGAATAAACAAGCCTTGAAGCTCTAATAAAAACTATTTCACTGCTAATTTTTATGTTTCATTTAAAAGTTTCACATTTTCCCCTGAACGCAGTTAAGCCAGTGCGGTGCTAATGTTTAGGGTTTGAATTTTCTTTGTCAAAATCATCATCCTCCAATATTTCCAAATGGTAATATAGTCAATGGTCCCAAAGTTATCTGTCTGAATGCGCAATGTCTGCTCACCAGGTATTTCATGTTTGGTTACAAGAGCCCTGTGTATGAAACACCATGCTTATCAAATCACTCACTTATTTTCAGTTAACCGAGCAAGGTAAATATCGGTAAACACACTGAGCTCGCGTATTGCGATTCGATGGCTCAAATTTACATTCAGCCATCACGATTGAGATTTAGCGTGATGTCCCTAAACCACTCCAGGCAAATGCAAGACTACTTCCTTTGTAAGCCATTTACTTTTCCATCATTGAAACATTCTGAGTATGTGCTACGTCTTTGCTGACCTCCATGTCCACGGGATATTAAATCCTAATCAACCTACCTCCTTCCAGTGGCTCATGCACACATAAAACATGTCCCATTTTACTTTGTAGTATTGTATCACACGAATTAAGCCTTGGTGGTTTTGCACACGGTTTCATTTGTTCGCGCTTTGCAGCATTACGGCACTAACAACAGTTTTCCCTAGATAAAATTATGTACCTAGAGTTCCACAACACCAAGAACACACAAGATTTTGCCACACAAGTAGTTTTGTTGACCAATGGATAGGTCTCTTGTCTGGTTACACGCTTGCCCCACTGCTGTGCCATGTTCTCAGAACGTGAATAAGTGAAGCAGGTGGAAACTGCGAAAGTTCCGAATTTAAATGGTAATCCTGTCACACTGAATGCGACTTGGTTTCATACACCCTAAAAATAAAAAAATAAAAATAAAAATAAAAAAACACTACGAAGAAGATATGTAGAGTGGGCATAAATTCTTATTGGACAATTATCAACAGAAAATACAAAACTATAAACGTCTGACCCCAATAGATGAACGTGTGATGCTACATTGTAGCTTCACGACACAGCTGACTAAGATAGTAAACACGGGACGGGACATATTGATACCGTGCAATAAGTAATTGCTTATTTCAGTCTGTGTACTCAGCTGAGTAGTAATTAAGACTCACAGACAGGCGCGACAACAATATACGCAGAAGTCAGAATTTAAGTGGTGCTCAAAGATGGCGGCTGGAGTAATCGGTCAGTTGCTCGAAATATGAATAGCTGTAGTTCACTATTCGACCATGTTGACGGGAGTGGGTGAACCATGGCTGAGCACAGCGTCGAAAAGAAGCAGGTCGACCTGAACTACCTAGAGAGACAACTGAACGTGAGAACAGATCAGTCATTAAAGAGGCACTTCGAGCTGCGGACTCATCTTTATCATCAATCCAACGTGCAGTTGGTGCTTCAGGTGCCAGCGATAGTCGGCTCACAGAAAGGGGCCTCTATACACTATAGATGGGCAAAACCGATCTTTTCAGAGATCGGTTCAGAAATAGTCATTCAATGGGATGAACTAGTTCTTTTTCATGGTTCACCGACTCACCAACTGATAAAAAACGTAAAACGATGTCACATTGCTTTTTTGTCACTATACTTTTATCTGATTTGGCCATATTGTGAAATAAGAAAGAAGAGTAATGATTTTATTGTAAGTCAGTAGTTTCCAGAATTAAAATTTGTTAGTCACACCTACATCAAAAATTAAACATGTTATAACAGAATTTAAATATTTTTGCAGGTGAAATAATTGGAAAAAGAAATTTTTTTAATATACTTTCATTAAAAAAATACAATATTTTGCAGAATAAAAATACTAGTTCCGTATTTATACAGTGAGTTGAATGAAACGTGATATATCGCGAGAGTTCCGTGCAAAACGTGGCAACTGCCGCAGCGGAATAGCCGTGCGCAATAAGGCCGTGTCCTACGTGAGTGACAAAAGCGAGCGACAGCAGGCGATATTCAGCGATGCGACACGGCAGCTACATTCCGCGACACGGCCGGGTGTCTTACGTGAGCGCGACAGCTTCTCGCTACAAGATGGCCGCTAGAACCCATCACTTGTTATCTAAAAACTAAAGTCTGGCACCCATAAACAGTAAAATAATGGTAGCTCCAGAGTAGGCAATAAAGTTTTATTTAATTTCGAAAATAAGGCGTCAAAAGAGTAATGTTCGTTAAATTTAAAAATTTAAGTGCTTCCCAATATAGTTTATTTTTAATTGCAAACACACACCTCCAACTGTACCAAACACATTCAATTCGTAATGAAACATTATAGCAAGATATTTTACTCAGAAACGTAATTATAGACATCTCGTTTGACATCCTAGTGTTCTCTCTCTCTTCGAAAACAAGTTTGTTGTTACTGTCAAAGATTTGACGCCAGCAGCAAAAATTTCAAATGGACAAATTCCCGAAACTGAATGGTTTCAGATATAGAAAACATTAATGCACATTGTTGTTGTCTTTGTTATTCGATTATATAGTCATTGTTTTCAACGTGCCAAAATAATGTAGATGCATAAAAGACGCATAATTTGTTACAGGACACTCGTCTATCAAGTCAGGAAACTGCGTGATACAGGCTTACAAAATTTAAGCAACAGAATGCACATTGCATAAGACTTTATCACTCTTGCTCCCTTCATGCAAACTACAAGTGTTCCAGAAAAATGTAGTAGGATCTTTTTCGCAGAAATTTTATATAGTTTAATTTTGTACTGTAACGTGTTTTTGCTACCGACTGCAGATTTCCTGTTAGTAAGAAAAAACATGTAACATTAAATAAATACGTTTCATCTCGAGTACTATTCGAAATAGGAATATGACGGTTTCTGTTGCTTCAGATGATCGTTTCTGTAAGTGAGCTGCAAGCTTTATCAGAACACAGGAGTCGAGAGAACAGAGAAATGCGCGGAGTCGCTTTGTTCGGCACCATGCGGTTCGCCAGAGGAGTGGGGGGAATAACGAGCAGCGCGCCACACGGGCGGCTCCGCAAGCGAGCGGAGTCGGAGAGTGGTGGGGAGAGGTGAACCGGTGAACCAGCTAACTCACCGACTCAGTTGGCGGTCGGATCGCCTCGATCGCCGGAGTCGTGCGGAGCAGCGAGTCAGCGGTAGTCGGGAGCCGCGCGCTCACTGAACCATGCTGCTTGCGCGACTCACCGATTCTCGACTCGCAGCGCGAAGGCGCTGCACGTGTTTAGGCGCTCATTTTTTGCGTTTTATACTTGCACATGGTCTATAGCACATTTATTTTGTAGCTTAGGAAACTTCTGAAGCATGTGGCAAGGGGTTTACGAAACTTCTGAAGCATGTGGCAAGGGGTGCTTATGCAGTTCATTGCTGTCACCAGAGGGACTTTTCGGATCAGATGAACTACCACTCTTTGTTTTTTTCATCCATCACTCACTCCTTAGAAGGATCTGGCTCTTTGAATCAGTTCAGGAGCAGACTGCCCATCTCTACTATACACCAGTAAGCCCGTCTGTATTGATGTCGGGTACATTCGGGTTGGAATCTCATTGAATGCAGTAGAATTGTCTTCAGGGACGGGACCTGCCTTGAAGTGAGCCATTATGACCAATGGAAACGTGTCTGCAAACATTTGGGACAACAGTAGGAGGGGGATGGAAGATTAGGGTGTAACGTCCCGTCGACAGTGTCCAGTACTGGGAGACCAGAGTGTCGTCTGCAACACAGTCGATGCACACTCAGGAGTGTTGCACGGGGTGATATTTCATTCCATAACATCACTTTAAAGGGTGTTCAGCTTAATGTTTCACCCCAGATATCACTGGAACAGTAATGGATATCGAGAAATGACTGTCGCAGGAATTTACGTAAGTCAGGGGCTATGAAAACATATACTATGCCCATTCCAAAACGTAAACAAACTTCATTAAAAAAATTTGTTTCTTTAAATGGACAAGCTATGTTCTCCCTTATGCAATCAATAGTATGAGAAATCCACAGAAATCACATTGACGTATTGCATCCAGATACGGCAACTGGATTCCGAGAAATTGTGAAGAGAAGTTGACGCTTGAAGTAAACGCAACACGCAGTTAGCGTACGTCCCGAAACTCAAGCCCGAACCTCACGCTGCACGTAATAGCGCGCGCCTCATTTATTTCAAGCGTCAAAACATCTTCCCAGTTTCTGGAGACTGAAATGTATTGCGATGCTACCGCAGTCATTATTTTTGAGGTTTTCCATGCTATTGATTCCATAAAAAATAATATTGGGTGCCCGTAAAAAAGAAAAACACATGAATTCGTGTTGATAACTTTACAGTTTTAGAATGTCTCATAGTACTTACAGGGTGTTTCAAAAAGGACTTTATAACTTTAAAAATTCGTGTAACTTTATTGAAAGAAGATACAGAGCGTGGTTTAGTGTTATCTTGTAGGGAAACACATAACTTTATTTTTTGTTTATATATATATATATATTTTTTTTTTACCTTAAACTAAAGTTATTGCACGCGGCTTCCGTTGGTTATCCGGCACACATCCCATTCGAAATCAGTTTGCCGCGGTGGAGTGGCCGAGCGTTCTAAGGCGCATTGTTGCAGAGCGATGCCGGCCGCGGTGGCCGAGGGGACTGAGGCGCTCCAGTCACGGGCTGCACGGCCACTACGGTCGGGGGTTCGAATCCCCCCTCGGGCATGGATATTTGTGCCGTCCTTAGTATAAGGTAGTTCATAAGTAGTTTGTAAGTTTAGGGACTGATAACCCCATAGTTAAGTCCCATAAGCTTAACAAACATTTGAACATTTTGAGCATAGCGAACGGATGCTCGCAGTTCGAGTTCTCCGTGGGGCATGGGTGTATGTGTGTTGCTCTTAGGTTAGTTTGAGTAGTTTGTATGTCTAGGGACTGATGGCCATGGCAGTTTCGTCCAATAGGATTACAAATATTGTTTGTTCTCAAACTCGCTGTAGTTTTTCCCATGTCTCACCGAGCTCTCTGTATCTATAAAACATGCATGCCACTCACAAATTATAGGCCTAGTAAGAGGATCTTTAGATTACATGGTAGGAAATTATGCTGAACTGTTCTCGCCGACTTCGATCTTCAACCGAAACACACAGCTAGCATGCTGGGGTCGAGTGTAGGCAGGCATCTTTAACACAACTGCTCCTTACGGTGCAATTCGGCACTAGCGAAGTACACTAACATATCAACTTACAAATTACACTACAATCACTTCTGTATGTACAATTAATTGAGTGATATGAATTTTAAATGTTTTAAAAGCCCCTGCCGTACGTTCATGCTCGTGAACTTTTTTTCCCAATACCAATACAATCCAGAGATATTCTGGATTAAAAGCTTAAGTGGGACTCCCTGCATGGCAGTCGACTACATAGAAGTAGAGGGTATTTTTATTTTAAGGGAGAGCGTTTCACGAAAACACTAAATGGACTGTCTCGTAGAGTGCAGGTCGAAAGCAGGACAAAGAAAGATCTAAGAACTATCGGTCTCGCAGTTGTAAATTGTGGTAGCTGCGTTAGCAAGGTAACAGCCCAAGCGGTGATATTAATAGAAAGCACTCAAGCACCAATCGTTACAGGCAGTGAAAGGTTGCTCAAGTGGAGATGTGATCAGCCGAATTTTTTTGCAAAAGATCTAACGCTGTTTAGAAATGATAGATTACATAAAATAGTTCGTGACAACTTTTTCAACGTCAAAAGTAGTCTAATATTTTTAAAATTCATCCTAGATCTGTTAACGAAAATTTACACTTTAATTCGATGGTAAGCATAAAACATTGCCCGGAATTGCTCTGAACGCATTCTCCGAAAATTATTACTGGCAGTTTGTTCATGAACCCTCTTGAATAGTAATCGGCTGCTAAAGCACGCCTGACCACTTAGCAACAAATAATCCTGAGTTCGCCGGCCGCGGTGGCCGAGGTGACTGAAGCGCTTCAGTCACGGTCAGCACGGCCACTACGGTCGGGGGTTCGAATCCCCCCTCGGGCATGGATATTTGTGCCGTCTTTAGTCTTAGCTAGTTCATAAGTAGTTTGTAAGCTTAGGGACTGAAGACCCCGTAGTTAAGTCCCATAAGTTGTACAAACATTTGAACATTTGAACAATCCTGAGTTCAGAAAAAGGAAGGTGGGAAGTTTACAGTCTAAAGTCCCGTCGACACCTTCGTAATCAGAGACGGGGCTAACGCTCGTAGTTTTGGGTAAGGTTGGGGAAGGAAATCGGTCGTGACCTTTGAAAATAACCATCCCGGCATTTGCCTGGAGTGATTTAGCGAAATCACGGAAAACCTAAATCTGGATGGCCGGAGTTGGATATGAATCACCGTCCTCCCGACTGCGAGTTCAGTGCGTTACCACTCTGTTGCAAAAGCAACGAAGAAAGCATCCCACATTCAGACAAACACAAAATCTCCAAGACTGGCTATCTTACAGCCAAACACGAAATCTGAGGAAGGAATTCAATGAGACATGCTTGCAATAGTTTTCACATCGAAACTGTGTTTCGAAATTTGGCAAAAATTCCAAGGAGAAGTCTTTGTAAATCTATCGGACTCAACTGCTTGGTCATTTGCCCGTAGCTTACAAACTACTTAAACTAAGGTAAACTATCCTAGGGACAACACAAACACCCATGCCCGAGGCGGGACCCGAACCCCCGTCGGCGAACGGCCGCGCGCACCGCAGCACGGTGCCCCAGTGCGCACGTCTAATCCGCCGCGGTCCCCAATGAGATAATAGTCATATAAAAGTATACTACAGGGAAGACACAAACAGTACCTTCATTACGCGGTAGTAATGGTGATACTACCGATGACAGTGCTGCTAAAGCGACTTTACTAAATACAGTTTTTTCGAAATTCGAAGTAAGGAGTAACATAAAAGTAGATATCCTGGGAGTTTTTAATATGGATTCTTCCGTCACTTCTTGGTAGTTTATTTGTATTTATATTATTTATATTCTGGGAGTAGTGAAGCAGCTTAATTGCTTAACAACAATAAGTCTTCCAGTCCAGATTGTAACCGATTAGTATCCTATCACAGAATGCTGATGCGATAGCTCCATACTTCATTAGTCATATACATGGAGTGGCCGAATGCACTAAGGTGCATTGCTGCTGAGCCCGCGATTGCTAGCGGAGGTTCGAGTCCTCCCTCAAGCGTAGTTGTGTCTGTTGTCTTTAATATACGTTAGTTTAAGTAATTTGTAAGCCAAGGGGCTGTTATCTGCAGCAGTTAAGTCCCTTAGATTTACACACATTTGAACATTTTGAAGTCATATACAAATCTCTGCCGAAAGAGTTAAAAGTTGCATAGGTGACACACATATTCAAGAAAGGTATTACGAGTAATTCACTCGATTATGGACCCATATTACTGATGTGAATTTGCAGCATGGTTGAGGAACAAATACTGAGTTCAAGCTGCCGTCCGGTTTCAGGCGTCGCTCTCTGGGATTGGGAGGTGTGCTGGCCCTGGTTGTAATCCGCCCGGGTGAATAAAGACGTGGGTCTTGGGCCGGCCAGTCTGGATGTGGTTTTTCATCTACCACTACGTGAATACATGGCTCGTACTTAGATCCACCTCAGTTAATGACTCGCAAATATTTATAAAGCTTACGCACAACTTTCACATGTATAACACTATATGAAATTTTTTGTATATATAAATTTCTTCTGGAGAGTAATGGAGTACCGACAGAAAGTTCATTCGGTCATCCCTTAAATTAATATGTCAAATCCATAATATCAATGCTGATCCCGCATCAAAGAAGGATAAAGAAAGGAGAAGAAGATTAAATTCAAACTGTGTGAATTAGCTCGAACAGAACAGGTGATCAACACGGATTTAGAAAAAATCGTTCTTGCGAGACACAACTACCTCTCTATTCACATGTAGTTACGAATGTTGTAGACGAGGGATCTAAAAGTGGTTCCGTATTTCTATAGTTGCAGAAAGTTTTTCACAACGTACCTTACAAACGGCTTTCAATCAAATTGTGTGCTTATGGAATATGGACAGAAATATGTTACAGGTTTGAAGTTATCGTGTCAGAGAGGACACAGTTCGTAGTAAATGACGGAAAGGCGACCACAGACACTGCCGAGGTGGGGTGGCTTGCGTGCCTCGACGATACAGACAAGCGTACCGTAGGTGCAACCACAGCGGAGGGGTATCTGTGGAGAGGTCAGACAAACGAACGGTTCCTGAAGAGGGGCAGCAGCCGTTTCAGTAGTTACACGGGCTACAGGCTGGATGATTGACTGTGCTGGCCTTGCAACATAAGCTCTTGTGGCTTCGATATGCAGTTACCACGAACGGCTAAAAGCAAGGGTAAACTACAGGCGTTACTTTTCCCGAGGACATGCAGCTCTGCAGTATGAATATAAATATTCCGAAGCTAAAATAGTCCTCCATTCGGATCTCCAGGTGGGGACTACTCAGGAGGATTTGGTCATCAGGAAAGACAACACTGGCATTCTATGGGTCGGATCGTGGAATGTTAGCTCACTTAATGGGACAGGGAGGTTAGAAAATTTAAAAAGGGAAATGGATAGGTTAAAGTTAGATTTAGTGGGAATTAGTGACGTTCCGTAGAAAGATTAACAGGATTTCTAGTCAGGTAAGTACAGGATTATAAATACAAAATCAATTGGGGGTATTACAGGAGTAGGTTTAATAATGAATAAGAAAATGGGAATGCGCCTTATCGTAGTCAACATAGATACGAAGCCAACACCGAGCACAGTAGTACAAGTTTATATGCCCACTAGCTCTGCCAATGATGAGGACATCGAAAAAATGTATGACGAGGTAGAAGACATTATTCAGACAGTTAAGGGAGAGGAAAACGTAATTTTGATGGGGGACTGGAATTCCGTAATAGGAAAAGTAAGGGAATGTGGACTGGGGGAAAGAAATGAAAGAAGAAGCTGCCTGGAAGAATTTTGCACACAACATAATTTAATCATAACAAACACCTGGTTTAAGAATCATGAAAGAATATTGTATACGTGGAAGGGACCAGGAGACACCGGAAGGTATCAGATAGATTTTATAATGGTAAGACATAGATTCCGGAACCAGGTTATAAACTGCAAGACATACCCAGGGGCAGATATAGACTCTGAACGTATCTCATTGGTCATGAAATGTAGACTGAAACTGAAAAAAATTGCATTAAGGATAGAAAACTAGGAGACGGAACCTGAATAAACTGAAGGAACCTAGTGTTCTTGAAAATTTCAGAGCGAGATTTAGGCAACAATTGATATAAACGGGGGGGGGTGAATATAACAGAAGAAGAGGAATGGGTACCTTTTAGAGATGAAGTAGTTAAGGTAGCAAAGGACCAAATAGGTAGGAAGGCACGAGATACAAAAAATCCTTGGATATCACAGGAAATACTAAATTTAATTGATGAAAGGGGAATATATAAATATGCAGTAAATGAAGCCGGCGACATGGAATACAAACGAGTAAGAAGTGAAATTGACAGGAAGGGCAAAATGGTTAAGCAGTAGTGGCTAGAAGGCAAATGCAAGTCTGTTCAAATGTTTGTACAGCTTATGGGACTTAACTACGGGGTCATCAGTCCCTAAACTTACAAACTAGCTAACACTAAGGACGGCGCAAATATCAATGCCCGAGGGGGGATTCGAACCCCCGACCGTAGTGGCCGTGCCGACCATGACTGGAGCGCCGCAATCCCCCCGGCCACCGCGGCCGGCGCATGTGTGTAAAAGAATGTATAACTAAGGGAAAAATAGATACCGCCTACAGGAAAATAGAAGAGACATTTAGAGACAAGAAAAGTAGCTGTATTAATATCAAGAACTCAGATGGAATACCAGTTCTGAGTAAAGAAGGGAAATCTGAAAGGTGCAAAGAGTATATAGAGGGGCTCTACAAAGAAAATAAACTTCAAGACAATATTGTCGCTCATTACAAGGAACGTTGGAGAAGTACAGAAGTACTGTGAGGGTGTAGGAAACCTAACCCAATCATTGAGTAGTGCCTGCCGCCCATGTGAATCAAAGAATCAATATACTACCAAAAATGTTTTCCCCTTTGTTGAAGTCTACAATTACACAATGAAGAGACAAAGAAACTGCTACATCTGCGTAATGTGTAATGCTCCCGCGAGCGCACAGAAGTGCCGTAACATTACGTGGCATGGACAGACTAATGTCTGAAGTAGTGCTGGAGGGAATTGACACCATGTATCCTGCAGGGGTATGCAGACATTCGTCAGAGTACGAGGGGGTGAAGATCTCTTGCGAACAGCACGTTGCAAGGCATCGCACATATTATCAATAATGTTCATGTCTGGGGAGTTCGGTAACGAGTGGAGGTGACTATACTCAGAACAGTGTTCCTGGAGGTACTCTTTAGCATTTCTGCACGTGTGAGATGTCGTGTTGTCCTGCTGGAATTGCCGAAGTCAGTCGGAATGCACAATGGACATGAATGGTTGGAATCCATACATATGTGTCACCTGTCAGAGTCGTACCTATACGTATCAGGTGTCCTAAACCACTCCAACTGCATATACAGCACACCATTGCAGAGCCTCCACCAGTTTGAACAGCCCCCTACCAATATGCAGGATTCACGAAGTTGTCTCTATACCCGTACATGTCCTTCTACTCGATAGAATTGGAAACGTCAGAGCAGGAAACATGTTACTAGTCATCAACTGTCCAATGTCAGTGTTGATGGGCTCTGGTGAGGAGTGAAGCTTTGTGTCGTGCATTCATCAAGGATGCGCTTTGTGGGCGTTCGGTTCCCAATGCCCATGTAGACTTATTGGCGCCCAGCGTTGAAATTCGCAGCAGTTTACGGTAGGGTTGCACTTTTGATACGTTGAACGATTCTCTTCAGTCGTCACTGGTCCCGTACTTACATGATCTTATTTTGGCGCAGCTATGTCTCAGTCGTGCGCCGACTGTAACACCGCGTTCAGACTCACTTAAATCGTGATAAATTGCCACTTGCGACAACCTGTTGTCTTATATAGGCGTTTCTACTGCAGCGCATACTTGTGTGAGTTGTATATATCTGTGTTTGCATACACATGCTATACTAGTTACTTTGTCTCTTTCGTTGTAAATATAGTTTATCAGACGTTATACACAGACACAGTAGAGACACACGGTCTATAAAAATACTTGTTAGTTGAGAATGTAGCCGGGTGCAATAATAGTGCCGCGGTGGAGTAGTCCACGGCGCTCCTTGTGAGCAGCTCCGGCCAAGCAGCAAAACTCCATCTTCGGCAGCTGCGGTAGCGCCATGTCACTGCCGGAGCCGGGTACAGCATCACCAGCCTACATAAACCAGGCCTATGGTTTTGTGGAAAATATTGATCTCGGGGAATAACGAACATTGTAGTGGAGGGAAAGACTAAATACTGTGGGAGAGAGTAGACAGAATATGTCCGAAAATAAATCAGGACTCTGTCGTGTATACGTTCAAAAATGTCCGACAGTTGGCGCTTCATCTTATCAGAAAACCAATAATAGCATAACAAATTAAGACAAAGCAAAGATGATGTTCTTTACAGGAAATGCTCAATATGTTCAACATCATTCCTCAACAATAGCTGTAGTCGAGGAATAATGTTGTGAACAGTACTGTAAAGCATGTTCGGAGTTATGGTGAGGCATTGGCGTCGGATGTTGTCTTTCAGCATCCCTAAAGATGTCGGTCGATAGCGATACACTTGCGACTTCAGTTAACCCCAAAGCCAATAATCGCACGGACTGAGGTCTGGGGACCTGGGAGGCCAAACATGGCGGAAGCGGCGGCTGAGCACACGACGCGCGCAAGAGATCTTTCACGCGTCTAGAAATACGTTTTTTTTCCTTTTTTTTTCTAATAAAACCCCATGTCATTCCAAGCATGTGTGTCAATTTTTACCTCTCTAGCTACATTATTCCGTGATTAATTGAGTTTCCTCATTTATATTGACTTTTTGATCACCCGGTATTATGAATTTCAAGAGCTACGTATTTAATATCAACTGCTGCAAAGATTAGCAAATGCGCCAGTTTCTTTCTTTCTCTTTTGCCATGTTCCCGCACATGCAGGGTCGGCGTTGTTACTTGGATTTGGTGTGTTAATATTTTCGGGGTAGCCGGATGCCCTTCCTGCCGCTACCCCATGTCCCCTGGGAGGAAATGTGTACCCCAAATGTCTGCGTATAGTGTTATGTGTGTGTGTGAAAGTGTAAAGTGTTACGAAATGTTTGCGATTCATGTAACTGAGGCGGGACTTGGGTACCAGCCCGGTTTTCACCTAAGGGGATATGGAAAACCGCATTAGAAAAATGCGCCAGTACGTCTACATGAATAAACGAAATCAGAGGAAAATCTCTTAGAACTTTGCAGTCTGCGATAAGTTTCTAGAGTATGTCTCACCCGTCAGTTGTCATTACTATGTTCGGAGAGATTGAAATGGTGTGACGGAATAAATAAAAATTGGCGGTGAAATATGCCACACTTGTTTTTCTCCAATCAAATACGTGAACAGCAGAGACAGAGAAGAGCAATGCGCTCCATAACGAGATTATTTAGCATCAGAGAGGTACAGTAGTTCTGAACGTATTGCAGATGCCGACACTGCAAAGGAGGACTTCTAAATTAATAATAACAAAAAAAGTTCGCATTTTGCAGCTGTATCAAAATGAACTAAACATTTCAGACACAAGCTGGGGATCATACACATTTCTGTATGGCATTAGTAGAAGAGCATGAATGATATTTCTTGAGAGTTACGTAGACTGACCAGTGACGGTGAATGAAAAAAAAATGTTCAAATGTTTGTTAAGCTTATGGGACTCAACTACGGGGTCAACAGTCCCTAAACTTACAAACTACTTATCAACTACCTTATACTAAGGACGGCACAAATATCCATGCCCGAGGGGGGATTCGAACCCCCGACCGTAGTGGCCGTGCAGACCGTGACTGGAGCGCCTCAGTCTCCTCGGCCACCGCGGCCGGCACGGTGAATGATAGTTGATGCTGTAGCATTGTCATCGTACCGAAGTACACGTAGTGAATTGCGAGTTCCACGAACATGTAGCAGGTATCAGTCATCAAGCATTTAACATTTCGTTACCTACTTTCGTTTTTGGTTGGTTTTATGGTTGTTTCTCTTTATGTTAAAAAAATGTTCAAATGTTTGTTAAGCTTATGGGACTCAACTACTGGGTCATCAGTCCCTAAACTTACAAACTACTTATCTACTACCTTATACTAAGGACGGCACAAATATCCATGCCCGAGGGGGGATTCGAACCCCCACCGTAGTGGCCGTGCAGACCGTGACTGGAGCGCCTCAGTCTCCTTGGCCACCGCGGCCGGCGTTTCTCTTTATGAGAAAGTCATGAGTACCAACATACAAAAACATTACCACCTCCTTGTTTTCCAGTGAAGGGAGAGGCGGACTTGCATGGTATTTTGTAAGCACGAGGATCCTGCCGAAAGTAAGTTTAGTCATCGTTCTTCAAAGAGAAGATGGCACACCAGGGGCCACAAACGAACAACAACAGTGCATAACGCTGCGGCGTGGGCTACTTACGAAACTCAAATCGCCAATATTCTCCTGCAAATGCGAAAATATATTGTTGACTCCCACTTACATAGGTATAAATGACCATCAGAATAAAATACGAGAAATCAGAGCTCGGACGGAGAGATTTAGGTGTTCTTTCTTCCCGTGCGCTATTCGAGAATGGAATGGGAGATAAATAGTATAATGGTGGTTAGATGAACACTCTGCCAGGCACTTAAATGTGATTTGCAGAGTATCCCATGTAGATGTAGATGTTGGCCGGGAGATCTCATACGAGATTCTTCAGCCACTATTGTGCAAGTATTTTTATTTGACGCCCCTTGGGCGACTTGCATGCCGATGATGATGATGAGGAAATACACAACATCCAGTAACCTGCCACGAGTCGAACCCGGGCCCCCTGCGGGCAAATGATCGAAGCTATCGCCTGAGCTACGGAGGCGGACATCGAAAGAAGAATGGCGCATAAACAGAGCGCGAAGAAGAAATAGTAGAAGACCGACGTGCCCAGGTATTTGTGTCGAGAAACCTGACTTTTGATCATAAGAGTGAAAGAATGGAAATAATCCTCTACTGTTTAATTCTGTACTTGCGAAAGCGAAATCAAATTCTTGTAAATCTAAGGGGCTTAAGTATGTTGGTCATCAGTCCCTAGGAAAACAAACAACTTAAACGGACTTAAAGTGAATTAAGCTAATGACAACACAAACATCCATGTCCGACGGAGGACTCGAACCTCCGACGGCGAGCCACCGCGCGCTCCGCAGCAAGGCGCCTTGCAACGCTCGGCCACCGCACCGCGGCCCCTTTCAGAATCATCATAAGTGATCATACAGGGGTGCATCGCTTCACCAAAGAATCCAAGACCGCCTCAATGACGGGCAACATCCTATTTCAATAGTAACAACAGAACGTAAAGTGTCTCCATCGGTAGGGAACATTATAGCTACAGTGTTCTGGGACGCGAAAAGTGGAGGAGCCTGTGTGGTAACCCCTTGCATCGCAAGCATTGAGTTTTACGAGAATTGTTTCTTCAAACTGATTGTCCGCTGCGACAAATTTCTTGATGTCAGTTGCGATTCCGTCGATAAATAAACCAATGTGTGCTGTTAATGACTGTATGTTGTATTTATTTGTGGGTGAGGAGCAAAGACTAAATCTGTTTACCAAACGTACTCGTACATTTGGGATTTCAGAATACAACACGCAAAAAGCTACAAGACATACACATATTGATAGAAATTTTCCCCAGCTATTCAGTTGACATGAAAGGGTTTCAGAACGGAAACCGTTTTTGACGTGGTGACAGCTGAACGTTGGGTTATGTGTCTGCTGGCGCCATCTCATTCATAGCGACGGCACACAACGGAGCAGAGGGTTGAGATTTAAAATGTATACCAACCGTAATCAGGCATTCTTTTAGCGGGTGTAGGACCCATTCCTCCCGAAACTAAGTAGACAAGCAGGAAAAAGGTCCTATTTTTCCCGAACTACCCAAATAGCATGCAACAGGCTAGAAAACTACCAGTTCAGTCGATAATTCTGACGAATGTTGAAGGTTCGACTTTGATATTCTTATGAATGGAACATCCTGTGACCAAGACTTTTGTTTTGTTCTTAATTGTTTCGAAATACAGGGCTTTCACTTTATTAGCCTCATAGCCTCTACAACGCCATTCAGAATCAAATTTAAATTGTGGCTTGATAGCTCGCAATTCTATACGCTACTTTTGACGGACACTCCGCCGTAGTTTTGGCAACATGCTAAATTTGGAAACCACAGCCGCGGCAAATTCCTTGCTGGAAATAATGGGGAGAAAAAGTTGTAACATTTTGTGAATCTGCAAAGTTAAATTATTTACTCCCTATGACAATTTACGTTGATGGCACACTGAAATGTTGAAGAAAGGTCTTCCTTCTTTATATACATGTGGAGTCTGTTCCAAAAGAACAGACGTCACTTCTGATCCTGCAGTTGTTATTATTTAATATTCACAGAATATATGACATCAACTGCGATTGAGCAAAGCTGAAAATGTGTACCCAGCCGGGATTCGAACCCGGGTCTCCTGATTTCTAGGACTTTTTTCTCCTCGTATATGATGTACTGCTTACGCAGTGGACTCCACAATCAAATTCGATTGTGTAATTTCATTCTTTCGACAATTCTTTTCCTTTTGCGTCTGCTCATAACTTTGTGGTCGTCTGTTGCTGTATGTACTGCACTAGGTTTTTCCGTATTTCTTGTCCCGTTATTTGGGGCAAGGGTTGCACCATATAATGTAAATAAGATCTAGAAATGAATAAGAGCCTGTTCTGTGGCTTTTCATACTTACTGTACATTTATAATGCTAAAAATAATATTTATTTCAGTTAATAATAAAAGAAAAGATAATTTCCTATGAAGTAAATAATTCAAAATTTCCTTCAGGTTTTCCATCGTTGTCTTCTGCTTTATCACTGTGATAACTTTTTCACTTTCCATGAGTAAACGACTTGCTAATATTTTGATAACGTCTTATTTGTGTTGCTGTTTACCCCCTTCGGGTACAGTGCATTGCTGTTTCAGGGTTCTACTGAGGCCTTCACGGCTACCGTAGCGGCCACGGGGCTCACGAAGTCCCCACCGTATTTCACCCTCAGCAGCAATCCCCTATTTTGGCATGCTTCGTACCTTTCCCAGACGTCGTTCTCCGATTCCCTATCTCTCTAAAAGCATCTGTAGTCTGTTCCCAAAGTGCTTTTGATAACTCTTCTTTCTTTGCACTCTGTAGTATTCGGTGTGTATATATTGATCATATTCCATGATGTTATCTGCACCTTTGTTATTAATGACATAATTGACATAATGTCCAAGTATCCAAACCATTGCATTATTTTTCTGTTCAGGGGACGATACAAGTTGTGATAGTATTATGTTATTAACAGTTATGTCTCTGCCATCACTTCCCTTTATGAAGGCTATCTGTTTCCTAACATTATCCCTAATAATTTTGTGGCCTTTACAGACAAACCGGTGACTTATGGTATCTACGGCAAAACATTTCTGGCAGACATTGGTATTACTTAAACCAATATAGCATAGCCTGTCATTTGTGCAAACGATATTGTTTACGACTTTGTACCACGCTGCCTTGGCATCCGTAGGCAATACTTTATTGTGTATATTTTTCCAAACGGACTTCCAGTTTTGGTTTGGGTACGTTTGTTCCATTTTATTTCGGCTGTCTTTGGTTATAAGGCCGTCCATGATGTAGTTGCAAGTTCTTATTTCTTTGTCCTCCATAATACCGTCCAGACAGCTTATCTCTAAGTAGAACTGTCTAACATATTTCAGCTTATAATTGATTCGACTGATATTTGCAGGTGGTTGCAAGCTTTCAGGTTGTAATATCTTGAACAGTCTGGATGTGATACTATCTGGAGAGTTGTCTATAATCTGAAGCGTTCTTTTAATAAAAAGTGCCGTGACCTTGCGTCGGAAGTCGGTGAGTCCTAGGCCCCCGTCTTTTGGTTTCAAGGTTATACTGTTAGCAGCCACTCTGAAAATCTCGCCTTGCCAGATGTATTGGCAGATAGTGGTCATGATAGTTTTGGATATTTCGATAGGTATTGGGAATATTTGTCCGACATATATTGCCTTTGATAGGACAGCACAGTTTATAATTTTAATTTTCTGGATCAGATTTAAATTTCTGATACGGTTTAGTGTTACGGCACCTCTAATGTTGGTAGAGACCTTCCTCCAGTTGAAAGCCACCATTTTTGATATATCTTTGTAGAAGTCACACCCAAAGCTGTGTAATATTCCACTGATTTCGCCCAATCTAAACTTACATTTCTAAATCCATTAAGATTCAAAAACGAACTTTTTGTGTCATTTATTATTCCTCCTGTTACACTGCAGTAGAGGCGAACAAGCGTTGTCAGTTTATCGACATCGTCAGAACTCCTCACGAGCACACCTACATCATCGGCATAAGCGTTGGTTGCTCGACTTTTGGCCAGTATCGTTATGCCCTCTAGCTCATTATTAATCCTTCGCAATAAGGGTTCCAGAGCTATGATGTATAATAACATCGACAGTGGACTGCCTTGAGGGACGCCATTTTTTATTTCTATGGGTCGAGTATAATGTCCATTCAGTAGAATTTTTGTTTTTATTCCCTTTAAGAGATTTCTTAAAACAGCCAGGAAATGTTCATGAAAACCCATATATGACATTGCATGGAACAAGTTCTCATGGTTTACCCTGTCAAAAGCTTTCGAGAAGTGCAGAAAAGCTAATCCTTCCCTGGCCAAGGTTGTCGAAAGTATCGCAATTATGTCCCTGTATTCACTCAAAGCGTTAAAAATACTCCTACCAGGTAGACGCGCTTGATGAGGTCCTATTACTTCATCTAAGACAGGTCTTAGTCTTTCTTTCATTACTCGAGCTATGATTTTATAATCGGAATTCATTAAAGATATCGGCCTCATTTGTGTGAGTTGTTTTACTTCTTTGTTGCTTCCTTTAGGCAGCAGCACAGTTACGCAGTCTTTCATTTCGTCAGGAACGTGTACACCATTTAATGTTTCATTAATGACGTCTGTAAATTTAGTTCCTATTATGTGCCAATAAATTTGATAAAACTCGACGGGTAATCCATCTGGACCTGGCGATTTTTTTTACAGTGGTATGTTTTATTATATCTAATATGTCCTCAGAGTGTATTTCGCTCTTTAGACTCCTATTCTGTTCTGCTGTGACATTATCCTCGATATCACTGTTTCGAAGTAATTCCATGGCCTTGGATGGTGTGTAGTGGGCTTCACTGTACAACGAGTTGTAAAATCTATGTGTCACATTTAAAATTTCTCTTTGTTGAGCTAAAATCATGTTATCTTCGGTGTGGAGTTTCTGTATAAATGTTCGTCTTCTGTTTTTTTCGTGTTGAATTAAATGATAGATTGATGCATTTTCTTCTTCTAAAATAGTTTGCACATGCGATTTTATTTTGAGTCCCTCCAACTGTCTTCTTTTAAGACTTATAAGGATAGCTTTTACCTTAGTTATGTTTAACCTTACTTCCTCGGACATTGGCATCTCATAGAGTTCCCTTAAACAAGAATAATGGAATTCCACTGTGTCTCTAATCCACCTCGCTCGTTCTCTGCCATAAGACATCAGTGTTGTCCAAAGTTTCTTTTTTGCACAAAATGTCCACCAATCAATAGTGGACCGATATTTGTGACTCTGTCTTAGGGCTAAAGCAGTGTCTTGAAGCATATCGATATTCAGCTTCCATAAAGGTCGGCCCCAATACGTCTTCTGCTTGGGAAGTCGGATGCTACACCTTACTGCAAGGTGGTTCGAAAAGGTGGTAAGTATGACCTCTACTCCATTAGTTTTAGTACCCAGACTTGAAGTTACGTATACACGGTCGATCCTGCTTTGCGGTTTTTTGCTCACGTAAGTGAATTTAACAGATGTCGGGTATTTTATTTCCCATACATCCTTCCATTGTAAATTCTTCACTAGGTTCATGAGTTCATTGGATACATTGAAATTTGGCTGTTGGTCTTTTCTATTTATTACGCAATCTCCGCCAATGATAACTTCTGCAGGATTGTCCTTTAATAACGTTACTAAATCATTTCTTAAAAAATTTGCCCTGTCCTGCCGAGCAGTACTTCCGGAGGGTAAGTATACATTTATAACCGTGACATTTAAAATCTTACATCTAATGCCCCTCCCTGAGTCTAAAAAAGACACATCGGTGATCTCTATTCCTTCTTTCACCAGTATGGCAGTGCCACATGCTCTTTCGATGGCCACGTTTAAAATTTCTTTGTATCCTGCTATATTTAAATTGGTAAAAAGAACTTCTTGCAATAGCGCGATGTCCGTATCCGACTGATAGACAAAGTCTTTCAGTACAGCAATTTTGGTGTCGCTCTGTATCCTGTTAACGTTTAATGTCGTGACGTTATAAGTTTGGTCGACTTTAATGAGCTATTCTACAGGTACATGTTTCGCGATGTGTAACTCCAGTCTGGTTTCCCTCGTCTTGTTGGAGATTTTTGTGTACCGTCATTCTTACACTGATTCAATTTTGAATTTCATTCGTTTCTTCCATATGTATTACTTCTTCCTCTTGATCTTCTGACCAAGCAGGCGTGCTTGTGCGGAATCTGTCTTCAGCAATCCTTGGCACATCGTCTACAACTGGTGTTTCTTTCCCGGCCGCGTTGGCATCTTCATTCATATCTATAATCAGGCGCGTCCTGTCATTACTTCGTTCTATCAGTTGTCTGCCGTCCACTTTGGCCTCTTCCCTTATTGTTCGCAGCCTCTCTCTTAAGGGAGGAGCTAAGGTTTCTGCATTTTGATGCGCTATCCTTCTCTTTTTATTTCGTCTCTTAGACTTCCTGGGCGATCTTGACCGCTCAGGAGATGAATCGGGGGACTTCTCAGACGAATACGGCGAAGAAGTTATTTACTGGGAACCTTCCTCTCGTTCAGGGAAAAAGCTGTTTTCTCTTGCTTCACCTCGTTCAAAATACGTTCTGATCTCTTGAACGCTAGATGAATTGCCAACACTGCCTTCCTCTGCCAGTGTGTCAACGGTTCTTCCATTCACATGTTCGTTTTCATCTACTTCGATATTTAAGTGGTGCTGCGTAACTTCAACATTTTCTTTAGTACCTGATCCTCCTCCTCTGTTATTGTCATTTCCGGTCGGTGGAATGTGTGTTTCTGCTGACCGATCGCCCATGAGTTCTGTCTGTTCAGACAACTCAACGGATGTATTCGGGTTGCCTCCCATAAGTGTAGAGGTACCTGCACCGGGAAAGTTGTCCTGTCCGTGAAGTTTTTCTTTCACAACATCGGTTTCGTGCTTTGGAAGAACTGTTTGGTTTTCCACAGTATCTTGGGCATCCATGTGGTTTGCAGCATTTTTCTGGCTCGTGGATGGTGCTACCTGCTCCGCTTGTTCCTGCTCTGCCGACCTTCGCGGTGAGGTGACTGCAGCGTATGTCAATTTCATTTGTACCACAGGTCCTGCAGTGGTACCGTCACCAGTTGAAAGCTGTGGGACCCTTCTTCTACTGCATTCAGCACGGATATGCTCTGTTGAGTTGCACAGAGCGCATGTCCTAGGCTGACCATCATAAATAATTAGAGCTCGATGCCCACATATGTTAAAAAAAATGGAATATGCCTCTGAAGCTCTATTTTAACCTGACGTACGCCGTTTAGATCGGGGAACATGTGGGGTTCGGACCATTTTTCCGCGTCATTAGATAAGATTTTGCCGTACGTCCTAAGGACACTGTTTATTTCTTCTGCAGGTATCTCGAAGGGAAGTTCAAACACCCGCACCGTCCTTATTCCCATCCCAGCAAATGAAACCAACACATCACTAATTGTACCATTAGAATGGTGAAACTTCAGTGTGCCTCCACATTTTTCTACAATTGAAGCACATAAATCGCAACTCGAAAGTTTGACATAGACTACAGGACTCACTATGGACAAGTGAACACCGACAATATCGTCTTGAGGTATCTGAACTTTTTCCGAAAACCACGACCTAACTTCTATAGCTTTCGGACGGGTGACATTTCGATCAAACGTAAACTTTATCGTGTCTTTCTTCTGATAATGTGTTACACTCATGTTGTTCTTCTTATTCAGACAGTAAATAGGATAGCAGTTAGCGCGCCTGCCGCAGCGACTAAACTGGAGCGCACGTTAACAACCCTGTCGACAGCGAGTCGTTCGTCCGAGGCCGCCACAAGTTCGTCCAGCACCGCAGCTGTCACTCGAATGACACTGGGGACACAGTGATCACCGCACCTGCAAGGACTTTCTAAGCACGCCTCCCGTCAGATACAAATTCCCAGCTTCGCCCTGCCCACAGTACCCAAACTCGTAGTTATGAAACTAATTCCCGTAAGAGTAAGGGCTTCAAACTTGCCCACCCCTCCCCACTAACGATATGATCATTGCCCGTCACCGGCATATTATATGCAGGTGCGGTGATCAGTGTCCCCAGTGGTGTAGGAGTCAGCGCAACTGCCTAGAAAGCAGGAGACCCGGGTTCGAATCCCGGCTGGGTACACATTTTCAGCTTTGCCCAATCGCAGTTGATGTCATATATTCTGTGAATGTTAAATAATAATAACAACTGCAGGATCAGAAGTGACGTCTGTTCTGTCGGAACAGACGCCACATGTATATATGACGGGCAATGATCCTATCGTTAGTGGGGAGGAGTGGGCAAGTTTGAAGCTCTTACTCTTACGGGAATTAGTTTCATAACTACGAGTTTGAGTACTGTGGGCAGGGCGAAGCTAGGAATTTGTATCTGACGGGAGGCGTGCTTAGGTAGTCCTTGCAGGTGCGGTGATCACTGTGTTCCCAGTGGTGTAGGGGTCAGCGCAACTGCCTAGAAAGCAGGAGACCCGGGTTCGAATCCCGGCTGGGTCGTCCTTCTTTGTCAGCTTTTTACATTTTTATAAAGCTTTCCTTGCCCGGAGTATCCATAAAGTGTGGAACTGCTTGATTCCTTAATTGGGACGAATGGTTTCCATCCTTTTCTGGACCTTTGTGAGCTCGGGAGTAAGGGGTCCGATTTTTTTGACCGCGGGAGGGATGGATCCTGCGCCCGTTTTAGCATTACAACATTGATACAAGTAATAACATGCAGCCAGTTCCCACTGGCTCTCTTGTGAGCTGTCGTGGCCGTGCGGTGAGGCGCCGTGTCAGGACTGGGTGGCCCTTCCCGTTGACCTTAATGCAGTTTTAGTAGTGTGTAAGTCTAGGGACCTATGACCTAACCAGTTTGACCTCTTAGTTACACAAATTTACAAATATGAACAATAGTTCAATTCCTTGTGACATAAATTTACAAATCGTTGCCAGATACAGGGTTCCAAAGGAAACACAGAAAAACTTCGGGGACATGTTCCTCACACCAAGACAAGAGTAAATGTGAAGTAAATATAGGCTCCAAAACGCAAAGCTTAACAGCTATGAGCACTTGATTATCTTTGATCTTGTTAAACACAGCTCTTCTTCTGACAGACCTTTTGGAAAGGGACAACATGGTAGAAGTCTAGTAAACATCAGCTTTAAAATTCACTCCGTAAGCACTTGTTACATAGAAGAGATGTATTTCACAGTACCGAAGCAGAACAGGTGCTTATAGCTGTTAAGGTGTACACTTTAGAGCTCACGTTCACCTGACCTTTTTTCCTTGTTTTAATGCAAGGAACCTGTTCCTAAACTTTGTTTTAGGTTGCTTGGGACACCCTGAGCGTCCTCGTGGTAGAAACAGTGTTACGGAATATGGATCAGAAAGGAGTACTGAAGAATAGGTCAGCCTATCAAATCTTAGAAAAAATTATATCTACGAAGACCAAGATGGAGTCAACGAGAAATCCAACCACATGTAGCATGTTGTCATTCCATCACATCAATATTCCCTACAGGTGCAAAGAATGCAACTGAGATAGACGAGTACTGAAAACAGTCATAATAACTGTCAATGCCATTTGGGCAAGTGTTACGTGGATTCTACGAATTACGATACATTGCCAGAGTGCAAATGCTACTGAAGGGCTGTACTTGCGGAATCGAGTATGTATTGCCTTTATGATTGTCGTAGTAACGGAGCCGATCCTTTAGTGGAAAAGTTCTGAAAAGTTCTATTGTTTGCATTTAAAACAAAGAATTTCTTAATGCTGTTTACAGTAAATATATATATATATATATATATATATATATATCTTCTGCACTTTTCTAGGTGTTTTCTATCTACATAATGTTCGCACAGGAGGCACCGTCCACATTTTGCCACTGTTAGCACTTGTTCTGTAGGAGGAAGAGAAGAAACCTTGATGCGCCGACATCTGTTTTTCGGTTCTAGAGACGTTTCCAGTTCAGGAAGAAATTCTCTTGTATTGTAATTGGTTATTTTCCATCCAGTCATGGTTTAAGTCCAACCAAATTATGCAAGCATTCAGAACACTGATGTCCAAAATAGCCGGGGGCCATCTTCTTGTCATACATTTCGTGGTGAAGGTCCTGACTAATTTGTCCATTATGTAGACACCTGATTTAGTTGAATTATAGTCGAGGGTCATAATAGGTTTTGCTTCTTCACCTGTTTACTCTTTAAAATGCATGCTACTCAGCAGTTCAAATAACTTGCCTTCATTTATTTATTTTTAGCAATAGAGTAGTATTGTAGCTGATTTCTGATATACGAACAGACATAAAGCCCTCAGTTCTTCCCCTGAGCCGGCCGCGGTGGCCGAGGGGACTGAGGTGCTCCAGTCACGGTCTGCACGGCCACTACGGTCGGGATATTTGTGCCGTCCTTAGTCTTAGCTAGTTCATAAGTAGTATGTAAGCTTAGGGACTGATGACCCCGTAGTTAAGTCACATAAGTTCTACAAACATTTGAACATTTCTTCCCTTGAATCGAAAAATTCTGCCAGGTAGTTCACGACGATTTTTTCTTATTACTCCTGGCAGAGTCATTTGTTTTTGTTCTAGTTCCTTTGTCAAGTCCAAAGAAATATATCTGTTTTGATATTTCTACCACTCCCAAATAAATGATCTGTCACTTTGTACACTGCTCTTTTCACCAAATTTATTTCCTCTGCTGGTCTTCGCACATTGGTGAGTACACCTGCAGCTCTGTGATACAGTAATTAGTGCTGTCATATGCAGCCCATATCTTTAGCATGTTTTCCGGATTTTGAGAGGATGTGCTATTGAAATGGGCACCTACACCTCAAAGTTTCCAGTTCCTCATGAGATTTAATATTCTCGTGTGGTTTGTATGTATCATATAAAGAGCTTACCCCTTGTTTAAATAAGTCTCTTATTGTAGCCAGTTTATAAGGGCTACAATTCTGTCACCGCTACTGAGCAGCATTGTACATCTGTACAACATTTCCTGGCCATAGAACTACTGAAAATACGTCGGTTATGTACTTCTTTCCATAAATTCACTGTGTCCTCATTGTGACGTTTGGATACTACTGCAAGTATAAGCAGGCCGAGAAAGTAAAACAAAAAATCTCTATGAACCTTGTGTTTATTGTCATCCAAAGAAATTTTACCTTCCCTGTTCGTCCACTTAAAAATAATCGGGAGAATGCTGGGGTTCATAAATAATTCAAATACTAACTGCACAATATTTACATTCCCTTCACTGTGTTCGTGGGACGTAGAGCCGTCCCCAGTAAGTTTCATGCTTGCTGTCCTCCTTGTAATATAAGAGATTTTTTGGCCATGTTAATTTTCCATTTCTCGAGCCGAAAACAATGACATTGGTATTTGACATATTTACTTGCATATTATTATTATTATTATTAAAATATATTCTGATCTGAACTGTCACCAAGTTTAGGAACAATAGTTGCCAAATCTCTAACGCATTCATCAGAATCATCAGTGCATGCACTGTCTCCAGAATTTATTTTCATCGTCAAAAGTCGATTAATCACATAACTCTTCTTCTTCATTTAAAATTTCATGTGTTTTAGCTCTACTCAAACTTTTCTACTTTTAATTCTACCACACGCTGAAAACAAAAACTAACAACTGGAGCAATATTCGACAGCCGCGGCGAGAAATCGTAGCAGTTAGTCTCAATAAAAGCGGGAAATGTTAGTCTCTTTGTTGGAGGTACTTCATATAACATATGCGCAACGTAACAGTCGTCATTCTGTTTTCATAATGTTAAATTCGTGAAATAAAACAAAACTTTCACTCGCATGAGCCGAACACATTGCAAAGGTGGGTGGTTTGCGTGCCTCAAATATGCAAATAGCCTTACTGTATGAATATATGATGGAGTCTTCTTGAATAAAATATTCCCAAATTCGGATCTCGGGGCGAAGACTACTCTAGAAGATGTCCTCAAAAAACAATTTAAAAAAACAGGTATTCCACGAACCGGGGCGTGGAATGTTCTAATCCTTGTTCGCTTAGGTATGTTAGAAAATTTGAAAAGTATGCCGCAGATGTACGTTCACAGTCTGTAGAACTTGTATTAATTTTTAGCACTAAGTAAATGCATCTCTTTATCCCTTTTCAGTCTGTATATTTCGTCTACATTAACGTCTTTGTTACTCTCCGTCTTCAAGTTCTTTATGGATACATTCGTTTTATCGCAGAAATTGCATGCGTCGCTGGCTGGTGGTTCGAATCCAATGTTACATGTATTGCAAGCAGCACCATAATAATTCTTGAAGACCAAAACACTTCAAGGGTATTTTTCTTGCGACTATTTACAAATAGATTTCAGACGGAGACTTTATGTTGAGAGTGACGGGAAGATACTTACGGTTAGAGCTCTTGGCTTTGAATGACGTCGTGTGCTCATGAAGTCTCGCGTTTCGGACCAGAGATATTGTCCTGGCTTGGGTGTGTTTCCCTCTTTTGTCATTGTCAACAATGCCAATCCGGTGGGTTTTATCCAAAAGGGTACGAACGCGTTTCTCAGATATTTCGTGAATTCTGTAAAATGTATTGCGACACACTTTTGCGGTATTGGAACCTATCATAATCGTATAGCTGATTCTCCTCAAAGTTCGGTTCTGCCTTCCGTTAACGCAAGTTCTCTTAACATCGTCATACTCAACGAGTTTACAGAAGTATACATTTTGTAAATGGTGATTTCCATTGGTCAAAAAGTCATGAAAAATTAGTGACATGTTATTACGACCAACCTTTTCAAAGCAGCTGTAAGTGCAAGGATCACCAGCACTTCTAGAAAGCACGACATGATTTGAGAAACGAGAGACAGTCTAATGTTTGTTATGGAATTGTTATGTCACAGCTTTCTTCCATGTATCTAATTTCGAATGTCTTTTACCAGAATAACTATCGAGTTCGCCCTTCTCGTCCGCCAGCTATCGATAGAACCGAACCTCTCGGTTATTGCTATGGGTTTTTACGTATTATACAAGGGCGACCTCAACAAACCAAACTTACCACAGTGTGTGCTGTTCAGCACGAGACCAACGGTAGCACAAAAGTAAATAAATAAATAAATAAAAATCAGCAGGCGACTTCGCCCTTCTCGTCGGGAGCGCCTCAAATGGAAGTCTGCAGAAAACTATAGATTTAGGCGAAAGAGAGATAGGTCTAAATGAAAATAAACATTAGGAAAAAAGAAAAGCAGCTGCATGAGTATCAAGAGCTCAGATGGGAAACCAGTACTAAGGAAAGGTGGGAAAGCTGATTAGTGGAAGGAATAGTTGAGGGAACTATACAACGGCCTGGAATCTGTATTGTAGAAATAGAAGAGGAAATAGATGAAGATGAAATAGGAGATATGATACTGTGCGAAGAATCTGACAGAGCACTGAAAGATTTACCACGAAACAAGGCACATTAAGTAGATGATATTCCTTCTGGAAGAACCGGTCATGACGAAACTGTTCCAGCTTTAATACAAAACGTACGAGAAACAGAAGATATCCCTCACACTTCAAGAAAAATATAATAATTCCCATTCCAAAGAAAGGAAGTGCAGACAAGTGTGAAAATTGCAGTTTAATACGTCATAGTTGCAAAATACTAACTCGAATTATTTACAGACGAATGGAAAAGCTGATAGAATACGATCTCGTGGAAGATTTTTTTGAATTTAGGAGAAATGTATGAACACGCAAAACAATACCCACATCATGACTTATTCCAGAAGATGGGGTAAGTAAAGGACATCCTACATTATTAGCTTTTGTTGATTTAGAGAAAGTTTTCCTTAATGTTTAATGGAATACACTCTTTCAAATTCTAAAGGTAGCAGGGGACATTTCGAGAAGGAATTAATGTTCAGAGAGAAGAAATAAAAACTTTCCGGATTGCCGATGACATTATGATTTTGTCAGAGACAGCAAAGGACCTGGAAGAGCAATTGGACGGAATGGTCAGAGTCTTGAAAGGAGGTTATAAGACGAACATTATCAAGAGCAAAACTAAGGTAATGGAATGTAGTCTAAAAAATTCAGGCGATGCTGGAGGAATTAGAGTAGGCAACAAAACAATAAAGGTAGTAAATGAGTTTTGTAATTTGGGTAGCAAAATACATTCTGATTGCCGACTAAAGAAACATATAAAATGCAGAATGGCTATGGGAAGAAAAGCATTTCCGAAGAAACTAAATATGTTGACATCCAAAATTAATGGAAATGTTAGGATGTCTTTATGAAGGTATTTGATTGAAGTGTAG
Source organism: Locusta migratoria (assembly GCA_026315105.1). NCBI lineage: Eukaryota > Metazoa > Arthropoda > Insecta > Orthoptera > Acrididae > Locusta > Locusta migratoria. Next base: position 143,267,937 of record CM048755.1, on the reverse strand, counting down.
CACTTCACGAGAGCGAAAGGTGGAAGATTAGAAGTTCAGACAAAAATATGATACAAGCTTATGAAATGTGGTACTGAAAACGAATGCTAAAGATTTTATGGGTAGATCAGATTAGAGATTAGATTAGATTAATACTTGCTCCATAGATCATAAATACATTTCGCAATGATGTGGAACCTGTCAGTTACATTGTAGCTTTCCCATATTTTGTAAGATCTCCTCCCTGTATTAAGCCTTCGTGAGTGTGTGTAAGCCTAACCAGGAGTCCGCAGAAGATAAGATAGGAGGCGTACAGATTTGGTGGCCTAAGCTTTCGATCCGGTAGATCGCGTAATAAGGAGGTGCTGAACAGAATTGGCGAGAAAAGAAATTCCTGGCATATCTTAACTAGGAAAAGTATCGATTGGTGGGACACATTCTGAGACATCAATGAACCGTCAATTTAGCATTGGAGGAAAGTGTCTGAGTCAAAAATCGCAGTGGGACACCGAGAGACGAATAAAGTAAGCAGATTCAAATGTATGTGGGTTGACGTTCTGATGAGGAAATGAAGATGCTAGAACACGTTAGAATACGGTGGAGAGCTTCATCAAACCGGTCTCCGGACTAAATGCCACAACAACAACAAAATACAAATTTTTTGGGGTCATATTGATCTCAGTGGTACTCTGTTAGAAAAGCATGAATACATTTTAATATGTTGTAAATACTAAATTTAACAAATCATCATTGCATACAACTCACTAACAGAGAAAGTCACAAATTTTAAGAATTTTTGTTTTGAAAACAAGTGAGATATGCATTTCGGAAGATCTTGTGGGGTCATATTGAACCCAGTGATGCTAGGAGAGTTTAGGAGTGAATATTAGTTATGTAGTGACAGAAAGTATCTTAATACTCTTTTTCAGTCTCATTTTTGCAGTATTACCTTTTTATTTTTAGTGTTTACGACTGCCAAACTGTAACACCTATTGTAGACTACACAGTTTTTATTCCATGTAAAAATTTCTACTTTCTAACCATATTCTATGTGACAAATGAATAAATAGATAATACAAACGAAAGTGTTCGTGTATGACACTTGCGAAACTGTATGTATACGAAAGCCGCTGTTTACTGCTGAACTCAACATTCCGTTCGTGGCCCTGTGGAACAAATTTTCATATAAAAATTCTTAGATAAATCGTCTAGCAATGTGGCGATAAGCTGTTTAAGATACATTTCATCAGAGGTTGGGTTATTTTAAGCTTTAAAAAGTTGTAGTATTGTAATTCAGGTGGTGTCATAAATGTTCGGAAAATGCATTTCCGATGTGTACAGAAATTTCAGTACTTGCGAGGGATATCGACGCTTCGTCTTAAGTCTGCTATTCCTGCCTGGAACAATGTTTAGCGTGTTGAACTCACATCAGAGAGGAACCGGGTTTAAGCCTACGCGGACCATCCGAAATCTCCGGTTTCCATAAATCAATATAATCAGGGCGCCTACTCCAGAGAGACCACCTCCTTACCAGCGACTGCCTTCGTCTCTAATAACCTCTTCAGTTGGCGAAAATCTTAAATTTAGTTTCTGTAAATTTCCTTTTCTGTCAACTAATCCTATATTTTCGTTTGGTATGTTTCAGACACTTGTCAGAAAAGTTAATGTAAAACATTTTTACGATGATTTTGCATCTGGCTCTTACCAGTTACTATTATGTAAGAGAAAGTTTACCTACGTCCTTCTGTGTGATGGAGACCTGCATTAACGCGTAACAAGATGTGCAATGGCGCCATAATCGTTAACAAACGGAAAAAATAAATAAAGAGAATTCAAGAGCACAGAGACATGATAAAATTAGTTTTTGAATAATTTGATAATCCATTCTGGGATTTTTCCTGTGACGATCCAGCACTTAACAATTACTCTATTAATATTTTCTTTCCTCGTTCTGTTATGAAGATCGCTACTCTGTGTGTACTCTGAAAACTTTTTATTTTTTATGTTCATTTATTTATTTATTTATTGCCTGTGCGAGGTCATCTCTATCCTATTATACCCATATGTGCGTTCTACACTTATTCCAAAACTCTACTAGTCGGTTACATCGTCAAAAGCACTCCTGTCGTATGTAAGGGAGTATGCGTTTCCCCACTAGATAGTGGAGGAAGAGGAGTCCGCACCCAGAATCGATTGGTTTGAGCATTACACTTGATCTCAAACCAGAGGATTACGATCAGTTCTGGGAACGATGCTTCGGCTCGATTGCACTGCATTTACCCTGCGGGTGAGACTAGCTGTCTTCCCGAAACAGCCAGCCGCCTACAGGAACAGATAGTGACTCGTGAACCCGATATTAGGCACGATATGCAACCGGGTGCAGCCAGTGCACTTAATCGCTGCCTCTTCCACATCTCCGACGAGACCCCGTCAAGCAGAGAAGCAGAGTCGATACTGTACCGTTGTGGCGAGTAATGAACGAATCATTCATTTGAATAGGTGTAAGTAAAATATCGTAAGAATCGAATCGTGGTACGGAGCAATCGTCGTTAAAAAATCGTAAGAACGATTTCTGTCTCGGGACGATTCGAAGTTTTAATGGTTTATTAGTACTTTGTGCTCCGAAGACAACTGCCGAATCATGCCGAATGAGCAGAGCAGAGCAGTTCAAGTTCGAGTTATGGTATGTAACCGTGTTTAGACGTGCTGGTTCACACAGAATTTTAGCGAAGTAAAGCCCCTGTATACGACTATTTAGAAGTATGTCTTATCCTCACATACATAGCAGTGACAGCAGGAAAAAGCAGATCAAGTTTTCAGTTGCACATTCTACTGCTATAAAAAGACACCTTTTAACAGAAACAGCTGGAGATGACTGGAAAATTATGCACATTTATTACATTGTATTTGTAACAATTAAATATCATTGTTTAATACTATTACACATTTTCTCCGTATTTGTTTTAATGATACCAAGTCTAGAGGATAAATGTTAATCCACTATGTAAAAAGTAAATATATTATTGATCCTACAATAAATTGTGAGGCTTTTGAAAAATGTTTGGCTTTAAGTGAAGCAATGTCCTGCTTTCATAATATTTAGTTGGTAACAGAACCTACTCATCACGTGACACGTAAAGAGGTTCATAGGAGGAGAATATTTTTTCTCTCCGTGTTATTAGTAGATGGTGATCTTTTTTCCAAGGACGTTAGGTTCTAGCCTCATTAACTTTTTGAGAGATGCTCTGCCATTTATAAGAAGGATGTAGAGCATTTCGGCATTCGGTAAGAATCTTGCCTTCGCAGACTTCAAAGAATTGAGAACGATTCGTTGCAATCGATTCGCAATGTGGGATTGAATAGCAGGAATCGACTGCTGAAAAAGAATCGTGTTGACCAAATCTATGATACTGACTGTCCTTCCCGATATTTTTCTAATGGGCTCCAACACCTTCCTAACGCTCGAGCTCCCAGTAAGGAGGAATCTCAACGTCTGTGGTTGTCTGAACAGCTCAGGAATATCTACCTCCGTTTCAAGATGCGAGGCAGCCATTGATGCAAATATCAGCGGTGGGCAATATCTCAAAAATGGTACTGAGGCGCAAGGGGACAACGTTGCGCGGTACCACAGATTTGCGACGCCACCACTGTTCGCCAACCACCGCCAGGAAAGAGTCGATAGGTAGGGAGGCAACAATGTGCAGGCGCACTGACATGAGTGCTGTGCTATAATCTCTGGAGGTGGCACAGCATTCTCCTGCCACAGCCTGGAAACTGTCAGCTTCCAGCTGATTACAGACGGTGGCCAGTTCCCCCAGTATCCTTACACACTAGTCGCAATTGCCATCCAGTTCCAAACGGCAATTTTCCTACATCCCAATTAAAAACATTCAGGCAAGAAGTGGCAATCAGCGGTCAGCTGCTGCCCTACATGAGGCGACATACTACCACGCGGCCCGTCACTCAGCTATGTCCAATGCTCGCTGTCTGTTGACAATAGCGACAGTTAAAATAACTTTGACAATAAAACTCTCCCACGAACTGCTATCTGCGCAGCCAAATTTCGTCGCACTGAATCAATGAGTTGTCTGTACTTGAAAACAGATTTATAAATTGCAGTGTAGGACAAATATAGAGTAAATAAAATGAGATGAAAGGGGGACTCGCGCAATGATTAGCGTTGTCTTGACTTTCACACGTCACTAAAGCTTGGGTATACTGATGATAATTCTGTAACAACACACAGAAATATTTTAGACATTGTAACAAATTTCATCTCGGACTTCAGCTTGATTAAAAAGTATTGAAGCTATTTCCTGACAAAATGCAATTTAAAATCTATTTTAATAAATGCAACCCGAGGTTTTTGAGGTGTACCAGGGCCAAAATCATGAAATAAAATTTAACCATAATCTATTTATTTTACAATTAATATTCATTAAATATAAACTTTCAGATGAAACTTGGCATCTCAACCCAGGATTTTTACCAACTGCTTACTAACGCCAATATGTAAGTGTATGCTATGTTATGGAAATCATGTTGCACAGTAACATTCGTTATTCAGGTTTGGTCAAATTAGCCCATGGAAACTGTCTCACATGAAATAGGTCACCTCAAATGTTTGTAAATCTATCGGACCAAACTACGTGGTCATCAGTCCGTAGCTTACAAACTACTTAAACCTAGATAAACTAACCTAAGGACAACACACACACCCATGCCCCAGGGAGGACTCGAACCTCCACGGCGAGCAACCGCGCGCTCCGTAGCGAGACGTTTTAGGCCGCTCGGCTACTCCACCGCGGCCACCTCACTGTGAACAAAAACCAGTTCCCACTCAGAATGTGTTACTAACGCTAGGTGCATTCTTAAAGTAGGAAATGATATGTGAAATGGATTTATTTGCTAATATACCGTATTCCAAGCCACACACACTTGTTTCAAGCTACTGTATAATGTATGAGGGAACTTTACTTCGTCCTTATAATAGCAAGTTTTTGTTCTATTCCATTAGCGCATGGAGTAAGGGGAATTTACTCTTGCCGGCCCCGTGGCCGAGGGGACTGAGGCGCTACAGTCACGGTATGCACGGCCACTACGGTCGGGGGTTCGAATCTCCCCTCGGGCATGGATATTTGTGCCGTCCTTAGTCTTAGCTAGTTCATAAGTAGTTCGTAGTTTAGGGACTGATGACCTCGTAGTTAAGTCCCATAAGCTATAAAACATTTGATTTTTTAATTTACTCTTACAATGTCTCGGCACACGTGCGGTTATTCTTCTTCTCTAATGAAATTAATTCCATTGCGAGCAGTATGTGACTGAGGCAGAGGAATTCTAGGAGTTTCCTAGAGTAGCAGCCCATAAATTTACCCAATAACGTCCCCGGAAAACACAGCATCTAGGCCTATCTTCCAGGGATTCACATTTATGTCCCTGAGCTTCTCTTACCGCCCGCGGTGCCCGAGCGGTCTGCGGCGTGTCAGTCACGGTCTGCACGGCCGCTGCGCTCGGGGGTTCGAATCCCCTCCCCCCTGGGCATGGATGTTTGTGCCGTCTTTCGTATAAGCTAGTTCATAAGTAGTTTGTAAGTTTAGAGACTGATGAGCCCGTAGTTAAGTCCCATAAGCTATACAAACATTTGATTTTTTGAGCTTCTCTTTTGCATTTTAATATGGAATGTAAACAAATTTTACGAAGCTAACACCGCGTCTCTGTAGTCGTTCTATGACCTAATGCTCGATAAGCAAAACTACTCTAGATTATCACAAGTATCAGAGACGTGAATACGTGCAAAATTAGGAAACAGAGAACTACCAGCATCCATAGCAGAGAGTGATGCATCAGAACACGCTATTAATACGTCGTATAGTGAATTGAAAAGGTGAGATTTTCCTGTTTGGAACATCGTTCAGTCATCAAACGTGTACACGCTATCGACATTTGTATATAGAAGACGATGAAGTCGCCAGAAGTATATTACAACACTCATAGAAGCAGTATGATCAGTGGCAATCAGTTCTGACAACAAATTACGTACCATCATTGTCGGGCTAAGAATTGTACGAGGAGTGTGTTAAAACGGCGATGTAACAATAAATAAAATTCTTCTAGTATAAGACAGCGTTGTCTATCCTTAAGAAACCGAGCCACGTTTCGACCAGTGTTTTTAAGTAGCCTTCTTCTGACTATTAGTGAGGCGAATAGTCTCAGAAGTAAGCCACTTGCAACACTGCCAGTAACGTCGCTTGGTTTCTAAAAGATGGACAACGCGGTCTCACACACAAGAATTTTCTTGGTTGTGAAAACGGCCATATAAGTCTATGCTTACAAGGTACTGTACACGCGCCTTCGTTCGAGCCCCCCCCTCGGGAATGGGTGTGTGTGTTCTCCTTAGGTTAGTTTACCTTAGTTTATGTAGTTTGTAAGCTATGGACTATTAACCACGCAATTGAGTCCGATAGATTTACAAACATTTGAACATTTTTTACTGTACACGTTCTATCTGAACGCTACTTAATTTTACATGGTACTTCTAGTCTACTAAATGTCGTCTCCGAACCACGCTACGAATGATGATTTTTTAATGTCGCGGGTAATTTCTAGAACTGAAAGAAGTGACAAGTGATAGAAAAATCCTACTTATTTAAATGAAATATCGGTGTTTATATGACACATTCTCATATATGCATTTACCGTTATAAAGAGCTGTCGACCTCGCAATATATCTGAAATTCCGATCATGTAATAAGCAGTTACCTGTCCATGGGAGTCCTATTTCTTATTAATCACGCACAGTCCATCGTTCACAGTTATTTCCTTTCTCAATCTTTGGTTGGTGATTTCATGCACTGCACCTTTGACCCAGCTTCGACTGACTAATTTACTTAGTCTGGCAACGCGCCTGCGTGAAACATTTAAATGTGTTAAGTGGCAAACAGAACTGTAAACGCCCACGAAGAGTTCTTATTGGATACAATTTGCCGTCGCTGGAAATCTAAACCACACTCCAGCTCGTACTTTAATTGCTTATGGGAAGTATCACCATCTTCTCTGTAATCTTCCTGCTGTAGATACAATCACGATCTGCCTTTTAGTACCTATTAATACACCAAATTAGACATACTAGCATTTTCCCTACTGTGAAGATGACGTTACTTTTGCGTAGCGTGGTACAATAGTGTAAACCTTCTGCATCTGCCAAGTTATATGGTAAGTTCATTGCCCACAGTACTCACTTTAACCTAACAAAAGTGTCTGATTTAATAATTGTGTTACTTAACGGCATATTTTCAACTGTTGTATCGCGGGTTGGATTATAACGTTTCTTTCCGTTGGCGCAAATGACATGGTGCTTTCTTTTCAGTCAGGAAAAATTATGTTCCAGTATGGTTGTAGGTGTTATATACTTTTGTTGCAGGAAGTAAATAAATTCGAAGCAACAGAAATATAAACAGAAAAATGTTCAAATGTTTGTTAAGCTTAAGGGACTTAACTGCGGGGTCATCAGTCGCTAAAGTTACAAACTACTTATGAACTACCTTATACTAAAGACGACACAAACATCCATGTCCGAGGAGGGCTTCGAACGCCCGACCGTAGCGGCCGTGCTGACCGTGACTGGCGCGCCGCAGGCCGCTCGGCCACTGCGGCCGGCTATAAACAGAAGAACTGGGAACAAATTGGCTCTAAATACAGACCAAATTCTGATACAAATATTTTTCCTATCACCGCAGGAATTTTAGAAAAACGCTCATGCACATACTTCACCTTAACTATGTATTGAAGAAGTGCTTGCAGGTAAAAACAATCGTGAGCTAAATTCAAATGTTCAAATGGTTGTATAGCTATTGGACCAAACTACAGTGGTCATATGTCCCTAGACTTACAAACTACTTAAAGCAAATTAAACTAACCTAAGGACAACACACACACACTGCCCCGGGGAGAACTCTTACCTCCGACGGCGAACAGCTGCGCTTTCCGCAGCAAGGCCGCTCTACCGCGGCTACTGAGTAGAGATGGTCCCACAATCTGCAATAAAGCTATCACATACCTTGCCTTGCTCTGAATTTGGCGAAAAAATTCATTGTCTACCACCTCAAAAAGTTCTTTTAAATGTAGGGTTATAAATAGACATTTCCCTTTCCAGGAGACAAGAGTAAGATAATTTAAAAAATCATCAAGGATGTTAGAAAGACGATGAATGAGTTGAAAAATGAAGTCTGCACTGTAGGAGTGGCAGTGTGTGTGGCTCGCTTTACTGGAACAGAGTCAAGCTCTCAGGTTGAGAGTCATTTGGCAGCGTGATATGGAAAGCCAGTTCTCTATCAGGCGAGCAGTGCACTGGGTACTCCAAGAATATCTGCATCTCTTTCTGCACACATTCTAACGGTTACTGGAGGATGAATACTTTATAATCACTTTGGGCCCAGTTAAAATATCGACCTGATATTGCACGTGCCACAAGGAGACTGCAAGTATGATGCAGAATAAAACTTTCTGAGTTATTGCATCAGACAAGTTTACTATATTCCCTAAGTTAATGACACATGAAGTTACGGAACACTGGAGATTTATCGTACCTTTTCGGACATCTCGTACTTTCTTATAACGCAATAAACAACCAAACAGTCAAAAAGCTGTAATATGCATACATCAAGAGCTACAGCAAAAAAGTAATTCAACAGTGTGCTTACCTACAGAATAGATGCAAATGTTATGAGACTTGGCTGTCGTCTGTGCGGAAGTATTGTCTCCTTGTACCGTTTTCCATTGCATTCACTGAACCCATAGTCAAGATGCACGTCGATCAAATTTTTGTCAGTAAACCCATCCATATTTCTATGTAACACTGTTATAAGAGGAAACAGGCTAGAGATAGACCCAAGAGCTGTAATAGATGCAGGCTGAAGGCGAAGAGTTAACTGCTATTTACTGACGCACAGACACAGTAGTTGTGCTGACAAGTTAGTTTCCAAACAAGATACGCAGCACATACCTTCGACATTTTCACGGTTGTGCTGGCATTTTTAGTGAGATATTCACACAAAAATAAACTGGGGTAACAAACAGAATGCAGCTACTCTGTAACTAGCCTCAGATATATTACACCAAATTGCTCAGATATTAACCATGAAGAAACCACCAACTTTTGTTGGTGTTCACCTCAAGTATAAAAATAAACAACTGCCCGCAAACAGATCTGTTTACGCAGCTCAACCAAACTCAAATGTTCAAATGTTTGTAAACCTATTAGATCAAACTGTTATGGTCATCAGTCCATAGAATTACAAACAACTTCAACTTACACTAAGAACAAAACACACAAATACACATACACGCGTGTCTGAGGAAGGACTCGAACCTCCAGCGGGAACGGCCGCAGATCAACCTGTTCCCTAGTGATGCTAAATATGCTGATGATACCGGAGAAGTTGCACCAACAATCCCTCCTGAGCAAGGGCAACGTTCATCCATCAGTGTACTAACGGCGAGTGTTCATCAGAGACGAGTGTATTGTCAGGCGTGCCCCAGGGGAGTGTGATAGGACCGCTATTATTTTCTATCTATATAAATGATCTAATGGACAGAGTAACTTGTAATTTGCGGCTGTTTGCTCATGATGCTGTGGTGTATGGGAGGGTGTCGTCTTTAACTGACTGTAATACGAGGCTAAGTCAATTATTATCCGCAATTTAGTTTTATTTGTGTTTATGTTGGTAGTACTGTCGTTTAACGTTGGTGACGCAAGCTTTGTTTCTTTGTTGTTATATCTTTGCAATTTTCAAGCTGCTACGTTAGTTTAGTTGTCGCTGCCGTGCTGTTAATCATGGCTGCTCCGCTGTCTATTTGCACCAAAGAAGAGCAACGTTCAGTGATACGTTTTTTGTGGGCGGAAGGCGTATCAGGGACCGAAATTCAGTACAGTACAGACTTACAGTATTGTACGGGAGCAGTGTTTTGCCATAACGAAGTGTGTGCGAGTGGATTGAAAAATTCCGAAATGGTCGCACGAGTGTTAAGCACGATGAAGGAGCCGCCACAAATGAAGAAACCACTGAGCGATCACGTGAAATGATTGTCTTAGACAGACGATTACCTATTCATGAAGTGGCTCATCGTCTTCAAATTAGTCATGGTTCTCCCTACGAAATTATTCTCAACAGACTTGGGTTTCGTAAAGTTTGTGCAAGATGGGTCCCAAAACAACTCACACAGTTGCATAAGCAAACGCGCCTCGACATCTGCAAAAAATATTTGGATCGATATGGTAACGAAGGGGGCAACTTCTTAGACAGAATCATTACTGGTGACGAAACATTACGAGCCGGAGAGTAAACGGCAGAGTATGGAATGGAAACATCCAAATTCGCCGTGCAAGGAAAAGTTCAAGACCCAACCGTCCGCAGGAAAACTGATGCTTACGGTTTTTGGGATGCACGAGGTCCTGTACTGGAACATTATGGTGAAAGGGGCACACTAATAAACAGTGTACGTTACAGTGAGATGCTTACTGACAGGCCAAAGCCTGCAATTCGAAGCAAACGCCGAGGATTGCTGTCCGAAGCTGTTGTGTTGTTTCACGACAATGTCCGTCCGCATACTGCTGTCCACACTGCTGAAACGCTCCAGAAACTCAAATTCGAAGTACTGGATCATCCTCCATATAGTCCCGATCTTGCCCCTTCTGACTATCACTAGTTTGGTTCAAAACAGGCATGAAGGGACTGTCGATTTGACTCGCAGCTCAACCGAAAACCTTCTTTTATGAGGGCATAAGGATGCTTGTAGAGCGATGGACGAAGTGCATTGAAAAGCAAGGCGACTAGCTTGTAAGTTTCGTATTTTATTACAATAAAATTTTATTACTACTTTGCGGATAATAATTGACTTACCATCGTAGCATACAAGATGTCAATTGGTGTGAAGAATGGCAGCTAGCTCTCAATGTAGAAAAATGTAAGGTGATGCGCATGGATAGGAAAAACAATCCCATAATGTTCGAATACAGCATTAGTAGTGACCTTGTTGATGCTGTCGCGTCGTTCAAAAAAATGTTCAAATGTTTGTAGAGCTTATGGGACTTAACTGCGGGGTCATCAGTCCCTAAACTTACAAACTACTTATGAACTAGCTGATACTAAGGACGGCACAAATATCCTTGCCCGAGGGGGGATTCGAAGCCCCGACCGTAGTGGCCGTGCAGACCGTGACTGGCGCGCCGCAGTCCCCTCGGCCACCGCGGCGTAACATTGAAGAGCGATATGAAATGGAACGAACATGTAAGGACAGTTGTGAGTAAGGCGGATAGCCGACTTCGGTTTATTGGGAGAATTTTGGGAAGATGTACTTCATCTGTAAAGGAGACCGCGTATTAAACGATTGTACGACCACGTCTTAAGTATTGCTCAAGTGTTTGGGACCCGCAGCAGATCAGTTTAAAGGAAGACATGGAAGCAGTTCAGAGGAGAGCAGCTAGGTTTGTTACTGGTAGGTTCGACCAATGCGCGAGTGCCACGGAAATGCTCCGGCAACTCACTCAATTGGGGATCGCTGGAGGAAAGACGATGTTCTTTTCGTGAATTTCTGTTCAGGAAATTTAGAGGGCCGGAATTTGAAGCTGAGTGTAGTTCGATCTTGCTGCCGCCTACTTATATTTCGGGTAGTGATCACAAAGACAAGATAAGAGAAATTAGCCATTCTGCATTTTATATCTTCTTTACTTCGGCCATCAGAAGTTATCTTGCTACCCAAATAACAAAATTCATCTACTACTTTTATTGTCTCATTACCTAATCTAATTCCTTCAGCATCGCCGGATTTTCTGACGCTACATTCCATTATCCTTGTTTTACTCTTGATGATGTCCATCTTATAACCTCTTTTTAAGACATTGCAGCAGTTCAGACGGGATATCATCTATTCCAGGGGCCTTGTTTCTACTCAACTCTTTTAGTGCGCTGTCAAATTCTTCTCGCAGTATAGTATCTCCTCTCTCATCCTCCTCTACATCATCTTCCATTTCTAAAATACTGCTTTCAAGTTTATTTCCTTTTTATAGGCCATCTATACATTCCTCCCACCTTTCAGCTTTCCCATCTTTGCTTAGTACTGGTTTTCCATCCGAGTTCTTGATATTCATACCGCTACTTTTCTTGTCTCCAATGTCTTTTTTATTTTCCTGTAGGCGGTATCTATCTTTCCCCTATTTATACGTTCTTCTACGGTCTTGCATTTCTCCTGAAGCCACTCCTGCTTAGCCAGTCTGCACGTCCTGTCAGCCTCATTTTTCAGACGTCTGTGCTCCCTTTTGCCTTCTTCATTAGCTGAATTTTTATATTTCCTCCTCTCATCAATTAAGTTCAGTATATCCTGTGTTATCCAGGGATTTCTATTAGGCCTTGTCCTTCTGCCTATATGATCCTCTGCAGCCTTCACTACCCTATCTCTCAGAGCTACCCATTCTTCTTCTACTGTATTACTTTCCCCCGTTTCAGCCAATCCTTGCCTAATGCTCCCTCTGAAACCCTCCACCACCTCTGGTTCATTCAATTTGTCCAGGTACCATCTCCTAACTTTTCTACTTTTTTGTAGTCTCTTGAGTTTTAATCTGCAGTTCATAACCAATAAGTTGTGGTCAGAGTCTATATCTGCCCCTGGATATGCCTTACAATTTAAAACCTGGTTCCTAAATCTATTCCTTACCATTATAAAGTCAATCTGGTACCGTCCAAAAATGTAATTAAAATAATAACCCGTCTTCTGTTAACGTCAGTCTATAATAATAAAATGTGAGTGTAGTGTGAGACATACAGCTCAAATCAGCAGATTCGTATAAGTAGTAACCAAAAACATTATAAGACCACAAATGAATTTAACCTCACTAACCTCACGTGATTAAGTTCAGAAGTAAATGATCATCACAATTATCACTTGCTTGGCTTGTACTTTCGCGTTCCACGAGTTTTTGCTGGATTTTGGACAGTGTCATACAGTCATAACACCACACATTGAACGCCCATTCCGCCTTGCCTTTGCTCCAGTATCTTGCATGTACATAGCACGTTTTTCTCGCCTACTTATCAGATATGAAATCGTAAGGTAGCTAAACCCATCAACAATCCGAACATTGTTTTGAACATTTTTATCTTGGACTAGATCGGTTCTTGTGTGGTCGTTTGTTCGTGTTTGCTCTAGTTTGTTCTTTCGTTACAGAGGACGTAGAGACTTCTGACCGAGAGCGCACCTCAGTGCGGAGGTGGTATGGCGTTGCCTTCCTCCGACGTTTTAAATGACGTGCCCAGGCGGTTAAGATGGACCTACAGTTGAATGTGGATTCTGAACCACAAGGTAGCTCGGCATGTTTCACATCAAAAATATTGCCAGAGGTGAAGGAATTGAAAAGTGACAGATAAAAAACGTAGGACTGAGTGGGGATCGAACCAAATCTTTGGAGTCATAACTTGCCACTCTACCATTCTGCCACCGAGCCCGTTTCAAAAAATATATCTTCAAAAATTTGACCTGCTAATATCAACATTTTATTGGCAGTTAATAAATGGCCATATTTATCAATTGCAACTTCGCGGTTACTTACTCAAACAAATAGGTAAGTATAAAAATATATCGGGATATAGGTCTACAATTTTCGGTAAATTTAAGTATGTAACGAAGCAGAATCTATTGACAAAGGTTATTAACTGCAATCGGAAAAGGTTAAGACATTTTTATACAGAAGTAATTTCACGAAGTATGCGTCCTGGTTAACCTTTCGAGGTCCTCATTAAAAGGCGAAGTTCTGATGGTGCTACGAACGAATGAAAAAGTTACAGATTTTCTTCCTTGCCCGACAGTACAACTAGCATTCGCAAATGATCACTTAATATTTCTAATATCATTTTCTTACTTCTCAGCCACCTTTTAAAATCGAAAAAGAGAGCTTGTTGAATTATATTTTGATAGCAACTGCAGTTTATATCACCGCAATAATCTTCGAAATACGACCGCCTTTTGAATGCACTGCTCCATTCCAAGTACACATACAATACACAATCGTTGATGTTCTGTGATCACCTCGCGGTATGATCATACAAACCAGCCGCTTGGCAGCGCTGCAGTCACGAAGTTGCAGAAAATCTGTAAGAGTTTCGCGACTCTTATGTTACACTCTCAAATGTTCAAATGTTTGTATAGCTTATGGGACTTAACTGCGGGGTCATCAGTCCCTAAAATCAGAAACTACTTATGAACTAACTTATACTAAAGACAACATGGCGCTCCAGACTCTCGGCTACCCCAGTGCGGCTGTTATACTTTGCCCATACACTCTGAAAAGCTAAGGCGTAGTGGGGTACTTACGCTGATGTTCAGATAGTGCTAAAAACCGTATACGTAGTTTTGCAGATGAATGGCGTTGACAGCTTTTCCAGCATGTACAACATCATATCTGTGGATCAGAGATATAGGACGCTCTGTCCATCTTTGGCCAAAATGAGATTATTGGTACAATGAAATAAGTTTCTTGTCCTCTACTCAGAGGTATACGACACTATGTCCTACATCGAATATTGGCCGCCGGCCGCGGTGGCCGAGGGGATTGAGGCGCTCCAGTCACGGTCTGGACGGGCAATACGGTCGGGGGTTCGAATCCCCCCTCGGGCATGGATATTTGTGCCGTCCATAGTATTAGTTAGTTGATAAGTAGTTTGTAAGTTTAGGGACTGATGGCCCCGTAGTTAAGTCCCATAAGCCTTACAAACATTTGCACATTTTTTGAATATTGGCGGAGTTACAGTGCAGTGAAATAACACCGGGTCCCCTTTACCTTACAGGTATACAAGACCATCTGGACATAGTGCTGTATACTACTGCACACTGCAGTAATAGTTCCTATAAAAGGAAACTCTAGGCCTTAAATTTTACCTTTAAGATGCATCACTGTGTGATGTGGAATGCGTCAAAAGGACGGCGAGGTGGAAAGGAAATTACATCAGCAAATAAAATGTTCAAATATTTGTAAACCTATGGGACTTAACTCTTGTTATTAGTCCCTAGCTTACAAACTACTTAAACTATGTTAAACTAACCTAACGACAACAAACACACACATGCCTGAGGTGGGGTTGGAACCCCCGACGGCGCACGGACGCGTGCACCGCAGCACGGCGCCTCAGTGCGCATGGCTAAACCGCCGCGACTGAAATTGCATCAGCAATAATCACCGTGGCTGAAATTGCATCAGCAATTTTTAAGTTGGCAGAAAGTATCATACTTGACAGTGACGTGGAGGAAATCACACTTTGGACAGTCAACTGGTATGGACAAAATAAGAATGTGAATATTATAATGTGTTTTCTCGGATTAGTGCGTAAGTATTCACGAATTTAGACCATAACTCAGAAGTTTCTACTAAAAGGCCAGACACTTATTATGGAGGCTGTCAGTGTTCATGCATTGATGGAGAGGAAACGAAGAAATTGAATAATATTAGCATTTTACACCCTGTAACTGCCAGCGATTGGTAAGCCTTTTGAATCTGTTTGAATGTTGCTGAGTTTTATATTCTACGTTTTGGTGACAGCCAATTACAGACGTTTCATTGTTGTGTAGGTATTTTAGCCCTGTACTCTACCGTGCTCGAGGAATACAGTTGGGGTCCGTAGTCGTCAACATTAGGGTGGCCGTGCGAAATTTACCTAAGAGTTTTTATCAGCCGCGATGTTCTCTTGACTTTTAAAGAATGCTTTTTAACGATAGGTTTCAAACAACGATCATTAACCTGGCTAAAACAAATTATTGAACGGTTGGAAGGGCACTTGTCAGTACAACCAACAAATGAGATTGTTTCTTTATTGAAAATATCGTTCCTGCAAGGTGTATTTCTGGAATGCGAGTTTGGAATAAAAAAAAAAAAAATGCTTGAAATAACGATTTTCCGTGGGAGGCGTTCGATCCTCCAGTAACGTCATTTCTCAAATTATAAAAAGAAAAAATGTACTTATTTTCGCAGTGCACGTTTCTGCTGCCAAATATCTCGAACTGTTGACAACTTCCAGTTGCGGAAAATCATGCCGGAAAGTTTAGGATTAAACCGCGCATAAGAGATAGCCCCACCATGAGGCATGGGATAATTACACAATTAGGAGTTTATCAAAGATCATTCGGATAACAACACAAATATAATTCAGTTATTACTCTGAGGTAAACCTTTGGATATCGCTGCCCGCTTACACAAAAATGCTGAAGAAATATTCTGTAATTGCTGCGAATGTTTAAGCTGCATCCCGGGTTCACAGTATGTTACTATGCCCACGGTATTCACGTCAGAATCCTATTTAGAAGAGCGAAGACAGTTATCAATATAGAGAAAACGTCTAATATAACATTAGATCTCACTGGATGGCACCTATCTCACAGAATGCTTCATCGTCATGTGCACTGCAGAAAATCGCAAAGGGAAGCATAGCGTGAAAGACATGTTATACAAATCCTATTCACATCCAACAACATTTTGTTATTTTGGGCCCTCATGAGGAGTGTTTACCGTTGAATTCTAATTTCATTTATCTACAACCTATTAACCGTAAATCATTTGGATGAACGATTCAGGGATTCTAACTCATCTACTACAAAATGTTCAAATTTTTGTAACTCTGTGCGATCAAACTACTTTGGCCATACGTCCGTAGACTTACAAACTACTTAAACGAAGTTAAACTATCCTAAGGACAACACACACATCCATGTCCGAGGGAGGATTCGAACCTCCGACGCGGGACGCCTCGCGATCTGCAACGTGGCGCTCCAGATCGCTCGGCTACTCCCGCGCGGCCCTCATCTAATTTTCGATCACTTGTAACTTTTTTTACTTTCATTACTGAATGTCAGCTTCTCACTCAAAGTGGAAACTTTGGATTCTCCGGGAGATATTCTGTGCGAGCACATTTTAGCTCATAAAGTATAGTGTTATCAAAAGAACGTTCCATCTACATTTTCTAATTCTAAAAGAATTATCTCCCGTGCAATCTCAAGAAACGGGATAATCCAGAGAATGTTTAATACATAACGTAGAGACTCATTCCTGACAGACTCAGTTCAGTGACTCAGTTTTAATATCGTGGGAATTTTGCATTGATTAAATCGATTGATTCCTATTCTGTGGGATGCGAATGCAAATCTTTACCCAGCAATTTAGAGTTGCGTTCTCCGTGGATTTTGTGAATAAATTCAGCCTAATGTTTGACTGGAATCCGCCAGTAAGGCACTGCGTTCTTCTTTTCCGTCCCTGCATCTGTTGTTACTTCTCGAAAGAGCTCCACATCTCCAACCATTATCCATGTTTTCCTTTTGATAGCTGGCTCTGTGGTCGCAATGGGCGAAGTCTCTTTATCGAAAACTGATACTATTAACTAATTGTTCGTTGGTATGTTCAACATTAGCACCTTTTCAGAGAAATATGCGAGCCACTGAAATCACTAATTAGAAAATTCGTACAAAACATTGAATATATCTGAAGCAGGAAGTAAAAAAATTCGCTGTTTATCACCTCCTTGTCATTTTTCTGAAATTTTCTTTATCAATTAAACAACTTAAACGTAGAGCATACAGCGAACTAGAGACATTTTTATACAATAATCCGCCCCCCTTGAAACGCCTAATACGGGGCAGTGAAAATGGCAATGAGAAACTTCTTTCGTTGCTTTATTTTACCATAGCTTAGTTTATTCGGCATTTGAGTAGCAAAATACATAAAGTTAATTGTACCAGTAAAAATGTTTGACACTTTGCTTTCTTATTTTAATTCGTTTCTTATCGGCTGTATGGAAAGATAAACTGAGGCACAATGTTTTTCTCGCATATGCTGAATACTTTTACTCTGTCACTATTGCGAAAGTGCAAGAAGTACCTAGAATAAAACAAAATAAATAAATAAATTCACTAGAAGCAGTGACCGCAGCTTACTACTCTATAACTCCGAACATGCTAATACGTAAACAAATATTTTAATTTCAGATACCAGTTTACAGTGTCAGTGGTTGAAATTTGGTATTAATAATAAGAACTTAATGAAGAAAATTTGCAGATAATAGACATATGATTCGAAAAAATGAAAGTTCGCTCCACATGATGTTTTCTTAAATATGTCAATGAGGAGTAAATCTATCTAGTACAAATGGTTAAGAAAAATCAGAAATAGTCTTGATGAGTTGAAATGGCAAACTGTTCTGAATTTTATGGAGGTTGAACAGATTCCATTGTCAAAATTGCAGGCTTCAGTGATGCAGATTCTCATATATCATCTCCCATTAGATTTGCAGTAACAATGCTTAGTGTGAAACCCTTTTCCGTCAGAGGTCGACAACTAATATTACTTCCCGAGAAAGAACACATTTGCTTCAATATTTTGAATGCTACAGTATGACTAATCCATTCACTGTGGAGCTATTTCAGTGTATCATACTCAGATGTTTACAAAATTTTTAAATGTTTGGAATTCTGAGGGACCAAATTGCTGAGGTCATCGCTCCCTAGGCTTACAAATTACTTAAATTAAGAACAACACACACACCCATGCTCGAGGGGAAGACTCGAACCTCCGACGGGGTAATATTTACATTAAGTGGAAGTTTGTAAGGCCAAGTGTAGTAACACATATTTCCACTGCCCTAGGTACGATATGGAAACGAATTTACCAAGTGTAAAAGCATAGTAAGTACAAGAAAAGTAACCTAACATTTCATTCCGTTTGTTTTCGTTCTCCGCGTGGAAGTAAACCCGTAGTCTAAGGTATCATGCTACAGACTGGGCAGTTGCTCCCGTCAGAGGTTCGTATCCTCCCTCGGGCCTGGGTGCGTTTGTTGTCTTTAGTGTAAGTTAATTTAAGTAGTTTTTAAGTGTATGGGCTGATTACCGTAGCAGTGTGGTCCTATAGAATTACAAAATTTGATCATTGGTTTTCGTCCTTAGTGTAAGAAATATCGGATCACGTGAAAGTCACCTCAAGCTTTTCTACATGGTGCAAAAATAGGCAGCTGATTTTCAAGACAAACAAAAAGAAAAATATCACGTATTGCACATGAGTATTAAGAAAATTTCGTTAAATTTTCTTTAAACGATAAACCAAGCACGCTTGACAGAACATTGTAAAATACAAGAAGTCTGTTAAAAAGACTACAGTACTCTTGCCCGAAATCTTTAGGAGTGTGGAATCTTTAACGCGTAGTACTGAAGTGGGACACCGAGAAAGTTCAACTAACGATATCTTGTTTATATTACCGCGAAATAGGTTCAAATGTTTGTATAGTCTATGGGACTTAACTATGGGGTCATCAGTCCCTAAACGTACAAAATACTTATGAACTACTTACGAACTAGGACGGCACAAATATCCATGCCCGCGGGGGGATTCGAACCCCCGACCGTAGTGGCCGTGAAGACCGTGACTGGAGCGCCTTAGTCCCCTTTTTTTTTTTTTTTTTTTTTTTTTTTTTTTTTTTTTTTTTTTTTAATTTTTTTTTTTTTTTTAACCCGTAAAAGAAAATGTAATTATCAACTACGTCATGGCAGGAACACCCCAACTTCTGGGTGGATTACGAAAAACACTATAAAGAAAATTTGAAAAATATTGCCCATATTTTGGATTGCAGACAACTGTGCAATGTCGTTCGTTCAGAAAGGTCCAAAAATCAAGTTCGTGTTTCTCTCCATGTACAAACAAGTAGTGAACCGCATGTCCACATATCCATTTCACAGCGTTTGTCTTCGTTTGTGGGTAATGTCCCGAGTCTGGAAAGAGGAGCAAATGGGAAAGTATATGATGAGGTGTCGTACGGGTAATCAAAGCCAGCATCTGTCGCACTAAGATCCAGACGCCTTCCGCCGATCCGCATACGAGTCGATGTTCGTCCGTGTCCATTACATCACAGGCGACGCACAGTGGTGTGTCTGCGAGGTGAATCCTGTGAAGTCGTGACTGGCACACTTGTTTCCCGTTGACTGTCAGGTACCATGTCGACTGTACGTCAGTGCCAAGGTAAGGAGCACTCACCGAGCGCCAAACGACACTCCAGTTGACGCTGGGATACTTCCCTTCAATCACATTTGGTGATCGGTTCTTCTGAAGAAAGCCGTAGATCGTCTTCGTAGACATCAAGCGTGTCGGCAGTATCGCAGTGTGGATATAGCTCAGTTCGAGGAAAAAGCGGCGGAAGTAAAAGAATGGCGCTGGAACATCTGAAAGCATGATTGGAGCCGATAGAGAGCGCGGTGCAAAGGCCTCCAGCAACAGGCTGGTAAGGCATGTGGGATTACGGCGCCACAACATAATGTGAGAGCTGAGGAAGAGGGCTGTCGCTCTGTCAGGCACATGGTACAGGCCTAGTCCGCCTCTGTTTCTCGGGAGAGTGAGGGTCTCGTATTTTATCTTGAACAGCAAGCCATGGCAAACATAAGAACCCAGTGCAGCTAACATGCGTAATGCCATGGATGGTGGAATGGGTAGGGTTTGTGCAACGTGAGGGATACGTGACGCCACATATATATTAACATACTGTGTCCGCTGTAGAAGGTCGAGAGCCCTGAGACGATGATCGAGAAGACCAGCGCGTAACTGGTTTAGTAGGCGCCGGCAGTTGAGGGCGATCGTACGCCGCATGTCTCCTGTGAAGTCGAGTCCTAAACATCGGATTGCAGTAGTTACTCGTAAAGGTGCAGCGCTGTCTGCAGGAAGCCCCACACCTATAGGCATGGCACATGATTTTCGGACATTAAGACAGCTGCCAGATGCTTCACCATATGTGCTCACCCACGCCAGTGACTCTCTTACCTCTGCATCGCTGCGTAGAACGAGGACGAGATCGTCAGCATAAGCAGTGCAGCAAAATAGATGGCCACCGAGTGTGATCCCTGACAGCCGCTGACGGAGTCCACAAAGCAACGGTTCCATTGCATAAGCATACAACAATGCAGAGAGCGGACAGCCTTGACGCACCGAACGCTGTATCGATATTGGTTGAGTAAGGCGACCATTGTATAGCACACGGGACGTCGCTCCTCGAAGAAGGCGCATTATGACGTTGACGGTAGTATCATGGTATTTCATATTACGGAGTACCTCTTCCAAGTACTCGTGATCAACTCTATCAAAAGCTTGGCTGAAGTCAAGAGTGGCCAAAAATTCAGGCATACGTTGAGCATGTGCTAGAGCGATTATGTCTCTATATCGAGCAAGGGCGGTGCGGATGTTGTTAACACCACCCAAGGAAGTTTGATCAGGAGAAACCACATATCTTGCCGTGCGTTTGAGCCGTGCAGCCAGAAGTCGAGTAAAGATCTTTGTATCACTGTTGAGCAATGTCAATGGACGATAATCGCTTATCCTCGATGTTCCATGAGGTTTATGTATGGGAATAACGATACCGTCGAGGAAACCTTCAGGGATCTGCACCTGGGGTGACATAAGGTCCCGACAAATTTCTGTCCACATCGGTGCTATCAAGTGGCGGAATGTTCTATAAAACTCAAGTGGGATGCCGTCAGGACCAGGTGACTTGTTGGTAGCTCCTGCTTTGATAGCATCATTGACTTCTTCCTCTGTGACGTCAGCAAGCATATCCAGTTTTTCATCCTCAGGAAGCGAGCCAAATGTAAGTCGGGATACCTCCGCAATGTTATCAGGGTGACGACGGTGTGCAGAGTACAGCGTAGTATAATGCTTGTGAAGGGCATGCCCTATTTCTGCTTGGTTATCGACGCGTCTTCCATCCTCAGTTGTCAGAACAGTTATCAAATTTCTCCGTCGGTGGCGCCTTTCAGCTATCACATGATACATACTTGGACGTTCCTGCGTTAAATCTTCTTGTGTGCGCGCCCTGACCATAGTTCCTTCAAGATGTCGGCAGGAGAGGGCATTGAGCTGTGCCTTTGCTCGATTCACTATCACCTGACGTTCTGGTGAATAAGGCATTGTCGTACATTCTCGGAGGATGGTGAAGTAGAACTCCTGAGTGTGTCTTAGCCATTGCGCGATCTCCCTTCCGTATTTAATCAACGTCTTGCGTAGTGTAGGCTTTGCACATAGGACCCACCACGATATGGCAGACTGATATCTGTTGCGACGTTGAAGACAAGCCGTCCATGATGTCTCAATTTGTTGCCGACAGTTCAGTGAAGTAAGATGTTTTATGTTCAGTTTCCATAGTCCCTTGCTGCGCCACACCTTTTGTTGGCAGATGTTGACGGTACAAATATATGCTTCATGGTTGGAGAATGCAGTTGGCCAGATTTCAGCAGCCTGAGTGCCACCGACAATGTCTCGGGAGATGTAGACCCGATCAAGGCGACTGGATGAATGGCTAGTGAAATGTGTAAATCCCGGGCGATTGCCATGAACATGCTCCCACGAGTCCACTAGATTGAGGTTCTGAATAATTGTTGCTAGTGCTGCGCACGGAGAGTGGCGTGGCAGTTGGTCTTTGGGCGCCTGGGTGGAGTTGAAGTCGCCTCCTATGATCAAGGAATCTTGCCGACCCACGAAGAGAGGCGTTACTCCCTCAGAGAAGAAAGTAGAACGTTCACGGCGCCGACCTGAACCAGATGGTGCATAGACGTTGATGATTCTTACGCCACCATACGTGAGAGCCATACCTCTGGCATCCGGGAGGTATATAATTTCAGTAGCGTCAATGCCGTCACGTAAGAGGATCGCCACCCCACTACCTGCATGGGAGGCGTGGGAGACATGTGCTGTAAATCCATGGGGAGCGTAGAAGGTGGCAACAAATACCTCCTGAAGCAGGACAATGTCAACATCCGCAGCGTATATCATGTCGTGAAGTAATGTCAGTTTATGGCGCGCACGAATGTTATTGATGTTGATCGTAGCTATGCGATAAGTTTGAAACGCTGCCATCGTCAGAAGAACGTGTGACGCACTATGGGGAAGCACATCACTCCAACTGGGATGGGGCCGACGTCGTTTAATGTGTTCCTCCTCCCTCTACACCACCAGAGCATCCATCTTCTTCAGGAACAGTGTCTCCCCAGTTGATGGGTGCCGCCTCTCCATGATTGGTCGGTAGAATAGGTTCATTGATGGGCATGGAAGTATGATCAGACCCTGGAAGGGACGAAACTCTGTCAGACAGTAGCGATGTAAAATCTTTAGTTGGCTGTTGACTCTTGTGAGATATGGGTGGCACTTCGTCAGGTGTCATGGCATTGGTGGATTGCGCATTATCGGAAGTAGAGTCGCCATCTTGAACATTCAACTGTTTAAGGCTGTCGTCTGATGAAGTACGGCGCTGTCTCTTCCGTTTCTTTGGTGAACGTTGCTTCCGTACATGCTGCTCCGTGTCGGATGCTGTATGACTGTCGTCTGACATCTGGCTGGATTCCATAACATTAGATGGCGGTACAGTCCCAGTTTCAACTTCCATGGAGTCGGAACAAACGTCTTGTGTTGCTGCTTGGGCATCACCTGTTAGTACTGTGTCCAGTGCTGGTGTGTTGGAGACAGATGCAACTTCCATCTCATCCTCGGGTTGGTTCGACGCTGGTGCGGACTGGATTACCGTGGGCGTAACAGGCCGCCTAGCCGCGTGCGCGTACGTCAGAGGTAGCGCAGTGGGCGCCGCTGGGCGAGCGTCGTCTCCGATCGGCGTCTGCGTCAGTCTGCGTCGGAGGCATTCTGAACGGACGTGGCCTTCTTGTCCACAACCGGAGCAAGTGCGAGGCTGGCCATCGTACATTACGACAGCCCTACAGCCGGCTATGACGAGGTACGAAGGCACATGCTTTCGAAGTTCAATTTTTATCTGTCGGACGCCGTTGAGGACACGGTACGTTTCAAAGGTCTTCCATGTTTCTGCAACGTGACTAAGTACGTTGCCGTAGGGTTGTAAGGCGGCCACCACCTCGTCCGACGGCACCTCAAACGGAAGTTCGAAAACTCGCAACGTTCTCAGGCCGAAACCTGCATGATCAATCTCGACGGACCCTATATGGCCGTCAGAGTATCGGAACTTGAGTTCATTAGCATGGCGCCGTACTACGTCGGCGCACATCTCTTCGTTCGCCAACTTGATGTACACTGTGGTACTAATGATCGAAAAATGAATTCCTATAACGTCTTGTGGTGGGAGACGCATTTCTTCACGTATAAAATGTTCTACTTCATGCGCTCTCGGTCGTACATGATCAGTAGGGAACGTTAATTTGATCGTAGATTGGCGGTATGAAAACGCCATGTCGGTCGTTGACTGCGGACTCTAAGGCACGCCGCTACGCGGAAGTAAACAAACGGGCGCTCGCTCGCAGCACAACAGGCGGGACGCAGCGGACGTCCTCGCCCCACCGCAGCCGAAAGCGGACGTCCCCTCGGCCACCGCGGCCGGCGCGAAATAGGAAAGACAGTGTCACATATATGAATAGGGTGCTAAACATCAAAACACAGCTGTTTTCCGTCTCGTTGAAATCTCCTCATGAAATTAGGATAAAGAAATTTCTCCTCCGAATGCCAAATCATTTTGTTGAATCCCATTAGGAAGATTTGATCATGGTGATTAAGCATGGGAAG
The DNA here is from genome assembly GCA_026315105.1 of Locusta migratoria. Lineage (NCBI taxonomy): Eukaryota > Metazoa > Arthropoda > Insecta > Orthoptera > Acrididae > Locusta > Locusta migratoria. Next base: position 143,243,381 of record CM048755.1, on the reverse strand, counting down.
GTTTTAGTGCTATTTTTTCCAAGTGGTATTTGAGAGTGCAACTGCCGAGAAATAGACTGAAAGTCGATCTTTAAAAAATCGAGAAAATAATGAAGTGTGAATTCCAGAGCTATAATATGGATGTGGACATCCAGGAAGCCATGGATCTAGTGAAGCAGTGGAGGCAGTGTTTCTTGTCTTACGAAAAGCATTAAACTCGGTACAACACCGCAGCTAATTAATCAGGAAACGATTATATGGGTTCTCAAACGAAATGTTTGAGGGGATTCCATATATCTTGCTATGAAGAACGTAGTACATTATCTATGCAGAGTCATCGAAAGTTACGGAAGTCAGTTCATGTGTGTCTTAGGGAAGTGTGTTATATCCATGCTGTTGGTGCTGTGTAATAATTTTCCAGAAATTGTATTAATAGGAACCTCAGACTTTATATACATGATTCAGTTACCTGTAACAAAGTACTATCTGAATAAGGCTGTACGCATAGGCCTATTCAGACAGGTTAGTTAGTATTTCAAAGCGACGAAAATAGTTGGCAATTTTCTCTAAACGTAGGTAAATAGATCCTACGTCTACAGAATCAGTGGATCGCAAATGAAACCACTCAACTGGTAAAAGTATGTAGCTGTTACACTTTGTACGAATATGAAACAGATCGATCACATGGTCTCCGTCGTAGGAAAAGCAGGATTCATCTGTAGATTACTGCGAAAGTACAATTGATTTACAAAGAAACTGATTACAAAACAGATTACGACACGTCTAGAATATTAATCACGTGTGTGGAATCCATACCAAATAGCACTTACAGGGGATACTGAACGACAATTATTCCTTTGTTGGACGTACAGAAGTGTATCTCTGGAATATCTCAAGTGAAGACTGACGCCAACAACACCTCGGAAAGTTTCTGGAACCAATATCAAGCAAGTAATCTAGAAATCTGTTACTACTTGCTTCATTCAGCTTCCACATGGATATTGAAGTGAAGACTAATCACAGGTTGCATAGTCATTCAAGCCATCATTCTTCTAGTGTCCCATCGTGAAAGAACCCTTACTACTTGGAACAAGAACAAGGTGCGCCTGTACAGTGGTCTGCGGTGCGCAGACATAAATCTAGTGAGCAGAGCAACTAGAGGAGGATTAGTGGGGCAGTGTGCGCGGCCCGCAATTACCACAGCTTGGCAGCGCGCGTCCTGCCTGCGTCTCCCGCCTACTGCAAGTGAGGGGCGCTTCAGTTTCCTACCGCCAGATGGCAGCACCTTTCGCAGACCTCGCTAAGACTGCCTGTAAGACCTCGTTCGCACAGGATCTTTCTTAACCGCCCGTTAAATAGGTGTTGAAATGAAAGACATTTATTCACACGTCTCTGCTTTTAAAACGCGACGCTTTATTTTCATTCAGTGCTCGGAGTTTTTTTTTTTTTTTTTAATGTATCGTACGGCACTAATAGATTTTTTTCAGAAGTGAGGTAACAATGCGCTGGCTCACGCAGGATTATTTGTACTGAAATTGTTTTTGACAGTTTCAATCGTTTAATGCACTTCCGTTCACATTTAACTTGATTTTAAGCTAAATACCACCAAACCACATTATTGTAAATCTTCAGAAGCGCCTGAGATGATTCCTTATACATTTGTTCGTTTGTCTGAATGTGTTCACTTCGTGCTACGCTACTTCTCAGTTTACAGTCTTTGCCTTACAAAATTTAAACGTAGATTCGCAGATTTACATATTTTAGAGGCGAAATGGTGACAGGAATGTTCTTTCAGGGTATCCAAGTGCCTCTTCGCGTACCTGTTTTTCCACTAAGTACGTTTTTTGTTCTAATTGCAGCAGTATTTTTTTTAATATCCTCTCAAACTAATTCACTGACTGTAACCGTATTTGCCGGCCGCGGTGGCCGAGGAGACTGAGGCGCTCCAGTCACGGTCTACACAGCCACTACGGTCCGGGGTTCGAATCCCCCCTCGGGAATGGATATTTGTGCCGTCCTTAGTATAAGGTAGTTCATAAGTAGTTTGTAAGTTTAGGGACTGATGACCCCGTAGTTAAGTCCCATAAGCTTTACAAACATTTTTTGTTACCGTATTTACGATGGTATTTCACGTAAATATATACATGCATTGAGGGGTATATGTGCGTGTAGTCTATGTTGGTGTTGCTATTCATTTTCTAATCGGCCTAAGGCGCCTTGCTGCAGAGCGCGCGGTTGCTCGCCGTCGGAGGTTCGAGTCCTCCCTCGGGCATGGGTGTGTGTGTGTGTGTGTGTGTGTGTTGTCCTTAGGTTAATTTACCTTAGTTTAAGTAGTTTGTAAGCTACGGACTGATGACCACGCAGTTTGGTCCGATAGATTTACAAACATTTGAACATTTTCTAGTGATCTCGATAACGATAGGCGATTACTCATTTCCTGGCCAAGTTTTATCAACTTCAGTTCATGATTTTCTTAATATGTAAGATCGTAATGTTTCGAAAGACGTCGTAAGGGTAATAGTAGTAAGTATTTACGAAACAGTATTGTACATATATAATGGTAGTATGTACTTTAAGTCTTCAAATTACGAATTGACTTGACGCTCCTATGTTGTGGAGTCATTATCATTCAGATGATTCACCAAGAAAACCTCCTGTTTCTTTCTTCCCCTTCTTATAACACAAACCGCTGTCACTGGTAATTTCGCGGAATTCATTTTAGTCCTATTGCAGCGAGAGACGAGACAATAGCGATATTAGAACGTCCGTATGAACAAGGATGTTAAGGAAGTTTTAAAAGCGCCAACGTCGGGTTTTAACGAAACGCTTTTTTTTTAATTCTCGTGAGAACGAGGCTTAACTGTCTCCCCTCCCATTTCAAACCCACTTCAATTTCTACGGCATTTTTTGCTCTGTCGTTAAGAGAAGCAGTGAACGTGAAAAGAAATATTTCTTCGAAACCGTAAAAGGAGCAGTGAAGTACTTATGAAAGTTGTTACATTACGCAATTACTACGTGAGTGCATTTCCGACCACCAGCGTTTACCTATTATTCTTGGAAATAGTAATTTCACGCCTTTTGTCTCAGACTCACTGTTACCGTGCCAACTTTATGTTTAAAGATATCACTTTCTTTATAATTCACGTTGTAAAGTTGTCATTCGCATTATATAGCTGTCAATTTAACATACTACGGCAAATTAAACATAGATTGTCATCACTGGAAGCACCACCGGTGCTGTCTCTATTCGTGTTCCTGTAGCAAAACATGCTTCATCACTGTGTATGGTATGTCTTTCTTTTAATGTAAGAGTTCGTCTATCTTCATCTCTCAGTATTGGATAAGGTGTGTGGAGGAGGATACTTTGTGTACTGTGCAGCGTAACTATCCCTTTTTGCCGTCACTGGTGAAGAAAATTTTAGCTGCTAACAATTCGCCTAGCTCCGAATCTCTCAGATTTAATCTTCTTGGTCTGTTCACGAGATATGCTCAAGCGGAAGCAAAATTTTCGTCAATCTGCTCTCGGTACCTTGACGGTAGAGAATAGTCTCATGCAACGTCTGTCATTGGTGTTAGCCGAGCTTCTTCGTTACGCTTTCGAGATAATTAAATGAACGTATTACGAAACGAACTGTTTCTTCTTTGGATCTCGAAAGTGTTGAGGACGTTAAGGAAAATGTATATTATTCTCGTGTCGAGTGATTATATTGCGGAGAGGTGTGAGTTAATTCACTGTAAAGAGGAGTTGAATCATAATGATCGCGCATAAGAAAAGATGCAGAATAGATGGGAAGTTAATATCTGTTTCAGCTCATAGACGGGTTTTACAGGATTCGACTAAACAGTTGTTTCTTCCGTCACTACATCATTCGCACTAAAATTAAATCTAACCAAGAACTACGATTCGAATATGTTGTAGTGTAAAGTAAGAAAGAGGCACTGTTTCTTTATACATGCCCATACACTCCCATGAACAAAATCAAGTTTAATAAAATACTTGTACTTGAAATAAAATTTCTGTGGTTTTTAATGTATGTTAAAACGGTGTACGCAGTTTTGTCGAAAATTCAACGCATCTGTCTCTACTTTGTTTCCAATTAGACATTTGACTAATACTACATTTTGTGGCATCTTTAATGCCAAATTGTATCATACATGATGAAGTGGTAATCCAATTACATTTGTCAGAAATGAGCTAGAAATATCAGTACCCGCGTCAGATATCTGACATTGACGTGGACACACAGCTCGCACGCGTACAGCGCTAGAGAGATATTTCTAGCGAGTTTCTGACAAATTTTGCCTGCACCAAGTGTTACTTATTCTCTATGCGAAATTCTACCACACTGCTTTCCCTTACATTCTTTCTTTCCAGTCCAAATTCACCTACTCCTTTTCTTTCCCCTCCTTTTCCTACTATTGAAGTCTAGTCACTCATCACAGTCTAGTTTCTGCTTCCTTAACTATCTGAATATTTTCTTCACTCTGAGAATAATTTAATTTCAGTCTTCTTATTCTCTGCAGACTGGCTGCCATATTAACATGTACTATTGTCGTGGATGGCCGCTCCCTCCCCAAATATTTAGACTGATGCAAGATACAATGGAATTTTTCTACTAATAATATGATTTCTTAATAAAATTCACTCCTGATTATGACTGAACATCAAGCGAAGAAGTGTAGACGTTCAAAAAAAGCAGACGAACATTCATGTAACTGTTATGAGGCTTCAACTTTTGTAAAGTAGAGTAGATGATGAACAGTTTCATAAATTTTATACATATGTATGTATATTAATATGTCCGTGTACTTGAAAATCGATAACCCAAGGGCACCATCATAATCATGAATAGAAACTGATTATGTCTTTCAGTGTTCAGTCTGAAGCATAGTCCTCCTAATAAAATTCCTCCATGACCCCCTCTTCAGTGATAACGTTGTTCCCTCGTCTGATATTAAGCCTGTTACTTAAAAATCATTCTTGACTGAATCCAAGTACCTTCTCCTTGGTATACGTCGACTCCTCTTACCCTCTACTACTGAAACCAAGAGTCTCTTTGTAACCTTGCTTCTCACATGCGTGTAAGGAGACACCACCATCTCAGCCTGCTTCATCTATAGTGATCATTCCAAGGTTTTCTTTGATTTCCTCATTATGGATAGCCTTCTGCCATTGTTCCCATCTGTTAGAGCCTGCAATCATCATTGCTACTATCTGATGTGAAACCTCAACCTTATTAATAAGGTAACTTGTATCCAGTATCCACCCAAGGAAAAGTTTGAGCTAATTATCTTATTCTCGAAGTCATATTTAAATATAAAAGTAGAGATTTCTGTGCAACATGGCTATGTCTGGGCTATTTTGCAACAGAAAAGAATAGTCTTAAGTTTGGTATATTTGTTCAAAAACTCGGGAAAGTAAATATATCTCTTTTTGTAGAAAAACTACATTGGGTGATTTTAGTAGGAAGAGTCCCATATAGTGAAGTAGGACCAGTTTAAGAGTTTCACAAGCACCGTACATGCTGGAGACACCGAGATTTGAGAACTGAGAGGGGGGGGGGGCAAGATTGAGGGGGTGGGCCGAAATTGAGGGGTGTTTCGAGTCTGTAGGAGAGGGGAAGCACGAGATTGAACACTGAGAATATTTGACTTTGCAGACTGGTTTCCTGCTAAAAGACAAGAAACTTCAAATATTAATAGGCAAGCTTTACATTAGTCCTGCTGTTCATAATTGTAGTTTCTTCTTTTCTTTAAATCGTACAGCGTTGACGAATACTGCGGCAGTCATTGTTCAAGTGATCTAGCTACAATATGGATTTCCATATCTCCCTTAAACTCTGGGCTAAGTGCTGCGTATGACCAGAGATCGAAAGGTAGCATTGGGTGATAGCCCTAACTCGTTGCATTTTCTGTAGTAATCTGTTTCGACCCAAATGTAAGTATATATTTTTTGATTTATTGTACTGTCGGCACATGCTTGTTTCAAGTTGCAAATTTAACAACAAAGTTAACATCATAATAGACCGTGAGTCCCGATATACATTTCTAGGATTAATTTGGGAACGATAATGTAACAATGCAGTTACACTTCGTAACACAATGTGAGGGATATTTTAACAGATGTAAAGAAGACCTTTTGAAAGATTTGGAAAGTATTAAGTAATTTCGTGTAACAGATACAAATAATATTCACAAAAGGTTTGGTGTTACTGTAATATTAGAAAAGCCTAAGAAATTCTTAGATTCCTAGTATTACGATTCTATTTTCTGTTGGTTTTAGATACGGGCTCTTTCATACCTGTAGAGCATGTTCCTTGTTTTAGTGCAGGTCAATATTTTTGTTGAGGAGTGCTTTTGCGAATATTTTAATGCGTATATTAAAAGTGGCTAAAATAACTGGCGACAGAGTCTTTTTACAGAAGGGTAAAAAATGTAAATGAAGGTATTATTAAACCTACCTTATCTAGTATTCTTTCAACCCGATCTTAACACATAACAGTCGATAAACATCACTGAATTAAATGATATACAGACTGGAAACCGACGGAAAATGTCACATAACATGGATAGTTTGCACTATCGAGCTGTTCTCTATTTTAGTGCATTTGAATCCGTACACCATTTAAGAGATACAATTGGCGCCAATAATGTGGTGGCAGGAATGCTTCTGCCACGAACCTAGCGCAAATAAACTTAGTGATCTCGAATGTAATTTGTTGCCTAGTGTTTTTAGCCAGAATCTCCCTGTTTGTTAGATAGCCGTGTTTCTGCTGTCCACTAGTATCGCTAGATCGTCTACGAAGGCTAGGTAACTAACCTTGAGGTTGTGTTTCACTTGTCTTGAATTGTAGTAGTTCTGATTTTTAAGTTCTTTCTACCATTCTCTAATAACTTTACCCAGGTCTAAGAGCAATGGTGATAATCAGTCATCTTGTCGCACGCCGGTCTTTATCACAAAGGGCTTTGATATATAACAAATAAATTCCAAAAATAAGAGTTTCTTTGGTGTGTCGTAGTGTTTTGTGTCAAGCGTATGATCTTCCAGGACATTAAAGAGGGAATGTCGATTATTGCATTCATACACCTTCTTGATGTCAACAAACATACAAATGAGCGGATAGCATTGAGATACCTTATATATTAGTTTTCAGATTGAAAATGTGTTCTGCGCTGGATCGCCCTGGTTGGAAGTCCGCTTGGAATTACCTAATCTTGTGTTCGTGCTGCCCTTCAGTGGTCGGACGAAGACGAGCTGAGGTCTTGTAAATGGCCTGAACTGTGAAAAAGACGCCGTAATCATTAACATCGAAATGGTCACCTTTTATGCGTTGCGTGGATGAACGTACACTGCCAGCCTTCACATATGTGATCCGTCCGTGACACGTCTGTGAAGATTTCTGTGAGATCCTCAAGTGGGCCCAGTTTCATCGAGAGTTACGCAATTATGCTAACTCCTCAAGATGATCCATTGTTTTTTAGTTTGAGAATGTGTGTACGTATTTCAAATTTGCTGGGTGGTGGAGAGCCATGATTTCTGTACGTAGGAGTCTCTTCATGGGATTCTGAAGATGATACTGGATATTTAAGTCGCTTTAAAATTGCATACCCACCTATACGAGGTTTTCTTGGTTACTCAGCGTAAGAGTTGCATCTTGATTTCCGAAGGCCGTGTTTTACTGAATGTACCTACGTATCTTTCCCGCAAAAGTGTTGTAGAAGTCTCATTTCTTGTAACTTCTGAAGTCTTTTTCGATGGAGTACAGTGGCTTCTTCTTATGCCTGAATTTTGTTTACCTGATTAAGCAAAGACTTGTCGTTCTGTAAGGTTCTAATCAGATCAAACGTTCAAGTGTTTGTTAATTTTTGGGACTAAACAGTACTGGATTGTGTGGAGTTCCGTATCACTTCGGCACTTATCGAAGCACATACTCTGACAATTATCTCTAGTATATAGTAAATATTCTCCGACTGCGGCGAATACATCTAACGAATGTCTCTCTTCATGACTCTAAAAATATGGAAATGGAAAGGGGGGAATCGTGTATGATGTATAAGGAACTCCCAGAAAAACTTCTGAAGCGTGTTGAAACGCTACCACTCTGTTCCAGACTAAGCCAGCCTACATGTCGAAGTTGTTTCGACAATTCAGCTGAAGTTTCTCTTGAAGATTCTAACACATCCTTCACACTATCCCGATCTCTCCGCAAGATTTCCATATATTTAGATCCCTGACGGAAGTTAAGAGTGGCATTCAATTTGCTTCAGACGAAGAAGTGTACAGCTTGGTACAATAATGGGTCCTTTGGGACGTGTTGGTACGCAGGTTTCTACAGTGCGTCCCCAAAAAAACACTGACAACTTTTAGTTTATTCTCAACACTACAAGGAAAACAATCTGATAGTGCGAAACACATCTCTTCTATTGAACATGTACTCCATAGCTCTTAAGGTAGACGATTTAGACCACATGTATACTAGATATTTCTTTTATTGTTTTGGTGTAAGGAGTCTGTCCCCAAAGATTATCCGTGTTTTTTTTTTTTTTTTTTTTTTTTTTTTTTTTTTTTTTTTTTTTTTTTTTTGTATCTTTCTTAAAACAGCCAGTATATCAGCCAAAACAACATGACCACCTGTTTACTATCGACGTAAACCCTTCCATGTGACAGCAACGTCACCTGACGTCTAATTATGTACCTCCTTTATTTTATTTCATCTAACCCCGATAACCAAGGCAGGAAGCAAACTGACATCAGTTAGGCCATTTTGAAAGTGTAATGAAGCTTTTTCAATAATCACCAACATGGGTGAAGTGAATTGAGTCAAATTCGGCCGCAAATACTGAACGTTGCCAGTTCACTCATAAATACCATTTTTGGCAACTATATTTTGGTGATAGTAGATTTTGGTAAGTGTCTTTACTATTTCTTGCGTGTCTGTGCTACACTCAGCTTCGATTGATAGATACACGCTCTTATGACAATTTGTTTACACGTTCACTGAGGTGTTGTCGCAGTTTGCCTGTTAACCAATGAGAAGTCTTTGGAGATAAGGAACCATGAAACCACCTCTGTCTGAAGTAGTATTCGATATTCCAGTTCCGTGTGTCTTGTTTGGAAGAGTTATGTTCCGAGTTCTGACTTGATAAGAAGACGACGGTGACTGGTGGCGACTTGTGCTGATGTGGACATTCTGAATCAACTGGGTGAGATCGTTTCAATCATTTTCTCTGCCGGAGGTTAGGGGAAATGGGTAGGTAATCTAGGAAGTACAGGATAAATTTCTGTACATTTATTCATAATAACAACACGCTCCACCATGGTTACATACAAACATGTAGACTGCTCGGTTTTGATTGAATGGAATCTGACTATAGTGTTGAACTTGTGTTGAACATCAACTTTTCAATTCAAAATACCGTAGATTCAAATTTGTATCCTTCCTCACAATTATGGAAGAGTTTCTCCCTAGTTTAATCTCTGAGACCCATGTATTTGTTACTTATGCATCATACAGTGCCACGTTAGACGGTCTGCTTTTGGATGGATCTTGTTGATTCTAAGGACGGGCGGAAAATATTCGAATGCATCAGTGGCATTTCGTAAACGTTAGTAATAAATAGTTTCTTTTTGCATACCAGTAGGGTATAGATGTAGAAAAGTAGCTCAACGAGATCTGTTTCAACAATCACTGTTTACAAAATTTTCTGATCAGTTATCATGAATATTACTGGGATATTAGATGTATCCGATATTCATAATCAATACTAATTTTAAGACTCGTTTAGTCTATTGTGTTTATATTCAACGATTGCAAAACATAGGAATTATCCTCATTTAGCACTACTAAATGTCTTAAGTGGATAGGAAACGCTTATTCAGTTCTTACACATTTTCTGGACAGGTCTTAACAGTGAACAATTATGGAAGTAATTCACACAAAAACACACACACACACACACACACACCGTGTAGCAGTATGTTACGTGGCCAGGCATTCTAACAATTACAAATGTTCAAATGTTTTTAATTCTATCGGACCAAACTGCGTGGTCATCAGTCCGTAGCTTACAAACTACTTAAACCTAGGTAAACTAACCTAAGGACAACACACACACACCCATACCCCAGGGAGGACTCGAACCTCCACGGCGAGCAATCGCGCGCTCCGCAGCTAGACGCTTTAGACCGCTCGGTTACTCCACCGCGGCTAACAATTACACATTGGGGAAACAACCAGAAAATAAACGAAGAGAAAAGTGCACCAACTGAAAGATGTTGCATAGAAATTCCGTTCACACACCCCTAGGTGAACCTCTTCTTGTTGCTTGTCTTTCTCTCCGTTTTAAACTGTCTAGAAATTTAAAAGCTCAATCATCAGGAACTTTCTTTGAAAGCATCACCAGCACGTATTACGTAATCCTTACGAACAGAAGATTCGTTTTGTCCTTTTGGTTTTTATAGACCGAATGAAATATTTTAAAGATGCGTAATTTTATTTAATTCTACGGGGAAAATGTCATGTTTCAATGAGGAGAGTTTTAATTTTCAACAGGTTGTCTAATGTGTTTCTTGAAGTTTTCCCATAGGATCTAGAACTCCCTTGTCGTCCACGCCACAGTACCGTGTAAATCTTGCAAGCGACTCACCTTGAGAATGACTGCAAGTGTGCAGTCGAAATATCGGAACTGGTAATAGCTACGATGCAGGCTGCAAATGTGATTTACTTTGCCATGACAGGACGGACTCAAGTTCTTTCTTTACCAAATAGTTGAAAGAAATACATGTTTATGCAACGAATATTAAAAAATTAACACCAATTGACACTAAATAAAGAAATATTTCAATCGTATGTCAAAGGTCTAGGTTAGATTCAAACTCAGGGCAACCATTTTTGATTAGCATCCACAGACTCTCTTCACCCCTAGCAACACGAAGCGATTAGCGTAGGGCTGCACCGTTGTGTAAAATTCACATTAAACATATTGTTCCGTTGTTAATCACTGGAGTTTGGGCAACAACAGAGGCGGAAGTCGCAGCAACTAGAATCTCTGTCAGCACCAGTTTTACTCGTACTTTATTTCTGAATTTCAGTATCGATGCTTCTCTCGGATTAGCACTTAGATCTCTCTCTCCGAAAGATTTGACCCTTTTAACGATATTGCTTCTTTTTTCATTAAATATTGGAAACTTTAAACTGTATCTAACAAAGCAATTGTCTTTATTCGAATAATGGTCCTGCACAAAATGTCGCATCATGTCATCTTAGGCTTTGACACACAAAACTGTGTGTGGAAGGTACTCATGATTGTACCTTGAATCTTTTCATAGTATAATTTCAGGTCTGATGATATGTACAGGGTTCGACTCCCAGTACGTACAAGGCATTTAGTCACGTTACGTTTTGTTCAGACATGCGTACATCTTCTCACGGATTAAATAAACTGACGTTTAACGTCTAAACAAAGGAGATAGGTGCCGTGTTCCTATAGTAGTAAGCCAAACTTTTCGTTTCAGCTTCATTGACCTAGGTAATGATGAAAAAGTCGATATTTAACATTTGAAGCTACACATTTAACAGTGTATTAGGTATTTCGTTCGTTTCCCCGATAAGAAAAAAAAAATTGCGACGTATTTAGAACTTGAAACGTATGTTCAGTTTGTTACTTTCGTTTGAAACTATATTTAATTTCTTTTGCCGTTATTTGACAGTGACAATAACTGCTGATTAGACGCCAGATTTCCGACGAAATACAAACATTATCACCGTGTAATTTCAATTTGCAACTTGTTTTTTGAAATGTCATTTAATACATTTAAGTTTACAACTGTTAGAAACGTGTTTCCTGGTGTTTCCATTATCGTAGTATTAATTTGCATCTGGGTTGATTGCCATACAGATCAATATTCTATAGTGACTAGTTGTAATCATTTTTTGTTTTAGTAGCACGTTACCGAAGAGTAACTAGAGGCTCTGAATGAAAGTAATGTTATGTGGGTTGCATACACATCAGGCGTTCAGATGTTTTTCTGGGCGTGATACTGCGTCCTACAGTTTATTTTTTGTTGCTTGAACAACACTGAATTAAGATGATATCCATTATCATTGTCGTTAATGTCATCATGAATAGATATATTTCATCCACAACCGTATAAGGAATTCTCTAGAGTACGCTCTTGGTCACTGTACATTTTTTATGCCGTACGCCGGTCTACAATTACGTGATCGTTTCCGACATTTATGAACTCTTGAAATGGATATACCACCCATTAGCTTGTTGACATATGGAACTCGGCACATGCAGACTTCATTTTCACTAGCGTCATAATAAAATGTTCACATCCCGTGTGTTTATGATTAATTTGCTTCTCTTATTACTATACTCACCACCCATCTCTCTGCGTATACTTGGGGACCATGAGCTTTGTTCATTTTGAATACTGAAAGTGAATTTGCCATTAGCGATATTGGTAATTCACAGTGCTTTGAAACTTTAGTTTTAAGATCCCTCTGTTACTTAATGTACAATGCGGCAGGTTGATCGCCAAAAAGTCCCGAAGCCGTTTATATCGTTTTGTTTATTTCGTTTCTCCTGCAACAAACATTACCTAAAACTGCCCTGAATATAAGCACTCATCATGTGTTAGGACTCCAATGACAGTCGGTAACGTTTTCTTTTCAATGTGGTCAATAAATATATTCTTATAAATTTGTAAACATTTTGGGTTAACAGCACTCTTTCTTTTAATTTTGTAATTAAAACTGTCTAGAGCGCAAACTTTGTAATTTATTTGCAACTAGTTTCAAACCAGAGGTGGATAACCTTCAGTCTACACTGTAATTCAGTGTGTTTACATTTAGAAAGATGTCTGAATAAACTAAAAATATAATTACAGTAAATTAAAAATAAAATGAAACGAAATTATAGCAAAATATGGCGTGGCGTACACCACACCTTGCTAATTAGCTGGAGGCATCTGTAGTACCTGCTGCACTCCACGCCAAATTTGGCAATTACTTCGTTTTATTTTATTTGAAATTTAATGGAATTATATTTGTAGTTTATTTAGACATCCTTCTAAATGTACTCTACATTACAGTCGCCTGAAGATGATCCACCTCTTTATTGAAACTAGTTACAAATAAATTCAAACGTTTGCGGTGTAGACAGTTTTATTTAAAAAATTTAAAATATTTTTGTAATAATTCATTGTCAAACTTGCTGTCAAGCTCACTCTCGTTCACTATTTATGTTTATCTTTATGAAAAGACAAAAAAATCAATTATTGTCTTCAAAAATAAGGCGATTCCTACTCACACGAATTATTTTCCAGTATGGAACTCTGAAAACGTCCTCTAGTAGGGCTTTAGAGAAAAGATGTAATTAAAGAATTTCCTTACATCTAACCTGACCCCTTTGATATGAATTACCCAAAATACTGGTAGAATGTCATGTATGGTGTTGCACTTACGCACATACTATCCATATTAGCGTATCTGTAATCAAATTAAAACTAAGCTAAAATCTTTCTCACACTTTCATAATATAGCACTGTGGTGCCTAAAACTACAACGCTATATCTGTACCACATGTCGTACAACTAATGTAGGGGCACTTCGCCTTTTGTCCAAGACACTGAAAGCACTTATAGTATGCTGGGCACTGATATAGTCTTTCAGACCTCATTAATCATCCAAGCGTCACTCAGGTTTTCCACAGTGCAGTAACACACATCTTACGAATAGACCACTAGCATAAAATTAGCGAGATTAGAGCCCACGCGGAGGCTTATATGGAGTCTTTTACCCGCGAATCATAAGCGACTGTAACAGAAAAAGAACAAGTGCCAGTGGTACACAAAATACCCTCCGCTACACGCCGTGAAGTGTCTTGCGGAGTACGGAAGTAGATGTAGATCTACCACTACACACATATTCTGTAAGCTTCGGTAGTGAGTACTTAGTTCTAAACAGAGAAAATTCCTGTTCTGTTCAATTCCTGTAAAAGAAGTGTGAGAAAACTGTCCATATGCGTCTGTATAAGCGCTAACGAATCGCAAGTCACAGAACCTCGCGCATGACGAAAGGGCAAGCGTCACATATCAGCAACGACCAAGCTTCGTTAAGTCCTCCTCCTAAGAAAGGTGGAGTCCGTTCATTTGCGAGAAACGTCTAAATGCGTGTGAGAAAGGTGGTGCCGCGGTCGTCCGTAACAGCACAGCGTTCTATGATAAAGAATCGTCTCTTTTGGACGATAATGCGGACGTAGCTATTAAATACAGACCTTCTGTATCACTTAACAGAAATACGCGGAAGTTACTGAGAGATTGTGGCCTGTTAGAAAATGTCATACGTCAAATGCTAATGTGGTCTTCTAGGTCGCCGCGGTGGAGTAGCCGAGCGGTCTAAAGCGTCTCGCTGCGGAGCGCGCTGTTGCTCGCCGTGGAGGTTCGAGTCCTCCCTGGGGCATGGGTGTGTGTGTTTGTCCTTAGGTTAGTTTACCTAGGTTTAAGTAGTTTTTAAGCTACGGACTGATGACCACGCAGTTTGGTCCGATAGATTTACAAACATTTGAACATTTCTTCTTCTAGGTCAACAAGACTGTATAGTTTGGTCAAAATACAGAAGGTCTACATTTAATATTATAGATACTTCAACCACCAGGTTAACGAAATAACTAACCAGGTTTCTGCAGTCAATAGGTGGTCTCTGCAGAAATCATTAAAAACTCTGCAATAGTCATAGATACAATTAATAAAATCTCAATACATCCAGGTGAAATAATGGTCAGCTTGTATGAGGTCACTTTTTCACAAATGTCTGTGTGGAATACATGTCAAACTTATTAGCATAGCACTTATTCCTCCTGACTATAAAATAGTATCACGATAAGTTGTAAACAACGGAAAAAGGCAACTGACAGGTACCGTATTCCAAGATTTACAATAAGCTTAAGACCGACTGTCCCGCTGCAGATTGTAAATGAAAATCTCCCCTTGACGGCTACTTGCGTTAAATAACATCTGATAATAAAGTTGGGGGAATAGTCCTGTAACATTGACGTAAATGAACAGTGAACTACAGTTACCTTACTGACCTTCGAAATAGTCACCTCCCATAACCATACGGCACTGAACTCTGCAACACATGTCCTGGAAACTTTGCATAAGTTTTCCATCGGGGTGAAGTTCAAAAGCCTCGTCACGTTTAGTTGGATGTCAGGAATATCGTCAAATCTCTTTCAAAGCGAGTTCCTAAAAAAAAAAAAAAAAAAAAAAAAAAAAAAAAAAAAAAAAAAAAAAAAATATATATATATATAATAAAAAAAAGGAATCTTACAACCTGAATGTCGACCATTATCGCCGGATCTCAGTCCTTACACATGTATAAGAATAACGTTTAAAAACATACTTATTCATCGACATTATCTCTCAGTACAGTATCTCCGATTTTATTTTCATGTACTTCCTATTCCCTCCCAATAATGTTGTCCTTAAGTTCGTTTCCTTTGTAGAGCCTATGTAATAGGTACTATTTCGCGTTGCATTCTCAGAAGGCGTGCAGGAAGGGGTTTTGCGTCAGTATCATCTAACAACCTATTCTATTCTACATTACAGTCATATAGTCAACATTTCAGCGATGGATTCTTCCTTCAAGGCGATGACCTACGAACGCAATCGTGAAAACATTCCTTTAGATGGCATTAATCAACCCGGTAGAATGCTGTGATATACCTGTTGACATGAACGATTTGTGACCGGGAGCAAATTATCGTGCATTGTCGTCGACGTGGAAGGTTTCAAATGAACTACCGTCAAAGTGTGGGAGAGACTGGAACAGCGTCGAAATGTCTTTGTCTTTGTAAATCTAAGGGACTTAACTACACTGGTCACCAGTCCTTAGGTTTACAAACTATTTAAACTAACTTACGCCAAGGAGAACAAACGCACCTATGCCCGAGGGAGGACATGAGCCTCCAACGGCGAGCAGCGGTGCGCTCCACAGCAAGGCGCCGTAGAACTCTCCGCCACTCCACCGCGGCGTCGCAAACTCCTTGTGGACATCGTACCAAGGACATTTCAAGTGTGTTACACAGAACTGGTTTGGAACACTATGGTACTGAATGCTACCTGTCAGAATATTGGATTCTACAAATGTGCGAAGACACGAACATCCGAAGAGACTACAATTAATGTAGTTAATCAAAACGTTCAAATATTTATAAGCCCATGGGACCAAACTGCAGTGGTCAAACTTACAAACCAGTTAAAGTAACTTAAGCTTAGACAACACACACACACACACACACACACACATACACACACACACACACACACATATATATATATATATATATATATATATATATATATATATATATATATGGTTTACAAATAGTCGAACATAATGATTTCCAGTTAATCATCGTTTCATTTGGACCTGAGATATCGTTAACATCGACTACAACGCCTATCATTGGCAAATCTCTTTGATGCTAGACGGCTGGAAAAGTGTGGTTCGGCCAGATGAGTCTCTGTATCCGTTAGCACGACCTTATAGTAGATTCCAGAGTGGCGCAAACTCCACGTAGCCATGAGCCCAAGTGTTCAACAAGGCGCAGTTCAACCTGATGTTGGCTGCATAATGATGTGGGATGTTTTTACACGGAGAGGATTGGTTTCTCAGGTCCAAATGAAACGATGATTAACTGGAAATCATTATGTTCGACTATTTGTAAACCATTTTCAGCCATTCATGGATTTCATGTTCTCGAACAACGATTTAATTTATATGGATGACAAAAGCCATGGCACTTGGTCACCACAGTTCTCGATTCGTTTGAAGAACACTGTGGACAGTTGCAACGACAGATTTGTCCATCCTGATTATCGAAATGAATTCCAGCTGTCAAGTATGAGGCATACTCCAGAGATCAGTTGGTGCGTACATCGCTGCGTCGGTAACAGTTTCGCAATCGTGGATGGCTATGGAGGTACTGTAGCATGACTCTGTACACATCCAAGGGTCTTCAACGATTTGTTGATTGCGTTTGGGTCGAATTTCTGCATTTCCCAGAACATATGTGGTCCGATACAATATGAGGAGGTATCCCATGATTTTTGTCACTTCGGTGTAATACGTAAGAGATTGAAGATATTATTAGCTATCAGACGTATATACAGATAAATACCGGCCTGAAGACAGGCAGAAACGAGAATCTCTTCATTCCTGCTACCAGCCTCTCCTCCTTACTCAATCGGAATAGAATACTGCATCTGGAACTTCTGCTGTAGCATCTACGACTATAATTAAATTACGCTTAATTGTGGGTTTTATCGCATCCTTACGTTATTCTATGAAACAAATTAAGTTCTAAAACAAGGCAGAAAAAATCATTGATTTCAATTGATGTCTAAAAAATTATAAACGAAGGAAGTAAGTGTTGATGTGTTAATTGAAGTAAATTATGTGTTCTTAGTGTTAGGCCAAGCCGATCAGTTGCACCACGAGGAAAATGTACGGCCATAAATTCAGCGGAAACCCTTTCCATACGCTGCCACCACAATAACGCCTCTTTTGTGCCTCAACATAACTCTTTTCTTGCCCAGTTAATACCGTGTGATATTTCTTCCATGATAAACTGATCAAGAATACACCATAGTGCTCATTGGATCTGTTTTTTTTTTAGTATACTATAGCTGTTTACGTAAAATGAAGTATTTGCATGCACCTCTCTTTTCTCTTACCACGCCTTCCACCATAATTTCTGTCACTAGCAATATGCAGGCAACACAAATTACTTTTGCAACATTTACAAAGCAAGCTATTACCGTAAATTCTATGCAGTTATTAGTTAGTTATGGAATATTATGCAGAAAACTGCGAAACACATTGGAAGTAGTGAAGCCGATAAGCATGACCTAAGATTTGCAGCCATGATAGGCAATAAGGTAAAAGTGTCTTATTTTTCTGAGCCACTCTTTATCCACCTGTCTTTAGAAACGTGTAATGTAAGTACTGTAGTAAAACTTTTATAATTCACTGTTCCACCTTTAAAAACTGGCACTGATACTGATGTTCGAAATTTCGTATTTTCGTTACTTAAAATATTCGATCTAAGAAAAAAAAGTAGAATCAAAGATTCTGATTTGTCTGGCGCTTTGTATGCATTTCAACAGCGGATCACTCATTTTAAAAGTACATTCCCAGAATTTCCCTCATCGCATTAATTGCGATTATTTGTGTGAATATTTCAACATTATACGAAGAAACGGTAATTAAAGGTCTTGAAGAGTGTTTATCTTTCGTATCTTTTCCCCAGGTTAAGCAAGAATACACGTCGATTATTCTGAATTTCTTTGTGGGACAGGAATCTAGAGACTGAATATTGTGTACACTGACCTGTTACATCCTGATGTAAGATCTGTACCACTACTTTCTGTATTTAGAGATTAGTGTGTAAAATTGACCATCCAATTTTAAATGAAGTTGTACCCAGTTACGGAAGTTGCTATTCAAATCTTTTTAAACCTATTGGATGAAATTGCTATGGTCACCAGTCCCTAGACTAACAAACTACTTAAACTAACTTACACTATGGACAACACACACACACACACACACACACACACACACACACACACACATGCCCGAGGGAGGACTCGAACCTCCCGCGGTAGCAACCGCCCAGTCCGTAGCAGGACGCCTTAGACCACGTGGCCATTCAGCGCGGCCGGAAGTTGGTGGTCATGATTTTCGTGCCCGATCAAGGTAATTTAAACTGCAAGGAAGCCGACAGATTTAGCCAGTTACTCAAGTAAGTCATGTCCAAAGCCATTCATTCTTACGTGACTGTTCCAAAAGCTAAATGAAACTGGGAAAACTGTTACTTTATTAATTTAGTCTAGGGCATTCTAAGTATTAGACTGCTAAATTTAATGTTAGCTATCTACTCAAGACAAATGTTGGAGACACGCATTTCAGTGGATGAGCACCGAGCGAGGTGGCGCAGTGGTAACACATTTCACTCATACTCGGAAGGACGGCGGTTCAAATCCCGTCTTCGACCCTCCTGATTTACGTTTTCTGTGATTTTCCTAAATAACTTAAACTAAATTCCCGGATGGTCCCTCTCAAAAGGCACGACCGATTTCCTTCACACAGAGTGAACAGAGATATAGATCGGAGTATAGTAGCGGTTTGGGGTTGCACGTTTCCCCAGCTGGTATAGGTTTCCTTCACAGATTCCTTGACTTGTGACCGTGCTCAAACTCTTCCATAAACTACGTATGAGGGAATCCAAAGACAATTATTGTTTCAGATTGTTCTGTTAGATTACATGGATTACCGAGGAGTTTTCATTCAACAGTTACAATCATTTGATATACAGGTTTTAGTTCACATCAACGAATTTCTCAACAAGACCTCAGAAGGGTTTCGGGATTGTGCAGATTCTTTACCAGCAGACTATGTCCTGATGGAGGGTCATTTTCAGAATTGCTCATTATTTTGTTGTATTCCTTCATGGGAGCCTTATGTCAGCACCTAGGGAGTGGAGAGACGTGGATGAGTGTTTGTAGGACGTACAGTGGACATCCACATTGTCGTATGCAATGGGACGTCTGTCTTCTTTGAGTGAGCACTATTCATTCAGACTGGTGCACACTATCAGGCTACAAAATTAACCAGGCTTATTGTTGTAGTTCGTAATGTGTTGACAAAACTCCTCATGTAGCACGACAAAGTTTCTGGATAATGTTGCTATATCTCCATATCTTGGAGGCACTAAGTAAAACAGAGTTTATTAAAGATTAGGTTGTGTTTGAAGTCATTTCTAGATATTTAGGGTGCTTTTGGTGTTTGAGAACCGTGTCATTAAAAGAAATTTCCAGATTTACATCTGTGTGAGAGCGGCTAGCATCAGTCTTGTTAACTTTTAGTATCAGTCTATATTTCTTGAAGTACTGAGTCATACTAGAAGGATCTTCTGTTAAAACGGTTTCGGTGACTTCACAGTTCTTACGTTGAACAGCTAGAATTAGTTGTTTGTAACTCTTTTTAAGTTTCCTGTCGCTAGAGTATTTGAATAAAGCTTTGTAAGCTACGTTTTCGTTGTTTTGTTTCATCTAAGAAGAAACTAAGTGTGTATTCGATTAAAATCCAGTGCTTTGCCAGTCTTATATCAGTGACAGGAGTTGGTAAAAACTACAGAAAAGTGTTTGTCAAATGGTTTCCTTTACGCAGTCTGCTAGAATCCCTTTTTTCTTGTTTTCTCTTTATCTACAGGTGATGTGATCTAGGGAAAGGAATAATTCTGTAAGCCACCTGGCCCGGTGCGAGTGATAGCCTATAGGTCGCCGCCCATTGATAAGCTGCTTCCCTCGAGCTTTGAAAATATATTTCATTCTTGACCGACTGCCGTCTAGGAATTAAAGTTATCAGTTGCTTATTTTTCTCTTTTGTCATCAGTATCACTGTTGTCCACGTAGATGTTAGAGCATTACTCACACTCATTGTTCCATCTCGTAATGTGTTACTTTCGGAAGCCGCTTCGAATATAAATTCCACTTGTTGCAATAGCGGTACCAACAAATATGTCATAATTGTCCACTAAAGCTGGAATCCATTCTTAAAAATCTTATTCATATACATTACGACTTCGACATCTAGAGCCACTATGTTGTGCCACGTGGTGGTTGGTTAGATTTGCGCAAGTGGTACCTCAACAGAACGAACGAAGGGGATGACCAGAGGTTGTACACCAGACTTGGAACAAGCAGTCTTTACCGAAACAGTGATAAGCTTTCAGTCAGCTTTCTAATCAGCTGAGCATCCCTGTCAAACCTTGCCAAAAATGTGGCTAGCTCGCTCATCTGAAGTCATTTTATCTTTCCACGGAGGATCATGCGTGCGGGACATCTATATAGCCCCCAGATGATAGGTAAGAATTCACGCTACTTGTGATATTTTTCGGTAAGTATCGGAGGTCCATGTAATGGTCGCAATGAAGATGGGAGGCACCGCTTCGAACAGCTGTATTGAATGTCAGACCTGGTGAAGGTCGATTTTCAAATGCAATAGTAATAAAATTCGGTCTTGTTTAATAATACTAGCAATTCCAAGTGGAGAAACGTGTCAACGACCAGTATAGAAGAGTAGTGACTACATATTCGTAAATACTGCGTTCACTGAAATGGACAGGGCTGTCGGTCGGGCTCGATTGAAATATATAGGCCCAAGCCGCGGAACTTCGATTTTGCTTGCTTGCTACTATAATAATTATCATCAGGTAAAAATTAAGTATGTGAAGATATCTGGTTGTATCTCACTTCCTGGACGAAGGAAACGTTCTTAATTAAAAAATCATACATACAAATAAAATATATTCTATTTCTATTACAGAGGTGAAGTGTGCAACATAAAAGTTACAGTTTTCATGTTATGTCCTTCTAGCGCATTAACATCGATCTCAAAGGCAACAGAACAGGTAGTGAAGGAGATTTCACATTCAAGAGAACTGTTTCGTCCTCTCGTCAGGCGTGCTCCAGAGAAATGCGACAGGGTCGCTATTATTTTGTATCTACATAAACGATGTGACTAACCGGATGTGTAGCAGTCTGCGGCTGTTTACTGATGATGCTGTGGTCTGAGGGAAGGTGTCCCAGTGAGTGGCTGTAGTAGGATTCAGGGTGACTTAGCTGTAATTTCTAAGAGGTGGGATGAATACCAACTAGTTCTTAATGTAGAAAATGTAAGGTGATGCAAATGAGTACGAAAAACAATCTTATAATCTTCGAACAAAGTATTAGTAGTGAGGCGTTTGATATTTTTGTGCGAATTAAATATCTAAGCGTAACGTTGCAGCGTGGCATGAAATGTAATGAGCATGTAAGGAAAGAGGTGTGAAAAGCGATTGGTAAACTTGGGTTTATTGGGTTAATCTTGGAAAGATATCGTTCTTCTTCAAAGGAGATGGCGTTAAAGACACTAGTGCGACCGGCCCATTCTTGTGTACTGCTCAAGTATTTAGGATACCCACCAGATCGGTTTAAAGGAAGACACAGCAGCAATTGAGATGCAGGCTGATAGGTTTGTTACTGGTAGATTATATCAACTCGTAAGTGCTATAGAAACTCAAATGGGAATCGCTGGAGAAAAGGTGACGTTACTTTCCAGAAATACTATTGAGGATATTAAGAGGGACGGAATAGGAAGCTGAGTGCTAAACAACTCTACTGCCGTCAACTAATATCTCGCGTAAAGGTCATAAAGATAAAATATATTATTGTTCGTGCAAAGACATATATGCATTTCTTTTCCCCTACCCCTACCTGGAAGTGAAACATGAAAGAAAATAACTAGTAATGGTACAAGATACTCATCGTACACTTGCTTGCGAAGTGTGTACGTGGGTGTAGATATTTGTGATCACCATTCATGAAAAAATGGCTAGATACATACGCTTTCGCCGTGCGGAAGTACCCGAGCGGTCTGGAGCGCAACGTTACGGATCGCGCGGCCTCCCGCGTCGGAGGTTCGAATCCGCCCTCGGGCATGGATATGTGTGTTGTCCTTGGGTTATTTTAACTTAGTTTAAGTAGTTTGTAAGACTAGGCACTGATGATCATCGTAGTTTGGTCCCATAGGACTACAAACATTTGAACATATGCTTTCCTTAGACTCTCTCACATACGGATGGTGCATTCCCTTTCGTCACTTGAAAACACTATGGCATTCATCCTTCATGACATTAACGCCTTGTTGACGCAATGGTTAGCACACTGGACTCATAATCGAGAGGACGGTGGTTCAAATCCGCTTCCGGCCATCAAGATTTAGATTCTTCGTAACTTCCCTAAATCAATCTGGGCAAATTCCGGGATGGTTCTTTTGAAAGCGCACGACCGATTTCCTTTCCCATCCTGATCCAATCATTCTGAGCGTGAGCTCCATCTTTAATAACCACGCTGTCGAAGAGACGTCAAACCTTCATTTTCCTTTTTTTTGTAATATCTCGTCAAAGCCTCTCGTAGACAATACGTGACGAGGTCCAATTTTTGGTGGTGAAGTTAGTTTCGTGAGATCCGGACGGTATAAGCTACATTATCTGCTACATCCACACACCAAATGTTCAAATGTTTGTAGAGCTTATGGGACTTAACTACGGGGTCATCAGTCCCTAAACTTGCGAACTAGCCAATGCTAAGGACGGCACAAATATCCATGCCCGAGGGGGGATTCGAACCCCCGACCGTAGTGGCCGTGCAGACCGTGACTGGTGCGCCGCAGTACGCTCGGCCACCGCGGCCGGCTCCCTCACACCACAAACCAGATTGTGCTATGTCGTGCAATGTACTATCGTCACCAGCTTCCCACACCAGTGTTCCAAAAGCGACTTATACACGCGTAGAATTTTTTTTCTTAGGTCTTGAAGTGAGCTCTAATCTCTCTAATTTTACCTTCATTTTCTTTTCGTGTGATACAAATAGAAGCAATACACTGAGTCTCAAATGTTCAAATCTTTGTAAATATATTGGATCAAACTTCTATGGTCATCAGTCCTTAGATTTAACAAATTCCATATACTAACGTACAATAAGGAGAAAAGACACACACACAAACACAAACACACATCCACACACATCCATGCCAGGGGAGGACTCGAACCTCCGACGGGAGCGGCCGCCCAGTCCGTAGCATAATACCTTACACCACGCGGCAACTCCCACGCGGCTGTTGAGGCTCGTATAGAGGTATTCTCAAGGTAGACCCCACCATGATTGACAACGCGTCTCTTGTAGGGCCTACCACCGTTTGTGGAAAGGCCTCTCCATGCCGTATATGACCTAACGCGCACCTGTTCATTGGCGTTTTTGTGTTTCCCATGTCAGACCTGTTGCGTTGTCTCCCTTCACTTCATTTCTGTATTCAATCGTAGTTACCAAAATATGCAAGCACTAATCGGACTAAACTAACTTATAATGTTTAACATATGATGTACCTTTTGCATTCTGGATGAAAGCAATGACGAATACTGACTGTTGGATAAAATGCCAAATGGTTGTGCAACTAAGCGAACAAAGTGTTGAGGTCATACATTTCTAGACTTATAAACTACTTAAAAAGACTTATGCTAAGAACAGCACCCACATGTACGCCCGAGGAAGGACTCGTAATCTCCGACGGGGAGCTACCGCACGATTCGTGGCAAGACGCCTTATATGACGCGTCCATTCCCGCACGGCGCTGCTGAATCTCGCAGACTAGAATAACATGGGCCAAGAGGACGTGTAATGAGCACAAGCCGCTCTGTTGGTATTACATTGCTTCATCTTACTGTTGACTTCTGGAGTAATTTCTTTGATATCAACAACAGCTAATCCCACTGAAACTTGGTTTGAGATATTGCTCCTTAGCTGGACAATCGACTTCGTCGGACCACTGCATTGCATTCTTCGCTTTACAGGGGGATACAACAAGACGTGATTATGAACAATGGTCAAAACAATTAGAGGGCGAGTAGAGATACTTAGTGGTGCGCGCGGCCGTTCGTCGTCGGAGATTCGAGTCCTCCTCGGGCATGGGAGTATGTGTGGTTATTAGGTTAGTTTAACTTAGTTTAAGTAGTTTGTGTGCTAGGGACTAATAACCAAGCAGTTATGTACAATAGATATACTTACACCTGAACATCATCTGAGATATTTAGATTCTGAAATACTGTCATCGGGGGAATGAACTAGAATGGTTCGACGTCTTTCTGTGGGTTCCACAGAGTAGAGACGACAACATTGCGGCTACTGAGATAGAAGTAATAACAGAAAGTTTCTGCAGAGGGAGTTGTGTTGACCTGTCTTTACTCTAGCGAACAAATTACACAAGCAGTTGTGATCATATAGTGTGGTGAGCAGGTAGTAAGAACATGGCTTAGCACAAGCTATGGCATGGAGGGCAATTGGAAGGATCGAAGAAGGACACAGAGGGAGGTGGCTGCAGTTATTTGAGTATCCTAAAGTGTAATTTCCAGGACCTGGACGCGATTTCAGATAACAGGAACCATTAAAGAAGGCAAGGGCAAGGTCGTCCACTGATAACATTAGAAGGAGATGACCGAGACGGGAGGCGGCATATTTTGAGTGTTCTGTGATACTATTTCTTCAGTTTATTAAATTTATCTTCTGCTCGCGTGTATATTAGATTCAGTTTCGTGTTAAGTATCTGGTTAGTGTATTCTTTCGCCGTGTGAATCGCGACAGTCTTCTGTTTTTGTTTTCTTTGAATTAATACCAGCTCCAGCCGTTTTAGTTTACCTTAGTTACTCTCTGTCGAGTCTACATCGTGCTTTTTCATTTTTCTGTGCACTGTAGTAATGGATAGGACTGTGACTGCTGTGTGCGGATGCAGACCGAGCTGACGACATTTCGCTCCCAGCTTCAGGCTGTGTTAATCAGCTGGGGCTGTGGTCGCGGGTCGCCGTTGTTGTAGGCCGGCCTCTGGAACCGAACGGACGTCTGTGTCCACCGATCGGTCCTCGGTAGTGGGGAGGCCTGTTACTGCTCGCAATGGGGCTGACACATCACCCGTGGTAGTGTGGGAGGTCGCCCCCGTGCCTGGCAGGTAGTGAAAGACTTCCCGAGGGACCGACAGTGAGGCCTCACCGGTTTGTCTTTCTAACTGGTTCGAGGCGCCACTGTCCAGACAATGTTCCTGAGCCGGATGGTGTCGCTTATTCTGTCGTCACCTCCCAGCCTGCAAGATCCGGGCTATCACAGAGGGTGGGTTTGCTTGTAGTTGGGAGCTCCAACGTTAGGCGTGTAAAGGAGTCCCTTAGGATGCTAGGGAGGGGAAGAAGCCAATATACACTCCGTGTGAATACAGGATGGTGTCATTCGAGATGCGGAACGGTCCTTCCGGATGTCATGAAGAGTACACGGTACAGCCCCTTGCAGGTGGGGGCTCACCTCAGTACCAATAATGTGCGTCGCTTTGGATCGGAAGAGAGTCTCTCCAGTTTTGATCGGCTATCTGAAGTGGTAAAGACTGCTAGTCTTACTTGCAAGATGAAAGCAGAGCTCACCAGAGCAACGAAGTTGAGAGGATTGACTGTGACCTCTGGTACGGAGCTGTGCGTATCACAGTTTTCCATTTACTTCCATGGAAATTGAATCTTCATCCCTCCATAATGAGTGATACTATTAAGAGGACAAAGTGGACTTTAGTACTGTACATTTCAGAGCTAAGGTGCGAGTCAGGCACTCTCGTCGGAGGTTCTAGTTTTCCCTCTGGCAAGGGTGTATGTGTTGTCTTTAGCGTAAGTTAGTTTAAGTAATTTGTAACTGGAGGGACCGATGACCTAAGCAGTTTTTTCCCTTAGGTTTACAAACCTCTTAACATTTATTAAATGTGTGCGGTTTTACGGAAAATAAAAACAAAACATCACGTTACAAAAGTGTACTGTCAAATTAAATAAATATTTATATTGCTATTAGCGTTTTGTTTGCTACCAAACATCTACTATTTGTATATCTACACTTACGTAAGTAATATATAAGTCACACTTAAGAGCGTATCAAGTAGTTCATCGAAATATTTCCAGACTGTCTCTCTACTTCTCCTCTCGAAATGCGCGGGGGGGGGGGGGGGGGGGGGACGAATACCTAAATCTTACCACTCGAGCTCTAATGATAGTTTCTTCCTGTCCTGTGTAGGTGAGGTTAAAGAAGATACTTCTGCATTCGAAAGAGAAAGTTTGTGATAGTAATTTGGTAAGAAAATCTCTCAGCGACGCAAAGTGCCATTATTTGAATGAATTTTACCCAAAATCGCTTATCATACCCTTGATACCGTCTCTCTCCTTTTGTGTGATAATACAAAACGAGCTGCCTTTCTCTGCATTTTCTCCATGTTGTCTATCAATGCTGTCTATTGAGGATCCCATACCACGATGTAATATTCCAGCGCAGTTTAGGCTGACTGTTTACTGGGTTCCTAAATAACTGTCAACAAAGCCGTCTCTGGTTTGGCTTCCCCACAATATCTATATTGTCTTTCCAGTTAAAACTCAAATGTTCAAATGTTTGTAAATCTATGGGGCTTAACTGTCCCGGTTATCAGTCCCAAGGCTTACAAACAACTTTAACTTATGCTAAGGACAAAATATATATACACATCCTTGCCCGACGGAGGACTCGAACATCCGACGGCGAGCAACCTCGCGCTTCGTAGCAAGGCGCCTTAGAGCACTCGGCCACTCCACCACGGGCCAGTTAAAACTGTTTGTAATTGTAATTCCTAGGTATTTACCTGAAGGGCAGCATTGATATTTGTGCGATTGTCGTGTAACAGAAATTTAACGGATTTCTTTTAGTACTCATGCGGATGGTCCCACATTTTTTTTTCTTTACTTAGGGTCAATTGCCACTTTTTGCACTATACATATTTCTGGCCCAAATCATTTGGCACTTACTATTTATCATCTGATGACTTTATCTGATGATAAATGACAGTTAATTTGCAAACAATGGAGAGGGTTGTCCAGATTATCTCCTACATCATTTTGTATGATTCGTACTGAGTGGACCAACTGAGATGATAATCGATAGGAAATATGGAATGAATTTAAGATCTCCTGTGGTAGTATTCTTTATTTCATGACTATAAAGAGCTAGTTCACAAGAATACAGTATACACCGCAGATCGACGACAGTGATAAGATCCTGTAATTCAGTGGACTACTCTTATTTCCTTCCTGGCGTTTTGGTATGACCTACGCAACATTCCACCTTTCAGCCACAGATTTTTCGTCAGCCGTGCTGTTTTATATAGTTCTTTAGTATGGATCACTTTATAAGTAATCCTTGACTGTATAGAATATGATGTTTAACAGATGCTTTTTAACTGCCTTATCTTTATTATCAGTATCCTGTGTTTTGAGCAATTTCTAACCCTCGGCACAAAATTTAAATATTTTGTTTTATACCTTTTCCTTCTTGGTAAACCTACTTTCAGTCTATACCTTGTTCTATATCCTTTGAGAGAGATTTTCGTGCTCTAATGATGTATTTCTGACTAGTACATTTGGTACTCTTATTATTTCGCGTCTTTTCTTTTGCAAATTTTTATAACTATTATTTGGTAAGTACAGAAAGGAGTGATCGCGGTGTAGCGTCGACTGAATTGTAATGTCGTCCGTTGTGCTCACATGCCATTAGTAGTATCTCAGAGTTGGAACATGTGATGGTGTTAATGGAGATATATACGTGGAATGGGGACGTCAAACTCAACAGGATTCTCGGTACCAATCGAGATGAACATTCTCTATACCAGTATCGGATCGTAGCCAATCTCACATATAGACAGCCGGCACAGGCAGATCACGACTATAGTTGAATTTCGTCATGGGAAATGGTCATTGAAAACATATCGACACTTACTTCGGCTATTAATTCAGTAGGCCGTCGTGTTTGAGAAGATTGATAACAATTTCTTACGTCACTGAAGTCATGACGAATACAATTTGTTCGCGAGCTGTCTCTGTGGCATTTTGACGACACTTTATTCTGATACAAAGTTTTCTTCACATAAAGCACCATTTAAGCTTATGAACAGTTTTGTTCTATTTCCCGAGTATAAAAGTGTAGGAATTTTGGAAGACTGGAGGAATTCGTTGTTCGTTGTACGCAAGGTTTCCAATAATGTCTGTTAAAATTTGAATAAAACAATTCTGGGTAAGTACAGAATCGATGTCGGTATAAATCGGAATTCTTTATTTGCTGCACTTGGTGCAGTAAATCCTTGTACATCTATTATTCTTTTAGTTTCAGAAAAATGTTAGCGAATCACTGTACACATAAACAAAAATTACGTCAATGGTATAGGATAAATTTATCTGCTTGCTTCGTTCGTGTTCGATTATAAGGGTGCCAATACATATCTGAAGAACGTCATTAAGTGGCGGAAACCGGTTATAATTAATCCCTTAAACTGCAACTGGTTGATGCTGTTTTAAAAACCACTTACAATTATGTACCGTCCTCATTGTCTGCTCCGTTCACATAGAAATGTCTCAAACCCTCGTTGCTCTTCTGAATCCAATTTTTACAATCATGCAATACTATAAAGCCTGCCATCACCCCAAAAAATTTAATTTCTCTGTCCAATCGTGTTTCTTGGTAAGCGTTCTGTAAGTGGTTCCGTACAATAGTTGGCATTTGTTTGTCAAACGATTATTTATAACCATGGGATAGGGTAGTGAGGAGAGCCGCATCAAATCAATCTTTGGACTGAAAACGACAAGAACAACACGGTATCAAACATCCTGAACAGTGAAATTCATCTTAATCCTTGAGGCACAACCGCTACACCATGCGCGACAGGACACTAAGATTTGAGCAGACTGAAATGTTCGGTGAAATGAAATGACTGTATGTAATTTATTTGAGACGATATCCCCGTCTGGGGTTCTGCCGTCTTGTTGCAATCAGTTTTTTCTTAAATTGACAGCATTTCTGCAATTTGCGTGTCGATGATGATGAAATGATGATGAAGACGTCCCGGGCCGGGGATTGAACCCGCGACCCGTGGTTGGTAGCGAGCTGCGCTGTCGACAGCTACAGAGGCGGACCGATGTCGGGACAGGCAGCTGGACTGGAACGTTCTCAAGCAGTGTCTACCTGCGATCAGAGATGGCGCGCACGTCTGCTCAGAGCAGGCCTCCACTCAACGTCGGCGTGCCCTACCCTACCAAGTGGCTGCACATCTAAGGCCTCGATATCATGGTCCAAACGAACACAGCATTGTCCCTTTTGGTAACGGGTTTGTCCTGCTGCAAAACTTAACCACCAAAAAGAAACGTTACAAGACCCAGGAAATTATTTATGGATTAACCTGCACCTCCCAACATTTCCGCCTCTACTTAAGGAACACAATGAAAAGCCTCGAATGTAAATAAACGCATGAATTCCACTTAGAAACAGACAACAACAAGGACGCAATAAAGTTAGAACCTTTTGGGAAGAAATTACAGTTTAGTCGAGCTGGCACCGGAGTGAGGGATTTGAAAATCTTTTATTTTCCAAAACATTCAGTCTAATTTCGGTACGAAATTCCCAATTTCGATACCAGAAGTGCCCTGTTTAGTCACTGACCATTTAATTGCTGTTGATATTTTCTAAAAAAATTGTAAAAGAGCATTAAAAACTACTCCAGCCAAGATAATTTATCTAAATAAATCTGTAACTAGCATTTACATCATGTGAGGTAGAGCTGATAACTTTACACGCCCTGGAGAACCCTTTGTCCCTGATGAAGAAACCAACGATGACGACGTAATGGGTTCTCTTATTTAAGATGTTTTCAGGACAATGCCGTATGTGGGAACCTATTCCGTATGCTCGTACCTTCGTTCACAGTCTGCAATAGGGTGACGTGTCAAACGATTTTAAGAAATCTAGGAATCTGCCTGTTGCCTTTCATCCATGATTCGCAGGATATCAAGTGAAAAAAATGGCAACCTGTGTCTCGTACGAGTGATTCTTTCTAAAATCAAGCTGGAAGTTTGGTTCGGCGCAGGAGGTGTGCACGCATAGCGCAGTGGTTGGCCGGGCGCCGTGGCTCAGCGCGCTCGGGCGGGGGGCTAAACGCCTTCTGTAATAAAAAAAGCTGAGCCAACCCTTCAACGAACAACCACAAACAAACTGAACGAACCACCGCGAACCAGAGATCTACCAGATGGAAAAAAAAAGTGGTTAAGTCGACCGCTCACAAAAACAGAGAGATCCTCGTTCGATTCCCATTTCTGAAACAATTTTAGTTTCTCGCCAATAAATTATACAGCTGTTGCTTAATCATTGCGAATACATTTCTTGTTTTGCCTGCCGCTGTGGCCGAGGAGACTGAGGCGCTTCAGTCACGGTCTGCACGGCCACTACGGTCGGGGGTTCGAATCCCCCCTCGGGCATGGATATTTGTGCCGTCCTAGTTCGTAAATAGTTCATAAGTAGTTTGTAAGTTTAGGGACTGATGACCCCGTAGTTAAGTCCCATACGCTTTACAAACATTTGAACATTTGAACATTTCTTGTTTAACTGGCAGTTGTAGGCGTAGCAGGGTCCGTTCCTTCAGACATAGATCCATTACATTTCTTAAATCACTAAAAACGGACGTGTACACTGTAACGAACATGGCTTCACAGAGTTCGCCAGTCTCTTTCCGCTGATTGTGTTCACTGCTTCACACATTTCGGCTGCACTTAAGCGACGGCTATACACGTGCACCTTGAATATGTCGGGCCCACTATGCCTACGGTTCACTAGCACGATTCACTTGACATTCATTTTTTTTTTCCTTTTTGCGACAGCACACGACGCTTACCGAAGAGGCCAATATTCATCAGTAGGAGAGAAATGAAGCAAAAACAATAACATGGCCTCTAAAAGGCATACCTTAAGAGCTATGAGGTCTTCTTCATATTTGATGATATGAAGCAATGTTACATCTGTTCAAATGATTTTAAACCTATTTGACCAAATTGCTATGATGGTCAGTCCCTATACTTACAAACAACTTACTCTAAGGACAACACACGCACGAGCCGGAGGGAGGACTCGAACCTCCGGTGGCCCATCCCCTCTTGGACACCCTGTATAGTGCACAGAGTGCTCAGAAAACAGGCAAGCACATTCGCATCGTCATATCGTGTATCCTCGTCATCACTTTCGATATCGAACACCAGTTTGGATAGCTTCATGTAAAGTAACATAACGAGCCATTTCCAATTTCGATAGTTTTTTCACTTAACTGTTTCTAACACTGTTTAGTTGGAAACTACAGTTCGTTGAAAGGAAATTCAGCAGCGGGATCAATTAGATAAAGATAATTGTCAATACAGTCTTCAAACTGAATACAGCAGCAGCAGCAGCAACAAATACAACGAATCAAATGAGCAAACTGTTTGTATTACTGGATACTCATGCAGAAAGATTTGAAAGTCGTGATCGAAATCCTGGAATGAAGAAATCAGTTTTGTTTGGCCTATCTTCCAGGTTTCCTAGATTGTGAGAAAATACTTAATTCAGTGCTTACCAATCACTGTAATGAAAAATGGCCTAATGGTTCCGCCAGGAAAGCCACAAAATAAGAGGATTCAATGAAGAATGTTCTATATAGCGCTAAAGATAATGAGGTTCGGAAACTACGAGAAAATATGAACAAGGGTGAGCACATGTAGCATCCTCTGCTCGCCTGGTCGCTCAACACCTTACAGTTGGCGACGTGCATCACACTTTAGGGTTTTGCGGATGATTTCAAATGTGTTTAAACGAAAAGAAGAACTTAACCGAGAAGTGGAGGGAGCAGGATTGACAAAACAACCCCTAATAAGACTAGAATACTATGAAACCAACAGATTCAGCAGAAGGTTGTATAAATAAATAGTGTAAGTGTAGAACGAGGTTACGAGTGTTTACATTTAGAGCAGGTTAACACGGAAATAAAATAAACTGTAGTTGTAGAACGATCAGAAGAACTTTTCGGAAAGTGAAAAGAAGTTTAACATTAAGCTTCCGATAAATCGAAAAAGAAGAAGTAGCAATAACTCTGAATTAAAAGTTATAATTTGTGACAGTGAGATGTGGGCTTTCAATGCGAAACTAAAATGTGTATTTCCCAGTAAGAAAAAAAATGTTTGTATAGCTTATGGGACTTAACTACGGGGTCATCATTCCCTAAACTTACAAAATACTTATGAACTAGCTACTACTAAAGACGTCACAAATATCCATGCCCGAGAGGGGATTCGAACCCCCTACCGTAGTGGCCGTGTAGACCGTGACTGGCGCGCCGCAGTCCCCTCCGCCACCGCGTTTGGCTCCCAGTAAGAGTAGAAGAAATAGATGACGGATATTATTAGCAGAGTCAAATGAACGTACATGCAGTGAAGAGTTTAATGGATATGTAGACCACATTAGAAACAAGTAGCCAGGCGAATGGGTCAAGGAGTTTCTTCGTAGCGTTCCGAGAAAACCATGTGGAAAGATGATATCGGCAAACATACAGGAGGTTCAATTCTTTACCGCATTTCTCTTTTTGTCTGCACTACAGGAAGAATATCTGAAAGGCAAAATGTTGACGGCTTGTGCTAGGGATGCTGTTCGGAGACAGGAGTGTTCCGCGTACCA
The DNA here is from genome assembly GCA_026315105.1 of Locusta migratoria. Lineage (NCBI taxonomy): Eukaryota > Metazoa > Arthropoda > Insecta > Orthoptera > Acrididae > Locusta > Locusta migratoria. The sequence goes on along the minus strand of CM048755.1, from coordinate 143,210,230 downwards.
CGGAACTGGCTGCTTTTTTTCTTTGGTTTCATTTTTTAAATTTTTTCTTTCTTCTTGGGTCTCCTAACCATCCCTACAACCCTGCCTTCACACGCCATAACATATGAACAAAACGGAACATTGTCGAAAACAGAAAATTGAGTCCTTACGAAACCGAAATGAAGAATGCTTCCTTCGAAAATAAAGTAAACAGCTGTCTCCCCCTGGAGGAAGCGCTATTTCCGTCGCTTCTAATGTATTTACAAATGGAAAGAGTGCAGCAAAAGCACAATAGCCTTCTGCTAGTGGTTACATAATGTGCGTGTTGTGAAAAATGGGTGGCAACACGAGACCATGAAATAAGAACTAAGGAATAAAATAACACTAGGTAAAACATGTATGAATAAGTGAGTAGGATAAACTCCTCCTACAGGTCACAATGTTGTGTGACTGAAGTAGAAATAAAACTTCGAGAAATTAAAACCACTCAGGTACTCTCCCTTGGGAGGGGAGATTAGAAAAATAAAAATTAAAAAAAACCGCAAATTCCTTGCTACGTTAGTAGCTGAATTCTCAGGGAAAGATTTGTGATGAATACCATACCCTGATAGAACCGCGTCTTGGTCAAACTGTTAACATTGCCGATCGACCCAACTTCGAGAACAGCATTCATGAAAGAACACATGTAACAGTTTAGCAGCCGAGAGAAGACTGGTGGCCGTGAACAAGTGCTACCGACAGGAAATTTGCAAATTGCTCCCGATACCTTACATGTTGATGACAGTAATGCCCACCTTACTCTCCACTGTAAACCTGATATTCAGTACTGTTCGGGTTCGTTTTCTTGTCTATGTTGGGTATACGTTAACAGTGGAACAAAGCAATGTGGAATGTGTTTGCTGATGTAGAGTTGGCCGAAGTGCACCGAGCGCTATGTTCCACAGAATGCAGAGGAAGAGCGGCACACTGACGCCCTGATGAGGTGTTCTCACACCAACAGTATTTTTCCATCTATAGTCAAGCGCCTGTTAGAAACCGGATCTTCCCGCACAGGAATAATAAAACCGCTCACGCCAACTACGGCTCTGTAGAATAATGTGCTACACTGGGTCGCTGACAATCGCGCTACCAGTAGCCGGCGTATTGCATCACTCTTGGCGCTAATAAGACTACTGTTTCATGTGTCTCATATGAACAACTACAACCGTGTTAACTACAGGAAGTGCAGTTACAACAGCCAGGAAACTTTCAATGCGTGATGAGATTAGTTCCCACAGAGCTGCTGACAAACGAACAATTTTTGAGAATTAAGGGACCAAACTGCTGAGGTCATCGGTCCCTAGACTTATAAAACTACTGAAATTAACTTACACTGAGAACAGCGCATGGCCGAGGGAGCACTCGAACCACCAACACAAGCGGTCGCCTGATCAGTAACGTGGCACCCCACACCGCACCAACATTCCCTTCCAGCTGATGTATAGGTGGCACTGTCAATGATTATGGGACTGGACGGGACATAGGCCCACGTACCCATAAACTATTAAACCGTTTCGAAAACGCACTACATCATTTCCTGTCACATTTCCTAGTAAATTAATCGACGAGAATTTGTCCGTTTATGTAGCTTTACCATGCCAGTATGTCGCCGCAATCTGCACTAGATATTAGGAATTTCGATGGACAAAAAGCAAATGGTCACGAGTCCTGTTCTACGTCTATCACCAGGCGTGACACCAATATGCACTCACTTCTGTACGCATGGGAAGGACCGACTTGGGATAATTAGGTCACTACTTGTAAGGAACTAGTTGTTAGGATTGTCGGACATGCGTAATTAGTACGGCAGACTCCTGAGATTGTTGAGCATAGAAGAAAATTGATGGTGTATCACTATGCCCATGCTATGATCAGGGAAGTCGACGTTCTTCAAATGATGATATGGCTATGTCAATGTCTTGGCCTGCCTTTCACCAGACTTATACTTTGCTGAAGAAAACTGATTTTAAATCGCAGAGAGACACTTGATTATGAATTAATGAGCATGTATCTCATCCACTTTGTTTTGGCTACTTCATCGAAATCACACATATGCACTTCGAGACCTTAAGGACTGTTAGATGTGTGTTTGGATAACATCCTGAAGCAGAGGGGTTTTGCTACTGTTGATTGAAAACATAATGATAACACTGACGAGACTGAAGTACGTATAATTTCGCTCTTATAGTAATGATGACTTGTTACTTCGTTCCCCCTATTAAAATTTTACTTGTTGTAGAATGGGACATTTTGTATGGAAATGACACATATGACAGCTTTATAAAAGGGGACAAGACTTGAGTGCATGGAGCGTTTCATTATTTTCCAAGAAACTGAAACTTTAAGAAGCTACAAAGGAGTTTCAATTCTGGCCCTTATGAAAACTTCATCTGGTGACTGAAATATCAATTTATTGAAAGATAAACACGTTGTATTTTTTTTTCTTCCCCTGAGAGCTTTGGGGGGTGGGGGCTTGCCCTTGTGTGTGAGCGACCATCTGCATACCATTGTATGTTTCTGTGATCGAGTTTAAGTGTAAGCAAGGTTTCGAGCAGATCCCTGCGTTCGAGGTCAAACGTGTTCTTTGTCAGAAAATATGCTAGACAACTGGCAATGTTTTTGGTGGAGGTCATCTTCAGGCCACTATTGCAATAGTACATGTACACCTACAGCAGTATATGTTCCCTGCAAAGCGCTGGTAGAGGTAGCAGCGTAGATAACAGTGCAGGGGAAACATGGGGTCCAACCCATCTTACTTCAGAGCCTTATGCATGAAGGTATTTAATTTCCATTTTTATTTTTATTTAGTTGTTGTTTTCAGTCGTTCGTAGAGTCAATCTGTGTTCCAGTTTTAAACGTTGAAACAGCTTGTCATTTCAGCTGGATATACTTTGGATACTGATCTAAATGAAGTTGCTGTAGTTGAAAACTGAACTATTCCGCAGGAGAGAAATGAGCACCCAAAAGAAGAAATTATCCACGCCGTTGGTGGAGAGCACATCGCTTCTTGAAACGCCTCTGGTTGCGTTAGTTAATTTTGTCTTAGCGATCCTTACGAAAATATATGCAGAGAGTTGCAGAACATTCCTAGCGCACAATTTTACAATTCTGAACATTTAAAGTAAGTGGTTAATTCTTGTACCATATTGAAACCTTGTCAAGATATGACTGAGAATTGCGCAACTTTTTTTAGACGGTACTTCATTACAGACAATTCCATCATGTGCGTGAAGTTTGGAGTTTCTTTTTATTCACTCCTGGAAAATGAAAAAAAGAACACCATGAATTCGTCGACCCAGTGGAGAGAAATTTCAATAACACACTCTTGAGGCCGTATACAACACACGATCACATAGGCAGATCCATATGCACATGAGTACAGTCACCAGAGCCTGCGCAATGTCGACGCTAGTAAAGTGTATACCCTCCTTTTGCACCAATGCAAGCTTCATTTCTCCCACGGAGCCGATCGTAGAGGTGCCGCATGTAGTCTTACGGAATGCTCTGCACGCCATTTCCGCCTGGTTCCTCATTTGGGCCAGATTTCGTGCCTGTCCCAAACACGCTCAATGGGGGAAGATCTGGGGATCGTGCTGGTCAGGATAGTTCACATACACCTTGACGAGCACGTTGGGTGGTGGGGATACATATAGACATACATCGTCCCTTTGGAAAAGCATACCGCCTTGTTGGTGCGTGAACGACAGCAAGAGGAGATGAATGATGGATTCAGTGTACCAAACACTTCCCAATGTTCACTAGACTATTACCACATGAAAACGGTCAGTGTAGGATATGGCTCCTCACATCATGATGTACGATCATGCGTGCCGTTAGGGCGTCTTCCGCTAACGACACAATACCGTTCAGCCAGCCTCCAGTGGTGTCGCGACAGGGGCTTATGAAAAGCCGAGTGGAGACGTGTCGCACTCAGTGATGAGAATCGCTTCTGCCTCGGTGCCAATGATGGTCGTGCGCGTGTATGGCGTCATGCAGGGCAGTGCGAAAATCAGAAGTGTATACGACAGAGGCACACGGGGCCGACTCCCGGCATCATGGTGTGGGGAGCCATATTGTACACTGGCATTTCTCTTCTTGTGGCCGTCGAGAAAACATTGAACAGTGCATGGTACATTGAAACCGTCATTCAACCCGTCCATTCACCAACACGGCGATATGCGTCTCCAGCAGGACAATGAGCGTCTACATGTATCCCATACAATCCAACGCACTTTTCAAGCAGTATGTGAACTATCCTGGCCAGCATGCTGCTCAGATCTGTCCCGCATTGAGCGTTTTTGGGCTCCGGATGGAAGGTCATCCTGTGCGGTCGAAATCTTGCCCAACTGAGGCACCAGTTGGAAATGGCATGGCAGGCCAATCAGTAAGACTACATTCGGCACGTCTACAACCTCCATGGGAGAATTTCACCTTGCATTGCTGCAAAAGTAGGGCATACACTTCACTAGCGTCGACATTACGCACGCTCTGGTGACTATACTCATGTGTGTAAGGGTCTGTCTATGTGATAGTGTGTTGTATACGTCCTCAAGATTGTGTCAATAAAATGTGGTATCTACTGGGTCGGTTACTTCATGGTGTTCTTTTTTCACTTTCCGGTCGTGTATCTTATGTCAAATCATTATTATACCACATGAGTAGCAAGGTTCCCAACACTGTTCCCTGAGGGACACTTGTTAACACTTCTCCATCTGTCTAATACTGTCCATCAGACATAAATTTCTGCCTCCTCCCTACAATGAAATCTTGAATCCAGTCAGACATCACGCTGTACTCTACACGGCCGCACTCTTGATAATAAACCGTAATATAGTACTGTTTTTCGGAAGTCCAAGAAATATTGCAGCTGAGGCTGGGTAGTCCCTGTACACGAGGAGGGCGTGCAGTGATTGGTGAAATCTGGGGAGTGGCGGCCGTCAGAGGGCAGTGGGCTGCGGCAGGTGGCGGCCGGGAGATGCGACCTGCAGGAGTCGTGAGAAGGCGCCCGCCTAGCCTAACGGGCCACGTATCGCCGTCGCCCTAATTACAGGAAGCGCAGCCATTGGCCGGGAGATGGCTGCTACAGCGGTGCCATTTACCGGACCGCTACTCGTGCATACGGCGCAGAAATAAAGGCCGCCTGCTTACAATGTCGTGTCGAACGAGCACGCGGCCCTTCCGATTCAAAAGGACCACCGACATCTGCGGACAACGATTCCACTTTCCAAAGGAAGAGCGCGCCCATTGTGAGGCCGATCCTTTCACAGGAGGCAGCTCGCAAAAAGTTGGGAATCGGGCAGCTGAGCTGGCCGTGGCGGGGGCGGGGGCGGGCGATTGCGCAGGGGGCGGGATTCACGCTCTGCTCGCCACACTTCACAGCTCTCACCGAAACTTCAGGCTGAGTCACTAATTAACCAACACCGAGGGATTCCATATATACTAATATACATAAATAGCTGAAACTGAGAATAGACGGCAACGGTACAAGAAGAAAATAAGCAGTCCGCAAAAGAGCCATTTGCGAGGTAGCTGCCAAAGTGTGGTTACGAGGTGTCCTAGGTAGTGAAAGTACAGGGGTGGAACAAAATAATATGAACACTTGCCACATAAACTCTTTATATTTAATGATACGGCGTTGGGCCACCATCTGCTTGTAGAACATCTACATCGCGGAATAGATTCGTAGATTGTCGGAATGTTGTCCCATTTTTGTATCAAAGCATCCTCCAACTGCTGCTTGATGTAGGAGATCGAAATCTGCTCCTCACTCTCCGCTCTCAAACTCCCCACGACGGTTCAATTATGTTCAGCTATGGCTAGTGTGTGGTTACGCAAAATGTTTGGTGATGGTATGATTCTCCAGAAACGAAGACAAAACCTTTTTGGATCAGTGTATGGGAGTATAATCGTCTTGGTAGATGGCAGTGTTTGGCAGTAGTCTGCAAGTCATAGTAACAACTTCATAATAGGTAGTCGAGATATTCATGCGGACTCTTCCGGCCAATGATGTGAAAGCGAGGACCAGTTGAATACCGTAAAGGAACGTCCACCATGCTTCACTTTAGAAAGCAGGCAGTCTGGATTGTAGGATTGTTTTGGGGTTCTCCAAGGTTTATCTCGGCTGTTAGTAGCAAACTATGTGTACGATGATTTGTAAGACCATACAATATTCATCTAATCGTCTAGTATCCAGTTCTTATGCTCGCAGCTTTGGCTCAGCTTATGCTCCGCTTAGCTTTGGCATTCGTTACAAAGGTTTTACACTTGCAGTCCTTCCGATAATGTTAGCATTGTAAAGCTCCTGCAGAACTCAAATGTTTGTAAATTGTGGGACTTAACTACTCTGGTCATCACTCCCTAGACTTACAATCCACTTAAACTAATTTATGCTAAGGACAACAAATACACCCATGCCCGAGGGAGGACTGGAACCTCCGACAGCGAGCAGCGGCGCTCTCCGCAGCTAGGTCCCTTGGAACGCTCGACTGCTCCACCGGCGGCCCCGCAGTACTGTTTTGGTCGAAACAGTATTATTGAGGTGAGAGATGAGTTCTGCTGAGGTAGTTTTGTGTTGTCTGGCCACAATGTTTATGTTTGTCGATCTCCGCATCTGACTTTGGTTTTCGTACTTTCTTCCTCTTCGGCACTGATGTTTTCCCTTTTTTTATGTATACCGTCATTTCCGTAGGTACTGTCTCTCGTCAGACGTTAAAGAGTAGAGCTGTTTTCGTCACAGACACTCCCACTAACTAAACAATAACTATATGCCTTATTTCGAAGTCTGAGATCGCTTTTATAACCGTCGCAGAACAAATCTTTTAACACACTGTTACATTACCTGCAAGACGCTGCCACATCAATTGCATATTACATTCGTGGCAGTATTTCCATGGAAGCAGTGATGCGAGCATGCGAAAAATATACTCTGTCGTACGGTGTCCATACTATTATGTTCAAATGTTTGTAAACCTGCTGGACCAAACTGCTATGGTCATCAGTCCCTAGACTTACATATTACTTAAACAAACTTACAGAAAGAGTAACAAACACACCATGCCTGAGGTAAGACTCGAACATCCGCCCGAAGCGGCCATCCAGTCCGTAGCATGATGCCTTAGACCACGCGGATACTGCCGTGAGGCCATTATTTTGTCCAATCAGTGTATATAACAAATGAAAAATTTCGTTCAAATATATATAAAACGAAAATTTTTCCTTAACGTCCTATGATATTGATCCCATAAGTCACCCGTAATATGGGTTGGAGAATGTGGTATATGCGTGACTGGGTAACGGCACATTGTGTTTTTGAGGTAAGACTACTTATATCGATTCAGGAAGTCTAGGAAAATCTGCAGCTGTTCCTCAAAAGTGAAATATACAGCACTCCCGTTCATACTGTTGAAGAGCCGAAGTATTGAATTAGACACTCCTGCAAGATTTTTGTGATGTTCCATGTGTGTTTGAAAGAATCAGTAAGCCACCGAATAGACTACTGCAGTATTGAATCCAAATGTGAAGATAGGCACCTCGCCTATAATAGTCAACGGTGTACAACATAAGTAACGTGCTGCAGTAGTGTCGTATTTCATGTAGCCAATGGATGAAATTCGACTGCATTGAGATCGATAATAATGTTAGTGTTTACTCTTCAAATATATTTGATCTAATTACGTCAATACTGTTACTGAAGTCAGTAATGACATTCGCAGTTGGACACATAAGTCTCCACTGTCGTATAATTTAATATTCGTCAGCATTTGCTATTATTTATGATAGACCCTTTAAATTGTCAATAGGTTTCCTCGTGTCTCTTCATATCATCCTTACACATATGTTACTCTGAATGCCTTCAAAGTCGTGTTAATTATATGAAATAGCAACATTTTTGAACTGCGAATAATGATAATTAATTCACTATTGGCTAATTTATCAAGTCTTTAAAGAAAAAAAGATGTTTACGGAATATCAGGCTAGTTTTCTAATTTTCTTCAGGAATTGATTAGTACATTCTGCCATTTGATTCTCAACATAAAATACTATTCAGTCTTGAACATAAATAGGTGCAACGTTTCAATTACAGTCTGTATACCTCACTCTTTAATATAGATGAATATTGTGGTTTATTATCCTAATGCAGGAATTAAGAGATGAGTGTCATCCACGCAAACTTACATACTTCATTACAGAATTGTTATCACCATTTTACTCTCCCTACACACTGAAGACATGAGAGTATTTCTCCTTTCTTGGGCGATGTCTTTACATCTCTAAATAAAAGCACTGATAATACGAAGATGAGGAAAAATGAACTATAACATTTTATGTGAACAGACAGTTACATCGACATTTGAGATGGACATCAGCGGCCCGGAAAACTTTTCGTGACGCATACGTCAGTCACATCGTTATTGGCGAATATTTCCTCATTTAATTCTCAGTAAGGATTGTAGTCTGTCTTACTGGAATGGTTCAAGCAGTCCATAAACATTGAGCACTTTTTCGAAATTACTTCGTATAAATTTTGAATGCAAGTAAATAACTTTTCCCACACAGACAGTTTCTTGTTTCCGTAAGTGGACAGTAAATATCACGCTCCTACATTACTACGTAAGCAACAGTTATGCGCATGCTGAAACTGGACCTTTCCTTACAGTTCCTCTATACAGTGCACGTTATCAGAATCTTTTGTCTGACGAAATAACGTCATAGTGATAGAGCTTTGTTCAAATTTACTGCTAAGTATCTTGAATTAGATAAATCGTTGTATTAAAAAAATCTGGTATTTCTAGGCCAGGTTTAAGAGACGACCCCAATGTTTCAACAACTACATAAATGAATTAAAAATTCGAATTGGGTGTGTTGCACTGTGAAAGCTAACTGATCGAAAAATACCTACATTGCTCTGCAAATTAGAGCCCAATCTCTATTACTCAAGCACCACTGCTCCTAGAAATTTAATCATCTCTATTACGTGCACACTATTTTATCTAAAATCATTTCGTCACACCATAGCGCGCCATTAAGAGAACATCATTTGCACTTAACGTCTTCTAAGTGTCAGTGATGAATCAGTGCCACCTTCCTCCTCCGTTACTTATGCCACACAAGCGTCTTACGCCTGCAGAAAAAAATTGCACTGGAATTTGGAGAACACAGATACGTCTACAACGCACCGTATGGTGCAGATAAATGACGGCAGCTCAAGACAGTAGTGAAATTCACAGGTGACATTAAGTTCCCCGAATGCTAGGAGGCTGCAATGTACTATGGAGAGTTCATACAGTAGGTACGCGATACGATGTAGGGATCTTTCACTAAGGGTACAAATGCAATGCATCAATTGCTCTGAAAGAGTAACAATGAGGTAACTGTTAGGTAAAGGTTATAATTCATTACATAAATATCGTCTATTTTATGTCAGTTTGTCCTATTTTGAACACGAAACAATGAAAGTGGTATCGATTAAAATTGTAGAATAAAAGCTTAGATAGTGAGTATTACTTATAGGTGGTTGTAATGAGAGGCATGCAGCAACGAATACAAACGTTTTGTTGATACAGAGCTAACAGGGCAAGCAGTAGCACAATTAAACACATGTACCGTCTCCAAACAAAAACAAAACAAAAATCAAGAGTCTATTTACCTTCTTTCATAAGACAATGTCTTGAAAAGAACGTATAAGGAATTAGTTTAGGAAACGAAACAATAAAGGTGGTAAATGAGTTTTGTTACTTGGACAGTAAAATAACATACGATGGTCCCAGTACTGAATATATAAAATGCAGTGTGGCAGTGAGAAGAAAAACGTTTTGTGAATAAAAGTAATTTGTTAACATCGAATATTAATTTAAGTGTTAGGAAGTATTTTCTGAAGTCATTTGTGTGGAGTGCTGCTCTGTAGGGCAGTGAAGAATGGACGATAAATAATTCAGACAGGAAGAGGATAGACTTTTGAAATGTGATACTACAGAAGAATGCTTACGATCAGGTGGGTAGATAGCAATACTAATCAGGTGGTACTGAACAAAATTAGAGAGAAAAGAAATTAATGGCATACTTTGACTAAAAGAATGGAGCGATTGGTAGGACATATTCTTAGGCATCAAGGAATCCTGAATATAGCATTGTAGGGAAGTGTGTGGGGTAAAAATCGCAGAGGGAGACCAATAGAAGAATACAGGAAGCAAGTTCAAATAGATGCATGTTGTCGTTCTTATGAGCAGATGAAGAGGCTTGCCCAGGATAGAGTAAGGTTGGAGAATTGCATTATGCCAGTGTCCGGACTGAAGACTACAACAAACAAAAGTATCTAAAAGCTGCCTTCTGCAAAATTTAATTAAATATTCATATTAAGTTTAAAACGTCAAGAAATTCTAAAAATAATAAAATTCTATCAACATTTGACGTACGGCTACACAAATATCATCTTCGTTCAAAATACTGATCTGGTGCAAGTCTGTACATTAGTGTATTCCGCTCAAGTCTCTCCATCTCTGCACAGTTTCTACAACCAGCATCCACTTGAACAAGTTCATATTGTCAAGTCTTGGTATCTCTCTTCAATTTTATGTCTTCCCCGACTTCCTTACATTATCAAACAATTCTTTGATACCACAGGATTATTGGTTCCTGTACTTCAGCTGCACAATAAACTACTTTTTTCCCATAATTTCCTTTTGTACTGCCTCATTTGTTACTTGATCCAGCCAAACGATGTTCAGCATACTTCCGTAGCACCAGGTTTCAGAAGGTGCTGTTCTCTCCCTATCTGAGTTCCTTATCTACCTCATATGAGTCCCTTACAAATACAAATAAATATATATTACATGTTAAAACTTCCTGTTTTTCAGGAATTATTTAGTTGTTATGCCTGACTCGCTTTTTATATCATTTCAACTTCAACTGTTATCAGTTATTTTTCAGCCTGCATCGCCCTCTGTTTATAGCTAGATATAAGCAGGTTTTTTTGTAAGACCTCTTTTTGCCTCTGACAGGATTCCTGGAGACACGTGCATGAACAAACTATTGAGAACTTCTTTTCAGCTTTCAAGGACTTCTGCATGTCTTTACATACTTACTATCCAATAGAGTTCGTTGTTTCACTCTAAAGGGCAGTAAAAGAAATCACAGTAGCCTCAGATTCTTAATATGAGTTAAGAATTTTTGCAATTAATGTTCAAATGTTTGTAAATCTGTGGTAGCTAACTACTGTAGTTATCAGTCCCTAGGCTTACAAACTACTTAAACTAAACTAGCCTAACCGCAGCAAGCCGCTTTACAGCACACGGCAATTCCACTGCGGCTTTTTTTTATTAAATCCGTTAATTAAAGTGATATTGTTCCTTTTTATTCTAGTAAATTAACTTTATTTTAAATGAACGCCTCTCTTTCTGCATTGCCACCGAGCAATGGTGTATTAGCCTCTTCAATAAACCCCGTGTAAACATGAGTAACATTCCAATCACTGGTTATGTATTTTGTCGAAAGGGACAATCATTTTTAAAATAAATAAAAGTATTTTAATGGCTAAATATATAGTGCGGAATTAAATAACGTAATCGTGTACCAACAGATGGTTCCATGTTTATATAAATGAAGTACTCATGTTAATAAAACATGTTATTTGCTCAGTAACTCGGAGTAAAATAATAGACGAAGTTGTGTTTGAATTGTGTATTTAGTGTCCCGTAGTTACTCGTCATCAAACCGCTTAAAAGTTACGAAGATCTTTGTTAATGGTAGGCAATAATAATGACAGTCTTCTATCTGGAATTCGACTTCGTATCAAAAAATATAATTAAAAATTAAATGATGTGAGATTCAGGATTTTTATCCATTACTGCCAATCGCATTGCGGTTCCTTGTACACTCTGTTAGTATACAACAATTGGAAGTTGACTCCAAAATGGGCTGCCAGCCAACCTCAACATTGCAATAAAAACAACATATTTCCAGCTTGGTGGTGCGAAATACGTATCGATTTCGTTCCCATGATGGAACATCATCAGTGCAGATTGCAGGTCTTGATGACTCACGTACTCCGCATAAAACATCGAAAAGTCAGCTCCGTAAAATAACTAAATATGTCTTCCTAGTATATGTTGCAAGTTTTAAAAATTTTAAACTTGTAAAATGTACTAGGAAGACGGTTGTAATTTACTGCGCTGACCTTAAGATGTTTTATGCGGAGTACATGAGTCATCATGAATTGTAATCTGCACTGATGATCTTCAGCATGAGAACGAAATCGATATGCAATTTTATAAAATAAATATTTCATATGGCTCCACCAATGTGGAAATTTCTTGTTTTTATCCAACTGTTGTAAAATTATAGATGCTATTATGAAAACGCTCGTAGGACACCATAGAATGAATGTTTTCTTGACTTGGTTCTGTCCGAAAAGTGCAAAGTGTGCAGGGTTTACGTGTCTGTGAACGTGAAGCGGGATTTCGAAACAAGGAGAAAGAGTGAGGCACGATGATGGCGCACTGGTACGTAGGCTGCTGCTCGACTGGGTGTAAGACAGGGTGCGCTCACGTGGGGCCCCCCTCCTCATAGATCATAGCGAGCGCACAATAGCAAAACTAGGCAGTCCGCCGTCTACTGGCTACGTAACGGCTCTTTGCAAGGCGCATTAGCTGCACCGCTTGGCCTGCTCACGCTTCCAGTATACACATCGATCTCATTGGCAGGTTCTAGGTGAACACGACCCGGAGTAATGAAGCCACTTCCATGATACAGAACTAGTCGGTTCGTAGAATTTTATCCGAGATTTCACAGATACCTTCCAGGTAAGCATAAATCATCCGATATTATGCATCACGAAAAATAGACAATATCGTTAATGATTTCGTCCAAACTAATGGTATCTGCAAGCCTCAAAATTAAAATGACAAACCTGAGAGATACAGATAGCCAAGCGCTTGGAAATATAATAGCATTTATAGGGCGGGCCGAGGGGTCAGGTGTGAAAATTTTATGTTAGAACAACAATGCAAGGATTGCGAGACCAAGGACTTTTGCAGAATCGTTTATATCTTCATATTTCACTTAAAACTAACCTAATTAATCTCAGTACACCGTATTTATTAACATTTTAGTAACAGACAAGAAGCGTAAAGGGAATACACAATTATCTGTAATTTCTTCGTGGACACTGTAAGGGAATTTTCTATTTCAAATTTTCCTTTGGAATTTCACGTGATGCTTTTTATGAAAATATAAATACATAAAATATATTGAGCATTCATGTAATTTCTTTCCAATGTAACTACCGACAAAATTTGAAATAAAAAGCACAAAAAGACCATGTAAAGCCTCGGCGTGACGGCCTTCGTACTGTTCTCTACACATTCGCTGAGCCAAGAGCTGTAACATAAATGCCTCACACCTCCCTCGACCCGCAACAAATATGTTAACGCTTCGTCAGGTAAATGGACCCCTTGCATTGCTGGTTAAGCACTTCATATATCGGTAGCATGTATTTGAACGAAATCTGCTATTGCGTTTAGGAGCTCACACCTTGTAAGTTATGAACTTCCCAAATCACTCAAGTTTTCATTAGGTGATAAGTAATTCGTTACCATCATTCAGAATTTTCCCGCGTTATTAATTTACATCTACTGTCCATAGTAGTGTGTCTGTGTACACTTGTAGTATCTAATAGCTGGAGAGCAAACTGAACACCTAAATCTTTCCGCGCTAGCTCTGATAACGTCTGTGTAGACGGATATGATGAAATATGATGCATCTTGTCTTAATTGTAAACATCTTTTAATGGCTGCCGTTTCCACTACTTTATCATACACCAGTCTGCCCCATACGTCATGTTGATACAAACGAGCTGCCATTCCTTAAACTTTTTCGATATCTTCCCTGATTGTTGTGTACTAATGATCCCATAGCGTTGCAGTACTCCGAAGAGGAGGAGCAAACGTTGTTGGTCTCGTTAGTAAGTTTTTTGCACCTTCCAAGGGGTCTGCTAATAAAACGATGTCTTCGGTTCGCCCTCCTCACAACATTTTCTATGTACTTCAGGCGTTAAATTTTAAATGTGTTTCATTTGTTGTATACCCGAAAATTGACATGGTTTTTCCGTACTCGTGGAAAAACTGGTAGAATCTGACCTCGGGAAAGATCAGTTTGGATTTAAAAGAAATTTAGCAACACGTGAGGCAATACTCACCTTACGACTTGTCTTAGGAAATAGGATAATGGAAGGCAAAGCTACTTTTATACGTTTTGTAAATTTGGTGAAAGCATTTCACAATGCGACTGGAATACACTCTTTAAAATTCTGAAGAGAAAAGGGGTAAAATGTAAGGAACGAAAAATTTTTATACAACTTGTACAGAAACCAAAGAGACCAGACAGTAATTCAAAATGTTCAAATGTTTGTACAGTCTATGGGACTTAACTACGGGGTCATCAGTCCCTAAACTTACAAACTACTTATGAACTACTTACGAACTAGGACGGCACAAATATCCATGCCAAGGGGGGATTCGAACCCCCGACCGTAGTGGCCGTGGAGACCGTGACTGGAGCGCCTTAGTCCTCTCGGCCACCGTGGCCGGCAGACAGTAATTATAAGAGTCGAAGCGCATGAAAGGGACGCCGTGGTCTGGAAGGTAGTATGACAGGTTTATAGCATCTCCACAATGTTATTGAATGTGTACATTAACCAAGGTGTGAAGGAAAGCAAGGAAATGGAATTATAGTTGAGGGAGAAGGAATAAAGTTCGACGGTGAGATAGTACTACTGTCAGAAACAGCAATGGACCTGGAAGAGCTGTTGCACAGAATGGACAGTGTCGTGAAAGGAGGGTTTACAATGAACAGTAACAAGAGCAAACCGAGAGTATTGGAATGTAGGCTAAGAAAATCTTCCGATGATGTACGAATTAGATTAAGAATTAAGGCAAAACTTTCTTTATTTGGGTAGTAAAATAACTTACGATGGCCGAAGTAGAGAAGATATAAAATAAAGAATAGCTATGCAAAGAATATTAATTTGGGCGACGGGAAGTCTTTTCTGAAGGCATTTATCTGGAGTGTACCCATGTACGGCAGTGAAATGTGGACGATGAGGAGTTTACACAGAAAATTGACAGAAGCTTTTGAAATTTGTTGCTACAGGAGAATGCTGAAAATTAGATGGGTAGATTGCGTAGCTAATGATTAGGTACTGTGCAGAACTGGGGAGAAAATAGATTTCTGGTGTATCTCGACTGAAGAAGAGAGACCGAGAGACGAATACAATAAGAAATTTAAAAGGAATGTACGTCATCGTTCTTAGTCAGATATGAAGGGTATTACACTGGAAAGGGTAGCACGTCGCCAAGCATCAAATCAGTCTTTGGATTGAAGACCACAATAACAATTACTCATGAGAAATACCACACACATGCTTCATTTTCGAAACTAAAATTATAATGCCACTGAAATCAAGAAAATTTTACTATTACGACCAAATTATTTGTAGAGCTTGTTTAATTAGTGCCCTACAGCTCATACGTAATTGAGATGCTAGTCATATTCGCGAGTCGCCATGCCATTTTAAAGGTATAATAATTACCGTTTCTGTTCATCTATTTATCTTCAAATTTAACAAAACTGTTGTAACAACAGCAAACATTGGAACGTTCTTATTCTGACGTCCAGTAATGCATATGTGGCTTACACTCGATGTTGAAAGCTAGAACCCGGTGATAGTTGCGTCAGTATATTGTGTTAATACCTGTGTAATGGTTTCTACTATTTTCAGCTGGGGGCGCGATGGGATTTACAGTATTTGATGTCACAAGGAAACTTCGCCGTGCAGGTTATAGAGAATTAATTTCTGGTAGCTGTAGCTGAAAATAATGGAAATCTGTTGTAAATCATCATTTTTATGTTCTTATCTTGTTAGTTTCGTTGTTCTTGGCCTTGTGTGGATATGCAATAATTTTGCACTTTGCGGAGAGTAAAGAAGAGCACTATCTTAGCTCGCATACCTACTGTCTGCGACAGTGCTCTACCATTTCAGTAAAAACACGATAGAACTGCTCGGATATTTATAAGCCAACATGTATTTTAAGCTTTCTTACTGTCATTTACCATTTCATAGAGTTTCTTATCTTAGTCTTTGCGTTACATTTGACAGGACCCTGAAAAACCATATTTCTGATTTAATATTTGTGAAATTAAACTGAATATACGAAACATATTTCATCATTCAGTAGAACAATTCAGTAGGACAATAAACAATAATACAGATGAAAATGTATCCTATGATTTTCAAGATTAATCGTCGTGATATTTAATTACAGCACAGTGGAATCTAACATAAACTTTTCACTGTTAATATTCTGCACTTTGTGCGGAAATTATTTATTTCTACCAAATGAACTCTTAGCGGACAATAGAATACTTGCTCACTAGATGCGTTTCGCATCTATATAAATATACGGTAGCAATACTTCCACCATACGATAAAATATTATTATGATAGATTTAAAGCAATATAACCAATCTAATTTCATTACATTTGCAAAAATGATTACAGTTTCCACTCTCAGTATCCTTTTATTAATGTATTTCTTCATACATTCCGAGTGAACGCGCGCTGCTCGTTCCAGTGTATATTAGCGCAAAGTCAGAAGAACTGATGGCAGCTCTGGCCAGAAAACTGCGAAACGAATTACAAAATCATTAAAGTCGATCTTAATAGCGATTTATTGTTAATGCTGTAATGACGCCAAGTTGGAGATGTTATCCGACAAACATCAGCGCCAGCGCGGTTTTCAGTGTAGACAGAACCAAAGAAATTACAGTTCACAGCTCTACAGTCCTATTAATTTCAACAAAAAAATGACAATAATGTTGCGGAGTGAATACTGGAGATTTTTGTATATGAAACTAATTTTCATATATACAGTTCACTACACGAAATCAATGCTGATTGGTCGCTATTTGATGTATTTGTTGATTTGGGCGTGATCTATCATCAGATAGTATGTCAAAATATACATCCAAGAACTCAAGAATGATCTATACAATAAAGCGTGAAATCAACATTAAAATACGAACATATCTACTAGTGTACAAAGCTCATAAGACAAAAGCAGTGACGTAGGGTATACAAAATCCAAAGAAGTCAGTCGTATCCATTCGATGGCTGTAAGTGGGAAAATCAAACTTTCTATGGCGAAGTAAACATTTAATCCAACAGATGGCGTACCGAACATGTCACTTTTAAATAATCGACTAATACAACTAAAAAAATAAGTATATCCTATGACAAGGAAAGGTCTTTTCTTTAAAATGGAAAATGGTTTATCACCATGACATGATCTTCAGCCATACTGTACAGTAAAATAAACACGAATTAGAAGACTTAATTGACACTCAAAATTCTAAAAGTTGTTTAGATGCACTAGGTTAGTCAGCTACATCGCGGGAATAAAAATCACAGGGGAAAAGGAGTTTAAATTTATTTTTATGAAGTCCAACAGTATAATAGAATCATATATTTGTACGTGGAACAAGCTAGCCTCATGAAGAAGCTATTTTTAAAAAAAAGCAGAGCCAAGACACTGCACCCGCAGTAAACGACGCCCTCTCATGCAGCGGACTCGCATCTCTCACGCTTATTTAGAAGTAATAGGAGAAAGTAGGGTACATGGTACACAACAGCATATACACAGGCAAAACCAAATCACGGTTGAGCACAAGGGAGACTGAATTAAAGATATACATGAAAACACCAGACCAAAATAAAATCACTGAACGGACAAATCGTCACATGTTTAAGAAACGTTGCACATATACTACATAATCCAGCCTGGTGGGATGGGATGCAAAAGATTGGGACGAAAGGGATTTTAAAATATATTTCTATAATAGTTAAATGAAAATGACAGCTTAAAATCGTATAAAATCCATTTTGATAGCAACGCTATCACTATGCTGCCACGAGAAAGCACGGTGCACTCGGAAAAGCGAAATCCAAAACAGCATACAGCGCGACAGAAGCCGAAAAATCAGTAACATAGCCTACGAAGAAATATAAATCAATCTCATGTTTCAGAGTCTGATGGGGGGGGGGGGGCATACTGTAATTTTATTTAGTTATTTATTTATTGCTGCAAACAAAATAATGTATCTAAATCAGGGTGAAAGGAATTCATGGATTCAGCAGTCAAAAAATAAAATCATTGAACCAACAAATCATCAAAAAATATAGAAAATACAGTGTACTACTTGCTCGTTAGTTACACTCCCTGTACGTGACTTGTGCACATAGTATGTTCGCATACTATGTAATGCATATTACAACTTAAACTAGTGCACTATATTGCTGAACGTCATGAATTAATTCTGATTAATCGGAAGGTTTGCATGTCTGTAATGAAAGATCTTGAACTATTTTCATAACTACTGCTGAGGCGAAATGAAAATGGTATTTCTTGTTACGAAACTCGATAACGTGCATTAAGTGAAGTAACTGTTGTTACAGTAAATACTGCAAATATTTGACCTTATTATCTTAGTTTGCAGCTTTCATTTGTAATTTAACAAATGTAATGTATATATATATATATATATATATATATATATATATATATATATATATATATATATATATATATACGTGATATGTCTGTGAGCCTGTGAATATAACATATAAATGCGTGAATAACGCCTCAATTACAATGTTTGGAACTGTTTTAGACTGTGAACTATGACTCTTTGTGGCATATTTTCTGATATCATTTAAAAATACAATTTCAATTATTTTCAATGATAATTTCTGTCTGTGATTCGGAGTACCATAAAAATGTTAAATTCGCTTTACGTCTACGCAATACAATGATAAAGTACTGTGTTATTTATGTTTTTTAATATTGTGTCAACAGTATGCTAAACTGAGAATGGCATTTTATCTAAACGGATTCCATATCGAAATCCGGAAATATGATCTTTATTCGTCAGAACGTAATGCTGCTAAGATCTTGCGATGTTGCCAGCATTTCCATTTGCTGCATTTGCTGATTGATGATTCTCAGTTTTTGTCCACATTGTAGTAACGATAATAGTTTATCGTTTAGTGACGTTTTACTTAGAAATATAATTCACGGGCATGGCTGATTAACAAGTAGCGAAGGCACCAGAAAATATCTGCCAATGAAATTCTCTGTGAAAGTTGTACTTATGACTGTGGTAAATCAACACTGCTGGTTATTGATTCTGCGCGCAATATGGAATAGTTAAAGAAGTTTAAATAACATTGTAAAAATTGTTCTAAATTAAAATTTTTTGAAAAGCATGTGTAAGTATTAATCCAAATAATCATGTATTATTAAATGCATTTGAAGTTTTCAGTTATTTCATATCTTGTATTTTAATGGTTATGGAAGCTAAGAGAGTGAATTTTTGTTAGAAAACAAGACAAAACTAAAAGCGTATGTATGTATTTCTTACCTCAGAACCAAAAGCATTACGCTTCGCTGTATCTTACAAACCATTGCATTTTATGTTGCAACTAACGATTTCATTTTTTTCTGACTATTTTCTGACAACTCAATCTACCACAGCAGCGTAATTAATCCTTGTAGGAAAGAGCGGTGATTTTTTTCGTAGAAAATGGTGAAATATCAGAGAATGAGGCTATTTCTGTGAAACGGGTATCTACATCTCATAAATTTATTACACTACACATTCCCAAACTTTGTTTCTAACTACCAGTATGTACATTATTTAACCCTTTCATTCCCAGTATTGTTCCCGGACAACAACGTATTAAAAGTTTATTTCTACCGTATTTTGTGTATTAGTCCTTAAAGTTGCATTTTTGTTGATAAACAACATGTTTCTAGTACGACATTTTGCCGCGTGGTACGGCGTGTAGCCACTTCTGAGGCATTAATCTGTCCATCTTGGAGGTTGTGTTGCGTTGCCGTCTGTACGTGGCTGAGAGTGTGAGCCTGAGTGTGGTTCCTTTAATTTTATTCCAGTAGTGAACTGTTTTGTCTTTGGTGCTGTGCCGATGATTACGCCAGCATTGTTGATCTGGGAGTGTTAACTATCAACAAAATAACGTCCAAGTAATAAAAGATAGGAACGTCTGTATTGTGCATGAAATACATGACATAAAAAATCAATAGTTCGACCAAACATTTTAAAATACATATTTTGATGTTTACTGCATTGTATTAATACAGAAAATACTGAATTTCAATATTTCCAAAGCTGATTTCAGAATGTGGGACTGAAAGGGTTAAACTAACACCATTACTGTTACTCAGAACCTCAAAACGCACCTATCAGTAAATAATGAAATAACAAAATTGAAGCTATCTACTGAACACGTAAGATATCTTTCACTTCATCAGGCCGTCTGGTACTGCAACCAGTGCAGTATAATATCTGATAAAACAAAGTTTTGGGTGCAAATAGTTTATTCAGCTCAACGCGTTTCGCCTTTTTGCATCATCATCAAAATGTAAAGTATTATTTTTAGATTCTGATCATGCTCCAATGGGGCGAAACTCGTTGATCAAACTGAATGATTCGCAACCAAGACTGTGTTCATTAGAAATACTGAATACGTTAATCTACTGATGGGAATACAGTTAGTACGATATTACGTATTGTTCCGCTTTCGTGTCCATTTTTTACACAACAGTGAAAGAATTGACACGAAGTTTCATATCAGAGCACACTCCGTTGCAGAGTGAAAATATCATTATGATTTGCACATTTATGGTGACGACGACTGCAACGAGCAGTATTTAACATTTGTCTATTACTGCAGAGTATTTTCTCTTAAGTGACACACAATTCAGAACGAATTTGAATTCCAACTTCAGTCGATATCATCATACGTGTGTAATTTTATGCGCCACCATGACAGCTGCGCGCGATTGGCCGTGCTCTCCAAGGCGCCTTGCTGCGGAGCCCGCGTCTGCTCCCCGTCGGAAGTTTGAGTCGTCAGACAATTTTCTTATTTACTACTTGAGCCCTGACGAGGAAGGGTAGCTCAATTGCCCGGTTGGTACAAAAACCGTACCGTAGATGCAACCGCAACGAGGGGATATCTGTGGAGAGACCACACAGACTTTGGGTAGATGATGGGGCAAGAGTGTGGATGTATAACTGATCTGACCTCATACAATGAGCTAACTTGGCCAAGCCACACAGTTATTGTAAACGGCTGGAAGCAAGCGGAAACTACAGTCGCTACTTCACCCGATGACATTTAGATCTAATGTAGAGAGCTGCATCAAACCAGTCTTCTAACTAGAAACCACACTTCCCTCACTTCCTAGTGGAGGTATTTTGTTTGTACTGCCAAATTCTCTTCTTTTTCTTTTCTCCGTTATCATTTGAATTTCGCAATCAGTACGGAAATAAATGATAAACGTTTGACACTGTTGCCCTTGTTATATTAGTGATACTTGGTTTCTACATAATTTATGTTTTTAAAAAAAATTGATAGCAAGATGATGTAACACTACTAGCTTTCACATATATTAAATGAACTTTTCATGTGTAACTCGTGTTTTGTACATCCTTTGCATTTTCCCTGCTAATTTTTTTCAACGAATTGCAATAAGATATGTTTCTAGAAAAGATTAATATTTATCACAAGACTACTGTTTGATCTGAATCAGAATTAAATTAATCTGTTAATTTGTTCTACTACTCTCAGTTGAGAGAAGGCCACGATTGTGTGTGATGAACAGAATTTGTGAGTGCCATTAACCGAGAAAGCCAGTTACTCCCTTCATTCGAGATAAGTTTCAAACACCACAGCCGCTATAAGTGTTATTATGTGAAGTTTTTCATCTTAAAAACAGCTTAATACATTTATTAAACGTATCTAACATTCCAGCGATTTCTCAATTTTCAGTGGCTTCTTCACACGATTCACTATTGCTCTATTTTATGGAAAAAGTTTTCAAGAACAAACAACTCTACTTAAATACATTATTGCTCTGTGAACGGGTTTTTAAAATGGTTTACAACTGTTCATTTCGCTCCATTACGAGTCAATCGTAATGCGAACGGAGCATTTTTCTTCTCCTGCTGTTATTATTTTGGTTAATTTCAAGCTTCAACCGAGTTTTTTCACAAAATTAGATTAGAAAATTGTTGTACCGTCGTTTTGTATTTGATATTACCAACTATGTACACAGATTCATACATTATTCATATCTAAATCTACATACTTTCTCCTGGGGTATGAATACTTTGTACATTATCCAAACTTTTGTTTTAAGTATTCTACGGCTTGCACGTTCTGTGATAAGAAAATAATGTAAACACTCTTCAGGACCTTCATTGGCCAAATTTATATCTGGCATGTCTATCTTCAGTGGTATATAAATGTAATAGTCTTCGTCATAACAGTTGGAGAAATTTCAGTATTGAATCTCTGAGAAATATATTGATCAATAGAATGGAGCCGCTACCTACAACCGCCAGTTTTTCTCATAAATAATTGTTTATAATAGTCAATATCCTGCAACGTTTTTAGGACGACAAATTGATGTGAGTAGTGTATTTCCTGGTTATATAAGGCTAAAGCTGGGTCATGACCGATATCGATTTGCTAAATAAATTATCACCATTAATACACCTTGAGGAGTATCTTTTATAAAACATAAACAGAAGCTGCTAATAGCAGTTACATAAGCTTTACATACGTTCGACAAACATTGCACTGACCGTACAGGTAAAGCAGCACTAGTTACCATAAATGATGCAACTCCTGCAGAAAGCCGTTCTTGTTAATAGCGCGTGTGTGATACGGAGTCTTCGCGACAGTAATACGGTACTGCCTTCTCTTTATCGAATATTCGTCACAAAACGTAAATTTGCTTCACTTAGAGATTTGTGTAACGCTAGCAGATATTGTTTCATATTTGATTGGCCTTCTGCAGGCGCATTTTGTGCTGGCCGCTGTCATCGTTTGTGGAAGCATTAGCCTATAAGCTGTCGTTTCAGAATATTCAAGTAGAATCCTTTGATGTAAGAGCCTGTTCGTCTCGCTTGCTGTCCTCTTAGAAAATGGGGCAGGTCAAATGAATTAAACAATATGAAAATATTTGTGTGGAAAGTTCCATGTCGACGTTAAACAAAACGATTATGACAATACAAAATTCACACCTTAGCCGTCTGCTAATTACGAAAGAAAACTTAGCGTCTTTCTCTCGTGATTTACTTTTTCCCAAGACAGTAATTTTTCACAACTACTAATCCCTGTATACCGTCAAATCCAAGAGCACTTGCAGAGGCTCAACTGGAACTGAATCAGCTGCTTTTTCCTTAACATGTATACTGTAGGTAACTTTATGAGTAGGCAACATCTCTAATGTGTAAATATCTTTAACTAAGGATAAAAATGGATTTTTGGTAGTTATAGATTTTTTACAACTTCATACAGGAAAATAGTAGCCGACATATTAAACTCTTCTTCGTTCAATTTCCGAGGCTGCTTAAGAGTCACCTACGTCTGTGTAACAGTTTTTGCTAGAGATTAAGCAATGTAAACATTAACATCTGACTAGTATTGCCACACGGAGATCAACTGCACCACATCGTGATCTCTTTCTCTGGTGAAAGTTTCATATGTGGTTGTCATTCAACCTCCGTCTTATGTAACTCATTACACAATCAGAATATTATGGAGAAGATTCATTTCACAAGGAATCGGTAATTATTCGCTGTTGGTTCGTTATTGGTTCTGATTAAACTTAGGAATTTTCTTGTTGCTGATTAGCATGATGTCTTAGTATAATCTGTAGTTAGCCATTGCGTATTACACATGCCCGCGCATGGTTATTTAATAGATTATAGCATGCCTAACACTCAAATGTTGGGAGAATTAACTCCTGCGGTTATCAGTCCCTCGGCTTACAAACTACATAAACTAACTTACAATTTATGCACGAGAAAATATCCAAGTATTTGTAAACAAATGAAAATAATAATGAAAAGTCAGTAATTATGTGCTATCGCTGATTGCGTAAAATGGGCTTAGTTCAGGAAACTACTGTTTTTCAGGCTACTGGTTGATTACAACATGAAGCACGTATGCAACAAGGGACTGAAAGTATAGTCTCCGTAATTAAAGCTGATAAATACAAAAGAACATGCTTGTATAAAATAGCTGAAGCACTTAATCAACAAATTCACTTCCTTTCAAAATTTTATTTCAAACAAAAGAACGTGCATAGACTATAGTAGATAACTTGTTATTAAACAGGGCAATTTTAAATAAATATACCGTTTAATTACGGACATTTATAGCACTACTACGATAAGAAGCTATAAAGGGAATTGCAGAATTCTGATCGTTATTCAAGGTACCACGAAGAATTGGTAGCCCACGATCATCACGAGAAATACTGGAAAAATTCTTTATTCATTTTGAAATTCCAAGTAGTTCACGGAAATCGAAATAGAGACCAATAGGAATCTATGAAAGCCACTAACTATGGTTCGGCTTGAAATAAAAAAGAAGCTAAACTGCAATCGCGCACAATTCAGATTTTGCAGGAGTTGAATCACGAAGACTATGTCAGAGACTGCAACTAGCCTGGTAGCAACAGCGGAAGAAACATTTGCTGCATTCTTATTTCTAGCGATGAAGCAGCCTTCCCCATAAATGGAGGCATATAAACCTAGGTATTAAACTGAAGTTGTGTGTAACTCAACATACCCCATGCGACTTCTTCCTGGTCTCCCAGTCTAGCTTTAGGAGTAGGCTCTGCTCCACTGTCACCAAACCTTCCTCCATCTCCCCACACTTCTCCTACGCTGTGGGACATAATAAAAAAAAAACATATGTTGAAATGTTTGTAAGTCTATGAGACTTAAATGCTTTGGTTATTAGTCACTAGGCTTACAAACTACTTAAACTAACCTAAGGACAACACACACACCCACGACCGACGGCGGACTCGAACCTCCGACGGTAAGCAGGGAGATAATCCATTGCAAGTTCAGGGAGTCTATGCATACAAAGAAGTATTGATTTTTCTGTTATTGATTGAATCATTAATTCTTCGTTTATTTCTTATTTTGTCTTCCCAAGTGCAGCCTTCTATAACTCTTAGAAATATTATTCGTGATACTCGTATTTTTGTTTCTTGCGCCTCATACAAAAAGTGGACTCTGCCTTGGCTTCATAATATTTCTCTTTTATCTCTTCCTTGTTTTATCTTAACTGTTCTCATTATTGTATTCTATATGCGTTGGGAAGTATTACCTTGATCGCCTAAATATGCCGTATCCTTAATATTTCAAATTGGGTATATATTCTATTTGTTTATTGTTAAAGACCACTTTTGTTCGTATTAGATCAATACTTACAGCGACCATAGTTTTATTTTTAATTTGAGGTTATGGCTTCCACTTATCTCATTTAATTTATGTCGTGCCTTTTTCTGTTTATCTTCGATGCCTTGTAAGATAACTTGATCACAAGCGAGTAGCATACCATTAATAGCGGTATATTTATTCCCACCACTATTTACGCCTAATGGTGTTCTGTCTCTTTCTCAATTCTCACGTTAGTATACAGATATGGAATAATACTGCTGACAAGCTTGTGTAACTTCTTCATTTGTTTGCACTGCAAGTGTTATCGCCTTAGCCACTTCTGGTGTTAATATATAAGCTTTCTGCGACATGGTTCAGATATTTAAGGATTATTCTTTTTTTTCCATTAGTGCTCAAAGCTTATCTCTATGAATTATGTCTAATACTTTTTCATAATCAAAAAATTAGTAGTAAACTTTCTAGGTATTTTCTGTAACAGAGAGGAAACGTCGCCTATGCATGATCTTACCTTATGGAAAGTTGCGTTTTCATCCATTACACTTACATCCGAGAGATTAAAATGTACAATTACAGCACAACAATTTTACGGCCCACTTTCCTTCATTGAGATAAGCGTTTCAAAACACACTTTTAGGACATAATTAACCAGTGACTGATGCCACACCTTGATGTGCCCCCTGCCCCTCCTACAGTGGGTACGGAGGCTTCTGACTGTTTAAAATGAGCATCTCACAAACCGTAGAATTGGTCGTATTGAAGATGGTCCCGTCTCTAATGGCCACGCTCTCGACGGGACGTTACATCCAAATCTTGGTTCCTTCCTCTTTTGAGACGGCGGCACTAAATTGTGCTTGTGGCCACCTCCAGCTCTGGAGCTGACACGCAAGGATTTGTTGTGATTGGGCGTCACCACACAGAGGTCGGTGGCAGCAAGCAATTCAAAGAAATTCATAAACTGTTGGAAGAACTTACAAAAATTCCGAGGAGATCTTGTTTCAAGTAAATTTTGCTAAGCTATAAAAATGCCATTAATTGTTTTATAAAGTTTCTCGCCATTACGCAACTTTCCTACTTTATTCATTGTACCATTATTTCTTACTGGCTGTCAACAGACTTGGGGGAAAAATTCTTGAGTATGGTTCTCCATAGTTGCTGAAAACAATTCGACAACTACAAACTTGTATTTATCAGGCGTTAGCGTTTGTGTTTCCATATATGCTGTAAAACGTTTCGCGTGAAACGAATTATTACAAAGACGTTGTCCGTGTGACCGAGGGAAATAATACAAAAGACTTATGAACAAAGTAACAAAATAGAACTTCCTTTATATTCTGTCACCCTTAGCTATGAAATGCTACACAATTAATACACATTGTCATTTATAACAGCTGTATTTATTTTTAATTGGCCTACTTTTAGTAGAGGAATAGACACTCTATTACTGTATATTTTACTGCAAATAGCAGATGGATTAACCGCTAAATATCTCGCAGAAATAACCCAAGTCATCACGCACTTTACATATGCGTATCGTGTTTGTGCTTTTTTGTGGTACAAATACTACAAAAGGTAATAAAGTACTGGGGCAACTCTGCCGTATTGTTCGGGAAGATAAAAGCACGGGAACGTAGCGGTTTATACCTGCGTGCAGCATGATTACCGGAATAAGAGCTGACTTGGTTCAAACCTATACACAGGACTCACGTATATTAGCAGTAAGCATGTAAGGAGCACATTACTGTGATTCGGGATTAAAAGTCACAGGTCTTGTTAGGTAACGCGGTGGCATCTGGCATACTCAGGAGCTAAAAAAGGCAGTGATAACACTGCAGACTGCCGAAAAGCGTCAGTAGTGTTCGATATATTATTACAATGTACGTTCAACAGATATATAAACATACTGAGACAAGTACTATGTAGTAACTCAGGCAAAATAAATCAGAAAGGTAAGTTAGTGGTTTGAAATTCGTAAGTCTTTAGAAGCGGAAAGCTGGTTCGTGTTGGGGTGGAAGGCCGACCATGTGTTTCACAAGGAATCACCTCGGTAATTACGTCAGGCGATGTGGGGAAACTACGTAGAAGATAAATCTGAAAGGCCAGTGAGGTGCCGTCCTCTCGTGGCTTCCCACAGAGAAAGGTGTACTTTGGAAACATTGTTCCAGTTCTCAGTTGAACCACATATTATTCTTATTATTATTTGCGCAAACACCCAACTCTATCACTCTGTGAGTTTACGATTCGCCTTCCTTCTCTTCCATACGTCCCTCATTTTTCCCTATGTTGCCTCTCTTCCTTTCTTCCGTCCACTTGGTTTCTGATATCTACGGAACTTCGTTCTCTGATTTCAATGGTCGTCTAGTTGTCTTTTGACTGTAAAATTTATTTTTGGAGTATTTCTAAAGTGAACATAAATCTACTGAATAACGTCCAGCAGTGAAATTACGTTACTCTTGAGTAAAAAAATCATTCGTATCAAATAGATGTTTATCACTATTGTATACTATTTCAAATTGAAATTACTGTCTTTTCTGATTTGTTTACAATTGAACGTGTTGTATGTATTTACTATGTCCATAGGGTAATAGCCTCCGGTGAAGTCCAAGTACTTCTCAAATTTGGGCGTAAAAGGTTACCTTGTATTGAAGGGTACACAAGTGTGTGAAGAACGTAGTTGCTCTGAAATTACGAGTATCATTTGTATATACAACTTAGATAATTGTACCATGAGAATATGAACACAAATGATTCAGTAATTTTTGTTACTTTTTAATAAAAGAATCAGCGTTGTGACACAGTCTAGTGTTAACTTTTATTTGAAATCAGAATAATACATTAAAGATTCTGTGTATTTAAAATGCAGTACTTACGCAAAGAAATGGAAGCAAGAAAGTGTTTTAAGACTATTGAATGTTTAGTGTAGAGGCATGGCCAACAAAATCTACACGGATATCAGTCTTAATGCAGTTCAATCCAGTTTCACAGAGAATAGATGAGAAGGCCACTTTTCATTTATGGCATTACACTGGTATTTGTTGCCATCTAAGACGCGGAAAATCTGTCTGTGAATTTGTCAGACAGGACATTTTCATGTCCACAGAAAATATGGATATCGAAAGCTGAATCGAGAAAGGAAACTATGAGGGAAAGTTAAATGAAAGCGAGGTAGCTAAAAAAGGATGTAAACAGTTTAATATTTCAGAAATAGTCACACCAGCTGAGATACGTTTATCCCAGTCTGAAACAATACCTACGGGGAAAAAGTTTGCAGTTGTCTAGGGCACAGTGATTGCGATCTCTCAGTATCTAGTGTCATGATTAATGAAAATAAACCAATTTAATTTATTAACCTCTTAGTATCCCGTTGAGGATGAAAATTGTCATTGGGCGTTAACGTCTGCTTCCACGCAATATAAAGGGACGAAATTCATCTTCAATAGGTCGCGACAACCGTTGCTATTTGTATTTATAATACTCAGTTTAATTTAGTTCAGCAACGGTTTTTCTATGAATCTGTTTCTTCAATGAAACTTCTTCTTTCCCGTATCACACTGCAGTATTTCCACACCATGATATTTATTAAAGGTTTGTATATAGATTGATTCAAAAATTTCTCAAAGTGAAAACTGGTAGTATTTCAAGCATGTCAATATTTGACATACTTCGTTGTTAATAGTCTGTTACATCGTGTTTACTATGATAAATGGCTTTTCACGATAGTCTGTGACACAGAAAGTGTGACTGAATAATTAACTATTACATTAGTTTGCTAGATCATACAATCCAGAGAAACCTGGATTGTGAAAGGTATTTTAAGTATTTGCGACAAATGTTATGTTGTATGTGTAATTCACTGTTCATTGTAATACAATGTATGTAATTAATATTACTGCAAAGAGAACTCTACGAATCCTACAGCTACAACAAATGGAACAAATAGAGGAAAAGTCCCTGAAATTTCTCATTTCCTCGGCTGCACACTTATTCGGTGATACCGTCTTTGATGTGTGGTACAAAAATATGATACTATTCTGGTTACGAGTAGACAAACGCAGAGATCTACACACTCTCTGTCTCCTCTACTGCCCTGTCCCTCAAACCCCTATTCGACGTTAACTCTCATGTCTGAACAATACACCAAGAAACGCTCGTCGCCTTCATGCCAGAATCTATTCTTCCTCACTTTATCCCGCAGCCATTCAATTGTCTTTTTCGGGAACCTTTTCTGCAAGGGCCTCCCTCTTAATATCGGAGAAATTAGTAATATTTTCAGCTTCGGAATAAAATTCAAAGACGAATTTACTAAAGTATCAATAATGTGTGTTACTGTTCCTCCGCGCACTCGATACATTATTACTACTAAGGATACTTCTAACGAGACCGTCTTCACTAGCCAAAACCTTCAGCTCGTGAAGTCTACCAAAATTTCTCTCTTTCCGTATGTCACAAAATAAAATTCTTTTCATCAAGAAGCACATTTTGTATTTTCTTCTGTTACTATTGATGATATTATCGGTTGCAGTAGCAGCATCAGTAGCAGTACCGCTATTATAAATGTAATTAATTCTCACAAAGTACCGTCATTAATATCAACATTATTGTCACTTCTGATGCATGTGCGATATAAAAATATAAGGCATGTGCAAAATATGATACGTCATAAGACAGTTCCTAAAGCTCTTAACCTATACTGGTTAAATAAATGAAGAAACAACTTACTACTCAATCGCGCGCAGGGCCTGAAGACCTCGGTGTGACAGTTCGAAGAAGATTTATGTTGTAATGTCTACGCAATTATTTGTACACTCTATACTAAATTCGAAACATGGCTCTAAGCATCGATTTCTGCGTCACTGATTATGCAATACTGTTATACTAGTCTGGAAAACTGTCAAGCTGTAACATGCGCGATATTAATTCCACCACTTGTTCGCCGATCATTCTCGACAACATTTATATTATTTTTCCCCCTTAGATTCGATTTTTTTACTTAACGTAGCTACGATTATTGCATCAAACAACAGTGCATCCTGAAGTCGTTTGAGTGAGATCGTAGTGACCGAACTTGAGAAACCAGTTCTCTGGAATACATTTAATGACAATTAGGATAAAGCTTTGCTAAATGAAATCTTTTTTGATTAGCTAAGGAACTGTCACCGTTATATATGAAATTTTGAACGCGAAAACTTTGAGTAGTTTTATAAGGGACAATCAGAGGGAAACGGGACAGGTGCAAGTGAAAATACCATTCACTATTTTGATAGTAATAGGAAATGTGGACAGAAGATTTACTCCACTGTGAGAGAAGATGGGCTATGTCTTCATGGAAAAATGTTTGCACTTGCCTACGGAACCATAATTATAGCCAGGCGTCATCTCTTCACGCAAAGCAAATCGATGGCCATCATTGTATTTCTTCAGGGTGTCAAAATTTTCCTTCTCCCTGGGAATGACGAAAGGGCCATGCTTTGTTTCAAGCATAGGTCTTGAACGCTTGTTGATTGTATGGACATTTCTCGAAAGAATGAAATGTTCAGATGTTTGTAAGCCTATTGGAGCAAACTGTTATGGTCATCAGTCCCTGACTAACCAACTACTTACTCTAACATACAGTAAGGACAACACACACACACCCATAGCTAAGGGAGGACGCGAAGCTCCGACAGGAGCGGCCGGCCAGTCCCTAGCATGCTGCCTTAGACCACGCGGCTACTCCCGGGCGGCTCAGAAGAATAAATTACTTACTTGTGAAGGAAGATAGCCGAAAGGGAAATCATTTTATAGGAAAATAGAGGCTTGTCCAGCTATAAATTTAATATATATATATATATATATATATATATATATATATATATATATATATATATTGCGGTACAGATTTCTTCTAAAAACCAGCTTTCAATATTTATGTACCTACATACTTATACCTAAATATTTCTTCATATACGAAACTAGATTCTTATCCGTGTGTTAATATCTTCGTAGGGCAAAGAATATCTAATTTATACAAAGTATATTACTACTTTTTCCAAGAAGTTAACACAGTAGTCAGTGGTAAATTCAATTTTACATAAAATTATAACTCGAAAAAGTACGAAGTTGAAACACAAAAAACAGGAAATAAGGTAAATCGATTTAAGTTATGACATACATAATAATTTAAAACGATAAGCACTGGTTGAGGTTTATGAATCTCCTGTACCTTAGGGCAGACAGAAATGTAGCTATTTTGCTCAGTTCAGTTTTCTGAAAGTTCTTGACTGTTCGTCTCACAGACTCAAGAGCAGATCTTGGAAGCAGCTTTTTGAATAGACGGGGGGCGTTGGAGGAGTACCTACATGTTCTACTTTTCAAGACTAATCGCGACTATAACAATTGCTGTATTTTATTTCGAGTACGAGAGAGAGAGGAAAATTTTTCGGTCAGCTCAACAGAGACCCGTCCAATTTTTGTTTCACAGCAGAAAGTGGATAATAGATAAAATTTATCTGTCACAGGATTCTACGGAAAAAGTGAATATGGAGAAACTTCGAGGCAATTACTCTATTCTAGCCATGAGATCGTGTGTAAATGTAACTATATGATTTACAGAGCGTGAAAGTAACGGTTATTATGGTTACGAGAAAATACAAGACTTCTGTAACGTTTAAAGTAAACAGCAGTTGTTGAAGTGTCTTGTATAACACTTATCGTAAAATTTGTTGGCTAGTACTACTAATTCAACAGGACAGTTTAATCCAAATCATTAGGCTTACATTTATACTCTCAAGGTAACAGATACAAAAAAGTGTGTACTTTTCGTAATATTTAAATTCCGTTAGCAGAAACGTGAAAAAGTTTTAAAATACGTCGAAGGGTTAACCAAATATCCCGTAAATGTTTATGAAAGTTAAAGAGCTCTACTCTTCCGTAAAATTGATTTAATAATCAAGCCACTTTCAAGAATTCCCTGAAAATGCTTTCGTGAAAGCTGGACGTATGTTTTATTCCGATGTTCTGGTCTCGATGCAGTTGTATAGAGGGCTCTCCTTAGAAGAGTCAAATGGGGCTTGCAGTGGACGTCGTGTACAATAAAAGGGTCCTGGTACTTCCCGCTCTGGCACAGCTGTGTAACTAAGTGGGTCGGCCGTTCAATTTCAGAAAATTGCGGCGAGTTACTGTTTTGAGAAAGTGCTGTGAGGCACAGGTGTGCAGCCTCGCGTGCCCCTATATTACTCAGCCGCTCTTACCAGTCACCCTTTGCATCAGCCACGAATGACTCCTAACTGCGCATCTCAGAACTGTGTATTTATTTGGATAGTACGAAAGAGTACCCTCCAAATTTCTTCAATTTCCTTGCTACTTTTACTATCAAAGAAAATCGGATCTCTGTTGGAGAAATCAGCTCAAAAGCACTTTCCGATAAATTCTGACAATCTCCCTTTTCTGTGCATTTGTCGATGGTAATTTATCACGTTTTTCGTGCTACTTACAGCCATTTTAGGTATGGTCTACATACTTTGGTCTCGTCAGGAAAAATAGCTTTTCCAAAAAGACAGATTAATGATATATTTGACTAACACGTTCTCTACAGTTAAGCAATAACATGAACCACAGCAGCCACTGGTCGAAAACAAAATGTCTATGCATTTATTTACCTTTGTATTTAGTCCACCTGCTGATTTTATACGAGCAGTACGATTTGGGAAAAGATATTCAATTATCCAAACATATTTGACATCTGTAATACATACATCTTCATTCTGAATTTTACAAACTCATCTTCGGGCAACAGCCCATAAGCTCAAACGGAAACACAAACACGAGGTAAAATTAAATTATGATTACCTTAGAATGTTCAAATGTTTGTTAAGCTTAAGGGACTTAACTGCGGGGTCATCAGTCACTAAATTTACGAACTACTTATGAACTACCTTATACTAAAGACGTCACAAACATCCGTGCCCGAGGGGGATTCCAACTCCCGACGGGAAACGACCTCTCGCATCCGAGCATAGCGCCTCAATACGCTTGGCCACTCCGCCGCGGTTATGATTACCTTATACAGAGTACAGGAACATATTGAAATTTTTAAAATGAAATTATATAGGTGTTTTTCATTACTGGACTATGAAATTTTTCCCTAAGACAGTAATTGTAAATACTTTTTGAAATATAACCTAGTTTTACAGAAGCAGTAATAATAATCATAAAATAAAAACAGACGAAGGATTCAAAAATAGAAACTTTACGTCATTTCTTAATTAAATGAAATCCATGATTGGGATTGCGCTCAAAAGCTAGTTCCCTTTCATATTGTCCATATGGAGCAGACCGCCTATACACCATCTTTGCGATTCTGTATCAAAATTCTCTAGTCACGATAATATGGTAGCAGATAAAAGCTCTTTTTTCTTTATTCTCCGGGATTCACATTAAATTTACCGGGCGCTAAACTCCTCGAGAACAGACGTAAGGTGCTAGTAAATTTACTGTTGGTCAGGTGAAATGCGAAAGAAATGTGCTCCTTTTAAATTGTCTACGTATTTGGAGCATGAAGTAAATTACAATATGAGCTCAAGTGCATATATATATATTTAGAAAATTTTCACAAAATTTAATGAGAGGAAACAAATTTATTTCTGCTCTCAGCAACTCTGTGCATGTCTAAGAAAGAAGTAACCGGAGATGGAAAAAAAATTAATCGATATTTAACGGATAGCTGGACACACGTTTTGCACTATTTTTTCAATACAGTTCTATTTGATGAAACGTTGTTTCACGTTCCATACGCTCAAGAAAATCCTTGAAATCGTGTGCAAAACTGATTAACTTCGTAACAAAGTTCTTGAAGCGTCAAATTTAACTGATTGCGAGAAGCTTAGCGGATATCTGCTAACTGCATCTACGCTTCTGCAGATTTCTTAAGGAGCACACAAGTTACTAAACTTTACTCTTTGATAATACTTCCTTAACTGTTATGTTGGTTTGGAGTCAATTTTCGATATGATTTCTGCGTTACTGAATATTTTCAAAGATAAATCTTACTTTCAAACCTAAACTGGAAGAATTCGTAGCGCCATACTTTATTCCTACTCCACAGATTTCTTGTGCTTGTTAAATACCCTTCCCTTTGATGAGACGTGTCTATCATTTCTGCATAAAACTTCATTCCTTTATTTTCCTGATATCATTTATGTTGCTTCTCAAACCTACAACCTAGAACTTAACAATAAATTAGTATTTATTTAAGACGCTACATTAAGTGTAGTTTTCTGAAGAAATTTGTATTTACGATTTTATCTAAGTAGTCATAAATAGTGATAGATTAAAGACCCTGAAATAAAATAACCCAACAAGGCAGCCTGAAACTCTTAGTGTCAGATTCCAGTGGTACACAACATATTATTAAGGCCAGTTCATAGTGGCAAAACATACAGACCAGGGATGATAGGTAAGATGATAGCAGGTTTAGGTGAGAAAAGACACTTCAGATGGTTCTCAACTGTTACTTTTATTTACTTATTTAGGCACATACTCTTATTTTAGTTTTTCACATGTAGATTTGAAGATGATCAAATACTGAATGAAGCAATTATCATCTGTTACAAGTTAGATTGAAACAAAAAATAATTTTTAAAAAATTATGCAGACGTTATTCTGTAACTAAATATCGTCCATAATTAAAATTGGCTATTTATCGGGTAAAATGTATCAATCCCAACATGGAACTTAGCTCATTCTGTAAACACAACGTTTCGTCACCGGGACTGTGCATAAACTTTTTTAAATTTTATTTTATTTTTTTAAAGGAAAGAACCAGTTAAATTAAGTTTTTTGTTGTTTTTCGTATATGAAACAAAAATCGCCCTGATTAAATGTTTTAAGCTCTTCGACCATTTCTGTAGAAGAGATGCGGAAACGTGAGCATGTTCATTCGATGCAGGAAGAGGCTTCACGTTTCATGGAGAGGGAAAATCCCTGTGGCACCTCGTAATAGAGGCAATTCAGTAAGAACTGCAGCGCTTCTTAGTATCGGGGTAAATGTTAGCGGTCTGTAGTCAAATCACCGTCTCTTACACCCTTCAATCTTTTCCTTACGTTGAAATTAATATTCGGTGCACTGAAGTCCAAAACCTATACTTTTCTTCCCTCGCAAGGTGTAACTAAGTCCAATTTTGAATCGATAGGAGAGTGGACACCCACCTACATTTGCCTTCTGCTGATATCCAGTGCACGAGAAAAATATGCCCTGCCATGACAGTGACGCATCGAATAAAGTGAGCCACAAACATTTTGCGCGAAATATCGCCTTACGTTATGATTTCTCGATCTGAAAAATTTTCAGTACGATTTACGGTGGATGCCATGAAAACATTGGTCAATACATATAGACTTCCAATTACATAAAAAAATTCATGTTTCGTCAGGTCTCTGACATCTCTCCATGCACAATGCCAAGCTGAATTTGAAATTTTGCATTATGATGACGAGCTGTTCGCACAAGCTGAAGTGCTACTTCATGTCACTTGAACAACTGTAACAATTTATATGCTTATTTACTGATGTATTTATTCAGTTATATACCGTCGTCAGTTTAGATTTAAAAGCCGATATATACCGCCCCATAATATATATCGACAGTAATAATCTTGTGACTAGTCTTAGTTATTATGTGAGATATATATATATATATATATATATATATATATATATATATATATATATATATATATATATATAAAATCTCACATAATAACCGCCCCATAATATGTATCGGCAGTAATAATCTTGTGACTAGTCTTAGTTATTATGTGAGATATATATATATATATATATATATATATCACATAATAACTAAGACTAGTCACAAGATTATTACTGTCGATATATATTATGGGGCGGTAAAAAGCACGGTAAAAACTGCGTTAAATTCTTTGAAAGAAGTAAATTTCTTGTGATAGGTACACCAAGGAGAAAGTAAATTATTTCCAAGTAACAGGATTAACATCAGACGAAGCAATAATGTTAGCATTGAACAGGGACTTAAGGATAAATTTTATAAGAGGTACTCTACGCTCCAGACTGAACACTGAAAGGCGTAATTAGTCTTAAATGATGATGATGATTATATGAGGCTGTTTTTAATTTGTATAAAACCGATCATTATGTGAATCGTCCTATTGCAGATGTTCATGCAACATCTCCAGAAAATTACGTTGTTGGATTCAATATACCACCATGATGCCTTCAGAGTATATGGAACTATAAACACATAATGCTATCCCACTGAAGCCTTAAAAAGTAAGTTCCACGTTATTCTGGCTGTCCAAGTAAATGCTGCAGCACGCTTCAAAGCGACACAGATACAAGGGTAGCCATCACGTCTCTGTAAAGAACGATTGGAACATTCTACCGACCGAGGTGGAAGAATGGTAAGCGCACTGGACTCGCATTCTAGGGGATGGTGGTTCATATCCATCTGCGGCAATTCATATATGAGTTTACCGAGATTTTTCTCAATCATTTTGTATTCGTCTAGGTCCGTTGTGTCATCTATGTCATTTAGACACTTGTTAAAAGACGTTTTACACCAAGTACACTGCTTTTGGAATAAATTATAATACAACAGGCCTGTTTCGACGTGACTGTCACCGTCAGGTTAAATCAGTTGGTCTTTCTTTCTTGTAACACCGATTTCACAGCTGCTGTCACACTGTTTTTTTGTTTTGTTTCAGTTGTTAGATTGACACAGACGTAAGAACTGTCGTCGTAGTTATATAAGAAGCTGTTCACTTCTGGCTGACTCATTTGTCGAGATATCTATCATATAACATCAAAATAAGAAATGAACTTGAGAAGTGAACAATTTCATAAGAACAACAACATTTATGTTAATCTAACAACTGAAACAGAATACGCAAACAGCGTGACAGCAGCTGAGAAACAGATATTACAAAGGAAAAGATCAACTGATTTAATATGAGGATGTCAATCACACCGAAACAGGCCTTTTGGATTGAATAATTTATTTAAAAAAAGCATATTTTAATATTATCTCTAAATTTCCTCAATCATTCCAGGCAAATGATGCTATGGTCCCTCTGAAAGAGCACAAATAATATCCTTCATCATCCTTTCCAGAAAAAAATGGAGTGTTAGCACCGTCTCTAATGACCAAGCTGTTGACAGGACGCTGAAACCTAATCTTTCTTCCTTCTTGATTCGAACGTTTTACCTGTTGTTGAGCTCCTAGACGATGAAAATCGCTCGTTGACCAGAGACGCACTACAGAACCTCTGTGTGAACGTCTCATCGCTGCAAAATCTCGTCCAACCCTGGTGTTTTCCCAACTTGCCGCAAAGCTCGTCAACTACACTGGGGATCAGCATAAGGCACGTCTGTGTGCCCTTTTTCCCGTTCTTGACACCATTTCATTATTGATGGCTGTGTACTTCAACTTCAAAGTAGATTTCCAGTTGCACCACAATTCTGCCGCACCTGTAATGCGTGTGGCAGCAGAATTATTTTGAAGAAACTCAGAAGATGCACACACTTCTGACAATGCATTACTGTTGTTGCACAATGGTTTTAACGTGGGAAAACGTGTTTAATCTACTGTTTGAAATTCTCTCGTATACTTAGAATGGCCGACCGCGGTGGCCGAGGGGACTGAGGCGCTCCAGTCACGGTCTGCACGGCCACTACGGTCGGGGGTTCGAATCCCCCATCGGGCATGGATATTTGTGCCGTCCTAGTTCGTAAGTAGTTCATAAGTAGTTTGTAAGTTAGGGGACTGATGACCCCGTAGTTAAGTCCCATAAACAATACAAACATACATTTTACTTAGAATGGAGGAAGCGTAATCCATACGCGTGATTAGTCACCTTTACAGCACCAACAGTACACAAGACTATGTCAGCGTCTTTTTTTTAATAATTTTTTTATTATTTTTTTAATGAAAATATATCTATTCCAGAGGTCTTAGGCATTTTTACTATTTCAGTTTGAGATCTCGACCACGCAGTATGTGTTCTTATTGTAGACCTATACTGATCTATTTAAGGGTACTGTGTATTCACTCAGTTATAAACACTGTGTGTGTGTGTGGGGGGGGGGGGGGGGGGTAGGTGGGTGGGCGTGGGTGTGTACGATGATTGTTCCAGACCCGTACCCCTGTATGGGTGATAACAGTCGTCCAGTACTTCAAGCCTCAGAGCTGTTGACCGGCTGCATCCTTGTCCGCTCCCGCTCTCCCTGCCGTTTTGTCGATTTCCAAAAGGCGGAGGTGCAGCTTATCAGTCAAGTAGCTCGTCATTTTTCATCACCAACTGAGTAGACCCCACACCAGACGTTTCTCCAAAGGAAAATACTTGACGGTAAGCAGATTCATGGTTCTCGTATGACAGCTGGCCGGCCGCGGTGGCCGAGGGGACTGAGGCGCGCCAGTCACGGTCTGCACGGCCACTACGGTCGGGGGTTCGAATCCCCCCTCGGGCATGGATATTTGTGCCGTCCTTAGTCTTAGCTAATTCATAAGTAGTTTGTAAGCTTAGGGACTGATGACGCCTTAGTTAAGTCCCATAAGTTCTACTAACATTTGAACATATGACAGCTGACTATGCCGACTACGCGGATCGTTCTGACAAATGAAAAGACCTAAACTTTTTTTCGATACATTCTTTGATCTGCAAGGGGCTAAATTAGATATTGACAGTAAAAGTATTTGTTTCAAATACCAGGCGCGTCCAGAAAGTAAGTTTCGTTTGGTTATATAAAACGAACGGCTACAGGTACAGAAAAAATATTGATTGTACAAAAATCTACAACTGTTAAACTACTTTTCTACATAGCTTTCGAAATTTTGTAGGCAATTTTCATACCATGGCACAAGGTTTGTGTGCCGTTTTCATAGAATGTTGCCGCCTGTGTATTCAACCATGTGGTTACATGGTATTTCAGCTCGTCATCATCGTTGAGGTGTTGTCCACCAAGGACAGATTTTAGGTGTAAGAAGAGAATTACTGTCAAAAGATTTTTTTTTTTTTCACTATAATGCCTGACCTCACACACCGAATGTGACCAAACAATTCTTACGGAAATTTCAATGGGACCTGTTTGATCATCCTCAATACAGCTCGGACATCTCTCCTAGCGACTTTCATCTCTTCTTACACCTAAAATCTGTCCTTGGTGGTCAACACTTCAAGGAGTTGTTACCACATGGTTGAATACACAGGCGGCAACCTTCTGTGAAGGATCCATGCAAAAACTTGTGGCACGCTATGACAAGTGCCTTCAAAATTTCGGCAGTTATGTGGAAAAGTAGTTTTAGAGTTGTAGAATTTTTTGCAATAAAATTTCTTCTGTATCTGTGTACAATTTCATTTTATTACCAAACGGAACTTACTTTCTGGACCTGCCTGGTAAAATCACATTGTGTGCCGGATGTCTGACTTTCACCTTTGCTAGAGTGTCAGCCTGAATGCAGTACTTCTGATTACAGGGTAGAGATCCAGATATGAGCAAACCAAGATGGACTAATAAGGGAAGCATGTCTGACTTTATGTATCGTGTTATGAGACACTGCAGTGTTTTGCACGAAAAACCTCTTAACTAATGTGCGAACTTTTGTTGTGACAGGAAATAGACCGTTACATAAACATTTAAAAAAAAATAGCTGTATGTGTCACTTCTCTGATGTAAGAAGGCACATACTTCCAGAATCGAAGGAGTAGCAAACATAAATTGGAACATAAATGTCGACTGTGTCGTAGGCATTATCTAAAAGGAAAGGATATTGTTACGAAACATGGGAGAGCAACGAAGAAGTAACCTAATTGGATACTTAACTGTAGAAAGGTGCAACGTGCCCAATGTATGAACTGCAGTTATTGCAAAAAACTGTCCGTAGTGCAGAGTTTTAATTATTTCTTCCTCAAACTTTTACATGTTACAAATGAGAGTATCTTATCATATATTAGTGGTGGTTTCCTGACACAGTATGAATTGTTTGGTGTTGAAGGCAATTCAAACATTAACATTTATGAAAGGTGTTAAGTACCAGCAAATTATTCTAGGTGCTAAGTTCTTAGTCGCTCTCTACAGAGTTGCATATAATGTTCTTTATGCTCATTCTATTCCAGATAAGGTTTCATAGCCTTTAAATCTTTTTTCTTTTCATCTATAATTGAATGGGTTGAGGAAATAGATTCAAAGGTAGCAGATTGAATATTTCTTGCACGTTTTCCTTTTTAGAGCACATGCACCTTACGGGTCCTTTCCATGTTGGTGTAACATTCTTTTATTCCTACATGTGCTACATCTGTTGAATCACATGTAATGCTGACAGCTTTTGAAATGTTCAATTTTTTTAGAGAATATCTCGTCTGCCACTACTTGAATATTTAAAAAATCTGAAGTATTCATAGAAATTACTCTGAAATGTCTAATGACCTTTGCTTCCTCGACCATTTTGCAAAGGTCGCTGGGTACAAATGCCTTCGTCACCGATTTCCTTCTCTCTATCACGGCAAACTCAGAGTCACAGGGGAGGAACAAGGTTCCTTGTGTTGAATAATCTTACTTATAGAACTTAGAAAAGAAATCCATGTTCAATGCAGGCGTCAGCTCACTGCACCTTAATCTACATTTGCATAGTTCCTAAGGAACTATTATTATTTTTTAACATAACATTTTCATTTACTTTTTATTTTGTTATTTTATTTATTTATTTAATTTTTAATACACTGAAAATATGTAACCATTCAACAGCAATAATTCCTTAGATACATTTAACAGTCAGCGAAGGGCTTAAAATCGTAGCTGCGATGAAGGACGGTTCTTAGCTGGTGTAACTGTTTTTTGTGTTTTTCATACGCCAAACCTTTCGTCTTTAATTTCTTCTGTTCATCTCTGAATAATCCACTACCATTCTTCCTCCGTCTCCTACCCATGTGGCTTTCATCCGCCATTCCCTAACATATGGACATAAGATATGTAGGAAATGATTTGAAGATAATACATAAGTATATAATATTTGATTTATATGGAGTTGTTATGAGACTGTATATGTAACTAATATTATGCAGTTGTTATACACATACTTTATAAGTTGAAGAGCAATGATTCACAATAAAGGAGAGAAAGAAGTTTTTGCATACACTTAACACGGCATCAAAGTGAAGCAAACAAACGAAAGGCACATTGCACCATTCTTATGAAATGAGCAGGCAACTGAGCACCATTGCAATCTACTGGTGGGAAGTGTAACCACTTGGAATACTCAGTGGACACAGCCCGCTTCATATGTGATCCTCTTCGGTATCTTGCACCTTTCAAACCACTTATCACATTTTTCATTAATTTGGCACTTAGCACCTTTTTACAGTTAAGTATCCAATTATGCTAAGATGTTTCAGATGTCTTTCACAATAATTTTCAGCCACGTGTCTTTCATAGCAACGTTCCTTCAAGTCAAGATGACTACCTCTGCACAATAATTGGTACTTTTTTGTAACAAGTCCTAAAACAATTTCCATTTCACGATGCAGTTGTATTCCAACTTTCAGAAGCTATTGAGATTAATCGTTCCTCTAGTTTTATAGCAGGAGCTATTACTGCAGATCTATGATAGGGATGTAAAAGATCGGAATGTCCGGTTTAACATCCCGCCAACCTACGAGGTCCATAAGATCACAGCGCAATCGCAAATCTGGCGACGACGGCTGAGAAGTCAGTTGCGGCCTTTTCAGAGGAAACACCCTGACTGCGTCTATTTGTGGTTTATGGAAAACACTGAACGGTAATTTTCAAAAGAGAGTCAGCTGCCTTATTAAAATGAAGGTTTTTTGTATGTTCAAATGTTTGTATAGTCTATGGGACTTAACTACGGGGTCATCAGTCCCTAAACTTACAAACTACTTATGAAATACTTACGAACTAGGACGGCACAAATATCCATGCCCGAGGGGGTATTCGAATCCCCGACCGTAGTGGCCGTGCAGACTGTGACTGGAGCGCCTCAGTCCCCTCGGCCACCGCGGCCGGCTAAAATGAAGGAGTCAAAAAATTAGTTCGGTTTACAAACGGCGTTCGAGAAAATGCGGAAAGAATGTTATTTCAGAAACTGAGGATATGGATTGACACAGTTCCGCTTCTATTGCTAAACTGCATTAAGATTTATAGTAACCTGGAGTTCGACACATTTCTAAACTTAAAAAGGCAACGTGAAAAAGCGTGTGAAAAATCGTGATGCACAGAGGCCACTAGTGTGTATTATTCATCTTATTTTCAGCATAAGATCGTGTCAGTGAGGCAGACGTCTTGGTCGAACATAAAGATGCTCTCGTGTCTAAGCAGTTTCCCCCCATCACCACTGCAGTGTGCGCGTCAAACTGTCCCCAACTTGATCCTGCGACTCTACATAAAAACATGCTTTAAATCACCTTTTCTTTAGTTAGACTGTATCGCTACCAGCAATTAAATTACCAGATTTTTGAAATGCCTGTTTTTTACTAGTATATCATCTTTAATGATGTATTGTGGACCTTTCCAGAAATTATTGAGTGTCTGTTTCTAGGCAGACAGTCTCCCAGGTGTAGAGCCACGTATGTACATTTTTAAATCTTTTTCTGATCCAAGACACATATAATCAAAGGATTCTTTTAATAAGTCGACTTCACACCAGACCACTGGGTTGTGCTATTGTACAAAAACCTCTTTGGATAAAATATTCTCGGTAAACTTGCGTTGGGAATGATTCTGCCACGAAAAACATCAGAGTCAAAAATCCTTTGATTTTGATGCACCTTTAAAATTTAGAGCATTATATTTAGTTATACCACTAGTATTTGGACACATATTTCCGTTATTCTTTATATTTCTTCCGGTCAATAGCTTAAAATAATTTTGTTGTTGTCAGTTACCATGAATTCATATTATCACGTGTTTGAAGTTGATCTGAGGTGCTTGTATATTTAAACATTTTTGTGTACTCTCAAGATATATCACTTGTGTGGTAAGATGCTGCTTGCGTGTTACGTAGACATAAAGCCAATGCAAAATAATCTTCATTGTGAGGGTTTATGGTTATCTTTTTAGGGATATTAACAATTCCTAGTACAGGTGTCTAGATGTTGTATAGGATACTTGGTAGGTAAATTTTTCATAAGGAAGTGGAAATAATAACAATAATAATTTCATGTAGCTCTGTGGAAATGTACAGTTTGGATATAAAATGAGTTTGAACTC
Source organism: Locusta migratoria (assembly GCA_026315105.1). Taxonomy (NCBI): domain Eukaryota; kingdom Metazoa; phylum Arthropoda; class Insecta; order Orthoptera; family Acrididae; genus Locusta; species Locusta migratoria. The sequence continues at coordinate 143,166,646 of CM048755.1, read as the reverse complement.
GGTGTCACTTCCAAATTTCCCGCTTCACGGCACGCACACAACGAATTCAATCCGTTTACATAGGACGTGTTTCGTGTACTCGTCTTCGGGTCCCTTACACATTTGTAAGGAAGATCTCTCAAAGTCGACAAGTTAACCATGTTACGAATTACCAATTTATTGCAGTGGTTGTTGAAGGCGAACGAAAGTGGTATACAGCAGGGTCTGACGGGACACCCTTTTCTCATTTGTCTGCAAAGTGTAAAACGGGAATTTTTGATGTGGTTCTAACATCAGAGTTATTTTATAACAAAACTGTACATTTCCAGAGATGGATTACTCATCAAAACTTTACTATTAAGTCTTCTTTTCAGCAACTAGAAGCTTGTAATAATCATTCTGAATGACCGAGTATTTCCTGGTCTAGAATCCTGATGGGGTTGAAGGAGTATGTTTAAATGAAGAGGGTAGGCAACGCCAGAGGAAAGCAGACTTGGAAGATTACTGAGTTTCTTTCTAATTATAGTGAAGGAACATTTCTGATCACCCGAACTAATATTCTAACAACGAAATTAACAGCAATCAAAGTCTCTTCATTAAATCTACAATTTGGAAACGGACCACACACGTGCGTTTTACAACCTCTTTAGAAATAAGAATCAGTTGAACAACATATTTGGAGAATGATGAATCTGCTGACTTCCCCAAGTTCACCTAGTTGGGGAAGAATTTTATTTTAATGTGAGTAGCATAATATGTAGTATCTCATGTTATAATATTTGCACTGGAATAGGCGCTGCGCCATGGATAAAACACTTTTAAAACAGTGCCTGATCCTTTCGTTTGTATGATGCGTTATTGCGTGTTATCACCTTCTGCACGTGACTCAAAATGACTGTCATGTGTGTTAAGAAAATTCAAATGTTCAATGTTTGTTAAGCTTATGGGACTTAACCCGTGGTCATCAGTCCCTAAACTTACAAACTAGTTATGAACTAACTTATACTAAAGACAACACAAACATCCATGCCCGAAGGGGGATTCGAACCCCCGACAGGGAATGGTCTTGCGCATCAGAGCATAGCGCTGTGTGTTAGAAACTTGATTTTTCTCTCCCTTGTGATACATAATGCAGAAAGGAACATAAATTTACATCTGCACGATGCTATGTAAGGCAGGAATATCATTCTAGTTTCCATTCTATTCTGAGGTGGTTTCTCCTCCAGTAGGCTGTCAGCTCAACAATTTTATCGTCGCGCTCATTGGGTTACTCAGCATTCCCAGAAACCTAAATAAATAAATAAACAAAATCTGCAGGATATCACGTAAATAAAGAATTACTCTATTCTGTCCTTACAGTAATCATTTATTCAGTTGTGACCACTACAACTGAATATGTTTATTTTCACCGATTTCCAGTTCGAGTGCATACTTCCGATTTGTTAAGCTCCACAATTCTCCAATGCATTCCTATATTTTTGCCTATTTGTTTATTTAGTTATAATAGTGTCCCAGATTTCTAATACTTATTCTAAATTTCTTAGGTTTTGTGGCACCTACAAACTTTAGATTCTTGTTGAATTTTATTCAGTATAGTCATTATTGTAAGAATTTGTTATGTTTGCACTGTTTCTCGGTGTATGGTTTTTATGTTCACTTTTGCAGTACTCTTAATTTAAAGATTTCATTTAAATATTTATTTACACTGTAACTGCTCCCTCAAAGAAGATAATTTTATTTTTCTGCATGTGACATCACTTCTCGTTTGTTGACAACGCAAGTTCTTTAACTAAACATCAGTAAATGTCTGATAATGGCCTAAGGAGCGAAAATCTATTAACAAAATAAACAAACCTGTAGAACAAACACAAAAATGTCTATTTTAATTTTCATAATGAATTTTTTCTACCAAGAAGAATCAGTTAGGCTAACATGAGATGGTTTTTTAACAGCCGAATGTATTCTCCGCACAATTAAATACTTTCGGCCACCTATTAGTGAACATAAATATGGAAGTGCCCATACTTCACTGTCATCGTCTACGCTGGTGGCACTTTGAGCCACATGTCTGTATCTCTGGAGAAATAGCATCCCATTCTTACTCAAGAGCCGGAAACATGGAAGGAAATTATGGGCTCTGGATCCACGTCGACGATCTAACTTTCCCCAGATGTGTTTCATTGGCGGTACTCTGAGCAAGCCACTCCATTTCATGAATGCTACTGTCAATAAATCACTGCCTAACAATGAAAACCAGCCACACAACCTAGCAACACCTCCTCCAAAACTGCGCTACACATGATGGCAGGTCAAGTTCTCTCGAGAGTCGCCAAACTCGAGTTCTTCCGTCGCATTTCCACAGGATGTAGCGTGCTTCATCGCTCCAAATCACTCGTTTCCAGTCATGCCTGTCCAGTTCCGTCGCTATTTAAACCACCTTAAGTGTCGCTTAGTAATGAGTTTTAATATGTCCGTCTCTAATCACCACGCTGTCAACGGGACGTTCAACCGTAATTTTCCTTCCAGTCTTGTTTATTACTATGTGTGCCTCGTGAGGAGCTGTTCGACCGTTGTAACTCATTCTTTTTAGTTCGCAACTCATAATCACTATACTAGCTGCTGTGGTGAGTGCTATTTGAAACTCACGAGTTCATCCTTCTGCTAGTTTCAATGCGAATTTTCACAGAAAAAACTCTGCGCTCCCTGTTTGTCATTACAGGAAGTGTGGCTGGTAACGGATTTGCTGGGTTATTTTCAAAGCAATTCTTTAACACAATTTTAACATAATTCTTCTGACCGACATATTCTTATGTTCCTGCTAATTACACTATATTGGCCACATATGTTTACACTTAAAGGGCCGCCTCTTGTGACATCGTGTTCAATCCCGCATTACATACGGGCATCCGGATACTTTAGGCCAGATACTGTGGATACCAGCAAAGGTCGACACTTGCTCCAATAATCTGCCCCATTATAAAAATTTCATTGTTATATTTTCGTGTGCTCATTTACATTGTATCTGGTGACCTTCATGAAGTTTTTCAACTAGGTAGGCCAATGCTTAACGAAGGCATTAACTGAATCTGACAAATCCGAATGAAGCATTTTTTTTTTTTTTTTTTTTTGCCGGCCGCGGTGGCCGAGGAGACTGAGGCTCTCCAGTCACGGTCTGCACGGCCACTACGGTCGGGGGTTCGAATCCCCCCTCGGGCATGGATATTTGTGCCGTCCTTAGTATAACGTAGTAGATAAGTAGTTTGTAAGTTTAGGGACTGATGACCCCGTAGTTAAGTCCCATAAGCTTAACAAACATTTTTGAAGCATTTTTCCCTATTGTGTCAATATAATATTTCAAGGTTGATTTTAAGTTTTCACTGTAATGCATGATTTTCAGCTGCTTCTTTAGGGTGTCCATTAATTACGTGAGATGATTTTGGGGTTTTCACCAACCCCTTCCCCCCTTGTGAGATATGGGGTTTTCATCGACCCCTCCCCCCAATCTCACGTGAAATTTTTCATAATGTTTACTTTAATCTAAATACGTTAATCTGTGCAGAAAAAATCGAGCTGTAAGATAATTAAATAAAAGGAACTACTAGAATTCGAAGAACAATATTCATTCAAATTCAGTGCACAGGGGCGCATGTGTGATCTCAAGAGTCATTCAGGAGACCATATGTGTTTCATAAGCCGGAGACTTTCCTCGAAGAGGTGCTACAGTAACGGACATCCCTTATAAACGTGTTGAAAAAAACACTCTTACGGCCGTAGTGGTGCAGACTGACCTGGGCGTGTATTCACGAGGCGTGATAGCAGCGCCCTGGTGGCCAGCACTGTAGCTGCCGCGCGTCTTGCGTTCCAGTTCCGACAAAAACGCCGGTGTATTTTTAGAGAAACAAACTAGGAGCTACTGTGTTACTATGTGATGTCTGCACAGCCGTGATAAATATTAATCTGTGGGATTTAGCCTTATTTTAGAGGTGAAACATGTTTTGCTTAATTTAACCCAGTTTTCTCGCAGTTTACATTTTTCTAGAGGAAAAAATTACGTAAGATTTGCCGAGAACCCACCCTTTCCCACGTGATATTTATTGAGATTCGAGTTGACCCGCTCCTCTTTCCTCCAAACACCTCACATAATTAATGGATGCACCCTTTCGATCTTAATGAGCTCGATTTATAATGGTATTTGTGAAATACGGATGAGTTCCACAGAGCGTAATAGCTACTCCTTTTTCCCATTATTTATCACATAATTCTCTGTTACATTCCTTGAAGAATTTGAGGGAATAGTGACCATTCTTCATTCTCTTATTTCACTTTTTACTAGCTGTACCCGGTATGTTTTACAATGCCCGTATCGTTATTTAAGTTATTATAAACCGCGTAGCACTACATTATGATACATTAAATAAATTTTCACGTGAACGCGTCCGCATGAAAATCCGTGAAGTAATTTTTTAGTTTATCGAGTATAGACATAGACATATTTGGCAGGTGGACTCTGTTTTATGAAATGTATTGATCCATAATTCGTTTTGAATCGTCCAGGAACTTTCCTCATTGTTGTTCTTAAATATATTTCTGCCGTAGGATGATTCCACATGTACTACTAATTGTTATATTACATTCACACGGTAACCGAAAATCTGGACTGCTTACGTAGCTTCTTTGTATATCTTCGATATTCTGTTATATGGGCTGCTTACGTAGCTTTTTTATATTCAGTCGATAGTCTCCTTCATTACAATTTTAAGAGGGAGGGAGCTAACAGATAAATCTATTTGTGAAAAAGACAGTCAGTGGAATAACATCCTCGAGAGAATCCTAAGGACGTATACGGAGAAGGACCCTTGGAAAACATGTTTCCGGTGTTTTCTTGTTTATTTATTATTTATTTATTTATTTATTTTTCTCTTCCATAGGACCCAATTGAGGAGTGAGACTCCATGGTCATGGAACAATTCAACACATTGTTACACAAGAATGGTACTAGAAAATTTTTAAGAAGTCCTTTGCACACGACAATCTTAAGGCAAAGTGAAAAGAATCAATAAAGAAAAAAATTAATTAGCTTAATTGTTTAACTTTTCTAGGAGTTCCTCGACAGAATAAAAGGAGTGAGCCCTGAGGTAACTCTTCAATTTAGATTTGAAAGCGTGTGGATTAGTGCTAAGATTCTTTAGTTCTTGTGGCAGCTTATTGAAAATGGATGCCGCAGAATACCTTTCTGCACAAGTGTTAAGGTGGTGTGATGCAAATGTAGATTCGACTTCTGTCTAGTATTCACCGAGTGAATAAGCTGATATTATTAACAATAAACGACATTAAAGAAAAAACATATTGTGATGCCAGAGTCAAAATTCGCAGACTACTGAAAAGGGGTCGACATGACGTTCGCGAACTTACACCAGATATTGCTCGAACCGCCCGTTTTTGAACCAGAAATATCCTTTTTGCATCAGGCGAGTTACCCCAAAAAACAATGCCGTACGTCATAAGTGAGTGAAAGTAAGCGTAATAGACTACTTTTCGTGTTGAAAAATCACTTATCTCAGATATTGCTCTAATGGTAAATATAGTAGAATTTAGTTTTGGAACACGATCCTGAACATGGCCTTTCCATGACAGCTTACTGTCTATATGAATACCTATAAATCTGAACTGTTCAGTCTCACTTATCACATGCTCATTATGTGTAATCAGTATGTCAGCTTTTGTCAAATGATGTGTTAGAAATTGTAAAAACTGAGTTTTACTGTGATTTAACATCAACTTGTTTTCTACAAGCCATGAACTTATCTCTTGAACTGCATTATTTGATACTGTGTCAATATTACGAGCAACATCCTTCACTACCAAGCTGGTATCATCAGCAAACAAAAATATTTTACAGTCACCTGTTATACTCGAAGGCATATCATTTATATAAATAAGATACAGCAATGGTCCCAAAACAGACCCCTGGGGCACCCCATACTTAATTGTGCCCCATTGGGATTGCACATCATAGCCATTTTCTACACTCCGGAGACTTACCTTCTGTTGTCTATTATTAAAGTAGGAGGTGAACCAGTTTGTATAGTTTATTCAGCCTGTGACCATTACCAGTTTATAATGGCAATAAGAATAGAGCAGATTTAGAAAAAGACTTTGCTAATTATTAGTGGTGTTTGCATTCATCTCGATGACATCATCCATTTTCCAACAAACTTCTGTGGAAAACGGTAAGAAGATGTCCTTCACATAAATTAACAATCTTAAAAATCCACGAATGAAGTCATTGAGTGCTCTGACACACGATAACCTTTCTATAAGTAACGCCCCACAACTTGTTTCTAAGAACATATTTTCTTTTAAGATTTACAATTTTTAATAACATCAGTCACTATTTCTTTTACATGATCTATTTTTCTTTATAGTCTCCAGCATGCTGCATGTTTTTATGACAGCGTTGAGTATTTATTACATGTGGGTATAAGCTCTTGTCCTGCGCTAGCAGCCACCTTTTCAATGCATGCATTTTGCTCTCATCTTTTTCAAAGTTTGTAGAGTACCTTTGGAAGTAACAATCTTACGGGAGTTTGAAGGTTTCAGGTATGGAAGGGGCTATGATCATAGAATTCAGTTTATGCACTTCCAGGTAATTTAACTCTCTTTAACCATGAACAAAAAGGTCTCCTACCAGCTACATCTTTACACGGCACATAAACTTTTACGAACGTCCATCACGGTTTCTTTCTACGCAATCACCAAGGTTGCTTTGCAGGTTGCTTTGAACGATTGTATTGCGTATATAGACTTTTGATGGCTCACCATGACTCTGTGACCGACCGCATCTAATTTGAAGCACCTGAAGAGTCGAGTTTTTATAAATACTGTTGGCTGCTAAAAAGGGACATCTTTTATTATAGACCCTGGAGCATTAAGCTTGATAACCATGTCTCGAAAAGTTCCCTTTCATCATGTTGAGTAAAGACACAGATCTGTGGATTGTGCACGCTTCCAAACATTAACAGATATTGCAATGAAAGATGATTAAGGTTTAGCGTCCCGTCGATAGCGAGATCATTAGAGATATCTGTGCGAAAAAGCGTTGCACGAGTAACTTGAGCGACTTGTCTGTCGTCGCTACACAAACCTTGTTCAGGATTCTGCCGATGAATCAAACTCTGCCGGCCTTGTCCCTCTCGCGATATCACATATAATCGTTTACTTCACAGCGGATCACGGAATCTGCGGATAGTAGTCTCAAGGTCGTCCTGCCATCTCTTCGACAGATGTCCCGCATATCTCCACTGAGTCTTCCTATGGTTTTCAACCTTTTCGAATATACGACTCCTTCCCAAGTAAAAATATTCAGGCCACACTCCTCCGTTCCTCAGAAACCGTAACAAAATCATGTTACCTCAAAGGAAACAAACTTTAATATCCTTTCTTTTGCTTCACCTTTCTTTTAAATTGTTGGACGAAGATTTCTTCGTGTGTTTTTCGGAAAGTGATACTCTGTCCCATTTTTTAATGATTTCTGACAGAGAAAATATGTTTTGCTTAACGATTATTTCGCATTTCGGGCAAGACTCAGACGCGGATTACGCTCACTAAGAAAGGATCCTATGTATAGACAGTACTTAGTGATTGGTTTCTGAAAACAACTTTCACATTTTGTGCTCATTCATCATTAGCAGACTGTATTATAAAACAGTCTACGATAAATTCACAAGGAACATTTAACTCAGGTGTAGGTTTTTAGGTTTTTGTACTACTAAATCCCTAGTTATTTTGTGATGCATATACTTCCTCCTGTGACGGCGACCCCCAGGCAAGACTTTGCCCCCCCCCCCCCCCCATCGGTGTCGCGGCCCGAAGATTGAAAAACACTGCTGTAGAGCAAAGCTTTTACCACATGCTGTTTTTGTTCTTCTGTGTTTTCAGTTTTGTTACCCACAAACTCACACACACAACTGAATTATTGCAAACGTAAGTTATACCGTTGTGCAACTGTGAAAGGAAACTGTCAGTGCCTACGGAACCATGACTGTACCCAGGCGAGAAATTCTTTCTCCGGAGCAAATCGACGGGCATGACTGACTTTCTTCAGGGCTCCAAAATACAGAATTCGCATGCGGGCAGATCGGCAGGGTAGGAAAGTTTTGTAAGGTCCATCCAGCAAAGCCTCTGCAGTATAAGTGAAGCACATCGGAACTAGGGGACCGGTTCTATTATGCAAAAGAATTATGCTCTTTCGATTGAGATGCAGAACTTTCACTGGGATGCTCTTGCACATCTTCCATTCACTCTCGATTTATCGCCACGCATTTCCTGTGTGTTTGGATGTGTGTCAGGCGCAAAGGCGAAGACCTGGATATATTCTGGTTCCTTAAGCAACCTCAAACATTTTCTTAGAACATACTAACCATCATGACGCACAGTGTAATAAATTTATTAACTGTTGTGGCGATTGCTTTTCAAATAATAAACAGTTTACTAATATTTTTCCACCTTTTTTTCTTTTCATTTGATTTCCACACATTCTACCTTTTTCCATAATAATTTGGATATTCAAGTTGTCGGTGGACACGGATATGTCCGTATATACATGCTGTCCGAAAAAAATCGAACTAACTTGGGGACAATTTCCTTACAGAAAACGAAGACAAAAGTCTGTTAAACATGTCCACTTAAATTAATATCTATGAGCATTTGTTAATTTTCGATACTTTGATGTTTCTACAGCAAGCCATATTTTGGGAGGAGGTCGTAAGACAAAAACAAGAAAAAATCTGTAATAAACACAAGCTGTAAAATGCATACATTACGAGCTATTTACACTTGTTTGATAGAAGAGATGTGTTTCACAATAACAAAGTTGAGCACGTACTCATAGCTCTTAAGGTATGCATTTTTGACCCCATGTTTACTAGACATTCCTTCCTTGCATTGGTCTAAGACTTGTGTCTCTAAAGCTTTTTGTTTTTTTACTTTTTTTATTTTTTATTTATTTATTTATTTGATGGGGGAATTCTGTATACAATTTGTTCAATGATTTTGCTGCTTAATTCGGTTATAGTGGTACATAAGCCTTTAAATCTTACAAATTTCATTTACACTATTTCATCAGCTCCCCTTTACTTTATCTGCAGATCTCAACCGTGACTAATACGCAACAGCGTAAGACACTGCCATGGCTTTACAAAATTTTATATGTGCGTTTCATTGTATTTGTTCGTGTAAATACTTTGTTTATTGAGGCACACAACAGTGTGAATTTACGTAATTACTCTTTCAGATCATCGTCTTCACTGGAGGAAATAAAAAGTAATTAATTTTTAACATCCTGGGTTATGTTACTGTCAATTTGGATGGATTTGGTATTTTCCTTCGAATGTCATTACCTTAGATTTGTTGAACAATCTCTATGATAAGCCCTAGGTTGTAAAATTGAGACGAGATTTATGGAATTATAACTTCATTGTCCGCATATATGATGGTTTAAAACCTTACCGAAAGTTACAAAAGGTTTGATATTCCTTTGCCATTGTGGCACCTACATTTATAACAACATCCACATACGTTCCATGCAAACCACAAAGTGTGCGCCAGTATCATTTCCCACCCATTTGTTGGAAGCAAGACTTTTTTTACCCCTTTGGGTGTTCCCCGATTTCACTCACGCGGGAAACTGTATGTGTCCTAACTCAGTTTGGAAAGAAGTGTCTTTGAATTCCATGAGTACAGTTCTCCGCGTATTTCATGCGTCTTCCACAGTAGTTCCCCGAGCAGCCCTAAGTAAACCTGCAACGAACAGTGATGGTACTATTTAACTACTGTCTTTTTCATTAATCCAACGTGGTACGCTCATCAGATCAATTAACACCGCCAAAAATTGAACTACCTAGGTTTTTGTGTGCTACCTCTTTCGCTGCTTTGTCAGCTGGACCTGACGAGTGAAGAGAAATCAGAGTTCGAGTCCCGGTGCCTCGAAAAATTTGTATTTGCCACAAATGATGGTCCATCTCATCAAGTACAACTGACATCGGAAAATTGCACATTAATTTTGAAAGATTTAGACCAGCTCCTTTAGGACAGACATTACAAAATGAGTAAGTACCTCACTGTATTTTACTTACACTTCCTCAAGAATCTTCTAATAGAAATCAGTCTAGCATCTGCCTTTCAGAGAATTAAGTTCATGTGATCATTCCAAATTAAATAACCTCAAAAGTGAAAATTCGGATACTTGAAATTTTTGACTTATAGAAAAAATTGCATTATTAAAAAAGGAATGAGTAAATACTGTTTTGTCATAAATGCTTGGGAACTTCTATAACAGTTAAACAGCAGCACGTTATTACATTACGTACATTTTCTATTACGCTATAGTGTGATTTTCCTTGGAAATGCAACTTTCACAAAACAATCGGTTGACATTTTTAAAAAAATAAAAAGAACGAGCAGGGTGAATTATAAAACTGAGATTGCCATTAGGGAATAATGTAGGAACATTTTTCAAGCATTTAAAGTTCTAACCCTTGAGAATTATGAGTATATGAAAGTGTTTGCATTAACCAGCCAATTCTACAGTTCTAAAGCTGGAATTATGAATGCTTTTCACAGAGAGTAAGAGCAAGATCCTTTATAATATTCTATTTATCTTCTAGAAAAAAGAATATAAAAATAAGACTTATTTCAAGCCGGCCACAGTGGCCGAGCGGTCTGAGGCGCGCCAGTCACAGTTTACACGGCCACTGCGGTCGGGGTTCGAATCCCCCTCGGGCATGGATGTTTATGTCGTCTTTAGTATAAGGTAGTTCATAAGTAGTTTATAAGTTTAGGGACTGATGACCCCGCAGTTACGTCCTTTAAGCTTAACAAACATTAAAATTAAAATGCTTATTTCAAAAAAAAAATCTGGAAAGATTTTAACAGCAATTCATTTTTATGGCATTGAGGGGTATTTAATTTAAAAAATGTTGTTGCAGCTCAGACGCTTTATTCAAGGAAACTAGCGATTTGTTTTACTGTGTCTGACTCACAAAGAAATTTTCTACTGTTCCTTCCCTAGTTTGAGTTTTTAACATGTTAACCAAGAAATGTGTTGAAGAGAACTTGGTGAAAAAAGAGATATTTTACACTACTGGCCATTAAAATTGCTACACCAAGAAGAAATGCAGATGATAGAGGAGTATTCATTGGACAAATATATTATAATAGAACTGACATGAGATTACATTTCCACGCAATTTGGGTGCACAGATCCTGAGAAATCAGTACCCCTCTGGCCGTAGTAACGGCTTTGATTCGCCTGGGCATTGAGTCAAACGTAGCTTGTATGGCGTGTACAGGTACAGATCCCCATGCAGCATCAACACGATACCACAGTTGATCAACAGTAGTGACTGGCGTATTGTGACGAGCCAGTTGCTCGGCCACCATTGATCAGACGTTTTCAATTGGTGAGAGTTCTGGAGAATGTGCTGGCCAGGGCAGCAGTCGAACATTTTCCGTATCCAGAAAGGCCCGTACAGGACCTGCAACATGCAATCGTGCATTATCCTGCTGAAATGTGCGGTTTCGCAGGGATGGAATGAAGGGTAGAGCCACGGGTCGTAACACATCTGAAATGTAACGGCCACTGTCCAAAGTACCGTCGATGCGAACAAGAGGTGACCGAGACGTGTAACCAATGGCACCCCATACCATCACGGCGGGTGATACGCTAGTATGGCGATGACAAATACACGTTTCCAATGTGCGATCACTGAGATGTCGCCAAACACGGATGCGACCATCGTTATGCTGTAAACAGAACCTGTATACATCAGAAAAACTAACGTTTTGCAATTCGTGCACTCTGGTTCGTCGTTGCGTATACCATCGCAGGCGCTCCTGTCTGTGACGCAGCGCCGCGGTGGAGTAGCCGAGCGGTCTAAGCGCTTCGCTGCGGAGCGCGCGGTTGCTCGCCGTCGGAGGTACGAGTCCTCCCTGGAGCATGGGTGTGTGTGTTGTCCTGTAGGTTAGTTTAACTTAGTTGAAGTAGTTTGTAGGCTACGGACTGATGACCACACAGTTTGGTCCGATAGATTTACAAACATTTGATTTTTGTAATACAGGGTCAAGGGTAACCGCAGCCATGGTCTCCGAGCTGATAATCTATGCTGCTTCAAACGTCGTCGAACTGTTCGTGCAGATGGTTGTTGTCTTGCAAACGTCCCCATCTGTTGATTCTCGGATCGAGACGTGACTGCACGATCCTTTACAGCCATTCGGATAAAATACCTGTCATCTCGACTGCTAATGATACGAGGCCGTTAGTATCCGGCATGGCGTTCCCGTATTGCCCTCCTGAAGCCACCGATTCCATATTCTGTTAACAGTCATTGGATCGCGACCAACACGAGCACCAATGTCGCGATACGATAAACCGCAATCGCGATAGGCTACAATCCGACCTTTATCAAAGTCGGAAACTTGATGGTACCCCTTTCTCCTCCTTACACGAGGCATCACAACAACGTTTCACCAGGCAACTGCTATTTTTGTATGAGAAATCGGTTGGAAAATTTCCTCATGTCAGCACGTTATAGGTGTCGCCACCGGCGCCCACCTTGTGTGAATGCTCTGAAAAGCTAATCATTTGCATATCACAGCATCTTCTTCCTGTCGGTTAAATTTCGCGTCTGTAGCACGTCATCTTTGTGGTTAGCAATTTAATGGCTAGGAGTTTACATTACTCTAAAAGTGATTTGCTGCGGTAGAGTAGCCGAGCGTTCGAAGCCGCCTTGCTGCGGAACACACAGTTGTTCGCCGTCGGTTGTTCGAGTCCTCCATGGGGCGTGTGTGTGTGTGTGTGTGTGTGTGTGTGTGTGTGTGTGTGTGTTGTTCTTTGATTAGTTTAACTTAGGTTAAGTATTTGTAAACCAAGGGAGTAGTATCCGAAGAAGTTAACTCCCGTAGATTTACAAACAAAAAAATCTAAAAGTGATGACTTTCGTTGTATTCGAGTATAATTGGTAATATTATATTTAGATGCTCGCCGATTGGATATTGAAGCATTAACAGATCTCAGACCTCGGTTGAGGTCGTTTTTGGTAGCGCGGAAGCACGCGAGGCAATTACAGGAGTCTGTACATCTCACACGCAGGAAAGGAAATGAAGGAGAAATATGGAAAGGGGTCTGAAGTTGACTATGCGAAACTTAATATTTAGAACGTGGCAAATGACAAATTAATTCTGCCCAAAAACGCCAGTGGGGTTGGTGGAGCAGATAAATGAATTTGATTATGTCTTTTAAAGAGATTATGAGTTGACGTCAACAAAAGTAAAACGAAGCTAACGGACTGTGGCGTATTTAAGTCGGACGATATTGAAGCATTACAGAAGAAACTGATAAAGTTACAAAGGACTCTTCATATTTACGCACAAAAACAACTAACAGTGGGAGACGTAGAGGGGATACACAGTGCAGAATGAAGAAGAAAGTATTAATATTTGAAATGAGCTGTTGCAGGATAAAGGTGAAGATTATGCGAGTAGAGACGATTACAAAAGTGACACTAAATGTAACGGAGGGGTAAGGAAATTCGTCGCGCAAACTGACTGCAAAAAAGCATTGGTTCTTAGGTCAAATTGTTAGCATGAAGTAGAAGTTGAATGCGTGATGGAGCGAGGTGTGCGCATGGATAGGGGAAGGCAGAAGCCGTAGGTGTAGGCGAAAGTTTTACTACAAAAAGAGATTAGTTTGTATTACCAACTGAGTGGTTACGCGGCAGTGAATACGCTTCACTGAGCAATTAATAGTAGAAATTTCACCAAACAGATTTCAGACCATTTACCAACCATCTCATTCGAGAATGGAACATGCCAAAGAGTGCGAGATCTGACTTATTTTGTTAGTATCGTAATTTCTCCCTATGTAGGTGGGAGTCAACAAAGTATTTTTTTCTTTCGGAGGAGAAAGTGGGTGATGAAGATTTCGTCAGAAGTTCTCATCGAAACTAAAACCACCTTTGTTTTAATGATTTTCATCCTAAATTTCTCATATTTCGCAACAATACAGAACGAGCTGCCTTTCTGTGAGAATTTCCTATTATTTTCGTCCATCATTTTTGGTAAGAATGCCAAATCGCACAGCAATACTCAAGCAGAGGTCTGACAGGCATAGTCTCTCTAGAAGATTAGTTGCATTTTTTGCGTTCACTTCCAGGAAATCGCAGTGTTCGGATATCGTCTCCATAACATTTTCAGTATTATGGTTCCAGTTTAATTTGATGCATCGACAAACTTTAAATTTGTTTCAATTATTCTGTAATCAAATTAAAACAAGTTCCCTAATATGGAGGACCTCCTGCGTTCTTTTTTCAGGTGCCAAATTAAATACCATACTGACATCTTGTCTAAATAATTTTGCAAAAAAAAGTTCAAATGTTTGTATAGCTTATGGGATTTAACTACGGGGTCATCAGTCCCTAAACTTACAAACTACTTACAAACTAGCTAATACTAAGGACGACACAAATATCCATGCCCGAGGGGGGATTCGAATCCCCGACCGTAGTGGCCGTGCAGACCGTGACTGGAGCGCCTCAGTCCCCTCGGCCAATAATTTTGCAATCCGATTTTATCTTCTGATGGTTTAGCTACACGGTCAATGAAAACATCACCTCCAAATAATCTTAGAGGACTGCTGTAATTGTTTCCTCAAACGTTCTTAGAGACCGGGACTAGTATACGACCAATAAAAGTTAACTGTGGAACGATAGATGTAATTTCTGTTTCACGCAGTGACTTCCCATCAAGCGCTACGAACTTTGTGACTGGGAATCATCAAGACTGGAATAACAACACTCGTGGGAGAGTGATAAGTCATAAATGTTTCACCTCAAAGTAGCAATTTACATTATGACCTCTGTTAGATGCTGGATGCATTTCTCTGCATCTCCTTCTCATCCCAGTGAGGTTATTCAGTGCGCTTTTACAAGATGTTCTGTTATCGAGTTCGTGCCTCTTGTAAGGGTTTTCCAAAACTTCCTTTCTTCACCGATGTTGTGTAGAAACTCTTGATTCTCTATTAGTCCACCATTTTTTTTTTTTTTTACATTATTCTGTAGCATTTCGTTTCGAACACTCCGATTCTCTTCTGTTCCGGTTATACTATCATACAATATTGCGCTCCAAACGTACATCATCATCATCATCAGAGACTGATTCTGTCTTTCAGCTTTCAGTCTGGAGCGTAGGCCCCCTAATAAAATTCATCCATGATCCACCATTCAATACTAACATTGAAGGCTCGTTTGATGTTAAGCATCCAAAAGTACATTGTCAGAAATTTCTTTCCCGATTAGGGTTCATACCAGTAGATTTCTCTTAGCGTTAACACCCTCCTTGCTTGCGCTTTTGTGGTTTTTATGACCTCCTTTCTTCGTTCCACATGAGTTTCGTTTTCCTCATAGGTAGAATTCCTTCACTTCGATTACTTCCTGGTCATCAATTTGGTATTACGTTTCTAGATATAATTATTTCTACTACTTCTCAGTAATGTCATTCTGCCTTAAATAACTACAAACAGAATTTTTTTGATAGTTAATGATTTTGACTGGTTCCAATGAGTATTCGTCATTGCATATTCAAAGGATGTTGGATGGCTCTCGCTATTTATCTACCAACATCAAAATTTATACTTATGCTTTGTACCCCCCATGTCATGGTACAGTGCGTGACAGGGGGTAACTACATCGCACTAATATTAACGACTTTTTACTTGTTCTATTCTCAAAGCGAGAGAGGGGAAATGACTGTAGATACCCATGTAATATCCCTAACCTCTTACCTGTTAATTATCTCTATGCGAAACAGAATTTGTTGGCAGCA
This sequence comes from Locusta migratoria, assembly GCA_026315105.1. Classification (NCBI taxonomy): domain Eukaryota; kingdom Metazoa; phylum Arthropoda; class Insecta; order Orthoptera; family Acrididae; genus Locusta; species Locusta migratoria. The sequence goes on along the minus strand of CM048755.1, from coordinate 143,150,791 downwards.
TGAAGATCACATATTCTTCTTCGAATACTTGTCCCCTAAACTCACCCTAAAGGATTTCGCGAGAATTACGTCATCTTTCTACCAATGATTCCCAAAATCCGGGCTAAACCGATCTCTTGCATCCTTTGCAGCGCATCTCTGAATCTATACAGCGTCTATTGCCAAGCTTACGTGATACGGCCTGTGGAACAGTACACACACTATCGTCTTGTATGCGATTTTTTTTTACAGACACACATCACTATCCCAAAATCCGTTCAACATATCTAAGCCTTCCATTCGCCTTCCCTAATTCTGAGTTTAGAAGGCCTGGATTAGTATTAGTGCCTATAATTTGTCCATAAATAATATATAATGCGACGTGTTCAACTTATTCGCCGCTGATGCTATAATCGCATACTAAAAAGTATTCTTTTCTTGGGAATCATTTTACATTCATCCACACTCAAAAATAGATGCCTATAAGTATTTATGCATTTTCTTGCGATGTTCCTGTGAACAACTGTGCCATCGACGAACGATATTTTGGTTTTAGAGACCCTATTTAATAAATTTTCCATATGTGCTAAAAATATAAATGGTGCTACTATCATCGACGAACGATATTTTGGTCTTAGAGACCCTATCTGATAAACTTCCCATATGTGCAATAAATATAAATGGTGCTACTATGTTCCCTTGGCCGCTTATGATGTTCTTGTTCAACATTCAAAAATGATCAAATGTTTGTAATGCTTAAAGGATTTAACTACGGGGTCATCAGTCCCTAAACTTACAAACTACTTATGAACTACCTACAACTAAGGACGGCACAAGCATCCATGCCCGAGGGGGGATTCGAACCCCCAACGGCAGACAGCAGCGCGCACCGCAACACGACGCTCCAGTACGCGCGGCTAATCCGCCCCGGCTGTTGAACATTGTTTGCCCAGTATTAATTACTGAGCTCTATCAAGAAAAATAGTTCAAATGTTTGTTAATCTATAGGACTTAACTGCTTGGTTATTAGTCCCTAGATTACAAACAACTTAAACGATGTTAAACTAACCTAAGGACAACACATAGCCGGCCGAGGTGGCCGAGGACACTGAGGCGCTTCAGTCACGGTCTGCACGGCCACTACGGTCGGGGGTTCGAATCCCCCATCGGGCATGGATATTGTGCCGTCCTAGTTCGTAAGTAGTTGATAAGTAGTTTGTAAGTTTATGGACTGATGACCCAGTAGTTAAGTCCCATAAGCTTTACAAACATTGACAACACATACACCCATGCCCGAGGGAGGACTCGAACCCCCGACGGCGAACGGCCGCGTGCACCGCAGCACGGCTCCCCAGGACCCACGGTTATTCCGCCGCGGCTGGGCTCTACCGCTCAAATTTACCTGAGTCATCATTTACCTGTTAAAACACTGTCTGTGATCGACTCTCTACTATCAGTAAATTGCCATTTGTAAATCCATAAATACTGAATGTTCACGTTCTTTAGCATATACGACCGCCGCGGTGGAGTAGCCGAGCGGTCTAAAGCGTCTCGCTGCGGAGCGCGCGCTTGCTCGCCGTGGAGTTTCGAGTCCTTCCTGGGGCATGGGTGTGTGTGTTGTCCTTAGGTTAGTTTACCTAGGTTTAAGTAGTTTGTAAGCTACGGACTGATGACCACGCAGTTTGGTCAAATAGATTTACAAACATTTGAACATATACGACTTGTAAGACTCCACGTGTTAATAATTGGTGGGTAAAGTCCTCTCTAGCGTGCCGCAACATACGGTTCTTTCTCTGATGCGCAGAAAGATGCCGGGGTCGATACGTGTTTGACTGTTGAGTCGAGCGCACGCCGCTGTCTGTCGGCGCGGCGCGTTTGAAGCTGGCGCGCCGCGGTGGCGGGGCGGCGGGGGTGGGGGCGGGGGCGGCAGCATGGCGCCGGGTCCCGCCCACCGCCCCCGCGCCGGCGCCGGCGCCGCCGCCCGTGCCGCGCTACCGGCTCACCGAATTTGCTGCGCCCGGTTTTCCTCATTTTTTCTTCGAGGAAGGCGGCGCACGCGAATCTGTAGTGCGGGGGCGGAGGCGGGGGCGTGGGCGGCGCCGGCTGGCGCGCCGGTTCCGATTTGTCACAAAGTAAGCGCCGGCCGCCGCTTGTCCCTTTTATAATTAATCGGGCCGCTAAAGCGCGGGGTTATCGCCGATGCGACCTGTCGTTCCTGGAATAATTCCAAATTGAAGTATTTTCTCGGAGCCCCGCCGGATCTGTCAAACTCGATAGGATCCGTGATGCTAAAAGACTGACGAGTTCGCGTCGATCGACAAATGGGTTACCGATGTCCGTAATCTCGCCCCCGCGTTCCTTATTCACGGAAGTCTCCGAAAGTTCCAGTTATTGCCGACACCGACTTGCTGTCTCAATCTATAAATCACGAGCCGGGCTAATGGTGTAGACATTTCCCGAGCGAGGTATTCCATTCGCACACAGAACAGGCCAATGTTACCGTCTCTAAATATTCCCCTGATGATGTAACCGCGTTACTGCTATGCTTGCACAAAATAATTTGGCCAAGTTTTACCTTCAATATTCTCTCCTCCGAGTCATGTTCTTGGAAAATGTTCGAGAAAAACAGTAATGTTTTATTCGTTTTTTGTTTAATGCTTTTTTCTGATAATTTGCTTAAAAATCTCTTTTTATCCAAATAATCTCTTTGTAGAATATCGACATCTCTGCTCCGCATGGGGACGATGCTTCCCATATCCCTAACATTTCCCCTCTAGTTTAGACCACTTGTGAGTTGTACGTGGTCTACAAACCACAACAAGAGTTATAATTTTTATGATTTTTTTGTTATTTGCCATGTCACAAGATGTGTGTGGAAGAATGTAAAATGTTTACATGACACTTCTTCCAGTGACAGCCCAAGAACCTTTACCAAGTTTTGGTATGCTAATGTTCCAATGGGTCTTATTCTTGCAAGTACTTTTCCTACAACGTTCCACATTTGATTGTCCCTGCCCTAGGTAATTTGCAGTTGCTGCTCTTTCTAGTAATTTTTCCCTAATAGGTTTATCGGACAGCAATGGCACTCTCATCCTGTTTATACGAAATGCGGCACATTAATCTACGCAAAGTGTCGGTTGATAGTCTCTCCAACAAACGAAGCTTAAGTTTCCTTTGTATGTTTTCAGTGTTAGAGAAAGACGACCAGCACATTAACACACGGAAGTCGAATTCGCGATTTGGGGTGTTCTGGTATTAGCCCAGTCCCCTTTGAATGGTCACAACGTGATTCTTGACGGGAGTATTCACACTGTGGCCAGTGGGAAAGTGTCAAACTCATTCTTATCTCAGTCACTTAACATTCTATCAACAACTCGACGTATATGGAACGAGAACTCCAACACAATTCAAAGCCTTATAAGCTAATTATTTGCGCGAAGGAACAATACGAGTGAATACAATTCGAAATTATAACAAGATTGCATATAAAACACTACTTTTGTGTATCACAGGACATTGCTGTGGGCAGTCGCTGTAAGCTATCGGTCCTATGGCAGGAAGGTTAAAATTTAGCCTTCCACCTGTATCATGTTCACTTGAAGCAAGGAACTAATCTTTGTGTTAAATAAACACACTCAGAATGGGGAAGCTTTAGAAAGAAAATTAGAAATGTCGCTTATCAAGTAACATCTCGCAATTTCCCTTAAGAGATTTAGGGAAAACACAGAAAATCCGAATCTGGATCGACGGACGAGTAAGCAACTGGACAAAAAATGGAGAAGCCGTTGTCGAAGTTGTGTGGGGAGTTCAAACAGCCATTGCCTCAAAATGTTCAGACAAAATGTTAAATAATTCCCGAAATATCTAGATTGTGTTTTTGTTGTTGTTGTTGATGTTGTTGCGGTCTTCAGTCCGGAGACTGGTTTGATGCAGCTCTCCACGCTACTCTATACCGAGCAAGCCTCTTCATCTCCTCATAAGACCTGCAACCAACATCAATTTGAATCTGCTTACTGTATCCATCTCTTGGTCTCCTTCTGCGAGTTTTACCCCACGCACTTCCCTCCATTGCTAAATTAACGATTCCTTTATGTCTAAGAATGTGTCATACAAAGCGATCCCTTCTTTTAGTCAAGGTATGTCAGAAATTTCTTTTCTCCCCACTTTTGTTCAGTACCTCTTCATTGGTTACGCGATTCACCCACCAAATCTTTAGCATTCTTCTGTAGCACCACATTTCAAAAGCCCATTCTGCTTTTTATATTCTCTGTACTGAGACATCGCATGTTATTTTACTGCCCAAGTAACAAAACTCATCCCACCTATATGGTTTCATTACCTAATCTAATTCCTTCAACATCGCCCGATTTTCTTAGACTGCATTCTATTACCCTTGTTTTGCTCTTGTTAATGTTGATCTTGTATGCACCTTTCCACACATTGTCCATCCCGTTCAATTGCTCTTCCAGGTCTTTTGCTGTATCTCAGAGAATTACAATGTCATCGGTAAAACGCAATCTTTTTATTTCTTCACACTTAACTTCCCAAATTTTTCCTTGCTTTCCTTTATAGCTTGCTCAATGTACAAATTGAATAGCACTGGTGAAAGGTTACAACCTCTGCATCCCTTCCATGCCCTCCAACTCTGATAACTGCTTTCTGGTTTTTGTACAAGTTGTAAATAACCTTCCGTTACCTATATTTTACTCTTGCTAATTTCAGAATTTGAAAGAGTGTATTTCAATCAACACTGTCAAAAGCTTTCCCTAAATCTACAAAACCTAAAAATGTAGGTTTGCCTTTCCTTAACCTATATTGTAGGATAAACCGTAAAGAGAGGATTGCCTCCCGTGTTCCCACATTTCTCCTGAATCCAAACTTATCGTCCCCGAGGTCGGCTTCTACCAGCTTTTCCATCCTTCTGTAAATAATTCGTGTTAAAATTTTGCAACCATGACTTATCAAACTGATGGTTCTGTAATTTTCACACCTGTCTGCACCTGCTTTCTTCGGAATGTGGATTATTACATTTTTCTTAAAGTCCGATGGTATGCCACCTGTCTCATACATCTTACGCACCAGGTGAAATAGTTTTATCATGACTGGTTCTCCCAAAGACTTCAGTAGTTCTGAGGGAATGTCATCTGCTCCAGGGGCCTTGTTTCGACTTAGGTATTTCAGGGCTCTGTCAAATTCTTCTCTCAGTATAGTATCTCCTATTTCATCTTCATTTATTTCATCTTCCCTTATTACAATATTGTCTCTAAGTTCATTTCCCTTCTTTGCTGGGAACCGGTTTTCCATCTAAGTTCTTTATATTCCTACAGCTGTTTACTTGTCTCCAAATGTCTCTTTTATTTCCTGTAGGCGGTATCTATTTTTCCCCTATTTATACATTCTTCTACTGTCTTGCATTTGCCTTCTAGCCACTCCTGCTTAGCTATTTTGGACTTGCTGTCAATTTCATTTCTTAGTCGTCTGTACTCCATTTTGCCTGTTCCATTTACTACATTTTTATATTTTCTCCTTCCTTCAATTAAATTTAGTATTTCCTGTGATATCCAAGGAATTTTGTAGGTCTTGCGTTTCTACCTATTTTGTCCTCTGCTGTCTTCACTATTTCATCTCTCAGCGCTACCCATTCCTCTTCTGCTGTTTTATTTCCCCCCGTTTCTGTCAATTGTTGCCTGAAGCTCCCTCTGAAATTCTTAAGAACTTCAGGTTCCTTCAATTTATCTAGGTCCCATCTCCTTATATTCCTACCTTTCTGTAGTTTCTTCAGTTTCAGCCTACAGTTCATAACCAACAAGTTATGGTCAGAGTCTATATCTGCCCCTGGGTATGTCTTACAGTTTAAAACCTGGTTCCGAAATCTATTTCTTACCATTATAAAATCTATCTTGTACCTTCCGGTGTCTCCTGGTCTCTTCCACGTATACAAACTTCTTTCATGATTCTTAAACTACGTAATTGTTATGATTAAATTATGTTCCGTGCAAAATTCTACCAGGCAGCTTTCTCTTTCATTTCTTTTGCCCAGTCCATATTCACCTACTATTTTTCTTTCCCTTCCTTTTCCTACTACTAAATTCCAGTCTCCCATCACAATTAAGTTCTCCGCTCCCTTAATAGACTGAATAATTTCCTCAACCTCCTCATACATTTCTTCGATCACTTCATCATCGGCAGAGCTAGTTGTCATATAAACCTGTACTATTGTGGTCGGTATTGGTTTCGTATCTAGCTTAACTACGATAATGCGATCACTGCGATGCTCATAGTAGTTTAGCTGCATTGCTATTTTCTTATTCATTATCAGACCCACTCCTGTAATATCCCCAACTGATTTTATATTTTTAATCCTGTACTCACCTGACCCGAAATCCTGTTCCTCTTTCCACCGAACTTCACTAATCCCCATTATATCTAACTTCGACCTATTCATTCCTCGTTTTAAATTTTCTAACTTCCCTACAAGATTAAGGAATCTAACATTCCACGCTCCGATCCGTAAAATTCCAGTGTTGTCTTTGCTGATGATCACATCTTCCTGAGTAGTCCCTGCCCGGAGATACGAATGGGGGACTATGTTAACCCCGTAATATTTTACCGAGAGGGTGCCATCATCATATATTCATATAGTAGAGCTGAATGTGTTGGGAAAAGCCGGCCGCGGTGGCCGCGGTGGCCGCGGGGACTGAGGCGCTTCAGTCACGGTCTGCACGGCCACTACGGTCGGGGGTTCGAATCCCCCCTCGGGCATGGATATTTGTGCCGTCATAGTTCGTAAGTAGTTCATAAGTAGTTTGTAAGTTTAGGGACTGAGGAACCCGTAGTTAAGTCCCATAGACTTCAAATGTTTGTTAAGCTTATGGGACTTAACTACGGGGTCATCAGTCCCTAAACTTACAAACTACTTATGAACTACTTACGAACTAGGACGGCACAAATATCCATGCCCGAGGGGGGATTCGAACCCCCGACCGTAGTGTCCGTGCTGACCGTGACTGGAGCGCCTCAGTCACCTCGGCCACCGCGGCCGGCTCCCATAGACTATACAAACATTTGTTGGGAAAATTATCGGCCGTAGTTTATCCTTGCTTTCAGCCGTTTGCAGTAACTGTGTGGCAAAGGCACATTAGCTGATGTTACAAGGGCAGCTCAGTCAAATATCCAGACTGTTGCCCCTGTAACTACTGAAAAGGCTGCTGCCCCTCTTCAGCAACCAAACGTTTGTCTGGCCTCTCCACAGATACCCCTCCACTATGATTGCACATACGGTGCGGCTATTTGTATCACTGAGGCACGGAAGCCACCCCACCAAGGCTATGTATGTGGTTCATAAGGGTGGATTGTGTATTTAACAGCTGAATTAGGCAAGAAGTTTTAATGTTCTTACGCGTACTACGGTACATTTATTAGTCGATGTTTTTATTACTATTACAGCCCCTGAATTTAAACATCAATAACACTTTTGGACTGTGGAAAACATCCTTGATAGAGTTTTACTTCTTAAGCATTACTGCTGTATGAGAACTTGGTTGGGCTGGAAGTAGAGGTTAATCGAAAACGAATATCAGTTTCTTACCGCTGTTGTTTCAGATATCATTCCTGGAAATTATCAGTACGCCTCTATTAATTCATTAAATTATCAAAATCGCAATTCAAAAGTGTCGTTACATTTTGGTGTATTCTTACCGCCTTGCATCCTATCTAATTAAAAACGAATATTCTCCAGTAATATAATTTTTTTTCTGGAGGTAACTGGATGCACGTCACAAAACATTTTAATACTCCGTTTCCTTAGCCATGCCACTGGCTTATTGTCAGAGTAAATGCAACTCTGTCTATCCTACACCTACATTTATATTCACCTGATCACTGAAGTATAGTCGAGAGTATTTTATATTGTACGATATATTACGTTTCTTCTCGTTGCATTCAGCGACTGAATGAGGAATACTATTTTAACGCATCTACGAGAGATATTATTTTCGAACACGTTACTTAACTAAGTATCTGACCGATATGTTTTTATGTTTCACCTTATGAACTTTCCTTGAAGTTTACTAAACAATGTATCGTGTGATCTAAATTGCCTTTCTTGTAGTATATGCCATTTACAGCTGTAAACTGTGTTTCATTCTGATGGCCTAGCAGTTTGTTGAAAAACAACGACAAATAACACTGTGAACATTGGCATTGCCATTTTTGCTCTCCCCTATTAGTCTGATCTAATAACAGTCCCATACAAACAGTATTATCCCAGTATGTGTTCTGGATGCAGTCACTTTTCAGAACAGCTGTAGTCTGCCCGAATTCTACCAGTGAATCGTAATCTGCCTTTTACTTAACGTACTTCTTAGCCTTCGTAGCCATGCCCAGGTTGCAACTACCAAATATTACTGTAACTTGACTGATTGTTGTTCCCCATTAATCACTGGATCATTGAAGTGTATTGCACCTCACATCCGGCAGACTAAAGACACAAGAACCGTGAGACTGCATATGTATGCAGACGCCACGGTCACATTACATAGGAGCCTACCACACCTACATGTACCCATGGAGACGATCGGAAAATGATCGCATGACTACTCAACGAAACTAAACGGTTCAACGACGAAAGCAATGAAATTTAGAAGAGGAGGAATAATATCGGAGAGAAAGACCATTTTACGAGTGGTGGTTCAAGATTACAATACGTATCCAGCTTTATGTGGTAGCAGTGGTACGTCAACTGGAACCCGTTCCTACTGGCCGATAAAAAATCGAATGGCAGACGCAACAAAGCTATTTACGGCTACCGTAAAATGCAAAATTTGTCCCTGCCAACTGCGATAACAGTGTTCAAGCTTGAAGTTGTTTCAGCTACTTCATATGAAATTCAACTAACATAGATATATCTGACGAAGGAAAGCCTCAATAGACTAGAGAATGTTAAAGCCGATTCATAATAAGAGCTGTGTCAGCACCGAAACTCAATCCTTGTCAACTGTAGGGGAGACCGGGGCACATTGGCCATAGGGGCAGGATGGTCCGGTCGAATTAGTTTATACAGTAGAGGCTAGATCGTCTTAGGAATAAATCAGGAATTAAGTAGCACTGTCCCTCTCCTTATACAGCGCCAATATCGCAGGCGGTGAAGTTTTGGACAAGCTAAAGTTCTCAATTGTTTTTGTGAGTGTTTCAGTAAAATTCTACTCGTCGATTAAAGTGTGTTACTTAACTTTCACTTGCTTTAGACGCAACGGGGTGAGTAGTATAATAAAAGGTGGTACTTTAAGGATCATTTCTGTATGGCAGACTGACGTAATTGCTTCACTGAGTTCATAATTCTTCGAGTCTATTAAATTATTAACATAATTGTCTAAGTTAAACATATTTTGAAACGTTTCAGAGGTCAAAGGATCATCGTATTCACGAGATATAAAGCGTTCAATAAACGCCAACCAGTAAATTTTATTTTAATCTTAAACAGTGATCTGAGAAGTCAGAATCTCGTTCGTTTCCTTGTTTTTTAAAACATGAATTACGACTCTGGTTTAAACCGTTGTTTTATTTGTTGTGTCATAAAAATGATCCGAAATTATAAAAGAATGAAATGATTTGTGAAGATACGATGCTAAGAGCAGTTTTAGAAGTAAAAGGAAAGGAAAGATCTGTGTGGACCGTTAGCGAAGACTTTGGGATTCCAAGAAAATCGTTTTGGAGGTACTGTGCTAAGTAAAGACAGGCCTCATGTCAGTCTGCACAGGTAATTGAAACTCACGAAACAGAAATTGAATTTCAACCATTTCTACTTCAGTAAATTATGCAACACTGTGAAGGACGAAAAAAGAACACAACCACAAAACATATTAACATGACACTGGCTGAAACGTAATTCAAGTGTAACTACAGTACATATTATGATCAGTAATGTCATAATTAATCCGTTGATCAAAGGAAACTATGGTTTTATATTCCGTGAAGTTCACATGATGTTCTAAATCGATATTCTATCGACATCTATTAAGACGTTCCTATAGTTTTTACAGTGTAAACTCCTCCACGAAGAACCACTAATATTAGTATACGTAATATAATTATTGTAAGTCATCAACAGCAACGGTCCTATATCACTCGTCTGTAGCACATTATTCAATAACTGTTGATAACTCTCCTTCCAAGATAAGGTACTTCGTTCATCGTGCTAGGACATTATTATTCCAGCCACAAAACTGGTATAATGTTTCTCGTAGAAGCCTATGTTATATTGCATCTAAAGCATCTGGAAAGTCAAAAACTATCGAACTACACCGAAGAGACAAGGAAACTGGTAGAAGAATGTGTATACACATTCAGAGATATGTAAACACTCAGAGGGCGGTTATGACGTCGACGACGCCTATATAAGACAACAGGTGTCGGTCGCAGCATCAGATCGGTTACTTATTGCCACAATGGCAGGTTATCACGATTTAAGTGAGTTTGAGCGTGGAGTTATATCCAGCGTACGAGAGATGGGACACAGTATCTACCAGGTAGCGGTGAGGTAGGGAGTTTCCCTTACGACCATCTCACGAGTGCATCGTGAACATTAGGAATCCGGTGACTGAAGAGACTCGTTTAAAGTGTCAGAAGTGCAATCCTTCCGCAAATTGCTGCGAAATACAATGCTGGGCCATCAACAAGTGTCGGCGTGCGAACCATTCAACGAAACATCATCGATATGGGCTTTCGGAGCCGAAGGCCCTCTCGTGTGCACTTGCTGACTGCACGACACAAAGCTTTACGCCTCGTCTGAGGCCGTCAACACCGATATTGGACTGTAGATGAGTGGAAACATGTTGTCTGCTCTGACGTGTCTCGTTTCCAATTGTATCAAGCGGATGGGCGTATAAGGGTAAGGAGAAAACCTCATCAATTCATGGACCCTGCATGTTAACATGGCACTGTTCAATCTGACGGAGGCTCTGTAGTGGTTTGGGGCGTATCCAGCTGGAGCGATATCTGACCCCTGAAACGACTCTGAAAGCTGATACGAACGCACACATTGTTGCTGATCAACTGAATCCATTCATGTCCTCTGCGCATTCCGACAGACTTGGGGGAATTCCAGCGGATGTAATTGGACACTCCACACTTCCAGAATTGCTACAGAGTGATTCCAGGAACATTCTTTTGAGTTTAAACACTCTCACTGGCCACCAAACTCGCCAGACATGAATGTTATTGAGCACATCTGGGATGCTTTGCAACGTGCTGTTCAGATGAGATTTGACTCGTACTCTTAGGGATTTACCGACAGTTCTGCAAGATGCATGGTGTCAGTTCCCTCACACACTACTTCAGACATGAATCGAATCCATGCCACGTCGTGTGTGGCACTTCGGTGTGCTCGCTGGGTCCCTACACGACATTAGGCAGGTGTAACAGTTTCTTTAGTTCTTCATTGATCAATGTTCACCCTTTCAAGTGTTAGTGTTTGCTCTTGTTGCTAAAGCCGCTAACGTATTGGTATCTTTCTGTAAGTAATATAAGTTGCCTGATATGACATTCGATTTGTGCAGCTCGTGGTAATATTTAACTGGTGGTTTTGTTGTTATCCAAGGGTCGCTCTATTGATGACATGCCGCAATGCCTCCCGGGAGAATGTAACCGTCTTGCTTTAGAAAGCAACGCTGCAGCTGTGGGATCAATGAAAGGTACACCCCTGCGAATGGATGACAGAAGGCCGAGCACGTACCATCTGGAGACTGTGAAAGTGTGGGAACATCCAAGGACAACAACAGTCGCTGTGTGCTATCTGCCATCTGTGTCCGAATCCTGCACCTCTCACCCTGATTTCGTTGAATGCTTGGCTGATCTAAAAATTGGTCTTTCGTTTTGTTTATCGTAAGGATTAAGCACTGTTCGCTGGAGATGCTGTTACCTTCAAGGTGTTAGAAAATTCCTATTACAAACTTTGAGGACTTGTAGTATACACAATACTTTCATAAGGAACCCATATCCACCCAGTGACGGTATTAAAATTTATTTAACTTTGACACAGTGAACCAATCATTTCTACTGCGACTTCTTTGTTTTCCATAAACTGGAAGGATGTAGTATGCACCAAAACGAGACAAAAACGTCTAATAAACATGGATGCTAAATTTCATACCTTAAGAGCTATGACACATTTTTGAGCTTCATCTTCCATACTGTGAAAATGGCTTATATATTGATCAAGTGCTCATAGCTCTTTATATGTACACTTTAGAGTGTGGGTTTAGCAGACTTTTTTCCTTGGTTTGGTCCATAATACTTTCTCCCAAAATATGGAAAGCAAATAGCTTTTAGTAAGAACGATTTCTTTCACAACGTCAAAGAGAAAATAGAAAGTGCTCAGAGCGTAAAGGGATGATATTCCCAGATTCCTTATCAAAATATTATGCACTCACTCTCCCTCTACAAGTCGTTTAATTTTATAACAGGAAATTCCGAATTTCTTGTATAATTAAGCACTTAATGAAAATCTAGAAACATCACAAGAAATTTCAATATGTACTAGATAATTCTGAAATGTGAATAGGCAGACGTTAATACCTATAACAGAAAAAAGAAATAGTTTCCGAATAGAAAACATCACAAGAAATTTCAAGATGTGCTAGCTAATTGTGAAATGTGAAAAGGCAGAAGTTAATGCCTATAATAGAAAAAAGAAATAGTTTCCGATTAGAAAGTTAATAGTGAACACCTAGATCACGCCACACCGTTTACATATTTAGAGTTAATATTGAGAAGCGATATGAAGTGGAAACAAAACGAAGAAACCATAATTTAAGTTTGTTCAAATGTTTGACGAACTTATGGGACTTAATTACGGGGTCATCAGTCCCTAAACTTACAAACTACTTATTAACTAGCTAAGACTAAGGACGGCACAAATATCCATGCCCGAGGGGGGATTCGAACCCCCGACCGTAGTGGCTGTGCAGACCGTGACTGAAGCGCCTTAATCCCCTCGGCCACCGCGGCCGGCATTTAAGTTTGTTGCAAAAGCTTTTAGGAAAGTATAGTGTGCCCTATAAGAAAATCAAACACAATGCATTATTGCCATCACATACTTTTTTGCAGCGTTTTGAGTGCTAGTCAAGTAGATATGAAAGTATACGTGGACCTAGGCATTAAACTGACTCAGTGTGCGTATTTAATGTGTGTAGTGACTATGCAGAGAAATACGTCTACCATGTTGCACTAGCTTTGCAGAACTCTCTGCAAGATTAAAACTATGAGATGGACTGGGACATGAGAACGAAACCTACACTTTTGGCGAGTAAATGCTCTTCCAGCTAAGTTGTCCAGGCATGAAATAATTAAGTATATAGTGATCGGTGTTCAGAAATGAACAGTGAAGCACTAGTTTTTATATTATTTTAAGCAAGTTATTTGTAAGACTATAAATGAAACAGTATTGCCTTTAAGGATAGTTCGAAACAGGTTGTTCTTTCTTGAAACATATTGGCCTCATCATTGGGTGGATGGAAGCTCTGATTTTCATTCATCACAACCATTTAGGTTTTCAGTGGTCTTTCCTATGTACTTCACTTAAATGGCGGTATGGTTCTTACTATGAGGCCACGGTCAAAACTAGACGTGTAAGATTATAAATGCTTGTGTATACGAAATATTTTGCAGTAGTAGTTGCTGTTGTACTAAAGCTGAAATACGACGACTAATAACTAAAACGTTATCCACCACGAATGAATGTAAGTACTACTACTGTTACTACTACTACATTTCCCATGTATAGTACATGAACATAAGAAATGTGAAATGTATACAGACAAAAATTTTCAGTTCATTCAGTGTGCTCATGTAGAAAGGCATAAAATCGGCGGTATTGCTACGAAGTATCCTTCATTACGAACAGATCAGTGGCTTGCGCAATGTTTTTGAAAATGAAGCTACTATCATGCCTCAAAGAGTAGAAGGGATTCCAGATACTTCTGTAGAAAAGCCTAGTTCTGATGCATTTTCAGTAAGAATAACAGTGATAATATACATTCTAGTGTGACATCTGTCCCCTACTTGTAACTGGACGCACAATAATGTTGTCTTCCACTTGCATCTACCATTCAAATGTTTGTCCAGTTTTCTCACTTTGCTAGTCAAATACTAAGTTTCTTGGAAATTATTACAATCCCATTGGGATTTTGTCTTCTCAATAGTCATTTGTGGATCACTGTGTTTCTTCAAGATTTCCAATGTCTCGAACGCATCAGTGTGGGATCCGTGCCAGGTACAGTTGACAGAAGAGATAGAAAAGACCCAACGGAGAGCATTACTCTTCATTATAGGTTCATTTAGTAGGCGCCAAAGCGTCACGGAGATGATCGGCAAACTCATGTAGCAAACGTTGCAAAAGAAAAGGTCTGAATCACGGTACAGGTTTCTGTCAATGTTTCGAAAGTAGAAGCTGATCGAAGAGTCATCCTATATTGAATCTCCCGAAAAGGCCACGAGGAGCCATGCCGGCAGTCGTTTATTCTGCAAACAATACTAGACCGGAAGAGGAGCAGGAGGCGACGATGGTATACAAAGTAGCTTGCGCCAAACACCCTAATCTGCCTTTCTGGGTTTGGATATATTAGTAGATGTAAATGTGGAACATGAAATACCACTGATACTACACTTCCCTGCAGAACACTCCACATTGATTCAGTGTCTGTAGAAATGTTCAAATGTTTGTAAATCTAGGAGACTTAACTACTCTGGTCACCGGTCCCTAGGCTTACAAACTACTAAACCTAACTTATTATAAGAACAACAAATACACCATGGAGAACTCGAACCTCAGACGGCCTTAGAATACTCGACCACTCCACCGCGGCTGTGTCTGTAGACTCATCCTTCAGAGTAACATACCGTGTTATAGCTATCGACAAAAGAAAGCCGTATTAGACACTACTCATATACTTTCTGTTAGACGTCAATTTAGCGCAGAAACTAAAGATTATTTCTGAATCCGCGTGGTCACGGCTACCCGTGACAGTTAATCGTATGATACACAAATCTCTAGCGGGGTACTTGGTTCAGGTAGGATAAGACTGAAGCTATACGCAAGCGTGGGTGGCATAATGATGGCGCCACCTTTTTGAAAGTCCATTAATGTCTCTCACAGTGATGCAGAAAATAGCAAATTGGCCTGAAAATGGCGTACAACCCTGCTCTATAAGACAGCAAAAGCGTGGCATCGTTGCGTCACCATTGGATTCGGCGACACTTCAAACCGCAGGTTTTCGACACTTTCGAAACAGAGGTCAGAGCTTGGAAATTCAAGTGATCTTCAAGAGGGGCTAATGATGCCTCATTTCACCAGACCTTGGGCTGCTGTGAACGTGTCTCATGATAGGAAGGACTTCACACCTGCCCTTCCTCACTTCTGATGCCATAATTTGACGCCTCTGCGATGGTCAGAGCAGCGACTCCCAGCATTCTTATGTGTGGCTGACATGACGGCACTCAGAACTGACAAAAATGCAGTCCAGAGATAGCAGTGTGGGCATCAATGAAATCATCACATCCTTTGGAGCGTTGATTTCCACACATTCCGTAGTCGAAAACTAATATATGCAGCGAAGCGACAAATAGGAAGATGGTTTTGACAACGTCTGAGATTACTGATATCTCCTGGAAAACTAGTTCCTTCTCTGAGACCGTCGCGGGGTGCAACCGTGCTGAATATGATCTTCTACTTGCGGAGAGTAGTGCGACTGCAGTTTTTACTCTGGTATAGAGGGCGGAACCTCTAGACAAGGAATGTACAAACGTTTCTAAACCTATTGGACCAAACTGATATGGTCCCCAGTCCCTAGACTTACAAACTAACTTTCACTAAGGACAACACTCACATCACTCCGCAAGGGAGAACTCTAACCTCCGGTGGGGACAGCCGCCCAGTGCATAGCATGGCCACGATGTAAGGATGCTGCCACATTGACAGTCACGAGAATAAAATGACAAATGGTCATCCCAAGTTCGGCTGTGCGCGGAGGGTGTTGCCGAACTGGGAGATCTTAGAGGCCCGTTCTATTGAAGCATGTGTCGATTTTACATACGCTGTAATTTACACTGTAATTTTCACGAGAGGTTTTGAATCATTTCTAGCCGTTTTACGCTGTATACCAGAGCAAAAATTGCGGTTTTAATTCACTCCAAAGCAGTCAGACCACGTTCATTGTGTTCGCAACTCCAATATGCTCTCGGAGAAGTACCGGTATTGATTTGTCCAGCAGATAACAGCAGAGTTGAAAATTGTCAAGAACACTCTTCCTGCTGCTCATTGTACTGCGAACTGTAGTCTTCGACTGGGATATATGCGGTAATTCAAGACCCAAGGGAGGGGGAATTTCACTGAAGCCTTTTCTGCCAACACATTGATAATATATATATATATATATATATAAGTAGCTAGGTGCCTCACGGCAGTATCCGCGTGCTCAAAGGCATCATGCTACGGACGTGAGTTTCGAATCCTCCCTCGGTCATTTGTGTTTGTGTTGATTTTAGTGTAAGTTAGTTTGAGTAGTTTGTAAGTCCACGGACTGATGACCATAGCAGTTTGGTCCAACAGGTTTATAAACATTTGAACATTTGCAGTAGCTAGATAACTTCAATATGCAACGGAATAAATAGAATGCATAATGTCTGGTGGAATATCTTAAAAAGGAGCTCTAAGAAAACTGAAATATAAAACAAAGTGTCCAATATATAACAAATTCTAGCATACGCAGGAGAAACCTTAGATTAAAATGAAAAAAACAGTTGAGATGACTCGGAATATTTAGACGTGAATAAATAATTTAACAGCTATGTGCCTTTTTTGTGGGTAGTGGTGAATTGCAGAAGTATATAACCACACAATCTTATCAAAACTAAGCAACAAACATCCGTATGAAATGCAGATCTGATTAGTAGAGGTCACGAAAAGAGCACCCGCCAGTGAATAATAGGAACAGAGCTTTGTGTTGTCAGAAGGGAAGCAGTAACAGCATCATGACGTCAGTGATTCCGGACGTGAATCAGTTAGTGAACTTTATCTGAGTTACAAATACAGTAGGGAAACTGCTACTATTCTACAGCTAGTCAGTCAAGTCCACTTTTGGTAGTGTCGCTGTCAAATACGAAGGAGTAACCGCATTTATTGTTGGGGATGGTTGTAATAATTTACACGCGATCGGCTCAAAGAAACACTCGAGAGTCCTAGTGTGGTACCACCAATCCACGTTGCACAACGACAGTGTGTAAGGAGTAAAGGCTTAGCAGCCGCACAGTATTGCAGACAGTGCTCAGCGACACTTTAGGTAGACTAAAGATCGACTCAACATAACAGTGGACAGCTGCAAACAAATGGTCCGAGGTGTTGACCGCTGTATACGCTTTGTCAGTCGGATGGAACGGTTTGCGGTTTGAGTTTGACGAATGCCTGGAGACCTTACCTGTCAGCATGTGTAGCGCCTGCAGTGTAGTACGAAGGTGGCATGGGAGTTTTTGCTATTTACGGTGTACTCACCTTATTGGACTTGATAAAACGTTAAATGAACAAGTATAGGAACACATCTTAACAGCACTGTGTGCTCCGTACGATAGAGGAACACTTCTGAGTCAATGATTATGTATATGTGTATGACATTGCACCATATGATAAAGTAGGCTATGATCTGTAAACACTGACATTTACTAAATACTAGCTGAAAACCCGGCTTGACCAAGTATTTACTTATTTATTCAAGCTTTGAATTAGTACTTTTCCTATCCCTTCTCTCTTTTTCTAATAACATGCTATATTTATAAGAGAATATGTAAGAAATAAGGCCATCTTGTATAATATACAAAATTTTAAGTACAGGATCCAAACAAAGAAAGATAGTAATCAAAATACAAATGATATGTAATATTGATACATTCATTTAATTCACAGCTTTACTATAAACAGCATTTCTTGTGACTTGTCCATAATCTAATATGAATAATTTCTTGGGTGAGCCCACCCATGAGCAAGTGACATAAAACTGCGTGTGAGAAACATGGACGTGTCAAATCCAGTACACAGTATTCTTCATTAATCGTAATATAAAATGCAAGTTCTGGAAGTTAAAAGCTAAATCCCTCGGAAATAATGGATATTCGTTGGATGTACACTTTTTCATTCTCTTCCTTTACTTGTAGCTGTATAAAAGTCTATTGCTTTCACCTGCAGCCATGTGAGCTTCACAGTTCCAAGTTGGTTCAAAGCTGTCAAGAGCAGTCAGCTTTCAGGAATTTCCTTAAGCTGACTGGAATACAGGAGTGTCTTAGTGGAAAATACGTAAATGTATTAATACGCGGTGCATGATGTGACATTTTTACCCATCGCAGTACACATGATCTCACACTTATTGAATTATATGTTGTACAACTGTATAATTTTGCACCTATATAGTCATTTGTATAAGTGCAGTATGTCGGTAAATTCCGTTGCGAACAGAGTTAGCTGTAAAGAAGTAATAAATTAAAACGTGATGCGTGATGGGGCGGTTTTCCATGGACGTTACTGTCTATGTCCTTATATACCATGAACTATGTGTCGTACTGTCATACAATTTCGAAAGTACATTCAGCGTATGTGTGTATACTATCTGTAAAATTTCCTGCGACTACAGTTTGTAGCGTAGATATTATAAACTGCAACGTCATTCCGAATGCCGTAGTTTTGCTCCATGAACAGCGGAAAAGTAGTAAGCGAGAAATGTTTGTCCTTTCATTATTTTGATGTGGTTGTCTGCGAGATAAAGCTTAATAAATGTTTGAAATTATGTTTAAAGTTTGTTGCAAGGCGCTAAGTACTGTCATTCTCATATAGTGTATTTATGAAGTTTCGTCACATTATGTGGCAGTTTCTTACAACTCCTATTGTTTATGACGTTATGTATCGTTAACCACGTGCCGTATGTGGTTCTTACCCCTACAGCAATTGTTACGTCACGATAAGGAATATGTGTATCAAATTTGGTTGAAATCGGTCCATTGGTTTAGGAGGGAATGTGAAGCATTGTCGCTTGACTCAGCAGTTTTTCACGCATCCCATTGTTTATGACGTCATATCTTGTGAACTATGTATTGTACGCGATCATCACATTTATGGCGACCGTCCTCAGGGATTGAAGCTTAGGTGTGCAAAATTTCATAAAGACTGGAACAAAACAGTAGATTTATATGAAATACGTACACACAAACACAAGGGCACTCTGCTTCATATATAAAGAAGATTTGGGCCTGTCCAGAGATCCGACCTGAACACAGTGTAAAACCTGTGAATAGAGTTAAAAGGTGGAGTTCGATTCAGCTCATCTCTGTCTTCGGACCTTGAGGAAGAATCGGCTACCGTTACTTCCCAGAGGTTGAAGCACGGCATTAAAGGCGTCCCCAGCAGAGTTCAGTTAATCACAAATATATACTAGAAGTTGGCTGGAAACATTTGATCAAATAGTGCTTATGTTCTAATTAAAGAAATGCAAAAGCATGAGCTAAGAACCTTAAGAGAATTCACATTGTCACATGAGGATGCATAAAGTGTGACGTAAAACCATTCTCAGAGGGATGAACACCACTAGGACGTCCGATAATAATAGATTTAGATTATGTGTAATTGGACAGATTATAACAATGAAATAAATTTCTGTCTCACTAGGGAAAGAACCGTATTCTTGCACAGAGAGACGCTTAGTTACCAACGTAACTTCCTAAAGCAAAAGCATTGAATGTTGAATTTAAGGTATGAAAACTTAAAAGCGAATAGTACACGCAAAACAGAATCATGGGTTTACAAAAAGATAAAAGAAAAACAGGAAAACAAACAACATAGCTGAGCCATATTCAAATCTCGGATGAACGAGTGTTTCGTAACCTACTTCCCTTGTTGGTGGACTACACTTCGTTTGAAACTTTCAATGTATGTGCCTTACCTGTCTGTTCTATTTCAGATCGCCCCTGATGCTTACTATCAGATATTTTATGGAAGTAAGTACTTTCAATGTTTGTCACGCAACTAATCAGTGTTACGACTTCTCGATATACTACTGTGTCACACGCGAAAGGCATCAGTGAATTTACGAAATTGCCTACGTAGTCATTTATATATGGTGTGAAAAGTAAAGGTCCCACGACACTACCCCAAGGTACGCCAAAGATCACTTTCACGTCGGAAGATTTATCTACGTTGAGAATGACATGCTGCGTTCTGTTACCCAGAAACTCTTCAATCCAATCACAACTATTCATTAATGATGTTCCCAGTCATATTAGATGCCATCTCAGGCTGTTTCTATGCGACGAATTTATCTGTAAGAACTTTTTATACGTTTCAAGTTAAAGGAATATTGTTTATATGTTGTCAAACCGTCAACTGAATGGAAAAATGCGTATTGTTGTACCGTAAAACTATACTATTGGAAGAATTATGAATAATAAAGGGTAGGTATGAATACCAAACCCGTGCCTGGTAGTAATAATATATAAAGTGGATATAGCAAAATGGCTCAGTAGTAGGTAAAGCATATGACAGGCTACTATTCAATGAAAGGATCCGGGAAATTGCAGTTAGTGTACAGAAGGCATTACAAAGGGAGCAAATGCATTGATCATAATTGGATTTTGTTTAAGATACCTTCAATCACTTCGTACTAATAACAGTCTGAAACATGTGTGGCGTGATTTATGAAGGGCTTGTTTAAATTGTGGAAAACAGTAGGAGAATGGCTCAAAAATTTTAATTGGAAAATACTATAAAGAAAACGCTTCAGAGCTCGTGAAAATTAAACTACACGAACCAGCTTTGAAGACAAAAATTGTGAATTTTCGTCAACACCTTCAGTATCTACTGCGTGTAATTCACAGTAATCAACGATTGTTCCTGGACTCCAGACGTGAATGCAACTGGAAGAAGCTTCGACATGTACGGGGTATTTACGTAAGATCGTGCGAAAATGTAACAGAACATAGCGAATGCTTCACTAAACAATTTGAGCTAGGGAACTTGGGTTCGAAGGAGCCAACTTACGGATGTACGGAATTAAACTTGTCTACCGCTTTGTCTCCGGTTACTCCTTTCCATCTTATTTACAACTGACATCAGTACAGGCTCACCCATACTATGGTTTTTATTCACGTATACACTCTTTTATTTCCAGCGAGGCAACACGGAGGACGAGGCTGATTACTGGGAAGTCGTGACGCAGGGTTCTACCTGGCCGTCCGAAAGGTCACCCGTACAATATGTTTCCAAACATTTGAACATTCCATGGCCTGCGAGCTCACCTGACCTGAATCCTCTTCATTATTTCCTATGGGGACATCTAAAGTCACATGTTTATCGAACCCCAGATGGAAATAGTTGCCAGAATTGTAGCTGCTTGTGGTGTTATTCGAAGCAAACCAGGGGTACTATTTAGGGAGTGCCGGAATCTATATCGCCGATGTCATGCTTGCATTGAGGCTGATGGCCGACAGCTTTAGTGCGTTCTGTAAAATGCAGTGGAAATGGTAAATTCATTTTTTCATTGGTGGTATTTCTTCCTCACTGCTCCACATTCTGCATTTCTCCATTATGAGGATTACTTTACTTTGTAAGCTACCTTTTAACAAGATTGAGTGACTCTTGATGGTGTACAACGGTAACATTGCTGTAACAGAAATGATAAATTGCCAGTTTTCACATATGCCCAGTTCCTCAACTACTTGAACATTCCATGGCCTGCGAGCTTCTTGCCGGTAAAATTCCTACATTTGTTCATTCTTTTCCAGGAAATTATTCTTCACATCCCCAAGTGCGACGGAAATATTGTAACAGTCTATACCGATATAGATCGTTGCATACAGAAATTTAATGGGAATGCGAAAATCGTATCATCTTTTACTGACAATACACCCTATTCTTCAATAACAATCTCCCGTTTCCCGATATGCCAACATATTTTTCCTTCGAATATTGGTCCGCGACTCCAATGATAAATGTGTTTATGCACACAAATATTTACCCACCTATGTTTTTCAAATATATATCACTGAATATGCTATTTCTTTTAATCTTACTTGCGGACTTTGAATCTTTGTTGTTGTTCTCCCTGCTCTTGTCTTTCAGAGATTGAATGTAACTGATTTATGAATAACACTATGACCGTAATTATACACATTTTCAAACCAAATTTGTACTTACTTTAAGTTAATTATTTCAAAAGAATCATGAGATCTTGTAATATTTATTTTTTAGTACAGAATCATAACGCCCGTTTCCACGAATCACATTTGTACCGCCCTGATCGATAAGCTTATGTTTCTATGATTTTTGCTGAAATTTGATCTCTGAATTCTTATGTAAACCAAGGATCCCACTGAAGCTTCAGAGCACAGACTTCACAGTCAAAAGCAAATGTAAAATTATTGAAGAGTATTACACAACTATTTGTTTCACACCATAGTATGTATGCAACGTGCAAATACAGTGTCCGTTTGTACTTAGAAGACAAGCAGTAACATCTACACATTTATGATTTGCTCTGAAAATCAGACTTTAATGCGTGGCAAAGGAATCATCGAAACAGTTTCACACTTTTTATCTACCATTTCATTCTCGAATATCATGTGGAAAGAAAGAACACCTAAATTTCTCTTAGAGCTGTGATATCTGTTACTTTGTTCTGATTATAATTTATTCTTGTGAATGTGGGCATCAGCAATATACTTTTCGTATTTCACATTTATTTGAGAAAGACGACGATCGAAATTTCGTAAGAAGATCTCGCCACAAAGAAAATGCCGTTGTTGTAATGATTCCCACATCAAGGCCTGTATCACTTCTTTGACACTCTGTCCCACATCTGCTCATAATACAAAACGAACCGCCCTTCTTTGTACTCTTTGGGTGTCGTCCTTCAGTCCTACCTGCTAAGGATCCCATACTGCGCAACTATAATTTAAGAGAGGACGGATAAGCAAGTGTAGTGCAGGAAAGCTTTTTATTATACGTGTTACATCTTCTAAGTGCTCTGTCAATAAAAAGCAGTATTTGGTTCACCATCCCCACAACATTTCCTGTGTGTAATTTCCATTTAAACTTGTCATAATACTAATAACTGGGTATTTAGTTGAATTTACGGCCTTTAGTTTTGATTGAGTTGTTTTGTAAACGAATGCAACGATTTTCTTTTGGTAGTAATTTGACAATCTTCATTTTTCAGAGTCGCCATTTTTTGCACCATACAGATACCATATCTAAACCTATTCTCCAGTTTTGATCCTCTGGTGACTAAAAGACGATAAATGACAGTATAATCTGCAAACAACCTAAGAGCCCAAAGCATTAAGGAAAACTATAAATCGCTTGTCGATAGCACCCATCGCTTCATGTGAGTAAATTGCTAGTTGTGTTTCACAAGAACGATTTTTCTAAATCCGTGTTGACTATGGTTTAATAGATCATTCTGTTCGAGGTAATTCAAAATATTTGATGACATTATATGGTCGAACGCCCTTTTGCTAATCGACGTTAATGATAATGGCCTGTATTTTACTATGGGCCACACTTATTGCCTTTCTTGAATATCGGCGTAACCTGTGCAGTTTTCTAGTCTGTGGGTACAAATCTCTCGTTCAGCTAGCAGTTGTTTGTAACTCTGAAAGGAGATAAACAGTACGTCTTGCAGAGTTTTTCAACAGATATAGTACAAAATCTGGTGTAATATAATGCAATTAACGGTATTTATAACTCTGTGTTGCTTAATTACACCATACTCCAACAGCCACTATGATTTAACACTACATGCGGTTTCCTTTCTGGAGAGGTTTCTTTTGAATGACCATATGAAGATTCATATCGAAGGTCTACGTAAAACTCTCTCATTAAATTTCATTAAAATTATTAAAATGGCATTAATGATCACTAGTCGCTGCGATACTCATTGAAAGTGCTACGTTAATTTTCCACGTAGCGGCGATAACAAGTAATACTTGCATGGCTTATTACGTTTTCTTTACTATTAAAACTGAAGAATGTCTGTGAGAAATTCGAGCAATTTTAAAGATATTTATCCGATTTCGGAGGCAGAAATTTACTGAGAGAGGAGATCAGTATCTGACCGATAGTTACAGCAAACTGTAAGGGAACGTGCATATTGTTGTATTTGTTAGGGAGGCCATTAGTGCAGTGAAATGGAAACTTTATCGATTAACATTTCAATATATATACACTAGCTAGGATAATACTCTATAACCAAGTCTTCTGAGGCTCAACAGCACGTATTACCAATTCCAAACAAAGCAACTGTCGATAGGAGTGAACAATTGCGAACTATCATTTTAATTACTCTTGGTTGCAAAATATCGACACGAATAATTTCAAGAAGAATGGGAAAAGTAGTAGAAAGTGTGCGATATCGGGGAAAATTATTTTCTGTTCTGTACAATTGCACGAGCACTCGAAGCTATACTGAATTTTCGACTTCCCTTAGACGATAATTGAAAGAATCTCAGCCCTTTAGTTATAACATTTGCAGACCCAGAGAATGCTTATGACATTGAATGAACTCTTTTAAATTCTAAAAGTAGCAGGGGTAAAATACTGGGAGTGCAGTGTTATATCCAACTTGTACAGGTACAAAACGAGGGTAGGTGGACATGTAAGGGACGCAGTGGCTGAAGTGGAAGAAACGCGAGATTGTAGCCTACACCAGATGTTATTCAATTTGTAGATGGAGAAGGCTCTGAAGGAAATCAGTGACAAACATAAACCGGGAATTAAAGTTCAGGGAGAACACAAAAAAACCTTGAGGATTGTTCATGACACTGTAATTCTTTAGAAGATGGCAAAGAACTTGGAAGAGCAATTGAATAATATGGCAACTGTTTTAAGACAAGGGTATCAGATGAACATAAAGGAAGAAAACGAGGGTAATAGAATGTAGGTGAATTAAATCAGGCGATTCTGTAAGAATTACATCAGGGAATGAGTCAATAGAAGTATTGTATGCGTTTATTCAATTAAGGCAGTAAAACAACTGATTAGGAACGAATTAGAGAGGGTGCAAAATATATATTGGCAACGACAAGAAAAAAATTTATGAAGAAGGAAAATTTGTTAAGACCAAACATAAATTTAAGTGTTAGGATGTCTCTTCTGAAGATGAAAAGTATAGGAAGTACTAAATATAATTCACGATAAAAAAAAATAATGCCATAAGCTGCGAAACACATGGGTTGACAGGACGCATTCTAAGACATCAAGTGATCACAAATTTAGCGTGGAGCAAAGAGTGGGGGATAAAATTGTGCCGCGCGGGAGTAGCCGAGCGGTCTGGAGCGCCACGTTACGGTTCGCGCGGTCTCCCGCGTCTGAGGTTCGAATCCTCCCTCAGGCATGGATGTGTGTATTGTCCTTAGGTTAGTTTAACTTAGTTTAAGTAGTTTTTAAGTCTAGGGACTGATGATCAACGTAGTTTGGTCCCATAGAATTACAAAAATTTCATAAAATTGTAAAGGGAGACCAAGAAATGAATTCAGTAAGCATGTTCAAATGTAAGTTGCAACAGTTATTTGGAGGCAAGGATGATTACACAGGGTAGATCAACGTGGAGAAAGGCATCAAATCAGTTTGCGGAATAAAGATCACAATTATCAGAAGATTCAGAATTGTGAACTTAGACTTTAGGCTCTAATGGCTGAAATGAGGAATTAGTTATTTCTTTTATAAATACATCTCACAGCTTTCAGGAATAAACTACTTGTTACAATGACGCATAAAACTTTGTCTTAAAACTGGACTGCTGTCCGTCGTAAAATATGACAAGCAGTGGGGTGAAACCGCATCCTTCAAAAATAAATGAAATTACCTTTTGCTAATATTTCGACTGTATATCGATCAGCAATCATCGGAGCGGTACTGAAGACAGGTAGACTGGCGGCAGCGTGTTTCCGTCCCCCACCTATACTGTATAGGAGTAGCAACTCGACGGCAAAGATGTATGCGGCTACAGTACCCTCCATGGAGATTATATATAATCATAATCTGTGGTTAACTTTAACGTCAGAGAAGTACGAAGCCGTTGTGCTATCTATGAGAGTATATGTAATCTCACTCTTGGTTGACAGTACTGTTGTCTGTGATTGTGTACAACTGTGAGTGCCGGATTCCAAATTTTATCAAGAATAAAGCCATCATTACGATTAATTAAATTATTCGTCAGCCGAATTTCAATATGTTCTCTAAAAATCGAATCCCAGAAGGATGATACAAACGATAATATATACACAGTCTCATAATCCATATTGTGATCTGTTTTAATACATTGTACAACCACTGATGATTTATCGCGTTATAGAAGCCGGGTGTGGTAGGTAACCGCATCAGCAATGTCCCTGTACTAAAACTGAAGTGAATGACCAACTGGTTCGTACTATAAATCAAAAGGTGTTTCTGTAGTATATGTATGTCATTAAGTGTAATTGTCGTTTAAAAAATTTAAATTTTTCCCGCTAACAAAAAGAGGAGGATTAAGATTAGGGGAACGAGCCGGAGTACGTACTGAACCAGCACGACCAATCTATTGAGAATGATCATCTCTGTGTAACATGCAGTAGAAAAGGGCCAGGTGCTTAATCATGCATGATCACTTTCTCCAGACATTATCGTGATGATACCTCAAGTATTCTGTGTCCATAGAAAATAACGGAAGCGGGTGTCCTCATTTGTTTAATGCATTGCCTAAGTAGTTCGATAGGCAAATAACTTGCAGTAGAAGATATTTTTCACAGCAGTAAAAATGAACAAATGCTCATCAAGTATCAAATTTAGAGTTCATGTATACTCTAGTTTTTTTTTTTTATATTACTGTGGTCGATATTACCAATTCTCAAAGCAGTACACTGAAAAAGCAATACAGACACTATTTCGTAAATTCCATATTAATCCGACATTCCTATATGAAACGAAAAAGAACTTCATGACTCTACAAAATAAAAGATAATATGACGTGAATAATATCTAATAAGTTCTGGCCCTATTATATGTCATGTAGTCTGTTTACAAAATTTAAAATAGTGTATCCTTTTTATTTCTTCTCACAACATTTCGATTATCTTAATGTAGTTTCAAAGTGATCCTGTAGAATAAGAAACATGTAACTAGCGATTACAAAATAAAGAAATCGCACTTCTTTATCGTATTCAGCACCCTGCGATGTAATTGTACAGATATGTTTGTTAATACTGTACAAAAGTGTACACAGGCAGGCCACTGCTTGCATTATGCCGCTTTAGCTGCCCAGGCAGAACTATGGTGCGTGCTAGCTCCCTATTCCGTGATCCGCGTCAGCTGCTCGCCAACTCAGACAATTTTCTCCCTTGTCTATGAGTACACCTCGTTATTAGAGACCGTTGTGCGGTCGGGTTAGGGGCCGAACAACACGAAGAAAGGGATCGTTCCTGTTAAACTTACAGACTTAATACTCTAGCCAAGTACGTGATTGCTTGTGACCACCGTGGTTTAGACAGAGAGACCAAACAAGTTCCCGGACGATTGCTCAATCAGTATTAAACTTTGAGAAGCAGCTCTGACTTGTGCCGTACATGGGAAACTACGCCATAAATAACTACTCCCTGCCCTAATGATAGACCATAGCGGAATCATGTTTTCTATTATTACCTCCGTCTGCATCAATACTGCGATCTAAGCCATATTTAATTTATTTCTGGTTGCAGAAACCTCCGTAGCGCACGCAGTCACAACTGCTGATAGCTTGCGTCGTTACGTTATATGTCACCCGTATAGCTTATTATTATGGTTATTTACGTTTGTCCCTCCTGGATCATTCGATAAAAGAAACGTTTCAGATTTTTCACAGGTCACGTGAGTTCTGTCAGAACAAGCTCTTTTCCTATTTTGAGCCCAAGTGTTTCCATCTTGAATTTTGCGACACGCCAGCTGTGCTGTTACGCATTTTTCCCTGCGCAGGCTATAGCGCCACGCCACGGATCGCGCGCCCTCTCGCGTCGGAGGTTCGAGTCCTCCTTCGGTCATGGGCGTATGTGTTGTAGGTTAGTTTAACTTAGATTAAATAGTGTGTGAGTCCGAGGACCGATGAACGTGGTAGTTTGGTCCCATACAATCAGAAACATTTGAATGAAATTTAGTACACTTTTTTCACGCAATTTCTGCTGTCTTTACTGCCACTTTTTAGATTTACTACGAGTATCAGACAACTAAAAAATTTTACTGGTTAATCAGATTGCTTCCATTTTTCAATGTATCCATAGAATTAATTACTGATATTTTTATTTTATTATATCGGAACAAACGTATGTATAACTTTAGATTACTTCGTCTATTGTTACTGTTAGTTTCTTACGGATTATTCAAACTTAATATTCTTTTCAAAATGAGACGCATTGCAGAGACTCAGTTTTATGTTTTCTGTTGCATGTTTTGTTGTGAACGACTTTCTGCAGTAAATTATTTAGTTAAAATTTGTATACGATCTTCACACTAGATATGGCAAAGACATGGGACGATTCAGTTCAGACAGTTACATAGCGAAAAGCAGTTACCGATTTGCAGATGATATATCTGGGCGTTTCTAAATTCGTGGTTGTAATGAAGAATGAGGAGGCGATATTTTAATGATCGAGTCGTACGGTATTTCAAAGCGTAAATTTCAATTAAAATGTTCAAATGTTTGTAGAGCTTATGGGACTTAACTACGGGGTCATCAGTCCCTAAACTTACAAACTACTTATGAACTAGCTACAACTAAGGACGGCACAAATATCCATGCCCGAGGGGGATTCGAACCCCCGACCGTAGTGGGCGTGCAGACCGTGACTGAAGCGCCTCAGTCCCCTCGGCCACCGCGGACGGCAAATTTCAATTCCACAGGATTATAAATAAAGTGTATTTTTCTCTCTGGTGCTTGCAAGGTGAAAGAGGAATTGTAGTTAAATGTGCTTTTAACAATTTTAAATATGAAAATTGTACTAATCACGTAACAGTGTGGAATTCTAGATAAAACAAGTTGTGAAGCATCACAAGGAATGTACAGTTAGATATGAAAACATCATTTCACTTGGTCAGTTGTACTACATAACTTAATCTGATCATTTGGTAGCGTGATAGAAGCGGTGTACAAGTAATTTGTAACAGATTTCTGAAGCGACCGATGTATCGTTACATACAGTATGAGGTCATATCATTAGGGATAGTAAACAGATTTTTGTATTTTATTGTTTAATCTGATTTATCTAACGAATAATATGTTGTTAAGACTCTTGTGTATGTTTCATTTGTATTTCTATTCTATTGGAATTATAAAACCAACAAAATGTAGACAAAACTATTTACTTTTCGTAGATGTAATTCTATCATTGAAAAAATTCTAATCGAATAAAGCTAAGTCTTTATTAATGTCACCCTTTACAGCAATTAGAGCTTCCAACCGTGCGGCCACCATTTCTAATCATTCCTTTGCATGTTCGAGTTGGAAGCTGTGATTACATTCTCTGATACGTTCTTGAAGGGCACAAAAGTATTGTAATAAAAAACATTACTTGTTTTTCGTTATTTTAGATACCAAAACTAGTGAGAAAAAATAGGCAATATTAAAATTGACAATTCACCAAGCAGCACTTTATTGACGTACTGAAACCTATAGACAGAAACGTCGCATAATTGACAAATGAAGCAGTTTCCAGTTTTGTCACTTGTGAAACGGATAATAATGGTACTATTAGCAATTTAGAAATGAAGCAAAGTTTCGAAAACCACTTTGTTTGTACAAACAGTTATTTAAAACTATACATTACATAAAATATTGTAAATTTCATTCCGTATGAAAATGATACCTATTTAAACGCCTTAATGAAGATTCCAGACAGGTAACTTAATTTGTATGTCCACCACAGTAAAAAAAAACATTTTATATCCAATAACACCAAAGATGTGAGCAAATTTTTAACACTGCCGGATGTGTCAAGCGAAATTAATGTTATACATATGTAACTGTAGACTTATTAGGAAGAAGTGACCTCTCGAGAGCAAACACTTCGATATGTTCTGAAACTTAAATTGTCTATCTGTATATAAATTGGCTCCCTTGGACCTGTAATAGAAACAAAGAATATTTTGACGGCGTATCACACTAGCAATCTGCTTTGGAAGTACAAACGACAATATTTCTGAGAACATTGCTTTCATCACAAAAAACTATAACGTTTATCCGTGTTGTTATTCCACTTTACTACACAAGACACTATCAAGTTCTGCACTATGATTTGATATCATTATTACTGAACGAATACACATTCATTCTCTAAGTTGAAGACATTGTTACGAATGAATTAATTAATACCTTGTAAATGACATTTACATGCGGAGGTATTCAAAATTTCATACCTGCATGTTCGTAGAAACTGATTGTTTGGCTGGTTTTACGATCAAAGGGTCCGGACTACTAGATAGTCAGTTTCTCCTACGTAATACACAAAAGTAAAATCTGAACAATGTAAATATCAAATATTTTTAAAAAGGGCTGAATCATCCATTGCTTCAATTCAACAAAGCGGACTAACATAATTCATTGTGAACGGTCCAAAGTACTTTCCTGAAGGCAGTTTACATCCCACAAGTTCAACAGGAAAAAACCAGAACGGAAAAATCTTTCAATATAAGATAGAGTTTTATACAGAACAGTACTGAAAAATGAAAGCGTAACTACGTATGAGACTCCATTTAGTAGCCTCTAATAACAAATCACTGGTTAATTCTAACCCGTACCCGCAGTGTAACCAAAGCCAATGACGGTGTTTTCTTATGCTGTGTTAGAATGCTGAAAGTCTATAATTGCAGTTGACAGAGGAATTTAAAAATAAATTATACTGCGTCGTACTTGTTGTAGGCACACAAGACAGCAGACAATGCGAAATTTTGTTGCTAAAACAAAACCAGACGCTCCTCGTGAGAATATGTGACTCCAAAGTACACTGCATCAAAAACATACCTGTATCACTGAAGGTAGCAAAAGCTGCTATAGTGTACATTTATTCACGAACGATGTGCATCGGTTAATCCATAATCTTCTAGTTCCGTAATAACATTACAGCGGGTTAAATGAAGGTTCTCTGGTATCAGTTAGTGTGACAGAAAAAAATGTCCACTGTATACAATGATTGAGACGAATTTGCAAAATGATTAATGTAATGCCAATATTAAAAAGTATTTTCAACTTCAGTTAGATATGCTGAAAATTTTTTGTAGTTTTGTAATTAAATTATGAATTAAAATCTTAAGCGTTTTGTATTAGATGTTACATTATATTAATCGCGGCTGATAATTACAATTTTAACATCACGAAATAACACTCACTACAAAGTTGTAGCGAATTTTTCTTTTCAAAATTATGGTGCTACTTCAGTAAGGAAGAAAGGACGTTAGAAATGTCCTCTTGACAGTTGCATCAGTACCTAAATTTATAACATTCATCTACATTTCACGACTCTTGTGGAATATTAATGCGCAATGTGGGATCTTTATCTGGTATGATTGACGAAGGGCATTTCAAATTGTTTTATCCTGATACAGAGAGAGTGTCTTGGAAATTATACAGGAGTTGGAGTGTGGATCGTTACAATACCGGTATTTATCGTTGCGACGAGATCTATTTACGAAATTTCTATCGCCGAATTTCTGCTCCGAATGTTATAATATACTGTTGACTCTCATTTACACAGGGAGAACTGATTTTCATAATGAAATCCTAAAACAAAGAGCTCGAACGGAGAGACGTAAATGTTCTTTCTTCCCATATGCTGTTCGAGAGTGGAATGGTATATAAGTAGTATGAATCCTCTGCCAGGCACTTACATGTGATTCCCAAAGTACCTCGTGTCAATTTAACTGAAGCACTATAGTGATGAATGTCAGTTTTGTTGCCTCTAAGAATGTAATACACATAGTGAGACAGCGTATTATAGAGCACAACGTCTCTGACAACTTTGACGAACTGAGACACCGCTTAGCGACATCTAGCAAATGCAAACATGCTCGTAGAAGTATGGCACGAATTTGACTATTGAAAAATGTGAAAAGTGAAAATAAACTTTCATCCTAAATGTAATTGCGACTTGTATCTCTTGGTTGTATGGCAGACATATCAAAGATTTACCATTGTAAAATTGCTTCTTTTGAAAATATCTATTTTCTCGACATTGGAGTAAATAAAAATTCAGGCTAAATTTCTGTTTACATTCAAGTTTCTGATGTAGTCCTTTGAAAACGGCTGATTCTTTGTAACACCACACCTCTGATATTATGAGTTGTAAAAATTATCAGGTTCCTAGTGTTAAAGAAGCTTTTATTAATTGATCACCAAATTAAATTGCTCTAATAAGGAAAAAGCCCACTGTTTTTCTACACAGATATCAACTGCTTCAATTTTTTCCCACTACGACTTACTTAAGAAGGTATGTGAGCTTACGTAAAAGGGGAAAACGAAAGAGGGAAACCGAACGAGTAAGTTTTACTGTAATAAAAATCTGCATTCACTATAAAAGAAAATAAAACCAAAAACAACTAAAATAATTACATATCTCAAAAATTGACATATGTGAAAAAATATCTGCTGCTGGATATATTGAATACTGTGTTTTTCCGCGTAGTGTGTCGTAGCGTCCTCGTTGTTGAACTCTGTCCCACAACGGCCCACCTCCAGTAATCCAGTGTTCGAGCTTGGTTCTTGTGACGGCGCACTGCAAGCTCAAACTTTTTATGTCAATAAAAAGCGTAATGCCGGGATGGTTCCTTTCAAAGGGCACGGCCGAATTTCCTCACCTCATCCTTCCCCAAAATTCCGTCTCTAATGACCAGGCTGTCGACGGGACGTTAAATCCTAAACTTCCTTCCTTCCTTCAGTAAATACCCTGCCAGACCAATCGGTAGATTTCTAATTTCTGTATGAAGATACTAAACAGATGGGCGTACAGTGATCGTGGAAAAAAAGACAAATTCTTTCCTAAAATTTCGACTGGAGGACTGGACAGTAGGTTGGAGAGTCCTATCCTGAAACTCCAAAGCTGTACAACTATTATTATTGAAGACTGGTGAGAGGTGTACGACATCAAGACGTGGTACCTACTGAGAACGTGGTTGATCTTCTTTACTGCTGTTCACGTAGGATTGTCTTTTCTTATTTGATCTCCTGTAGAGTCTTTTGCAAAACTAACAGGCGTCCCACAAATCCTACATTCGCCATTCGAGGCATCACATACCAAACCAATTCAGAAATTCTAGGATCGTAAAAATTCAGCACCGCCCATATGAAAGTTAGACAGAGATGTGATGATTAGAGAACCATTAAACAAGACAAAGTCCACGGCAATGTACTGCACCTGCCCTGTATCTCGCTTAGTGATAGTATTTAATGACTGATGTTAGAGCACTAGTATTCTTCATCAAAAGCTGTACACACAAAATTTCTAAGGTGGCTCATCAATACATTCTTATTACTTTTGAATATTTGAATAAGTAGTAATCCGTGGTATCCTGGAAGATCATTTTGGAGTAATAATGTGAATACTGTTGTTTCGTATTCTTCATAGAATACTTTCGATTCGTTGCCCCATTTACTTCATTAATGTTGCAATACCTGCACAAAAACACAAAATCCATACACAAAGATACTCAGAGGTATTTACGGCAGAATTTATGTTCATGTAATCTAGATACGTACGTTATAGTCACAAAAATATTTTTTTTAGAAATTGTCCCTTAATTACTTCTAAGTGGCTTATGTCAGTAAAAGGGTCTGGCGATAGAAATCTTTGTTAGGTAGCGGTATCTCCAAACACAAGTGTTTTCGTCGGGCGCTTTCTGGATGTGTGGAAAGGAACAAGGTGGGTCGCCAGTCGCAGGCGTGTAATTTGCCGCCGTGGTGTTCTCTTTTCAGATGCCTCGCTTAGTTTCAACACGGCACCACCTTCACGTTTCAGTAACTCATTTCGTGCTACTACATAAAGACGTAGCCTGCTTAGCCCTAAATACGGCATGCTAGGCACCACCACTAACACTTCAGCTCGCCATTTAATAAACACAATATTTTCTGAATCAATAAATTAGGAGTCAATACACGCAAAATTCAACGTTCAATTTGACGGAGAAATTATAGAGCCATTTCCATAAAAAAAACTGGAGTAAGATGAGAAGACCGACTAAACTGCTGCATAACTTAAAACTATCGGTCCACCACAAATAATGATAAGTAATGGAAATTTGAGATGAATTCCATTGCAGCTAAAATAGTAGTTCCGCCGTGTGGCTACGTAAGATTGCAAAAATAGGAAATGTTAATAATGAATTTTCGCAAAAAATTAATTGCATCTATCATTAGAGAAAATTAGCGCAAATGACTGGGTCTGTAGGATTTCTGAGGGCTAAAAGGTATGGTTATTAGTCCCTTTACGTTCATTATCAACGAGTCAAAGCTATACGAGTAATATGGATAGTCAGTCAAGACTTTCAATGAGAGGATAAGCCTGAATCCTGTGTCATTTTTTAATTGACATATAGGTACACATAAGTCTAACATAACTAGTCACGGAACTAGCGACCACATGATATAAAATATGTTGATCAACCGCATGTGGCAAAATGTAGAAATGGCTAACACATTACGATAAAGTATCTACAAAGCAGGTAAACTCCTGTCCAAATTCCTGATCCTGCATCTTCTTAATCTCCATATGGAAGGAATTTGTCGCAAGATAGCCTGTCAACTTGAATATGAGATGTACACATCAAATTGTTCTCTTCTACAAGAATCATACTGGAAACATAAATTTATGAATGATTGAAATCATTCTGTACAAAAGGCGCTAAAAGTTATCCAAGTAGAAACCGATTATCCGTCCTGTGATGTATAAGTTAGTCATGTAGCTAATTTTGAATAACGCTATGTCACTGTCCATATGCCCCACGAGAAAGTTGAGGTATATTGAGGGTAAAGCGTAATTCTGTTTCTCAGTATGTTAGGACGTAAGTAACGAATACATCACCACTTATGTATCACAATTAAGCTCTTTGTGAACGTTACTGAGAAGCAATTTGTACACACTTTGTTTTCTTTGAAGACTACGCAGCAGATGGAACATCTGTACTCCAATTACAGCATTCGTAGTCCTTTCGACATACTTCCATCCCAGGAAAGTTCAAACCACAATTTACGAAAATATTAAAGGATTTATATATAAAGAACATTCTAGAGTGCAAAAAATATTTTTTCGACTATCTTCGGTCTTATTTTAGACCATCTTCAGGAAATTAAGCTCCATTGATGTTGTGGAGCTGGCAGGAAACTAGAAGGCTCCAAGTTTCCTGGCTACCTTAGTTTACGAATATGGCTTTGTACAGTGTTGCATCCACACATGATCATCACAACATCAATGGAGCTTAATTTCCTGAAGATGGTCTAAAATAAGATCGAAACTACTCGAAAAAAAAATTGCACACTAGACTGTTCTTTATATATAAATTTAAATAAGAGTGCTGTTCCCCATAAGTGAAACAAAAATGTTTCCAAAAATATGTGATTAAAGGATTTGCTGGTAACCAACTCCCGTATTTAAGTAATGAATTTCTTAGTGAAACCAAATGGTCCTTGTATTATTAATAACACGAAACAATGTATCACATAAAATCTGCAACTTCATAGTAGCCATTTGGACAGTAAACTACCATGTAAAGTACTACCGTATCTCAAGCAGATTGGTGCGAAAAAAAGTCAGAAACTTTTGTATGATTACAATAACTGTTAGAGAAAACGTCTTAAGTTGTGTAAAGAAGTTTTTTTTTTATTGCTTGTTTCGGATGCCTTTTTTATTACCAATTCATCCATGTACATAAGCCTTACATTAGAGCCAGACGTGCATATACTGTAACATGCTGGTCACCTTAGTTTACGAATATGGCTTTGTACAGTGTTGCAGCCACACATGATAATCACAAAGTGTCACAATGTCAAGTATGTTTTAAATTATTGTAAAGCGTTACACTAAGAAGAAAATGGAGAGTCTGTAAAAGGCGATCAGTCTCCATTCAAGAAAGGTAAAGGCATGAAAGGGGCAATACTGACAGTGGTCTTTATAAAGGAACGAGGACCGTTCAGAGGATTTGTCCACGTAGAAGAAGCATTCGAAAAATGGTGCAACATCATTTTAACTGATTCAACTAATGGTTCTTGGTGGAATGTTTGAATTACGCTATTAAACAAGGTTAAAAAGTGTTTCTTATGGGGTAATGGTGAAAGATGTTCGAAATTCAGTGAAAAATAGGTGGGAACTATAGGGAAAACGGGTATTATATAGTATGTACAAGAAGCAAGTGGGAATAACAAGACTGCAAGAACCATTACGAAGTGGTATGATGTATGATTTTCAATGTATACATTGAAGAATCAATTACGGTAATAAAAGAAGGGTCCAAGAGTAAAACAGAACTTCAGTGCGAAAGGTTAGCCATACGTATTGTATACCAATGTCCTCCCGACACGTTTGTCTGTCCTCGATGAGCTCAAAACCTACTGATCGGATTTGCATAGGATTTTCACCAATGGGCGATTCACGAGGAAGGGTTAGGTGTTAATTCACTAACGTACGTGACAGTGAGTGAGTGTAGCGAGGATATATCCGGGAAATAGATAAATATATACTGTTGAGAGAAGATAAATTTTCTGTGACTTACTAACAGTTGAAATTACTGTTTTATAATACGACGCTTGCTCGGTTTCGCTAGTCGGGCTTTAATAAGACATTACGTTGTGTGATACTGACATTAAATATATCAGTTTTCAAGCTTAAAGCTCTCTTTACTGCTAATCACCAGAGGCACGAAAGATAAAAGGAACAATTATATATTTTTGACGACGTTACAGCGTTCATTTTTAATGAAATAAATCGCAATTTGCGATCACTTATAGCTTCACTGTACTAGGTTTAGATGTAATAACAATGTGCGGCGAATGAAAATTTGTGCCCGGCCGGAATTCGAACCCGGGATCTACTGATTACTAGACAGACGTGTTGACCACTCTGCCACCGAGGACACAGTCGGGTTGGTCACTGTGTCCTCGGTGGCGGAGTGGTCAACGCGTCTGCCTATTAAGCAGGAGATCCCGGGTTCGAATCCCGGCCGGGCACAAATTTTCATTCGCCGCACATTGGTATTGCATCTAAACCTAGTGCAGTGAAGCCGTAAGTGATCGCAAATTGAGATTTATATCATTATAAAAGGAACACACAGAGACTCGAAGATGAAAAGCAATTGCGAAACGAGTTCGAAGTCTAGAATGACTGTGAGGTTATCTGGACATGTGTATCAGGTGTAGGCGAAATCAAGTTAATAGTTAGTTGTTTTTACTGGCCACTTACTTTTAGTTGTTTTTACTGGCCACCTAGTTCCACCGCCATAGTGATAGAGTCATTCAAGGAAAGTTTACGATCAGTAGCGCAGAGGTAACAGGACCGGGACTGGGGGCGACATCAACCTGCCGAATATATACTGTAACGGCTATGCTATCATTACAGGGGTACAGACAAGCAGTCTTGTGAACTATTATTGAGTACGTTTTCCGAACACTGTTTTGAGCAGGTAAATCGTCAGCCCACACGCAATGGAAACATTGAGGGTATTATAGCTACAAACAGGCCAGACCTTGTCAAGATGTCACTGTAGAGACAGGGGTTAGTGGTCATGTAGTCGTCATAGCGACAATGGCTGCAAAATTTAATAAATCGGTCTAAAAGCCTAGGAGAGTGTTTGTGCTAGAAAGATCAGATAGGCAATTGTTTGCGCCCCACACATGAAATAAATGGACATTGTTTATTTCCGGTACGGTGGACGTAGAGGAATTATGAGCAACATTTGAAAGCATTATAAATTAGGCGCTGGAGAAATACGTGCCGACAAAGTGGATTAAGGATGGGAAACACCCACCGTGGTTTAACAGTAATACTCGAAAAATGCTGAGAAAGCAAAGGCAGTTGCACCCTCGGTTCAAGAAACGTCAAGAAAATCAAACCAAAAAAGGCTAGTAAAGATTCGCACGTATGTAAAAAGAGCAATGCGCGAAACACACAATAACTCCCACCGTCACAGATTAGCAAAAGATCTTGCACATAAACCTAAAAAATTCTGGTCCTATGTAAAATCGGTAAGTGGATCAAAGGTCTCTATTCAGTCTATCGTTGACCATTCTGGAGTGGTGATAGAAGACAGCAAAATGAAGGCCGAAGTTTGAAATTTAATATTTAAGACATCATTCACGCAGAAGAAGCGTGCAAACATACATTCTTTTGATGATGTAGTGAAGAGAGAATTGAAAACAAACGCGTCGCCAGGTCCAGATTGGGTACCAATCCGGTTTTATAAAGATTACTCGGCGGCGTTGGCCACTTACTTAGCTTCCATTTATCACGAATCTTTGATCCAGCACAAAGTGGCAAGCGACTGGAAAAAGGCACAGGTAACTCCCGTGTATAAGAAAGGCAAAAGAACGGACCCACGAAATTACAGATCTATATCACTGACATCAGTTTGCTTTAGAATTCTTGAACATATTCTCGCTACTAATATAGTAAATTTCTTTGAGACGGAAAAGCTTCTGTCCATGCGTCAGCACGGTTTTAGGAAGCATCGATAGTCGGAAACCCACCTTTCCCTTTTCTCTCATGACATCTTGCGTGTTATGGATAAGGAGCAACAGGCAGACTACATATTTCTCGATTGTCGAAAGATGTTTGACACGGTACCACACCACAGAGTGCTAAGGAAGGTACGAGCGTATGTGCGTGGCTCTAAGAGTAATAGAACCCAGTACTTTGTCCTCGATGGCTCGAAGACTACTTGAGTACGTTTTCCTCGATGGCGAGTGTTCATCAGAGATTAGGGTATCATCAGGGGAGTCATAGGGAAGTGTGACAGGACCGTATCATTTTCTATCTACATAAATGGTCTGACGGACAGAGTGAGTTCCAATCTGCGGCTGTTTGCTGTGTTGTAAAAGAGGGTGTCGACATTGACTGATAGTAGGATGCAGGTTGACTTGGACCAAATTTATAGGTGATGTGAGGAATAGCAACTAGAGCCAAATGTGAATCTATGCAGATGAGTAGGAGAAACAATCCCGTAATGTTCAAATTCAGCACTAGTGGTCGCGTCAATTAAATACCTAGGCGTAAAGCTGCACAGCGATATGAAATGGATGAGCGTATAAGGACTGTCGTGGGAAAGGCAAAGTGTCGACTTCGGAGTATGGGGAGAATTTAGGGAAGGTATGGTTCGTCTCTATAGGAGACTGCGTATAAAAAGACTGTACGACCCCCTCTTGAGTATTGCTCAAGTGTTTGGGATCCCCACTAGATCGGTTTAAAGGAGGCTGGAGGACAGGTTTGTAACTGGTAGCTTCGATCAATGCGCGAGTGTTACTGAAATGCTTCGGAACTCAAATGGGAGTCGTTGGAGGGTAGGCGACGTTCTTTTCGAGAAGCACTGTTGAAGAAATTTAGAGGTCCGGATTTAGAGGCGAACTGCAGAACGATTCTACTGCCGCCAACCTACATTTCGCGTCAAGACCACTAAGATAAGTTTAGAGATATTAGGGCTCGTACAGATGCGTACGAGCATTCGTTTTCCCTCGCTCTATACGAGAGAAGAACAGGAAAGCAAGTAACTAGTAGTGGTTCTGAAGACCCTCCGCCACGCACCTTTGGGTGCATTGCGGAGTATGTACGTAGTTGTAGGTTCGCTAGTCAACAATATGGTTCTATGATGACATTGCTGTGCTCAGAGAAAGTGAACAGGAAGTACAGAATGTAATGGCAATAAAATATGGATTCAGAGTACACACACAAAAAAGGGAAAAACAGCAGAAAAGAAAAAGGCGGAATCTTAGCATCTAAACTGGTGACTACGAAGTAACGAATACAGGGAGATTAGGGTTTAATGCCCCGTCGACAGTGTGGACCACGAAGTAGATGAAGTTAAGGTATTCTTCCGCCTTAGTAGCAAAATAACCCACGTTATTATTTACTCTCTCGGTCCAGTGCTTATAGAGGGAGCTGTAGAGACAAAATGCGATACATCCAGCAAACGAATGAGGACGTAAGGTGCCAGTGCTACTCTAAAATTGAGAGGCTGACGCAGTTTCACGGATGATCTGTATAGGAACTTCAGAATATTTCTTATTTTCTATGTACACATTATACATTATGTAATTGTTCTGCTTCGTCAACGACGTAGTCATTAGTTCCAACAGACTCCCTCCGCTATCTCATTTGGCTGAAATACTAAACGAGCTCATCTTCATCGTCGACAGAATCTGTACGGCCATTATTTCACATTCGTAAACAGAGAATTTGAAGGCTGATGTGACTCATTCCAGTGGCTCCTCAAATGCGTTTTCCACCTAGCTGGTCTCTTCTATTCTTCCATATTTCCCGGCGTCTCCTTGTACTGGTCGTAGCACCTGAGCTTACAAATACAGGGAAAATCGTGACCCTCGCCAGACCTCGCCTTGTAACGGAGCCCCTAGGCATGATGAAGGCCACAATTCAGCCACGAAGATAATACGCACATTTCTTAAGGTATTCAGTACTCGGGTGAAGCCACCCATTGAAGAAGAATGGACTACGCTTCACCTGCAATTTGAAAAAAAGTTCAGACATTTTACAAAAGATAAACATCTAGTGATTTAAAGACAGATCCGATGGAAGTTCCCATATGAACACAGCTGTTGTCTACTCGTAAAAGAGGAACGTCCGCAGCATACTCATCACTGAGATGCACAAGAAAGAAAACAAGTTGTTCGTCATGAATAT
This sequence comes from Locusta migratoria, assembly GCA_026315105.1. Taxonomy (NCBI): domain Eukaryota; kingdom Metazoa; phylum Arthropoda; class Insecta; order Orthoptera; family Acrididae; genus Locusta; species Locusta migratoria. The sequence continues at coordinate 143,109,901 of CM048755.1, read as the reverse complement.
TGAAATAAACATCCTGTTTCATGTTTACGGTAACCTGAAAGCGTGGATGGAAGTCATCTTAGTAGAAACACCACCAAAACATGATTAAAACATTTCGAACGCCATGTGCAGTGTCCACATGCAGCGCGATGAAGTGGAATGGTTGTCGATGTACTCTACACCTGGACCATATAAGGGACGGAATCGCGAGTTGTCGTACGATACCACACGCCTTCACTCACCTAATATCCAGTTGCTGTGTTTGGCTCAAAGTACACGTATAGTGTATGTTCAGCTGTGAGCAATGAACATCTGTGAGGTTTCCCACTCCAAGTCTCCGGTCCACGTTGTTTCCTTCCCAATAGTAGCTCTGAAACTGGCTCTGATTGAGTAAAGTCCACCGACAGCAGAAATTCCTGCCTGTTTTGAAACCGACTCACTGAAAATGGCGTTACACAAGACCTACGTACCTCTCATTCTTTACAACCACTGTTGTTAAGTCATGTACGAGGCATGTCCACAAAGAAAGTTCCGTTTGGTTATATAAACCAAACGCGTACAGATACAGAAAAAATATTTATTGTATAAAAATCTACAACTGTTCAACTACTTTTCTCCATAACTTCCGAATTTTGTAGGCACTTGTCATAGCGTGGCACAAGTTATTGTGTGCCTTCTTCATAGAAGGTTGCCGCCTCTGTATTCAACCATGTGGTAACATGTTCTTTCAGCTCATCATCGTTGAAGTGTTGACCACCAAGGACAGATTTTAGGTGTATGAAGAGATGAAAGGAGTTTTCTTTTTCCCTTCACGTTACCGCCCGACTTCACAAGGCGAATGTGATCAAACAACTCATACGGGAATTTCACTGGGACGTGTTTGATCATCCTCCGTTCAGCCTCGCTCCTAGCGAATTTCTTCTTACACCTAATACCTGTACATGGTGGTCAACACTTCAGCGACGATGACGAGCTGAAAGAACATGTTACAACTTGGTTGAATACACAGGCGGCAACCTTCTACGAAGAAGGAACACAAAAACTTGTGCCACGCTATGACAAATGCCTACAACATTTCGGAAGCTATGCAGAAAGGTAGTTTAATAGTTGTATATTTTTGTAGAATAAATATTTTTTCTGTATCTGTACACGTTTGTTTTATATAACCAAACGGAACTTACTTTGTGGACATACCTCGTATTATGGCTACGCGACGTACTGCGTTCCTTAAAAACTCGTGTAACAGTTCGCACTGAGAGAGCGACATATTGGGAAATTTCATTTATTGTATAGTCATGGTGACGTCCAAACAAGGTAGCTCCTCTGTAATTCTGTTTCCTTTTTACGTCGCGTCGATTTTATACAACCCACTGGCGCTTAAACATCACTTCGCTGGCATGACCTCCTTCAACGTGGTAGTGTCATAACTTCTACATTGTCTTCAACGAACAAAAATGGACAGTTCATTTCCTTTTTACTTTCTTTTTTAAGGAAGTTGCCCAATGTTTCTTTGGATGAGCTTATATGCTGATTGTTTCAGGGATCAGCTCCGCACCGAACACCAGTGTTCAGAAAATAGCACCTACAAATCAGCTGGGGAGGTTTCACAGCTAAATAGTAGTTTAGATTTAGAGGAATAAAACTGTTCCTGGAAGAGCACGTTTCGGGCGTGCGAGCAACGCGTGTGCGCGCACGTGTGACGACGAGCGCTCGCTAACAATAACGCCAGCTAATTGATTAAAGGAAAGAAGTGGCGGACACGGCAAACGATTAATTGTGCGCGCGGGGGATAACGGGTCTATAAATAAGCTGGCGGCACGGCCACACAGCCGGGAAAGCCGCGAGCTTTGTATTGACTGCCGCTGGCGCCGAACCGGCGACCCTCGGCATAGGCGGCCCTTAAAACGGGAGGCCGGCGCCGGCGCTGTGCACCTATCCGGGCGGCGCGGCGCGTCAATTATTCACAAGTCGAGTGCACAGCCGCGCAGGCAATCATACCGCGCGGCATTAACGTGTTCCAAAACGCCCCGCGCGATTCTTCAGGGGCCCGTAGCGCGGCCTGTATTCATCACACAGATAAGCCAAAAAGTGTTTCCGACAGCCCAGGGCGTAGAGATCATTGGTACAAATATTACAAGAATTAACATACTGCAGCAACCCTACAGTACAGGGTCAAAATTTAAATATTACACACTTCGTGCAGAACAGGCAAACTGAGAAAATCCGTTGGTTTTTGTACGTAGCATGAGGTCTCTGGTGAGCTTCATTACAGCTTATTAAACCCTTTTTTTATGGCCGATTCGTGAAATAAAACACGAAAAACCTTAATATTTGAGCACCGACACTAGGAATTGTTGAGATTAACACTTTTATAGTCTATATTGATTACAAATCGTCCAATTTCTTTCCGTAAGTTATGAAGATGATATTCTCAAACTGTTTCAATTTTTTTCAGTATCTTCTTAAATTACTGGGATCCATAGGTTTCGAAGTTATTCTACTTACGCACCAAATAACAAACACCAAGTGTTAGCCGTTATAGCACCTTAGACAACAATAATGTAAGTAACGAACCGAAGAAAATGGCTGAAATTTTAAGAACACATTCCTTAGGTATTTATCTAGAATCTCTGTTTTTCCACTATCGAAAATCTTTACTTGTTAGTAAAAAAAACACACAAACCTTATATTGTCCATATTGGACTGTGGTAAGGAACTGAGACTGTTAATGACAATAAAAGGTCAAATAAAAACAATTTATATGCTTTACTGTATTTTCTATCAGTTCTCAAACACCACTGATTTTGCAATACCCTTGGTCTTAATAATATTTTGTTTTAAACAAATACACATAGCACACAGTGTTTAGATAGTTATATATTATCTTTGAGACAAGGCACTACATCTGTGGATTCGTAATCTTTGGTTTGTTTATGTTTTGGCTCATGTCCAGTATGTGTAGTTTCACTGAAATGTCAGTCTGTGAAAAACTACTGAGTTATATACACTGAAAGAAATTGTAAGTAAACAAATCAATACCTAAATTTATAATTTTTGTACCTACCTACATCAACAAGAGCTTGTATGAGTTTTGTAGCAAAATGAAACCCAAAATAATAACTATCCGGATCCTTGAAGTATCTGTGTAAACAAAAACAGTTGTTCCGTCTGAAGATGAGAGTGTAAACTCTCGGTACGCGTCGGAGTGATAAAAAGAGTGACTGATGCAAAAAATTGTTTTTATTTGAACTTTTATTACTAAGAAACACCCAAAAATTATGCTTTGGTTCCAAAAGTGTCAACAGCTGTGAGAGTTCCTGACGCTAATAAATTTATCATCCTAATTTAAGAAAGTTACTCGACGAAAATACAGCTTGTAATCTTTCCTCGATTAAGGTCTATTTTATATTCGTTATTCGTCACAGTTACCAGAGGTAAAAACACGCTGCTTGGCTTTTGCGTATGGATGATTTTAGCTCATAATAGGAGTTATCGAACTTCTGTTTAAAATTGAGAGCACAGCAATAATTCATTGCATTTTTCAGATATTGATGTCATGTTCGGTGGACGAAAGGGCTGCATGTGCCTACTTCTACTAATCTTTGTGTCCGTCAGAAAAAAGTTATCGTCCCATTTTAAAAATACTATTCCGTGAAATAATATCTGATTTATTCACCGTACAGTTTTGTATCTTCTCTCACTAAATTAATGACTAAACACTTCTGGAAAAAATAAGTACACCTGGAAAGACGACGTCTATTTTGATCCGATTACGGCAGATACCAGCTGGGGGTTAGTAGATGTAACGTCGTCCGCTAATGGTAGCGTAATGACGTATCCGCCAGCGCGGCCTTTGTGCACCCTTTAATAGGGAGCGTTCAGAGCCGTAAGGCTCAATAAGCACTCAGGCGCTGCCATCTCCATCGACGAGTACAGACTCCTTCGTTCCGTTCAGCGGGTGCATAAGGCTCAGTTTGAACCAGTCTGTGAAGTAATCAGTCGCCATATCACAATGATTCACTCGTGTTTCTTACAATCAACTGAGGTTATTTAAATGACGTCAAATTGTTGTCATACGACACGCGGGATTGTTCTTTCGGCGAATTTGCTACCAAAGTTCGACGTGCTGTATTAATTGTGCAACTATGCGGGTTTCAATGGCCACATTAACATTCCCATACCGGTAGACGACTTTCTGGACGTCCACGCAGCACAGACGTCCGCCAAGATGGCCGTATTGTAAGGGCAGCACTGGCAGATCGTACAGCTACCACAGCGCAGGTAAGAGGGTTTGGCAACACCAACTCTATCAGAGGGACTACATACACGCCTGTCTTCCAATCACGACACAGCATCGACGAGCACGGCTCGAATGGTGCCTCCAAAGGATCACTTGGAAGATGGAATATAGGGCAGTGGTCTACAGCGATGAAAGCAGCTTCTGCTTTCTTAAAAAAATCTATAATACATTACTTTCAATACAGACCCGTAATTTTGCCAGGCATTTCTCATAGCGTGGTATAAGTTTATGCATTCTTTCGTCATACAATATTGCCGCCTGTCTTCTACCTCTTCATTGTTGTGGAAGCGCTTACCACCAAGGAACATTATTTATGTCTTTATGACTTCAGATATCGAAAGAGATAAAAATACCTAGGAGCGAGGGAGGGACTGAACCGAGGACGAACATAAACGTTCCCGCCAAGGCTCTGAGGGAGTTGCTTTGCCACAATTAATCATTTATAGAATGTGAACCTGTCTCACCAATATTAAATGCGAAGGTGGCAAATTTATACAGTTGTATCGCCCATAAGCGACAACAAAGACCTTAAAATAGATTTTACTCCGAAATTCCTTGGATATCTAAAGAAAAAGAAAAATGTCACTGAAAATAATATGTTTTAAGTGAAATTATATTTAACATATACGTTAACCATTTAAAGATAATGCAATGTATTTTGTGTTGCGATTTGTTACTCTTGACTGACAGGTTTACCGTCTCACCCCACAACACAAAACAAAGTGGCAATACAGTAAGTAACTTATTTAACAACAATGATAAAAGCGATTTATACATTAACCGTGGCGTTTATAAACTGTATATTGGTCAACCAGGCAGGGCTATAGAAACTAGACTCCCTGAACACAAGATAGCTGGAGATTACATAAGTCAGATTCTAGCTTCGCCGTTCATGTACTGAGGGGAGAACACATATACCAAGTCCATACAGAAGTGTAGGCAACTAAGGAAGAAAACTAAATTGTTAGCTCAGCATTTCCAGATGGTTCTAAACGACCAGTTACAGTTGTATAAATCTCCACTTTTAAGTTCCAAATGATGCAGAGCATGCAAATGGTCACATATAGCTACACAAATTTGTACTATGCAACTTCATATTCCTTACATTGTTTACCAGGTAAACTTCGGCGTTACAACAATACGAAAAAATACAATATTGTATTATTTTTCACAGTAATTATGTTCTGTATTTTAATGCTGCCCAAGGCGTAAATTTTAATTTACAACGTAAAAAGAGAACAACATATTTCCTGTTTGAATACGCTGGTACTCCATGCTAAACATCTCAGCTGTCGACATCTTTAATTATCAAGTCAGCAGAAAACTATAAACTTATTTGCGTGTGCCGTGATATATATATATTGAAAATATCGATAACCAATGTTATTAAACTAACGGGAAGAACTCCACGAAGAGAAATAGTTGATTGAGGAGCATGTAAGTAGTCAGATGCCAAAAACCATTTGAGAATATCGGCTGGAAAATATTCGGTTCGATTACATACATAAAATACCTTTTACCGAGCGTTTACGGCGTTATGGGAAGAAATGATCATCACCTATATAGTACCGGCACAGAAAAAAGCCTTACTACGTTCAAAGGGATCTTTATGAGTGGTTACATTTATTCTGCATATACCTATATTGGTATTCATATTAGTAGTTTAAAATTCTAAAACAACTATGGTGTGGCATTATTTAGCCTAGAAATTGCTTAATGCTTCGGCTATGGTGATAAGTACAACTACAGTTTACGATACAACTGGTAGTAAGAAGTCATTGTATTGACATAAGTAGCAGTGATAATATGAAAAGAACGTAGCAGACATTTGTGTACTCCAGGTTCACTATTGTTTCAGATGTTATTGGTTTTAAATATTTTCTGGTAGTTGTGATTCACAGCTCTGGTAAACTTTAGAAATTACTTGTAATGTAGTAATTTTTTGATAAAAATAGTATATATAGCGTCCGTTTTCGGGCAAAATAATTTTCCAACAATGGAGTTGAGAGTATATTTCAGACCTGAAGCAAAAATACCAGAAGTACTTACAGCTTGAGTTACTACGTAATGGAACCAAAGGAAGGCATACAATGATGAAAAATCACGTGTACAATAGACGGGAAGAGAAAAATTAGTAGTCTAAAGACCATACACACAGGAATTAAAAAATATTACATTAAATATAAACATTCTTAAATGGTATAGAATACGCGAGTCATAACAATTTGACAGCAGCCGTAGTTTGTAACATTTTAATATTTATATGTACACATAATGAAAATCGAGGCTCTGCTGTGCCCTTAGAATTATCTTTAATTTTTTTACATAAAGGCAAGAGTCTTGGCTTATTTTGCGAATTTTCAATTCCAGATGCCGTATGGAACTACCTTCTGGTGACAGAATACATCAAGTAAATGAAGCGTTTGTTCGGCAGAAGTGAGCAATAAGAATACTGTATGCAACAATTTTCACATAGACTTTGTTTCTATGTCCAGGGTTCAGATTGGTGTTATACACTCCGGTGGTAAGATATTCAACAAGCTTATATCAAACGTCTACATCAACATCATTAATGTGTACATCACATTCAAGTGCCTGGCAGTGGGTTCATCGAATCGCTTTCATAATACCGTACTCCTCTATCGCTCCATTTTATAATAATGTGTGGGAAAAAAGTAGCGCCTCAATCCTTCCGTTTTAGTTCTGATTTATTTTATTTTATTATAATTATGTATTTTTGTATAGGTGGGCGCTAACAAAATATGTTCGATTTCGGAGGAGAAAGTTGGTGAAAACATTTCGCAAATAGGTCTCTCGATAATGTCTTTCTTTTAACGTTTTCTCTCCAAGTTGATCACCATTTCCGTAATACTCTCTCTCCGCATTGGAGTAACATAAAACGAACTGTCCTTCTCTGAAATTTTTCCATGTCCTTTGTCAGTCCCACCTATTCAGGATTCCACAAAGCACAGCAATACTTCAAAATAGGACGGACTCGTTAGCTACGATAGAGATCAGTATTATCAAATGTTACCGCCAGGTCACAGCCTATGGCTGAAGCTTTAATTTTTTATTTATTTATTTTTGAAAATTTCCCCTGAAAATGACTACTAACATATCTGCAAACAAATCAGACGTTTGAAGTTGTGAATTCCATTCTTTAAACAATCGAGAAGTGGATTTTTCTGAAGAGTGGCTAAAACTTTATGAACTGCATCTGCTGTTATATTGTGTCATCATTTACTTATTGTATACCATATAACCATTTTTGCTCCCCAGAATGCTCATGTAGAACGTTTAATTAATGCTGCTCTCATGTCAGGATACAAAATCTGGTAACTAAATTCTTGTTATAGAGTCAAGTTTCCAGTCAATTTTCTGACGAGAGGATGTTCAACGTTATCTCTTCCTGTTAACAGGAAGTGTTTGTTTTGTCTACAATTGTGAAACGTAGTACTTAATATATTTATTATAGCAGCTGAGCTTACTGTCTTCTGTTATGCCTTCCTCTTACTCTCTTCTGTAGATAACTCTAATGCCCTAACAAGTTCAGAAATGTTTGTAAATCTAAGAGACTTAACTACGTTGGCCAGTCCCTAAGCTTACAAACTATTCACACTAACTTAAACTAACTTATCCTATGGACAACACAAACATCTATGACCGACAGAGCAAGGCGCCTTAGGACGCACGGCTATTCAGTCGGCGGCTCCTAACGAGTGAAAGACATCGTAAATCATATGTAGATTACAAAAGGTTTTCACATAAGATTATCTAAACACAACAATTGAACAAATATATACTGCCAGTGTGAATTAAAACTCCTTTACACATTTTTTTTCTGTTTTGTTAAGTTATACGATGTTTTCCGGACCATGTGGTTCCATCATCAGGTGAAATCGTCTTAACATAGACTTAGTTCTATGCATGAAGGAGGTGAAATGTATGTTACTGTTATGACGACGTTAGATGTTGCCTTATGTATTTCGTGAATGAATTATGGAGAATATGATGAGGGGCAGCAGCCTTTTCAGTAGTTACAGGGGCAACAGTCTGGATGATTGACTGAGCTGGCCTTGTAACATCAGCTAATGTGGCTTTGCCACACAGTTACTGCGAACGGCTGAAAGCAAGGGGAAACTACAGCCGTTATTTTTCCCGAGGACATGCAGCTCTACTGTATGAACATATGATGATGGCATCCTCTTGGGTAAAATATTCCGGAGGTAAAATAGTCCCCCATTCGGATCTCCGGGCGGGGACTACTCAGGAGGATGTGATCATCAGGAAAGACAATACTGGCATTCTACGGGTCGGAGCGTGGAATGTTAGATCCCTTAATCGAGTTGGAAAATTAGAAAATTTAAAAAGGGAAATGGATAGGTTGAAGTTAGATATAGTGGGGATTAGTGAAGTTCGGTGGCAGGATGAACAGGATTTCTGGTCAGGCGAGTACTGGATTATAAATACAAAATCAGTTGGGGTATCATAGGAGTAGGATTGATAATTAATAAGAAAATAGGAATGCGGGTAAACTACTATGACCAGCACAGCGATCGCATTATCATTGTCAAGATAGATACGAAGCCAACACCGACAACAGTAGTACAGGTTTATATGCCAACTAGCTCTGCCGATGATGAGGAGATCGAAGAAATATATGAGGAGCTAAAGGAAATTATTCAGACAATTAAGGGAGAGGAAAACTTAATTGTTATGGGAGACTGGAATTCGGTAGTAGGACAAGGAAGGGAAGGGAAGATAGTGGGTGAATATGGTCTGGGCAAAAGGAATGAAAGAGGAAGCCGCCTGGTAGAATTTTGCACGGAACATAATTTAGTTATAACAAACACCTGGTTTAAGAATCACAAAAGAAGGTTGTATACGTGGAAGAGACCAGGAGACACCGGGAGATACCAGATAGATTTTATAATGGTAAGACATAGATTTCGGAACCAGGTTTTGAAGTGTAGGACATACCCAGGGGCAGACATAGACTCTGACCATAACTTGTTGGTTATGAACTGTAGGCTGAAACTGAAGAAACTACAGAAAGGTAGGAATATAAGGAGATGGGACCTAGATAAATTGAAGGAACCTGAAGTTCTTAAGAATTTCAGAGGGAGCTTCAGGCAACAATTGACAGAAACAGGGGAAAATAAAACAGTAGAGGAGGAATGGGTAAAATTGAGAGATGAAATAGTGAAGGCAGCAGAGGACAAAATAGGTAGGAAGGCAAGACCTACAAAGAAACTTTGGATATCACAGGAGATACTAAATTTAATCGATGAAAGGAGAAAGTATAAAAATGCAGTAAATGAAACAGGCAAAATGGAGTACAGACGACTAAGAAATGAGATTGACAGGAAGTGCAAAATGGCTAAGCAGGAATGGTTAGAAGGCAAATGCAAGGATGTAGAAGAATGTATAAATAGGGGAAAAATAGATACAGCCTACCGGAAAATAAAAGAAACATTTGGCGATAAGAAAAACAGCTCTATGAATATCAAGGACACTTATGGAAAACCAGTTCTCAGCAAAGAAGGGAAAGCCGAAAGGTGGAAAGAGTATATAGAGGGGCTCTACAAAGGAAATGAACTTCGAGACACTATTGTAGGAAGGGAAGAGGATGTAGATGATGATGAAATAGGAGATACTTTTCTGAGAGATGAATTTGACAGGGCACTGAAAGACCTAAGTCGAAACAAGGCCCCTGGAGTAGATGATATCCCGTCAGAGCTACTGAAGCCTCTGGGAGAACCAGCCATGACAAAATTGTTTCACATTGTGTGTAAGATGTATGAGACAGGCGAAGTACCCTCAGACTTTAAGAAAAATGTTATAATCCCAATTCCAAAGAAAGCGGGTGCAGACAGGTGTGAAAACTACAGAACCATCAGTTTAATAAGTCATGGTTGCAAAATATTAACACGAATTATATACAGAAGGATGGAAAAGCTGGTAGAAGCAGACCTCGGGGAAGATCAGTTTGGGTTCAGGAGAAATGTAGGAACACGGGAGGCAATACTCACTTTACGGCTTATCCTAGAAGATAGATTAAGATAAGGCAAACCAACATTTCTAGCTTTTGTAGATTTGGAGAAGGCTTTTGACAATGTTGATTGGAATAAACTCTTTCAAGTTCTGAAGCAAGCAGGAGTAAAATATAGGGAGCGTAAGGTTATTTGCAACTTGTACAAAAACCAGACAGCGGTTTTCAGAGTTGAAGGGCATGAAAGGGTTGCAGTGGTTGGAAAGGGAGTAAGACAGGGTTGTAGCCTTTCCCCAATGTTGTTCAATTTGTACATTGAGCAAGCTATAAAGGAAAGCAAGGAGAAATTTGGAGAAGGAATTAAAGTTCAGGGTGAAGAATTAAAAACATTGCGTTTTGCCGACGACATAGTAATTCTGTCAGATACAGCAAAGGCCCTGGAAGAGCAATTGAACGGAATGGACAGTGTGCTGAAAGGTGCATATAAGATGAACATTAACAAGAGTAAGACTAGGGTAATGGAGTGCAGTGTAAGAAAATCAGGTGATGCTGAAGGAATTAGACTAGGTAACGAAACAATAAAGGAGGTAGATGAGTTTTGTTACTTGGGCAGTAAAATAACAAATGATGGTCGCAGTACAGATGATATAAAATGTAGAATGGCAATGGGTAGAAAGGCGTTTTTGAAAAAGAGAAATTTGTTAACATCGAATATTGATTTAAGCCTAAGGAAGTCCTTTCTGAAGGCATTTGTATGGAGTGTTGCCTTGTATGGGAGTGAAACATGGACGATAAGCAGTGTGGACAGAAAGAGGATAGAGGCTTTTGAAATGTGGTGCTACAGAAGAATGCTGAAGATTAGGTGGGTGGATCGCGTAACTAATGAGGAGGTACTGAACCGAATTGGGGAGAAAAGAAATTTCTGGCATACCTTGACTAAAAGAAGGGATAGATTGGTAGGACACATTCTTAGACATCAAGGAATTGTGAATTTAGCGTTGGAGGGAAGTGTGTGGGGTAAAAATCGCAGAGGGAGACCAAGAGACGCGTATAGTAAGCAGATTCAAGTGGATGTGGGTTGTCGTTCTTATGAGGAGATGAAAAGGCTTGCTCAGGATAGAGTAGGGTGGAGAGCTGCATCAAACCAGTCTCTGGACTGAAGACCACAACAACAACAACATGATGAGAAACAGTGGGAAAAACTAGCAAAAAACATACAAAACTCTCAAGGAATAATATTTACGACGTGATGTGTAATCAAAGAAGCAAAACCCCTACGTCTGCTGAGATCAGAAGATAAAAGTATCGTTCATTGAGTGTTTGGTAAGTTTTTCACTGTTTTCTCTTTGTTTCGGATTATATTTTACACAGTTCATACACGACATACGTTAAGCTAACATCGAATCTTCTCATAACAGAACACCCATTTCACCTGTGTGTAGAGCAAAACTAAGTCATGTATTACAATAACTCCCCCTTATGATGGATTCACACAGTCCGAAAAGCGTAATTCCGTAAAACACGTAAAAATGTAGCTGAAGGCGGTTTTCTGTTTACTGGCAGCATTTTGAATACAGTCACGGCCACACAGCCACACAGGATTGCACTCAAATTGAACAAATATATTTTCAGAAAATGCACAACGTGAATAGAATTATACAGCTATCAGTAGTATTTACAGGGGTTCATAAAAATATGGAAACACCTGAGCAAAAAATATTTCCCTGCCTGTCACGGTGTACCAAAGAGGTTACATTCAAAACAGTTCGCAGTAAGCTCACAATGAATTAATACAAGCCCTGTGTAGTCTTTAAAGGAATCTTATACCTTTACTTCTGCAAAACAGCGCAAATTCAGGTAACGATGATAGAAGTGGGTACCGATCACGCTTTCTTCTTTCCAAGAAAGCTCACAAAGACTCAGAGACCTGATCTCTGAGGTGATCAGGGACGGTTTGGCTGTTCATAATCTTTCTCATAAAACCAGTGCTGGACGAAACCAACACTTTTAACGAGGGCCCTGTCGTTTTGGAACAAAGGTGGAACCATGGGCTAGCAGATAACCCAGGAAGTGCAAGGAATATATCGGTATGAACAACCAAACCATCAGCGAATCCTGCCATGTTTCACTGTGGAGACATAAGCTCGGCCAGACGTTGGTAACAGAGTGGGACAAGCCTGATCGTTCCAAATCAATTTCTTCCATTGCTCCACTAACAATAATTTATGGCTTTGGCAACAAGTTTCCTGTTGCGAGCATTCGCAACAGTGGTGAGTGGATTTGGAATTGCAGCTCGCCCTGCCATTTCCTGCTTATGGAGCTGCCTTCGTGTTGTTTTGGTGACGTTACACGAGCTTGGTATTCGATTCTGCAGTGAATTTTACATTTTCTGGCCTCTTACATTTCGTCGCTATCCTCTTGAAATACCGTTTCTCAGGATCGGTCGAACCATGATTTCTTTTGGGTTACCACTTAGAGGTTAAAGTTTTACCCGCTGTCTCTGTATGCAGTATAAATCTTCACTATGGTGGCTCTTGATACTTCAAACTCATCAACTACCTTTGTTACGCCCACCACCATACCAGCGCCAACAATTTTCCCACGTTCCATTCACGCGGCTCCAGCATAGTGCACTCACAGCTGCCCAGAAGTACGTTCTGCCCACGTCTGGCACTTACAGTATGTTGAAGACGTTGTTCTGGTTCACTCGCTGTGAAATAGAACAGTGAAAACCGCAGTCTTGCCCAGCGTCTGAGTTTCTCGCTGTGTTTCCATATTTTTGTTCATCCATAATAGTTTTTCATGCGACGTTGCTGTAGCCGAAAAACCCTACTGGACGATTTGTACAATGTTACGTAGTCTTTATTTACATAAGTGAACAATGTACATGTTTGAAAGCTTTTACAGTATCTTAGTTGCAAAGCAAGAAAAATATATCAATATGATCTGTTGCTTTCTCAGGTATTCAGCGTAGCTCCTGTGCGTCTTCTCCTACTTTTAATAGATGTTTTAATGATGCAATGGAGTTATTGGTGCAATATTTCTGGTTTAATTCCAAAACATCGGACGCCATCTGAAACAAAGGACATTTATTTGTGTATACCAGTTTTCTGTAATAAATACTGTATTGGGTGACAGAGTGTAGAGTGAGCTGTTAATTTTATTCTAGATGCTTTTAACGATAATAACTTAGGCTAGGTGCATAATTAGGTCAGAAAGATGTATATATATATTGGCAGTAGGTACGTGCAAATCGTGACAAATACTGGAGTGATGTTACTATCATTATGGCCAATGTGTAAATACAGTAAGTTTTGCAAGTACAGTTTCCATTATTAATTCATCTTACGTTCACTTTGTATTCTCAGACGTTGTATAAGGTCAATTGTTCGGTAAAATGATGGAAATGACAGTGAAATAACGTAGGACGCCCAATCAACCGAAGATTTCACTGAACGACAATTCTAACACCCTATTCATTTATCAAATATTACACGCCTGTATTATTCCAGATTATTTTGGACTTTGAAAAACTGAAGAAAAGTTTACAAATAATATTATGAAGTGTGGACATAATCGGTGGAGCTGCATAAATATTGAAGAAATGAAACGAAGGAAAATTTGTGCAAATTTTGATGTTCTCTGTGTTTGGAACGTGTTCCATACATTCTCGTAACATATTTATTTGAGTATGTGATGTTATCCATTTTAAAAGTATTTCACTCCCAGATTCGATAACTGAGAAAATTGATGATTTTATTTCATTTATGCAAGCACTTACAGGTGTTTGGTAGGATGATATCTCCTTTATCAGAGATACTGAATCTCAAAATGTATCACCCTTTTCGTGATATTTGAAGTTGAATAAAACTTGTTTTACGCCAGCTTGATTTCCTCCAACTCTCCATAAAATTGTACTGTCCGACAGACTTGTAAAAGTAAAATATCTCACTAATAACTCCAGCACCAGCGAAAACATCGATCTCAATCAGGAACCCATATGCGTATATATGGAGACATTCTGTTTATTTATACTTGGTATTTATTGTTTCTGCAAGAATATTTTTAAGAAATTCCTGACTCTTTAAAACGCTTTCATTGAGTTAAAGTATGAATTTAACTGAGTATAATTAAAGTGGACAGACTGCTGAAGCAAAATCATCTTTGCTTATTTGTGGAGAGCAGTCCTTTCTTAATGCATCAATGCATTGCATTAAACCGTTTTGTGTGTTACGCCAGCTAGCATGACGTTTGTAGTTGTTCCAATATGTCTCAATGGGGAAGATGATTATTATTATTATTTTATTGGAATATTGCCAGTCTCATAACTTCGATGTTATAGATGTACTGGCAGTAGCTGCCTGAAGAGCTGAAATTAATATTTTTTATACTGTTCTTGTAATAAGGCAAAGAGCCTGATTTTGTAGAATCTCTAGTTTAGATACATTCCTTGAGAGCAATACTTCATACCCATATGCTGGGTTTTATATATTTTTTATAAGTAGACTTTAGTGCGTACAGGAACATATCCCACTTTTTTCAGCTAATATGGCCAGCTTTTTCTTAACATTATTAACGGTATTTCGTATATGATGCTAGGAGATACCAGGATACTTTTGACTGTCACATTGAATTACGTATTTATTCTCATACGTAAATGTATACTGTAAATTTAATCAGCCAGCGAGAAAACTTCGAAGAATGTCTTTTCGGTGTTATCTGTCATAAAATTTTCTTTTCAGAAGTTTGCAAATGTAGTCACGGCTGCATTCATTTTCGCTAATATTTCTCTTTGGCAGTGAGATCCATTTGACTAAAATGTGTTTCTCAACCTTTTCGAATATGCGACCTCCTTTCAAGTAAAAATATTCTTGCGACAGCCTTCCAAATAAAAATATTGTGGAGATCCCCACCCCCCTCGTCGGGAACCGTAAAGATACTTATCTCAAAGGAAACAAATTTAATAATCTTTCTTTTAAAATTTTGGACGATAGTTTTTTTTTTTAATTTTTCTGGGTGGAGTACATTATCATATTTTTACGATTTCGGACAGAAAAATGTATTTTGCTTAACGACTGTTTTGCATTTCAGGCAAGACCCAGAAGCTAATTATGCTCATTAAGAAACGTCCCATTGTATTGACAATTTGTAAAGAAGTATATAGTTTTTTCGAATTTTCAGAATTACTTTCCTGGAAACAGTTTTCAGGCTTTGCGCTTATTCGTCATTAACACACTGTGTTGTAAGACAATCTATGATGTATTCAATTCATAATGAATGTTATTGAAGAAACTCCGAAATTTTAACATTAAATATATTTCACTTAGGCATACGTTTTTGTATTACTGAACACATAATTATTTTATGGTGCGCATAATTCCTCCTGTAACGGCGACAAAAATTCAAATGTTTGTAAATCTATTGGATTTAACTATAGTGGTTATTAGTCCCTAGGCTAACAAACTATTTAAACTAACTTATACAAGTTAAGGACAACGCACATACCCATGCTCGAGGGAGGACTCGAACCTCTGACGAGGAGCAATCGCTCGCTCTGCAGCAAAGTGTCTTAGAGCACTCGTCCATTCCGCCGCGACTATGACGGTGACCCCCGAGCACGACTTTGCGACCAACAGGTTGAAAAACACTGTCCCAAATCATAAGCATGCACAGCTGTCTTAATAACCCCATCTTTTCGTATCTCTCCTGGTACGGCATGAATCATGATATTAAGTAACGTTGTGTTGATAACAGCTCCTTTAGATACTCCAGTTTTCATGTTTTTATAACTTGACATCACGTTTCTGACCATACTAGCACAGTATCGCTGGTGGATAAATCAATACAACCATTTCAGCATTGTGCCATTAATTCCACAATTTCTCAATATATCTAATAGTATTACCGTCCACAGGGTGTCATACAGACCATAAAATCAACAAAGATTTCCAAAGTGTTATTGCTGTTATATTAAGGAATCTTTAATGTAGTGACTGAAGACGAGGAACTGTTGAATTGTTTATCGGTCTTAAACAAATCCTGCTTGCTGAAGACAAATAATCTCATGAGTTTGAAGATAATGTGAAAGTCCACTGTTAACCATTGTTTTAATTGTCTTGGAGAAAATGGTAGTGAGCGAAGCAAGTCGGTAATTAGCAAAAGAGTTTTGATTTTAATATTGGTGCTACAATACCCTCCATTCCTAATTTTATTAAATAATGTACATAATATGTCCTTTGCAACTGTTGCAAGATTCTTCAGAAAGTCTGCAAAGATCATTTGTCACAGCCACACTTACCTTTTAATGACTTTTGTGCTTACTGAAGTTCATGAAGTGTGTAATGAATATAATTTTTCTCACTTCGATTAGGCAATTCTATCTGAATACCATTACTAACTTTTTTCCTTTTCGCTCTGTTCCTTGGTCAACTGATGATTCTTCGTTATAAACTTGTTGAAAGCTGTAGCTACATCTTTGTCATCACATACGGTATGTTGTTTCCTCCAATCCGGGTTGGTTCTTTGTACACTTGAGCTTAGATATCGAAGACGGATATAAATTTAAAAACCGTGGTGGTTTCTTCCCCGTAGCTGAGTCGGCTAATGAATGTTGAGAAGCAATCCTTTTTGGACTGTATTAAATCCCTTCTTTTAACTGCAGATTTTGTTTCCATTCAATAGCTTACAAAACATCTTCGTTGCTTCTTATCGTATTGTTGCTGCACCGGTATCTTTCTTTAATTTTTCCAAGTGTTTATTCAAATGTTTGTAAATCTGAGGGACTTAACTACGTTGGTCATCAGTCCTTAGGCTTACAAACTACTCAAACTAACATAAAGTGACTTATGATAAGTACAACACAACACCCATGGCAGAGTGTGGTTTCGAACCTCCGATAGCGAGGAACCTCGCGCTCTGCAGCAAGGCGCCTTTGAACGCTCGGCCACTGCACCGCGGCCCAAGTGTTTATTCCAATTTTTGTTTTAGGAATATGACGTTTTGCTGTCTGAAGTATTAATTTTTAAAAAAATTCGTTGATTTTATCAGGAGACAATTTTTGAAACTTGAAATTAGCTGATGTAAGTTCCTTATGTTCTTCTTTGAAGGCGTCCCAATAAGCATTTTTAAAAGTCGCAATTGCATTTTACTTAATTTTTTGACACAATCTGACATCAGAACCTGAAATGATACTGCTAATAATCATACAGTGTCCAGTGCAAACCCCAGTTATAGTTTTCCTCGATCTTAATGTACTGAAGTCAGAAAAGAATTATTTTCAGGTCTTTGTTGCTGTGCTATTGTTATGACGATTAGTTGGGGATGTTGATGGGGAATAGATCAGTTCGATATTATTTGACGCAATAAAATCTTGTACTGTTATTACTGCAACATTTTCAACAATGTGCAGAAATATCCATTAAAGTCTCTAAATATTGCAAGTTTATTTTCTACATTTCAGGCATTTTTATTCGTAATATTGTTCTGTGGGTTATATATATATATATATATATATATATATATATATATATATATATATATATATATCAAAAATTTTAAACAATTGCTTCTGAACTCACCAATCAACTTTGAAAGTCTCAGCAAGATCTTATCCATCTTATTTGTTACGTCTTTATATATGTCCACAAGTAACATTAAATGTTAAAAATGTTCTTCATATTTGTGATCCAATATCATAAATAAATGACATCCATTCTTTACTTTATTTTGCAATTTCACATTTTATAAGGAAAATTCGTTAAACATTTCTGTAGTATCGCCCCTAGGTTAGTCGGTAGCTAACTTCTAGATGAAGATTCAGGATTAATTAGGTAACAAATAAATTTGTAATTTACAATCGGATTATAACAAGATATTCAACCCTCAATGGCCACCTGCAATGGACTCATGTATTTTGCTCAATTAGAGACTGAGCTAGTTGTATAACGTTGTATGTGTGGTTGCTTGCTGCCGCCTTACCTACAACGCTGGAATCGCATTTTCAAGAAATTGTGTACTAATATCCGCCCAGACATGCTGGCAGGGGTTTTGTTCGATTGACAGAAATTACGTCATTCAAATTCAGAGATGATTGACACAAGCAAACTACGGACGATTTCAACATCCAAACGTGTGCTAATGAACTCTGATGCACATTATGGAAGATTCATGAACTTCTAACCTTCTCATCTGACTCGCTAAGCTTGTTATTTGTACCGTTACTGCGTCGTGTAGACAGTTAATATTAAATGTCCGTTAGGGAGGTTTGGTTCTTCATGGCATGATACTGACAATGGGGATGTAATTATTAGAGGCGGAACACAAGCTGCAGGTGGTAAAGATAGTCGGATGTGTCTATCGTGACATTCAGTTTCAACAATTTATCGAAATTCAGAAAAAAATCCAAACCTAGGTAACTGGATATGGATTTATTTGAATTGTTCTCCTTCCGAATTTCCTTTCAGTGCACTAACCACTACTTCACAACGTTCGGTGAGAAGTGAACGAAATTCTTAAGATAAGAACCACCTATGCCACATTCTTAAGGAGATGTGAGGTCATAAACAATTAAATTCATGAAAGACTGGCGTTTCATGCGGAAACGTTCCATGTGTCCTGTTAAATAATGGACCGCTTTCAACCAAATACGACACAAAAATTCTTTATTGGCAGGAAACAATCGCTATGGGGTGTAATTCACCTACGACACATAATTCAAGACATATGACGTCGTAAGCAAAGACACTCACAAGAAACTACTTCATCATGTGACGAGAGGTAATGAGACTTCATTCAACCACTAACTGAGAATGAGAGCACTTACCGACTTGCAACAAACTTTACACATAATTTAAAAGCATTACAAAACTTTACACCAGCAAAATAATGAGACGAAATACGTTTATCGCTAACTATTTTTCCTCTGTTTATGCAGTAAAACAACGGTATTCAGCCTGATGTTAAAATTTATTTCTACATTATTAATAAATTGTATTCGCCAGATATTGTACGAGCAGTAAACATATATACCACTGATTGTAAGTCCGAAACTATATCCTAGTCTGATAGGTAGTTCCTGAGTTATGTGGTCATAAACAATTAAGTTCAATAAAAATCTTCTCAATATGAATAAGGTTTCCATTACAATTATTAGTTGTTTACTACCAAATCTATTAACGAATTATTTTGGGGAAAGTATGCATGTATACGAACGAATCTACCATCAAAATTATATCATACCACGACACACACGTCACGTGATATAACATCATACAGAATGAAATTCATGGAAATCGCCCAGTCACACATGCGGTTGTTGTTACGTCTTTACTGCGAACTTTATTCGCAAAGTATTTCGTCGACAGGTTAGTAATATTCCATTCTATATACCTGGAATGTAGTATTCTTGTAGGACATATACAAGAGACATCACGTCATAAGGATTGAGCTGTATGAAACCTAAACTGAAATGGATAAAGAGAGGTGTAGAAAGCGATGGACATAGGGGGGGGGGGGGGGGGGGCAAAGGAGATGTTTTAAAATAAGAATGGAATAAATTCATACTCGAAAAACGCCAGCAAATAACGGTAGTGTTTATAGAAAAACTCATTACCTAGAAACGAGAAAAAATTATCAATTGAAGACAATAGTCCGGCCAAAATCCATACAATTATCAGTAGCGATAATTTCTTAATAAACAAAAGAAAACAAAGAATCAAGAAAAAGAAAGAAATGTTTTAAAGAATACATTAGAACAAAAGTGGAAACAGTTAAATTATGATGTAATGTAGAAGCATACAGTGTTACAGAAGAAATTACAGACGAAACTTTATGAATAATGGTAATGTTTGACGCTAATATCCGAAGTAGACCTAGATGACTGACAACATTTTGAAAAATTAGAAAAGCGAACAGAAACAAAATTAGGAAATGTGAAGTGTTCCGAAACAAAACGGCTCCAAAAATAAAGGGAAGGAAATGGACAGTTGAAGAGAGAATTGAATAATGTAAGAGTAATGGAGAAAGCGTAAAGCTAACTTAGCGAAGCGAAAAAAATGGCCTTTAGCAGCAACAACAGATTTTTAAGGAATTTACAACAGGGACATTTTCGAGTATACATATAGTGCAATGCAGTTTGCTATAGGAGATATGGCTTCTGTACGTGCTAATATGCAGCAGGAATCTAAATACCGACTTCAGTTTTTATCTGTAGCTATTGGTTAAGGTATGGATACTTCTATTAGCTGGAAAATTTGAGCGCTTCTAAATCCATATGATCAACATGAGCAGCTGTATAATATTTCATTTAAACGGAATTCAGTACGGAGTAGACTATGAGACATACATGAACCAAAACCGACTTATTAATGTATACGTCCTACTCAAAGCTGCTAGCCCGTGAATATGACGCAGCCAGAAGTGCAGCAGAATTTTCGCCGTTGGAAATTACGCCGTGATGGAAAAATTGATATGGGTACACAACATGTACAGATTTTATTATCCTTATCCTTTACTTTAGTTTACAAGGAACTTCATCATTAGTAATGTTATGTTTATGTACAAACCAGTTTAAATATAATAATATTTTTGATGTTGATGCTCTTCTTCCTTCCGTGCCTATTCAGAAACAGATAGTGAGAATATTCCGCCGGAATTTAATTTAATCATACCTGACAGTTACGATTATAAGAAAGGCAAACAGTTTTTCCGTATCAATAATTAAATATACGATATAAAGAAAGCTTTTTTATTTTTGTTAAAAAGAACGGTCATCTAAAAGTAATTTAATAAACGTTACAACAAATTGTAGTATTTAGACCAATAAATTATGTTTCACACTTGTTGGTTTTGGAGGGGACTAAACATCTATGTCATCAGTCCCTGTTTCACACTACTTTCGAATTTAGTCTTATTCTTCTTGTTACTCTAGTTTCCACATGAGTAACTTATTCAGTTTTGTTGCGCTGTATGATAATGTTTGCTAATGTCTGAACTAGTTGCACAGTACATGCGCAGTTCTAGAGGAGTTCAATAAACAGTATTCTTACAAAATACCGCTCGTTTTCAGTATGAGTCTTGGGTGTTGTAAATTTGAACAAATTATTTGTATCTCCACTTGACGGTTTTTCATTGATACTGTGTTATGCTGACTGTTAGTAAGCTCTACAGACATCACTGCGACAGTGACAGATTATCGGAGGTCATCTTAGACGGTCTACTACGCGTTTCAGTAAGATGACTTTTCCGTTTGCGGTTGTGTTGTTTTGCTACCGTTCTCCACGATAGCCTGTCTCGTGTCATGTTTAATCATATCTGCTTAGCAGCTCCGTCTTGCATTTATTGTAATTTATTTATTGTATTCAGCATGTCGTCTCCTTCCTCAAGTTTTTACCCTTACACTTCCTTGACGTCTTACGTACTGACTCATCAACAGCTCACATTTTTGTTATTTAATGATTAAAATTCCTTTAGGCCCTAATTCTTTTACCACCTCTTCATTAGTTACCCTTTTTAGCTATATAATCTTCAGCATTCGTAGCACCACATACCAAAATTTCTGTGCTCTTCCTGTCTTTAGCCTACAGTTTGTCGTCCACGTTTAAATTCCAGGAGTAGTCGGTATTCCCGCAAAACTAATGATATCCTAGGAAGAGATAGCCATAACAAAACTATACCGATGGCTGTGGAAGATATATGAGACAGACGAAATAACGTCAGAATTAATAAAGAATGCATTAATTGCAATGATAAGCAAAGCAGATGCTGGCAGATATGAATACTACCAAACTATCACTTTGGTAAATCACGGTTGCAGAATACTAACACAAATTATTTACAGTAGAATGAAAAATATGGGCCGCGGCGTAGTGGCTGATTGCATTGAGGCGCTATGCTCCGATGCGCGAGGCCGTTCCCCGTCTGGGATTCGAATCCTCCCTCGGGCATGGATGTTTATGCCGTCTTTAGTATAAGGTACTTTACAAGTAGTTTGTAAGTTCAGTTAAGTCCCATAAGCCTAACAAACATTTGATTTTTGAAAATTTTGGAAGATTGTTATCTCAGGGAAGATACGATCGGATCCCGGAAAAAATAGAGGGAATACTTACTACTTACATTTATTAAAAGGAGTAGTAAAGGCAAACCTACGTTTATAGCAGAAACAGAAACCAGCGGCTGTTATAATAATCGAGGGGCACATAAGAGAAGCAGTGACTGGGAATGGCATAACAAAGTGTTGTAACGTGTCTGCGATGTTATTAAATCTGTACTATCAATAAAAGAAAACGGAAAAAAATGTGGAGAAGGAATTAAACTTCGGGGTAAGGGAGAAAAAACCTTGAGTTATTCTAATAAGATAGTAATTCTAACGTAACAGAAAAAAGGACTTGAAAGAGAAACTGAGCGGAATGTACAATGTTTAGAAACAAGAAACAAAATGAACATTAACAAAATTGGAATGAAGTGGATGGAATATAGTCGAATTAATTCAGGCGATGCTAACGAAATTAGCTAAGCAAACGAGACTATAGAACTACTAGATGAGTTTTGTTATTTGGACAGGAAAGTAACGAATGATGGCTGAAGTAGAGAGGTAATAAAAGCTCTTATTTGTAAGATCAATTGGTTGACGTAGGTTATAGATTTGTTACGAGGTTTACTTCGTTAATAGTCTTGAGTGTAATCGTGTATGGAAGTGAGACATAAACGATAAAATGTGCAGACAAGAAGAGAACTGAAGCTTCTAATATGTGGTGTTACAGAATGCTGCTGAAGATTAGACGTGTATCTCATGTAACCAGTGAGGAGGTGCTGTACAGAATTTAGGAGAAAATAAAATTGTGACGTAACTTTACTGAGAGTAGCAATCGGTTGACAGGACACAGTCTGAGGTGTCAAAATATCACTAATTTCGTAGTGGATAAAATTCCGTATGTGGGGAAGTGGAAGGGGTTTCAAAACTGTAGAGGGAACTCAAGAGATGCAGGTTAAAAGGATATTAACTACAATAGTGATTCGGTAATCAGAAGGCTTGCAGAAGATAAAGCATCATTTTCGTCTTGGGCGTGAACATCACGACAAAAGCAACAAGATTGTGGTAGTATGGAGGCTTGCTTCTGGTAAGCCTTCTGGGCCTGTAGTACTAACGTTTCGTCCAGAACGGCGCTGGACATCTTCAGACGAATTGTTCCTTCGCTGAGTCTTACCAACTGACTGGTCGGACGTCTGAGAGCGAGATAAAATTATTGTACTGTAGAAATGGGGCGTAGCCGACGTTTCACGTGATAAACAGGGATAATCCGTACCAGAGATTAAACGTAACTATAGATAGTACTCAACGATAAAATCTATCCAGCGATTCGGTGGATCTACTGTTGTATGTCGTTGAGCTTCATGGGCCATTCTTTCCCATTAAATTTATTACTAAGTTCATATATTTCAGTAGCTTCTCTTACAGTCTTGGATAATAGTTCGATGTCGTTTCAGAAAACTTCCGTTCCTGACTTCTTGACAGATAAAACTGAAGGGTAATTGCAACTACTTTGGATATTCTTATAAGTTTCGACATTGTGTCTTTACTAGCTATGATTCCTATTTCGTTTTTTTTTTTCTATCTTTTTGGGCCACTTCAGGTTACGGTAGTAACACTAAAAGTGGACCTTTGCGATCGTCTTTTGACAGCTCGAAATTTAAATGAAAATAACGGCTTAACCATTCATCTGACACGAAAACTGAATAACCGAATTTGTAGAGGAGAAAATTCTCTACAACTTTGCTCTCTTATGTTATTTTTTCATATCTCGTATCGTTTCAGAGATATTTGCAAAAATAACGGCGATTTTGGGATGTATGTCTGTCTGTCCGTAAAGTGTTCCCTGTTTTTAAGACGAACCGCTCAACCGATCAGCACCAAATTCTGTACACATAATTTTAGGCCGCCAGAGACCAGAACCTCCCTTTTTCAAATTTTTCGGACAAAAAATACGGTAGTAATATCAAAAAAGCCGTTTTTAATATAACTGTAATTGCCAACGAACTGCTCATCTGACACGACAATTGAATAGCCTAATTGGTAGAGAGGAAAATTCTCTACAACTTAGCTCTATTACGTTTTTTTTCATATCTTGCTTCGTTGCAGAGATATTTGCAAAAATAACGACGATTTAACGATGGCTGTCTGGCTGTAACGTGTTCCCACTTTTTAGGTCGAACCGTTCACCCGATCGACACCAAATTTTACAGACAATTGTTGGCTACCAGAGACCAGAACCTCGCTTTTTGAAATATTTCGGACAAGAAATACCTTAGTAACACATAAAAAGCCGTTTGTAATTTAATTTTAATTGCAAATAAACCGGTTATCTGACGCGAAAATTGAATAAACGAATTTGTAGAGGAGAAAATTTTCTGTAACTTTGTTCCCTTATGTTTTTATTCATATCTCGTATCGTTTGAAAGATATTTGCAAAAATAACGGACTTTTGACACCTTCCATTGAATTAACGAAAACCAGCCGTTCGCAGATGTCACGTGACATTCCTCGCCCAGAACTCTGAGGCATACGCCATCTTGCGGTGCGTATTTGATGATTTTATTATTGTAACTTAAACGTTGTCATTTCAAAGCAATGGCGCACTGAAGAATTAACAAAAGACGTCGTCCTTCGTACGATATATGATAATCTAGTATCTACAAATGCCATGTTAGCATCAGTTAACAACGACCATGGATAGTATGAAATTAAATACAACTTCTCACGGTCAGCTGTAGCATAGTGGGCAATGCGTTCGACACTGGAGCTGAAGGTCAGTGGTTCGAAACCCGTCACTGTCTATTTTTTTTCCTAAAAGGGCTTAAGACATTCTTATTAATTAATTTTTTGTTATTTAGATTATTATTTTGGTCGAAAATGTTTGCAAAAACTTATAAAACTACAAATCTAAAGTGGGCCGTAAAACACGTCAGTGCGATTTTTTGTTCAGGAGAGTTGACTGACGTTTTTAGACATTGCTTACTTATAAAAAGTTCCGTAGGTAGGACGGTATTTTATGACCAGTTAGATGGTTACAGAAATGGGTAATCAATTAATTTCCACGATAGCTACCTTTTAAATGAAGGAATTCGAACAATCGGCTCAAGAAAAAGCAAATAAGACACCATCTCGCTGTTATCGGTTTGTAGATGATACATTTGTGGTTCTGTTTTCTAAATAATATAAATAAAAAACTCCGTTTCAACATGGTAGTAGAAAATGACAGTAGAATACATATCCTAGAAGTTTTAATTACATTGGAACATAGGGGTTCATCGAAAATTAACGCATAAGGACAGATATATAAAAACTTTAATGACCATCCACAACAAAAGAGAGGTGTCATTAAAAGTCTTACCGATAGAGTCAAAAGGATTTACACGACTAGACACATGGACGCCGAATTAAAACATCTCAAGCAGACCTTCGAAAAATAAATGTCTACGCATAGAAGAAAAAAATATGGAAGAATACAGTTTCTCTCTCTCTCTCTTTTTTATTAAAAAAAATGAATCTTATCGTTAAATTTTACGAAAATGTTAACTTAGACCAACAAAGAAAATATGACAAACACTCCGGTCTGTAAATGATGAACATCCTCGGCAAATAGCGTTCCACTGGGACTGGGAAGAGTAGTGTGAAAACACGGATAAAGCAACACAAAAGTGTTCGCCGACAAGGGAAAAAAGACAAATCGGCTGTAGCAGTGTACTCTCTTCAATCAGGAAGTAACGAAGTTAAGTTCTCTGAAACAAACTTTTTATCTTCGACGACAACTATGATACACGATCATATACAGAAGCTATTTAAGTATATGAACATATGGATGGTTTTCATAAAAGAATAAGAAGCTCAGTGACATACGGAGAATATATCTGCATAATCGCAAGACAGATGTTATAGTTGGTTACAATCGATAGTACATTTTTATCCCCGACAATGGTTATTTCCGTTTATGACGTATAATTTCGACCATATCCTATTACTACAGTATATATGCCGATCTCAGACGCCCGACCAGTCAGCAGAGAGGGCCCACCGGAGGAGCAGCGCCTCTGAAGATGTTTGCGCAGTTCTGGACGAAACGTTACCATGTGAAACGTTTCGTAGACTAAGACCTTACATTCCGAAAGATTGACCAGCTACCAGCTGTAACAACATCCTCCAAATAGGTAAATTCGATAACGACTTCCTAAGACTGAACTGTATATTGATAGCTACATATTATACTTTTGCTATTCCCAGAGTATATTTTGTATCGCTTCGTTTTAGGCATCGCCATTTACGTTAGGGGCCAAATAGCAAAACTCTTCCAGTACTTTCGACTGATGTTATTCCTTTGTCCACTCGCTATGAATTCTAGTGTCATAGTCTAACGTATTTTAGTATTACTTTTATGTATCCTGAGCTCTATTTCTTTATGTAAATATCTGTGTAACTTCCATTCCTTCTTTCTCCATCCATGGGTTAAATAAAATGTCATATCAAGTACAAGCCTGTATCACCTAAATCTCGATTACTGTTTGTCTGCGAGTGTAATAGAGTTAACTTTTGAATGAATTCGGTATGCTGTCGTGGTACTAAGTAACTCTACATAGACACAGTAGATTTTCTATATTGTAACTGTTGCATCCATTAAGTGATAACATTCGTGATAATTGCGGACGTATAGAGGCTCGGATCAATTCCTTGTATGCTGTGCTACACGTGTGAACAATGGGTACTCTCAATAGCATACACAGTAAGCAGAAAGTAGGATCCGGAAACTAGGCGTTCGTAATAATTTGGCTCCACTCTAATATAAATGGTAATCTTCTCTGTCTCCTTCCATCCCGCAGACGTCTTCATTTATACAGCTTGGTATTTTAATAAATGGTTGCGCGCTTTCCGATTTTGGACGTGTAAGATTGATTGTAAATTAGGTAGAGCTATCGCCGTGTGGAGGAGGAAATAGCTGGTGTGAATGCGCACCTGCTGGAGAGAGCCCAGTGAAAGTGCGCGGCCGTGGCCCATATTGCGCCTCCACACCTGGTCGTGGTTCCCATGGCACACACACCTTTGTTCCCGGGACTCACAACCGCCTTCAGTTTGCCTCACGTTTACTTCAATACGGTGCTCTTAGCTTTTTCTACTACTTGTGGGAAATGTTTCTTCCCTTTCCAGAAAACGTTCTGCAGATTTATCTAGATCTACATCATGTCTTACACATTCTAACATCTGCATCAGACTGTATTGCTTCTCTGGAAGGTGGCTAGTGACTTTTCACTGGGTTACGTGAGTAAAACAAGAAGGAAGGAAGGAACACTGTGGTTTATTGTCCTGTTGACATCTCGGTCATTAGAGACGGAGCAGAAGCTCGAATAGTTTTTGTCAGGGTAGGCGGAAGTAAATCGGCCGTTTTCTCTTAAAGAAACCACCCCGGCATTTGCCTGGAGTGATTTAGGGAAACGAAGGAAAGCCTAAATCGTGGTGACCTGATGCGGGTTGACTTACCGCCGTTCCGAATGCGAGTCCAGCGTGTTACTATTGCATCACCAAGCTAGACGGAGGTGAGTAGTATTTGTATATCTATGTAATAGAGCGCCAAATGTCGTCCAAGCAATTGTAGTTAGCATCGCAGGTGTTCAGTATACAAGTTTCAGAGTTTACTTGAAAATGCGACTGACTTCTCTATGTCATAATAATTAGGCGCACTGTCTGTCTTTCTTTGGAATGAGGAGTCGTTTCGACAGTGTATCATCTTGAAATAGTAAAGCTCATCAAACGAACAAATTTGTGTTGCAGTCAAAACTTACGTTGACCACACAGAGTTAAAAAGCATTGGGGTGGCCCAAAGTCCGTCGAGATGGTCCTTCCACTACCTTAGGGCAACATAAATTTCAATTTTAGCTTCGACAACCAGTACTGCTGGTATTTACGTTTGCTATATTCTAAAAATGAGAACGATGTTCTGTGCCTGCTGGCTTATACTGAATGTACCAAGATATCTCCGGGGAATTGGTACATAGCTTTTAAGTGGAGAAACTAGTTAAGTCGTAATTTTACATCATTCAGAGGGAGAAAATTTATTTAGTTTTCTGAGGGACAAAATTTTGAAGTGTATCGTTCATAATGTCTCCTTGCTGCAAAAAACAGTTCACCGGCTCAAAATTGGATGGAAAATTAGCATACCTATATTTGCGATCTTTCTAGTGTTTCGTGAAATTAACTGGATAAGTAAAAATAATTACACCTCAACCTAGTACATAAGAAGTACATGTCATCTCAGAGCATTCAAGCATAAAATTCTGTTTCATAAAGTTTACTGTAAGGTGACGCTCCAGTGGGCGAATACGCAGACAACTTCCTGAAAATTAGACTTCTACATCGTCACAACTTTTCACTTGGAAAGAACATTAGGCACAGGAAAATGAAGTTATTTTAGGCACTAGAAAGATTGAAACTTTCTGTATGAAGAGCATTATGTAAAAATGTTCCGTGTCATACTGTGGGCGGCCGTTACCTCCCAATGCACGAGTCCTCTCTCAGTTATAGGTGTATGTGTTGTCCTTAGCATAGTTCATACGTCTAGGAACTGATGACCACAGCAGTTTGGTCCAATAAGTTTACAAACAATCGAACTTTTTTTATACTATGGCGAAACTAAATAAGATGTTACGAATAACGAACCACTTTTTCCTTGCTTCTAATAATTCTGTTTAGGCTCCTCTACCATCGGTATGATTTCCGGCCAAAATGTGTCGGACGCTGTGTACGACAGACAGCATTAAAACTTGAATTAGCATCTCGAAAACAGCAAGTTGGAACAATCAAGCTTTATAGTAGTTTTGGTCCTCCGATATGTATTCGTCATTCACTGCATTTTACTGAAGAATACAGGACTTAACGTAGATCTTCGTGGCCAACGTCTGCATTTTGCCTGTTCAGAAAACGTATGGTATAACAAATCAATTTCAAGTTGTTTTTGATATGTACGCTTCACAAATGTTTCCTTCACCCGAGATAAAAGGAAAACACACTGCGTGATATAAAATTACAGCGCCCAAGTAACTATCTCCTGTGTGGAACGTGCTGTCTATTGCGCAGCAAAAGCATCCTCTTGCACAACTTCTAGAGATGTTTCGCCGTAACAAGCTCATATATATTTGTGACATCACTTCACTAGTAAAATCTTGGGTTTCCAGCTGCGTAGTATGGTTAATATCCCAAATATTTCAACCAAGATTTCTTCGGCCCTGATCAGGTGTTGAATGACTGCCGTGTTAACATGGCATCAGACGGGAGTTATTTACTATTTGACAATGGCCGAGGAAAGCTCGGTCGAAAGCTCGTGGGATTTTAACCAAGTGATGTGTCTGGAAGGGGGAGAAGGTTTTGTTAATTTATATCGACACAAGACATTACATTCATACAACTCTTACCTAGCATTATTACGTGACATTACGATGATAATCTCTTAGTAGCACATCACGGAAATCACATACTACTCCGAATCGCCTTGAACAATGCGTCGGTGAACGCATGTATTCCCACTATGACTTTTTTGCTTTGCATCATAGTGACGTTCATACGCTCAGAGATCATCCATGGTAATTTTACTTCTGTATTGGCCGGCGACAGACGTAATATGTTAGCTTATGCCTCCGATCTGAATGCATGTAAGCGGTCGCGGATTGAATCCAAGCGGACTGAGAACATTTTCTCGTTCAAAATAACGTTCAAAATGTCGAAAACTGTTCTTTGATTGATTCTCAATCTTTCTGCTATTCTGATACATCGGAACTGCAGCACCAGTGCTCCACCATATATTTCCAGTTGCCGTTTCTTACAGAGAGATCGTCTGCCTCTCGTTTCTTCAACTGTGAGACTTGTTGGGCAACACTGGAAGCACGTGCACAACCTAATTATGTTTCATGTGATGGGGAACTGTTGCCGTATGATGGGCTGAACACAGAAAATTAATTACTGTGCAACACTACATCCTCTGCCAGCGTACTCTGGAGCAGGGATTTCAGTGTGACCGAGGATTATAGACATACACCTGCAATCAAATCAAAAATTAATTGCACGATTTTTTTTATTTTTACGTAGAGATAAGGAAAATTACAATTTCTCCTACATAGGGCGAACAAGATCTCCGCCAACAACGTTCTAAAATGGTTCTTAGAAACGTTCTGAGTATTTTAGTGCAAGGGACCCTTGTGTTCTGGCGCTCGTTTCAGAGTCATTGCGTACCGTTAGGTTTCTTGCCCCAATTAGATTAGTATATGTACTGCTCTGAAAATAATGCGTACGTCGGCGGTAGCACTGTGTGTCCTGTTTGGGAAACAAACTTGGTCAACTACCGTACTGTAATAGCTGCTGGCTTCAGTAATGACTATTTTACTGTTCCCTCTCGATCTTGTATTCATTAGTATTGGCTTTTGTTTTTCCGCCAGTGTCAGCTGTACGTGAACAGCAGATGTTTGTTGTTAAGCTTATGGGACTTAACTGCGGTGTCATCATTCCACGTTAACAGCAATACGCAGCTATTTCGGCACTAAATCTGGACGATATGCCCCTCGTGTGTGGGTTTCCTAAATGCAATGTAAGAGAGGCACTAAGGTGCTGTGACGAGCTGTTAGCACATTGTGTTTCGTTTGAGGGATCTACATCTACATTTTTACTAGCAAATGACATTTAGGTGTCCTGGCAGAGGGTTTTTACTTTACTCTAATTATTATTATTATTATTATCATCATTGTATTTACATACTGCACAATTATTCATTGTTGTGCATTTATTTTTCTAGAAACATAGCCTACTGAGGCAATGAAGCGAATAAAATGTAATTAAATTTACGCCTAGTAAATATCCACAGAAGAGTACATTTCCCTGGAAGCTCATTATTCAAAGGGTTATTCCAGAAGAACGTCTACTAGAATTCGGGTTCACTCTACAAATAGAACTACATCGATATGGTTACTCTGAAAATTATATTTAAGCGCGTGTCAGAGAGTTCATAGAAACACTTTCAGGAGGAGGAAGAGAATGAAGTTAAGAGTTTAACGTCCCGTTGGCAGCGTGGTCATTAGAGACGAAGTATACGCTCGGATTTTAGGAGGAAGGAAATCAGTCGTGCTCTTTCAAAGGAACCATCCCGGTATTTGCCTGGCGTGATTTAGGGAAAATCAAATAAAACCTCAATCTTGATCGACGACCGCGCGGGGTGGAAGGAATGTGGTTTAAATCCACCTCCGGCCATCCAGATTTATGCTTCCCGTGGTTTCCCTAAATCACTCCAGGCAAATACCAGATGGTTCCTTTGAAAGGGCACGGCAAATTTCTTTCCCCATCCTTACCCAACATCCGAGCGTGATTTCCGTCTCTAATAACTACGCTGTCGACGGTACATTAAACCCTAATCTTCCTCCTTCTCCTCTGGATCGCCGGAGATGGATCTGAACCACCGTCCTCTCAGCGAGAGTCCAGTGTTTTACCACTGCGCCGCATGGCGCGGTCATACTATATATCTAGACTTGCCAACTCGAAAAGTCCGCGGGAAGAAATTTCTTCGTTTGAGCGATTTCTCTTATTTTACTATGATGATCGTTTTTGCTAACGTACTTGGGAGTCTACAATATATTTTAGCATTCGAAAGGGAAAGTTGGTGACCGTAACTTCGTAAATAAATCTCGCCGCACTTGAAAACGCCGTTTTGGTAATGATTTCCAGCAAAACTCATGTATCATTTCCGTTACACTCTTCAGTACCGCGATAACACAAAACGAGCTGCCCTTTCTCTGCACTGCTTCGATGTCCTCCGCCAGTTCTACCTGATACGTTTTTCATATATCGCAAAACTACTTCAAAAGTGGACGGACAGTCGTATTTTAGGCGGCCTCTTTAGTGTTTCTGATAAGTCTTCTAAGTATTCAGCCTCTAAAACGCAGTCTTTGGTCAGCCTTCCGTGCGACGTTTCCTATGTGTTCTTTCCAATTTAAGCCTGTCTTAATTGTAATTGTTAGATATTTAGCTGAACTAGCGGCCTACAAATACGACTGGTTTATCTGATAAACGAAGTATAACGGGTACCTTTTAGTGATCATGTGAATGACCTCACACTTTTCATTATTTAGGATCAACTGCCTGCCAATTTGAGCAGCTTACAGATGTCTAAATCGTTCTTCAGTCGATTTTCATTTTCTAATGACTTTAATAGACCAGAAATGATGGAATCAAAAAGGGCTACTCAGATTCTCTCACACATCGTTTATATAAATAAAGTACAAAAACGGACACAAATTTTCAAATGTTTGTAAATCTAAGGGCCTTAACTGCTGCGGTTGTCAGTACCTAGACTAACAAACTAATTAAATTAATTTACAATTAGGACAATGCTCACACCCATAACCGAGTGGGGACTGGAACCTCCGACGACGAGCAATCGCGCATTCCATCTGGGAGTGTAGAAATATGAAATCGATTTGATTTTCCTTCACGATGGTACTCAGATTTTGTGTGAGTAAAAGAGTACTTGTGTTTTACAACAACGATATTTTCTAGGTCAGTGTTCTGTTGTAGGTAATTCACAATGTTTGGACACAGTATAAGTTTCAAAACCCTGCTGCAAATTGACATCAGTGATATAGACCTGTAATTATTGGGTTACTCCTATTGCCTTTCTTGAATAATGGTGTGACTGCGTAACCTTCCAGTGGCTGAGTACGGATCTTTCGTTGTGCGAGCATTTTTGTTGTTGTTGTTGTGGTCTTCAGTCCGGAGACTGGTTTGATGCAGCTCTCCACAATACCCTATCCTGAGCAAGCCTCTTCATCTCCACATAAGAACGGCAACCTACATCTGTCTTAATCTGCTTACTGTATCCATCTCTTAGTCTTCCTCTGCGGTTTTTACCTCACACACTTCCCTCCAACGCTAAATTCACAATTCCTTGATGTCTAAGAATGTGCCCTACCAATCTATCCCTTCTTTTAGTCAAGGTATGCCAGAAATTTCTTTTCTCCCCAATTCTGTTCAGTACCTCCTCATTGGTTACGCGATCCACCCACCTAATCATCAGAATTCTTCTGTAACACCACGAAGTTAAATGTGTCGCTATTTCATCAGCATAGTTAAGCGGTTTAGGTAGTTTTACTAGTCTGTGGATATATACTTCTGTGTTACTTATCTCAGAAGTTATTATGAATTTCAAATCTTGAAAATTAACTTCATCTTCTTTGTGGTAGGATTTATGGAAGCTGCGTTTAGATGAAAGCGTTATGTCGCAGATTCCGTCTTCTCATCATCCGCTGTCTCTTTGTATCAGCCGTTTATTGTAAAAATCAATCAATCCGAGTCACTCCTGACAAATTAAAAAAAGCCTCCATTGCTTTCTATTCGTTTCGTAAGCGGTATTAATTTCTTTCCTCGCGGAAAGTGGCTTTAGCGGCACTTTGGCGGTACACGTAAGCAGAGGCCTGAGCCGTAAATGTGTTTATGAAGAGCACGTAGGCGTGCGCGCTCGCCATTGGCCGGCTGCCGTATTTGCGGTTTATTCAGCGCCTGTGCCCCGCCGCTCGCCGCTCCCCTGCAATCACTTCACCAGCCCTCATTTACCTACGCACGCCTACACTACACTTCGAGCGAGTAAAAATGTTTAGCTACTCCATCCGCACACACAAAGTCGTTCAGATTCCACAATTCCAGTAACACCTTTTACATTTCACATTTAAGAACACGACGGTAAGACAAAGTAGTAAATTCACATCGTAATTTGATAGGAAAAACTGTTTTTTGAAAACTTCTTTCTCGAGTCAGGCGCGATTTGTCCGTCATCATTCGTAGCATGCATCGCAATTTTGTTCTAGCAACCTCTCCTCGATTTTTCGGTGACTCTACCTCCAAGACTTGAAATTATATTTTCTTCCGCAGAGTTTTCCTTTCATTTATTCCACTGCTTCCTCACTAGGTTCCGTGTCTTCATACAAGCCAAACTTACTTCGTCAATAAGTGCGTCATTATATAGTCTACAGACTGCTCTATTGAAAAATTTATCTACAGAACTCATAAAAAGCCTAAAAAAAGAGAAGATCTGACGACAACTGCAGGACACTCCAGAAGGAATGTGACAAAATGGAAAATTTCTACTTTCATTTTAATACGTGAGGTTTAAACCAATTATTTTTCAGTTATATGGAAGTCTGTTCAAAATGAAACCTGGTAAAGGGTGCACCCCTTTCTTACATCCCTTAAACCATTTTCGTAAAAGAAGCCTTGTTGCTGAATTTTTCAGTGATTAATTTTGTATTGATTTTCTGTGTATTGTCACTATGCGTCCCCATTCCTTTAATTTCCTGTACTATTTACGACTAGTGTATCTTGTAGTGGAGCATATTTTTGTATCTATGCTATACATCCACAATGGAGTAGATTTTAACGTTTTCTCTTTCAAGTTTTCACAGAATTATTCACACCTGTAGTACAAACTTTTCAAATTACTTTTCTCTTTACTGTATTAATGTAGTTGTTTGCTAATGGACTACATTTACACTTGGAGGACTGTTTGGTTTCTGTGATTCATCTTAGCTACTCTAGTGAGCTGACCACTATCAGACTTCCTTTTTTGCTTAGAACTGATTTTATATCTGAGGTCTTGATAGCTACCTTTTTTCCTCTTTTATTTTCCTGCAGACGGTACCTATCTTTCCCTAGATGTGCAGTCTTCTAGTCTTCTACTTGATAGCGTTTTTCCTCTGGCCACTCGTTTTTAGCGGCTTTACACTTTCTGTCAATCTTATTGTATCCGTCTGTAATCATTTTATTCATTTTTTTTTTAATTTTCATATCAATTACGTTCAGTATTTCTTGTGTTTTCCAGGAATTTTAACTTGCCCCAGTTTTTGTAGCTATTGTTGCTTTGTGCCCTTTACACTTTATTTCTTAAAGCTACCCATTCTTCTTATACTGTATTACTTTTTTTTTACAGTCAATCCTTAGGTAATGGTCCCTCTGAAACTCTCGACGACCTCAGGTTCCCTCAATTTATTCAGGCTCCATCTTTTCTACCTTTAGTTTTAATCTACAGTTCATAACCAAGAAGTCATTGTCGGAATCTATATCTGCCCCTGGATGTTTATAATAAATTCTTTTATGAATCAAATAATTACTTCCTAAAAGTTTCCAAAGAAAGGTATTGTCGATACTCACACATTATGAGAGACACAAATAATATTTTAGACTCTTCATATTACGTTTGATAATTAATACGATACACGAAGGGCAGCACATTTATATTACACGTTACATTAATATTTCTTACGATATCTTTTGACACTTGCTGACTGTTTTATCATGAATTTTAGTAAGCAAATCAAATTAGTATGGTGGTAATATTTGAATATTTTACAAACTAAAAGAAATGCCATATATGACGATTTTTAAAATATATCTTTGTACTTATGGCCGTCATAATCCAACTCATACCAAAGAAGCACATTTTAGTTACAATCTTGATCAAATATTAACCTCTACTAAAGGAAATATACGAATACTTCATATTCTCATTACATTGTGTTAGTAGTTTAAAATAGTTTTTAGTGTTATTCTGACTAAATTCAAACAGTTAATATTTTCTCTTTCTTTCAAGTATCTCTACGTTTCCACGAACAAATCTCCTACAATCAAAAAATGGTTGGTATCTCCTAGCGTCACGTCAGAGCTGAGAAGTGTTTACGGAGGAAAATCTGTGCTTATGTCAAGTTAGCACTACCTGCTTCCTCATAATAAGAGGCAATGGAAAAGTAAGAGGAGGAGAACGCGAGAGGAGGGACTAGAAACGCCCGTTGTCAAGTCGCCCAACGGTAGGAATCCTGTATGGCAGTGCGTACTGCCTCCCCGTAGACGTGTGAACCCTAGTTGGAAAACTAGTTCCTCATTGTGTGCTGAAGATACGACACGAAGCACTACCCACACAAATACGCCTAGTACTGGACGTTCGGTAGGTACGATGCTACAGGACATCGCATTATTTGTATCATAAGAAGGCACAGTAGACGCCTAAACAGGACAATAGCGAAGAAAAATTATTAATTTTGAAGATCGCAACTGTTGTATCGAAAATATTAGTACTACTGACTTTCTGATCAGGTATTTCACCTGCATATATGAATGTTTGTCTGTATGTCCTCTATGTGTTCATAAACCATTCATTCGATTGCAATGAAACTTTGGTGAACTGAGAGGCCACCGAGTCAGAATCCCCAGATTTATGCGTCAATTATTGGAAAATGGGAGTAGTCAGGGACCTGCAACAAAGTTTTCTTTTAATTTTGGACGTTTATGAAGCTTTTTGTAACTGAACCTCCCCCCCCCCCAACACACACACACACACAAAATTATGAAACGAAAAGAAGTCTACCGCTCACAACAGTTTCGCTGTAGATGCCGTAAAACTCGCATCAGGCATGACCTTTTAAACAATATAGTAGCAAGAAACTGCCACATAATGCGACGAGACTTCATTCACACACTGTATGAGAGTGACAGTACTTAGCGACTTGCAACCAACTTTAAACATATTGTACTTTCAAACCTTTACTGAACTTTTTCTCGCTGACAACCATAGCAAAATTATGAAAGGGAAAGAGTTTCTCGCTTACTACTTTTCCGCTGTTCATGGACTAAAACTACGGCATCCGGTATGACGTTACAATTTATAATTTCTGCACTACAAATTGTAGCCGTAGGAAATTTTACAGACAGTATAAACACATATAGCTGAATGTACCTGCGAAATTGTATCACAGTACGACACGTAGTTCATGAGATATGAGCACATAAATAGTAACGTTCATAGAAAGCCGCCCTATCACGCAAAAAGTTTTACTGTATTACTTCTTTACTACTAATTAGATTCGCAACAGATTTTACAGATACACAGCACTTATACAAATATATACCTGCAAAATTATTCAGTTTTACAATGTACAACTCAATAAAAACGATATTATACGAATTTTATCTGCCATTTGTATTTTGATTGCTATCTTTCTTTGTTTGGATACTGCACGTATAATTTTGTATATTATGCAAGACAGCGTAATTTCTTACATATTCTCCGATAAATATAACATGTTTTTAGAAAAAAGGAGATGGCCAGATAGAAGGGATGAGAGAAGTACTAACTCAAGGCAGGAATAAATAAATACCCGGGCAAGGCCGGGTTTTTAGCTAGTTACCTTTATAATTTCAAAAAATAAATTCCAGTCAGCATTGTCAAACCCTTTCTTTAAGACTAAAATTTACAAAACGGAGGTTTACCTTCTTCAGCGATAAGTGGTAGGCCTAGCGGTCTTGTAGCGTCACGTCTTCTTAATTTCTGAGTAATCGATACTGACCTCCGAATTCGGCAAGTACCGTTCTTTCTGTCCACATGAAAATTATTCACTTTTTAAGAAAAAGAAAAAAAATAAATACAGATTGAGAAACCCTGAGACGGTTTTCGTCTCGAATATGTCCATTGCCGAGGTGCTATTCCGCTGCATGGAGAGCCTTGGCAGTAGTGACAATTATCTATGGAACACAGAAGCAGAATTAAAATATGTGATGTGGAGGGAAGTCCTAATTAAACTATTCCGAGGCGCCTTAGTCGTAAGAGGTGCGGTGGTCTAACGGTAAGACGTCTTTAAAAAGAAAAAAAAATTACCCGTTATCCTTTGGACATCCAGCGCACATATCGTGTGTGTGTACGCAATCGAGAAGGAACATCCTACTCTTCTACTGTGCAATACTGCATTTCTGGATCACTCATCTCTTAATTTATAATTCGTGAGTACATTACGCTATACAACATTACAGTACACAGCAGTACACAAAAATACACTCTTGTACTTGTTTTTAGAAGCAAAACTCGCTTTCTCATTCTCTCTGGGTTGTTAATCGCTGGTGCGTTGAGAGACGACTGTGAATTCTCAGGGCTGAGCTTCTGTGCTTCCCAAAGTGAAGAGGCTGTCAGATGGCTCTCAGGGCCTCACAGGATTCAACCTTATCCTCCAACAGGATCGCCCCATAGGAGAGACCGCGTCGTCGAAGGCATCGTGCTATGGACTGGGCGGTCGCTCTCGCCAGATGTTTGTGTCGTCCCTCAGGTATGGGTATGTGTGTTGTCCTTAGTGTAAGTTAAAGTAGTTTGTTTGAAAGTCTAGGAACTGATGACCATAGTAAAGGAAGAAAGCGTATGGTTTAACATCCCGTCGACAGCTTGGTCATTAGAGACGAGACCATAGAAGTTTGGTCCAATAGGTTTACAAACATTTGAACATTTCCGAGAGGATCCTCTCCTGGATGCTTTTGGAAGGTTCTCCTAGATGGATGTTCAGTCGTGGTGTGTCTGGTTACCATGAAGTATGGTCTCTTTTGGTTTTCCATCGTCCATGAATGTTTGCGTTCAAAATCTAATATTTTGGCGATTAGCAAACTTAGCTTCTGCATTAACTCCTTGTTCTTCACTGTGTTCTAGACTTGCATTACTAAAGACGTTTCTGGTCTCTAACATATTCGAGGGCTGACTGCTCCACATTAACGAGCATATGTAGGTAACTTGGATGTGTACCATATTCGGAGAGGTAGTATATAGCTCTATTCGTCGGAAGAAAGAATGATATCCTGAATCTTCCTCTGTTTTGTTAGCAAGGAACTGATACGTTATACTACTTTTGATGCCTTATCCCGGATCTCACGACACTGTCTAAAAATGCGTGCCGTTATTTGATGTGTTTCTTGTGTACAGTATCTCCTTTCCAGAATGAAACTTCACTCTGCAGCGGAGTGTGCGCTGATATGAAACTTCCTGGCAGATTAAAATTGTGTGCCGGAACCGGGACTCGAACCTGGGACATTTGCCTTTCGCGGGCAAGCGCACTACCGACTGTGCTATCCCGACACGACTCACGATGCCGCCTCACAACTTTACTTCCGTCAGTACCTCGCCTCCTACTTTCCAAACTTCACAGAAGCTCTCCTGCAAACACGCAAGACTAGCACTCCTGGAAGAAAGGATATGGTGGAGACACGGCTTAGCCACAGCCTAAGGGATGTTTCCAGAATGAAACTTCACTCTGCAGCGGAGTGTGCGCTGATATGAAACTTCCTGGCAGATTAAAATTGTGTGCCGGAACCGGGACTCGAATCTGGGTAGTGCGCTTGCCCGCGAAAGGCAAAGGTCCCAGGTTCGAGTCCCGGTTCCGGCACACAATTTTAATCTGCCAGGAAGTTTCAGTATCTCCTTTGCCTAATCAAATTCTCTCCTTGGAGTCAATATAGTGCAGCTCAGCTCTTGGATGGGTTCAAAGTTAGCAAACCAGGTATGAGCAGTAGTCGGTGTTGTTCCAGGTGTACAGTTCACTGTGTTCACCGAAGATGCTGCGCCTATCTTATTCCGTGTTTATGAACCCAAAGTCTCGTGTCGCAGACCACCACAGCGACTAAATTTGCGGCTTGTAACAGCTGAAAACTTCATTAGATAGTTGTTGTTTTGTTCAGGATTTTAATGCCTCTCCGGCAGAAGATTTCTGAATGTTCAGGACAGTTTTGGTTTCTGTCGTTATTTATACCAAGGCACCTATATATTTCTTCTCTATTGTGCTGTTTATTCATCTTTGTAATGTTCCTCTTGGTGACACATTTATTCTTTCTGTGCTGTCATCGTTATTTTGTTTTCTGCGGATCTGTTACTTAGTATTTTAGAAACTGTTCTACCATTTTCCTATAACTAATCCCTTGTTTTGGCAGATACTATAACATTAGCAGATCATTTCTGTAGGCGATGGAACTTAGAAGATGG
This sequence comes from Locusta migratoria, assembly GCA_026315105.1. Taxonomy (NCBI): domain Eukaryota; kingdom Metazoa; phylum Arthropoda; class Insecta; order Orthoptera; family Acrididae; genus Locusta; species Locusta migratoria. The sequence goes on along the minus strand of CM048755.1, from coordinate 143,069,781 downwards.
TTTAGTAAGGTACTATAACAACATCCCAGAACCCTGTAAAATAAACAGAACGTTGTGGGCATTCGCTGATGATATTTTTCACACTTTTTTACTGCTCACTCCGGTACCACCTGTTTGTCTGTGACAATAGCCTAGTTTTTACAGAGACACCTGGGCCAATCCATGTGATACATTGTTTTGAACAAGATAGGGCACCCCCCATCATGAAACGCCCAGATGTATCTGTCATTTCGCCTGTAAATACTTTTGTCTGAGATGTTCACAATATTCACTACGTTATTTATCGCATTCGCACTGGATTTACAATTCCTAGAACCGTACTGCAATAGGTACATAGCCGTCACCTGTCTGTCACCCATCAGGCAGAGTCACACAAGCTTTTCTACGCGTGTAAAAGCTGTATTTTCCAAGAGCCGATTGTTTCAGCTTCCACACATACAATCCTGTAATTACCTTTTTGAGATTGAAAGTGCAGACAACTGAATGTTTTTGAGAATTAAGTGTAGAAATGATGATGACATTATTGTGCAAACGCGTGTGGATACAACGAACGAATAATTTTATCAAGGAAGTCCCACAAGTCACAGATTCCGTCAGAATAATGCATGCAAAGTTGTAGACTAATCTTCAGCACCTCTGATTTGGACTACATACCGATACACGGAGACGAAATTCCAGTTAAACAGTGGATTGTTTAAGGTTAAAGTGACCGCAACTGAACACGTAGCGGGAAAGTTACTGACGATGGATTTTTTGAACTTAACCATAAAAAGACGTATTGTAGCGGGCCACACAGCAATGTGTTACAGTAAGAATTATATTAGTATTCGGTACCCACTTTGGTTTGTGATACACCTTTAAGTAACTCGGCATGTTTTCTACACTTGTGTTCTTACTCGCTTCCATTTGGAGTCGTCTCTAAAGCTATATTTTTTGGTGGCGCCACGTCCGAGTCACAATTGTAGTGTATCTTCCAGTGCTGCCTGCTCCCTGAGCTGTTTCTTTGATTCCGTGTCTCTCCTGGCATTCTCAACTGTCCAGCCCATGGTTTTTGGGTGGTATTATCATTGCACGTATATGTCTCATGGCAACGAAACAGTGCTTCTAATACATTCCCATTCTAAAACCTTCCTTTCCAGACACATAACTTATTTTTGGAAATACTGTTCATCTTACCAAAAGCATTCCACAGCATATTCTTCATCTCATCATTTTATCGACTATTCCAAATACATAACTCATCAATTTCTTCCTTGAGTTCATTGTTAATATATACTATTTATTTGTTGATACGACAATAAAATCTGATTTTCTTGCCCAAGCTTGGACTTCATGCGATCTTCCAGTTCGTTGTTGTATCAAAATCCACTAGAGGAAACAAACAAGGCGTCAGCAGAGAAATGCAGGTGGTTTAGATATGTTCACGTATGTTCTGTTACAGGATTCTACTTCCGTGTTTTCGTAGTTTACGATCAGGACGCTTCCTGTCGGACTGCTACAATTATTTTGATGATTTACAATTACTTTTGATTATCAGTATGTTACTGTCCAAGCCTAGTTTAATGATAAGCTTATAAGTTAGCTTATAAGTTTAAAATGTTCAAACGACTGTAAAGCCTTGTGGGACCAAACTGCTATGGTCATCGGTCCCCAGTCTTACACACTTCCTACACTAATTTATTATAAGGACTATACAAACACCCATGCCTGAGGAAGGACTCGAACATCCGACAGGCTCAGCCGCACGATCCATGACATGGCGTCTTAGACCGCACGCCTAACCCCGCGTGTCTGACATTAGTTAAATCAACGTTTTGTTGTTACTTGTGCAGATTTCATTGAAATCGAATCAAACGTATGAACTTCAGGAAAAGAAGCAATTTATTCTTGTGGCCACGTCCTATAGTTTAGTTTGTGACTTAGTGGTGCTCTATTGGGCTGATTCTACTTAGTCAGGCCTTTCCTTTTGCGTGATTAAAATGCAATTTTTCCTGTGCGAAGACTTTAATAGCAGATAGTTCAATGATTAATAATAAATAAAAATGTATAAAGAGGAAGGACAGAAAATAACCTACTGGAGACCTGAGATGTACTTAAGCAGCTGTAGATGCAAAAGACGTGTACTCACAATAGTCCCTGGACTTACGTCATCATAATTTTGTGTTAATTATAGTCCAACAAAATTATACAGAAAAATTGTAACAACTCGCTAGTAACAAGAAAGCTTTCTAGCAGTGGCTAGTTTCTGGATATGTAACCTGAAGGGTGTTTGCAGGTATCCACACTGACATTCTTCACTTTACAGCAGAGTGTGCGTTGATGAAAGTAGTACAAGAAGAGGTGCTCAGTAAACGAAACAAGCAGACCAAATATGTTATATTCTATGTATAAATTTGATCTCTCCGTTGGCTTTTATTTGCGAAGACTTGCTATGTATTGACACTTTCAAGGATTGACAAACTAAGACAAAAAAATAACTCCACATATCAATGGCATAATCCATAGCGGGTTTAGTTATTGGACAATACGCCGAAAACCAATATAAAAAGTACTTAATACAAAGAAAGCACAGACTGAATGGATGAGACATCATACTACATGAAACGACCGCTGCTGCAGAACAGAAGAAAATTATTCTTGAGGGATCAGTGGAAGAGTCTACATCATGTTTTTACAATGCAATAACAACAAACATTGTTCCAATTTATAAGAATATTAACACGAAGAAGACGATTTTTTCCTTAAATCACAATATGAAGGAAGTTATACAGGGTGGTTACTGAACATCTAGGTTAAAAGAAACAACAATTAAATGAAAACAAAATAACAGCAAGACTTGGTACAGAATAAATCTTTAACCCGTCAAATTGTTATTACCGAATAGTGATAATTATGTTTTGTCAAATTGGTATACAATGTGATGATAAACAAAAGAACCACAATAATCAATCTAGTGAGTTGCTGAAAGCATTATCTGTGAGACGTTTTTCGCACAGTTTCGCAGTGTTAACGAAAGAAGAATTCTCGCTTTCAAAACATTTCGTAAAACTGTAGCTACTGCAATTGTTGATGAATGGCAAAGACACTTTAGGTCATAACCACCGTCTAGACGAACACTATACTACATTAGAGACAGAAGAGACTGAAGAAGATGGTTCTGGTATGGACACACCAACATCTGGTCGCACAAGTACAGTCACAATTGAGAAAAATTAATTGGGAATATGTTTAGCCGCGAAAATCAACCAGACCGTTAATAATTGAACTGGATTTATCACGAATGTCAGCACAAAGAAAGCTACACAAATAAAAGTTTAAAGTTTGAAATTATGTGGTCAGACGAGGGCAATTTTAAGTGGACAGGTTCAGAGACATAACTGAAGTTACTGGTATATTCTCAAACAAAATATTTTGATATTACAAGAAATAAATCAACTTCGTCTGGGTGTTTGGGGAGCAATACCAGCAACTGGTGTACTTGGAGCATATTTTTCAAAATGTTCAAATGTTTTTAAAGCTTATGGGACTTAACTGAGGAGTCATCAGTCCCTAAACTTACAAGCTACTTATGAACTACCTTATACTAAAGACAGCACAAACATCCATGCCCGAGGGGGGATTCGAACCCCCGACGGGGAACGGCCTCGCGCATCGTAGCATAGCGTCTCAATGCGCTCGGTCACGCCAACGCGGCAGCATGTTTTTAACGGACTTGATGGGAGGTAAATATTTAGATATGCTGTAAAATTATGGAGCTCCAATTTGTGACGAATGGAGCACCACTGTCGTCCACGACTATTTAAACGAAACCTTGCATAGAAAGGTGATAGGTGGAAGGGCAGATACTGACATACCTCCACGTTCACCAGATGTAACGCCCATAGATTTTTCCCATGGGGTGTCATCAGGACTCTGTTTATTCTCAGAAGCGTCAAACCGTTCTGAACTAAAACTACATACACGACGCATTTCGTGATTTAGTCAGTGATACCACTCTCTGCCATATAATTTGTAACAGTGTTCCAGAAAGACTTCAAGATGTAATAATGAAGACGAGAAACAGTTTAAAAATTGAAAATATTTGTAAATATTGTTTCTATTTCTAATACATATAAATGCAATATTTAGGGACTTTCGCGCCGCTCTGTTATTACCGTCAATTATGGGATTCTGCTGTTGTCACAGCGCGAACGAATTATTTGCCACGGTTGGCAACCAACAAGCATTTTTAGAGTATTAACGACTTAAAAGAACGCTAAAGTAAGTATAAAGTGGTGTTTCTGTCAGCCAATATACATCGCAACTTACCGATAGCCTCAACGGCGACTCGTATTACACACAGTCGCAAGAACCAACACAAGCGTAGTCATTTCCGTACTATTCGATACGTTCTCACATTTCAAATCAAATCAAATGTTTGTATAGCTTATGGGACTTAACTGCGGGGTCATCAGTCCCTAATCTTACAAACTACTTATGAACTAACTAATACTAAGGACGCCACAAATATCCATGCCCGAGGGGGGATTCGAACCACCGACCGTAGTGGCCGTGCAGACCGTGACTGGAGCGCCTCAGTCCCCTCGGCCACCGCGGCCGGCGTCCTCACATTTCATAACAACAATAATGAAATAGTTGTGCAAGTAAGAAAATAACATTAGCTTTTACTATTGTTCTTAAATATTTGCGGTTTTACTTCTCAGCAAATTTGCTACCCCACGTGTTGGAGTGTGCGGCTCATATTCTGGTTTGTGTTCTGTTCCAGAGATTTAACCTACAAATAATTCAATCTAGACGAATGAGCAATGAGCTGTTTTGTGCAAAATAGAGTAGTATTCTTCTGTTCATTTCAGAGTTTCCTAACTCCAGCGTATACGAATTTTTGTCTCCTCAAGTCCAGAGCCTTTAACGATACATTACAGTATCGTCCATCTGTTTTGATATATTGAGTGTGTATTACACTAACGCCTTTACATAATTAAATGCTGCTACCTACATAGGAGACAGGATTATCATAAAAAGTTATTGAAATCAGATTGAAAAGGGGAAGATTCAGGTGCTCCTTCTTCCCGCACGGTATGTCACGAAAGCCGTTCGATGAACCCTCTGCTAGGTACTTAAATATGATTTGCAGATTAAATATGTAGATATAGATAATAAAACAGTAAATTCCCTAAAAAGAGACGGCAGTGTTTATGGATCTCGTGTGTAAAGGCTTCTAGATCGCATAATATGTATTCATTTATATCTAAAATTCGCATCTTTTCATTAACAATTTATTTGCATAGCTTCTAGCTGAAACATAGTTTATATAATTCTACATCTTCATGTGAAATATATTCCATGGAGTTGATGTATGTTTGTAAATCAGACGTTGTGAATGATTATTGCTATGTTGCGGCTCCAGCAATGTACTTCCTGGTGACCCCTAAAATACAAACATTAATATTTTGAAGTTAAATATATATAAATATTTTATGAGTTCGTAATCCGCTTCGTAATTTATATATTTTAAAGTTGTTGTTAATAATGAATTTCTGTTTGTCCAGTAAGCAATGTTATTCAAAAGCTCTACTTGTATCCTTAGTATTCAACTTCAAAATTGTTCGCCTAATTTTGTCAGATTGATTTCGCAATGCTGTATTATTACTCATTTATTATGATTATTTTAAAATCCCGAAGCTCATTAGTTTTGTGTACCCAATAAAATTTGATTCAAGAATATACGATTTTAGAAGTTATCTATTGTAATTTAAGGCTTGATACTATTTGTCCTACAAGTGTACAGTCAATCAGACCCTTTACAAGACCTCCACATCTCTGTCAGTAATAAACGTTACAGTTTATAGTACCTACTAAAGAGTTAAATTTACGGTATGATTTGCGTTATTAATATTGAAGAATAATTTGATTGTACCTTTCCGTGAAGACAGACACTGGAATAGTGGCGTGCTCCGGACTGACGACAGCGATACTGATGGAGAATTACACTGCTGTGGATCGCTTATTTCCACAACCAGATTTAAGATTCAGTCTTATGTTTTAACCTTTCGTTCTTTCTATATCTAATAATTCCTCGCAATTACTTTTTAATTTTGTTTTAAATTTTATGTTTATGGTAGTAAGTTCAAATGTTGGACGAAACTGCTATGGTCATCAGTCACTGGACTTACAAACTACTCAAACTAATTTCCACTAACCGACAACACACACTCCCATGCCCGAGGGACGACTCGAACCTCTCGCGGGAGCGGCCGTCCATTCCTTAGACCAAGCGGCCATTCTGATCTTTGTAACTGTTCTTGTTGCAAAACAATAACCCTGTGTTAGTTTGGTTTTGGGCAGATACAAAATTAAAAGTCTTTTCACATCGACTGTAACATTGTAACTTGGTACTGACAGATTAGGTGCAAATGACGTTTCCGAAAATAACTCCCACGTCCTCTGAAAATGCTCAACCTTCTGTGAACAATGCATTGCAACAGTAAAGGAACGAGATAACGTAGTGGGGCTATGGACTCACATTCGGGAGGACAGGGGTTCAGACACGCCTCCGGCCATCCAGGTTCCCCAAGATTTGCGTAAATCGCTCCAGATAAAAGCCGGGATTGTTTCTTTCAAAGAGCACGGCCGATTTCCTTCCCTCACCTTTAACAAAACAATAAGAGATTAGGCTTTATGTCTAATGACAGGATGTTAAACTATAATTTTTATTCTTTCCTACTTTCCTTTTAATAGTAGCTCATACCTTGGGTCAGGTATTGTGTATGTTTCTGGAATACGTAGCTGTAATTTCAGTTGGTCAAATAACAACAGTTTATTTTTTTCGGACGAACTACATTTTATTGCTGCAATCCAAATACCTGGGTAGAGAGATGAACGTTTTCCCCCAATTATTGTTTTCTCCTCTTTTATGTGTTACAATGTTTGAGAATAGTTAGTAGGTTGGCCGTTTGTATTACCACAAAAAAATCAGCTTCACCTATGTTTTCAGTTCTGATGTGACAAAGACGACACGAATTTAACCACGGAATGCTATAGCAAATGCTGGTCTGTTAATAGGTACAGGATGGAAACATTTTGTTTCATTTAGCTGCTCTTGCTTCTAATGCGTATATAGCCAGCAATAACGTAAACATATTAATGACTGAAGTCATGTTTTGCTTTTTTCTATGTAATACATTTAAATCCAATTGTATAAAAACAAGCCCAACTGTTCAGTTAAAGCTAAGCCTGTATATGTAGTAAAACGTAAAATAAATTCATGTACAACAGAAGCACTATTACTTCAGACTAAAAATATTGTATTAAATTACACTCTATCTGTCCATTTTTTTCGTACGGAAGTTTATATATGATTTATACCTACACAAGTATTCACATACAGAAGTAATTTCATAAAATGTGAGGTGGGTGAGCATATTCTCAGAAAGTGAATTATATATACCGTTATTTGACTGGTCGATCATTCGAACTAAAGGCTGTTCACTGCAACGAATCCCACACATTCATCTGGTACATGAGGCCACCAATCTTGTTTTTGTTTTTTGTTTTTTTTTTATCTCAGTAAACGCTTTTTACAAGTAATGGATATGCGACTTCGTTATTTTAGTACACTCTACCTCGTTCTCCTTCAGAGAGGCTTGCCACATGAATATCTTACACGAAGTCACATTTTACGTATACATTCAAGAACAGAAGAGCCTTCTGTAAATGCATTTTCAGTAATTTCTACGCATAATAATACTGTAATGCAACTAAATCCTGGTATAGAAACCTCTCATAAATCGACTAGTTTTAAGTAACCCGTAACTGGAATAGGTCCTTCGCAAAGGTACACGTAGGAAAAAACAGGTTTCAAGTGTATCGATCTTGATTACAGCAAAGTCTGGCGCATGTTGCGGCATTCTACGCATTAATACGCTTAAAACTTTTCTGTATTGTATCAAATGTTAAACAGAAAATGATGTGCTCTTTAAGAACTTGATAGCGTATGGCCGTGCGCTCTGAGGTGCGAGTGCACGGCTACTCCCCGTCGTAGGTTCGGAAACTCGTGCGAGCATGGGTGTGTGTCCTTAGTGTAAGTTAGTTTAAGTAGTTTGTAGGTCTAAGGGCCAAAGACCACTGCAGTTTGATCTCATAATTTTACAAGCATCTTGAATATATGATACCACACGACTTTATTTAACAGAATACGACGCCAGAGGTTGTCGTTTAATACCAATTTTTCCTGATTAGGTATGTAACGAGGTTCTTGTTCGAGGATTGCGTTCTCTGTATTCAATAAATTAGCTTTCATTTCTTGGTGCCATTATACAAGCTTAAAGATTTAACTAATGTCAGTTATTTTTATGATGTTCAATGACAAAGGAAGAAACGTGCGATCCACTAACACAAACGCAATGGTTTGGTAGAACGCCTATGTAGATATTTTCTTCGATATAGCCTCGCGATTTGAAACTTTTACATTTCCTACACTTTTCCCATAAACAGGGTGTTACTCTAATACAAACGACAATAAAGCAAGGAAATAATGGTTATAGAAATACGTCCAGAAGAGTATATGAATAGCTTGGAACAGAGTTCACACTACCGTATGCACTTCAGAACAGTCACAGGAAAAGTATTTAAACGTGGAAGGCATAATTCAGTATGTCTCCCCAGTTTTGCTTGTACCAGTAAAAAATCCCAGACATGTTCCGAATGCAGTGACAACCAACCACAATGTGTTGTCGGAGTTCATCGGCCAAATCAGCAGGCTTGTAGAACACCAAAGCTTTCAATATCTCAAATGTTCAAGCTTTGGAATGTTTTGGGACCAAACTGCTGTCTTCATCGGTCCCTAGACTTACAAACTACCTAAACTATCTAATGCTTAGAATTACACACACACACACACACACACACACACACACACACACACACACACACACACACACAAACAAACACGCCAGAGGGAGGACTCGAACCTCCGCCTTAACGCGGTTTTAAATATCTTCACACATTAATTCAACGGGTTCACATCTAACGACCTGAAAGACCATGGTATTGGCAACACACAACTGATGCACATGTTGGCGGAGATTCCTGCTAGGTATTCCCGAATAGACAAATGAGAAGTATGTTAGTAAACCATCACTGATGAGTCATACAGGTGTCCTTCCAGCATCTACATCTACATAAATACTCTGCAAAATCACATTTAAGTGCCTGAAAGAGGGTTCATTAACCACTTCCATAACCTTTCCCTACCATTCCATTTTCTAATAGTGCGAGGGAAGAAAGAACACCTAAATCGTTCCGTTTTAGACCTGATTTCTCTTATTTTATTGAGATGGTCATGTCTCCCTATGTAGGTGGGTGCTAGTGAAATATTTTCACATTCAGAAATAAAAATTCACAAATAGATCTTGCCGCAACGAATAACGTCGTTCTTTTAATGATTTCCACCTCAAATCGTGCAACATTTCCGTGACGCTCCCCCCCCCCCTAACGTGATAAAACAAAACGAGCTGCCCTTCTCTGAACCTTCTCAATGTCTTCCGTCAGTCCCACCTGGTGAGGGTCCCACACTGGGCAACAGTACTCCAGGAGAGGATTCACAAATGTGATGTACGCAGTCTCTTTGGTGGAGCTGATGCATCTTCGGAGCAATCTGCCAGTGAAACGTGATCTTTGGTTCGCCTTCCCCACAATATTTTCTATGTGCTCTCTCCAGTCTAAGTTGTTCGTAATTGTAACTCCTAGGTATTTGGTAGAATTTACGTCCTTAAGGTTTAACTGTTTATCGAGTAATTGAAGTTCAGCGAAATTCTTTTAGTGGTCATGTGTATTACTTCACACTTTTCTTTATTTAGCGTTAATTGCCAATTTTCTCACCATGCAGAAATTTTGTCTAAATCGTCCTGCAGTTGCTTTTGGTACTCTGTTGACTTCACTAACCTATAAACGACAGCATCATCCGCGAACAGTCTAAGAGAGATATTGAGATTGTCTCCTAAATAGTTTATAAACACAGGGAAGAGTAGGAGACCTATAACGTTTCCCTGGAGAACTACGAACTCTGTCCTTTCTGATAGGAAATCGTGGATCCAATCGCGCAATTGGGGCGATATTCCGTAAGCACGCAATTTGATTAGAAGCCGCTTGTGAGGTACAGTGTAAAAAGTCTTCCGGAAATCCATAAATATGGAATAGATTTGAGATCCCTTGTCGATGGCACTAATCACTTCATGTGAACAAAGGGCAAGCTGCGTTTCTCAAGAGCGATAATTTCTGAATCCGTGTTGACTATTCTCTTCGAGGTAGTTCATAATGTTCGAACAAAGTATATGTTCCAAAGCATAAGGAGCAGCATAGAAATTGTTAATTAGCTTATGCTGCAGCAAATGACGCTATGCTGGAGGTATGCATGACCGGTAAGTCGGCTAGATGGGAAATGTATCCGTATCGCGGAAGCCATTGTTAACTGTCCTTAGCTTTGTACCTGTAATAGTCGAACACGTTGTAGAGACACTCTTATCTTTTTAAATCAACACTCTGAAAAATAAATTTATTTTCGATCGTATTTAAACACTGAAAAACTTTCCCTTTCGTTGTTCTCTTCGTAGGTAGCAGAAGATGCTTTTTTTTTTCCACTATTCAGCTCTATCATTTCTTGAGGCTTTTCTGTCTTTGGGGTTGCTATTAATTATTTTATTACAGAAATAACGTTCATCGTTACAGGTTTTCAGAGGCGATATTTACCTTTCTCAGATTTCAGTCTCTTTCCCTGTTTACACACAATCATAAAAATATTTAAATATTTAGTGTTTCTGTACTTGCACTGTCGTAATACCGAAGTGGGCGCGGAGTACTTTATTCCCGCCTTCCGAAAAATACCTGATAAGTTACATTATAGTTTCAAATTCTGAAAAATGTCTTCATGGAGTCTTCTAGCAAATATCATAAATGTTTTAAATTTTTCAGTAAAACTTAATAAAAAAATTTAAGTTTCAGTAATAAATGCAAATGAAATGATATTCAGGAACGAGACCATATTTAGACATATGTATGCCTAAAAGGTACAATGCGAGTAAAAACCAATAACAATCAACAATAATTTTATATTTCGAGTTTTCTCGGGTGGTCCTAAATTTTACCCTTAACCTTGGTAATGCGTTTACGAGAAATATGTCGGTATTATATTTAAGTGTCCATGACTTAGTTAAGAATAATCAACTAACACTTTTCTTTGCTTGTCCTAGTTGCTAAAGATGTATACGCTCTTGCGGCGCTTCCTGTGCTTCAGAACTTGTAGTTTAGCTGACTTCACACTTGACGATAATGGTACAGGCGGGCGTGTGATTTTCTCTGCGAAATACAGCAACAAAGCACGACTGTATTGGTGATTGATGATCTCCAGTGTAGTCTACAGCCTTGTCACTGCGCATTACAACACGCTCACGGCACTCCAAGCATAATAGCTACCAGGAGCAGACATGTTCCCGAGAAGAATGGATAAAGAGAATGTGGGAGAAAATACATAACTAAACTAATGAACGTCGCAACACCGTGTGCGGTTTATAGCATACCATTCTAGTAATTTGTAACTCAAAAACTATCATCTTCGAACGGAAATAAAAGAATGATAAGGGTTTATCGTATAGTCGATGCTTAGAGGTCGTGAGATATGGTGCAATAATTGAGATGGGTGAATGGTTTCGTCTGTATCCTGTTCGAAAGAACCCTCCCTACATTTGGCTGTAGTCATTTAGGAGAACCACATCAAAAGAGAGTCTGCATAGATGGTCGTGGGCTTGTACAAATGTCCTCCGTAATCTGCATCCAGTATTCTAACAATTTATTCTTTCGCTACGACTAGTTTGTGATATAGTTTTAAACGTTTTTGTCAAGCTTTGCTACTAGCCCGACGAACTCAGCTAGCGTGACAGACAGATTCTGACAGGCAGCTACTTGCTCTAAGTAAATCTTGTCACCTCGCTTTTCCCCATTACCTTTCGAATTTTCTTATGCTAAAAGGCGTTCCTACAGCTTACTTCTGGACGCCAGTGAGCGCGAGTGAAAGCACTTTTATTGTATTGTTCGTGGAGTATGGTGGATGGTACAGTACTTCCCAGGTGGGTTGTGCAGAAAGTGTTGCAAAGCTTAAGTTCAAATGTTCAAATGTTTGTAAATCTATCGGACCAAACTGCGAGGTCATCAGTCCGTAGCTTACAAACTACTTAAACCTAGGTAAACTAACCTAAGGACAACACACACACCCATGCCCCAGGGAGGACTCGAACCTCCACGGCGAAAAGCTTAAGTCCATGTGCCTTTGATTTGATTCCGAAGATGAAGGAACCACTTCGCGGTATTTGCTTCACAACTGTACCAGAGATTCGACAGACAGGAGACCGCTCCATTCGCTCCATCAACAGAACAGGCTCTGCTAACGGTATACTACACCTGCCACATCGCTGGCAATGGGTTCTACACAACGCTGGTTACTACTTTGAAGAACAGTAACAGGTGCAAACATGTAACACTTTGTGAATAAATAGTTGCCACTAGTTATGTTCCAACCCTCGTAGTATATGCTACAGGGATGAGGTATACAGGGTGGTCCATTGATAGTGACCGGCCAAATATCTCACGAAATAAGCATCAAACGAAAAAACTACAAAGAACAAAACTTTTCTAGCTTGAAGGGGGAAAACAGATGGCGCTATGGTTATCACGCTAGATGGCGCTGCAATAGGTCAAACGGATATCAATTGCATTTTTTAAAAATTTGTACCCCCATTTTTTTATTACATATTCGTCTAGTAGGTAAATAGATATGAATGTTTTATTTGGAACACTTTTTTCGCTCTTTGATAGATGGCGCTGTAATAGTCACAAACATATAAGTACATGATATCGCGTAACATTTCGCCAGTGCGGACGGTATTTACTTTGTGGTACATTACTCGTGTTAAAATGGATCGCTTACCAATGGCAGAAATGTCGATATGGTATTTATGTATGGCCATTGTGATCAAAATACCCAACGGGACTGTGCTATGTATGTTGATCGTTATCCTGGAAGACATCATCCAAGTGTCCGGACCTTTCATCGGATAGTTACGCTGCAGTTGCGGCTAATCCGCACATCAGTAGCAGACAAATTGAGCGAGAATCGGGATTCTCAAAAACGCCGGTGTTGAGAATTCAACATCAACATAAATTTCACCCGTACCATATTTCTATGCACCAGGATTTGCATGAAAAAGACTTTGAACGTCGTGTACAGTTTTGCGACTGGGCACAAAATAAATTACTGGACGATAACAGATTTTTTTTCACTCTTTCTGTTTAGTGACAAAACATCATTCACAAACAGAGGTAACGTAAACCGGCATAATATGCACTATTAGGCAACGGAAAATCCACGATGGCTGCGACAAGTGGAACATCAGCGACCTTGGAGGGTTAATGTATTATGCGGAATTATGGGAGGAAGGATAATTGGACCATATTTTATCGATGGCAATCTAAATTGTGCAATGTATGCTGATTTTTTACGTAATGTTTTACCGATTTTACTACAAGATTTTTCACTGCCTGACAGAATGGCGATGTACTTTCAACATGATGGATGTCCGGCACATGGCTCGCGTGCAGTTGATGTGGTCTTAAATGGAATATTTAATGTAAGGTGGACTGGTCGTAGAAGCACCATACCATGGCCCGCACGTTCATCGGATCTTACATCCCCGGATTTCTTACTGTGGGGAAAATTGAAGGATATTTGCTATCGTGATTTAACGACAATGCCTGAAATCATGTGTCAGCGCATTATCAATTCATGTGAGAACATTACTGAATGCGAACTACTCGTTGTTGAGAGGAATTTCGTTACGCGTATTGCCAAATGCACTGAAGTTGAGGACATCATATTGACCATTTATTGAAGTCATGAGGTAATTACAGGTAATCACGCTGTAGCAGCATGCGTTCTCATAATGTATGATAATTTCAAAAAATTACATGTATCACATATTAACAACCGAAATAAAGTTCAAACGTACCTACGTTCTGTGTTTTAATTTAAAAAACCTACCTGTTACCCACTGTTCGTCCAAAATTGTGAGCAATATGTTTGTGAGTATTAAAGCGCCATCAATCACAAAGCGAAAAAAGTGTTCCCAATAAAACATTCATATTTATTTACGTACTAGACGAATATGTAATAAAAATGGGGGGGGGGGGGGTACCTATTTAAAAACAATTGTAGTTGATATCCGTTTGACCTATTGGAGCGCCATCTAGCAGGCGACCATAGCGCCATCTGTTTTTCCCCTTCAAGCTAGAAAAGGTTTGTTTTTTTTTTTTTCTTTTTTTTTTTTTTTCTTTTTTTTTTCTTTTGGCCGGGTCACTATTAATGGACCACCCTGTATTTTTACAACTACCATGACATTAACTGGATTTGTGAGTTAGTTAAACATGGTCTTGATAAATATTAATAGTCATTCTTCCAGTAAAGATTTTACAACAGTTCTCAATTTTCACATTTTAGATTACATGTACTTTTCGCTTGAGAGATTCGTAATGTAAGAAACTCAAGGACGTAGAACTTGATATAAAAAAAAGGATGCGTAACAGATATTTAGTAAATAAATGCTACTATCCAATCCACAGTAAGTAACTGGTCATGGAATAACCTATAATATGTTTAGCATACCTTCCTTTAAAAGGAAATAACGAACTAGTTATGCACGGTACTTTGAGGTACACATGATCATTTGTAGGCTATAGCAGCCAAGCTTCAGAAGATCAGTTTACAGCACCTATTCATGCTGATCGCATTAATATTCGTTGGTTCTACCAACAAGGAGCTCCTCGAGTCTTTCTAGTACGTGTTACAAGTTTAAACTTGTAACAATTGTTAGAATGACATTTTTATTTGTTTTATTGCTCTGGCCATTAAAATTTTATGCGGAGTATATCAGTCCTCATGACTCGAAATCTGCATTGATGATGTTCCATCGTGTGAACAAAATCAATATGTGATTTTCTTTTTTTAATAAATATTTCATATCGCACCACCAAGCTGGAAATTTGTTATTTTTATTGTAATATTGTGGTGGTCTAGAACATTTTTCATCATGGAGTCGATTTACAAAAAATCCTATCATATTTCATTTGTTATCAATATCCTTTTGCAACAGTTCGATTCTATACGTTTTCTTTATGAGTGTTTACCTAGCTAAAGGACCTTCCTGGTTTGGAACTCCCAAAGAGTTCCCCTTCGATATGGATTGTGCGATCCTACTGTGCACCATTTTTCATTCTGAATTAATGGTGCAAGTTAATTAATCGTTTTGATCATTTCTTATATGTTTTGTGAAATGTAATACGTAAATCCCATAGAAAGTTGACTCTACACGTCTCGCACACTCATATCCGTCATCCTTCTGATGGACGTGGTCAGCTCTTACCAGTTAATATTTTTCCTGCCACAGTTGTTAACACAACACTTTCAAACTAGCATCGTAAAACAATAAACCTGCAGTGTGGCTCTCACGGGGTACCTTGTGAGTGACGATACATACCAATCTTTTGGTACTACAAACTCACTCTAGCCGTACATACTTCATCTATAAAACCATACCTTCCTTCAGCAGTAATGCTGTTCTTAATACATTGCACTCACATGTGTGGAATCTTCTTTCACTTCATCGTAATACAGCAACACTCCTGGAGAGTTTGTTACAACACTGAAAATGAACGAAGTAATCTAGTAAATCCTAATATATTTTCTAAGACCAGCGTCCTCCAGTTTGGTTGGTAAACATGCTATACACCACCTATGCGAAATTACTAGTGTACCTAAATGAGAGTACACTACCCCCCATCGCTAAAGACCTTCCACAACCAACGAAATAGTTTCTCCCGGATAAAATGCTGCATCGGCCTTACTTCTTTCGCTCTCTGCCAAGCGGGACTTAGGAAACGGCAGCAGAATTTTGTGTACACTGCCAATAAGTAACTCGATAATATCCAAGACCCAAGATCTTCTAAAACCACATCAAAACCCGCAGACCTCAGCGGCAATGTACTGTAAACATTGATAATATAAGATGATTAAAAACGTCTAACTTTCAGTGAGTAATTTGAGTTATGGCGCATTACCAAACATAGGCTTTGTTTATTACACTACTATCATCTAAGTCTACAAACTACAGTCACCCTTAAAACATACATTACGAACATCAACCACACGCGTTTCCTATGTTAAATCAGACATTGTCAGCGTAAAGTGAGCAAAGGAAAAGCTTATTAGACAAGCCAGAAGGAACTGACAATCGTGTTACCTCGGCCAACACCCATTTCGCTTCCTCAAATAATGGTTTCTCACTTCCCTTGTAACTTTAAAAAATGTTCAAATGTTATTAAACTATAGGACCGAACTGCAGTGGTTATCAGTCCCTAGACTTACAAAAATTTTAAACTAAGTTATGCTAAGAACAACATACACACCCATGTCCGAGGGAGAAGTCGAACCTCCGACGGGGAGCAACCGCACACTCCACAGCAAGACACCTTAGAGCGCTCGGCAACTCCCCCGCGGCTGTAGTTTTCTTTGGCTGCAATGACGCCAGACAATCGCTTCTTCACAAATAGTGCTAAGCGACAATGCACTCATAAGATTCTTAGCGTGTTAAGTACCAGTCCTATCACGTGTAGTCTGAAATAGAAATAATTAATTTCCACTTCGTCATCCTTGTACAGAGTGAATCACCTAAAACTTGCCCCCATTAATGTTCATAAACCGTCCAGTTCTCGGAACGACAGAACATTCTATTTGGGTATAAACACTGCATTTGTAACTCTCATGTCGGACTTTGTTTCTACCTATAAGTTCAGCCACGATTAATGTAATTGGACCTGTATGCTGACGTCTACTAGCATATCAGAAGCGGCCTAGAAATGTGTTTCACGTGTGTGTACGTATCTATCTTTAAAGGAACAGCTTTTGTGGAAGTACGGGAACAGTCGAATCCTTCATACGACGACAGACCCTGGCACGAGACAAATACTTGGTGTAGTGTTCACATCGCCCTACAGTTTAAGCGCACGTCTGGAAATTTTTGCGAAATTCTCAACACCGACGACAACAACCTTTATATAACCGTAGTCGACTTCTCACGGTTGAACGTTAAATAATTTGGTAAACCTCTGCTTATTGAGATATGCTGAAAACCTTGTTTCTTTACTCTGCTCGCTTCTCGGAGTAATAGATGTACAATTTTTAATTGAGCCACTCTATAAAAATGAGAATTATCAGCTTTATACTATTTTATTGAGGGCTTCATTATGCCTCATCTGATGATTTGAGATACAGACACATGTATTTAATTGCTCCGTTTTTTCCTTAAACGACTTGATGTGAAGTCTGTATTATTCCTTGAAATATTTCATGAAGTTTTGTCCCAAGTTTTGTCCAATTCGAGACTTTTTATGTCTATAAAGACTTTATTATAATTTGTGATGTGGTCTACCTTTCACTTACTCTGTTGCCATTACCTATTCATAACGAATACCTCTTCCTTCTTGTTCGTACCTCCTAGTATCGGAATTACACTTTGAATCTCCACAAACAAATTGCAAATTCTTACAGCTTCTTCTCTAGGTTCACAATCTTGATATATTTATTCACATATAACGTCATTCATAATTTGAAAAATTAACCATCCTAACCTAAGATCAAGACGCAACATAAGCAAATTCATTTTTTTAAACTAAACTTTCTCCCCCTCTGTTTCTGACGGCACAGTTGTATAATTATCTTGCTTCGATGGTGTTACTGTGTACCTGAAATTCCAAAATTCTCACATTTGTCCAGGTATACCTCATTTCATATATTCACCGTAAGCTTATATACAGGATGAATCTAAATTCGCGCACTCGGGTTTCGCAGCGCAATTCCTCACATGCTAGCAATAAAACATATCTCTCACATTTCGTCCTGCGCATATTTCCGGCAGTAAATTAACGTCGAAGATTGAGATGGGTGTGTGTCCCATACGTCAGTATGTTTCAGAATTACACTAGTACACCGGGGATGTGGGAGGTGTGTTGAGGAACAAAGTGAGCATAGAAACCCATGCCCGGAAACGTCGAAGTTGTTGGAGGGGATGTCAAGCGGCAATAGCTGGTGCATGTAACTTGGACTCTCCGTAGCTTCTTTGAATGGCGTTTCTGGGCATGGGTTTCCATGTTCATTTTGTTCCTCAGGACACCTCCCACATTCCCTAGAAGTTTGTTGGTGTAGTAGTGTAATTCTGAAACACACTGACGTATGGGACACATACCCATCTCAATCTTCGACGTCCATTTACTGTCGGAAATATGCACAGGACGAAATTTTGTGAGAGAGAGGGTTTTTTTCTTTTTTTTTCTGCTACCATGTGAGGAATCGCGCTGTGAAGCCCGAGTGGGCGAATTTAGATTCACCCTGTATATCCTTAGAAGATACGTTCGTAAGAGTTTAGGTAGGTTAGAACCCTCTACTGTAATGCAGAACATTTCCACATCAGGTCTAAGAAAGCTGGGAATTACGCAGACGACTGATTATACATGACAATATTGTCAACTCTTCCGGGCTCCATAATATATATCTTCCAATAAACTTACAAGCCTAAACCATACAAATCATTTTGTTATTTCTCTCTCTAGTGTGCCTATTTGATATTGTCTGTTTTTGTTGTTGCTGTAGACGAGAACTGTATGATTTAAGACGCCTCACTGAATTCTCTTTACAGCGTATTCAACTGTCAGATCTTCCTCGAGCATTAGCAGGAATAAAAACATGGAGTGGATGGTTCCAAAAATATTCACAGAAACTACACTGCAATTTAACGAGAAATAATCATATATGAATTCATTGCTTTATCAATAAATAAGCAGTTCGGTCAGGATTGTTTTGCAAATGGTAAAGCAAAAATCAAACCCAAGAAAAATTTGATGTGTGAATTGAGGTTCAAGGAGAAGAGACAGAAAAACTGCCGTTTGCCGACGACAGTATAATACGGCCAGACATCGCAAAGAACTCGTAAGAATAAATTAAAGCAATCAATAGAGTCAGACACATGTATTTACGTTTCTCGTTTTTTTTTCTTTAAACCACCTGTTATGATCGGTGGATTAGTCGTTGAAGATCTTATGAACCTTTTTGCCAATTTTGTCCAATTCCAGAGATTTTTCGCGTCTATAAACAGACTCTGAAGTGGACGGAATATTAAACCCCAGTCCATTTAGGTTTTACATTATCATAAACAGATGTGGAATAATGGTAGTGGAACATAGTCCATTTAAATTAGGCGATGGTGAAAGAGTCAGATTAGGAATAAGCACATGAGAAGTAATAGACGAATTAGGCTTCTGCACCTGCAAAATAACAACCGGTGTTCCTAGAAAAGATAATTTAAAATGTAGCCTGACTATAAGAAGACAAATGGTTTTGAAGAAAAGAAATATTTTAACACCGCATATTGATCGATGTGAAAAGTCCTGTTTGGAGGTATTTGTCTGGAAATTGGATTTGGTAGATACGGTAACTAACGAAAAGGTACTCAAACAAATGGGGGAGAAACGAAATGTATGGAAAAACGTAATTAATATAACGGATTAGTTGATAGAAATGTCCACATCTTCGGACTAAAGGCCACAGTAACATTAGTTTATCTCCTCATTTATTTACGCGAAGAACTTATCATTCACTTGTTTCCTTTAATTGCATTTCTTTTCTCTTTTGTCGATCTTTACAACAAATCCTTCGCTAATACCATATCGGTCATTTATAAACACTATACATTGTAGATGAAAAATGTTATTTAAATGTCGGCATTTTAGTTACTTTTAATTTATTATTCAGTTAGTGCGTTTCGTTCGTAAACAGTTTTCAACAGTCATCGTAAGGAAATTTCATTATTTTACATTTACATGCGTGTAAGCTACTTGAGGCAGACTGTCTTGGAACGCATGCCGACGATTACATTATTCCATAGCACGTCCATTAGAAAACGGAAAATGACCTAATAGAGTAACACGACCATGAATACATATCAGTGTTTTGGTTTCCAAGATTCAGAAGTCTAAGCTCAATTCACGATTTTTATATTTATTTATTTACTTATTTTTATTTTGTCAGTGATTCTCAAAAATCAACGAATCGTCAAGTAAACAACTAATATCTTTAGCAAAAAAAGATAGATGCTACTCCATAATTCATCTATATTTTAAATCTCTCTTTTCTTAAACGTACTTGCATTAATGACGATTTCCTCACAGAATGGAATGTTCATTTGGTTTAACAGTTGTTCTTTAAATGCTTCACTGTTTGAAAATAAGAATTTTGCAACACAGTACATATGATTATGCGGCGACGTCGAAGCAAGGAAGAAATAAAAATATAATGATGCGCGTGAAGTAATCTGTTTCACCAAAATTGTGCTACTGATGTGTAAAACTGATATGAAAGTGAGGAAGAAGTTCCCGCGACTATATGTCTGGGGCACACAAGCGAAGATGTAGCTGTACAGTAAACTATGGTAAGGGGCAGGATAGCTGTTTCCAGAAATTTCACTGTGAAGTTTCAACACATTCTCCAAAATAAAATACTTAGAGTATATCCACTGATGATTTATTCATGTAAGTCAATGTTAAGAAATATTTCTGAAGTACCGACATGTTTCTCAACTCTTAATTTTTATCCTACGCAAACGGTTAGTAAACATCGTTTACTTTTAGAAATCACTGTTTTCTTATAGGGCGAGTTAAGGAAAAATTACTGTGAAACGTCTCAAATTCAAATTTAAAATTTCCAAATTGCTTCAGTATATGATACATATATTACCATTACCATTTTTTAAAATAATGTAGTACAACCACATAAAAAATTAAACTATCATTCAGAAGAATGTTAAGATTGATCCTCAACATTTTTGCTATTAATCCTTAACAAAAATTCTGTTAAACAATAGTAAGGGACACAACTTCACATTGCTTTCGTGCTTAAGGATTTTTTCTCGTTTCTCTTATTAGCGACAACTTTTGGATCACATTCGCGCTTAAGAACTAACGCAAGACGTTTATATGACTCTTAGTTAACCAAATAATCCCCAAATTTTATAAATGGTGTGTGATGACTAATTCTCTAGCACGAACACCGCTGACGCTACTCCTACACGCAGCCTGTTTTTGGCATTTGTCAGAGTTTACTTCTACACATCCTCAAAAAGTTGCCATCAGTGAATATCTGAAATTAGAGATACAACTGTCAGTTTTTGGTTTATTTAGTTTATCATGGAGCCAAGAACTAATATCAATGATCAACATATGTGCCACGCTATACATGGAGTTATAAATTTTATGAACAACTGTCCCTAACCATTGTTTTCCACCGAGGTCTTCAGTTAACTGGAAGTGAAGCATTGACGGCGGAAACTCCGAACAGGACAAAAGTGAAAGCATTTGTCACGTGTAACTGTACAATGAATGTTGGATGAAAGGTGTACAGATGAAGAGTTGCTAAAGGGAAAAGAAGTAATATCTGAGTGGAAACAGGTAATGAGAACCTCAGAAGAAGAGGAAACACGTTAGTGGGCATCTGCTGCCACATAGAATATACGATGGAAGGGGCGCAGGAGCAGTGGGGCAAGATTAACACGTGCTAGGAAGACGCGGGGAATGGCATTAAACCAGTCCTACTCCTGGCGACGTGTAACAAGTGAAGGGAATGTCAACCTAGAATATTATGCTTAATATTCGTCCGCAAACAATTTAAATATGTTCTGATGCTTACTCTCGTTCCTTTCTCATATAAGTAACCGCGGATCAAACTGATGATCACCTACAGAAGGAAAGAACATTTTAGTAATCCTGGTGAGGAGACTGAAGACCTCAGGACATCAGTTTGGTCTTCACCTGCCAGAAGTAATACAATATGTCTGGAGTAAGCTGCGCGCGACAGTGTTTACGCAGCGTATATCTGAGGCGAGTCCTCTAGTTATAATGTGACGTGGGAAACTGCCTAATGAGACACAGAGCCTGGCCGGCCAAGCAGATGCAAAGCGGCGCCGATGCACTTTCCCGTCCCAGAAGCGGTCCTTTCCATTTTTTCGTGCATACATTCCCCAGTTGCTCAGCTAACTTTGGAAGAATAAAAAGAAACGGTAACTGAGACCAGTTGTTAAGACATTCCGTTAACATTTTACAGGAACTTCACCGTCAGTTTCATTTTGAAATTTACTGTTACCCGTGATGAATTCGATAATCGCTAGTTTTCTGTACCAAACCATTGTCTTTCATTGTATTCGTATGGTGAGATTTTAAAGTCACATGTCAGGTGGTAAAAAGGAATTATATTCACTTCTTCAACAAGGAGACTAAAGTAGTGAAGAGCAGAATAAACTACTTTGAAACATTAGGAAAAGGAGAATTAATGTAGCAAATCGGCCTGACAAAACCAGGAGTTTATTTGCTCCACGGTATTATATAGACTGTTGCACAATTCATGTTATACACTTCTAGAGGTTTTAGAGAGTACGTAGTAAATCCAGTTTTGCATAGAAACCCACACTCGAAAAAAAGTCTTTGTTTTCCAAGAAAAAAATTTCGAGTAACCATTGGCACTAAAAAGTGTACCTTAACATCTACGAGCAGTTCTTTATTTTTCACTACTGTGGAACACGTCTCTTCTATTGGTAAAGTGCTCATAGCTCTTTTGGCACGCATTTAGAGCCCACCTTTACTTGATAGGTTTTGATTGTTTTGGTCCATAGTACCTCGTCCCAAAAAAATGGAAAGAAATAATCTTTCAGTGCAACCGATTTGTTTCAGAGTTTAAAAGATGAATAAGTGAACATACCGTAGTTGGACGACATTGGATGAATCAGATTCTTGTATAAAACGTGGTCTACCAAGACCCATCTAAAACATCTAGAAGTGTAACACGAATAGTGAAACATCTTACATGTGGTATAATGTAGCATAAAACACGATGACAAATTCTTGTTCTATATTATTATGATTTCAGTTGTTCTTTATGTCTCTTTGATAATGTTTCATTTGAATATTAATCAGTGGTTGATAAATCTAAGACAGTGCTGTATCGGCGATGAAGTAATTACTCCCATACTTTTCAATTTACGCTCTAGCAAGCAAGCATTATAATTGCACTTAGTGCTTTCATAGGAGCTAGCACAGCCACTGACACTCAAATAATAAAAATAGTAAGCAATGATACCGCAAAACTAGAAAAAAACTCCCAGAAACTGAACATGAAATTTTCTTTCGTACGGCAAAATTTCTTGACTTTTGCGTGGTCAGATAGAATCCCCTTACCTGGCGATGACCATGCAGAAATGTTTAAGAAAAAATGTAATTTTTCTATAAATGTGTAAGTTGTGGTTAATGGCGAGCTATGTATCAGTGACATTGTTGCAAGATGGTCCGGCTCAACACATCATCGTAACATTTTCATGAATAGCAGATGAAATGATCACTTCGAAAGCAGAGACTATTAGGAGTCAGAGCATATCCCTAGCAAACAACAAAGGCTCTATAATGAAAATCACATTAGTACCAGAAATTTAATAGAAAGATGGAAACGAAGAGTTTCGGTATTATTAATAGGATTGGGAGTTAAATTGCGAAAGACCATGACTGTTATATCATTGTTGTTTGTGCTGTATCACACAATGCAGCTCAAATACCACCTTAGAAACGTCCGAAGATAATGGTTAAGCAATGGAGAGCTTTTAGTAAACTTGATAAGAACTGCGTTGATTGAAGGATATTTTGCGGTACTGTGAAATCATATAGTGTTACAAGAGAGAACAATTGTTTCAGATCTGTATTTATATATTTCATCAAAAGACGATTGAACGCAATAATATTCTATTACAATATAAAGTACATTATTCACTTACAAATCTTTTATTTTCACCATCAGCAGTCCCATTCTCCCTTCATGTTTTATCCTTCCTCACCCATGGCTCTCTCTTTACCCACGTACGTCTTTGCTTTTCCCATTCAGGCCTTCTTTCAGTATGCTTCTCTTCGTCTGTATAACGCACATTTGTGCTGTTCAAACTGTCTTTATCACCATCACCAGGTTTCCTTTTTCCCGGCCTGCGCTCAACCGTTAATTCTGTACTCGTAACCAGCTTGATGTGTGAAGGAAGACGATACATTCTTCATTCTACTCCTCAGTCATTTCAGTAACAGTGGTTTTAAGAAGAGTTTCATTAATGGCCTCAGTGAGGCTGCAGGTTTGTGCCGACCAACCCCTTAGTCCAATCTCAGTATCTGAAACACAGAAATAGTTCAAATGTTTGTAAATCTATGGGACTTAACTTCTTTCGTTATTCGACTCTACACTTAAAAACTACTTAAACTACTAACCTAAGGACAACACACACACACACACACCCATGCCAAAGGGAGGACTCGAACCCCCGACCAACCGCGCGCTCCACAGCAAGGAGCCTTGGCACGCTTACCTACTCCATCGCGGCAAAAAGAAAGAAAAAAAATAGCTAGCAACTTGCGCCAATATTTAAAAAAACAATGGTGAAAGGTTTATGTTCTAAAAACCACGATATACTGGCAAAAATAAATTAAATTATGACAATAAACGTATCTACCGCATCTTCATCAAACGTATTTCCAAACCAACATCACTAGAACCTATTAATCGCAGTAGCGCTTTCGTATTTATCCCATCTTTTGGACTGGTATAACATCCCCACCCATTTTTGCCCTTTTTCTTTGTGTTGATATACTTTACCACTAACTGTTTATACTCTTTTTTGGATGTCTGCATGGAGCGGATAATTAATCTGTTTTTGTTTAAAAAGTTTAAAAGTTTTGTTCAAAAAGTTTAAAAAGTTTCCTATAATTTTACGTTACTCTATCAACATGATTCCATGTCACCTCTTGTGTTATGTGTGGGAGGTTCTCAGGCGTTCAGAGTTTCCACTTCGATATGGATGTTCAGACCGATTCGCATTAGGCGTCAACTGAACGGAACGCTATGTCAGGAGACGTCACCTTCAGATGGTGGTATGTTCACACATGAGGGAACGTCAGCTCAACGTCACTTCGCTTAGCCCAGTACTGAACGGTGAAAGTGAGGTTTAAGATACCACCCATGACACAAAATCTCTTAATATAGAAGCAGAACTGCGAAACTAGCAAAAACATATGCATTCAAACATATCAGACGATATTTATTTAGCAATAAATATATCTATTCAACTTTACCCAATGGGCTTTATTCTTCTCTCTATTATATAGCATAAGACACAGCAGTATTTTTATTCCCTCATCAGAGCTGAATTTTCGATGCTAAAAAACTTTATCTAATTAAAATTGCTTCAAAAATTTATTTCGCTATTTATGCAGAATGCCATCAACTTCTGTATTAAGGTATATAAACCTGAATGATTTTTCACTTTAAGATATCTAGTCTCTCTGTAATTAGATGACACTCAATAAAACAAAACTAGTCATAATCTTACACTTGTATTGTGTCACGAAAGCAAAGCATAATAGAGGCCAAAGAGACACGAAATGACGTACTTGAAGGTTAATGCGATTATAAGAGGAAAATTTACGACTCAGTCCACTCACTACTGACTTCTACTACCTCTCGAGAAACCTGATGTGAAGGTGTCAAATTTTTTTATATATGGATACGCATTTTTTAAAGATAGAGTTTTTCAATGGCCCCTCTTTGTAGGCGAATTCTCTGATCTATTTTTTTTCTCACCATTATCTTGAAACAGTTTGCCTAGGTACTTCAAGTACGGAATTCCCTGGATTTTGCAACTGTTATTTTCAGTGCATCAATTAAAATTTTAGGAGGAAACTTATGAGCAAAACTTTTCAACGAATTAATGTGATACTACATTTACTTCCTATTGGAGCATGTGATGTGCCCCAGACGGCGTTTTTCGTATGGCTTTAGCTTTTATCTGTGTGCAAATTGCTTTCAGTCTCGGAAAATGAGCTCCTTCACTGAAAACAAAGTTTCTTAGGATTTGTTGATAGGCCAAATATCACGTTGATAGGCCAAATATCACGTTGATAGGCCAAATTTTGCCTTAATTTTTTCTAACTATTTTTGTCATTCCTGCTTCCTTCAGGGGTGTATGCTCCACTGACCGATGTTATTGTTTCAGTTTTAACTTTTCTGCAATTTTTGTAGAATATCATAATATTTTTAAATTTCCTGATTTTCTCTTAACTGTATGTTACTGCTTCACGATAAATTAGACTTAAATTTTTCCTGATTGTTATTAGTACTGCTATTGCACTTCTTGATTGTTCCACTTCCTGTTTAAAAATAAATATATCTTGATTTAAAACATTTTATATGCTATTTTGTCAAAAACTGACATTTTAAGAACCGTGGCCGTGGTATTATAATGTTTATAATTAAAACAGCGACCAGCCACAAGTGTGGTATAAAATGCTTATTTTCTTCAACTAAAACCGGTTTCGGGTTTATACAAATCCATCTTCAGATGGTTTTTCATGCTTTTCAGCTGGAGCCTTGTTTTGCATTAATTATAGTATCGTAGCCTTAGGATAGACAAAAGAAATTTCATTTACTATTTGCTGAAGTTAACTTTAGGTTTGTTTATGTTCGTCTTCATCAACGTATTTATAGAAGAGTTTTATAGTTAAAAATACACGAAGTGTGGCGACAACTTACATGTTATGTCCTTTTATGTGATAAGATTTTCTTGTATTTTTCTTGTGTATTTTACTTTCTAAATGTGCACGGCATGAGCGCGTTTAACGTAGGTGCCTCACACTACACTGTGCACTGTATCAGTGCTGTTAATGTAACTATTTCACACGAAACCATGCTAGAATTTACCGTAATGCTCACATTCTAGCGTGGTGTCGTGTGTAACACTCTTCAATGGACATTTAGAAAGTGTAAAATACACAAGAAAATACAGGAAAATCTCATCACAGAAAACAACACAACATGTAAGTATTCACTACACTTCATGTATTTTTAACTATAAAACTGTTCTATAAATATGTTGATAAAGAATAACATAAAGATACACGAAGTTAACGAGAGCAAATAGTTAACGAAATATTTTTTGGCTATCCTAGGGCTGCGATACTATAACTGATGCAAAACAAGGCACCCACGAAAAGCATAAAAAAGCTATCTTAAGATAGATTTGTAAATATCCGAAACCAGTTACGGTTTTAGAAAATATACTTTTTTACCCTACAGTTTGTTTCATATAATGACTACCGTAATTTCTGGTATCTGTATTATAATTTCGAGCACCTTCTATTCTTACCATACAGTGGGTTTTCCGTAAGATATTTATAGATTTGCTTTTATTTTATTTTGCTGTTTGCAAATGTCGGGTTTTCTTTCTGTCATTGCTATGTGCACGGACATTAATACAAGAAATTCGGTATCTGTGGCACGTTAAAACTGGAATGCTGGAGAGTTCTGTTATAGAGGAGGGGGACATTAATGAATTGTGAGTCCCCCACCTCCGACCGACCTCCGGGCTGTGCGGTGGTGCGGAAATAAAGAAAGTGCGAACCAGGTGCATACACAGCCTCCGTCGCGGGTTTTGTTGGCGTTATCACGACTTGGCGAAAGAAGAGGCCGTGCTGGAGGTATGCGCGGACACGCAGGGCGGTGACGCGCCAGAAATGTCATGAGGCGCGCCTGGCGGAATGCGATTAGGGCACTTGCTCGCGCAATCCAGTCGGCCGTGTCCACACCGGCGATTCAAAAACACAGAGCCGCGTGCCAATATCGCCGACACGCACCCTGCAGGAGCTGTGTGCAGTCCACGCCAAAGAACCCTCCCTATTCACTCCACCTAGTCCAATTACGCGACGGGCGTAAAAGTTGCCTCTCCCGTGCTCTGGAAAGCCGCCTTTTTGAGATCGCGCTGCTGTATGAAAAGTCATCTAAAAGTTGTCGAGGAAACTTCTTCGCGTGTTTCAGAAGTTGTCTTTAATTCCGCTGTAATTTGAGACCGAAATCAGCCTGATATAATCGTTCTTAATTTAATGTTTCGTTAGACACTCAGTGTCATCGCGAAACGTAAAATTCGTCATATTTCGGAATCAGCTGCTGACTAAATTGAACTCGATTAACTTCCATTTTTCAACGACCGATTAGGGCCACATACCACAATATTCGCTTGTGTGGCAACGTTCTTATTATAGCGTCAAGCAATAAAGCATAGGTAAATCAAAATGCGTATAGTGATTACAAACGACTAGAGTCATTGCATAGCGAAATGAAGGCAGGAAGGTTAGAGTTTAACGTTGCGTCGACAGCCTGGAATGAAAACCGGTTCATCTATAACAACTACAGGGACTTTAATATAAACCTCAGAATTTAAACTGCGACATGGAAGTTTGTGCGTTTTTCAGTCAACATCCTCGTACTCTTTGGATCTGTCGTGCTAGACACGACGACACTCTATTTTCGGCTATTAGTCACCTACATATCCGGTATGACACCCACAGATTTCTTTCCATGGAGTCTGTAGCAAGACCCTGTGTACGTGTTATCAAAACAAAAAATGCGTGTTTATAATGTGAGTAAAATGGATTATCGGCTAGACGTCCTTCGTGTAATGAAGGGGAGCGACATAAAACATCTATACAGTACGTAACATTTTTATACTCTCTTTTACATTCTCCAAAATTTTTCTGGGTGATATAATATAGTCATCTGTAATCATAATAATAATTGCAATAGCCCCGTGCAAATCCGACGTGCGTTACTAAAACTGCCATCGATAAGTGTACCTCTCACTTACTTACTAAACCAAAATGTTCAATGAAAAGTTTAGGTGTGCATATACAATCCACCTTTAGTTGCCTAATGATGAAATAGACATTCAATAATGGAAATAAATTCAGCATTATTTTGTTATACTAGTACCGTGCCAATTACACTTTTTTAAGTCAATTATGACTGACCTAACAATTAACACAACGAGAAAGAAGCACACAGAACACTTTCCAGTAAACATAAATTACTCATCCATTATTGTCGCATTCATTTCTTCGAGGAAGAGGTCGGAATTTCCCTTATCTGCTTTCATATGTACAGAATATCAAATCAAATCGATCGAAGTGTTGCAGTGGTAACACTGGACTCGCATTAGGGAGAACGGTGGTTCAAATCCGCCCCCGGATATGCTGATTTAGGTTTCCCGTGCTTTCCCTCAAGCACTCCAGGCAAATGCCTGGACGGTTCCTTTGAAGCGACACCGCAGATTTTCTATCCCATCCTTGACCACAATGTCGACGCAACGTTAAATCGTAACCTTCCTTCTATTCATTAAATGACGCTTATAGTTTGATTCCAAAAGCTATAAGTCTGGGTAACCGATCTGTGTTTCAGGAGATACATGATTTTAATGGTTTCTTTTGATCCATCAATAACGTCGTAGAAAAGTGAGATATTCTTCAGAGAAAATAGTGACTTGAAACTCGCACAAATCAGTTATGTATATGTTACTAATTACAAGTGTTCTAGGAACTCTTCCGTAATTTCTGTACTTCAGTAAAACAAATATTCTCTTAAGGAATATTTTATTTTGACAGTTATAACTTATGTGTCACGTTTATAACAACTACTACCATTATTTTATTCTATTTCTCTTCCTCCTTCTCCTCCTCCCCTTCCTTCTTCTTAATATTATTATTAATGTTATTACTAAAGATTATTTAACTTATATTAATAGAGTAAATCACATGTGAAAACAAATTAACGAAATGTATTTACTTTCTTGATGCAAAGACAATTATTAGCCTCAGCAGGTGAAATAAGTTAACTACATATGGCTATACTTTGAAACTTCACATTCTCAAGGCATCAGTTGGGACAGTAAGATCTTTCCATATGTCTTCTTCGTGAAGATTGGAAATCACTGCAAATTTATGTTATGAAGCATTAGTACCCATAATAAATTTACAGGAAAAAACTCGCTAATACGTATTGTTGAATTTAAGCCACTAATGTGAGAGAGGTTTGTTCTGACACACAAAATACGTTACGTTCTCATATCTACATGCTTTTTTCAGAAGTTCTTTAACTTTTTTCGTGTAACGTGTCACAAAACGGGTCACATTCCCCTCGTGAAAGCAGACTAGGTCCCACAAGAGGTTATTCAAAAGCAGAGCCGCGGCGGAGCTGCCGAGCGCATTGAGGCACGATGCTCCGATGCGCCAGGTCGCTCTCCGTCTGGGGTTCGAATCCTCCCTCGGGCATGGATGTTTGTGCCGTCTTTAGTATAAGTTAGTTTGTAAGTATGACACCGCAGTAAGTCCCATAAGCTTAACAAACATTTTTTTAAGCAGAGAATCACATACCTCCAGAACATACAAGTAGTAACAGGCCCACTATAACTGATTTGGAATCCACGTCTTCTTGCGGTCATAGAAATTTTTTCATGAGCTACATAAGAAAAGCCGGAATGTAATCTTTGAAAAGACTTTGGCTCCCCATTTAATCCAACCTTATACTTCACCTGTAACGATCTTGTAATCGATGGAACCTAGAATTCCTCATTTTAACGGGTAAATGAATATTCTGAACAGCATCTTCGGTGATCTCCATTACTACATGCTGTGTATAAGCTGAAAAAGTAAAATAATCATTTCTTCAGAGTTTCTACAGACCGAATACCTTAGTGAAATACGTGACAAAAGAGCTTTGAAACACGCACCACTCACGAAGGAAAAATTCTTACGCGAGATGTTGGTACTCCATAAAGTGGTTTCTTCAGCACTTCTGCAATTGTGCCATAAATTTATTGTGATGCTGAATATTTTTGGCAAGTATTTCATTTTTATCTTTATACAACAGCATTTAGTCAAGCCGTGATACAATCAATAGATGAAATTTGTGTATGTTTTTGCCATACATCTCGCGGTTGAGTATTATTTCTTTTTAGATAGCTGTTTATTTGTGTGTAAGAAAAACAGAAACACCACAACAAAATTAAATAACCTTTGAAACTAGAATAAAATGATACCTTACACATCCTAGGCAATGTCATTTTATAATATAAGAATAATAAATTCTGCACATTCAACCTCGAATTTAACTGACACCCCAATATCTCAAATGTGGAATGGTAATTAGAACTGTTATATTTGTACACTGTACGGAACTTACCGATATTCGTTACGTTTTGAAATTGTCACGATCAAACCTGTAAATTTACTCTTAGCCTTTTCCTGTTCATAAAAATGAAGTCGCACTTATCTTGGTAACTCGGTTACTTAGTTCTCGTACCTTTTAAGTTCATCATTTTCTTTCATTTTCTGCAGGCACCATAATTTCTAGGGGATAGTCAAATGTGCGATTATCATTTTCTATAAAACGTAGAATTAACAAACACCCACATGGTAAACTATAGATGTTGTTACTGTTTTCACTATAAAGCTCGTCAACGGACATAAAGATTTATTGAACGTGGACTTAAGATTTCATGGATTTTTTTTTTCATTACTTCATAACTATCAGAATGTGTGCTTCAGTAACAGAGTTTCTGAGGACAAATGACTTATTATATTGAAGTATATATAGACAGCTTCTGATGCTGCAAACTATCTTAAGGGCATTTTTCTGTTTCATGATAATCTTTTATGATTGCTACTTTTAATTAAAACTATCAACATTTAAAATTAAAACTACAAAAAAGTTCAACCAACAAGTTATTAAAACTATCACAATATTAATAAATGCGTCCACACGAAAGGATTGCTCATTAATTTGAGTAATACGAAATTTTAAGGTCCCTAATGAGTGTATCATTATTAGTCTATCAAAGGAGTTGAATATCTTCACAGATATTGTGGCATTCGCTATATCACTGAGTATCTAGTATATCGTAGTAGGATTGTTAGTCATTACCAAGGTACAAAATACTGTTTCCACGGAAGTGATTTATTAGGGGATGATACTTCCTTGACCCCAGTGCAGCTAAACAGCATTTGCGAAGGCGACATATCCCAGTTTACTTTATTTGTTAAAGTCTGTTTAAACTGAGGAATGCGTTTTCACGTTGTAAAATCTCTAAATACGAGATACGTACATTTATGTAGAGCAGAAGAAAATTTTGGTGGTCCTTGTACTTCACAAGAAAGCGTCAGCTGTTGAAAAATCACCAAAACTTACAGAGTAAAGTCTACTGAGAATATTTGTTCTGCATTACCCTTTGCACTAGGTTTATTTTGGAACCCAACTAGTGACAAAGGTACTGAGACTGATCCAAGCAAAAACCACGTTTGTTTTGTTGCAACAAATATTCATATAATAAATTCGAAAATAATTTTATAAAACATTTAATGCCACATAAAAGTTCTTATTCGTCGCGTCAAACTTTCGTCATTAGTGCATACGTTTAAGGATAAGACGTTATCAGACAATGTGTGTGACAGTAAAATCAAGTAATTAAAAGGATTTACTTATACCGTTAAAATATCTTACTTAATTGCCAAAAGACTGCACATAACTTCGTAAAGGCAATGCTTTGTTGCTATAGTCCTCGACCTTCAATGTATTCTAATTTCACCACTTGTTCCTGTCACTCCAGTGAATACTGGTGATCACATTTAAATGTTGCAGTTTCTGCAGCTCAGCATCGACATCTACGTTTTATATTCAGCAAGCCTCTTCGCAGTGCGTAGAGGAGGGTACCACTGTTTCCCCTCATTTTTCTGTTACACTCGCGTATGTTTCGCAGGTAAAAAGACTACCTGTATGATCCAGTGTGAGTTCTAGTCTTTCTAATTTTATTCCCATGGTATTTTCGCGCGTTATACGTAGAAAGAAGGAATATAATGGTTGAATCTTGGAGAACCATTGCTATCGGATCTTTGAGAGTAGTCCATATCGTGACACAGAAAGCCTCTCTTCCAGCGAATGTCACATGAGTTGGACGATCATCGCCATGAGACTTTCGCAGTTGCTTAATGAACCTGTAACAAAGCATGCTGCTCTTTGTTGAATCTTCTAGAGTTCCCGTATCAATCCGACCCCGTACTAACCCCATATTAACGAGAAATATTCAGGTATTAGTCGAACAAATGTTTTCTAAATTACTTCCTTTGTTGATGGTCTACACATCCAGTGGATTCTTCCAATGAATTCATTCTTGCATCTTATTTGCCCACGTTTAATTTTATATGGTCATTTCACTTCTTATCGCTCCACTACACTTCCAGAAACTTTACAGAAATAACTGCTTCAAGTAACCGTTGAGCAATCACATAAATGGGCTTTCTTTCTATCTATTCGTAGTATGTTACATTTTTTCCATCGTTGCTATTTCTCGGTGTAATAATCTGCGAAAAGCCCCACTGAATGCCGCCCAGTGAATGCCATATTATATACTAGATTGCGAAAGGTAATGATTCTATAACACACTTTTGGGGTATGCCAGATATTACTATCACGTCAGAAGATGTATTTCTGTTAGGAATGACATTTTGTGTCTTATAGCTCTTGCTCGTTAGATTTTTCCTACATGGATAATACTCCTGATTTACTTCTCCATTTACACATCTCTCTTATTTCCTTTTTTTACGAGATTTTTACTTTGTTTCTTTGTTTATTAGCCACTGTATTGATTTTATTTTAAGTACGTGTGTAATTAAAATTTTGATGTTCTTTATTGTCATTTTGTTGCAGTTTATGTTCTATCGAAATAACACGATACGCTTTGTAACTATTGTCTGGTTTTAGTACTCTTGTTGAAGTTATCTATGCCCATAGTTTTATTTATAATTTTCGTAGATTGCCTGAGGTTAGGACACGTCAAACGTTTTAAAATATAAACATAACAAATGCCGTTTGTTCAATTTTGACATTATTTTCCCAAACATGCATTTTGCCTTTCATGTCAAATGCATTTTAGTGCGAATTCCTAAATATTTTACAGTCTTATTTTATGATTGTACACACATAGAGTATTATTACGGGATTAGTCTTGACAAAGTTTTTAGTACAAAAGCGGCTTTTTTAAAAATTTCTTATCAGGTCTAGCCACGCTCCTTGCCTTACCTTCAGCCTTGTCGTTACTGTACTTCACATGCAGTCGCTCTTTCGCTTTACTATTGACAGTTGATTGCACGTAGCATAATTTTATCACATAGTACTCAACCGTAATTGAACACCGTGACACTTGAAAATAGTGTAACATTTTAAGTAATTACATGTTCTATAGCTAGAGATGAAAAACTAACGGATGGAAGTGAATATCCAGTTTTCTTTTATTGGCATGAGAATCACAGATTCTGGGAAAATTTAAGCTCTTCCAACATGTTCAATGCAACAAATATCCTTCGCCATGAATTTATAAGAACATAATCCAGTGATATAACTGAACTATTTCTTCGAATTCATTTCTTCATATAAATTTCTCTAGATGTTTATAACATGGTCTCGTAGTGCTTTACCGGTGTGTTTATCCACTGCTTATTTACGTCTCCTTTTATACAGGTCCAACACTATGTACTCATATCCATTTCAGACAACGATTCCTGATCGAAAATCTTGAGAAGCTCAGTGTATCTCTCACTCTTCTAGACATAGAAATAAAAATTATTCAAAACAATATGACGCTGGTAGTGAAAGTATATTGAAGAGTTTGGCCGTTCCAGGTGCTTTGCGAGCGCTGCGCCTTGCTCACGGCACATAAATTGCTCGTCTACCAGTTCGAGTAAGGAGTTTTGTTCCATCTTCAATAGACATTTACAAACTCTGGTAAACTCCATCGCAAACACAGCACACAAGATTTTGTATTGTTTTACAAGACAGAATCACCACAGTCTCTTGTTTGGTACGTAACATACGCAGTTTACAGGCACATGCACCCATTACTAGACCTGAAGTATTCCTTTCCTACCATTCTTAACCAATCTCTAATTACCGAGTTCAGAATCATCCACTTTAATTTGGATCCTGTAGGTTCCGGATACCGTGTAGGTAGGTGTTCGGATCACTGTTTTCTGAAGCACAAAAGAAACTGCTTATGATATGTCATTGGTAACACGTTTCTTTCATAGACGAGATGCCATAATGAATTAAGGTAAGTGTGTTCTTGTCGAATGTGTGATGTTTTATCTGTATGTTAACAAATGGAATGTGAGCGCTGTTTATATAAATGCGCACGCCATATACCATAATGTGATTAATCCCACGTCCTTCCATAGAGATTTTTTCCTATTAATTGCTAGTCCTTTTGGAAGTAATAATGTGAATATGACTGAACCATCTAATACAACCTCTCCATATATGTTCGCTATAAAATTGCCGTTATTTTGCAAACGAAGTCCGAACTTTCTCAGTTATCAGTTGGTAATAAGGATGAAATGTGGACTCGGCATAGAGTTGCTTAGCTGAATTAATGAAGGACGATTAGGGATAACGTTATTTCGGCGACGACGGTTGCCTTTCAAAGAAGGCCTCCCTTCATGCGTTTGCAGCAGTTATGAGAATGATAGGAAACGTAAAACTGAATGTAAGGACGGGAATTTGAAGGAATCTTCCGTGGATTACGAGTTAAGTGATCTAGCAAAGTGCCAGCTCAGTTGGTAGCACTCGGTCGCACGCTCTTGTTACCGGTACCAATATACTTTCCGAGTATTGGAAGGTTTTTAACCAGATTAAACTCCGTCAATTATAGTTTCTTATGGTTTGCTGAAAGTCATTATTTATTAACATACTCCACCATACTAAACAGAGCCCTGGGCTTGTATGCTATATGTAAGTTGAACAGGTAACACACATTATTTTGAAAGACGAATGTTGAGTTATTTCCTAGTATTGTACTACCGTTGTCTCCCCTTCCTTACACAGCACGTCAGAGCTAACGTAGATGAGAGTTGCGACATCTCAACATGGATTTTCATGCGACGACGCATTCACCTCAGTGAACAACACGTTAAGTTCCGTCTAATTTTGGCAACGTACTGAAGAAAATCAAATGTTTGTAAATCTTATGGGACTCAACGTCTACGGTTATCAGTCCCTAAGCTTACAAACTACTTAAACGAACTTAAACCTAAAGACAACACAGACACCCATATCCGAGGGAGGACTCGAACCCCCGACGGCGAGCAACCGCGCGCTCCGCAGCATGGCGCTTTAGATCGCTCGGCAACTCCACCGCGGCCGTACTGGAGATTGCAAGATGCATATCTGCGGTGTAGGTTTAGTCGAACAGGTTCCGTATATGAATTCAGTTAACTGAAGTTACAATTCCGTTTATAGCATATTCGTTTGTGTATTAAATATAAAATTAAAAATAGGCATTTTACAGAGATATTATGTATCGGGAGACGTCCTTAAGGCAACACAGCAAGTTATATTCTGTAAAACATGACTCTGTAAGTGTACCACGTGTACACATCTCTTTCTTCAATCAGACGTCACGCTTTTGACAAAAAACTGTTACGAACGTAGTAGTCCCAATTGTAAGTTCAAATTATTGTTTTTCTTATAACTTGTGCTTCTGCAGCCTATGTAGTCATTAACCTCTAAACATGGGTTATACGCAAACGAAGAGCTTTAGAAATAAGTTGTATATGGTCGGTAGGATATACACATCTTCCTGGTTTTAAATGATTTTGTTCATGAACTTGGATTCAAAGATATGCTGTAGGAGCATGAAATGTCACCACATGCGTTAGTCTATTACAACTGTGTGCGTTGCCACTGGCCGTGAATAACTGTAAACGTATATTAAGATGAAGATGGAAGGTGTGGGAGAAAACAATTCGTAAATGTATAGGAGACGTAATACGGTTCTTTCTGCTTTTCTAAGTCGTTCGTTTTCCTATTTTAGATTTTCAGTAATCCAAACAATGTCGGTATATGAATATTATTTGTCGAATACTATTGAATTAATCAACAGGAAGAATAACAATGACGACATTTAGATACATGTTAATAATATGTGATAGTATCCTAAATATATACTTATAAATAAATAAATATGTAATATTATCCTAAATATTTGCAAATAAATAGATACATACTTATGAAATATGTTTACCATTTCATATCAAAAATTGAGGGAACACCACATAGTCGTTTGAGATACTCTAAGTTTCGCGTAATTCTTTATAAATTTAGTTTTTGGGTTACTATTCCTTCTCAAATAACAAATAAAATGTTCAAATGTTTGTTAAGCTTATGGGACTTAACTACGGGGTCATCAGTCCCTAAACTTACAAACTACTTATGAACTACTTACGAACTAGGATGGCACAAATATCCATGCGCGAGGGGGGATTCGAACCCCCGACTGTAGTGGGCGTGCTGACCGTGACTGGAGCGCCTCAGTCACCTCGGCCACCGCGGCCGGCTTCTCAAATAACGTCTCCTGGATGAATTTCGGACGACGGCCATGGTAGAGCCCTGTAACACTGCCTTTTTGTACTCCAGGATTGTTCGTACATCTGTTGATTGAATCTCGTTACGAAGGACGTGTTGAGTTCTACGTCGAAGCAAGTCGTAAGTCATGTCTGATGCTTTAAACATCTGATGATCTGGAACTTCGCATTTTGTTAACTAAACGTAGCCAACTGCTTTTTTCTGCACATGTTTGAAAATAGGTAGTGAGGAGAATGCATCTATTTCACCCCCGTTTTGTGAAGCAAAATCTGTGATCCTGCTTCGCTAGATGTAGTCAACATTTGTCGTTATAGCGCGTAGGGTTCGCAAATCACGTTTGATCGTCTATGAGTACTCTACAAAGACGTTGGAAATTACAGCCGCGTTCGCTTTCACGTTACGACTTTGTCCCTCGCGGTACTTAAAACATCACCTTTCCTCTACATTTTTTAAACAAGTGTGTTTTCTTGCAGTCAATGGTTATAGTTGTTCCTGCGTGGTTGCCTAGTGTAGCATTTGTCCTTGTTTGGGTAGCGGGTTTTGCATGCGACGTCGCACGTCGCCCTTAGCGCGGCGTTGTGTCCAATGGAGCGGCTAGCTGTTTTCCACGTGACCTGCCACCAACTTCCTGTGGCGCGCTATTTATGCCCGCACACACACTTGCACCTCTTACCTGCGCTTAATTAGCGTCGCTGCAAAAGTGTTAGAGAAGCAGAGCTACTCGCCTAACTCTACAGTTACAGCAGTGAAAAGTCCTTCCTTTGTCTTGCAGTTGTACAGGAAATTCCATTAATTGTGATTGCTATGGTAATAAAGAGAAGTGATTTCGAGCACTGTTATTACTGAACTCCGTCGTAAGAACTTGAAAATTACCACAATTCTCTCCTGAGGGTGCTATTTTGGATACTTTCGTTCTTCTTGCTTCCTTCGTGCTGGATCGTAGGGACTTGGAAATGTTTTAGTTTTTGAGCACACACATTATTTTCATACAACTCACCTCTGCGTTATGTTTACCTTAATCGATGTCGAGGTCTCTGTGGTTTTACCTCGAGGCACTAACGCACAGTTATTGAAAAGAAATCTTCTTGCTGTACTACAGTATCCTATAATTCAGTAAATACGTAGTTTCATGTCTATTATATAAACAGACAGCGTGGTACAGCAACAACATGCAATTAAAGGGGTATTTTATTTCGATAACTGAACATAACAGGCAAAAGATGAATACAACAAAGATATTGAAAGCCATTCTAAATAATGTACTAAGGAAATCGAGCTGCGTGTATTGTAGACTATTATACTCCAAACAAGAAAAGTAAAGAAAAAAAAGTTTTATTATGGTGCAGTGAGTGTCCTACAGTAGCATTTCTTAATCACTGTCTGAGGAACTCAATATACTTCATATTTCATCATCAATCAGTACCTTCGAATCTAATATGTCATCAAACAACGGTCGTATTTGTTGGCTGCTCTATCGCTTGGAAACAGTGAATTACATTTCATCTTCTCTTTGTAACGAGAACGAAATGAAATTTACTGTCCAGTTCAAATGTTCAAAATCTTGTGGTACCAAACTACGTTGGTCATCAGACTTACAAAATACTTAAACTAACCTAAGGACAATACACACATCCAAGCCCGAGGGAGGATTCGAACCTCCGACGCGACAGGCCGCGCGATCCGTAACGGCTACTCCGCGCGGCTTGCTGTCCACTAGGCAGCTCACACTCTGGGATGACAGCAGACACCTGATACAAGAGACTCCTCATGTAGGCCCGGAAATGTCAAGAATCGTTCGCAAAACAATTTTGTTGTGTCACGGATATTTACAAGGATACACGCGTTTCGTTTTTTGTATGACATATGACAGGCAACGTCAGTGGGTGCCGTGAAATATTATTTAGTGTAAGTTGACACATATTACTCACGAATTTTATACAGTTCGTGTCTTGATTTTTACCAGTAAATAAAACTAAATTTGTATGTTATGATGAAAAACCACAAAATACCAATTCATATACCTATACAGACTGCGAAAAACTGATATCGTAAGTGATCCGAGCTTCAAATTTATTGTATAGTGAAACGGTAGATATCCTTATATGAGATCGGGATTGAAACTTTTTACTTATTAACCCACTTTTACAGCCCGTAGAAGCCTGTAGTAGGAATTGTGAACCACCCTTTATAACAGAAGAAATGACGTAACACAATAGCTACAAATTAGCGAACACTAGAGGAAAAAACAGTATTTCACCTGAAAACATGTTATAAAATGCCTACAAATTCTTTCAGAACGGATGATTCCTAGTAATAACAGCCTTCAAATCGCGAAATAGTAATTTTTTTAATTTTCGTAATGAAACAAGGAGAAGAGACAGTATGCGATACCTTAAAAGTACAGGCAGTTGCACATTGTTTTGTGTTGTTAAGATGTAGTGATATTTAGCAAACAATGGCAAATTAGAACTGGAAATACACAAATTTGAACTGAATATTGACCTAAAAGAACGATTCTGTGTTTGAAAATTAACATAAGCACTTGAAAGTAATCATTGTAATTGTTTTCGTTGTGGTCTTTAGTCAGCAGACTTGTTTGATACAGCTCTCCACGCTTCCTTCTCCTGTACATGCCTCTTCATCGGAGAATAAGAACGGCAACGTACATCCTTTTGCATCTGCATACTCTGTTCGTCTCTCGGTCTCCCTCTGCGATTTTTACCCCACACACTTCCTTCTAATGCTATGTCTTAGAATGTGTACCACCAACCTATAGCGTCTCATAGTTAGAATATGACAGAAACTCTTTTCTCCCCGATTCTGTTGAGTACCTCCTAATTACTTACGTTATCTACCCATCTAATTTTCATCATTTGTCTCTAGCACCATACTTCAAAAGCTTTTTTCATCTCCTTGTCTGAACTCCTTATCGTCCACGTTTCACTCCCATATAATGTCAAAACATTTCGCTTCTTCAGAAACGCTTATCTTCCAATAGCCATTCTGCATTTTATATCTTCTTTACTTAGGCCATCAGAAGTTATTTTGCTACCCAAATACCAAAACTCATCCACTCATCCATTACTTTTATTGTCTCATTCCGTATTCTAATTCATTTAAGCATCACCCGATTTTCTGGCAGTACATTCCATTACCCTTGTTTCACTCTTGTTAATGTTCATCTTATACTAGAAGATAGAGTAGTTAAGGTCGCAGAGGACCAGATAGTCAGAAGGACAAGATCTAATAGACATCTTTGGATAACACAGTAGGTACTGAACCTAAATGATGGTAGGAGAATTTATAAAAATGCAGCAAGTGAAACTGGCAAAAGGTAGTACATACGTCTGATAAAAGTGCAGTCTTTTTATGCAAAAGTGGATAAGGGAGAAATTCAAGACCGTAGAAGAATGTATAACTGAGGGAAAGGTAGACACCGCCTACAGGAGAGTGAAAGAGACATTTGGAGACAAGAAAACCTGTTGCATGAATATCAACAACTCAGATGGAAAACCTGATCTAAACAAAGAAGGGAAAGCTGAAAGGTGGAAGGAATACATATAGGGCTTATACGTAGGAAATAATCATGAAAGCAGTATTCTAGAAACGGAAGACGAAGTAGAGGAAGATGAGGTAGATGATAGATTCTTCGAGAAGAATTTGACAGAGCACTAAAAGATTTGAGTCGAAACAAGTCCGCTGGAGTAGATGATGTTCCGTCTTAACTGCTGATATCGTTAAGAGAGCAGTTATGAAGAAATTGTTCCACTTGGTATTCAATATGTACGAGACAGCGGAAATACACTCCGACGACAAGAAAAATACAGTAATTGCAATTCCAAAGAAAACAAGTGCAGAAAAATGTGAAAATTACAGAACTATCACTTTAATACGTCATGGTTGTAAAGTAATAACACGAATTAGTTACAGGCGATTGGAAAAAGTGGTGGAATCCGACCTTAAGGAACATCAGTTTGGATGTAAAAGGAACGTAGGAACACGGGAGGCAATACATTACGACTTATCTTAGAATATAGGTTAAGGAAAGGGAAACCTACGTTTTTATCATTCCTAGATCTGAAGAAAGCTTTTGACAGTGTTGAATGGAATACACTCTTTAAAAATCTGAAAGTAACAGGATTAACCCTTTAAGGCATAGTGTAGCTGATCAGCTGCATACCTTATTTTTTCCATTATATCTCTAACTGATCAACATGTTACCACAAATTCATTTCCAGCTGATTGTATATATAGTATTACATATGTAGTAGCTCGTCCTAGAAATTATAAATTGTACAGTACTACTCAATCATTTCGACAGTTAGCTGCAATGAGTTACTCCTAACATGTGCGTTTGTTTACTTTAGTATTCCTCCTTCGCCATGGAAAAGTAGTCAATCACATACTGCTGTTGCATTATCAGTTACTTTCTGGAAAGATGAAGGGCATAATAGTAACATTTACTGTATCGGGTACATCATGGAAGCCTATATAGCTGACCTGCTATGCATTTTTTGTTACTAGCAGTGCATAACAATTTTAAGGAATTTTTTCTCAGTATATATGCACTATAATTAATTGTGGTAGATTTTATAGCTTCAAATAATAAGTCATGGATTAAGGGCTTAAAATATAGGGAGCGAAGAGTTATATTCGACTCGTACAAAAACCAGACAGCAGTTATTAGAGTCGAAGGGCATGAAGGGGACATGTTGGTTGGGAAGGATTATAGTCTTCCGCCAGTGTTGTTCAATCTGTACACTGAGCAAGGAGAAATTTAGAGAGGGAATTAAAATTCAGGCAGAAGAAATAAAAACTTTGGGGTTTTCTGATGACATAGTAATTCTTTCAGAGACAGCAAAGGACCTGGAAGAGCAATTTAACGGTATGGACAATCCTTGTAACTAAGACGAAGAAAAAAAAAAGAAACATATTTTCTTGCAGCCACTTTATCTGTGACGCAAGAAGAGAAAATTGGTGCTCCCTGTCCCCGTCGCTAGCGCTCCTGAAATTGTCGGTGGCACAAAGGTCATGTCAGTACCCGTCTCCTGTTCCGTCAGTGGATTTCTTTCTCTGGCGACATATGGACAATCACCTCAGGAGACGTATGAGAATCCACTCCATGCTGTTTTGGAGCCCAGAAGGCACGCTTATCGTTGGACACCAAGCTGCTACGAAATCATTACGCTCAAGAAGAAGGTTCAATATGTTTTGCTCTGATCGGAAGATAGTTGGTTTTTTTCCTTTGTTTTTGTATTCGCCGATGAAGGCGTAACTGGTTTCAGAGAGGACGGGTTATAGGGCAAAAGGGAAGAAGGGAGCCGCCCCCCTCCAAAAATA
The DNA here is from genome assembly GCA_026315105.1 of Locusta migratoria. Classification (NCBI taxonomy): domain Eukaryota; kingdom Metazoa; phylum Arthropoda; class Insecta; order Orthoptera; family Acrididae; genus Locusta; species Locusta migratoria. The sequence goes on along the minus strand of CM048755.1, from coordinate 143,026,985 downwards.
GTGAGGAACTAGAAAGAAATAGTAACGAAGTCTTCACTGGAGACTGTTTGGTAGTTGTCATCCGCCTGTTTACGGCGTCTTCTGATTCCTGATGTACTGTAACACACATTGGTTTTCACATAGTACAAAATTACAGGTTTCATATTATAGAAATCTCTTTAATTTACGTGAAGATGTAGTCTTCACAGTCTTTTCTATGGTTAATGGAGAGTAGATCGTTCTATGATCGAACGATGTAACGGAGCGGCTATAGCAGGATATCGCATTCGCAAGAATCAGGGCTCAAACTGACAGATAGTCATCCATGGTATTTCATGTATCCCCTGAATCACTACAAGCTGTTGCCACGTTGCCTTCTACAAAAAGTCCACGACTGATTACCGTCCATGTCGAACACTAACTTGTGTCCCCCGCCGTGAGCAGTGCAGTGTTCTGGTTCTGGCCTTCTTTTCCGTGCAAATACCCGTCCGGCGACCCAGATTTAGATTTTCCTGAGTTTTCCTAAAACGCTTATGTAAATAATAGGATGGTTCCTTGGGAAACTATACAGATGATTTCCTTCCCCATCCCTCCTACGTGCTCACTCTCTACTGACACTGCCGGTGGCGGATGATATATTATCTTTCGAAGTTATTCTTTTACCCATTCTGTAATTGTAGCGTAGGTCACGTGGTCATTCAAAACGCAGGTCTCAACCCGCGTTCCCTCACAAACATTTCATAGCGTTTTACATGCACCATACTGTACGTTTCCTTCCTCATCCAAATTCCTTACTTGTAGTTGCATCATAACAGTCCAACATCCTATCATGAATTCATTGCTGTTACATCCTGTTAAGTTATTTATCTATTGTTTTTTTTTCTTGCCAAAGGGAACCTGGCCGCTGTAATACCATCCCAAAATGGGGTAATGCAAATAACAACTAAAAAAATCATATTACCCGTAACTCTCAATTGTCTTACTGTTTCCTTGCCATTCTCAAGCTAAATATATGGCAACAGCAAGGTATTCTGGGTCGGTAAATATCGTGTGTCAATTTTGATGAATGCGAAACAGTTCCCATTGCAGTGTACTCACCATCTCACTAACCTGATATACTAGTAATGAAAGTTCATACTCTACCTGAAATGATATAGTATTAAGCGTCTTTCATATTGTATGTCTTCGTATAAGTGTCACATAAGGAGAAAGAAAGATTACTTTCAGGGAAGACTAACATGAACATCGAAAAACGCTACTATACTTTTAATAATAAGACGGGTGATAGTTCGACATTTTCATGTGCAACTTTCGAATTAAATGTTTTGATTTTCAGTCAACGATCTCATATGTAAAGAAAATGAATTTGTCATTTAATTATGTCACTTTTCACTAGAAATTAAACTAAGAGACAACAGTGCTCTCTAAGCATACGCAGTTAACTGCATATTTTCCCCTCTAACTTGGAATAAAAAGAAATTCATGGAAAGAAATTACATTACCAGAGTGAATTAAAATTATTTGTTGCCCCGTTCATTGTTCTACTCTTACAATTTCGATTCACATTATTCGTCATTTTACACCGTTGCATTAAATTATTTACATTGGAGGGGACTGATGACCTTGTAGTTTGGTCCCCTATAAACACCAACAACAACAACAATTTACATTGGCAGCGGGAGTGTGTCCTCACGATTCTTAATGAGATACGAAAGTAGTAATAAATTAGTGACTGGATCAGTACATTACTTTACATAAAGATTCGCAGTGGGAAGTTTTCTGAAATGTTTGAGGCGTTAGCATTATCAGAGGTCGTCGGCTGTTCTCAGGTGTATTTCAGAATGGATAAAAACTGCTAAGATGCCACTACTCAATTACCAACACTCAAAGCTTGTAAAAAAAATTCAAACGTTTCTCTGTGTTGAAACAGTGACCACCAGACGGCAAATTACTTGAATAGGCCCAAACCAGTCAGAATTTTGCTATTGCAGGCTACATGTTGACCACGAACTATCTTTCCCGTATTCTCTGTTCCTCGTTCGGCCATGTATCCTACAGGATGACTGGTAATCTTTCCTCCAACAGACTCTGATTGACTGTTTCCGTTTCCTACAATTTATTGTGTTTTTTTTTCGGTTTTACGCTTGCATACTCTTTTTTGCTAGTATTTTAAGTAGTCAAAGCATATTTATTTTCCAGTTTCTAATATACTGCAAGCGGCCACGAAAATGTAATAGAAACATCTACAGTTTGAAACACGTAGGTAATGATAAGGTCCCAGAATTATTAAGTAAATGCTTCCCGTCTTCCCGTATGCTACGCACTCGTGAATGGAGATACAGTGCCCACAATCCAAGTTTCCACAAAGTATATTCCGTGAATCTATTCAGAGCAATCTATGAACTTCTTAGACTACTAATATTTGGTTATAATCATTTTGTGTGGCCCATTAGTAAAAAATATACAGTCACCATTGAATAAATCTATTCTGATGGTAATCGCAAACATTTCGGATGGATTGTTTTGGTGCCTCCAAAAGGTAGCTAATGTATTTGCTAAGTTAGGTACTTTGTCTATACTAAATTCCTCTATAGTAAGAGCCATAGCGTGGGACTGCAACATTACCTTTATTTGCAACACATCCTTTGTTGTGTATATTTGTGCCAGGAACACTACGCGTTTCACACAGTGTGGCGTCAGCTAATGAAAAATATATTTACGTATGTGATCAAGGATTGTTTTACAATGCCTAACAATGCAGCTTCTTGTTACAGCATACAAAATTTTTAATTGTGGAAGTAAATCACAACAGTGTTAATTTCCTCGCAAATCAGAATAGCAAAAATGTTTGTAGTTTCAAAAGTTACAGCTCCGTAAAGTGCATACAACTTCGTAAATCTACTTATAATTTAAATGAAGTCGTATTTTTTACGCTTTATCGAATATAATGGATAAACTTTGTGGTATTTAAACCAAAAAATTACGACAAAGCAGGTCGAAACGTGGCAAAATTTTGTCGTTTTAGGCTGTCGTTGTTGATTGAAGAATTCCATGCCCAGAATGCAGAAACTTCAATTATAGCACGGACAGTTTATTTCATAGACTAAGAATAATTGCAGTTTTGCGTGGAAAGTGTTGCGCAGTGTGCAACTCAACTTCCGTCATTCTGTCAGAAAGGAAGACCAGTATGTAAAGTCCCATCGACTAAGGGGTCATTACATAAGAAATACGTGCTCGAATTAAAGAATAGTGATGAAGGAAAGGGAATGATGCCATTTCAGATGTATAATCTCGCTATTTTACTTACGTGACTTACAGAAATCGCGGACAACCTTTCAGAATAGCCGAACGCGGATTCAAACCATCGTCATCCAGAATCGAAGTTCTTAGAGGTAGCCGAGCGGGAATGGCCTTGCGTTCTAAGGCGCCTTGCTGCGGAGTGCGTTGTCTGCTCCCCGTCGGAGGTTCTAGTCCTCCCTCAGCCATGAGTGTGTCTGTTGTCTTAGCAGAAGTTAGTTCAAGTAGTTAGTAAGTCTAGGGATTGAGATGACCACTACATTTTGGTCCCATAGCTTTACAAACATTTGAACATTTCAATTTTTCTTAGAGGTAACCGGATTCAGTAACAGTAAACTATCAGTTATCTACAGTAGACGGTAACTGTGATAAAATAAAACAAATGTTCTGCTTAAACAGAACCGATGGCTGATGTTGCAGGAAGGTTATCATCATGCAATTGCGATATTTTGTATTGCAATATAGAACGTGACAGAGACTATCCCCTTTCCGTTTTTTACTCCTTTACTCTCCTCTTCCCTTTCCTGGTAAACAGAACGTGGGAATATTGTCAATGAATGGTACATCTGGTCTTACCTTGTTCTTATATCCTTTCTGCGCAAATTTGAAAACTGTATTGAATGTGTAAAGAATGTTGATTTTTAAACTTTAACGCACAGAACACCGCCTTTCTTCCACCATTCTCACTTATGATCACCGTATATCCGCCTAACAGTACTGTGATGACAGATTCGTTCAACAACAAATCTGATAGCATGCTTCCGAATTGTTTGGTTATGTCCTATAACCAAATAATCATTCCAACAATACTGGAGATGTAATGAGTCTTGTACACGATATTATTTGTGTCAATACAATCATCTACCAAGTTCTCTCAAAAACCGTATGTCACTGTCATCATACTCAGTACTCACATTTTTCTTGTTACTCATGCATACTATCTCTCATTAACCTACACTAAAGTAAGACTCAATTAATTACACAGCTCCGCTGTAGTTTGAATGATTTAGCATTGCTCCTCACAAATGAAGTGAGAGAGAATATCTGAGTGTACTCCTGATTCTGTACGTCAGTCATTTACATGAATTGAAAATAACAATGCCCCATCACGCTTGTCAGTCATAACGCACTAGTCTTTATCAGTGAAAATATTCTTCAGGGCAATCGTGCATTTAAAATCAAATGTTTGTTAATCTATGAGACTTAACTTCGTAGGTTATTAGTCCCTAGGCTTACAAATTACTTAAACTAAGTTGAAATAACCTAAGGACAAGACACACAGCCATCCCAGTGGGAGAACTCGAACCTCCCACGGCGAGCAACCGCGCGCTCCGCAGCAAGGCGCCGTAGAACGCTCGGCCACTCCACCGCGGCGTGTATTTAGGAAGATGTTTGGTACTCTCATTCCACTGACGTAAGCTGACACAGCTGCAAATATCCGAACATACGCATATGCTGTTGTCCACGAGAGGATGTTGTTGAGTGATTGTAGCAGGATACAAAATGATTCAAGCAAAATTTTCTATTTTGTGTTGTGATTGCCAGTAAATTTAAAGTTCTTTTTTAAGTTAATACAGATGAGTAGGGAAACCAACGCTCGACAATGGAATACAGCATTAGTAGCGTTCTGCTTGACAGAGTACTGTCTATTAAATATCTACATTTAAAGTTGCAGAGCAATATGGAATGGAACGAGGACGCCAGGACATTTGTGAGAAAGCTGGATGGTTTCCTCAGGACCTATGTTAGATGAAGACAGGAAACCGATTTCTCAACATGAAGGTTCACGGTTTATGCTAAAGAAATAAACATTTCAGTCAGAGGCCGGAAAAGCAGTCCAGTTATATATGCGCCTAATCAATCCTTTCAACCTTGGACAGCAACCTTCGTCTGCGATAAAGTAGTTGTTATAAGGGTTAAGAACAAGTGTTATATTTGTCAGGTTGTTGGAAAAATTAAATTTACTACAAATATCCTGCGTTAGTGTTCCGATGTAGAAAACTCAGCACAATAACATTTGTGAGAGCAGGGAGATGTTACCAAATAAAGTATTCTCGTAATTTCCTGAAGGTTGGAAGATATTTGCTGATCAGAAGACTACCTGCTATAATGTACGCTATAAGACGTATTTTATTCCATATACATTTGAATACATTTGAAAATATTTAAGCATTATACATCGTACACTTGTTTCCATCTTCTAACAAATTATTTTTAAAGAGTGGTCTTATGGATAATATTCTGGACGACTAGTTACTAATGAAGCTGATATCTCTTTCTGTTGGGTTTTGACCAACAATGTGTCTGTACTATGTGATGAAGTCATAGTTCAAGTACCAGGTGCGTGGTTGAAAACGTGGTCCAAAAACGTTTGAATAATTAATTAAAAGTTTGAGTTCTTTATGTGAGTTCTCTAGATGGTGTTTTCACAGAACGTTGACAATGAGCAGGCATTCGGATTTATTAACAAAAAACAACTACTGCAAAGAATTATCGTACAGAATAAAATGTGCTTGTTGAGTAAGTTCTTCAACGCATGTTCTCAGTCTAATATTGGTCACTCATGTTTTCTTTTTTAGTTTATGTTGCAAACGTAGTTAAAATGGAAGGCTTGTGATAGAGCAAGCCGTTTTGTACTGTTGCCTGACTGAAACGGTGCGCTAATGAACAGGACACGCCAGGTGATGATCTTTAAGTGGAGATTTCGTCTTGTGGTTGATTGTTGCCAAGTAGTTCCTCCGTTGGTCCTCGAGATACATAATTTTCAATGTGATTTGGTAGTTCTCAGTACCGACGAGTGAAAGTAACATCAGTTGTGACAGAGAGCGGAGCTTCCCCGGAAACATGCCGACAATCGAGATCTTGTTTCGTACGCTGTGGAACAGTGCAAGGGCTTATATGTTACAACGCAGCGTGTATTCGCTAAATATGACTATATGCAGATGCAGAGCATCCATTTAGCACCCCCAATCTACTTGGAAAGGCGGTATCTCCGATTATAGGAACGACAGCGGAAAGTTAACTTACCACAAAGAACTGGGCATAAATGTTGGCATGTTAATTGTCGGTGTAAAATTCCCAGGCGTTTGTTTTACAGATATAACACCAATATTGCTTTAAATAAGTTTGCATGTTTAAAATTTAGAGCTCTGATGAAGAGAGAAAGAAAGTATTTTTCCATCTATTTGAGAATAGCGCTTTCTGTTGACGGTGGCGGCTGGCAGATGGTGGCTAGATCGTGAGAGCGCGTCATCGCTAGCGCTGTCTATTTTCTATAGCGAAGGCTGGCCGGCAGAAAAGCTGCTCTAGTGGCAAGCTGTCGACCGTTACGGACGAGGCGAATAGCGCGCAACCGGTTGCTACCGAGCACAGGGTTCGAGTCCCGGCTCTATTCATCTAGCAGTTGCGTAGCGACTTTCTATTCACTAGTGCCAGCGGGCTGGCGGGTGTGAGAAAAATGTACGCTCGCCTCACGTGTCTAGGAAAGCTGGAGATATTGTGGCCGTCTTCTCACCTTTGGCCGAACTAAGAAAATTATAGTTCTAATCGAATAATTCGATTACATTTCTACAAATATTTTCTGGTAACAACAGAAATAAATTCTCATTACTCTGTTTATCATTATAAAACTGCCAACTTACCTTGTACAACAGCTGCAGTAGCACATGTTTAAGACGTTTAGTAGGTTCAGAGGTTTCGAAGTTCCCGAATACTTTCTTCATCGTTTCATCGCTTGCTTTCATGCTGACAAAGGACTAGCTGTATCTGTGACTCGATATGTGAGAAATATACTATTCTGCATTTTAGTGCGTATAATTGTCCACGCAGTAAAATATGCGTGTGATCATAAAAAGGAAAACAACGTGGTGACAGAAGAAAAATAATAACATATAAAGTAGAAGGCAACCTCTGTTGTTGCTTCGTAGTTGTAAAAAATGTTCAAATGTTTGTTAAGCTTATGGGACTTAACTACGGGGTCATCAGTCCCTAAACTTACAAACTACTTACGAACTACCTTATACTAAAGACGGCACAAATATCCATGCCCGAGGGGGGATTCGAACCCCCGACCGTAGTGGCCGTGCAGACCGTGACTGAAGCGCCTCAGTCTCCTCGGCCACCGCGGCCGGCTTCGTAGTTGTAAACGATAACTGGCCACTTCTGTGAAGAAATTTCTCATTCCAAACGTTTAATTTAGAGTGAAGATAATATAAAGTGTTCTCGATCGTTCTGGCAAAACATGCGCAGTTTACGTCTGGATTCGCTTAAACAATAAGTATATTTGAGGATTCTGTCTTAAATAACGTGCCGCTTTCGCCAATAAATCATCATTCCTCAAGGTGAAATCCTCAAGTCAGTCATCATATGTAAAGGTTTTGTCAATTACAGAACAAAGTCGCTACAATATGTGAGAAGTTTCAATACTGTTCGCGCTTCAGTCAGCAGCTGTAACTACTCACGTTATGCGTAAATTTATCTTAAGTGACTGGTATTATCAATTAGATACTATAAGGTAAGAGACATGGGACTACACAATAATTTGAAAATTTATTAAATATCTTTTGGAAAGATTTTTTTATGAATTTTCTGTCTTTTATACATACATGTTGCAGCACATGGGGCACTAAATTCTTCACTGCAGCAATTACTGTGTTACAATAACTGTGATGGCTGCTTCAAGTATACGTGAGGGCGGAACTATTACTTATAAATACGGCCTGGTGTAAGTAACAGCAGTATACAGTGCTAATTTCAACATTTTTGCAAGTGTCCTCGGTCACAGAGAGGGAGTCACTTGAGGGTTATTTACGTTGCACTATAATATAAAATTGTAGTCCGTTGCCAAAAACGGAATTATTTCGTCATGAAGAATTTGCATCTGAGGCGGAGTTGAACGCAAGCATTTCTTCTCAGAATACCTTACATTTCTTGTTTCATTACTTCTACTCTTTGACTGCCAGACATAAATCCTTTTCTTTACCAATGTGCGAAACTAAGTTCTGCTGGTGCTAGAGTCGTTTGCAGACTACAACTCCACAAACCACGCTGTAAGACATTGATATGCATTTTGTGGGAATTATTTGGCTTGTTTAGTGGTCTCTTGTACACACCAGTCACTGATTTCTTTGAACATCCAAGTGAATATCCCCATACATAAATTCGGTAGCTTTAATAACACATTTTCCTTATTAGTGATACAAAATTGCTACATAACTTTAGCACTGTTTTGGATTTTTATGGCGAGAAAAATAAACTAAAACACGTCACAACCCCGTCGTTCGTCAGATCATGTGCTTAAGTATATATATATATATATATATATTGGTAGATCCGAGTTCGAATAATACTTTTATGAATATGTAATATGGGTGGACCAATTGTATAATGTGTTTTTCAGTTTATGTTTGAGGTGCGTGTGTACGTGTGTTTGTGTGTGTGTGTGTGTGTGGTGTGTGTGTGTGTGTGTGTGAGAGAGAGAGAGAGAGAGAGAGAGAGAGAGACAGAGAGAGAGAGAGAGGCTGAAAAGTGTTGACATAATTTCGGCTAGTCGCAATTATTTGTTCCTTATAATAAATAATATTTTAGTTTTTCTTGGGCTTTATCATCTCTTACCTTACAGCGATTTTTTACGCCTTAGGGTATGACAGGCCGAATCAGGAATGAAAAAAAGATATTGGTAGAAGTAAAATACTACTCTTTGGCCGTGCAGTTACTTGTATTGGAAACAGCACTAGAGTGAGGTCTTGGTCTTAATTATTGACGTCCAGCTGACACGGAGCTTACTATAAACAGACCATTAATGCCCACGTTAGATAAACGCCGGAATAGGATTTAGCTGTCGCTTCTGCTGGTCATATGTTACGTCAGGGGATTTAGTTTGGAAAACTGCTGAAAGTCTCATCTGCAGGAGCTAAGTAGGATTCATAGGTACAAAGCACACCACTGATCTGCCCATTACTCGATACAGAGAGATTTAACAACGACAACTCCGTTGCGTATTATGAAGAAAAACAGGCAAAAGTTATATTTGTCTGCTGCGATTGTTTGAAACAACATTTTTACTAGCGGAGATAAATATTTATGTTCTATTTTTGTTGGCTTCCAAAGTTGTACAAAGACTGCGTGTAAAAAGCACTACAGGAGCGTCCTCTGCTCTGTGGCCCGCTCTACATAGCTCTACTACAAAAGAACTTCCCTACTGCCTGTCACCATTTTTAATTACTCAGTTACATGTACACCCAGCTCCTTCCCATGAATAAGTTTCATTCTATAGTACATTATCTTACGTCACAAAAACTTAAATGTAATATCCGTTTCGTGTGAGCCAGTAAAATTTGTATTTGTTTGGAATTGTAACTACTCACGTTATACGTAAACTTATCTTAAGTGACTGGTATTATCAATTAGATACTATAACTTTAGTTCATTGTACTAATGAAATTCAGTGTGTCTTGTTGCGCAGAAGGTTGGGGCACTTTGTCTTGTAAAGCTGGCGACTAATATTTTTACTTTACTGTAGAACCAAGAAAAATGGGATATAAAACAGTATAGCTCTCAAATGCTGTGAAAGTATGCAATTTTTTCTCATAAATATGCGGAGTATTGGCGCCTGCAGTGATCACTTATTTACATTTATGAAGCGTCGCAGTTGTAATTAATGGAAGTATGGGAGAGCGGCTGTAACTATTACCAAATACTGCCTTCATGTATTATAGTTCTATTTATACGTCGCAACAAATAATAGCTGTGCCTGCAAGGTAGTTTCGTAACTACGGGAGGAAAGCATCCAGAAAATCAAACCTCTAAAAATAGATTTCTCAATAAAATGTTCTTAACATCCGACATTTACAATGATTTTATTTCTAGTATTAAAAATTAAACCAACAGATAGAGACCTGATGTCACAGTGTGTGATTGATTCTATACCTCACTGACACTAATACTTTACCGCTAATTTTAATATTTTATATCTAAAACACATCAATGAATTCTTCTCACCCTATTAGTGAGCAGGAGAATTTCAATAAAACTGAGTGAAGGGCAAGTTAGCAAATTTGAAAATTTATGAAATGGCTTTCGAAGATGTTTCTATTGAATATACTATCATTTGTTCATAAATGTTGCAACATATAGAGCACTAAATTCTTCACTACATCAACTATGTATCTCCTTCCAATACTAAATTTTTGCCTGAGTTTTATAATTCTTTTCTATAGTGCAATTTTGGTTACTTAATTTACCAGGGAACTGAATTATTTACATGTTAAATTTTATAGCTTGCAAAGCCTGGTTTGTACGTATACTGAAATAACGCAAATGTATCACCTTTCAGTAATCCTGGCAGTATCTATTACTTCAGTGATTAATGATGCGTTAGTGTGCAGCTCATCGCAGGTCCTACTTGTTCTTTTAATTGTCTCTTAATGCGGCTAAAAGTAAAAATTAGCTAAGATTTCATATGACACAGTGCTGTCTGTCCAAAAGAAGAAACACCACACAATCAGTGAATAATTTATGCACTGTAGATGCCGTAGTATTGTTCGACCTCGTACGGAAATCCGATATGGGGAGCGTAAAAGGGCATTGACGATAGGGGCGTTTCTTTTGTAGCAAGCGACTTATTGGAATCTGGAGCAAACGCAAAATGAGCTTGGATTGCCTAATATTAAAAGAAAAAAAAAGGCTTAAGACGCCCGCTCGCGGAAAGCGGGAAATCTAACTTCGACTGCAGATCCGACAAAAAGTTTGACGTGTTGCTGTGTGGTTATTTCAGCGTCCTACATCAGAATTATTCCTTTGATTCTTCTTAATCCTTCATTCTTTTCATTAAAATGCAACAGTCCAGTAAAATCCAAACACATGCAACAACGCCTTCTAGATTCAACGGATGCAGTCCATAAACTTTATCCGGTAATTAGTGAGCTAGAAAAATTTCAGAGAGCAGATTGAAAATCTACGTGAAAATGACAGCTGAAGAAATCACACTAGAGTCTTTCTGCTAAAAAGAAGAATTAATCACGCTGCACGTGTAGACACGTTGGTGGTTACTTGAGAAACTGCAAACATTTTTCATTGAGAGGCAATGATAGTCTTGTTTCACAGTGGGATAAATATATTTATTATTATGGTTACTACTTTGGAAAAAAATTAACAAGTATGTATACTCTTTTCCATCTGTATTGCTTTCCTTTCACTTGTCTTTTAAGGATCAGTTTTCCTTTGCCGCGTTGAAGACGTCGAGTGGCGTAAGGTATCTTGCTGCGAAGAGCGCGATTGCTCTCCGTCGGAGGTTCGAGTCCTCCCTCGGGCGTGGGTGTGTATGTTGTCTTTAATTTAGTGCAACTTAGTTTAAGTAGTTTGTTAGCCTACGGGCTGATAACCTCAGTAATTAAGTCCCATATATTTATAAACATCTGATTTTTTCCCCTTTATTTTGAGTATTAAAATCTCTCACAAAGTTATAAAACTTTATTTTATAAAGCGAAAATATAGAATACCGTGAATATTCGTTTCTGAAATTTTAAGCTGATCTCCTCGACCTGGAGCAAAATGCTGGTTCTGTATATCCTAAAAACTCGCATGGCTCTTTCGCATTATTTGTTTCAGTCAGGCCGACAAATGTTTAACGTCGTTAACAGCAGTTACATCCTCAGAAGTCTTTACAAACTACTGTTTACGAACGTCGACGCATGATGTAGAAGATAACTAAACAATTTTTATAGGAAACGGCAACGAACTCGTAAAAGTATTCAGATAGGATATTCTGAGTTGACCAATTTCAATATACTGTAAAGTCTTAGCTCGTAAGATTTATTTACGTCATTTGACAGAGGGAACACAATGCGAACTATTATGTTGGAAAGTTTGAAGAGGCTGTAGATAACGTGACACGCCTTGCCTGCACACATTCGATAGCGTATTGAGACAAAACTCTGATTCTGTTTAGAAAGGTTTGTTGGTTGCTAATGATGGTTGTATAACTCCAATTAATTTCAGCAGTTAGCACTTCCCTTCTTTTTCTCTTATTCAACATCTTGTCGGCCACAATAAATAGTTCTTCAGACATGAGACATACATCATTTTAACACACTAATGGTACACTATGCGCAAGCTGGTCAAGTAGTTTATCTGGGCAGTACATCGTATTTGAGATCTTTGTATAACACGCGCTTCAGACGCGCTTCAGACAAAACAGAATACAAAACACAGCACCAATAATAAAACATGTAATAGAAAATCAGGTCTGTGGCGTTTAACGTACCAATGTTTCGATAAAATGGGACAATTACACCTAAAAATCCCAGACTAAAGAAGTAAACAAAGAATTAAACAAATCTTCTGATAAAATGATGCAGACAGCGCAAGAAACATTCTGCGAACACACTGAAATGCCTGGCAGAAGGTTCATCAAACTATTTTCTTACAGTTTATCTCCATTCCATTTTTGAATAGCACATGCGAAAGAAGAACATTTAAATCTCTCCGTTAGATCTTTATTATTTTATATTCATAATCATTTCTCCTTATGCGGGGGGTAGTCAACAACATATATTCATATTCATAACAGAAAACTAGGACTGAAATTTCGTAAAGAGATCTCGCTGAACGGAAAACGTCGTTCTTGTAACGATTCTCACTCCAACTTCTGTACGATTTTCGGTATACGCTGTTCCCTCTATCGAGGTAACACACAAAGAGCTGCCCTTCTTTGTACTCTTTCAAGTTGCTTCGTCATTTATACCTGATAAGGATCCCACAGCTCGCAGCAATACTCCAAAAGTGTAAGGACATGCGTAATGTAGCAGACTCTGTTATATCTTCAATGTGTACATCCAATAAAACTTAGTCTTTGATCCACTTTACCCCACAACATTTTCTATATGTTCTTTCGAATTTGCATCTGATGCAATATAATTCCTAGGTATTTTAATTAATTTACGGCATTCATACTGATATATTATCTAAATCGTTCTCCCACAAATCCAGACCGCCCACATCGTTACACTATGAGTGAGAAGCGAAGACCCAGTTGCGAAGGCATCGAAAGGCCGAAAAGGAATATATATCATGGATTATAACACTCAAAATTCACAAACCTTTGCTTCCACGTTGTTAAATAAAAATACATCTGTGTTCCACAAATGAGTTTGAATACTGGATCGTGCCATAATCGTCTTCACCAAATACATGTACTTAATTATCTTTACAGTGTGAAGACTCTGCCAACGTAACACTGTCATATACAACAGATTTTCTTCGAATTTAGCATCTTTGATAATACACAGTAAACCTTTTAAAACGAACTTGAAGTTGCTCTGTTTTGTACTGCAAAAGAGACTTACATCAATGGGAAATCTGTCTGGAAAACAAGCGAAAGTCCGAAAAATAAAGGGGAGTTGCTACATTTTGTATGTATGCCACATTCAGGATAACCAGTTCGAGATTTTATTTCTGTCACTGAGGTGGAAAGAGATGTAAAGAAATAAAATCATATAGATATTTTAAAGTAACAAAAGTAGATTCTCTGAACGTGAGCACATGTTTTACTTCTTTATATGAGTAGAGTCTTTACTGTTCCATACTTCGGTGGAAAAAAGGTTACTAACTACATGCTTTCTATCGTATACTTCTTTTGGTTGAAAAGTACGCATATCTGGTACTCCTTGGCGTACTTACAGGAAAACTGAATGCGACTAATTCCAGTAACTTGTTAAGCTGTACATAACTTCTTAACTACTGCTCCTCTCTACATCCATTCCTCGTAATTTTATTCATAGAAAACAACTGTGTTACAACGTAACAAGATGTAAGAGCTATTTGAAGAGCAACAGACAGAAACTTATTGTTTGTGGTAATCACATAAGGTTTTCCTTCTCGCTTAGTTTGTATCATTTCCTCTAGAAATATTATGGAATAGAAATTACAACAGATATGTTATTGCCAGCAGCCGTCCAGCGGCTGTGTACTCTCTACGAAACCCAGTAACTCCTTTCCATATCCTTACATTCGCCTTCGTTCCGCCCGTTACTTCCTGATCTAAGCTCCAGAACGAACAGGAGGGAGAAAGTTGCTTATACGACATGCGCAGAGAATTAGACAATATCATATTCAGAGAACATCTTTCGGTGTAATACTTAGCAGCTTATTGAACCAGTTAATTTTCATTAAAAATTACATGTGAGGCAAACGTTGTAAACCGTTAGTAAGTCGGCAAAGGCCTTAGTTTTTCGGTTGATGTTCCCTAACTTTCGTTAAAGTTACTGTCATCAACCGTCATTTCACTTCCATCCCACAACAGAAAAATGTCCATTTACGAATTTTTATTATTGGTGCACATGAGCATGTGCGTCTATCGTTCGTGTACGGTCAGTATATGAGAGACATTACGCTCAGGATGAACGAGATAATAATTTCAAAACATGCGTTGGTATAAGGTGACACAGTAAACCTTTTAAAACGAACTTGAAGTTGCTCTGTTTTGCACTGCAAAAGAGACTTACATCAATGGGAAATGGTATAAGGTGACACAGCATGCCCTAAAATTTTACTGTGTTAATCTTGTAGTTATCATTTTAAGGAATCGCAGTATACCAAAGTCTGTTGAAGCTATTCACGCAGATATTCGATAGAAATTATATATAAACACTGTTCAGATGTCAACAGAATCTGTCGCTTGATTAAGTATTTTGAGAGAGGAGAAATGAGGATCAAGAATTGTGTTAAGATGTCATAAGTATCCTTGGACGCCTCTAACATATTTTTCGAAAAAAAATTACATTTCCTAGACCTAAGTAGCAATCCTATATACTTCATTATACTGCTCCAGTTCAACTATCGTGGGTAATGGCAAAACACGAATCTCATTCACCTCCAGCGCAGTGGAGTGGTCGGGCGCTGCAAGGCGCCTTGCTGCGGAGCGCGCTGTTGCTCCCGTCGGAGGTTCGAGTCTTCCATCGGGCATGAGTGTGCGTGTGTTGTCCTTAGGATAGTTTAAGTAGTTTGTAATCCTAGCTACTGATAACCCTAGTAGTTGAGTCCCATAGATTTACAAAAGTTTGAACAATTGAACATTAATCCCGCTACTATATAAACTTAGAAATGGCTCTACCGTATATTACGTGGGTGAACTCACTTCTGCCAAGAAAGAAATTTGAAACTCAAAATTGGATTTCCTACAAAGTCTATTTTGCAGTTAACTAACTGATCAATGAAAGTGGTGACAAACAAATTTATTTATAAAGACTACTTAAAATATTTATTTGTTAAGAAATATATTCTGTACTGTGACCGATTATTTAGAAAATTGAAAACAGAAATTTGTTAAAATAAAAGGTACAGATATAATTAATAATAAAACACCTTTGTCATTAAACATAAAATTCGAGATAGAAACTTTTTTTACTGTAGAAAACCTTAAAACAAAGCTGTTCAAATTATGATCCTTACATAATCCAATCATCTTTCTTAGCACAATGTCGTAGTCATTATGGGCGAACACTGTTTCTCAGGAAAGAAAATGGGAAGCTTTGATGTATAAAAATATCACCCCTATGGTCATCTTGCCATAAAATAATACGTGTGTAGTGCGTGTAGTGATTGATACTGCGAAAGGAGTGAACAGCACTGCAGTTTCTTCTTAGATCATGCAAGAACGGGAAGTCTCTACAAACAGGACAGTATTACACACTAGGTCCTTTCTTCTGTTTTTAAGCAGTAATACTAAACACATGCATTGTCGTGAAAGTGGTACATAAATGTTTAATACTAAATGTAGTAGCACTATTTTATAGTGGGAAAAGGAGTATACTTCCAGTAGCCGTCGTCAGCATCTGCTAAGATTTCTATCGCTTGAAAATAGTGGCGTAATACTTACGAAACTTCAGAGATTTGTGTGGTAAGGTAAGCTTTAATAATAAGAGTTTCTTATTTGTCTTATTATAAGTGATCAAGATATATTTATTAATTTTTCAGAGGGATTTTATTTCGTACCTTCGTCTCACATATCACCTTCTCAGATTTTAACCAATCAAATTTGTGATTTTGGTAAAATACACTGACATGCAGGCTGATCCTTTAGCTAAAGAACTCTTTAGCTAATATCTACCCAACGCTGAACGAATGTGACTTCTGCTGTAAGTCAAGAAAACCTAAAAGGCTGAACGGGACTATTAATCAGTTTCTGATATACGCAGGATACTAGTGTCCTTACACAGTCGTAGAGAAACGCAGAGAGTTTTGAAAAAAAAAGTAGCTATTTCGTGTAAGCAGCAGTAGGTCTCACTGGAAGTAAATGCATGGCAGGTAATTCCAACAAGAGAGAGAAAGGTTACTATAACTTCCCATTATAAGATTGGCGTTGACTTACGGAGATTGTCACAATGTAGAAAAATTTAGAAATAATAGATAATGGGACAATCACAAGATAAGCTGAGTGGAAGATTTAGATATATGAGAAGGGTTCTAGCTTAGTGCAGCTCATCTGCAAGGATTACGTGTACAAGCAGTTATAAAGCACTGCTTCAGTATTAGCATGCTTTAGCTATGAGACATCACAGCAAACATCGATCTACTGAAGAAGTACACTGTTAATGTCTCAACAGGTCGGCGTTGTTCACGCGGAATCTTGCTGCGTGAATGTCGAGCACGGGTATTCGAGGAAGCCTGTTCGATAGTCCTCCGGCGCAGTGGTCATAAGAAGATTAAGAAGGATGGATCGCCAAAGGAGACGTAAAAAAAAAAAAAGAAAGAAAGAAAGAAAGAAGAAGTTTGTAAATCTATCGGACCAAACTGAGTGGTCATCAGTCCGTAGCTTACAAACTACTTAAACTAAATTAACCTAAGGATAACACACACACCCATGCCCCAGGGAGAACTCGAACCTCCACAGCGAGCAACCGCGCGCTCCGCAGCGAGACGCCTTAGACCGCTCGGCTACTTCACCGCGGCACGGACACGTCTAGTGCATTTCTTCCTCAGTCAATGCCCGAATGAAAAATGAATAATCGTTACAACTGGAAAGAAGTGCTGTGCACTACGAACTGTACAATCAGTTGCGGGGTGAATGAGGATGTAAAACAAGCAATTTAGTCAAATGAGCCATCAAAAAAAATCATACGTAGCGACGAAACTATTGAATGTCAACGTTCGTACCGTCAGCCAGAGAATGGTGCATTATAAGAACTGAAACGTTTCCTATATACTTTCGTTTGTACTTCTCGTGCAGTACTGAATTTAACCAGTGAAACATTGGATTTCAGCATCTGAAAAGTGTGACACGAGTATGTTTGTTCCTGTATGTGTTCAGCCTTTGTGCTTCTTTTTTGCGGCAGATAATTAGCAGAAGCGCATTCTCTTGAGCTGGACATTGTAGAGAGGTATTTAATCAATTCCTATGATAGAAGATACTTTTTTTCCTGCAGTCGCCAGCAGTGCTCGCTATCGAGTGATTAAAATTCATTATGTAAGCTCTACCTAAATTACACAGCTGCGAGAAAGGGAAAAAAACAACAAATCCATTAGGTGCGGCTGTGGCGGCGTAAAAATGCGGGCATAATGGTCGGCGCCGGCGCCGGCGCAGTCGGCAACGGCCGCTGGCGAGGGGCGGGTCCTGCGCCCCTCCAGCCGGGCATCGAACGCGGACGCCGGCATAGAAAGCCGCCATCGCCACGCACTGCTGCCAACTTTGCCCACTACACTCGACATGCCGCTGGCCACAAACGCTGTTAACATTTGAGCAACCCTATCGGCTTAGGCTATGTTTTATGGAACGGCGTTCCCGGGAGAAGTAAAACGGAGCGCGGCCATTCGCCGGCCACTTGACAGCCTTTCCGGAGGCTTTTTTCGGCATGCAGCTGGTCGCGGTGTAAGCCTAAGGCCCTTTCAGTCGCCAAATACTCGCCCACTCTGCTGCATCTCGCATACGGCTGCCAAATTTAGTCGATATTTCCTCCTGGCTCGTCCAATACCAGTAGACGAGAATCTTTGGGCGCAAGCTTACATTCGTAATAGGGCTTTGAGCATAAACGGAACACAGCTGAAATTCTTTACCGTCTGCAAGTGATGCAATGCAATTACGAATGCCTAAATTTGCGAAATTTCTCCGTCATAGTTTAAAAATATGATAAAATCGAACTGAGAATCAGTCAACAAATATCTAAAATAAAACAAGAAATTAATTCGTTTAAGACTTTCATAGATATTATATTTTATGACACCGTTGTACGCAAGAAAGTCGTCGGTTTTAAACTGGAAACAAGAGTGAGGTATTCAAAACGCACGGATGAAATTAGTAAAGGCTAAAACACGCAATAGGACAGAGATAATTAGACATGCTGACATTAGAAAATAATTTTTTCTATTATCGAGCAATAAAACTAAGCATGGAGGTAATGCCGGAATTAACATCTTTACAAAATGTATCCATAAAATATTTGCCACGAAATTATATATACCCCATGCATATTTGTTTGATGTTCCACTACATATAACCTATGTTACGTCTAGGGAACAAGTGACATAGGTTTACAGTCCCTTTATTTAATTTTATGATTCATAGGGAATAGTAATGATAATCGTAGTTTAATTAAATCCGACACATTAAATTCCAAATACATGATAACTATATATATGCGTAGGGCAATGCTATAATTTTTTCTCTCATTTACTATTAAGTTACACTATTAAGTAATATAATGCCATTATTATATAGATCTCATCCAGTCTAGTTTCCCGCATATTCCTCTTGTATTATTCTTTATTATCATTTCTTGTCTTTTTTCACCACAGGTGAAAAAAACAATATTTCGATAAATAAATTTATATATTATGATTGGTAAATTGTAAGTTGTGCTGAAATTTGTTGTTAAAAATTTGAAATCGGCGCTCCTCGCGATATTGTGTGGCCAATTGTAGTGGTGTCGTCAACAGCCAGGGATTATCGTTACATATGTTCACAGCCTATAAAACATTAAGTGAGACCTTTTTATTTTTCTGTTGTTATTAGATAAAATTCGGCACGCCTTACACAATAAGGTGATTTCGGTGTGTGGAGAACAGTAAGTGTTCGTCTAACAGCTAAACCCCAACAATAAAGAAAATGATGAAATTTTGTAATTGGATTATTGAAATAGTCTTGGTCGACAGGAACAACTGCTACCCTCTAGGCACTTTAACTACAGGAAAAAATACTGTTTTAGGCAACGATGAAGATTATATAGAACAACAGCTATATTTTGTTTGTGTATTTTGAGTGATGTATTTATTAATTTAAAGACTGTCATATTTCTTATCACTGCACTGTTTCAATAAACTCCACCGCAGATTACCATGTACACATCCGAATTTCATTTCTTCATCAACTTCTATCAACATCCTCTTCCACATATCACTTTGAGACTTTTATCAGGATTTGTAAGACACATTTTCCCCAGTCTGAAACTTTCATGGAAGACATAAGGATTATCCTCTAATTCCTTTACTTATACGTGTATGGGAATAGATTATGGTGATAAGTAAAGTGTGTTAACATACCAAGTAACAACACAGTAATACCTAAACGAAGAGAAAGAGAAACCAGCAGGAGGAGTACGTTTCCCGAGTTTTTAACGGGCAGTATTAGCGCTAGATATTACGGTTCGATTTACTAAAATGGAACTCACCAACGAAAGAATAGTGTGAAACTTCAGAACTTGGAAGTCCTGCACCTCGTAAACATCCATATGATTCTGAGACAATAACTGGTGTTTCGCCTTAGATCTGAGCCTTAAGCACGTACGTGGATAAAGCTGGGAATCCTAGTGTGCAGCTCTAATCTATACGAATAAGAAAATCCAGGGAATCTAGATAATACCGCTCCTGTACGGGCATTGCAAGATCAGAAATTGAAAAACTAGAGCGTATTTACATCTAAGTACGTTCTTCTGCGTTGATGTTAAGAAATTTTTCGAACAAACTAAGGAACGTAAGGAGCTAAAGGTATTGGTGACACATTTTAATACTCATGAAGGGTGTGTATAAATTCTGAATAATAATCAGTATGTTTGGAACACAAATTTTGAAAATATAATATATAACACAATTATTATCGCCATTGGACGTCAAAAGGATTCAGAATATCTAAATGACTTTATTTTCAATAATACTACGGCATAATATTTGCTGTTAGCCACGTACAAGCACATGATTGAAGGAATAAGATAATGCAGATGAGACACGGAATTTTCCCTCTTTTAACAAGCGAGGGGGATCGCATTCTTTGCCATGGATTGCGTAGTGCGTTACGAATATGATATGTAGGTGGAGATACAGAATCAGATATAGACACTAAGACCATATGTCAAGAAATTTGTTCCGTAGATCTTACTTTTCGACTACTATGTTGGTTCCTAAAGAACAGCATTTTACAGATGATACTTCTTCACTTTCCTAAACATAGTTTTTATTACTGACATTTCCCATTAGCCAACCTCCAGTTACTTCACCTCAGATTATTATTCAATTTATGAACTCAAGCACTTTTATAGCAGGTGATTTAGCGCCAATAATGGGTCAGATATGCTGACACAGTTATTCATATTCAGTTATTCATACCATTTAGATGAAATGTGGCGATGGTTGAATGAGGTCACGTCCCATTTCATTTCTAATCTTTAACTCTCTCTAAAGGTCCTGACACCTAACAGTGGAGTTAAGGACTTCCTTGCGACATTTTTACTTTAGACAGACAACTTACCCCTTGACGTTCTATATATGGGTACGAAATATTAATTTATAAATATGTATAACTTATTACTTAACTAACAGTGTGTCATTTAAGTAGGTTAATATGTTGAGCCTAGCGATCAGATGTAACGAAGAGCGACATTAATACTTAAAACGAGATACTAGTGAAGTAAATAATGTATTAAACACCAATCTGGCAAAGGATGCACTCAAATCTATTGATAATGTAACGATGTTTCCTGCAGTATAACGGGGTTCACAACGAGGCTACATAAAACTTCCTATGTAGGGACAGCAGAATATAGTCGTTTATACAGATTACTATTAAACTGTGTAGTTTTAATAGTCCTGTGCTGTTCCTTATTTACATAAACGATTTGAGAGAAAATCTAAGCAGCTCTCTTAGGTTGTTTACAGATGGCGCCGTCATTTATCGTCTAGTAAAGTCACCTGGAGATCAAAACCAACTGCAGAACGATCTAAATAACATATCGCTATGGCGCAAAAATTGGAAATTGACTCTAAATAATGAGCACGAAACGAAATCCATAAAACTTTGCTTACAAGATAAATCAATCAAAAGTGAAGGCCATGAACTCCACAAAATACCTAGGATTTACTATTACTTCAGACTTCAACTGTAAAGAACACGTAGATAATGTCGTGGGAAAGGCGAACCACAGACTGCGTTTTATTGGCAGAACCCTTGAAAGATGCAACAGAACTACTAAAGAAACTGCATACACTACGCTTGTCCGTCCTTTTGTGGAGTATTTCTGCACAGTGTGGGATCCTAATTAGGTGGGTTTGACGGAGGACATCGAAAGAGTCCAAAGAAGGGCAGCAGAAATGATACAGGATCTGGGATGGGAATCATTACAATAACGGCGCTTATCGCTGAGGAGTGGGCTACTTACGAAACTCCAATCGCCAACATTCTCCTCCGAATGCGAAGATATATTGTTGACTCCCACTTACATAGGTAGAAAAGATCATCAGAATAAAATACGAGAAACCAGAGCTCGAACTGAGAGATTCAGGTGTTCTTTCTTCCCTCGCGTTATTCGAGAATGGAATGGGAAATAAATAGTATAAAGGAGGTTCGATGAACCCTCTGACATGCACTTAAACATTATTTGCAGAGTATCCCATGTACATGTAAAAACTGTTCTACTGTCTTTTTTTTTCATTTTTATTTTTCAAAAGAGGCAATTAACAAATTTCATAAATTGATTTGCTCCCAAATTAAGTTTGTGGTGAAGAATCAGGCACAGTGCAAAATGGTAGTAGTACCCATAAAGATATCACTAGGAAGAAAACTAGCTGTCACCATCGCCAAGTTACTCTTGTAGAGAAAGAAGTAAAGTGTGCAGCCAGAAAAGTATAAATCCAGCTCCCTTCTGAATTAAATGCGCTGGCAGGTAATAAGAGTTCTAAACACAAACTGAATAGCTAACAAGAACGAGAACTGTGTGTATTTTAATGTGGAATAAAGAATAAAATCGCAGACAAGCTTTAGTTTTCACGTATTTCTCAAACCAGCATTTATTACCGGAGTAGAAATACGCCAACACATTTCAAATCATGAATTATATTTAAATTTTCGATGTAGTATTCTAGAACTTCATGCACTTAAATGTCATTTGCGGAGTATTTATGTAGATGTTGAAATGGAAACCTGATATCCACACAATATTAAATGGCGGTGGAAAAGTAGAGGATTTTTTTTTACGACTTACAATATTGAACATATATGACTGGCATTATGTTAAATTTCATTTAGGAAGAAAACATAATTATCTATAATTAAAATACGACAGAGCTTTAGTGTCCTTCGTTGTATTGGGCTAATATTAATACTTGATCGGACCAAGAGGAGATAGTTTCTGGAGAACCTATTCTCTTACGCCATTTTATACACAAGCAAACCCTTCCGAACAAGAGCAGACCGTAGAATTTGGCCGTAGCACATGAAGATTATACAAACATAACGAAACACTGTGGGCAGTTTCTACTGTGATATTACATAGCTATGGAAGCTGGAACGAACGAAAAACTATTTACAGGTTTGTGCATCATTTTATAGAAGGCAAAGATGAAATGAATACCGTTCTACAATTAGCGGGCTGCAAAGGAATTTATGACGGAACTTATGTTCCCCGTTATAGTTCAGTCACGGAAAATTTGTTCCATGTCTATAGTGGGGGAGGTAAATGACCTCAGTCGCTTATGTTTTTATATTGGACCAGGTAATAATATTTTAGTTTGCGAAACTGCTAGTGTAGTCAATAAAACGTTATTGATTCAGACTCTGTTGTGCGGTTCATTCAATTAAAAAGTACTCGTACTATTTACGCCGCCTCACTAGAATAATTTCACGGGAAAACGCCAAAAATAATTTTCTGGCTAGCTGAAGTTTTCGATAAGAATTTGTTGTGGCTGAACAGAATTTCGAATGCATATTATAAGTTAGCGTCGTTGGATTTTTTATGCTCTCCTCGTGATGTCATGAATATTCAAGTTACCTTCTTTATTGTTTTCTGAAGTAGCAACTCAAAATCGTATTACGTAATATTCATAAAACTCATTCAATTTATACTGATCTCAACATGCGTTACTTTCACGTGTCTGTTCAGCATTTCACGGCTAAACGTATAGCTGGCAGTCGGTGATAACATTGGCTGGGTTTCTTGTGGCTTACAGCGTTCTGTTGTTGGCTTACTTGACTGTCATTTCTGTAAGAGGCCTCGGAAAAATTAGTACAAGGTTTTCATCCTAAATCTGAACGAAACGTTAATGGAAGATATAAAATATTGTGGTCTTTTGCATACAAATGTTTTATAAAGGCGTTCATTTACACGTGGATTATTGTGATTGGTGTAGTTATTGTTTAAATTGCTTTTGTCCAGTGATAAATTATGGGTAGAGAATTGTACACAAGATGTGACATAGACCATCTGAATGCAACAATATGAGAAAGAACATCAGACGA
This sequence comes from Locusta migratoria, assembly GCA_026315105.1. NCBI lineage: Eukaryota > Metazoa > Arthropoda > Insecta > Orthoptera > Acrididae > Locusta > Locusta migratoria. The sequence continues at coordinate 143,002,996 of CM048755.1, read as the reverse complement.
ACTCTTAAAAAAATGGTTAAAACTGTGTCATTAATGTCTCTAAATGTTTAAAAAAGAAGAGAAATTAAACTATATATATTACCAAAGAGGAGTTTATTCGCTATTGCACTCTTTGAAGCATGTCGTCTTCATTTATTGAAATTGATGTTGAAAGACATGTAGGTTTAACATATTCATCTTCGTCTGAAGAAGGTGCCCATAGCGGCATTGAAACCTGGTAACGATTATTTTCATACTTTGCGACTGAGGGCTGCCCCTTATAAATTTAATTGTATTGTAACAGTCGCTGATACACAGCCATGCATAAAGCTTTTGAAGAAGTCGCGGTTAAGATTTTTACCCGCTCGCTCAGAGGATTTGAGATTTTCATTCCAGATACCAAGAAAAATTTCTCAGTTATGCAAACAAGTCAACTACTGTGATTTAGCTCAACATTACATAAATATCGAGTACTCAAAACGACTCTGACGATGAATGATTTTGTAAGATGTTTGTGTAGCATTCGAGTCAGTCCTTGCATTCAGTTTAGCTGGATAAAACCGGATAGGCAGTTGGATTTTCAGACACCGTGCTTCGTTAATTGTTTCTTACTCACCAGTGTCCTGAGTCTCTATCCTCGCATATCAGATGCCTTTCATGACTCCACAACTACAATAGCAGATATGATTCGGCATCCGGGCTGTACTTCGGCTCAATCTTTCTTCATTTCCTTCTTCCTCCCATTCAGACGAGTGTGCAACGAACTAGCCTGCTACTTGCGCTATATCCAAAACGCACAAAGCAATCAAGGAGACATTAATGTTCTATTTAGATGCGTCCCAAATGTTTACTTCTGTTCGACATAGCTGCAGTATCGTTGTCACAACTGTAAACTACACATACTTTTCTCATCACTTTATCTTACTGTTTTTCTCCTTTCATTTAATCTGCTAATCTCCTCTTACAGTTTTTACCATTTTATTTCACCTTCAAACTGATTTTCCCTGATCTGTTATCACATATTTCTGTTTGTTGTCATTGCTAGCCGGCCGCGGTGGCCGAGGGGTCTGCGGCGCGCCAGTCACGTTCTGCATAGCTAGTTCATAAGTAGTTTGTACGTTTAGGGACTGATATCCCCGTAGTCAAGTCCCATAAGCTCTACAAACATTTGAACATTTTTGTCATTGCTCATATTCGACAAGTGCATAATGTAGAAAGTGACTGGCGCAATGTTGATAATACTGACAATTTTTAAATTCCATACACCACCATTACTGCGCTAAACAAATCGTAATGCTGATCCACTATGAACGTGTGGACAGATGGGGAACAGAGAGTACGCCTTACTTCTGCCTGTCAGCTGTGCACAATTGAAGGAGCAATAGCAGAACCATCACCAGAACGGTCCTGTACGACTTTCCTAGAAGCCAACATCGCCCAATTCGCATCTCCTATAGCCTACCAATTCCGCTCGTATGATCAGCTCGTGTATCATACTGGAACTTTTAAAAAGCGCATAGGGATAAATTAGCAACATTGCTGGATTATTCAATATAACAGATTCCTCCTCCTCCAAAATCATACTCAGAGTTTTTGAAGGCTGTCATATCTACCGGCAAAAGGAGCATACTCAAGGGGTGCCTCGATGGAACCAATAGATCAACAAGATATTTAATAAATTCAAGCATAGTGGAGACAAAGGAACAGGCTACGAATTTGATAAATTCCTTGACCTCGTTTGACATATACCAGCCGAAAAGCTTGGAATCTGATTCGGAAACTGGGAGAAGACCCCTCCCACAACAAAAAGAAGTGAACATCTCACGCGACACAGTCACCAGTCATTTAGTGAGAGTTTGCAAGGTTCCATCAGACGTTCGTAAAGAAAGCATAACGCTTACTGAAGTTATCTGCAGGTGCAGATGGGCTCTAGCCTGAATTTTTGGTGTGCAGTGGACCTGCAATGCGCAGTTGGTTAGTTCCCATTTTTAACGAAATTATTCGAACAGCAACATTACCAACAAAATTTAAAAGAGCAAAAACTATCGCTATTAAAAAGGCAGGGAAAGAGGGAACAGCTGCAGATTATTTTGTCCAGTATCTCTTCTTAGCTGTGCTTACAAAATATTTTGAAATAATCATTAATTTGGACAACATTGTCATAGGAGCAACAGCTATCTTCCTTGAAGCTAGTTATGTTGTAAGAACAGTCTCGTTCGCAGAAGGTTATCTTATTTACCCGGTTTCGACCTACTGCAGGTCATCTTCAGACGTCAGCACAGACCACATGGTCTCTATAAATGTTTCTGAATATGACCTGCAGTAGCTCTAAACCGGGTAAATAAAATAACCTTCTACGATCTAGACTGTTTTTTACAAACAAATATTTGAAATAATGATTATAAACCTAGCTGAAGACCAAATTAATGCTATGGTACCATCTGAACAATCTGCTTTGAGCAACTGCTCTCCTCGACTACTCACATATAAACTGATTACCAAATGAAACCCAAGACTGAGGTAGCCTTGTTGACCTGTCAGCAGCTCTTGACACGGAGTGACGCAAGGGCTTATTGTTGAAATTATTAAGAACAATATCTCCCAGAACTCTAGGTAATCTCTTAGACAACAAGCTCAGCAATCGCCTAATTTAAATGCATTTAGGTGAAAAGAACAGCAGGTGGCATGTACTCAATGCCGCGGTGGAGTGGTATCTATGAGAATCATTAGTGGAACAGTCCGATCTACATTTACATGCTGGCTACCAGTGCTGTCAAACATATGTCAACCGGACCTCCGTCGTAACGCTGCATTTTACATTTGGCAGCATGTTTCCATACACAATACAATCCCTCTTCACAACGACTTACTCTCACTACCCAGTAAAGATTTCAAATCCAGAAGACCAACATATGAAACAGGAGTCAAAATTCTCTCTCCAGGATTTAACAAGGACGCAGAGTGGAATCTTTAATGGCAAACTACGAGAATACGGAACCCCGAACTTATAGGCAATCCAACAGTGCTAGTTCCAAGTCTCTATTAACCGAGGAAGATGTGGTTACAGCTGAATAGATATTAGACTGAAGAAGGTGTGTGCAAATACAACATGCACATGTGGGGCTTTTCCAGCGACAGTATGTGTGACTACGGTGACACCTAGACGTGAGCCACACGGTAAATGAGTGTCCTATGAGTCGTTTCCCTGTTATCATTAAGAAGCTACTTGAAGCATCCGGCGAAGCGCTCTGTTGGATTGAGTCTAGGAAACATCCGTTTGCGCCATTTCATATTTACCTATTTTAAATAATTTCACATGTTAAAATGTATGTTGGACGTGTTATTGTAATTTATGTGAACGGCAATAATAATAACAGAAGTCTATGGACACTAATAGTGCCAGATGAAAGAAATTCGTAAGTGGACATTTTAGTTACTCCTTCTTTCGTGGAATGGCTGTCGCACACGGGCGTACGGCTACGAATGCTGTGGAATGGCCATTACCGCACACGAGAGAAACACATGGGCTGCCCGTTCTAAGGGCTGAGCTAAGTGAATTTACCCATTTCTCTGACAGTGATTCGTGGACCTCGTCGAATGCATTATCCGCGCCTAACCAGAAGTTCAGAGAAACGGCTGGGCGTGTCTGTTCCACCGTGTGCGTATGAGTATTCTGTTCTGCCAGATACCTCCAGCGAACTTGTAGGAAAGTAGGTCGTTCGAAACAGTCCACGCTTTCGTATCAAACCGTGATGCTCAAATAATTACAATTCGTCCATTACTTCTTGTTCCAATATTTAAGGTCTATTAATTAGGTTGTGCTTGAAAATAATGACTAAAGAGCCGAAAATGAAATTTAGTATTCGGTATTCACAAGAAGCGTTTTACAATTAATGTAAGTTTAGCTGAAAACAGCTACTATGTGCAGTGAAGGCTAATCTGATTACCACCTTCTTGTAATATCCAAGTAATAAATGTATAAGAAAAGTGTCTGTTACACAAGATCCGTTTCAATTATGTACAAATAATTACGGAAAATTAGAGTAGATACTAAATTTTCTGAAGTGGTAAACAATGGGCTTCATGTTTTTTTATTAGATACTAAGTAAAAAGTAATTGGTTATTGAACATCTCACATATTTTTAGACAGACACTATTATCAGCTAAGCAGAGGAATTTTAGATAAAGAAACATCTGTATGTTATAATTTTCACGTGATACGTGGCATTGAATGAATAGTTGGTATGATTCATGTATTAGTAAACTGGTGGCGTATCATAACAAATAACTTTATTTTGACTAATTCTTCCGTCGGTTCTTGGTGGAACATTATGATGATGAATTAAAATATCACAATTTTGCGTATGTTCCTCAATTTTATTTTAGTTCGTCAACCGGTTTTCGACTTATAGGGCCATCTTCAATCTTATTGTTTATCTCAGTAACAGTAAAGTCTTAAGATGGCCTTATAAGTAGAAAACCGTTTCACGAACTAAAATAAACGTAATTTTTGATACAACAAATAAATTCCTGCACGTTTGATATTGCTGCTTTAAAGAACAATGTAATAATTAGATTCCCAAATAATGCTGTTGCTGGCAGGTGTGCATATTACCGAATTACTACGTTAATAAGTCATATTGAAGCAAATTGTTTACGGAGAGTGGAAAACTAGAAGAAGCCACCCTCGGAAAAGATCCGAGGCAATACTGCCCCTTGGACGTAAAAAACAGATTACAGAGAGGCAAAGCCACATTTATATCATCTGTAAATATCATAAATTCTTGTTAAGTGGCATGTACTGTTGAAAAACAGTGGGAGTGAAATGTTATTTACAGCAAGTAGAGGGTAGTTATTAGGGTGTCATAGCATGCAAACGTAGAAGTAGGCGAGAAGAGACTCAGACAGCCTTGTGGAAATCACCGGCTATTTTTCAGTCTGTACATTGAGCAAGCAGTAAGGAACCTAACGAAACATTCGGAGATGGACTGACACTGCAGAGACAATAAATGAAAACGTTAAGATTTTTCGATGCCATGGACATTCTTAAAAACAGAAAAGTACTAGTAAAAGCGTCTGAGCGGAAGTGTATTGACTTGAAAGAAGGATATAAGGTGAACTATAACATAATTAAAACAAGGGTAATTAAACGTTGTCTAATTAAGTTGGACCCTATTTCTATGATTAGATACTATAGTTAGTACATGACTTAAGATATTTTGACAGCAAAGTGAATTTTTCTAGTCGACGTAATATAAATTTATGTGTTACGAAACTTTTTTAAGGGCATTTTCTAGAGTGTAGCCTTATACAGAGCGAAAGTGTGAACGATGACTTCAGATAAAAAAAATAATAGCAAGGCGGTGCTAAAAAGTAGAGCCGAAGAATTTGCGTAGCTAATGAGGAACTACTGATGTAAGTTTTATAGCATAACTCGAATAGAAGGAGGGTAAGGTTAGTATGAGACTTTATATGACCTCAAGGAATCATCAGTGTAGTGATGGGTATTCGTGTGTATGTTGGGAGAGGGGTGGGATCAGGAGGGTCAGAAATAAGTTGAAAAGATAAACATAAATTCCCTGCAAATCAAAATGAAGGGCATGACAGAGGTTTCATAGAACCGCTTTGATGATATTTCTCTACCGTTCCATTCTCTAATAGCACGCAGGAAAAGGGAACACCTAAATATTTTAGATTTCGATCTGATTTCCCTTATTTTATTTTGATGAATATGTATCCTTATGTAGGTGGGTGCTAACAAAATATGTTCGCATTCGGTACGGAAAGTTGGTGAAACAAATTTCACAAATCTCGCCGTAACGAATAGCGACTTTCTTTCAATGATTTCCACTCCAGCTCGTGCGTCAGTCATTTCCGTGACACTCTCTCCGTTATATCGCGGTAATACAAAATGAGCTCGCTTCTTCTGAACTTCCTCTATATCATCCGGCAGTCTCACTTAATAGGAATTCGATAATTCGCAGCAATACTCCAAAATAGGACGCAAAATTCTAGTTTAGGCAGTTTCTTTAGCAGAACTGCTGCATCTTTTAAGTGTTCTGCCAATGAAACTTAACCTTTGGTTCGCCTTCTCTATAATATTTTCTGTGTGTTCTCTCGTATTAAAGTTGTTGTTATTGTAATTCCTAGGTATTTAGTTGAATTTATGCGTTGATTTATATTGTAAATGACGTTTAACGGATTGGACTTCTTTTACTGCTCATATGGATGACTTCATACTTATCATTATTTAGGGTCAATTGCCAATTTTTGCACCAAGTGAATAACTTACCTAAATCATTTTGCAGTTGCTTTTGATCTTCTGGTGACTTCCCTAACCGATAAATGACAGCAGCATCTGCGAAAAGTCTAACAGAGCTGCTCACGTTGTTTCCTAAATCGTTTACAAAGTTAAGAAACAGTAGGAGGCCAGTAACACTTCTTTGGGGAACGCCAGATAGCACTTACGTTGTATTCTATAACTTTCCTTCAAATAAAAACCGCACTGTGTCCTTCCTGGCAGGAAATCGCGAATCCAATCGCACAACTGTGGCAATATTACTTAAGCACTAAATTGTCAGGTACAGTGTGAAAAGCCTTCCGGAAACGTAGAAACATGGAATCGACTTGAGATCTCTTGTCGATAGCACTCATAATTTCATGTGAGTAAAGAGCTCGCTGTGTTACACAAGAATACTTTCTGAATCCGTGTTTACTATGGGTCAACAGATCGTTCTCTTCGAGATAGATCATAATGTTTGAGGATTGTATATATAAAAAAATCCTGCTGCAAACCGACGTCAATGATATAGGCCTGTAATTTTGCAGCTCACTCCTATTGCTTCTTGAGTATTAGAGTATCTGTACAACTTTCCAGTCTAGGGTACAGCTCTTTTGCTGAGCGAACAGTTGTATTTGATACGTACGTATGGAGCTATTGCATCAGCATACTCTGAAAGGAACCTAATTGGTATACAATCTGGACCGGAAGACTTGCTTCTGTTAAGTGATTTCCGTTCCTTCAGTATTCCAGGGATATCTATTTCTGAATAACGTAAGATGGCAGCTGTTCTTGATTCGAATTCTGGAGCATTTGCTTCGCCTTCTTTGGTGAAGGAATTCCAGAAAGCTGTTTTTGCCAGTTCTGCCTTAGCAGAACTGTCATTACTATCATCACCGTTGCTGTCGCTTAGAGAAGGTATTGACTGTGCTTTGACACTAGTATACTTTTAGTACGATCCGAATTTCTTATGTACTTCTACCAAATTACGTGAAAATGTTTAATTGTGGAAACTATTATAAGGTTCACGCAATCAAGTTCGAGCTAAATTTCGAGTTTCTGTAAAATATTGCCAGTCTTGGGGATTTTGTGTCTGTTTAAATGTATGCTTTTTTCTTTGCTTTTGCAAGAGTGAGTTAACCTGTTTTGTGTACCAATGCGGGTCAGCCACGTCCTTTGTTAATTCTTTTGGTATAAATCTTTCAATAGCTGTCGCTATTACGAGTTGCGTCCAGAAAGTAAGTTCCGTTTGGTAATAAAATGAAATTGTACACAGATACAGAAGAAATTTTTATTGCACAAAATTCTATAACACTTAATTTACTTTTCCACATAACTTCCGAAATTTTGTAGGCACTTGTCATAGCGTGCCACAAGTTTTTGCATGCATCCTTCACAGAAGGTTGCCGCCTGTGTATTCAATCATGTGGTAACAGCTGTTTATCATTGTTGAAGTGTAGACCACCAAGGACAGATTTTAGGTGTAAGAAGAGATGAAAGTCGCTAGGAGAGAGGTCCGAGCTCTATGGAGGATGATCAAACAGGTCCCATTGAAATTTCCGTAAGAATTGTTTGGTCACATTCAGTGTGTGAGGTCAGGCATTATCGTGAAAAAAATCTTTTGACAGTAATCCTCTTCTTACATCTAAAATTTGTCCTTGGTGGACAAAACTTCAACGATGATAACGAGCTGAAATAACATGTTACCACATGGTTGAATACACAGGCGGCAACATTCTATGAAAGAGGCACACAAAATCTTATGCTATTCTATGACAATTGCCTACAAAATTTCGGAAGCTATGAAGAAAATTAGGTTAACAGTTGTAGATTTTAGTACAATCAATATTTTTTTCTGTATCTGTACCCGTTCGTTTTATATAACCAAACGGAACTTACTTTCTGGACTCGCCTCGTATTTCTTTGAATGTAAACCACGTCTGATCTACATTCATATTGTTAGTTTCGAAAGACTGGAGATTCTCAATCAAGATATTTATCTGCTTTTTTGGATAGATATATTTTTAGCTTAATTTGGCTGGTTCTGAGAATTTTGACTTCAGTCTCGCTACGACAACAATGTGTTCACTAAATGATGTGTCTGTTTTGATGCTCTTAATTAGCTACTGATTGTTTGTTGCAGGATTTCACATAGTTTTTCACAACCATTTACTGTTGTAGTGGGTTCGTGGAACTAATGGCTCGAGATCATTTTCGGAGAATGCCTTCAGTACAGTTTCAGACCACGTGTTATGCTTGCCTTCCGTTTTGAACAATATTTTGCCAACATATCGAGGGTAAGTTATCACAAACTGTATTCCTGGGATACGGTTATGAAATTTGAACTACCCTTTCTTTGAACGTTTCTACAATCGAATCGTCTGAGTTATATGGTCGGTAAAATATGTTTTTTAATTTATTCCGCTTGTCAGATATAACCTCTACCCATACCAACTCACAGGAACTATCTAATTCAGTTTCGATACAGGATAAACCACATGTGACAACAATAAATACTCCACCACCTATTTTATTCAAATCTTACTTTCTGAATACCATTTGTGCAACTGATATAAGTTGCAATTGTTATTGGGTGATGTAGTGGCGTGCACAGGATAGAGTACTGTACAGTCATGCGTCAAACTAGTCTTCGGACTGACGACACGATGTAAAAAATTAAGAATCGGTATGAAACAGGGAGGAAGACGAATGGTAGGCGATGGTTTTTTGGAAAGTGGCCTGCATTTATAATGGAAAGAGTAAGCAAGATGCTAGTGTGTCTATTTGTAGAGTTTTGCTCTCGTGTTTAGACTCCTTATTAAGTAGGCATTACAACAACAAAAAAATCAAATGTTTGTTAAGCTTATGGGACTTAACTACGGGGTCATCAGTCCCTAAACTTACAAACTACTTATCAACTACCTTACACTAAAGACGGCACAAATATCCATGCCTGAAGGGGGATTCGAACCCCCGACCGTAGTGGCCGTGCAGACCATGACTGAAGCGCCTCAGTCTTCTCGGCCACCGCGGCCGGCCCCGCATTACAACAGCCAAAGAACGAATTCAAAGTCACCCTGCTATGTTCGTAACAGTTCGGTACAACTAACAGGGAAGTGTAACAGAAATGATCGCGAAACTACATGGAATGACTTAGAGCTCGTCAAATCCTATTTTAGAATTACAGAGAACCTGTGTCTCTAGCGGTCACCGTCATAAGTCTCACGGAGGGAGCGTGAGAGTAATGTGAGATAGATGAAAGGGCGTTCTACAGATACACTTATACCAAAAATACTTAGAACGGTTCACTCTACGTAATAAGTCACAATGCGCACATAACGCCTGTGTCCGTCTGTTGGAAAGGTTATTTGTTACGCACGTTGTTAAGTTGGCTGTACGTTTCTTAAGTCAAATGAAACCAATTGTATATTTCTGTCCATAAGTTTCTAATTGGATTTACTTAGAGCAGCATCTTCAACTACTTGGGTAAATTCCAATGTAAATGTACTGGACGCGCTATGAATAATTAAAAGAATAAATATTCTTCGTTCAAAAGTTTGTCAAGCTTAAGGGACTTAACTGCGGGGTCATCATTCCCTAAACAGTATTCGAACCCCCGACGGGGAACGGCCTCGCGCATCGTAGCATAGCGCCTCAATGCGCTCAGCCGCTCCGCCGCGGCTTATTCTTCGTATCCGGTGCACTACAGTTCTTATTTACTACAAGAAATTATTTGACGAAGGCTGAGGAAGATCGCAGAATAATTACGATAATGAACTCTGCTTCATCTCCCCACCCAGTTTCATTGTTCTATCTTTTCCTTTGTTTCTCTCAAGTGTTTCAGGCTACTTCCGATGCTCTTATCTCGAAAAGTCTACCACAGCCAGTTGTTTGTTCCATGATTTACCAACTGAAACTATGTGCCGTCTCTAGTCAATTCTATTTCAGCGAGATGCAAAGTCCTCATTCAGTTCCCTCTAATGAATAAAGAGGTTGGAAGAAATCTGCCTTAATTACTAAGTTACTAGAAATTTCGTTTGTATTACAAGCCTATGTAAAACGAAGCCTGAGAAATACTGGAAATTGTTCTGTAAAATTTGGCAAATGCAGTCCCAATGGAAGTGGTTGTTGCGTCTTGTTTCCGCATAGGTAATACTTACAGTCGTTGTCTTTGAATGTGTTCATCCGCGAACAGTCTAAGAGCGGCTCACATTGTTTCCTAAATAGTTTATAGAGATAATAAACAGTGGGAGGCATGTAACAATTGCCTAGGGAACGCCAGATAGCAGTTTCATTGTATTCGATGACTTTCCATCTGTTACACCATACTATGTCCTTTCTGACGATATTGCGAATCCAGCCGCACAACTGTTGCGATATTCCATAAGCACATAATTTGATTAGAAGACGCTTGTCAGGTAGTGTCAAAAGCCCTCCGTAATTCTAGAAATACGGAATAAATTTGCAATCCCTTGTCGATAACATTCATCACATCATGTGAGTAAAGAGCAATATGTGTTTTACAAGAACGATATTTTCTGAATCTGTGTTGACTATGGATCAATAGGTTGTTCTCATCTAGGTAGTTCATAATATTTGAGGAAAGCTTATGTTCTAAAATTCTGCTGCAAACCGATGTCAATGATATAGGCCTGTAATTTTTCGGAACACTCCTATTGCATTTCTTGAATATTGGTGTTAACTGTACAATTTTCTAGTCTTTGAGTACGGATCTTTCGCTGAGTGAGCGGTTGTAAATTTTAGTCGTATTCATAATTTATGCAGCCTGCTACAAAGCGACATCTTGAGTCACGTCTGTAAAATCGTGCAGTTATTACTTCAAAGTGCATAACGACTCCTGAATTATTCTACAATATAATAACATATTACTGTCATTTGCTGTTGGCATATTTTGATGTTTTAAATTTAGATTATTAAATTAGGATTGAAATAATCTCCATACGCTTCGATTAATACAACAAGAATTCAGATACAAGGGTGCCCATGCATCAACATCATTTTAGAGTGTTTTGAATGTCATTTTGGGAATATGATGGAGTTCAGTTAAAGATATGGTACTGACCAACAAACTCGTCGACATCTTAGAGGATATACTTAAATCTTAAGACGTTGGATATAATTTATATTTTCACGATAGAAGCAAACTGATTCTGTAATACTGTATATACACAACGTGTATATTTTTACTTCCTTAATTAATCCAAATGAATATCTTTGTAAAACCTATGTAATAGATTATGTAACCTAATGTGTTATGAAAACCTGGAACAGAGCTCAATCAACTGACATCGAAAATTAGTTTAGCAGTCCTTCAAGTGACTAATAATTACCTTTGTTGACTGACTTACTTGTCTTAGAAGATAATGTTATATAACATGAATCAGTGAAAATACTTGTTAAAAATCGTTTGAAAATCAATATTTAGTGGAGAGAAATTTAATGAGGCAGACAAGATAATTTAGTTATCTGTATTAGCGCGTAATCTGTAAAACAAGTATTTCATTCGTCTTCAGTTCTCGAAAATTAAAACAGTTGTCATAATAGATCAAGAGATTACACAGTAACTACGAAATAATTTTCCTAAGAGTTGGATGTTAAAAAGGACGCACTTCAGTTTTTTACATTTAAGCTACGGAATGGTTTCTGCGATTCACTTGTGTATATACCGGGCTTTGTAAATTTTTTGTTTCATTGTATTTCTTTAAAAGTAAAAAAAAATATTCAAATGTTCATAAAGCTATGGGCCCAATCTGCAGTCGTCATCAATCTCTAGACATAAAAACTACTCGCGCGCGGATATGCAACAAATTTTTCCTTTTTTTATATTTATTTTTTTTTTTTTTCATTCATTCTAGGGTTCTCAGTACGACATTTATAGTGAATCTTATTTTCCTCGTATGATGCTAGAATCGTTTTCTTGTCTTCAGTACAGCTGGTTCCAATGTCAAGTGGTATGTCAACGTTAGTTATTACTTATAGAACGTATGTTTGTCCTGAATTCATCTATTTTGCTATACCAAACACGTCATTATGTTGGTTTCTTTGTATAGCAATCATAAGGCTAAATTTTCATCAGATAATTTTTACTTTTGTTTCATGAAATTTCGTTTTGATAGCTTCTGAGAAGCTGTATATCCATAAACTGCAATGAAGACAATAAAACCAACATAAATAAGGGACACAGGAGACATTATAGATTTTTAGAAGTCGAAAAGTGTCTCCTTCAAAAAGGATAGATTAAAATTTCTGGTAATTCATTTTATGGACGTTCTAGATCCGAATGAAGTGACACAGTTCTTATTCCTAATTCACACAAACCAAATTACCACATATCAGCATTTATTTGTAATATCTTCCCAACATTAGATATTCGATATTTGGTATTACTTTGTCTAATGTTATATTCGAGACTTGAGAAACCATAAACTGACATCTCCGCTGAGGATGGAGGCAGCAGGGAAGTTCAGTACCCAAACAAATATCATTTATACGTCAGTTTCCCGTAACACAGCGATAAGATGTGCCTTCAGTTAATACTGATATATAACTGCATCGAAATCATTACGCAGTTTTTAGAAAAGGTATCTGTGTATCATTGGAAGGAAGGAAGGAAACAGAGTTTAACGTTCCGTAGACTGCGTGATCATTATAGATTGAGTTTACGTTCGGATTTGGGGGTAAGGATGGCCGGAGGTGGATTTGAACCACCTTTCTCCCGAATGCGAGTCCCTTGTTTTACTACTGCGCCACCTCGCTCGGTTGGTGTATCATTAATTATCAGTGTACAGCGATTACAAGTGTACGTTTCAAGTAACTTAGGCCTCCGGTACAGTATCATAAAATCAGAAATGTTACTTGAATCACCATAATTATCATTAGCATATTAAAAGCTTAAGCCTTGTGGATCTGCTTATTCTTTAAAGGAAATGTTTCTCCCCGTGATGATTTGTTACCTTGAATTTCGTCTCCCTCTTGGCATATTTTCTCGGGAATTCTATGATCGTCCATTCGTACCAAATGTTCCTTGTAATTTAGATTATTGTTCGGTGTTATGTGATTAATGTGTAAGATTTACAATCACATCGGCATATCAGTCCCTGTTCTCACAGCCAGGAGTGTAGAGGTAACAGTTAAAAAAAAACTCATTTCGTCCCCTGAGCGAGGCGGCGCAGTAGACTAACTTTCGGGAGGACAGCGGTTCAAACCCGCCTCCGACCACCAGGCTGTAGGTTTTCCGTGATTTTTCTAAATCACTTAAGTCAAATGTGGCGCTAGTTCCTTTCAAACGGCACGGTCGCTTGCCTTCCCCATCCCCGACAAAAATTATCCTACCGTGTGCTCCGTCCCTAATGACAACTAAATCGATGGGACGTACATCTTAATCTTCCTTCCTCCTCATTTCCTCTCCTTCTAACTACTTCTTACTCGATCTATCAAGTTCCCTTTTCTATATCTGAACTCTAGGACTCTGGAATTTGAATATTTTATTGGTTGTCTCTATTTATAATTTTGTCATTTATAAAAATTTTGATTCCCTAGGAAAGACTCCATATTCGGTTTTATTACGGATTTATCCTTTGACAGTGGTTTCTAGCGTACTTCCTGCTGTTTACAGGTCATCTTTCTAACAGTAAAGAATAGTCTGACCATCTAGAATTTGAAGGGTATTTAAAATAACATTGCCACTTTAATATTTCTGTGACTGTGTCGCGCGGATGGCCGCGTGGTCTAAGTCGTCGTGCTACGGATCGGGCAGCTTTTTCCGCAGCAGGTTGGAGTCCTCCCTCGGTCATGTGTGTATGTGTGTGTGTGTGTGTGTGTGTGTGTATGTGTGTGTATGTGTTGTCCTTAGTGTAAGTTAGTTTTTAGTAGTTTGTAAGTCTATGTACGGATGATCATATGGTCCAATAGGTTTGCAAACACTTAAAAATTTTTGTTTGACTGTACCTAATAGATACGTAGGCACATTGTATTGAATACATACTTGTCCCAGATTTCCCTATTCAGTTTTACCAGTAAAAATATGCAGCCTAAATACAATTTTTAACAAATATGACACATTATTACCATTACCTAGATGCAACACATTATGGTATAGTTTATGTAAATGTTTAACTGTCAAAGAGAGTTGCGGAACAGTGTTAGTACACATAACAGACAGATTAAAAACCTTCCGACTACGAATATTTGAAAGTTTTTCTCTTCAAGAAGTGTTTCTGAATGTCGTTTACACCAAAAACCTTGATTTACTTAAATGGTAATCAGCTCAGAAATTTTGGTTAGTGGTATTTCTTTTACATCTCTTTTTCGCTCTTTAACCCTTTACATGCGAGTGACGGATATATCCGTCCGCTGCGTTCTGTGGCTAATCATTTGCGAGAATGACGAGATTTCGCCCTGGGATTACAACTGTGGTATTAGATGAGCTTCGTCCACTCTCTTCAGGCAATACATCGCATTCGGGACTAATGATAACCGTTTGCTCGAGGCCACGCACCGACAGTTTGCGTCTAATGGCGCAAGCCGCGTACATACAGTGAGCTTTTGCAACGGCCAAAATAAGACGTTCATCAGATTGAGAGATAGTGCACCTTTCTTTAGAAAGTGGCGACAATTTCAGTCACAATTATAGAAGTTTTCAAGACACGGATGTTGAGACTACAGAAAGTAAGTTCCATTCAGAAACAACTGACGATGGAAACACTATTGCAATAGAAGGTGCCTAGTGCATTTGTGCGTGCTAGTTCAATTCTTAATCAACATTTGTTCAGTTTAGTATTGGTACAGTTATGCCTCTGAAACAATATGACGTGACGACTTGTTTTAAGTGTATTGTGGATGATCCTTTGTGCTAAGTAATAGGTGAACAGACTAACTTACACGCATAACAGTACATAGCTTCTCATCCAAATTTAGCAGCATGCTCCAGGGTTCGCAGTTGGAAAGATATTACAACTGATGGGGTAAAAACCTTTATTGGAACACTTCTGCTCCAAGAAATTGTTCACAAACTAGAGAACGAGATTACCAATAAAATTCTTCGGAGTATGAGACGCGTCGTCATTTTTATAAAACCTTCCGACGTTTCAGTGAGACACAGACCCAGATGAAGGCCACCTGTAGCAGTGGTAGATTTTATAAAAATGACGACACCGTCTCATACCCCGAAGAATTTTAGTGACAGTGACAACGGCCACGAAAGCCTAAGCTGCCATTTAAAGAACGAGATGTATTTTTCAAAAGGAAAATCTAAAAAGATAACATGAAGGAAAACCTATATGTGTGGACAAAGTACGCAGCATCGCAGTGGCAGGAGGTGTTGGCACATACTGTACCACGAGCGCACTAATATTCCACTATAAGCCGGTCCACAGCAGAAATATCATGATTCTGATTTCCAGTACGGATATGATTCTTTTTCTGTACCGAATTATATTTAGTAACATGGTTACTACGTCTGACATGCGTTCTTATGTCTCAATGTCAGACGGTATTCCACACCTAAGTACCTTGCAAGTGGTTAAAATATTTTTCGATCGAACGTTCCCTCGGCATAGAAAATTTATCTTAGAGACTTCCTATAATTGCATTCAAATTGTTGCTGTTTTATATTGTTTTTGTTATATTATATAACGGAAAACTGCAAACAAAAGCAGGAATTTTGATACAATTATATAACGACTAGCTGCAAAACCGGCGTTGCCCGGGTATTTATTCATTTATTTCTGCCATTTTTCAAGTATATATTCATTTGTATAAGAGCTGTATGTCTGTAATATCTCTTGGGACTACATTTAGTAACAAAGAAGTAATATATTATAACATGGTGCGTGATGGGGCGGTTTTCAATGAACGTTACTGTTTATGTGCACATATCTCATGAACTACGTGTCGTACTGTGATAGAATTTAGAAGGTACATTCAACTATATATGTGTATACTGTCTGTAAAATTTCCTGTCGCTAAAGTTTGTAGTGTTCAAATTACAAATTGTAACGTCATCCCGAGAGCCGTAGTTTTACTCCATAAACGGCGGAAAAGTAGTAAGCGAGAAACTTTTTTCCTTTCATCATTTTACTACGGTTGTCAGCGAGAAAAGTTGTATAAACGTTTGAAACTATGTTTAAGGTTTGTTGCTAGTCGCTAAGTACTCTGATTCTCGTATAGCGTATTTATAAAGTCTCGCCGCTTTATGTGGCAGTTTCTTGCAAATCCTATTGTTTATGACGTCATATCTTCTGAATGATGTGTCGTATATCATTCTTAACCCTGCAGCAATTGTACCTCACGGTAAGGAATGTGTGTACCAAATTTGGTTGAAATCGGTCCAGTGGTTTAGGAGCAAATGAGCATAATTGTCGCTAAATGCAGCAGTTTTCTTCGCATCTCATGGTTTATGACGTCATATCTCGTGAAATATATATCGTACGTGATTCTTACACTTACGGCGACCGTTCTCGTGAATTGAAGCTTACGTGTAGAAAATTTCATAAAGATTAGAACAAAACTGTAGATTTGTATGCAACACGTACAAATATACGGACACCCTGCTTTATATATTAGATCAAAATAATTATGGGAGAGTGGCAGCTGCTTCAAAAGCATACGGACATATTTTATTTCTTTCCACTGTCTTTGTAGTTGATACACATTAACAATACAGGTATCCGCAAAAAACACACAAAATACCCCATGTCTGTACATATTATCAACATCAGCTTTGTAATCTGTAATCAGCAAGATCGAAAGGTACTCTGTTAAAATAAATCCCATAATTAATTTACTACATTGAGTAAATGCAATGCAAGGTTTCCTTTTAATCATGCCGCTACTTTTGAAGGTACATATTTAAAATACAGTACTTCATCTGATTTGATTTCTTATTAATATGACCGATTTTGAGTTTTTATATCTCACTCTCTAATGTTTCGTAGGTTCTTGCAATGCGTGACGTATTGGTGACATCGAGGTAAGCCAATATACTGTAGTACTGCAGAACGTTCTTTGAAATACTTATCTCACCAATTGCGCAGTTCCGTTTACTGGATCGCCTGACATCTCTGTCCATCAGTGATATGTGTAAATTGAAGATTCATGTATTCATAATCTTTGCTTCGTAGACTTCTTGGAATCATAAGAAAGGGGGTAGTTTTAGTTGTATGGGTGGTCTTTAAGTACAATAAAAACTACGTTCAGCAATATCCATGCCGTGTTGTCTCCTTCTGATGCCAAATTTTTGATTGTCCGACTAACCAGTCAGCAAAACATTTGGGATTCAGTTTTAAATCCTCTAAAATTACTATTTCAATAAATACAGATTTACATTTTCTTGAGTGGCCGAGTGCATTGAGACGCTATGCTCCGATGTGCGACGTCGTTGCCCGTCTGGGGTTCGAATTCCCCCTTGGTCATGGATGTTTGTGCTGTCTTTAGTATAAATTAGTTTATAAGTAGCTTGTAAGTTTAGGAACTGATGACCCCGCAGTTACGTCCCATAAGCTTAACAAACATTTGAACATTTCCTTTTCTTGACTTGTAGATGCATTAATATGATTACAAATATTCTCTGTGTACGTAATAAACAGTTAGAAAGTGCAACAATAAATGTATAGTTTGTTTTTCATACGTAATCCATCCACAACATTCTTTGGAAGTTCATTTTAAATTATTTCACGGGATAAATATAACGCTCAGATGCGGTGGTGGAGAGATTACTTTGGATACCAATGACGACAGATATTAATACAGTAGACTGCGACTAGAAAACAAACTATGTTGAGGGAACTTGATGCACTAGTACCGCTGATCCTATACGGCTAGAAAAGTGATTTAATGATTGGCATATAATCGTTTTATGCTTGGTTTGTTCTGTACTTCATATCATCGTTTCTTCAAACAACACTATTGATAATATTAGTAGTATCGTATTGAGAGACGATCACATTAATCTTGGAAGGTTGTCTATGTGACAGTAAGAACCTGAATTCTTGTACTTAATATCTCGAGTAACATCATGTGAGAGAGTGAACAAAATGTTTGTAAGTGATGGCTGCTCTTCAAGATAGAAGCACTGAAAAAAAAATCAATAGTTGAAAATCAAGGCTGTAGTTTGGTGTCTTTTTGTGATTTTAAACAAGCCCTGGCTCCATTATTATGTTCTGGATATAAAATAGCACAAAATAGTAGGTTGCCAAATAAGAGATGTTCGCCGATGTAAGTGAAAATCGTATTACCTACAGGACAACATGAAGTACATTATATATAGGAAAGAACTTCGTTTCAAAAATTGATATTTACTAATAATTGATCCTCATATAAATAATTATATTGTTACTATTTACCAAAGAAGAAGCTTTAAAATGAAGCGCAACGCGTCCGATTAGAATTAGACTAATTTTTCCTGTGATTTAAACTATACAGATATTATGTTAGAAATTCAGCCGTATTTTATGTAATGTTCACATTACCGTGTTGTGCAGAAGACAAACCCCGTGAGATTGTAACTTACTTCCCTATATTTAAAACAATTTTGGCGTACTTGCTCTCGAACGTATCAGTACAGTCTCAATATTGGTATCGTCGTAAATTTTCCTTTCGAAATAGATTGAAGATTGACGTACTCAGTAGCGAAACCACTTTTAAAAGGAAGAAAGGTTTAATGTACGCAACTGTAGATTTATTTCTATGCAATCAGTGTTTGCTAAAGTTAATGAAAAGGATGAATATTAAAGTTCAATAAATTGCTGTTAAATGTACAGTTTGGTTTCAGAAGTGATTTAACAACCGAAAATGCTACATTTTTCCTTCTCTGTGATGCACTTGATGGCTTAAATTAAACACTGCGTACGCTAGGCGTATTCTTTGATATAACAAAAGTGTTTTTGAATTTATCACAACATATTGCTGTAGAAGTTAGAACATTATGGAAATAAGGGGAGTAGCTCACAATTGGTTCAAATCTTACATTAATAACAGACAGGAGAAAGTGATACTCTACAGTGTTGTACAATGGGTCACATTTATGTGAGAGTGCCCCAGGGATTTGTTCTGGGGCTACTCTTGTTTACTATTTATAAAAATGTTGTTGTTGTTTGGATGTTTTAGGGGAAAAAACTTATAAAAATTATATAACATATAGTATAATAGGCAATTCTAACATATTTCTGTTTGGTGATGACACTAGCTTGGTTATAAAGGATGTTGTTGGAAATATTTATACAGTGTCAAATAATGCAATTAAAGAAATACATTCATGCCTTGCAGAAAATGAATTGATGCTAAATCACATTAAGACTCAGTTTTTACAGTTTCTAAGATACAATTCAACAAAAACTGACGTTTTGATTATACCGAAATGGCATACGATAAGTGAGACTGAACAAATTGAAATTTCTAGGCGTTCAGATAGATATTAAGTTCTCGTGGAAAACTCGTGTACATGATCTAGTTCAATAACTAAATGCAGTTTTGTTCATCATTCAAACAGTTTCTGAATAAATGGTAGTTCAGCATAGGACGTAGTGTACTTTCGTTATTTTAATTACTTATGACGTATGGCGTCATTTTTTGGGCTAACTCCTCTGGTTCAAAAGGGGTATTTATTGGAAAGAAACGGGCGGTTCGAGCAATATGTGTACCTCTTGTCGACCCCTGTTCAATAGCGTCGGAATTCTATCACTGGCGTCTTTATCTTTAATGCCGTTTGTTGTTAATAATATTTGGTTCTTCCCAAGAATTAGCAGCTTTCGCTCAGTTAATGCTGGACGGAAATCGAATCTGCGTTTGGATCACACCTTCTTGACCCTTGAGCAAAAAGATTTATTCTGCCGCAACCATTTTTAATAAGGTGCCACAAGAATTCAACAATATTAGCAATAATTTATGCACTTTCAAGGCTGAACTGAAGCGTTTTCCCATGATCCACTGTATACGCTCATGTAGTAGCTTAGCACAGTTTTTAATACTTGAAAAAACACTTACTATTCTGCAGTAATTTTGCAATTTCGGGGAAAATGTGGAGCAGCTTAAGAGTGAATGCTATTATTCAAAAATGTAGAAGAAAATATATTACTCTTCTATTAAAATCCTGGCTGAGACGAATGTGAATAAAATCTCAATATACAAAACCTGCCCCTATTTTCATTTTTCTATTATACTGTGAAATAAATATAAAATAATTATGTAGTAACTCGTTGGCAGAATAGGCATACTCATCATGAAGTTCAGAAACTTACATCAGTGAATGAATTCTTAAAAGATTCCACTGTTAAAACAATAATTTAGATCTGACTGTCGTTGCATGTTCAGAATGTAAAGCAGTCTCCGTTTTTGGAGGCCTATAGATTTACTCGTTGCCTACTGCTATTACTAACAATTAAATTGTGGGCAAATGCCCCGCTACCTCACATCCTGAGGCACGGAGACTGGTAACACATCAGTAAGCAGGCACACACAGCGCTGGGCGCAGAAATGTGATTGCGGCTCGCAGCTGCTCTGACGCTGCAATTACATGATTATCCAAGATGCAGGTCAGCCTCACTCCTAGGGGAAATAGCGTCCTTATAAACGCTATCTGTCCCGTTAGGCCACAGCATAAAGGACAATCGTGCTGCCGCCGGTTTGAACTCCGCTGGTCAGAGATACTGCTCTAGATACGTGTGCCTCCTGGCCTGTTGCAATAGTTGGGACAGACCAGTTTTTTACAGTTTTTCATCCAATCACGCCATCTGCTCGTATGTACTGATATTTTGCCGCCGGAAATGTAGGTCACATCGCTAGGGCAATAACATCTCACGTAACGGGAGAGGATTGTAAGCTGAGCAGGCAAGGAGGCTACCTGGAGAGCCAGATGCCGAGCGGAACACAGGCATTGGACCTGGCGCTTTCTCAGCCACTGCGGACAATGTGCGTAAATTAAATTCATAATAGAAATTGGCTGTTTATGTTTCCTTGACTCAGCAGACCGCAGCCCACTTGCAGAGGACGTGGGAGACCATACGAACGTACGTCTGCTTCGCGTTCTCACTGTGTGGACAATTGTGAGTCTAGATTTCCTCTTCCTCTTTCCGTAATACCCACCACAATTTCGAATTTTGTTGTCTGAGTGGCTCGTGTCTCTACGGGACAGCGTGCACGGACTGCGTAATACGAAACGATTCTTCTTTTGAAGTAAAAATTATCTTCGGAAACTTGGGAAGACTTACACAAAAGAGATGTACTGGTC
The DNA here is from genome assembly GCA_026315105.1 of Locusta migratoria. Taxonomy (NCBI): domain Eukaryota; kingdom Metazoa; phylum Arthropoda; class Insecta; order Orthoptera; family Acrididae; genus Locusta; species Locusta migratoria. Next base: position 142,981,493 of record CM048755.1, on the reverse strand, counting down.
CCAGCCAGACAGGCAGACTGCTATAACAACTAGTGACGACCTTAACGTTTTTCTTAAGAAAGCATATGGTACGACACGGAAGAAATTTGTGCTTCTGCGTTTTTACGCAATAGTGGCGGTGTATGATAACAAAAAGTCATTTTTTCCATTCAGATTTTGGGGAAAGTACGTGCTCTCCCACTCCGAAAGGCGGCCAGAAAAGTACATGGTGTCATTTAACGATATTCTATTAGGACACGGATTATCGATGCGCGCCTCACGGCCAGCATGTGGCCCAAAGCAAGCATCAACGCTGCCCAAGACGTAACCATGTGTCACACGATTGGTGGGAAAGAAAATTCCGATACTGTATAGTTATGATTAAGTTAATACTTTAGAGTAAAACTCCAGTCATTTGATTCTAAATGTGCTAAGAATATGCCTTGATCATCTACCCTCCCATATTTCACTCAATAAGTATATTATGTGCAACCAAAAATGCTGGTCTTCTTCCAGTGTAGCCTAAGTAAGCTCGAAATTTGGACATCCCTGGTGCAGGCCGTTTGTTAGGTGGATCATATTCTAACTGTACCACCCAAATAGATGACACTTCATCATAGGATTTATGGTTAAATATTGGGTCATTCAGTAGATACTGAAATTCAACACCAGACGTTAAAGAACTATTTCTATTGAGATATCCAGCTACTGCAGCAATGGGCAGAAATATATGCGCTATGCGCACGCTTTATTTTCTACGGGTCATCAGTATATTTTAAAGAATTAAAATAATACCGAATCTTTCAAATATATGGTGGAAGACTTTTTCATAGTTCACGAGTACTCCGCAGTAGCTCAAAATATTTCTCTGATGCGTTTTACTTATTCGTGAACCATATAACAAATATTACTTTCTTTCTTCGTAAATATTCCGAATAACATTATAGACACACGAAAATATTAGTCCCGTGTATAAGTAGCTGTGATTTGCATAATACTTCGGAACCTGATAAATAAAACATGATAAAATTAAAAACAATCCAGATCACAAAATTGTTTTTATTTCATTGCCGGTTTCAGTTTATGAAGTCCATATTCAGAAGAATACCGCTGCAAATCCACACAGAAATTGAGGGGACATATACGATAACAGTAAACATATTATAGAGGGGCATCTAAAATAATAAAAATACAAAAGATGATACCCATAATGTCAGGAGGTGGCGGCAGACACAGCAGCCGCACAAACGTGAATTGCTGGTAAGAATAATGTGACTATGATTTAAGTACTCGATGCTCAACCCACCACCCATCATGTGTTGTCAGTATTAACCAACCAGGCACACCGTGTTTAAGACGTGCTAAGTAGACTTAAATACATGTTATACACAACATGAAAATACACGAAAAGTTTCCTGAAGTAATCTAATTACATGCCAAATCAAGGAATTAGCTGAGTAAATTTAAAATTTTACACGAATTTTTAAACCAAAATAACAATTAAAATCGGCGGTAGATGCAGAGATAGCCATCTCTGGAGGTTTATAGATAACTCGTGTCGTATTTCAATGCAAAGATGAATTCGCGAGATACCATTGGTTTCCTTGGTGATGACGTGAAAGAGTCGGTAGTCATCACAATGGCGTGCTTGAAGAAGATGTCAAAGATGCTCCAATATTTGGCCATAACACTGAGTCAGTAAACAAAGTAGCTGATTGGTGACATAAAATAATAATAGTGTGTACAGAGTAATACAATACATAGAATACCAGTAGAACAATAATTATTGGCACCGTATATTCGGTAAAGACGTTCTGTTACGTAGACATTCCCAGTTGCAGTTAATAACAAGAATAGTACCATCGACAGTTTTAAAATTAAAACAGATCCGCATATAAAATGACTCGAACAGTGTCAAACTAGTCAGAAAGTTAAACATACAGTACACAGTGTTTTATAAGACATGGGCAAAAGAATAAAAATTAAGAGTCAATAGACTGTGCAGTTGGTCATTAGGCAAAGGAACGTGATAAAATCAGTAGAAGCATAAATAGTTGTTGAACTAATAAAGAGAAGATTAAGTATATTACATATGTAGTTATAAATGTAAGTAGTTATTACGTCAGGAACATGTCAAATCATAAAAACAGTCGAAATGTCAGCAGTTTTAGAAAATTTGGACAGGTCAGAATATTAAAATAAATCGAATATGTCCTACAAGCACAACACAATACCTCTTCAATCATGCGCAAAAAATATAAGAATTAACAGATGGTGAACTTAACCATTAGTTTCTACGCTAAACTGTATGTAAACCAATAAATCAAACCAGATTAAAGGCCTATAAGAGGATAAATTATCAAGTAATATATACAGTTACAAAGGTAAGCAATTTTAGGACAAAAACAGGGGAAGTAACAAATAGAGCGTTAAAAGATTACTTGTCTATTTTAATTATAGAAACAAGAGCAAAGAATTTTATGGAAAGTCATCAAATACATCATAAAAATATCTTTTCTGAAGTCCAATTTATCATTCAGTAGGAACGTAGAATTACAGCACATTTTTGATGCATTGTGGAGACTTTTCATGTTTTCTGTGATGCATCCTTCCCAAAGGTTGCAACGTGCCAAATGCTAGCTAAATACCGACTTATCGCGTGAAGTACCTGTTGTATGCTCTTTAAAATTAATACTAAAACTGCTGCCTGTTTACCCAATCTAATGTTTTCATAGTCGGTACATGACATTTTATAAACCCTAGCGCTGAAATATTTATTACTGTTTATCTCAATTGTATGATTCAGCCTATGCTGTAAAAGATCAGTAGTCTGAAGGCAATGATCAATTCGCATTTATGAATACTTTAGTTATTCCCCCAGAAATCCTGTCAATGTATGTCATTTTCACAAATTTATCATCAGGAACTATAGGGATCTAAACTTCTATGTTGCATTGCAGTGGTTTTCATCTGAAGATGGGTCTTTATAGACTCAAACCGGTTATAAAATAGAAACAACAACTTTGCGACCTGAATTGTTTTCAATTTTAATTTTAACCATTCGATCAAGATCGCTGTTTTCCTCCATTATACTTCCTAACATAAAAAAACCACGATAAGCCTGTAACATTCCGCCCAGCGTGGAAAGACTATCCAGTACTCAGCGTGAATATGCTGCTGCGCCGTACTGTACATGTAATTCGTGAAACTTGATATAAAAAATCTTTCGTGTGAAAAATCGCCCAGCTGGTCGGCAAATAACTCTTGAACGTGTCGTCCAGTTGCAATAATAATGCACGGCATTGCAGGAGAAGCCACTTTTATGTATGTACACTTGCATGATTTCACGGTCGGTGGCAGGGGGTACCTTGTCTACCAGTAACATATCAATCTACGGTATTTTATTCGGGAATCCGACATGGAACGAAAGAACCCTCTTCCACGAACCAGAAGTTCCCCATATTTGATGCCGCGGTCATTACAGAAAATACGAAAGTATGATGAATCTGGACTGTCTGAATCTTAACAAAAGGATCTCAGCAATGCTCAAAGCATTTTTCGTAAAGTCTGCCAGCATAGTCGGCTGAACACTCCTGTCACACTCTCACGGCAGCCAACACATCCATGGCAAAATATAAAATCTCTTATTTGAATATTTTCTGCCTCTTCCGTTAATGAAAAGCAGTAAGGTCCCGATCTGACGAGGAATACGCATTCGGTGATTTGACGACGGTTTTGTAATTGTTGCTGTTGTAAGATTTTTAAGGGAACTAAACAGCAGGGTTCCTCAGTCCCGACGGTATTGTTAGTCTTCTCTTTCCTTCGTAAGTGAATCACACTGCCTTCGTCGTACAAAAAAATCTCAATGTGATGTCTGGCTATCAAACATCAACATTAGTCAAGGCTGAATTTCGGAGCCGCATGGGTTGAACCAACTGTATTTCTTTGCTTATGTAATTTCTCAGAAAATAAATAAAAACCACTAGCTATCTTGTGCAAAAATGTGTTTTTTAAGTTCAATAGGTGGGAATCGAAGTTTATTGTAAATAGATGCGACTGAACTATTTTTCAAGCACTTATGTAAGTACCACTGAAAAATTTAACGATTTCCGTTTAAAAAAAAGAAAAAAAAAAGGAACTGACAGCGGCGTATTGAAAAACAAAATAAAAATAGTTTACAGTGTACTATTATGTATTGTTATTCAAAAGATAATATTTACCGACTGTGATATCGAAGTAGGAAAATGAATTTTCAGATAGGATCATACCCTGGCGCGGCCATGCTGACTTTTTACCCCGGCGTACTGGGATGTTTTTTTTTTTTAGGAAGGCCACAACCGCTTTGTTTAGTGGCCACCCTCGTTGTCAGCGGCCTTCTCGATGGGATAATTTTCTGCAACAAACCAAGCAAAAATATTAATGTTAAAATGAAAAGTCTCAATAATGACAGTTTCATTTTTAAGAAAAATCAAATTTTCATCTATCTTACACAAGTTAAGAAAGGAAGTTTAAGATACAAATGTGGTATGATCAAGTTATTGTTAAATGCAATCTTTTCTGTAACTGATAGAGTGGTTCTTAGTATATGTCAAGTTACAAATCTGTGTTATTAATGTTTAATTCAATTGGAATGTCTTAAACGCCATGTTTGCCTTTTGGGAACTTCTCTATACTTCAAACTCACTATTATTTTCATTGATGACTATACCTTTATTTACACACACCTTGCATTATTACACTTAAGAGAGATCAACTATATAGAAAATCACTAACGTTAATTACTACTTATACAGTTATACCGCTGCTGACTTGCACACCACAAAGAAGGAAGCAATGACAAATATCATAAGCTGCTTTAAATCATAATCAATACTTAAATTTAACATTCATCAGTACCTGCTGTGCGTCAAGTCTTTTCAGAATAATTTTAATCCTGCTGTGCCTCAAGTGTTTTCAGAATAATTTTAATATTAATGTGTAACATATATCCAGTGACTGCGAATTTATATATATAATCGAACCCCTTGTCTTGATTTTAGCCAACCGTTTCAAAAATATATCCAATAATTTATCAATTCATCCTTTTACATTTCTTTTTTGTATTGTAGATCCTCAGTTATTTCATACACAGAATTTAAGTTACATTGTTGAACACAGACTGCAATATATTCGCGTGCCAATATAGAAAAGCGAAATGTATGATTCTAAAACAGGAAACGGCATTCGCTGTATAGAAGACAGCAGGATACAGAGGCGTACAAATATTTTTGGACTTGGCCGTTCCCCATAGGGGGTTCGAATCCTCCCTCGGGCATTTCTCTTTAGTATAAATTAGTTCATAAGTAGTTTGTAAGTTTAGGGACTGATGGCGCCGCAGTTAAGTCACATAAGCTCAACAAACATATGAACTTTTTTTTTCGCATCAGTAACTTTCATAGAAAAATCTGTGATACTCTGCTTGATGCAATAATGTTGGACGTATGGCCGTATCAGAAGAACTAAGAAATTTGAATATCTCCTATGCTTTACAGACATTTTCTCAAGTTTTAAAGCTGTCGGTATTGTCCTGAGTAGTTAGTGCTATCGGCTCCTTAATGGCGTAGTACTAATATCGTGAAATATAGACATAATTAAACCCTTGTTCCAAAGCATTTTATCAGTTCCCATCCATCAAAATATGAGTATTATTTATGCTTCATCTGAAGCTTCACTGGAAACTAAAAACTAGAACTCTGCTCCTACCTTTAGATGGTGGTTTTTAAGCTTACCTTATGATTTCTCTTTTTATAACCCGACACCAACGCTTTCCTCTGCTTTATTAATTTCACTGAAACTGCTGGTAACGTCTGGGTTTTCTTTATGGTCATATGTAACATGTTGTTGCCTAGACAGCGAAATGCATAACTCAGAAATACATCTTTTCCCAATAGGGAATCATTTTATGTGAGATTCAATTCAGTCCATCAAAATGAGCAACTTTTGGTATGGCCAGTTCTTTTAATTGCACTGATTTCGCTTAACGTTATATATTTTAGCCGTCTCTTATTTCTTTTTCTTGTCCTCGAAATCTGAAATTAAATAAACCACCCAACTTAAGACTAAACAGATTTCGTCTGGAGTGTGGAGTAACGGGAAACACATGCACATTCCCCATATTCGAATCTCTAAATTATGCTAGTCAGGCATCATGATGAAAATATGTCTTTCATGGATTTGATAATCCGCAAAGGGTTAAAAAAACTTATGCTAAAAACGCATTACAGAACACATTATCTCCCTTCAGTGTCGTTATTATAGATGATAAACTTATTGTCTCAGTTAAAGCATAAACTAAAAATAACTTCAAAATGCAATAAAAATTAGTTTGTAGGTCCAGAACAAGATTCTAAGACAAGATGTTATTTCTTTTGCTTTATGCGTTAAGGTGCAGCAGGATCTCCCATTAGGACCAATGAAACCTCCCTCGACACTTTCACCTTCTGGTCTTGTCAGTGGTACTTTTCTATCAGTTTCATCAAGATAGTTGGAGATGTAATACCGACTCCAACACGTCGTGCCTGTTATTGAATATATGTTTCATATATTCATTCAGATACACGAGACTAAATCTAGTAGTGACTAAAGTTGTCTAATTCAGCAACTAACGGTTTTAGACACACCTACATCCACGCCTACATCTACGCGTATATTTTGAAACCACTGTAAAGTTCACGACATTCACAGTATAACCGGTATTAAGAATGAGAGATGCATCAGAGTAGACGAGTAGTTGACTATGGAAAGAGCTTTTGGCGTTCAGAGCAGATACCGCGGTCGCCAGCTGCTCCACTCGCTATGTCCTGCCAAAAGTTAGACAACTGTTAAGAAGAAAGAACTGTAACATTGCATAGCCAAGAATGTGTAACTCCTACAAATAAATTATTCATAATAATGGCTCAATAACCTGAAAATACTTACCGACTGAACATAGTGATTAAATCATACATAGGCCCTATATCATTCTATTTGCTCCCATCCTCCGCTATACAAATTCTAAAACAGGATATAATGATGTTCAGTGTTTGTCGTTCAATCGAAGATGAATCCATTGAACACAGGATACAAGCTAGGTTTGTTAAATGACAGAGCAAAATGCAAAAAAGAGGTACATTCTGTATCAAATTACATTCCTGGATCCATATCCTACAGTTAATAAATTTCTAATTATAATGAACCACCCATCCTACCTCAGCAACTTCTACATCTTTTGAATCTCTACAATCGTTTTGAGAGCTGTGCTGTCCTGTCGCTCCTCTTCTTGGACGTTCCACTTCCTTTAGTATCCGTGTCCTCCACGCGGGCTGCTTACATTGCAGTTTCCTCCCTGGCCAGGAAATTATTTTTGTTCGGCTGTAACGAAACCTACCTTATCGATTCGAAAAGAAAGTACAAGCCAACCAACTGTTTTCAATTGCCATCCTGATATTTGGCCATTACTATTACGCATATCATTGCTTTTACCATATCATTTCCTCTCGTTTTATCTTAACTGGAATCCCTTTCATAGAAAATGTTAACGTAATAATGTAGCAATAACAAAATTCAGAACTTTACATGTCACTAACATTTCAGCAAGACTCGATTCCAAGTTTTGAGTTGCTATCTTGTACTATTAATTATTTTATTGAAATGATGAATCGCGGCAGTTTGGGGTTGATAAGTCTAAGAGGCAGTCGTTTTACTCTCACAAGGGACACATTTGACTTCGAACTGTACGAAATCACGCTTAAAACAACATTCGATCATAAAAGCAAAAGTGTTTTAGGCCATTCCCATGAAAAACGTGCATTTTACCACTAGTTACATTTTAAAAGAGACAAACAAAGTAATGAGTCATCGATACCATAGCAGGGAAATTATAAGTAATTGCGACGCAGTTGTATTATTACATTTTCAATAAACAGTGTCAAAGACACTGTACCTAAATTGTAATATCGCAAAACGCACTATCCTACACCTTTGATATATTAGTCCTGAAAGTGCAGCTGTTATACAAAATATTACATCATACAACCTTTTTTATTTTATTTTATTTATTTATTTATTTTGTAGATTTACTAAATTATATCTAAAAATTCATCTGATGAGTAGAAGAAGAAACCATTCAGAAATTCTTTTAATTTATTTTTAAATGCTACTTGGCTATCTGTCATACTTTTGATGCTATTTAGTAAGTGACCAAAGACTTTTGTAGCAGCATGATTCACCTCTTTTCGTGAATTAACCTTGAATAGCGAATGTCAATCTTATTCCTTGTGTTGTAGCTATGCACAATGATATTGCTTTTAAATTCGGTCGGACTGGTAAAAACAAATGTCATATGTGAGTATATATACTGTGAAGATCCATAGCTTTTTAAATAAGTGTCTGCAGGATTATCGTGGGTGCGCTCCACCAATGATTCTGATTACACGCTTTTGTGCAATGACAACTTCTTTCCTCAACCCCAGGTTATGATGCCATACGAAAGCAGAGAATGAAAATAGGCACAGTAAGCTAATTTTCTGAGATGTATATCACCAAAATTCGCAATGACCCAAATAGCATAAGTTGCTGAACTCCAACGTTTCAGCAGATCTTCATTGTGTTTTACATACTTCAACACCTTATCAGTGCATAAACCTAAAATTTTTGAATATACTACCTTAGCTACAGATTTATGATCGAAGTCTATATTTATTAATGGTGTCATTCCATTTAGTGTATTGAACTACATATGCTGTGTTTTATCAAAATTTAATGATAGTCCATTTGCAGAGAATCCTTAACGATTTTCTGAAAGACGTCGTTTACAATTTCATCTGTAAGTTCTTGTCTGTCAGGTGTGCTAACTATACTTGTATCATGAGCAAAAACAACCAAAAGTGTTCAAACGTTTGTAGAGCTTATGAGACTTAACTACTGGGTCATCAGTCCCTAAGCCTACAAACTACTTATGAACTAGCTTATACTAAAGACGGCACAAACATCCATGCCCAAGGGGGAGTCGAACCCCCGACGCGGAACCGTCTCGCGCATCGTAGCATAGCGCCTCAATACGCTCCGCCGCTCCGCCGCGGCAAAAACAACCAGCTTTGAACCCAAGACCGAATCTTGTGGCACACTCTTCTTGATTGTTCCCCAGTTTGAGGAATCAGTCTACGTTTCATTGGCTGAACACAAATAAGACGCTACAGTTATATTAAAGAAACTCCCTACGCTACACTTCTGCGTCATATTTTGGAGTATTGTTGCGCATTGTTGTATCGCCACGAAGTGGAACTGACGAATAATTTAGCGACAATTCAGAGAAGGGCAGCTCGTTTTGTATTGTCGCGAAATAAGGGAGCGAGTGCCACGGAAATGATGTACGAATTGCATTGGAAACCGATAAAAGAAAGGTGTTATTCGTTGCGGCGAGATTCATTTGCGAAATTTCTTCCACCAACTTTCTCTTCAGAGTGCGAACATATTTTGTTAACAGCCATCTACTTAAGGAGACTTCGTAGTAAATTAAGAGAAATCAGATCGAAAACTGAAAGCCGCGGCGGTGTGACCAAGGGCATTGAGGCGCTATGCTCCGATGCGCGAGGCCGTTCCCCGTCGGGGGTTCGAATCCACCCTGGCACATGGATGTTTGTGCTGTCTTTAGTATAAGGTAGTTCATAAGTAATTTGTAAGTTTAGCGACTGATGACCCGTAGTTTAGTCCCATAAGCTCACCAAATATTTGAACATTTGAAAACGGTAAGATTTTGGTGTTCCTTTTCCAGTGTGCCATCAGAGAATTGAAAGGTAGAGAAATACTAGTAAAGTGGTTCGTTGAAACCTATGTCATGCACTTCAATGTGATTTTTAGAGTATTTATGTAGATGTAGATCGATACGATATATTAGGTAGTGTTTATAGCATGTAAACGGTCACAAGTCAAAACAAACATTCAAATTCTGATAAAAATTCGTTTACGAATTAGTTTTTCAGTCTTAAACAAATCAGATATTTACAAATTTCTTTGAGATTCAACAGGAAGTAAAACAAACCTGTGGTCCAACGGTTTCGATATTCTCAGTAAGTCCAGGGATATATAATATCCATACACTCTAGTATTGAGTACACAAGTAGCTTGCAAGGGAGTTCAGTTGTATGTGTTATATATGTACCATGTGTAATTTACTCAACACACGTCCAAATCATAACGTTTAACAACCCAATGTGCCACTGTCAAGTTACGAATTGTGTGCACATAGGCGTAATCCTGTCGATCACGTTTTTAAAATAGTTATATGCTGAAATTTACCAGTTGACGTTCTTGTGGTGTCCTTTTCAATAATTTAGGCAGAAAAAAAATCATCTTTTCCAATCAGGGCAGACGTTGCTTTGTCTTCCTCGTTTATTCCTTTCTAAGACACAAGAATGGAGACACTTTCATTAAATCTTTGTTGTTGTATTCCTCTGCTCAAAAAGAGCTCTGTCCACGTTAGTCTTTGCTGTACAAAGCTCTTCATCTCTTCATAAATATACTGCGTCATACATCTCCACGAACCTGCTTCCTGTACTCAGACCTTGGTCTCCTTCCACACTTATCTCAGGCATCAATCTGACGATTGCTCAATGTCTCCGCATAAATCCTATCAGCCTCAGTCTCCCTAAATGATTTCAGAACTAAGTCATTAGTAATCATATCTACGGATATATTTCAAAAGCTTCTTTTCACTTTTTGTCCTGAAGCTTAATCGGGGATGTTCCACGCCATATAACACATCCATAAAATATTTAAACTGATATTCAATGTTTACAAGTTCCTATTTTTCAGCAAAGCTTTCACGTTATTTTCATTCCTGTTATTATATAATTTCTACTTCACCTATTGTTTTATTTTTCTTTCAAAATAGTGAAACTCATATAAAACATGTCAAACATTTCATGACTCATTTTACAAGGTAAACCCTTCCACTTCGTCTAATTTAGTTTTGCTGCATCATATTACCGTTATATTTCCGGCTATAAAAATACGTGTCAAATCTGTTCTAAAAGACTGTCCATTACGTTTAGATGATTTTTCGAGACTTTGCCACAATTAAATTGTCATCAAAAATATTTTGGTTTCACATGGAAACAAACTGAAAATTTTGTCTAAGGAGCCGTGCTGGATAATGACTGCACGTAAAAGCTACAATTGGGTTAAGAGAATTATTTAATATCACAGACCCTAATGTATTCTATCTCAAAACGTACACCATAGTCTTTTTTTACAATAACGTCAAATTACGTCTACTGAATCACAGTACATTTACCTCAACGTCTCCTTGCCTGTCCCGTACTGCACAAAGCGCCTCGGACTGCGACTAGTGCGCTGAGCTCAAGAGTGACGTACATGAAAGTGTGCTCTCTCGTGCAAGACTGACTAGTAAACGCTTCACATTAACTTTCTCCAAATGAGGAAGCCATAAGGTTCGTAAAAGGAAGGCAATCGAATAAAAGCGGCGGCCCGTTTGGATTGAGAGGAGAAACTTAAGTTCAAGGGCAAAGGCGGTTCTGCTTACCACCTGCGTCGTAGATCGTGGGAAACATTCAACAACGATCCAACACGTGAACCTGACCCACATATCTCATTACGTCTTGTATGTAGTGAAAATTGGGATTTATTTTTGTTAAAGACCAATTTTTAATAAAAATGCAGCTACCTTAACGAAGTGTGCCCAAGCTTTTTGTTACTAAAGCGAAAGTGATGAAAACATTTAATACATGGTCCTTCACTGGCATCTTTTCCTATGTGCTTTAACAGCATCTTATTAGTTTCTGTTTCTATCGGGCTTGATTCCATGGTGGAATTTGTGCTCCACGACAGTATTTGACTTGTGGGAATTTTTCAGCAATCAGTTGTAAAAGTATTTATTTATTTGCAGATCTAGATTTCGACCACTGTGCGGTCATTATAAATGCTTAAAAACAATTAAAATACTTAAAACATCTCGACCTCCATGTTGGAGGTTGCGTTTGTACTGATGCAACCTCCAACATGGAGGTCGATATGTTTTAAGTATTTTAATCGTGTATTAAGCATTGATAATGACCACACAGTGGTCGAAAACTAGATCTGCAAATAAATAAATACTTTTACGACTGATTGCTGACAAATTCCCATAAGTTTCTGTTTCTTTTTTATACTTTCGTACGTCTGTCGTATTCAATTATTTTGTGGATTATGTAAATCAATCCCTCATCACATTATATGCTTTTGGTAAGATTAAACAAAAATAATTACGAATAAAACTGTTTTCATTAAACTTTTAAAAAGATCTACAACTTAAATACATTTAATTCTAGCGGAAACTAAATAAACACGCAAACACTCTTGTTGCAAAAGTATAAATATATTTTTTACTCTATAATTTCGCTGCATAATTTATTGTACACAACACCAGTTCGTCAAAAAGTAAGTTTCATTAATAACGTTAGACATACGAATTACTCCTTCATTATTACTTTTAGCGCATTTCATGCTTTATTAATCGGCGTGTCTCAAAAGTGTTTCACTAGTTTCCAAGTGAAATTAATGCATTCTTTCCAGAACGAAATCCGTTACACACAAATCAATATTTTCTACTTTCCCACAATAAATTAGTTTTTGTCATGTTTACCTTGGCACAGGTTGTGAAATCATTTGGTAATCCTTAGGCTTTTAACTGATCCATAATGTCCAAGTTTTAAAATACATTCGCAACATGAAACAGTACGGCTCTTATGGACAATGAATGAAAGCAAGTTGATGATGTTCCATCTCTAAATATGTACCATGTCGTACCTCTAAATAGTGTTTCTATCACACTTCTGCACATGCAGTTTCCACGGTAACCACAAAATTCACCTCTGCAATGAGAATGCAGTACATAGAATTGTGGGTGGAACATCGGGACACGTTTACCTATTCATATCATGCACGAACGATTGGAAAATCGACTGTAACCCTCGGCAGGATCCCAAAAGGCTTCTTTATCTTGTGGAACACAACTCGATGTTTATCCTCGACAAATTAATAGTCCTATCCACTGGGGATATCAAACTGTCTCCATATTTCCAAAAGCCATTTCATAATGTTTCTCACAAGGTGTATCGTCTCAGTTGTGCGACTGGATTTATGATTTCCTACAAGAAATCTGATAGTTCATAATAATCGACAGAATTTGGTTGCTGGAAACAGAAATAATATCTGGCGTTCCCCAAAGAAGGTTTATAGGCCCTGCGCTGTTTCTAATCTATATAGAGAAATACGATCATTGTAATAAAACAAGAGAAATGAGATCTCGTAAGGAAGGATTAAACTTCGATTTTTTTTCCTGTGCGGTGTTCGACATAGAGAAACGGAGGAAGTGGTTTGATGAACCTTCTGCCATGCACTTAAATATTAGTACCAGAGTACTCATGTAGATGTATCGAATTTATATCATGGCCCATGGGGATACGGAAGAGGCGGAATTATTGCACTGTCTATTTCGATTATCAGTTCTCTGTCAGTATTCAAAAAGCATTTCATAAGAATAACATTGCATTTATTGCCAAATATTCCAATTTAAATTCTTGGAACATCTCTTTTGTTGTTTCTTCTGACCTAAGACGATCTTGTAGCGCGCCTATGTAGATCTACAAAGCTACAAATTACAGATCTTTTGATTAAGGCGCCTACGAGAGTGTCACGGCCCATTTATATAAAAATGACTTTTTTCGGTCCTTTGTCGAAGGTCTCTTTACATGATTCTAATTAAAAGCAGATTCACAGTCTCCGCAATGGTTCTATTCTGCGCGTTACTGAAAGCACAACTCCACGATAGTAAATTTCACGAAATAAAAAAGAGGAGCCTAGGTAATTCAATGTACAATATACTTTCAAATTTATCTGGAAAACATAATTCCTAGTGTTTTTTATTTATTCTGCTTATACTTCTACTCGCAGACAAATACCTTTAGAGACTCCTAGTGGATACAATAACGTTATTTCTTTTAAACTACACAGTAAATGTGTATATATTATTTTGGTACATTGAACACATCGACTACCATAACCTTAACCAGCATTTCCTAAACTTTTAAAGCGACGGAACACTCCAGAACGCCGTTTTATCTTGTGGAATGTCATATCAAATTGTTATAAATGAAAGACACTGTAATTTGAAATAAGGACAAAAAACTTTATTAGAAATATTTCCTCAGTGGTACAATTCCATTTGTTATAGTACGGAAACTTTTAATGTTAAGAATGGAACTATTTTAGTAACAATTGTTTTAAAGATGCGCATGTCTGGAGCCACTTCCACTGTGGGCCTATATTTATTTTTTTAATGAGAATAAACTGAAAATACTGTTCTTTCTCAACAATGAGTTGTGACAAGTACCACAGTGAAGATAGCCTTTTTGGCTATTTCAAGGTATTCATTCTTAAGAGTATACCAAAAGTGTTTTATTAAGACAGACGCAAACGTGACTGAAGATTAATAAGAGCTTCGTATTCCAGAACAATTAGCATTTCATGTTAATTTTTAGTAGTAAATAGTTGTAGGTAGTTCATAGGTAGTTTGTAAGTTTAGGGACTGATGACCCCATAGTTAAGTCCCTTAAGCTTAACAAACAGTTGAACAGTATGATGATATTTGTTATTTCAACTGGTAATTCCAGCGTTTTCTTGAAGAAAATTATATATAGGTCGAAAAGATTACATATTGTTCTCTTCTACGCAGGTAATCCAAGACTTAAATTTCTTTTTAAAGGCTGATAATTTGTCTCTCGCGATAAATGTGCTTGGTGATTTTACCTGCAAATATGTAGTAACATCTTGAGCTTTTCAAGAAATTCAGCTATATACGTTAATTTTATAAGGTTAAGGTTACGGACGCTAACATGTTTTATTCCATGTGGAAAATCTTCAGCTAGACACAAAATTGATATTGTATGACCAAGGCTAAAGCATCGCCTCAGGAAAGCGAACGGCTTACAGTGTGCAGAACGAATGAGTCGTACAGAATAGAAGCGTTACTGAACGTCTTGATGGAAAGGACGACTTTTCATCTCATTAACGATGGAGGCGTGAAGATCGTTGATTTTGATGGCATGTTTTGGGTACTTTAAAATTAACAAATTAATAAATTGGTAAAACAGTCTCACCGAGAACTGGAATTTTAACTAAAAAAATTAAAGGACCATTTCTTCCTCTTCGTCTTCTTGCAATCCAGGATTAGGCCGTATGGCGTATACCGACCTCACTGTCTCATCCTGTGTCTACCCACAAGCCTCCTTCCAGTAGGCTTACATTTCACAATTTGGCGATGAATCCTATGAGGTTATATACACAGTACGTACGTTTCTCAATTCTGCTTTCCTTGGATTACCTTTTCAGCTAACCGCTGTACCCCCACTTCATACCTTATTTCTTCAGTTCTTGTTTTATCTTCTCTTGTACGGCGTTTCCATGGTTTTGATATTTCAAATTGCATTAATCTTAATGGCCAATTTTATATACCAATTATCAATGAGGATAATGCCATGACTTTACAAAACATCATTTGGGCTTCTCTTCTTGTCCTACGCTTCAGTGATGTTCGTATTGTGTCATATACACCTCACTAGGTGTTAGTTTTGAAATTTGTGCCTTTCATTTCTTTAAACGTTAAACCTCCTAGATACTGGAGGATACTGATATTACAGCCCATTCTGAGGCATACCGGTAACCATACGCGTTTCTCTTCAATGTCGTGTATAATTATATGGTCATCGTCAAAGTGCACTTTATTTAGAAATTTGTCTGTCCCAATTCGTATTGTGCGATGTATTTTATCCTTCATCCATTCCCTGACCAGCTCATCTCTGTAGCTGCTGAACATCGTATGTGACCTACTACGGCCTTGCGTTACCTCTGTTTCTGGTGTCAGCTCTTTTGCAGCATCCGTTCTTATTTTCGTGTTTGTGTATAATCCTTGGCATTTTTCTATAATATACCTGGGGAAACCTCTATTTTACACTACCAGCTAGAGCGTCTTTCTGTAGATGCGATAAAATACTTTTTCATCGACGATAAATGCTAGGTGCGCTTCCATATACAGTTCACCTCTTTCTGTTTAGTTTCTTACCGTGCGGAAATATCATCGGTAAAGGATAGTCCTTTATGGAAGCCTGCTTGCTGCTCTAACAAAATTCTGAGACGTTTCGAAGACTTTTATGAATTATGTAATTAATGTAATCATTCATGTTATTTCCATCCCCTTTCTTAAACACTCAAATGATTATCAAATACCACCATTCTTCTGGTATTTCACCTGTACGCCAGCATATGTCATATAGGTGTAGCTCTCTGATTTCTAGAGATCTTCCACAGTACATTATCACTACTAAAAAGTATTCCATCTAGTCAAGATGCTTTTCTAAATTTTGTTTTGTTTTTTTGAATACCTATTTTAATTCTAACTAATCTATTAAGTCTATCACTTGCTGTAATTTTTCTTCTATTGATTCTTTTGCGTATCAAGTATACCGTAGTTGCTTATAGAGATTTATCCACTCTTTTGAAGGATTATTTTTTCGGTATCTTCTTCGGTTCACTGTGACTGTCTGATTAGTTTATCTGACACCTCCTGTTTACCGTGAGTTCCATGTTCGACTCTGCTGCATCCTGCGAAAACCTATGGGCTTTTCTTCCCTTTTTCCAATTTCTAATTTCATTATATTTTTCTTTAGCTTTTTCAGTCTGTTTTTGCAACAACTCCCTGTCGTACCCTTTAAAATATATCAGACACAAACGGTAACTAAAAACTTTGAACACTGGCATATATGACTGGCCTTCTGAGCCCTAAAGTTTTCCAAGTGCCTGGTCCTCAAAATGTTAAATCAAGAATGAATATCAAACTGTCTCTTCTTTCAGGAATTTATTGAATTCTCACACGTAACACAATTTATCTGATCTTAAAAGGAAATTTACTTTCAAAATAAATGGTAAATGTAAGTGCGGAAAACCTGGTGACTTCTTCATGAACTGCTAAGTTCCGTAGAGCATAAACCTGTAAAAGGACAATTTGTTAACGTTGCTTACTTTTCAGAAACTCTTGTCTGTTCTTCTCTTCTCATTTCTAAAAACTTATAAAGTTTCTTGAATATTGTTATTTATTGCATTTAGGTACTTAACTATAAGACTACTATAGTGACATTTGTTTGTATAGTCTGCATCCTCGATGTTCTGACCGCCATCTTCTGAAGACTCACTCACATTCATAAGTGCCTGTGTTGCCTGCCTGCTCGTAACCTCTGGTTATCAACTCACATAAGTCAAGAATGTTTAAATATATTTAAATTCGGTATGTGGGGTTTTTCTGTGACGTAATATGCATTTAATACAAAATTAATAAATGTAAAAGAGTAATTATAAATTAACATGAGAAAAGATTAATTATCTAAAATCATTAACTAATACAATACGGCAAATTAAAAGTACACCCACACAGTTAATTCTTCAGTAACTGAAACATAACATCAGCATTCAGTTATAGAATGAAAGTGTTATCAATGTTCTGCACCTCAGGTATATTGAACTAGATGATACAGCAGCTTATAATTTTAAGATTTACACAGAGCACTTTATGCTACTCAAATAGTTCGTATGCATTAACGACTTTTCAACCAGGTAATGAAAAAAATTCCGCCATTTGTAACACCATTTCTATTTTTGCGTTTTAATACTTAGTAAGGGTACTGCGATCGTCCGTTAGCTTCCACAACGCCTTCAACTAATGGAAAAATAGCACAATAATCTGCTACAGGTGTTCACGCAGGAGAAATGGTCTTGACTGTATACATGATTTGAGATCGGATAGCATCGATATAAGTAGTGCCACGATTTTCCCACACGAATCAACCAGAATAATAGACTCTACGCTGTATCTGTGAACTAGACTTTTTGAAAGAAATCATCAGGATTTGTTTCGGGACTAGGCAGGACTTCGAAGCAAGTTGAAACAGATTTTGAGGATTAACGTTTAGGTTCCTTGTAAATTCAAAAAAATGTTCAAATATTTGTAAATCTATCGGCCCAAACTGCGTGGTCATCAGTCCGTAGCTTACAAACTACTTAAACTAAGTTAAACTAATATAAGGACAAACACACACACACACACACACACACACACACACACACACACCCATGCCCCATGGAGGACTCGAACCTCCGACGGCGAGGCGCCTTAGACCGCTCGGCTACTCCACCGCGGCCCTGGTAATTTACCATCAACTTTGAAAAGACGTATTCACTTCCGATGTAACGAGTAATATGGTGTAAGAATAAGTTGTTGCATGATCAAGCCGCACCGATCTTCTTACCGTCTTCTCTGCCATGAAAAGCACAGTTCACGATGAGTGATGTTCTTTTCATGTACTACCATGAGTAGAGTTTTTGTACATCTGATACGTCGCACTCGACAGTTTATTGACTTCATTCAGATATTTTTGTAACTAATTTTGTATAATATGACTAATACTGTTAATATTTCAGTATGGGTTAAGCGCTTTTATCAACGAAGAACATAATAAATGTTTCTTTATTGAAGGCTACATGCACTGATCAGACAAAACTTTTATCACCACCCACCTAAAACGAGTGTGTCCTCCTTTAGAAGGGATAACAGCGGCAAAGTTTCTTGGCGTGGAAGCAGTGAGTTCTTGGTACGTCGTTGCATGGGGTTGACAACATGCTTGTACAGCCAAGTCTACATCTACATCTATATACATACTCCGCAATCCACCGTAAGGTGCGTGGCGGAGGGTACACTGTACCACTACATACTGGGCATTTCATTTCCTATTCCACTCCCAAATAGAACAAGGATAAAAAGAATGCCGATATGCCTTCGTACGAGCCCTAATTTCTCTTATCGTGTCTTTGTGGTCACTACGCGAAATTTAAGCAAGTGGTAGCAAGATCGTACTACACTCAGCTACAAATTCCGGCCCTCTAAATTTCCTCAACAGAAATTCACGAAAAGAACGTCATCTTACCTCCAGCGGTCCCCAATTGAGTTGCCGGAGCCTTTCCGTGACACTCGCAAATTGGTAGAACCTACCAGTAGCAAACCTAGCTGCTCGCCTCTGAACTGCTACTATGTCTTCCTTTAAACCGATCTGCTGCGAGTTCCAAACACTTGAGCAATACTCAAGACGTGGTCGTACAAACGTTTTATACGCAGTCCCCTTTACAGATGAAATACATCGTCCCAAAATTCTCCCAAAAAACCGAAGTCTGCTCTCCGCCTTACTCACAACTGTCCTTACATGTTCGTTCCATTTCATATCGCCGGACGCGGTGGCCGAGGGGACTGAGGCGCTCCAGTCACGGTCAGCACGGCCACTACGGTCGGGGGTTCGAATGCCCCCTCGGGCATGGATATTTGTGCCGTCCTTAGTGTTAGTTAGTTCATACATAGTTTGTAAGTTTAGGGACTAATGACCCCGTAGTTAAGTCCCATAAGCTATAAAAACATTTGAACATTTGAACATTTCATATCACTCTGCAATGTTACGCCTAGATATTTGAAAGACGCGACTGCATCAAGAAGCTCACAAGTAATGCTGTATTCGAACATTATGGGGTTGATTTTCCTACTCATGCGTATCACCTAACATTTTTCTACATTGAGAGCTAGCTACCATTCTTAGCACCAACTAGAAATTTTGTCTATGTCATCCTGTATGCTATTACAGTCAGTTAAAGACGACACCCTCCCATTCACCACAGCATCATCACCAAATAGCCGCAAATCCATCAGATCATTTATATAGATAGAAGATAATAGCGGTCCTATCACACTCTCCTGGGGCACGCCTGACGATACACTCGTTTCTTATGAACACTCGCCGTCGAGAACAACGTACTGCGTTCTGTTACTTAGGAAGTCTTCCAGCCAGTCACAAATCTGTGAACCTATTCCATAAGCTCGTATCTTCGTTAGCAGTCTGCAGTGTGGCACCTTTTTGAAGTCGAAAAAACAATCCGCCTGATGCCATTCATCCATGGCTCGCGAGATGTCGTGTGAGAAAAGGCAAGCTAAGTTTCACATGAACGATGTTTCCTAAACTCGTGCGGATTCATAGAAAGAAGCTTTTCCGTCTCAACTGAGAATATGCTCCAAAATTCTACAGGAAACTGATGTCAACGATATTGGCCTGTAATTATGTTATTCAGTTCTCTTGCCTTTCTTATAAAAGTGAGTTACCTGCGCTTTTTTTTTTCAATTACTTGGAACTTTGCGCTGAATGAAAGATTCGCGATAAATGCAAGATAAGTAGGGGGTCAATGCTAAATGTAAAACAGAACTGGAATTCCATCCGGACCAGCAGACGTTTTCGTATTTAGCTCTCTCAGCTGCTTCTCTACACGATGTACCTATTACTGTGTCCTCCATTTCGGAATTAGTACGTTGATTAAATTATCGTACATTTGTGCGGTCGTCCTGCGTGAAAGATTTGTTAAAAGTTAAATTTAGAACTTCAGCTTTCCGTTTGCTTTCTTTTATTACTGTCCCGGAATGATCAACGAGTGACTGGATAGTGGGCTCAGAATTTTTTTGGTTCTCTAAAAGATATTTTGCTAAGGTATGGCTGTGGTAATTATTGTATGCTTCACGCATCGACATTTTTATAGACGCACGAATCTCTACTAACTTTTGCCTGTCATCATTTGCGTGTTCTTTTTTGAACCGACAGTGCAACAGTCTTTGCTTTCTCAGTAGCTTTCTAATATTATTACTATACCACGGTGGATCTTTCCCATCCTTAATCGACTTTACTGGCACATGTTTCTGTAACCCTTTATGTACAATGCACTTAAATTTAATCCACAATTCTTCTACATCCATAGTGCCGGAACTAAACGATGCCCATTCATTTTCTAAGTGCGATCCTAACAATTGCTTATCGGCTCTTCCCAACAAAAACACGCTCCTAGCCTTCTTGATTGATTTATGAACTTTGGTCACCATCGACGCAATGACGATATCATGATCACTAATTCCTGTCTCTACATAGACATCGTCGATAAGGTCAGGTCTGTTCGTAGCTATATGGTCTAAAATATTACCATTTCGCGTGGGTTGCCGGTTTAACTGTTCAAGACAGTTTTCGGAGAATGTGTCCAAAAGTAGTTCGCAAGACTGCTTGTCTGTACCACCTGAAATGTAACAAGAGAGGTCCCAATCTATACTCTTAAGGTTGAAGTCTTCTCCGACTAATATTACATGGCCCGGGTACCTACGCACTACCTTGTGTAGACTTTCCTTGAATGACTCTAAAACTGCTACAGCAGCCCTGGGGGACCGGTAAAAACACCCAACTATTAACTTTACTTCTTTTAGACCTGTTATACGTGCCCAGATAACTTCACAGTTACTTTCAACCTCGATCTCAGTAGAAAAAATATCTTTGTCCACAGCGATGAACACTCCTCCTCCAGTTGTGTCCGATCTATCTTTCCGATATACATTCCACGCCTCGCTAAATATTTCTGAACTTGCCACATCATGTTTTAGCCAACTTTCAGTGCCTAAAACTATCTGAGCACAATAATTTTCATGCAGTGCGGCAAATTCTGGAACATTGTTTTTAATACTTTGAAAGTCACTCCCTTAATTCCGGGATGAGCTCTAAAGCCA